>OZ035957.1:11287318-14157176 GCA_964034955.1 Orchesella flavescens
AGAAAAATGAAGCTCTTTCAATTGCCATTCTAACTGGGATAAAGTGTCAAACCCAAGACGTTGCTGTTGTAGAGTAATCTCAGTCCGAAGGCAGCGCACACTTGGAAGATGTGCGTTGAGAACTTCCACGCTACATCTTGCCAAAAAACTCAAATTGCAACTTAATGTATGGAGCTGGTTACCATAACGCTCTACACATTGTAGTCCAAGTGGAAAAAATCTTTCTTCTTCCCTAAAGTTCCATTCTAAACATTCGAGTTGATCAAGATTCGGAAAATTCACGGGTGTAATCCGGCCCTCATCTCCTTCTCCTTCATACCAACCTACTCCAAAGTAGTCACCAAATTTCAAAATCTTTACGTTTGGACTTCGACGTAGTAGATTCATTAGACGGTGAATGGTGTCCATGGAAAGATTCCCATCCATTTTGAGAGTCAACACTGAAATATTCCCTCCATACCGAGCAAGTAAGGAGTGAAGACGCTGCTCATCATTCACCATGTATGGATTTATTTTTATTTTAGCTGAGCGCGTCAGAAATGGATTACACACTCCCTCAGTATCACTCCAAAAGTGACGGAGTAAGCTGTGCAAGTTCCCCGAGCTTGCAATACGACCCCTCTTGTCACCACCGTCAATTAGGTTGTCCAACTTACTGCTCGTTTGGAGCCGAGTTAAGTTCATAGTCTTTTCAGTTGCACGCTCGTAATACTTTTGAGGAGAGGTTGATACTGATGCGAGAAATTCGTCAACGGCTCCTTTCACATTTCTACGGATTCTGCGCCAGCTTAGTATCGTATTTAGAAGTTGTTGTTCGGAACCATTCAAATATTTTAAGAGAAAGGGCAAAACCTACAAAACATAATTGAATGACTACTTGAAGTGCCTCATGAAATGATGATTTCCTTTCACATTCCAAATCAATTCCATTCATTTGCATCCAATCAATTGACATAACAAATTCCATTAAAATATATATCTTCAATTTACCATGGGAAAGAGAGTAGTTGTCGATCGTGGCTTCAATACCAGTCTCCACTCTGGGGAGGTATTAAGAAGTGTCAAGAAATCTGTCGGGGTGAATTCAACAAAGCTGAAGATGTGTTCCCAAACCTGATTGAATAATAAGGCAAAAAATAATGGTAGAAGATAATAAAAACTGTTGACTATATTGTAAAACGAGGTAGTTGGGAGACTTACTTCCAGTGATAAAGGTGGCCTAACTTCATTTTGAGGATGAGAACCCCTACAGAGTAAATCCAGTTCCATATCTTCTTCATCTCCACCCTCCATTTTTCACAACTGACACTGATTCTAGTTTACTTATAGCTGTAACTTTTAGCAGTATTTATACAATAAAATGTTCGAGAAAAGGTTCAAGGGATTCCGTCTCTCTCCAACTTTGTCAAAATATGACGTGGTGTGAGTCCGAGTCGTAAGTATGTAGCAAACTCAGCTGATCTAATGTCAGTCAGAGGAAAGTGAGCGAGCTACAACAACGCTTCATGGTTTTGGTTCATGCAATGCAGCTATGCAGCACATTCATCTGAAAAAAAGTAACTTGTCCTCTCTTGAACCGGCGTTTGTCTTTTCTGTTGTTGAATGTTGTTGTATGTTGTTGTATGTTGATTTGGAGGACATGGAGGAGTTCGTACACCTTTTGGAGGCGCAATAAATGATGAATGATAAAGAATAAATCTGACAGAGAAGTAAAAGACCAAGAACCGGTCACAATTATGATTTGAAAGATTATAAATGACTTGTTTTATTCTAGTCGTCTGGTCAAATCGCAACACGGGTCTTTAAGGAAATCAACCAAGACTTGGCTAAGGCACCAAAAAAATTGTTGACACCACAAACCAATTTCTTGGGCATCGAACTTAACAGTCCCAAGTAATTGGAGAGACCCAGTTTTTAATGTTATTGCTTAATATTGGGGTAGTAAGCATACGAAACCAAAACGTATTGGGCACCGGTTGAGGAGTGACCAAAGAGGTTGAAGTTATAGGAGCTTCAACCTCCTTGTGCGTAACATGACGGTAACAGTAAACTTGGATATAATTTTTTTTAAATAAATTGGTAACGCCAACAAAATTATTCTGAGAAAAAAACTAACACATTGCATTGGTCAGATGTCAAAAGATGATGCAATATCCGCAGTAGTCATATCATTCATCAGATCAGTTTCACTGGTTTTTAAGTGAGTGATTGAAATTGAAGCATAACATCAAATATCGATCGAGCATCTGACTGACTGATGGTTGTGTTGTGAAAAGCATTTCTTATGCTTTACCAAAAAGCATTCATAACCACGATCTAAAGCGGAATTTGATCTGTTTTTGGAGGAAAGATTGTCACCATTTTCGATCAACAAAGACAAGTTTAGGATCTTCAACTCTTCAACACCTTTGATTGTTGTCATATCCAATTCGACGCATAGATAATGGAAAGTCAAGAGTCCGTGTTTAGTGCATATGTTAAGTATAAAGCAGAGCGGTTAAAGCAGTTGAAAAGGGACTCTAGAATGTCGGAATATC
Organism: Orchesella flavescens; assembly: GCA_964034955.1. Classification (NCBI taxonomy): domain Eukaryota; kingdom Metazoa; phylum Arthropoda; class Collembola; order Entomobryomorpha; family Orchesellidae; genus Orchesella; species Orchesella flavescens. The sequence continues at coordinate 11,289,856 of OZ035957.1, forward strand.
AGGTACTCAAACTTACACCATTAATTAATTATACATAATATGCACGTTCTATACATCTATTCATCAGATGGTCAGCTGTATACTGTGAGTCATGACTAGTTTCAAGTTTACTGGTTTGTAATTTGTGTTTGAATAATTTAAGTAATAACAAGACAAAAGCATTAACATTTTTTAAAACCGTTTCTTCTCATCATTTTATTTCTGGTTGTTCTCTGACTGATTTGTATCTCTAACCATGTTTCTGACCCCAATTATTCGAAAACTTGGTGTTGATATTCTATTCGGGTTACCACGTGGGACATTGGCATCGTCGTGTCATCTGATGTTGTCGACTCAAAAGCTTCGCCAAGAAGAAATAGAGTTGGAGCAAGGGAAGCAACGGGTCCGGGGTACTCAAAATTTGGAACAGGAAGTAAAAGGGATGGATGTGGTTGTGGAGCAAGGGAAACATCATCAGAGTCGACGGGAAGTCGTGTCGGATTCTTCATTAACTGCATCATTAAACAACAATAATGCCTTAGTTCTTAAAGTACCAAAGGTGAGATGAAATTAATTTTAAATTAATTCCAGTTTCTTCTGTTAAAAAATTATCCAAACGTGATTCATAAACAGGTTTTATAATGGCAGGGAACCAGGGATTTCAACTCTGCCCAGATGAGGCTTCGATCTGAAGTTTTGGCCAAGATCACGAAGATATTCAAACAACATGGTGCTACTCAAATTGACACTCCAGTTTTCGAGCTAAAAGAAATTCTCACTGGAAAGTATGGGGATGATTCCAAGCTGATTTATGATTTGAAAGATCAAGGTGGCGAGATCCTTAGTTTACGCTATGATTTAACTGTCCCCTTTGCTCGATATGTGGCTATGAACAAATTGAGCTCCATCAAGCGCTATCAAATTGCAAAGGTTTATCGACGAGATAACCCTGCAATTGGGAAAGGACGTTATCGGGAGTTTTATCAGTGTGTAAGTTTGTGAAATTAGATGTGGTGCTTGGTCGTGTTACAGTTTCCTACCAAAAATATACTTTGTTAAATTGAATTATTTGATTACTTCAAACAAACAGGATTTTGATGTCGCAGGACAATATGATTCTATGATTCCTGACGCAGAAATTGTAAAACTATTGGATGAAATTTTAAGCTGCTTAGACATTGGTCCATTTGTTATCAAGATTAATCACCGGAAGATCTTAGATGGAATTTTTGAAGTTGCTGGGATCGCTCCCGAGTTATTCCGCGGTGTCTCATCAACTATTGACAAACTGGATAAAATGGTTTGGAAAGAAGTAGCTGAAGAGTTACGATCATTAAGGAGCTTGAACGAAGAACAGATAGCTGGAATAGCAGAGTTTGTTAACATCAATGGACCTCTCTCCACAGTTCTGAACATTTTAATCACCAACTCGAGAATACTATCCAGTTCCCTAGCTAAAGAAGGAATCGATAGTATGATGCTACTTATAAAATACGTTCAAGCATTGGGAATAGAAGACTCCCGCGTGGTATTTGACCTCAGCCTTGCCCGTGGTCTGGATTACTATACTGGAGTCATTTATGAAGCTGTTGTGACTTGCCAACAAGATGATTCAGTTGGTGTTGGAATTGGAAGTGTAGCTGGTGGAGGGCGTTATGATAACCTTGTTGGAATGTTTGATGCTAACAAGCGACAGGTCCCTTGTGTTGGAGTTTCCATTGGTGTGGAGAGACTCTTTAGCATTCTGGAGCAAAAGCGCAAGGACTCACCACTGAAACCAGTTGATGTTCAAGTTTATGTCGCTAGTGCTCAAAAGAACATGGTTGAGCAAAGACTGAGGTTGGTGAGAATGTTGTGGGATGCTGGACTCAAAGCTGAGATGTCCTACAAACCAAATCCTAAACTACTTCAACAACTTCAGTACTGTGAGGAGAACAACATCCCTTGGGTTATCGTAATTGGTCAGGATGAAGTGGCAAGGAAAGTTGTTAAGGTGCGGAACGTGAGTGAAAGAAAAGAAATAGAGGTTTTGGAGTCTGAGTTGGTAACTGAAGTGATAAAACGTCTGGAAATAACTGACACAGAACGATTGTAGCTATACTATAAGCTTTTCTTATTTTCCATTTTTTATCTCTAAAAAATACCTTTACTTTTTCTTATATATATATATATCATATTCACATTCATCTTAAGGTATCTACATACTAATATAATCAGATTAGGATTTTCGTTAAAAGAAGTAAATTGTCTTTAATGTAATATGTAATCTACGTTTGTAACAAATACGACTTTACTCAACGCAACGGTGTCAAATTAAAATTAACTCAAGTATAAATATATACAAAATCAATACAGTGCTTCATTTTGCTTTCATTTGTATCTCCGGTTTTTTTTCTTCCCGAAGTTCTTCCTTTGTCAGCATCGCGACTATCTCTTCAAGCTGCTTTGAGCTCATGTCTACATGCTCGCGTCCAATCACATCAAGTACCTGGCACAAAAAAACCAACAAATAGTTAAGATCAATTACGTCAATTAGGTAATTTACCTAGAGTAATTAAATTAAAGATCGCTAGTTTGTTTTGTATAAAACATAGTTGGTTTTTGAACCTTAACAAGATCGTCTATTTCAATCTTTCCATCACTGTCGCCATCAAGTTTTGACAATACGTTAGCTATTCTCGCCAGCTTTTCAGGGTCCTTAACATCTTTTAGCATACGCACTCCTGCCATTAACTCCTCAGTTGCAACCAGTTGTTTCCTATTTTGTTTTTTGTTTGAAATATTAATTAATTACCTACAGGAGCACCGGCATATATGAATCAGATTACTTTTGAACAAGGGAAGCCTTACTGGAATTGCGTTTTCGTTTCTTCTACATCAACTGTGTTCACTTTGCTCTCCAGTTTGGAAACCATGTTATTCAACTTATTGAAAAGTCGACGGGCACCTTTAGATTCTCGAACCTAGTCATAAATAGTACATAAACATGCTAACAAACATTATTAATTTAAAAAAATAAAAAAAAACAGAATTTTTTATGACAAGATACCTTGATTTTGCAATCTTGCTCTGCCACTTGTTCCAGCTTTTCAACATCCTCCTTGTAATCGGATATTTCTTCTTTCAAATCCTGCAGCTCTTCTTGTTCAATTATCATCTTCTTCTTTCCAAGTTTCTCGATTGCTACTTCAATTGCATCAAAATCGTCAGCCGTAATTTTATCCTATGATTAAAATAAGCATTAGGATAAAATCCAATCCAATTGATGGCATAAATCTTAAAACTTGCTACATATCTTACATCATATGAAGGCATTGGTGGAACTTTACGGAATAACGTCCGACTAATTAAAGCTGCGACGGAGTGATCATCCTCTTGAGGATAGAATGAGGTAGGTGCAAGGAGTGTTGCAAAAGGTGGGGCATCAGGTGGTCTCGATTCCGTTGGTGTTGGTCCAACAAATTCTGGTTCGGGTACAACCACTGCAGGATAAGACATATATATGTATATGTATGGATTCAACAGTAATTTCTAAGCTGCTAGTCAGTATATGGTAATTAATAAACGCTGACCTTCTTTCTTTGCAGCTTCCAGTTCTTCCTTCAATTCCTTTTCCTGCTTGGCTTCCTGCCTTTCCTCCTTAATCTTACGCTCTTCTTCCTTGATCAACTCAATTCTCGTCTTGTGATCAACCTTACCCTCTCTTTCACCAATTGCAGCTTTAGTTTGCAATGTCTATAAAAGTAAATCATAAGCATTAGGATTTAGGATACACAAAAAGAATTTCAGATAGCTGCGTAGTTTTTGCATTACAAATAGAATATAAAACTTACGGCAGAGTCTGGAAGTGCTTGCAACGTAGCTTGAAGTTTCTGTGTAGGTGCCAAATTTTCTGGCAAATACATTGCTCGAGTTAGCAGCAGTAAAGATGCAGGAACCTTTTCACGTAAAGAAAGGGTTAACCACTGATCTAATTGACGCCTAAGCCTATCCTCAGGCACGCCCACTGCACGCATTCCTCTAGCTTTACAGGCATTTTGAAGTTCTGGTAGATTCAAGGCATTAATACCTTCTCGTTCAATGGACTATGTAATAGATAAAAGGGTTTAAGTTAATTAGTGAGTTGATTATGCTTGATTAATAAATGCTCAAATGCCTATATAAATGCTTACTTTATCGTCTGCAGCCAAGTTACGAAGTCTCATTCTTAATTGAAATCGAAGCATTGTTGTGGTTCCAATAGCTCGGATTTCCAATACTCTTGATAAGGCCAACAACTGTGGTCTTGACAGGGAATCCAACGTTATTTCATCCTCAAACAGTTTACTGAACTTGAGAATTTCCTCAGTTGTCACTTCAGCGCCCGAAGTTCGAATCTGTAAGTGTATTTCAATACCAATGTATTACTTTGATTTCTGCAGCGTTTGACTTACAACCTGGGAATTAGTTGAATCATCATCTCATGTCTCATATATATAACCTTTTCAATAAATAGGGAAAAGTCTTTTGCATCCTCAGAACACCTGCCTTTAGCTTGTGGAGCCATTTCATCTAAAGTCTGTTGAAGAAACTTGGCCATTTCTAATTTGACTTTTAGCTCCGCTTTCATTTTCGATTCCTAAAAAAGAGAACAATGTCTTGAGATATGGTTTCTTTACCACTTACAAGATTACAACCCCTGCGTTGTATTTTTACCCTGTCCTTAGCAGATTGAAATGTAGAGGGCAACATTCCTGGAAAGAATTTAATGAAAAATGGCAACAACAACTCCATAAAAGGGACAATGATGAAGACAGAGAATGGGACCAAGCGGAACATGTCAGATGTTGTTCTTATCAACTGTTTATGTTCTCTTCGACTCAGAGACTTTCCACTAACAATCCTCCACGCCAAACCTGCCGAAATCCTCATGTCAATAAATAGTAACCGAAACCCATGGTAGTAATGAAGGAGCTGCAATTAATCAAATTACAAATTAAGCCATTCCGTTAGCTGCTCACAAACATGACTGATAACCTTTCATGTACAACTTTACTGATAGGTAATCCTAAATCTTAACCTCATCCTTAATTCTTTTATAAAGTGGTCTCTTAACATCCCCACCAGGTTCCTCCTTCTTTTTTTCCAGCTGTTTCTCCAAAACTTTAACAGTCTCCTCCACCTTTGACGAGCTCTTCCCTTTCTCAGCTTCAAGTGGGGTGGAGGAATGAATGAATCTTGTCAAATGGTGATGACTAATAATGGTAGTAGGTCCATAATAAGAAGGCCAGGTCGCCGAATTACAATAATTCACGTTTAACCTACGTACACCCAACCTCGCTAGATAGCTGTAACGGCCACCTATCTTCGAGGATATGCCGAGCACCGATATCATTTTGCACAACTTATCTGTCTGTACAATAAATGAAAATAATCACAATTATTATAGACAGTCGCAGTGGTGAAAGTGAAAGCAAGAGCAAAAATGTTTGGGATTTTTTTCACTCCAAAAACAGACAGACAACAGATGATTCCCTTTTTCAATTTTATGCCGTGCCGTGGAAAAAATTGGAAGGACACCTTCCAATAGTGGTGTCGTGATTACACAAATTTATACACAGTTCCCTTGAATTTGCTTCTACCTCTTATATCCTCAAAATGCTTATTGTATAAAATGTTCAAAAACAAATGCAACGTTAGGTGGAAGCGCAAGCGTAATCAAAATAAATAAATACAATAATTATTATTTTTTTTGGGTGTTATTTTTATTTAGAAATTTCATCAACGTGTTATAAAAAGCCTTTGGTTCTCACATTATAATCTGGGGGACAAATACCGAGCTCGAAATAGCTTTGTGAGGTAGCACTTTCCCTCCATTAATGTAGACTTCATCCTCCACAATCACGTCCTCACCAAGAACTGTTACATTTTCCATTCGTACCCACTTTCCAATTTTGCACTTCCATCCAACAATGCAGTTCTCCAGCCAAGAATGGGATCCAATTCTCGAACCACTGAGAATTGTACAACGCTTCATACAAACACCATCCTCAATCTCTACGTCCTTACCAATCGTTACATTTGGTCCAATCCTACAGTCATTCCCAATTTTTACAGAGTCGTCCACCAAAACGTTACCAACTATCCCATTTCCGGTTTTAAACTTCAGTTTGGTGTCCCCTTTCTGCCCTTCTGAGTGTAGGTAAAGGCACATCCCAGTAAGGAAGTCTTTTGGTTGACCAATGTCCATCCAATATCCCTTCATCTCATACGCATAAAGCTGATGACTTGATGCCATAGTTGGAAAAATTTCCCTTTCAATGCTTGTTGGGCGTCCTTGTATCCGATCCAACACTTTTGAGTTGAAAATGTAAAGCCCGGCATTAATTCTGTTTGAAACAAACTCTTGTGGTTTTTCCACGAAGCTCCTAATCCTTCCGTTTTCACCATCATAGATTACTACTCCATACTTGGAAGGCTCCTCCACCTTTGTCACAGCTATAGTTCCTTCAAATCCATGGGCCTTGTGGAACGCAACCATATCTTTGAAAGGAAAGTCACAGATGACATCGGAGTTGAGGACAAAGAAAGGTTCATCCCCTTCCAAATATTTTCTAGCTAAGGCCAATGGTCCGGCAGTTCCTAAAGGGATGGTTTCATGGGAGAATATCAGCTCCATCCCTTTCTCTTTAGCATACGACTTCAGTTCAATTTCCATTTCCTCAGCACGATAAGAAACGGCCAAGACAACTTGACGAACTCCAACTTCGATGAGAGCATCTAGTTGATGCATCAAAATCGGCTTGTTGGCAAACTGAACAAGGGGCTTGGGCCGGAAGAGTGTTAAAGGTCGTAAGCGTGTCCCATAACCGCCAACTAAGATCAGCGCCTTCATATTTCCAATACCAGAGGAGAGGTTTTCTGTCGGCTTCATTATTCCGCCCCTGACACAAACACACGGATTTTCCTCAAATACTGGAAGGCCAACTCGAATGAACTTAATTAAAAGTCGAGAGGATTTTTTACAGCTGCTTCACACAAAAAATTGCACTCTGATGAAGTACAAACATAATGCGGGAATGCTTAATTTTTTGGTTGATTTTGTCATTTTCTGTGCTGTAGAAATAAAGAGTTTGGACAAATTTCACGCTAAACAAATTTGGCTTTAAATGGTTCGTTTTATCTAAATCGTCAATCAGTGAATCTACTACTTACCAATACAGATTGTTATATTCCTGGATCAAATTCTAAATTGTACCGAACCATGTCAGAAAGTAGAAGTGTGACCTCCTCTTCGGATTGCTCAAAAGAAGGCAAGGGAGATGAGGAGCAGAAAAAAAGGGGGTCTAAGGAAATGTTCGATCATTCAGCTTCGCATCGAGCAGCGTCCTGGAGGACGTCTACTACTACTTCGGCAGAACTCACTTGGGACGATGCGGCAGATATTAGGGCAACTTGGAGTGGGTACCTTGGTGGTAGGATCAAGTCGACGGAAAGGTTAACTACCAATAAGTCACCTCCTCCTGGAAGTTCAACACCAACTTGTAAGTCTCCAGTACCCCTACCATCTTTCACTCAGTCTCCCATTGTTGACCGGAAGGATGAAGACGTTGAGATCAGTGTTTTACTTGGTTCTTCTGGGAGGGGAAAGAGTCACAGTACTGAGTGGGATAATGAAAAGAGGAGATTATATTGGCAAACTGCGGGGTTGACGAGATCAGAAGTTGAATATCAGAACAGAAAGAATGGTAAACCTTCAACCTTAGAACGTGCGGCTCTTTAGCCTCTTAGAAGTAAATGTTTTTAAGAAATGCAACAATTTGCTTTGTTTTGCAGCTCCTCCAATAAGTACTCCTAGTGATGACCAGTCATTTATTGAGGTTCGAGTTACCAGTTGCGCAAATATTTTTGAGGAGAACCATTCTGAGAAGGCTTCAGCAGAAGAAATTAAACAGAAACGTGCCCGTTACACCAAACTACTTGACGAACTTGAAGACGTGCAAAAACTAGACCACAAAATGCATGGCGTCATGAACCGGATACGGAATGATGTGGAATATGAGCTTTCCAGCGTAGCCAAAACATCATCTAATAGTGAAACAAGTACAATGTGCGAAGTTATCCTGGATTACAAAAAATATTTGGAGATGTATCCGTCCGCAGTTTACATTGGATCTGAACCGGATGTTCTAGAAGATCACATTCAAACCCATTTGATGAAAATCAGGCATCAAATTAAGCTGGTGGAAAAGTATAATCGGTAAAGAGAATGGACATGCTTATGTTTAAATGCAAATATCTTGACTTCTTTAGTCCATCATTTTTTATTACAATGCTGCATTTATTACAGAGCCCTACTTGAGAAAAAATCAAAGCTGTCTGGAAGTCCAATAAACAATGCAGAACGAATGCAGAAAAAATCATCTCAAAACTACGGCAGAGCCAGAACGTCGTCCACCATTGCACACACGAATCCAAGGTCACGCGATTCCGATAAATGTGAATCCACTGAAGACGAGCGCTCAAAACCAATACGTAAGCCAAGCGATCCTACGCAAAGCCACAAATTCGAAAGATACGCCTCCACAAAGGTCAGCAGCAAAGCAACTGTTACATCAAAGCCTAGGAAAGTGGAAACCAGAGTCTATAGCACACTACCAGCGACTCATGGACGTCAGATAAATTATCCTGCGGTTGATACCCGGAAACCTACAACTATAGCGTACGAGCGCTGGATGTGGCCAAATCAGCGCAAAATGTCAACCAAAAATATGTATGAATCTCCCCGTGTTATTAGGAAAACTGCGAGAGTTGGATCAGATAGGCGTAAAAGTGACGTCGCTGCTCAGAATGGCGATTTTACGGATCGCTCAAGTCACTTTGAAAGTTGTAATAAAACTCAATACAGAGATTATGGTATAAACCCTACTGATGATGACGATGACAAGAAGTCACCAACAACAACTGAAGAGGACTTGAAACTTATGAACCAAACCTTCACAAAAAGGAAATATACTTTTGATAAACAACGAGGTATGGGGAAAGTGTTTGAGAAAGAAGAGGTGCCTAGAAATGAGCTTCGAACAAAGGATGGGCAATTAGAAAGAAGGACTCGAAACCTTTGGACACTTACTGAAAGCAACCCAAAAACTCGCCAACGAGAGATACAAACTGTGGATGCAACAGGGAAGGAGTTGATGCGTAAAACAGGAGGTGATGCTACTGCACCGGTGCCACAGCCTCCATTGATAGCTAAAAAGTCGGTAGCATTCTATGTGCCATTGTTTTGCGATAATTGTGATAAAACTGTGGATATCGAAAGCAACAAAAAGGGAAAGTGCAGCTCCCATTGCCGAAACAAGTTCAAATGGTTTTGTGACACGAAGGGAGAGGACGGTCTTTATGACTCTAAAGGACCCCAGTCGATTCAAGTTAGCGCTTCTTAAATGTATTATTATTATTACGTACTGTTTCTTGAACCTAAGGTAAGTAATAAAACATAAAATGCATTATTTTTATCATTCATCATTGCAGGATTGCTTTAAAGACTCAAGTTGTTCTGGAAAGGTTGTTAAAAGGAGTGAAGATCTTTTGGGCACAAAATTTGAGAGGATGAGCAATGATGACAAACTCTATGTTGGAATGTTGGCACTAAACCTTGGAGGTCAAGAAGCTTCTTCATTCTTAAGAAACCAATGTCACTTCAAGGGGGATGAGCTGTGTCACCGTGTCACTAAATACTTAGATATATATGAAAGTCACAAGAAACAAGAATATTGGTCAAACAAGGGACGTACGTTGAATTTCGTTTGAGTAGCTTTTAAAAATAATAATTGTTGTTTAAATAGACAAAGAAATCATTCGTCATTTTTATTGTTTTTATAGTCACCGCACAAAAGAAGAATGTCGTTATAACAGAGCAGGAAATGAGAGAAAGAACTGCAAGGTTAAGGGGAAAGGACTTGGCATTACTTGAAAAGCACCGTAAAGAGGAGGAGGAACGTCAGCGAGCTACCAACAGAATAATGCAAAACACATATGCCTTGGTATGCAAAAGAATTTGTACTACTTATAAATCATCATTAGGAATATTTCGAGAATTAACTTTTTGAATAATAATTATTGATTTTTCCAGAAACTTAGAAAGCAATTTGGAAAAGGGGGCGGAAAGATCTTCGGATACCCAGTAAGCATCAGTAATGAAAATAACATTCCTTGAGGATGACTGAAAGGACTGTGATATATATTTATCTACATTTGTAATTTAGCTCTCCATCTTCATCAATCAAATGTTATTTTAATTTAGTCTTTATTATTCACATTTTATTACATTGAATGATTGTGTAGTTTAAAGTGTGAAAAATCTAATAATAATGGCGTTTATCAATGGAAGGGGGAGAAGTGAGATTCTTCTTTACTTCCGAAAAATTCTATTGTAACGTAACGCTATGTTAATGCTTTGGCTATAAATATTATTGTATTATTATTTTGAGTTCCCTCTCCAATTGTCTAATCTTTTAATTTGATGGTTTCACATGGCATTTATGCTTTGCTTCGTCAATCAAAATTTATGATTCTGGGATGTCAACTACTGGAGCTACTAGGACTGAATTCACTGATTTTGGGAGTCGTGAAGCATACCTTTCCACACATCATTGATAATGTTAGAATCTTTATTCACGTGTCAAAACTGTTTCAGCCGAGGCTGATTTCCAAACAGGGACACCTAATACATAGATAATATACTAACTAAGATAAAATAAACTTCTTAAATAAAATAAAAATGTTACTACATCCTTCATTGGAACACCAAGCTGGAAAGCTTCCCTTTTAATTTAATTTTGTTATTTAGTTGCATGCTCGGCAAAAGATCTTTCGGTAGCCTGCACTACGTACAAGCAGATTATCATCATCGGGACCATAGATGGGCGGCCCACAGTGGGCCATGGGCCATGGGCCAGTGGCAAAGTGGGCCACCAAATCTGAAGTGGGCCATGGGCCAGTGGCAAAGTGGGCCACCAAATCTGAAGTGGGCCATGGGCCAGTGGGCCATGGGCCAAGTGGCCGCCCATCTATGATCGGGACTGATGTGTGTGTGGGAGGTTTTTCATCCCGGAAGTTATATTGTGCCTACACACAGGCAGCACTACAGGAACTTGGAGATTCCTTTCGGGGGGAAGCTAGCACACTAAATGGTAGAATGTACCAAGGAAGAAATGGAGGAATTCTTTCTAGAATAGTGTCTTTTATGGACTACAGCTCAATGGTCTACAAATTATTACTTCGTCTACGGAAAACGTTATTGCTTTGGATTCACCATTTGGAGTTGTATTTTGTGTTACTTTGGTGTCTTTGTAATAGGGAGCATGCAATCGAGGTGAGTTTGGCGCATGACCGTACTCCAAAGCAAAGCGCATGTGATGAAAAGCACAAAAAAGTAGGAGCACCGTAAAAGAGGAATCTGTAGCAATAGCAGCTTTACTTAATGGATGAACATTGGATTTTATGGGCGTTTATCATGTTTATCATGCATAAAAAAATTCAAAAAATCAATGACCCCGACGTGATTTGAACACGCAACCTTCTGATCTGGAGTCAGACGCGCTACCGTTGCGCCACGAAGTCTTGCTTATCGATGGGGTCAACAATTACTTATACTGTCTTGAAAATGAAGTTCTGAAGCGTGAAGCGAAAGAAAGAGGAGATTCGGTATTCGGTTCAACTTGCCTGCACACGGCCGCTTTTTAAAACTCAGGATTAATGTAGAAACGAACGTCTGCTTGCTTTTATCAGATAACCAGCTACACAAGCAGTCGGTCGTCAAACTGATACGAAATGATTAAAGCACAATTATTAGCAAGGAAAAAAAGACAACGCTGAGGAACTTCCAAACACTGCACTAAATCAGTGTGTAAAATACAATACAATGACTCTAATGTTGACACTGGATATCATGTGCTAACTACAAGGAAACAAGTTTGAGTCGTCTTTGTTGTTGCTGCGAGTATGTACTTTCAGTTTCAACTTCACTGTATGTATAATCATTCGAATGATTCCGTTAGTATCTCTGTATTAATATAAATTACTTTTTGATAATGTCGGTGATAAAAATTATATAATACTGTTATTGCTGTCTGGGCAAATATTCAATTTGCTTGCAATTTATTCTTATAAATATATATTTAGTGGTGAAACAAATAGTATGACAGTTTCATAACATTTCTCATGTCATATTATGTCCCAACCCCAACGCATAAACAATTACACCTACCAGGACCTATCAAATTATTTTCTTCGCAACATATTGTATTTTTTAACATAAATGAATATATATTGATGTGTATTATGTATTTTTATACAGTAATTGGGTGTTTTTAGTAGTTTTTCTCTAACCAAACAATCATCATCATGCAATTAAATTGCCACTTGTCAAACCACAAAGTAGTAGGCAACTCCATAAATATAGTTCGACGAACTACAAATTATCATACCTGCCATCAATCATTTCTATAATTGGTGCTGGGTGAGCGACTAGAATTGTCACAGTTTGGACTTTGTTAAAAATGAAGGCGTTTATATCTACAATTTGTTTCATTCTCTTTTCACGTTTTTCTTGTGTGCTTCTTGATAGTCCGTCGTCTTCTGATTACCACAGTGTTGGACCTGGAGGAAACCATTTCCTCCAGTTTGAAAATCTTAAAACTTCAAAACAATTTTTTAATCGTCATCGAGTTCAAAAATTAAACGATGCTTTTATACCAATCCATTACGACATTGAGTTACGAGTTATTATTGACAAAGATGAAGAAGCAGGCTTGGAAAACAGTGCTCCAGGAAAAGTTAAAATTTATGGCATCAATCAAAAAAATACAACACGAATAGTTTTGAACGCAGGCACGCTGCAAGTGAATGAAAGCTCTATTAAAGTAAGCAAAAGTTACTAATGTTTAATTAAACGGTAATCAACGTGACAGATTCGATCGATCATCATCACCTTTTCCAAATCCTCAGATATTTTCTCAAGGTCAACTGCTTTCGTTAAAGAGGTGTCTTCACAAGCCACAGGCAAATTTGTTTGTGATTGAGCTCGAGAATGAAATTGGTCCAGGAGGAAAATTGGAGATATGCATGGAGTACATTGCAAAGCTGAACTCACATTTCATTGGAATACGACGCAAGGATTATGCCGACGACATTAGTGGTGGAGGTGTAAAGAAATTAATTTTTACCAATCTTCAAGCTTTACGAGCTCAAGACAATGGGCTGGATGCAACATTGCATCGTGCATCTTTTTGTTACAGTGTATTCCCTTGTTTTGATGAAGTAAGTCGTTTAAATCACCAATAACCTGCTAGTAAGCAGGCCAGAGACGTAGCTGAAGAGGGCGTTGAGTGATCTCCTCCAAACCACCTCCCCCAATGTCCACCAAATCTCCTCCTCCACCTCTCTCTCTCTATACCCACCTCTGCGATCCTCTCCCAACGTAGTAAAAGCATTACTTGTAGAATTCCATTCCGGATTCATGCACAAGCACATCCACACGGATGCTGTGCTTTGCTTACGTATACGAGGCCAAATCGATGAGTTCCTGAACTCATCCGCCTATAACTTTCGAACCGTTTGACCGATTTGGCTGAAAAGTATTCCCAGAGGTTCTCTTGAGTAGTGCTACCTGTGTACCAAATTTCAGCCAAATCGGTCAATGTATGTTACCAGGAGAGTGCGCACAGACGGACGGACAGACAGACGGACGGACAGACAGTTTAAGTAAAACCATTACTTCGCTGAATGCTCTCGCTTCAGCTACGTAATAAAAAATTCTCACATCTTTATTATATAATACAAGTGGGGATGGGCCTGTCGTTGACAGTCTATGTATGAGTTATAATCAAAATGTAGAACACAAAAATATGCATTGACAAAAACCTTTTCGAAATCAATTTAAACGAAGTCAAGATACAAAGTAGAAGGATTTTTATAGATTTTTTTTATTCTGAATTGATTAACCGTAGAAATTCATTGCATTTAATAATAATACTATTTATGTTTTCATTATGATACAGAGAGATTATGGTTGAATAATAATTACATCTTATTTTGGTAAATACTTAATTACAATGCTTGTTTAATTTTATCATAAATTTTATTATAACATAAATACATCAAGAATAATCAAAAAGCTTAGAATTATTATCAATAATGTTGTCTCACTCTTATAATAACAATCATCCTCATAATAACAATATTTCACAAAACTCAAGATATTAACTTATCCGAAAACCTCCTTATAAACAACATTTCTCGTGAAAATTTTTTCACATCCTTCCACCAACTTTCCTTGCTCTGCAGTTTCAATCACCCGTACTTTAACATCAGTTGCTCTACGCACTCTTGAAAATGCCACATAAAGTTGACCATGTCCAAAGACTGGCTCAGAAAGGTGGATTCCCACTTTGTCTAAGGTTTGCCCTTGAGACTTGTTTATTGTCATTGCAAAAGAAGGCTTTAAAGGAAATTGTCTACGTCTCATTTTGAATGGTAAATCAGTATCAGAGCTTGTCAAATCAATTCTAGGTATTAAAACTACTTCTCCGGAAGCAGTTCCAGTGAGTACTTCAGCTTCAATGACGTTATTCGTCATACTTCTTACTACTAATCGCGTTCCATTGCAAAGTCCTTTCTTTGTGTTCAAGTTTCTTAAAAGCATAACTATAGTTCCAACTTTTAAAATCAATCTATGTGATGGCATTCCGGAAGGATTCAAAGTATTTAAAAATTCTACTGAGAAATTCACTCGTTCACTTTCATCTTCGGTTTCAACTTGATCGTCACTTATATAAATTCGGCTTTCTCCTTCAATTAATTCAAGAATCTCTGTATTGATTTTGTCAACATCTACATTTTTTGGACACAATATGGCTCTGCTTGTGAATGTGTTTATCATATCTAAAGAAATTCGATCGCCAAAAATTTCCTGTATTAAGGAACCTTCACAGATAAATTCTTTTGGAATTTCAATTACATCTTCTCCTAAATCATATTCATTCTCCAACTCTCCACTACCTAATTTAAGTAGCCACTCGCTATATTGCGGATCTACAGACCTCATATTACTGGTCAAACTAAGCTTTTGGAAGTATTTCCAGTTATCGCTATATTTCAAGCATGACTGCACGATAGCAGGGCGCATTGCGCGAGGAATAATTGTTAAACATTGTCTGAAGTCACCTCCAAAAAGTATAACTTTTCCACCAAAAGAGACATTATTGTCCATAATTGACTTTAAAAGTCGATCAATCACATTTAATGCATGGCTGGATGCCATTGTGCATTCATCTACAATCAGCAATTTTGCCTGTCTTATATTTTTGGCATCAGTAGTTTTCATTCCTAATCTGGAATTAGATGTTTCAAAAGTTGGGATTGGAAGAGCATACAACGAATGATATGTTCTTCCCCCCATTAGCAAATTTGCTGCAATTCCAGTGGAAGCTGAAGGTAAACAAATTTGACCCCGACCTTTAAAATAATGTAAAAATGCAGTGTACAAATAAGTTTTTCCACTTCCACCTGGTCCGTCAAGGAAAAAACATTTTGTTTTTAAAGTATTATCATTTATACAATCAATAATTGTTTGAAATGCATTTCTTTGCTCCGGATTCAACGATTCAATCATCTCATCTGCTTTTCTAATATCCTCCTCAGGATTATAAAATTGAACATTTAAATCTGGTAAGTTTTCAAGAGAAGTTGGGCTTGGAAGATTAAAATTTGTTAATGTGCATCTTAGCAAACCTAAAGTTTCTTTAAGATCCTTTAACGCATATAATTCACAATTACTACACTCACCTTGTCTTTGATGTATCTTATAGCAGAAGTCTTCAATCATATCTTCCTTGTTATCATTCCACAGTTTCAGTTTATCGGATGGAGTTCCAAGAGCGCAAATGTAAGCAAACAATTGTCTCAATTGGTAGGGCATCGCGTAAGTCTTTGCATCGTCAATTGTACTTTGCCAAATAGTTTCATCTAACAAATACCCCTTTTCCTTTGCAGCTTCTCTAAATGTGGGTAACACAATTTTTTGACCATCTTGATCAATTGTTCGTAAATCCTCATATGAGGTTGCTCCATTTTCATGAATCAGAAGTAACCGAAGAAAGTATCTTTCTTGGTCTTTAAGACTAACTGTATACATTCTTCCGATAACTTTTTCACCACCCCGCTTTCTTAAATTCCACTCGCAATTCTTCGCATTCCATGTATAATGGACAGGTATTTCCCAATATTTATACTGTTGTGCATTTGCATCTTTTTGATTCAACTTAAACCACGCTGTTAACTTTGTATCTTTTGACCCAGCTTTCTCAATTGCCAATTGTTCATTTCCTGCTTGAAACACCACACTTTGTTCATCTTGAAGATGTACATGTAGACGATATATAGTGTGCGATTGTTCATGCATTCGAAAAGAGAATAATCGCCATATTGCTTCGGGCGCACTAACATATCTGGAGTCTACAAATTCCTTGGATTCATCTCTTATCTCTCCTATCTTTTTCTCTTGCACGCAAACATTTGCACAATCATGTCCCTTGTAAACATATTTAAAAAGATATTTGACACTTTTCACTGAGGCGCATATTTCCACATTAATATGACAGTTATATTTAAGGCTGAGAAAAGGGTTGTAAGGCACTACCCAACTGTTATCTACTTTATTCCCCTTACTATCAGTACCCGTTGCTCCCTCCCGTCTTTGATAAATGGGATAACCATCAATGTTCCCCAGAGTTTTGCTTTGAAATGGTTTTGGGAATGCTTTGGCACATTTCCCATCAACCATGCATGGACTATTGGGATTAATTTTCCCGCAAGGAGTGTGAATCATATTTTTTGTGACGATTTCGTACAGTCGTGGAGATTGATTCTTATCTGGAATTTCAGCTTTTACAATCCGGTCAATATCCTCTGTGGATACAATCTTGTGATCTTTCCCAAGGATAATTAAAATATGCGCATGAGGAAGTCCTCTCTTCTGAAACTCAATGACGTGTATCAGTGCAAGCACTTCTCCAAATAACGATTTGTTTTTAGACTTTATGTCGTCCAATAATTCTTTTAATTTTAAGTTAAAAACTCTGGCTACTAAGTCCGGCCTATGCTCGGCTTTCTGCCATGGCTCAAGATTTTCGACTATTTCTTTCCATTTAGGGTTACATGTCATTGTAACAAAAAGATCTGGCTTACCAAACTTTGTAACGATAGCCATTGCATCTTGGTAATGCTGATGCATATTGCGCGGGCTTCCTTGAAAGCTTGATGGTAAAATTATTGCAACTCCTGGTTTATCATTACTTCCATCTGCATCATTATTTAAATGATCAACCAAACTATTGTATTTGTCTGCTCGGAGCTGTGGCTGGTGCGTTCGAATGTAATTTAAATCATTTGCTTCGGCTCTTATGTAAGCGTCCACAATGTATTGCTGAGTTAATTTTCCAGCATTTAGAATTGGATTAAATTCATTTCGGACAGATAGTCTATAAGAAAAATATTCGCGCATACTAATAGATTTGCGGGACTTTATTGCAGTCCGTTCAGGCGATTCATCCTCGTCCTCATTCTCTTCATCATTCCTCGACCTTTTATTTCCATTATCATATCTTTGCAGTTCCGTATTCCATCCAGCATCTCCATTTGGAAAAAGGATGGGATAAGTCATTGGATCTAAATTTTTATTTAGAATGTGTAGTCGCTGGGTTTTATATGTAGGATTTGCAGAATCAGTTCTTAAATGAATTATTATATCTCTTTCAAATGGGGGTTCACCATCTTTACTTTGAAAGACCACAGCTACTTCATTGACAGCTTGTGCATTGTACCTTCTCTGGTCTTTGGACCTATCATGCAATATTGCAAGTTTCACCTCCGTCAGTTCGATTCCGTTTGCTTCTGCTTGTGCTATGGATTCTTTCTCCACCTCATGTAACATTTTATAAGATCTTGCAAATGGATTAAGATCTATAACTTCAGCTATTTTTCGCATCAGAAATTCTGTACAGTCTGTATTTCTGGTAGTGCCATTCTATGGTGTACTGCTTCATCTGGATCAAGAATGTATATCTGGGAGAATTTTCTCATGTCATCATTGTCTGGATGTAATGCTCCAGTACGATGTGCGATTTGTCCACATACTCTGAAACAGTAAGTGCCATTCCCTGGCGGGGGTTTAACATTGGCTCCAGTTGAAGCGAATGCAAAAGAGCTATTGTAACATCGTATGAAGTTCAAAAAGTTGCTGCTTTCTGGAACCTCGCGCTTCATGAGTTTTTGTAAATACTCAGGGTATTCCTGGTATGGATAAAGCTTCACCTGCCCTTTCTGGCAACATCGTGTAAATTCATTTTTGTTTGAAGCTGTAATTTCACCCGAAAAGTTCAGGGACATACATTGTTGGCATTCGAGGTTTAATTTACCTAAAAAAATTTCAGGAATAACAGATTCGTCATTTTCTGCATTCACCGCTCTGTTTTTGAATTCTTCAGCTAATCTCGCATTTCTACTTTGCACAGATGTTCCTACCACCTGCCTCCTTCTCTGCCTCTCTTGTGAATTTTCACGTTGTCTTGCCTCTCGTCTACTTATATTTAAATCGTCAAGTCTTGCTCTTCTCTCTTCGGCTTGCTCATTGTCTCGGAGAATCCGTTGTTGAGCTGCTTGCCGTTCAAGTCTGTGTTCTCTTTCTGAACCCGATTCGTTTTCGTGTGCACGTCTTTGGGCCTCAGATGCTTTCTCAAGTCTCGCTCTGGTTTCCTCTTCCGTTTCATTTTCTCTTATTACACATTGTCGTTCTGCTTCCCGATCAAGTCGTATTCTAATCTCTTCCAAAGTTCTATTTTCTTTTGAGATTTTTTTATAATCCCTTGCTTTCTGTAATCTTGCTTCTTTCTGCTCATCGGTTTCACTATTTCTTTTAAGCCTCCTTCTTTCATTATCTTTATCAAGTCTTGCTCTTTTCTCCTCAGGTGTTTCATTTTCTCGTGAAGGTCGCTTTCGTTGACTATTTCCTTCATCCATCTTAAACAGGCTACTTCCACAACTGACAATCAAATTTAACCTTATATAACCTTTTTTTCTCGACTTCGATCTTTTTGACTCGACGTTATTGCCTATTGACAATTCGAACTTTTTGCTTCGATGTTTTTGCCTACTGGCACTTCGAACTTTTTGCTTCGACGTTTTTGCCTAGTGGCACTTCGAACTATTTGCTTCGACGTGTTTGCCTTTTCCCAAAAACCCACTCCGCCTGTTTGCACTTCTACTTCTCCGCCTCCTTGCCCGTTTTCAACTTTTCGGCCTTCTTGCCCTTTCAACTTATCTGCCTGCTTGCCCGTTTCAATTTGTCGGCCTACTTGCCCTTTTAAATTATTGGCTTATTGCCTTTTTTCAACGGCCTACTCGCCCTTTTAAATTTTTGGCTTATTGCCTTTTTTCAATTTATCGGCCTACTTGCCCGTTTTAACTTTTCGGCCTACTCGCCCTTTCCTCCTCAAACACCTCAACTCCACCTCAACAACAACTGTCAAATGTCAACTCTTGGCTGGATTTTCTGAAAAAAAATCATTATCACATCAATCATCATATCACATCAATCATCATATCAATCAATTATCCTATCAATCCTCATACCAAAAATATGGATTTTGTGACGTCCAACGGAAAGGATGTTGTTGGTGGTTTACTTCCGTTTTTGTACCTATGACACAAAAACAAAAAAGTAAGCCACTAACAAACCAAATTAAAAATATAATGCTCTATACTATAACTTACCAATCGACAGAACAGGCTCCGTTTTGTCCGCCAACAGAGCTTCAGTTGTGACAATGTCAGCTACTTGCGCCGTTGAAGGAGTTTCAGTTGGGACAGTTTTAGCTACTTCCGCCGTTGAAGGAGTTTCAGTTGTGACAGTTTCAGCTTTGTAACAGCAGTGGTAGAAGAATGTAGTAATTTTTTTCAAAAAAAATGATGCAAACAATTTTCTCTGCGCTTCATAACAACACGTGGAGAAGAAAAATGAGAGAATTGTGGTTTGAGAGCAGATGACAGTATATTTTTTGTTGAGATCAGTACTTTTGGAGATGTATTCAATGTTTGGCGCTTATAAATAAAGGGCCATGCACAGCCAACGTAAAAAAATTGAGGAAAATTTTTTTGAATTTAAGAAATTATAATTTTTGTATGCATAATTATTGTAGTTATGGTAGCAATAATTACCAAATAATAATTAAAGCATTACTAAAAAGTATGCATTATGTATGAACGTAATGTTGCGTGCCCCTTCACAGTGCTGTATTTACTTTAACACAGATAGTCATCCTCTCCCATGTTAACTCACTGAGCGTAAATCCGTACACATTTACAACTACGCTACCCAGACTCTATTTATGATTTAAAAACGTTATGGTATCGGAAATTTTTATTAGCCCCATCTAAAAGCAACGTATGAGCTAACTATAATCCGAAAAGTTGACCAAGTTTCCTTGAGCAATGCAGAACTCCTAACATCAGTTCCCGAGTAAACTTAACTATGAGAGTAGACAAATTATATATATAGCTTCATACAATTAAACCATTTTAGTAATAATGTTGAATGTGCATTTTATGTGTAGTTCACAGTTTGATGGATGGGTAGTAGACAAATTCGCAAGAACAATTCGAATCTCCCCACATTTCTTTATGTTTGTCATTGGCGAGTTTGGCTACGTAGAAGAATACTTTGGAATTAATGGAAAGAAACTAAGAATTTATGCTCCGAAGCATCACATTCATAAAACCCAATTTAAGTATGTTGCACAAGTTTCAGCCAATGTCTTGACATTTTATGAAAAGTACTTCAATTCTTCTGCCAACCTTACAAAAATGGAATTGGTATTTGCCCCAACGTACGACTTGCTGGAATCTTGGTGCGTTAAAACCGAAAAAACTCATAAAATACCTCGCACCCAGAAATTATTTGCTAATTTTGAATCCATATAGGGGCTTAAGTTATCATGGCTATCGGGTTAGCAAGCAAGGTTTTATGACAAGAGGCGGTGGCATTGTGATTCCAAAAGGAAATCATTCCACTGATTTCAGTGTGTTGGATAGTATTTGTAAGTTAGTTTCTACTGATAAAGAAATACTTATTTATTTATTTCCACTAAATGAATTTCGTTTGAATAAAGTTCTAAACATTTATTTCACAATACAGCTCCTGTTTTGGCGAAGCAATGGACCGGAGATTGGTGGAACTCTGAAACAATGTCCCTCAGTGAAGCACTTGCTGAATTCACTGAATTTTTTCTGGGGTGGAACATTGTAGAACCCAGACTCTCTGAAGCTCGAGTTATGGTGGAATTGCAATCTGCTCTGATGAAAGACGCTGACTTTTTAAAAGTTCAGCAGGACTACAGAAGAAAAGGAGCACCGCTAATAAAAATGATGGAAGGAATTTTAACGAAGGAAGGATTAAGAAATGGTCTCCGAGCATATGTCCAAGAAACAGTTAATGGAAACTCAATCACTACCCAAACTTTCATCCAGATTCTCCAAGATGTAGCTGGAAATTGTTCTCAAGTTCCACCAGAATTTAGCTTTGTTCAAGTCGCTGAACGCTTTCTCAACAACACTGGCTTCCCACTTGTAAAGGTGGCAGTGGAAAACAAGACTCATTTCATTTTGACACAAGAGAAATTCTTGTCAAATGAAAAGGGAGCATGGTATGTTCCTATTGAAGTTCAAATTGGAATGGACGCAAAGGTAAAAGTTTGGTTGAAGCCCGATGGAAAGCCTGTCCATGTTGCTGGAAATACTTCAGAGGTTATTTTGATTGACCCAAACGTTGACGGATATTACAGAGTACTGTATCAGGATAAGCTACTTCAAAGAATTAAGACACAACTAGGGTTGAGGTCTAGGTCTATTCTCCGTCCGTTGGCTAGAAGCAAACTGCTTCTTGACTATCTGACTTTCGCTGACAAAAGTAAAAACCATTTTTTAGTTGCATATGTCACATTTATTCACGTGTATTAAAATCTGCATAATAACAACTGGAATGGATGTTTTAGGTGTTTCCAATTACGATACCGCCCTAACTCTATCCAACCAATTGGGTTCAGGTTCAGACACAGAATCAAGTAACACGGTTTGGCTGGCCCTTCTCTGGAAGTTAAGGTCAGACGTTGTTCGGCCTTTTTTGGCACATCCAGACTACCCAACACTTCACGTAAGCTTTACTGAAAATCTTGAAAATGTATTACAAATCATTTGATTTTATCATATTTTTTAAACTTTCGTTGGTAGACGTATTTTGCTTCGAAAATTGATCCCTTACTTTATGAAATCGAAAATGAAGCTCCGTCACCTTACGTGACTTTTCTCAGGCACTGGCTACTCAGGTATTCTTGCCAATATCGAACTTCATACTGCCTCAACCTCGCCCAAAACGTATTTTCCTTATGGCAAGCCACGCCAAACTCCAGTTTATCATCTTTCTCCACCTATTTTACTGGAATCAGTGTGACTACAATGGAATGTCTCATAGTTGCTGCGGAAGGAAAAGCAGCGTTTCGCTTCATTCTTACAAAATACAAAAACAAAAAGTTGCCAGAATCCCTGACTTGTACCAGAGATTTCGAACTCATTCAATTAATGCTCAATAACCTCATTGATCCCCTCGATTCCAGTCTTACCCCAAAACTACGAAAATCTATGTTAACCAATCTGATGGATAACGACGGGAGAGTAGAAGTATTGCCATTTCTTTCCAACAATTTCGACGCTGTTGTGGAGGTAGTTGGAGGTGGGGACGTACATATCATGATGTATTCTCTTTATCATCTTGTGGACTATTACTACACGTCAGAGCAACTCAAAGAATTGAGTACGTTTTTAGAACTTTATCGAACAGAACTAGAAGCATATAACTACAACAATGGAAAGAAACTAGTCAACAAACTTTACGAGTTGGTCGAGAAAAATATTGCCTGGATGGACACCAAAGGCATGGATATTTTGGAGTGGCTTCATGGACATCAAACAGTTGATCTTAATAATAATTATTATTTTGAAAATAATTAGCAGAGTTATTATGATGCTGTATAGCTGTATTCATATTCATACCATTAAAATAATTAATATCATGTTTGTAATGATTTAAAATCAAGGAAAGAAACAAGTATTTGTTGATAATTAAAGTTTATTTCTCGACGTTTCCATTTTTTAACCCTCCTTACATTCTTCAAAATTAATATCATTGCTGACTGCCTTTTCAGTTTCAACAAATTTTAAAGACGTTGCTTCCATTAAATTCACTACTAATCTAATTTACTCGAGTATGTTACGATTTAATGGGAATGTGGCCATTGCTAAGAAAGAATTAAAGTCCTCCGAAGGTGAGAACAAGCCAGGAGAAGGAATTACTCATACTTTCATCGGAATGTTTTAAAATCGCAATTTAATAGCTGGCTAAATAGGTGACTTACAGCCCGAGATAAAGATGCTAATGTCGATGCACGGGGTTCCAAAGGATTCACATTTTCTTGCTGAGCTTCGCTATCAATTTCTATTTCTTACATTTTAGTTTGTGGATGCGTCATAAATAATTAAAAATCACCCCTTACTTTTTTAAACGAGTAAGAAAATTGGATGAAATCAAAATCGTGCATATTTGAAATGCGTAAAATCTATTGTGTGTATCACTCATATTTTTGTCATCTGGAGAGAATTTGCTGGAAATTGGGGTACCTTGAGAATGTCAAAATATCTCTTCCTTTTTTTATTAGTAATTGGAGATTAACCCGAAGGGCGAAGCATAATTTAGATTTTAATGAGTCATTCGGAGCGGATGACATCAAATGTGAACAAAATGTAGGCTTTTGAAGTTGCGAAACGATGAATTAAAAACTTTCATTAGTAAAGGCATGTATTGGATTTTGTATTACGGCTGGGAAGGTTTATCAAAGTTGCCGGAGTAAGTTTAAGCAGACAGATAAACGTATGGGAAGCATAATGCCGTTTTCAGTTTTCAAATCCACCCGTAAATTTTTGATTACCACCATTCCAAAATTTCCCCACCGTTACCATTACGAACAATAGGGATGGTGACAGTGTCATTTTTGGAACCCATTAGCGTCAAAGTCTTTCATGAACAACATTATATTATTTTTTAAGCAGACGTAAAATTTAACGCTGCGTCTGATGCTGCTTTCAGAATTTGTGCAAGTTAAGTCGAACAAAATTTACAGCATTCCAAACATTTCCCGTCGACCACCCCGAGCAATTTGATCTGATTGGTAGTAGTGGAAACTTTGGAATGTCATAACCTTGTCAAAAATTCTGTTTATTTGAGAGATTTTAGGTTAAGCAGACTCAAAATTTTATGAAGAATCGATATCTGCTCTCATATTTTCATAAATGTTATCACTGAAGACGCTAGGGCATTCCAAAGCTTGCCCCGATCTGGTCAAATGTCAGACTCTACTTACCAGACAAATGCATGGTTACCACTGCCATTATAATGTAATAAATTATCGTACTAGAAATTTTAGCATGCTCTTCTTTGCTTACTTAGTGCGTTCATACATGGACTTCGGATATAATAAAGATCACACTGGTTTCTGTCCGAATTAGTCTTAGGAAAGACCATTCACAATATTTTGACCACTGCATACGCCACCAGACTTGCAAAATATGCCACCAAATTAAGATAACATGCCACTCGGATATGTCTCTACACTGGTAGAGTATCCTACCAGATTATTCTATACCTATACCGCCGCAGTAGGATATTACTTTTTTAGTAGAATGTGCCACCATACCCTTAGAATGTCACACAAGACTAATAGGATATGCCACTATAATTGTAGGACGTGTCACCAAATAGGAAAATAGGGCACTAGCCGATATTTTAAAATTACATTTTTATGCAAAAATTACAAATAACTTTCAATAAATCTAAATGTAAAAATTGCAATTACTTTCATTTAATTTGATGGTGAAAATTACAAATTACTTTCCTTCAAATTGATTTTTAAAATTTCCTAAAAATTGATTTTAAAATTGCAAATTACTTTCAAAAATTACAAACTGCGCCAAAATTACAAATGGCTTGGTTACCAGCCAGAAAGTCGTAGTAAGGCATTTAATGCTTTCCGCTACGTCTCCAGGCCTGCTTACAAGCAGTTTGATTGTTGCATTCCATACTGAGGGGAATTACTTATTCTAAAGGTTAAATTAAAAACTACTCAAAACTCCAAGTGCCACCAAGTTGTTAAGAACGTTACTTCAAAATCATGACATTTTCAATTTGATGGTCATTATTTTATTCTAGTATTCTTTCTTTTGTGGTACGGTCCATAATTTTAATTTGGTTGTGTATTGTTTTTATCTGGTCTATTTTCTATTGTTTCACTATTCTACTTTTTGGTTTATTTTGATTTATTATTCGGGTGTGGTCTATTGATTTATTTTAGTAGTCTATTATTTCATTCTTGTATTCTATTGCTTCATATCGTTGGTAGTACCATGGGGTGCTAGGTACAGGTATAAGAAAATCTTCAATAACTTGGTTGTAATAATTTTGCATTTGTAAACTTGAATTTCGAAAAATTGCCTTAGTACGTTTTTTTGAAGTTAGGAGTAGTGACAATGACAACGTTCACTAATCAACAATCAAAAGAAATACGATTTTTATAAGTCGAAGCGTTCTTAAGTTTTTTTGCATACTGTGGAGCTATTTCAAATTTCTGAGGACAGACGGACGTAGTTGTATTCAGAAAAACGAATAATTATTTTGGTTCGAAATCCCAACCAAGTTATTGGACAATTTCAAAGATCTGGCTAATCTATTAGACTGGCTTGTCACCTAGTGACGAAGGCTAGCACTTGTTTTTGAATTCGAAGGATCGAATTAAAAAACCAGTACATACAGGTTATTTGACGTGCTGAACTGGTAGTGCTAGTTTTTAAATTCTAAGTGTATTTCGAAAACTATTTGAAGTCGTTTTATGTCTACATGTATGTGGTCGTTAGATTCTACATCTGTATAGTCAGCAGAACAGTTGCGTACTCTAAATTTTAACAAAGTTTATTTTAGTTTGGTAGTATATATTTTTAATTTGGTGGCATATTGATTAATTTTCGTAGCCTTTTATTACATTCTGGTAACCCTATATTTTATTCACTTGATATATTGTAATATTAAGATAGCACATACTTTTATTTTAGTATTCTATATTTTTAATCTGGTGATAGATTTTTTTTATTTTATCTAATGGTCATTTAAATTTGGTGGTCTATTTTTTATGGTCTGTTATTTTAATTTGATGATATTTTTTTTTATCTGCTGGTCTGTTATTTTAATTTGGTGGTCTGTTTATTTATTCTTGTAATTATTTATGCTTGTGGTCTTTTGTTTATTAGGAAGTCCATATTTTTAATTTGGTAGACGTTTATTTTATTTTGGTTGTTAATTTCTTTTAATCTGGTGGTTTATAGTCGTTATTGGGCGGTATAAGCTTTTTGTTGCTATGGTCTATCGTTCTCATGCGTTTTTGATAAAAAGGCCACTAGGCCGTTCTTGGCTCCAGATATAATAAATACACGCGGCTTTGTAAGCCGGCCTTCAAAAATTCCGGCTTATATCAATTACTCCAGACGACTTTTTTTTCAATACGGCCTCCGTCCCAGAGCTTACATTAAATCCAATACAGTCCTTTATCACTTGGGATCTACACCGCTCGTGACAATTTTTTAAATCTTACAACACCATCATTTACATTAAATTGGTTTTTGAGTTATTATAACGGGTTTAATTAGATAATAGCGGATCAAATACATGATTACTTACTCATTTTCATCCAGCACCATGGGATACTACTGCTGTCATAAAATATAACGGTCATACGTTACCCCTTTACTTCTTTACCTGTCTTTGTTGCCAGAGTCAGATGAATCCGTCTGAGCCTATTTAACATTCGTCCCCAACCAACCATTAATTTGTCTCGAGTAGCCCAAGCAATACACAATGTGCAAGCTTCGTAGTCGCCAGCAAGATGCTAGTAAAGTTCGAAAAATATCATTTAGAGCTGCAAAGAATATCATATGTTAGCCGTATTATAACCAAAACGTGGAAACTGTGTCAAAATATTTTGTGAAAAAGTTCAGTGTCAACTAATTTAATTGTAATCCGGCATACGACTTCCCGTAATCGTAAAAAAAGGTTCTCAAGAGTAGTACTAGACTGAAGCGTTGAAAGTTCTTACTTATCGTTAGATGAATAGTATTTGAAATTAAAATGAATTAATTTATAAATCATCTCAATACTTGCCACTCGCCTTAGTAAGTCAAAAGAGGAATTTTATTGACTATATCAATTACTTATTTGGTAAGTGAAAGTCTAACGTGGAACATGGATCAATGGCGAATGTGAAAATTCCTGTGTTATGAAATGCTTTTACTCAAGATAGTTTTTTTGTTTGTTTGTTCTGTCAGCGAATCCAAAATGAAGAAGTCGGACCAAGGCTTATCCGGAAATGTGCCGGTGAGTGATGTGGTTATCGGCTCTGGTGAGCTGTGGCTACTACCCAAGGAGCTTTATGAGATGCTGGAAAGAATAACAAAAGAGCCCGAACCCTCGGATCAACTTATCAGTGAAGTAGACCGGGTTTTGACTAGACACTCTGCAGATTTCGCGTCACTCTTTGGAATCAAGGTAATTAAAAAACTTAAAACGACAAAGAGCATCAACAGAGGGCATTTATGAATATGAATATTTATTGATTTCAAACAATTAATTATTTTCTTAGCCCCGTAATCCAGTGGATCGTGAAGAACTCAAGAAGTGTGGGAAGGAGGGCACATACTTAAAAGGCTACAGTGGAAAACATGTGATTGACTACATGCTCGTTAATGAAGCCATGCTTCTCTCAGACATGTTCCAAATTAATGAATTCCTCGCATTAGATCTCCTCACTGTTGGTGAGTGCCATCAAA
The DNA here is from genome assembly GCA_964034955.1 of Orchesella flavescens. Classification (NCBI taxonomy): domain Eukaryota; kingdom Metazoa; phylum Arthropoda; class Collembola; order Entomobryomorpha; family Orchesellidae; genus Orchesella; species Orchesella flavescens. The sequence continues at coordinate 11,317,849 of OZ035957.1, forward strand.
CACATGTTTATTATGCCTTGCATGCTAAAAATATGTATGCAGTTTCTTAGTATTATCTATCTTTTTTGTTTTCCAGCTGAAAATGAGATTGAAAATTATCCTGGGTGGCCCCGTGGTCTCATCGCCGTCAGCATGTTTTACGAAGGTCGTCTCTCACTGATTGCCTCCCTCGTGAAAATGATGCGCGTGTGTCCAGGTCGCACTTGGCAGTCCCGAATGCATCCCAACATTCTCCAGCTCTTTCGCCGCACTCTCAACTCTGTCTTCCGTGAGGACATGATGGATCGTTTGGTGGTTCTCCTCGAAAAATACAATTTGGAAAAAGAGATAGACGTTTTAGATAGTCAGCTGGCTCTCGGAGACTTTCGCCATCGTCAAACCATCAAAAAATTGATCATGGATATTCGAGAAGGAATAGCTAACTGTATTTTCTGCTATGGCGCCCAAATGGGAGTACGGTGGGCAGAAGTCGTGCGTGTTCTTGACTACATCAAGGTCCACATCTGTCGAGAAGAGCGACGAATAATGAGAGACGATGTGGTTCTCATTGCAGCAGTTCTTTTCGATATAGACCACAACCTGCACCCCTCCGACTGCAACGTTCAATTTGGACTGAGCCTCCGAAAATACCTGAGGGATAATGATAGCTCCTTCAAATGCATGGAAATGTGGGACTTGTTTAGACTCAGCTTCCTCATCAACTGCCATAAAGCTCCCATTGAAACCACGTCACCACCACCACCACCACCACAGGTTGGACCACATGGCGATTCTTTCCTTGACCCTATCACACCCTCAACAAAATCGTTACTAGAGGAAGACTCTGAATTTGATTTCACTCGCAACCTCTTTGGCTTTCTCCAAAGGGAAATATTTTCCAAGCCAGAATTTTCCGTGTCAGACGAAATTATTTCCAGAGTGTTTCATGGATACTTTACAGACTTTATCATTCACATGCCACTCAAACTAAAGGAGATGAAGTATCGCTCAGAAGAGGCAGTAAGAACCGCTCTAATTTGTCAAGATCAAGGAATCCTCACCAGGGTTCAGGTTCAGAATGTTGTTCCTGAGTATGAAAGCTTTTTGGAATGCCTGGGAGAGTTCTATGGACATGATCAGTATGAACTTGGTGCCTTCTACTTTCTGGAAGACAATGTCCATTTCCTCCCCCTCTCAAAGCTGGTGAGAAGCTGTTGCATGGAGTCCCCCGCCTTGTCTCTCTGTGCTATGCGCTTCTTAGCTGGAGTAAGTAACGGGAATCCTGTTGCCATGTTTGATCTCCTCCGCCAAAATGGACATAATACAAGTTTGGAACACTTTTTCGACTCCATTTTAAAATACATCAATTCTTTCTGTGGAACTGCAGGCAGAACTACTGCTGCACCACCCTCAATGTGTGCCATGAACCCCCTTGAAATCAATGGATTCTGCTCATATCTTCGTATAGTTGAAACAGTTTGCAACAAGTATGAAGGAGCACAGACGTTCTTCACAAGTCAGAAGCCTACATGGATTAGAAACATAATGGAAATGTCAAAGATGAGAAGGATTCCAAGGGAAATCAGAGCTAGCATGTTGAACACCTTGTCTGCAATGATTGGGGAAGATATACTAGCCCCTGACACTATATCAACTTTATGGGACATTTTCTACCAGGCAAGACTTATTGATCCAGGAACTGGTGGAGATGTGAAAGATGAGTTGGATGATAAGGAGACTAGATTAGAGCATTACAGCCTGACAATCGGAATGCTGAAAATGATGAGGAGCTTAATCAAAACGAGATTCCGCCAAATGGAATTCGTCTCTTTGGAGGGATACTTTGTGCACCCCACTTTGGATAACGGAGCCATCCTCCCGTATATAAATTATGTTATTGAAAGCGTTTTCTTAAAGGCTCCATACCGAGTCTACAAAGATCCTGTGCAGAAGTGGGAGGTACTCACTCTTTCTGCTTCAATTATCAGCATTTTACTTGACTACGTGCCAAACTTGATGTTGCAGTTTTTGTGTGAATCACCATTAATAAAAACAGTAAGTAGATTATACATAATATGATTACAATGGGGTAGTAAATCTAACTAATAAGTGGTTTCATTTTATCTTATTTCAGTTACTGAACGTTATAGCTAATTGTGCGGTGATGCATGAGGTGAGCCATTCCGCAACTGATGGACTCCATGTTCATATTGATCAATGTAGTCTCGAGTGCTTGAACCTGCTTTGTAGAGCCCTTCAGCGTCAACCTTTTTATTTGATGCAACGTCGAGAGATTACTGGCATGGTAAGCAACTATTTATTGCAGATTTCTAAAGGGAATATTGAATATACTAAAAGTACACACACATGTTGACAAACTTTTCTTCTATTTATTCTAGTCTGGGTCAGGTTTAGTTGGTATTCACGAACTGACAATGACAATCGGAATGGAAAGTGGAAAACCCGAGTACATTTTAAGCCTCTTGCGTTTCATCGACACGCTTATGAGCCCTGAGCACCGCCTTGCAGCAATGAAGATCTTGTGCTTGATAGTGGATGGTCACTCAGAAATGGACTCCCACATCCACGCTGCATTAGAATGGCAAGAAGAACTCGCCGCTGTGTTCCGGCACACCCTCATTGAAACACTGTATGACCAGTCAGTGGCAAATGTAGCAACTGGAGAGGAGCTAAAACTGAGTGTGCATAAGCTTCTAAGGACATCCGTCCAACATCCATATCCCAATATTGGGTTTTACCTATTGGGAGTAGACAGCAACAAAATGTATTACCAGGAAGGAGTACGAACTCTTCTTCACGGGTTGTTGGATACAGCCATTCAAGTGCCCACCAGTTTCGTGACGTTGCTGACCCTCATGCGAGATCCTAGGTTGTCTACACCCACCCTCAGATATCTACGCCATGTCAAGTTTTTTCTCCCCTTTATTGAGGAGGACTCTTCCCACTTCCAAGAGATGAGTTTTGAGGCCCTTTGCTACTTCATGAAATGTTTGGCAGTTGAACTGAAAACGGAGGGTGGACTCAATACCGCATCCAATTTGGCCACCTCCTGCTTCTGTAAACTAGAAGAAGTGTTGGATAAAATTGAGCTGGAAAATCACTCCGTGGCAATGCCAGATCTAGAGTTTTTCGATGGTGGGTTGGTCATGCAAGCCATTTCCAGTTGTGAGTTTGTTGATGCGGAGCTAAAAACAAGGTTGATCAGAGTAGAAATGTTGGATGGGATGCTAAAAAATGAGATCCAGAAGCTGGAGAAGAGCACCGTGCTGAGACTCCGGAAGACCGTGCACACAGAAGCCAAAGAAATTTTGAACTTTGCCAGAAGACTTAACGCTTGCAGAGAAAAAGAAGGAAGGAAGCTGCTGATGTTTGATGGATGGCGTCAAGCAGTTGAGGTGCTGATGCTCACCCCAAACCTGCCCATGAAATACGACTTTGTGACCAACATTCTGAGACTCCTTCTTAACAAAGTTCACACCACCTCCACAGACACCACTGATTACTTTCATAGGATTGCCGCGGAAGCCACCTTCATGGGCACAGCAGTACTGAAGCAGATTATTGGAGAGGGAGAGCCGTTAAGCCAAGTCGCTCGGCATGGCTTCCTCCTCTCAAACATTATTAACAACGTCACCCAATGGATTTCCACGGCCCAGTCGCCCAAAGTTAGAGGGATTTTGTATGCTTCTGTCCTCCACGCTGTTAACATGCTTCCAGCTGCTAGTCCAGAAACAATGATGACTGTTTGCCAACAATCATTCCCCCTCATCTTGGATAGTGTGGCAAAAGACTGCTGTCAAACACAAGAGACATGGAAGCTCCAAGCTTTGTACTTGCTTGGAGAAATTGTAAGGTGTGCTACTCACAGGGAGCTGAGTGCAGCGGCATCTTCTGCTAACACCGTTCCAGCTGCAGAAGATGAGGTGGATGGGGAAGCTTCACGTTACATGGATAACGTCGATCATCCCAAACTTACTCTGGACAGCATGAGCTCCTTTGACGTGAGCTTTATTGTAGGGATTGATAAGAATAGATTTTCATCCACCAGAGTAGCACCTGGAACCCCGGGAGCCTCTTCATCAACTTTGGGCGCAAGTGACAAAACCTTTTCTAATAAACATAGCTCAACTTTTAATTACAAGTCTGTGGGTGAGCGTGGGGAGGCTTCGAGCACCACCCCAGGAATGGCTAAAGCTACCGTATCAAATTCCATCTTGAGTTGCGTGTTGAACAACAATTTTCTCGCCACCATTGTGGAATCCTTCTGTGTTGTGGATGACCCCAACCTTGTTGCCCTACTCACAACTCAACTGAATCAGAACGCAATGAGAGCCTTTTTTGTTTTCGAAGCAAAAATGTCAATGTTGACTAGACTTGCGCACAGTGGTCTACGTGCCGTGCTCCACCTCCTCGACCTCAACTTGATTAAGAGACTGATGGAAATGAAAGTCTTTGAGCTGCATAATTATCAAACAGATATTGGTGATGAAGACGAAAATATAGGTGGAGGAGGCCCTGGTAGATCCGCTGATGTTGACGACGACGACCTATCCGTTTTGTACTCGAGAAAGGATAAGTGGGGTACGAGTCAATCTGCACTCGCGGGGGGTAACCAAATCCAAGTGCGGGATAGAGTTCGTGGAACCTCTTCTCAACAAAACATTAGCGAGTCGCTATTTGCCCAAGTTTTCAAGCTCTTCCATGTGATGCTCGACTCTGCTCCAAGAAACATGACGGTTCTTGAGCAGATCCTTCAGTTTTTCAAACGTCATGAGGAAACCGTTAGCAAGTGCCTGTCTCAGCGAGCTCTCTTCCATTCGGAAATAAATTTGGATAAGCCAAGCGCATTCCTCCTTACCAGTCTCATGACTAAGCTGTCTCCAAGACTGCCAGCTGCTGAAAGTCCATCCGGTCTCAAAATCTTTTCAATTAAATCAAGTCTCAAGCTGAATCTCCTCAACATTCTACGAATCCAGGCGGAACGGAATAGGACTACGGAATTGCTTATCAACATGGTAAAGAATGTGCTTCTCTTTCTTTTCTACCATTCTCGCTCCAAGGAAAACTCAAGAGGGGGCCGAAGTGACAAGGCCCAACCAAAAAGATGCATTGTTCTCACCAAGAAGCTAGAAATGGATCATTTGCTTCGTGATCCCGAAAAAAATTGTAGTATAGGGGTTATCATTCAACTCGTTTCTGACTGTGCCACCCACATCTCCAATAGTCAGCCCCCGGAGAAGATTCCTGTTGTTGGGAGAGTGTCGGCTGCTGCTGCCCAACAAAAAACTGGAACTGACCTGGGCTCTGCATCCTCCTCCATGCAGTTCCTAGCAGAAAAGGTTGTTCAGGATATGTCAGTCATTGTTGAGGTGGGGCTCAGCCTGATCTACTTTCATGCTGAACTATTCATCAAGGAGTTTCCAGCACAACGGAGGACTGAAGCGAAGCAGTGGAAGCAGCAACTTTATGAGCGAGTCGAAGCTGTAATTACAAAACAAGTTACAGATGCTTGCAAGGTACATACTAACAATAAAGCAGCTACACGTATTCCCATATGTTTCTCGTATGAAAGGTCAATTCCATTCGAATTTACCGTGAAATATATTTTGTTTTTACAGAAAATCCCAGAGTCGAAATACACTGAAACGTTGTTACTTAAACTACGTCGTCTTGCTTTAGGAACCAGTATTCCATCATCAAGTTCTACAATCGCATCTTGAGCATCCAGACGCAAAACACCACGTTCTTCCCGTTCCCTGGTCCTAGTATTGACAAGTGATATAGTTCATAAATAGTTAATTTCTTGGATTTTCTTTTATTAAAAAGCATTAAAGGGTGGATGATTGAATATTTAGACATTTTGTTTTTGTATAGAAGCTACGTTAGTCCCATTAATTTTGTATGTAATTTATGTGCATACTTTTCAACTGTAATGAACGATTTAAATGAGAATGCTTGTAAGAAAATAAAATGGACTTTTGACGTGATATAAATAATATTTAACAATCTAATTCTATATCCTTAGAATTAACATATGAATAACCATTGCATTTACATATATTGTATAACATTATTACATTATTGGGGCGTCGTGATATTTGCTTGATTTGATGAACTACGAAGCATCTTTTTGCATTTATTTTTTATTAAGAAGAAAACGGCACGCTCAGAAAATCACTGACACAAGGGATACAGTTAACCAGTTACATTTTAAAGTTAGTTGGCACGAGTAAAACCCTTAGAGCCGTGATTGCACTCATAGGAGCATGCGACCAGAAACCAAAGTAACTGGGGCCGAGAAATTCCACGTGTTGAAAAATGCTGTCACTGACATAATAAAGTTCTAATGCACGGTACAAGGAACTATTTAAACAGTTTACTTACATTTTATCTTATAACTAAAAGAAGCAGTAAAATAATAACAAATGACTGTGTAACTCACACTGAAACGTATCTCATTTCTAAAATTAAAATGTAAAGACTTACGCAAAAACTGGTAATTGGTTGGTTAAATAACAAAGAAATTACAAAAGCATTAAAAATATTGACAATAATTATTGGGATCTTGAATAATATCCTTTCTAATATTTAATCAGACACATATTTATCAATCAGGCAGCCAGATCATTTTCTTCTTCGTTTTCCACCAGGGGCACCACCTACAATATAATAATATAAAAAATAGTTTGTTGTTTTAATTATGAATAAAATTGTCATTCGATTTATTTTGTGGTTATATCTAGATGTCATAATTTTTAAAACTCACGTGAAATTGACATGTAGTACTCATTGCTTCCTTGAATATTAGACGAATGGTGAGCACGTAATTTTCCCCGATTTGCAACATGAGCTTTTCGGAATTGCAAATCAATTTGAAGGAATGACGCAAAATGGAAAATTTGTAGCATGCAGACTCCTCAGAAGCGGCAGAACGAAACCGCTCAACGCCACTGCAATTCTTAGGAATGGATATCTGAAACAACGAGTTTGAGTTACTCAACTACTCAATCAATTTACTTTACAAATTAACCAAGTATTAATATACATAATTTGGTTCTTATCATGATCACCTTCAAAGATATCCCCGTTCCAGTTGCCCTAAGCTCCAAACAAGTATCAGGCACCACACGAACGGTAACATTTTCTGGTGACAGCCCTTCTAGCTCGAAAAGATAGTCGTGAAGTAGCCTTGAGTCCATTGTGATGTCACATTTAGTACCATTGTTGCCGTCATAGTCAGTGATAAAATCCACTTCCTCCGTTCTCATCTCGATTTCTGTTCTCATACCAGTTTCTTCCAGTCTGAAGCAAGTCAAAAAATCATGCCGGTGGTATGCTTATCGTAGTATAGAACATAACGTGGTAAGAATTAGATACCTCATTTCTTACGATAATGAAAATGGAAACCCATGTCCACAATATGTGATTTGCATGAATCGGCATGAGCCACCAGTCACTGAAGATTCCACACCGTCACTGGTTTCACTAGTGGCATTGCTATTTCGGGTGTCCCCCAGTATTTTGAGGCAATCCAGAAGCTCTTTAAATGGGATTTTGAACCCAACTGATTCCTCCGAGTGTGCAAATACCTAAATGAATGAGTAATAATACTGGTACCACGATTCCTTTTCGATAAAGATTATTCTACATTAATATAGAAAGAAAAATATACCGTGAAAAGCTCAGTCTTGAATAACATTCCAACTTGGACATATCTCCCTTCGTCTACCGTGAACCGAATCCCTGCAGCGGAGACGAAGACATTAACTTTCTACAATCAATTTAAACAAAAAGGGCTAAGAAAAGCAAAAATATTTAATCACACTAATAGAGGTAGCCAAAAACTCATCGACAACATCTGATGAAGAATGAGTATTTGAGAAAATAATGATTGTGATTACTTCACAAAAGTTGATAGTTTTCAGCAATGAGGCGATAGTTGTCACTCCTACGTTGTCAGCTTTGATGTCAATCAGTGGAGGGTTGGCAGCACTGACACCCCCTTGAATACTCCCCACTCTTCCAACTTCGTCCACCGTGGACCCCATTTCTATTCCTACCTTTTCTCCCGTTTGTGAAAGTTCGACAGATTTGAAGTCGTCGTCATAAATGGCACTATACTATACAATGATTGATGATCGCGTATAACATATACTAACGTGTATTTACAACGTACAACCAAAACTTAAATACTAATATTTTGGAAAGGGCAAATTGCGCGTGTATTTAAATGTTTGCGCAAAGATAAATTGTAATATTTTTATCAACAAATGTTTCCATTTACACTACATAAAACTATGAAATTAAAACTCAATTGCAGACACAGGTTAGGTTTTATAATACTTTCGATCGCGAAGTCAATATAGCACCAAAACGTACGACACATGCATTGGTTATTAAAGCTTTATCGTCATCTTGACGTTTTTTAAGAATTCCTAATTTCCCACCCCTTCACCCTTAAAATTAATTTATGTTTATTGAGTTGAGTGAAGGACGACGCGACAGTTATCCGAGAAAGTAATTTTAACATGACATTAAGCATTGACCTTGGTTATCGAGGCAGGAATTGACAAGCTAGAAGAGCGTAAAATATAATTTTTGGCCATGACGCCAACACCAGCTATTAACAAAAGGTTTAAGACACCGTTGTATCAAAAATACCTTGAAACTCGAATTGCATCCACACTTAATTTGTGAATACATATCCAAATTATCTCAGATAAAAATAGATTTTAAGAGGAGTTGAGTTGTGTAAGAGTCGCTGTTGTGCCATTGCATTGGAATTCATTGCATGTCGATGAATGAACAAAGCCTTGGGATACCGTTTCAGGTATATAAAATTGTCTCCAAGCTAGGTTTTGTTCATTATATGTCAAGTATGCATTTCCGAGAACGTGATTTCGTGGGAATGATGAGTTTTCAATAAATTATGAAGTGAGGGAAGGGCAAATAAGTACATTTGGAAACTGGAAAGGACAATTTTGAATATCAATGGAGACCCAGAAGAAGAAAAATGTGATGGGATTGGGATGACTATAAATACATTATACATGACAATTTCTTATTTGAAAACCGTAATCAATCATAATCGCCGCATGACTGTCCGGATAGAACTTTTACAAAAAAAATTTGGGTTGGAATCTTTCCAGACTTCAAAATAAAAATTATATTAATGTTAATGCTTCAACACTTGATAACGTTCCCCTCATCACGCATCGGCACATCGTCCCATAGCATGCATGGATCATATTTCATTGATGACGGTAGAGCTGATAACAGCTCGACATTCATTTTTGTCATTCCTTCTTTAGTTCATCAGTTGCTGTCAGTTTCGGATTCCATATCCAACGTCTGATGAAGTGATTACTATGATTAATTTTAAAGGAAAACAACCATATCTACTGACAGTGTGACAGTTTCCTCTTCTCAATTGAACCACAAAAAAACTTGTTCACCTTTGATTTTTTGTGAAATAAAACAAAGAGGAATGGAAATTTGACCGGCTCCTTCTCTTCTTCGGCTTCTGTAGAAATGCATTGCTATTGGCTATCCTCAGCTTCAGCTGTTTTGTGAATCGTGAATATACATAAAATGCACGTAGTGATATAAACATTCAACAGCGAGTACCAGTGACGGATGGATCTATATAATATTGTTCTTCTTCAGCAGTGAAACTGATTATATTATCAGTGACCTCTTTTCTTTTAATTTCCACTAACCAAGTTTGATTTTAAAAAATGTCACAGGGTCATGTTTTCAACGTACTACCAGAGGTTATTTCATTTTATTTTATTTATTTAGTTTTGTGACGTGTCTTTTTCTATCTAGTATGAATTTGACACATCTGCGTATGTTCGAATTATGATATGAATTAAATGCAGGATAAAAGACTCCAATTTGGAATATTAAACTACAAATAACTTCTTTATTTCATTCAATAAACATTCAATAAGAAATGGATAATATATTTCCATGTCCACACTACCACCTGGAAGACTGAAAGAGCCAGGAGGAAATTGTAGACCTGAATGTATTATGGGAATTGGGTGAGCTGTGATGTGCTCAGCTCTGTCTCTAAAAACCAACTCTCTTTTATATCTCCTGCTGCTGCTGCTTATATCCCAATGGGTAGGTTGAGGATGAGAATATACATGAGGGCTACAGATCCCCCCACCAAGGCGATGATTCCAGGAACACAGGGCCAGGGAATCAGCGTTTTAGTGACGATGTGATGTTCCATGGTGCAGCGCACGATAGTCCACGTTTTTACGGGGTCGTAGAGCACGGGATGTTGAGGGTTGTGGCTCTTCAGGAGGTTCAGGTGACGAAATCAGTGGAGAATGGGAAACTTGTGTTGACTCATCCTCTCGTTCATGATAACGCCTAAGCATTTGGAGGTGTATAGGTCCTTTGGTGTTGCCATCGGCAAAGGTAACTTCATATGTGCTGTTGCTTATTATTTTTGATACTGTGGCAGGGCCAGATTTGAATAGGGAGCACAGGCCAGCGCTAATTTTCTTGTCTTTGTTTGACAAAATGGTATTACGGATAACCACCTTGTCCCCTAATGTGAGTTGGTCATCACGATGGTGTTTATCATAATTAATCTTCTGTTGCTGTTGGGCTGCTTCTAGATTGACCTTCACTTGCTCTCGAATGGCTTCGAATTCTGCAAAGCGAGACAAATAAATATTCGACTCATCTGAGTCATTAATTAAAGTTTCACCAACGTCTTCATCTTCTGTAGCATCTATAGCGTTTTGAATGGGAAGTCTAGGCTCCGTGTTGAATAATATTTTGGCTGGAGAGAACCCGGTGCTGTTGTGGTGTGACGTGTTTATAGCCAGCTGTAGAAATGGAATTTGCTCTGGCCACTTGGTGTGGGGTTTGCCATCCAAATAGGTTCTGATCATGGGTTTAATAACTCGATTGACTCTCTCTGATAAATTGGTTTGGGGATGATACGCCGATGAGAATGAGTGGCTTACTCCCCATGCCTTGCATAGTTGTTCCATTAATCCGCATTTGAATGAGGTTGCATTGTCTGTGACAATGCGTTGTGGACTCCCATATCTGCAAAAGAGTTGTTTCTCCATTACTTCTCCAATACATTTGGATGTGGATTCCCGCAAGGGATGTAATTCCACGAATTTGCTAAAGCTGTCAACTGCGACTAGTAGATAAGCATATCGGTTAGGATGGGATGTTATGTAAGGTCCCATCAGATCCACGTAGACGGTCTTCCACGAATCTGTGATGGGTTTGATACCCATGAGTCCAGCTGCACTTTTGTTGTCGTATTTGTTACGTTGACAAAGGTCACAGGTTTTGATGTATTCCTTGACAAAAAGTTTCATGCCTTTGAAGAAAGCACATGACTTAAGTTTCTTAAATGTTTTGTCGACTCCAAGATGACCTGCATGAGGGGCGTCGTGAAGACTGTGGAGAATGGTAGAGCGAAGCGTTTTGGGTATGTATGGTACTAATTTATCGTTCTTGAGCTTCTTATAAATGATCTCACCGACTTCACAGAACTGGTCAGGGTTGGCTAGTAGTTGTTGTCGACATGCAGGATCTTTCTTTTGTTCTTTCTTAAGGGTTGACTTGTCCAGATTGCATGTTAGGGTAAGGGTTGAGATACGGTCTTCCTCAAGTTCTGGTTCAAGAGGGTTGCGGGAAAGGAGATCAGCGATCACGTTATCCCTTCCTTTGATATGTGTGATGGATGGACACCATTCTTGGATTTTCCAAGCCCAGCGCATTAATCTGGAATTTGTGTTTTTCATTTTGTTGAGGTAGGTAACAGCTTGGTTGTCGGTTTGGATGGAGAATGTGGTTCCATCTAGATACTCTGCAAACTTCTCCAGTGCGAATTTTATAGCATAACATTCCTTCTCCACAGCAGAATAATTTTGTTGAGCGCTGTTAAGGGTTTTACTTGCAAAACAAACTGGGCGTTCTGTGTTGTTGTCATCTTCCTGTAGTAAAACTGCTCCCACTCCAGTGTTAGCAGCATCCGTGCGCACAAGAAAGGGCTTGTTGAAATTTGGATGATGTAAGATGACCTCTTCACTTACTACTTCTTTTAATTTGATGAATGCAGTTTGTGCTGCATCTGTCCATTTATATTTCTTCTTAGGTGTTAATAATTCGTATAGTGGTTGGGCTATGATAGCCATTTCCCTGAGAAAATGTCGAAACCATCCCACTGCTCCAAGAAATTTTCTAAGTTGTTTCCTATTTGTTGGTGGTGGTATGTTGAGAATAGCAGCGACTTTGTCCGGGTTTCGTTCAATTCCATTGGATGAGATGATGTGTCCCAAAAACTTGACTTTGTCGCGTCCGAATTGACACTTTTGAGACTGGATCGTGAGGTTGGCTTTCCGTAGACGCTCCAATACGTTGTTTATGTGCATGACGTGTTCATCAAAAGACTTTGAAAATATCAGGATGTCATCTTGATAAACAAATACATATGCATCCATTCCTTTCAAAACTTTATTCATAAGCCTCTGGAAAGTGGCTGGGCTGTTCTTCATACCTTGTGGCATCACGTTGTAATGGTAATGCCCTTTTCTTGTTCTAAATGCAGAGAACTTCTTATCTCGTTCGCGAAGGGGCACCTGCCAAAATCCTTTTTCCAAATCGATGGTTGATAAATGTGTTGCTTGAGACAGGAGCCGGAAAACGTCTTGTATTTTTCTCATTGGGAATCCATCCGGTTCTGTCAATGTATTAACATAACGAAAATCATTCACGAGGCGGTGGTCTCCATTTGGTTTGGGTCGAATGATGACTGGTGATGAATATGGGGAGGTTGATTCTGATATCAATCCACGTTTGAGCATGTCCTCCACAATTTTATCAATAATTTTGTGCTTTTCTTCGCTCATAGGAAATTGTTTTTGATGTTTGGGCTTATCTTCGGTGACATTTATTTCATGGTGTAGAACATCAGTTTGTCCTAGCTGTTTGGAATCCACTACGGATGGATATTTCTTCAGGATTTCCATGATTTTTGCTTTTTCCCATTCGCGTAGTACTTGTAGAGCACGTACATTGGTGGTGGCAGCTGAAGTGACGTCAAACTGCCATCTTTCTTGTTCTCCTGTGTCCTTGAACCAAAACTGCATGACAGCAAGGTCAAGAACCATACCACTGTTTCTCAAAAAGTCCATTCCGAGTAGCATGGTAAAATCACATTCCTTCATGATGATAAAAGTGTGGTTGAAGGATTTGTTTCCCAATCTGAATTTATAATTCATTTTTCCTTCTGGTGATGCTAATGATCCGTCTACCATCTTGATCGGTCCCTTCTTCCATGGTTTGATGGGGACATTAGCCCATAAGCGAGGATCTCCAATGACAGACACTGAGGCACCAGTGTCGATTAAGCATTTTCCCGTCACTTTCTGCTTCTTCTTTGATATCTTATCCGTCGCAATCAAATTAACAGGAATCATGGGCAAGGAGTTAGAGTTATTTCCTATTTGATTATGTAAAATAAACGAACCCATGAAGCTTTCATCCTCATTGCCAGAAGCTTGCTTCTCTTCTTCATTTACATCAGGTTCTTGATGAACATCTGCTGTATTGACACGGTGAAGATGTTTCTTCTTCATGAAACATTCGCCTGCATGATATTTTCCACATGTTTCACACGTAGTACGGGATGTAAATGAGGTAGTCTTCATTTTCTTATCACCTTCCTTGTCCTCTTCTTTCTTGACAGAATAATTTTTGTCTGGCGACGATGGTCTGGTCTGGGAATTGTAGTACGTTGACTTGGTCTTCTCGTAAATGCCCTTTTGTCCTTGACGATAGACATTTGAGGTGGTGGTTACGGTGGGCTCCATTTTCTGGGCAAATTGTATTAGCTCATAAATGTCTTGTGCATGACATCCCAACAAATGTGGCTTGAGGGAGGGTAATGCACGTTCTGAAATGAAATCAATAATGGTTTTATTTATCTCTGGATTATTATCACGATGTAATTTTCGGTAGGCTAGCTCCATCTCCAATGCGAATGTCCGGAATGATTCATTTTGTTGTTGACGACGGCGGAGGAGTTTCTCTAATGATGCCGTGTAGTCAGAGGTGGAACCATACATTTTCATAAAATGGTCACAAAACTCATCCCAATTTGAAACTTGCAGCTTGGTACGTTGCCACCACAGGTTAAGTTCCTTTTCTTTGCTAAATACTGATGTGAGGTGGCACAGTCTGTCTTCAGGAGCTACTCCACTATACTCAAAGTACTCATTTAACTCCTCCAGGAAGAAATCGGCTGTGTTATGGTCTGGATTGAATTTAGGTGGTTGTATATTAGCTCTAGGAACGTAGTTACGTTGAGGTGGTGGTGATAAAACATGATGCTTAACATGTTTCTTGGGTGAGAATTTGGTGTGGTTGTCCATTTGGGACGGAGGTGGAATGGATGATAGCCTTGACGGGGAGGGAGGGCTTGTTTGAGATTGCAATCTTTCCTCGATAAGCGGCATCAAGTTGGCAAGGAACGACGGAGAGAATTTTTCCCCTGCAGCAAATTTTTCCACGGCTGAGAGGTCCCTATCGAATTTCTTTATTGTCTCGGTGATCACGCTCTTGTGTTTGTCCAAATCATCAGATATGGTTTTTATGGTGTAGTCGATACGCTGACGCCCTCGTTCAACATCGCTGCATCGCTTATCAAGCTCCTGATAGACGTGTTCCGTAAACCCACGAGAATGTTTCTCGGAATCTGCCAATTTTAATCGTAGGTCAGCTGACAGCGTATCCAATCCAGTCCTCAACTGATTGATATCCTGGATGATGTCCTGCAGCTTCTTATTTCCTCTAGTTGGGTGGTTTGGCACGGTTGGATCTGGAAGTCTAGGAGGAGGATGGTTTCTGCCCTGTACCCAGTCAGAAAAGTTATTAAACATAATTGTAATATAATGTACTAGCATGAGAATGATAATGGGTGATAGCATTAAACCCCAAACGACGATGTCAAACTCCATCATGGAATATGAACAGGTCAGTAAGTGCTCGGAAGAGTTGAGGTGGTGAGCAAAGTTAAATGTTACTTCTGTTCAAATTAGTTTAATTTGACTGGGGTGGAGTATCACTATTCTCTTTCGCTAGTGTTGATTATGATGTGAGAAATATTGTTGAATATCTGCTGCCTACTGTCAACCTACATGCATCGCTTAATGGACACACTGGCTCTGACAGTATCCCCAGCAATCAACTAAATCTCAATTAAAGTTTGGTTTGAAAAATGACATGAATTTTTGGCTGCCTACTCTCAACCCACACGCATCGCCAATGGACACGCTGATTCAGAAAGTATCCCCAGCCTTCAGACAATTTTTCACGTAGTATTTTTATTTTTCGAAGAGTAATGTTATTCACTAGTACACTGGCTAAAAGCACGGGAACCGGAACAGTTATTTTCCGTAAAATAATTCACTAGTTCACTGGCATGACGCACTGGAACCGGAATATTTATGTTTCATAGAATGGTCACTAGTACTCGGGTCAATTGACGCTGGAACCGGAAAATTTTTGAAGTTTTGTAACTGAAAAACCTAATCACACTTTAATAAGAACCGAAAAGGTATTTCAGCATTATTTTTAGTTGTTTTAGCAGAAACTTTCGGCACCATTTGTGACGTGTCTTTTTCTATCTAGTATGAATTTGACACATCTGCGTATGTTCGAATTATGATATGAATTAAATGCAGGATAAAAGACTCCAATTTGGAATATTAAACTACAAATAACTTCTTTATTTCATTCAATAAACATTCAATAAGAAATGGATAATATATTTCCATGTCCACACTACCACCTGGAAGACTGAAAGAGCCAGGAGGAAATTGTAGACCTGAATGTATTATGGGAATTGGGTGAGCTGTGATGTGCTCAGCTCTGTCTCTAAAAACCAACTCTCTTTTATATCTCCTGCTGCTGCTGCTTATATCCCAATGGGTAGGTTGAGGATGAGAATATACATGAGGGCTACAGTTTTCACTAAAAAAAGTTAAAGGATGAAGGAAGGTGACAAATAAAATAATGACCTTCTGATTTTTGTTCATCTTGTAGATCTGGGAATTGATGATTATTCCTCATCTCAGCTCTAACGACTTTCTTGCTGTCATCAACTCTGCACCCCAATGGAGATGGATGTTGAAGTCAAAAACTGTCAGCGAGTTGCTGCCCTTGGTACGAAAAAGTCATTTTATTGAGTTGAGTATATATAATATATGTGTGTGATTGATAATAATGCTTTTCACTATTCCATGTTCCACTCTAGGTGTTGCCAGTACTCTTCAAGCATTGGAGTTTGTCTGTAGAAAGTCTCCTTGCCTGGCGAGGAGTGAATAAAGTTGCGAAATCAGTCGTGGACGAAATTCTGGAGGAGTCTTCATCTGCTAAGGCATACTACGAGAGGCTAACCACGCGGGGTGCTGAGTGGTCCCCAAGTGTGGAAGATGAAAATCACCCCTTAAGAAGTGTGGTGGACACCATAACAAACCGATATAATCTGAGGAGTTCGAGAACCCTTAGGAAATTCCTTATTTATGCTCAGTCCCGGACTGAAATTGGGGCGACGGCGAACGACATATTCCCAACTAAAGGTGTACAGCTGAGTATTGTTGACACACCGCTAATGGGCATCAATGACTTGTCAATGACCCTTTTGAATGGTTTTGGTGACATCGTTTCCTCCGCGACCTTCCACATTTTGAATGGAAGTGCTGAACTGATCCTTCCGTTTCTTGCGAAGCTGATTAACCTGCGGGTTCTGAAATTGAAAGGGAGGATGCTGTCGGTGGCAATGCAAAGACCTATTCCACCATTTGAAGACATTGAGCCTCTGAACCAGTTGGAATTATTGGATGTAGAAGAATTTAAAGATTTACATCATGGGGAGATAGCCCTTTGTCCCTATCTTTTCCGGCTTTGTCCCCAGTTAAAAACCTTGATATGCAATGGTTTACTGTTCGAAAACCAAATGAATGTGCAGAACCTTATTCCTGAATACCTTCCAAGCGTTGAGCGTCTACGAGTGAAAAGGGTGAAGTGTAATGCCGCCACTGCCATTGTTCAGCTGTCCCCTTTGCCCCTAAAGGATATTCAACTTGTAGGTGAGCAATGTTGTAGATTCACATTTAAGAATGTGTGCGATATATTAGAAAAGTTTGGGACGACCCTCACACATTTCCAGCTGTTCATTCCAATGACCCGTTACAACGTGGAGTGGCGCAAGTTAGTGAACGAAAAGCCATTACCAAAACTAATCAAATTTAGTACAAACTTGGTGAACGTCCGGACTGAGTGGTTCTGGCCCTTTCTGCAAAATAAGTGTGCAAATTTAACTGAATTGAATTTGCATGATGAGGAGGAGGATGCTAGTGAAGAGCTTGTTGATGAAGTAAAGCGGGGATTTGATATGATAACGTCGCTGACAAAGATTACCATTTCCTGTGGATTTACCCCCGCACAGGAAGATACTAAACCGAGAAGGATTGTGATTCGTGGGAACGGAGCAGTTGAAAGGTTTCGGTTCGCAAGGACTCAAGAATAATATATTTGTGTCTGCAAGAGTATAATATATTATTATAATTATTATTATTTCGTATGAATACTAAACGACTGATTTCGATTAAATAAACTGTATTGACTACAGATTTTGTAATTAACTATCGAGTGATGACATGCTGTTTGCATTTATTTATTTTTTAAAAATGTTAAAGAACGTGGCGCTGCTAACATTGAAATATTTATTTTTTCACACTCCAGTTCCAGTGTGAAAAATTTGTATTCGTTTGTATGATTCATTTGTAACAAAGTTTTATGATTAGAGCTTCGCCATGTTATTTTGAATCCAATCGGCGTACTCTCCCACATTTAGAAACAAGTTTGGAGCATTATACTCACAAAGACGAAATACTTGCACTCCACAAAATAGTTCTTGCCCATTGTCGTCTTTGCACATGAGTCCACCTCCTAATTCCCTATCGCAAGTTGAGCCACCAGAATACCATTCTACCCCACACACAACATTCTCATCAAGTTGAATATGGTAACCTGCAGCAGAAAGCTTATCAACTCTTCTCTGGCACTCATTCTTATTCAACAGTTTGAATTCCCTTTGGACCAACTTCCCAGAGCGGGTTGTGTTCTTTGGAAAAGATAACTCGGTTGCCTTCCCTTTTGCAATGTCTTGAGAGCTTGCTACCTTTGCAAATTTAGTTCCTAATGAGCTCTCCAATTTGATAAGAGCAAGATCATTTGTGTAATATGGATCTTGCATTACAACAGGTGCATTTGGTTTCTTTTGTTTATTTGCTTCGTAGACTAGAGAAACGACCCTTTTGGCTCTTTTCCAGGTTTGGGAGAAGCCATCCAAAATCATGGCATTGGTGACACTCACGCTTTTGCCTGTGCCAGGTTTAAGATCTTGGGTGGCCTTCACCTTTACTCCACTTTTTCCCGTACCGTCGGCGTTCACAACACATTGAGCTGCAGTGACCACGACGTCATTTGCAACCAGGGTTCCGCCACAAGATGTTCCGTCGTCTGAATTGATATGAACTTGGTGGGTGTATTTGTCCTTTGCAACTGGTAGTCCAAAAAGAGGCTGCTTCAGCAACTGTGCTTTACTTTGGTCTCCAGCGTGCTTCACAATCCAATCCCTGAAATAGTCGGGTTTGACATAGCCACTTGGAAAGCAAATATCATCTAGACTATCCTCACACATCTGGATTGGGAAGGAGAAGGAAGTGATTCCGCAGAGAACTGCATAACCATTTGCATCTCGACAAATGGCAGGACCTCCAGAATCCCCAGTTCCAGCGGCTGCGAAATGAAAAAAATAACATTATATACATTTTAATTAAGATGTATTGAAAAGTTATTTTATACATGGGCTTTTTTTACGCACCTGGGCTGATGCTATCTTCCAAAATACCCCCAACGAAAATCAACTGGTCAGAGTAATTCTGCATGTAATTCAAGTGGCCATTGTAATCCAACACCTTTGCATTATCACGAAGCAAAACGTTGGCTTTCTGAATAACCTTGTTTTGCCGTCCAGTGTTTGTCATACCAAATCCCACAATTACAGCTTTATCAGAATATTTTTTAGCATCAAAACCAGGCGGGGCAATTGGGAGCGCTTTAACATTGTCCCCAAAAGCAATGTCTCTATCCAGTTTCAATAATGCCACGTCATTATACAGCCTCTGAAACTCATCCGGTGGAAACAATCGACTCGAGTTCTCATGCACAATGATGTCAACCACTGTGTAATTGTTGACCGTGAAAGCATCTTCAATCTCAATGTTGAAGCGGACATATGGAGCCAGCGTTTCATCAATTTTGTAGGTGTGGGCGTCAGTAACGCAGTGGGCGGCTGTGAGCACATATCTCTCGTTATAAATCGTGGCTCCACATCCAGCATGTCCCAACTTGGCAAAATGTGGAAATTCTCGGGGCTCCACTCCATACAGAGTAGCTTGGAGTGTGTCCAGTGAATCTTTTTGACAACACAAGGCTATAGATCCAGTCATGTTACCTGACGCACAACCCTCATCTCTAATAGTTTCCTCCATCTGAATTTGTGCCCCATTAAGGTAGCGACGAGTTGGAAGGTATTGGCAGGCGTCAAGCCCATCGTTTTCATCTTCTCCTACGCCCATAAAGCACGGGGTGGATTGGCAAGCACTTATGTAAAGTTTCCAGCTCGCTTCTGCATATCAAAATAGTGCATTTATATCGGCCGTCCTCACAAACGATAACTTTGATAGCTTTCTTAAAATCCTTACCATCAGGTGTTCCTGCTTCACAGCAAGCGGTGTCGTATGACTTTTTGCCAGTGTTATAATCATGGTAAAGTTCGTAAGTGCCTTCAGGGCAAGAGCCCGGCTCAGGCTTGTTCCATACCATTTGGCAGCCTTGGCAGTTGACATCCGCTGAATGAAATATTGTACAACAAATCAGTGTGAAAATTTTCATATTTAAAAAAAAAGTTTATCAATGTAATGATTTCAAAAGCGTACCGAAGAAGAATGCCACAAAGATGAGGATATAGTAGGAAGACATGTTCCTCAAAGATTCCTATAGCGTATAGTTCCTTACTTGTTCCAAATGACAATCTTATCTTTAAAAAAATTGCAGTTCACCTGCCCTGTAGGTGTTACTCTGTTTTGTCCAGTAACGACTGAATTGCATACTGATCGTGCTCGGTGCATATTTATATTCTTTCTTTGTGCTAATTTTTTTTGCAATTTGTGGCTAAACCTAAATTTTTCTTACTGCGCTCCAGACGGAGTATGCATCATCGCATGGATAAACATGTAATTACATGCTTACCTAATATTAACCTCATAAAACTGATCATGAGCTGGAAGTCTTCCGTGTTTGGGTCAAAACATGTGCCATATTATTATTATTATATAATAAAATTATAATTGAGTTTATGCTCTTTTACAAAATCAAGGAGTGAGCTAGGGGATATTTTAACTTGCAACTGTTTAACATTTTTATTTTTGCACGTGCATCCTATAATTCACTTGCATCTCATCTCTGTTCCAGTTTCCTGGAGCATAAATCCTTTCATTGGATTCAGTTGAGTGAGCAGAAGCTCTTCTCTTGCAAGAGAACATGAGTGAGGTGTATATATTCTTGGAAGCTTCATGTATGCCAAGGTTGTTGTGTAATTGCTTTTTAATAGCTTTTTTGAAACCGGGTTAAATAATGATTGCACATCCTCCTGTACTTTTTATTTCCATTAATCACAACGCAATCCCAGGCATGTTATGATCTATATTAGCTATAAACTTAAATCTGCTTTTCCCATCTGTTTTTTTCTGCTTTTTTAGCAAATTTCCAAAATGTTGAATCAGTTGAATGGTAGTATTTATGAGTACTTTTTGCTTGTTTTGAAACAACTCCTTTTTCATAGCCAGTTGCATTCTGTCTTCTTGCGTAGAGGCACTCATGCGAAATGAATGAGTTGATCATGAACTTTCTTGAATTTTGACTTGCAAGAAAACTCCTTGAAAATCACGGGTACATATATGAGGCTGCCTCTTTTACTGCAATTCTAGCTCTGTAAAATGGTTGACATTGAGTTGACATTTTATAAACTGTACGTATGCTTGCTTGTGTGTTATCCACCAGTAAAAATTCATCGTTCCAGTTTCCTGGAGCATTTAATTCAACCTTGCTCTGAATTTTTTAGCTTGCTTGAGTGAGCACCGGAGTCATATTAAACATCTATATGAATAAAATGAACGGAAAATTTCTTGTTATATGCTTTTAAGTAAATTTTTAATGAATTAGAAACAATGGAGGCTTCAATAAATGAGATATATGAACTGTATATGAATGAAGCAAAGTCGAATGGAGGTACGTTATCGATCAAGGAATCATGCATGAGCTCCTGAAGTGCGGCCTTACTGTCCCGAGCATTTACCAGTTTTCCGATGTGAATTTAATCATTTTTAACCACAAAGTCATCTCTATGTCATCTATAGCTCAAGATTATCAATAAAACATTAATTCATGAGTATATAGTATACTCTTGGGATCCGTTTTGGAAAACTTGGAAAATGCATAAGATATGAACAAGATTACAACAACAATCAATATATTAAATATGATGTCAAATGTTGAGTGAGTAAATATCTCAGGCACTATATCCTATATCTACGTATAAGAGATCAAAGAAATGCGTACTTGAGATTCATGAAGGGAAGCTATTTTTTTGTAATCTTTTTAATTTCTTCATCTTTCCATGATGTAGATGCTTTAATCAAAACTGATGATATATTTAATATCTTGAATTATCTTGTGACCTTAAGCAACTCAACCTTTAACGCCACCTCTGCCCTGCTTCCCATTTCGTCCTTTAGCAGGTAGCCTCTTCTTCTCATTCTTCTTTTCTTCCTGCAATCGTTGCCGACGCTTTTGAGTCATCTCCACTTTGCCCTCTGCCACCTTCTGCTTCCGCCACTTGTTTGCTTCTTCCATCCGCTTCTTTTTTAGCTTCAGCAACTCCGCATTCACTTTCTTTTTCTTGTCTTCAACCTTCTTCAAGCCCTTCTCAGCTTTTCCTTGTTTCTTCTCTGCTCTCTTTGCTTGCTTATCGCGACAGAGGACACGATTCTCAATTTTCAGTACATAGTACTTTATAAGCCGTTCGGCTTCTTCAGCATCGGCCAATTCAGATTCTGTTTCTTCACAAAACTTCTCCATTTCTTCCCATCGATTTTGAGTACTATGGAGACGGCTTTTAGCAGCGTCCACCTTGCACTCTGCTTCCTGACGGTTTCTAATTGCTGCTGCCTCTTGCCCCTCCAGTTCTAACAATTTTTTGTAAGCTTCCTCAATACGCGTGTTGGCTTCCTGCAATCGGGATTTTGCATCCTTGTTCTTTTTCAAAAGCTCATTTTCAGCGCTCGCATTGCTTTGCTTTAACTGCTTAATTTCTGGTTCCAGACGGTCTTTCTTGCTTACTAAAGGCTCATCGTCATATTCCCAAGCTTCTTGTGTAATGGTTTCCTCATCTTCCACAACCAGAGGAATGGAGCTGTTTCCGCTCTCCGGATTCATAGTTTTCCACGTGTGCTTTGACGATCTTCTGAAGCAGATAGATATTCTTTCCTGAAAACACTGCTCCCGTCTCTGTTAAAAATGGATGTACACTTTATTTTTAGGAATGAATTGTATTTAACTGATTGATGCCCTTGGTATTTAAATAACATCAGCTCGTTAATTATTGAAACAATACCTTCCTTCTCCTTCGCCCGACTCAAATCCAAAAAAATGTACGTAAATTGGAGGGAAGCGCTTCCGTAGCAGATATAATGTTGAGTGTTAAACGTATGACATTAGCTCATGCAAATGAAAAGATTGATGTAATACATGTAAGTTTAGAGTGAGAGTGATTACAGTCAAGTCAGACAAGGCCAAAGAACTCATTTTGTAATACAGTGAATTCATCAAATTAAAACAATGTTGAATTTATTCTTCATAAATGAATGAACAGCTCAAGCCCTGTAAACTACAAAGTTTCTTGAAATCGATTTCACTTAAATGGAAGGCCAATCGCCAATGTACAATGCCAATAAAACCTAGAATTTATGTGATTCGTCTAATACTGCCGGCATTAATTGCTTCCTGAAATATGGCATGATATATGTATAGTATGTGCTTTTTGTAGATTAATTAGCTAATACTTGTTGACAGATTTATAATTGTAGGTACATTATGGGATGATAGTGGCATGACGCAGCTTAGTGTACCTTTAATTTTTACTCATTTTATGTAAATTACAATACGCTATGTGTATTTATATATTTTTCTTAAGTTTTTCTTTTCTTCTCAATTTTGTTAAAATACATGGCAATGCAACAATGGTAATCCGAGAAGAGTTTCAATGTATTTTCATTGTGTTGTGATATATGGGCGAGTAAGCAAGAACTGCAGTATTTTTTCTATACATCTCAATATCTTGTCGTTGAATCTATAGTACAAAATATTCAAGTACTGAAATCACTGAAATGTACATACAACCGTAAATACATAATCCATGCAACATTTTCTTCCGTCTTCTGCTTTTTAAACACCCATTCTTGGTATTTTGTCTAAGTAACAAGCAAGTACCTATTCAGTGGTTCAGGCCCATTTTGGTATCCTTCTTTATGTATGCATATACAATACCTAAATGTATTTTCATGCAACCAAATCAAAACACAATATACAGATAAGTAAAGGTAAAACTCGAAGGAAAGGAAAGAGCCCACGTCTGCTACATTTTTATGCATATATTTAGAATGTTTTAGCTCAACTACTACTCCTGAGTCAGGAGTCCTGACTCCATAATCCATAAAATATTATAATAGATAGCCTTTTCGGTCAACCAGTTGTGCTGCAGAGAGAAGTTGAGAAAAAATACCTGTCTCAATAATTTAAAAAATAATTTTTGTAATTTCTTGACATGGATAATACACTTTGGTCTTAATTGTGCTAGGACATTAACTTTGAAAAATCTGAGGATTTGACATGGAGGACAGTAGCAAATTATCGCAAAAGAGAGAATTAAAAATTCAGAAAAACAGGGACGGAGACGTTGATTCCGTCAGCAAACCTTGTTTGAATTACACAAAAAACGTTTTCTGCATTTTACCAGAGGTATTTTAACATATTATACATTATTCCCATGAAATATAGCCTATACTGTCTGAAATAACTGATTTGTAAAGAGTGAATAATTCGTCAAATTTTAGATATGGGACCAAATTATTGATTATTTAACCCCTGCCGAGTTTCTGGCTATCATCAACACGTGTCCGCAATGGAGAAACATGCTCAGAACGCACACGCCAAATAAGTTACTGCCTTTGGTACGTGCATTTCCAAACAACACTCAAAATTGTTTTTGGGTTCATCTAAAGATTTTCTCATTCAAATTCCCATGTTTAATTTGCACATTTAGGTACTTCCTATTATAATAAATCATTGGAGTGTATCTGAGGAAAGCTTATTGTGTTGGCGCCAGGTGAACCGAAAGGCAAAACTTTTCATCGAGACACAACTGGAGGAGTCTCCTCTACAATGCTTTGAAAATATGACAAACAAGCTTGTCACGGAAGACTCATCAACTAGACAGAATCCGTTACAAGTTATTGTAAAAAAGATACAAAGTCGTTATGATTTTGATCATCCTCGAAAAATGGAACAGTTTACAAATTACGTGGAAACTGCAGTCTTACCACAAGAAATGACCACTCCATTTCTCACAAAGTCTCTTTGTCTCACAATTGTAGATCACCAGTTTCGTTTTGATAGCTTTCCCAATCTTGATCCAATTTTAATGAACATGATGCACAAGTTGGGGCATAGTGTTTCCAAAATAACTTTTCATCTTGCGAGTGTTAATGTTTCCTATTTCTTCTCCTTATTGGGTCATTTACCGAATCTGAAAATACTCAAGATCACAGGGGCCTTCACCCTTGAACCCGGATATGAGGAAGATTTGGAGAGGCTTCATGTAGACTTACAGAATTTAAATATTTTAGACGTTGAGGAATTTAGAGAATTTATGGGACCTCAAGTAGGGGGGCTACGTGCTGCACTTTTAGAACGCTGTTGCCCTCAGCTGGAGACTTTTGTTTGTTCCAAAGATTTTTTTAGGAATGAGATAAACGTTAGCACCCTTAATTCAGCATGTATTCCGAGTCTACGTCGCCTTCGTGTAAATAAGGCTGACTTGGGAGTTTTTGCGGCTTTGCCACAAATGAAGGATTTGCCACTGGAAGAAATTCAGATTGTAACTGAAAGTTGGTGGAATGGCACTTTTCAAATTCGTCAAATAGTTCAGGCAGTTGATGCATTTGCAGAGACTTTGACTCATTTACAATTGTTCGTTTCACCAAATGCGGCTAGAAATCAAGAGCTTCAGAAAAGTAATTTTGTGGTATGCTTGCCTAAGTTGAAAACATTCACGACGACTTGGCAAAACGTGAATACACGTTGGTTCCCATTGTTCATCAAGCAAAAGTGTCCAAATCTAAGATTGTTAAATTTACTTGGGAAATTTTGTGATGATGAGTTGTCCGGGTTCAAAAGGTCATGGGAGATAGTGGGCCAAATGAAACTGAACAATGTTCGATTTTGTTGTGGTGCGAAATTGGTACGACTACCAATCGCTACGTCCTTAACAAGCAGACCATAATGAAATTATCAGTATCGACTATTGTTTTACTATCTACAATGATTGTAATGAATTTGTTTTTAATTTAAATTCATTAGTTAAGTTTTTATTCAGTAAATGATTCAACTTGTTAGAATTAAGGTTTCAATCTTAAATGATTTTTGATTGTAATAAATATTTATTTTATTTATTAATTGCCTGCTGTGGTTAAAAGTTGGATTTACCTGTGTTTTTACTCATTGAAGTTGGTTTGAACTATGTGAATAATGTTTGCTTGTATAATAATTCATCATATGTATATAGTATGTATCAGAAACTTGCGACAACGATCTGACCATATTTGGGCATTTCAATCCAAAATCTCAATTGGTTGTGGGTATATATGCAAAAACAGACGGGCACATGCAAAATACGATGAAATTGCAAGTAACGCTTCACAAGCGCTTGAACATTGTTTACCGACCGTAGTAGAGCAAGCGAAATCTTATGTCAGATAGTAGAAGCGTGCAAAATCACGAAATATTAAATCCTCATATAGTGTAGCAGTGTAGCTATAGCGGACTGCACACTTTACTTTGCATTGTACCAGCAGCTAGCGCTTGTTGGAAATGCTTATGCTTCATCATCATCACCGCTTACCGCTTCTGCTCTATAAAAAACCTTGTCCGCTTCGTCCTTCATCTCTGTGATGTTATATCCCACTATTTTTTTGGCATATCTTCTTCATCTGCTCACATTGAAATAACATGAATGAGAATGAGTCACTGCATAACACCCGCACATCTCACCTGTTCAAGTTGCCAAGTTCATTCAGACGCCTGTCGGTGCGCCTTCAAATAAAATTTCTCTTTAATTCCAATCCAAGTTAGCGTTCCATTGTAGTAGATTAAAAACAAAATCTTCATCGTAAAAATTCAGACGCATTTGGGATTCAACTTAGACATCAATTTATTTTTGAAGTTTCAATCATGGACGAAGCGTGTGAAAATGATATTGAATTGGATGGCGAAGACCAGGAGACGCACATTTTTGATTTATTGGCAGAGGTACATACAATAGTCTTCATTACTTTGTCTTTGGGGTTTATAGTATTTTAGTTGTATTAAATAACTTGGTTATTTTTGCTTGTGTAGATTTGGGACTATATCCTACCAAACTTGACAGCGACAGAATTTCATTGCCTCATCAACACCTCCCCAGACTGGAGAAAAATGTTCAAGACGCAAACAACAACTCGGTTACTTCCCTTGGTAAGAATAATCTCATTGTAAAGGTCCTCCTTCAAAATGATTTTAATTTAGTTAGGTTGGGAATCAAATGTTATTTATTTTACTTTAGGTGTTGCCGATTCTTCAAAATCACTTTAGCGTCACCAACAATTCCCTTCTCCGTTGGCGCGAGGTGAGCAGAGAGGCGAAGGATGTGATTGATACCATTTTGGAACATTATGTATCTCCCAAAGAGTATTATGAGTCTTTGTCCACGCTTGACACGGAGTGGTCTCCCTATGTGATAGATGAGAGTCAGCCTGTGCGTGCTATAATGCCAAGGCTTCGGCTTAGATATAATTTTTACGATGCTCGAAAAATAGAAGAATTTGTGGGTCGTCAAAAGACACCTTTAGAACTGGAAGATAGTTCCCCATTTGTAACAAAGTCCCTCCTTGTTCCGATTGTAAACTTGGGACCTGGAAATCCAAACAGTTTTAACGAAATTTCGTTGAATATGTTAAATAAATTCGGACACGGGGTGGTTGACATTACTCTCCATGCGGTGGGGATGAATGTGCCTTGTTTATTTTCGTTGTTGAGCCAGCTACCGAATGTCAAGAGGGTTGGGATGATAGGACGACGAGGGCAATGGAGTGAAGACATGCAACAAGAAATAGAAAGCTGGGAACGAAATCTGGAACTGGATCATTTGGAATTTTTGGACTTGGAGGGCTTTGGAGATTATATGACAGAAGAAAATAATGCAAGAACAGGGATTTTTGCAGCGCTGTTACGACGCTGCGGCTCACAGCTGACAAGGTTAACTTGCTCAACGCCAAATATTTCAGTATTGACACCTGAGCTTGTTCCTAATCTACAGTTTCTTCGAGTAAGCTCATTTGATCATAGTGGTTTCGCCACCTTGTCACAACTAGGGTCATTGCAGTTGGAAGAGCTTCAGCTCAGATCAGTTGCCCCTTCGGATTTGACACTTCCAGAAATCTTTCAAGAAGTCAGTACCTTTGCCAGTGGCTTGTCTCACCTTCGCCTGTACCTTTCACTAAAGGTTCGAGAAGATGAAATATTGGAAAGTAGTAACGTGATTGTAGTTCCTTTACTTAAATTAATCAAATTAAGTACATCATTGGGCAACGTGCAGGCAAGCTGGTTTTGGAATTTTGTTAAGCTTTATTGTCCACAATTGACGCATTTGAATTTGTACGCTGGTACGACGTTCGAGTTGAATCTTCGTGATATGATCACACAAGAAGAAATTGATGATTTGAAAAGAGGATTTGAGGAGGTACCAGAACTTCAAAAAATTGCAGTTTCATGTGGATTGAACTCTAGAGGAAAGACTCCGACAAAGGTGGTGATTTGCAGAAATGGAATGCAAGAAATGATACGATATGAGAGAATGGCTTGGATATAGCATATAAATTCTGAAGTTTACAGCTTTTTCAGTGATAAAAAAAGTATTAAAATAAAGAAACTATCCGTGTCACATGTAAAGACAGATATTATTATACATATTTAATGTGTGTTAAAAAATTCATTTAAAAAATCATATTTCGTTTGACGTTTCAATAACTTTTTTAAGCTTGCATGTACTCATAATTTTTTCCATATACTCGTTACTTTAACCATAACTAAATCATAACTTGACATTGACTACTTAAAGTATGCAAATTTGGCTGATGTCATACAAGCGCATTTATATCGACAATACATATTTATGGTTTCTTGAAATAAAAATGTTAGTATTTCAATATCGTGTGCCTCATAAACACGATTAGTTCAATTTATTATGCTGATGTAGCAAAAGTTGACAATGATTTGTACTATAGTAAATACAAGCAAGTGGATGTCATGCAATTATTTATTTATGCACATTTATGCGTGCGTGGTTACTTTTGTTTGCTTTCTTTCTTTGTGACCTAGAAATTAAATCAAGGTTAGGTTGAGAGTTGAGATAAAGCTTTTACTAGCATGTCACGCTTATCATCTTTTAAACAAAAAAGCTGTCAAACCATTATTCCATAAAATGTTCTTTGTTCTTTCCTATTTCACATATTATGGCAAGAAAGTTTCTCTTTCCTTTGTTTAGAGAATGCGAACAAAGATGTTTCCTTGTTGTTAAAATAAAATTTATTATTATGGTGCTTTCATTTTCATCACAGACTTAAATCTGAAGTAGTTAAATTGGGATTCTGAAGATTTTTATAGAAGGAAGTTGTGTTCCTGCAGCGGTAAACTTTTTATGACAATCTTAATAAAGTTAGTTTTAAACTTAACACTTTATCAGCAAGATTCCAATATAATGTAACATCAACGTTAAATCAAATAAGCGTTTTATTTGCCTAATAAATCTGCATCAAAGATTCTTTGTTTGAGCCAAGTAATATCACATATAGTTATTAACCGGCACCCTTTGCAAAAGGGGGTAGGTTCTTATTTTCACAAATGGTGTCTGTCTGTCTGTCTGTCAGTCTGTCCGTGAGCACGATAGCGGTGACACGGTTGACAAATTTTGAAAATTCTCTTTGGTAAACGATACCTTAGGTCAAGACCTTCCCTGGGAAGCGAGATGGGTCTTATCGGTTATCGATAACCAGGTCAAAGATAAGATCAAATATGTGTAATAGCAAAGTATACAGTGTGATACATCAAAATGGTTCTATTTGCTGAGATGAATTCAGTCATGGTATTTTAAAAGATTTCTGATGACCCCAGGCGTCACCTACGAACGTTTAAATGTCGAAATTTCTTTATTTTCGAGATAGCAGAATAATCATTCAAAATTTTCAAATTCTTTCTTCTCCAATCAACAATTTGAGGAAATACCTTCAAATGAAATGATAAATATGTGAAATTGGTTATCGAAAACCAGGTCAAAGGTCAAGGTCAAATATTTCTAAATAGCAAAGTATAGAGTGCGATGCATCAAAATGGTTCTATTTGCTGAGAGGAATTCAGTCATGCTGTTTTAAAAGTTTTACAATGACCTCAGCATGACCTAATGTCTTAATGGTCGAAATGTCTTAATTTTTAATCAATCAAAATTTTCAAAATTAAGTTAAAATGCATAAGGGTGTCGGTTCTTTACGCCTGTTGTCGGGTTTATTATAAATATTATGACATCAAGCGTTACACTTTAATATCATTGCAAATTTTAAATATTGCAAACGTATCTCCAAATTCGGACAAATTTATCCTGTAATCTTCACGCATAAAACAGATTGTTGCATAAGCTATTATTATCATTCAATATCCTGCCAGCAAATAGGCACATCCACAATTCCACACTTTATAATTTCGTAATGGAAGAATCAACAACGAAGTTTTGCGTATAAAAGCATTATTCTTAAAGCTTTTGGAATAATCCCGAAACCCGAGTAAATCTGCTTCTATATCAGGACGACCTGCATGTTGTGAAGAACGTTTTTCTGACTGCACAACAAACAAGTTGAGGTAAAAAGAACGTTTTTCTGACTACACGTACCAGCAAACAAGTTGAGGTAAAAATATATTATGAATCAAGTTGTATTGTCTGTAGTTTGACTGGAACTTTTATTATTGATAATCGATTGGACTAAATCGTGACTTTTTATACTACAAAACTTGATTAAACTAATTACAGGTAACGGGTCTTAATTTTTCTGACGCCCGTTTTTTCAAATGTCAACTGTTAAGCATTTAGACTAAATCTAATTATTTTGATTTCCCTTTTTTTTCTAGTTCATTTGTTCATCGTTTCGTTTCGTTTCGAGTAACGACAACCTAATACGACTTTTTGAAAGCAATATGCTGTCGTCCGACAGCTTGGCCTGAAGTTAACGTAAGTTTTCAATTGTCAATGCGTCGTGTTTAACCGTCAACAATAATTATTATTATTGATATTGACCGACTTGTAATATATTTTTTTAGTACGCTTTGAATGCTAAATCACATCAATTGACGTTTATAAAATGGACAAAATGAAGTCAAACTTCAGCCCATCTTTAATTTTTGCGTTAAAGGAAGGGAAAATTTCATGGCAGGCCATCCTTAGGTCTCTTGTTATCCACGTGTTTTTTCCAAAACATTTGCCTCAAGAGGAGGAACCCTTCAAAGAAGAAATCGTGACAGCTCTTCTTTCGCTTCTGGCATCCGTCAGCGAAAGGTTCTCTTCCGAAGATGAGAAGGCTTCCTATAATCCACGAACATCCAGTACAATGAGAAAATGGACAAAGCTGCGGCAGGAACTCCTCGCAGGAACATTTGCTCTCAATAAGGAACTCAGTCATCTTCAGGTTGGAGACTCAATTCCAATCTACATTGGAAGCCAAAACTGCACAATGTTATTCACAAAACTAGATGAAGAACACATGAGAGTGATGACATTTCGAGCGTCTCTCCCAAATGAGGTTATCATGTCGACAGCAGGCTCTTTGCAAGTGAGCTACCCAGAAACGGTGGAAGTGATACCCATTTCGAAGCTTCTGCTATCTCCCATCTTTTCCAAACACATTCGCAATTTAAGTTTTCAAACATGCAGTCTGGTAATGCCCGTTAGCGAGAAGGCAGGCAAGAAATTTCCAGAAAGTAGACAAGTATCCAACCCATTCATCATATCGGAATTTATGGTTGGAATGCTTCAGCCCATCAAACCAGAAGAATACAATGAGACCATGAAACAATGGACAGCTATCAAGATTACAAAGAAGGTTCGAGATGAAGTAAATTGGGACGATTGCGCAATTCCTTTTCGACGCTCTGGACTTTGGATGTCCGCCAAAGTTATTCTCCAGCTTTGTTTGCAAGAAGAACTGGGAAATGAGGATGAAGCTGCTCGACTTGCATACAAAATCATTCTGGCAAACTTTTTAATTGAAATATGTAAGGAATTCATCAAAGGAGAACCCCAAAATTGGGACATTATGTCACAAATGATGGTAAAGCTAGCAAATAGAGCCCGCAAATTGTCTGAATTGCCCAACCCAACCAACAGATTTGAAAACGAGAGAAAATCAACGTTAGAAACAGCATTTGTAACGATTAAACAGCTTTATTCATTAGTGCAAGCTGACTGGAAAAATGTTCAATTCACCCCAAATTGTGAAATTTCCTTAATTCACCTTTCCGAAGCAGAGAAACAAAGGGACATTCAGCATAATATGACAGCACTGAATGAGTATTTGGCAAAACCACGTCTTCCAAATGAGTCCACAGATGTCTCAAACTTACAGGAGCTAAATATTCAGCGTCATCCTTCCCTCGCTTTACTTCTTTCCAGTCACAACTCAGTCAAGGATATTAGCAGTGGGGACATCCACATGAACCCTAAAACAGTGTGGATTTACGACGTGGAGCTTTTTATCCGAGACAATATGGATGGCTCCACATCTAAAACTGCTACAGACATTTACACACTGTTCTGCATCTACATTAAAGACGTTGTAAATCTCTACGCTGAGGACTATTGGGACCCAGTTTCCTTCTCAAGAATGATTCTTACTGCATTGAAAATGATCAGGATTTTGGATGAGATTGCTGTGCAAACTCATCCCCTATTAAAAGAGTACCACTCGGGTATTGATCCCATAATATTTCATAATCTAACTCTGCCTCAAAAGAAGGAGGACATGGAAATGCTGGAATCTCTTGTGGACTATTTCACCACTAGAAATCAAGCAGCGAAACATCCCAATATCATTCATAAGAGATCTATCAGTTGGTCAGATTTCCCAGTACAATATGCGCAACAATGCAAGGAAATGACTGAACTAAAAATAAAGATTTTGGCTGATACTCAAACAGCAATTGAAAGAAAACACGATGAGGTACGAAGGGTGAAGGCAGAGTGTGATTCCCTTCAAAAGGATATCCGTGCAAGACCCTGTGAATATCGTTGGGACGGTTATTACGAACAAACCCGACATTACTCATCTTGTCGCCGCTGTAAATTAATAGATGAACTGGAGAAAAAACGAAAATCTGTAAAATATTATCAGCGACCACTACCGAACTATGATAGAGAAGAGTATTTACAGGATGCTGTCGTGTTTGAGCTTTTGATTCCAGAGGAAATTGCATACTTAAGGAACAGCCTCGCAACCTTTCTGGGAGGAATATTTGCCCAGAATTTGTTTAACGGATTGAACTCAAATAATATATATATTAATTGGAATATATTTCCTGACCTTGCACAATATAATAGCTACGTTTCGACAGCCAAAGCCACCGTTGTGAAACTTGGAAGCAGCCGAAAATCTACGATGGCCACGCACTATGGAAAAGAAAATCCAGATGTGGTTTTGCAAGATGGAAATGCTTTTGTTGTGGATAATGGGCTTGACTGTCTTTACTTCTCTGTACCCTTTATTCAACTCAAATTGAAGAGCGATGACGTTTTGACATTTCAGCTTAAAAACACGACCAATTGTAAGGCATATGAGAACCTGCAGTCTTCTATGTGTTTACCAAGGCCAATCGAAAACAAAGTACTTGCATCACAGATCGAGTGTCATGAAAAACTTTCACTTCAAGAATTTATTCCCTTTGGATCTATGAGAATTGGTCACAGAATCCAGTTGAGAGACCTGTTGGCTGGACTTTCCAATCAAAACATCTCTCTCGATCAAGAACCCGTTTTGGCACTTATTCTCCAAACGATTTGGGAGGTGGGGCCAAAGGGGAAAGGAAACGTGAGGGAAATTCACACGGAGTTTTATGAAGAGGCTTTTTCATTAGAGTTTCTGGAGCTTCTTGAAAAAATCCTGAAATCAAATGCAACTAACTGGAGTTGCCCAATGGTGATTATTGCAATAACTATGCTTACCATCAGAATACTGGAGTTGAATGGAAGCCATGATGTAAGGCAATTTTGCAGCAAGATACTAAAATTTATTCGAGTGACATTAGAAAGCTGGTGGTTGAAGTTAGAGACCATAATTCTGAAGGATGAAAAGGATAGCAAAAATGAATCAGCAAAAGACGTGGAAATAGTGAATGAGCTGCTTCTTCAAACTGCCATTTGCTCTGCGCATACATACAACGTTTGTTCAGAACACCTTTTCAAGTATATCATCATCGACCATCAAGATGTAGTGTTTTGGCTCTCCACCGTGTCCCGCTTGTATCACATGGTTGTTCGAGAAAAGTCACACAAAAACTTTTCCAAATTTCTCCTGAATCTTCTGCGAGCTGCAAGACTCAGCATTCCATTCAACATTGAGAAATACCTACACCAAATGATTCTGAAAATGGGACTTAATACATGCCTTCATGACTATGTCTCCATAAAATGGGCTCCAGCTGAAAAAGACAATTCTAGCTCCTGGAAACGTTGCAATCTCCTATCAACAACACATGTTTACGAAGGCTCCTACAATGTCTTAAATCAGGAAGGCGTGTATGAAGGCCACACTGTCCTTGTTGACGTTGTACGCGGAATCTTTTTGGTTGATGGATACCCTCCTTCATACCTTCCAGAAAATGTAATTCAACATAAGCTATTCAATCGCTTTTTCAAACATTGTCGGTTTCAAGTTCAAAGAGATTCCAAGACATTCACCACAAAAAATAAGTACATGGAACGTCACTAGTTTTACTTTACTAAAGATGGAGAGTTGATTATTCAAGAGGTTGGAGACAACAATTTCCCCCTGGAACTTGTTCCTCCTCAACTACTCAAGGAGCAGATTTCCAATCACTTTATTGATGACTTCACTCATTGGTACAACCACCAAACAAATCGAGTGGACTTCAGAAACCGATCGAAAAACGACACAATTGATTACAA
This sequence comes from Orchesella flavescens, assembly GCA_964034955.1. NCBI lineage: Eukaryota > Metazoa > Arthropoda > Collembola > Entomobryomorpha > Orchesellidae > Orchesella > Orchesella flavescens. The sequence goes on from OZ035957.1 coordinate 11,352,554, forward strand.
TTTCTGCTCCGAGAGAAAGCTACTGATGGAACACAGGAAACATGGAGATGGCTCCTCCAATAGGATTTTCTCAATTAATTCGGAAGGATTTCAGAGAATTGTGAAAAATTTGAGCCGACTGGAATATGAAGAATTCATTGATGTCAGCTTGGAAGAAAGTAAAACAAATGACAGAAAGATGACAATCAGTGTTAGTTTGAGAAGAGTTAATCTAACTTTTGTATTGGAAAATGGCATATTGTACAGCAGAAATTTTCCGGGGTATTACGTAACATTGAATCAGTGTCTTGGAACGTTAACTGGCTTAAAAAGCGGACTCCTTCTGGAAATGAAAAGTGTTTCAGAAACAAGTGGTTTCAAGAAACTCCTCCTAGTTCAGCATGGCCATATTCAAATAAACAACAACGGAAACACCCCACATCATCAAATCGTTTGCGTTGATTCAACTTCTTTACGTACACCCCCACTCTTTACTTTTGAAGTTGACCAGATTCTCAACAGACTCAAGGCTGGAAATGACAAGAGCGCTTGGTTGTACTTAGCAGCTCTTCATGCGTCCACTTCCTCCCCGTTTCCAGACGAATTCACAGGGCTAACTGGAACTGAAATGGCAATGTGGATACTTCAGTCAGGCTTCATTTTTTCTTGTTCTCCCTATGACAAGGAGTGTCTTCGAACGTTCAAAATGATCCACAGCCTGTCTCCTCTGCGTGTTTACTACCCTCAACATTTGAAGCAAATGCAAACTATACGTTGGCCATCCGGTTTGGAGCAAAACTCTTATGCAGCGTTTGACGGTTTTGGAATCATTGTTGACAATTTAATTGAGTGCAGCAATCGTCTTGAAGGACTCTTTCCTCGTGCGAACAAAGATGATGAGAATAGTGATAATGAAGATGATGAAGTGGAAACCTCGCCAGAGTTGAGAGAGCGCTCTTACTTCCGACATCTCAACACCTATAACCAAGTGGCCCATTTAGGAAATACTTTCATGAAAGGACATTCCCATCCTGTTTCTGTTGAAATATTCTTAGACTCAATGATGAATCCATCAAAAGAATGGATGCAGATTGGAAAAGTCCGAATGGCAGAGAAGCTCCATTTAATACCTGGCAATGCTAACATTGAATCCCTTATCATGGCTTCAGAACATTTACCTTCTCATCCTGACTTGCCTCCAGAAAATGATGGCAAAAAGCCGAAGTTTTCATGGGAAAAATTAAACGACTGGTTCAGCAATACGCTGAGAGAGAAATGGCTTCATCTTTACACTTTGGCACTACATGGACAGCAGCTGGAACACGAGTTCACCTTCATTCTTGGTGCTCTACTCTATTTCGAAAAGGGGACTTTAGAACAAGCCCTCAATCTTCATAACATTTCCCATTTGACCTCATCCACTTTCCCTGTATACCAATTTCCATCTGCCGTTGGATTTACATCTTCCTTTGTGCCTACTGAACACAACTATGTGCATGGTGAAGTAAGTGAGATAGTGAAGCAAGCCACCAAAGAGTTTCCAGACTCTGAAGCTAACTATGATAAGTACGCTAGGTATGAAGAAGCAAAAACAACATTCGAGCGGGAGAGGAAGCGAGATGTAACTTTAGCTGGAAATGCACCATCTTCTCACTGGCCGTCTATCAAAATTGAAAAATGGGTTTTGGAGACCGTAGCTTCCAACAAGTACCTGGATTTGAATAAAATACATGAAGAAATTAACAATAAGTTTTCGTTTTGGTACAACAACCTACAGCTGAAGCTATTTGTGAACAAAGTTGACGTCATTTTACAAATCGTACGAAACGCAGCTATCATAAGCGTTCCCCTGTGTCATATCCAAATCCGTCAACTCCATGTTGAAATAAGGCCACCGGTCGATGCTGATCAGTTAGGAAAGCCGTTGGAAAGCATGATGATGCAAGCAATGGACACCACCGTCTCAACAAATTTAATTATTGACATTGAAGGAGATGAGAAAGATCAAAGACAAATGCATTTGGAAAGTGCAAAGGAGATTTTCGAAAACTTAAAACGTATTGTACAAAGCACCTCACTATCTACAGCTTTAGATGAAGCTGGAATATACAGTCGATTGGCACCTGTGGTATTACTACGTAAACTGCTTGAAACAGATACAACACCCCCTGAGCAAGAACAAAATGGTGCTAAAAATCTCATAATTGAATTGGGGATTTGCTTCAGTAACATGAGACGCTTGAGCCGCATTCTCCGTTACAAAACCTCGGATATATATTCAGTTGAGCTGGAAAGGGAACTGGAGAGTCAGCCATTTGAGAACTGGAGTCCTTTTCAAAATCCAGAATGGCTTCTTTTAGAATTGGAGTTGAATGTTACCATTCGGGGGATCCAAGTTCGAGTTGCAGAGCACATGATGGACATGTCCAGTAAAGGGGTAAAGAATGGAGTGACACAACTTAACATGGGCGAAGGAAAAACATCCATTATATGTCCCCAAATTTTATCAGCCTTATCGTCCAAACAGGAGGATATACTCTGTAGAGTGACGGTTTTGAGCTCCATTTTCACTACCAATTTCAACCTCCTCACTTTTACCATTGGAGGGCTGCTTAATAAGAGGTTGTACACTGTGCCATGCCGAAGAGATTACAGGATGTGTGAATATCTTTCTCAAATCCAAGAGACTAATGAGGAATGCATGAAGCTAAAGGGTGTCATCATGACGTTGCCCGAATACAGGCTCTCATTTCGGCTGATGTACCACAACTACTACTTGCAACGAAAGCATGGCTTTGCTCTTCAAGTGTACAAAATTGAAAGTTGGTTGAGACAACATGTTCGTGACATTGTGGATGAGAGTGACGAAATCTTTAGTGTCAAGTATCAACTTATTTACACGACTGGAAATCAACTAAAGATTGGTGGGGGCAGTCTGAGATGGACCGTGTGTCAAAATTACTCCAAATACTGCCTAAAATTGCCTGCAATTTATTTGAGAAATTTGGTGAAAGCGCCGTGGAGTTCAACAAGAAAGAATCAGCCGACAACCCAGAACAATTTACACCCTTCCGGGTTTTAAGCACGGAGTGTAAGAACGATCTTTACAATTCCATTGCCGACGCTGTGCTCCAAGGAAAGATTGATTTAGTCAACATCATTTTAACTGAGCAAAGACGTGAATTGGTGAAAGCTTTTCTCATTGACGAACATATGTCGGAAGAGGATCACAATACTGTTATGAATATGGAGGGGCTGGATGAAGAAATGAAGGAGATTTTGTTGATCATATCTGGTTACCTCCGCCACGGGGTTTTATTCACAGCACTCACAAAACGATGGAGAGTTGAATGTGGGGTGAATGGACAAGGAGACAAGTTAATGGCAGTTCCATTCAGAGCTAAAGACATTGCCGCAGAAAGAACAGAGTTTGGTCATCCTGACATGGCCATTGTATTAACACAGTTGCATTACTACTACTCCGGACTCAATGATAATCAACTTTTGGAAGCGTTTTCTAAACTGAAAAAGTTGGTCGGCCCAGAGTCTTTGTATAATGGTTGGATACAGAAGATCCCAGCTGGGAAAGTTCATGATTCAGTCAAAACATACAAGGGTATCAATCTGCTAGACTTTGAGCAACGAACAAAGCACCTGTTTCCTATTTTGACAAAACACAAGGCAGTCATTGACTTTTGGCTCGAGAATTTTGTGTATCCAAAAGAGTCAAAGCAGTTTCCCAGAAAACTCGTGATGAACTCTTGGGATTTGAGTTACGAGAAGCAAAGCCACCCTACCACAGGTTTTAGTGGAACCAACGACTCCAAAGAGTTACTCCCTGCAAATATCACCCAAAATGACTTGGAAGAGCTTCAAAAAACAAATGAGCAACTGGAAGCCACGTTACAGCGATCAGAGAATGGATGGAAACGATCACTAGCCATGTCAGCAACTTGTGAAACCATTTTGGAATATATGAAAGCGGATGGACTCCGAGTTCTTATTGATGCTGGAGCATTAGTTTTGGATGGAAATGAGGCAGTTGCCAATCAATGGCTACAAACTGATCCAACTTTGGAAGGTGTAGTTTATTTTAATGGCAAAAACCAGCTTGTCATTAAAACTCGCTCAAATCAAGATTTGCAGCTGAAGCTGTCACCTTACAATGACAACCTTGAAAACTGCGCTGTGTATTTGGATGACTACCACACTCGTGGAACAGACCTCAAGTTGCCGAATAATTTTATGGCCAGTGTCACGATCGGGAGTCGCATGAGAAGAGACAAATTGATGCAAGCTTGTATGAGAATGAGAAAGCTTGGAAAGGGGCAAAGTGTACATTTTTACTTGTCTCGCGAGTCGAATAACAAAATCATTGGGATGAAAAGTGACATGCATATGCATGGTGAAAACTTGAATCAAAATATTTCAGTGTTTGACATTCTTGCTTGGGTAAAGGAAAACAGCAAAGAATTTGAAGAACAAGGTCTGATTTACTGGGCAGCATCGGCGAAAAACTACACTCAAAAATTGGCAGCAGAGGAATTGTTCAAAATGTCGAATATGTCTGAAGAAGATGGGAAAATGTTTGCCAAACGTTGTGAAGACGAAGAGTTGTTGACATTGGAAGAAATTTATGGCACATACAGAAGCAAACAAAAACTGGTTGACATCATTCCAAAATGGTTCTCACATGTAAATCAAAGCCTTATTGCTGCTGGTACCTCTCTCCATTCCATGCATTACCAGACAGCATTGAAAACCTAGTTGACGATTACAAGGATCTGGTAAGAAAGCAGTGTGAGAAGATCAGTCCAACCCAAGAGTTTCTCTTTAGCATGCTCGAAGAGGAGCAAGAGAAAGAGCTGGAACCTGAGGTTAATCGCTATTATAATAATATATTGTATTATGGAATGCCTCACTCGATGTCAAGTAACACGTAAATAAAAAATCTATTCTATTCTAGGCGGAGGAAGAAATAAACGTTGAAAGGCCACCTGCAGTAGAAGCTTTGGACCCAAAGTTGCACCAAAATGTGGAGATGTTTATAAAACGGGGAGGTCAGCTTTGTGTTAAACCAGGAATTTTGAGACTGAGCAATATCTTCAAAAACACAACGTTTTGGGATAAAATTCAATCAGAATGTTGGGGAACTCAGTTTTATGTTACAGAAGACTTTGTAAATGTAGTGGTACATTTTCCAGGAAGCGACTGTTTTCTTTGGCCAATGACCTACATTGCCTCATGGTCCCCTCATCCAGCACCATCATCTTTAGCACCCACATGTTTGCTGCTTCTCAGTCGTTTTGAAGTCAACGAGCTAATGCCATTGTTTTGGAATCAAAATGAGACTGCAGCGACATTGCATGTTTTCTGCAAGATTTATGGAAGGCCAAGACACTCTCGTGAACAAAGCCCGCTTGCAACTCCCGATTGCCCGAAGAGGCGTTGTCTTAAATGGGAACATGATGGCACCACTCTTGATTGCAGCTGGAAATCTGTTTTACGCTTCAATGGAAGAACAGAAAGCATTCGCCAAATTTCTTGGGATCCATCCAAGACCATGGAAAAGTGAGGACGAAATAGCGTTTGAAAGTGGTCTGATAACAGGAACAGGATTTGTTCTTCCCAACAACCCGGACACAGTAGCATTACGGCAGGATTCCTTGTTTCAACAAGACCCGACTGGGATGGTGATGGTCATTCTGAAATGCCGAAATGATGTGGTGAGAGATTCAGATCACACTAAACAGCTATTGAGTCAACGTGCCTATATTGAAGAGCTGGAGTAGTAATAATAATGTAAGCATTCCTCATAAACGAAAGTGCTATATATTTAGCAAACTTTTTTTCTAAATAGCATATATTTGTTTATGATCATTACTATATACTTAATGAAAAATAGAAACATCATCGGATTTTGTAATCGCATTTAGGAACTCTGATGTTTTAAATTTTATTAGGTGGGGGAGCTGAGTGAAAGTGTAAAATCAAGGAGTTCTATCATGGCCGTTTATCACCAGCGCTCTCACCCCTCTAATAAATATTACTAGTATTTGCTTGTCTTAAGTTACTATGATATGTATTATGTAGATTAAAATGTAAAAGAATGAAATATGTTATGTAGATTAAAAAATGTTAAAGCATGAAATGTATACATTATGTAGATTTAATGTAAAAGAATGAAATGTTTATAAACAACAATGGTAAGAGCTCTAATAAAATAAATTACTTTGAAATGAAAACATCCCGTCTGGTTTTGCATTCAGATTACCTATTTACTTTATTTTACCACTTCAACTCCAACCGATTTTACTTGTAATTGTAACCTAGCTATTTATCAAGGTGTACATATATATGTCAAAATACGCGTGTAGTGCGCAGTAGCAAACAATCTATAATATTCAACACAATGGATGAAATTCACAAGAAAAGTTAGTCATGTATGCTTAGATTGAATATTATTAGTGTTGTGTAGTGAAGAATGATGAATTTTAGTGACTGTGTTGACAGTCAACTGTAATACCAAAAGCGAAGGCAAGAGTCTCACGATGCCCCTGGTTGCTCGTCTCTTCAGGATAGGAGTCCAGTATAAAATGTGAATAAAATGTAATGTTTAATTTCATTTGGTTGCTATTGGAGTGCAGATAGTTTGCACTGCATGACTTGATAAGGATTTTTAATATAAAAAGCTTTTGAATTTTCTATTTTGTGCAGGCAATGGCAAGAAAGCTTTTGGATCTCACAGCGAACTTGAGCTGGAACGCCAAAAGCAAGCTGTAGAGTTAGGTTTTATACAAGCAAGTGTCATAATATAATTTATGCCTATATACCAATATGCTGCTTGAAAGAGATAATTTTATAGTTTCATTTTATTACTATATGTATATTATCTGCTGATGATTAGCCGTCAATACTATACCAAGTCACACAATCAATAAAAGCTAATTGTTTCTCCGAAATAATAGGCAGTAAAATGACAAAACAATGGTTATTTGTCAGCTTTCGAAATGGTAGGCCGTCGAATGTTTTTCATAGGAATTTATTGCATTTTGCTTCCATTTATCTGTCGATCCCGTACAGTGTAGTATATTGAAGCGTAATTATACTGTTTTTATTTTCCATAACGTTACACAACAGGTGCAGGTGCATTCCTTCCTAACGAGTAAGTAATTTAAAATAATTTAAATACTGATCTAATGCGAAATTAACTGCTCTGATCTACTTCTGATTATTAAAGCGTATTATTCTACGTTTTATTTCTGTTATTAAAAAGAACACACTGGCAAAACAAGCTAACGCGAACCATGTCTGAACTAAGAGAAGGGCCGATGGAAGGTTCCAATGATAATGGCAAAAGTGAAGTAGAAAGCTTGGTAGACGTGGTCGAGGTCCTTCAACAGCACCACCATAAGCTGGATTTGGAAGCAAGGCAAGTAGCTGAAATAACTGAAAGTGCTTTAGCAAGAGCTGCAGCTCACATGCAAGCCAATGAAGGGCAACAGATGGAAGTTATCGCACGACGCCAAGAGGCTGAGCGTCTGACGCAAGTCACGGAAGCTCGACTCCTGGAAACTCAACGTCAAATTGTGGAAACTGAGAAGCTCCGTGAAAATTCTGAAAAGGGATATAAGCAGAGTGCAAAAATGTTGATGGATTGCGCCACTAACCTGAGGTCATTGGGAGATCGCGAGCTGACGGCGAGAAATAAATCAAAGGAATGCACGAACCGCTTAAAAAACTCGGAAAAGCGTTGTGAACGACTTGAGAAGCGGAAGAAGGCCGTTGCAGACCAGGTGAAGAAGTTGGAAGAAAAGATTGAGCAGGAAAAAAGGGAGCTGCAGATGGAAAGGACACAACGAAAGAAATTAGCTGCTGATGCTAAAAAGGGAAAGAAACAATAAGAAAAGGGATGGGCGTGGGTGGTAGTACTTCTGATTCCTTTTTACTTTACTTGGTTATCAATTTGGCTTTATTGGAAAAATATTTTAAGGTTTTGGCGGATGGTTACGAATCGTTTATAAAATGGGAATAAATTTTAAATCGTATTAAAAATTCTACTACAGAAACACAGGATAATAATTTTAATAATATCATGAATTTGTTTAAACACGTAACAGAAGTTGGGATCTCATAAATATATTTTTTATCGCAAAAGACTTTAATTAAATTGTCTTCAAGGAAGGGACAACTAACTCAGCATTCTTTATGGACATACGGGTCGATACTCGATAACCGATACGGGCCTAAATTATAATGCATATGATAGAATCGGGGGCATAAAAAATACGGGTCGATACTCGATAACCGATACGGGCCTAAATTATAATGCATATGATAGAATCGGGGGCATAAAAATTGAAGGCGAGGAATGAGGAACAATTTTTAGTGAATACAGCAGTACACACAAAGCTTAAGCATCAGCTTACATTTTTATGGAGCTTCGTGTTCGTTTACTTCGTTGCCATTGAAGTTCTATCTAGTATGCTACTAAGATTTGAGTCTTCACAAAATCACAAGCCATAGCCCACAGCATGCATTATACGCATGCTGCTATTAAGTCAGTCTGCTCACTAGAAAAGGGACTATGTTATCCCAAGCTCTTATCATTCAAATTAATTTGCATGTATGTATCTGCTCAACGAAAGGTATATAATGCTAAAGGAAAGAATGAAGGATCACACAACCGAACCGCTGCAATGGTATTGGTGATGGTAACTCAAAATCCAACATGCTGTTTTTTTTATTTAAAGAGATGACAACATGTACAAGAATAGAGCAAACTGCAAATTGATGATGGCCAAAGTTTGTACATTTTTCGTTATGAGTAGCAGTGAGCTGGAATATGAAAACCTTTTTTTTAGTTTTCCATGCATTCAATACCAAATGTCAAAAAATCTCTTCTCCCTTTCAATGATACATCCTCCATATTCACCAGCTATTTAAGACATACACGCCATGTAAAAGCACAAATATGTTAAAAATATAGAAGCCCACTATGAAGGTGAATGTACAATATTATATAGTTCTGCTTTGAAACAACAGCTCTTGTCTACGGCTCTGGCTCTCCTCTATGTAGCTATGCACTCGTCTGGTAAAAGCAGTTAGTTAGATTAGATACAACAGGACATTTTAATATTCCTTTGTGCATAAGACAAAATTAAGATATTACTTCGCTTCCTTTCATTCTCCATGTTCATACAAAAAAATATTTATGTATATTGGACACAGAATCCCTCCATATTTTCTGAGCACCTTTTGATCAGTAACCAGCGCATATCCATGCACAGTGTTTTAAATAAAATTATCTCCATCATCTATATTCTATGTTTCTATATCATATGCAAATTCTATGCTGAGAAACAGCGTAGTACGCTACTAGATCCAATTCAGTATTATTAAGTAGATCTGTATTTCTTGAACGATGGTGAGTAAGTGAAGTGGTATGGTGTGATGAGTTTTCTCAACAGAATCAGAAAAAGTGTTTTAGCCACACTTTGGGCTTGCATTTAACAATGTAATAACATTGATAAGAATGAGTGTTAAATGAGTTGGATCGGGAATCCACATTCTCCAATGCTTCTGTGAAAAGAGTTACACTCATACATACATACATCATGTCATATCTACATCTGGACATATCTGTCCCATATATCAGTAGTACAAGCTGAGATTTATATCGTACTAATATATTTTTACGCAACTTTTAATATTCTGGCAACTCAATTAAATTGGTTTATCGCCATCTTGTGTTGGATATTAAGCTTATTGTATTGTATTCTCTTGATAATGGTTGCATTCTGATAAAAATTGTTTGCTTTATATGCTGCCCTTATTCCTTTGATAAGCTTTAGATTGCATGCTGCCTTATACTGAATTTTTTTAAATAATTTGTTTTGTGCAAAAACAAACGAATAATTTTGCCTGTGAAAATGGAAAACTCACACTCAGAAGCGTCTCCTCCCGGCTCAGTAAACTGGCGCCACACTATTTCTGTAATTAAAAGAAAGACGGACCGGTTAAAATCTTATCAAACCCAGGTTATTCAAAAGGATCAAGATATTTGCAAGTTAAAAGAAGACTTGGCTGCTTCCAAAGCGTTGGTTCATGCTCAACACCAGGAGATTGCTGAATACAAAAAAACCGAAAAAGATTTGAGGGATCAGCAATGGATCATTTCTGAAGAGAATTTCAAATTGAAGAAAGAGAATGTAAGTCTAAAGGCAACAGCAAGCTTGCATGAACATGAAAAGAAGGAGTTTCGAAACGCATTGTCCCAACTTAAAGCTCAGTTAGCGGAAACAGTTCAACAAAGGGATGTCGCTCGCAGGGAGCTACAGGAAATGGAAAAGGAAATGAACTTTCTTGGACAGTCTCTTGACCACATTAATATTGAAAATGCTACTGTTGAGGAAAGGGACCAGCACCAAGTTGCTAGTTTATCGTGTCATGATCGGGGGGAGTCTTCGTTGGGAAGCATGGAAGCTGACACTGCTGTGGGTTATGGAAGTGACGAGGAGGAGGACGACAGTCTTTTGCAAGGTTTACCTTCCGTTGTAGGTTGGGAAGCACAACTTGAGAACACGAGGGTAGAGAAACACTACAACAGCAACAATAGAAGAAATGGGAGGATAGAGGATGGTCATAAAACCTCAACACCTAAGCCAGAAGTCTCATACAACCGAGTAGAAGAAGGTACTACAAGCGGTTCCATGCTGATTGCCAGTAGCACGATTGCCAGTTCACATAACCCAATGCTTTATCCGATGCTTTATCACTTGCTAACCCAATGCTTTATCCGATGCTTTAACCCAAAGCATTGGGTTAGCAAGTGATAAAGCATCGGATAAAGCATTGGGTTAGCAAGTGATAAAGCATCGGATAAAGCATCGGATAAAGCATTGGGTTAGCAAGTGATAAAGCATCGGATAAAGCATGAGATAAAGCATTGGGTTAGCAAGTGATAAAGCATCGGATAAAGCATCGGATAAAGCATTGGGTTAGCAAGTGATAAAGCATCGGATAAAGCATTGGGCTAGCAAGTGATAAAGCATCGGATAAAGCATTGGGTTAGCAAGTGATAAAGCATCGGATAAAGCATGAGATAAAGCATTGGGTTAGCAAGTGATAAAGCATCGGATAAAGCATGAGATAAAGCATTGGGTTAGCAAGTGATAAAGCATCGGATAAAGCATTGGGTTAGCATGTTAAAAGCTGGCAATTGAGCATACTGGCAATTGAAAAACTGGCAATCGAGGCAGCTGGCAATTGCGCATACTGGCAATCGAAAAGCTGGCAATTGTGAACTGGCAATCGTGCTACTGGCAATCGTAAACTGGCAATTGAAGTGCTACGCTACAAGCCAAGGCGGCCAAAGGACCACGTCAAGTTCCAACCTAAAGACGCCAGCAACTAAAAAGGTACAATATCTAATGTTCAAAGTGGTCAGCTAGTCACCTTTTAAAACAATGTGTTCTTGTCAAATGCTGCTGCTGCTTTGTTATAACAGTCATAGTTTTTGAATGATGATTTTAGGCTCCGAATGCAAACCAAGAAAATGCGAGACGACAAAAGGGATCAGATTTTGATAAAAGAGAAAGTCATGCGGTGGACATGTCCAAGACCAAGTCTTTCAGTTACATTTGTGGACGTACGTTGCCTACGGAGTTTGGACTTAAGCAGCACATAAATTACTACCGAGAAAAATTGAAGGACAGCTCTCAAACTACAATTTTAGCAAATGTATCATCTACCGCTACTATCCCGTTTCGTAACACCCGTAAAAATTTAGCGTACTGAAAAAAAAAACAATTTTTTTATATTGAGATTGTATGTTTCAAACAACAAGGCGTTTACAGAGGGAATGATTTTTTTTATATTTTAAGGGTAAAGTCATCTGTCGCTCCTCAACAAAAGCGAACAAGAATGGATTTGTGGAGCAGCTCCAGTGACCAAGAAACTGATGACCGTGATTAGTTTGCCGTTGATAGGAATGTCATAATTTGGTTTTTTGATTACTAACAATTGTGTAGATAGTATTGGAATTTGTTTTCGGTGTATTTTGTGTAACTCATGTTCTCTCATTAAACTTAATTGTGAGGATAAATATACAATATGCAGTAACTGTACAATTTTGCATGTGATGAAGCATCACAATTTTGAACGCTGTTAAAGTACATGAGTATGTATACTTTCTTTTCGCCGGACCATAGATAGCAACTATGTTGTATGTGTTCTTGTTCTGATGTAAAAGTACTAAAAAGACTTTTTTCTTACGTATTTTTTTAAGTACAGTGCTAAAATGACAGATAAGTAATTCAGTTTGTGTTTGGTGTTAACTTTTGACAATAAATATATGTATATATTATTAATGAAATGCGTGAAGCCTTGTTACATAATGTTTTATGTATAAACTTAGACAGTTGTGTCCTTTTCTACAAAACAAGTACACAAACTCTTAAAGTGCAATAGGGAGGAAAATGCATTATATCAAACAATTTAAGACAAAACATTAAAGCTTTTTAAATGATTCTTACACCACCACTTTAACCTTAGCGATTAAAGGTTTAATTATTAATTCTGATTTCGTCTACGTAGAATTCTAAATCGAACGCTATAGTCAATTTAAAGTAAGCACAATAGCTGCGTTCTCTACATTTTACCAGAATATATTCTCATTATTGTAAGTTGCAAATTGCAGACATGCTTGAAATGTGATCTAGCTCTACACAGACAAGTAGACATTTTTAGACGATTCGTGTCATTCATAAATTCTAAAGAGCTTTAGGTGCTAGTACTGTACCTTGTAAAATAATTTAAACATAATTGTAACACTAAGCCAAAACTAACTACTAACTACCTATTCTCAAAACAACGTTCTCTATCCTCATCAAAACTTCTCTCATCCTTGCAAAAATGAAACCTTCCATCCCTCCTATGAGTAGTCATTCCCATTCGGAAGACATACTTTCTCCAGATTTAGAAACGGGCAATTTTCTTGTCGTTTTTACCCTTTTGATCAATTATTTTTAACGCCCACAACACTTGTTCAGCGCCACCCTCCCCTCTAGCAAGTGCAGCGTATCGATCCTCTTCATTCATATGAGAAAACTTATGTCTGGTACGGATGTTACGCGTGCTCATAGAAAATGGATATCCACAAATCTCACATTCCAGCGCCACTACGGAGTCCACTACAACTGCCGGTTTCTGGAATATTTGGCGTCTTCGCTGCATTGCAGCGACCCTCGGCTGTCCTGCAATTCCAAAGGGGTTATTAATTATTAGCGTCATAATAAAACTTCAGTGTACGATATAATGCAAATGTCAACTGTATGAGCTTTTACTTCTATGAGTTGATCGGATGTGGGCTTTAAGTTGCTTCAAACTAGTGACATTTCTTCCATGTCTACGTCTTTCACTTTTAATTTGAAATGGAAGAATAAAATTGCAACGGCTACACTGCCTAAATTCTTTGCTAGAGTCCAGGGAGCTAGCACATTTTAAGATCTCTACTCCGTTGTACAAGATTCTTCTTTGAGGCAGTCGTACCAAGTTGGTTGGATTTGATGCTTCTCTAGATGTGTAAAAAAGCCAAATTACAAATGTACAAAAACTTATAAGCTCGATACATTAAACTGTTGTTTTTTTTTGCATTTTTTAATAGCTTACGGTAAGTTAACGTTAGCTGAAGGTGCTTGTCTAGAAGTGGATGGCTCAGGTGACATGCGAGGAGGTCTGGAGTCATGTCCCGTTGGGTGACTATTCTCACGTGCTACTTGAGTAATTATAGACTTAGTCTGGCAACTATTTGGCTTTGGGACACAGAATGGATTGCGATGCCCCGTATTTTCCTTTCGGCTAAGCAATGGTGGTGGGTCACTTATGTGCATGCTCTCAATTAAGCTTGATGCGACCAAACAAAAATAGCAAGGTACTACTAATTCTATTAGCCCTTCCTGCTCATTTCCATTTGGATCATTTCTCAAAGGGTGCACTTCTCTATTATGCCTCATTAAATCCGATTTATAATAAAATGTTTGACTGCAAGGGCAGTTGGGACACACAAATCTATCCTGGACAGGAGTATTCACCTCACTGTTTATTGGATCGAAGGAGCCCGTAGTAAACAATCGACTTTTGCATACACATTCGATCTCATTTTGTTTGCCGTTTGGTGTAATGTGAAACCTGCGAGATACCCAAATGATTTCAGGATTGGAGAGTCCAAATGTTCCGAGGTTCTTGGTGTTGTGAATTTGCTTTCGCTCCTCTGAGTGCGATTGGGTGTCAAGCTTTTCGTATCTCCGTTTGCAAATATAGCATTGAAAGGTGGGATCATGTCGTGCTCTTTTGGAATTATTTGTGTGGGCGTTGATACCAAAATCAGATGAACCTGCTTCCCTTTGACCGCATGCTGTTGAATCTGACATCACCCTTGAGGTTAAGGACCATTTATTGTTAATTTCAAGTGGGTTTGGTAGTGGTCGTCGTGAGTTAGTTGAGAAACTATTCAGTTTATTAACACCTTGCTTCCACATATTCAACATGTTTAACATACTCGTAACTACTCTTTTGAAATAATTTTAAAGCTTTAAGGTGACGAGAAAGTTTAGAAAATGCAGGTGAGAATCGGTTCGTTCCGCTGAAATAATGCACACACAGACGGTAGGAATTCTAGGACTAGAATGAAAGGGAGGTCGAGATAGAAGGTGGATGAAAAGGATAAGATATATAGTGTGATGTGTGTAGTAACGTATTTAAAGCAAAGTAATGGGACAGAAAAGTTGAAAGCTAGAGCACAACCCACCAGCAATCCCATACTCCATCATATCCTCCTCAATAATATTTGAATAATTGCTAAATCAAATGATTTTGAAGCAACAATTAAGTATATTATCCTGCTTATCATATCGCATTAAGTACAAAATCCTTTCTGGTGTCTACTCTCACTTTATGAAAATCAAAAGTAAGAGAGACATTTGAGATTGATGCAGAATATGAAAATAAAAAATTAGTATCCTTCGGTAGTCCCAGTCACATCAACTTATTATTTTCCTTTATGGAGTTTCTTGTAATAGTGTGCTTTAGAAATTATAAAATCCAAGCGAGCGAAATATGCCTTTGCCTTGCTCATGGCAATAAATGCAGTCAACAGTTCAAGGCCACGTCAACGAACGAATATATTCTTAGTAAATGTCCCATGTCCCTTATGATCTGCGACGGAGAAAAGGAGCCAGTCTGATTTAGCATAATTTGCTTATCAATCTACTCAACGACTCAACCCAAAGTCGTGCGTGTGCTAGTGCTCCAAAAAAATATTCTGGTTGGGTCAATATTCTCGTACATCACATATAAAAGAATGAGTTGTTCGTTAGCATGCAACTAACCCAACCTAATTGCATAGATGTCTACGAATGCAGAGCATCGGTTTCCAAGTTTTAACTGCTAAAATATTATCACTACAATATGAACTGAAGGACGACGACTGCGACGAACTATCACAAAATGCGAAGTAAATTTATCATTTCCTTTCAGACTGAGACTTGATTTAGCAAATAACAAATGAAAGGGCTTTTCATGTAAGTATCAAGAATTTTTTAAGTGTCTGGATCATTACTCTAGTGATTCGAAACGCATTTACACTTTTTCTCGTGAACTCATCATCGTCATTATAGAGTAAAAACAGTGTGATAGTTCTAAAGGATAGTCAATTAAACATCAGTGAATGCAATGTGCTTAAGCAAATTCCATTCGTTCAGATTATTTTTGTCCCAAAATTTTTATTTTTAGCATTTAAATCAAAGTAAAGCTTATTGCTGAATATGCTACTACTTATGATTCAAGCTAAATATGTTAGTAAATAAATTGGCTTGATCTTAAAGGAAACAAATACTTTATACTTTTTAAATAGTTACAAAAAATTATCAGATCAGAATATACGCATCTGACTAACAATGGAACCTACCGTAAAACTTAAAATATGTATATGAGTAATATTATTTGATTCCGAAAATAATGTTCTATAACGACTAAATCAATTAAAAAAGGAAACATATCTGGACACAGTTAACACAAACGCCTTCGAATGTTATGCTTAAGATTTCTAAGGATTCAGATTCACTACCCAAGCATTCTCCTTCCTGACAAACTCAGCTTCTTCCGGACTGAAATCGTGCTTCAAATGGAATTTCTGCCTGATTTCCTCTACACTGTTGCCAATTATCATATTGGTTATCTTTTTAGAGATCAATTTTTCCAGCTTTTCAATCTCCAGGTGGTGTGCAAGCTATAAAGGCAGTACACATTAATTTATCAATTATAAGCTATGTTGTATAATAACTTCTTGCCTACGCATTGTAAACTCACCAAAACCATTTCAAACAGGGCACCAGCATCCATACCCTCCAAGAACGTTTGGTCCCACTCGGTTTGAGGAACATTATTGTTCTGGTCATTCGGTGCTTCAGCCGAACAAGTTTGAACACTATCCTGCATAAAATATTAGTGAGGACAGTGATAAAATTCCTTTTTAAAACATGATGACACATTCGATTAAAAAAAAGGCTATATTTATGCCAGCGTTTACCTTGTGATACCTCACCCACTCCATAACTTTTTCAATAAGACAAGTAAAGTCAAATGACAGCGGAATGACTTGTCCTTCCTTAACTCCATTCTCCTCGATGCACTTTTTAATTTTCGGGATCAATATTGCTGTTCCAAAGTCGACCGAACACACAAAACCATCTGAGCTTTGAAGCCTGATCCTTCCATCATCCATAATACCCTGAATGACAGCCTTTGAGTAAAGCATAATACATTTTTTTTAAGCATTCAGAAACACAGAACTTTGAATCATACCTGTTCTTCTATCTCCTTTGTACGATGGAAAAGAGCCCGTAACTCCTCCGGAGTTTTCCCAACAATCATGTTTTTCACCTTCGTGCAGGTAGCATCAATCAGAATGAATGAATGAATGAATGAATAAACTTTATTGTTTCTGAGTATCAGTCATCATACAATGTCTGGTTTTCATACTCTAACATATCACATCATTTAAGATCGTGCATTCGAAGAACATTTAAATATAATTCCAATAGTACATTCCAAGGTCAAAAATGAATTCCAGATTCGTTTACAAAATATCCACAATAATCTACATGTTACACATAAAGGTTCTTACGTTCTAACAGAATAGATTGTTTAAATATTTCTAATATAACATCTCGTGTCGTGTCCGTTGTAATTTGACTTTTTACCTTTGAAATATAATGATTCCAGGTAGACGTTGCACTCCACTTGATGGACTGTTTGTATAACTGTTTGGAATGTCTCGGCTGTTTATAACTGTCACGATAACCTTCCTCCTTTCCGCTGTTTATAAAATATCCTTCGAAGATGTCTAGCTGGCGCCATTTCATTATCGATTTTAACAGAAAATAAATTCTCCGTTCTGCGACAGTCATGAGGTCTACCTTTTGAAGCAGTGCATTTATTTCTAGGGTGCTGTTTTTCATTTTTTGTCTTCGTTTTTTGGTTAGGTTTGGGTGGTAGAAAGCTAAGAGGAAACGGTTTATTTTCTCTTGAAGTGACCATAATTTGGTAGGTTGTACACCCCAAATTACGATTACAAAATCTACTATATTTACAACATAAGATGATAAAAATATTTTCATGACCTTCTCTGTTAAAAGTCTTCTGATACTGTACATTCTGGCTAGGGCAGAATTCATACGTTTTTCTACACGTATTTCGTGAGATTTGAATGAGAGAATGCTATCAATATCTACCCCAAGATACTTGAAATCATTGACCCATTCGACCCTTGTATTACCTAGCTTTACTTCACCTAAAGCACTTTTTCTTGCTTGGTGATCTTTAGCCTTAAAAAATCGCATACATTTCGTTTTCTCAACATTTATTTTAAGGCCATTTTCAGTGCACCATACTTCTAATTTGGCTAAGGCATTTGTGAGCTCGTTGGCCCCATCGATAAACGACTCACATGAAGTGTACATAACCAAGTCGTCGGCGTAAAGTAAGTACTTCAGGGCTATTGCACTTCCTATATCATTTACAAAAATAGTATAGCAAAGGGCTCCTAAAATTGATCCAGGTGGCACCCCAGCCCTAATTAAATACTCTGCTGACTCATACTTTCCATTTAAGATTTTAAACTTACGGTTAGTAAAATAACTAATTAGTATCCGTATTAATATTTTGGGCACTTTTCTTCCAAAATTAAACATCAGTTTTCGAATTAAGAGTGTTTGACTAACGGAATCGAAAGCTTTCGAAAAGTCAACAAATACGGCTACTGCTTTTCCTGATGTCTTATCTAAAGATTCGTAAATATTTTGAGTAAAGACTGCGATTGCAGTATCACACGATCTATTACGCATAAACCCGTGCTGATGTATGTCGAAAAAGTGGCTGACATAAGCCATTAGCTTTCGGTACAATAATCTTTCGAAAATTCTAACTATAAACGGGAAGTTAAATATTGCACGATATGAGCCTGATTGGCTATATCGTCCTTTTCCCTTGTACAAAGGTGTAACATATCCTAGTTTAAAATTATTTGGAACAATACCAGTAACAAAGATAGTGATAAACAAGAGTCTTAATGGTATAACTAGTAAATTACAGAACCGTTTGTAGATAAACATAGGAACGTTACATTTGGTGTTTTTGCACTTTTTAACGTAGGATATTGCATCTAATATATCATTATCCCTAATATCACTTTCATCAATCCTTATGTCGTCTGGATTGGTAATCGCATCTAATACGTCGTCATTTGAAATGTTTACACTGGATTCAGTATTTTCTACATAGTTTTCAAGGTCAACTAAGCAATCGGTGACATCACTTTCTGCGCTGGTCACTACAAATTCCGTTGCGAATTGCTTACAAATGTCTTTATCATTGCCAAGAACATTCCCCTCATTATTCACTAGTTTGGCTACTTTCGTGTTGATATTTTGTCTAAAATTTGTTAGTTTATTCATTGTATTCCAGACATCGGATGATGTTTTCACTTTTTCAAATTTATTGATAAAGAATTGCTTTTTTGCAGATTGTATTTTGCAGTAAACTTCCTGCTTTAATTTTCTGTATTGTTGTGCAATCTGTTTTCCCATTAATTGCATTGATTTTAGCTTGTCTCTAGCTTTGCACATTTCAACTAACGCTGCACTGAACCAGGGTTCGTTTGACCCTTTTATTAGTTTTCTTTTTAAGGGAGCGTGCTTATCCATCAATGCAATGACACTTTTTTCAAAAATTTCACTATTAACTTCTTGCGTGTGTTTGTTTTTTATAAAATTCCAGTCTATCTTTTTAAAATCATTCGCAAAATCATCTTCATTAATTTTGCGAAGGCACCTATATTCTAGGACCTTGGGAGGTAATTTGAGTTTGTTGGACTTGTAAATCGTGTACGTCATGTGATGATCTGATGCTGTGATATTAATTACACCAGATGTGCAAAAAAGCTCCCTATTTGAGACGTAAACATGATCTATTAATGTCGCTGAACTTGTAAAATCGAAATTCCCATTAATTAATCAGAGGTTTTATATCCAAGAAATTTGCAGCCTATGAAGTGAGTTTAACCATTATACGAACGTTAACATTATTAGTGTTGTATACTTGACATTGAAATAATTATCCTTCACTAAAATGGATAATAGAAAAGCTTCAAATTTACTAAGTACTCGTACAAGTATCACTTGGAACAGAGTTGCTTGATCCCAATCTTTCATGAAATTTGAATCCCATTCTGATAACACCACCGGATCGGCGCCATTGCCGTCATCCTACAATTTCATAAAAGCATTCAAAGCATAAATACCCTACTGAACCTATGTAACTACAACTTAATAAGGATGTACCAGACTACGTTAATTTGAAATTAGAAAACAAAGTAACCTTATGATGCACTGCCCATTCAACTACTTTCTGGAAGGTTGGACAATTTACATTGAGAAGGACTCCAACAAATTCTTCATCCTTTCCTTCGTCCAGTCCCAGATTCTCAAGCATTGTTTCTATCATTACGCTACATTTGGCAACCTCCACATCCAAGATGAACTCACATCCGTCATTGCAAGTCAGTTTAATGTTCTTCATCTTGTCGTTTATCCAGGGAGGGAAGGGAGGACGAACAGGAATCCAAGACAGATCAAGGAACAACCAAATTAAAAAAAATTGAAGTGATCGTGTATCTTCGACTCGACTGCAACAATCAACAATTTAACACGAACAATAAAATTAGCAACTGACACTACATGCGTGGTTATAACGTTAATAAAGTCAATCAATCAATCAATCAAACGTGCCACAACTCAAGACTTTATTACTCTACAATATAGTGGGAAGTGCAATTAATTAACAATTCAAAAAATTACTAAATGCGTCTACTATAACTGACATACATTCCAATCGTAAGTTTGAGAAAAGATAGAATAGAGTTGACACTAGACACTAGACAAGATCAAGGACAACTTGACAGACGTAATCGAGAATGACTGTGATGTGTTGAGCATTGAGATAGACCAACCATAGATGAGAGTTGATGCACAGCAGAACTAAGTATTTTCGTCAACCAAAGCAAGGTTGATCAGAACGAAAGGCAGTTCAATCTTGGGAAACGCTGACTTGGCTTTTGCAAATGAACAAAGAACAGTGTCATGTTACATGCATTCATAATTTAATACACATAATACGTATGTCGTACCTCTGAAGGTTTGTTAAGTGTACGTAATTTAAATTTTCTCAAAGAACAAGAAGATTGATATGAGAAAGGTTGAAAGGAACAAGGATGCACTAGCAAGGTATATATATATTATATACCTTAACCTTTTGAAGCTCCGCTTTACGTCTTTCCCAGTGCTGGTGCAACGTGACTGCATACTTTGCTCACAATGATTATCGCGAAGCTTTAGTTTAACTTAACTATTACAAATAACAAATGTACCTACACTTCAAGACTGGAGGTGCAGGGTGCTTGAACTGTTATAACGTAAATCGAATTCAGTCATATACACAAGTAACATTTATTTTTTGTCTCAAATGACCCCAGTTTTAAGTTAGTCTTCCGTCTTGCGTAATTCCATGACTTGTACCAAGTGAAAGATAAAATTGATGTTCAATATGCTACGACAATTTTTATACGCTCTCAATACTCTATTAGCCAGAGTTTATAAGCTATTTAAATATGTTAAAGTTGGAGCGTTGTAGTGTAACCTTGCTTTCAGACACCACGAGCCAGTACCAATACAGTATCTAAAATGAATCAATTGGTGTGCGTGTAAAGTATGAGATTCAGATTAGTTCATTCCTCCATAAACCTTCATGTTGATTTCATTGTAATGTGAACATGTTCACAGTATAAGTTTCTGATGATCACCTTCAGCTCACAGCAGATTAGGAAAATTCAATATAATGTCGGATACTAGGAAAATACAATGAATGATTTATGATATGAACACTTCTGGACAGAGTCAGTATTTACGAGTACTTGTCTTCATACGTAGATATATGAAGAAATGGAAAAAATGAAACGAATTAAAAGGATTTTAGGAATAGCTTTTGTGTGTTATGTTTGGACATTGACACTCATAGAAAAGGAATTTTGCTATGTAAATGCAAATTGAATAAAAAATGAACAAAGAGCTCCTTATCTAATGATAAGGTCTAAACAGTAGACATCCAATCCAACCAAATGTTATTATTTGATGTATCTAAATATTTCTGACACTCCTTTCAAAAATCCTCATTGAAATGGGGTGACTGTTGATGCAATCGTTTTTCACACTGCTGGAGAGAGTTGGTCCAATATCTCTCCGTTGGTGGGGATATTGGAAACTGTCATCTTGGAAGCCGATTCCTCAGGGGCCACTCAATCGTAACTTTTCATGACGATTCGCCAATGTTTTTAAGTGACCCAGAGTAAACACTTACTTTCTAATTCTGCAAAAATTAAGACCTATTCGAAATCGGAGTTAGTAAATCCATATATTTTATTATATTTTCAGCTTAACCGGATTCAGACTACGGTCAAGTAACTTCTTCAAGGGAAACCCTGCTGTCAACGTACCACCAGCCAATGAGATAATCGCTGGAGTTGATCAAGGTGCTTCCGAAGCTAGGATGCAAACCCCGGCTGGATAGCGTCTTGATAAAAAAGGAAATCTGTTGACTAAAAATCGATTATTTTCAAGGGGGGCTATAATTTACCAGTTAAAAACGGCCGGAAGATTATGAAATGTACTGTCTGTTTATCAAGAATACCATTGCCGACATTTACTAGAATAAAGGCAATAAATTATACTTTGCAATTGATTCGTATAAAACACTGAAAAATTATTTATCTGTGAAATGCATAACTTCAAATGTCAAAAGTGTGAGTAGTCAAATTAGTTAAAAACAATAATTAGCATTTAATTGGTTTTAGTAGACATTAAAATTTACGCATGTGCACAAAGCATCGCTGGAAAAAATCAACCTAAGCTACAAATCTCACTTATCCCCAGCATTTTTTAGGCATTGTTGTTGCATTCTGCTGTCACGAGCACGACAGCATTTTTAGAGCAGAGCATCGAACACAATCACAGTGTATCTCTATCTGATCTAATCGGATCTGATGATGTGCAAGCAAATAACAGTGTTATTTTCGTTGTGCAAACGTTCGTTTTCAGCAAACAGTTCAAGTTCAGGCTTCAATTTTCAAATAGCTTGTGAAAAGTTCAAAATGTAAAGATCCTCCAGAATTTTAGTCAGTCACCAAGTGGATTGGACCCTCGATAAAGGAATTTGAAATTTAGAAGCTCGAAACCAATGGAAAATCGCAAAACCGACAACAGTCAACAGTAAGTTCACCAATAGGAATGGGTTTCCTAATTTGTTTGTTGCACTTTGCACAATTTCAATATGATGTCTAGTGCCTTGTCGATGCAGTGGGAATAACTATTGATTGCTGTCTGTATTTTTGTTTCTGTCTTTCCACTTAAGATTGGCTGGAGAGTTGATGCAACAACCATTTACCATGATGTCTAATTTGAGCTTGTTTGAGGGTAATTACAAGAGGAAACCGGACCAAAAGGTGGGTGGGCGTTTTAGGCCTATCGAAACGAGAGAGATGACACTGATTCGAGCAAACACTGAACGCCAGATGAGAGAGGTACCTGAGGAGAAGGAGATGATAGCTTCATTTCATGCTTCATAAATTAATAATAATTAAATTGAGCACGGTTTTAGAGGTTTGAAGTTAACTATTTCCGTATT
The DNA here is from genome assembly GCA_964034955.1 of Orchesella flavescens. Taxonomy (NCBI): domain Eukaryota; kingdom Metazoa; phylum Arthropoda; class Collembola; order Entomobryomorpha; family Orchesellidae; genus Orchesella; species Orchesella flavescens. The sequence continues at coordinate 11,375,825 of OZ035957.1, forward strand.
TTTTTTCAATTACAGCAAGAACGCACCCGGGCTTCCGCTATTCTAATCTTGCAAGCAGGAGTCAGACGCATGAGAGTTCAAGTAGCGCTGCGTAACAGACTTCGAGAAGAGTTCAGGAGAGATGCAAAGTTAGGAGAGTATACACTGGATACGCTAAAGCGACAGATGACACGCTTTAACTATTTCTTCAAACCCCAGCAAGAAGATATAGAAATGTTGGGTCAGCTTGGAAAGGCTATGCTTTCGTTCCAGGAAGAGTTGATCTCGAACATGTTGGAAGACTCTTGCTCGCTTCATCGTTTGCGTCTCGTCATTCAGGAAGGTCTTTGTACTTTTTCTGAGCGAATGTCTTCCGCGAAACGAACAATTGTGCTTCGACTACTTGAAACTTTTACAGACTGGAAGAAGGTTGATCAAGTCAGAAAATCTAGGCATCCAAATCTCACCTCATCATCAAGAACAAATGAGGTCATGGCAGCTATTTGGAGTCACCTGGTGCTTCATAATGATTTTTTCAAGCACTACAGAGGTTTTCTTGAGCAAAAGCTGGATGTTAGTGATGCCGACAGTGCAAAGAAGGCTTTGGAACATTATGATTTTACCATATTTTACCAGTTATTTTTGGAAGTAATACAACAACTCACCTTAACGTCTTGTCAGTTCACTATCTCCAAAGAAATTTATGTGACAAAGGAACTGGTACAAAACTTGCTGGTTGAGCTAGCCAAATCCCTTAGCGTCGCTGATAAGTTGGTAGGAAATGCCGTTTATGAATTTGTGATCTGCCCCTGCATCGCAAAAGAACTAGCGATCGAGCAGGATGAAGGAAGAACATTGTGGGAGGAAGAGTGGCTCCAGGTTATTCAAGAGATGGTTCGTTTATCAACTGTACCAAATGATAGTGTCGCCACTTCAGTCAACATACGCCCGGTCATGTATCTCTTTCTGATGATGAACCGTTGTAATGACGAGTACCAAACTCAGACATCCGCAGCCCAACTATTCAAAACATTAAATTTTCTTCTGCCAGCGATTGATAATAGGAATTCAGTATTTTCCGAAAGTTATCTTCAGGATGATGAATATGAGGATGACCTCCTTGAAGATTATGACATGAAGCCACTCGAAGAATTTGAATTGGAGAAAGAATTTTTCGCTCATCGTCAGATGGTACGTTAATATTGACCTTATCTCTCTAGCCTGTATAGTGGTTTGAACGATTTTTATTTCATTCCTTTTATTTTTCAATTTAGATATACGATGAGCTAAAAATCCTTTTTAAGAAGACAAAGCTAAACACAGAGCTAGCAGTGTTTACAGTGGACATGTGGAACCTTTTATATCCTGTGATAAGCTGTTTAGTTGGTATCAGCCTTTACGGTGCGATTTTAGATTTCGACTTTATGAAAAGGATGACTTATGAACAAGAATTCTTACGCTGTGCTTTACATCATGTGAGTTAAGTATTAGGAAAATTAAATATAATTAACATTTGCTTAAAAATTGCTATGATAATTATGGTTTTCGTTTTTATTTAGGTGTTGAGGAAAAGTAATCGCTCCGTAGACGAACTGGTCGTGGTTGGTTGGCTGATGACTAACCTAATGAAGACTTTATATGACGGAGAGTTTTTTAACCGCAGCCCTCTAAACAAGGAGGAATTGCTCAATTTTATCAAAATCCTTGTAGATACCTACGTGGACATCATTCTTAGTGACAGAGATATACTACACCCGTCAGTGAATAATGCCAAAAACGTAGGTTTTTTATGGCAAACTAATTTCAATTCTTAAAAAATGGCATTGTACATGAAAATCTACTAATGAAGTATTACTCGTTGTAGGTGATTGCTCAAACTCTCCTCAACATACATGATCGGAATCTACGGCTCCATTTGTATCCCGAGGACGTGTTTATTTCAACCAAGTTTTCTACCGTATTTTCAATGGAGACTCATGGAATTCAATTTTCGCATTTCGTTAAAAACCAACCGGGGGGAATCGTCCCCAACCTGTCGTTTTTGGACAAGCGGCTACTTCGAGTGCTGTCTGACTTTCCATTTGCCTTGTCCTTTCACGACAGAGTTTCCATTTGGCACCAAATGATTAATGAGGATCAAATGGATAGGCAGATTGGTAGCCCATTTGGACGTCAGCACGTTGAGATCAGACGAGCATTTCTTTACGAAGATGCGTATGAGAAGCTTTCATCCGAAAATGGTATGAGTATTAAGTTTTGAATAGTAATAATGCCGTCGTAAAATACGATTTTAATCTTCACCTTGTCCACTGTAAATAAAAACTTATTTATTTATTTAAAGTCCCTGATTTGAGATCAGACGTGAGGATCTTATTGGTAAATGTTGTTGGGGCTCAAGAAGCTGGAGTGGATGGAGGAGGGCTTTTGCGAGAGTTTTTAACAGAAGTAACCAAGGCTGGAGTGGATCCGAACCGAGGAATTTTTAGAGTTGATTCTCGAAACAGGCTTTATCCCAATCCAGTTGCTAAAAGGATTTTCGCAGACTACAAGAAGCATTTCTTTTTTATGGGAAGACTGGTTGGGAAAGCACTCTACACGCAGATTCTATTGGAACTTCCGCTCGCGGCATTTTTCTTACAGCTTTGTGCATTTGGTAGCGTTTCATCCGCAGTTGACTACTTAGAAACGCTGGATCCTGAAGTTCACGAAAATCTTTTGAAATTAAGATCTTTTTCTGGGACTTCGTTGAAGGACCTAGGTAAGTTAAACGCTTAGAATTGTGTTGTGTATTAATTATTGTTTATGTTCATTTGAAACAATAATTCGCTTGAATTATTTTCGCATCAGCGTTGGATTTTACAGTAGATTCAACCGAGCTTGGAGAAACGCAGTTAGTGGAATTAAAACCGGGAGGAGGAGAATTGTTGGTTGATGAGACTAATTTGACAGAGTATATTCATCTCGTGGCTGACTATAAAATAAACAGGTATATATTATGGTATAAGAACAATAATAGATTAAGTAGATTTAATGGTTGTATTGTGATTACTACAATGTTTGGTTTGACTAATGTTTCTTTCAGAGAAATTAAAGACGAGTGTCATTATTTCCGATGTGGTCTCCTTGATGTTATTCCTATTTTACGAATCTTTTCGTGGAGAGAAATGCAAACTCTAATTTCTGGATCAGATAAGCCAATTGATGTTCAAGATTGGAAAGCGAACACTAATTACGGCGCGGGATATGCTGCTACTCACCAAACAATAGAACTATTTTGGAACGTAAGGAAAATCAGATGATGTGTCTTTTCACTTATTGTGTGTAATAAAGCTAATGAAATATCTCATGTTTTAATCAAGGTCGTTGAAGATTTTGATGAGGCGCATTTGCGTAAGTTATTAAAATTCGTGACGTCTTGTTCTCGACCACCTCTCCTGGGGTTTAAAGATCTTGTACCGAAGTTTGGGATCACAAATGCCGGCGTTACTGATCACTTACCAACTGGTATAAAATACTAATAATAATGACTAATAAATTCTACTAGTAGTTTTGTTACATAAAAAAATATTTGATAATATGCTTTTATACTTATGCTCACAGCGGCTACGTGTATGAATTTGCTGAAACTCCCAGAACTGACTGACATTGACACGCTTCGAGAGCGCCTTGTTTACGCTATTTCGGCTCAGGCTGGGTTCGAACTGTCTTGAGCATTTGAATTGACATTTTTTTTATAATTACCCAAATTATTGAATTATACATATTATTCTTATTTTGTTAACATTTGACATTAACTGTATTAAGTTTTAAAGCAGCAATGTTAAACTATTGAAGGATGAAAAATAAATAATCAAATCAACGAGAAAACTATTTGCACATGCATTTAATCCTTTCATAATATAGTTGACAATGAATAATTACAACAGTATATTAAATGTTTTTAGCTTATATTCGTTATAAATATTAGATGAGAAGCCTTTTCTAAATGTTGCACTATATTGATTCAGAATTATTATGGCCAGCTCCAATCAACCTAATTAAGATAATAATCTTAAATTATTTTATAGCTAAATAACTTGTAAGGGCGCATTTCTTCAATCTAACTAAAAGCATTATTTATCATTCTTACCACAGATGGATCATCATCATCTCCACCTTGCTGAATATTGGAATTCTCCTTATGATCAGATGGCGACATGGTTTTAACAATGGCAACAGGATCAGAGAAAGAAACTCTTCGAGATATCTTGTCGTTGTCTGCTGATGATTTAATCAGATCATATCCTATCATCCAAGGCCCTTTTCCCTTAGCAGCAATAACATCTCCAGTTTTAGATGACCTTGCTCCCCCTACTTTCTCCACTGGCTCTAGAACAACTGGGAGCTTCCTTCTCAAGTCTGCCAGTTTATCCATACTCCTTTGAAAGTTTGTATCAGGATCAGCAAATCTCTTTGAATTTGAAGTAGGTGGTGCTTTACCTTTACTGCTTGCTGTGGCTGCTGGTCGCTTATCTTGGCCATCATTCTTGTTGCTGGTAACGTTGAACGTATTGGGATTACACGTAACACAACCAGTTTTCTTGATGGATTTTCGCATCATCGACATTTGATATTGAGCAGAGTTGATTATTGCTGAGGTGGTAGCATTCACTCGAGGTGTGAGAGGATAATTATTGTTAACTGACGACTTGGTTATCTTGGTCGTTCCAGGTTGTGCTTTGATAAATAGGTGTGAAGATCGTCGTGGGATGAGATCTGTGTTGGGTTTTGTTTTACCACCTCTTGAGAAGGAAGAATGTTTGTCTTTCTTTAAAGACCCAACTTTGAACTTATGAACCGGAAATGGGACGAAAGGCGTCATGTGGATGGATTTGGACAAATTTTTCTTTAGAGTTTGAAGTGGTACGACAGGTGGAGCATGATATCCATGAGGAAGGCTCACCCTTGTCATGGAAGACGTATTTACAAGCTGGTGACTTTTGTTTCGTTTCACAGAAAAAGGTTCAGAGAATATGAACGTGGGTTGAGACTTGCTGATTTGAGGTGGTTCCTTAGAACTCTGTTGTTGAGGAGGAGGAGGAGAAGAAAGCGTTGGTGGTGACAAAGGTGAGTAATGATCCATTTCTGGTTTTATTTCTGGAGAAGGCTCCACTGGCAAGGGGAAAACGACAGGCTGAATTAGCATGTCTTGCAAGTTCAGGTCAGGAAGAACAGACTCGGACGCGAGAGCCCAGGAACTCATGAATCGAGTAAATTCCCGATTTCCACTGATTTTGCTCTGCTCTTGCTGATACTTGAGCATTTGTAAACGCCTCTTGAGCTCCTCCACAAGCTCCAAATCAGATGAGGCATCATAGGGCAGGGTCCTTCCCTGAAACTGCTCTACTAGCGGCTCATGTCTCCTCAGCCAAAGTATTTTGTTTGCAGTCTTACATTGGCTTATTATTGGATCTTCTTGTTTTAGAATACTCTTGAGCTGCTCTTGCTCAACTTGTTGGGCAATCGCCTCATCAGACTGACTTTCTTTTACTTTACTACTGTCATCTCTATCCACATCCTCCATTCGGCAAGATGTGGTCTCCTCTACCATTTCATTCTGAAGAGTTCCGAGCATTCTAACCGTCTTCTCCATCTCACTCTCAATCAAATCCAAATCGGTAAACGAGGATAGGCGACTCCGCTTGTGCTCTGTAAGACGATTCACCTTTTGCTGAAATTGTTTGGCAACCTGCTCCCAAATCTTTTGAGAATTAGCCGGAACTGCAGAAACTGCATTAATCGCATCATCGGTTTCCTCCACAATCCTCTGAATAGCTTGTTCAGTCAGTTTGCTTAAAGAAATGGTCCTTACCACCAAGGGGGTTTCATTCTTATAATCTTCTTTCGGCTCTATTGTCAACTGCTTCTTTTGGAATGTTTCCTTCTCTTCCACTAACGTGACCTTCTTTCTCCTCCCCTCCCTTATTTTTCTTAGCGAGCCGTCAGGAACTAAAATGGACTTGTATGCCATGTGGTCATTATTTACGACCTTGTGGGAATCCAAATCTAACTGTTTTGAAGACGTAAGTTCAGTCGATATGGACGCTTGGGGTAACGGACCAGCGTTGCTAATGATGGAGGTGGGTGGAGATGGAGCTGTTATGATGCAGTGAGGTCGACACCGTTTCTGGACGTCATCCTCCTCCTCTGCACTCATTCTTGATTTTATAGAAAGTTGCATGGTTTGCGTGCTATGGTTGTCCTTGGATGGCATGAGCGTTTGCGTTTGACAAATAGCGACGGCCGTGGACTGTGTAGAAAAATCTCTGAGAACTTTAATCTCATCATGTCTCTTTTCCGGCTCCTTGCACGTTTTTTTCTTGCCTGGAAACTCTGGTAGGTTTTGGTTTGAATTAAAGTCTTCAAATTGGTCTCGAGTTAAATTGTTGTTGTTTTTTTCCGGTACCATCTCATCTTCCTCTTTAAGGGGGCCATCAAATACTTGGATATCAACTGGTGGTTCTGGAATATCCAAATCACTTTCTTCTTTTTCTTCAACTTGCTCATTATTTCTCATCTGATCTGTTGAAACCATCACCTCTTCAACAACCGTAGAGAGTTCTAAAATGTTGACAGGCTCGGTCTGAACAAATGTTTCAACTGATTCCAGCTTTTGCTGTGAAGACATACCGACGCCAGCAAAAATGCTTGGTTTGGCTGTAATCTTAAGCTCTACCCGAGATGTTACGTTTTGTTCTTCCATTTTAATCTTTACATTTTGCAAAGCATCATCATCATCATTTGGGGAGTTGGGTACAGAGGTGGTGAATGGTGGACTGTAGGTTTCTACGGTGGTGGGGATAGTGGTCGTCATCGTCGTTGGAGACATGCCAACTTGACTTTTATTTCGGAGTGAAAATGAAGCATCCAAATCAGGTAGTGAAAGGCATACTTTTGGTATAGGAGGAGGGTGGCTAGAATGTGCATTCACATTCACACTTTCCCATGCATGGGTGGTACGACTTATTTCGGGATCTGGAGCTGACTCAACAGAGGCTACCGAGTTTGTGATATTAGCCAGCCTATTATTGTCGTTCGTATCCTCATCATCACCAGAGTATGAAATTGGTTGAGGAGATTCATTCTCCTCTTCTTCCTCGTCCTCGTCACAGCTCTCCACAAGCATTTTCACAGTGCAAACCACATCGTTGTCAATTTGTTCGTCTTCTTCTTCATCTTCTACTTCTCCACTGGATGTGGTTGAGCAGTCCCCATAAATATCATACTCATCATCCTCCACACTAACATACTCTACTGGGGCTCTGTGATCCTTATACACAAACACGGGACTGACGACGATCTCATTATTATTTTCATTGGCAGAGGTGGGTGGAGCTGGCGTTGCGTGTGGTTTTCCATTATCAACCAGTGATTTGTAAACAGAATTGTGCTGATGTTGAAACTGCATCTCACCCTCAGTCTTTCCCCCGCTTCGGGGTGATAATGGAAACCGTGACACTGGAACGTCTGCGTATTCATCATCCGGAATAGATTCCTTATCCGTCTCAGAAATTCCAGAGGCTTCACTCGCTGGTGGGGCAAAGAGGAGAGTCAAGCTGTCATTAAGAATAAGTGGTTCAAGATTCATCGACGAACGACCCATTTGTTCGTCATGATCATCATAATCAATATCCAAGTTGAAAACTCGTTTAAGAGAGAATAGCTCAATTTTAAGTCCAGATGAACAAGTCAGAACCTGCTGGGAATCCACCCACTTCAATGTCGGATAAGGAGGTTGACCTCTACGTGTTCTGGTGCTGATTTGTGGGCGATGAAACACGGAAAGGTAGAAACGACCTGTTGCCTGCTTATTCTTGTTGTCTGAATGATTACAATTGGATAACCTCGTCTTGATAATCATTGGGCTACCACTTGAGTGGAAGATTGAGAGGCAACCGCACTGTGTCATCACTGCAAAGTAGCCATCCTGCGCAAGCCACTGGATGTCGGAGACCCAGCATTCCCGTTTGAAAAAATGTGTGCCTTCATAGTCGCCGTGAGGGCATAAGGGCACTCGACGCCGTTTTAGCTTGACGGGTGACTCATAAAATGGAGATGGGAGCTGTTCTACATGAACCCACACTCCTATATGTGTATTGATTACCACCGCGATTTTCTCACAGTCAGAAGATAGCCTTGCGACGAATCGGGATCCTAGGTTGAATGCGTCTTTGCTTTCTCCGGGTAAAGGCCAATCCAGCTCAAACTGAATGATTTCCCAAGATAGTTGAAAGTGAGAATTTAACCTGGAAATGATCCCGTACACGAGGTGGAACTCTCCATTTTCGAGAACAGCATATAACATTGCGCCTCCAATCAACTCTTTATCCTCCTCCTCGTCGAACGTGGAACAAATTCGTGCCTCAAACCAGAGTTGCTCCTTCTCCTCCAGCCATCGTCTAATGAAAGACCTGTCCATGAGGATTCTATGCCACCGGCCGGGTAGACTGTTCCCCTTAAAGTTTCCTATGCTTCTGTTTCTCAGTGCTGTTTCGTAGGAAGTTTGGAAAATGAAGCAGTCTTGTGGACTAAGTGCACAAAATATCGCAAAGCCATCAGGAAGAGCGGTGATGAAAGGGAAAACTCCATTGAATTTTTGAGAGGAGGACAGCCAAGAACTTATCATGATTCTCTGTGAACTCACTTCCTCTGGAACAACCTGATTATTTTCCGTGAGGAATCCAACCATGTTTGAAAGTTTTTTTGAGACACGAGAAAAAAATGGTTGGCTAGAATTGCTGAGCTTGACAAAATACGGCCGACGAATATGTTTCACGGTTTTCAAACGGTCAGTTACCACGAATAGGTCACCAGAGGTTTGGATTCCAAAGAGAAGACTTCCTACACAATTTATAAATTACAAAGTTGTCGATTGCGAGACAATCTACAATGCTCAATTACTCTAATAGTAGTTTTTTTTACCGTCTTCTGAGAAATGGTGAGCAAGACTCTGGCGTATCATGGAAGTGGCTAAATGAGATGGGATGAGCTTGAACGCCTGGAGATTCAGGAGGGCAATCTTGTTCTCATTTCCGATCACAACAAGGTCTAAGGAGCGACTTTTGTTTGGGTTTTGCAAATCCTTCAAAAGCTTCTGTAGATTGTAGAAGGTAAATTAGGCCCGAACCATGACTCATATCGATTAACAACTTTCACTTCTTCAATCATTTCGTACCTCATCGATTAGCTGTTGGGAGAGGGCTACAATGCTCCAATTCCGCCCCCATCCAGGTGTGTCAAAATCTGGGAGACCAACAGTAGCGAATTTGTCCAGCACAACTGCTTTCATCATCTTTATTCTCCAACTGAAAGCTTACAATAAAAGATAAGGAATGAATATGAACTCACTTGATTCGATTGGTAACTTCCTTTGGCTAATATTCGTTTCGTAGTCATTAATTATTTTATACAATATTATAATAGGAACCAGATTAAAAATTTATTAGTTAAAATAGTGAATATTAAATTCACCTGACAACTTGAAACTACTACTCAACTGATGACTTGCTCGTTTCCGTTCTTCTTAGACTGCCTTTTTTTCACTCACGCTGTGTTAGGGATGCAATGCCTCAAAGTAGACCTGCCTGGTGCTATTACAGTATTTTGTCATTATTCAAGTAATTAATAAAAGCCTATTTTTTAAAATGCTCATACGCGTCTGTAACCTTCAACCACAGTTAGTTTAACTTAACTTACGACATACATGCCTTATCTTCCGGCAAACGATTGTCATGTTGTGTGAAGTGGTGGCAGAAAATGAATGATAAACATTTACTTGCTTAAAGTTTACTTTTAATTCTGTATTAAGTTAACAATCATTAACATTGTATCAGTTCATATAAAACGGAGCCTATGTCCAAGTCAAGATTCCAGATCCAGGTCAACAACTTCAGGAGCATCTGTTTCATTCCGATTTTTGATGGCAGACGCAAATGGTTTCAACACCAAGTCAACAAACTCTACTGTGGGACGATTAGTGGATCCACCATGATCATTATCCTACGGAAAGAAGGCACAAAAGTGATCGATAACCAGAACAAACATGTACAGTAAAACTCTGTCAATGTATAAGGTAGTAAGTAAATGTGAGTATATACTTACCCTTTGTGAGGCACTACTACTGCCTTGGTTCGCACCCTTCATTGCCAACCAATTCCCATCAGGGAGAAGTTCAACCATGTTTCCAGCTCTCGGAGAAAGTTTTCCCAACACTTCAACAAAGTACCTAACGAGTTATTATTTAAAAGTTACGGATAACATAAAACTCATAAAACACAGCATAAATGTCGATTGTAAAATTAGTAAATCATAATAATAAAAACATTTACAATAATAATAATAAACGTAGACTCACCCATCAATTCGTAAATCTTCTAATTTAACAATGTTGAAGCAAACCGGACAATGGAAGGGATAGAAAGGTTTCATTTCACACATTGCCAAAAACACTTTCGCATCAAAACACTGAGGATGCTGACATTTAATTGATCTACAGGGCCATTTCATCCTTTGTTTACCAATTGGACAAACTATTGATACTTTCATTTGGATCGTCTTTGGTCCGGTTGCATTCATATTGTTACAGTCCACAGTTGTAGGAGGAGGAAGTGAAGCTGCTTTTACTAAAATGAAGCCCAACCAAGTTAATACTTAATAATTAGAGCATTCTATGTTCGAAACATCAAAATAAGTACAAATTTCAAATGACAGAAACTGGATGACGACTTTACTTAAATCAATTGTTTCTTGTCGATTTAAATTTCCTTTGGTGATTAACTGGTTGAAAATTTCATCAGTCGGGACTCTCTTAACTAGGTAAGCAGCTAGGGCGAAACCACGTGCTGGATTGTTAGAGCCCCACCCAACAAAGACATGATTGGTTGTACTCACATGTACATTTGTGATCACCAACGGAGCCGATGGACGTTTACCCAATTGTTCTTGACCGGATGCAGTTGCTGGACTCTTGTTTGCTACAGGGTGATGAAGCACTTGACCATTACATCTTACTTCTAGGTTCAGGGGTAACCGATCTTCCAGTAATGTAGCGGGGTCAGCGTTAGCGTCATACTTGCAAAATCTAAGCTGAACCTCAGCTCCTACTTCCAAGTACTCGTCAGCTTGCTCACGTGTCAACGTAAATCTGCGAAAGGTTTGGGATAAGTTGGGAAGATTCTCAACGGACGCTGATGACACTACAAAATAAAAGACACAAACAACAGACAATTTATACCGTAGTAGCTGCAAGTTTTGTGACCTCTGCTCATGTACATAATACTCACCTAACACAGAAGGTTGCAGAAGTACAGCACGCCTGACAAAAAATGGCGACTCTCTAAATTTAATCTGAAGGGGGCGACTCGGATCCTCCTGTTGAGCCACGAACCCGGATAAGCCAGAACGGTCAGAGGTAGAGCCATTACCATACGGAGAAACTTGCCTTGGCAATAAAGTCGGCGAGTCATCAGTCACTGGTCCATCATTCAACAAGGGTGGCTCTTCTTCTAGTGGTTCAAGAGTTGTTGCTGATGCTGATGTTTCCGGAGAAGACGCTGAACTTGCATTCCTTCTCTGAATCCGATTACAACGTCTCCTGACAATAGTACGCCTTCTGAACTCAAATTAAACGTTAATTAAGAGTTACCATTACTAATTAAGAGTTAGCATACTTAAATAACGTTGTTCATTGTTGAACGTACCGCTGTTTCCAATTTTCATGCTGTTCCCTAACTAATTCTTCTGTCAGCAAGGAACCAACTTTTCGAGCAGCTTCCAAGCATTTCCTCTGGAGCTCTGACTTTCTTTGGTTCATCTTGAAATGCACCTTGGAAGCCTTTAGTAGAGTTTTTAGTTCACTTACAGTCACATCCTCTATCATTGCTTTCACCTCCTGCAAATCGATAAAAAAATTATATGAGTGAAATTATTTAAGAATCAAATGTTGACAGGTGTTGCATATTACGTACTGAATCAAAAACACTAACCGATGATATAACAGAAGGCTTCATGTTGAAGATTGTTAACAACTAACGGTAATGCAGCTGCGACAAGAAAAGAAGGTTAATATGAACCCAAGTTAATATCACTTATCAAAGTCATCAGTCACAAGCAAGTGCTTTTTGTCAATCGTTGATGAAAAAACTACATGCACAAAATTGATAGAACCGGACTGCATGCTGACAGAAGCGCAGCTTTATATACTCATAGTAGAGTATTTTCTGTGGACGACGCAAAGGCGAAACATTTTTATGAATCATAAACGATGTAATGTATTACTATGAAATGAAGTTTTATTTAATCAATCATAATCTTCCTGTTGCTTGCTATGAGTTAACAGTTGGTGATAAATTTATTTGCGTTCATCAAATTCATAGTTAAAGATAGTATGACAATGAAATGAATCAAATGACTGTACTTCATCAAATATTCAAATGAAGTATAAATATGTTATTCGATCAAAATCCCAATCCCGTAGATTTTCAATTCACATATTATAGCAAATGAAGAACATTAAGTATATACGTTACATATTTATATAATAATTATATCCTATTTCAACGCTATAGCCTAATTCTAAATGATTGAGTTGTTATGTTGTGAAGCATGTATACGTTTAATCTTTACTTATCATCCACTATCCGAGTCGGAAGATTCATCAAGAAAGTAAAGGCGTCGGAACCGCTTATTTCGCTTAAGAATTACTACTTTGCACTTATCACCATCGTTTGAACTAGAGTCTGAAGAATTACTGACTATTTTTGCCCTCTTTTGGCTAACATTTCGTGGAGGGGAGCTAAAGCAATCCGAGGAATCATCAACTATTTCTTCACCAGTTTCCGCATCATCGGAAGAGTCCAAGTTGACTACTTCAGGTTCAGATGAAGTTGTAGGCACTGGCTCAACTGGCTGGTTGCTGGTAGGTAACGATGATGGACCCAGTTCTATAATATCAACGTCATTAGCATTTTCTGACGCCACAACACAACCGCCCAAGTCGTCGTCGTCGTCGTCATTTAACCACTGAATTTCATCTTCATCGTCTAAATTGATAGTTATATTGCTGCTCTTGCTACGGGTTGAAGAAGCATTGTTAAGATCATTTTGAGCAGGCGTCCAGGTACCGTCAGGGTGAAGATTAATGTTGTGCCCAGCATCCGGCGCTAAACGGTCTCGTATTTCACTAAAGTACCTAAAAAAAAGGAACATAGCAGATTTTAACCAAAATGATATATCTTCAATGCACATAGATATCTTACTCCCTTCTTTCTCACCCATCAATTCGAAAGTCCTCAAAGCTTACAGTCTTGTCGCAGACGGGACACTTGAAGAACCGGAAGGGTTTCTTTTCTTGCATAAATAAATACGCTTCAGCGTCAAAACACTGGGGATGAACGCATGTGGTTGATCTACATGGCAAACCCATCTTCTGTTTTCCAATGGGACAGGCTATCGAAGCTCTGATTGATGTTGGTGCACACACGTCGTTATCACTCGAAAAAGTAATTTTTCGAACTGGAACCACCCAATTTTAAAAAACGCATGTTAAACTATCAACTTTGTTAAAAGAAACTGATAAGAGCGATTATGCTTAGGTATTTATTTTCTAATTACTCATTTCAACTGTCCTTTGTCTTTCGAGAACTCCTCTGAGTTTCAGCCTTTCGAGAAGATACTTTGCTGTAAGTTTTTTAGTCAAATAAACTGATACAGCATAATTTTTGCCAGCTCCTTCAGGAAGCCATGTCATTTCAATGGTATTATATTTGGAATAGGAAAATAGTGGTATAGGAGTAGCCTGGACATGTTTTGCATGAGCGTCCTGTAACTGAGGATCTGAGTGTATTTTTAGATTATTGACAGTCACAGTTAAACCGGGAGGATAAAGATCAAATTGTTCCTGATTCGAAGAGGAATCACACCCACAAAATCTAATAAGTATCTCAACTTGGGATTCCTTAATGGCTTCGATGGATGAAAAGTGATGAACTGAACGGAGCGGAGTAGAAGACCGGTGGTGGTCGTGAACTGGAAACAGCTCAGTCCCTACTGATGAGCAAAAATTACAATATATTGTAGTAAACAGTTTAGTACAAGTTAGTCTATAAATCCTATGTCTGATGTATAATTGTATCAAATTTAATTTAATCGTTAAACACTTACGTAAAAGAGTGGGCTGGAGAAGAACACGAAGAATATCGTAAAACGGGAGAGGTCGCATTCGCAAATTCATTAGAGAAGAAGTAGGAACAGGAGCCAGAGCAATCGGTGGTTTCGAAATGTTCTGAAAGGGACAAGAAGAAGAACTGTCTGTGCGTACTGGTAAAGATGTAATCGTCCCTCTACCAAGTCTCCCGGATAAATTCGTTGATGGACCCTGACTCTGCAATGTAGGTTCGGCTGTCCTAGAATTTGGGTTCGGTGTCTGTGCCCTTGCATTTGGGTTAGTGTGTTGGGTCTGCGCCCTTGAATTATGTGGGTGTTGAATCTGTGCCCTTGCATTTGGGTTCGGGTTTAGGGTCTGCGCCCTTGAATTATGTGGGTGTTGAATCTGTGCCCTTGCATTTGGGTTCGGGTTTAGGGTCTGCGCCCTTGAATTATGTGGGTGTTGAATCTGTGCCCTTGCATTTGGGTTCGGGTTTAGGGTCTGCGCCCTTGAATTATGTGGGTGTTGAATCTGTGCCCTTGAAGTTGGAATCTGAGTGGGTCCTCCTCTTGCAGGTGGGTTCTGACTATGTTTCGATGAAGTTTGGCCGTTTGGCTGCCTAGAAAGAATGACTGTTAGGTCATGGGTCTGTCTGGATATTGTGGATATAGTGACTGTTGCATTCTGCGACTGTTCTAACCCTGATAAAGTGACAGTTGTGCCCGGGGTTGTCTCCTTAAGAGTGTCAGTTTGGCGCTGGGTCTGTGCCGGTATAGTTGAGTCCTGTTGATGACCCCTTTGGATTTGGCCCTGCTTCTGTTTCTTTCTACCTTTCCTTGATTGCCTCCTATGTGCATTATTAGTGCCCCTTGTATGTCCCCCTCTTGTAGTTGAACCTTGATTGTAGTTCTGAGTCTGATTCCAATTGTTATTAACCTGTTCCTGGTTCCAATTATGATGCCCCGTTGTTGACTGTCTAAAGTTATAACGGGCCGGTGCCGCCTGTCTCCAGTTATTATGGCCCGTCGATGGCTGATTCCAATTATTATATTGGGCTTGTCCCTGACTCCAATTATTAGGTGCGTGGCTATTACCCCAACCATGCTGAACAAACGCCGGGTCAAAAGTACGTTGGTCCTGTCTTTGACCCATTATGCTTGATCTCTGATCCATTTGGCCTATCCACGGATTTTGACCCCACGCAGCTGACCGCTGCTGGCTAAGAATAATAAACAACAGATAGCAAAGACTTTCATAACTGAATAATTCATAAAAGTACTAATTAACTAATAATTATTGATTGATTAATAATTAGTAACAAATCAAGCTTGCTCATACTACTCTCTAAAAACCTGTCACCTGTATAAACTTCGTTCCATTACTTTGGGATACTGAAGTATGTTTTGGTCCACCAAAGCTTTACATTTTGTAATTAAATCACGTCTTTGAGAGGCATCCTCAAAGTCTTTGCTCCAATCGAAATTCCATCTTGTCCCCGTCTCCGTCAGGAGAGTTAGTAGGTCACACAACGGAAGATTGTCAATTATAATAACGTTTTAATTATTTATTAGTACAACCACTGACAATGGGACAATAATGCGTTGCTAATAAAGCAGCAAACAATAATTGCTTAAATAAAGAACCAATAACAATTTTAATAATCGTTTTAATGTATAACATTAATAAACAATAAATGATTAATGAGAATAATAAAAATTATTGATACGTTAACTTTCAGCTTTCCTGAATCCTACCTTTGCAAAAACTTTACTAACGTCTACATTCATGATTTATCATTTCAAAACTACTGACTACAACTAATTTTTGTATTACTAAAGCACGCCAGAAAAAACGGTAAAGCAAATGATGTTCTAATTTCAATTTGAAGCAGACAGTTAAAAGCTTATGTAAGTATTAAGTACGTACTGCAACATTTTATTCTGCAAAGTTCCAAGCCTCGATCTAAGCCAAGCGCATGTCTGTTTGTGTATTCTTCACAATACAAAAAAATATCTTCCTTCTGCTGACCATTATGAGAAATTTCATGCGTGTGCAATATGTGCATGCTGCATAGTCAGCCCTTACTTAGGGAGACCCTATTCACGTTTTTTGTAACAGCTGATGCATACAGTTGATACAGTACCTGGTTGATGAATTGAACTTGTTTGAACTACATAATCAGTTATCATTTTAGTTTGGAATGTTTTGAAACATCGAAGTCATACTTATGCATAGTTTTCAAAACGTAATTTCAAACAGCATAATAACAATATAACATGAATACCATACAAGAAAATTCCAACTCAACGGATGACGGAAAGGGTAATCAATCACAAAGTTAAAATTTATTTTTAAGTTCTCCCTCAATATATAATATACAGATTTTTATCGGCTTACAACATTTAGCATTCGTAGAATAACTTGTATACTCATCATGTACAAAAGAAGTTACTTCGTTTGTCCATGAATACTCATAGACAATTACTTTTTTATCCTTATCGTCCTTCCCAATATTAGGCTTCACAGATCCGCACAACTAAATTAATCGAGCATAATTTCTCTAAACACAGAAAACAAGATATGATTAGAAAACTAATTGCATAACGCACAAACCAAGCCTATTAAATGTAACATAAGCTAACGAGCGACCGACCTAACGTCATTTGATGATGCAGCCTCACTTCCAGTTAAAACCTTCTCACGACCTTCTTTTTTCGACACCAGGGACCACTTTCCTTCAGGATGAAGAATGATTCCGTTTGCGTTTTCATCCTCAGCCGACAAATCATTAACGATGTTTTTGAAATATCTAGACATAAACAGTTAATGGTTGTTTCAATAATAAAAAAAAATAATCTTAATGATCAAGAAAACTACTAACTCGCAAATCTTCAAGTCCTCAAACTTTACAGATGTGTTGCACACAGGACACTTAAAGGGCCCGAAGGGTTTCGTTTCCTGCATTTGTAGGAAGGTTTTGACATCAAAACATTGCGGGTGAGAACACGTAATGGGTCGACAAGGTAAAACCATGCGACGTTTGCCAATTGGACAAGTTGCAGTGACTCTTATAGACGTTGGTGAGCACACCTCGCTGTCGGTCACAGTTAGAATCTTTGATACTGAAAAGACAAATGTCTAACAATAAAGTTCAAAAGTTTGCACATTTTTTCCAACCCATGCTGCTTCACTTACTCATCTCAATTGTAGTTCTATCTCGAATGACATCATTGTTTCCAACCTTCCATAGTAGATGCTCCGCACTAATTTTTTTCACTAGGTAAATTGCCACTTCGAATTTTTGATCAAGTACACTACTCCAAGTCATAGAAAGTTTATTCGTACATAGATCCAAAGCATTGGTGAGAGTCACGGGAGTAGACAGGGCTTTTTGTTTAGGATGACGTTCTAGAACTACTTTGTTGTTTGCCATCACAGTTAACGTTTCAGGATAAATGTCATATTGCTTTGGCATGGAACTAATCACAGCAAATCTCATGTAAACCTCCACATCGTCACGCAAATATGCGACTGCTTGGTCAAACGTCAGTGCAAAAGTGTGACAAGCAACTGAAATAAATTGTAAATTACACTAAAAAGTACATGGACATAACTGCCTTTTAAAACTACCTTTAATTAGGATTTGCTTACGCAAAGGAGTGGGCTCCACAATGACATCTAAAACCTCAAAAAATGGGGATCCAGCAAAAGCTTGAACTTTGCCGTCCTTCAAAGTACTTTCCTCTGGTTCCAAGATTGCATGAGTGTGAGTTTGAGGTGTTAATGCTAAGGCTGCGGTGCAACTCTCCTGTCTCTCCAAGGTCAATTTTTGCTCCGCACCATCGCTGACAAGATAGCAATTTAATAACGAATAAAAATTTTATTACTTCGTTCAACCAGCTTAATTACAAAAAAATATAATAATTTGAGCAATTTACACTTCACATATAGCTTACCTGGTGGAATTTTCCCCCTCGATACAGTTAGGGAGTTGCTCAACTGACAACTTTTTGCTTTCAAGAAGCTCCAAGACATTTGCTTGCATTTCACTTTTTCTTAAACCGGTTGTTCTCCTCGCTCCACCAGAGATCAGTAAATCTTTAAGTTGTTTCACATTGAGCCTCTCCACCTTCGCCCACATGAAAAGCAAAAAACAGTTCGAAATTCAATAATAAATGTCGTCGAAAATTAATTACAATGCCTTCCTGTATCCTTCATATTATTCATAAATATTTGCGTGTATTTATGTAATACCTGCACTCGAACTTTTAAAACTCTCATTGGTCCCATTGTCAATTGTGACGTCCGAACCCCTTGCCTCGAAATCCGATATCTTTCAGCGAAAAACTTGTTTTTTATCTCCAGTCGTCAGTTACAACCTAATTAGTTTCGAGTTATAAAAGATACAGAAAAAAGTCAAACGAAACACAAAACTAAACTAACAATATAGATTCAAAATAACATGAACTGAAAGCAAGCATGCATTATGCATTAATATGCATTAAGTCGTAACTCGTAACTTTGGCCAAAGAGTGATGAAATGAGCTTTTATACCTGAAAATGTGCTTTTAATAAAGAAAAACACCAAACGAAAAATTGGTCATTGCAATGCAAAATTCAAAGTCTAGAATAAAATATTCTGAGAAAATCTAAGCAATAAAAGAATTTCAATTTATATTGTTTGCAAAGCAAAGTTTGAAAGCGTGTGTGAGTGCACTGTGCAATATAAGCGTTTATTATTTTCAATTCCAATCAAACACCAAGTTGACCAAGTTATTAGATTTTCAAAAATGCATTTATGAAATCAATTCGCGCGCTACAGCATAAAATTCAGCCAATGAACTGCGAGTTTTGCTCGTCTTCTTTGTTTCCATAAGGCGGCATAAGGTAAATGCATTCTACCAATCAATGTAACAGAAACGTAAATACAACTGAAAAGTAACAGAATCATAATCATGATAAAAAATAGACTATTTAGTTATTTTGATATTACGGACTGTAAGTATAGTCATGCAAATTTTCCCCAAATTGGATATTTATTGAGAACACTAAAAATGACACTTTTAACCAATCTTCAAAATTGCTATCATTTCTCTGCCGAAAACGTTTCTTCACAAAAGTCAATTATTTTAAGTGGCAGAAGAAAAGTAAAAGTATGGCAAGTTATCCAACGATTATAAGGTAAATGAATATAAGTGAAATTCAAGTCGGTATATATAGTAAGTGAATGGGAATTGAGGTCCATTTTTCTGTCGTGGTGAAAGTTGAGTTTCATTTAAAGCAAGAACGGCGTAAGAAGTCATTTAACTAATATTAAATGGGGTATCATGAGAATGGATGATAATGTATACAAAAGTTATTGGCAGAATTATACTTAATTGCGGAAATATATTTCGAAACAATACAGCTTTCTTGAGTGTCGTTGGACAATACAATGCGTATTTTCATAAGATATAATTGACCTCTTGGAACTCTAAAAGGCTATACAAGCTGATGTGGAAAAATGTACCGAAAGGGTACTCCTGTCTGATTTTGATGAGTGATATGTCAATCGAACGGAAATTTCATGCTGATCATTTTGGTGGTTCTCCCAATTGTCGGAAGCAAATAGTTTTGGAATTATGGACCCGAGAGTGCACCTAGTTACCAATGGTGGTGATACACACCAGGGCCTACATAAAGCGTATTTAAAGTGTTAACCTAAAATAACCTAACAAGTGTTAACCCAAAGTAGCCTCAAAACCCTGTACACACTTCTAAAGTGTTAACCTAAAGTAACCTGACCAGCGTAAACCTAAAGTAGCCTCAAAACCCAGCACACACTTCCAATGTATTTAAGTTGCTTTATATGCTTTATGGGTATAACCACCATTGGTAACTAGGTGCACTATTGGGTCCATAATTCCAAACCTATTTGCTTCCGACAATTGGGACAACCACCAAAATGATCAGTATAACATTTCCGTTCGATTGATATATCACTCATCAAAATCGGAGATAGTACCCTTTGAGTCAATTATACCGCTGATGTTAATGGAACAGGAAAGATGCAACGGATATAGATGGATGAAAATGAATGATATTGTTTGGCATGTCGTCCAACGATAATACGGCACATAAATTGCCAGCCAGAATAGGAAGGTAATAACTAGATGAATACATATATATGCAAATGTCATGTTTAAATCTCGGGTCGGAACTCTTTTAGCTTAAAAGAAAATTTATGTGACTGTAAAAATATCTGTTTGACTGTAAAAATATAGATTTGAATAAAATTTATTATTATCGACTTCATTGCAGATCTGTGTTTTCAAGCACTAATTTATACTATTGCACCACAAATATACATAATAACAGTTACATGGAAGCTGTGAGTGGAGGAAAAAAACCTTGATAAAATAAACCATATTAGCAAAAAATACCACGAAAAAAAGGGAATGATGCAAAAAAAATACTCGCACACAACAGAACATTTTCTGTCCCATTCGGCCAACTTCTAATTTGTCAAAAATAAATACATACATAGTTCAACAAAAATCATGGTTCATAATTACAAAATATAGCATTAATTGATTAAACTATTAAGTATTCAGTTAATATAAACTCTGATAAACGCTGCCTACAGTCCAGTCCGCAACTTTCGCCAATGGACTCAAGAAAGTATCCCCAGCGACCCCAGCGTATACATAATTAAAGAAAATCAGCACTGGTCATATCAACAAAATTTGAATAAAATTTAATTATCTATAATGACTTCTTGAGTCCAAGAAGGCGTTGTTGTCCATTTCTAAAGGTCTGTCATCGAAGAGTAATTGATTGAAGACAAAGACAAACATTGAACACAGACGCATTCCCATTTTCCAGTCAAATGACATGTTTGTAACATATGATTTCGGAATTTCAGATAAATAAACTAGTATAAATTATGCTGAAAACTAGAAACTATTGAAGTGATACTTAATTTGACAACAACGAGTTCCGGTAACTCTAATACCTTTACAGGCAAATACACACTATACTGAAGATTTTTGCTGAAATGCAAGTAGATATTTGCTTCAAATCTATATATCTGTGATAATATCGAGTAATATTAACATTATCTACAATTTCTAACTATCCTTGTAATAAAGTAAAGTCAGTGCTCGGATCGGACCCGATACATAGTAGTCGCATGATGTAAAATTGAAAAGTCAGCCAGTCATCAACAGATCGGTTGAAGAAAAAATTTAATATTTGAGGTTTCGATTCAAGTTGTTATTTTAAACATACATTACCCATACAATTCATTTAATTTGTGATGATACCTGGCAATAAGTATGTCCTTCCATAAGCACACATGCCCAGTATATAATTATCTAAAATTTTCGTTTCCAGATGTGATAAGTATCTATTTTGGCTGCAAATTGATACTATTATTAAAGGTACGGACACGTTTGCACGTGTTTCATTTCGTGTTGTGGCGAATTCTGCTTTAATTACAACGTGCAGGTCTCAACAGATAGTTAAGTAGATACTGTGATGTTGGCTGTCTTGTTTTTGTTTTATCTATAGGTACATAATAATAAGGCAGATTAAATCAATAAGCCTGACAATAGGAATAAAGAACCGACACCTGGAGAAGTTTGATTAGATAATTGGGTTATCCAAAAACGTACCGATGGCATTGAACCACAATTATCATTATGTTCATTTTGAAGTCTCACACTCCATACTTTGACCCTGCTTTGACGTTTAACCGCTTATAGATCACGCTAGGGTCAATCATCGCAGAATGTCGACAATAGCTTTGAGTGAATTAGTCTTAGCAAATACAATCCTTTTGATGTATCATGGCCCATATACTTATTTGCCGTTAACCTTTGACACGGCTGCCGTTGACCAATTTCACCCATCTCAGAACTCAAGAAAGGGGTCACTTTGTTTTGCAAAGTAATAAATTCTTCAACCGTGTTGGCCGCTATCCGCGCTATCGTGTTCAAGGATTGACTGATAGACGGACAGACACCAACTCCGTAATGAAGAACCTGTATACCCCTTTTACGAAGGTGTCAGTAAACAATAAAATAGAAAGCATATTATAAACTAGCTCAGTATTCGTTCATCGCCATCGTCAGTGACAAGAAACAATATCAATTTCCAATTTCCAATTGCTGATAATTCCAATTCCAATAATTGGTTTTCGCTGGTAAAAGTTGTACATTTAATTAATAAAACAAAATGAATTCTTTTAAAAGTATTCAACAAAAATCATCAATTCCCGTACTTCTTCAAACATACTCAAACAAATCTTCCCTGCCGTTTTATACAAATGAAAACGCGTCGGGTGGCATAAACTTGACTGTCATTAACGATAATGTTAAGAAAAAGGTAGTTTGGAGAGTAATGCAACTATTGACATTGCTTAATACATTGTTTCTATTAGTAGGATTAAAAATCAATTTACGAAGATACATCAGTGAACAAAATTTGTTCGATTTGTCATTTCATTGTTTGTGGACTGCTGCTTATACTTTAAGCGTGGGTTTGCAATGGCACATTTCTCAAAATTTAAAGGATATTGCGGTGTTAGCAAATTCATTAGAGCAATTTCACATTTCTCTTGAAGGTACATATTTTATATGGTCACTGGTTATGGTGGTAGTACGCATTATTATGAACATATAAAGGTGCATCCATATCTTTTAACTTAAAATTGTCTTTTCAAAATGTTTTTAGGAGGATTACGAATGTCTACGACAAGCAGATTTGTGAGAAAAAGGCTGTCGATAGTTCTCCTAATAATGTATCCATACTCCTATTTTATTATCGGGATTGCTTCAATATTCTTTTTGTTTTTATACAAAAAGAGTTGGTACATTTTTTCTACCCTTCATCTATCCACCAAATCTTTAGAGACAAACTACTTTAATCGTATAGTTCTGCTTCCATTGATGGTGACCGAGTTTGGATTTCTTTGGTGGCAGTGGGGAGCATTTTTCTTGTACATTATTGTCAACATTTGGTACTTTCTCTTATGCCATGCTACACTCCGTACAATGATACAGTATGAAATTTAATTACTAACAATTTTCAAATCAATAATTCAAATGCTATTTAGTATTTAGTTTCTGATTTGGGATAAACTTTTTTTTAACAGAAAGTTATCGGGCTGCAGAGTTTCCAGACTAAAAAGTCTACATCTTTTCGCAATGCTCCAAATCCTAACTACTTTGTACTACGAATGTATGGGGAAAACATTTCTACCTGCATTTAAATTTTCAATTGCTTCCATTTTACTAGCTAGTGTGTTTGGATGGATAAAATGTTTGTTCAACAATTACATCGTGGTTACACTGCTTCTAATGCTAATTGCTAGCTTTACTCTGACTATGATCGTCTTATCAAGCATGACCTTGTCAAACATTTACAGCAAAAGCTTGTTGGTCACGGGGCTACTGGGACGTTATGACGTGGCTTTGGACAAGCGTAAAAATAATTGTATTGTGTCAACAAAAGCATTGCGAAAGTGTTTGCGACAAATTAAAGTCGAAGTAGGAGCTTTCTACGGAATGGAGCGTGGCTCGCCACTTTTGCTTCTTAAAATAATGTCGGAGGCAACTTTAACACTTCTGCTTTCCATTTAGACTCCCTGACCCACTAACCACACAGTAATTTGTGTAGCAAAAAACAATTTAATTATATTTTTGACTCTAAGATTTTTAACACCGTTTTTCGAGGGTACTTCTGGAAAGAACTAATTTTGTTAAAAAACATTTAAAACCATTTTATTGCTTTAAAAAGTTATATTATAATGTTTGCATTTACACATTTAGCACATATATATACATATATTACTTAGATTAAAATGTAAACCCGATACCTGACGGTTTGAAAGGTAATAAAAACTTTGAAAATAAATTATAACTAATTATATTTTGGAAATTTACAGCATTTTGCCATCAAAACTCGAAACATTAAATGCTCCATTACAAAAGTGACACATGTTAAAACATGTACAACAAATACAAAAACAAACACAACAACAATATTAGATGCAAGAGAAATTTTTCGGAGTGCATTGCTACTCCCTTGATTCCAACTTTTGCCTAACCATCTTCTCCAAAAGTTGTAAACCCCTGACTCCCCTAAGTAACTCATTCTTTCCTTCATGTAGTAACCACCACTACCCTGAGCATGCCATATGGATGGAAATTCTAGGAATTGGGCTTTTCCAGAGTACATGGAAGTATTCCCATCTTTATGAAAGTCACGAAGCAACCTCTTAATTTCCGGCTGCCTTCCAACAAAAGCCGTTTGATCACACTTTCCTATCAATTCAAGTACAGTTGAAGTGTTAACTCTAGCTGGAGCCTGTTTGGTTTGAAATAGCAAGCGAGCATTCAGCTTATCCTGCTTTAATGTAAAGTTTAATTTGCTCAGAAAACTGAAATCGCTTGAGCTACTCCTATTAGTAGCAATCGCAAATAACTTGTAGTAACTTTCAAATCCCATGCTGTTATAAAGAGCTCCGTAAAGTCTACCACCAAAATCAGTACAGAAGTAGAAATAATGTGGAAATTTCAGGTAATACTCTGGACAAGTAATTCTTGAAAATAGCTGGAAACCAGCAAGCTGGTAAAATTTTTTGGCTTTAGGAACTCCAGTTGGGGCAGTTGTCTTTGCAAAACTGTCTCCTTTGTATGCATTGCTGAGGACGATAGCAGTAAGCAACCATGCTGCAAAAAATCCACGAAGTTTCTTTTCCTTCTGTAGTTCTTTAGTGTAGACAACGGAGCTGAGGAGTAAAGCAATTATGTTGAAAAAAATGGAACACAGATTCGTAGTATCAGCCATACTTCCCGTAATAGTTAAGGTGACATGGATAATTAATAGAGTGAATATAATACACGTGATTAGAAGTAGCCACACAAGAATTTGAAACGATTTAAAAAATATTAGCACATCAACCGACTTTTTCTTAACACATGTTATAAAGTTAAAGGATTTGGAATCCATTTTTAAGATTCCAAAAGTATAATTCAGATATGGCTCAGTCCCTATTGCCAATATGCCCCTTTTCGTATCCCAACTTGGAGTCTCAATTACATTCAAACCTTCGAAAAGAATTGACAAGACAATTAAATCTATAGAAGGGTTTCTATTCAAAATCTCAGTTAAAGATTTGGCATTTTGAATATCGCGAAGACTCTGAAAATCTACTTTCTCCATTGTAGTGTAAGTATCTTTAGGGCTCGTCCATCTGAAGTATGTGAGGTTCCTGCCATTTCCGGTAGCATTAAAGTAGAGAGCTGAAATAGCACTACGGTAATCCTCAGAATTACAAGATGATGTGCTGGTATCGGTAAAGGGATATTCCTCATAGGGTATGTTACTAGTGTTGCAAAACTTACACATAAATGTTATTTCTGGACATGTACTTCCTGACATTATTAGCAAAGTGTCCATGTCCATACCGACCTCCCTTACTTCTCGACTTTCTCCAACCGGAATCGTTATTCTGTACGTTTTTTGAAGAAACGGATTGAAATGCATTTTGCGATTAAAAGTAAGTGACTTGAATCTATTATTGATGTTGTCAAAATTCGGAAGAATAAAGAAAATTAGCAGTGGATACATTCCTAAAGGCCTCTGATTGATTGAAGACGGTTTCCAAATCGTTTCAAGGTCCTCTAGTACGACCGAACAGAAATGTCCAAAAGGTTGGCAAAAGTGTGCACCATGAAACCCTAATTTAAAAAGTGCCATCTCAATTTTTGTGGACACTTCTTGAATCGTCAAAGAAAAGTCGAGGTTAATGATTATGGAAAGGGTTTGGCAGGCAGTCCAACGGTGAAAGCGATAGGGAACTGAGCTTCTTAATTTCTGATAGTAGACATGCGGCACAGGTATATTATTAGCTTGATCAAGTTGATTACTCGGGGAATATTGAACACCGTCGAAAGCAAGCACGAAGTTAAAACAGTTATTAAAATCATTAAGCCAATTAAAACGTTGTAAAATGACTAAATTATTGTGACTTTCTGCCAAAAACGGCAAGCCGATGAGCAGCGAGAGGAAAGCTATAATGTTGGATAGAAAGGGCAAAATCATAGTTTCACAATACATTTTGCCAAATTTAACAAATATATATAGAGAAAGGGATTATTTAGCACAGTTGATAGTCAGAGTTTTTTATGCCTAACAAAAATCGTCTGAGAATTCATGAAAAATTTGTCGTGTGTTTACTCACGTTGAAGTACTGAACCTTTAATAAAATTAAACACGTGCCACTAACTGTCATGGTGGAGCGTACTAGCACAATGCTCTTATGCTAGATATATCTATACTAGCCGTGAAAGCATGCAAATTGCATGCTAGTTTTGTATGTGCTCGGCTGTCATTATTACGTAGCTGAATTTCTAATTCATCCCAAATGCTACCAAATTTTTCCAATACTCCCAATTTCTTCCAATGCTCCCAATTACTTCCAATACTCCCAACTACTTCCAATGCTCCCAATTTCTTCCAATGCTCCCAATTTCTCATTGTTCCCAATAGAACCACTTCTTTAAACTGTATCAAATAACGGTTTATTATTATTACATGAATTTATAATTTTATGCTACAGTTCACTTAAATGACCCAAATTCAGTCACACATTGGTCATAAATCATGGTCACAAGTCTTAAATCTAATTGCTAATTAGTTATAAATTGAAATGCATTAAAATACTTAAATTATAACCATTAACTTGCTATTTAAATCTATTTAATGTAAGTCGAAAACAAAAATAAGAATAACATTAAATAGTTATGTGGTTATCTAACAAAGTATGTTGACACTACAGTAGCTCAGTATAAACACAATTGTATGTGTAAACCGAATCATCTCTTTCAAATAGTTTTCCTTGACTTTGTCCATCTAAAACTTGCACAGCCAACCCATTTTTACTTTTTACTCTGGATAATGCAGTATACAACTGGCCATGTGTGAAAACTGGTTGCGGTAAATATAGACCAATCTTTTCAAACGTTTGACCTTGGGATTTAGTTATTAACCTGCGATCGAAGATCAATCAAAAGCAGGTTTTTTAGAATGGATCATAGTCTGTCTGTCTGTCCGTCCGTCTGTCCGTCTGTTCGCACGATAACTTTTACACCGTTGAAGATTTTCAAAAATTCTTTTTGCTAAACGATACCTTAGGTCAAGCTCTTGGCTAAGTTCTAAGATGAGCAAAATCGGTCAACGGTAACTGGGTCAAAGGTCAAGGTCAAAAAATTTTAATAGCAAAACATGGCTTATGATACATCAAAATGATGCTATTTTTCAAGAAAAACTCAACTATGCTAATATCAAAGTTCAGAAATGACCCCAGCGTGACCTATAAGTGATTAAAGGTCAATTTTTGAAAAAAATCTCAATAGCAGCCACAATTATGAAAATTTTCAAATCTTTTTTAAACCAATGAACTACTCAGACACAGCTTATGCTAACTTTATTCAGCATAAATGCTAGATCGCAGGTTCCTATATATCTGCCTATTGTCAGGTTTATTGTCATCGAATATGCTAAACGCAATGGAAATTGCTTTCTTCTTAATTGGAATGGGATGTCATCATCGTTTGTATCCAGACACATGCGAGGAATGAAGACTCGGTTGCCCGTTCGATCCCCAGTAAATATCCGGCAGTCGATAATATTGATGCCAAGTTTCTCCACCACCAACCTAGTTCCGTTGCACAAACCATGCCGTGGATTCATATTCCTCAATAGCATTACGCAACTACCAACTTTGAGGTTTAGTTTGTGTGGAGGCATACCCATCGGCGTCAAAGAATTCAGAAACTCCAATGGATAAAACTGCTTTTCCTCTTCGGTTTGACAACTTGTTATGCAGTCAACACTGTAGTATGTTTTCGAATCTCCATTAAGTTTACTGAGTATTGCTTCATTCATTCGAAGGGTGTCGTCGTTTTTAGGGCAGAGAATTGCACATGATGCTAGCTGGTTCATGGACAATTGGTTGATGTCGTTTCCAAATATTGTGTTAATAATATCTTCTGAAAGTATCTCCTTTTCAAGCCTTACAAAATCGAATTTCTTGTTACTTTCATCCACACCTGAGCCAACTCGTAATAACCATTCCATAAACTCAACTTCGTTTTCGTTAACACGCATGTTTTTTATGAGTTTTAATTCCTTGAATTGATTCCAGCACTTGCTGCTCTTTACTGACGACTCAATGATTTTTACACGACCACCATGTATCACTACAGGGGCTTGCTGTCGGAAGTCACCTCCAAGAACAACCGTCATTCCTCCAAATGGCTTATCGGGACAATTAAATAAATCTTTCAAGCTTCTATCAACAGCATCAAGCATGTTTGCAGTGCACATGGAAATCTCGTCCCATATTAAAAGCTTTGTCCTTTTCAAAATTTTGAATTCGGGTGAAGTCTGAGTAATCTGAGAAACGGTTGTCTCATGAATCTTCAGTGGTAAACGGAAGCCTGAATGCACAGTTTGTCCGTTCTTGAGCAATGTTGCAGCAAGACCTGTTGGGGCGACGGATTTAACACAATGACCCCTTGCCAGAACCGTCGCAGTCAAAGTTGAGTATAAAAATGTTTTACCACAACCACCTGGACCGTTAAGAAAAAAACACTTATTCTCGATTTCACCGTTGAGCGAAGCCATTATGGTATCGTACGCGTTCTTTTGATCTTCATTTAACATTGGTATTAGACGTAACAGTTCCCTTTCGTTGATTAAAACTTCATTAATGTTAAGATTTTCAGTATCCATACATCGAGGAATTGGAAGTCCGAAGTCTTTACAGCAAGTCCCAAATTGGTATAAGTTTTCTTCGATATCCCTTAAAGTTAATTGCTCTGCTGTTATTGCATCAAAATTTTGTAAATAGTCTTCAGAGAGTGATTCTTTGAACGTCTCGTAAAGTTCTCTTGCGTTCGTAGGAAATCCAAAAACGAAGATTGTAGCCAGTAACATGCGAAGTTGAGATGGCATTTGAAAAACAATAGCTTCTTCCAATGTATTTGTCCAATTTTCATCGCTATCAAGCAGGTTTAAGGCCTTTGCCGCACCTTTGTAATTGTCGTGAACAATGCCGTCAACAGTTTTCAAATCGTCGTACGATGTAGCACCTATAGATGAAAAAATATGTAAATTCAATTCAATTTATTTCATGTGTCATTGCTTTAAAAAATAAAACCCACCCCTGACATGGAGAAGCAACAGTCGCAGGCAAAAACGTTCTGTATCCTTTGGGCTGACAGAATACATCCTTGGAAGAACCTTCTCTTTTCCTAATTTTCTCGGCCGATATTCCCCTTCCTTCTCGTGATAAACGTAATGGTATGGAACTTCTGTATATAGGTATTGTCTTGCGCTTTGATCTTGTTTATTTAAATCAAACCGCAGTAAGAGTGGTTCCTTCTTTCCGTTTCGATTCTAAAGCTTGCTGTTCTGCTCCTTCGCGAAACACGATGTTGTGCATAAGTGGGAGGTGTACAGCAAGTCTCTTTACAGTGTGTGATCTATCATGCATTTTGTACTCACGTAATCTCCACATCGCTTCGGGGGCACCAACATATCGAGTATTCATGTACGTCGTGATTTCATCCCAATCATAGGTCCCACCTCCGTTTTCACTAACTTTTATTACCGCAGCGTCGTGGCCTTTATAGATGTATTTGAATATATATTTAACACTCTTAACACTGGAGCAAACTTCTACATTAATATGAGCGTTATATTTCCTGCATAAGTAAGGATTGTACGGAACAACCCATGCACTATCCATTTCTACTCCTTTTTTCATCACTGTAGACCTGCCTGCTCGTCGTCGATATTGTGGGTAGCCTGCATTTTGTAGAGACGTGTTTTGACAATATTCTTTGGGAAACCCTTTTGTACAAACCTTCACGCCTTCTTTCTCCTCCATGCACGGTGCTTTCTGATTACTATTTCCGCATGGGCCATGAATCATAGATGTGGTAACTATTTGGTATAGATTTGGGTCATTTTCTTTATCTGGGATTTCAGCACAAACAATGGAATCCACATCTTCTGTTTCCCTGAGTTTGTCTTCTTCAACTAACATGAAAAGCATATGACAATGTGGAAGACCTGCGTCAATGGAACAACAAACACACATTTCATTAGTTATACATTGTTCATAAGCAAAAGTATTTTCTTGGTTATGTGGTGATGTATCATTTTTATAAAGATAAGCACCTTTTTTTACAGATGAAGCCGAATTTTTTATACGGATGAAGCCCTTTTTTTGTACAAATGAAGCCGATGTTTTTATACAGATGAAGCCCTTCTTTTGTACAGATGAAGCCGAATTTTTTATACGGATGAAGCCCTTCTTTTGTACAGATGAAGCCGAATTTTTTGTACGGATGAAGCCCTTCTTTTGTACAGATGAAGCCGATGTTTTTATACAGATGAAGCCCTTCTTTTGTACAGATGAAGCCGATGTTTTTATATGGATGAAGCCCTTTTTTTGTACAAATGAAGCCTATGTTTTTATACAGATGAAGCCCTTCTTTTGTACAGATGAAGCCGATGTTTTTATACAGATGAAGCCCTTCTTTTGTACAGATGAAGCCGATGTTTTTATATGGATGAAGCCCTTTTTTTGTACAAATGAAGCCTATGTTTTTATACAGATGAAGCCCTTCTTTTGTACAGATGAAGCCGATGTTTTTATACAGATGAAGCCCTTCTTTTGTACAGATGAAGCCGATGTTTTTATACGGATGAAGCCCTTTTTTTGTACAAATGAAGCCTATGTTTTTATACAGATGAAGCCCTTCTTTTGTACAGATGAAGCCGATGTTTTTATACAGATGAAGCCCATGTTTCGACTACTACTCAAACTACCTACGCCCAATTTCTCCAACTCCCTACTCCCAAATTCTCCCAATTTCTCACAACTCACTTTCAGATCTGGGAGTTATCATCATGATTACACCAATTGCAACCATAACAATACTACCAATACCCAATGTAATAATAAATTGGTTTCATAAAGCTGGTTACTTTACCTCGTTTCTGGAATTCAATCACTGATAAGTAACATTTCACTCTACCAAAAATATGTTTATTTAACATATCGGCCATGAATTCCTTTAACTTCAAATGGAAAACAGTTGCGACTAAGTCTGGACGATCTAACGATGTTTCTCCTGGTTTCAACTCATCAATGATTTCTCTCCACTTAGGATTGCACGTAAACGTTATGAAAAGATCTGGTTTTCCATGGACAGCTACTAACGTCATCGCATCTTGATAATTTTGCTGAAGGGCTCGTTTCCCACCTCCGAAAGAAGATGGAAGTATAAACACTTTACCGGCCTTAAGATTATTTTGTTCAGCCTGAGAGTTCACAAAATCCATCAGTCCCAAGTAGCTCTCAACCCGCAAACTTGTCTGTTGGGTTCGGTACCAGTTTAGACGATTCCCTTCAACTTTGAGGAAAGAATCCACAATAAATTGTTGAGTCAGCCTTCCAGAATGTAGTAATGGGGTAAATTCTGTCCTTTCTTGGAGACGATAGGAATAATATTGTTGTAGAGATATTGCATGACCATTCTGACCCTTCAATCCAGCTTGCCATCCGAAGTCTCCATGTGGAAATAACACGGGATAAGTCATCGGATCCAAATTTGGGCTCAGAATACTCATTTTTTGGGTCTGGAAATTCCCTTGAGGATAAATGCAAATATCTCTGTCAAATCCTGGCTCACCATCGTCAGATGTGAAAACTGCTGCTACTTCGTTTGCGGTAGGTAGGTTGTACCTTCGGGGATCATGAAGCTGGTCTTTCACAATGTACATCCGAATATCATGACAGCGAGTTGTTGCTTGTACCTATAAGTTATAAAAACACTATTGGAACACTACATACATAATGAATAGAAAACATCGACTATTGAGTTAAACTACACCCGTTCTTGTTACCTCTTTCATCATTTTGAAGGCTTGTGCGTAGGGATTGATTCTTCGAAGAATGTTATCCAATTCTGCCATAAATGGTCTTCGACAATCGTCGTTGTTTCTATTCTGTAACCGTATTTCAGTAGCAAACTCAGGATCCAGAAAATAAAGTTGAGAATACGACGGCTGACTCCCTTGAGCTTCTGTAACTGCAGAGGTTAGGTGATACACCTGTCCATGTACAATAAATGTATGCGGTCCTCCCGTTCTAGCGTAATTTTTATTTTGATTGTTGTTCGGTGTATAGGAAAAAGATGCAAATGCTGTTGCGCTGTTATATTTCCTAATATTGGAGCGAAAATGTTTTGCATCATCATCCTGTTTTATCAGCCACGACTTTAAGGGTTCAGGATACGGCTTATATTTATGTGGCACAATCTTTCCACTTTTGCAGCAATCACCAAATTGTTTCGATGAGTTTTTTTCCCCAGCGAAGTGCAACGCGTTACAGTGCTGGCATTCTTGCTCCTTTTTCCCTATGGAAAACTCAACTGGCCTTTTATCGATATTTCGTGCTTCATGTGTTTCTCTTGCCACATTCCGAACACGTCTTCTTATATTTTCTTGCTCGCGTTCAGCTGGAATAATTCTTCGTGTTCTTTGAACATCGGCATTTCTTCGTATTCTTTCCTCAGGATTAGTGTTGACTTGATTTAGGCACCTAAGTGGACTTCTGCTAGGTGCCCCAACATCGACTGGAATCCGATTTTCTTCATCATCGCCTGGTACAATACGGTTTGTTTTAATCTGCTGCCTTCGTAATCTATCTGCATCTAAACGTGCTTTTTTCTGCTCGTCGGTCAAACTTGCGTATCTCTCTCTGTTATATTTTCTCTTCCTTTCCCGTTGTTCGGGTGTCATATTAACAACAGGGCCTCACAGATGAACAAACAAACTGCTAATCAGTTTTTAGTAATATGAGACGAATTTCTGAAAATGAAATGAACATTCACACACTTTATCCACAACCTTTTAGTAATGGCATAAAAGATGTTTTGTTCTCATATAAGTGATGAGAGCTTGTTTGATTTGGCAGTACTTGAACGCGGGTCTTACACAACCCCGGAAAAAGGTATGGGATGAATAGTGTTGCTTGCACCAGTGGATCATTGAACAGACACATGAATTAGTACACACAATTGCAACCCCAACAGGTTAAAAACGCAATAATGAACAATTCAATGGCTTCAAAAAAAATTAATTTGTCATTTACATCAATTATCATCAATTGATTTCATATCATCGTCAGATTAACTCCTTCAAAAGAACCAAAAATATATTGACAGCACTGAGATTTGAACCTGACCGTCACGCAACTCGGTCCTACCGTCTAACCCCCTCACCATAATCTCACTTCCCATCACAGAGTATAATAAACTGGATATGATTGAAAAAAGACAGACGTATTTTTGTACACGCGGGTGTAGGATATAGAATACAGATAAATAAAATCCTTAGCGACCAAAATTGAAGTTGTGTCGATGGCCCTACTGACTTCGTTGTTTGAGTCGGGTGGTCATGTTTTAAACCATTCGAATCACAAAGAGTTGGTGTTTCATAATTAATAATTATCTTCATACTAATATGTTTGATGTTGAATACACAGCCTCATGAAAATGGCAATTTTTGTAAAATTTGATGAATTTGCACAAAAAAATACATTCCAACCGGTCCCTCCTGAGTAAAACTGCTTTAAGCGAACTGATTAGTAGCAGTGCCCTGGGATTCCTTAAAGGTTGCAGATGGATCGAATCATAATTTGAATATTGATTTTGACTATATATTTGCGCCATGGGCCTTTGAATTGCATACGAATTCAAAGGTAATCTATACAATATTGTGGTTAAAATAAATGGGACCTTCATTTGCATCCCTCTGGAGGGTTTGCAATTTAAGTAGTACAGTCGTGTAGTATACCATTGTACTCGCAAAGGTTTGCGCAGTGCAAATCAACTGCTAAACTTGATGTTTGCAACTCGGATCATGGTCATGTGGTCCCTTGAAAAAGTGAATTTTTCATGGTTTTGTTGCTAACCCCAAAAACACATCCGTTTGCATTTCTCTAGAGGGCTTACAATTGAAGCACTGCAGACATACAGCCTGAAGTAACTCACGAATGTTCGATGAGTCCTTATCTTTAGCTAATTTTGTTGCAAAGGGCAAGGGTCATGGTAGCACGCTCATTTGAAAAAATGACGGTTTGATGACTTTGCTGCTAGCGTTTGTGACCCTCTGCCAGGGCTAAATTTGAGCTTATGCGGTTGTATCACAAGTGAAATGCGAGATTATGTGATTATGCGGCTATACAAAAAATCGTAAACGCTTACATGGCAGACAAAATAAGTAACCTCATTTGCCCTCTTCGATGAGCATAAATACTTTCAATTAACTGGATTAGGATTAGATTACTTTTTTAATCCCACTATGAAAGTTCTATTTCATAGACACGAGTTGATATTCAGTCACGTATTATCGAACATAAAACAACTACTGTCTCAAAACTATTGAGTTATTTGTTTGCTCAAGTTTTAGACTTCGAAGTGCAAATTCTATGGGATTATTTTTAATAAAAAAATTGGTAATCAAATCATAAATACATGGTTAACTAAAGCCGACATTGTGATCGGAGCGTAGCCCGATCGCCGGGCCTGCTAGTGGTTAGATAAACACCGATAATAACCATGTTTTTCGTATTATAGGACATTAATTTAAAGAAGAGGGTAAACTGATAATGAAAAATGTAACAAGCAAGCCCAATATCTATAACAAAAATAAACAATGTTAAGGCTACTTACATACATAATTTCGAAATTTTGTGAAAGCAACGATTTCATGAACTTACCGTTCCAATCATAGAATATGACATAGTGACAACATTGCATGCTGAAATTGCGATTGTTTGACTTTGTAAAGAATCCAGCAGAAACACAAACTCATTCACATGCATATTATGCAGAGATCTACGGTTGTCGTACAGCCACGTTTTGAAAACACTCATCTAAAAATAAACGCGCATACATTAAAGATTTGAATTAACTTTTAATGGGATTCACGTTTAGGTTTATACTTATCCCTAGTCCTTACTTGACTGCAGATATTCGAAGAAAGGTAAAATATAGCAATTGTCAGTATATAGAAAAGTAAAACGACAATGGCTAGCAAAGTATTTTTGTCGCAAAGGCTAGCGGTTATATCCTTAGCCACATGTATTGCGTAGGTAATAATGGTCTCTCCCAAGTAGAAAAATAATGTTGGCCCAATTGACGCATTCAACATGACCGATAACTGCCTCAATGCTTCATATTTCTGTATCACAACTTCCATCTTGATTCTACTTGTTACTTTCGCTTTCCACATATTAGTAACCTTTGCTTCAACTGGATACGTTATTTTTTCTTTCGTTTTGGGCAATTCCACTTTCAACTGCAACTGTTCAACAAATTCCTTCACTGGAGTGCTCAGTGCAGGCCGACGTTAGTTGGATTCAAAGCTAAGTTAAAGCATATGCTGTAATGAGTCACGTAGCCCCACTATGGAACATTGAGCAATGTGGGATGTTTGTTGTGATGTTTTTTATGAACGTTTTGAGAACGTCCTTATATTACGTTCGACCAACGTTTTTGATCCGCTAAATCGATTTGTCTCTGAAGTTGTTTTTTGCTTTTAAAAATTCAACTAGTTAATGGTAACTGACCATACCACTGTTATCATCTATATTTTTCAAAACACAACTTCAGAGACAAATCGACTTAGCAGATCAAAAACGTTGGTCGAACGTAAAATAAGTACGTTCCCAAAACGTTCATAAAAAACATAACAACAAACATCCCACATTGCTCAATGTTCCATAGTGGGGCTACGTGACTCATTACAGCATATGCTTTAACTTAGCTTTGAATCCAACTAACGTCGGCCTGGCTCAGTGTGAGGATGTGCATGAGAATGAGTAAATCCGAAAAATATGCAGTTATAACCTTCGCTGCAAAAGCTGGAATAATTAGAATGAGGAAAAGCATGTCCAACCATCTCAAGCATTGATTTCCTATGCTATTCTCTTCGCTTATGAATCCTTCAAGGTAAAATGCAAGGTTTCCTTCATACTTTAAATAAGCATACCATGAATCAACTGAATTTATACTGTGATTATTATTCGTCGGGTTCAAGCTCATGATTCCCCATAGTCTGGAAATGGCAACGGTAGTATAAAGTCCAAAAACACAGCATAAGAAGGTGGTGGACTTGATAATGCTTTTTGATTTCAATGAAGAGCATAGAAACGGGTCTATTACCAAATACTGAAGAATTTCTTCCACAAGTCTCTTTCCGCCCCAAAAATATTTTATAAAGAAAACCCTGTACAATAAAGCGAATGTGACTTCGAATGAGTTGAAAATGGAGCTGTGGTTCTCCAACGTGGTAAACCCCCACACTTGTCGAAGTTTAGAAGTGTAGAGATATATGATGACGACATGATTGACTCCACACAACATCTAAATATATGTATATATTTTTTAAATACTTTATGAAAACACAAAAAAATGCCATTATGTCGTTAATACAAACATCAGAACCTCCGTAGACCACTGTTACCTCAATTGTGTCTTCTTGGCACGTACATTGCTTGCTATAAAAATTCCCGTAATACAAAGGCTCCAAACAATCACTCCATTTGCCTAATGTTCCTTGTTGGCATTGATTCCTGTCCAGGCATTCTTCCCCAACACGATTGATTACCGGGAGACATCCCAAACTCCCGTTTACACTGCTGCTACTGTCGTTGTTGCTGGAAATAGCAGCAAACCCACTCCGACATTGACACTTTTCATTGAGACACTCGGATTTAAACCTAGCAGGCCAAAATGAATCGTGAGGAGTAGAGTGGAAGTTAACTTTTCCTGTGCACTTCTTGAAGTGCATTCTACATATTTCGCTGGCAGATCTGTCAAAGAAACTGTCGAGTTAGGCCAAGTCTCCATCTCTAAAATGTTAAAAATATATGTTACAATTTGAAACAGAAAATATTTACATATTTTATACTAGTAGAAATAGTTCAACATACTTTTTTTATTTTCTTCAAAAACATACTCCGTAAGATACTAATCATAGTAAACATGCAAATATCACATTTATAAGCGAGTTTTCGAGATCACCACAGCACAAGTCATCCGTAA
This sequence comes from Orchesella flavescens, assembly GCA_964034955.1. NCBI lineage: Eukaryota > Metazoa > Arthropoda > Collembola > Entomobryomorpha > Orchesellidae > Orchesella > Orchesella flavescens. The sequence goes on from OZ035957.1 coordinate 11,413,163, forward strand.
TAAACGAATTTTAGCTGGAAACTAATTTTCCACAAACACACACACTCATAGTTAATATCTTCGCCTTCGGCGTTTGCGGGATTTTTTTGGAGCGTTGTTTTTATCATTATCTGAAGTTATACTGGACTTTAATGTATTATTTGTCACTGCGGAAGTAGTATATTTGCTAATCTCAGATTCTGTAAGTCGAGTCACTGCAATAACAAGCTCTTTATTTCTTACTAAATTATATTTTGCAGAGTGCGATTTCTCAGCTTGGGCCTGTTCTTGGTCTACGGTTTCCGCCTCCTGATTTGCAGCTTCTTTTTCCACTTCATCCTCTGGCTGCAAACTCAGTGCAGCCTCCAATATATGTAAGTTAGGCTTAACATCAACCTCCATGTCGCTACCATCATCAGTGTCGTTATCATTTACAGGAAAGGTTTCCTCTGGTTCTGGAACTGGTGGAGGTTTTGGCTGAGCTATTCGCTGGATCTCAATAACATGTGGGTGGTCTGGCCTTTTCTCAATCTTGTACTTCTCCAGCGTCACTTGCTTGGTCGGTTTGACTATTAAGTTGCTTGGAATAGGCTTCATATCAACTTCATCTTCATTGTCTTCCTCATTCCCACCTAGTCCATCATCTTCGTTGTCAGATAAATCTTGTTCGTTCTCACTGTCATCGTCGTCACCATTTGACCTTACATCTTGTTCTTCAACCCTCCTTTTCTTATTATTAGTTTTTCCTTCCAAAAACTGATTGAATCGTTTTCTCGCCTCCCTCTCTTTCTTAATGGCTTGGAAAACAAGTTTTCTGTACTCTTCTGCTCTATCTGGATGTTTTCTCGTTACATGACTTTTGACCTTCAAGTGCCTTTTGGGGCAACATGAGAATAAAATTAATGGCTTACATTTAATCGCACACTTCTATAATATGAAGTGACCCCATGACGTTATACGAAAGTGATCCCATGAAACTATTGTACCTTACTCAGGATTTTCATCACACAAAGAAATGAAAATTACACTTTTTAAAAGAAACAATGAATCAAATGTATTTATGTTAACGATTACATTTGAACATAAAGATGTAATTAATTTTGAGTAATATACATGTAAGCAAGAAAGAGCACTTGCAATAACATGTAACTTGATACTCATTATTGTCATAAACATCTGCCTGTACATTAATGCTTTTCCCAATTTCATAAGTGAATGAGCAGCACCGAATTTTTAATGTCATTAAATTACTTAATTAACATTTTAAAAAGTTAGTAGTACACTATCTGGCCGAGTCAATGAACAAAAAATATTTTACTTAATTAAAGCAACCGGAACCTCTAAGCTGAAGGACATAGACACTGAGAAGTATGTGTTGTAGTATTATTAGACGTGGTAATATTTGGTAATGTGAAGGTGTGCTTAGTCTTTCGTGCAGTTGGCACAGAATGTATTCAGTCACGTTTAATTGCTACGCTATTAATTATACGTTATTGTTACGTTATTAATCATAATCGATCCTGGGCTTATCAATGATTAAGCATAAAGTTAGGTTGTAGATAAGTAGTATCTAACACCACGTAAAGGCATGACGATAAAAAGTAGTCTCGTATGTAAGTCATACGAGCTAACTAGCTGAGATAAAAAGTTTAACATTTGAGCCTAAATACAATCGTTTGAAATCGTGTCACGGGCTGTATTCCTAATAGGAATTTCCTTTGTAAGTCTAGGAAACTATCAGGCTACCTGACATTTGTGGAATCATGGCCTAGCGTCAGGAGAAAACCTTCCTTTCACCAATCATGTCAAGGGACATTCACCCCGAGAAAGCAACTCACGTGGAAGGAAGAAAGTGAGCTTGATCCTTCTCGCTAACATCATTCAGATGATTCTGCTCATTCTGTGCTCACACACATCTACTCACTAAACTTTGTCATAAATATATCTGCGGTAGTAAAGATATCTACTAATTAACTGCACTTCTCGAACCTCAATACTATTATAGTTAGTAACATCATAACATTAAAGCTAGCAAAAGCGATCATTCCGAACGCTCGAGAAGGTGTTACTAGGAGGTGTTAATTTTAGTTAGTAATAAACAATTGTTTTAAAACCCCATTGTTGACCCTCACGATTCAAACCGAATCATTTCAGTGGGCTAACCAGATCTAGTGAGGTGAAATATTGCAAGTCAGTCGATAAACATACAATTCGACGGACGGACGGACGGACGGACGGATTCGTCCTGCACCTGTTCCGGTTATTAAAAACAATATTTGTGTAGGCATGTGTTGGGTATTGCAATAAATAGAAAACTTTTTTGTCATTCCGGAGGCTAAAACAATACCAATTCTTCAAAAGCGTAAGCGAGGAAGGCCCGCTAAGGCCAAGGAAGCTCTGAAAGTGTAATTATAGCAATTTAATAAGCTGTTAAAAAGAATTTAATTAGTAGGTTTTCCATATAAAACGATATTATGCCATGAAATTTAACAAAAAAAGTAAAGTGACGATGTGTAATTTTAAAGTGGAAATTTCTACTAAATTTGTTTATAAATTTTTTAAAAAAGTGTAAAAGTTTCATGGGATCACTTTCACATACAATCATGGGGTCACTTACTATTATATAGGCGTTGCGTTATATATAAGTCAAAATTAATTACTTAAAATATTTATAACAATTTTTTATTTTATCTTAAATTTGGAAAAAAGTTACCTTTCTGGACAATAAGGGCACTGATCAGCACTATCAGAATGCCGCTTGACATGGTGAACCAGCTCTTTTTTTTGGGTAAATGACTCTTGGCATACCTCACAATTATATCTAGCTTGTGACTCTGGATGAGTCCTTTTATAATGAAAGTTCATCTCCCTCTGTTTTAGCTCCTTGTGTCCACAAAGCCCACAAGTCGGTATGGGTTCTTCAGGATGACTGAATTCCATGTGCTGAATCATATCCTCCTTTGATCCATGTCGCTCCTTGCAAACTGTGCAAACCAAGCCAGCCGCTTTTTGCCTAACCATCTCATCGTATTGGTCAGGATGTTTTATGTACACATGAATCTTTCCCTCTGCGGAGGAAGACACAACCGTTTGACAAAGTCCACAGGTCAAACTCGTTTGACAAACTACACCAAATACCGTCCTCAGCATGGCTTTGATGTGAGGTTCCAAAATATAATTTTGGTGCACAGCCATGTGGTTCTCAAGCTCTTTCTGATCCCCAAAGCTCTTTCCACATTCCGAACATTGAAATTTCCCGTCTAGGTTGTGAACTCTGGCCATGTGACGTTGCAGCACTCTAGAAACGGTGAAAGTTTCTCCACATATTTCACATGTAGTCGGTTGTTTCCCTTCTGGTTTCTTGTCAACATTAGATTTCAACTAAAAATACAAAATCCTTAAAGTTAAAAAATTTGCATTGATATGACAGGCATAGTTAAAAATCCCGTTCAGTCCACTTACATATTCTTCATAGTGTTCACTATGCAATGCTCGTATGTGTGCGTCATACCCTTGATGCTGAAAGACTTCACAACAATACAGGCATTGAATGGGAGGTGAATCACTTGGAGGTGGTTTCTCATCCACTCCATGGAAGTTCTTTTTGTGTCTTAATAGTCCGTCAACTGAGCATAGCACAAGGCTGCATAAATTGCACGGGAAGTCTGTATCCTTAAATTAAAATGTAAAAAAGGTACACGTATTAATAATAAAGAAAATTTGATTTACACTACACACTACAGCAATGATTACGTTTTATAATGTTTATTACCGAAAGCCCATGAACAGTCTTCATATGCTTGGTCAAACGGTTCCTCTCAACAAAAACCTTTCCACATTTTAAACAAGGACTCAGTTTCTCTGCCCTCTTCTTCCCAAAATGTACATGTCTAATGTGTTTTCGAACACCGTCTCTGCTAGCATAACTCTTGTTACATTTGATACAGGTAGGTTCATCATCTTCGGACATTTTCCACAAAGCTTCCTGATAAGGAAATTATACACTTGATTAAATATTTGTTCGAAAGTATCTCATTGTTTTCGCATCATCCATCTCAAATGAAAACTCACCACTTCTGGATCCGTTTCAGTCTTTCCTCTCGGCATTTCTTTTTTTCTGTCTTTCAGATCTTCAGCCACTGACACTACAACGTCATCCCCTATACTACTACCACCCCTGTTGAAAGTTTCATGGGCGAGGACAATATGATTCCAAAAATTCCTCATGTGGTTGTAGCTCTTGTCACATTTGGGACAATGCTGATGATCCTCGTGCACCTTGGTGTGTACAGCCTTACTGTGTTTCTTGGCTGCAGTAATACTCCCAAAAACTTTTCCACAAATGTCACATATTGACCCCACTCCTTGTCCTTCCATATCAACCTTCCCCATCTCCATCATTGTAGATGATGATGAGGGATCTGAAGGGAAATGTTTGTAATCTGCCATTATTTAATCAAAGGCCAAGAACTTATGACCAAAAACTTTTGAAGGCTAATTAAACACCAGGCAGACATTTTGGTCACTAAATACCAATTCTATTTTAAGTAGACCAAAAAATGTGACAAGAGAATACCAAAGCAAAAGGAAGATAACCATTATTTGTGTTTGTGAGATGAACTAAAACCAAAACAAATGTCAGACCCAAATATTGTTCTCGGTTTTTTTGTACTCTGTCTTTGGTTGCCGGTTCTTGCTTTGGTCTTGCAAGTTGCAACACCTTTTACGATGCATGTTTTCTGTGCTCTCTTGTGTGCCTCCTACGCTATTACCAATTGCAATCGTGGCTTGTTCATTGTTAGGAAGCTTCACTTTCACTCGTCTTCTCTACTTCACTTGTCACCAACAGACAAATATCACTTCCAAACTGGTGTTAATTAGTTAATGGACTTGCGGTTGCCTTCGTTCACTTCATGATTTTTGATAAAAGGAGGTTAAATGTCAAATACACAGACTGACAGACGCAGACGGCAAAAAAGATCTATGAAACAAGGAAAATAAATGTACTTATCACTTTACCCCAAAAATTTTAGGTTTGCTGTCTACAAATTAAAATAACGTCATGAATGAATGGAATGACTCTCCTCCTATCAGATAATGTGGATAAGGGCCTGGTTAAATCATAGGGGGTTAAAAGGAAGACGGAAGACAGCAAAAAAGCAAAGGCAAAAAAAGCAACTCCTCATCATCATTTCATCGTCACGCGAAAAAAAAGGTTCACAGTTTTTGCAAGTACATTGACGTCGACTAGTTTTTTTTCGTTGTAAAAGTCGTCCGCAGAATACTGAACATTTCCATACGGTGTGCACTGTGCAGGTTAGAAGTGTCAGAGTTGGACGTTCGGAAAATCGTTACTTTTACTGATTTAAAGCAACCTTTTTACTTTTTCGTCTTTTTTTTATTTTGGCGACGGAGCAGTTAGTATTTGAGTCATGGCATTTGTTTGCGCAAGTAAGTTAAAATTGACAATTTTAGTTTGTTGTTTGTTCATTGTTAGAAATCATTGGGTGACCGTACTGACGGTTGGTTTTTCTGTATTTTTCAGTATCAAATGTAGTTCCCGAGACCCCTGTGGTGTCACCCGTTTCCGGCTCAGTGTTCGAAAGGCGGTTGATTGAGAAGCATATCCAAGAAAACGGACCAAAGGATCCTACCAACGGTGAGCATTTGGAGTTGAGCCAGCTGATTGAGGTGAAACCCTCTTTTTTCGACAAGTCTAAAGCGCCCACGCACACGAGTATTCCAGCTATTTTGAAGTCGCTTCAAGATGAGTGGGATGCTACAATGTTGTACAGGTAGTAATAGTAATAAACTAAATGCCTTATTTATTAGTTGAAAAAAACGAGGTATGTAAATAGTATAATGGATTTGTTTTTGCAGTTTCACGCTTAAACAACAATTGCAGACAGCCCGACAGGAGCTGTCCCATTGTCTCTATCAGCATGATGCTGCGTGCCGTGTGGTGGCTCGCTTGTCCAAGGAATTAATACGAGCTCGGGAAGCACTGGCTGTTTTGAAGCCTCTTGTAGAACAGACAACTGTAATGGCTGATGACGATGATGAAACGATGGTATGTGTGCCTGTCTCTAATGAAGTCGTAGGAATTAGTCGTGAAATCCAGGCGAGAATCCAAGAGACAGCTACAACACTAACCCAGGAACGGAAAGCCAAAGCCAAGATCGTTTCTCCATCGTTGGCGTCAATAGAGGATGTGAAGAATTATAAGATGGTTACATCCCTGACAGGACTTCACAGTGCCGGTTCTCCTGGAATCATGTGTCTGGACTTGCTTAACGAGTGGATCGTAACGGGAGGAAATGACAAAGTGGTGTCCATCTATGACCAGACTTCCAATACGATTGTAACTAGCTTGAAAGGACACACCAAGAAAGTGACGAATGTAGCTTGCCTCAACAAGCAGCTGGTGGTCAGTGGTTCGATGGATGCCACTGCGAAAGTATGGCATATCCCCACCTCAAAATGTGTTCAAACGATATGTGCTCATGAAAGCGCTATTACGGGTCTGAGTGTCCACCCCACTGGTGACTATCTTCTGCTCTCCTCTCTTGATGAACATTGGTCTTTTGTGGATTTGGAGAGTGGGGCAATTTATGTCAGAAAACGTGGAGGTGCTGATGAAAACGGAGAGAATGGGGCTGCGTTGACCTCCTCCAAGTTTCATCCAGATGGACTTATCTTTGCTACCGGAACCGTTGGGGCTGAAGTGAAAGTTTGGGATTTGAAAGATCAGCAAAACGTTGCCACCTTCACAGGACATGGAGGACCTGTTGTGGCAATATCCTTTTCTGAAAATGGATATTATCTCGCGACAGCAGCGGATGATGCTTCGGTAAAGCTTTGGGATTTGAGGAAGCTCAGGAATTTTAAAACTATTCAGATGGAGCCCGACTTCAAGATTTCGGATATCTCTTTTGACTACACTGGCTCTTATCTAGCCCTAGCTGGGAATGATGTTAGGTAAGCCTCCAAAAGTTTTTATTATTATTTCATAATATGCTGATTTGATTCCTTACATGGTTTTCATAGATTATTTTTTTATACTAATAATATGACAATTTCAGGGTATATGCGTGTAAATCTTGGAATGAAGTCGCCATTTTTAGTGAGCACACTGCCACCGCCACCGGAGTTCGGTTTGGGAATGACGCTGGATGGATAGCTTCAACAAGCATGGATCGCAGTTGCAAAATTTATTCAATGCAGCATACCTAAACCTATCCAAATATAATAATAATATCTACGGATTTGAATAAAATAAAATAGTAATATCTAACCAATAAGTTTTTTAATGTAGTTATTTCAAAGCATTTTTTTACATCAACGATGTTTAATAGCAACCAACTACATATAATTGGACTTCTATTTTCTATAGAAAGTCAGCCCATTGCATCGTTGGAAGACGCGATTTTGTGGTGGTGAGAAACAAGCAGAATGTACTTTTATGTACATGCTGCCCCAAGAACCAAGGAAAAGTAGCGCTTGCAAGCAGAACCCCACAAACAATCACTAAAAACGTCAATACATAATTTTGCTCCAGATCTTATTCTCCAATTCTCATAATATAATTGATAATTGACTTCAAAAATTTGATCGTGATTGTGGGGTGGATCCCAAAAGAGTGATGGAACAGCAAGAATGTCTCATTTGTTTTGTAACTTGTTCGGATAATGTGAAAAAGCATGATGACTCTGCGGATCAACATCATCTATTTCCCGGAGCAGGGGACTGTCAAAGTTTGAAAAAACAGCTGGAACACTTGTTCATAGTTCGACAGTTGCTCGGCATCCCTTTGTCTTGGTGTGAAAAGGTGCTTCAAAGAAAGGGAGATCATGATGATGGTTTTGAGGAGGCAAGGGTTTATAGTCATCCCGATTCTTGGTTCTGGGTATGCTCCTCCTGCTTATCGGGGACGGTTTACAAGGCATTGGCAATTCACCAACAGATACTTACCTTGGAGTCGAAAATGAGGCAACTGAAGGCCAACGTGAAGGTCACAATGAGTCAAAGATTCGGCTCCAAACAGAGACGGGAAGGGAGGATAGACGATGAAATTAGGGAATTGGTTTGTGCATCTGGTAAAGATTCGGAAAGATTCTATTATTTTGATTATTTTATTGATCCGGATGAAATATAAGAAAATGTGTTGTCATTTTATTTGTAGATTTAGAGCCTGAAGGAAATGACAAGGATGACTGGCGTGGTGTTAAATGGGAGATGGACGAGGTGGTTCAAGTTCCAAAAGTTAAGACAAGGAGAAAAAAAGGTCGACCTAAAGGAAGTTTAAACAGAAGAATTATGAGTGACTTGGCAGATAATGAAAAAACTGGTGGAGATTTGAAGGGAGATAACCAGGATATGGAGTATGAAAACAGGTTGGAGGTGGATGAGCATGGACGGCATGGAGATTTGTTTACTCCTTCTGAAAAACGAAGGCGGGGAAGACCAAAGGGAACTTTTGAAAATAATAGGAAAATAAATCAAATCAATTTTGACGTAGACTGTGATGGCAATAGCAGCGGAACCTGTTCCAACACTGACAACGACGATCCTGATTGGGGTGGTGGTGGAGTTTCTTCAGATGTTTTTTCAAGCCCTGTAGTTCCTCCGTTGATTCGAAAACGGGGACGCCCAAAAAGAAATGTTAGTCGCAATGCAAAAATTAATCAATTCGAAAAATCAAAAGTCATTTCAACTGTGTCTGATGAAGACAACGACGGTAATAGCAGCAGCAGCTCCAACTCCGAAGATGGCCATCCGGGTTGGGGTGGTGGAGAGGTAGAAATGCAGATTAGTGAAGAGGAAACGGGAGGCGAAAGTACCCACGATTCTTCATCTGATTGTTTCTCGATCCCTACTACACATGTAAAACGGAAACGAGGGCGTCCGAAAGGGAGTAAAAGCAGTGGAAACTCAACCAAGAAAAAACGCCACTCTACTATCTTCAACCGCTGTTCTCAGTGCCCCTCAAAGTTCCTCCTCTCTGAAAACTTGCAACTTCATCAAGTAGCGCATTCCAAGAGTTTAGAAAACGGTGACCAATTCGCCTGCTCCATCTGCTCCTTTCCCTCCCTCGATAAGCAAGAGCTAGATCTCCACAAGAAAACCAAGCACTCCACCTGGAAAAGACGGGTTAGCCACTCTTGTTCACTCTGTTCTTTCAAAATTGGCAAGCTCAAGTTGCTGCACGACCACTATCTCCAAAAGCATGAGGACAACGGCAACCTCGACAAACTCCTCCCTAAAGAATGTTCTACCTGTGGCAAATTCTACCCTGATTCAGAATCACTCACCAGCCACGAGCAGCGAGTGCATCCCGAGCTGTGTGGGAAGGTGGAAGATAAGCCCATCCCGTGTGACCAATGTGACCAACAGTTTGCAAGCCGCATTCATTTGCAATCACACATTAAAAACACGCACTCCCGAGTCAATAGACATATTTGTGAGGAGTGTGGTGCTGGTTTCCAGTTTCAGTCAAGGCTCCTCCATCATAAAGTCAAACATAATGTTGGTAAACGGGAATGGGTGTGTCATCTCTGTGGTGTCGACTATCCATATGAACGAACTCTGCAAACTCACTACAAAAAGGTGCATCCTGACTATGAACAAAAACAGAATAAAAATGAAGGTGGTGACGGGGAGCAGTTCAAATGTAAATATTGTGACCTTACATCCCCTTTCAGTGTAGTTATCAGCCGACATCTTGAAAGTCACAAAAAGGAACTGGGTCATCAATGTCAGTTATGTTCAAAATACTACTTCAATGCTCAAGGTTTGAAACGCCACATGAGGATCAATCATCCAGTGACGAGTGAAAAGGTAGAGTGTCCCTATTGTAAAAAAGAGTTTTCGAACTTGGAATATATGAAGGGTCACGTGAGACAGTATTGCAAACTTAAAGACTTGGAGGAGAGCAGTGAAGTCACCACCACTCCCTCAATCGCTATTGCTCAGCCAGGAGAAATAGAAATGAAAATTGAACAGACGGATAATGTATGTTATTAAACCTTAAGTAGTTTTTAGAGAATAAAGGAGAACATGAGAATAAAATAATATTAATGTGCATCATAAATTTATTTTTGTATAATGATTTTTGTATAATTACTACACGAGGAAACTGTTTGCACATTTGATTTTAAATCCAGTATCTTATAACTGACTCAAATTCTTCTTCGTAGCGTGCATATAACCTGATCTACTCGAGACTTGCTACTCCAAAATACTGATGTTGTGTTGTTTCTTGTGTTTAAAGGTTTGCAACTGCCTATAATAAATCACAAACTGTCACTGTATGGTAGTGACAACTGACAACTTCAATTGGAGAAAAGTAGAACTGGGCTTGGGAAGTACTACAACTTTCTAGTAGACTCAACGTTATGCATTAGATAGGAAAAATAAATTAGTTCTGTTTTGCTGATGGATATCTGATACACGATCATTTTTAGTTTCTCAACGTTCCTTCCTCCATGGACAAAGGTGAAATGCTCTTTACTCCTTTGTTAACGTACTTCTTTAAGGATAAATTCTATTTCTAGTGGTGTTGCAATTGAAAGCATATTCCTTAATAAAAAAAATTCCTGAAATAAACATGCCAAAAACTAAAATTAAAAAGGATGCTTTCACATTTTCTAGCGTAAATGGCCTTGGCCCTTCAGCAACCAATGCTAAATTCTCTGGCATTATTCCTTCCGCTTGCTTTCCTTTCCGTACTTCCCTCAAATCCATTCGCATTATTTTCCATGGAAGGCCCATATTGAAAGATCTCCTTATAAACTCATTAATATGCGACATGAAAACTTCCCTTTTTCTCGTTACAAACACAGTTGCAGTAGAGAACACATTGACCTTGGCAAACTGAAATGGGTGTCGTCCCATATTATCTGTAAATTGTTGTGCTATAAAGAATTGGGCAAGGAGGTCGTAGTTAACGCACGCATAATTTGAGGTAGCGGCTCTTCTCAGACAATCAAACTCGTTATTGTTAGTTACCATCTTGTCATAAATTTTTCTCATCATTGAGTTTTCTCATCTTATACTTTTCGGGAATCTTTTGACAAATACAATTATTTAATTGGCTGATAGCAAACTCAAGATTTTCAAATTTACATCAAATCCTTGTGATTAATTATTTGAATGTGTACTTATTAGAATATTTCTACACGCACAGTTCGACTCACTGTCTATAATTTCCTTTTATTATTGAAAGGCAAGCAGTTTTGTAGTCACCATTGAACATTTTGTTTTTAAACACTTTCCTCACTTTAGATTCCAAGGGTTCATTGGCGATTACCATATAGTGATCTGTAATATCTTTTAAATCAATTTCAGAACGTTCCACAAGAACTCTTGTTAGAGCCCGGTAACGCCAATTAACACGATCATTGATAGGGTCGATTTTCTGAAGAGCAGAATGAAGAAGGAGTGCATAATGACTGATGGGGTTTTCTGCGTAGTGAACTGCAAATAATTACGCACAATATTTTTTAGTTGTATAACGTAAATTTTTCAAAATGGAATTTTTAAAGAATTATCTAACAAGTCGTCTTACGAATGTTAGTAAGTAGGCTTTGGAAGTATCCAGAAGTTTCTTTTTCTATATCTTCAGCCAAGGTTGAGTTGACGAATTTTTTATACTCTTTTGAGATTTCGGCCAATTCTGCGTATGAGGTTTCTGAGAAAATTTGTATGAAGCTTTTCTCATCAGTTCCTAACCATATTCCTACGCCAGCTTTGACGAGACTTTTTGCAACTTCTTTTGCGTTATTCGATCCCTTGTCCAGGAATTTTGAGCTTCGTCGTTTTCCCTGTTTACAGAAAATAAAAGCAGTCAACCAGTTTGTTATATATACGCATATAGGGTTTTTATTGCAATTGATGGGAATGACGTATTTTTAACACTTGGATCAAAGCTAAGGTGACCAGATTCAGAAATCTCGAATGGGGGACATATTTTCCATTTTTTAAATATGTTGTTTATTAATTGATTTTTTATTCTACGATATGCACAATTTTGCTTCGTACAATTAAAGACCTTTACAAGCGTATGTAAAAACATTTTTAATAAAATTATTCACCTACAAATATTTTTGTGAGGAGTGAATTCTCTTCAAAACGCTTGGATGTTTTCTCAGCTCCGCTAAGAACTCCCTGCATGTATACTCAGAGTTAATCTTCAGATTCATCAATAATTTTAAAGTCTCCACTGTAATCTGAGTTTTCTCGGAAGACCACACATCATTCATGATCGAAAATCCACGCTCTACAGATGCATTTGTTCCGGGAAGACACATTGAGAACTCAACAATGGCTGACATCGATGGCATTGGTATGCTTTCGCTTTCAAAATTACTTAGAATTAGTTGCCATTTCTTATCCACTTGAGAATGTGACTGCAATTCCTGTAGCTTGTCATGGTTCAAGTAAGCATTCAAGCACGAATACTCATCAAACAGCTTAGTTTCATCCAGATTGAGTCCATATTGCTTTCCTTGTAAAACAACCTTCTCTACTTCCTCCCACTTGATTGCTTTCTTTAATAAGATCCAGTCTAAAAATTGAACAACATCGAAATCGCGAGTCCAGTTTTTTAAATAGTCGATCGCTGTTTCGAAAAACGAGTCAGAGTACTCCAGAAACTTGCTTTCTCGAATTTCCCCATCAAATACAAGCTTTCGCAAAAGTTCCTTGCAAGCTGTTCCAATAAATTGCTCCGATCTTCGTAGCTCTAAGTTGTCAATGAGCGATTTTAAAATAACTCCAACCTCGCACGCGCAGATTCTTTCCTTCTCGAGTTTTTTAATCGTTTCATTGAATAATTTTGCTTGGAACATCAAGAAGGACAGATACAGCTCATTTTTTGGGTCTTCAAAGAACGCAGAAAATTGCTTTGGACACTTAGACTGAGATAAGAAGTAAGACTTGACTCCGGCAAATACTTCCAAAATTCTTTCGATTGCTGGACCAAGAGACAACCATCGAGTGTTGCTGCTACCTAAAATTTGTTTGTACTCTATGTTTACGAAGGAGCAGAACTCTTTAAGCTCTTCAGTTCTTACAGTGTAGATGTGGAAATAGTTGTAGATTTTTACAATCATAGACTCCACAGCGATTGGCAACGAATTAGCAGCAGCCTCCATAGCATTATGCACAATGTGAGCAGAACAGCCGATTCCAATTAAATTTCGTCCTATTTTTTCCTTGAGTTTAAAGAAAACGTTGTTTTTTCCTTGCCTGCGAACGCCTCCAAAATTAGTGTTTGCATTGTCAGCACTCAGAGCAACCACTTTACTCTGAAGTCCATACTCTGCTATGGTTCCATTTAATCTTTCCAACAAAATGTCAGATGTCTCTCCAGGAATAGAATGAATGTCGATGAACTTGGTTTTAATCCCATTTGTTTTGGTAAAGTACTGGACTTGAATCGGCAACAACTTAGTACTTCCGTGATTTGAACAGTCAAGAGAAACTGTGACGAATTTGGCGTCATTCAATTCACTGCGAATACGATCCAGAGTGAAAGGAGAGAGAATCTTGACAGCAATTGCTTCGCATTTAGTCCGGGAACAAGTAAACTTCTTATCATAGATTTCCTTTATTATTTTTGCAGTACAATCCATCGAGCGGAAACTGTGATTATGCACGACCGTGTGAAATGAGAACACTCCTTCTCGTGCTGCCAATTCCAACTCTTGACTCTCTGGTTCATTTTTGCCATAGTACTTAGTTACAGAAACCGTTGAAGACTTTGCAACTAAGGCTTTCTTGTGAGAATCCGAGTTAACATGCCTATTGATGTCATACTTTCCACCATTTGCAATTGAAAATGTGCCATTGCACATCCGACAAAAGAGGTCGCTGGAATCCTTCTCTGACTTCAATCTTTTTTCCAGGAACGGAAACTGCTTTTTAAGATCTTCAGAAAAAATACACTTTCTCTTTGGTGGAGCCATATTCTTCACTAAAATGTTGCATAGACAAACAAATTCCATTGGTTAAAATTTATAAATTTGTTTAAATGAACAATGTTTGAAGCATTTGTCAAGGAATAAGTTGTAAACATTTATTTGACCAATTTAAAACTTTGATCAGGGTACAACGACAATAAACCTTTACTGTAATCCGCTCTGAAAACTGAATAGGATGGTCACCTCTCTAGTTGATTGATGAGTGTTTCTACGAAAGAGCCTCATGCAAGCAATACGAACAAGAGGTATTATTTACAATTTTCAATTTGTTTAAACAGTATTAATACCAAATTTTTCACTTGTTTACTACATTTTAATTCTTAAAACCATTGTAAATACAAGAAGTTATCAACATTAATTTGAACTGGGAGCGACGAGAAACAAAATAAAAGGGGTTGCTAGCTTCCCGGCATGGAAATTCAACCCATGTGCACTCTATGGGCCAAAAAAATACAATATTGTTTTGCTATTTGTTAACTAACGCTTATCTAGACAAAGATTTATGTTAAAGAGTTAAAAATGTGGGACACTTTTGCCAATGGGGGACGTTTGGGGGACATAATTTGATCGGGGGACAGGAGAGTCGAATGGGGGACTGTCCCCCTGAATGGGGGACGTCTGGTCAGCTTAATCAAAGCGTCTAGTAGGTCTGCAAAATTTCCGGAAACATCAGCCTCAACTGCAACTTTCATATCCGATTTGTACTCTGTTTTGTACGCTTGTTTGATTTCATCCATTTTTACGTCCTGAAGACAGCAGAAAATCTGTGAATAATATTAAAATATCGTTTTAAAAACACAATATGTTTAAAGTTTTCTAAATTAAAGCAGACTGCAGCTCACCTCTGTAAGCGCAGTGTCATCAGTTCCAGCACCTGTGACGGCTGCGTGAATCTCTGCTGCATAAAACTCTGGCTTTGTTCTTACTAAAGACAGTAACAATTCGCCAAATTTGCCACCAACCTCTGACTCCAATTCCTTTCTCAAGCTCTGCAAAAAAATATGTTTCAGAATTAGTAGAATAATTTCGAACAGCACAGCTTCACTCTGAATTACAAGGTTCATATGATACCTTTTTATATTGCCTTTCATATTCCCTAAAAATTTGCATTCTCTGGTTTAGCGAACGTTGAGTCAGTACGGCTATGATTTGTTTTTCGTTGGTTCCCCAGCCTTTTATTGCTTTTCGTAGAGTCGTAGCATCCTTTGCCGCATCAAATAATGGGTAGTCTATAATCGTTGGTTTATGATACTTTGTCTGTACAAAATATTAAATATGAATAATAATTATACAGAAAACCATAACTTTTGTGCTTTGCTTATAAAAATATAAGTTTCCTCTATACCATTTCAACTAGATGAAACTTCAAAATTACTATAAAAAGAAGCAATATCAAAGGAACTGCTTGTAGTAGTTGCCCCATTTTACTTTACAAACGCAGCGCAGACTGAGCCTCATTTCAGCAATAAGCATGTAGTTATGAAATACCAAGAAATCTGAGAAATAAAACAATGCTTTCGTATATAATACGTTATATATGAGATTGCGCAAACTGTAAATATTACTCAAATGTGATTGATTGAGCACAAAGGTGAGGAACAAGCGAATATGTTCTAATATAGCTTCCATTGCGCAATAAATGTATAAACATATTTTTTTGGCACTACACCAGTCACAAAAACATGATTACATAAAATATATTATTATAGACCGTGACAAAAACTGGACAAACAGTCGCGACTGTTAAAGTACTTAGTATTACTACCAAGAGTGTCCAGAAAGGCTGAGCCTTTTTTATTGAATAGTAACCGAGATACGTCCATAGGTTGAACATAAGGAGTACTGCGACTACTACCTTCGGCAGGTGAAGGTGCAGGTCACCAATCTGCAGTTTATAAGCTGAGACAGGACCCACAAGAAGCGAAAGAATATACGTAAGTACATATAGTCTAACTTTAAGTGGAAAAATTTCCAAAACGGCAATTGTCTTTTTAGACGTATATCACCAGAATCATCGTCTACCTGACAAATCTTTTGCACGTAAAACAATGCTGTGTTAAGAAAGTGTCAATTGCTGCAGTTATAATTCCTGCTGCCATTTCACAATGCCTCAATTTAAATTGCCCGTCAAAATTTAAATTCAATCACAGGGTAACCACACTATGATATACTGATAGTTGTATGCACGTATACCTTTATGATCAAATACTAGAGTACGTGTAGCGTATGTATCCGTACGGCGGATTCTCATATTGTTGCCACTACTACAGATGAGGTTATATACACATCATGTACCAATTGCAAGTCAATGGCGTTGGGGTCGACGTAGCAACCTTGAGCTATAGCGTCACGAGTTCTAATCTTTCGTATGGAAATATTTTTTGCTGATTTTAAACGCATCGACTTGCATTGCTTCGTTGCTTGCATGCCTATACCATCTCCTTGCGACCGATTGCTGCATGTTGCCATCATGTACAGTCCTGTTTTTATTGTCGTATGCACGTTGAAAGAGCTGAAGTATATGTTCATTCGCACCGAACCGAGAAATTCTGCATAGGAAATGTGTTCGTTCGACATAAGGCAACCAACAAATTCTTCATAAGAAATGCGTTTCGTTTGCATCGAATAACAAATGTATTCGTTCGCATCGAACAACTTCTGATCATAAGGCAACCAACAAATTCTTCATAAGAAATGCGTTCGTTCGCATCGAATAACAAATGTATTCGTTCGCATCACCGAACAACTACTACTCCATGGTTACATCCTTTATTCCGGCCACTTGCCGAAGTGCCGTTGCTATACCACTGAAAGATATTTTCTTGACAGGTAACCTGCTGTCAGACATTTTGTCATTCAATTTTTCGTGGAATTGTTAGTGAGGAAGCTCATTTGTTGGTTCGCATCGAACAACTACTCATAAGGGCAACCAACAAATTCTTCATAAGAAATGAGTTCGTTCGCGTCGAACAACTACTACCAATAACGACTTCGAATTCAAGTAGGTCTACCCACATCCTTAGCCAGAGTTATAAGTTATTTTTTAAATTTTAATTGAGCTATGAGACCGTGTCTTATTATTCGCGTTGATTATATTATATTATATTGATTGCTGGGAGGTGGAGGATAGTTGTCGGGTCAAACGTTGGTTTTGGGAGAATAATTAAATGTAGGAAGCGGTGGATCGTTAAATTTTGTTTTTGGTGTATTAAGAAATGTTAATTGGGGAAATATTTAAACTTAGATTTTGTTTATCAGGGACTAGGAAAGGATTTAATCGTGTTTTCGAGTAATGGTTTTGGGGTCCTTCCATGGGAAGGACGGGCCTAACTTGTTGCAATATATTTTAATAAAAATGAAGGTCAACCACCAAGTGTGCAAAATAAAACTAGAAAATTTCAACAAAGAGAAATGCCATTTTAAAATTATTTCATCCACTTTTCTCCAATATATATATACTAAAATATTATGCCAACATTAACGACAGTGGGATGCCGGTATAACGGTAAATGGTGGTCAGAAAATGCGAACCAATTTCATGACTTTTGGTTTGCCCTTGCAAGCCTGTGCCTTCCCACTGTCAAATATGATGACGCTCACGTGTTAGTTTTACTTACTCGTTGAGCAGATTCAACGGCGTCTGAGTCCGTACCCTGTCTGGTTTTACTAGTCAGTGTGTCTGCACCGGCGTCCGTCAAAAAAGGCTCAGCCTTTCTAATTTGGCATTGCTTATGCTTACCAGTTTAGTTTTGCCACTTTTTGAAAACTATTTATCATATACCATTATCATTACTTGCTTGATTGCATACAATAAAATATTTAAATGAGCGTAGTTATCAATATTTAGTAATATTACAAAGGCATAATTGTCTACTATGAATTTATTATGTCCATTCTTTTATCACTTTTACACGATTGCCAAGAATGAAGTACTTATCCAAGAGCTTGTACTTTTCTCTCGTTCATTTTTTTGGTTACACGATTGAAATTTAAATTAAAACAAATTTCTACACAAAGTCCAATTAATCCTGCCATAAGTCCAAACCACCAGCAGAAGAAGCAAGTGATTAGCTTCTGCAACTTGAATGTGCCCTCAACCGTATTATATTCAGTTGCTGAGACATGGCTTCGTGTGTTAGTAGCCCTGTCCAACTTTCTTTTGTCAGCTTTTACAGCGCCCATGTGCCACTCCCACCACTTTGAAATAAGTCCCATATTCATTGCGCTTCTTATTGTGCGGTCAAAATTGTGTCTATAGATCCACCGCTTTTGATAAATCTGCAAACGACATAATAATATATTAATGTTCTTGATTTGATGCGTATGAATGATACGACGCAATCAATATCATTAAATTCTTTCATGTTTCCTTACCACTCCACCTTCTACAAAGTTTGCATTTGATCGTGAAAGTTGCAATGGGCTATCTCCATTTCTGGAACAAGTGATACTGTTTGCAATCGCATAAGTTGCGACGCCTTCTCCGGTAATACATGCAAAGTTTTCGGAAGCTGCTTTCCTGACGCATTCTGTAGCGTTTGGAACCAATATAGATTTTGCAAATATGTTTTCATAGGTTTTTCCTCCACCGGAAGCAAATACGATGTACGCTGTTTCACCTAAGAAAGAGAAACATTGCAACTTTGTATTCTACATAAAGTATAGAAACAGCTTCAGATATATATTGATTACATACCTTTCCCAAGAGCATTTATTCCTATGCTAATTCCAGAATTTAAAAGCTCGTCAAATGTACCAGGCACAAAGGAACTCTCTGGAAACCCCATCAAAGAAGCCAACTTTGCTTTGTAAGCAGTGGCTATCACAAATGAAAAGAAGAGCCAACCTGCCAAAAGGGCACGAATTGATGAGCCGGATACACCAATCAGTGGCTTCCACGATTGCTCCAGGAATGTCGCAATGACACAACCAATAATACTTCTGGAGGACCAGTAACTACGCCGCCCACGTGCATTATAATCTTTTACTTTCACCAGAAATTCACTCACCACTTTGAGAGTCACTGCACTTATCACAACACTAATAACGAACATGATCCATGTGGCTGTTGTAAATGGGCGAAACATAATATTTTTAGGAAAGTGATATTTCACCTTGTGAGTAACAAAGACAAGTCCTCTATAAGCAAATGGTGATGCCCACTCCACCACTCCTATTCGACTGTAAATGTGTGAGATATCTACTGACATATGAGCCACACCTTTTTTGACATCTCCAACTGCACCACTCCACTCCCCATTTTCAAGGTGGGCGCCACTAGCTCCACCGTTTGATGAGAAGAAATATTCACAAGTAAAATTAAACTTTCTCTCGGCTTCTCTCAGCCAATAAAGGTAAAGGCCACGGGTGGCATGAAAACGACCGTTCTTAGTCATCTTAATTTCCAACGCTGAGGGGTAATTTGGTACGGATACGAGAATATGTTGACCCTGTAGATCTTTAGTGTAATCTGGGAACAATTCGTCAATGGCTACATCATTTACGTCTGGCTTATTCGTGCTTAAAAATTCACCTTGCCAGTTAATACTGAGTGTATTGGAATTGGAAGGCATAAGGATTTCCATTTTATATTTTAATGCAACTTGGAATCTCTGCTTTGAACGGTTTTTTCTAGTTACGAAAAATATAAAGTAGTCCTCATCCTTGTTAAGGATTGGCTCGTGAGTTTCAAGTAGTGCGCTTAAAATATTAATATTTTCAGTGAAAATTGCACCGACACCACAATTTTTCACTTTTCGTAGTCGATGGTAGTCTTTTTTCTGGAAAGATTCTAATGTTGATTGATTCCTATATGATGATGTCGTCAATATAATTGAGCCTGGGGCGTTGTGAGATTTGGTTTGTAGTTGAAGGAGTTGCTGCAGTGGATGCTCAATCGTAGAAATAAATTTGGGGCGTAACATGACTAGATTGCAACTTTGTAAATCTCCTCGTTCAACAGTGGATAAAAATTCGCTCAATTTTTCTTGTCCAAATTGAAAGTTATATCTTGAAAATGGTATGTCTTCAAGAGAGAGTTGAACAAGGAGTAGAGAAAGTAGCTTAGAAGAATACATGGTTCTTGCAGATACTTGGACAAAAAATGACTTCGATTGTAAATACTTTTTGCACAAGAAACAAATATTTAGAATTGCAGAATAGTCTAGTCTCGTCTAGTCTGACATCTGACACTCATTACCGTTTGTAATAACGTGCACCCAATTAGAATATAGAATTGTTGAAGTGGGTTCCATTGTGATAATATTCTTTATTAAAACACCGAACAAAGACGAAATAATCGTACTCAACGGAGACACAAATAATTGAAGTAATTGAAGTGTCAAGTTCTAATAGGGTCTGCAAACACTTTCCCACAATTCTGACTTAATGTAGTGTTTTAGAATATTTAGTAAACCCAACTAATACATGTGCGAATAATGCAATTACAATAAATTATAAACATTATCAAAATTAAGATGATGATGCATGAACAGTCTGCATGACGTCATTCAGTCCAGTTCATTTCCTGCACTCTCCATTGTATACAAGGCCAAAGCACATAAAGAAACTGATATACGTGCAACGTGTATTTACTGTAATGTCGCGAAAAAATGAGTCATGTAATGTCACATGTTATCATAAAGTTCATCACATCAATAAACGGCTAAACTCTCTGGGATATGTACAATGCATACATGTGAAAACTGTGTGCATTTTTAGGTTGTATGTAATAATAGCTCATTAAAAAGGTTTTGTTGACACAATATATTTGCTTGAGCAACCAAAATCCATTCAATATATGTCTAGTTAATCTATATAACTCTTTGCTAGATACTTTATATTTTATTATTTTTGTGTGTACATGTACATCCAACACAATAAAAGTAATAATATATAACACGCATGTAAAACATAATTTTCATGTGAATTTCATGTGGTAAGCTTGGTATACATGCAAACATCTTGTAGTTGTAATGTCATATCATAATAATATGCCATGCTTATGTATGTAAAATGACTTGTAGATGTTGATTTCTGGGTTTTAAGAAAGTAGTTTGCTTCTGTGAACGTAATGAATTAAATCAGCTTAAAACCTTCCATAAGCTTAGGAAAACTAACAAAACATCGAGTCAAAGCAAGCTTTCGATGTTACAATGTTATTATTATACATTTACGCACATGCACGGGGATAAAATGATTCGTTAAAAAATAAAAATTTAACTAAACCACATTTTGCGCAAAATATATATTTGACACTGGATATAAAACTAAAAACATTTTATTAAACGTTTTTAAAATTTATTGGATTTATAAAAAAAACTTTATTCCGCGATCTTTGGAAATTCAATTTTTTATTCATGTGGTTGCGAAATGTCAATATATGTATGCATAATGTGTAGAAGTAGAAGGTTAATTTTTATGTAATAATGTGTGTCTGTACTTCAATGTCAATTTTTATGCCGATTTTTCTGCAGCTGCTACACTACCATGCCACGATGAATGATGGAGCCGACAGCCAAGCGTCATTTTTCTTATCCAACAGAATTTTATGACTTCTAAGAAGAAGAACGTCGCGTTCTTAAAAATGGTTTTAAATGTCTACACTAAGACTAACACAAAAAGAAAAGCGTATCTTGTATGTACATATCACAAAGCATCAACAAGTTGGTCATAGACTAGATTTTCAGTATCACGGGTAGAAGTACTCGGTGAAACAATATTGGAGACTACATTTTGTATTCCACTTCAATACTGTTCGTATTCTTGGATTGGAAGTGAAACGATAACGATACAGGCAAAGAATTCACAAATCTGTCCATCTTTTTCCGTGTAAATACAACGAAGAAATATTTTTTATATTGGAGAAAAACATTCAAATAAGGTATACTATATACACTATGAAGAAACTCTTTGCAAAATTATAATAATTACGGATTTCCAAAAGAAAGGGTTCTAAATTCTAAATCAAAACTGCTGCATTATTTAATAACCGAAGTATTTACATCAGTATTAAACCAAATTTCTTTTATACTTCCAGCTGGAAACAAAATGACTGCTGGACTCCGAGCCTTTGTGACTGGCTTGGCCACACTCGGGTTCATGATCCTAGTTGCCTGTAAACTGCAAAAACGTATAGACTGGAGTTGGTGGATTGTGTTCATCCCAATGTCAATTTACCACATTCTCGTTCTCGTCTACGCTTCCTTCTTCGCCTACGCTCGATATCAGCACCGTCATCAAAACGTTGAGGTTATTGTGGCTACTCATGAAATGCGAATTTTCATCAACACCATTCTTTGCCTCGTCATGCAGTTCACGCTGTGTGTAAAATTAGATCATCCTCATCTGGAGATACCCACCTGGAGCGTGCTTTTGCCATTGTGGATAATGCTTGCAATGTTTCTTATCGGGGCGGTTTGGGGACTGCGTGATTATTTCAAATATGAGTAAATGATGGATATTAGTAATTGTAAGTTCAAAATTTTACATTTATTTTTTCATATTTGATCTAAACAACTTTGTGAACTTTTTAGAGCCATTGCATGCAGAGAAAATGAAATGGAATAAATTTTGTAAACTTTAATAATGAAAAAGATTATAATTAAGCATATAGAAACGCTGATTCATTACACACTACGTGTAAATAGGAACATTTTATTAGAAATCAATAGCATTCGGTATTCGATTCAATTCATGTGTATGTGTGGGTTACATTCTTCTAATATAAAGGGATGTAATGTAATGTGAACTCTTGGGAGCAACGTAAGATAAGCATACGGACCAATACCTCAATCATAGGCATATTAATATTTTACCCTATTTTGGAATATTTCATAGTTCAAAGCTAGAAAGTAAATTATTTTTTGTATATTTATGTAGATTTGATGGAAAAACTTAAAGTAAAAAATTTCACTGTGTACTAGACAAGCAGACTAGCAAGTTTTAAGGAATTCGGAGCCGATTAATTTAACCATATACATAGTTAGGCAAACCAGCATTTTTCTGTCCGCTATTGTTATGTGAGGAGGAAAAATTGGAACATGATATTTGGTAATTGGCCCATATTATATTGAAATAAACTTTTTTCCAAATGAAGTCGTAGGAGCAACGTTAAGATAATCAAACTGAACAATAGTTCAGTCACAGTTGAATATTATTACTTTAAACCCTGATTTTAGAATATTTCATAGTTCAAAGCTAAAAAAGTAAAACGTGATTTTCATTATTTATTAATCAATCATAGTGCCACAAACCCAATAAAATCAAACAAATAATAACAACTATTCCAACATTTCCAAGCGATAAATGGTGCACGTACTGTGCTTCTGAATATTGGAAGATTACAACTTTCAACACTTTCTCTATTATGTTACTCATTCATATTTGACATATATTGAAATGATTTGATTTTACATTATAAAAACATAATCCGCTTGATAATTATTGATAAATTAGATGCCCGAATTCGAAAAATAAGTGGAGAGTATGTGAAAGAAATCGCGGAACATATTCACAAGTTTTGTTAGAGGATTTAATGGATTTAAAGGAAGAAATTCATATTAAGTTCATATTGATTAATAAGTTTCAAATGCTGACTGTGTGAATGGCAAAAGTTGTTCCACGGCATATGGTTGGTAAGGTAGTTTGCCTTTAATATCTATCCATGGAACCAAGACCTAAACGGATTATAACAAACTGTTTTTTTTAAAATGAACCATGAACCATTTTACAAATAATTGTATCCAACCTCACCTAGGGTTTCGATAAGTTGTAAAACATTCATTTTGTAGTACTGGTTTGTGACATAGTCGGTCTCTTTTTCACATCTCTCTGGATCAATACGAGAGCCACTCTGCAAAAAATATTATTTACAATATTAAAATTCAAATTGATCCTGCTATGGCTTTGTCAAGTAAAAAAATGATGATGTAGATAGAAGCTCACAAGAACACAGTTGATTCTGAACTCCAATGATGAAAGATAGTCTTCCTTGAAGTAGTCCCAATCGGTTATGAGGTACTCAGTGTAGTCATTCTTAATAGGCTCATATACTTCGACAGTGCCGTCTGAGTAAACACTTGTGATATTTTCAATATTAGCTCTTATATAATTGAGCTTGAAATCAATGGTCAAGTTACTAATTTGGATTCCCAAATCTTCCACAAAACCATAATCAAATGTGGTGTTCAATGTCAGGTTGTTGATGGCTATGTACAAGTCCCGGTTAAAATACTCGTCATTATTAATGTTGTCCGTGATACTGAACACAAAGTCTGGACTGTGCCACACGAAGAGAGGTGCATGGAACGAGTTTTTGAAAGTTGTTGGCGTCACTTCGTTAACCGAAGTGGTTCGTTTTTGCCCAATCATCTGAGTGTTTTCGGTTTTTAAAGTTAGCGTGTCATCAATGCAGAAGAAGAAGCAAAATTCAAACCTGTATGACCAATTGATTTCTGGAATGGGCGTTTTCTCCTCTACTTTAATGCTTTGGACAAGCAATGAGCGGATATCGATGAAGAAGTAGTCCACCCATGGAAGGTCGTCCGTTGAAAATAGGGACCTCCATGTTACCTCACTATATTTTTTTGGCTGCAGCTTTGATAGGGTGAGAAGTGCGAGTTTTTCGGGCACTGACAACGACTTCAAATCTGTGATTTTATTCTTGCTTTTCTCTGGCGCTGCTAAGGCCAATAACGCTGAAGCAGCGCATGCCAAGAATATTATTGCAACCGAATGCTTCATGATTTATGGCGTGTGTGTGTGTTCAGCTTCAAAGTTTAAGATACAATACTTTGCGTTTTAGTGGATTTAAAATGAACAGTTTATCATCATGTAGCAAGCAAATGCTTATCGTTTTTCAAGGATGAACTGGCATTAGTGTGAATATGGTCAAAGTTAAATGTCACATCGGTTTGACAAATTGAAAGTGCCAATGAATCCGTATGATATAACTTGGTGATAAACTGAAAGATATCAGCGGTTTCGGATCTTTATAATTTTCCAATTATAGTATCGTTTGCATGATAGCACAGATGAATGATTAGCTGATGGACATCCTACTGACTGATAAAATTTGAGTCCGTGTCAAAGCAAGAGTTTCCGATAATGTTTCACATTATGCAAAGTTCCACTTAAACATTATATGTCATTATCATCAATCATTCAATCAGCTTTTATTAATAGAATATAGAATAAAATTTATTTTCAAGAGGTTATCATTTAATCAGTCGCTTTTACATCCATTTGCACTAATTACCCCAGACACCGCGTTGTAGCGAAACAACATTTTCATTATCCATAGATAACATATAGACTTCGTAAATTTTCTTCATACTAATTCTGAAAACTCAACGTCAGCCTATGAAACAACATAGAAGTAGAACAAATACCATTTTAGCATAAACTATAACATACTACCTAACTACGCATACTAAAGTAGAATTTGATTTAAATACGTTAGAATTTAGACATCATCATATCATTTGTTTTAACGCTACATAAAAATTACAACAATCTGGTCCGGTCCATCTGTACAAGCATATTTTTTGGCCAAAGGTCTCTACTATCGAGCTGAGCTGCTCATTCATAAATAATAAACATTGTCTGTGAAGAGATATCGATCATGTCTAGGATACACTTTGACCGTTATGCTGTAACTAACAGTACAGCGTTCTGTCTCTATCCAACAGATATCCACAACGAATACTTGATGAAGCACGTGGCACGTGGACGAAGCACGAGGGTGAAGGTACACCTACAACGCTAAATTGAAAAAAAAATCCTATTTGGCCTAAAATGTCAGAATATTGAGTTTAATACTGGGTTTTAATACGTAAAATATGTTTGTATGTTGCCTAAAATTCTGTTGCGTTGCTGTATGCAAATTCTTTTAAAATAAAAAAATAAATATTTGACCAACTCAATTTAACTGCTTTTGGCGGCCCTGTCCATTTGATTGTAACATGGTAAAAACTAGAGCATGGTAGGCATGGTTGTAGGAATTTTCTACAAACAAAGTTATACTGCCCATACCCAATTTGTGACATGTTTAGGGGCTGGATTGTTGAAAATCATTTTTACATCCAAGCGGTCAATCAATGCAGGTCAACGAATTAATTCCGCAGCTTTCTCCGTGCTCTAAAACAGCTTCTAGGCTGAATATGCAGGAAAAATTGAAAGGCATGTTTAAATTAATACAAAATGAATAATTGATGCAGATGAATTGAATCTAAAGAAATTTGACAAGTATGCAATGTCCAGTACAATGCCCAATCGAACAAAACTCATTATTCCTAAAGTAGCTATGTAGTTCCTTCATGGAATAAAATGTTTGAAATATCTTTTAAAATATTGAACAATAAAAGGAACTAATTCGTATACTAATATTCTTCATTTTAAATTACTTTCAAACCTACAATGTAGGTTGATGAGAAATGATCAGTTACAAAAACGCATTAAGCTGAAACACGAATATGTTTGAAAATTTATAATAAAAAAAATGTTTTCACATAGACAGAAAAAGCAGCCGCAACATAACTTACACTACAGTATGGTCGAAGTTGAAGCTGTCTATTACTCCAGTTGGAAAGTGTCACATATAGGCTTAGGAATACAAAATTTTGCGTTCCAGAAGACGCCAAGTCAAGTTCAGAATTTATCTTTGGACGCAGTAATATGTATACCTTCAATTCAACAACTCTTTAATAAAAGTAATCCCCACCACCTTCAATATGATTACAAAGCGCATGAAAAGAATATTGCGCTATAGGGTGAAGGCAATGATCTACCTTTCTGGTGCTAGCAACATTGACTGGGACGATGAGAGAGACTGCATGATCCCTGCCAACAACTATTTGCACTGGAATGTGGAACTTTTGTTCAGATGTGGATTAGGGTATCCCTTCATTATGTCAGCGAATTTACTTTTGTCATCAAAGGAGGGTCAGAATTCCCAGTCTTTACAAGAGTTCGGAGTTTACATACTTGGTTGGGTGGAGGTCTGCTTAATTTCTGCTATATTAACGGCTACTTACCGTTTTAATGAATATAGGTCTGAAACACTTCACATGATGAATGAGGTGTTTCGTTGTTCGGAGAAAATGGAAGGTGAGTCAATACAAATTTGATCTTGATAATATATATGTATAGAATGTAATAATGTACAATATGTAAAATGTCATTAGAATTCATGCACGAGAGAAAATGTCAACTTAGTGGCAAGCAAAGACAAAAAATTGTAGTAGGCGAATGGCTCATTACATTTGCTGCAGTGATAAGTACATTCGTACCATTGGGATTTGTAGCATGCGTCTGTCACCCACTGGAACCAACTCACAGAATGATTGAGGAATGGTTAGAAGTGAATGTTTCCCTGCAGTTTAGGTTCATTCCATTCCTTCTCCTGATAATGTCAGTGATATCCAAAGCAGCGGTTACCGTCTTCAACGGAATAATCTTTGGCTTCTGCTACCTTCTTGTAGCGAATATCGGCATTTCATCGATAATTCCTGAGCACGTCACGACCCAGGTACAACCACAGGCTTCGGCTTCTAACCGAACCGCAATACGGTGCAACGTTCAAACAAAATGCTTTGGAACTTTGGATGATATGACTGTGATCCGAATGTACAGGACCCAACAGGTACTCAACGTTCTCATTAATGAGATATATGGCTCCATGCTCATGTCATTTCATCATGTTGCAGCTCTGGTGGTATTTGTCGGCTTGGGATTGACCCTTATTAAAGTTCCTGGAGACATTCTGATCAGTTCTGGGCCACTGATTTTCATTGTTCTTGTTATTGGTCCTTGCCTCCCACCCTTTGTTGAATATTGGGAAACAGTGGAAATTGCTGAGGTAACTGAGGTCTCAAAAATCTTTTTGACGAAATGTAGACACCTGTTGAGTAGGCGTTCTATGCTGAGAAAGGTTGTGATGAGTTGTCCGACATTAACCTTAAAAGCAGGACACCCCTTTTTCAAAATTACTAAACATACTTTCCTTGAGTTCATGCATCAAGGGATTGATTTTATGATCAGTATTTTGGCTGCGAATGCAGACTTGGTTTTAACATGAAATAGTACAAGGGAGCAAATTTTTCACTTTCGTTGTAAACATAATATTATTAATATTATATCTATGTTCCAGCCTGTTGGACTAATAACAAGTAAATGGTGTTAATAATAAAATTATAAGCTTTATTATTCTAATCGTAAAAATCATAAGTACAGATATTAATTTTACATAATTTTGTTAAGATGGCTATTAATTAAACATATTGCATTACTTATAAATGTTGAATGATTAAATAATAATTATAACTGTTGAAAATAATATGATAAAATAAAATTTCTACGTACATCAATCTGGGGAAATGTGCAATACCAAACTCTATTTCACTTTCATGAGAAATTGGTCCAGCCAGCTGCCTAGTTAAAGCATATTCCATGAAAATAATATGATAACTTGTTTGTGCAAATATATGCAGAAAAGGGCATTCGAATCTATATATTACAGTTTGGCACCTTCATTCTTAGTTGGGTAGAGAGGTCTGCTTAATCACTACTCAAAGATTCAAGGTTCAAACAAAATGCTTTTGATTGACCTTAAAATCAGCAAAATACCCTTTCTACAATTCACCAAACAAGCTTTCTTCGAATTCGTGGAAAGGGATTAGATTTATTGATCAGTATCTTGGCGTCAGATTAACATGAAATAATGAAATAAACCACCATGACTATGTATGCAGGATTTTTTCTGTATTTAATTTTATTCTTGCATTTCCTTCATGTTTAGCTTCGACAATTATGAATATTAAATACAAATTTACGTGAATTTAACACTTGACTATCGGCTATTTGAAGTTGTCTGTTTTGAATTGTTCATATCCAACCTTTCCTTTGCGCGATAAATCTTGGACTGAATATAGAAGGAGCCGCCTTGAGATGTCTGATTGATTTTGAACAAATGGTCGAATCGTTTCTGAACTTCTTCCGGCTTTGACTGATCCTCTGGGCTGACGTTAAGAATTTGTCGGGCTTCTTCAACTGATATTCCATGACGCAAATTGGTTGCAGTGTCGTTGTCCATGCCTTTTCCACTGGCACCACTACTACGACCACCCTGACGAGCTGCTGCGGCTGCCTGGCTAGCAAGATACTCTTGTCGCAAGGCTGTGACGAAGGCTCGACCTACCGCGCGTGTACCCAATACAAGAATCTGAAGCAGGTACTTTGCCATTCTAACCAAAGTTGATTCGAGTTGCATAAATGTATAAACGTATAGTTGGCGATGGTCCCAATTTAGAGTCTACGCAACTAACTCGTATATTTTATGTTCCGTTCCAGTTTCTGAAGGGTAAAATAATAAATTACAGTTCGCCAAATAAAACGCTCGCCTTGGTCACCACTGGTCTGATCTTATCTTGTGTTATTGATGCTACAAGGCAAGTTAACCTATGACAGTTTCGATTTACTTACTCAGGCTCATATATATATACACCGTCCAATATACTCAATAAAAACAGAAGTTGTTTTTTGACATTGTTTTACAAACGGCTTCAATACAAAATATAACGAATCCAATAACAAGCCCTCCAAACAAGCAAAGAAAACAACTAACTAGCTTTTCCATCTTGAGTACACCGTCGTCGTCGCCTTCATTAGTCAATACTATGTTTCCCACATCAACCTTGTCTGACTTTCTTTTATCTGCTTTCACCGAGTCCAGATGCAGCTGCCACCATTTTGTAATTAGCCCCATGTTCATTGCATTTTTAATCGTTTGGTCGAAATCGTGTTTGTAGATCCACCTCTTTTGATAAATCTGATTCGAAAAAAAACATAACTTAAATATTGTGTTAATATACAACACAAAAATGGAAAATGGGGTTGGTTTTATTACCAGCCCTCCTTCAACAAAGTTGGCTTGTGAACTTGAGAGTTGTAATGGGTTGTGTCCATTTTTTAGGGTGACGCTTTTAGCTATTGCATAAGTTGCAATACCTTCGCCAGTAATGCATGCAAAGTTTTTGTGTGCCGCTTTCAAAACACATTCTGTTGCGTTTGGGTGTAAGGTTGCTCGTGAAAAGATTCCTTCATAGGTGCGTCCTCCACCCGATGAAAACACAATGTACGCTAGTTCCCCTAATAGAAATTCAATTTCCCATTAAGCCACCTACAAGTTTATTGTAAAATACCAGCAAAACCTTTAACCTTTAATATACCTTTTCCTCGAACATTTATCCCAATTGAAAGATCCGAATTTAAAAGTTCCTTGTAAGAACTTGGTATGAACGACGCTACCGCAACTCCCATCAAAGCCGTTAACTTTGCCTGGTACGCTGAACCAGTCACAAACGCAAACAACAACCAACACACGAAAAGTATACGAATTGCTGGGCAGTAAACGGTATTCGGGAGGTTCCACCGTTGCCCCAAGAAGGTTGCTGTGAGGTAACCAAGAATATTTTGAATGCTCCAGTAGTAGCGATAACTGTCGCATTTGGAATCATAATACTTGGTGGATATAGTTGATCTTTCTCTAAACATGGACTCTATTACAGCTACAACTTTAAAACAGATGGCGCTAACCCCAACACCTACAACAAAAACGGCCCACATTGCCAGTTTGAATGGGCGAAGAACAACGTTTTGACGAAAGCGATATTCTGCCTTTCGTACAATAAACACGAGTCCCCTATAATAAAATGGGGAGGCCCACTCAACCACGTTATGACGACTGTAAATATGAGAAATATCAAGAGACATGTGAGCCAAGCCATTTAAAACGTCCCCAATACCGCCTGTCCACTTTCCATTTTCAACCTTGGTTCCACTAGCTCCTCCATTTGATGAGATGAAGTAGTTGCACGTGAAATTAAACTTTTTCTCAACTCCTTCTAACCAGTATAAGTACATGCCACGACGGGCATGAAGGTACCCATTTTTATCCGTTTCCATTTCAATTGCGGAGGGGTAGTCAGGAACAGATATTAGAAGCCCTTTTCCATGTAGATTTGAAGAAACGCGCGGAAAATTTATAGTCGTATTGAAACTGTTGATAACTATCACCATTTTATATTTCAAGGTCGTCCCAAGCCTCTCTGATCTTAAGAGCTTCTTCCCAACATTGTAGTCACTGGTGAAAAAGAGAAAGTAGTCTTCATCCGTTCGTAGAATATTCTCATGACTTTCACCTAAGATCTGGCCAAGGAAATAATTGCTTTCCTCTTGGTTTCGTTGCTCAAATTTCTCAAAGAAGATGATGCCAACTGCGCAACTATTCTTTTTCAAAAGCCGAAGGTAATCGTCGTTTCGAAATAATAGTGATGAGTTTCTTTGTGTAGTTGATATTGAATATGAACCTGGGGCAATGTGAGATTCCTTTGTATAATGATAAAATTTGCCGAGTAAATACTCAAACAAGTCGTTAGGATCGTAAGAAGTATGGAAGATGACTTGTTTGCAACAGTGTAAATTTAATTTTACAAATTCATTCAGTAAGCCATTGATTACAGCTTTCTGAAATGTAAAAGGTGTAAAGTTCCCTAAGGATAAATGAAGTAATATAAGAAACATTACAATGGAAAACATTTTGGTTCTTCTTGTTATATTTTTAGTAACTATTTTGCGCAAAATTTATGAATATGTATTTGCACTTTGTCAGTTTGGTTTTCAATGCTTAACTAGTGGTGGGTGGCGAAATGCAAACAATGTTACTACACTAAATGTTGGGCTAATTCGCAACGTTAAGAGGAACCTTTTGCATCGCAATGATACAACATGTAGATAGTTTTTTGTGTTAAAAGAAATTGACTGGTTGACAGCATCAACTTCAAACATTCATTCCGTTTGCATGTTGTAATTAAACTAAACTTCTAGCATTCAAAGCCCATGCTGTGTATTTACGCCAATGTCCATTGTCCTTTAAATAACGCACTGACAAAAATAACACAACGTGTGTTGTCATTGTACTTAATTAACGTTCATGACCTAATGGATGATGGAATTTTCTTCTACCAATGAACCTTTTGAGTTGTAATTAATGGTCTCATTACAAATTATGAAAGAAATTGCCAAATTGTTTCCATTAATGTAGAAAGCATTCGACATATTCAATATTTAATTGTTGTAAACACATTTATAATAAAAATGACAGTCGACTTGTTACACTGTTCGATGGAGTGCAAAATTTGAAGAAAAATGCAAAGAAGCTCAATAATACATGCACAATGTACATAAACATAAAAAAACTAATTACCGATAGCACTTCAGTAAAAAATGAAAACAAGTTGACCTAATTTCTATGCAAAATATAATGAACCCTACCAAAAGCAATGTTGAACAGCAAACCAAGCAACTGACAAGTTTATCAATCTTAAGACCATTACTATCATCATCATCGCTAGTTGCAGCTCTTGTCAAATGATTTCCTTTTTTAATGAGTTTGTCTGACTTTCGTTTGTCTGCTCTCACAGAATTCATGTGCCATTCCCACCATTTAGCAATTAGTCCCATATTCATCGCATTTCTTATTGTTTGATCAAACTGTTGTCGGTAAATCCATCTCTTTTGATAAATCTAGCCGTATTATAGAACATATAATAATATGTTATTACTTACAGGCATCAGTTAAAAACATGTTTAAATTAAAAGGCAAGGTAAAACCTCTTACCACGCCACCTTCCACAAAGTTAGCCTTCGAATCTGAAAATTGTAGCGGGTTTTCTCCGTTTTTGAATGTTATACTGCTTGCAATCGTGTATGCAGCAACGCCTTCTCCAGATATGCATGCAAAGTTTTCAGCAACTGCCTTTAAAATGCATTCTGTAGCGTTTGGATAAACTGCTGACTTAACAAACAAGCCCTTGTAAATGTCTACCCCACCGGATATAAATGCTTGGTATGCCGATTCCCCTTGAAAAAATATGATATATAATGTAGATATAAATCAGCTTTAAAACTTGTATTCATATAGCTAGCTAGCATATTAAATTACAATATACCTTTGCCAAGAGCATTTATTCCAACCCGAAAATCAGAATCCAAAAGTTCTTCAAAGCAATTAGGGACAAATCCCGCTTCCGGAAACCCCATCAAAGACGTCAGCTTGGCTTGGTAAGCAGTAGCAGTCACCCAGGCAAAGAATAGCCAAAATGTGATTAAAATACGTATGGAAGAAATTTTAACAATGCCCTTTGGAAGATTCCAATGTTGTTCCAAGAAAGTAGCTGTGAAATAACCTGCAATACTTTGATTGCTCCAATTTTTGTTGGGGCTGCTAGTATTCATCATTCCAACTTTGAATAATATCTTGAAACAAAGTGCAGAGACCACCACTCCAGCAACAAACATTGACCACAATGCTGGAGTGAAAGCATGGAGGAGAATCCCTTTGGGGTAGTGGTATCTCGCCTTATGCACAACAAATACAAGACCTCGATAATGAAAAGGAGAAGCCCACTCTACCACACCTTCTCGACTGAATATGTGAGAAATGTCAATGGACATGTGAGCCAAGCCATTTACAACATCTCCAACACCTCCACTCCACTTCCCGTTCTCAAGTAGTGTTCCAGCAGTACCACTTGTTGAGGGGAAATATTCACAAGTAAAGTTAAACTTTTTCTCAATCTCAGTCATCCACAATACATATAGTCCACGGGTGGCTTTAAGTTGCTGGCGATTGTCTAATTTCATTTCAATTGCAGAACCGTAATTAGGCACTGATACTCTTAAAGTTTTACCATGTAAGTTGTTTGTCAAATCTTGGAAAAAAAGTTTTGTTCCTGATTTGAAGGAAGCTTGCTTGTCGTTGAAAATTTTGCTTTGGATGACCACTACTACTTTATATTTGAACGTGGCTTGAAACTTGGCTGACTTTAAAAGCTTTTCCTTCACCTTGTGCTCAGTTGTGAAGAAAATGAAGTAGTCTTCATCCGTCCTGAGAACAGTATACATTGGCATTTTTGGCTTAATTAAATTGAAGAAACCAAATTCCTCTTCATGTTGAAAGATTGAAATGTCAAGAATACCTACAGCACAGTATCTCCCTGTCAAAAGTCGATTATAATCCTTGTATAGTGCGACGACCGATTTATTCGACTGGGGAAACGTCATTACATAAGAACCTGGGGCTACTCGAGATTCTTCTTGCCTACACAGTAATTCACTTAAAACAGATTCAAACACGGCAGTAGTGTGTTGAGAGTGTATAGTAACTTGCTTGCAGGTCCCTGAATTTGTTTCTTCAAAAATATTCAACAGCATCTCAAAATTTTCAGGCTGAAAACAAGGGGTTGCTGATGAAGTCCTATAGATAATTTCAGCAGTGAAAATGTGCATCACAATTAGTGAAACTAAATAGGAAATCATAGCGATAGCTCATGTTTTATTTTTACGAAGTAGTTCGTGATAATGAAATTTTAATACAAGTGTGTTTTTAAAAAAATGGTTGACCATTACCGTCTGAAGCTCACTACTAATGACGCATCGCATACGCGGCATGCAAAAACAGAAGCACTTAGTTAAAAAAATACCAAAAATCTCTATTCTTTAAGAGTGTTTACTTTACAAAAGTTGTCTACTATTTAGACCACGAAGGTGTGTTATCCGAAGCTTCATTTAATAATAATATTGTGGTATTGTTTGGTGCACTCAACGTATACTTTTATGCCACTTTTTATTACTATGCAAAACTTGCTATTTGTTACTATTTTAAGACTATTTTGCTCGGTTAAACAATTTTATTTTAGCTAGGAATGACGGTTTAAATTTTCAACCTCACATAAATTTTATTGACAACCAGGTAATCCTTTTATATGAATAATTATAGGGATAGTAAGAAGATTAGATAAGATAGTAAAATAAATAGTAAAAGCAGATGGAGTAGTTTGTATGTAGATGTTTTTTGTTTGAATGTCGAATACCATATAATCACGCATCCGAGTCAAATTCATTAAAGCATTGTAATCGCAAGCGTTTTGTGTTATGAGCTTTGGCCTCTAAGGATAAGGTATCGTGGCATTTGTCTCTAGTCTTTTATTACTTTAAAACGTAACCGTGTCAAAGGATAACTTATATAGCAATTGAGATTAACACATAAAAAGTGGGAGTGGGTGAAGTAGTAAAAGTGGAATTTTAATTAAATAAGTGGCAAATGGTCGGCAGGTGTAATAATATTATCGAAATATAAATATTGAACGTCTTATTTGGTGGGTTCCTTGTAGGTTTTCAATAACACAATCAATGTTTGAGTAGCTGTGAAAATAAGGTTTTGAGGTGGAAATGAACTTGTCCTCTAGAATGTTTGTACTACATACGTTCTCTTTGTCCTTACCTTGCCTTACGGTACATTACCTTTACCTTATGTCATATATATTTGTATTGAAAATATGGAATTTAATGTTGGTAGTATAAAAGTAGGTATTTTTTCATAATCAACGGAAAATTTGATAATCTATATAGATACTATACACATTAAAACCATGCTTTTAAGTTATAGTTATAACCAATAAAATGCTATCGCCAGAATGACGGCGAATATTTTGAAATTGGTTTTGTGTAGGTTCAACCAATATCTATTGTACAATCAAATAAGGTTGGTTTTATGAAGTACCTTAAACAATTATTAATATCATATGAATATATATCAGGCAATATTGTCGTACTTTCAATTTGGTGGAACAAATCGTTTATTTGCTAGGAAAACACCAGTAAAACTCCACAACTATACTATACTAATGCTATGCTAATGCAGTTTTAATATATGTATCTAAAAAGTGTTATGTTATACCCAATGAGCTTATAATATGAATATATAAACATCTCTGGTTATACCAAAACGAAAAACTCATACATGTATTACATCGGAGCATACAAAATACATGATACATGTACTAAATTCACAGGTACAGTATAGAAATCGATTAAATCGTTGTTCGTTCCATCAAACTAAATCCGATGATATAATTTAGATAATATTATAAATATGTTAGACTAACTTATGTCACATCTCAAAATTGGAAAATATAAAGCCGATATGCCTCAGTGTTATAAATCTTATAGCTTCAAAAATCTAAAACGTTTAAATTTTTTTTATTGATCAACTCCATTCACTTTAAAAGTTCAAAGCTGCTACTCAGTTTAAGGTATCCTTTCTACCTAAATGGAGCAACAAAAACTACTATTACTGTAATTCGTTTTTAATTTCTTTACCAAAAGTTTCCTCAAGGTCATCCAATTATATAAAATCACCAAAAACATGCTATTCATTCCCCCTGAGTTCAACGAGGGCTCTGTGCTAACCCCTCTAATAAAGAACGGAGTAACCCTTTACAAATGGACTTTTGGATTGATTCCATCGGTCATCGCTGACCTTGAAATTCAGGACAAATCTGTTCAACTGAAGCTGCACAAAGTAAATTGGAAAACTGTGATCTGGGACACATACTGTATTGTTAGCGTCTTCCTCTGTACAATATTTTTGGGTGCAGTTATCATTAAAAAGTTTTTCTTTTATCGAGAGATCAACCTGAATGCCTCGCAAACAGCTTTTTTAATAGGATCATTTGCGTCAGCATTGCTTCTTCTTGCACTGACACACATGTTGGCTTCAACTCGTAATGCTATTGTCAATTGTGCATGTTAATAGAAGTTTGGCTAACAAAATGGACTTGCGTAAGACTAGAATTTTTTATTTATACATAAAAGAAATCTTTTTGTTTTAATAGGCTTCATTTTACAATATAGGGTACATGGTAAATGACAGGGAGCACTTTCTAGCCGGCATCGTTCTCAATTTGTTCATGGTGGCCGTTGTATTACTTGGAATTCCTGCTCCATTCGTTGGCTGGATGGCTGAGTTGGAACCCTTTTCTATAATTTTAAATGAACTGTTTCTACCTCACCAATATTACCAAACTAGGATTGTAATTTTATTAAAGAATTCGTATACCCTTGCCGCAAGCATCGTTTGTCTTTGTTACGTTTTGAAGTACTTGTCTGTCGTGATAATATTGCCGTTGACGATGGGCATCGCTGGTAAATCATATTTTTCGTCTATGATGATGCCGAACTTGCCGGAAGAGAAATTTTTTCAATATTTTCTTCACTTTAGGCTCTACATAGTGATAGCTGAAAAGTTCATTAGTAAACTCACTTTGGTTTTGGTGATCTATAGTCAAGTGGTTTTGACGGGGATGGGCTGGATGTCTGTAAATGGGTTTTTTGTAGCACCACCTGTGATCGTTGCTTTCTCAGTGTGTAATTTTGTTAGCGGACTAACTACAGCTATCTTTGTCCTTCATCAAACTACTACTGGAAGGCTGTTAAGTAAGAAAGCGATTGAAATCAAACGAAGTCAGTTTGATACACGAAGTAGGGGCAGTAAAAGGTATTATTGGAACCTAAGGTGGAGAGCTCAACAACCTTTCAGTCTTAAATGTGGTGAATGGTTTTTACTCACCAAGGATGCGATAATCAATTACCTTAATGTTCTCAACACCAATTTGACAAATGCCATTTTACTAATAATACCCTAGCATAAAATATTAAATATATTTAAAAGCTGTAAAATCATGAGTATATGCGATGTAGGGAGTAAACAAAGATGTATATTTTAGGTGGAGAATTTTACCATAAATAAATCCATTTTCATTAAATCTTAAAGTTTTCTCGATATTACGTTCATTTCATACGCCTCACATCGACAAAAATTGAAAATTAGAAAATGTTGAATATGTATATCAGAGAAGTGCTTAAATTGGGTGAACCTTTTTATTTCCGCAAACATATTATATACGAGCTAATAAGCGTAATGTTGTTGTGAGTGTTAGAGTAAACAGGACTCGCCCTAATACTGATCACCAAAGTGCAAAAGTAGTTGAATCTATATGGCTTGCTAGTTTTGGTTGTCAATTCGAAACCAAAGCACAACAATAATTATTGGTGACAGATGAAATAAACATTGTAAAATGGCAGAAACATTTTTACATGCATATTTCAATTTTGCATACTATCTTCTGCTCGTGCCATACAGGTTCAAGAGAAATTTGCAATTGGGAACCTTTGACGTGATTGAATGGACTCCACAAAAGGTAACAAAGAAAACTTACTTTTAACTTTACGTAAAAATAATTTAATTTTTTCAGCATTGGACAGTTTTCATAGACCAACAAACATCAATCTCCTCTCACAGGTTCTGTGTGCCATATCTCACCTGGTAATCCTATTTCTCTACACTGTGAAAGTTCAGAGAGCTTATCTGGATATTTCATTTGAAAATCAGGCTTCTATATTTTCACTATTTGAAGTTACATTTTCTTTATTCTACAAAGCAGCCCTAGTGAAAACTTTCTGGAGCAAAAAGAGAATCATTTTAAGGATTCTCAACTCCTTCATTGTTGATGCCAACCTTAATATTTTGAGTTTCCAGAAATCATGCATGGAATCATCTTTCTTTTGCTACTTCTTGTTCAGCTTCTACTCTCTGGTTGCAGTTTCTCGTTTGTTATCCCCCAACATTGGGATTCTAGTCATGCGGAAGACACCTACCAATTTCACAATCGATTCCTTTACTAGTTGGTATTTCACCTTGAAATATGAAGCTAAATGCATATTTTTTCTTCAACAACCTTCTTTGGCCGATCTACATAAAACTGAACCAGTTTTCATAGTGCCCCAGGATGGCATTTGGCTTACAATGATCATTAGCATATTTATCTCTCGAGTTTTAATATCATACTTTTCGGATCTATTCGTTTTTATGATCGTACTGACACTCAACTCCCCCGTTAGAAATTTTACGAGACCACTGTACATAGAACTGGAAAATTGTAATATTTCTTTTGGGGATCAGACAAGAAAGCAACAGCGTGGGAAAGGAAAATGGTGATGGGGCAAGATAAGATTCCAAAAGCGAGAGCTTCTTCTATCCCATCGTCGATAACCCTACTGGTGGAACAATACGAAGCTTTAAAACGGCTCTCCTTCAAGCTGAACAATGTCATTGGAGCGACCTTCCTATTTTACGTGGGAGAATCAGTGATAGCATACGCCATTCACCTTTGCGATCGATTTGGATTTGGAATTCACAAACCAAACCCCATTCCCAATGCTGTCCATCTTGTCTTTTATGTTACAACCTTCCTAATTTTCTTCATTTCCTCAGAAATATGTCGACAGGTATAATCAGCATAATATTTCATAAAGAAAAAGTGACATTTATGTGTATATCTACAATTTAATAATGTAACTTCATTTCGTTCGTTTCTTCTCAGATGAACTTTTTTAAAAACTGGCTATTCGACAAAAGGCATTCCTTCAAATTAGACGTGAATGAATCCTTGTTTCTCCTAGACTCTTTGGCAAATAAGGTCGTTTCCATTTCTGCTTTTGACGTTGTCACCATGTCGTATTCCATGATTGGAACTGTAAGTTACAAAAATGCCTCATTTGACTACTACATTTTACATTTCCAACAAACCAAACATCATCCATCCTCCATATTTATAGTGCTTTTATCCTTTTCATTTGTAAAGATTTTAGGTCTCCTCCTTACATTCTTTATTGTCAGCTTGACGTCTCCTCATAAACAATGACTGATGATGACCAATAGAATATGGATGTGGAATTCCATAGAGGCCTAAATGAGCTAGTTGGATTACCATATGCTATAATAATGATGAAATAAAATTTTGGCGTCAATTAATCAAAAATGCAGTGCATTAAAACACACTAAATTAAAGACATCGTTCATCGTTTGAATTAAAATAATATTGTGTGAAAAGCCTTTATCAAAATGATTTTTTGTGGGCCTCTCCTCTCCCTTCATTTCATATGTAAAATGCATACTTCTTTCCATACAGCCAAAGCAGTTGAAAAGGAGACAAAGGTGCTCTTGCACAGCCGTAACTTTCTTCAGCCACTCTAAAAGCTTAACCCGGCAAACAGATGCTTACAAAAGGAACGAAAGCAAACAAGTGCGTTTCAACCAATTTCTCCAGAAATTAAAAAAAAATACAATTAAATTTATGACATTTGGTGAGATGACCAGTTTATTTTTATTCTTTAAGTGACACTCAATTGAGTGAAAATGGCTGATAATATGCATTCCTCTTCAATGCCCATAATACCCTCCACTTCCAAGTGTTTCGCAACTGCTTCCTCCTCCTCCTCTGTGGAGGTGAAGGGTAACAATGAATCTATTATGGCAATGTGTGACATTTGTGGGAGAGGCTTTTCCAATGAATCTTATGTCAATAGACACAAGAGAAATGTTCATTTTAAGAAGAGTGTGGCCGACGAGCATAAAAAATGTTCAAAGTGCAGGAGGACCTTCACTGACATGAGGAAATTTTGGCAGCATGTGGTCCTTGTCCATGAAATGAAAGAGGATGGAGACGATGAAGAGGATGAAGGACAAGGAGGTCCTCCTAAGGAGCCAGAACCGAGATTGGATCCAAGAGTGGTAATTGGATAATTTTTATTAAAGTGTTATTGGTTATAATGCACTTCAAATGCTGAAAATTAAAAATGATAGTGATTTTTATTTATTCATAGAACACAGTGTGGAAATCCTCTGCCAGGAGTGAAGCCACATGTAAAGAGTGTGGTAAGGAATTTGCAAACGTAAAAGAAGTGAAAAAGCATATTATGAACATTCATTTAAAAATGAAATGCGGAAAGAAGTTGAGAGATCAACATAACATGAATCGGCATATGAAGGATGTCCACTCTTTATCTGTAAGGGAAAATACGCATACTTTTAACTTACAAGATGAATTAACATTTATAGTTTCAACAGTGACAATTAACTATAATGTTCTGTTTATGTAATTTAAATTCTTGCGGCGGAATTCAAAGAAAACGGACTTTCCTTGCAATCAATGTAGTATCGTGTTATGCTCCGCTGATGGACTGATTAGGCACAAAAAGAACGTGCATCTAGTTAAAGAAGAGCCGATTCCCAATGGTTCACCTCCCACGCAATGTCCGTATTGTTCAGAAATCTTCTGCCATCAAGGATATGAGGCTCACATTCGGGAATTGCATAGTGAACATTATGAAGAATATGTAAGAAAAATGAATTTCAAAGTATATTTATTGGTAGCTAACATCGAATGAAATGTTTAAAGTACATTTTTATGTAGGTAAACGCAAACTCTCTTCAAATGGGACCAGGAGGTTCAAAACACCCATCTACTTGTCCAGTTTGTGGAGACACATTCTCTGATGGCCAAATTTTGCAGCGTCACATTACCAGGGTGCATGGGAACTTGACGTGTTCTGCATGCGGTAAATGCTTTGGAGACCAGAAGGAGCTGAGGAACCATTGGATGAGCCACCAAAATTCTATTTTGGAGCCTCATGTCAAAGCAATGTTAAAAACCGTATATGGTACAGTCTGTAATTCCAACATGACGTGCGGAATTTGCCAAACGGTCGTGTATTCCTCCCTGGAAGCGAAGCTTCATCTCTACATAAAGCATCCAGATACCTTCCATCAAATGGTTACAAAGGAAGTAGCTGGTGCTGGTTTGCTTTGCACAGTTTGCAGTGAGGGACAGGAAACAAAGAAGCAACTTATTGAGCACATGGAACTTTATCATCCTGACAAAAATTTACCCTCCTGTGGAGTTTGTGGACACAAAGAACTAAAAGAAAGGGCTATGTATCACCACCATAAGCGGTACCATTCACAAGCACCAAGATATATTTGTAATGTGTGCCAAGCACCATTCACTCAGAAAATAGGTTTGAAACACCACATGAAACGGGAGCATTCTGATAACGCTGACCAGTGTCCATTTTGTTCGGAAAAACATGTAAAAGTCAAACTACACGTAACGAAAAAACATCCGGAGAGAGCCGTGGAGTATGGAAAACTTGTTGAACGGGCTATTAAAGAGGAAAGGGAAGCGAGAACGAGATTCAATCAGTTCCTTGACGGTAAAAATTTTAAGACGGGTAGGAGGAGGATTGATAGAGAAGATGCTGAATCAAATGGTGACAATGAAGACGAATTTAATCAAGATGAGGAGGAACATGAGATAGAAAAGAAGCCAATTCCAAGCGACTGTGGTGTTGCACAGCAGCCTCGGTCAGTTATGCCAGAGAAATACAAAATTGAAAAGAATGCAGAGCAACCTCACGTTATTGAGATCCAGCGTATTGCTCAGCCAGAACCAGATCAAATTTTTCCTGATGATGAACAAGACGAAGAAGAAGAAGATGTTAAGCCAAATTTACAGTTGTTAAATGCTGACTTGAACTTGAATAGTCTTCAGGAGAATGAAGAAGGAGATCAGTATTTAGCGCAAGATGATGAAGATTATATATACATAAACCTACCGCAAAATGAAGATTATCGTGTAAACGTGGACCAAGCCCAACATGAGGATGATGTAGAAATACATGCGGATGATGATGATGATATAGACCACGCATACAGGTTGTTTATGGGCCCACCACGTAGAAATGGAATGCCAAATCATCAGATGATGGAACAGTTTCTTCGTGATGTAAATGAGGATACTCCGCGAACTATAAAAGTGAAACTATGTAAACGAACTTTAGCTATCGAAGTGGATCGACTTACTGAATCAGAGATTAGTAAATGGACGAAATCGTCAACAGAATCATCAACATCAGTGGCAGCCAGCAGTAAAAAAGTTGGTCAAAAGACTTCCAAGAAGCGACGGAAACGACGATATTAGACATCATGTAACTGTCAAAGTAATAAAATGACCATGTTAAATCGGCGAGGGGTGATATCGGACATTTTGATCTTCCTTTTTAAATGTTCCATATATTATAATTACAAAACAAAGTATTATGTGTACGTGTAAGTACGCATGGACTAGCAATTACGCATGCTGGACTTTACTTTGTTTCGTAGATTTGTGATTGGAGCGTTTCCCTTGTACTTCCGAATTATACATACCATTAATTACCAGGACTAGGCTAGGGTTTCGCTTACAGTTCATTTGCATTTCTACAGTAGTGGTGTAGTTGTCGTCGTCGGTTGTCGCTGGCCAGACGGATCTATAGCATGTAGCAGAATAAATGTTTATAAGAAACGAATGTTGAATGTACCTTAAAATCGATCAGAATCCCATGTACAACATAGTATACATACAACAATGCTATATAGTTTCAGTTTAAAAGCGTTTGCATCATTCAATCTTATAAAAAGTGAAAGGTACCCTTGATTGAAGAATAATGAGTATCGATTCAATCGAATGCAGGAAAGACTTGAGTGTCAAGTAATTTTTTTTGGCTTGCCTGGTTTTTGTGCTATTCTTTTTTTGTGGTACTTAAACTGTAAACTGGCTGGAGACTACGTGTCCCAAGGCCCAATAAGCTAAACATTGCTTATCAAGCTTATCGTCACTTTTTTCACGAATCGGAATTTTGGACGAGCTAAGAGCTGTAACAGAAGAAACAATGTCTTATAATTTTCGGATGCCCCCCGGCCACAAAGGTGACTCACCGTCAGAGGATGAGCTGCTGATGTTGCCTTATGATTCACGAATACCTGGCGATGATTTCACAGATGAAGACGACTCTGACGACTCATTTTCATCCTCAGACGATGAAAAATTAAAGGACAAGCAGAAAGCTCTGAAGAGAAAGGTATTACATTATTTCAAAGCACTTTATTTTGGTGAAATATTTCTTGAACGCTGTTTAAAACATTTTTTTTTAAATTACAGAAAAAGGCCATTCCTAAACAAACAAAATTGGGCAAGAAAGTGTGTAATCGTGAAATCCAGGTGGCTTCTACGAAAGTGACCAATCGACCTTCTGCTGCTGACGCTAAGGAACATGCGAAGAAACTCGTACTCTCTGGAAAGATAACAATTTCTTCCAAGTGCAAAGTTACGTCCAATCGACCTTCTGTTGCTGACGCAAAGGAACTTGCAAAGAAACTTGTACTCACTGGAAAGATAACCATCCCCTCAAATTCACATGAGGAAAAGACGTTCAAGCGACCTAAAGTGCAGAAGAAAAAAATAACAACTTCAACCTCTGGTGGTAGTGATGCAGCTGCTGCCTCAGGAGTTGTTGTGAGCGACACTCCTACTCCAAAGGACAATGTTGGAGAAGCTCGGAGTTCTGGTTCTCAAACTTCGTTGAAACCCACTCCTATCCGGAGTTACGACTACGAAGCATCAAAGAGAGTGAGATCCTCCATTATTCCACCTTTGGATGATTCCTCAATAAACGCTCCAAAACGAGGTCCTGCCATTTACGTCAGTTTTAATAATCAAGTAACCCAGAACACTTTGAGGATGGTTTTCGGAAGATTCGGGAGAATCAATGGAATCAAGCTTACTGCTAAAGGTGTGGCCTTTGTGACGTTTGGTGCTGCGGAAATTGCTGAGTGTGCCATTAATGAGGTGTGCATTTTGTTCTTTATAAATTAAAGCGTTTAAAACTATGTATTTATATATTACGTTTTTATAATCAATAGATAAATGGAACTACTCATGACGGTGTTCGGTACGAGGTGGAGTTTGCATGGCGTCAGCCTCATTATGATGATGGCACTTCAGGTACGGCCCCTTCTCCATGGCTCTCCACATCAACACCAAATCAGTGCAGTAATAAGAGAAGCTGGGATTATAAACGACGACAAGTTGTCTATGATGATGATGATGAAATCTAAGAGCTACACATCTCTTCCAATGTTGTTGATTTTGCAGTAGTAATTAATTGTAGAAATAATGATAATTACAATGTTTTAATGTTCTATTTCTTCGTTGTATTTGTATTAAAACTTCTTATGCAGTCCATGCAGTGAAATAAAGTTTTTTCTAGATAGATAACTTTTAATAGAACTTTAATGCTACTTTCCGATAAATTTTCGTTATCAATTCAGATTACTTTTTGCAATTCTTTCAAAGATCTTCAACCGATGTTAAAGCTTAAGATGCAAATAATTTTTA
This sequence comes from Orchesella flavescens, assembly GCA_964034955.1. NCBI lineage: Eukaryota > Metazoa > Arthropoda > Collembola > Entomobryomorpha > Orchesellidae > Orchesella > Orchesella flavescens. The sequence goes on from OZ035957.1 coordinate 11,458,077, forward strand.
TAACATTAGCCGATAGTTAACTGAACTGAAAGAAATTTCTCGTTGGGGGTTATAGTTGTTTTTGAAAGGCTTCCTCAATTTGTTTATGTTTGAGTTTGAGTCGAGGTTTTCCATGAATGTAAGTATATTACAAAAATCAATGTTAAAAGTGTTCACGGTTCAAAAACAAACCGCATAAGTTTCAATTTTTCATTGCAGGCATCCACTGACCCACCCCCTACACTTTATACCTCTTCTTCCCCCATCTTTTAGACAGGAAACTACTGGCTGCGTGAGACTTTCATTCTGGTAGTTTGTATAAGTTTTTTTACTTCTTCTTCTACCACAGCCGTTAAAAATAATAATAATAATAGTTCATATCCGTATATTCCGTATAAAAATCCTACATTAGTTTTATGAAACGGAACTGCCATAATATTAATGTTACCTAATAATGGATCCAATTTTAAAATACTAGTCGAAGAATTTAAATTATAAGCAAACATAAATGACTGCATTATTACTTGTTAATTTAATTTATTTAGGTTGTACTGGCGCTTTGACTTGTAGGTTTCATTTAAAAAAGGGCTTCAATTTGAATTCATTGTATTATCATAGGAAGTCACAAAGAGAGATGACTGAATGTATGATATGATGTTCTCTTTATCGTTGTTGTTAATAAATTAATATTAGGAAAGAACGAAGGCAATTAGCAATTATTGTTCTGTAAATGATGACTTTGCTTATCGTTATATAATATGACCACGTATGAATATGACAAAGATTATGACTCATCTCATTTCATGCTGATGCCTTGCTAATAAACCATATATCGTAATCTCTCTTTTGGGTTTCGCATAATATACGATATGATATACCCATTACATTGCATTGCACGGAATCCGTAGTGTATAAATGCGTTCAATCCATAGTGTTTTTGCTATAGAAAACGAGAGTTGGGTATATAAATAAGGGTTGTCAAGTTTTGAACGTGATGTCCATCTGTATCCGTGCATGTGGATATTTGGTGAGGAAGGAATACAAATGCATAACAAATGCATAAAGCGGTGTACTACCACGGTACGTAAACAAATTACATTACATTTACATTGACACCCATATTGAGCATTTGTTTTAGCTAACAAAAAATGATTTGTGAAAAGTGTTGCATTGGATCATGATTTAGTGATTTAACGGATATCACTTCAGTCAGTGCAAGTACAGCGGAGTGCAGTTAATAGATAGCACTTCCTTGGCCATTGGTTGGTTTTAACTACTTACTTAATTTAATCTTTTTTTTTGGTTTACTGAAGGCTAAAGTCGGGGTTATGAAGGTACGTACTTTACTTGTTATATAGAAGGCTGTTAGCCTTTCTTCCTCCGTAATAGTCACTGTTTGCACAGGAAGGTGTGAATTAATGAATAATTAAAACGATATCTCTTGTTAATTTTCAGAACATTGCTGCTTCGTAATGATAGGATCAAGAAATTGTCATATGAGAATTGGACATGGCCAAACGAATGGGAGATATCAATGTGTGGGTACGAACATTCGAAGTGACGGAGCCAACTAGACACCGCAAAGGATTCACTGTTTACAAAGTTTCCTCCACTGTAAGATATATTTTGTATTTTCACGTTCAAGGATAAAAGTCAACTCAACAGTCAACGGACGGTGATTTAACATTTTGGTTTAATTTGTGTAATTGAAGGTCTTCCCAAAATCCTTTCCGGAAAGTGCCACTAAAATTGTCGTATGGAAGCGATACAGCGACTTTAAAACACTTCATAAAGAGTTGGAATTGATTTTCAAACAGTTATATTTAAAAGGGGAGTTTCCTGCGTTTCCAAAAGCTAAGGTTTTTGGGAGGTTTGAAAATGAGGTTGTAGAGGAAAGGCGGAATGCAGCCCTAGTTTTGTTGCAGTTTACGGCTAATCACACGCAGCTTTTCACTAGCAAAGCTTTCATCCAATTTTTTGCGGTAATTGCTTAGAACCAAACCAATGTATTAATTGGGAATTTGACATCTACTAGGTGCTTTTATCTTGCAATATCTTTTTCTAGAATGGATACAACACCAAAGATTTTCTTGGGAGCATCTTCTTTAGCACGGGGAATGACCTTAACGAGCCACCAACAACGGTTTCGGAGCAAAGGTCGGATTTAGCTTCCCCATGTTTGCAGCCAGAAATGTAAGAATAGTCATAACAGGCATTGAGCTTTAAAGTTTTGGTGCGATTTCAAATAACATGCATTGTCTTTCAGAGTATGGAGTTCGAAATCGGATTATGACGAAGACTGTTTATCGTTATCACCCTCATCCATATCTTCCAGCTTATCTCCTGACAATCCTGAAATGCCTCCAGTTGTAGTTTCTAGTTCTCGCAGAAGTACTGCATCCGCATTGAGTGATCTAGTTTCAAATCTCGAAGTTAATTCTGGAGCTGGTTCCTCAGCAATGTCTGCAGCAGTGAACGCAGGAAATTGTGCTAACAACACTGAGGTTGTTGTGTCGCCATTAAATCGTAATCAATCTAGTCAGGAAGGAAATTTACCCACTCCTCCGTTACAGTCGTAAGTGTGGGCTATTGCTTTAATATTTATAACAAGTATATGCTAATATGCTTTATGTTGGCGTAATGCAACTTTTATGTCACTGTTGTAGACAAACACAAAAGGGACATGGCATTGTTCGAAGTGCTACTGTGACTGATGATCTGAGTTCCTATTTCGACGAAGAATTTGAAGATACGGCTTTTCTTTTTCCTACTGGCTCCTGTTCATCATTAGATGCCCTACCAGGTTTCACAGCTCCAACCGAGCCAGAACCACAACCAAGCAAAGTGGCTTCTGTCTGTTCCAATCGTGGCCTGTTTTCCTTGCCAAGAAGGAAACCTAATGGATTTGGATTGTTCGACTTTCTTCCATTATTTCCAAAGAAAACTAAACAGAAAGCACAGGAAAAGGAGAGGTTGGAAGTAGAGAAAAGAAATTCCTTATCGGTAGGTTACATATGTGAGGCAGCTGGTCATTTTGCAGTTGCGCAGTTTCATGAGTCGAATACGGATTATGAAGATGCGTTTAATGCGTATAAAGAAGGAATTAGAGTTCTTCTTGCTGGAGCCCAAGGTAGGTAACCTAATTCTATATTATTAGTAATAGTAGCAAGTTTTCAAATGTTTGAGTAAATAAGGGATATAGTAATAACAGCATGTTTGTTCAACTTTCTTTCATTTTTAAACTAATCAGATGACACTGATCGTGATCGTAAATTACTTGCTAAGAATAAGGTGGAAAAGTATCTCAGTCGTGCGGAGATGGTTAAAGATACATATCTCGCAACTCCCAGCACAGGTGGAAGGTATCGCGCCTTATCTCCAGTTTTTTCGTCACCGAACCGAAAAGCTAAGGTAAAGTTTTATTTGGAAATTAAGCCATGTGACAAAGTTAAAATTACGAATCTAATGAAAAAATTCACGTTTTTTTTCAGTGTCTTTCAGTGCTTGATCGAAGTGGTAAAAATGTAACTCATCACAAGGATGAATATTCATCAACAAACTTGGAAGAGTTGAAACTTTACAAAGTTGTAGGACTCGGCCCCATCAGAAGCAAAATTTTAGTTGTTATGAATCCTACAGAAACTTCTCCTAAATGTTATGCTACAAAGGTTCGTTTCTTGCAATACTGTGATATTTTTGTGTCTGTAAAATCTGCATGCGTGAAAATGAGTTTTTATGTCCAATTATTATTAGGTACTTTGGAAATCGGCTTGGATTATCTACCCTGAAAAAGAAACTGTGATACCTGTTTGTGTACCATTTATGGTGAAATTGTACAAATGGTTTGAAACTCCTGATAAGATCGTCCTCCTGTTGGAGCATGCCGGTGGCGGAAGATTAATAGACTTTGTTAAAAATTATCAAAGCAAGCGCCTTAGTATTGTTACACCGTATGACCAGTCACCGGACGATAATGGTAATGAATATTAATGTTACAGTACCCTTGCTTTGAAAAACAATTTTTTTTTACATGAACATTCATGAAGTGTGGTTTACTAAAAACTGTATTTTTTCTATAGATGTTGAATGTGAAGATTTAGTAACCGAAACGTTAGGCGGTATTGAAAGAGTTTCACTAAGCGAAGTGCATCCAAATAGCCGCGAGAGTCCTATACCATCCTGCTCTATTGTCGCAAATGTTCAAGAAAAAGAAGGAAATCAACCTTTGACTACCTCGGAAGACCTCCCAGAGAATGGGTTTCAACTTCCAGAAGAAGTAATAAAGCCCAACGAAGAAACTGACGACGAAAATTCAGACACTGAGCAGTTGCTTAAAAAGTCTAAAGCCTTGCTGCAAACAGTCGACAAAGCTTTACAAGATGAATGCAAAGACATTGTCCAATCTTCTTCTGAGAGTGGAGAGAATGCAAATTCGTTAGAACGTCAGAATCATCAAACTGTAGAAGAAAAATCTCAAATTAATGATAACAATAGTGTCGTGTCTACTGAGACAGATAATCAAAATGAAGCTAGTGCCAAAAATACAAAGTTTTTCAGAGCAGATTCTTTAGATGACTCGGAGGAGGATAGCTTGCCTATAAGAATGGTGCCTGAGGGATGCGTTAAAGTTTGGGCAGCAGAAATTGTGATGGCATTGGAAGCTTTACATCAAATAGGATTAACATATGGGTATGAATATGTTTCTCATTAACAGTATATCTAAGATAACATTACATAATTTGAAATTCTCATAAAAAATGTTTTTTTCAGAAATTTACATATTCGTGATATTCTTATGGGAGAAAATGGTCACATTCTACTGTGTTACAAGAGTTTATGGAACCAGGTTGATGACGTTATATCATGGAATCCATACATGGCACCAGAAGTACGTGACTCTGTTGGAATACCTTTGTGGAAAATACATACTTCGGCAGATTGGTGGAGTCTGGGAACAATATTGTTTTTGTTGTTAACTGGGCAGGTTTGTTGCAAAATTATTTTTTATCCCGTCGTAAACTAACAAGGCGTAATTATGCTAGTGCAGACATTAACAATATCCGATTGGTTATTAAATAGAGTTTTAGCGCTGCACATCCTGAAGGTGTCTTCCAGGAAATGGTAATTAAAGTTCCAGACCACACTGTTAGTGGCAGTTTGATTTCTAAAAGCTCCCGTACTTTATTAACAGAGGTACAACCAAAAAAATATGTATTTCATTCTTTCGTATTTAATAAAGTAACACAGAATCAATTGCAATTTTCAACTCTTTTGTTTGTAGCTCCTGCAGTATCAACCCACCATTCGACTCGGATATTATGGTGCCGCAGAAATAAAATCTCATCCATTCTTTGACGGATTCGAATGGGAGAAAGCAGTCGATGAGTGTATGAATAATTTTTAAGGCCTATAGAACAAATGGAAGATCGTATGCGTGAATTTTTACGGTTAGTCAAAGTGATGTAATTTAAACATACCTTGTACGTAATTTATTATCACAAGTAATGTAAAAACCAATAATCTTTTTACTCGAGAGGTATCTTCGTGTTAAAACCAATGTTTAGTTATGGTTTTGTGAACCCCATCCCACTTCATTGTGAATTTGTGATACTTGCAACGCAGATCTTAATCTTTAATTGTTAACAGTAATGTATTGAACAACTGCCGGTTTCTGTGATAAGGATAATGAATCATAAAATTCCAATTTTTCATGTACATGTCCTCAATCCCCTTATATTCAAGCCGTATAAAGTAATCAAACGCAGATATAGCTGATTTGTGGTTTTGATTGTACTAATAGTTAATCAAAGTCATTCGTTAATCAATAAATTTAACTATCAACTAATTCCTGGAGTTTTTATTCTATGAACTTGTGATTACATTACAGAGCCAGGGTTAACTGACAGATATTTGTCATGCGTTTTTTGTGAAATAAACATGAAGCATGTGCATTGCCCATCATCGAGTCTTAAATTTGTGCTTATGTGTAAGTGGGAGCAGACATTTCAGAAAGCTACCAAAGCCCAAGAGTCGGGAGGTAGAGGTACAGACACGAGCACGATGGCAAATATTCTTATTACAGACGTGTAGCATTGCATTGATAGAAATAGGTATACATACATACATGAGTTGTGTTGTTTTGGTTTGTGAAGCAGGTTTATCAAACCAAATGTGTATAAAACCATATAGTCATTTATATACTTCGTGACCTAAATTGAATTTATCGAATGCATATGATGTAAAGAAACAAGTGGTAAACAAGTACAAACAAACCTACTGAACTGGATGAACTACTAGAAAAGTATCAGTTACATAATTCGGGGTTTAAAAATTGTGTGCCGTGCAAAAGTAGTAAGTACATTCAGATTTTTTCACAGTATGTGCTCGGTACTCTCTCGTCATCATCATCAAAAATGAAGGATCAAGTCGTTCGATATTTCAAAGTGTGTTTTACGTTTGGTTCAATTTAATTTAATAAAATTTCTGATCAGATATGTACTCACAACATTAAGATGCTGAGCTTAAGTTTATTTAAAGTTTTGATTTTCTATTTCAGAAAGTTGACTACTGAAGCCAAAAAATTCCATCCAGCAATTAGATTAAATTTTATTTCATCATGGAAAATCCAAGCCATCATCCGAGAAGATAAAAGAACAGAGGATTTTACTGTAGTTGTGGCTTCATTAGAGCAAGATGTTGTCTTCAGTACCGATTTTGAATTGCTCTGTAAAGAATGAATCGTCTGTGAACCCTGGAACCCTTCATCCATTATTGATTGAAGAGGTACATATTATTATGCCACATAAATAAGCTTCACTTTATGTTTTATTTAAATATTGATCAAAAAGGGGACTTCAATTTTAATTCAAATAATTATATTACAGATTTTATCTGAGGTGTTCAAGCACTTTTCATTTGCTGAGCTCAAAAAGTTTCGATTGGTTTGCCGAAATTGGGAGCAAGAAGCTCGACATCTTCTGGTTACAGAAACAAAAAAGTGGGAGCTCGCCCCAACGGTTTTAGCCAAAGAAAAGGATGTCACAAAATTTCTTAATTTAGTTGGAAGCCAATGCTCATTCTTCAGCTTTAATACAATTTATTTAGTCAACTTCATCTATGACCCTAAGAAGACTCCTAAAACATCCAAATGTCTGCGGATATTTTATGCACACGGACAACATATCAGAAGCTTACATTTGATGAACTTTGTAATCAAAGGCAACATCACACATTTCATTGGATTCTTTCTTAACCTGCAACGACTCTGTCCGAATTTAGAGAAGCTGATTCTAACATCACCCATTTTCAAAGAGGGTGGATCAACCAAAAGTTCGTCCAGCAACCAACAAAATTTGTCCAACCTTTTCACCGAGCCTTTAAGTTTTTACGCGTTCCAGCGACTAACTTCTTTAACAGTGATTCAAGCAAGTGATTCTAAGAGAGATGGCTTTGGTTCCATAAGGTTTGAAAATTATCTTCGGCAGCTATTTAACATTACCCCAAACCTAGAAGAATTTATATGCTATGATCGAACTGGAGAGTGTGTACGGACACCTTTGTATTCCTTGATTGATGGCGTCCAAAATGAAAACTTGACCAAATTAAACCTCATCCATTTGGACACTAATCGGGGAGATTTGCATGAACTTTCACAGTTTGCACTCCTTGAAAAGTTGAAAATACGATCGTTGCAAATAGGAATAGATGTTTATGGAATGAACCAGGAGTTATCTCAACAAGGATTAAATAAGCTACTCCAAGCTCAACAGTTTTCTCTCACAAATCTGCAACTTTGCTTCAACGTTTGTGATATATCACAGTGGCAGTTCAAAGCTCCAGAACTGCCGTTAATACAGGAACTGAACATTCCGTATAAAATATTCTCATTTGCATTATTGAAATGCATGAATAACTTAAAAAAGCTAGTCTTACGAGGGAATCCTAAATCCACTTGTTGGATAGAAGAAACAGATAATTATACTATTCCTGAAAATGATATCATTACCGGCTTAAACTCTTCTTTGTCCAACTCTTTGGAACTTTGGATAAATGAGTTTGGATCATGGACCTACAAGAAACCACTCCACCTGCGATGCGAATTCATCATGGATGAAGCATCAATGGTGTTCTTTGCCAAAAAATTTGTGAAAGTTCATGCTTTGGAATTCGGCTACTTATCTGAAGATGTGCTGCTAAAAGTATACGAATACTACCCAGAATTAAAGCATTTATCTATTACTTGTCCACCTGCTTTGTATGTGTCATCCAGAGCTTATCTAGGCGAAAGTAAAACTGTAGCTTTAAATGAATCACGGTTATCCGGCTTCAAACTTGATGTGGATACCAGGAACAGAGTTGCAAAGAAAATTCGAGAAAGCTCAAATCCATCCATTCTACGTCTCAAGGGTAATAAAGCTGCTTGAATTCTTGTACCTTATCCATATATTTTCTGGAACTTCAGGCTTAACTAATTCGCATCTATTTTTTCATTTAGAATTAAAACGATTGGAATTGATAAGATTTGGAACCTTAACATCTGTTAATCGAATTCATCATAGCATCGAATGTAGTTCCGGTTTCATGTTTGGAATTTCTGCGTTGCAGTCTGTTACTGAGCTGAAGTTGCATCCATTTGTAAGTTATACGTTATTGCGTATGTTTAAATCTTAAACCAAATATGTTGTGCTGGTAAAGCTCAATCAACAATAATTGTCATGTTTTTTTCTTTTTCTCTTGTAGGTTCATAAGCGAGCTGTTATGAGCTTACGACTAATGCCCTCTCTAAAGGTTATATATGCAGTACCCTTGATTATTGGTAGCCGTGAAACTGGTGGAAGGTCGGATTACCCAACCACAGCATACTGGTATCAAGTATTGCTTCGCAAGCGACCAGAGTTGAAAATCTATGTCACCACTGCTCCAACCTCCCGAGAGCGTGAGATGGGTCTTGTTGGAACAGCTACCAGGCTTTTGCTGGTAAGTATAGTATGTTTTAAAATGTTTTGAGTATGTGTGTCATTTGATTGAGCAGTAGATGATTAATGATTTGTTTAAAACACTGATTTGTTCAGGCCACTGATGTTTATCGTGGTAATGCAACTTCATCTGGTTTGTACGTGTACCTCGATGAATATTACATGTACCAAGATGGTTGTGAAGTGCCGAAGCCAGAGCATCTTGAGTCATCGCTCAACTTCCCATCATGTTCCATTTGCTAAAGTAGAAAATATAACCATAAAAATCGCCATCGTGTAGTACCACTTTTATATGTAATATTAATTTTAATTATCGTAACACCTACTACGCGTATCGCAGTTTTTAATCAAGATTCCTCTTCTAGATCATGCCGTTAAATTGAATATTGAATAAGATTAATCTATTTGCCTATAGTTAATATAGTGTTGTTGAACAATTAATAACTTTTTATACGCCAACAATCAGTCATTTTGAGTTGTGATATTTTGTCCTTTGTTGCGTGCAATCAATCTAGTTCCATGCTTGCTTTTGCTTGTTACAATGTAAAAGTACGATTATTAAGATGGTAGTTAGTGTTGTGAATTCCATGAATATTAATGTCAAGATTACTGTATGTAAGTATTTATTATGCTGATGTATAGAATGACATAGACTAAAGCAAAAATCTTTGTTTAAAGCAAAAATGTTCGTCCATGATAGAATGAATGTCTTGATTTTTGATTTGACAAATAAAATCATAAACACTACGATAAGTCCGTATTTACAATTTTGAAACCTAAAATCATTATAATTTGCGTCATTTGTAAAACTACGTTTCATGAATTTTTCACTTCCTGAACGATGTCAATGTCAAACTAATGCCATAAAAGTCTAAAATCATGAAAATCAGGCTCATTTCTGTTTCCGTGGACACACGGTAGAATATTGCAAAACTCGCAGAACTACAATCCGCAAACATTCATCGCCCTGTGAGTTGCATTTGTTCGTTTGTAAAGCAATATCCTCACAAGGAGTCACTGTCACGCTTCCATTATAGCTAATGGAAGCATACGCCTGATACGCCTATTCTTTTGATTCCCGATTGAAAACAATTTCGGTGGAAATGATTTGCATAAAAGTTCTACTTTGTTGCATGCTAAGCGTAGCTCTGCAAACCGTTTCAGCACAGCAGACATACCAAAAGAAAGGTAACAACTTCCATGCTGCCGTAACAATTCAACGAGACATGCAACCACCAACTTCATACGCTCGTTCTCAAGAGTCTCAACCGTCGAGGTTCAAACCGTGGAGACAGGGAGACAGGCTAACCAAACAGGAACTTATTCAGAATATTGCAAAAGTATTAGTTCTATCAATCTCTCGATTTAAAAAATATCTAATATATCATGGATTGAACTTTAAACGTGTCTTAAATTCGTGTGAATAAATAATTAAAATGCCCTGCAGGCTCTATTAACTCGGAAAAAGACCCCCAGTGAAAGAAAAGAAGAAGAGCGTAAACAAAATGAATTGCACTTGCAAGAATATCTTATGATTCAAGCTGGGTTAGCCGGAAAAAGTCTGGTAATAAATAGTCGAAAGAAATGATATTGATAGATAAGGAATAGTAATAGATATGCATGCATAATATCATTATTTCATCATAAGGTTCCACCAAATACTGCTTCGATGTATCAGCAATCTCCGCAGCCGCAATTTGGCGGAGGAGCACTTCCTGGTCAAAATCCTAACGCATATAATAATGAAGCAGCGTCACCTCAACGTCCTGGCCAGGCATCAGTAACTATCGAAAGGCAGACGCAGAATGAACGGAATTATCAAGGAGCTAAAGGAAATAGCAGATTCACATCACAAACTGGAAATACTTTTCGCGGAAATCAGGCAGATGAAATGAACGGCCAACAAAGACGTACAGGTCAGCAACAGAAGGGTCCGACAAGAACATCCGGCTACAACTCGAATGCAAGAGCAAACCAAAGAGCCTCCCAACAATCCCAACCTCAAACCAGAGTCTATATGCCAAGACGATTTAACATTTAAGAACAAGCAGCAACAGGATTTTCGCCGTAAAAATATATTTGATAGAAATGCAGTAGTTATTATTTTAATCTTAAACCAATGCACAAATGCAATCAATACCTATATATTTATAGCTATGCGATGTAATCTATTTCCCTTTGTTAAACACACATGCTGTACTGATTAGCTCACTACTCATATTTATATCACTAATACCTATTATGAAACTATAAGCATATTTCTTTGACTTTAAAAACAAAAAAAAGGAATTATCTACCAATGATCTTCCTACATCCTAACATAAACCTTATTGTAAGTATATATGAATAAAGAATATGGTCATAGTTGATAGTAAAAAAATACATTTATATATATATGTATTATGTATGTGTATAATTAAACATATTAAAGAAATTGGCCATGAATAATGCTTAATGAAAGTTATGAAATGAAATGATGTGCATACGTGAGCTTTGATCTTGATATCTTGATCAATACCATAATACTAACAAGTGAATGACAGGGCGAATTATACAGAATTTATTTTTAATTTATAGCAAAAGCTTACGATTAGTATCATAACTAAAATAGACATTATAGTAAATATCGCTTCACTAGTGATCAATAATTAGGAAGTTTTGGATAAGAAATGAACGGATGCTTTATAATAACTTTTTTATTAGTATCCCTAATCAAATTCATTTTTTAATTTAGAGTTCCCAATTTTGGGTGTTTCCAACATGAGGGTATACATTATACATAAGTCCTTGTGCGTAATGTTTTTATTAGCTAATGTCATGTAATGTTCCTAAATTCCCTAGGTAGAAATATGCAGATATAGGCAATGGGTTGGTCATGAAGATGTACAAGAGTCAGTCTTCAAGATCAGCTTTTATTATCGTTCTCTCAAACCATCTCATGACGATACAAAACAAATAATGAGTAAGCGCATGACCACCCATATAGTACACGCTACACACACTAAATCATTTATTACGTAGCTGAGTATTCAGCGAAGTAATGGTTTTACTAAAACTGTCTGTCCGTCTGTCTGTGCGCACTCTCCTGGTCACATACATTGACCGATTTGGACCAAATTTGGTACACAGGTAGCACTACTCAAGAGGACCTCTGGGAATACTTTTCAGCCAAATCGGTCAAACGGTTCAAAAGTTATAGGCGTTAGAGTTCAGAAACTCATCGATTTGGCTGAAACGTATACGTATACGTAAGAATTGCATAGTATCCGTATGGTTGTTCTTGTGTATAAATTCGGAATCAGGTGGTTGTACGTAAACCATGGAATGAATGCTTCACTATACGTTGGGAGAGGATCGCGGAGAGGAGATTTGGTGGACATGATGAGGGGGTTTGGAGGTGCTCACTCAACGCCTTTTTCAGCTACGTCTCTGGCCTGCTTACTAGCAGTTTATTTTGTATGCTTTGTTGCTTCTATATGTACGAAAACTTGAAGACACAAGAGAGCTAATGATTAAAAACGCAATAAATTTTTAAACTTAATAATGTTGAATTCATTCATATACCATTCAATGAGATTATTCTGCCTTTAAATAGTGGAAGGAATTTATTACTCAGATGGGTTGAAACATTTTATTATGCTTAGGTATCTTACCGGAAGCTTTCGTCGGAAACACGCCAGCTTGAATTGATGCCACTTGGCATGCGTGGCGTCCTACGTTCCATTATATCGGGTTTAAATGCTTGATAATCAAATTGCTTTAGATTAATCTTTGTGGTGCTGTAGTTTAAGTCGTCCTTAAGAAAAAAAGAAACATTTTATAGCTACAAGCTTCTTCAAGTCTTTAAACTTATCATCTATAAGTAGTGTTTGGCTATTGTCTTTATAAGAATCTTACACTTTAACTTCCTTTAAGATAATAGGCACAGATCGTAATTCAAAGGAAACGGACAAAAAATCCCACTCCTTCCTTCTACCTACGTAGTCGATTATACCTAACCTAAGCCATCTCCAGCGAGCTGTTTAAATTATATTTGATATTATATGTATGCTACTTACTCATTTCATTGCATCTTTTGATAATTAGATTGCAGGTGGCTCAGTGTGCAAAACCATGTCATTGAGAAATAAGTAAAAGTATTGTAATTAGTGGACTAAAGTACATATCTGTCCTCTGATTTACTGGAGAAAAAAACGTATCAATCCTTTTTTTTTTTTACATTTCATCAGAAAATTCACCATCTTTAGAGGTTGAACAAACTCTGGTGTTTCAACGACATGTTTCAAACAAGGTTACCTCAAAGCTCAGCCATTCTAGTTTTATTCAATCTAGCTTTGATTTTGTCTTATTGTTTGGCACAAAATGTAAGGTAAATTACTCAATCATCGGCATTTCGCCAACAAAAATTATTTCCTATTTCAATTTTCCATATTGAAGAAGAGAAAAGGAGGCCAAATTGTTACATAAATTCATTTATTTTTAGCTCGGGGTTTACTTACACTTCCTACCAACAAAGTACCAGGTGCAATGCTGCACAAAAACCGTTTAAGCCGACCAGTCTGGAGGAACTCGAGCAAATAGTTGGGGACGCATTAAGAAACAATTACACCCTTAAGGCTTTGGGCAGCCGTCATTCCGTAACGGATATGATTTGCACTGATGGCATTCCAATCAGCATGAGACGAATCAATCACTTCAAGTATGATGAAGTAACTCAATTGGCAACAATCGGTGCTGGCTCAACAATGCATTATTTCATGGAACGCCTTCATGAACACAATCGTACAATTTATGGGTTACCTTCATATGGTGACATTACAATTGGAGGAGCAATAGGGACAGGGGCTCATGGATCAAACCTCCGTGACGCTGCCACAGTTTCAGATCAAATAGTTTCTGCTGTGATTGTGGATGGACTGGGAAACGTGAGGAACATCACGGATTCTGAAACTATTAGAGCGTTCAGAGTTCATCTCGGTCTACTTGGTATCATTTACGAAGTTACGGAAAAACTGTGCCACAATACAAGCTACACATCCGGAATTATCCAGTCCCTGACAGAATTCTCTGGAGTGGAGAAGGACTCACCGAGTTGCATAGATCAAACGAGTATTTTCAGTTTTGGTGGTTTCCTACGGCAAGAGAAGTGATTTTGTCAGTTGGAAACAGCGTTCCAATCTCTACACCTGGAAACTGTCAGGTCTACTTGGTCTCAGAACTTCCAGCGGGGACGGCTCAAGGATTTTCAACAGCAATTGAAACAATGCAGAAAGGGATGGACCATTTAGGAATGTTTTTAATTCAAGGGTTTACAAAACTTTCTCTGTATCAACAAGTAATTGGAAAAAGTCCTATATTCACGGAAGATGGTAAAACTCTTTGTAATACAGCAATAGGTTTCAGTCACCGCATGATTTCTAATAGGTGCAATGAATGCGCTTGGAATCATGGAAATGCATCACTGCTCGAACAAGACTTTGAAGTTATTGTTCCTTTGAGTGAGCTCCAAGGTGCCTTGAACACTATCAGGAGCATTCTTCAAGAGCATCCGATGGAGTTCCCATTGACTGGAATGTATTTCAGATTCCTCTCCAGCTCCGATGCTCTGCTGGCAATTAACAGTGATCGAGTATCCGTTGCAATTGAGTGGATATTAGTTCCAAGAGCTGATAGATATAGTGATGCTATGCTCGGTCTACCCAGTTTGCAGGCCATGATGCAAGCTTTGGTAAGCTATTTTTCTTCTTATTTTGCCCCGTTCCCATTAATGATTCAGTGTCTATTTATTTAAGTGATTTGTTTTTGTATTTCATTATGTCAGATTGATAAGCACGATGGAAGAACTCATTGGGCAAAAAATGGCCTTTATTTCACAAATCCTCATTTAATTCGTGAAAAATATGATCACTTGCCTACATTTATAAAGCACATGGAAGAATTCGACCCACAAGGAGTATTCCTAAATGACTTTGGACGACGACTCCGATTTGGCTCTGAAATAAAGATTCGCGATCCGCTTGTTAAACATTGTGCCCTGCTAGATCACTGCATTTGTAGTACTGACCTGGACTGTGGTGATGGGAGCCAGAATTCCTACCAATGCAAGTTACTACAAGGCTATAGAGTTTGTGAAGAAAATCCAAGTAGCTATGAAAGTCAAAAAGGAAAAGTTGTCAGAGATTTTCTGACCTTGATGAAACCAGATTCAATATAACATGATATTCCTAACTTGTGTAGCAATTTTTGTAAAAAGGATGTTCACAAGGGCCCCTTGCTATAAAAGTTGTTAGATATACAATGAAAATGCCTTAAACAAGGAGTATTTTTTGTGTTTGAGCCAGTTTTTTGTGCTTATCAATTTTTGCTGATATTTATTCAGGAGCTCCATTCTATTTATATATATTTCATATTTTGTTTATCAACGTAACTCAATTTAGTTACCCACCCACGATGCAGGGTGTTATATTATGAGACAGTTACAGCATCAATGCGTTGATGCTTTCAGCAGTTATTAAAACAGTTAGAAATTATTTCTGCCGCGTTGATCCGAAGATGTTAAATTTCAGAATGGAGACTGGTAACGTTAATTAGTCTTTCAGCCGCTATGATGTTTTCTTGAGTTACAATAAAACTTGCAACTATTTATCATACTCCGATGGTGGTCTTGGTCATTCATTAACAAACGATTTACCTGAAGCAACAACTGAAGTGGCAGCATTTACGACAGATAGGAGGAAAGCTATTATTAGAAAATTACAGCCTTCAACCCCCAGTTCAATTGAGGTCTGCATCAGAAAATATTATAAGGATACAGAAATATATGGGATTCACATATATTAGTATAGCAAAAGTAAAGACTATACTCATCTTATTCTAAGTATATCTCAATGATCAGTCAGGTATCATGCAGTATATGTTTTCAAATCATGTATTGTATACATTTAAATTTAATCAAATAACACACTTTTGTTTGCATTGCGTAGGAAAACCATTAGCCATGCAAAATTGAGCACATTTCAAAACTCATTTCCTGCAGATATTAAAAGAGGAAGAACTTTTGTTATTGTTCCTGTTCTGTTTCTAAAAACGGATTAAGTTAGTAGATAATGTACCTTTCGGTATTTCCCCCCTGAACTATAGAATTTTTTAGACGCAGTGACCCAATTCTTTCCACCCTTCTTGTCTGATAAAAATCAACCGTCTTCCATTTAACTTTTGGAGAAATGCATGTAACGCATACACATTTCAAATAGCATACACTATTACAAGCTTATGTATACAATAGGCTTTTGTGAATGTGTGCAAATAACTTGAACTATTTATTTTCTGCAAGGCTCGAGGTGCTACACATACACACTTGACTAAGGAGACTAGAAAATTGGTTTGATGTAAGGAATTTTTAAATCAAGCATACATTTTTCAGGACCTCTGCTCTCTCAAAAGCAAACACTGATAATCCCGGACAACAGTGAGGATTCATTAAAAGTGTCATGTGAAAAACAGAACCTTTCTCTCTCTCTCTCTCTTATCCTATTAGACCCTAGACATAGAAATAAAGTAACTAACGACCAATAATTGTATTCCAGTCACCTTCCCTTAACAATGAAATCTTGTTATAAAAGGATTTCTGTATAATAGGTAAATTTCATGCTTGATACGAGACATTATGTCGGTGACTACAGATTCCTTTTGGAGAAGGGAACACAGAACAGCAAAGAACATGTTCTGACTGTGGACTAAGGATGAAGTTTCAGAATACTGAAGGAAGATTTTCACAGCTACACATACTGCTGCTATATCCTGTGTGAATTTTATCCTGCTTCCACTTTATAATCCTCCAGAATGTTGGAAACCCAATTTTTCTCATCCGAGGTCTCATTAAGGACAACACCATCTTAGGATTCATTAAGTCTCCAAAAAAACAGGGTACGACAAAACAGAAGTTTTTAGCACACGACCATAGACCACCACCATACGCTTAATTCTGAGGGTGTAGTTCATATAAGTATCGCATATACATATTACTTCATAAGTTCATGTTTTCATGTAGAATGGAATAAGCAAGCCTGTAAAGTTGCTTCTTCTCTTCCTTAATGCATTCCTTCGTATACACGAACGAACGGAGAAAGCCCAAAAAGTAGTGTGTGTGTGTGTGTGCAAAGGTATGAGACCATCAAAATCACTTTCACACCGATTTCTAACAAACTACTCTAGACTTTTAGTGGAAAACGTGTAGCTCAACAATAAGAAAAAAGTATGCTGACTAGTGTTGCAATGTCTCCTCAAGGGAACAACAACAAGCTATCATCAGTTTAATGGAAACTGCTGTGAGTTTTCACTCGCTGTTTGCAATTTCTGTTGAATCAACAACACTTTAGCCGATGAGATGCTTTAATAGTTGTTGTAGTGCTAGTAGAACTAGATCTTCATGTTCCTGTTTACACTTTTTAGTTCTGGAGAAGAAAAAAAGTTTGTCCTCGTCGAAACAGGATCCCGGTTTCTCTCTTCCTTATGGTATTTAGGTTCCTTCCTAAGTTGGGTTGGGTTGGTTTGTATATATACTGCTCCGTTAGTAAAGGAAACATACAGATTTTTAGTTTGCTTCTACTTTCACTTTTTTGATTTCTCTCTCTAGAGGGAACAAGTTTAAGTATCCAGAGACATTTATGTATCTTTCATGTTTTACACTTTCAGGTCGCACACATTCAGAAATCTATTTTCTCACTTGTTTATATTCAGATGAGAATGCATAGATGCTTACATGGCACTTGAGTGAAATGGTGTATGGTTAGCATTCAACGGGGATAATAGTGTGTGTGTGTGCTCAATGTTGGGTTCCTGTTTATATCGTTATGCTCAATGAACGTAAAGTTGGAAGATGGAGGAGGGAGGCACGCAATGACAGAAAAGAAGAGAAAATTAAACTCACAGTGAAAAGTTGCAAAATCTATTTTCACTTCAACAACATATCACAAGTGTTTTCGATGCTCGGGTGTAATTGTAGTTTTTGGAAAGGAGAGTTTTTGGTGAGCAAACCTAAGGATTAGCATGAGATTTTGTGCAATATCTGTGTGGACATAAAGTGGAATGTTTGAACTGGGATACAATGGCATGTCTTATCCTTTAATTTCCATGTATTTATTCACCTCACCACGACTAGTAAATTTTAAAATGTAGAGGCTGAGTGAGTGTGTGAGCACATAGTCTCTCTTAATAGGTATAATGGAACGTTAGCCAACTTACATAAAAGCTGCTGCCCCCGTCCTTTACCCAGAAAAGCAGAGCTCATGAGAATCCGGCAACTTCCTTCTTGTTTGGTAGGCTCGTGTATAGACTTCCATGATATTAGATTTCGGTCTTGGTTTAGTTTAGTGGTGGTGATGATAGCAGCAGCAGCGGCCTAGTCTTTAGCTTGTTTCATAATGAAAAACTTATATGATATTGGATTTCCCAGTTAACTGTCTCCGCTTACGTGCAAACTTCCTTAATAACTTGAGTTAATCAAACAAGAAGAAGTTGGAGCAGCTTCCTCTGGCTGCCAACAACCTTTAATATAGTCTCCATCTCATGGTCATATAGTTAAAATAGCTTGAGTTTAGATGTTTATATATATGTAAAGTTGCAACTTTAAACCAGATAGTTAGCATGGGTAAGATTTTAGTTGAAAAATCTCCTTTAAAATGGAGGAGATGCTGGAACGCATATTATGTATCACCCGAAGCGATTTCAACATTTCAAGTTATATAAAATAGAGTAGTAGTATGTAAACCAAAACACTGTCATGTCAGTAACCTCAATGATATTTGCGCTGCGTGGTTAGAATTTGTAGGCCCTACGCCTGCTACTAAACTAAACTAAAGTTATTTATGAGTACCTAAAACATTCAATCTAAAGTAGTAGTTACATCAATAACACAGTGGAGAACCTTCAGTGACAAAGTCGTAATCGCCAGTAAAACTCTCAATGGTTGATCAACAAACAGGAAAATTATGTTCTTCCTACTTTGAACCAATAATGAAGTCCTAATATCATCGTTTGTTCGATAGATTGTACAGCATACATACATGTATATACATTGTGGCAACATTCAATATTGTTCATAAAATTGATATAGAACTTATTTTTCAAGTAAGATTATGTGGTTTAATGTTGTGCTGGTGTAATGAGTATTGACGTGCCGTCTTGCCGTTCCCTTGCCTTAACTCGGTTTGATGCCCTTCTTTTGTGTAGTATGATGCTATATGACTCATCATAAAGAGCAAGAAGCCCAAACAGCTCATCCCTTGAAAACGTGTAACTAGGCCGGAAGTCCCTTTCCACTTTTATAGCTTGTCAAAAATTGGATATCTTTTAAAATGGGCTTTGAAGACCATAATAGCATACAATTTCTATTTCTATACAATTTTTAAGTCGTGTTTTTAATGACTTGATCGTCAAAAGGCCGCGTTAGTCGTTTGGTGATTGAGTTGAACATTGGGACCAAGAATTTTCATTGTTTGGATGTGGAACATTCATCCGTAAAACTCTCAACTCATTTCTCTCATCTCCTTAACTGTATGACATGGAGAATATATAACATGCATCGCATCTCGCATCATCCCATTTTTCTGCAGTTTAAGCACTTTCTAGCGTAGTAAACATTCAATCTAAAGTTTAATGTCAGCTCCTGCTCATTTCTCTTCAACACACAGCAGTGCTGCAGTAGTAGCACAACACATCTGACAATCAGCGGCGTGTAATATAGTAAGTGAATGACGAAGGGAAGCAGAGATTTTTATGACAAGGAGCATATACACACAGCTCATCTCTCATCTCATATACTTTTTTAAATAACTGTCATTTGTCTTTCTACCATGTAATGTGTTACACACACAAGGGACAAGATGAAGACGAGGTAAAAACTTTAAGAGTTTCGACCGGAAAATATATAATATTATGGGAATCTGTACATTCATAACTTTTTGTTCAAAGGACTGCTCATCTCATCCTCGGCTGGATAGCTTATCACCAGGCAGTTACTCCGTATTCGTGTATATATTTTGTACACGGTCGAACGAAATGGGGAATAAGCCGTTATGCCGTGGAGATTTACTTTTTGTAGTGTGTTTCACATTTCATTTTTCATTTTACACTAAAACAGGCTATCTCTCTATTGGATGTGAACGTATAATAGTAATAATACCTTCTTGTAGCTGAAAAGGGCTAAGACAGCTCAAGTCAACTTTATGCGTTTTTTTTTCTCACTTTATGAGGTTCATTAAATTAAATGGTTGAAACCTTGTCACCCTCATTTCATTTCATTTTTTGGGATGCACCATTCTACAGCAGCAGCAAGGAACGATACATATATATTATATATAGTATATGGCCGTCATCGTCATCATCACCATCATGGGGCTGTCTTTGCTTCAAGATTCATCGAGGCAAGTCAGCAACATTGCTTCATGACTTCATTTCCTGAAAATCTTTTGTAGACACTCATTTATCTTGTTTTCTACGAGGATTCTCTAATCCCGCATATAACGTCGCAAAAGTTGCAACTCCGCCCTTGAAATTGTTTTTTGATAGATGGGTTCAGTTGAGATGAGTTTCAATTTAAAGTTGTCGTTTCTAGTTTTGCCCCCTTTGTACTATACAACTTCACATTCACAAATGAAGATTATAAAAAATTTATGCAAAATGAAATTGCTGTCAACACTGCATTCGAAATCTTATATGAGGTTGACTTATCTCTTGATGAATTGAGAAATGGATAGTTTATCATTTCATTATACACGGGATTTCTCCTTAGTTTTGTGTATTTCATTTTTGTATCGTTTCTACTGAGGTGGGCCCCCAGACACCACCGTGAAGAATTGTAAACACTTACAAATCACAGATTTTTTCCTTAAAAATTTATTGTTATTACTCTGGAGAAAAAGGAAATTCCGACAAATCATATTTGGTCACACGCGCATGAAGAAAGTGGTCAGAAACAGAAACAACCCTCGACGGTGTCTTTTTAGCACGCTTCACGTGCGTGCCTTTGCCACCCCAATGTCTCTTGCCGCACCGTATGGAGAATTCCTTTACTTGATCATCCAAACCGCTCACATTACAAAAAAGTAACAGCAAGCACACATGATTAATGATGTAACTAGATATGCCCAACGAATTTATCGGAAACCTAGGCAAGCATGACAATAATATTTTCTTATGTTAAATGGATACTGCTGTAGGTAATCCTTGGGAGTGTTTGTGGCCGTACTGGTCTGTACTTACTTAGCTCTATAACATTTTACATTGTTACATTTTGTGATTAGCCCAAACTAAACTTTTGACTTGTTATATGGCTGCATGTGCTTGCTGTACTTTTACCGTACCAGACTAGAATCATTCATTACTTATCCAATTCAGTCTCCCCCTTTTCTGGTGTCATCCATATCCATCCTCTTGATGTGGATAAAGGAGCATTGCATTTGCCGAAGCCAAAAGAAAAATGATGGTAATGGATAGGGGTTACGAAAATGTTTACAGAGAAAAGGCTCACTTGCGACATTTCAAGATCATGGTCACGTACAAACAAACCTTCCAATTGCGCATTTTTCATTGTTGTTTCCCTTTTTTCAACTAATTGTATTTTCCGCATTTCTGATTCTGTTTTCTTTAGAACACTTTAAGCCAGATTCTATTTTAATTTCCTGATTGCTCTAGTAGGAAACAGTTTGTTGTAACCTAAGTGCTCGCAAGTCATGGTCTTATTAGCACTGCCAACTGTAAAAATCACAACATTGAAGATATAGATTAATTAATGACTACACGATATATGTGTAAGCACCTCAGCACCCAAGACAATGAGAGACGACAAGGAAGAACAGTGTGCAATTTGCGGGCTAAGGACAATGACGTTATTTCTTGCTTGCTCAAAGAAAATCAGTGGAAAAAGTCATGATAATATTTCATCATGTGTCACATCTGTGCTCTGAGCCAAGAAATTCTTTTTTCTTCTTCGTAGAGTTATATATATGTTATACACACACTTTCCACAGCAGAAAATATATACGCACCGCCCTCCATTCCATTTTCTACTGTAGTAAATATATTCACCCTTCTAAATAGTTTTCATTGTAATCCATATGGGATAAACATTCTCTCAGTGGACGAACGACACATTTTTTTCTTCTCCCTGTCCTTTTCCCAAAGTTACTTTCTTGAGGTTACACGTGTTAATATCACAAAAGAAAATGAGAAGTACAAGAATACCACAATTTCTGGGAAACTTTATTGAAGTTCAAAAAAGGGGAAAAACTTTGAAAAGCTAAGGAAAAATGCTTGTAGTAGTTGGAGCCGTTGGAGGAAAAACCAGTACTTGATGTCAGTATGAAACGGTTGTTGGTTGACATTCCACCATATCTTCGGCAAATCTTTCATAAAAGTTGTATAGAGTGAAGAAGCTCGCACTAAAGTACAGTACAGGGGTATTGTGCAATGTGCCGTGTACTCTTTGCCAGTGGTATTTGTAAGAAGTGCTGCTGTTATGTGGTTATCTTTTGACTTTCACCAGAAAAGAGGGAAAAACTTTATGAGTAAATTGAAATTGTAATGCGCTGCATTTACTTCATGTAACTCAACAGAGAGCTACCAATGAGTGAAAAGTAGTGACGCGTATGACGTAAAAGATGTCCACTGCTAGAATACTACCACCTACAACGTAACAGACGCCAATCCAATTTCTATTTTCTCCCATGCCCTCTCTCTCTGATTCCTTTGCCTTTCTATTCAGTTTAGTAATGAGAATGATGATGGTTATGTTGATGACGATAGCGTCAGCGTCGCTCTCTCAAGTCAAGCTGTCCGTTCCATGCTATCCAATATCAATACATTTTTGCTATTGCTTTTCGTTCTGTTCTGTTTCTTCCGCAGAAAGATCACACGAGAATATGTTTGATAGGTAACCTCCCCAGTTTCCCAATTTTTGTCACAACTTTACTCCAGATCATACTATCTAACCTAGTCTGTTTAGTTATGCTGATTATGCTTTTCACGTCTTGAAACTACGTACTCCAAATTCCAATAATCCAAAATATGTATGCCAATATGAATATGGGGACAATATAACCGAGCTCCTCTTCACATAATAAGCTTCTTTTCTTTGTAAATAGCTTGTATATGATTATATGTAAACATCTACATTTTCTCAATTCCACATATATTAAGTCCCCAAAGGCAAGTGGCAACTGCGTGCCAAGCAAAATGCTATAGAAGAACTTGCTTCATAAAACATATAGTTTTAGTGTGTGTGTGTATGTAGTGTGATGATAACTTTTCAGCAGTGTTCTCCCGTAATAATCCTAATGATTCATAATGTTGCTTTTCTCTCCACCAGCCTCTGTATTATCACCACAATGTGGAGAATCCCCTTCCTCCATTGTATAAACGTGGTTACATCCTTCAACCGAATTTTATGAGACAAGGCAAGTTGACTGCCGAAGTCAGAAGAAAACTCAACCATGAGAATGGACTGTTACTAAGAACGTAGAGAAGATTGTACAGCTTAGCCAAAACATACGGACTTACGTCGATCCATTCATACATACATACATACATTTCTTATTATTACAAATGTACTTTTTTCTAAATACATTATATTTCTATGTGTTTGTACATTTTTTCCACTTTACTTCTTCTTCTCTCTTGGTCCAACGACAATACTTCTTGAAAAAGTCGTCTCAAATGCGTCTTTTCATCTCCTCTTCCGGCCATCCTTTATATTTTTTCTTCTTGAATGTTGCTTCGCCGGAGAAAAAAAAGTTGTAAGCAATTTTTCCTCATAATTCGTTACGTTACCGCGAGTACTAAAATATGGCCGTTAAATATATTATGTTATATATAGAATGTAGTGTAGTGTGTATTACAAACCAAAACCACATTCAAATAAATACAGAGAAGACGCAAAAAGACAATATATTATTGCTATATTTCCTCCACTTTTTTTTAGTTTGCCTCCCCAAAAAAAAGTCTCTTGAAAAGTCCAACACTTCACCATATTAAAGAGATACTCCAGCGGTTTTGTGGCATGACGTATGGACATTATCACACTGTGAGAGAAATCTCCTAGACAAGACACCAGGATAACAAACGTTTTAAACCATAAGACCAACCCGAATGAGTAGTATGTTCCGCAAGAAATTATTAATTTTAAAGTAATGTTGGATAAGATTTGTTTTTTTGTGTGTTCTGGCTGGTAATCGTCATCGTCGAAACGAAATGACTGTGGAGGTACATGAAACGGCCCATATAAACACGCGTTTTTTACTTACTTTTGTGCAGAATCCCTTCACATCATTTTTACTGTGCCCCACTGTACTACTTTCTCTTTCTTTTGAAATGGTACAAGAATCTGTGACAGTTTCTCAAAATAAGGCGAAAGGATTGCAGCGCGTACGCTTTTTGAAAAAAAAATGAAATATGACTTTGTGAGCTTAAAGTAAAAAGGCAGAGATAGAGAACGAACCGCAGACCAAGGAGAATATTACAAACATTATCATCATCCTGAGATGAGAGAGAAAATGAAAAATGATAAACAACTCAAAGAAGCTCATGGGCGTTTTCAGTGAGGGAAAATATATGATGAATTTTTAATGAATTTCAAATGTACTGTCATCATCATCATCGTCAACATGGGGGTTTTTTGAGTGAAAAGCCGGTGCATAAATTGAAAGTGTTCAGCCAGTTTACTCCAGGAAGAAAAATTAGTTCACTTGCCACCACGCTCTTTTCCCTGTTAGTTCACTTTAGTATTGAGATTGAGGTAGGAACTGACAAATACGAGAGTGTAAAAGTATGTATGAACTCTACGATTTCGTGATTTTAGTCTTTTAGACTGGGACTGGATATATACACTAGATATTATAATATACACTTTTCTTTGATGCACATTAATATCTGTACCTTGAAAGAAGGGCTAACCAACATAACATTGTCACGCTTCATGAGCCACGTTAGTTTTGGTTTATTTTGGTAGAAAAATATATAGAGATATATTACTCCATTCTTTCTTCTGCTCGGTGACTCTTTTCTCCTAACTAAAAAAAATCCACTTTTTACGTTTTTCTGTTGCAAGGGGGGTTATTCATGAAGTCACGGTGAATGAAAGGTTTGATGCTGATTCTCATCGTAGACTAAAAATGTGTTTTCATGTGAAAAAATGTCCGTTCACCATGAAAATTGGTGAATCCGTAACGTACTGAAATTACATGGATCCCATATACCATTCCACTGCACACAATGCGCCTTGCTGCATCTCATTCTCATCTCACTCTGATTTCTTCCAGAGAAGTATGTGAATACGCATAAAAATAGTAATATACAAGTATATTTTTAATGTTAAAACTGATGGCGATGGCACATGGGTCTGAATGAATCCTCCTCCTTCGTCCATTTATATGTATATAAACATTATAATGTATTGCATGTACATATTTAGCTTGGCTTCATAGCAATATTAAATGTATGTGGTTAGCAGAAGGGAGCATTTGTAGTTTTTTTTGTAATAATGATAATGCATTGCTCATTTTGTTGCTTCCTTGAAGAGATGTAATGCAAGATGCAAGTTAGTTATAACAGGGAGACATCCTTTGACGTGAGTGCAACCGAATAAAATAAAAGGGAGTGAGTGAATCACTCTACGGTTCAGACTACTACGGCAGCGGCATTTCATTGAACTTACGTACTGGAATATACATAAAAGATAAATTTTTCCTTTTACACACTCATCACACAAGCACACAAGAAGAAAAGAGTAAAGTAAAGACATGTATTTTTTTCATATTTTCATTTCATATGCCTATATGCCTTCTTGTTGTACATGATACCCTGCTCGCTCTCCACTTACATATTATGAATGAGATTTTAGCTGGAAGAAAAAGGGGAATATTATGCATTTTAGCAAGCACAAGCAGAAAAAGATAATGTTATGTTATGAAAAGCATATATTCCCCTTCAATGGATGCATGTATCTTTCTATTTTTTTGTAAGATTTTTTTTATCTCCCATGTATTTCAAATTTTATACGCTCATCATCTTCTCTGCCAGAAAGAGGAGTAATGTTATACTCGTAGAAACACTGTGTAAAATGGAATCGGATATCGTTATGACCTCCCAGTCTGCTAAGAGAGCCAAAAATGAGAGAAAAGAGAGATTCAAGATTCACCCTGCCAAGAAAAAAAAGGAACTCGGAGTTCAACACAAAAGGGAGAGAGAGAGGAACAAGAATGAGCAAACGTAAGGAAGGGGGCTGAATCAGCTGGGGTAAATAAAAAATATGAGGGGGAAGGAAAATATACTCCTCCATCCTCCGCCACTACATGCTTCCCTGTGCTGTGAGCATTTTCCTCACATATTTGCTGCTACTGTTGCGGAAAAGGAATTATTATGATTATTACATATGTATTATCATCAAGGGAGAAGAGAACAAAGTTTTCCAAAAAAAGAATAAAAAGTATGATGACATATTTCAGTACATAATGTCGTTGTAACAGCCTAAATAATGATGTGCCATGATAAAAATGTGATATCTTTCCTCCTTGTTTCGTTTTTTTTTTAAGGAAACGAGGAGTGAAAACGAGAACCAAGGGTGTACTTTCTCCTTTTACAAGGAAGAAGAAGAAGAAGAGGGGGATGAACAAATAAAAAATGTGAAATGCAATGCAATTTTGATTGCTACAGGCGATTCTATAATGTGCATTTCCGAGATTGTTACATTTGTTTCTGGTCTGTTCTCTATAGTTCTTTCATACAAATAACCATCTTAGATCTTGTTAACGTTTCCCTGTCAAGAAACCCCCCATTTTTATATTTGTTCTATAAAATACTTATTTGAATAATAAGCGTCTAGTCGTACGTAAGTCTAGACTTTGTGTGTATGTCTTGTCTACAACAAGCTTCCAGGAAGGAAAGAAAATATTGAGTTGATTAACATGAGGTAAATGTAGACATGCACTGGAAATACTTCTCTTTAAAACAAAAAACTTTCCATTCAGGATAGCGCTCTGTCAACGAATAGGAAACAAAATGGGAAATAATATTTTGGATTAACTCTACTCTCTGTCATGTTACCTTAAATTTCAATTTGATTTCATTTTGCATGTATCCTGTCCTGTCGACGTGTCCCCAAAACGAGGAGTTTAGTGCGGCGTTGGTCTTACCACCTTCAAATTTAATGTTGAAATCATCAAGCCAGTGCCGAAGTAATAAGAGGAAATCAAAATGACGAATCATCTTCTTCCTGGTGTCCTCGTTCATTGCAACTTTCAAACTAATACAAGAAAGTTGCCAGTCACTATAGCTCGCTCCAATTCTTTTTATTTCCTTTTCCCCTTTTCTATTTCATGTTGGTTGGTGTTGGTAGACATTCTTATTATTGTACATATTATACAGTATAATGTATTCAAACGTACGGGAGGAACAACAAGCAAAGTCAAACTGTTTTTAATGAGAAAATAAGAATTGTTGTAAAGGGGGAGAGAAAACAAACAAGTTTTGCACTCATTTTCATTTTCTTTGAAAAGCTCTAAAATTATATGTAGAGTGATACGAACAACGAAGAACGACCAACAACACCAATACCAAACATAGAAGAACACACCACGACAGGCCCAAAAGACAGCAGCAGCAGGGCTTCTCCCCCAGAAAACTAAAGAAACTCTCTTACTCTTTGTTAATAGCAAAAAGACAGTTGAACTAATATTAGTAATTTCCGTAATTAAATTTGACTATATACTCTCTCTCACTTCACTCTTTCCCTGATACAAGGAAACTGTCGTAAAGTCATAAACTATCAAGAAAACAAGAAAGAATACGGGTTGCTGCTGGAAGACGAAGGTTACAGCTTACAACACAACTCACAACAAACTAGTCATCTACTAGGCCTTTCACGTAATGCATGCCTAATAACTTTTTCAGTGTGGTCCTCCACGTTACTTTGTACTTTGTGTTACACTTGATAGGTTTGAGATACAAAATGAGCGACGGGTGCCTCTGTACGTATCTCAAAACGGGATTTCAACTGGTTTTCTTAGATTTACGATGGCATCGTGTGTGTGTTGCTGTGTGTACTTGTGTAAGAATTAACATTTTTGCTTTCTCCCCTCCTAGTCTCCCTAGTTTGTCTTGGATTGTAGTTCACACCACGACACTATAGTCAAAGCCGAAGGATTCCTTTTGGAATAAACGATGTTGAAAAACGTCAGAGGAGAGAAAACTTGTAAACGCATTTGAGTAATTATTTGAAGAATACAGTTTATAAATTAGAATGCAAATGGAGGGTAATTTTCTAATCAGCCATGTCACCTATTCACTTTTCAAAATCCAGTTAGCCTGTCTCATTTGTCCGAAATTGTGTAGCTGTTGATGTTATACGTACAAACTACTATATTATAAGGGTTATAATACAATTTGTTTTTATAGAAGCGGATATATTCGTGCTCGTTCATTTGTATGCATTATCTCCATGTTGTGCGTCGCGCGGTACTACTGAAAATAGGACAAAATGCCAAAAGATGACACATTCACGTTCCATTTTAACTCAGCTCTGAGTTGTAGTAGTAGCTAGGCTTTCTCCCAAAAATCTTGCGGGTGAAGCCATCGTAGGAAAAATCGTATGCATTTTAAATTAGCAACTTTGGATCGAAATCGTATTTGAAATTTGGATGCTTGAAGGAATACGGACATTTAGGTCGTGAGTCCACGATAAAAGTAGGCACATCACCGTCTTTACAGTGTTCACATGTCTTTGAGCATCTCTCATGTACATCAACAAACCAACTTGACTTGGTATTAAAAGTAAACAAGCTTGTTAAAGAAGTGCCAGAATGATAAGGGACATGTATACTCATCTGCTTTTTAAACTACAAGACTCAAGTTCCATTTATTTCCCTTTCAAAATATATAGTACAAGTAGCACAAATAAGGCCAAGCATGTGCTTCCGAATTAGAAGAAAATATACACAGATCCATGACAAGTCTAAGACCGTCATGGAGTGAAATGTTTGCAAGCTACGTGTATGAATAACAATAAGAAAATTTGTGCAGATTAAAACAACTCCCAATGCATCACATCACAAGAATAAAAAGACTGCTGGAAGAAGAGCTGAGAGATCGTTCGTTGCGTTTCGTTTGTTTGTGTAGCAAAATGATCTTTGTTCATAAAAAAAGGGAGAAAGTTGTGTATGGATTTAAGATTCAAGAGAATCATGCAAATTTTGCAGGAAAAGGGGAAGGATGGATGAGTTGAGTACAGAATGTGGAATGAGATTACATCACATCACACTGCAATCAGTTTTCTTTTGAAATATAGTCTAGCTAAACGCGGGGCAATGTATAGAAACATTTTTGGCCGTCATGCAAAAGGAAAGCAACCGTTTATATTTAAAACTGTGAGTGGAGTATAGTGAGTCAACTTACGATTCTCTCTTCGAGAGTAGAAGCTACTACGGAAAGCGTAAAAGCAAAACTAGTGCAGATACTTAAAAGTACTCACTTTTCCTGGATAAAAACTTGCATCTCCGTATCCGTATCTAATGTAAGTCTTGTAATTACATCATGACAGAAGTTCATGTATGAGCAAAGGAAGCATAACAACATACAAGATTGTCATGAAAGAGAGAGAGTGAGGAGAGGGGAATCTTCATCTAAATGTAATAATACGTAAGTGTGATATATATGTGCGTACATGCAATATGCATACATTAGAAAAGTTGTATCATTAGAGAATACAAAAGTGCTTAACAGCAGGAGATCTGATGAATACAATTTGTCTTAACATGCCGTTCGTCTCTGCTCAAGTTATGATGGATTTCCTTTTCTATCATTATTCTTTAAGTGGCACATGGAATGGAACATATAAATGTAAGTTGCCGTCACACATTTCTCTCGCTCGCTCCCTTTCTCAGTTCTATTGCCATCAGTTAGTTTCTGATACGCGTATTTTTTTATAGCAGTCGAGTGTTTGGTACGTTTGTTTTACATGTTCTAACAATGTTCTCCCACCCTACTCGATTTTCTCCCTGATTTTTGTTCTCTCTTACAAAACAACATAACATGATGCATGTTAATTAGATTCTCTTCCGTAAATTACACTCATTGATTTTTTCTGTTCTATTTGCATGCAGATATAGAGACACTTCCTCCACACTTAAGTCCTGCATGCAAGCTTGCATCATGCATGATATGCATGCACATTGATGTGATGAGTCAGAAAAAAAGCAGTCAAAGCAAGCACACTTTGGTACACCGACAGAATGTATACTTGATCTGTTGATGGTGTTCTTTGTTTGTAAAGTAGCTTTTTCAGCTATGTAAAATCATGAAATTCAAGCAAATTCTTAAAGCTGCAGCTTTCAAAGGCTGAATTTTTAAAAAAAAAAAAATAAAAGGCTTTGATATTCTTAAGAATTTATAAAGTTTATATAGTTCACATGAATTTTTCCACGTGTCGGTCGAATAGAAAAGGATAAATTGGAACAAGATTTTAGTTTGGCCGTGTGCAGGAAACAAATGAACTAGAGCTATAAGTACTTTAAATCCACAAAGGATTACAAGGAAAAGTCACTGGGAGCACCTATTCATGAGAATACGAAGAATCTGCTTGAAACCAATTACTCTACGAATCCATTGCACAAGCGATCAAATATGATGACAGCTTATTGATGGGATCACGATATTTTATCATCAATCAGTTTACTTAGAAATCAGTCATAATCATCAAAAATATCTTTCATCTCTGAATTCATTAACATATAGCTAGTCATAAAAAAAACTTGTACTAGCCATAAGTGTGATAGGATCAACTAGAATTAGATTCAATTGCTACTGGCATTTTCTCATTTCTTTGAGTCCACGTGTTCATCAGAAAATTCCGGACAGTGATTTTCTTGACAAATGATGACAGCCAGGAAGATGAATCTTGGTGACCTTGGATTTTAAATTGGAAGACTGACTGCATTTTTGCAGGCTTGTCTTCTTCTTCTTCATCGTCGTCTTGTTTGCAAGTATGATGCAGAATATAACAGGCTTAAAAATCAAGGTTATTTGGAAGAGCAAAGGAGTACATTCTTCATATTATCTGTCAAAGTTGTCAAGCTCAAAACAAGCGTAAGTACTGAAACACTGCTGTTTATACGTAAGATAAAAAAAGGCTTGAAGTAAGTTTAATATGGACGAGTGTACAGCTGGGTTGGCTGTTGATACCGACTTGAGTGACACCGAGTTATGGGAAAGACCTACGCGAATACATCGTCCTCTTTGGTACTTTTTTTTATGACAGTAGTGTAGTCTCCTAATGGAGTGCATGTGCTAATTGGCTCAAGACATGCGATTGCATATTCACATCACATTCACATTCATCCTAAAACATTCTCTTGCTTCCAATCCAATGTTCCAATCCAACAACCTCGAAGCTACTTGAAGTACACATCATGAACAGATTATTCGGGGGCTTCTAGCATGTAGGATCAAAGTGGAATAGCATGTGCCTGTAATGTGGTATATTTCCAGTTTCAACCCCGCAATACTAGTTGGGGCTGGAAATAAATAAAATGCTCCCTACAAAGTTGTGCTCATTCAGTCGTCAAGAATCAAATTAAAATATGACAAAGTAGAAGAGTAAATTACCCCGCTGTTAAAACACGACACATGATTATGCTTCTTAATGCAGATGCAGTACTCATCATCAAAACTCCCCTTCAAGGTATAGATGAGTGATTGTTCCATATGCTCCAATAAATTTAATTTACATAATAATACAAGAATAATCCCAAAGAGTTCAACCTTTTAATATATTCATCTACATAATATATTTCTTTGTTGCAGTACATCTATAGGTAATAAACAAGCTATATTTAATGGCATATTTGTCGACTCCGACCCTTATTGTTTGTTTGTGTTTGTGCTGTGGTCATAAAATAATAGATAAAAATATGTTTTTTTGTCTGGGGCACTGTGAGATAAAGAAGATAAATTTCCTAAGAAGAATTAAATGTTTGCATCCTAGTTGATAATTTATTGAAACGCAATTTACACACTTTAAAGGGATTAGCTAAGCTAGGCTAAGATGTCTCAACCCCATCAAGTTGTCATGTAAGAGTGTCACAAAGTTTATTTGATGCGAACAGAACAGGTGTAAATGGTCATCCATCATTCAAACATAGGTTTTGTGTCAAACTGATGACCTTCAACTTTGGTGGCATCCCATTTTAAAATCTATAATCGCAGGCTAGAATCTTTCGCAAGAAATTTTCTTCTTCTTTACATTCCAATCAATTTTCAGATTCCTGTTTGGTGTGTGACATGTTGAAAATCCTGTTTTGAGGATACATCTGAATTCAAGAAAAAGGATTTCCGCTCTGTTCTTAAAGGACATCTGCAATCATTTGCTCTTACAGTGGACCGCTTTGATTTGGAATAAACACAAAAATGGAAATCTTCGACCCATGAGATGTGTAGGATAAATACAAAATAATCTCGTTCTGATCATTTAATCTTCTAGTTCAACCACAATAGTTCTTTTAAATTAACCGACAGTGATAAAAATGATTATTATCCCATCTTCAAGACATGAATGGACGTCTCAAATATAAATTTGAATTATTTACAAATGCCTGTGAGAGACCTAAATGCAATGAGGGAAATATAATGAATAGCCTGAAGTCCTATTTTCTTCATTCACGAACAAGGAAGCTCATATTATACACAATCCTTTAAATTACGTCAGTGTCATTTCATCATTCTTTCTAACCCTAAATCTTCCTCACAATAATTCTACATTCTCTACGTTTTGTTGCCCCACTTTGCTAGTCAGCCAACCCATTTCGTGTTAATTTAGAAGTTTGAGAATCTTAGAAATTACTTTGTACAAACTAGTATATTGTTTTAGTTCAAAAGTAAACAACCTAAATATACGTTGCTTACATCGCTTTAAAAACTTTGATTACATGTATGTATACGAGCTTCTTTGAAAAACTGGGTTTGTTTTGTTGGTTTTTAAAAATTCGACCTGAAACCAGAAAAGTAAACACAAAGTTTGAGTTAAGAGACTAAATTGGCTGATGAACATGGCCTGAATTAGATTAAACTTGCCAATCATAATAAAACCATCAAGACGTACATACGGAGAAGCTTTAACGGGGTGACATGAAACCACAGAGAGCTTAATCATTGTTTTATCTTTATATCATTAAGTGTGGAATCTAGTTTTTACTAATTTAGATTCTTCCTCTATCAAGAAGCTCTAGCTAGGTCTACTCTAACACTTTCAACGTTACAATAATTTAGTTTACAAAATCAAATTGGAATTTGGAATGGAACTGGGAAAAGTGTGCAAACCGCATATTACACTTACTTACTGTATATTACGCACTCTCTCGAATTTGAACTGACTGGTGTATATATATATATTTACACTTTTGTTTACATGATTCATACTGATTGCATCTGAAGACGAGTTACTAACTGAACATCAGTTCATACGCATGGTTGTGCTGAAGACATTGATTTTCTTTTCAAGGCTAGAAGGCTACAAAAAACGATCATATTTCCCCTACGTGTGAACAAGTTGATGACGATGCGATGTGAGGCTGTGCTCATGAATATTTAAGCAGATCTATTAGATTACTATCACTCCTTTTTAGTCCCTTTGTAATTCAAAAGTTGTCAACCTGAGGTGTTGAGAGTTACACAAGATGTGTGATTAAGTTTTATGGTTATTGCTGCTGATCACTACCTCATGCATTTTACGGGTTAGCAAGCTCGTATATAAGGAAATAAATAAATTAGCATGAGCATACTCCATTATAGATCATGGTGCTGATTACGTTTCGCTCCTTAACATAATGATGATGTATGTTATGTTATATGTTATGTGATGTGGTGATTTAAATTACTACGTGTGGAAAAGTCAGAATGGAAAGACATTTTCATAAACATTTTCGAAAACTTTTATTTGAAATTGGATATCTTTGGTGTTTACCAATAAAGTACTACACTATCATTACGAACACGTTGCATACTGTCACTCTTTGAAGTAACATAGAATTACAAAAGTGAAAATGATAGAGCAATAAACCTATAGCTAGGTATTTTCATTTCTGGTACATTTTAAGATTTCAATCTAAATACATACGTCTACATACTTGAACAAGAAATCGTTAAAACGAATGTTTGATTTGGTGCCTGTCTTATTTGCTGCTGCGCAGTCACTATTCTTTCATTCAAGTTCATAGAATAGAGCTTTTCAAGGCCACATTTTATTGGATCATGTTACATACACACTTATATTGCATTTTCAATATTACCTTTATTGATGAACGTGGAAAATCGACACTCAGTCAAACGGAAAAGCCATAATTATCAACTGCAATGATGCCCCAAGATACAGGAGATATAAACCGAATTCGTCACAGAGAGGTGATGAAAGAAACGAAGAATGATGTTGCCTGAAAGCCATATACTAAAGCACTCATAATATTGTTGCGTCCTGCGTCCATAATTTTCTGAAGCTCATACTATCAAGGAGGAAAATTGACGGGTTGACTGGGTTTATAGGATTATACACTCATGGATCGTTGGATTATATGCATGCAACTCATTTGCCTTTGAAATCATATCCTCAGGTTTAGGCAAATGTAAATCATTTCATGCTTCTCTGGCTGAAACTGATAATGAGAAATAAGAAGAGATGAAGGTAAAATCAGTTTGTTTGTTTACAAGCAGAAGGTGTAAATCAAACACTGCTTGTCTACAACTCTACAATGCTCTTCGTCTTGTGTGACGTGAATGCGTAAAGATGAATTGCAATGAGTACCTGCGCGTGTCCTGTGCATTTGCAATCCAAAGTTTTTATCAAATTAGTAAGAACAACTTTCCCAATTGCATAAACATACACGCAGTGTACACACAAGTGTCCGTTCACGAAACTGAATAATGCATGTAAGACTGAATCATCATAATGAAAACCAATACCAACTTGGATTCTTAGCAAAGTAAAAAATATTCGAGCTGATAGTGACTGTCAATAAGGTAAACGGGAAAGGTAAACAACAAAACAGTGTAACTGGAAGATATCGTGACAGTTTGATTTGAAGTAGCGTGAACTATAATAAAGAGTTGATTATAGGCTAAGAATTATTTTCTTTATAAAACTTACACTTACAATTGAGTAGTAAGCATGTCAATAAGTAAATACGTTTGAGCGTAAAAATCAACATGAATGATTCATTGATTTGTTAAAGTATCACAACTTTGTTACGAGATACTTGACGATGTTGTATGTGTGTGTATAACGAAGGGGGATGAAATTGTAAGAACCTCTCCTTACTAACAAACTTTTGACTCGATATCTTCGAGTTAGAGTGCTTTTTTCGTGTTCGCGTTTTTATCAGTTGTCAACTCGTAAACACTTGAGATTGAAAGAAGCTCTCTTTCTCTCTCTCTTAACTTGAATCATTGTAGAGTACTCGTACAAATGTACCCAACTAATGAAAGCATCACTTCAAAAGGTAACTTCGAAGTTTGAAGAAATTGCTGATATGACAAAAAACCCTTCCATAGAACCATTACAAATATATTTTTAATATGTATGTGAACTTGGACAACTGTGTTCTACTCGATATTTTAGGTATTTGAGAAAGTCATTTTACACATTAATAAAAGTCATTTAATTACTTAGGAATCCACGAATGACTTTTATTTGGTCTAATTTTTAATACGACTCTGCACCTTTAATTACATGCAGTTCTTTATAAACGTGTTAATTGGTATCAGTTGTATTTGGTCTCCTTCCCATAACACGAGTAGCACCGATAAAAATATCGTGTGTAAATGGTATTCCAAGAAATGAAAATCATTATGTTATTTAGTAAATTCATTGAAGTTACGGACAAAACTGTTGACTGTAAGATTTAAACTTATTTAGGATTATGTTGATGGCACTCAAAAGAAAGAACAGTTTTCCTAAAAGCATGCAATTCATATGAAATCTAAAATTGGATGATACATATACTTACGAATTCTTTCAAAACATTAGAACTGCCGGTTAAGTAAATTATTAGTTTAATTTGATAGAATTTTAATACAAGACTAACGAAAATAGTATTTCCTTCTCCAACCGCTGTATAAATAATAAAAAAGCACAAATACAGGGGAATCCATCCATACAAACATGATTTCCTAATAGTGTACTATTAAACACCGGTTATGCTGCAACCAATCATAAAAAATCGGTTTTATATAATAAGATCTTCACTCTCATAAGTTGGTTGATCAGCTTATACATAAGGTGCTTTTATTGAACTACATATAATTTAAAGTGTAGGACCAAAACGTTTTTAAAATTCGACGCAATTAGATCATTGACGTAAGCAGATTATATTAAGGCAAGGTAGTCAATAGGAGACCCAAAAAAATAATACTGTATGTTCTAGGATTTAGAAAGTTCGCATTCGGTGGCCAAAACACTAACCAAGTTATTAGGGCATATTATGCGCTTGACATTCTGTTAATGGAATGAATGGGAAAATGAATTTCAAAACCAAACTAAACAAGATTACAAATGTAACACAAAAATAGATGCTTGAGTGGCTAATATAGTGGAACAACGACTATGAATGTAAAGTAGCACATATATATTTTTATCTTGTTTCAGGGGCTACTCGGTTTTTAGTGATTCCGTGGAATTGACCATTAAGCTTAGGATAACACTCTTTGATATAGATTTTAGCCAGACTTCAGCCATGTTTATTACCAATTTACGAAGTTAAAATGAGATCAACAAATCAAATTTTCAAATTAAAATCACATTACATGTACGTGCTTTGCTGTAAAAGTCATCAAGCAGGTCAAACTAATTGAATTTACTTAATTTATGATAGAAGTGTATGGTATACATGAGTTACGTGTAGTCATTATAGCTTAAAAGTTCGATTCCCCTAATCAAAGACTAATCATATCAAACACACAAATGCGCTAAAAATTGAAGAATTGGATGATGAATGAGCGAGTATGATAATACGATTTGGATTCCGTAAGTGGAGTTTAGAGATAACAATCCCTCATGCTAACCACATTTTTGTTGCGAAAATCAATCCCAACATCAACACAAACCCCACTACATTCCAGTTGAATGGAAACTGGTTCAATTTGGATTCCACACGTCCGTCGGGTATTCCTTCCGAGTTATGAAATGACATGGAGTACCTCCAATACGAAGTATGTGTATTATCCATTTTAGTGATTCCAAGAACAGCTAAAAGCTTATTGAAAAGTTTACAGGGAAAAAATCTCAAATTCTATATAGATTCTTTTGATGTTGCGTAATGTATGTGATATGCTTATGCACAGGAAGCACTACTCCTCATATCATGGCCATTCGTAATTGGATGTTTTTTTGTTGCTAAAATATACTTTTTCCTGTTCAAATTTGGCATTAAAAAGCTGAATGATGAAATTGAAATATATGTAAACACGTAGCTCAAATTCCTTTTTCTTTTAAGGACTTTAGTATGCCTGAAATTATAATTTGCAATATAAAAAAGTTCATTGGCCTTTACATAACATAAATCTTTTACAGGATCCAAATCGGAAGAGATTCCGCGAATGACAAGACAAGCAAAACTGAAAATTCCAAAACATGCCGATAAATTTTCAATCTAGCTTAAGATTAGTTCATCAGATCCCGTCAAATACATACATAAATATTCTTTTGAAGGAAGTAATGATTATGATTACAAGAACATGTAATAATAAAGTACGTATAGTAGAGTGCCTATCACATCATAACGTAAAGATTGATTTTTTGCCTTATGAACTTTAGTTTTAAAATCGCTATCGTAAATTATTCCTTTCTTCTTCCGCATCCCTGATCGAAAAAATCGGCAAAAAATAAAAGGTTGGAACCGACATGTGAGATATAAAGGAAAGTAAAAGGAAGTGAATTTCAACATCTCACGTTGGTTTGTTCGGCAATAATGTTCAACTTTTATCGATCAAGAATATTAATATTGCTTCCTTTCAACTCTGCTTACTCCGGCCTTATAATATAGTAAATATTCCTATATTCGCACATAGTATTTGAAAGTAATTATTGTTTAGATGTCTTGTGCGAATTAGACAAGTACCTTTTTTTTATTAAAACAAAAAAAAAACAAATATGCACCTAGATTATGTACCGCCTAACTTTTGACGTGCATTCATAGCCAGCATCAAAACAGCTAATGAAAGCTAGCTTAAACTGGTTGAAACTCATATTGAAGTAGCTTCAATTGCAGTCGACATGTAAATATGCATATACATACAACTACAGTAGTCTGTCTGTTTTAATGAACATTGAAACATCTCTGTTCCTTTCACTCAACGTCAAAATGAGCCCTTTCTCTGATCCACATTTACTCAAAAACACACAAATAGAGAAAGAAGCCACGCATTACATTTCGGTTTTCAATCCTGTACATTCATGCATGCAAAAGGTAGCAACGGAAAAAGAATGAGCAAACCCTGAAAAGATCCAAAGAATAAAATCACCACCAAAGCAACCATATAGCGAGCACAAATTTCTATGCAAGATTTTTTTTTGTATATTTCAGTGAAAGATGAGAGAAAGCCTCTGTCTTGGTTCCCACTATTTTATCCAACTCCTGTTGTTGGTTAGACTAGACCCTATCACAATTTGAGAGAGAAACAAAGCATTTGTTAGATTGATGAAATTGAAAGTTTTCAAATGGTATCCAGATGGATTTTTTAAGCCCTACTTTAGAAGCGCTAAGACCACCGCATCACATCGCCATTTTTTTCTTTAGCAACCGCACACACACACACACACGCTAATATCAAAAGCACCTAAGAAAAAAACCTGATGTTTCTTACATAGAAAGTATCTGCAGGAAAAACGGGAGCTAAAGCAGTTTTCACATTTTGCAAAAAAAAAGTGAGACTGGGATTCATTCGTACAACTAAAGAAAAACTGTGTGAGCGTACGTTTGCAAATACGAGTAGGTAACTGGAATTGCTCCAGGTATATTACACATAACCATATTATATGTATATGTATCCTTCCCAGCCTTTCTTTTTCCATAGAATCTTGAGCAGTGCATACATACATAGTTGCATAAAGTAAAAAGGGAAAGGAGAGCGATCAGAGTGAAATCGAAAATACAATGAAGAAACTTTGCTTACTAGGAATACTGGAAGGATTTGAGGAATACTGAAATAATACGTGTGGGCTAAGCTGGAGAAGAGAAAGATCGGAATCTCAGTCTAGTTTTAGTTTAAACACCATAACCATAGCCTACTTTAATGTACAATAATATATAGGGCATTAAAGTGCACATACATACATGTTTCACTCACATAACTTCTCTTCTCATACAATTTAAGAACGCAAAGATAAAAGGAATGAGAGTGTACGTACGTAAGTGCGCATTGAATACAGGGCGAAGAAGTTGAGGAAGTGTAATTTTTTGAGTAAAGCTAAAGCTAGCTGCTCCTACGTTATGTACGTGGTGGAGTGTATGTTCGGAGGAATCATATACAAAAATACGGTGTGTACAACCAAGCAAGGGATGTGGTAGTAGAATAGTAGCCAACATGAAATTTTCCTTTAGCTTTGTACATAAGCTTGTCAAGTTCCCCCTGCTTTTCGTTTCATTCCCTTTACATACACGATTCGATTTTCAACTGCAGACTTTCAACTCTCTGTGTGTACTGTGTACTTGCCTGGAGGACTGCTAACTGAAGCAGCTCAAGCTATTGCTGCAAGATTTTCTAGTATAGAAGCAGAAGCAAGCGTACCAGTCTTCAATGAGATTACCTTCAACAGTTTTGTTGAACCTCTTCAGTCTGTGACTACTTCTCAAGGTGGTAGCATCTCCACGCTTGTCGTTCTTCTAAAATATATTTTCTCATGGCATTAGTTCAGCCACACAGTTCAAGTTATGTTGATTTGGGAGAATGCAGCTTGTGAGCATAAGAGTAAGAGTTCTCACACATGGAACCAGTTTTCCTCTTGATGTTATAAGCTTCTGTACATGAAAATTGGGAATATTTTCAATTCAACTGGAATAAGATCAAAGTTGAGGCTTTATAACAATAAGAGTTTTAAAGGGTTTATGGTAGCAGTTTTGACGGTTTTGTGTTGTCAATAATTGCAGTGTTGGTGGTGTTGTTTCAGGATTGTTACTGAATTTACAGGCGATTCCTGACAAGGTCACTGTAATAATAGCAGGTTTGTTGTGAATTTTGAATTTCAAAGTTTGACTTGGACGTCTTGTTAATTTTATGGAATTGCTGATGGTTGAAGTACAGATCGTGAAGACAATTAATTCTTTCATCGAACAGAAGTTTATATATATTATTATTGGTGTGTATAATCGTGATTTCTGGTTCACAAAATTTGCATTAAGCCCAAAAAAATTGTGGGAGAAACAGAAGTAAGATTTGTTGTTTAGAAAAGTGACAAGGTATATTATTGGTATCCCCATCTTAAATATTATACGAGCCCATTCCAGTGTCAAAACATTGCGGTTCGGCTAAATGTAATGTTTTAAACTTACTACTACGTTAAGTCAAGGAAAACCAAGGAGTTTGATCTTACCTTTGGTTTGGTAAACATCAGCAATATTTCCCTTTCAAAAATCGGATTGCCCTCACTCGTACACCAGAACACATTGTGCTCATTCTCTCTTGTATGAAGATAATGTTGACGCTTAATGTGAGTGCAGTGAAGTTCTCTTTTGAAATTTCATATTTCACGGATTAGTTTTAAGCAACGGATTTCGTGTTGCAAAAAAGTGGAATAAAATAAAAGAAAGAGAAAAAAAGAGGAAGGAAGTGTTGGAATAAAAGAGAAAGTAAAGGGAGGAGAGAGAAAACTGAGAGAGGAAAAGTTTTGTGCAGCTTCATCGGATTTCTCAACCAGTCAATGCTGTAAACAACTCTCTTTGAGAAAATATAAAAGGTAGGAAAACGATAGCTGATAGTAGAGTTGTATTATTTTTGCTGAGTCTATGACCTTTTTTCAACCATTACATACATTTTCTTTACTTCCTATTCGCATTCTCCCATGAATTGTTTCTTCCATTGGATCGTTATCACTACTATAGTAGTTCACAAGAAAAATAATATGGGCGATGTCATAACTTCAAATAATATGATAGAAAATTGTGTGTCTGTGTTGTTGATTCCTCCGGAGTAAAAATAAAAATGTAATGTAATGTGAATATGTGTGTGTGTGTGTGCTTTTGCTTATATCTGCCAAAATTTCATTTCAAATAGGATTCCAGTAAACTTTCAAAAACTCACGAACTCTTGAGCACAAGCAAGGCACACACACACTCACATCAAATGCATGCACGCAAAAAAAATTGTTCCATTCCATTCCACCCAAGCTTTCTTCTCGTCTCCTCCTCATATACTTTATGTGTTGTAGGTGTGAAGGCAATAATCGTAAATTATGAGTATTTAGAGCGAATCGGCAGATATTGTCCGATACTCTGAGAGATTTACGAGGATGAGGTGTCCCTCCACCAAAGAGAGAACTCTTTTAGTTGGCCTCTCGCATTTTCGAAAATAAATATGCAGGGAGAGAGAGAGAGAGAGAGAGAGAGAAAGAAATGAAGTTGTTGAGAATGTAATCATTGCAGTGCATCGAACGAAGGGTCTCTGGGAGTGAGGAAACACCATTTTATTGTACTATCCACATTACACTCTCTGTATGGAATAATAATAACAGTCGTAAACATTTCTATTTAAATCAAGCTTCCGGGAAAAGTTGAAAATTTATTCGGGCTCCTCCATCTAAACCTACTCTACTCTCATATACGTACACAATATTT
Organism: Orchesella flavescens; assembly: GCA_964034955.1. Taxonomy (NCBI): domain Eukaryota; kingdom Metazoa; phylum Arthropoda; class Collembola; order Entomobryomorpha; family Orchesellidae; genus Orchesella; species Orchesella flavescens. The sequence goes on from OZ035957.1 coordinate 11,499,889, forward strand.
TTGAGATAGAATGGGTGAGGGAGACTAGGTGAAAATTGTCTATTTTTTTGGAGCGTATACTCAGCTAGTCTGTACTTCCATACAAACAAATATTTTTAAACTTTAGGCTTGTGTAGCAAGTACCAAAAGTGTAGGAGGAACTACTTTTCATCTCCATCCGAGATCACTTGCTCAATGTTCAATCCAATCCTCTCTCCTGTGCAATGCAATGGGATGGCATTGGAAGTTGTGGCAAATAACATGTGAAACAAGTAGAGTTGCGATACTCAAAACGCCTTTTCCCATCCTTTGCACTCTATTTACTTTTATCAGGTTGTTTCCTCGTCGTAAGGTAAATAGTGTTTGTTGGTGCTTTTTTGATCATGATTTATTCAGACACAACTTGCACCATTTGGCATTTACCAACAACACCGACATCATCAGAAACGTTTCTTGTTCTGAACGCTACATGCTACAAAGCTGTGTAAGGTCTCTTTATTTTGATGGGCATGTGGTTTTAATGATCATGACTAGAAGTATATGAGATAAATGCATAAATATACATGCATATGGATACAAATGAGGGTTGCCAAAAGGTAAAGTATACTTTAAGTGTGTCCAGACAAGTGCACACACATTTCATCATTGAAAATTTATCGTAGTTTTCACACAAAATACTACTACCAAACCCGATGCCATGTTTACTCGAGAGGTTCTTTAATGTCCCATTTCGATAAATTGGAAATTGGATGATGGAATCGAGCAAACATCAATTTTAGGTGCTTAATTTCTTGTACATCAACATCACGAATTTAAACGAACTTAAATTTGATGATGGAGCATTGAATTTTTTCCTTAAGTTAACATGTAATAGTCGATATTATGCTTTACATTAGAAGTATTCTGTATGACATCTTCTTTCAGCAAACCTGCTAAAAAATGCATGCTGCTGATTTCAACAGAAATGCCAACAACATTTCTGAGATTAGCTTACCAGATAGATTTTTAGTCAGTCATCGTCGTTAACATAATGAGTGAGACTTGCGAACATAAAAAGTTGTGTACTAATATACCTAAGTAGATGTGTAATATACTTTTTCAGAATGCTCAAACATTTCATTTCGTGCAATTCCAGATGATAAACATTCCGTATTTACTTACAGTCTAAATGGCAATACATGTCTGGTGCATAATATACTGCAATCGTAAGTATTATTTGTCTTTCGGTTTTTACTCTGCCAAAGTAAAATTAGATAATTGCGACGATTTGGTTGCGCTATGTGTGGAATGTTCACGAGCATGGCATAAAATATTCCACCACAAATTTTTTCTACAGTTCGGCATTTCCCCAAATTTTGAGCACTAACACGCAAAGGGTTCAAATGAAGTATAGAGATTCCCACATGTCATGCTATCAAAAAATGCTACTTTCTTTAAGTAAAAAATATGGTTTGCATTTACATCCAACCAACGTCTCACTCCGTTGCAGAATGCATAGGATCGAGGAAGTTATTTGGCAAATGGCAAAATACAAACAACCTGCTTTTGAAAGCTATGCATTTATGAACAGCAAAAAAAATGTTCTTCCAAAAAGCCTACAAACACACAGCCCATGTATTTCCTCACATCATGCTTTCAGGGGGAAATGCCTTTTTTTTTAAATAAAAACGTCGTGACATGGATGATGACATCGTAGCGTAATGCTGATTTAATGTTATTTGCTTGTTGAAACGGCACATTTTCAATTTCATTACGGTCAATTTTAAGGAAACGAAAAGTTGTGTTTATCATTATTAGATGCACTTTTGCACTACAAGCGGTGCTGCTGAGGAAATAATATCGCGTGTCTGATAGCAAACACAAATTTTAGTTTTTACTATCCTGCAAATTTCCCCAAACAAAAAATACCACGGAGTATATTCTGGACGGAATGAGTGGTAGAGAAGGGTTTGTGAAAGATTGAAAACAAGTTGTGCATGCATTCGTTGCTGGATATATGTATTTACATGGATGATGTCTGTGAATCGTCTTGGTTTAAAGCTTCCATTTGGGATGTGTAGCATTTTTATTTTGCATGTCAGAGGGAAAAGGAGTTACTGACACATGAGAAATTGAGAAAACTTCTGCTCATGTAGCGGAAAATTCGTAAGCTGTTTGACATTATGTGAACGTATGAATAACAGTTGGTGTTCCGCTATGCATGTGATGTGTAAAAACTGACGGAATAATATGTATGTATGAGTATGCGTGCTTCTATATTGCACACTTCTATAAGATATTTGGTTTCTTATATAATTTTCGTAATATTTGGTGATGTGTGTGGGCTTGGCAGTTGGACGTTTTCATATTATGGGCTAAAAAGGCAAAAAATAAGACGAAATCTTTCAAACATCTTTTATCGATTCGCTATACAACGCTGTCATTAGGATGACACCGTGTCGAAAAGTACTGCAGATTTTTTACTGTATTCATAATGACTCATTACTGAATTACTACTACTTTCTATAATACATAGAAATATGTCCAAAGCATACTGCGCGAGTTCTTTATGTTGAAACGCTGGGGCAAAGAGAGATCCCGGATAGACTTGTATAGAATTGCAATGCTTGTATGTAATTAGTACGTCGAAAATTTATTTCTAAAATATATTTATTCGTTCTCTAAAGTAGATTCGGCATAGTTCCTCCATCGAGTATGTTTAAAATAGTTCTATGAAGAACTTAGTGAAGCATGAGAATTAAAATCATACTTTCAGTATCAATACATATTTTTCTACTTATTCGTACAACGTAGTTTCCTCTGATGAAAACATTTTGACATTAGATTTTTTCTTATGCATTGCTGTACGCTACATGTTCTACGTTTGATAACATTTTGGATAAGAATGTGCAATAGTTGCATTTCAGCATCGAGGTAAAAGGGGAGAAACCAACGAGCTTTTTTTTTCAGAAAAAAAAAACGAATTGGAATCGGAAGTGTTTGTGCTGAAGTACATAAGCCCCGGATTACGTTGATTGATTCTCGGCGATAAAATGATTGTGATCAACGCTGGATTTTTCTTTGCCTTTTCACTTTGCGCACACAAGTCAGTCATTCCGTAATATTGTATGCTACCACCTATTCACGTACTACATGACGTACACACATTCTACTTGCATTCATCTACATGCTATCTTGACTTGTACTTCTTGTTCAAATGCGACCTTCCCCTTACTGTTACATATGCATGTATTATTTTTATACCCTATTTTATAGTAAATCAGCCATTAGTTTTTATTTCGAAAACAAGTATTATAGTATTGTATTTGAATCGAGTGGTGGGCACATACACCCATACATTTATATTTACCTTTTGAGAATTATAAACATGAAAGCAGTAGGTACTGGATTGCCAGGTCGATCAGAAAAGTTCTACAATCACTCCCACTTACCGGCTTAACGCCAACATATTTCAATCTAATGCATATGGCATACACTTTCTCGTACTTAACTTGCTCTCCCACACCACACTACCACTCTTATAATCATTGACAGTACTTTACGATTCACGGCGGCAGACAGGGGAGGAAATCAAATACTCAGAAGTGTAGTAGAAGCGATAGTACAGTCAAGTTTTTCGATTGGAAAAGTCAACGCAACAACAGAACACAGGAGCACAAAGCCAAAAATCCATGCACAACACATCCATACAACGCACTGGAGTCAGTGGAGAGTTCCCTCTTTTCCCCGCAAATCCCAGTCTGACAATCAGTTCCAGACCTCTTAAATCCTGACGTTAGCAAATCATTTGATAGGACTCGTTATTCATTTTCACATAGGGGTAAAAGAGCATAATGGGCACATATACAAAATACAAAGCCAGTGCCATGCCAGCATACACACACAACAGAATAGACAGACACGCGTATACACAAACCTATTATGTATTTTTACGGAATCAAATCCTGCCTATCCAGTGAAAAAGATGGGCTAAGGCAAATCCACTACTTTATTTTCATCTCTTGTCCACCAATATAGTAATCGTGTCGAGAAGGCTCTCTCAGCTCTCTTTTCTAAGGCTTATGTGATACGGATGAAATCCGCGTATTTCCAGCATCACCACCACCATGAGTGAGTCACATTATGCAACATTGCTTATACTACACAATACGGATGTTTCTTTGGGGCCGACGTTTATCGAGCAGAGTTTGTCAGTTTCCTCTTCCTCCACTCATTGAAGACTCCAATGCAATAAAGTTTGCTCACAAGTCATTGAACAATTTCAAGAGTTTTGATGTCGATGTTTTGGTGATGCTGGAGCTAGATGATGAGACGATATCTTTTTTAGCTTAGGGAATGGCTATTACTTCCAGTTTTGATGTTGCTCCATGAACTGTAAGCAAATGTATAATGATAACCATGAACGAGTGCATGCATCAATGGTAGGTTTTTGACGAGCGGATGGACATAAAGGAAAAGCTTACAGCTTATTATTATTATTTACTATTACACGATCCTGCAGAATTGAAACCTCAGCTTGGCTTTGGCAGTCAAGATCTTTTGTAGTAGTAGTAGTAGAACTGGGAGTGCAATGACAAAAAATGATGCGGTACGCGAAATACATGTAAGTAGCGTAATCATATGAAAACATTTCACTTCGTTGCACTGATGAACTGTGACAACTAATGGGGATGGGATAACGCAAAGCAAATAACATGTATTTGATGTGAAACGCCATTTATAATCTAGCTAACAAGCTCCTATGTATGATCTCTCCATGAAAGGCAACCGCTTCCAAAAAATCGTAATAAAATTGTTAACATCCTCCTGATTTAATTGAAGAATCTAATACACGGAAGCTCTACAAGTGTCTAATCCAGTCTGATACTTTTAAGGCTTATACTCACTACTCACTTAATAACTAGCAGTTAATCTGATGATGATGGACATCAGCATGTATTATCGTATTTGTGTACGTGCGTAATCCCTACGTACATATGACTAGTTGTAAAATGGTTTGTTGATGTTGATAAGATTACACTACGCATCTTGGGTTTTGGACTTGTCCTAATTAGGAATGTATACCATGGGAGGAGCTCAAAATAAGTGGGTACTAACTAGACGAAAGATTAATGGCAGTGCCAACGTTTTTCTGGTTATTACATACAATATTTAAATTAATCCCACCATAATTTGTTTTAAAAGGAACGAGGGATTACAACAACTAGAGAAAGCAACAAGGTTTATAGGTACTGCGTAAAATTGAAGGCATGAATTTACGTTGTAAAAGCCTTATGAAGCAATCAAAAGCCTAGCTTGACATGGTGGAACAGTTCCATGCCTTTTTGCTGCCATCACATCGTCATGAATTAAAATTCATTTAAAAGCCGAAACAAGTTTATATCAATAATGACTATAAATCAGTTGATTATTGTCCTAGGGCGTAGGAAAAAATTGGGAGTTGATAAAGGGGCAGGTTAGGACGGAAGTTAGTAAATTTACAACGGAGGTCTAAAAGCATTTGCCAAAAGGGCTAATTATTTTTTACACAAGTTCACGCTGACATTCATGAGTTATCATTGGCGTTATACATGAATTTGGAGAAAGGTGACATGGAAGGAAGGTATATATATGCTTTTAAAAGTGAAAGACAAAACTAAAACTGACAGACTTTCAGAATTGAGCAGGAGCAAGCTCGAGCAACCCTTGTGTAGCAACAAATGAATGATGTTTTACGAACTGAACTCGCGAATATAAGCAAAATTATATATATTTTATCAAGTTAAGTTAATTACACAGGAGCAGCCATTGAATTACAGTCAGTTTTTGGTCTTGGTCTTCTGACTACTACTACGACGAACTCAAATTCTCAATTAATTAACTTGCCGTGTACAGTTCATTACAGGAGAACAAAACGTACGACTTCAATTCCAACACGACACTCACAAAGACTGTGTGGTATCGTCAGTCATCCACCTCTTTTGGTGGCATTTTCCTTTAACAAACCGAGAAAAAAATGAGACTGTAGCAATGTAATGTAATGTGCTATATAGACTGAGATGGGAGATTTATGATTCAATATGTGTAATTAATCAAATCAACCATTAACTGGGAGCTTGTGAGATTCGATCAGTGGCTGAATTAAAAAGGCAGCAGCGTGCAATGTGAATGTTCCCTTTAACCTACATACGTATATACATACATACATCTGTTCTGTGAGCGAAGAAATCAATTAGCTCTCTTTTTATACGCTTTTATGACTCACACAATTTGTAGAAGAGTAATGACGTTTTTTCTACTAATGTGTAAGGCTTCTAATGGCATTGATTGAGAACTTTGGAACGGAAATTATTATATGAACATCACTGATAACGTGTAACTGAGTTATGTTATAACAGGAAACGGGAGAGTTTTCATCGTGTATTTTATACTTTTCTTTCTTCATTTGGTACTATTCTTTGATTGAGTTACGTTGAAGCTGCAGCGCTCCCCTCGTCTGGAGCTGCAGGAAATCAATTTAGTTTTTAAGACAATAGTAGCATCTACTATGTAAATATTAAGAAAGAATCTTTTTTCGCTGGAAGCCTTTTGTAGTTAAACTCAAGGAAAAATTATTGTTTTTGATGACTAAAACAGAATCGTTGATGAATTTTATTACGTGAATAAGTATTAAAGAAACGAGCGGTCGTTGACTTTGAATTTACTTGGTCGGGTTTTAGTGGATCAGATCAGATAGAATTTATTGAACAGTGTATACAGATTTATGGCTTATGGAAATAGAAATTGATGTAGGTATACGGTACAGGTATATTGATATAATGTCAAGGTGGCTGTGGGTATGCTATAGAACGAAAAACTGAGGATAAGGATGACTCTATAAGCTCTAAAGATTACTTCATACATATATGAGACCTACAAATCAAAACAGAAATGATATTGAGGTGAATGCAAAGTTGAGATAGTAATTTTCCTGGAATACGTAAATTGAGGTAAAGGTATTCAATGAATTCAACGAATATGTATGTATTTACTATATACAGTACAGATTGAATAGATGTAAAGAAAAGGAGATCCCCACAAGTTAAAATCGTTCCCTAACCGTTCTTCATGCATGAGTGTTTCTGAATTGCAGAGTGAAATTAGAAATAGAAACTAAAATCTGCGGAGTGTATAGGAAATAATATGTATATGGATACACTCTCATATATCTATGTATGTATATCATATCTCACATTCATTTTGTATTAATATTGTAAATTACCTGCCAAGCTAAGGTTGGAATGCTATGGGATGATGGATCAAAGAAATCTTTTATAAAAGCATCATCACATCACATTCAATATGCCATTCCATCATGGATCTAGTATATGTGTGTGCAACGTAATAAAGATTCTTTGATTCCCTTGAAAAGTGTCTCCAAGCATATACTCATGCATTTAATGTTCATATGGGTTTCGATGTAAGATACTTTCTCATAAATTTGGGAGGAAATTGTGATAACGAAAAACTGCTACTGACACAAATGCTTCTATGTCTCTTCCTCTGATATTTTACTATTGCATTTTTATGTCAGTGGACGTAGGTGGATAGATAACAAAACAGGAAAATTTAAACAGTATATGTACATAAGGCAAACAGCTCAGTGTCCCAATTTCATGATCTGATGGCAAAAGGTATTCACTAGCAAGGACTTATATATGCCAGAAACGAACGGGCCTTTTTACTTCCTACAGATAATGACAGAGAGTTGTGTTATGCTCTCCAGGAAAGTTGAATGAGCTTTATTGTAGTTCACGAAAACCATCGTGGTTTTACTTTATTTCTGTACTCGGTGCTCTCTGTGCCAAGAAGAAGAAGAAGAAGCAGGGCAACAGCATTTGCTGGAAGTTGAATGGTATATAGATACGCGTTAGAAATGAGATATGAGAACATAATATTATGTGGACCTATATACCAAACGAAACCAACGTACCTTCTATTTGTAAGCTTATATCCCCTAAGATGACAAAGAACGACTCCCAAGGGCATATATATATACTTCTTTACTTCTTACGTTTAACTGAAGTCATTTAGATCCTCACCTTTTCTATATGTCTCTACTTTACCTAAATACGTATTATGTGGTGGTGGTTGGTGATGATGATGATGATACTCAACTTCACATTGTATGCATACACATATACACACTTCTCTTTTCTCTCCGTTTTTTGACACTCCATTTGCCATTTGCTACAATGAAGGTGTAGGTGTTTGTTCCCATTTCTTGCCTAATATTGATTGCACAATAAGTCTGCGCATTATTCATGAGACTGTCCTTTTTCATTGACCCTTCATTTTCTTCACCACCATACATTTCGGGCCGGATCTTTCTGGTATGCATATTATCCAGATGAAATTCTCTCAAGAAACGTTCTGAAACATCCTTCACTGTCTTTAGATGACATTTTTTTTGTGAACTACTCTGTTCTGTGTGCTACTATATACTATATAGAGCTCATGGAAAAAATGCGACAGCAGCAGCAGAAGGTAGAGATTATTATTGCTTTGTCCTTGTATGGAAACATCTAATCCGAGTGAACATTTTTCACTGGGATTTTCAAATCAACTTTCATAAGCTGCCTTTATGACATGGAATTGTTTGTTCTCACCTGCTACACATGGGCCTTCTTGAGGATGCAGGTAGGTAGGTACACAGCGTCTTTGCATGTGGAAACATATTTGCAACCGTACGCGTCCGGTGTAGTAGTATATATAAGAAATATATCATCGTGACCACCAGATTTGGCATGAAAATTTTCATTAAAATTTTTCCCATGTCCCACCGCTTAGCACAATATCCCAAGGTACATTTCAAAGTTTGTATGGAAAATGAAATGAATACATGGGAAATGTGTACCTGTATGCATTATGCATGCATAATGTAGTAAATGCAAAAAGACGGCTTAAGATTTTTTGTCCTTCCTTCCTTCTCCACGTCTGTTTACTCTTTTTTCTCCTTTGATGTTGATAAAACAGTTCCTGCCTGTCAATTGACATGCATTGCAATTCATGACACCATGCTGGTGCGTGAGACAGGTAAAAATGTGGTGGTTGTGCGAGTCTGTCGGTGAAGTATACATACATTCTTGTCCTAAACGCGCTCATACATATTCACTGATATATTGAGCTGATACACATGAGAAATTAAAGGATTTTAGGTTCTTTGCTGACACACCAAATCGATTATTTTATGAGCCTTCTTCTCCGCATATTTTACACAATAGAAGATTTACTTAAGTACATGCTTATAAACTTCATGACTATTATTATGAAAGATTGCATAGTATAGTACTACTCACTGCGACTCATATTGAAGTTATAGGATTTCTTTGGTTAACAAGATTTTCTTTCCAGCAGTCCCGTTCTCGTTCATGCCTCGCATATTCAGTTATGGACTCACTGGGGTTAAAATTCCACTGCTACTGTTGATGGTGATGTGATGGAATGGAAAGATTTAAGAAAAGGAGGAGTATGAAAATCAGAAGCTTGAAAAACAAACTTCATTCACTCAGTCACTAAGTCAGTGAACCATTTTATGAGGAACAAGTCAATGGCAGGAGCATCGAGCAGCAGCAGCAGCAATGGTGCCCATCTGGATCTGCGTCTCCAGGAATGGGTCCATTATATTATTATGTACATAGAAGCTTTTCAGTCTTTTCAGTGTGGTGGTGGTTGGTAAGTCAGTCGTGGGAAATTAATGTGTGACGACGTGTATAGTTTCTCCTGCTTTCTACAGCAGCACACACTTTCTGCATTGTGTATGTCTTTCTAGCCTCTTCCTTCCTCTCGTCCTCGTAGTCATCTCTCTTTTGCTTTGATGAATGTGAGCGTTCTTAATGCAATAAAGGACAACAATCCTTTCCATTAAATGTGGTTACGTTCATCGCTCATACTCAGTCATCATACCACTCTCACTCGTTGACTATCGATGACTTTATGTTGACTTCTTAGGAGAAGAAGAAGAAGTGAAAGAGAGACAATGAAAGAGAATAGGATGAGATGAGACTAGAGGAGAAAACTATGTCATTCTGGCTGAAAGTAAGTTTAGGAAAAGTACTTTAGATGGAAGAGACCTCACAGTCTCACACACTATCATTTTATATTCATGGGAGCTATGCAGGCAAGCTTTGCCTTTTTTTTTGGTATAGTGTGTGTGTGCTTTTGTCCCATTTTGTTATAGTTTTGAGCAAAAAGTTTTATGACAAGTGAAAAAAGCATAGAGAAAATATTAAAAATAGCACAGCATGAGGAAGTAGCTATCTGTGTAAACATTATAGTATATATGGCCTTTAGCCATGTTTTCGTTTGTATTGAGCATATAAATATGGACATACGAGGTCGTTTTCCTTTTCATATAAGAAATTTTCCATTCTGTCACATGTGAGTACGCAGTGATATGTTGCGTGTGTAATGGGCACTGTAAGTATAGCTTTTTTGGCGTCCTTAATCTCGAAAAAAGATTTTCCTTCTCAAAGGCGCGTGCAAAAATCTTTGGAATTTGCGAGAGCATCGCGTTCTTCCAAAACCAAGCCATCTTCTTTGCACATTTCGTCTAAGCCAAACAATAGGAAAGACTACTACTGCTCCACTACCAGTTTTGTATAGTACTGTATCTGTGTTTTGTATGTAATATGTAATGCTTTCCATTTTGAGAGCGAAACTTTTTTCGTCTTTCTCGTCTCAATTCAATCTGATGTGAAGCAATCCCTTTAGTTCACAACGATGCCTTTTACTCTTACTCGCATTATTGCAAGCCTCCAAATTTTTTCCAGAGTGTTAAGAGACTAGCGTATAATACTTTTTTCTTGTGTAGAAAAAGTCAGTTTTATATCGTAAAATTCATAATTGTTCCCTCAATGACTTTTCGTTCCTACTCTCGTCCGACTCACATTTTTGCATTTTCTCAAAAAGAAAAAAGAAAGTCATGGGATCAATGGGTTTTCTAGCCTTACTATCTTTCCATTTTATCTTTGTCATCCTCATTTTCCTCAAGTCGTTCAACTATATGGAACAGCTCAGAGAGAGAGAGAGAGAGAGAGAGAGAGAGAGAGGGAGAGAGAGAGAGAGAGACCATCCAGGCCTAATGGATAATTTGAATCAGAATAGAATCGTACGTGTCAAATAGGATTTTCGTACATATTTCCAGTATAACAAGGAAACCCTCTATATTAAAAAAATACAAATGAAATGTAAGGGCGTATATGAATTGCCGATGATGGTAATAATAAAGTATATGGAGGAAACCCCGTCTTATCATCAATATTATGATCCTTATCATCGCCATCATCATCACATCAACTGTGACGGAAGGATGAAAGGCACTTCTTTAGATTATAAGGTTGATCCTGTTTCTTTCTCAAATTGTGATGTTTGTCCTCATATTTTAAGCCAGAAAACTTATAGTACATAATCATAATCACGTTCCTTATGAACATTATGGCAATTGCTTGCGTCATAGTTGGAAAGAATGAGCATGAGTGGTCCTAATTTTTTTTTGCTAAGCTCATCGTCACGTGTACAGACAAAGGGTAACATATTTTTTTCCAACTTGGGTGGAGACTTCCCAAGCAGCAATAGCGAGAGCACTTAATCCAAATTAGTAATTAGGGATAATTAGATTACTTCTTTTATAAAGGAGCATTTTCTCACATAGCCCTGTCAACTCAAGACTCTTGAGACTTCAAGAGGAATTCGCAAGAAAGACGTGGAGAACGAACGCGCAAGAACGTGTCAGTCGTTCAAGTTGCCTAAGTATGCTTAATAATTTTTGATGTGAAAGGTCTCATCATTCTTTTTGGCAAGAACTTCATGTCATGTCATCATATCATTCTTTCCAGCTCCAGTCTATTTTGCGGATAATCTAATCAATGAAAATAGCAACTCGTGAGTTGAATGTGTATGTATACACGTACGTGTCATGTAAAGAACGTACCTATGGATGTACATGAGATGAGCCCTAATGAAAGTTGTTTAGCACCAGAAAGATTTTCAACGGAAGCTTAAATTGTACCTTGCCTTATACCTCTTTACCCTGATAGAAAAAACTAACATATATAGTAAATGCCTACAAGGAAAGCATTCATGCAACTTTGAGCAGTTCACCCAGAAATTACCCTATTTCAGTTGATCATGTGTGCATTCACCAAAAGAGAGAGAATTGTGAAAGGAATGGCAAAATGTTCAGCTGGTCAATTTACTTCATTTCATTTCGCATGATTTCAATGCATTGCAACACGCAAGAGCTTGTTTGACATTTTTCTCTACTTCTCAGAGATTCTCCCTCAAAATTCCCTCTTGATTCTGTATGAAACCATTTTATAACCAAAAAAAGTGCATGCACACATTGCTCACACATATTTGAAACAACCTGAATAAACCATGTATGCTATGCCATGCCATGTATGATGATGATGTGTACACGAATCCGAGACAAGATCGTGATTCGTACGAGACATTCCCCAAGTTAGGAGGAATACATTCCATCACACACCACACCGCACTACATATTTTGTATTATAGTTTGTATTATATGTGTAACTAAGCCATAGGAAAAGTAGCACCAGAGGAGTCATTTACAATCGAGAAAAAAAGTAGATTGCATTTGGCAAAGGAGAAAGTCGCAGTATTAAGTGCATATTACATACTAGAGAGATGTGTGTGTACGAGCATGAACTGCAAACTGGAAGAGTTCGATGCGATGGAAGCGAAAATAAAACTGACGAAACGAGCAAAGCAAAGGGATGGAGTGCTTACTTGCACATTGTTGAAAGTGGGACAAGCTCTAAGCTGCACTACTTCAAGTCAGCCGTGTCGTGTCGTGTCGAAAGCAGAATCCCACCACGCAAACGGAATGGAATTACAATCGCATAGTGAGACCAAGCCAGGCCAGGCACAAATTCAAAATGTTTTTAAGCTTTATAAGACTCGCTGGCTTCCCCATTTTCCTCCTCCTTCGGAAAAGAATTATATAAATAAAGGAGAGATAGGAATATTTAGTCTTTTTCTTGTGACACACTGTATGCACAAAGATGCTTAAAAACATACACATATGTAGTAGGTATAGATTTTTTAAAGCCTTTCAACTTTCTTCTTCACGCAGTAGCTATCTCCTTCAGAGTCGAGACTGACTATTACTTTTTTCTTCGCGTCGTATATTTTTTTCTGCACAAATTTCCTCAGCTGCAATGAAAATGCCCTGGTGTGTGGTATAGTGGTAGGGAGGAAGGAGTAAAAGAGAAAAGCAGCAGCAGTCAACAACCAATACACCATAACATTTATTGCAAAACTCTTTCGGAGAGGAAATGGAATGGCAGTTTGTGAATTCACAAACTTTTCTTCTCTCTCTCTCTCCCTTTTTTACAACATTCAAACAACAAAAAGATGACTCGAAGAGGAAAATAAAAGTATGGGCATGTAAAAAAAGGCTGCAGGAGTGAAAGGAAGGTCTCTCTTCTTTTCCAAATCTTTCGTTACGTTGTCGTTCTGTTGTGTTGTGTGGGTTTTTTTCTCAACTGATAAAAATAAAAATGTGCAGACATTTGCACTAAAATAGAATAAACTTGCCATCGCCACTATATATACAGAGAGTACAGTTATGCATAAGCTCCTTTTTCCCTTCTCGACTCAATTTTGTGCGGATACTATTTGCGTTAGGAATTGCGTCAATTTTTGGGAGAAAGTAAAAACGCATTTGGAGGTTGCTTATATGAATGCTTTTTTCTCAATCTAAATGTATACGTGTATGTATATATTTTCTCGATCTTCTCGTTCTAGTCTCATTTTTATTATTATTATTGTTATTATTATTTTATCAGTTTATGTGATAGAAGCATCTTCAACTTAGAGGCAAAGAAAAAGGCTAAAGAGATGTTGGATGCGATCATCACATTTTCACATGCTCTTCTTATAAAGGCTTGAATCCGCAGCTGGAATAGGTTTAAGTAAATTTTCACAAAGATCTTTTTGTGGCTTGATCTTTCTCAAATACAGTAGAGTAGAGTCCATAACATTTTCGTTTATTTTCCGCCGTTCTACTAGGATATTATAGTCGTGCAGAGCGGAGGAGACTGAGACTGCGGCTTACACAAACCAACATTGTTCAACTCAACGACTTTAGTTGCTTAAAACGTTGAAACGAAACTGGTGAATGTGTGTTCCTCCAATATAATATATATATTTTTGTTGGCGACGTATGGGAATGTTTGTGGCCGAAAGCATTGGAATTTTTCTTGCACCCAAAATAAAGGCGATTGACTTTGGTCTTGTGTTAAGAATATTTATTAGTAAGGCCATTAAAATAAATACAGGAAACATTAATGGATGTGAAACAGGAAATTGGCAAAGTTAGGCAGTACCAGAGGAAGTGCTTCCCTGTTTGGGTTATGCTGCGCCACTTTACTTTGTAAAGTTTTTGTTGGTTTTACTCCTCCGCTTTTATCTGGATGAAGTTCAAAGCAATGCATAAAGTACGGAATACACATTACGCATTGTTCGTTCGATCCGATGCGATGAGAAGAGATGCTAGAAAATGGAATATAAGGCTTTTGGTTCTGCTGCTGCTGCTAGTGAAGCATGACAAAGCGACATTGCCATTGCTTTGCTTGGTATGAGTCACACTAACGAACGCACACTTGTTATAATGACCAGTCGGGTGTCGTTTTCAAGGGATGTATATTTTCGGAACTCTGATTTATGCTTGCATGTCTGACAGAGGTTGGTAGTAGTGGTGGCCATTATAGTTTTGTGTTTAGTTAAGTCACTAAGTTTATCACTTTATTTATCGAAAGACCTCCTTCCAAACACCTCGATGGGACTGCTGCTGCTTCGTCCCTTTTTGTGGTCGTCATAAGGGGCTTTACGGGGTTTGATTTAAAGCGGCATTTTGGGATACATTTTTAACCAATTTCATCGCAGAGCAATAAGGTGAATATCTGTACATTCACGCAAGCCCTTTTTAAATAGGTTACAATTAACTATTTACTTTTTAGTGCCTGTGTATTCTCTGTTACTGATTTGGAAAAAGAGAAATATAGGACTAAATGATATATTGAGCGAGCAGATATATACTTTAGATATAAAGAGAATATTCACGACTCGTGGTGTACCGTGGTACAAAGCGAAAGTTTTGTCTTTGGTACAACATGAGGGAAAGTGGAGCGGCGGCTGTGTAGCATGTTTCTTGTTAGAAAGTGGATTGGATAAACAATATTTTACAATTATTTCGAGTCCCGCTACGCACACTAAACTTCAAATACATTGAATTCAACTTCATTCCATCGTTCCAGTGCTACTGCCAGACTACTCCAACTGCTAAATATAATTTCTACTGATTCTTCTTTACGAAATCTATCCACAATAGCTAGAAAACTAAACGTAAGCTGGTAAAATGGTAACAAACTTGAATCTACAAATCTTCATTCTGAAAAACACCAAATGGACAGCCAACAACAAGAAGCTTTAGTTTGAGTCCGTGAAGCTGGTACCCAAGAATACGAAATTGAGAGTAAGGAGCCATATGATACTCTTGCTTAGGAGTGAGCATAGAGAATAATCATGCGTTCTACAAAATTTGTATGAGGCAAGTGTTCTAGATCCCCTCTTTAGCATTGGCGAGTGAGTAAGAGTCAGTTCTATCTGGTATCTATCTCTTAAGACGGTTGGAGCCAGTCGCATCAAACAAAGTGAAGAAATGTATGTACGTCTTTGTTATATGTACGTTTCCTTCAGACTTCAGAATTCTTTTATGCCTACGCCAAACAGACAAAGGATCAGTTATTATGCATATATTGCGTAAATTCAAAACTCGTAGTCTAACATGGAATATCTCAAAGATTTCTTCCTTTCTGATTTTCTCCTTTTGTAAAAGTACTCAAAAAGGCAGCGTAAACTTAACAGCAGACCCCGAGCTTTATAAAGACACACACATTTCACATGGCAAAAGAAAGAATAAATATTGTTGTCTATGTGCATATACTTTCTGTATCATACCGAGTTGGTAAAAGTAAACCCACTGATTGATCGATTGGAATCTAGAGAATAGTAGGCAATAATGGAACGCTGTGTCTACTCCACTAGTAGCATGCATGCATGCATGGTGACAGCAAGCTGCTTTTCACTCCGGAAAAGTAAAGCGAACGTGATATATGTAAACATACGAGAAAAAAGGAGAAAGAAATATACAGCCAGTTCCCAAATGATAGAAAAAGCCTTGAACAAGTAGAAAGTGCATCTCTGACTCCGACACATTTTTTATTATAGTATATATATATATAGCATCGAAACGGAAACTTGTAGTGAAAGTTTGGCTTTTAGAACTGTGGCGTTTTTTTTGCTACATGGAAAACGAAAGCTAAAGAAAAGACTTTTATATACTTTGGAGATTCTCATATTTAAAAAATCCTATTCCTCCCATATTTCTTCCATTAGCTTCTTATTTTTTCAGTAAAAATAAGTACGACGAGCAGATCTGATATATAGGACGTCGTTAAGTTTGAAATTGAACTGGGTATTCAAAGTAGAAATAGGATTTATCTAAAATAAACTAGAGAGACGAAAACGAAAAAAGCAGCAGCAAGAAGAAGAAGAGTTGACAGAGAGAGATCTTCTTTACTTCCTTTCCCACCATTGGCTTGAAAGTAATAGGGAGTCTTAGGAAAGGACAGAAAAATCGTTATGACATACGAACGTGAATTCGAATCCAATGATACTATGAGTGAGATAGATAGATAACATGATATGAAAAAGTATATTTTCGTTGATTTTAAGTGAGATAGGCGAGCTCCTGGCTAGGAAACAGCAGTTCTCAATCTTACTTATTATTATGGGAATATGATTGAGTATGTCATTTCAATCAAGCTGAATGCTAAAAGTATAAGTTACATAGACAGTAGACAGTCACCAAGAGACGTATTTAACAAGAGTGCCCCACCAGTAGAGCTTCGCTTTCTTGCCGAAACTTAAACTGACTTCTATCATGCCACGCTATACGAAAAAGTATATATATACACCCACACACGTGAGCCTAAGAGAAAGTGAAGGAGGCTCAAATAAAAGTATAGAAAGCACATTACATTGGAAAGGCGAAGAGAGCTGCTGGAGCTGGGATGCGTTGTGAGTCCAAAAAATGAAGTTATTGGCTGACAGCTGACAATCTAGGATCTCTATTGAAGGAAACTGGGAAAGCGGTTCCATGTGGGTGCAGAGGTTGTCGCTACGCTATATAATGTATAATAATATAAAAAATTGTTCCAAAAGATGTTGCTTTTCGTATCATCATCATCATCATCTATTCATATATATTTGGGGATGGATGCTACAAAAATGCAAGTGGAACTTGTAGTAGCATCAAAACATAAGTATATAGGGTAACCTGGATTTGGTTGTGTAGTGCAGTATTTTCATATACTTTCACCAGGTACTTTATATGTATAACTATATATATTTATAAATTTGCCTTTAGCTTCATATTTATTCATACCTTTGCTCAACCTGTCTTTCACTTCTCTCCCCGTCTTTTTGTCTTGTCGACATTGTCTTGTTTTTAGATGTCTTTTCCATTCTATTCAGTGGTGGTAGTAGTAGGACACTTTGAATGTTATTCTCTCTGCTCCACTTTCTCGGAAAGTGTGGCTGCCCTATAGAACGACTGACTCCCAGCCTTTTAGAGTGCAAGTGTTCCACATTGTGTATTCAATGCGCGGAGTACATGCTGGTGTCATATTTCTATGACTTGATTGATAGACAAGGGTAAAAAGGAACAAGTGGATATTATAATGATGGCAATTTCTTTCCTCGCAAAAAAAACTGTCACCATTCATCAATGTAATAGGATTAGACAGTCTGTACATAAGATGCTGATTGACATTAAGTAAAATATATAGCCATTCTTAACTTTGCATACAATAAACGAGTTCTATGGTTGATTTTGGTTGCATACAATAAATGTCTAAAGTATTCATCCTCAAGAACATATACTGATAACGGAAGAAAGATGAAGTGTTTCTCATGTTGCCCTTGAGCAATATGTAAATGAGATTTTAGATTTTGCTTTGACGAAGAAAAAAGCTAAAAAAGAATACAATACACTACATAGCAGAGTTGCAAATATGATTATCAGGTTGGAAATTTCGTTATTGCTTTTTAAGTTGGAGCAACATGGAATGAATGAAAAGACGGTTGTAGTTGTAGGCAAAGTCTATAACGGTATTTTTTTTAATTACAAAGAAAATCCATTTTTTCCAATTCAATCAAATGAAAAAAATGATTGATTTAATAAGAGAGTCAAGGTAAAAAACCAATCTTGCTTCCCTTTGAAAACCCATATACCAACAGCAACTTCAATGAGAGAAAGGTAACTCGGGCAAAGTGAGAAAAGGGGATTTTCCAATTTAATCTAGTTGAGAGAACCAAACGAAGAGAAGAAAGAAGGGTTTGATTTTGAAAATTGAAAACGTTTTTCGCTTCAAGGGAAAGACTTATTATAATCATAATAATAACATTACCTTAAAAGGAAATAAATTCATAAGAAGCTCTCGCCTTTCCTAATATGTAGAATATGTAGTAGATTCATACGTACGTTCACTTCACATCTTTCTTTTGCCTGCAACCTTGTATCATTTTCATATTAAGTGTAAAGGACAAATACGTAGTAAGTTCATTTAAAAAAGCTAGAAAAATACTTTTACTTTCTGGGAAATTTTTCAACCTTTTCAATAGTTGTAAATGGGATAACACTGCTCTCTCCATTCTATGATATACAGACGTACCTATAAAATACAGCTTTAAACTTCTTTGGTAGGACTTCTCAAAGTTTACCACGACCGCATATTATTGAAGTTACTAATGGCTCACGTACCTGCGTACGTGCACATACAAAAATAAAATATATAGGATCTACCTACTCACTTCATTTCCCATCATCGGCTTCCTCGCCTTTCCTTTTCTTCTAGTTTTGCCCCCATTTGGAGACGGAAATTGGTCGCTACTGTAGACTTTGAAAGGAACGTACGTGGTATGTATGTATATGTCTGTGTGTTGCTCCAAGGCATAATTGTAAAAAGAGCTTAGAGAAGAACAAAATGAAAAGAATAGTTAAAGCTACAAAGTGTTGGGTTACTACTACTAGAAAGAAGGAGAAAAGTAATAGAAAAGGATGTGTTTCCGAAAAAGAGAACATGATACTTATTCCTTGTCTTTTTAGTTGGCAATTGGAAATGCAGACGCTTCTCTACTTATCTCATCATCCCTTTTTCTCTATTCACGAGCCCTCATTTAAGTCGTCCTGTATACTTTCTCGTTGTTGAAACGAGTTCGTTAAGTCAATTGGGAGGATTTTTCAACAGTAAAAACTTTTTCTTTTATTCCGCGAATGTGCGTATTTGGGCTAGGATTCCTTTGCGTTTGCACTATTTAACATGCTACTCGCCAATTTAAGAAGATTTGAAAAAGTTTAACCAGGTGCGTGGTTCAATCGGTTTGTTGAAGCTGTAGATATGACATAAAATATATAGTGGCTCGTCCTATATACGTTCATACGTATAAAAACTTCAGCTTTAAATGACTATTTCTTTTCTGTAATAATGTATTCTGTAAAATCCTGCTATGGGATTGTATCTGTAGCAAAGGTGGGCGCGGGTACCGGTACACACACCCAAAATGGTGGGTACCGGAAATGGGAACCGGTACCCACGGTACCCAGTACCCCGGTACCCTGGTTCCCACAAAATTCTTGGTACCCAGTACCCCGGTACCCTGGTACCCACAAAATTCTTGGTACCCAGTACCCCGGTACCCTGGTTCCCACAAAATTCTTGGTACCCAGTACCCCGGTACCCTGGTTCCCACAAAATTCTTGGTACCCAGTACCCCGGTACCCTGGTTCCCACAAAATGCTTGGTTCCCATTCCCATCCCCATGTGGGTACCGGATACCGTAATGCTATTTTATATTGGGTATCCATGGGTACCGGACCGGTTCCCCCGGTACCCACAAAATGCTTGGTACCCAGTACCCCGGTACCCTGGTTCCCACAAATTGGTCGGTACCCAGTACCCCGGTACCCTGGTACCCACAAAATTCTCGGTACCCAGTACCCCGGTACCCTGGTTCCCACAAATTGGTCGGTACCCAGTACCCCGGTACCCTGGTACCCACAAAATTCTCGGTACCCAGTACCCCGGTTCCCTGGTACCCACAAAATGCTTGGTTCCCATTCCCATTCCCATGTGGGTACCGGTCCCCGCCCACCTTTGATCTGTAGCAGTCCGTACGCATAAAAAAGATCGTCTACAGACTGTTCGAATTTACGAAGATTCTCAACGAGCATATATATTGCCGATTCGTTAGCATACATCTGAATATCTAAATTCTCAACGAGCTAGTGGAAATCAAGTGAACCGGAAATTTTGGTAACAATACGCTTAATCTCAATATATTTCAGTAAAACCGAGCTGATCTATACATACCACTTACATACATATATTCAACAACCCACTTGTTTACTTTCAACAACCCAACCTTACAAGTCACAATAATAGTATCCTATAATACATATCTTTTCCCATATTATTACCATGTATGTACATGCAAACTATATTTGGTAAAGTCAAGCCAATATATCACTTTTGGCTTTCCTGGTACAATCATCACATAATATTCTTGGTAATTTGATGACTTTACAGGAGCCACTGAATCTATAAAAGGGAATTCCAACAACGGTAGCGACAGGGCAGCAGCAGTATATCTCCAAGAAATCCAGCAATGCAATAGCAAGTTTGTCAACATAAAGAACTTTCATAAAGAAGAGAAAGAGAAGCATAACAATCCACAATCCCGAAACCTAGTGCGAGAGCAGCAACAACATCTATTCTTGGAGAGCACCCTTTATTCATCCATTCTCTTCCTCATATATTATATGAAAGAGTATAAATTTTACCACTATTATTATGGTGGTAGTTTCCTCATCATCTAGCTCAGAAAAAAGTGGGATGAGTGAATAAAACCAAACTTTGGGAGAGTCCTTCCCTCTTGCTGTTGGAGGAAGTTGGAGCTAATTGTGCATCTATCTATCTACCGACCAAAAGTCTCTCTCAAAACCAAAAACCTCTCGCAACCTTAACCAACGCAACCATAACCATTGTGCATTCCATTCCCTGACAACCAACGGTAGGGAAAGAATTCAGCAGCGGTGGTAGGAGTTGCATTGTTGTGATAGTATTGTATGATGATGATGATGACGATGTGTTGTTGGTGTTAGTTGGTGTCTCCTGTCTCAATGTGAGAAATGATTAATGGGAATGAATCCCTGCTGCCTACGTCTCCCTCTTTTTGTCTCCAAACACTCTCTAACTAGAATGAATGCAAGAAGTGTATGCCTTCACATCTTGTGCAAAATACATCAAGCCTTCCTATATTTTTGAGGGCTCCTATTTCTCCTAACTACACAATAAAGCTACAAGGACACACTCCATAAGTAGTTGACTTTTCCCCATATGAATTCTCAGTGACAATGCAATGGTGTTTTTTGTTTGAGTGTAGGTAGTAGGATACTATATGAACATGTTTTCCACATGGTGTATTTATGTATGAATGAAGAAACAACCGTCTACCGTCAGTGAAGTGAGTTTCTCTCGCCTTTTCCCGTCAACTGTTTGCACATTCATAAGAAATTCATAAGGTTCGAAGGACTTTAATTCCAACTTTGCCCTTTATATAAGACAGAAAAGGACATTACATTAGTGTTACTACGAGACTGCACTGCGTGGTGCGAAGAGTTTCATCCCATCCGCATCCTTTGGCTACTCAATCCTGCACCTTGTTCTTCATCCTCTCTTGAAATAGAAGTGTGTAAGCCCTTCCAGTGTAAGTCTCTAATCATAATACTCACATGTAATAATAATAATCATCATCCTCCTCATCCTATTCTTGTGGATGTACTTCCAAAATAGCAGTGTGATGGTAGAACATTGTTGTCGTGAAGGAGCATAAAACGTCTTGACTCTGTTGACTCTTAAGGAGAAACTATAGAGAGAGAGTGGAAGTGGAGTAGTAATAATAATAATCGTAATCATAATAATAGCTCTCCCTTTTCCACTTCATTTTGACAAAGAGCAACTAACCAAGACACCAGAGTAGAAGTGTAGAACTCTCCTTCTTCCAGCTTACTCAGCTATATAGAGTTCGCAGTTCATTCATTCATTCATTCATTCCGTTGATTCATCCATGCATGTATGCATGCATGCATAAAATAATTGGAACTTATAAATATGCTCGTCAGCCATTTCTATATAAGGAAGAAAATGCTTCGCTCCGCTACAACTTTTCTTAGAAAAGCCCTCTTTGCTCCTGCTTTTGAGGCAGAAAGTTTTTCTCCAAAGAATATTCTGACTGAGAGTGAATGAAAGCAGGAAGGAAGAAAAAAAGCTCATTTTCTAAAGGTTCATTGAAGCAACAGCTCGAAATTTTGTAAGGCAGCTATAGGAGTGTGGAGTGAAGTATGTCTCAGTCACAGTGCACTTTTTATGGATTGTAGGAAACAAGTTGAAAGATTTCAAAAGCAGACCAGCTGAACAATATTTTTTTTGGCCCCACGGAAACACTCTGTTTGAGCAAGTGGAAGATGGAGACAAATTCATTGATTATGTGCATAAATACACGAGTCTGTGAAGTTAACAACAACGAAATCGTAGTAATAATATTGCGTAGGAAATAAGACTTGAATTTGGATATCCAGAAAAAAAACAGTTGATTAAAATCTGGTGGTGACAAGAAAGGAAAGAAGTAAAGAAAGAAGACTTATAAATTCTCCTCTTCTTTGCTTATTGTTGCAGTAGTAAATATATACTATATCTCCTCGTCTTCATCTTATCCTACAATAGACATAATCAGGATCTGATTTTATCAGAATAAACTGTGTGTGTTTTGTTTGCACTACTGCTGCGTGAAGATGAAGTGCAGTTTTAATTACAGTGACTGAGTCTGTCTACAATGTTATGAGGTTTTTTCCCTATTAGAGCAACATTATAACTCTAAGGTCTGGTCTTGTCTTCTAGCCCATAACAATATAATATAATATAGCGTGGAGACAAATACGGACATTCAATTCGATTCAATGGTACTTGAGCTGGTGAATGTCATAGTCATGATTCAATTTAGGAACTTGTTTTCACAGTTGTGTTGTATCCATTCCACATTTTAGCTCTAGAAAAGTAAGTCTATATATGTTACGTACAAGGAGTATGATATGGACTTGGACTGGTGGAATAATCACAATAAATTATATCAAGTTTTTCTGTAAACAAAGTGCGTAAATTAAGTTGACAAGTTTTGTGCGTTAATGAATTCGGACTCGTTTACCATTGAGCCTGTCTGTAGTCAAAGCAAAAGAACGAAATAATATAACACAAAGGATAAAAGAAACAAAAGAAAATGTGTGTGCACAACACCACTGCATAGCCAGGCTACTGACTGAGCATTTTCCCTTTTAATATAATATGAGAGCTATGATGTTTGCAGCTGAATTATGATTCTAATTCAAAGACGACACATAAAAGCATCATTAGTTTCCTGCTGAAATCTTTCTCTTGTCTTCTTGTCCTCGTAGCAATATATATAAGTACACACATGCTGTGGTAAGAATACATGTGTTCATGTAACTATGTATTATATATCCATGTTGATACATACATTCATATGAGTCGACGAAAATTGTTTACACTTTACAGGAAGGGAAAAAGTGATTTGTAGGAGCCATATAATCCTGTACATTGGAAGAATTCCAAGAGAGTGTATAAAATGCACCTGCATCCACCCAGCCAGAAGAACGCGGAGGAAGAGTTTCAAGGGATTATTACTGCCACATCTTCGTCTCCTTCAATTTCTTCCAGCTTGATTCTCCCGACCTTGGAGAAAACAAAGAATTTAGTAATAATGTCATTGTCAATGTCATTGTCACAACGTTGGCAACCCCAACCAGAGAACCCACCGGCAAAATCAGACGTTGTGGTCGATGAGTGCTCAAAAAACTTTAAGTCTGAATCGAAGAACGCTGGATTACCAATCCAGTGCGGATTACATGGAACAAGTGAAAGCATGATCTGCACTAGCAGACGTGGGAGAAGGACTGTTCAAGATGATTACAACACTAGAAAGTTTAGTTTTATTGTGAAAGACAATATAAATGTAGGGAGTGATGATGATGATGATGATGATGGTAGTGTTGTAGAAAATATGAACATAAGTGAAGCCGACGACGGAGCCAAGTACAATTCTACCAGCAACTTTAGTTGTCCCTCTCCTTCTTCTTTCAAGACCAACAAGGGAAAAATGGCTAAATCAGTCTCTCAAGTGTTTTTTCTTCCCAAATTCTTAGCGGCAGCAACGTTATCACCGTCAAAGTCTTGTTCCCTGTCTCCCCCGACCCTTCTCCTGATACTGGGCTTAGTACTCAGTTGGATGTCTTTGTCGTCTCCGGTTGTCTTTGCCAAAATTTCCGAACATAAAGAACGTAAGAAAGTAAAACATTTTCTTGTAATTTTTTTTATATCCTAGTTACTTTTCGCTTTACGCTAGAGAGCTTTTGATTTTGCTCTCTCATCTCATTGCATTGCAGAAGAACAGCCTCATGTTTTATTACTTGGCCTTTGGCCTTGCAAGCATTACGTAACAAGTCGATGAAGAGACTGCGTGTGCACGCACATCCACATAAGAGAGTCTCGAGTCGTCTCATGCAATAATGCATTTTAAGTATAGCTAAAGAGAATTCTCAAGGTACATATGTATCTTCCAAATGGGACTTGTTAAATGGCAAATGCTTTCACTAACCATGTGATCATGTAATACTTGGTAAGTTGAGTACTTTGTGTTTGGGTTAGATACATTTGTGTATGTAGCTTTGGCCAAATTACATAAGTATAAAAACACGTCATCAATGTCATCCTCATGGAGCCAAACAAGGAGAAATATTTATAAAAGTCGGCATTCCAGCATAAGAAAGAGAGTAGGAGTATAGGAGTACGGAGTACGGTGACTCTAAAAGCTGAGCTAAAAATAACTTTTCTTATTTTCTCTCTGTTCTTGGAAGACCAGACCATCATCATCATATCCTTCCTAATACACTTTAGCTCATGGCTCATGCTTGCATACTATGCTATGCATCGTCAGTCACAGGAAAAGATCGTGGTCCTTGCTATTGCACTTCACTGACAGCAGCAAACACCATCAACTTTCTTCATCGCTCCCCCCATATTCCTTTCCTTTTTCTTTGTTCCTTTTTTTCTACTTCTAATTCTGCTTTTTACACATAAAACGATGCATTAGTGAGCCAAGTGAAGAAACACTGGGCTTCCAAGAAGAAAGAATTTTCTTGAGTCTTAAACAAAAACAGTGGAATTGTATCCGTTATGGAGCCGTAACTTTTCACAAGGCTAAAGGAAAAAGAGACAGGCCATACCAGAAGCCGTAGACCAGGATTAAGTAAAAATGGATGCAGTCCTAGTCGTAGTGCTGCTAGGTACATATTGCTTTCAACTTAAAAAGACATTGTATAACGCTTTTGTTAGCATTAAGTAGCTTGTAGGACGGTGGTGGTGCCAGTATCAGTGCACTTAGCCATTTTTTGTGTGCTTGTCCATGGCCCTGACTATACACTTAACTGTTGGAAAGGTTGTTGTTCTTAAAGTAAAAGGGGAAAGTCATACAACACACACACACACACGGAAAAGAAATACATGTCATGTTTGAGTTTATCCATGTCAGTTACATATAGTTTCCTTATATGTATAACTTCATTGTCCGTTGTGTTTGAGAGTTTAGCGGGATTCAATATCATCCACCAGGTTTTCATAGTTTATATTTTCTCTTGAAAACGGGAAGGAAGAGGAGAGTTGAGAGTTCACAAAAACTTTCACTCTCAAAGTGTTTTCAAAGAAGTTACAGGATAATCAATGTGGAATCCTCGCGGATCCTGATTTTCTTTCACAAATGGCATGTTTGTATTTGTATACGTGTATACTATATATATAACGTTCGCGTTTGCGTTCGTCATATGTATGGATGTGGTAGTAGTTGGCAGTTGGTGTTGGTGGATAAAACTAGTGCGTAAGTATTTAAAAGACGACACGTGCATTTTCCCCAAAGCGGCCGAGCTGGCCTTATGTACATAAAAAAAGTTGCGAAAAAAACTGGCGGACAAATGCTGATGAAGGAAGAAAGACGAGCTAAACTGACTACCAAGTTTCCGTCTTTAAATTGCTTGCTTGCTTTTGAAAAAAAAACAGGAAAGAAAAACTTTTCTACCTTTCTTCCCTTGTCCACACACAACAGTCGACTTGCTTAATTCACTTTGAAATGTTTAAGGGAAAAAAGTAAGTGTAAGCAAGCACCATATATATTAAGTAAGTACATTTATGTACTTTGTATACACAACTACATGTACACAAAATTATGTTTCCTTTTGAATACGGAAACAGTCCTTCTATATGTCCATTCCACTATTGACTATCACGTGCTCGACAAAGAAGATCGCTGAAGGCTGGTTGCAGGAGAATGTTGAATGCGGAGAAAAAGTAAAAGTAGCAGTGGAGGTTGAGAAACACAGTAGTTTGAGAAGATATGCTTTTGAAATCATTTTCCCTTTGAACTTTCTTTTCTGCTGTCCTCTCTCTCTCCAGTGAGGGAGGTATCGAAGCCCTTATATCATAAAAGAAAATAAGAGAGTTTACATACTTGAACAAGTTTCAAAAGGTAACACTCTCAGGCTCACCTTTCTCTCTTTTTTGTGTGTTTGTAAATAATGTTATGTACTTGCATGTGTGTGCATTTGCCAAAAAAATGGGGAGGAAGCCAGAAGTAAGCTTTCTTTTCTTTGTAATACCACTACCATCACCACCACCACCTTCGTGCCTTGTTGAAAAAAAAGTTTCTTTTGATGCTGCTTGCTGCTGATCATGAAGACATCTACGCGTACGCAAACGCATATAACATAACCCTTTCTGCCTCCCCAATTTTTTTTGTTTGTTTGTGTGTGTGTATTATACAAACGAGCAGTGGGCTGGATGATGAAAATGATGGGGAACCTTATTACATTTTTATTACGGTAACAAACCTATCACCAAATTGTGGATGCGGAGTTATGTAACATGAAGTGTTACTTGTGAGTCAGGGCTGGATTAAGGTGCGGTTTTAGTGTTCAGAAACAAACTTTTTTCTCTCTCTATCTTTTCTCCTCCAGTATTCAAAAACATTCGTGCGTGTCTCATCAAAGTCATCATCAAAACATTGGTATGTGTTGAAGAAGGAACGAGATCCTTCAGAGTTCAAACATAACATATTGAGTGGAGGAAAAAGGATATTTTCTCGTCGTCGACGAAAGGAAAATATCACATAGATTGTTCGTGTTCAATAAAAAATTTACGACTTTTTCCTATTAAGTATACATCATCATATCATATATTCAGTATACAAAGTTGTAGGATAAAAGCAGATATAAACCTGTAATTTTTGCTTATGAAACCAAGTGATGTGTATAACAAATATGATGAAGCACAATTTTGATGAGGAAGGAAGGTTTTTTAGCCATTCACGATGCGATTCATGCCGCTGAGGCATGTGAATAGCGTAAGAATATATATTCCACGAAATATACTAAACTATTGTGCTGCTTGCCTTCTTTTTTATTTTATATGTGTGGTTAGGGTATACATAGCAAACAGATCACAAAACCGTATCCCACGCATTTCATATTTACTGCTGATTTATTGGCGTACCTCTTCTTCTGCGTATCAGCTTGTTAACGACAATTTATTTTGTGTTTTTCTCCTCTTTTATTGGAAATGTGCGCAACACATCATCGATTGATTGAAGGATCATCAAAGCACCCACTACCAAACCACCTTATATAACTGCGTCATTTATCAAAACATTCGATAATTTTTTTTATCATTGATTGTAACCAGGCATGGCTGCACATCTAAAGAAAACATGGGTCGTCGCATCGTAATATTCAACATTCTCAGAATATTTTTTTAACAAGCTATCAAACAATGAAAACAAGAGTCTCTTGTGCTTGTGATGCTAGTAAAAAAATTCTCATCTTTTTCTCACCTAGAGCAACTTTTCTCCTATTTTAGTTGTGCTCATGGTGTGAACAAGTATTCTATTACAACTCTGTCATGTTCTCCCAATGGGCGTCTGAAGAAATACAAAGGCTGAAAGGTAAACTTACCGACCACGTTGCTTTTAACTTGTCAGCCTGTCAACACATTTAATGTGGTTTCAATTTTCAAGTTTTTCTATCAAACTTGTCTTTCGTCTTTGACTTTCGAGTGAAAACCTTCTTTACGGAAAATTTATATTTGATGAAAGTATGACAGTAGATGAATGTATCTAAACTTATCAGGCAATATAAAAACTGATACCACACCAAGGACTAAGTTACGATATTGCTCGTTAAAATTCAAACTTGCACTTTGTAAAGAGTCGAAAAGCCAACTAACTATAAAAAAAATTGTAGCTGCTTTTGTTTCTGCAAGTAAGTGTTTCAGTTGTTTATGCATAAAATGTAGTTGGGTTGATGCATACAAGATTTGCTCCAAGGAAAGTTTTACCCACGCAAAGCTCAAAAGTTATGTGTGTGCAAGGATTTTAAAAAATCGGTCGAGTATGTGAACCAAAAATCTAAGAATTCTAGAGCAAAGCAAATATTCTCAGAAAAAGTTTTCTTTTTCTTTGCAAAAATGTTTACAAAATTGAATACATATATTTAATCTATTTATATATATAAAATGATATTAAATTCTCAGAGAGGATATACTTTCATAGTTTTAAGTAAGTTAAAAGAGGGCCCACTTTTGACTTCTGGATGAAAGCTATATATGCACTTACTTACATATTCTACATAACTGAAGAGTCAGAAGAGTATCAACTTGCAAATTTTTCAAAGAAAAACTCCTTCTTGAGAAAAGTTTTTTTTGCAAGAGCTGTCAGTGAGCTGAGCTGAATGCTTGAGTTATAAAAATGTTCCCTCTCCTCAACATTTTACTACTTGAACATATTTTTGTAGATCAAAAAGACTGTAATTTACGGGGGATTTTGTTACACCAAGCGAATACTAATTACAAGACTAAAAAAGTATAAAGGCTAATGCTTAGGTCAATTATACATAATCGGCTTGGCACACTTTCATATTAAAAGCAACAACTACAGAAACACATACATAATCGTAAATAGATCATGAAGATTCTCAACCCACTTTGCTTCCTTTGGTATGCTACATATAGCATGGCAAGCACGCAAGGGATCGATTACGTTAAAAAAATATACCAAACTTGTTACATTCTCGTTTCGTCAACAACGTTTATATTGGTTGGTCTGAACTGAGCATATTATGGAAGAGTGCCTCAAAAAAATTTCCTTCACTGTCGAAAACACAAGCAGCAATTATTACTTTTCTCAACTCAGAAGGCTTTAAGAGGAGACGGAGGAAAGAAAAAAATCAATGGAAGAAGTGTAACTTTTTTCTCCTTTGAGGAAATCTAAAACAACTCTCCATGAAACCTTGAACATATAGAGAACACCACAATATACCTACGCACCAGCAGTCACAAACACGAGAGGGAAAGAGGAAGGTGTTGCGTTGCATGGGAAGGAACGAACGGGAATTTTTTATGTTACTTACTTTGAAATAGATTCTGACAGGACCTCTTACAAAGCTCATTAAAAGAAAAAGGACCGGAAGAACGAAGTGAAGAAATTGAAAGCGGAGTGCTTGCTTTCTCCTACTTTTGCAATTTACTCTCTCTCTCCTTCTTTTAGCTTCTTATTACGTAACACCTATACTTTTTATGTATTCGACGTGTCTACACACAAGTTAATGTATGCACAAACCAGCTTCAGCATTAATATTTCACCTTGAAATGTCGGAACTTCATAAAATTCCGCATTGAACATTGAAAAAGAACGCACACATGCATACTAGAAACAAGCACACAGCAGTACCAACAACGGAAACCTGGAAAAACTTGGATGGCAAAGGGAAATCCAGGTCTATATTCAACACACCTATTCATTATTTTTCTCCCGTTTGACTTTCTTTTCCACTTTGAACTTCCTGTTTCTTCTCTGTTGAAAGTAGTTTTCTCCGAGAGTTGTTGAAAAGAAAAAGGAAACTTTTGTTTTGACCGAATAAATGTATAACGGAAAAGGGTTGTATTTCTTTTTATGACTGTTCTGATTTTCGGCTGCTGTTTCATCTAGGACGTGAACTATTGCTACCTTTTCATTTTTCAGAAAAGCTCATTAGAGCCCCAACTATATAAAACAGACATGCATTCATTACACGCACTAATACGATATTTCGGCATTATTACAAGAGCCACTCTTGAAAATGCACGTGTTCCGACTTTCATCAACAAAATTATCCTAAAAGAGTGAAGTATATATAAGACACCTATAGTCGTACCTTGAACTGTGACTGTGCCCCATACTCATTTATAATATAAATGGTTACTATTAAGCAGGAGTAGTAAGTTCATTCATTCAAGTCATCAGTTAAAATGAGATGTGTATCTAATCACTCTAGACAAAAGCATCAGCCTCCTTCTCTTTTGACAGTAAAGAATTGAAAAAATAAAACATTGTTCTCCCTGCCGGAACGAAGAGGCAGCATGTATAAAATAGGAAATCTTCTTGTTAAGATTTGTTCTTACCACAGTTTATATATATACATATATACATACACATTACACTTGCAGACTTCCCAGACAGCTTGTCATCTATGCTGTGCTCTGAGTTCATCCCATAGAAAAACAGAAAGGAACAGGAGAAAGAAAGGACACAACTAAGATTTTCTAGAATTTTGTAACAGAAACATTTTATTCTTTGCTTTGTCTTCATTCACCAGAAACAATCAAAAGTAAAGCAAGAACGAGATGTAATACAAAACATATCAAAGTTGTATACATAAATACTAGTTGGAAAATGAAGAGCGACACAAGACACAAGAGATCGAGATATGAGAAGGAAAGAAAACGAAACAGTATTTCTAATCCCATTCAGTTTTATTTCACGTTGATGAAATGAAAAGAATAAAAAAGTGTATCTGAGTCGTATCTTACTCTTCGAAATTTAAAATCATTCTCGTTCTAGTATTCCATCTGTAGCACACACTACATTTATCAAACCTCCTTTTATTTTTTGAACTACTATTTCACTATTTCTCATCCAACGAAAAAGCTTACAAGGGATGCTACTCAAAGGGAATTTTCTTTTCTTCATCATGCATCTCCAGTTCAAAAAAGGGATTTTGTGTTAAACCTACTCCTAATGAATTTAAGATTTCAACGGGGAAACGGGCTCTTTCCTTATTCCAAGAACTGAGAGGGTACTACGATCTTTCTTGTGTATGTGGCATGTTCAGTCCTTGGTCATTTGGGTTGGTTGGTCTAGCATACATGCAATCATGTTGACTACTACACAGATATGTTCATAAAATCCTTTAATGCAAGTCACACTGCGACTACGAGCCTTTATAAAAATTACTTAAGTGAAATAAAATAATGCTCTTACAACAGTGACTCGTCTTTCCTTTGTCTATGTAGAGTTTTCTTTAGGATATCCTTCCACTTTGCAAACTCATGCATATGCTATTTCTTCAAATGATACGGACACCCTCTTAGCTCTCGCATTTATCTGGGAATGAGATGATGTCAAATATATATGATGGAGTAGCAGCAGTAGTAGCTTTACATATAGACAAAAAAACACACACACACATATTATATGTTGGGTCGACTCTCCTCGACTGTCTCCTTTTCCTTCTCAGTAGTAGTAGTATCTCGTTGCAAATGCAGTGACTTGGAAATGAGAACTTATGTAAAGTCTAGAAGTGTCAACGAAGTCTGTGCTCTCCACGAGCTAATAATGATTCATTACTTGAGAAGCTAGAAAGCGAGAACACTGGGCTCACTCTCTCTTCTTGCTTCCTCATGTTTTCTTCACTCGCTCTTTTTTGGTGAGCCCTGCCCTGCCTGCCTTGCTGCCTAGACGCTGAGGGAGCACACATACAGTGAGAGAAGAGTGATGAATGAAAACTCTTTAGGAGAAAGAGAGACTACTTTTGCATTGCAACTCGTGTTTTCTTCCTCCTCCTAATACTTATATGTGCTTTCCTACTTAGCTTTAGTCCTCGACGATAAAAGTAATATAGCAATAACAATATATTGTAGTTTTATAGCAGGAGTGGAGAATTGAGAGCTATAAAATGTTTGGAGAGCCAGGCCAGGCCAGAAGAGCTGCTACTAAGTAGTAGGACGCTATGAACATGTAGTAATATGAGTGTGGTATTAGTCTCTTGAATTGAAACTTTTTGTTGTTGAAGAATTACTTTCATACTTTCTCTGAAATATGGTGTGGTGATATACATTTTGAGTGCCTTTTCACCACCACCGCTCCTCCCGCGACTGCCAACATATTAGCAAGAAAAAGTATAAAGCATATATTTCATTATACTGTTCTGTTACTCAACTTTTCCCTTACAACTACAATATTTCACATCATACAATAATAATATATAATACTCCACACACTTTATGGCAATACAGCTAATGTAAGTAGTTAATTTCATTCATTTATATTATAAGTTGTGTATGAAATATGTGCGTATTCATTCATATATTGTTGTAACAATAAACAAAACAAGAAGGGTTATGTTATGTATGAGCAGATCCTCATTTTCAAAATTTGAGGGAACGGGAAACAAAATGCGTTTCTTTAGCAGAGAGACGTGTGTGAGTGAAAGAGTTTGGTTTGGAAAGCCTTAAATTTTACTATACTCATACAAAGAGCTTTCCAAAATGAAACACTCGTATAATCCGATGATAGGTATGAAATTATGGGAGAGGGAGTTCCCTTTTCTCCAGAGCATGTCTTTGTGAATTAGAATGACGAGCTAAACTTGTTTTTGCATCCTGGAGCATTATTCCTTTTAATGGGGGCTAATTACACTTGAAAAGAAAATTATTAGGGATTTTAGCTCGTTGGCAGAAATGTGTTATATTATTATTATGTACAAAATAACACTTGAGACAGGGTGAGTAAAAAAGAGTTGCTAAAGTTTGTTTTGATGTTGTGTTGTCCTCAGCGTTGTAATGCGGAAGTCAAAGTGACTGGAAATCTCACATGCACATGCTACTCAACTCAACACACTGCTGATTATGATGAATGTACGTAATTTACTATGAAGGATTGCCAAAGTGAGGACTCACGATGTAAATTCAAAGTAAGTAGGTTGGATTGGATGGATGTTGAGTCGGATCGGGTTGTAGTTGTAAGTGAGGAAAAGAGATTCGAGTTTCCCCTATTGAATATATATATATGTACAGAACTGATGTTATATGCGGTTAAAAGGGTTTAAAAACAAGGAAGGGAAATGAATGACTTGATTTGATGGAAGGAATAAATGCAAATTATGCATAAAATGCGGCAAAATGGGATTAATGGGATTAGAACAAAACACAACTCACTCAGTTTTTACAAGCTACACCGTCGTACATATATTGGGAATATAAATTTTACGATACGAATACGATGCTAGATATTATCATTCTATTTTGAATGTAGCCAAAGTGTTCCCAAAGACTCCATTTGTAAAAAGGACCTAAAAATAATCAATGATGACGAAGAAGTCCAGTTTTATAACCAAAATAG
The DNA here is from genome assembly GCA_964034955.1 of Orchesella flavescens. Classification (NCBI taxonomy): domain Eukaryota; kingdom Metazoa; phylum Arthropoda; class Collembola; order Entomobryomorpha; family Orchesellidae; genus Orchesella; species Orchesella flavescens. The sequence continues at coordinate 11,533,585 of OZ035957.1, forward strand.
GAGCAGTAAAGTACAGTGGTGGTGGGAATAGTTTCCTGTGTTGTTATTCTTGTTATGCTTGCATTACATCATATTATATTATTATTTCTGTTTTTATCTTCTTTACTCCGACTTGCTCTGAGAACAGGAGCCCAAATTCATGCTTAGAGTGAGAGAGAAATGCAGCCGTAAATTCTCAATTTCTAAAAACGAAATCACAAATCCTTCTCTCTTCTTGGAGAGATTTCTCGCTTTGACTGTGATAAATTGCATTTCAATATTCCACTCAGCCGTCGCACCCGATATAAAGTTGTGTTTTTCACAGAGATTATCTCCACAAGTCCATCCATATTTAAGTACATTGTGGCGCCGGGAGTGCCTTATACACACTCACTTTCCCGTTTGCCGTTTGTGTCTTCAGTTTTTTTCTACTGGAATGGTATGGTGCATTTTGATGCTCCCAAAAAGAGATTTTCGTTGAGCACCATGTCTCTTCGGTGTTGTAAAAAGTATTTTCATTGAAAGTGGATAAGAATAATGCCAAATGTGTATCGGAATATATGCATTTTTCATCTTTTTTTTTCTCCTTTCCTCCTCTTCGTTCTCTTTCTTTCCCTTCATCGAACTCAAGAGTGGGACATAGCATGGGCACGGGTGAACTCATTCAAACTGTGTGTAGCAAGTTAAAACTGGAAATATCACAAGAGACTAAAAAGAGATAAAAGCAAAGAGCTTTTGATTTTTTCCCATTTCTTGGAGAGAAAGAAAAGGTCACAAAATCCTTCCTTTCTGCAACGTTCTCTGCAAGAAGGGGATCAAGAACCGCTTCATTCACTTCCACATCCGATGCGATGGCACTATACCGACTACCGACCGCACACAACATAACAAAACCAGAAGTCTCTAAGCATACTTAACTAGAACACGTTCCTTTGCATGGCATGATGGCATAGTCATAGTCTCGCCTCGCACTCGCATCTTCTCTTCTTCCTCTCTTTTTTTTATTCCTTTCATTTATTTATAAATATGTATTCGCCTTGCGGTCTCTAAAATATTTCCGCTCCACTTTTTTAACATTCATTCATTCCTACTAATTCACTGCGTCTATGACTTTCTTTAACATCCCAAAGGGAAGGAAGATGAAGATAGGAAGCCCTTAAATGCGTTCCTTGCCTTCCTTGTTAAAAACTCTCTCTCTCTCTCTCTCTCTCTCTCGTGCAAATCCTTGCTCCAATGCACACGGATTTTGATTATAATGATCTAGGGTTAAAGCTCTAATTTCGAGAGTAGGTCTCATATGTATACATGAGTAAGGGGGTATCTCTAGCTCTCCGTTTACCATACTAGATGCTGTCTCCTCGCTTTTATAATTTGGAGGGAGTAAGACTGTGGGTTACTAGTAATTACGACAGACATGTAAAGTATCTTCGCAAGTGGAAGCTCGGTGAGCTGGTCTCCGACGACGTAAGGGTCTCGTCGAATTCCTGGAAATTATAACCAGGAGGTTTGAATAACAAGTATGAATACTAACATGCTTGTTAAGTTGTGAACATTTCTATTTTCCAACTGACTACTACGCTATATGGATGATGATGATCATCATCATGATATGATGGGGATGTTGCAAAACCTGATAGTTTAGCTTCTGTGTAAACTGGAATGTAAATGTGAAGTGTACTTATGTATGTGTGTAATGCAATGTGGGTCAGAATGAGCAGTGGACCATACACCTGTTTCCATTTCATGTTTGCGCAATAATATACAACAATATAGGAAAGAGTAAAGTAAAAGTAATGAGAGGTGAGATGGTTGGAAAAGAGCAAAAAATGGGAATGTACAACAATGTTATGTAAAATACCATTTTTTATGTATTAAAAAACTCGTTAAGCCTAAGCCCTTTAGCAAAGTCGTAAAATTGAGACGGGTTAAATTTTCTGCTTGCTACTAACCATATTCTTCATATCTTCTTCTGGATTAATATTATGTTGGAGACTAAAGGGTAAAGGAAGGCCTGATATATACGCATGAATAAAAGTGTGTTCATTGCATGTGATATGATGGATTTTTACGAGCATAAAGATTATAAGAAAAACATTACATTTTACTTTTTGTCGCACTTGGGGCAAGTACTTCATCACGAATCATAATGGATTCTGGAAGCAAAAAAAGCACATTATTATGTACTTATTGAAATATCATGCAACTAAAATTAATAGGTTTATATGTAAGGCATTTTAATATCCTGGACAAGTAGGACTTTTAAAAATTGGGGCATCGTTTCTTTGTTGTAATATTACTAATATAAATATTTATGCATGTATATCCGATTAATGAACAACCGAAACATTAATGGAGTCAAGGCTGGCGTATATATGAAGCTGAGCGTGAGCATCCTGATAAAAGGAGCAGAATGTACATATTTCACAAGTCCTCCAGCATTCCGGAGGCTTCCTCTACATGTACGTACGTATTACTATCTAGTAGCAGTACCAGAAGTCGGCTTGTATTTCCATGCTGAAGCATTACTTCGAATATAGCCTATCTAACAAGGAAGATCCTCTACCGTAGTAGAATAGAGCAGATGCGGATTTTTTTAGGAAGGAGCCCTTCAAATTGAAGATCTAATTTAATTCTTTTAATAACATTAGTGAAAGAGGATGCAGTGCACTGTTTGCTTGCAGCACCTTCGTATTTTTAAGCCGTAGTTGCTCATTCAACCATTTGAAAAGTCGACTAAAGTATGCCAACTGACACACACGGGCTCGGTTTGCTTTGGTCGATTAGTCTTTACCATGCATTCTGCCCTAATTTCGGAAAGTTCCATAAGCAGTGAAGCATTTTGATTTCATTATGAAATGGGGAATGCAACGAAGCAGGTATTTTGAGAACTGTAGCAATATTTTCTTTGAATTACATACAAAAAGCGGTGGAGAATAAGTAACTTGATGAAATGAATAGCAACATTGGGGAAATTACTCTTTGGTTCTATCACAAAATGTTCCATGTTATCATCATTAGTATAGCAATGGCAAACCATCTCATGGTTGAATAGAATGTTTCATAGTCAATCAATTTGGATTGCTCAAAGAGTTTCTGTGAATTTAGCACTTGTACAATCAAGATTATTCAGAAATCAACTTTATTTCCCTGACTTAATAACAGTGATAACTATGTGTGGGGCGCCCATTGTTGATCAATGGTATAAGGTTGTTAATAGCCATCCTTTCGGCAACCCATCAACGCGGCTTGATAGTACGCATAAAATTTTATCTTCATTCCACTTGTGGGAAAATACAGTTGGAGAATTTCCTGGGGCTCCTTTATTTCTTCTCTTTGGCCAGATCACTTTATTACCACTTTCAATCATCATCAGACACAACTTTTACTGCTTGATTGGTGGTTGTGCAGACATTTCATCTCAAGGTCACAAAGTGCTGCTATACACACTCACCGCATGCATTGTAATCCAAGGGCCACGTTCAAGTCCAACATCAAAGCTAGTTCAAAATATTTCAACTGCATAAAAAACAGCATCCCCATTAGTTATTCATTTCATCAAAGGCGAGAGAGAACTAACAAATTATTCAAGAGTGCATTTTGTGAATTTCACAGACGAGTTTCTAACAAGGGAAAATTACATGTAATTATTTGCCTTTAGGAACAAAACAGCTTCAAAAACTGATGCGGCTGCTGGTGGGCTAGAAGCAGTTAGCAGGAATAGCAATCCGCTTTGTGAAAAAGTTGAATACAAAGTCATTTCATTGTTATGCAAATTGGCCTTGCATTTGCCGAGTGTTATTATGACTATTTATCCATACGCTAGTTTGGTTTGGTTGGTTGGTATAATACCAATGAATATTATGTGCCTTTCCCCCAAAAATGCAGTTTATTGCTGGCTGTTGGTGTTGAATAGTTATTGGTTCTACTGCATAAATATTTTGGGAGCCCGACAAAGTGCAACGCAACGCAATAAATGGGTGCTAAATGCACATTCAAAATTCTCACCGAGTACATACTTATACATACAACATACAGCATGGCACAACTGTTATTACTCTACGCATTCCTCAAAACTTTAAAAGGAGAGGACGAGCCGCCCATTCATTTAGTCATTCATGCATTCACAGCAATTAAGCTAGGGAAAACGAAGCCAAAACAAACGAGCATTTCACCGATAATGTCCCATCACTACACATTTCTCGCGTGCCGAATAACTAACTACGTACAAAATACAATGTCGTTACCAACAGTCATACAATAAACATACCGCTATATCAAACACTACCACTATGTTTTCTTTCCCAGTACAGAGCAGCACATAAAAAATACGTGATAATGTTATATATACGCAATGTTACAAAACTTACAATGTTGAGTTGTGCATTATGCATGAAAATGGGAAATAATTAAAAAGTACGTACAAAACCTACATTTCTTCCTCATGAAGCTATATATACATTATTTTGTGGAGAGGAAAAAGCGAAAATACCACTTGCAAAATGTTATCCTCGTGTCGTATGCAGCTATCAGTTGCAAAATAAACATTAAATCAAGTTCATAGAGCTTTAACTCCAAGTTTCTCCACTTCACATGAAATTTCCAGAAGGGCAAGTCACAACGTCACAAGTATCAAAAGTACCTTGCGTTGCGTTCGCCTAAACATTTAGGTATCCAAATGATAATAATATTGAGCAAAAGGTAACATAATATAAATGAATGACTCACATATCCACGTAAATGAGCTGCTGGTTTTAATATCATATCATAATATCCATTTTGTTTGTCGGTGGACATGGCTTGTACAACAAGCCAAATATCACTTTACAAAGTATGGATTCAAAGTAACTGGAACAATTCAATTTTAGCAGGCATTTTCATTCAGTTTGATATGCTCATGACATTTCCATAAAACCATTTTGTGCCGGCGGCATCAGTTGGCAATAAGTGAGTAGTAGTATAGTTTATAGTTAGTCTCTGCTTTTAGATTGTTTATTTACGTAAGTTTGTAGGAAGTAAAGTGGGTACACATGTGGGCTTTAAGTGAGCAGAGCATAAGAAGAAGAAGAAGAAGAAGAAAAGTAAGTTAAACTTTTTCCATGAAAAGTCTGCTAACCCCATATGAATGGGATATGAATGTGTAATGAGTGATATGATTTTCATAAAAGTGTGTAGCATGCATTATACATAACCGAAGGATTTTAGGTTGAGCTTGATCATACACAAATAATGATGGAAAGTAGGTAGTTTGTAATAATTCATTCCTTCTTCCTTCCTCTCTTTCATTCTAAAAACAGTTTCCGACTTTATCCTAGATAACTTGGTCATCAAAACATTTTGTGTGGTCCTTTGGAGAGAAAAAACGGCAACTCTCCGCGCGCATTGACTCCAGTTTCAGTAGTGTACATTTAATACGGCAGGCAGGCAAACCTTAGAAAAGCCGACAGACTGAACTGACAGACTCTCGACTCCTGGCAACTCATAAAGCTAATGGACAAGCTTGTAAAGAAACAAGAGTTTTATGTATGATGGTCTCTTGCCCAACTCATAAAGTGAGTTCATATTTGCTTGGGATGGATACTTGAACTCCCATTCTTTCAAAACAACATACATTTTCACTCGTGAAAAGCATTGGATCATATGCATACTAAAAACAGATCAAGCTCTAACTTATCCACTTGCGTTTAATACCCAATCTCACTCAAGTACAGTTTGAAATATTGCTGAAACAGGATATAAAAAGTGGAAATCCCTTTTTAAACATTTTCACACGCTTATATATAAGCTAAAAGTGTATAATATAGTAAAGTAAAAGGTTTGAGTTTAATAACTAGCCGAGGGTGAATTGCGAAATGGATCCCTTAGAAAATGAAGCCATCTCAGGGATTCTATTTGCACAAGATCTCTTCTCATACTCATATTAGTTGGTAATAAGGACCTTAGTCTAGTCCACTTGTATATGGAACTAGAACGTGGAAGCAGTTTTCCAATCCAATCTGCCTTTTGAGTCAAAATTCCTTGTTTGAGAAAATGATTTATGAAAGCTCATCTATTTATGCCCGAAATTGAGAGCTTAATATAATCCAATTTATCTTTCCACCGATCCGTATGCATTAGCTCACATACAAGGCATGCCTGGGTCTCACATGGTGTATGTTTGGCTGGACTACCCCATCCATTCATTCACTCCGCTTGTGAAGTCCTAGTAGTAGTCCCCAACCCAAGAAGAGCACACGCACATGTTTGGTTTGGTAATCTAGAAACATGGTGTACTCACTTAATCATTACCTAATAATAAATAAATAATATGTGAAAGGAAAAGGCATCACGTATTGAAGGAGTAAACAACTTACAACAAATGCTTGGGCTCCCTCTTGTTTACTACGAGAATTAATAATATCACATGGATATCCGTATAATTTTTTTTTAAAAGATGAAAGAGAAAGGATTTGAACAGCCGCCTCGTTTGGCTCGTTTGCTCGTTTGGTGCTGCTGAGGTTTACTCTATATATATGTACCAAACCAATAAGGTTATTGGTCTCTCGCCAAATGAAAAAATAACAAAACTTTCACACCATCAGCATCAACATGATTATACTCTCCTGACTACTGGCATTACCTACATATTTTTAATATACTGAAAGTTTATGTGTTTGCAGTCGGGGATTCTCCATAAATTTTACAATGTTTATACTTTTCCAACCATCCCTGTATTATTTGGAAGGAGCACAGAACGCAACGCAAAACCCAAACAGGAAAGTTGTGTACAGAAAAGTTAGTCAAGTGTGGATATGTATTATTATTATGTTTATAAAGGCGACAACAACATGTGTTCCCTGAGACTTTTCCCTTGAAGCCAAAGCGCAGTCCCCAAAGTGTCTTTATACCTAGAATTCGTGTGCATAATGTATATCGTGATACAATAATAATAATACAACATCTGCACCTCTCCCTTTCCCATCTCGGATTTTGATTTAGTCAAGTCAGACTCAGACTCGGTGTCAGCAAAGAGTGAGAGTGAGAAGAAGAATTACCTTGTTTGTAGTTTGTACTTACGCAGTGTAGAGATAGGAAAAGGAAGCTGTATGCAATATTTTTGAAGTGGAACTGACTTGGAAATGAAAGGTAGAAAAGTAAAAGCATCAAGTTTATTTTTTGTTCCTATTACATACCTAACTGCGCTTCTGCCACAGAGCTCAGCAAAACATCGGATACCAAACGCAAACCCACTAACAAACATTTTACTTTTCTTTCCTCACTTCTCTTCCCTGTCTCAGACAACAAGGGAAACCTTTTCGTTCAACGAACACAATATCACATTTTCTCTTTAAGGGCTCCAGCTCTACAATCTACAACGCAAATTACTTGAAGTGATATGAATATCTAGCATGATATTGCTTTAAAATATGCGTAGAAATGTTTCTTCTCCATCCGATCCGATCATCTAAAGCTGCCTCGGAGGTTGGTAAAAACTTTGGGATTGAGAGTAATACACTTTACATATATACCTAAAACTGTATGTATCATATAACTCTGAAAGCTGTTTTTGAAGAGTTCCGCATCTTGGTTTTTATGAAGGTTTAACAACAAAATATAAGACGGTGGTGGTACTTTGTTAGATATCTGTCTACAATATATCACCGCACAACATAACATATAGCACGCATAAGTATTGTAGTGATGTAGTGGAGAAGTCAACAAAATTTGTTGTACAGAAAAACATGAAGAGTGGTAGTAAGTAGGAGCTCCGTTCACGATTCGATGAGTGTTTTGGAAATCAATTTGATGTATGTTCCTAACGTGTGCCTGGTTGAAATCAAAGCATACATGTTTCCGTTTGAATTCATTCATATTTTTTTACTTTCTAAAAAGCATCCTTGTGAACCACACCACCATGCACACACACACACACCAATGAAAATCTTCATCTCTCTCATCCATCCTGATTCTATCGATCATTACAACGTGTCACGATATCTCATAAATGATTACCATTCCACCACCACCACCAGCATAGCATCGCATGGATATCATGAGATAGGATGGGATGTGATACTGCTTTTTCTACTTCTCATAAATGCATGCCATCATGGTTGTTTTGAAAACATCATGAGATATTTATTACATCTGCTCCTCTTTTCAGGAGTGAGTGTGTCTCTCTCTTAAAAAGAGAAGATTGAATTTTGTACTGTTTCTTTCCCAGAACTCTCTTAAAACAGGACAACTTAACTTAAGTGTTATACACATTTTAGCAAATGGGTGGGTATATAAATATACTTACATATATTTATGTTGGTAAAAGAATTGCAAGTGTGTAGAGAACTGTGTTTAAGTAGAACAAGATATTACAAGCAATATTTTTAATAATGCAAGCAAAATATGCTACTTCTTATTATAATACATTCTCAGTATAAATTTCTCGTTACACTTCTCCAACTAGATGACAAGGATAGGCATGAGTTTTTGGGTTAAATCCCAAAGTCACCATTTTACTAGATCATGTCAAAAATGTTCCTTCTTATGGATATGAAGGGACTATACTTACTTTTACATCAGTTACGTAGGTATATCTAAAGCTTCTTTCAATGAATGAAATGAGCTGAAATCCATAAAATCTTGGTCCTCCCAATAATAATAATCTAATTCATCTATGTCCAAGTGTCCCAAAGTCAAGCAGGATGGCAACAAGAATATTTCCATGTTTCTACAAAAGTTAATACATATCATATTATTGTGGAAAGGGAAGTGTGTGTGTGTGTTTGTGTGTACCACACACCAGTTCTGTTGTTATGTTCTGAGGTTTACTCCCGACTCCAATATATATTCTACGCAGTGGTAAAAGGACGAAGAGGGCACTCGATAAAATATATTATGTTATGTATGCTTACAGCTTTGTCACAGCATCGTGTATTTATCGTGGCATTCTCGCACAATGTCCTCAAACTGCCAGTCTTCTGTCGACCGTTTTATAAGGCAACGCGATTCGACATCACCAACCGACGCGACCCTCTTTCTCTTCTTCTTCTGCGGCCCTTGTACAACTTGTCCGTGGATTCCCATTTTACTTGTGTAGCAACCATGAGCAGAAAATATATTCTTCCAAATTTTCAGATAAGTCGACCATCCTTCGACCTACACGAAGAAGATGACTGTTATAAATGTGGCAAGCAAAATTTTGCTTGATGTACAGATAATATATTATAATTATAAAAGCTTAGGGTTGATCTTGATATAGCCTTTTATGCTATATGAATTACAAAAAATCGGTATATGAATGTATATGAAATGCGAAGGATAGGTCACAATGGCAGTAGCGATTGAGTAGTAGTAGTTGGAAGAGAAATGGAATGAAATGGTTTGGTAAGCCGTCAGCTAGAGAGACGACGACTTTATGTGTGTACTCTTATTATTACCGTCCCGTACTACCGTCACATGCATTATTATTATTAGTAGGATCTGTCTAATCCATTAATATTATAGTTATTATTAAATGTATGCGAGCATTTTGTGTGTATCTATCCGTAACAAAGTGTGTGTGTGCTGTGCTGAATTCACAGAAATATGGGCACAATGGTAATAGAATATAATATTATTATATAATTCTTTCTTTCTCTGGAGCTTTTGCGAAATGAGAATATCTGCTCTGAGTGAAGTAAGAGCAAATACGGGCGAGGAACGAGGAAGAAGGAAAACGACGGAAGAAAAGAGGAGAGACTAAGTAGATGTAATGTACACAAAAGTGGTGGCGGTATTGGTGGTGGTGGTAGTAGTAAAAGTCTTGTATATAGAGAGCAACTATAATAGTATGAATGAAGTTAGAGTTGTTATGTTATAAGGGACTTAAGAGTAGACGAGAAGAACCCAACCGACCGACCCACTTCCATTGTGGATTGCTGACATTCAAGAACAAATGTTACGTTTACCCAAGATCCATATATCATTGGCAACTTTTTTCGATCGTCTAACATACAAAAACCGAAGGAAATATGGCCTTCCTGTTTTTATCTCTTTTTTTCTCTCTCTCTACTTCTTCGTCTCTCTACTAAACTGCTGAGAACATGTATTTCTTTTACACAATCAATTTGGAAAATTCTTTGGTTAGATATATCACAATGGGCGCTCCTTGCATTTTGGAAAAATACGATCCCTTTTGAACTGACGTGATGAATGTGGAGGATGCTTCCCATATTTTTGGAAATTGATCTGAAAATCTACTTTTATGTACTAGCGTTACGCTAAGAAAGATATAGGATGAGATTTTACTCCCTTTGTGTGTTGCTCGCATACATACTTCTTTCTTAAAACGTCTTGATTCAAATGAAGTACTCTCTCTACTATTTGTATAATGTGCCTTCACTTGTACTAATAGCTTTCCTTTTAACGTTTCTTTATGAAGGATTCACAAAATTAAAAATATATTGGAGGAATTGTCCAAGTGGATGAATCCAAGAGATTGAGAGCATGGGAGAAGAAGGAAAAGGAGGTATCGTCTGCGCGTTTTAAGTAAATAATGTCTACAATTCCTTCCGCAACGGAACAAATTGGGAGACAAGCTCAGTTATTCATGAGGAGCATTACGTATTATACACATAATGTAAGTAAGACAAAGAACTATATTCCGGTTTTTACAGGATGAGCACATCTTGCAATGCAGAAGAATATACATAATGTATATAACTGTCAAGGAAAAGACAATACCATTCTTACAAACGCAAGGGTAGTTAATTCCTTTCATCAGCACATCCTCTTGCAATTTCTCCGTTGAGGAAAAGCTTCTCCGTCTTTAGAAAAAGAAAACAGTAAAAGAGAGATATGAATCTGCTAAAACTGAGTTCTTTGTAAAAAGGAACTTCATTTCCTTATGATATAGTTTGCATGCAGTAGTAGCCTTTATTATACTCATTATAAAACAGGAAATGGAATGCAAGACCTTCGTTCTTGTTCCAGTTACCAGCAGTAAGAAGGGCGAATCAGGTTGAGTTGAGTATTTTAGAATATAATTGTTTTAGAAGAATAGAAAGTGCACAAGGTTTCGCAAACTCGTTGAGAAAAGAAGAAAAAAATCGAATTTCAATTAATGTCGTGAATTCATGGAGAAGCCCCGGATCTGGTTGATGTGATGTGATCATTATAATCAAAGGTCGGAATGACAAACAAGTAAAGGGAAAACCACCGTATGAGCTAATGCATTGACTGGGATAAATTTTCCTCTTAGAGTGTGCATTTGATTGAAGTATCATTAACAGACAAGTGGTATGTGTTTGCATGAATATATGTATATGTTATACATATCGAGGCTGCCATACAATAAATACTCGTGTTTCCCAAAAAGTAATTTAGGAAGCTGTTTGGCATCTCTCCTTTTTCCTTTCATGATTCTTCTTTCCAGCTTTTGGAGCTTCCTGTGTAAAGCCACACATTTGCAACGCAACGTGCAATTACATAAAAAGGCAATGTGCATAAAACCACGGGTATTTGTTCCATTGACTGGACATGTACTACTCCCCGAATTGAGCAATGCAATGCAATACAATACAGTTAAGTTGTGTTTTTACTCATTCCTAAAAAGTCAACAAAGGAAATTAATGGTTATTTGTCACAGGAAGTTGGATCTTGTACTGCCTGAATTACAACCACAAACTTTTGGTTTGTTGCTTTTGTGTGTTTTTAATTTAGTTTTGAGTAAAATTACCCATAACCAAAAGTTAAATTTGAGGTTTTGCTCATACAGTCCTCATCCATTGAAGAATGCTTATTTTCATTCTACCACCAGAGTTGTACAGGTACATTAAATAAAGCTGAAGCTAACGAAGTGGCTGTCTTTTTCCCCAAAGACGTCTCTTTGTAAATGTGTGTGGCTGCTGCAGGTACTTAAAAGTCAGTCTACCAAAACCAAAAGTAAGAAAGGAAAAAAAAGAAGGACATTTGATCTACAAAGTTATATAAGCACACTATGACTATTGACGATAAAATACAAAATGGGATGTTCGCCTTGTCAAATCGACTTTCCAAATCTTTTTATGTAATATATGTGTTGTACTCTTTCCTCTACTTTGTTTGATGCTTTAGCACTTTTTCCCAACTTTACCTTTTACTCTTTTCTTTAAAACTGTATTTTTACCCCCTTTTCTTGTGATGTTGATGGAATACAAAAATCTTTTTCTGTCTTTCGATTCTACCTCAGCATTTTTATTTTTGCTTATTTTGCTCACCAGTGACTTGAATAGGTGGGAAAGAACGGGAAGTACTAGCGCTAGCAAAACGTGCCACTCCATGCATGAATGCTTTAGTTTTGTAGAGAGAGAGAGAAAAAAAAAATCCGGAATAAAAACGAAGAGTCGTGTGAAGGTGCAAGTAAACAAACAGCTTGAATGAGAGTGAGTGAGGGAGTGAGGATGTTTGATAAAAAAAATCTTGGGGAGCAGCAGTAATCCTAAAAGTAGTACACATCGACGACAACAGAAAGGAGTGAAAAACATTAGTAGAAAATGCCAATACAAAATGTAGATCTCCAGAATGAGGTAACATTTTGTATGTACATCCTCAATCTCCACTCCACATACATTATGTAATGTACGACCAACATGTTTTCTAGCTGCATGTGTATATGGTTTGCTCTTGGTCATCGTGAGAGAATTTTGCTATGTTTGACATGACTAGCGACGCTGTTCGATTCCCAATCGTTTCCTCTTTTTCTCGCTCTAGTTTACTCCTCTGGACCTTTTTGCTTTCACTTTTCTTTTTTTCTCTCTCTCTCCTGAGAGAATTGCTTTGTTATGTCTTGTGAATACAGATAGTTAGGTCAGTCAGTCAGTGAGTTGATTGCGAATGTGTATGAAGTACAAAAATATATGGACTATGGACAAATATCGTGTGCCGAGTTCTTTGCTAATGGCAAGTTATGTGGCCCCCGGTCTAGCCAAGTCCCTTTGCTTTGATACACTACTATACTCACTCAGCAAGCAGGGCGGCATCCACCAAACTTTTTGTTTCCTTTTTCTTTGTATATTTATTCTGAACGACGTAGTTTTATGTTTTGCTCACGTTAGTCTTCTTTTTATATCATCATATGTAATCCTATATGTCGTCTTTATTGACCTGCAACAAAAACAAGTAGTACACAGAAGCTAGAGCGGATCTACAATCTACGTATGTATAATAAAATGCCAAAAATCCAGAGCTGAGAGAATAAGAGCAGAAAGAAAATTTTTGCTTGAGGAAATTGAGAGAGAGAGAGAGAGAAAGAAAGATAGACAAAGTGAAGGGGAAACATACAATAAATATCGTTCCATTTTGGAGGAACATCAGGTGCCTTGTGCCACTGTGGCACACCATTTCATGCCATTCCTGGAGGATGCCAGGAGGCGAAATATAATGAGAAATAGAGCATGCAGTTGAAACTTGTAGTTGATGGTTATAGCTATAGTATATCAATAATGGGAGGGTGAGTGCACCTTTCTGTCTTGTGTAGTGTGGCAGTCAGTGGAGCAGTGTAGCTGCAATAGCAGTGACTAATTTCGCGACTTTTTTGCACGTTGCACGTGCACTGATTGCAATATTACGGTGGACTTTTGGATTGAAGTGTACACTATTTCACTCACTCACTAGCTTTCTTTCCTTGTTCTGACATTAGCTATAATTTGGTTGGTAGAGACTTGGGCTACGTACCAAATACTAATAAAATGGACGCGGCGAACCGAATGGAGATCCAAAGGGAATTTCCATCACGTTTATTTGGGAAAGCTGGATGCTTGGAGAAAGAAACGGCGGAGTCGGTACGATACAGTACCATATCCAGAAAGAATGAGGCAAAAGGAAATTTCACTCATGGTGGTAGTGACTATTGAAAGGTGTGTATGTGTGTTTTTTTTTGTGAAAAGACTTTGGCGAATCAGAAATTGATGGATTTATTGAATAGGTTGAAAATAGGGTTGAAGTTGTCAGACTATTTTCTCCCAAGAAATGAAAATAAAAGAAGTTACGTCTATATGTTCTTATTGTATATGCATGTCATAGGGGAAAGCATAAATGCGCGCGTGTACAATGTAGAAATAGACATATTTTGTGATCATGACTGCACTTCTCACTGTACATGGACATATTATCAATTTATATATCTTTTCTAGTCTACCATTTCACCGTATCTAATGAAAAACTGGCTCGTATATACGCATATAATGTATTCATACATTGCCTTTTTTCCCTTGATATGACATGAATTTAACTTTTTTCTCCTCGGCACCTCATGTCATTAAATCCGCCTATGAATTCATCATCCGCATTTTTGAAAGAAAGTAAATTGAGTTGGCCATTTATCAGTGGAACTTGCATTTGGGTTGTGTGTGCTCACTCACTCGCTCGCTCCCAACTTTCAATTTCAACAATCATGCCATGAATTTCATACATTAAAGAAGACTCACATGCGTTTTAATAGATTGTTAGGATAGTGGCATGACTATGGCATAAATAGTATGAATAATAATAATAACGTCGTGCAAAAAAAAGAGCACAAACCTATTGTGCCCAACAAACGACTGACGGCTATGAATAGCAGTGTGTGTATCCATACTTTGTCAGTTGGAACAGAATAGAGTGAAAAAAAAACAACCTCAAGAAAAACACACTTTATTTCTCTTTACTCATTCATTTTTTATGAAATGTGAGTTTCGTAACAGCATTAAAGTCATGCTTGTGACATTCGAGGTCTCTCTTTCGTCTCTCATTTTCTCCTACACGCCCTTCCCCATTTTTTACTTTTTTTGGATGAAAAATGGAAGTTGCGAACGTAACACAAGACTTTTTTCCTGAGTCATTGCTCTGGAGTTTTACATTACATGGTTGCCTTTGTCATGTGTACAATATTATATGGCAAAAAATGGTGTGGGAGTACGAGGTTTAATGCAACGATGGAAAAAGTAGAAAAGGTCTTATATGATATGGTATATGAATAGCGCTTGTTAAATTTTTGAGTGGTCTGGTGAAAAATCTTACCACGTTGAGTTATGCATCCTTTGGGAAAAAGTCTCATAGATTCTGCATTGAATCTTCACAAATATGATGGCAGGGGCGCCTCTTGCATCACATTATCATATTCCCATGTTGCGAAAGGATGCGGGATGAAAAGTTGAGAAAAACTGCAACCACACATATACATATATATGAATTCATAAATACGTTTATAGCAAAATATGGCCCATAATATAGCAGACAAAGGGAAATCGTGGTGAGTGAGAGTGGGAACGGGAACACAAATCAGAAAAATGGAATAGAAAAGTACGCGTCACACATAGGTACTATTGTGAATGGTTAATGCGTATGACTACAGATTTTTCATTCGCTGGGATTTTCCTGAGCACAACAAGCTGTTTTCCTTTCAAGGTACGTCCGTTTACAAAAACATATGATATGATATGCTATTCCGCTTTCCTTCTTCACAGACTGAATAAATCAGTTAATTTTTTCTACCCGTGTAAGTTTTGAAAAGGGATGAAAGCCTGGATGGATGGTGGCTTTGGCTAGCCAGTAAGTTTCATAACATGATTTTCAACTTGAGACCCTTTTCCATTCGAGCGTAAATCAAAGAATCGGAATATTCGGAATGGTGGTAAAGAGCATCTTCTGCTTACGTTGATAACTTCATTGTATGGATTTTCTTACTCCCTTCAATCAATTCTCAACATTTTCTGATGATCCTCCAAAAAAATAAGAAATCGGAATTTAAACAACTGGCATCTAAAATACATCGGAACTAATTAAGTAGATTCGTTTCACATTGCAGGAATGTTTGCCTTTCCCTTTGTGTTAATTTTTTTTACTTGAATCGATCTGGAAAAGCACAGTTAATTCACAAGCCAAACCTTCTCAAGAGTCAAAACATGTTGTCAACAGACAGACTTACCAAGTAAACCATTAACTAACAAGAAAACTGCTAGTTAATAAATCAGCTTTTTACTCATTTTTGAGGAAAAATATTTGAATTCAAAAGGAAGGAGAAAGCTTGTGAGAATAAAAACATCTTACAAAACGATTTTTTTTTGTTAGAAGGTATATAGTACATTATTACATTACGTTATATGTATGATGCAAGAAAAAGTAAGAATAGAGTGCTTGAAAACTTATCTAAATGATAACCTTATGTCAGGGAGTGAGGCAATGGTTTATATACTTTTGCTTTTTCTTTCTTTGTCGGTTTACATACTTTCTCCCAAGCAAAGCATTCCGAGAAATTTGCTTAGAGCGCTGAAGCTGACGTTTGTACATATACATATTATATTCATAGTAGTTTCGGGAAGATTTTTTTTGCTTTTAAATGCATATTGAGTGTAGCATACATATATAGCACTGGTGTGTGCTCAAGTTTCACTATACACTTTTACAAAGCATTTTGACTTCAAGAAAAAAAACTCAAGTCGATGTACTCATGAGTTTCACAAGAAAAAGCTCTTTCTCCCTTGGATGATTGATATTATGATATCTGCCCTAACGTAGAATGATACTTCTGGTGTTACTCGTTTTTGAAAGTTTGAGAGCGAGAGAGAGAGAAGTAAAAAAATGTGTACGACTGCAAGAAAGAATGCATACATGGAGGGAGTCACTGGCTCATCACTTGTATCTCTCCACAATCTCCGTAAGTACCTTTGATAAGGAAGGAAGTGGAGAGCCGAGGAGCAACATCACATTACATATTATGCTTCCTCCTCAACTCCTACCGCTACCACGACTCTCTTCTTCTTCTTCTACATGTCTGCTTTCATGGGTTTGAATGTATAAAATGTAAAAGTTGATTTTATCTGAAGAATAGCGATTTGACGGAATGATGCCGACTTGAGTGAGAGTAGGAGAATGGTTTCGGGCCAAAGAATGAGCTTGAGCGTGCCGTAGTGCCACTACTGCAATGTTATAGCTTCAGGGGGAAAAGTATATATATTTGGAGATCAGCAGATCAAGAGCATTTCTCTTTCTTTGAGTGGTTATACACATACATATATACTATGTATGTGTAGGGTTGAAGTGTGGGTGGGTGCAAAAGAGAAAAAAGGGGGAAGTGTACGAAAGGTTAGGCAGTCAGAAAGAAAACGCATGTAGACAAGGATTCTTGCTTACTCTGGAGGAAATATCAATTGAACTGATGTGATGGTAGGGAAGATGAGAAGGCAGGCACACACACACGCTCAAAAAGATGGATGCTGATGATGATGATATGCGAACCAAAGTGTCAAATAATTTGCCTTGACTTCTTGTGACCATTAAAGGAAGAAAGGAAAAAAAGAGGAAGGAAGCAAATCAGTATAATGCTAAGTACAGAAGAGAGAGGAGGGGGAAAGCGGCAATAGCTATAGAGAAAAGGGTGGCTTGCCTTCTTATTTCATTTCCTTCCAGCTAACATCTCACGCTGAATAGATATTTTGGTTCTGCTCCTCTCAAAATAAATTCATTGCATTTCGATATGAGATCGGTTAAAATTAGATTTTTTCCTTGAAATGACATCTCTCCAACTTTTTTTCCCTTTCGTTTCAGTCACTTTATCTCAGAAAAAAAGTTGGATGTTGGATCTCATCAGTGGAATTGGCAGGACGAATTGAAAGAACGACATATAGCAGCATAGCATTTTTTCAATTGCACATTATGTATCCACCATAGCCATAGTGGACGCATTTTGATGCGTAGAGATATGCTTTCCTTCATTCCTTTCCGTAGAAAAAGTGCATCTGTCGTCCTGCATTGCATCCCCTTTCAATTGCCTGTCCTTTCACTGTAATCGAAAATCGTTAAATTCAAAATGTATTAGTCTACGTGATCCCATTATAAAAAATAAAATAAAGATAAGGTTTTTTTTGTCATGTAGTTTGTGCTGTAAAGAAAGAAGAAGAAATCAATTTTCCACATCCTTTTTATAGTCAACTAGGCTTGAAAAGAGTGGAAACCCGGATAAAAAAGAAAGGGGGAAATCATTTAGGTTGAGAGTTTTTTTTCACTCAATGGATTTTCTACGCAAAATGATGGTAAATTGTAGGAGTAAGCATCATTGTTGTTGTATAAGTGGAATGCATTTTTATCTACGAGACAAGAACAGATAGGCTTAGCCCCAGAAACTGTCATTTCCTGGCTTTTTATTGTTATTATTTTTGTGTTTTCTCCTAACCCAACCCGCTATATACACACATAAACGCAGACAATGCCATCATTTACAAAGGCATACCTACCGGCATAGATAAGGATACAGGTATATAGAAATATGCATGTACAAATATAAAGGCTTTCATTTGTTGTAGCAATTTCGTAGAAGGGTGATGTGGGATAAGTGAAATGACTAGTGAAGATACTATATCATGGTATTCAATTAGAAGTTGACTGACCGAATGACTAGAAAGAAGAAAAAACGGAGGAAAACATTCGCATCTCTCTCCCTCTCGCTCCAACTCCCAAACAAAAAGAAGGTTCCCTTTTGATTCTTTATCTTACTCAACGTTCAAGAGTGTTGTTCTTTCTCCAAAACGTACAATTGTGTAAGGTCCGGTTAACTAAATCAACTACGCTTATTTCCCGTCCTTTTCATCCTAGAAGAAACTTAAGGGCAAATAAAGAAAGAATCTGCAGTTTTTGTTCTTGAGCAAAAAATAATAGTGAGAGGGTTTCGCTTTTACAACTTATGAGCTGATGAAACTCACTTCTGGCTTTCCCTAAAAATTGGATAAACTTAACATACATACAGCGGAACAGACTGCGCTTTTAGCTACCCTGCCCTGTAAATAATATACGCGCTTCCTTAATCAGAAGAGGATAAAAAATGAAATGCCTGGAATGTACCTACTTTTATTCTCAACCCAAGCATATTTCACTAATAGGAAAGCACATTCATTCATTTACTAAGCGTAAACGCTTGCAAGAATTGGAAAGATCATCTAAAGGATGTATGTATATTTATAGTTGAGTGAGCAAAAGACGAAGATGAAGTTAACTTCTCATGCGTTTCTTTTCCTTCTTTATGCTCATATCGACCGTTTTTTGTCCCTTTAGTACCTACTTTTGTTCTCCCAAATGAAAACAATAAACCATTCACCATCAGCAATAGCAATCGGAGTAGTACTACCACGAGAGTTCAATATGAGTTCAGATGAAGATGAGGAGTGTTACCCGGGGATAAAGGATGAAATATAAAAAAAATGGAGAACAAAAGAAGCACAAGGATATATTTGTGAATAAGAGCTTTTCTAATACCTATGAAACTACCTACATAGATACATATGAAAGCATTAGCCTTATTCATTTGGTTTTCCATCGTCTTTTTTTACCGTTTAAGTTCTTTATCTTTACAATTTACGTTTACTACTACTGTATGGTTCACACAGACATGTTTTTATAACTTGGATAATATTATACGCTGCTCCTTCTCCTTTCTATAATTTCAACCTCTTCACAACGAGTAGTTCTCCATTGTGCATATGAAGTCAAACGATAAGTGCATTCTTTTCCGAAAAACTTTTCTCGAGATTGGTTTGGGACTTTGTGAAAGGGTTACTTTTTCTGAGGGAGGTAAACGAGCATTGAATACTTACCATCGTTTAAGAGATGACCACACCGAAGTAATAAACGTATTACGGAATAAACGAGCCAAAGCTAAGTGTTATAGCTGGGAAAAAGAATGAGCCGATATTCAATGTTTACCTTCCACACTAAAACGTATCAATGCAATGGGAAATGCAGCGTTTTTTTGTCGTTGCTCGCTCTCTCTCTCGCTCTCTATTTACTCAGGGTCTATGTTGCCTGATCGCCCCCCTCTCTGCTCGGCTTTGGCTATCATGGAACATTGGTTTGAGAGACTTTGTGTGACGTGACGGTATAGATTTTTAAAGTGGCCACTGGGATGTTAAAAATAGGATTGCTTTTTAGTACATACGTAACATCATTACAGCAGCAGCTGCTGCTGATGTTATTGCGGCGAAAAGAATTTTGTATTTAAACTGACCATTATCCATGTGATTAGCATTGTAATTACAGTTGTAAAATTGAGCTTGGTTGAAACGTGACATGAGTTTTCGATAGGTATGAAATGAAGGAGAAGAAGAAGAACAATCATTGTTTTGGATAAAACAACCTTGTTCACTTTAAATGATAATTTATTCGGTGCTTTATGAATTTTGAACGTGGATATAATATGCACATTTGGGAACGTCCCAATGCGTGGTGCATGATGGACAATAAAATGCAGTGCGTGTGGTAAGGGATGTGGAATTAATATACATTTTAGTTCTGTTATGTATTTTGTAGTTAGGTGGGGATGCAGGAACACGTACACAATGGCAATTGCATGAAACCCAACTAAAATTAAATGGAAGCAAGCTACCACGCTGGATTTGACTTACTGGAGTGGAAGCAGGAGGTCATGGAATTATTATAAATGTTTACTCAACGAGTGTGTAAATCTTGCCACAAAAAGGTTTCTCCAGAATACATACATACATGTATCTACACCTACCTACCTAATTTTACTTTGTATGCATGCAAAGTTTACGTTGCAGTATGCGTCTTCATATTTAATAAAAATCGATCCTTTCATTTTGATAAATTTGGATGGAGAGCAGAGTATCAGCTCGTTGGCAGCATTGAGCTTGGCGTGTGTGACATGAGTGATATGAAGCCTTAAATTCTGTGTTGTGCTGACTGTGAGTCGTTCTTCCTCTTGATATGAAGGATGACATGAGTGTTGACAGTCAACTGTCGACCGAGCTTGTAATTTACCTAACAAGTGAAACCATCTCCAAAACATTGTTTCTCATACACGTACACGCTTAAAATGATTGAAGAGGCGAATTTCTCTATTTGTCCAAGTGCGTATGTGTGTAACTACTTTAACTCAAAACACTGCGTATTGCATTGCATTTCTCTTTTTCATCATATATTTCAAAGCGAGACAGAATGAAGCTGTTCCTTCCTCCACGCAATTTTCTAATAATGCAACACAACCTCCTGTCGCTGGAATTTCATGCTAATATTTTCGTATTTTGGTGTCATCGTATTCGAACTCATAATGAAAATGAAATTCTATCACTATTTAAAGAGATATCCCATCAGCAAGCGCTCTGAGAGTTGAGTGTTGGTGTAGCATGGTTAAATGCAATAGCAATGCACCTCTTTTCCTCTACCACTACCACACCACACCACCAAAGTATATTTATACGTGGGGGTTTTCATTCCATGAAGGAAGGAGATAATAATGATTACGCGATGATACAGAGTGGTGGATTTAGTGGCTATTTGTATTTATTTAGTTTTGTGCTTCACGCTAAGAAAATGCATTAAATTATATTAGAGTTCTGACTATGAGACGAGACCCCGAGAATAATAATAATAATAATGCCAATGCAGTCTAGTCGAGTCTCATAACTTTCCATAAGCTCTTTGTGCAATGCACGGAAACAATTTGAAACAGTAGGCTGCATGCATTCAAGACTTTCACGTGGCGTGGGTGAGTCAATACTTCATAGTAGTATAGCTCTCATTTTGCCATTTAAGTATACCTGTTTAGTAAGCAAACTTTGAGTTTAATGCTCCAAGTTTTAGTCTTTAGAGTAATAACTACTGCATAAATTCTAAGACATTTTTAGACTATTATTATTATTATTATTGCACCTTTAGCTCTACACAGCTTAATCGATTTGTATCTTGAATGCATAATAATAAAATGCTGGATTGGCAATAATATTAACAATATTAGTTGCACACACGTGCACTCACAGTCTTTTTTCCTGTGACTCGTGCAATTGAATGGGTCATAATAAGAACTACCCGTCCGTCCTCCTCCCCAGTTCCGCTTCGTTTATCAAATCAATAGGAATGATACTATTATATGTTTCTCTTACTGATTGTGTATGTGTGTAGCTAGCGAGGAGTGCAACGGTGGAAGAATGGTAAATCCATTATCTGATTACAACAATAATCCCGATATGTTACATCCTTCCCATCTAGGTAATATTGTAACAGGATGAAAAGAGGCGAGAAAAGGGGAAGCTGAAGCTGATGGTGCAAAACGAGTTTTTCATCAAATTCCTTTTTCCAAACTACACCATTCAATTCATTAAATGAATATGAACCGTGAATGCGGATGCCACTTTATAGCTTCACATACACCTCATTACTTATTTTACAGTGATGTTGCATACAAGGTCTGCTTCGTTGTGTGTGTATATACAACATATATAGCTCTTTGCTCCATCGTTGCTCAGTTTTGTTGATTGTTACGCAATAAATTGTTTGTCATCGGCTCATCAAACTCATTCAAGCGACAATTTTCACGACATTTTATGCCCATTTAAGGGGCAATTTGTTTGTTGAATAAAATGTTGTACATGCGAATGAAAAGCATTTATGATTCAATACACAAAAAATGCCGACTCCTGTGCATGTACCCTCTATTAATGCTTGACGATATGTACATATCAACTGAACATTTGGAAGCCAAAGCATATTATATATATGATTTCTTCCAAACTAGCACGCGATGCATGGACAGAAAAAACGGAAAAGCTATGTAGAGACGAAAATTCATGCACAATTCATAGTATCAAAACAAGCATGAAAGTGTTAGTTAGAAATGAAAGGAGTGAGGAAAAAAGAATGTTACGGAAAAAAATGGCCATTCTATCTTGCTACCATCCTGTCATGTCATTTATAAGTCATATTATTGCACGAAGAAAAAAGAATTTCTCATAAAAAGGAATCCACGTGGGAGACCTTGTCTGCTGCTCAACTTGACTTGTCTGGTTGACCAAAGGAACTCTTGTTCTCCGAACCAAAAAGACAAGCTCTTATAAAATATCCGAGCAAAAAAAATAGGACATGAGCAGCTTAAGCACACATACCGAGTCTTTTCCTATACGTACTTACTATATATATGAGCTTATAGAATCTAACTTTTGAAATGGCTCCAGATTTTTTTATTACAACACAACACACATAACATTACTGGAGATAGGCACATACTTTACAATATGGCACATGGACTCCTCAGTTTTGCCATCCTCCAAAAGAAGGAATCACGGTTCAGAACACCGACAAAGGAGGAAAGGAGCTAATCAAAGTGGAATCCCGGGGATTATTGCAACAAGGAAGGGAAGACTAAAGATACATAAGTAAAAACAAGAAATTCTCAGGCACTGCATTTCATGTTACCCAAAAACACACAAGGAAAAAGATGGCAAATAAATAGTATAGCACTATACTAGCACAAACTAAAACACTTTTCTGTGTGTTTTTTTCACCTAAAACGACCTCAACAACACTAGATGAGTGAGACAGAGTGGTACTCCTTTCTCAATCTTATTAGGAAAGATTCATCACATCCTACACTCATGCTATAATAATAGTCAAGAAAAGGGAAAAAACGAAACACGGAAGGAAAGGCTGCATACGGCTTATCCAACTAAAATAAAATCTTCCTTTTGGTTGAAGTTTTCCTTCTTCCGTGCTTGATATCACAATCACAGGTAATGTATCCCCAGACACCTTTCAGTGAATTAACCGACAAATCCTAACGAGCACTTTAGGAAAGTCGGAAGAAAACTGAGGAAACACTTCTTTTTTTGCCTGTTGGTTGTATACCCTGTGTACCACTTTCATTTTCTGGTTCTCTTGAAAAATAGGGGAAAGTTGCAGATTTCTGTTTTATCTCGCATGAATGTGTTTCTTTTTTTAGTTATTGCTACACTGATATGTCTAGAATAAAGCAGACTAGTGGGCTATATGCAAATGCATGTACATGAAAAGAGGAATGTTGATGTTGATCTAGTTGATGATATGAATGAGCATAAGAAGAAGGTGCTGTACATGCTTGCACGAGTATGTAACTTGGTGAGAACTCAAGTTAGTCTGTGAATACGTGCTACTTTCCTCTCATCTCTAGTTTCTAACCAGTTCCAGGGAAAAATTGGGTAACGAGTGACAAGTGAATTCAGCGGAAATGCCGTGCTGTGTTATATATGCACATGAAATTGTAAACATAATAATTGTGTAACTTAATACGACTGTAAAGTCCCCTCATAAAAGGTGGAATAGATTTTGTCAGTTAAAGTACAAAGAAGTCTTTGTGTAATTGCTGTGGAAAATACAATTTTTGGTGTGAAGTTCAGAATAAACCGCAATTATTTTAAATTACAAAAATTCTGAAAAATTCTTTGTGTATTTTCACCACTTTTCAACAAACCAGGTTACACATTCAATATCAATTGTATATGGCTAAATCTAAACTTTTCGAAAGCCAAAGTCATCAAAGCGCGCGTGTGTACTGTATACAAAAGACGTATTCCTATAGTCATGTTGCATAATACAGAGCGGTCACTAGACCAGAAGAACCTGTTGTTGGGCTAAACTCCAAAAGGAAAAAGCAAAGTTAACCTCAAAAGCTCAAGGGAGCAACTTCAGCATGGGTTTTTTTGCTAGCAACGTTGTTGCTTTTTGCTCCACTTTTGATTATTTGCGAGATCCAATATACCACAATGCTCAATGAAATGAAGGTAGGTAGTGGCTACGGTATGGCGTAAGTTCTAAAATCCTACAAGAAAAAACATTCTACGTCTTCATGAGTACTCCCAAAACTTCTATCCTTGGGAGAATTGTAATGTAAATAAATTGGAGCAGTGGGTCTCTAAAGGAAACGGCAGACTGTATTTTGTATGTGTACTCTACTCTACTCCACTCTCAAAGAAAATAAAATTAATGCGGTCTCAAACTACTATATGGCTGAGAGAAGAATGGCTGGACAGAAAAATTGGTACATAGACCTTACAAAATTGTTTGTCTTTGAGTTCTGAACATCGTTTAATTTCACTAAGGATAAGTATTTCGTGCACATACGAGGACGACTAAAAAAGGTCTTATATTTCCCGTCTCGCTCGTGTTGTGCACGACGTTATATGACTATTGCTACACACCATTGACGTTACCTCAGGTCTTTGAGATGAGAAGATGAGTCTTTGTAAAGTGTGTTGCCTTTTTAAGTGGTTCTTCAAGAGCAACACCATCAAATAAACAAACACTCCGAACAAAGTCTTGGAACCAAGTTGTAACTGTAATAACAATACTACAAAATGCATACATACAGTCACGATTAGGACATAAACAACCCTGACAATTTATCTTTTCGATACAATTCCAAGTGAATGTAGTCGTTTGCCCTATTGTTTAAAGCACTACACATTTAACATACCACCAGTTTGACGGTGGAATGGTATGGTGGTAGTATAGTATTATTGCACTTTTGGAATAAAAAGCAGAAAGACTCTAGAGCTCTCTAATGATCGTTACCCTTTTCCCCTCTACTCTACGTATATGTTGGAATTCGTTATATATTAGATTTTTACCTACATTTCAGGTATACTCAAAATGCTCACACAAGGAAAACAAAGTGATTCGGTTGGTTTCTGTGTCGCTCGTCGATTGAGCGCGTTAAAATCGTTAGGCTTCATTTAGCATGAAACTCACTTAAAAACAAGAACATTGAGCAACAACATAACATATATAACGTGCGGAGGTGGAAACACTTTACCGCAACTGAATTCCTCCAATAATAATCCAATGTTCCTTAATTGAATGCATATGTTTGTTCATGACGTATGGACGGGATGCTCTATTTACGTTAGTTGGGTTTCACGTGCATTCAAGTGGCAGTAGTCTTCTAATAGTGCCTCTTTATTTTATCAAACGAAGAAAAGAGGAAGGAAGGTGCTACTGTTTAGTTGTGTGTGAATTGAATTGGATTGGATTGAATGTGTACTGTTTTATCAGGCCATCACGTCCCTAGTCTATAATTGTATATCTAGTTCTCTTCTCAGCTCCTCCAACTAAGTCTTTTACACGGTTGAAAAGGGATGAAACCGATAAAACCGTTCTCGTTGTCATTGCACCGTTTGTCTATGTCATTGTCGAGGCACATTGTCTTCATTAAAGGTTTAAGATGGGATAATTAAGAGAGTTAATAGCCCTCTGTGAATGCTTTTTCTTCTCTCTTGTTTTCTGTCTTAACAGATTTCTATCATTAAATGGAAAAATCCCTTGCTCTTCACGTGAGTATCTACCTACAGTCCTACAGACCGACATTGTGCACACTCTTCTCCAAACCAAGAGAACATCTTACTTTTTATTGTGACGTTGCCGTACATTCATTTATCGACTTACGCAATCGAACTAAAAGGAGGCCGCGGGAGCAGTGATGTATGTATTAATAGCATCACCTCATCAGTTGTTAGTCACGTTACCTGTATTCGATAAAGCATGTAAAATGCATTTAGGTCAAGTAATAACGCTCCAGGTTCTTAAAGTATGCTGTGTGCATGCTATCTTTGCTGGAAATCTCACGCTGAATTTTGAATGATTTTTTTCATCTCTCCTCTTTCTATAAAAAAAAAGTTCAGATCATCCCTTACCTGAAGGAAATCGACTTTTCAACTTTACGACAAGTTATTGAAAAGTTTACTCAATGAGAATATCTCCTGCAGCGTAGTTTATCTATTTGATGCAAACCAGCAAGAACCAAACCGAGGTGAACAAAACAAAAAAGTCAATAAGGTAGTCTGGAAGCATCTTTTTGGTGTAGGGAAGACCAAAGGGAAGAACATGCTACACAAAAGATAAAAGAATTCTGCTCATATACATAGTAGTGTTTTCATTTATCGACACAATATTTTTACTTCAAAAGTGGGAAAGAAGTTTGAGGGGAATTCTTATGAAATTAGATTTTTTTGTTGAGAAAGAGATGGGATCAAGAATGAGCAACTTGGTTGGAACTTTGGAATAACAGAACAGAACAGCAAACAGTTCAAAGGCTGCCTTTTGTTAGATGATTTTACACGCTTCTGCGTAGGAGGGTAGTGTTATTTTTTTCCGTATTTAGAATATTATCTTAAAATATGGGAGGAAAATCAATGTACAAAGTAATCTATACATGCTTTATGTTGTAATACATACATAAATATAGCTGATTTCTTACATTCTTACATAAGCCCTCTTTCACTTTGAGAAAAAATGCAGAATCATCCATACTCAAAGCATACATACATGTAATAATAATATGATAATGCTGGAAGAGCGCATAAATTCTAAGCACACCTCCTGCCGTGGTGATTTCTACTTTTCACTTGTTCCTTATTCTGCTACCTTTGATGACTTCAAGAAGAAGAAAAACCTTTGAAAGTATTAAGAGCTCGAAAAAGTTTTAAATTCAATAGGAAATTGCTTGTAAGATTGGAAAATTCTTCGGTAGGAAATTTACGTTAGGTTAGGATTCACAATCATAACACTCCTCCTGACTGCATGAAAAAGAATAGATATTATACTCGATATTCCTTAAGGAATGAAATACCCGGTTATTATTATTGTTATTTTAAGGAAAGGGTCCGATACGGCAACTGTAGCAGCCGCTACTTGACTTACTATGTATATTATGGAGTATTTAACATCCTTCTTTAGTCAGAAAAAAGTATGCGTATATCGTACCACCTTCAACTTGAAAAAATCAAGATATTTTCCGTCAGAACACCTGCTCTCTTAAAAACATTGTTGGAGCTCCAAGCTCCATCACTAGAAGCAGAACCAACAATGCTTCTCTTCCTTTGCTTCTTTATGAAATGCTGGAAAACTGTTACAGCTTACTCTAAATTTATATTATTCTTTATTATACCATACCATACCACATCTAGAGATTACCCGTTGTCGGTCGGCTCGGAAGGTAAAATCTTATAGATGAGTGCCTCAAGGCAAACGTAATAACTTACACATGGAATGATGAATCTGAACTGCTTCAGTTTTATCCCTCGATTTTTCCTAACCTTTTTCCTCAAAAGTTGCGTGCTTTTCGTTCCTTACACCCACCGATAATGATACATCATGAGTGGCTATTTGATTTTGCTCCTCCATTCCAGTCACTTTAGAATCTCACGAATAACGATAAAAATCTATAGAAAAAGCTTACGCTGGCACTTTAACAAGTATTTAGGCAGTAAACAAGTGAGAATGTAATACAATGTTATGTTATTGGGGTTGGACTGGAATAACTGGGACTCCTTGCCTTCAACAAATATTGTTTGAGGGAATAGTCAAAATTCCGAACGGGAATAATTGAGTTGTGTTGTTACCAAACGCTATATAAATATATAAGTACATTTGTTTTCATTTCGCTGGAACATAAGTACATAAATATTATGATGAAATATATATTTGTGGGTCGTGTAGAGAGAGATTTTACCTCTGCCCCTACCATAAAATTGCGCTACTAATGGTTTGTCATGAAATCAAAACTTGAAGAAATGACTGAGACAGTCACACGTAGAACAGAATACCGAATACTCGTTGAGCGTGGAATTCCTGTGGATTTCGCGTGGCTTCCGAAATAGGACAAATATAATGAGAATGGAGGACCGAACTCAACTATTTTTCCACATAAACCCATCTGCAAAAGCAGCTTAGCTTGCATTATCAAAGCATAACCTCCCATGCATGCGTTCATTCCAGAAACAGCTAGTCGGCTAGATTCAGCAGCAGGGAAACATCTAATTACCCCAACGTTTATCGTTGATTAACCCAAGCTCTTTGTGGATGCATGCAAATAAGCTCCTTTTCCATGTCTACAAATCCAAGACAAATCTCTCCCTGAACTGAATATAATGATACATATTTTATCCAAGCCAAACACGAAACGAATTGATTGTTGTGAGCATGAAGCAGTGAAAAGGTCATGAAAACGCTTGCTACATACGCATACGCATATTTACATCGTTTCAAAGTTCGAATTAAATAGATTCTGTACAAAAAACCAGAATAATTTTCAATATAAAACACTTTTTCTTGAATAAAATCTATCATACTTTTTCCCACTGTATGTCTTAACTCAATTTGATGTTTAACTTTGCTTCAAATTTATTTGGGAACGTGGAACATGGTTCAGAATATAATTAGAGAGATAATAAAAAGGTTAGAAGAGGTCTGATTTTATTTAAAAGGGGATTCCTTCACCTTTTCTCAGCTAAGCACCACGCACAAAGTCATCCAGAACTACTGCTGGCATCACTACTCTTCAGTTTCAATCTCAATTGTGTGCTCCTCTCAGTCTTTTAGCTCAGAAAAACCAAACCAGTTTCTCATTCTCTGCTGCACGTCCACATTATTTCTTTGGTGGGCACAAATCTCCCTTGCCTAATGTGAAGCTGATAAAAGGTCTCCTTTCTGGAGTAATTGTAAGTAGTCGTCAGTCACTCATCCAGCAAACCTGTTTGTATTATTGTTGTTACTCTCCCAAGTTATGTACACAATTTACAAGTATGAACAGCAAAGTAGTATAGCATTGGGAATGAGACTACTAGAATATATGTGTTCAATGTCAAATTCAAATACCAAGACAGGAGCAGCAGTTGTTATTGTTTCTTGCTGCTCAAAAATCTCTCATTACTTTATTGCCGCTGGACCATGGATTTGTCTTTATGAAAATGCACAAGCAAAAGATTCATTCTTACACAACAGAACAGACACACAGCACAACACAACACAAGGATCTTTATCTCCGCTTTTTTGACAGAAGAAAAGGTGATATTATGCCCGTAGATACTTAAATTACATCACATAATATTATACATGTGGTATAAAAAGTAAAGAAGCTTTGAAGAACCAGGATGATAAAAATAAAAATTCATGATTTTTATTACTGGAGGACTTGCTACAAGGATATTTGATATGAATTCCAGCTTAACATAACATAAAAATAGTCCCCCTTTTACACTACTTATCCACAGCTTGTTATTATTATCAGCATATCATTATACACAAAAGTTTGAGGATGTTGGGGATGATGTGATGCATGAAAAAGAAAGTAAGTAGAATGAAAGAACTATAAGAAGATGATTATTATGATGGTAATGAAGAGCAAGATGGAATAAGGATTGTGTAGGAATTTCTTTAACAGAGCAATAAAACACTTTATGAACAAAGTACCAATAATATTCTGAGAGCTGTTTTGCTCAACTCAACTTGTTATTAAACGCATTGTAGTATTGCGATGCTGCATATTACTCTCCAGGAGTTTGTTGTTCCAGACCTTTAACAAAAGGTGATTATGCATGCATAAACATTTGTTGAAAGCAGGGATGATGATGACGATGATGATTATGATGATGACGACGAGGACGATTATCATCATAAGCATATCAGGCTCTCTTAACATAATGCAGTAAAATGCAGTTCAGTGGTGTGACTAACAAGGAAGGGAAAGTAAAAGTAAAGATTTTTTCATTACTGAAACAACAAAATAATCTTTTGGTATGTGTTGTATTTCCCTTGTTCCGCTTTGCCTCTGCCCTGGCTTACTTTTGATGAAGCATTTTGTAACCAAAATGCATATAAACTTTGCAGCCATAAAAGTAGAGAGAAAAACGCTCAGCATTTTTGGTAGTGGAGCAACTGAGGTTTACCATAAAGAACCATTTCGTAAGTAGTGCAATGCAGTAAACTAGATTATATGGAGTTGAGTACGGGCTTCATAAGTATTCTCGACTAAAATCCGAGGAAAAGACGTTGCACTCGCATTCCTCAACATGCCAACTTTATGCATATTCAAAAGGCTTTTTCGTTCCTTCGTTCAAAAAACATCACTCGCTTCTTTCAAGTTGAGTGTATATGTGCTTCGTTTACAGAGCTGGGGCCGTAAAGGGAAGAAGTGAACTGAATTTTTAGAGCTGTTTTTCCCGCAGTTTTTAATTAAGATTTCTCAATTTTGTGGTCTCCTAACTCAAACACGTACCTATGCATGGCTTAGGAGAACTGGTGTAGGTTTACTAAGCAAAGGAAATTGAGATTATTTACAAACCTGATAATATATACGTTTCCATATGTATAGCCAAGCCACTAGTCGTTGGGTAAACCAAACCATAGAGATACTGATACATAAATGCATGTTACAGACATATATAAAGTTCCTGCGGCTTGAGACGAGACCATAGCCAAGTTCGTTTGACTAAATGAGATTAATAACCTGAGAAATCTGGAGAAAATCTTATATCACGACATCGCAATCTCCAAACTAGATATCCGTTTCGCTCTTGTACCTGATACCTAATACCTGTATCTCCTCTCAGTCTCATTTGATGTTGATAATGAACTGTTGAGCATGGGAAGCAAAAAACCCAAGACGAAAACACAAAAATATGTACCTATTCATTTCATATATGCTTGCACATCAAATCAGTAGATTATTTAGAGCCTCATACACACGTCAGAGAGATACCATATAAAGTGACTGGCTTTTCAACTTGAGCCAGGAACTTTAATGGAGGGAAGCCAATTAATTTAGGTGTGACTCAGTGGCAAGAAATGATAATGACTGTAATAATACTTGCCTTTTCATACTTGACTATCTCAATAAAGTCGCATGTTCAAAATAATATATGAAATCTCGGGATTCTATATGAAAAATATGGTTGCAAAGTTTTCCTTTGGCTGTCAATGTAATGCGTTATTCTCATTCTGGTTTTTCTAGTTTTCTTCTTAACGTCTCAATATAATATATTTTATATAATTGCTGGGGGAAGATTCATATTCCATACAATCCAGATCTTGGGCTTGTAATCACGTGTCAACAATTAGGAATTCCTATGAGATCAAATAGTAAAATGGAGAGATGTAGATGTATGCATTAAATATGACTTCCATTATAGATATTCATTTGTGTCAGTTAAAGGATTGGTCTATGGTATCATTATATTGTCTGTTTCATCCAACCGTGTGATCAAGTCACATGGATTTAATCACAGCGTATATTTTATTAACAAAATGTATGCTCAATGCTCAGCCATTAATTTAGAGTTGCCTTGTTTCGTTTGGAGTATGTATAAGCAAAGAGATACATTTTGTGTTTAGGATTTCCCAATGGACTTCTTCCTTCATTACTGCTCTCGCTTTTCCTTTCCTCCAAAGTTAAAATTTATTGTGACAGGTTTGAGATGCTAATACAGAAAGTAGTGGTAGTGGCGTTGGTGGTGGTGGTGATAGCTTTATATTATTTATCTCTATACAAAGTAGCAACTAGCAACTCAACCCAACTTGGACATAAATTAGTATTCCTTAGTTGTTGCCACAACCAAAAGTGTGTGCTCTTAGAGAGTTGCAGATTACTACTTACTTCCGCTTCTTGTGAGGAAGACGAAGAAGTCGGGCAAAATTGAATGGCTGGCTTGTCTCTATACTATCATATTCGCTCCTTGTTTTGCTTGGCCAAATGTGGAAAGGTAGAGAGAAAATATGGTTCATGGTTGAGGAACGGGTTTCGTTTCATCATCATACCAAAATCAACAGAGGGTGTCGCCAAAAATGTAAGGGGAAAGCTTTACAAAGTATTCACAAAGCTGTTGTATCATAAACGGATGTGAATTAATGGATATAAGAAACATGAAACAAATGAGTGTCGCATTCAGCAACGTCAACATTATATTAGCGTCCATTTTATTCAAACCTTGCACTTAATAAGAGAGAATGCCAGCGAGACATAAAAGCAAACAGTTTTTGTATCATGAACAAAATGCAAAATAGTAAACAGGAAGGTGGCTCGGGTTCCCAATGTGTTGAGTAGCTTTCATCTGTGCCATACACATTTATATAATTTCTATGTGCAAGAAAACCACTTACGGACACGATAAACTTGAGAAATTCCAGTGAAATTGGAATAGAAAGAGAGGCAAGTTGGTGAAATGTAGGACAACCACAGGCTGAAATCCACAAAAGCATTCTCAGGTTCTCTAAATAATTAAATACGAGCTTAATTGCTAAATTAGGTCGTGTAGCAATTATCTATATGGCAAAGTTCCATAAACTTACGACCAATGCATTGCTTCTAAAATTTATAAACTTTTGAGTCACACAAATGAGCACGTGTGTACCGTTATGTGTTGTTTGTATATCATAATAATGTTCTCAGCTTGGTGGTGGGAAAAGGGAAAACAAGACATATTGTCTTCCTTCAACATTTCACCCACGTAGAAAGTTTCCCTGTGTTTATTATTAGTGGGAGCAACTCTGTATGTGATCATATGTCCATTATCCAGTACTTTTTAGCTTGACATTTGGCTAGTTTGAACCTTTACCAGTACATCACGCAATGACAATGACAACCTGACTATCACGCTGTGTAAAAGGATTTTCCGTGGTTTTACTCTTTCCCTGTTATTTTGTAACTTGATGAAAGTTTACGGATCTAGCCATCTACTGCTACTCAACGCCATATGAAGTTGAAAATGATAATGACATGATGAGGATACTATATGTATGTTGATTATCGGGATATGTTTCCAGTGATTTTTGAAACCCAAGTTTTATCCCACAAAAAGAATCAAAAAGTTTTTAGCATGTTATATAATATATGTTTAACACTTACATAATATAGACGAATGCACATATTTTTTTCATAATACTGTAGATGTTGTTTTGTTTGTTTGGTAAAAAGTACATATCATCGGTCTTCTACTAATTATAGGAAACTTGAAACCGAAAAGCTTCAACTTTCATTACTGCAGACAAATATACAACGCTTCTTATTATTTCAAGCGTACGTGTGTTTATACCTACATATACAAATCTAGTTCTCATTAGGGGTTGTTGATGGTGCTGTGCATGTACTTACATACATACCTACTAATGAGCAACAACATATTATGCTTATTAAGCTTCGTTTACACATCCTTTCTATTCCATTCCACCTATATGAGGTCGGTGATATTATATGTGATGAATATTTAAATGCAAAAAGTAATCCAGTTTACGTCCCTCAGTTGATCTCTTGAGATTTATAGTTTGGAACTAGCTGATGACTATATAGGATGGCGACGCCTGCCTCATTGGAAAATGGATTCATTGGTATAGTGGTATAATGGGTGATAATGTACATAAGAAAAAGTACGCGTTCCATATATCCATATCAGCGAATTCCTTATTTTGATACTGAAGGAACGGATGATCAAAACAATTTTATACGGTAACACCTGCTCAAGCCTCTTTTGTTTGACTACAGAAAGAACTACTAACTCTGGAGAAGTTGGTCGGTTGAGGAGTTTTTGTTTGAGCTGGAGAAGCTGAAGGGGATTAGTAGTTGAGAATGAGAAGATTATTCTGTATATATGTACATACTCTTTACGTAAGCTCTCTCATGCGATGTTGAATGTTGTATTATCAGCTTCGAACAATCGAGATCGATATACTTTTGAGTGAGTCTTGATATATGTATTTATATACACATTTGAGTTTGGTCAGACTACTGCCATCCAATTCCTGATAGCAGAATGTATTATGTAAACCACATTTTACGTATGCACGTCCCTTCTAAAAGATTTCAAGCGAGCAGGTGACGATGTATGAGGTTTACCTTATCTTTAAATTACTAGACAAGCCCACCTGGTTTTTTCCAGCATGAAATTTTTCCCCCACGGTGTTATGTTGTGTTTGTGTCTGATCCATCTCTCTTTCTGGGGCTGAAAGGCCCTTGAATTTTTTAACAAGGAAAGTGATCCGTCGCTCTTGTTCGTCTTGGGAGCATTTTTCATGTTCCTTTAATAAAACGGTCAAACATTATTAATGAACTGGAGCGGGGAGAAAATGCGTAGAAAATGTTGTGGGATAATGATAATAATTTTCAGCGAGGGGATAATATTGAGCGCTTACATACATTACATATATTACATGAACAAAGAACGAACACTTGTCTAGTCCAAGCTTGACATTGAAACGTCTGCAAAGCTCATTTCTGATTGGATTGGAAATCAATTAAAGGCCCCGCATTCATTTTAAAGTAGTTGGTTGCTTGTTCAGGAAAGTAAAGTGAGTGACTTTTTTGTTTGTGGGAAAAAGTTCATTGCTCAAAACGTTGCATCATTAACTACCCATAATTGATTAAAAATAGGGTTTTAACATCGTTTGTATAATGTGCCTCTATTACTTTGAATGATTGATCCCACTTCAGATTCCGTAATACTAATGATGATACGGCTCTTATTGAATAAAAATGGAGGTAATTCATTTTCAAGTGATGGTGATCAATTAGTAAATGGATAAGCTAAAAATAGTTTCAACTGGAAGGTCCGAATAGAGGACGAGTTTTTGTTGACCATGATCGACCAAAATATGACCGCTTTTACAAACGATAGGAAAATATTTTGAAAAGAACACTTTACAGAAAATTAAATTACATATGTTGTCATTTTATAAAAGGGTTTACATTTGCATTTTGCCGAAAGCACTTTATTTCCTTTATAAATGCAGTTTTTTTGTACTCGTAATATTTTTTTGCCGAATTCAACGTAGATGAAAGGAATATGGAAATGTCCCTCTGTTATTGATTGGATTATATATCAACATGATATATACACCCTATTATTTGCTACTTTTATATGAGAAATGTACAGTACTGGCTATATTACTAAAACCAACAAACTTTCCTTTTTTTGTTGCACAATATACATGGCAGGCAAAAGCAGCAGAGTACAATTCGCACTCGCACTTGTTTTCATGTTGCAAAATAATACTATTTGTTATTCAAGGGGCGTGTTGCTTTCGTTTTTCTCTCTTTTTACTCTTTTTCTAGATGAGAATTAACTAAAAAAAGAAAAGAAACTAGTCTTTGGAGGGAAAAACTTTATCCTTGCTTTGTACTTGTTATATTTCGCAATGTCGGAATGTAATGTTTATGGAAGAGTTGGAAGGAAAAAGAAGGTTAGGAAAGCATGGCACACATAATTCGGCTCACTCGAGTCAGCGAAAAAAAAAGTTTTAAGGTTGCCGGTATGTACAAAGTGTGGAAATGAGAGAAACACGTCAAAATATACGGTAACTAAAAAAATATTGCGAAGGAAGTTATAGGTAGTTTTATGAAAAGTATACAGTTTTTAAGGTAGGTATTAGATACACACAAGTTTGAGTTTCAGTTATTGAAGGAAAAATAAAGGATGAATTATACAAGTTAAGTAGGTCATATGCAAATAGGATGGATGGATTGGATGCATGAAAGAATATTTAGTTGGATGGATGAATGGATGAAACTCCCATTTCACAACATTTACTTACTTACTTATGCCCAGTAGTACCTAAAGTTGGTGTTATGTTGGTACTGTGCAAACTCATTCAGAGCTTGGTAGCCGAATATAAATGTCTGGTTCAGAATGGTATAATGGCACGTACCATAGTTTCTTCAACTTCTTTTCCCCCGTCCTCGTGTAATTTTGCAATTGGGCTAATGCGCAAATTAATTTTGACAAGTTGAGAAAGTGTATCTATCTTTACCTAAACTTTATGATGAAGAGGAACTAGAAAATGTACTACCACCGGAAAATTAAGCAGCTTGCTGCTCTGAGGGATAAAATATTGTATGTATGTAATATGTATCTATAAAATATATGTACTTATGTTTGCTTGTACAACTACTTTTCTATTTGAGTTTGGTATGATAATAATATGAATGAATGTCCACTATAAATTTACATGGTGTACATAACACTTTGTTATTTAGTAGGCGGTACATAAAATCAAAATAATATTTTTTCTGTTCACCGTCTTGCGAAATGGATTTTGACATGTGTCAATAATTTTGAATGGGCTACTTTTTTACATTCAGTATCCTTCCTCTCTAAAAGCTTGCTGAATCACCCAGTTATATTTTCTTCCTCAACTTGTCATATTTCAGAGATCTAAAAGCATGTGCTTATACTTCACGTAAAGGAAGTATAAGTAAAAAAGAAAGCGGCAGCCAGCCAACCAAGTCAAACAGACATTTTTGTGAAAGAGAGAAAAAGGATGGGAACTCATGAAATCCAGTATTTATTGCGTAAATCCACTACATAAATATTCGATTTGCTAAGCTGAACAGCTAGGAAAAACTTAACGTAACACAACAGCACCACCACCACCAGCAGGCACGATTGCTTAGTACCATATAAAACCATATACCAGCATAGCAGCAGCTTCCAGTTTAACTTCCAACTTCTGGGCTTTGGCTCTTTTTCTTCTTTTACTATCTTTCATCCTTTCCAGTTTTTTCAGGGAAGTAAGAAGGCAATTGCAAAAATGTCAGAAGCTCAACCGTCTGTCTCCTTCCTTCTCTTCTTTTAGACATATGGGATAAGTAAAGAACTAAGAAAGGAGAAAACTAGAGGAAAGATGGATGGATGAGTGGTAGACTACGAAATAGTACAGAATGCGTCTTGCACCATCACCACCGCCATACATTCGTAATAAATGTGCGTATCCTCTCCTATGCATACATATGCGTTGAAGAACTAAAGCTTGAAAGTCATACCATGCCAGTTGCCAGAAGCTTCCACATTTTTAATACTTACTTATTGGTCTAGTTTCGTCTTTTATTCTGAATCTGTCCGTCTGCTTCTCTTTTCTTTGGATATGTGCACGCGCTATGGAGAAAATTGGGTATAACGAGCGGAATACCATACCATAGATTACACTCTGTGAAAGAAAAAAAAGCACAGATATCTTTTGCATTGCATCCTGAACAAAAAGTACCCCTATCATATCTTGCGGTGATACAACACAGTTGCTGCTCGCCTTCTCTGCCTAGAAATTACATATTTTTGCTGCATATGTAATTCACATAAACGTAATTTAAAAAGGAGAACTGGAGAAAGATGGGGATGTGAATGTAAAATACCCTTTTATTTCATAAGATGAAGCAATGATATGCTAAAAGGTTTCAGTTCATTTTTGCTCTGTACGAATAAGAACAGCCTGAAGTAAACGTAGTGTTTATATAACCATATAAAAATGTGCTAATGCTGCTGTAGCCCAGCTCTTCGTTTCGCTGGGTACTTGCTCAATTTTTACGGTTGTACATGTGTACGTTCTGTTCTGTTGTTATCATGGGAAACTCAGTCTACTCAAATTGAGGAGAAAATGAGAATCATGTAGGCATACTGAGAAGAAAGCAGATGAAAAGTAAAACCCCTGAAAATTGTAAAGGAGATTGTAGAGGATCGCATCGGCATTGGTATTCGATTGTATTCGATTCCCGGAATGAAAGCAAAAACCTCTGGTAGCAGTCGTCCCTAATGAAGTTAAATTACGATGGGATGATATGATGATGATACCATTAGTAAGTTGGGATTCTTCTCCCTCCAACTCATACATTATGTACAAGATGAGGACAAGAAATGGAATAAGAAAATTTGGCCAACGCCACAGCCAAAAAGTCAGCAGCGGATGAACAAAATGTTACGTTACGTTACATGGGAAGAACGCACAGGATCTTGGGAAGATTAGTGGATCCGAGTGTGTGCGTTCGTCCGGATGTCTTGGCGATTATACACATAAAAACATTATATCAAAAGATCCTATCTGTTTTCAAGAGTTTCCAGCCATCCAAGAAGAAGTGTAGCTTATATTTCAGTTGGCAAGTAGGGAAGGTCAAAATGTCGTTACCATTTATTGGTCAGCCTGCTGCATGGTATCTACTTTCTGTTCTATCAATCTGCTAATTTGCACCATTTTCATTCAGTTCACTCACAGTCATCACATCACATATAAAGCCTGCTCTACTCTTTACGATTTATGTGAACGCATGCACTTACTTCAATACCGTAATTATCGACAAGGTCAACACTTAATTTAAATCCTTGCAGTACTTAGTACTTATCCAATCAGAGGCAAAACAATATAAGAGCTTCTATTTGTGTCTAATATATAAAAAAGCAAACTAAAAGCAAAGTAGCATCGACATCAATTTCATCCCTTTTATCTTCCTACCGTAACATTAATCACATTTCATCACGATAAGAGATGCGGTCGGTCGGCTACACCAAAACAAATAATCATTAGAGCTTAATTTGCATTAGATTTCAATTCATCCATCAACTTTTTTTCTCTATTTCTCCCATTTCATTCTAATGAACCAGACAGACAATCACACAGAAGGCCAGACGAATGTTTTGAATAATGTAAGCATGCATCTAAAAAAGGAGAAATGAGTAAGTACAACTTGTCAGTGGAGTACACACTAAAGCATTAAAAAGCAGAAAGAAGCACATGCGTATATTTCTTAAATTTTGACAGAGTGTTTCGGTCATGCATGCATGCATTGGTTTGTCTCGGATAAATTGTGAATGGGAAAAAAGTGTTTTCTATCATTGCTTTCAGTGAGACCACGACGACTACCCAGGCGGCAGGCACCACATTGATGGTGGTAAAGCTGAAAGCTTACAAACAAACAAAAAATCAAGAGTCTAATAAAAAGAACTCTTTTCTTCGTCTCAAATCAATAATTTGTGACTCGTTGATGCAATCTACTCAGGTAGCTTGTCTACTTAAAATTCCAAGAGTGAAAAGGCAGACACTTTAAATGGCTCCTTTTTCTTTCATTCCGCTTACCACCACCATCATCATCATAAACATCAGCATCAATACAGTTTTTTTTAAATGGAAGCAATGAAGCGGTTTTTTATATTTTTATTCTCTTTTATACAGCTTCTTGTTATATTATCATGGTTTAATAATAATATAATGAAATCCCTATGTGCATTCAAAAAGTGCAGTGCCGTAAAGTAAGAAAAAGTTTCAACAAAGTTCGTTTTTCCAACTTTATGAGCTTTTCATTTACTCCTGGTATGGCATCATTAAGTGAAACAGATATGGTTGCATGAATCTCTTTTTGCATGAGTATAGCGTGTGCCGTTGCATTGCTCACAGCTCTTTCCTATCTCCTTTTTTATGTACGCTAATAAAATGAAAATCAGGTAGATATATACATGCTCATACTCAAGCAATAAGGGACTCCTTCTTTTCTCTACGCACCGCACTAATGTAATATTATGCAATTTCTTTTCACGTTGTTAAGGAAGAATGCGTGCGGAAAGAAAGCTGTAAAGTCATAACTCATTCCGTAAAATGCACCGAGGGGAATACATTCAAACATCCATATTAAAAGCAAAGCAAAAGAGGAGCTCTTTCGAACACTTCGTGTAAGTCGACACGCACTTTTTTTAGGTAACCGTAAAACCGTTACCGTTCTCCAGAATGTGCCGGTAAAAATATAAGAGATTGGTGCCGGTGTGTGTGTGTGTGGTTCTTGGTTCCATATTACACCCATTTCCATTTTTCTGATGATGATGAAGGAATTTTCAGTAAGGAAATTCCCTTGTCCTCTTTTCTCTTCTCCAAAATTTTACGGATGAGGAACGTAAATGTGAGGTGGTAGTCAGTAGGTAGAGGTAGATGATAAGATGTGCGTTTGGTAGTCAAAAGGGAAACCCGGCTGGTTCACATTATTCTTATATGAATCCCATTAAAATGGAGTCTAGGGATTTGGAACGCATACACTATACTACTCATTCATTCTTTCATTCATCTCCTTGCGCTTTTTAGATTCCATCGTGATTCTTTTTACATGAACACATGCAATAATTCTTTCACTATAAAAACGGGTTGATTTCCTTTTGGCAAAAAGTAGAGAGAATGGAAATCGGAGATTCAAGCATTCACATATAATGTTGTGCAGTTATTCATTCATTCTTCGATTTTTACAAAGTCCTTCCGCATTTTAATTCAGTATCCAAGACTTTACCTTGCCTGCCTACTTGCTATGTTACTTTACGACTATCTGAGCATTGAAGCTCCCTAATTTATTTGAAATTAAACCGGAAATGAAAGCCGAAAGGGAACGTGTGGTAGTCCAATTATCGGGAAATACTACTAAACTGACACACAAGAACGGGCCAAGCGAATAATGTCAGCACGTGACCAGAAGATATTTCCAGTTAGATATTGCATTGCATCAAAGGAAAAAAGTTTCATGAACCCTTTTGCTCTCAGTCACATATCCAATCCTACTCCACATTGAATTAAATTTGAGAATATATATCGTATGTGGTGTACGTTCTTTCTTGTGAACAAATCCTCCTCTTCTATCCATGTTTTTGGGCCAAAGAATGGTGGTAAAACATTGTGAAATGATGGAATTTAACTAGGAAGCCCAATGTTCGTCATGAACCTTCTAACGAGTGACTTCACGGCTTGCAACCAATGAGTTTGGCATTTTTTATGGAGCGAAATTGGCTCGGATCCACGTTAACTGAATTACCGCAGGGGAATTAATACAGTAAGTGTAGCACAAGAAGAGATAGAGAGAGGCTATACTAATGTTATACGTTCCAATAATAATAGTATTCCTTGAAGAAATAAAAAAAATGAGGTTGAAGACGGAGGCACTAAGGCCAACAGCAGATCCATCCGCCACAAGAAGAGAAGCAAGTATAATATTATCTATCGGATTTTCTCCTCTTGTTTGTAAAGTAACACGTTCCCAGTCAACTCACGTTTTGTTCTCACACTCACTCACATACAAAAGACAGGCAGATAAGTTTATGGGTATTGTTCATTTTTCCTTCAACTCCAACTTGCAGGGGCAACGAGGGACATGCTATGCTGAGAAGTGAAGGGGAAATTGAGTGACTTGGTTTGTTTGTAACAAGAAGAAGAACGACAGAGGAAGAACCAGAAAGAATGAGAATCGAGTGGTGAGAATTGGAATATGGACTGGGACTTGGGTTGACAAACCCTTGGGTATATGAATTCAAAATGTTGATGTTACCATCCCCATTCTTGTTTCCTCAAGTGTTTCATGTTATTCCTTGAATGAATTAAATAAAATGTGTGTTGTGTAAGCATAAGCATAGCCGCATGCCATATGCCGATGAAAAGTAAAAGAGTTTTGGGCTGTTGCTAGTTGCTGATATATTAGAAGAGTATGGTTTAACTGGGTGCACTTTGTTCACAAAGACATTTATTTTGTTATGAGAAAATTTCAAAGCTATACCAAAAACACAGGAAGCAAAAAGTGCAAGGACACATTGAAGAAAATATGGGAGGACAAAATAGGATAGTCTTGCATTCTACGTCATAGATCATGGCTTTTCGTCTTCCCCTTTCCTCTCTCTCGTCGCCGTTCTTTCATTTCCTCCATTTCTCGTTTCACTTTTACTTATCCCTGGGAATTACGGAGCACACAACAAGTTATTATATGGTTGCATGTATGAATGCATTTGTTCGTAAATGTCTGAGAGCGAAAGTAAAGGAAAAGAAAGGAGGATATGGGGTTAACCAGAATCTCAATGTGGAATCACCATTTCAAGCAGATTTTCTATTTTTGAAGAAAGTACCAAGGAGAGCGGAAAAGGAAGGAAGTGCGTGGTAGTGGTGGGAGAGGAGGCGGTGTGTGTGGCGGTGGTATTATATTCGTATGGAGAAAGTAGGGACATAAAAGACAAG
The DNA here is from genome assembly GCA_964034955.1 of Orchesella flavescens. Lineage (NCBI taxonomy): Eukaryota > Metazoa > Arthropoda > Collembola > Entomobryomorpha > Orchesellidae > Orchesella > Orchesella flavescens. Next base: position 11,575,843 of record OZ035957.1, read on the forward strand.
GGAAATATCGGCACTAACCATGTATTTTAGATGAGTCTCGACAGATTAAATGAGTTCCTTGCACTTACCGTTGATGTGAATGTTTGATATTTCCAGCTACAGCTGATGCTTCTTCATATAAAACTTTATATCGATGAACCTTAGCATGCATCTATAAGATGTACTTATATAGAAATATACTGCACTGTCTGCATGAGCCATCATCATCATTATTATCACACTGATGATTATTATCATCACCATCATCTTGGTCGTCATCACTCGCCATTGCGCTCCTGCTCTGCTGCATCTTTTGCTCTCCTTCTTCCTCCACTTTTAATGATGGTGGGGCAACTTTATACATTAAAAGTGGAAGTGAGTCGTTGAATATATATATTTACCTTCATATTCAAAAGGAACGGATACCTTTTGTTTCATATATGCTCATATGTAATAATGCAAAGCTAAATGGGGATGGATATTTGGAGGAGGATCATATGTGGAATGTGTGTGTACATGCATGAAAGTTTGGTATTTGACAAGACATGATTTTTCATTTCCCTTTGGAATTTTCAACGTGTGTAAAGTTTTTAATGCCTACTTAACTCTGACGCGTCCCACCAAAGGAATTCATAAAACAGGCCACCCGTAATGCTTATAAGAGGATTTTGGTGATTTAACAAGAAAAATTACGAAAATCAAAGCAGAAAATCCAAGACCTTAGTCAAACAGGCTCGATATACGATACAAACAATTTTTGAATGGTGTGCAAAGTACAATAAAACACGGTAATATATAGTATGCATAAAAGCAACGGTATATTTTGATTCATGATTTACTTTGGATTTTTTTCTTAAAAAAATTTGTCATGCCCTGAGCATTCTGCTGCTTTTATGTTTGTGCATACATTTGACTGACTGAAACTTGGTTAAGTAAAAACGTAAGCTAAAGCTACGCAACATAAAAATGCTCCCATTTCTTCAGCCTCAATTTCACATGATCGATTATGGCATCCAATCATTTACACATGGTGCCATATGAAAGGCACGTTAGCAAGCTCGTAAAAGGACCCCTTTGCTTCAAAAGTTCAATGTATAAACTTATCTTCTGAATATCCTTGCTACAACTACCACATAAAAGGACTTATCCAGGGGAAATACAACGTCAAACACTGAACTGAAGGCATGTTATTATTATCCAGCAAAGTGGTGAACAAGTCAGAAGGGGAAGGAGAGGGCGAGGGCAATCAAATACTTAAGGTTTATGTCCACACACACACACATTCACCAAAAATTCAGGCTTACTCGTATATGTAATGCAATGTAATATAATAATATTAATAATGCATAAAGTATAAGTATATGTAGTGAAGTTTCTCCCATCATCGCATTATTATTGCTACTTCAGCTCAAAAATCGTCCAACCGCTGGAACTTAAGCTTTCTCATTTGAAAATGTCGTAAGTCATGCTCATAACTTTTTAAAACGTTCTCATGATCCTCATTCCCAATTTCAAATGTGTGTATATATATGGAGAATGGGCATTGGGCTCCCTAATAATAATGTGTGAGTGTGTGAAAAGCATGTGTGCCATCTGTGCTTGATACTCCTTTAAAGCAAATACCGTTGTTACACATATATTACTCAGGAAAAAAGTGTTTCCCTTAATATGCATGCTCCACCATAGTTTTTAAGTTGTACAAAATAAAAAACTTGCCTTCACATTTGTACTTACGGAAGTATAAACACAACCACCACCAATGGAATCGTTCTGGTTCTGGTAGTAGTACAACGGACAGAGGAGAAAAGACGACTGATGTATGAAATCCTTGGAAAATGAATCGCTTTTGTGGTCCATTTGTGTCATATTTACTAAGCTCGGAATTGTTAGGTTTTCTACAAATAGCGCTGTTTTGTCCCCCTTTATATTTATGCTTGCTTTGACACCAAGTTAGAGACTACAAACGATTGTGTTTTGTAAGCATTTCTAAATTGCATAACAACTACAAACCCGGAAATATATTGGCACTGCAGCTGTTGCTGTTGTCCACTCAAAAGGTGTATAAGTGTTTGTAATAGGTCGTAATAGATGTAGAATGAAAGGAATAGCGAGTAACTCATTTAATAATACGCTACATTACAAATTATGGCCACGGAATGCGTTTGTGTTTGTACGTAAAGCCATTTCAATTAGTTGAAAACCGCTCTTAAAGGAGGCTTTTAAATCCTCCAACAATATAAAAGGAAATGAAGTAATTGCGAAATGGTTTTCTTTCTTTGTCTGTATATGTATACAAAAATAATATGTCAACATAATAAAGAAAGTTTGATATATTACTATAATATGTAGGTCAAATTCTGTAAATTCAATATTACTCTACATACAAGAAAAACTTATGGGAGGAGGAACAAAGTTAGGATACGTAGCTTAACTTTCACTCTTTTCAATCCGCATTCACATTATTACTTTCTTCATCTCTGAGTGAAATGGGAAGGGAAGAAGGATGGTTGATGTAGTGAAAGTAAATCTTGTTTGAATAAAATATGCAAGGAAAAAGTGTTCCAAACCTTTTTCACCATTTCAATCCCCTTGTTTCAGTTTGAATGAGGAGACCAAAATACATACATATATACGAGTATGTTCACAGATTTCCATTAGATTTGAGTTCAAACTCCATTTAAAATTTGTAGGTTCCTTCCTCCATATGTTTGTACCAGTTGCACTGAATCGTTTCATACATTCTTCATCTACCTCATAAGTTGATGTCGAATCTGGTTTTGTAAAAGTTGGTTGAAAAGTACATTGCTATGAACTGTTCATCGTTGTCCGTTTGCGTTTGTTGGCCTCGCAGTTGGTTCTTCCCTTTGTTCCCAGGTTTCATTGTATTCGTCTGATCTAATCAAAACTTTGGTTTCATTTTATCTCCTATTTTCCATCACAAAAGCGGGGTGCACATACTATAACAAACCATATTTACATTCTTATATGAAACTATTTTGAATGTTCCAAATAAATATACGGTTCAATTTTACCCAAAAACTCTCAGTCTCCTTTTTTATTCTTTTGTTACTTTATAATTTGCAACGAATTAATCAGAGTAAAACACAAACCCGGATGAATTTGCGAGTGGGTACTTTTTTGTTGAAAGGTTGAAACTTGGCTAGTTTCATTTTCGTTAAATCTAAATTTACGAAGGTTTATTTTATTCGATTCCGCAGTTTCACCAGTTACAATTCTACCACACAAGTACATATTGCTTTAGGCAATACTTTGGCTACATTCTACATTCATCTAGTTTGAACCACGTCACTCGCAAATGATTATCAGGATTAAAACTAAATTAGAGAATTGTTTTGTTTTCTACAAAAGTAATGTTTAAACTTTTTACCACAACCAACCTCTTCAGTTGCAGTTGTGTTATATACGTACATACGTACACGTGCATACTTTTAAACAGTTTCGTCGACAGAGATAATACGATGTCGAATCGATATACTATTCTACATAAATATATTGGAACAGTGAGAAAAACTTTCGTTTCTCTTGCTCAATTTTGTTTGATCATCCTCCGATAATTCCAAGCAAATACTCCCGTAGACGACTCAGCCATGCGAATCAAATAACTTGGAGAAGGAAGCACGAAACGAGCCAAGGTTTTTATGAGTAGGCAAAGCATGCACAACTTTTTAAACGTGTGTGTTAGTGTTGTGCCTTGTGAGTATAAGTCGGGGAGTCTCTTGTGGTCTACTTAGGAAGAAGAAGACTTACACATTTTAAGCTGGGAGGATATGTTGATGTTGATAGTATAAACGATACTAGTTACTAGATGCAAGCTCATTTTATATCAAAACATTCTACGTCGAGACTGTTATCGACATATTTAGGTTTAAGAAACACTGGGTATTAGTTTTGACTTGAGAAAACGTAGTAACAATTTAGTCATTCTTGTGCTTCTGTTAAACTAGATTCTTGTGACTTTCAAAGATTGGAAAACTACTAAAAACTAAACCACGACCATCATTTTCATAACCACAACACTGAGGTTGCTTTATGTGTAGAGTGAAACAAAGATTTTTCTTTATAATATGATGCTGCTGTGCTGACGACTCCTGCCAGATTCATTCACCTAATAAATCTTAGGCTGTTTCTATTTTGTATGCAAATGATGGCGAACAATAAAGGGGACGGGAAGGGAATTAGAAAGATGGATGACTTGGAGTAATATGAACAATTAGGATTTTTTTTGCTGGTTTCATTATGTTCGCTGCGTTTTATGCGTGTATATTTTTTGTATAAGATTTTCCCTTCCTTTTATGCGCTTTCCCGACTCTCTTAAGTATTCAAATTATTTTCCTTTTTACATTTCCCTTGAGACAGAGAGGAGATTTGGTCAAACAAGTAAAAAGAAAAGGAGATTCTTTTATCTATCTCAATCTCAAGAACACAAATGCTTTCATAGCGTTGGCTTGACTCAACTATGAAAGAAGTCGGATACAGTTTTGCTTTTGACTTTGTTTGACTCCCCTCGCTGCTAATGACAGGGCTGTAAATACAGCATGTTCATGTTCCACATCGCTTCTGAGCATTCTACTGATGTGATGAGCATGATGTGTCCTGTCAGTCAACCACTGCAGTGCAATGGTAAAGTACAAAAATTGTACCCGAAAAAGGGTAAATGTATTATTTGTCGGATGTACATATACACATCCTAAAATCTGGAAGGAGAGAATGAGAGAGTTTACGCAAGTCGTGTTGTAATTTAACTAAGACAGGACATCATCAACCCGACCAACTTCTTTCCAAAGTCGTAATGGAACAGTAGCAGTGCGTAAAGCCCCAAAGCACTCAAATTTTTATAAGTAATGTAATCACAAAGAAGCTCATTGTCATCGTATCACATCACAAGATAAAGGAAGTCTTGGCATGATGGCACAGTCAGAGCTGTGTACACTACAAATTCATGCAGTTTCGCTAAATATTAAACGCACTGCTGCTATCTATACGTATGGGCCTATGTGTGATGCGTTGTTGCTCCACAACATGAAGATGAGATCCGTTACCCTGAATAATTTAGAAAACCATAGTGTCTCCTTGATGTTTTTGTTTGCTCAGGAAGATAAAAGGACTAGGGAAGTGGAACTTGCTGGAGAAATACAAAATGTGTGTGTTTGAGTAGCGAAGAACCATTCCTTTGAATTGAAATCATTCAGACCTTCATCCATTTACGGCTTTGTCAAATCGAGGGAAAAAAACGAAACACGGACAAGTTGATCGGTATCGTGTGACACTTGATATCATCCTAGAAGAAGTGAGAAAGTAGGTAACCTCATAAATGACACTGCCATTCTATACATATAATAGAGTATTAAGGAATGGATAACAAATCCAATTCACTCCGGGTCAAACTATAAAAGAGGATGGATATTGAAACTAGCAACTGACAGCTTGGAAGGGGGAAAATTAACCCCAAGAAAACATTTTTCTGTTTGTTCGTTTGCTCATGTGGGTAAAGTATAAAAAAATATGGATGATTTGATGTTTTCAAAAGATAAACGAAATGTAGTGGCAGTGGCCGATATTTCGGTGTCGTATGGGGTAATGTATGCATGTCCTTTTTCTATTTATGATATGATAAGGTACACACAGTAAAGTACATTCCTAAATGACTTGTATTTTATAGATCGTAATATTCAGTGTGCTTCCGAATATGCGATGGCTTCGTTTTACATAAAACATAACAGTTTTGAGTCTTTATATAGCTTAGCGGCTGTCTGTCTGTGGTCATGCTGTTTGAAGATGGCTGATGGTGACATGAAGTGAAAACATGTCGTTATTAACGTCGGAGGTCTTGTCCTTGTCAAATTTTTCTAATTTCTTGAGATAAAAAGGGTGACAAAAATTAGTGGATGAAGCTTCCTCTCGAAGAAATGTAAATAAATGGTAGGAAAGGGCTTCAATAATATTTAGTTTTTAGAATATATACCTACTCATTCTGTCTACATATTAGGCACACACTACTATATGGGGGTGTAATTTAATATCTCTGCTTTTCAATCTCCCAACAATATTGTTCTTGTACCGCTTTTGTCTGCGTCTGGTAAGAAAGGGTATATATAATACAAGATGGTTTTAGTTTACTAGATGATGACGAACCCTGTATATAATATTCATGTAAAACCTGGAAAATGGAACATGATAAATTCTACTCTTAATCTTAGAACATTATTTACTTAAGTTTCCCTGCAGCCTATAGCCTATATACCCGTTTGAGTTTAGATCATTTTATTTCATTTCATCTCGGATTGTAACACGTTTATTTTACTTGTAACATGTATAATATCAAATGGAATAGGAAGTGTGCGAATTTCCTTTGATCAATTTTGAGGTTTCAAGTGGCACAGTATGATTACCTGAGCGTTGCTGAGCAGGCATGAGCACAAACGCAACACATTTCACACAAGCTGTAAGTTTTATATCGATGCACCTTGTTTGATTGTCAGCCAAGAGCTGTGTGTAATACTCTACCTTCACAATACAAATGATTTTATGAGTGTCAGATGACAACACGGATTGAGAAGACCAGAAAGGAATGCAATATATGGCTTTCTCACTGGGACGACTGAGAATGTTTCGTGTCGAATTTCACTGTCTTGCTTCTCTAATTTTATTCCCAGTGCTCTGTACTCCGTCGCACAAATTGTGATGGGAATGTTGGCAATGATAAGAAATGAGAGAATCTTATTGTGAACCTTTACGTGTCACACAAAATGAATGAAATCGAAAAACAGATACAGAAAATGGTGTGCTCGTTGCCCTTTTTTTCTTGAGATCAACAATGATACTAAGAATTCTGTCTTCACCATTTTACCTAGTTGTGATCCCAAAAAAGAGGAAGCTGTCTATATTGTTTTCTATATTATTTATGTAGGCCATAGTACAAGCATACTGATTTGTCTGTCCGTCGGTGTCTTGTCTGCGTAAGAAAATGACGTTTTGAAAAGAAATTTTTGCACAATATCAAATATGCTATAAAAAACTGTTTGCATATGATTCCATAACCAGCCGTCTCATGAGTCTATCACGAAGTTTGGGAATGACATTAAAGAAAAACATTTCTATATAGTTGTATATCATACAAAAAGAAATACGAATTTTCAACAGTTGCATACCCGTTTGATCTGTAAAAACATTTCACTCTCTTTGTATCTGATGTATAAAGCACAAGACAAAGAGAAAATCTATTTAGTACTGCAAACTTTTTTGTACTATATTAGAATCGATTCTTGAATATTTCGAGGTTGGTGGTGTGCAGTACAGCATTTTATTTTATTTCATATTTGTCAGACGTCTGGGAAATTTGCTTTGATGATGTATTTTCTTTAGTATTATGAAATCCATCACGCATGTTCTGGTTATCTCTTTGGTGTTCAACATCTAACGTTCACGTGCACCTTTGTGTGTCTTGTGGGAGCATTAAATGGAACGGAACTGCGGTACTTTCCATAAAATTGTGAATTTCTTGGGGTTTGATGTCGTTATAGAGGTTCGTAAAATGCGTAAAATGTATGCTTTTGTGGTACTTGAATGCCTAAAGTATATACAGATCAAGCAGAACTGACAGAATATAGTAGCAGCAACACGATTTCTTGATATTAAGTAATTATTGTTGGTTTTACAAGCAAGAAGAAGCTAAATCATCAACTAAACCATATATTGAGCATGTTCCGTTTTCTAATTTATTTATGAATATTACGAACAAGAAAACTAACTAATTTTAATACATACAATAATAATGATGTGTAACAACAGGCATAAATTATTCGTTTATAGCTGCTATACTGAAGGTAGCAGTTCTGGCCTTTTCTGCCTGCTAAAAATATGTACGTAGCAAGTTCAATTCCCCTTGTTCCGAGACCTCTTCATTGATAGAATACGCACATATGCCCCTATGCGAACATGATGTAACAACAAATATACACATGCACACATAAGCAAACATTTTGTTTGTTGTTTCATACATTATGTACAACGTGGCTACACGCTACTCTCAAACTCCCTTGAAATTCAAAGACTCTTGAGTAGGCATTGCTAGGCAAGAAATTTTTATCGGTTACTTGTCAAGTAGTATTGTCAAGCCGACTTTCAAGTAATTGTCAAGTAATTGTCAAGTAATTGGTATCTTCCATTTTTATCAATATAGCAATGCATATTCATAAATTGCTAAATGCATGTAGTTTTGAGACTTATTCCATGTTGTATATAATAAGATCTTCTTTAATCCATCAAAATGCTTAGTTGCAAAAGGAAGCGGACGTCATTCGTTTGGAATCATTTTACTCAATTGGAAGGTAATACGCATGCGCAATGTAATCTTTGCAGAAAGAAAATTAAGACTCCTAAAGGTGGAACTACTGGAATAATTAGACACCTTGAATTATTGCATGCCGAACAGTTAAAAGATTCACCAATAAGTAAGCACTTTTGTCTTTGGCTATAAAAATGTGATGAACTTCAGAATCCAAACACTTACAAAATTCCTTTCTTGTCAGAAAAATCAAAGCAGCGTAATTCAATCGATCCAAAGCAATTGGTTTCAAAATTACTCGCAGAGGACGGCTTATCATTCTTAGTCTTAACCACCTCCAAAACTATTAGGACGATGTTTGAAGAAATGACTACAATTACTTTACCAGAATCCCCAAATACTGTTAGAGAAATGATGCTGCAGTATCATGCTGAGAAAAAAGCCGAAGTTGTATGTCAAATTAGGGTGATGAAAGCCAAAGGAGGGAAATTTAGCGTCAGCTTGGATGAATGGACTTCAGGGGCAAATCGTCGCTACATGAACGTAAACCTTCATACAGTGGGCAAATTTTGGAACCTCGGATTGGCCCGAGTGCGAGGATCTTTTACTGCAGATGCCTGCAAGTTGCTCTTGGAAGCTAGATTGTCTGACTTTGAAGTACAACTGTCGGATGTCTTTGCAATCGCCACAGATGGAGCCGCAACCATGAAAAAGTTTGGGAAGTTGACCAAGAGAAACCACGTTATATGTATGGCACATGCAATTCACTTGGCTGTTGTGAGTGTTCTTTACAAATGCACTAAACCCTTAGCGGATTCCATTAATGGTGATACATGTGAGGAAGATGAAGAAAATATATATAGCTTTGCGACTCCGCTTATGGAACAATCTGGACTAGAAGAGCAAAGTGAAAACGATTCAGATTTTGAGGAGGAATCAGAAGCTATGTACTCTGATACCCCCATATCTGAAACTCCAGATGTCGAATGCGAAATGAATAGTACTCTTGGCCAAATGATTTCCAATGTTAGAAAAACAGTGAGAACTTTTCGAAACTCCGCTCTCAAGACGGAAGTGTTGATGAAATACTCCGTTGGTGCCACAAAACTAATTATTGATGTCAAGACAAGGTGGAACAGCTTATTAGCAATGCTAGAGAGAGTGAGCTCACTAAAAGACTCAATTAGGAAAGCCATGATCGACTTGAACGAGCCTTTATTGCTCACAGATAATGATTTTATTAAAATCGATGAAATAATTGAGAGTAAGTTATCAAACCCTTCTTCCCTCCTTGCATATTCATACAAATTACCAAACGTGTTAACATGTATTTGGGTCAAAAGTTCTTAGACCAGTGAAAGTTGCTGTCGACGCATTATGCCGAAGTGATGCCAACCTTGTCACCGCAGACGTGGCACTCAGCTCTTAAAGACTCTGAATTAGGAAGAAAGATATTTTCTGAGCTGAAAATTCGAATCCTGGAGAGACGAACTAGTCTATCAGACCTAGCATCCTATCTCCATTATGGAAACAAGAAGGAGCTACAAGCTGGACATTTTGCTAGGAAGGAAGGGAAGGTTACGAGTACACTGCTAGTCTCAATCATGAAAATAATTTTTGAGACCCATCTTCAAGAAAGTTACTTGGACGCTTCAGAAAGTTTTGAAGCAGTCGACTCTGAATTCGACGAATCCGTTAACCTAGAATTGAGCATGGAGGCAGAACTGTCACTGGAAATAAGCAATGCCATGTCTCATAAAATGCCAAATGGATTGCCACGTCCGTCCCGAGACCCAGGTTCAGTTATAAGAAAAGAGATGTCGATCTTTGAGTGTTCGGGTAGCAGAGGCAAGATTTTACAAAGCATTTTAGACATGGTCATGACGATTCCACCAACTACCGTTGATGCAGAAAGGGTGTTTTCATCCGCAAATAACTTTTGCAGAAAAATTCGCACAAGACTGGCTGACAATTCCCTTGATGCATTAGTTTTCTTGAAGGCGTATTTCAAATCTAACTAGTATTTTTTAAATGTTGTCGACATGTTTTTAAAATTTATAAACTACGTCTTATACATTAACGTTGTGTTAGTTTTAGTTTAATAAAAAATGCAAGAAACAATATTTAAAGTGAACAATAGTTATTTTATTACCAAAAACATGGATAATGCATAATTTCGAAAGTTTAGCTGTTAGCGTTAGCATTTCTTATTTTAGCAAGCCACCGACATAAAGGGCATTGTATACCACTCCCTAAACGATGGCTGCAAAGGAAGCAACTGTAAGATTCACACGTCATACATTTGACCGCATGCCTCCTTCCTGAACCACAAAGTCCACAACGCCTCCACTCCAATTCTGCATCGGAACTGTATCCACTTTCTTGTGAAGAATTGTTATACATTTTGACTGATAGACTCCAACTCAACGAATAACTTGTTTTCTCTAAGAATTTGAATATTTTTGTAAAAATACGAAAATCCATAAAGAGAGCTATAAAGTTGGCCACTTTGTTTTGGTCACACCACTTCAAAGATATGCCATTGTCGATTTTCAAAATAATCGCGGGCACTTCTATTCGTTGTATGAATAAATGCACCTTAGGAGTTACCAATACCTACCAATTAGCTTGACAATACTTCTTGAAATTCCAATTACTTGATAAGCGTATTATCAAGTAACTAGCGGCCAGATAACGGGCCTTGCCCCGTTTCTGCAATGCAATTGTTGCAATGCCTACTCTTGAGAGAAGCAGAAGGAAAAACCACACACAAACATGAGACAATTTTGTTTGGACAAGATGAAGAAATTTTGGTTACCACAAAATCAGATTCTTTTTTTTCTTCTTCCTTTTCTTCTGTTCACTTCCATCAGATCAGCCAGACGTTTTTTTCCTTGATGCCAAAACCTGATAATGATGTGATTGTGTATGTAAGAATGCATGTACGTGTCAAGATGAAGATGAGGAGGAGAGCGAGTGAGAGAAATGTCTGTGAATTGTTATGTGATTTGGTTGTTCTTTTTTTAGCTGGAGTTTATATACATATGCTGCTGGTTAGATCTGACACAAAATACATTTGTGTATTTTGTGCTCCTTGTTTACTGATTGTTTGTATTTGGGAATGTGGTAGCAGCAATATATGATTTTCTAAACCGATAAAAACTCTAGGAAGACAAGAGCTTTTCATGTTAAACCAGAAAACCATTGGCAGTTCAATAATGTACTTACCATAACTTACCATATGACATGGAAAGAAAAAAAAGCTACACAATCGAACATAATTTAAACTCTTGAAGAAACGTTATTAAAAGCTAAAAACACGTACTAGTGAAAATTGCAAAATTTTACAAATTTGCGTCCTCATTCCAACAAACAGTATAGTTTCCTCAGAGGAGATTCGCAAGCAACTTCCCTGTTGCTTGCACATTTGCATAAAATTGCATACAAAATTTCAGCCAATTTTCTTTGGCCCTTTAGAAATGTCATTCACCTCTATGGTGGAAATCACCCGACCTAAATTCAATTCCTTTTATTATGTCAGGTTTAGTTTAAGCTGAGATAAGAATAAGGACATATGAATCCAAACATGGTGGGTGGTAGTACTAGTAGTTTGGGTGAAACACAAAGCAGAGTATCAGAAGCAAACTAAATATACGTTAAGAAAATAGAAAGACTCCATATCCCACCCTGCCACATATATGGACAGCATTAAGGCTGGAGAAAAAAGGAGTTGAGTTGAGTTTTCAGTTTGAGAGAAACGAGAGTAAAATTGATGACTACGATATCAAAGAAAGAAAGAAAGAATCAGATCAGATGGGATTCCCATTATTTCCATCACATTCTCTTTTGCACTTATGGATATGTACTTGTACATTATGTAAGAAATTGAAGCAAGCAGAGTAGCCCAGTTAACAGAACCAATCTGTAAAATGATGAGATGAACAACACAGAGCTGCTCCCTTTTCCCCGAATCCAAAATCCAAACACACTGAACTACGCCATTTCCAATGAACTAAACTACCTACCTCCTACATTACATACGAGCTAGTTGGTTTGTGTGCCAGTAAAAGACCATCCATATCCACGAACAGAAAAGTTTATAGCAAGTATAGTTACTACACAGAAGAAAGGAGAGTAAAGAAAAATGAAGGCAATATCAATCGAAAATCACTCTGTTTTGAATCTTTACTTACTACATGTGTCTGGCTATACATAAAACTGTACATTTTCTGGAATATGTTGTCAGTACTTAAGACCAAGGCCTTTTTTGTAGTTCTTTATGTGACTTGACTATATACTACAACTACTTGCTCATGTGGTAGTTGGGTGGTGTGTTCAAGTTTGGTGGAAAATGTTCGCTCTATATTCTCAAAAAAATGCACTTGGAACTAAGGCTTCCGCTCTCTATTTTATACAGTGAAAGTGTAAAACTGCTCCACACTTGAAATTATTGGTAGATTGCAAAAAAAAAACATTACATTTACATCCTCCTATCAGAACAGAAGATCAGTCTTGACTCGACTCTGTATTATATGGGAAAGTTTTGTGTATCGTGTTCGTTGGGTACAAAGTGCCAGAGAATAAGATGCAAAGTTAGGATCTCGACATTTCACTGACGCTATATGTTACGGCCTAGTCTCCCGAGACTGGAATGAAAGTATCATTATGATGCAATCACCTATTTTGAAGATGCAGAAGTGCCAAGAATGAGAATTGAGACAATCTATATTCTTTTGAAGTGATCGTGTCTTGTTCTCTTGAGAAAACGTGAAGCAAGAAATTTCGTTCGCAAACCCGGAAAAAAATATTCGCTTGCAGAAGACATATCTATTTGAATAAGTAATATTACATTTTGTTTACCTAGTCAAGGAATAATAATGATTTGCAGAAAATAAGGCTCAAGGTTTCCAATCAAAGAACCACAGATTCTAATAACACTTTAGCTGGCCATAATTTCCATAGTTTTTATATTGCAACCATGCTTTGATAAGGCATCTTATCCTGGCCATGAATATGTATATACCTTTATATCTATAGCGTTCCTATACTTTTATATACCTTATAGTGATTTTTAAAACGGGATGCATTAAACTTGCGGAACTACTTCGCTAAATAAATTACAGTTCAAACTGAAACTCCCGTACATACTAAAACTCTCACAGAAACTAAAACCCTACACACACTAAAACTCCAGTGAATGCTAAATATTATTCACTTGAGTTTTAGTATTTTTGGGAGTTTTAGTATTCATTGGAGTTATAGTATTGACTTGAGTTGTAGTATGTGTGTGAGTTTTAGTCTTCACTTGTATTTTAGTATATATGGAACTTTTAGTCTTCACTTGTATTTTAGTATATATGGAACTTTTAGTACTCACATGTGTTTTAGTATATATGGAACTTTTAGTACTCACATGTTTTAGTATATATGGAACTTTTAGTACTCACATGTGTTTTAGTATATATGGAACTTTTAGTACTCACATGTGTTTTAGTATATATGGAACTTTTAGTACTCACATGTTTTAGTATATATGGAACTTTTAGTACTCACATGTGTTTTAGTATATATGGAACTTTTAGTACTCACATGTGTTTTAGTATATATGCGACTTTTAGTACTCACCAGTGTTGGCCACTATAACTAAGAATATAACTATAAGTACACCTCTAGTTAGTTTTAGTCCGCATACAACTAGAACTACTTCAGTCAATCAGAGAATGAATATGACTACAACTAAAAGTACCTGAGACTACAACTATGAATACAACTAAAACACCTTGTGAATACAATGTTTTAGTTGTAGTTGTAGTCAGGCACGCATATAAATAGAACGCACAATCATAAGAAAGCTTGAAGCCTTGCTCACGGTTGCTTATCCATATACTTGTATAGGTTATGCATATAGGTTTACTTGTAAGTTACAAGTATTGAAGTGATGATGGAAGGTGATTGCTTTTTCTATCAACATCCAGGCATTTTCATTTGCATAATTTGAATAAGGCTCATCAAAAAATATTCAAATTTTTTATGCAGTTTTGCTTAAATGGTTTGTACATATTAGCTTATATGCAAAAATGTTAAAATTACATTTTTCTTGCAAAAATTACAAATTATTTGCAATCAATTTGAAGGCCAAAATTATAAATTGCATTTGCTTTCATATCGATGCTTAAAATTACCAAATACTGACATCAAACTGACGTTTGAATTTAACAATTCTATTTTTTTGGTTCATAAAATTTGTCCCGGTTTATATCTTGAAAATCGTGTATTGATTTCAAGTTTGAATAACGTTTGAAAAGAACAATTATTGAATTTATAATTTTTCTTGTATGAGACTACAACTACTGACTATAACTATAACTACTAGAAGCAGGAATAGAATATAACTAGAACGGTAAATAAAATATGGGAATAGAATATAACTACAACGTTAAATAAAATATGGGAATAGAATATAACTACAACGTTAAATAAAATATGGGAATAGAATATAACTACAGCTACAACACCAAATGAAACTAAGGAATAGAATATAACTACAACGTTAAATAAAATATGGGAATAGAATATAACTACAGCTACAACACCAAATGAAACTAAGGAATAGAATATAACTATAACTACAACACCAAATGAAACTAAGGAATAGAATATAACTATAACTACAACACCAAATGAAACTAAGGAATAGAATATAACTATAACTACAACTAAAACATTCTAGTCGCCAACACTGGTACTCACATGTGTTTTAGTACACATGGGACTTTAAGTCCTCACATGTGTTTTAGTATACATGGAACTTTTAGTACTCACATGTGTTTTAGTGTATATGGAACTTTTAGTACTCACATGTGTTTAGTATACATTCAGCTTCTCTGGTAATTTTTAGTTCTTCAGAAAATGTATTTCCCACACATGACCAGTCTAACGGCTTTAGATTAAAGTTTGGGTATACTCGCTCATTGTAACTCGAATCGCTCATTTAAGGCCGTTGGACGGACAGACGTTGGGGCATATTCATTAATTCGAAGTAAATATCGTTAAAAATTAAAAAAATGAATATTTTAATCAATTTCGAGTTACGGACGGACAAACAAAGTCATTGTGTGATTTTTTTAATTCACTCCATGCCAACTGTCATGCATGCACTTGAATTACATACGTTTGTATGATGACCATAAACCCCTTCAGAAGATCCGGAATATCTTCGAAAGGAAAAGTTACCCGAAAACCAAACTACTGTCATTTGAAAGCCAAGATTCCATTTGTTAAGAATATTCAAAAACGGTTCTTGGGTACTTTTGCCTTTACTTATGGCCAGGAAAAGTGTTATTAGAATCTGTGGTTCTTTTGATTTATTTATTTTTTCACATGCTCCCCATACGATTTCCAGAGAAAATTACTTTCTATAGGCTGCTTCACGTAATCATCCGCCTATATGATGCATGAGTAAATCATTGTTTAAGTGAGTTTTTAAACATTTCAGTTAGTTTAGTTTCATAAATTTTACATCATCAATCGGGTAGTACCCTAACTTTTAAATTCACTGACAAATAAACAACCCACATTTACTACTACCAGGCTAGGACCATGAACTATGCTTGTCGACAAGCAGAAGCTACTTACTACTTTTCTTTTTTTTTCGTAAAAACAACCAGCTGTTGTCCCAATTCCTTAGGCACATTGAGATTTGTGTACTCACGCCGTCACATCGACATCAGTGAGGTACAGAAGAGCTACTTTCCCCAACGACATCTTCTTATTTCCATCCAGTCTCCGTTTTGGAAAATAACATTACTCCCAAACGTGTCCATGCTTCTATTTTATTTGTTCTTTTACTTTTGGGAATTGCTTTTCTTGTCGTCTCTTAAAAAACTGAAGAGGACGCGGAGAAAAGACGATGTGAGATGTGATGTGATGCATCTATTCTATACATAATACTTTCACATCAAGAGAAAGAGCAGACCTTCACTTTGCTCTTCTCCTCCTAAAGCAAAAGGGATGGTGATGGTGAGATGGCACTGGGAAAAAGAACAATGGACATGAAAAGTAGGTCGTACATAACATCCAACATCCATCCACCATCTCATCGCATCAACAACAAAGAACCACCATGACAAGACAGGGGCCAGTCAACAGTAAAGTAACAGACTGGTCTCGTATACTACCCCTGACTCTGTGCAAAGGGAAACTTATGTATATATTATTTCAACACAAAGAAAAGAGACTTTTGCAATGCCATAATAAAATCGTTCATTCTAACCCGCTCTCTCTTCTACATGAAACAAAGTAGTGGTTTTGTGAACATTTTATATTTGGATTTCCTACTTACATATATACATAAACTCCAGTTTCTATGTACTTATGAGTGTAGGCATAAGTACATCTGTGATGAAACTCAGAGGGAGAGAGAGAGCGGAGCTAGAACCAAAATTAAATTACAGCAAAGGCTGCAGCCCCAACACCACCAACTTTCCATTGTGTGTAGACAAGGTGCATATATATATTTGGTGGACTGTGTACTTTTGAATAGGATAATGGAAAAGAAGAGATATGAGATAGGTATCGTATTTATGTGTAGGAGATCACCACGAAGCAATAGGAAAGGAAATGGAGAAAAGCATTAATAATGTATCCTTGCAGCTTTTAATATCCACCTTTTCTCCTTGCCCTGATACACAATATGTATTTTATTTATCCAGATCTTGTTGTTGAATTTAATTCTATGAACATATTATGCATGTATATATGAGTACGCGTAAGGTTGTGTATCAAAATTCACTAGAAATATGAATTTCAGTAAGACAAACTAACTTATAAGCATGTTGAGTGGTATGAAATGTGTGTGTGTTGGTGTTTTGCAACAGCAAGGTAACGTGCCCTCAACTTTTACCCCAATCCACTTCAACTTATATTACATTCTATTAGCAACTAATGCATTGTGACTTCTTTTTGGTTAGTCACTTACTAGACACAATGAGAAACCTACTACTTATATACTTGTGTGATGTGATGCATTCATGTATATTCTACAACTTGATACTTTTCACCGTGTATCCAATACTTTGACTTGATGTGTAGTCTTAAAATATTCTGTAGGATTGAAAGTAGCAAGTTGGCAAATAAAACGGATGAGAGAACTCACGAGCAAAAGTAAAAGAGAGAACCTTTTCTCTCCCACCATGAAGTTTTACATATACTACTCATCTGTTCTTGTTCTCTTATCGCATCTGAGAGAGTTTTCAGCCTAGGAACAGAAAGAACAAAAGAAGAAGTGTTAGTGAAAAAAGGAAGTGAATATGGATAGATGGGCTAAATGGATAAATGAATGATGAAGAACAAAGTTAACACACGTAGTGGTATTGAGTAAACGGACATGCAGAAAGGATTCAACTTGACTTTCAATAGGTTGTACTTTGTACTCGGTCAATGTTCAGTTATAGATGCATATTATATATATTCGTGACTGTTAAACTGGCAAGTTGTCACTGTGCAATCCGAGTAAGCGACTGAATCATTATGGCAGGTTACTTTTAAATACTTTTGGAAGGTGGCAAAAATAGAAGAAACAAAATGACGTACTATCATACACAACATAAAATCAATTCATTTCTGCCACTGTAAATTTGTGGTTTGCCATCGTGTTTCTGCCACTTTGATAGGGATGATAAATTATGAATGTGTTTAATCCAGCTGCAGATTCAAATATTTGCTTGACATGATGGATACAGAAGTGTGCTGGTTATTGGTTAAGCATCGAAATCCATTAAAAATTCACTTGGAATAAAAACAAGAGCATGCTCATAAACTTTTTTTTGCTTTCCCTTCAACATAAGTAGTTTAGTCACAGAACATTTTAGTACAAAAGGTTTCGTGTTCATGTAATACTTCAGGGAGCCTGTCAAGTTTTGTAGAATAGGTCGAAAATGCAAAGTTATTTGCATAAGTGTGTAACTTCTCGTGTGCTAACTATGCAACATAGCGTCATATCACAGCACTCGTCCACTAAATAAGGCACATTAGTGGAATTTTCTCATCAGAATTCATTAGGAAGAAAAGGTCGTTGTCGTTGCCTGGCCTGGTCTCTCATATTGTAAAAGGTTGTTCGTCATCATGAGAGCGTCATCTGCTTGCTCATTGTTGTTGTTGGTGGTGCTGGTGTGGTGTTGATGACAGACAGGATGAACATTGAGTACTTTACAGCAGAGCATGCATTAGTAAATCTGAGCTAACATCCATTTTAATGTTATGTTGATAACTCTCCAGGCAACCTCATTTTTCCCTAGTGTAACACTGCACACAAGCACACAAGTTTTAGTTAACACACTTTTTTAGTGACTAAAGCATACACGGACAGAGAGAGAGAGAGAAGGAAGGACTGACCTTTATTGATATTCTGTCAGTGTCATCTCTCTGCGGCTCCTTGTTTTCACTTAGGAAATCCAACCATCCATTCAGATGCCAGTTCATATTGTCGTGAACTACGTTCATCATACATCGTCCATGTGAATAGAAAACAAAGCCACATGAGTTCCCATAAATATAGATGATGTGAAATTCCCTTCTCAAATTCAGTAACACGCTTTTATGTATGTATCGGTTTATACGGTGTCGAAAATTGGATATGTTATTGTATATACCACGTACTTACTAAAATGTCATACATTCATCAAGATTTAAAAAATTACCATTAGAATTTGAATAAGTTAATTTTTCATGCGATATGATACCTACAGTATACCCATATATATTATATCTGAAGGTACGTGTTAAATAATAAGCACCAATGCAATATTGAATGTTGATTTTCAAAGAAGATTTTGTTTCTTTGTGGTTTTGCTATTTCGTATATTTTTTCATGTTCTCGGGCTGCCTTTCTTTGAGAAGGATATCGAATGTCAAATCCTATTGAAATTACACTTTGATACATCTTAAATCTGCCGTCTTCGTTTCCTATTATATCAATCAGATGGGTTCTATCATCATATCATGATCATCAATATCAACACTATCAATATCGTTATCATTCCCAGCATTCCTTCCTCCTCTTGCTCTTACATATTGACTGACTCTTTCATTCTTTTGTGGTACTGTACTAGGAACTACAACTACGTCTTTTCTTCAAAATGTTGGTGTGTGTATGTGTACTTTACTTCCCGTAAAAAATACTTTTTGAGCCTTGTGGAAGGACTGGCATTGTTGGTGTTTGATCCTGTAAATCTATTAACTATTCATGTATGTGTAGGCATAAGCTGTAGTATTCTTCCAAAAGATCCTCTTGCTTCATTCTCTCTCTGCTTACTACTCACGATCAGTGCCCATACAAGTTTTACTTGTTATGGCATATCACAGAGTTTCAGCGGAGGTGAATTGTGGCGGAAAGTCATTTTTGATACATTTTTTTTCATGACTGAAATCTCGGGATTTTTTTAATGGAGCTTCTAGAATAGGTAAGATAATGATAGGAAAAAAATATTTCGTAATTTCTAATCCATAACTTTATGAGAAATAATTTAAAAACTATAAAAAACACGTAGTTTTTTGACATTTTTTCGATTTCACAAAAAACCCGGGCCGATAACTTTTTGTCACATTATTTGTGCCAAACTACAACTCTTCTTCGTTCGAATGACACCTCGCTCAAAAAGTTATCGGCCCGGGTTTTTTGTGAAATCGAAAAAATGTCAAAAAACTACGTGTTTTTTATAGTTTTTAAATTATTTCTCATAAAGTTATGGATTAGAAATTACGAAATATTTTTTTCCTATCATTATCTTACCTATTCTAGAAGCTCCATTAAAAAAATCCCGAGATTTCAGTCATGAAAAAAAATGTATCAAAAATGACTTTCCGCCACAATTCACCTCCGCTGAAACTCTGTGCATATGTGTGTGTGTGTGTATTATATGATGTGAGAGAGTGGCAGCGATCTTGTGCTACTAGGTGGTAGAATATAGGATCAAACTTGAATTTGAGTCATCAACAGCAGCAGCGTCTAGTAAAGCTTAAGAATTTCTGGGTTTTTGTAGTCGAGTCCCGAGAAATGTACACATTCCATGATTCCAGCTAGAATGGCAAAGACAGGGACATGTAGTAGTAGTTCTTTTATGCTTTTTTGAACATGAACATACATTATTTTATCCAACTTAAAACCATGGTTTGGCTGCTCTAAGCACTTCCAAACTTCCAACATGGTTATGCATCTCAAAAGATTGAGCATGTTTAAGTGGAAATTGTATCTACTAGTGTCGGATACTTATACTCGGATATAAGTTTGCTGAATGAAGTATTTTTTTATCAAGGCATCATCGCCAAGCTTTCTTATGTAGTGATGTGATAGCCACGAAGAAGCACTTGCTTTTTCGCACTTTCATGCATTGACTGACGGACAGAAGAGAAGAGGAACAACGAGGGAGAAAGAGGAAGAGAGATGCTTCTCTCTCTCTCTCTCTCTCTTGCTTTCGCATGGCTTGCCTAAAGAGGCAAATAGGAAGGAAAAAGACTGCCGACTGACTGGACAAGCAAGCATTTTGGAACACTGGTTGAAGGATGGGAGAAAAGCCTTGTCAAAGTTAATGTTGATTCTTTAGTGTCATTCATTACGTGGAGCGTGATAAATGGGTGTGAGGAGTCTTTTTTGCTTTAATACAAAAAGTACATGACGAAACTAGAAAGAGAGAGAGAAGCTTGCAGCTTGTCGTTTTCTTCAACTTTTCCTTTCATAAGAGTTCCCTACCATGCTGCTGTTTATATCACCACCACCACTACCACCCACATACACATCTTTAAAAGTATAAAATGCGGTACCTGGTACCCGTTTCCTTTTTGCTGGAACCTCTTCTGAATTCTATAAATATTGATATGTGTGTATACATTTCATTTCATAATGCATAATGTATGTATGTATGTACGCCCATGCGTTCTTCATTCACATTCATTCAATTCTCCCCCTCAGCCTTTTCCTTCTGCTTTTTAGCTTTCTTTTCTGCTTGAGAAAATCCATTTTAAAATGTTTTTTTAAAAGGGAAAGCACTAAAGTGTTGATGATGGAAGGGCTGCTCTGTTATATTCCACAATAAGTATTTCATCATACATATATTTTAACATGGAGAGAAAACAGCATGAGCAATGGTGGAATCAAGTCTGCCTTTGTGAAGTTGTTTTTCATGTTTTGGTTAGTGTAAACTCTTTGAGTGATGGTTAGGAAAGAAAGGGGTCCCTTACACAATCACAAACTCTGTTTCTATATGTTCTGCAGCCGTGGCTTCGTCGTAAACATCGGTTCGTATGGAGCCCTTTCAGAAAGAACCATAAAGAAAATAAATACATTGTGTAACAATTTTTTGCTCGTCATATCTGCAATGAGAAATGTAGATTGAATGATAGAAGGATCAAGCCAACGACGATTACATTTTGTCTGCACACGACAGACGATCGAATGCGACTGCAATGAAAAAAAGATCTACAATTAGATTCATAACTCAACAACACGACAGCATACTAAAAAAAGCAACACCCACCCAACCATTAGGAAGTACTTGAGAATGAAAGCGGAAATGTCAGTTACAATAATTATGATTGCTTTTAATTCAGAAATTTTTATCAAGAATAATTTGATTAACGTGCCGCTTCCTAAACTCCCAACATATCTATATAGAATGAGCTCTTTCCTTCCTTTGAATTGTTGTAGGTTGTAGGTAGAGACTAGAAAGTAATAAAATACATATATAATATTTAGGTACTGTTTATCATCCAATCCAGTCGAAATGTTTACGCAACGTTGTTCTCGTTTCGAGTCGGCTGCCGATAAACTTTTTTGGTGTTATCAATTTCGGGAGCATGTAATTTTCAGCCTTTTTATGATGCGATACAATTCTCAAGATTCATGATGGGGCGTGTACTTACAATCGTCTGTTTACTTTGCTGACTCGACTCGACCACTTTTGTTGATTTAACTCTTTCTCACATCACAACATGTTATGTATTTTTATTTTTACGCTACAAGAACTCGAAATATATCAACCCCTCCAGTCATGTCATGTTGAGAGGCAATGTACAGAAGCCATGAATATACATGATATTTTAGATGATTAAATGTATTGAAGTGTTGTTACATCATGTATACCCATCATGTTTGGTTTGAGTAGAATGACGAGATCAAACAAATGCGATTTTTTTTGCATTCCACTTTGTTTGTTTGTAATGTAACGAACGACAGAAAGGCGTCTTGAAAAGATAGAGAGGAGTAACTGCTTCAATGTTGCCTTTGTAATAGTCATTAAAAATAAGATTAAAAAATTATTTTCTCTGCAGTCCATTCCGCTTCAAATTACTAGGTCGACTCATTCCTCTCGAATTGGATATTCTATTTGAATGTATTTCATAATCTTGAGTAACTATACTGCACTCTCAAAATATACTATATTAGGTAGTATGCAATGCAATGCAAGAGCAAAGGGGTTGGAGTTGCATGCAGTAAATTCAGCCACTGGAGCATCATCATCACAATAATATCATTGCAGCCATTATCATCATCATCATCATCATCATCTGAGCTATTAGTTCAGGTCCCTGGTGTTGCTACAGCTTTCATTTGCAGTTCTAAGCAAACATTAATCTAATTCGAGAAAATTAAGACATTCGCCTTGACGTCTTTTTCGCATCGCATGATACGAAATTGCTTGTTCTCTATTTGTACACATAAGTGCAAACGAACTAAAATGCTATTTGGAAGATGAACGAACTGTGATGGTGGGTGGGCCACAAAAGACACATAATTCCAAGCACGGTTGAAATATTTCCATCATTTCATCTTCCTGTGATTCTCGAATTGAGATGTTCAAAGTTGATTATGAAGAAATATATTTTTCAGCAGTCATAGTCATAGTGCCAACAGGGTTTTGTTGATTAAAATTGTTGCGAAGTGGCACCACACTTCTCATAAATTACATGTTAGTAAATAACGCCAAAAAGGGGTGGTGAGATTAAAAAATGAGTAGTCGTTGCATGGCAGACAATATGCATTGCAACATCATCATGTTTGGGTTGCTTACAACTTAAATGGGGAGTACTGAAACTGAAAAGGTCGCATCGGATTGCCTAAGAAAAATATAGTAGTAGAATCTTGTTATTGTCCCAAACAGACGGAATTTCGAAGAAAATCATTAGAGAAAATTGCCTGTTGTATGTACATAGCGTACCCTTTAAAAAGCTTACAGACTCCAAATGACCAGACGGGAAGGATTTTGCGATGTGGTAGAGTAATTGGGAAATTGACTCTCTCTATCAACAGTAGTTCAACAGATATGAAATGAGTAGCAGTAGTAGTATGATTAAAAGTAAGTGGGCAGTTTGGTTTGCAATATAGTTTGCTACCACCACCAGCTTATACCACACACATACTCTACAATTATAATGTTTTGCACTAGCCAACAAACCATTTCACATGATGAAGACGTCATTACTTTCTTATTCCATGGGAAAAAACCGTAAAGTCCTATAGTGCATCATCCAGTCGTTAACCGCGTTGGGGAATATTAGACGAGCCGGCAGTACATAACAAATAACAACGAAGGTATTGCATTATATAGTTTCATATTCTCAGTTCCAAAAATGGCATTTACTACGTAAATGACAATGACAAACAAAGCTGACTATAGAAAAGCTATTTTGGTTTTCCAGTAATATCTTTTACAAGATTTTTTTTAAAAAGGAAAATGAGGACAAACACACTTGCACTTCGCAAAACACATAAGAGGAATGTGAAATCCTTCTAAAATAAAATCTGGAGGATAATCTTATATAGAAAAGGGAAAGACGCAAAAGTGCTCAAGAAAATGGCGCAATAATGACTTTGTTGGAGAGAGGATTTTGTGGACTTATGAGTCATTACTATAAGTTGTTTGCATACAATTCCTGTACAATGACTATACAACCTAATCTCATCACATCACACTGGATAAATAGACTACTACTACTAGACTGGTTCAGATTCAGAGAGATGTAGTCACCAGAAAAGAAAAGGATATTATATATAAGACCACGAGAATATTTGGCGTTTCCTTTCTAATTCATGGTAACTTCCTGTGCGCCACTGTCATTGTGGAAACTCAACTATACTCTTGGTAATTGTCTTGCCAGGCTATTAATGCTTGCTGTTACATGAACAAGTTTGTATCATGAATTCATTTCGTTTCACTTTTCTCATATTATTATGCTCTTACGAAACAACTGCAGAAAAAGTTTTTTTTAGGAAGGTGTAGTATGTAGTCTTGCAGTCGCACAAAAGGCACTAAACTCTCAGGTACAGGGTATAATGTTTACTCCGTGAAATTTGAGCTCTAGGCTTAATGTAGCAGCAGCAGCATTGACCAGAAGAGAAGAGAGAGCCGGGTTGAAAATGATGATGATGATGATTCTGATGACAGTAGCCCTGTAGCTTACTACAGCCGCAACCATGATACATAAACCCAACCGCAAACTAATGTACTACACGTATCATATATATAAGTACACATCCGTATGAAAACAATATATGAACATATTATATTCCTTTAAAATCATATATATTAAATAACGTCTGGCAGTTAAGGAAAAAACTTTTCATCGCATTGTATTTCATGCCAAATAGGTTTGGGTTTTAGAGATAGGTAGTAGTAGCTAGCAGACTTTATTGACTGAAAAGAGAATGAAATCACAATGGCTTGGAGAGTTTTGGACAATGGAAGCCAAGCAGTGAAACATAATGGACATTTGTGACTTCTGCATCGATACGATGAGTGCAAAAACTACACACACACTCTTTCTTGTGGTTTGGGTTTCCTCAGCAGCGTTTTCATCTTCTTGAGTACAATCATATCATGAATATCACCACCACCATCACTACCACTGACTGGGCACATAAAACTTCATCTTCAACTCTTGCTTCGTGCTTAAGATGTTCCACTGTCATTGCCAAAAAGTAAGAAATTAAAATTGTAAACATGTAGCAGGTCTCCGGTCTCTCTATTATCAAGAGTAGCACCAGTAGTATAGCCAGAAGCTAGGATGAAAATGAGTCTTCTTCTTTTTTAAGAACGTGAATAATTTTATGACTTTTTTGCACAGTAGTCAGTATTATATATATAGTCAAAAGATGCTAAAGTACTGCTGTTGCATGCATATAAAAACGATGGGACTAGACAAGAAGACGATATATATGATGTGTTTGTGTAGTTAGTTCCATTCTGAAAAAGTCAGTCTACATATGGAAGTGGAACGAATGAAAATGAAATGGCATGGCACATTATTAAGGGTTGTTGACTGCGGTTTGCATTAGCACTTTTGTATATTAACTTTTGCCTTCCTTTCTTTTCCTTCCATTAAAATATACTTGATGACAACTGCAGTCCAACTATAAAGTACATAATTTTTGTCATAAACTGAAAGGAAAGTGGAACAAGCAAAAATTTATGTATGCAAACCCAGTCCCCAAATTCAAATGAAACTCTCTACATGCTGTCAATTTGTTAGAAAATAAATGCTCATCGATTATTATATTTTGTGATTCCATGAAATGTGCAAAATATCTATAGAATATAGTCTCAGGAGCCTTTGTCTCTGTCATTTTCTATCTTTCTTCTGAACCATTCGCATATAAAGTATAAAGTTGGAAGATGTAAATAAATACGAAGCGAATATATATAATATATATAGTTCCCAGAACACGAGAAGATTTAAAAAGCTTCTGACGACTACTGCATTTCCCCTCTCTTGCCATCCACGCTATAATTAAATTACCAGTACCAGGGATCCATCCAGAATTTAAAAACGGAGAAGACAATACCATGAACTCCAACGGGAAGAAGAATAAAAATGAGCATTTTGAAGTTATGTAATTATTTCGGGACTGAAATCCTATAAAAAATTTCTTATTCAGTGATGCAACCAAGTGTGAATTTAGATAATGCTGTAATATATGGATATTGGATGGTATATAGGCACCAAACGAAGACACGTTAATATATATCCATGTAGCGTTTGCAAATGCCTGTTAGTTTTCAGTTAGTCCGTGGATTAAACAGGGACCATCATCATCGTCATCTTCTTCTTTTCTGTAGTTTTATATACGGCAATAATCCTTAGGTACTGCATCAAGTAATAATATTTGTCATATCTAACGGCATGAAGTGGCATATATATGTGTATGAAGCGGTTTTAATGGTGTACTATCAACTCGACTTATTTCTCCAAGGACCAGTGAACCAATTATCGTAAATATTTGCACAAAACTTGGCAGAAAGAAAAGAAGAGGAACAAGTTTTTTTTGTGTGTGTGTGGAGGAAGAATCAAGAGAAGAAAACGCTGTTCTGGACAAACGGACAAACCGCGAGTGTAGGAAACAAAGTCAGCGACACTGATGATGATATGAATATACGACATCGTCTTCCTTCCCTCTCTCTCTCTGTCTCTATTCCTTTGCAAAGAAAAGCAGATTTCCACCTTTCATATCTCATACATATAGGTACACACACACTTTCAGATATTGAACTTTATGTTTGGTAACAAGATGAACGGTTGATACATATTGGCAGTTGAGTTGGTAGGAACATTTTAGGAGCGAGTTTTGATACCAGTTAGTAGAAGCGAGACACAGAGAAAGAGAAATAAGTTTGAAAAGAAAGTTGCAAAAAGTTCACAAGGTTTCTCTCTCTGTTACCTTATTCTTTTGTCACAAAAGCCTCGCATATTATACTATAGCAAATAAGTGTACTCGTCTTGGGCTTGGTTGGTGATGGTGATGGTGGTACTAAAAAGGCTCAGAAGACGAAAAAAATTCAACTTTCTGTCTGATTCCATTTTCTCTATCAGTCAGTTTACTTTCTCATTTGTCTTCTCGTTTTGTGTTCCCTTCTTTCCTCTCACATGTCTTGTGCAGCGTTGACAAAGACTACCCAAGACAAACAACTTTGTTGAGCGACTGACTACTGCAATGAAAGTTGTGGAAAGACAAACCATTTTTATTGTATAATGGAACATATATACAAGTACATACTAGTACATACATATGTATATGCATAAGGAAAAAAGTAAAATTGTCAGCACATTTGTAAATAAATTTCATAAAATGGCCACTTCTTTGTTGGGGTAAAGACAAAAAAGTGTCAAACAAATGGTATAAAATGCAAGTTAAGTAACTTTTTTTCTCTTCTTTTCATTATACTACTCACATCTCATAAAGAATGTCGATATGATGAAATATAGGTAGTCTTTTCTGTGTGTTTTGTGTCTACCTACACAATACTCCATCGGAATCTCAATAACTTCACCTTCAAGTACTACTAACTAAGTAGTTGGCTGTTGGCTGCCTCCTAAGTAAAAATGGAGTTTGCTTTTCCAGTAATATGAGGATGACGGGGGACAAGAAAGAATGCTGCATGGTAGGCATTTTTATGTGATGTGATGTAATGTCGCCAGCCACTTCTCCATATTGACAACTACTTCATTACTTTGTCAAATCAAGTAAAACCTCACAAGACGGTGGTGTGGCGGTGCATTACTTTCATTCCACCCTGGATAAGTAAATGTATGAACTTCTTGCAAAGCAGGTAAAAGTGGAAGACAAGCACAATTGAAAAAAAGGCGTCTTTGTTTGTTTTTCATCATGAGAACAATCCAAATAAAGTATTCCTATAAAAGTATTGAGCAAGAAGTTCGTGTGTTCTTTGTTCACTTTACCCACTTTTCTTTCATTCTCAATTCTCATTCCATCCCATTTTCAATAAATGAATCAATCACATTCTTTGTCGGCCTCGTTTAAACTTTATTTTGTACTTTGAGTTTAAGTAATGTCATGTGAGTTTTGCATTAAATATGATGCAAGAATAAACTTATTTGCGATGGAGTTTTTCAGGTTAGAACAAGCTCATTTTATTACTTTTCAATCTATATACATACATGTGTGGAGGGCATTTTAAGGGTTTCACTCAAAAAATGAGAATGATTGGAAAGGTGGTGTAGGCGTTGGCGTAGCTGCATAATGTGAAAGGGGTTGAAGAAAATCAGCATTTTACTTTACGATGCCATACATGTGTCTCTCGATGTAGTTATCGTTATCATACATGTTTAGGTAGGTATAATATAGATATCCACTTAATCTAGAATCTATTTAATGGATATGTATTATAATATGCAAACCCGTAGATTTATATTCGCTGGTGGGAACAAGAAAAGAGGTACCCATCAAACTGGATCATAAATGGTGGTAGCTACCTTGAGTACCATTCAACTCAAAGATTTATGACGTGACCACCGCCAAGAAGCCATCCGAACAATTTTCTTTTCTGCTTGTTAATGAGGAATAAAAAATGAACGACAAGACGTAAAAAGGGCTACACTACACTAGAGTTGAGATGATACCGACCGGACTTGTATGATTGTTTGTTAAAGTGATGTGATATAATATAAAGGATAAATAAAAAAAAAGTTTGAGAAACTTTGCACATAACACTAAAACAAAGTAAGCATGCGTATGCGTAATAGATACAAATATTTAGCAGTGAGTGTTAGTATGATTAAAATATTATCAATGCCTTGTTTCTTATAAAGAAAAATACTAAATATATAGATGCAAATACGGATGTGAAAATAAACTTGGCTTGTTTCTTTCTTTGTTCAACAAACATTTGCAATAAAGTTATGGTTCTCAACTCAACTTGACTTCTTTGGATTGTAATGAAAATGTAAATGACTTGGTCTTCTTGTTATCGACTTTTGGAGATCGAGAGAGCAAAAAAGCTTTGATTTTCTTCTGCATCCTTCTTGTTTTGAAAATACATAAGTGAGCACGATGATGATATGATGAAAAACAAAAAATTACAAATACTTGTACTTCTCTCCTGCCGGCAGACTCTCCTTTTTTCAGTGTCTTAAATCAACCTCTCAAATAATGCAATGCAAATATTTTCTTGTCTCAACTACAAACATCCTTTACTCTTGACTTGAGAGCGATATTCTTAAAAGTATTCATGCAAATTAAATACTTATGTACATTGTTCTTCATGTAAATAATAACCTTGCTGCTACTATACGTGTCTAGACTAGACCTTCACTTGTATTCAAAAGTCAACAGTTATCATCATATTTTAATAATTTATGCTATCACACGAATCGTAAATTTATTACTTTGTTTCCGAGATGAAAACAAAAGGGTTTCAGTGAAAACACTTTGATACCAGACAGACCAGACAATACGATAGAGGTAAATGCTTCCGTGTATAAGCGACTGTCCCATTAAACCTAAATACAACTTCTGTGTATTTTATATTATCCCTTTGCATTTCCTTAATGTTTATAGATCCTGTTAGAGTGAAAAGCTAGCAGAACTATCAACTATGCGAAAGACTCTTTTCCTTCGAATACGAATGTCAAGTCCAAAGTCAGTCATGCGGTGTCAAGTATCGTTGACGGAAAAAGCGAATATCAAAAAAGAAATTCTTGTTATATCTATGCAACTTATCTCACAGTTTTACGTACTTAGTTAAGCATAAAGTGCTCTTCAATTGCACTAACATCATCATTGCTTCTGCTTCTAGGGAAATTGTTATATATCATGCATATACCATGCATACCACCTAGCGAAAGATGGAATTCCAGTAGTAACTAGTAAAAAGCAAGGCAAGGCCAAGCAAAACGCATTTCACAGAACGTGCACATTATAAAGTTGGAGATATGCGTGGCAGCTTATCTAACAAGCGTTTAACTTGAAATTTGTTGAAACTAGGAGTTTACTCACTCTACCATATACTCATCATCAGAGAATGATGTGACGCATAACAATGTATATTCATATTCATTCATATAATCATCTTGAATGTATTTAGCATGTACAATACAATATGCACATACCAACGCGACATAAAAGTACCTATTCGAAATAGGTATAACAGTGGAGACTAAATAATGAGTCAAGTGACAGAAGAGCCGTGATAAAACATTCCTTTTTTTATTTCGCTACGTGACATGTGTAAACATCTCCTTGTTTCATTGACGAGCATAATAAACTTTTACTGTAGTGCTACTGCTACTACTCCTGCTCTAACCTTGCATTGCAATGATGCGTGTATTATGCAACAAGAGAGAAAAAATCATCTCATCTCTATTTGAATGCGTATCCGTCAAGCATTATAAAAAATGGAACTGTGTAGCATCATATCATGATCATCCTCATTCCTCACTCTCTCACTATATCTTTATTTCCACTCAAGAATGATAGAATAACCATATGCTCAAAGAAGGAGAGTGAGTGTAACGAATTGGTTGATGTTGATGCATACATACCAAAGAACAATTTCCTTTTGTCAAAAGGTGCTCCCACTAACCATTCTACCGTGTCAGAATACAAAATGCTTTTCATGGGCTAAATGGTTCTAGGTAATAGACGGGCTCACATTAATGATGACAATAAATACTTATCTTTTGAAGTTTTTCCTTCCATCTCGCTGCATTCTTCGGATCGTTTGGTATCGTGTGCTCTTTTTTGTTGTGTCAATTTGGGTATTGTTTTTGTACTCACGTTTCATTTTGTCAAATTGGATGAAAAAAAGAGTCACGTCACAAAAGTCTTGTTTTGATACGAAAAACATGTTACTTTATTGTACACCTTGTTTATTTTCAAACCTGCTTATTATAGCGTGTCAAATTGACGTGTTTTACAAAACAACCATGTTAGTTTCGCTATTTTCGTCTTTTTATGTAGTTTATGGAAAATGAAAGAATGAAAATTAAGGCTGTTTCATCTAAAAATGGCTAATAGGGCTCTACATTTTTTTAATACACTTGACTACTTGACAGCAAAAAACATTTTGGTATTATACCAGTAATTGGAGCGTACACCTACGGTGGTGTTTTTATTTTAAAAATACTAAATTCTGGACTTTGTTGAGCAAAGCAAACCACAATATTGGAAGGATATATGTGTATTATATGTAGCAGCATGGCACATTCAATTAATTGCAGTAACCGGATGTTTAGGTGTCAAAATTCTGTCAGTTACCTGAATTTGTATTCGTGCCTACATTTTAAATTACTTGCACAAATTGTGGTGAATGCGGTTTGGGACAAGAAAAATTCTTACTACCATTCAGTAGTAACAACTTCTTCTGATTACAAATAAAAGTAGTGTATATATACTTATAGTTGCTCTCAAACTGCAGAATTGCAATCATGCTGATGCGAATGCTTACAAAGGCAAATACATTTTGACATCATGTCATAAAGGACTTTACTGAAATTGTACAGCTCGTGAAAACTCCCAGCCATAATTTATTACTTGTAACATGGTGCTAAGAGTTTTTATTACTGTTCGGTTTACCACTCCTTTGAGAATTTACTTGAACATACATAAAGTACATTACTTTCCCTGTCAGTTTCCCGTATTTTTATACGTTTGTGACCCTGCATGTCTACAATTTTATATATTATATATGGCTCCGCCAAACCAAGCATTACACTGTCGACAACTCCTCCATTCGGAGTGGCCCCTGTCATGTGATGTATAAACCACCAACTTTTTTTCTCCGACGCTGCTGCAAAGTGCAAACGTGTGAAAGATGGATTGTCAGCACTGTTATTACAAGCCAAAGTCATTTTAATGGTCATCAAAGGTATGTTGGCTCAATCCATAAAAATAATTCCCTAAAGTGTGTGTACTAGTGTAAAATGTCTGACAAGTCGTACTCACCACTCAAAACCTTTGATGATAAAAGTATTATGATGAGATGAGAATCGGAAGACGATGACGATTATGGCCTTCCTGCATATATGTGTAATGTATGGATGCATTTGAAAGGCATAAAATTCATCACATCACATCATGGTGGCTTTGGCTTTTGATGTCAGCGGCAGCTCGTTACCCACCAGTTTCTCACAGCCAAGAAATGTTGTAATTTAATTGGTGTGATAACGTTGAAAAGTTGCAGACACTTTTCTATTTTATATTTTGTACCGACCAGACTTCTATAGAAGAGCTTGAAGGGATTCCAACAATTTCATCCAATAAAATCAATGTCAAAATTAAGTCAAACATGACTGGGCTTTGTATAATATGCCTGAAAGATTTTTGTGATTGCAATTATCTTTGGTTTTCGCAAGATACAAAAAAATGATAGCGCCTGTCCAATTTGCAAGGTTTTCTGTAAAACTAAAATGATTAAACCGGTTTACCTTTTTTAAGCAGCTACACAAGACATGGTGCTCACGACCGTCAGGTCACAATCATAATATGTAGATTATATGCTCAGAGGCCGATCGATTGTAATCATAACTCATGATATTATTGCAGTAATCCCCATTTATAAAAGTCCGTCATTACGACAACGAGACGGGATGTATTATTTCAGTCAAGAATAAAAAGCATCAGTCATCCACAAAAAAAAATATTCAAGAGGTTGGTTGGCTAGTAGCAATAAAAGAGTTATTCACATAATATAATATGCACTCAGCACTGAACCAATTTTCTCCTTTTGTTAATACATAATATACATTAAATTAAGGAAGATGAATGGGAATGGAAATCGTATAATTAAATGAAATGTTTTTGGAGTCAAGTTATGGGCTTATAAAAACTTTTTAGCTAAATTACTTTTTGACAAAAGATGGGGATTCCTAAATGCATGCGTGACCTGGTCTCTTGCTCTGATATACATTTTATTGTAATATGTACTTTTTATAAATGTGTATCTCTTCTGTCTCTAGCAAACTTGATTGCGATTAGGTGTGTTTTCGTTCTAGTTCAGATGAAAGTTTTATTTTGGTAGTATGAAGAAACTGAGATAGGAAAGAAATATACATACATGCATTCTTTTCGCATGCCTAAAATGGGCAAGAGAAAAAAATAAGAGTTTTGAGGAGAGTGATAAAATTCTATGCATCCTATTTTTTCCTCCACTAACAGAGCAACCAACCAAACTTTCTACCAGTTCATTTTTCTTCCGACCGGCAAAAAGAAGGAAAAAAATCTTCCTGTCTGTTTTCCTGAGTTATATTCGACTAAAGGAAGACAAAAGGGGACACAAAAGATGAGAAGGGTAGTATTTCCTTCCTAGTTTTCACTAACTTACGCAAGACCAGGAAAAAATAAGTTATACCTAAAAAACCGCTCTGAGTTACTTTCTTGAGGGTTGATGAATGTAGCAAGAAGCATAGATATACAGAGGATAGGAGGAGGACGAGTTTCATTCGGTTATATAGATAATAGTATATACCTACGTAATGTACCGGCTGACATTTTGGTGTTACGAGTCATAAAAATGGAACATAAACATTTTTGCTAGTGCTCAACTTTTCCCTTTCATCTTTTGCTTGTCGACTGACTACAACTATTATCAAGTAAAGTGCATACCTATGAACGCCACTAAAACTCTTATACCTCCAAAAAAAATGCTGAAGATGAAGAGAATGAAACTATACTATACTATTGTATGATACTACCAACACCACCACCACATTACATCTTTATCTATATTGTTTCATACCTATTGAATATCGCCACCACATCACAAAAAATACTCAGCAGCGCAGGCCATGGTCATGTTATTTAGTCGAACAAGTTTTTAGTAGCTCTTCAATACACTAGTTTGATAGGTACGATACTACTTTGATGACAATATATTTTGGACTGCATACTTTCACTGCGTAGATAGTAGATACAACATTTTTTCACATGGCATGTTTTAAGAGTCATACATACGTACGAAGTTAATGCTCAAAGAAATAAAGTCACTAAACTTGGAAGTCAGCGGAATTCATGTACTATAAAAATTATGTCTTTGGCTTCTACCTACATAGCCATAACCCAGAAAATATTAGCCTGTTCGATCCGAACTTGAGCTATGCGTACAAGTTATTGATATGATAACCTCTAAGGCGGAGAAAGTGAAAGTACGTATTAGAAAACTGTGTTTTTTTATATTTTTGCCATGAACTTTATTTCACGTTTCGTTAATAAATGTACACACACATTTATCGCAATGAACTTATCAGCTCAGTACCAAGTTGTTTTACTGCATACATCACAAGCACAACATTTCTTCAACCTTTTATACTTTAACCCGAAAAAAACAGACGCAATAGCACATCACAAGATAAAGTTTGAGCCTCCGCCTTCATTTCCATTCTAGGAAATCTTCATTTTTACCGGATGACTAACTTGAAAACATCACCGTCTTTAGTTCTTGAAGTGGATACGTAACATTAGTGTACGTATGTATTTGCTACACAAAACTCCCTTGCTACTTTTGATGATGAAGAGATGCTATCTAACTCTTTACCTCGTAACTTGTCTATTTGCAAAGTAAACTGTCTCTCACAGTCCCATCAGAGTAATGGTAGCTAAAGTACACACACACACACACATAAATGAAGTGATGTTGGTGGCATGGCAAGGCGTAGGCAGAAAGAGAAAGTCTCTATGCACCTCCTAAGCACAAGAAATCTTAATGGTTGTCTACATAATATACTTTATATAGTATCATCAACCATTACAGATCCATGGAAGATGAAGAGTTGCTTTTTATGAAAGTTGAGATGGATAAGAAGTTAACTATATTATGAAAAGATACTCACTCCCATGGCTCCGGTGTGTATAGCTAGTCTAGTTGCTGCGTCATGTTCATGTTTTTACTTCATCTCATCTCCTTCATTTTTATTTAGCAACGTCAGTAAGTTGGTGGAGTTTAGGAGAGGAGTGGGAAGTGGTAGCGGTAGTAGTAGTAGTAGAGTTTGTCAGTAAAAGTAAACTGAGGAAAAGTTGCGTTCTTTATGGAAGACTCACAATAATGGTATCTCTTACTAAAGAGATGCGATGGACTCTTAAGATCTTTGTCTAATGATAATATACATATAAGCTGCTTCCATTCACTTTAAGACTATGTAGTTTTGTTTTTATGCTGTTGTTGCTAGTGTCAAGTGGAGTAGCTGTAGCAGTAGCGCTCGACTGTTTAAGTAAAAATTTATTCATGTTTGAGTGAATAGCCAGTTTTATGCTTGGGAAAATGCTGAACCATATATACTATACTATTAATGTATTAGTAACAAAATCATATACATTTCTATAAATACACGCAGATCATTGCTATTCGACGATCAAATAAATTTCACAGCATGTGCGTTTTAACTTTTGAGAGGGAGAAAAAAAGAGGAACCTTGGGGTAAACTTTGGTTCGATACTCTCAAAACGCCTTGACGTTCTTGACAGCGTCGTTCGATACTATTCATATCTCTGCATAGCAGCACTACACACACACCAAGTGGTCTTTGGAGAAAAGTACATATTATTACGAGGGATGCCTGGTATTATGTAATAGACACTACGTCTTGTGTAGCCTCTTCTTCTATAAGTACTGCTGCTGGTTGGTATTATTAAACGAGTAACCCAAGCGGTATAATTTGTGGCCAAAGGAGACAAGCTTGAAATTCTATCTTTTTGTGGATCTTCCTCACACTGTCTCCGGCGGACTGCCTGCCAACTTCCTTTCTGGTTGACAAGTGTGAGATATATAATTCGGATATATGTAGACTCATATTTTAATACAAGTGGCACATGTGAATAAGACACCCATCTTTGGACCAAGAAGAAAGTGAAGCCTATGGAAAAACCCCTTTTAGCAGACCAATTCTCTGCATTTCATTCCTTGTTCTTATTAGTGGAAAGGACTATGTATGGACTCACATACATAATATTTGCTTTCTTACAACTAAAGTACTTATACGTATGTATATTCTTTTCTTCCTGACTGTTTTTCTAACTCATTTTCAAGTTTTCCAACACCACCAATTTATTTAGCCTCCCAAAGCCCCTTAAATCCTCACATGTCTTCATAGAGTGGTGCATGATATTATGGAGAACTTGAACATTCAACACAAACTATGGAAAACTAGAAAAGACTGATGACTACTTTTTTTAGTCCATTGACCTTCACATTCTTACTAAGAATTTAAAATGGAGATACTATACATTATACCCCAAATATAGGAAGATTTACATTTTAGGTGAAAGCAGATATGGACTTTGTAACATTGCAACACAAATCTGATCATCAAAAGGGTCTCTGCTTCACATACGTATCCATCTTGCCATAATGAGAAAGCTAACAAGTTAGAAAAGCATATACATTCATCATCAACCACCTACTACTTATAAGTGAAAGCATACTAGCTCATTCCACTTCTGTCAATGTTTCTGGCAGTAATGAGATCTCAAATAATCAGCTTATATCATTTCCCTGGTTCTCTTTCACACAGTGAAACTTTATGAATGTATGCCCCAATTTATTTTGAGGATTTACGTTACATTATACACACTAAAGAGGAATACGAGTGTACGCATAGCCTGTCCTTAGAAATCGCTGACTGAGCAAACTAAACTATATTGGACTAAAGGGAAAGAGCAGATAATTAGTATAGGGTTAAATTACGGTTACATAGTCACAGGTCCCAACTAATACTATATGTGTCTACAAATAAGGTAGTGGATGGTGGCGGGTAGCGGGTACATGTATTATTTCAAGAACTAAAGTTTAAGACGAAAATCCCTTGAATCCTTTAATGCCGCATCAATGCACAGATAATACACAAGTACAATTAATACCTTACAGAAAGGCTTGATCACTTGGCCGTCTTTTTGCAATGGTGATGATGGTGGCATGCAGACAAAGATGATGATGATGATGATCAAAGTCATGTGCAGGTTCGAATTGGATTTGGACATTGCTTTGCTCCTATATACTTTCATGAATACTTAAGTTCTACGTTGGTTTCATGTGTTTAATGTGCAGTTGGCTGCTGGATCTCCAGCCACGTATGTATGTAGAATATATCGGGAGTCTCTCGTTTGATCTTTAACTATCCATACAGTAACAGTAAGATGAGATGAGCTTTCGCAAAGTAAAATGGAAATTGAGCTTGGATGCCGTGGCGTGGCATGGCATTGCATACCAGTTTCAAAAGCTGAATTTGATGTTTGCTCACGTTGACTGTAGAAGGCGATGAAAGACTTAATGTACGGGGAAAGTACAGACATTAATTCCTAAGTCATTAACGGGCTCTCTGAGTCTATAGTGATCTTGGAGTCTCAGAGAAAGTCACAATAATAGTAATGGCACCTCTCAACAAGCAATTGGAACCGTTTTCCTTTGCCTTTGGTGCTAGAACCCGTGTAATAATATCACATCACATAAGAGAAGAGCAAGAAAAGCTCATTCAACTCATGGTATCGAAGTCTAAACATTAAATTTCCCTTGTTATGTTGCTATTGCTATGTATATCACTTGGAGGTTTGTTCTGCTGGTGGATCGGCTGGCCATGAAAACAGTTGGCCGTTTACATGATTTTATATTGAGAGGCTTGCAAGGTAGTGGGATATGCGGCAATAAGCTCTACATGATACAACCAAACCTAACCAGAACGAGATGGAGATGAGAAACAGCTTGCCAGTAGCAAGCAAATAACTATTTTTGTATTTTGATCGAGGAAAAGAATTAGTTTGGTTGCCCACATTAAGCAGCAAGGGTAGCCCAAGGTATGAAAAGAATTTTTGGGCTGTGCTCCAGCAGCATCAGCCTCACTGCCAAAGTGGTCCAGGACCTGGGAGATAGAAAGCGTGAGAGAAAAGAAGCGAAATTGCTCCAGCTAGAGAAGAGTAAACGAGTGACTTTCACATATTGCTATCAGAAACTGTGGTAGTAACAACAGAACAGAAGCAATATCATCTAGACTTGTATGTATGAAAGTACAGTACCGGAAAAAGTACTTTGGGTGGTGAATGGGCATATTGTATATATCTATTTTAGGTATATCCATACCATTTCTATACTCATGCAGTTCTTGGTTTAGTATCATAATATGAAGCAATAATTTTTAGTTCTGTTACAACTTACAAGCTGTTGTACTTCTATTTTGGTATAAACATACATACATACTTCTCATAGAACCTTTGTGCACGACGTTTCTCAAATGCCAGCTATATAGTTTAGCTGTATAGGACCTGGGGAGGATGGGACTATAACGGTATCTAATGGCACTTTCTCAGTTAGCAAGTTGGCAGGCTACGGGAAAAAGATAAATCTACGTAACAATGAGAGGAAATTCTGGTGGAACATACGATTCCGACAGAGAATGCATTGGGATATCGCGACAAAAAGGAGAAAATAGTAACGGAGGAGGCAATTGCAGCGAAACATTGATATCACAGGTTATTTACACCGTTGTATTCATGCACACACCCAAACATGTAATGCATACTTGACTTTACTGTCGATCCATAATGCTTGCTGCTGCTGCTGCTGCTTCTCTCGTCGTCTGGCCTAGAAGGCATGGCACATGGCGTAGCAAAGGCATTAACTTTTGTTTCGTATCACATTGGTGTTGCACATTAACTTTTTGAGTTCACGCTTTGTTTTATATGCTGCTAGGTCACTACACTTTTTAATCCTAGTTTATGTGCTTCACTTGACTTGCAGTCCAACAAAAGCTAATAATAATATATGCACTAGTATGGAAAGTGTACTAATAATGTTGTGTGAGAGGTTTCCTACCTGCAGTATGTAAAACCATGTGCTTCTTACTTCTTACAACGATCTCGCTCTCTTATACTCACCTCGTTTCCCTTCCAAGAAATGGGGGAAAGCCCCTAAATAATTTGAAATGAGACAGGGACGCATAAATTTTAAACTAGATATTATGGGTAGACACATGGAATTACAGTAACCTGGAATTAAAGCCAAAAAACTTTACTGTGGAATTAAGTGATTGACCTTTTGCCCTTCTCTTGGAGGCTGTTAAGCGAAAATAATGGATTGCATTTTGTAGTTTATATACACTTCATGCTTGCATGAATGTGTTCAAAAAAGGTAGTCAGTCTGCTGCACCTGAATTATAGGTTTGAATGACCTAGCTTGAAACTGAAACTAGCATAGCTTGTAGCAGAGAAATAAGTTGTGTAAATGAGAAAACATGTGCTGGTTGGATGTAGGATACAATGGGATAGTTTTTATATTGTTTGACATAGTTTTCAATAGAGTTTTTAGGACTAGCCCATACATATTAACCTAAATATTTTTTAATTATTTTCGAAGCAATTTTCACAAGTTCTTTTTTGTAAAAAAAATTGACACTATTGATTAGCCCTCAAAGTGTAAGCAAGATAGAAAAGTTTCAAGGTTGTCATACTATAGTTTGTAACAATGTGGGAAAATTCTGAACGGAACACCATTGTCAATAATTCAAAGTGAGACCTATAGCCTCATCAAAAAATGATTTGTATCAAAAAGCATTCTCAAAACTTTAAGGAAACCCCAGCTCAGATAAATGGCAGTCTTGTTCTTCTACAACATCTCTTCAATTCCCTCCGAGATTTCAGCCCTTCTGGCCATGACAAGTTTTCCGTTTTTCTTCCCTTCACCAATCTTCTTATGCATGAGCCCGTATCGCATCGCATCAGTTTGCCCACCAAACGCAACTGATCCACGATGAATGTCCTGAAGGGCAGAGTTTGACCATTTGAACCAATAAATTCCTCTACATGTGACTTTCAATTTTTCCAATTTATTTCCTCTGGGAGTACCTAGATATATATCCCCCTGTGAAATGAATACTACACACACAGATCACTTTCCGATCCAGTTATGTTACACAACCGTGTCCAGTCTCCAATATAGCAAATAAACGACTTGAGCATTGGAGATAGAAAAGTCACATCGTTTTTTTTTTACCGCGCCATCATTTTACTTCCGAAGCTACGCACCAGTCACTTGCAGAAGTCTTAAGAATACGATCCTGAGAAGTAAATGAAGGACAATGAGATAAAATGAAGAAAAAAACTCCTTGTCCGCTTGCTTTTGGGTTTTTTGTCTTATGAATGACCATTTACTTTATGAAAAAGTAGAAGTCGTATTAGTTTAGTAATATAATATAATACGTATAGTAATAAGTATTGGTTGAGCTAAACCAGCGTATAATTCTTGTCAGTTCATTGTCCAAAACTGTGGAAAAATTGAAAGGCTGTTATTCTTAGCTTTCTTGCCATATTTATAGCTTTTGTCTTATGGTCAACATATACTTACCTCAAACCAAACCAAACCCGCTTCAACATAAATACGTGAAGAACAGTTAGCCATATCGATACAGGATTGTGCATGGGAGTATCATCTTCGCTAACTGCTCATCCTTTCAAACTACCAATCTACCCGCATCGCATCAAGGCAATATATTTTTTCCACATCACTTGAACCTCCAGCTTTCTTTTATAGCAGTGAGGCGCATCCCATGCCCATCCTCATTCATGATATATAATATATAGTATTTCTGGACTTTGGACCAAAAAAGTGAAATTCAGAAAATAATCGGCGATCTTTTACTGCTTCCCTCTTCCTCCACCAATATTTTGTAGAAAGCTAGCTCTGGAAGTTTGCAGGTTTCCGACAAAACTACTTAGAGGTTATTGAAAATTTCTTGTTTTCGTCTGCATCTGAGCCCTCTTCCAGAAAAATTGAAATCACGATCAGTGGAGGTAAGAGAGAGAGAGAGCTGAGAATAATGGATATCCACAAAGTATCAGTAACAGAGCAGAGTCTCAGCTTGTCGACTCGTCACGGTGCCCAACGTTTGTTGATCTGACTGGACAGATGTGGCATCCTGCTGCTGCCACTCTTTTCCTCTCTCTCTCTCTCTCTCTCTCTCTCTCTCTCTCTCTATCTTCCTGCTAGAGGCAAAGGAATTAGATATGCTCTATTATGTGAATGTAAGTGGTTCTGGATAAATAGCTGCAATAAATGCACTCCGACCAGAGTTAGAGACCAGGATAGAGGACGACGGTTGGGAAATTCTATGCATTCTCTCTCTCTCTCTCTAAATCTCCATCTACCACCATATTTTATTCACTTCTCGTCCTGAGATTGTTTAACGGGGCTTACGCAACGCATTGTTTTGCTGACTGACTGACTATGACTGTTCAACATTAACTTTATAGGGGTAGGCTTTTATGCGATTGGGATGCATAGTTATTCCGGAGAAACATCATAAATATCATATCCTTTTATTATTCCCAGCTTTCCATTAGAAAGGGGAAGAATGCCATTTTACAATAAAACGGTGGAAAATGCAGTGCCCGTTATGTCTTCGTTGGGCTTGCTGGCTGTGCTCCATGTAGGTAAATAAAATGCTCGACAACAGCAAGTTGACAGACGAATTCTGGATTATACGATAAATTGTATAAAAATACGGAGAGTAAGAGACAGCGGTGTCCTACGTCTCATCACGAATACTGCCACCCCGTATCACACTGATGCTGATAGTACAGCCCCTTACAGTTGCCTTACAGTTATCTTTTCGGAGTAACAGAATTTTCATATGCACACAGCGTAATATATATGACATGTTTTACACATACTCTCTTCACTTGTGTATGATATTCATACTGGCTCTTGGAGTTGAACTGTCAGCACAAAGATTTATCAAAACAAAAGCGACATTTCTCATAATAATAATGAAAAAGAGGAGCAGAAATGAAATATGGAAGGATGCGATTTCATGACAAGTATATGGATATCATCGCCACAATAAGAACCTATCTCAATGGAAATCTATATGGAATTCAGATACTAATATGGTGTTTTTTTGTTTTGTTTCACTTGGAATTTTGTTTATATGAAATAAGTACATTGTACCATTGTACTTACAAGGTTGCTGGTAGCTTATACGATATATATACAGCGATCCCAAGCAAAAAGGAAAAAATGACAGGTCATTTCATCGAAATAAAAGCCTACTCACTTTCCTTCCTTTTCCCTTCGTTGTTTATATGAATAGTAGGTTGACAAGCAAGCTCTTTTTCCTATGTATACCATCTTGTTTTGTTTTGTTATGAGAATGCCAATGTAGGAAGTAGGAGTAGGAACCAGAGGAATTGGGTGACATTTCCATATCAGTTCAACTCAACCAGCTAGGGTGCACACACATACAGATTATATAAGATGTTCTGATAAATGGAGCGGTGACAATGGAACGAATCATTCGTCATGCATGTAACCAAACACAGCAGTTTCTCTTTATTATCGTATGGTACATGGTACTACGTATTTCTGTATGCTGGATGGAGAAGAAAATGCCGAGCTGGGCTGAAGTTGAATGCTTATTTTGGATATTTTTACTGAAGCAAAACAGGCTGATCATGTGTAGCATTGTAGCCAAGCCACTATCTAGTTACACATCTCGGTGGAAATAATACATGTTGTCTCACTGTACGTATACGCTCAGAGACGAAAGATACAGTCAATCTTTTCTTGTGGGTTGTCATCTTGCTGATTGTGAGGATGACGACTACGATGATGATGATGGTGATAAGCAAACGCAATACATAGCACCATAGCAAAGCTCTTTCTCTCGTGTGCCTTTGCGGCAATGATTTACTGCGCTCATTGGTGAGCAGTTGGCTTGTTAAGATCCCATTACATACATTATGTAGGTACATACGTCGTCGTCGTTTAGTCATCATGTTTTCTTTTGAAATGGAGGAAATTTGAAGGGGGAGAAAAACGAGAGGAAATGGGAAGCATTACAGGAAGGAAGGAAGCCAAACCATTTTTGTATTTTTATTATTTGCTGGTTTCTTGGCATTTATGTAGGTATAGTTCCGACTGTGCACAAAATATGAGTTGAAAACATAATGTACATTATCATATCATGATGATTCAAAACAGCTACGTTTCTATATATTTTAAAACACACGCTCACATACACACATCCTTTTTTTCTGTCGACATAAACATTCTTACTCTTATAAAGGAAGAATCTATCAATCGATGGTTTTTGTTTGAAGATTTATAAAACAGCATATAAAATGAACCTCATCTCTTATTGTTTACTGTGTACTTTATACCAAGAAAAAAAACGGCGAGCGAAATGATGATATAAGTCTACCAGAACCTGGTTCTGGTTCCATTACATTCTTTTCTTTCCCATCTTTTCAAATATTATCGTATCAATTGGGTTATAGAATGGGATAGGGAGTGAAAGTTATCTTTCTTTCCAGCATAATAACACAAAGTTCAGTTCCTTACCTTCAAACCTTTCCCACTTGCTTCCTCGTTCTTTCTTTTATA
Organism: Orchesella flavescens; assembly: GCA_964034955.1. NCBI lineage: Eukaryota > Metazoa > Arthropoda > Collembola > Entomobryomorpha > Orchesellidae > Orchesella > Orchesella flavescens. The sequence continues at coordinate 11,619,268 of OZ035957.1, forward strand.
AAAACCTATCCATCCAGTCAGCTTTCACCCACAAAGTAGTAGTATTCCAGGAAAGCGTAGTAGAAAACAATGTCAAACTTACTTTTTCGGGTTTCGCTCTTCTCCCATTCCCTTGAGTTGGACTAAAATATACATACCAAGAGCCAATGCTGACTGCAGCAGGGACTGAGTAGTTGAGCTGATGCTGCTGCTGCTGCATCCGCAGTACAAGTACTAGTCCACGTTGTTTGTCGTGTCTTCTATACAATAATGCAACAATTCTGCCGAAAATCCTTTCCTCACATACACACAATGTGAATATTCTCTCTATTCTCTATACTATTTCTCATCTCTATTTGTAGGCATACAATCCTCCACATATTCTCAAATATACTATGCATACTTACACGTACACACTCATGCATGCACGACCATGACTTGCGGATCGATGAAAGAAAGCAGTATAGTAGCCACCATCAGTAGGAGAAGCAGTAGCAGCAGAGCCGGAGAATACTTTATCTGCAAGTTCTAAAAGTGGAGAAAATAATATCATATCACATTTATATATATAGTTGGGTTAAAACCTTTCCTCTCATTCTTCCTTCTTCGTGTGGTTACTCCTTTTTGGCGGTACACATGGAAAACTCGTGTAGCCTTAGCTCTGAGCCTTTGCCGAATACATAACAAAACGAATGTATCTTGGGATATTATCTTGGTCCCGTTTTTGCAAAGAGAAGCTAGGTCTCTGTGAGGTACCCTACATATTACTTTACTACTCTCATCTTTCAGGGCTATGCACTTTTCTGCTACAGCCACAAGATATGCTACCTACCTACCCTATCGCTCTATTTCTATACAAAAGTTATTTCTATCCAGCATGGAAAAGTTAGCTGAACTCTTCACATAACATAAAAAAGAATTCAAAAAGGGCTTATTTTTCCTGCTACCGCGCTCTCCCTTTCATAGGAGGAGGGAAATAGTCTTATCTTGGAAGAAATAAGAGGAAAGTGTTACATACATATGGAACTTGGCTTGGATGAATACCATAGTGTGGCATACATCTTTCAAACAAGTCCGAGCCTTCTCTTGTATATCACTCTTCTACTTTCCCTTTCTCAATTCAAAGGAAAAGAAGAAGCAGAGCATCAAGGAGGACACTACTGTGGGTAGTATACCATATACTTACTCTCTTCTAAAACCTTCAACAGTCACAGCGGAAAAAAGTGAAATGAAATGATATAAGATGCAAATAAAACATTTATCTCCCAAAAAAGAGAGAAGGTTGTAAGCTGTAACCTTATAAGCGGGAGAAAAAGTTGGCAAAAAGAAAGAGGGAAGAAGATGACTTGGCGCAGGAAGTTTTCAGAGTATTTATCGTGCTGAACAGTATACATATCCCCAAGGTACTTTTTTGTTGTTGATGTTGATAGTTTCAGGTTCACACAACTTTTAAAAACAAGAGCCTCGGAAATATTGTGATGATGTGATAAGTTTCATGTTGCTTAATTGCAGTTTCTTAAAAGTCAGCATGATTTCATTGAGGAATCAAACCTTAATCCCGTATTTTTAGAATATTGCATAATATAGATTGCTGACAAAGCATTAAACTTGACAAGCATCATCATCTACACAAAAGGGGTGTAAGTTATATTTGTAGTCATCAAGAGAAAAAAGACGCTGACGAGACAAGTGACATTGAGATTCGTGTGAAGAGCTAGACTTCCTGCATATAAAATAGCTGTAAAGATCTATATAAGTGTCTGCTAATTATAAAATGTCGCATTTTTCCTCGTGCTGAAAAACAAAAGAAAATTATCTTGTACCAAAAATAATCTTGATCATATTCTTTGATATTTTTCTTGAGAAAGGATTAGTCAATGGTGGCAAGTTAAACAATTCATGCAGCATCATGCTTTTATGCTAAATATAGCTTTGTTTAATATCTATCCGCTTTTATCTATACGAAAATGATAAGCATACCGGACTCAAGTGTGAAAAAACTAATCAATGTTTTGTTTCTATTGTATATTTGCAGGTAAGTGGACTTCCCCCTTTTTTTTGCTGACATGGTGTTATTTTCCACAAACTTTTAAACCGCATGAGTGAGCAGATCAACTACAAAGGACTTTAGGATCAGGATCACATACTTTAGATGAAATTGCTTTGGGTGCTATCATATAACTCAAAATACTATTAGCTTTCATTGAACCTTGTGTTTAAAAGCATATCACATGCTCTTGCTTGCACACTTGTGTGACAAGGTGACCCATTTAACTTTTGTAACGCAATATTTGATTTGCGGAGTAATGCAACAGTAAGTGCGCGCATATATATCTATTTTCGGGAAATTTCTCTGAAATGTTTTAAGACACTACTCACTTATGCATGAACAGTAACAGCAGCAGAACAAATTCATCACGGCTGAAGAGTATTTGGATGGTGGTGACTTGACTGATATACGCTAAGCTACGTGTTTTATTTCTCTCGTTTTCAAATTCGATCCTCCTGCGGAATGAGAAAGTTGACTTTTGGTCATAGTCACAGATTTTTTTTCTCGACCGTGGCACATTTCCAAATTGTCGAAAGTATGCAGGGACTTTTCCATCATGGCTATACGGCTAAAAAGCATTTTCGATCGAGCAATGCAGCCGCATGCTATCATCATCAATGTTTCAACTAAAGCATATATATGAGTAACAAGAGGATTACACACTTAAATGATACTATTGAAGACAACCTTTTACTTTATGCATATCAGTTCTTATGCTCCAACTGAAGTAAAGTGATACACCGGCACATAAACTTGTTTTGACTTTTCCTCAATCCAACACAAAAAAAGTACCTACAGAGCATTTGTTTCTTTCAAGATCTTCTGAAAGTCTTGCCTGAAGATGGAAAGTGTCTTTTATTTTCTCTGCTTTCATCTCACAAGACCAACCATTAGTCAAGAGAACTTGAGGCAAGGCTACGCAAAAAGGCCTGGTACTAAATATTACTAACCACACGGCCTACCACATCACATCACCACACACATGGTACAGAACATCGTGTCGGGTCGACTGACCTAAGATTAGGTTTTTTCCTTGTAGCAAAAAGACGAGCCTCCCACTCGCATGCTATAAAGAAACGGAAGCAAAAAGAGGAGAGAACCCATTACAGTATCAAAAAATAAGGATAAACCAATAAGACTGCAAAAAAAAGTATCGGACATAAAAAAGAAAGCGTAAGATAACCAAAAGAAGCTTAGGCTTGTACGAAAGATGCTATATACCTCTTTGTGGATAAATAGTATAGAATTCACGAAAGTTAAGGTGTCCTAAATGATCATCTGCAGTAATGTATGTATTGTATTTTGGAACGTGCTATTTTTGGTTCACATACCAAGCATACGGCACTATATACATATACTATATCCACATATATATGTATTTACATACTTGGAAAAAGTACATCTACTGTAGTTAAACGATTCCCGTAAAATGCGGCTAAGTTTCTCAGAGAGAAAGGATGAGAAGGTCCGTGTGTGTGTGTGCATGTAACAAAAAAGGAAAGACTATTATTGTCATTTCTATTGATTTCTCATACGAATGAACCAATAGAGCATCCTCATGCGGCACCTACAACTTGAGATGATGATATTATACATATTTATGGAACGGCAAGGGGATACCCAGATTTAGGTAAAGAAGGGACCTCTGGTCAGTAGCATGTGCTGCAGGATTTTGTGCGATGTGGAGTTGGTGCTGTGCTGCATTATTGGTGAGCGGACGGACCTCAGATGGTTGCAAGATGATAACACAGGAGAATGAATGCGTCTAATGCACAATCTTTTTGTATACCACCCCCGTCCCGTACATTTGGAACGATATATATATTTGGTACGTTACGTTACGTAAGTTTTCTTCTACATGACTGTAGCTTTTGGAAAGAAATGGAGTAAAAGGACCTCTTTCACTCACTTCACTTCACATATTCTTTGAAACGAAAATTCCATTCTAGTTTTTTTCTGACACAGTGGATTCAAACCGGAATTAAACCTTCATCCATCCAAGCCTTTAGGCTTCTTTCGGTCAATTTGGCGATTTTCAAATAGAGGAAAAAAATTTAATGAGAGATAGGCTCTAGTTTTCTACGTGGCAGCGGGTAGACAGGGCTTCTCCTTTTTATCTAAAAAAAAACGGGAGGATTTTTCTCTTTTTTCTCAAAGTAGGAAAAAAGTGTTGGTAGATTTTTTAGGTTGTCTTTTCTCAAAGAAAGTCAATTGGAAGAAAGGAATAAAGGATATACATTAGAAAGGAGAATAAACGATTTAACTATACAAAGCTATATAGCAATCCAAAAAAGTATTGTTATTATTCCAACTTTTTACAATGAGTGTATACTTTATTGCTCTCTGTACATTAGTTATACACACGCTGGAACTTCTCAGAGATAAGAGCCATAGCCAAATACTGACAGAGAGTCTATGGGGAAGTGTCATCATCAATGTCAAAGAAATACCAATTTTTCAATGGTTATTTTTAACTTACAGTTTAAAATGAATTCATGCCAAGCATGGTATAAGATAAGATAAGATATTCCGAGTAGTAGTAATAATGTAATGCGAGTGGTGTAGCATTTGAATTGCATGATTAAAGTTAAGATATTCATATTGCTTCCATGATATTTTACTACATATGTCGAATCACTATCCATGGCCATTGTGATGTTGTAACAGTAACACACGGGATATTAGCCCCAATTTAGGAAGGATCTGAGGGCAAATCCTCCATTTATATATGACTTTATGAAAACACCTACAACAGACAGACTTCTCTACTAGTACAAGTTCCACAACACATCTTAACTTGAATGAAGCAAGAAATCATATCATGCATAAATTCCATGGAGGGCCATGTCATTTCATCTACTGTCACATGGTCTAACAAAGGCAGGCAGGCATGTATATATTAAGCACATTTTTATAAAGGGACTGTGCTGTTCTGTTCCAAGTTTCAAGACTGGTTCTTTTCTTTCGACGTCCTCATCTTTTTACTGTGTCACTCAGTCAGTCCTTCTCCTATGCTAACACAAGTATCCATCATTAGATACATCTTACATGCATAGGTTTTTTCCTCCATCTGGAGGAGCTCACATCTGGTAGCACACTTTTTTTCCTTAATATTTTTTTATTTTTATCTTAGAACCCCAATAAAATTGAACATAATATAGGTACATGTTTAAATAGTAGCAGGCTTTTTTTCGTCTTCTGCTGAGTTGAGCTCACAGTAGTAGTCGCAGCATCAGCTCACCCTTTCTCTCGTCTCACTGGAAGAGTAGTACGTACGTACGACATGTTTGATGATGGATAGAGAGATGTCCTATAATATGTATCCAGATAAATGGCCTCTTTTCCACTAGCTGCAATATTTTTTATTCACCAGAGAACAGAAATGGTACATATGCTACCCTAAAACACCCTAGGATCCTGGGAAGTTTGCGCTCATTTCCATGTAATGGAACACCCTCAACTGAACCTCGTTTTTTTCTGTGACTGTGACCGAAAAAAATAGATATTTTTTTTTGCACATCTGCAAAATAGAAAGAAAGTAGTAGTTGTCTACGTTGTTTCTGCGTGTCAGCATGAGGTGTCTAACTTTCTCTCTGTCCCTGACTGTGTATTGTTTTCTCGTCACACCGGTAACCCACATGCATTCCCCCTATATGCATTAAAGTGCCCTTTCATCTCCCTCCTTTATTCCATGTCAGTCACTCACTCAACTCAACTCTCATCTCTGCTAAACTTCACATATACATACAAACATATATATGCACAATGAAACAGTGAGGGAGGTTGCAAAGGGAGGGAGCAGGAGAATGAGAAGTTGGTGAAAGGAAAAAAAAGAGGAGTCAAGTCAGAAATCCAATAAACAATAAACCGTTGTTTATGCTCCCTACTACTGGCAACCATTTCCATAAAACCTAAAGTTGTCCTTGTGTGCTCCTTTTCATTCAAGCATTGACGTGTACTGTACAAAACACAAGAGAAAATAAAAAAGGACCTGTTTTCCAAACTACGAACGAACGAGCACAATACAAGTTTTTTTTGTCACAAATAATGTTTTGTGTGTAGGAAACTTTTTTTTCTCTCTCCTTCCTCAAACTCCAGTTATCCTTTTTCTGGTGAAAGGAGCCCTTCTCATTCGTAATCTTTTTCTGCTTTCCTTTGCGATTCTGTTTTATTCTCTCCTTTCCCTTGTTTTTATTCCTTTCACTGGAAAAAGAAAAACTTTGTGTCGGACGTGTGCATCCTGTGTACTGTGGCTTATTGGAGGAAACTCGGTTTTGGTTGTTGGTAGTTGTTCGCAAATTTTTGTTAGGTTGTTGTTGGTTCGTTCTCGAACCTGAATATTATTTGGATTTACACAAGGTTTTTTTAAAGACAATATTGTGGAGGAACATCAACTTATTTTTGTACATGTCATGTCAGACCAAAATAAGATGGAAAAGTATTCAATATTTTTATCAAACATAACAAAAGTGCTGAAACAGGAAACAAAAAAAGTTTTGTAGTTTTGCTCTTCCTTCTTTTCCTCCCCTCGTTTTTGCAAAAAAAACCAAGCTTTTCAGGAAGGAATGAGGATAACTGTTAGACAGCAGGGGAAAATGGATACAAATATATAACGGTTTTCACTTTATCGTATGATTCCCTTGAGAATATTTTAAATGTTTATTTTATGTATGATTCTGCAAATTTTTTCACGTTTTTTTCCTTCACACAAAATGGGAATGGTTACGAGGAAAGTTTAGCCTACATTCTGTGCGTTTATTAGATACTTATATAAGATAAGAACATGCACAATTTCGTGATACCATAAAAAAACTTTACTTACACGCTATGCCATATCGAATGTGTATGAAGTTCATGTTCGTAAAACCGTGAGTATAGGTACATACATTTATTTTGCACCAAATCTGAAAACCTGGTGAGATAAAGTAAAACATGCTTCACATCTTCACATCACGACGCCATGCTATATACGAATCCACGCAAACTTGATATCTTATGTATGCTAACAACTAACACCACAGGGTAGGTTGTGATTATGGTAGACATGGAGCTTCTTACGCACAATAACATATATCGCCCCAGTTTAGTTTCATATTATCAGTCTAGGAAACATTTAGAGTATAACTTTGTTCCTCCTTGCAATAAGACCCAGTTTTTATCCAACCGAGCGTTAGTAAATCTTCCAAAGCGGTAGTAGGCGCGCATACCACCAACTGCGAAATCAATTGCGACACAACATATAAGTACAAAATTCCAATTTCACACTGGGTTTCCAGAAAAAATGAATGTATAAAACATTTTTTCTGTTTTCTTACTTGCAAATGCAAAACCACGTAGGAAAAGCTATGAAAAATTTGTGATACGAATACCAAAGATATAGTAAAGGTACCAAAACAAAACAGACCATTTTTCAAATGCGTAAATTTGCTCACACATGTACACTAAAAACCATTATGTGTCTTGTTTAAATGAAAACTTTCGATCCTTGTTTAAATAATGTGCTCCAAAGAACAGAGATTTCGAAATATAAATATGAATAGCTGAATACATAATCCATCTAGAGGAAAATAGAACTAGAAAAGAGTGTCAAAAGTTTAACGAATTGTTAGTTGAGTATTTTTTTAGTTTCATGTCATTATAGCATTAATAGAAACCAATCTTGCTGTGCCACTTTTAGCTAAATCGTAAAACATAAAAGATGTAATTTCAATGCGAAGGAATCCACTTAGGATGGATATGAAGTGTCCCTTCTTTATAATGACCTTTGACGAACACACATGTTTACTTCCTAATTAAATAGATAAACACAGTTTGCAAATACTAATAGCGTTAGAACTTCACAACTACGGTCATGCCATGTCACGTGTTGTAGTGAGACTGTTAATGACGGTTTCTTACAGCTGAAGCCGACATTTTTTATTAACTTTTTGGTTTGCTCCTTTAAGGCATTTAAGTTATATCGTATCAGCCAAACATTTTCCGTTTGGTTGCGTAAATTCTAAAGTGTCTCGTTCAGCTTACCAAAGTTTACGACCTCTGGGCAAAATCAGATTTCGAAAAAACAGTGTGCATTTTACAAACTACAGACAGATAGACAGGTACAAAGTTAGCTAAATTTCCTTGAAAATTCTGGAAAAGTAACGGAAAGGTAGCAACATTTAGACACTTTTTTTTGAAAGTTTGCAGACGAAAGATCCATATTATATATAGCTATATATTAGCTACACACAACACACATACATACATATCGTGTGAAATATTAGACAAGTGTTTTCTTCCGGGAAAAGCGTTTTCTTCCGGGAAAAGCTTATGGGAAAAGTAACTAGGTCGTGCTTTCTATTGAAAGAGCTTTTAAAAAATCCAGTCGTCACTCGATATGTGACCAAGAGACTTTCCCTTTCCCACTTGCATCAACTACACAAACATACATATTATTATTGAATACAGGTCTGTATTCAGGAGATCCAGTTGAATACTGAATATGCCTACACCTCACCACAACCATTAGTTTTCTTTAAAAACGTTTGTGAAAGCAATTTTTCTCATGCTCATTCACTTCAGGAGCTATCGGGCCCACCATAGTGGGTACCACTATCTCGTATGAAAAAAAGGCCCACATTTACGAATGTACTTCCAACAAAATTATCATTTTCAAAAGCAATTTCCCATGAAATGTATACTTTGCCAATGTATGCGTATAAATATTGCTGAACATTTTTTTGCTTCCATTATTCCCCATGTAGAATTCCAAGCACAGGTCATCTGGATGATAAATTATGTCAAAAGGACAGACAAATGTTTATTCAAGAGTCAGTCAACCCAAACGAGAAAAAAGACAAAATGCACCCTTTATTCCACGTTCTATTCTATTCTTTTCACTCCAGAAATATATATCCTCCGCCTTTTTGCCAATTCAGGGTTTTCTCGTCAGCCGATATCAATGTTTACACAAACGAAACGTACGGGAAATTTGTACCCAGCCACGAAAATACACAGTGAGATGAGTGGGTAGAATAATGTGAGTGGAAAGAATTCATCTTATTATTATATTTGTAGGTTAACGTCATGTACGTATCATATCTCTCCATGTACGCAATTTTTATTCAGACAGACAGTATTTTTCCAGTGAAATGATAAAAACAATTTCAACAAAAATAATTTTTCCTGTGTTTACCATGCTGAAAGCTTCAAACGCTAAAAATATATACAGAGTCATTCACATTTGTATATTTTGTAATCATTCGCAGTTCCATTGCTATCATTAGTTTTGACGGCGGTGGTGCTCTAAATACTGTGGAGATGAGTAGGCTTGGAAAGCCTTCAGCCTTTTTAGAAATCAAAACTCCTTATAGTGCATAGACCATCATATCAGAGATATGTTTCATAAAATGAGTAAAAACTTTCTCTGACATCTGAAAATGCTTATAGCCTCTTCATTGCATATATATCCAGTTTTGTCTGGCTTCATTCCGACTTCTCCTGACCTGAAACTGACAGATACATGATCTTGATGGCGATATGAAAATGTTACATCGCAGTGGGGGTCTGTATCTACCTACTTGATTTCAAAAATATATGGATGTATACCTCCCTACTTAAACCCGCTAAAGAAACCTTTCCTAGAGACAAGCTTATTCAAAAGAAATCACAAAAAATGACATATTCGCGGAAACTTAAATAAATTCACCAGTTCTATGAACTTTAGACTGATTTGTATCTCGAGGTTCAAGTAAAGAATAAATAACATTCACACAGTGACTTCGTCCTTGAAGCTATACACACGCAATCCACCAGAGCCCGTAAATTATTTAGTACAACCATTAGACTTCAACCCTTATCAAACAGAAGTAAGCAATTGCAATACCAACCGATATTGTGCATGCAATGCGAGTTAAAGTTAAATAATATTTCATATAGACGTAGAGTGAAGTATCATGCGTTTGCTATATACTTTCACGCTCCTGCAAAGGTAGCCTTCTCCAGACCATTTTGTAAAGTATTGAATTAAAGGTTGTAAGTAACATGACAGTATGCGATACTGCTACTGCTCGCAAAACCTTTTTCTTTGTATTGTAGTACTGCTAGTACATCATGGAGAATGAATTACTGCTAAAGTGACTTGCTGTCAGCACAGAGAAATGTGCTTTTGGATGTAGATGATTGTAGTTTAGGTAGTGTAGGTGGTTGGTGTTCTTCGTGTCTCGTGCGTGGTGGCCAGGCCGCCTGGAGCCACAGATGGAAATGAAAATGGGATTGTTAAGAAGGCTAAAACGTCTTTGCTCCCTAGTATTAAGTATATTATGTAGTTTGTATACATACTTATACACACGTACTTGTAGCTTTGCTTCTCTACATAACTGTAAAAAATGAAAACGGAGGAAGGAGGTAGGAAAAGGCTACAGCTATAGCCATGTACGTATACGAAATTCCCATAGCTTTGCTATATTTGCCTTTTGCTTAGATCTCGAGAGCACGGAAGCATGAAATTTCGAGATGGAAAACGGTTGGAATTTTGGTCAGACCGTGGAAGAGAAGCCCGACAGGCAAGAAACAAAACGAAGATGGAGAGAGAGAGGGAGAGAGAAGAGGAAAGTGAAAGTAGAGAGATATGTAGAAACACAAGAAGTTGAAAGACGCAAAAAACTGCAGAGAAAACCAGAAGAAGAATAACAGAAGCCATCATGTATCTTAGATCCATTCCGCTGAAATAAACAGACTTCACGTAACGTACGGACGTACGTACGAATGTGGAGTCGGTAGCATTTTACTGAAAGTAGAAAAGTAAAAATGGATGACTTTAACTCATCGTTTTCCAGGAAAAGGGATCCCTTATTTCCTCTCAACTCTTTTTCCACTTTCTACTGCAAAACAAGTAGTAGTTCTAGCTAGGGCAAATGTAGTTAGAGTTTTCGTATGTAAGATATATATATCTTATTCAATCTGAAGTTTTGCCCAATGAAAAATATAAAACTCGCATATAATAACCTGAAAGTGTATATGTCCCATGTACTAAACGCCAAAGTCAAGAGATGGATGGACGAAAGTGGGCAGGTCACACAAAAAAAAGTTGACTCGTTGCTATTATCGTTTTACCTTCCTTCTACTTTTTTTTGCTAGTGTACCACCTTATAATGTAGCAAGTATAGCAGCAGTAGAAAACGTTGCATCAACTTTACTTCCTTTCGTCCTTTCCTTTTGCAATTTTTTTTCCTGCTGCGTAATCGCCTCAAGAAAAAAAGCGACTCATGCTACTTATACTCTGCTGTTATCATAAGTTTTAGAACGAGAGAAAATGAACTAAAAGGAAATGACAGCTCCGTAACATCTCAAAATTATTACAAATAAATTCCCTTGTAAACCGTTTTGAAAGAACATCCTTTTACTGTTTGTTATGTATGCAAATGGCCATGCCAAACAAAGTACGCACAGGCCATTACTTGGACATTGGGCACAAATTATTTTGCTCCAAAAAAACCCCAATCGGTCTCTCTATACTCTATACACACAATAAAGTCACTACTGCGAAATTGCGTGACCAGTCACAGATATCCTTGGGACGAACATTGACCTCGAAATGAAAGTATTTTGTAATGGCAGTTTCCTCACATACTCCACCAGCAATAAAATTCTCATGGTACATATGACCAAAAGAAGGGGACTCCAGAGAATGGGAGAGGATGCACGTGATCGAGGAATTACTTTTCCTTTTTTGCACTCGAAAGTCCTTGCGTTTTCTTGACTTGGTATCTTGTATTATGTATGCTGTGCTATGCTGCATTATTACGTAGTGCATTACGCAGATAAGAAATCGAGGATGAAAGATACGGACCAAGAAACGACAAGACGCAAAAGAAATGAATACTTTAATGGCTCAAGTCCTGCAGTCGTCGGTGTAGTCGTTTTTTTTTGCTGCGTAGCAGCATCAGCGCTATTATTATTTGGGGTAGAGGAACCCTTTACTATATGCACGTATTTTTACATGGAATCAGGAGAAAGAAAAACCAGGAATAAAAAAGCTTAAAATTGTACCCACATCCGAGATGCGGTCTTCGTTTACGTTCATGACTTATGTAAGCATTATGTAAGTACCCGGTTATAACGTGTGGCCAAAAGCATTAAAAGAAAAATAGCAAGCGCCATATACACACACAGAAAATATAAGGAATGACTGGAAACTTGTAGGCACATTCCTTCACATCTCTATTTCATCTATGGGCTTTTCTCACACACAAGTGGTGAAAGCAACGGTAGCAGTTTTTAAGACGAAAAGAGCATCATCCCATTTATATATGAGCATTGAGCACCACTATGCCTATATACCAAACCAGCTTTTGCCTAGCCTTGCAACTTTTCTCTTCTATATGTGCCTGGACTCCTCTTATTTCAACCATAATTTTACTTTTTGCTTTCCCATCTACTTATACAACAGCAGCATAGTAAAGAATGCTCATACATTGTATATAATGTCTCGAGGGTGTAATAGCCGCTTCGCAATTTATGGTATTTCTTGAGCTTACGTTCCTCCGTTATACATATGTATGAAAATGTCTGAACCATGTAGTGTCGTCACCATGAATGAATGTATCCACTGCTGTTCGGTATATACATCATCCTCTTTTCCTACCTACACGCTTCTTCATCGGCATGATAAGCTTGCAATCTAAACGAATGTTAAGCCATCTAAAAACTCCTAAATCTACTTTCTGAGAAAAAAAATCCGAATATCAGCCAAAGCCATCTCACTTTTCATCATTCCTCCACTCTGCACTTTACTGTGTAGTTCTTTTCAAATCCTTCACATTAAAGGAATTCCAATGCATTGCACCAAGAAGAATAACAGTAATACGATGCAGTTTAATTCGAATTGGCAACAGCATAAGATGACGTTTTGCTGCATGGTTTTCCAAAAAATGAAATAGACTTGGAGGGTTTTTACTTGAAGCTCATTCAAATGGAACAGTGTTGGCTAAGAAAGTGTTTCTCCAACTTTGAAAAACGATTCTGAAATGGCAATCAAAGACTTTAATATTACCCTATTATCCGCAGCAAGAACCTTTCACTACATTACCCATAATATAATGTTTGGCAATAATAATTTCATATACATAAGCAAACAATCAAGATAAGCTTTTCTGTGTTGCATTATAGTTGAAATATTTTGTAACTTTACCTACGTGAATAACATACATGGGAGCATTTTTTGTGATATAAATATAAATTATTCCGTTTAATTTCACTCGATGAAAGTTGGACTCTAGTAGAAATTTAAGATCTGGCTGAATGATATGGAAAGTAGAAGAAACTTTTAATTATTTACGTCAGCTTTAAAATTATATTATTTGTATTCCGATTTAACTGATTAGTTAGTACAGGAATTGCCGCACAGCTAGTTATTTTGTAACGTGATTCGCAGCCAATACAACTTTTTTTAATATTCAACTAATATATCTACTTGATAGATATAATGTAAATAATTAATTATATGTAATTGTATTCATTAGCATTTCAAAAAGCTAATATTTTACTAGAACCTTCTTTAACGCTAAGTATGTTGTACATACCAAGATATAAAAAATGACCTCTCAAACTGATACAATTTACATTATATAAGATTTATTTTATGACAAAATACATACATACTATTACTTACTGAATTTAATAAGAATTCATAGAAATTCATAAACAAACGGATCATATTCTCAGCTCAAACTTATCACTACAAAAAGCTTTAAATGACTGCGTTGCAATCTTACCGCAACAGTCAGTAACAAATAATAGTCTATATTTAGCAAGGCATCATACTGCTATTCTGCAGTGGTTTTAGAACTCCTACGCCATTTTCTCTTCAAACTGCCCTAAAAATTATTCATAAAAGATATCCAAACCGTATAATAGCCAAATACAGGCTCCATTCCCACATTTTCCAACTCTTAAATTGTGTGTGTATGTGTACAGAAGGAACAACTAATAATAATATACAGCAATGTACTTCTCTTGAGATTCTTTTCAAACCCATTACACGGACACTTAATGTTTTATAAAATATTATTGTCATTTCAACTCGGTCCATTCTTTTATCATGAGAACGATCCCTTAGCGCATTTAAAAATTGGATGTATATGCAACACACACACTCACCGATGCGATATAAATACATATTTCACATGCATTATTATGACGGCTCCAGTTTTTCATGTTAAAAAAAGTACCCCTACTCACTCCGTTTTCACCATTCGTTCACCAACTATGCATAGCATAGAATTCAGTCTATAAAGTTGACTCTCTCTCTCTCGTTGAGAGTGGAAAGTGTAAGCCAAATGACATAAAAAAGTATTTCTGGATAGAGTGAAAGTAGCGGAGGTGCTAAAGTATATGAATATGAGTAGGGACACACGGTGAAAAAAAAATGAATGAAAAAGCGCACAAGTTACAACCATGTATACAAACGGGTTTTTGTCATTTTCATCGTCGTCATCAAGTACCATATCACCACTTTCATCAGTACATATCATCATCATCTCATTCTCATCGTCATTGTAGTTAGTCACAGTGGCAATAGCAGTAGCACTAATACAAAGTGTGTAGTAGTAGTCGGAGCCATTTCCAAAAAATAATGTCTATTTCTTACACGGCGGTTGACGACGACGACGATAGGCTTGTATGCAAGCGGTGATGATGGTATGGCATATTATATGTATTATTATTACGAGCCTAGTTTTGTTGAAGTAACTGTAGTAAAATAGTTTGTATGATAACATGAAATAGTAAAAAGCACATTATACTACCTTCTACAGCTATTCCCCCAGTTTTTGCCTTCATTCCTTCTTCCCTGGCCATGGCTATCTTCTATCATGACAATTTATTATGTCCCGTAATAATCATTATGATTATAATCTGCATTATTATTAGCTCATGCATGCTTGCTTGCTTCCCATTCCCTTCCATCCGTGCATTCATCTACTTAAAAAAAAGTGGAGATGCAATTCAACCAAATTGTATATATACATAGATGAGATCCTCTCCTCTTTTACATTTCACGTTTGTGGAAAGAGAGAGAGAGAGAAAGGCAGAAGCGGAGGCGAGGGAAAAGCGGCTCCTTTTTAGTTCATGTGACGGTCGGTCGTTCCCTTTTCCCTCTTTCTCTCACTTCCTTCTCAAGGGACTCTACATAAGCTGTCAAAAAAGGAAAAACAGAGTGTAAGCTCATACTATATAAGTATATACTACGAAGGACGGTGATGATGATCATGATGACGATAGCATTATACTTGGTTGAGCCTCGCTTTTTGTCACTTGTTCTTCAATGTATGTGGTATAGCCATATATACAGCATGGTTGGAGAGGAGGGCCCTATACTATATTACCAGCTTTTTAGTTTGAATTAATTCGTGAAAAAGCTCTTCCTATTTTCAAGAGAGCTTTGAGTTTTCATTTAGAATACACATAATATAAGCTTATTGTTGGATGCTTTCTCATGAATGTACCTATCCATGCTTTTGATTGTTTTTGCTCAGATTCAGTTTTTTGAATGTAGGCCAAATACGCGAAATCTGTATGAGATTCCTGTCTGCATTGTGTATTAAATTATATGAAGTGGGCATTTTCAAGGGATTATATGAGTCGTAATTCTCTTTTCCTCTTTTGTTTTTTTTGCTCAAGTAGTTTCTACCCGTGTTGGAGAAGAGGGGGAATGAATGAATGTAGTTGGGAGAGAAAAAAAAAAGAAAGCTTGTTCTTTTTGTTTGTCGCTTTGCATCGTGTCACGATCATGATGTTCTTCCATCGCAATCATTTTTTTTGCAGGAGCATTTTGTATTCAAGTGAATAAGGTATTATGTAGTGCCAACTATATATAATATCTTACAGACGATAACAAAACAACACACACTCACACAATGAGCGCTTTAAAAGAATGGATTTTGTTTGAATATGTACCAGTACCCGTTTTTGGCTAACATTTCATAAACTTCCTTTTCCTACTCAGTGGTTCAACAAAAATTTATATAAAAAAAGTAACTTATTTTATTCCATAAGCAACATATTGCGTGAGTATAATATTAGATAAATGGTGCGTACATGTTGTTCCTTCAAAATTACAACAGCAGTCACCAATACTAAAGAGAAAACATCAAAGTTAAGGTCTTGAGTAGGGAAAAAGGGGGCTTAGTACTCTGCCAAAAATTTGAAGCTTCATGTGTGGCTTGAAATGATGGTTGTTAAGAGGGCTTCAGAAGATTACATACATGCATTCTCCACCTCCACACCAGAAAACTGAAATAATGTATTGTATATATATAGGATGATGATGAAGCTATCAATAGAACAACCTGCTATACATTTGTGATTTCATGTGAGTGCGTGTCTGTGCGTAGCTTTTATATATCTGGTGTTTCTTCCGTCAAGAACGTGAATGATATGGTAAAATAACAATGAGAGTTGAGAAGGGCTTCCGTGATTCCGTGCCTTACTCAACTTACCTTGCTTCATGCCAATGGGATTCCGAAATATCTTCATTTCCCAAAAGTGTGATGGTGAGAATGATGATGATCCTCTGGTGTGGTATGCCATGCCATGGCATCACTTATAATATGATTGCTTGTGTGTGTGCGTGTATTTATATTTACCTTTTCTGTCGGTATGGGCTTGTGAAGAAGCAGGAAAATGAAATGGCGGCATGATACACTTAAGCTCATAATTGTGACTGGGAGATAACATAACATATATATATAGATACCATAACATGCACAAGCATTTATTGGCTGCCATATATCATACAACAATTTTGTGGTTTCAACGTGACCTAAACTATTCTCTCTCGTTTTCACTACAGACTCGAATTCTTGTACTCCTACGAAGCCAAAATTGCGTAGAAAGTGAGAGACTCAATCGCATACCTATTATAGCTCAGCTCTGTAATCTAGAAATCAGCAGATTTGTATGAAACAGATTGTTAAGGTACGCACTACGCATTCCATATTTATGTATGCAGAAAAACATACATGGAATGCACTAATTTTGTGAGTGTTGAACCTGAACGTGTAGATATAATCAAAATGGAGCTAAGTCTCATGATAGAAAACATTATTTACTTTCTGTCGTTTTTTATCCTGGCGTGATATGCCAAATTTTCGAGTGAACACACATATCCTGCGTCTATTATCGGTCTAGACTTGTACAAATAGATAAAATTACTACATATCACATGCTATCGTGATTTCTATAAGTACGTATTATGTCCAATTCCCAACATGTCAATTAAATCTCAAGTTGTTATACCTGATTGACTGGAAAAACAAATAGGTTCTACATGTGCTTACTTTTTCGTTTTTACAAGAATTTATTATAAGTATTGGCCACTTGCTACATCACTCGTATTGTCTCGTATGCCACATATAAGAATCTACTCTATCCTACCATAAAAATTGCTAGTTTCAATCACATAAAAGGGGAAAACACATAAAAATGAAAGCGTAGCAGAAAAAAAATCTTGTATCAAAATGAGCATAAAACGAATGTTCACAAAAACGCGACTTTCAAATGATTACCCACTCTAAAAATATCAGGAATAGGTAGTGAAAATAGTGAAATGAAGGATAAGGATACACATAACATACATGGTGGTCTATACCAGAGGTAGGACTGTTTCTATATACAGCTCAGTTAATAGGAGAGATGTGGAATGGACTTGAAAGAAATATGGCATGAGGCTATTCACGCTAATTTAACTTCTTTTGTGAAAATATATATCTATGTACCTTTTATTGTTCAGTCATCGAATTTTTGGAGAGACAAGAAACTATCGTAATGGTAAGAGTAGTAAACTTGATGTAGAGTTTGTGTGCTTTGTGCATTCTTCAGCATGTTTTCTTCTCGCAATTTCTAGATGTATCGTACCGTATTGAGTTTCCTTTTTTATGCTCTTTTGGAGAGAGAGAGAAAAAAAAAGAAATGATTTTTGTAGCTCATTGCATGTCTGGTGAAATAAACTCGGTGAAATAAAGTAGTGTGGCAGTAGTAGTAGTAGGAGAAAAGGAGTTGATATCTCTCTACGTGGTGGATTTATACTGGCACTATCATAAGCATAAAAAAGGGTTCTTATCTGACGATGTTGAGCAGAGGCATTCTGAAGTCATGTCATGACAATCTACGGGTGCCAGTTTAAGCTTCATTGGAGATTGCCACAATATACACTTTTTCTTGCTACAGCTGCCAATGCAATACAGCACACTAAAGAGGGAGCGAAAACCAGAAACTCCAGTTCATGACTTCTGCTCTTCCTCCTCCCAATTCTATTGCAGGCAAAAAGTAAAGGATGCAGAGCACAGCAAAAGCCTTTGAAAATCTTTCATCCATCCGTAAAAACGAGAGAGAGAAAGAGTAAAACGCTTGCGGAGAAATGTCCCAGTATGAAACGAAAGAATACGAAAAAAAAAATCTTACAAAATGTTGCAAATGTATACCTCATCGTGTACAGATATTTATGTGATACCATTTTATATCTATACCAAAATAACTGTGACTTTTTATACCATGATCTGACAGAAGTGTAAAAGATGAGGCATATAAAAAGAAGGTATCGTATATTCGTTTGTTCGAATATCGCATCGTCTCTCCAGAACTCGTTCCACTTTCAAAATTATATAGTGCTATATATATATATGAGATCTTGCCATTTCACAGAACTTGCGAAATCTTTCATTTGCTAAGAAAAATATTTTTGAGCTTACGTACTTTAGGAGTGAAGTATAATATAATATGTAACATCAGCAGCATCACTTTTTTACGGTTAGTCTTTAGCCTTTTGCCCTCTTGTTCGTTTCGTAATATATCTGCCAGCGACACACTCTTTTAGTACGCTCATATATAAGCTGTTGCAGTTGATCCGGAAAAGGATAAGTCAAATTTCTGCGTGGTGATTTGTTCCTACTTTTTTGGCACTTTCTGTGATTCGATCGTAAAAAAACAAGTCGTCCTCAGACTCAGAAAGGGAACAACGCGACGTCAATACGTATTCTCCTGACTAGGCGAGGATCATAAAGTGAAATTGGTATATTTTTAACTTTCGAGAAAATTAAATACAAAACGGAAAGAGGAGCGGAGTGTGGAAGCAGTGAATGATCAGTAAAGGCACAAAAAGGACGTTGATGATGTGTTCGTAAATTTCTTTCCCTGAAGTGTCAAGCTAATGTATCTGATGTCGACGTCGACTCTTTGGAGATTGAGGGTGACTCAAGGATGAGGAGGTTTCAACATTCATTCATTGATTCGCTGTGATTTCACGACTGCCTTCTGTCTTGGCGATGCATCTTTCTTGGATTTATTCAATCCTTTTTAATTTTCTCAGAACGAGAATTCGTCCTTACATATCTTTAGCTAAGGTTGGATGGAGTTGAATTGAAGTATTGTCATTCATTGTACGTCTCTTCTGAACATCGGTTATGCATGCTGTTTTGTAGTTTTTTCTTGTTGCAACTCAAAAACATTTTATCCAGGGTAAAAGTCATTTCGATTTGATTAGATTTCTTGGAATGTTATGCAGAAAATGGTTTGGGTTGTTTAGAACCTTTTAGAAAAGACGAAGAATTTGTGCAACTTCCCATTGCATCACCTACCAAATGCCAAATACATATTAACAACAGCTCATAAAATGTTTGCTACTGTCATTTTAAGTGGATATTCAGCACGTTTTCCAAAATCCTGGTAGAATGAGTGAGAAATGAGGCAATAAACCAACTAAAATGATGAATGATGAGGACTCTAGGCTGACAAGCTAACTTTTGTGAAAATGAATATAAAATTCGCTTCTTTATATGTTCTGAAAAAGGCAAAGGATTAGTCACAAACTTGTTACAAGTTGGATTTACATATATACAGATGTTAGCAGGTGATTTTGTTCTTTTGCCAGAGCTTATAGTTAACAATAATATTATGTCGTCCATCGCACTCTTGAAACTAGTGGCTAAATACTTTATAGTTCTTGTTCTTACATGTGTCATGTACAGAACAAGAACCCTCCGTAAAAAATGTCAGTTTTTCAGGTATTTTGCCCTTCGCCAATTAATTATCAGGCAGCTTGCAGTCTTGCAATGAACCATCTAATAACTTATATCTGACGTAAGTCGGCCTTCTAGGAATATCTATTACATACTTAATTTGACGAGGAAGATGGAGCCGGATTTTTTAGGAAAAAATATATATGCCTTAGACTTTTCAGGTAGCACGCCACGACTTTTGTGGCTCACAGCAAGAAATAAGTATAACATCATCATAAGTTGGTAATGTAAATTACATGAAATATTGCAAAGAATCTCCACTATACATTCTCTCCAGCAGTGAAATGCTATCGGACACAGTTTGCAGCAGTAGCGAACAAGTTTATCCGGTTAGCATAAAAATAAAAAGGATTGGGGTAATTTAATGTTGGTCACTCCTTCACCAGCAAATCCTTATTCTTCCCCGCTGGCAAACATTTTTACACTTTACACCTGTTCCAGCCACTGTCTGTATACATAACTTCATGTAATCATACAGATTTAGCAGCGTGAAGTTTTTAGGAGAGGGCTGAGTCGTCTTGTTCTTGTTGTATCTTACTCCTTCAATTTATGAACAAGCATGCATAATTATCTTCTCCTACATGATACATATTATATATACTTATGCTGAATAGGGGCCACTGCTGATTCATGGTTAACCAAATAATAATAAAAGTTTGTGACATTTGAAGTAACATGTTAAGTTATTGCGGCAAACGTAATGAAAATGCAATAAATTTTACGTGAAATTGTAATTGCAGGTTATTAAGGAATCGGTGTTGCACCCCTTATGAATATTTATGAACATAATAATAATAAGATGAACAACAGTGTAAACCGTTTCTCAGTTTGAAAACCACATCTTCCTGCTAAAACGCATCTCAGCAGAACCAGATCTGAAAACATTTGAAAACTATATACTTTGTGGTTTTATAACGTATAATAATCGTATACCAATATACCTACCTACCTATTAGTTCATGAGTTCCTTTTCCAGTCAAACAAGAAACGTTGGTCATTTGCATCCAATATTTTGTGTTAGTATTCCATGATACTGTTTGATTTGAGGCAATTTTCTATCATTTGAAAAACCATGTATAGTAAAACTGAACTACATATAGGCGAATCTGATGAATACAAACTAAGTTCGGAGATATACACATTATTTTGCATTTCATGTAAGTTTGAAGTTGTAAATATGTAGTCTTTGATACTTTTTATTTCATTATTTATCACCAGACAAAAAGAACAAGCATGTTGAGTTGAAATGTGATGAAATGAAGTAATACTCACACGCGTTATCTTAAAAATGTCTATGGTTTCTTCCTTCTTTACTTGTACTTTCATTTTCAAGTCTACCTGATCACTATTCCATTTCATTCAAAGCAAAGCCTTTTTCATATTCAATCCTCCCAGTTGAAAATCCTTTGATGTGAAGAGCGTTACAAGGGATTAGTATTTCTTCACAATCTTCTTCTTTTTTTCTCTCTCTCTTTCTTTCTCGTATTTCAATGGATTTTGGATTTACATAAATCTCACTATTTTCATCTTCCTTACCTCCTTAATTTTTTTCTTATTCGCCAGAGTATGGTTTGAAGGACAAGTGTGGAGCATCTGTGCATATTCCCAATACAATTTTTCATGATTTCTTTTCTCTCTTTATTCTTTGGCCAAAAGCAAAATTTATTTCTCTTTCCTACATGCCGCGTTCCTGCTAACTATCAAAATGTAGTATAATATATGAGAGAGGAATGCATTAGTGTCTTCCATAGTGGTCCTTTAGTTTTTGTTAAAAAAGTGAACATGTTTATCCATATACCTATTACTTATGTGTGTTGCTGGGCATATGTTTGCGTATGCAATGAGAATGAATGCACATATTATGCCTTTTGAAAAAAAAACTGAAAAGAATTGGAAGGCAGGCTCAATCTTTTAATCCTCCAGGACATGTACATGACACATTATTACATGAGCAAAAGAAAGAGAAATGAGAAGATATGTGTATATTTGAAGCTTAAAGTATTATTTACGCTTTTCTGACTCCACGATTAAACTAAAAATCTTGTCAAGTAGGTATAAAAAAGTGGCAGAACATGGATAATAAATGATATGATGATGATGAATATATTAAATGAACGCGAAAAATTCATTATCCCCCATCACAGTAAAATTGTGGGGTTTAGGTATAAAACTACCACATTCAAAACATGTCAGCGATAATGTACATTCTTTCAACACATCTAATATCACAACACGACCTAACGTCTAAGCTGAATATGTTTTTTATCGGTGATAACAGATAACCAATACTGAATGTCATGAAAGGTGTATTAATTGCATTCAGCTGAATACGTGTGTATGAATTGATAGTTTCTCACGTGAAAAGTGGTAAGATGATGAGCACAGATGTTGCGAGGTGTTAAAGGAGTGTAAGAAAATAAAAAATATCCTTCAACATGTCCATCTATCTCAAAATAACACCACCAGATTCTAAGTGGTGAATAGGTGAGCGTGAGAAAAAATAGCACATCTCACATCTCCTATGGTGCTGATTCTTTCCATGTGGAGTATGGAGTCTTAACCCACATATTGAGAAATCTTTAAAAAAAAGTCCACATATATAATATGTATAATATTTTACATTGTATATAGGAGCACATTTTATTAGTATGCATTGACTTTTTTTTCGGGTTCGAGGGAGCATATCTCTCGCAAATACGCCACCGTCACGATACCGCATTCACATACCGAATTCTTTTTACACTTGCAAAACTACACACCGTCACAAGTCACCAACACCAGCCAACCAAGCCAACCAAACCACAGACAGGCAGATTCAACTCTTGTAATACGATGTGGGGCGCAGAGGTTGTCTCATAACATAACAGAAGCATAAAAAATAGGGGAAAAAGTAATAATATGGCTGCATCTCATTAGAATATAATTTTCTGACATCCAATTTAAATTCCACGACCGTCTCACTCTCATCTCCCAACCTCTTCTTTTTTTACATGTAATGTAATGCATTTTCTCAAAAGGAGAAAAGAGTAATATTATAAACTACAGAAGTCATCCCCTTGTCATCATCATCATAATATAATCTTCTTTGCTTCTGCTAACATGATCTCTTACAAAAGTGCACTACTACTGCTGCTCCTATAAACATATACATTTACTCAAGCTAGCCATGTATTCATGTATGTAGGGCAGGGCAGAACACAAACAGAGTGGCGAGTGGATGAGCATAAAAATAAAAGTAAGGAGAATACTTGTGCTCTTCTCCTCTTTGAAACACAATACATTTTTTTTTGCAAAAGAAAAACGCATTACCACAGTTTTCAATTACAGTTTCATTGCTCTCCTCAAATGTCAGAATTTCGATGAGAAAAAAAGTAATGGGCTGTTGAGCAGAATAGGCGTAGCAGTAGTTTCAGTGAATCTGGTATATCAGATGTATATGATTATATCTTGTAAAGAGATACTTAGTGTAAGCGTCCCACTTTTAAATATAACACACACACCACCAACACCAACCTCACCAAGTGCGTTATGTAATTTTTTTTAGGGAAAGGAGGAGAATGAGAAGCTTGTGTAAGATGAGCATTCAAGTGTGTTCTGTAGT
The DNA here is from genome assembly GCA_964034955.1 of Orchesella flavescens. NCBI lineage: Eukaryota > Metazoa > Arthropoda > Collembola > Entomobryomorpha > Orchesellidae > Orchesella > Orchesella flavescens. The sequence continues at coordinate 11,642,951 of OZ035957.1, forward strand.
AGGTGTAATAAATACGACATATTTTTATACAAAGGGACAGGTAATATTACATATACGCAGTCAATTGTTTGGTATTATGGAGTGCAATGGCCAGAATGCTAGTGCTATTTTGAAAACATGATTTTTTGGAGGAAATGTAGATATTATAGGTGGTGGTTGCTGAAGTCGGTGCTACACTAGTTGTATGAGTTACTGGGGAAAGAAGTGGGAGCGTTGGTTTGGTAGCTATTTTAACAAGCCCATACATTTCATTTGAGGAGGTGCACTGTGTCGGTTTGGTGATGATGATGATGATGACGATGTTGGCTAGCACAGCTTTATACTTTTTATGTAATACTACTCTTTTCCTCTAGTCTGTGGCCCAAGAAGAAGAAAGTCTTGAGAGACAGTGTGGAACTGCACACTAGATTTCTTGGGCGGGGTAGCAGAGAGCAATAAAGATAAATAATTTACAAGTAGCAAAGGAACGACTGTCGCCAACTATAAGAACGACTCATGGAAGAACACACATCAAGAGGAGATGTGGTGTGGTGGTGGTGGTGGTAGTAGTAGTAGTAGCATTTTGGTACCTTAGTACAAAAACAGCTTCCCCATTCCAAACGCTAACCATCATCATTATCTGGAGAGTAAAGGAAAAAGAGAAAAACGAAAGAGTTAAGGTTTAGGCTGGGGAATATGGAATAATAACATAACATGCATGTATATAACTAGTAGTTCAGAGTGGAAACAAGGATTTGGATAGCTTCTGTTCTTCCGAAATACGTTAGTAATTGCAATAAGCTCTTCTCTCTTATGGTAAAGATGATGTTGATAAGGATTGTGTGATGGAGATGTATGTATATATATCTGTACTTACACGCACTTGTATGCTTTAAATATAATCTTTTGGAAGAAAACACGACTGGTTAAGCACAGCTTTCATTTTTTCACTTTAATGTAGTGAAAGAAAGTTTTTTCCCTTGTGGTTTTGATTTGCAAGACTAAAATCATTAAATCTCAGTGGTCGACAGTATCATGCTGTGTGAAGAAGGTAACTAATCTTGGAGAATAGTTGAGGATATGGATATAAAATGATATGAAACTGCATCATCCAACGTACTACACGGCGTATGAGCCAAAAGCTGCTGCATTGCTTACATTTGAGCCAAATATAGTGTGTTTACATAATATTTTCCTTGAAATAATTTGGCTGGCTTTCTGGAACAGTTTAGAATGGTTCCATTCAACTTTTTTCTCCGTATTCGTATTGATCACGAAGTTTGGTAACCAAAATGTGTTTCCAATCAAAGAAACAACATTAAATTTATGTAACTTGTTTTTAAAAACAAACGCAGCACTTATGAAAGCTTCCAATTTTTCCAAGAAACAAGAAAAACTGATGAACAAGGGCAATGGGTAACTAGTCACCAGTTACCACTACCATAATCACCATTAGGCACCATCCGACCTCAATCACCACCACACCACAAAGAGCTTCAATAGAAACGAAAGATCACAGTGATAACAACCTACACAATATGTGCTATAGGCAAAGAGTAAACTTTACAGATTATGGGAACTCATTTAAATGTGAGAATTATTCCGATTGCCTAGATTTAAGGGATCAATTTGAAACCTCATAAAACTAGTTATTTCAACGCTTCCCTTCCTTGCCCTCAACATCTCTCTTCTTACTCTATATTGGAAATGTGTGGCGTGGTAGTGGCTACTTTTCGTGCAAGCTATATAGTATCATTCAATGAAAATTTGTAATGAAAATGATGACTCCAAAGTCCAAACCCATGACTATTGGGTAGTGCATGGCCCTAACTACTCACATTCAAGTGATGTTCGTTAAAGCCGCTCACTTACTTTATCGATGGTATAATGCTACAATTCCCAATTGCATTGTACCACTAACTCACTTTCTTTCTTTCTCTTTTACTTTCCCCTACCACTAATATAGCTTCAATCGTTTCTTGAGGCGCAAAGGGAAACCATCACCCTTAATGTATTATCTTCTTCATGAAACTGCCGCTGGATACTCCAGGATTTACTCCAAGGCTCTTCTACCAATTTTCCAATATCGCATTTAACATGTATATACATAATAATATAATGTAAGATTTCCGGTAAAATCATTTTGTACAAACAATGAGAAAAGGAAGGAAAAATGAGGGGAACAAGCCAAAGCGCCAAGCCTGGTGGAATCACTCTCATCCATTAGCGCGATCAAGATGATGACGGCCGATTTGAAAAGTTTGAAGAGAAAGAAAGAGAATATATATATATTCCCTCGTTTTACGCACATTCATCGTAAGGGACTCATCTCAAACTCTCTCTGTTCTTATAGCGGATGGTGATGGGTATCATGAATAGTCTGAAAAAAAATCCAGGCCAAAACGAGAAAAAGTGAGAAAGTCCTTCTAACTTTTTGTTCTTCATGGTTTTTTATTGGAGTCACCATAGGATGTGTATATCGTTATCCAAGCCAAAGATTGGTTAAGGACCCATCTAAAAGCATATTATTAAGTTGTATATGTATGCAAAAGCTATAGAATTATTATTATTATTATTATCACAAAGATAACTTTATGAGCTCATATGAGCACAGTTCAAGTAAGAAAGCACGAAGTATGATGGGACTTTACTCCACAGAGTTTTGCAAAAAAGAAAAAAAACGGGCGGAAAAATCTGTGTTCCACAATGTTATACAGACTTATATACATCTAGCAAAAGAGAGAGAGAAATGAAGCATATTATATGAGAGTAGTTACGTAAGAAATGCCCATAAATGGAACAAGAAGGGAAAAATAGTAGAAAAAATTGGCAGAGTCGTTTCTTGTCATGTCTCCGTCTAATAAAAATCTAGAGAGCTAAGCTTATTCTAGTCAGGGAGGACACATTCCTAGGATTGTCGAGGCTAATTCCGACATCAGTCTCCAACAACTTTCACACTGGAGCTGTGTGTGGCAAACGCAAACTCCGCACTATGGTTCACACTTTCCCCAGTCCTCCTAACTTCGTATTATTTAAAAGGTCGAAAAACTGGTGAAAAAGGGAACAAGACAGACTGCTAGCAGGCCATATAAAAAGAAACGAACTACTGCTGACGATCGAAGAAATAGCATAAAGTAGCCTATTCAAGCAGTTTTATAGGTATATTTATACACATTTCGGGGCTAGTTCCGTATGTGTCTGGATGAATTTTATATCCTTCGTTTGTACCGTATTTTATGAGGAAAATTGAAGCAAGATCTTGATCGTTATATTATGCTATAAATACTATGCTCATAACGGTGGACCGGTGGTAGAAGTAGCCGAACTAGAGTTACGTGACAGGGGTCATGGTGGATTTCTAACTAACTCCACCTGACTTTTTTTTCATTAATTTAGGCACTGTGATCTCACAGCACATCTGCCCACGCTCTAACAACTAGAACTATGAGATGAGATGTGTTATGGACGGACACAGAGTCTAGTTACGTCACATACATAACAAATTTCGTCTTAGTATCATGTGATCATAACAATTACAACGGCACGTTCTTTTAGAACAGTCAAGTGCCGTCTCCATCTCGTTGCTCGACGAGAGGTTATTGAAACCACTATTTGAGCTGAACATAATATTTTTTTGAGTATTGGGAACTACTACGGACAGTATCAAGTATCATAGGGACAATTGGGATATCCTCTAAAAAAATTAGGTATTTTTTATGAGTCGTGTAGTTACTAGTATATATACTTGGAATTGTATGGCATAGTCTGTTTGTTTAATATCCATATGTCGCGTCTTTTTAAGGTTTAAGATGACATGACACAGAGCGGCTGATACAGAATCCAAATTTTTTCTCCGCTCAATGCTTATCAATTTTCTTAGCTAGAGAGAGGAATGGCCATGTTCTGTCGTAAGAGATAAAGGAACTTGTCGTGCAGTGCATGCTCTAGCGCATTGATCCTGGATATATCGGTCTTGGATAATTGACTTCAAATAGAAAGGGATGGAAGAGAAAACCAAGAGACAATCGTTTTCTCTCAGGCTTTGAGGCTGGGGTGAAAAATATAAAATGCCAGGGAGAGTAGTAGATGCATTGACATATATTGAAGGATGGATTGCCTTTAGTTGCAAGACAATTCTGGCGTGAGATTCTGGGCGACATTGATAGATTTTTAAGTTGAGAGTTTTCGTAGCCCAATATTTTTGTACGGGGAAAGAAAAGGAAGCACCAGCAAAAGACAAATACATAATATGTTCGGGTACGGCTTTTCTGAACTCTTCGATAATATAGAATTTCTATAAAAAATAGATTGAATTTCATTTAGCAATGTTTAACAATCCTCTCTTCATTACGTGTTTCTATTTTTTGCGTTCACATCGAACTCGCCCTGCGTATAAATTCAGACTTTATGTAAATCATACATACACAAAATATACATTTCACGGCATTTTTATGGTGTGGGTGAGTCTACAAGATCCCCAAGATTATCCAATTACTAAACACTAGGATTCGAGAGGTCAACACTTTGCAATGTACGTTTTCTCTCAAGCATCCAATTTCTACAAATAGCTGTCAGTTACCGTTTTTGTTTTGGTCTTTCCAGTGAGCGATGCTGATGTATTTTCCCCATAGTTCGTTTTGAAATGTGAAAGCTATATTATATGCTATCACTTCCATTGAGCGTCTCAGGGGATGTATCAGAAGCATATATATAATGTATTTTATTTCATACGTCCAGTCCACATAACCTACCGTAGTCGCATCTTAAACGAAACAATACGTCAAAATGCCATCGTATAAGACATGATGGAAGAGAAAATCCATAATTCACATCGGTAGACACGACATGCTGTTGCAGTATCGAAGCTATTGAATCGTGTAGGTGGTAGTAATATATTAAACAAGCTAGCTACACTGGAAAAACTAGAACTACTTGTGATATTTTGGTAAGTGTTTCGTTGTTTCTTCGCAAAATATTCCATCTGATCTGAGGCATTTTGAGAGCAAGCCATTTGTACTTACAATTAGTAACAACAACAACACAGCAGCTAGTACATGATTTAAGAGAGCAGTGACTTTATTATTCACTCATTCACCACACTTCATGAATGGACATGTATTTGAAAATGCTTGGATATTCCAAAAGGATTTCGTCAAGCAATCAACCTATACCCAACGAGTCAACGAGTAAAAACTGTTGACTAAGTAAAAACAATAAACAAGTTTTTGAATCTCTTTCGATAAAAATGTAATGTTGGGTTTGTCGTCAGTTCTTACTGCACTGTTAAAATACGCTCAGTCAGAATGCATGAATGCATGTGTCAATAGCGTCACAAGGCACTCGTTATTGTTCTCGTTCTTTATCACACAAATCTAAACTGGAGCTAGGAGATGGCCTATCTCACTTTTTCAGTGAAAGTATAAGTAGAGTGCATAATATTATCCAATGTGCGTTATCTGGTTTCCTTATCTTGAGCTCATTCAACTCATGTCATTACATCCGTTATCTCATTCAAGTATCTATGAAACCGTGACCCGTACACCATAACATGTAGGTATCAAACTGAGGTGTTATCTTGCTGGCATCACAAACGAAGTTAATAGTCTTCGTTTTAGATTATCAAGCTCATGCCTTCATATATGTATGTCTTTCATACTTTCTCCAATAATGATATCATAGCAAAAAGAAAGAAACTTCCCGAAAGAGATCACGTTCAGCCCTTTATATAAAGTATATACGGTATGTAGTATATACTTTGAAAGTATGTGTTTGTGGAACATTTCGGTAATGTACACTCTTTCATGGTAAATGACCCAGGATAACGGAGGCCAAAATCTATGAAATGGCTGGAAAGGAAAATTCACTTTCAATAATGAAAGCAAAACCCTCCAAGTTCATTTCCAGAGATGAGGATGATGATCCGAATTTTCACCCATTGTTGAAAATAGGCTGAGCTCACTGGTTTCAAATGGAGACTTCCAGCTAACTGATTGTACATTTGGTTTCGCTCACTAAGCCAGTATAGAGATGAATTTTTCGTATCTATTCATGTCACTATTTTCAATCTCCTAAAAAATTTCGATTCATTTCATCCAGGTTGCTTGATGGATTTCATATAAAAGCATTTTCCCTCAGCTTTTCCAAGAATATGTAAAGCGTATTTGCTTCATAAAAACCAAATTCATCACAACTACTTTTACGTCAAAAGTACATGAAGCATATTAATTAGTAACCGTATTTCAGTCTTCTGTTTAAAAAAATGCTACGTGTTACCTCATCCAGTGAAGGATGGAAGAAGAATGAAAGCGTGTTGAGTTGAAGCCAACAACTCGACCCTTTTTCCTTTATACAAGCGCGAACATTTTCTACGAAGTGGAAATGTAAATTTGAAACGGATGCAAATGAAATGTCGTTAATCCGGTGTTTGTAACCTGACATCAGAATGAGTTGTGTTGAAACTGCAGCGAGCACTACTACGCAGCATAGACAAAAGCAAAAACGGAACTTTTCCTACATACATCTTAGGCAGTACCTCCATCAGTTTCGTCGAAGTACATGTTTCATGTTTAGATTTCATTAAGAGTCTTAAAGCAACAGTCGACGAAGTAGCGAGAAACTAGCTCTACAGAATCCACATTGCATGTCAAACACCAGGCTACCATCACCACCGCTCTAATCATACTTTTTAGTCCTTCTTTTATTTTCTCCTTATGACGAGCTAAAACTCTGGTAATGAGCATCTGTCGAGATATTGATAAGCTCATCATAACACAAAACATTGACTGTTGCATACACACGTACCACTTTACATTTTCAAGAGCGATAGCGAATAATTACGTGCTCACTTCTCCGTAATAAGAATCTGGCGAGATAGTGTTAGCCAAAGGTGTACACAACATTATATCCCGCTACCCGTTTTAAGCCGAATTATGAGTACCTAAGTCCTTTTTCATTGCGTATACAAATATATATGTGCATATATTATGTATTAAAATATTCCACCAAAAAATAGAAAATTTATAAACATCAGCAACTATACACACACTATCTCAGAGAAAGAGCTCTAATTAAAATTTCTAATTAGAACAGGAGCTTTTTCTTTACTTGCCTAATTCGTATGCGTTTGCTTGTGTCTACTTAGCTAATTCTTATATGCTCACTCTTTTCATCCATCTTTAGCGCGGTGAGTATAGTATATACTATATATAGCATGCCGTGCTGCGAGAAAGATAAAAACTTTACTGCTGCTGGAGAAAGCAGAAGAATATCCGAGTCCTGCTACCACTCATCAGTAGCAATAGCAAAAGAAGCATTTTACTAGCAGTATCATCCTCATCATCATCCTGTTCATATCACAAGTGAAAAAGTACATGGAATAGTTGGGGAAAAGTTTACTACTTTGGTTGAGAGATAGAAAGCTTTTAGAGCTGGTTGATAAAAAGCTACACACACAAAATAAAAAGAAGGTGGGATACTTTTCTCAACAAAGCAGCTGACTTTCTCAGTGTCTTACTAAAATATTCCAGTTTTGTTCAGTAGTGGTAGTAGCAGCAGCAGTAGCAGTCCTCTTCTCTGAGTGGAGATACGCACCTACCTTTCTTTATTTGCTACGAAACTATTGCTAACTGATGATACTGATGATGATGATGATGATGGTAGGCTTTACTACCAAAGTATTTTCCCCTGACTTCCAAGGAAAAAGGACTTAAGACAAGAAGGAAGTCGTTTTTGCTTTGCATAAAATGCTTACAAGGGTATCGTAAGACTATTACCCAAACATATAATAATAGTTTCAAAAACTGATACCGACTGAGAAGAGTGTGGAGACCATGTTGACGATAGGAAGAAACTAGACGAGGATGATTGTTATAGATAAAAAGTTGTATGTTTACAGTTGAAGCACGAGTTTTATGAATTTTTAACATTTTCTCCTCCCTGGACTTACTTTGCTCTGAAGATATTTCATTAAATGAGCTTTTGTCTTTTCTCATCGAGCTACTTCTTGGAATACATTGCTTGCTGCTGCTGATAGAAAAAAAGGAGTCGACGAGGACGACAAGAAATTCGGGCATATTAAGTGACTACAAGTAAAACGTAGGCCACACGTAAAAGTAAATGCTTCCCGCAATCTCACGTTCGTTTCCTTCATCCATTTTATATTGCTATAATATCAACTTCCATCCATATGTGTGGGTACTCTTTCCAACGCTGATACTTTTCTCCTCAGCTTTTACTCATTATTATTCCTTTTTTCTATAAAAGGCGACGGGTATTTAATCAGTCGACGATTGTTCCCGAAAAAGAAAAAAATGAAGAAAAAAAGTGAAAGTGTGGGAGAGGAGAAAGATGCTAGTGATTCCGGGAAACTCTTGGCATAGTATAGTCACTTTGTGCTGTCTCTCTTCTTTTTCCTCCGCGCAAATATTTACAAAGCGAGGAAATCTAATTTCATTAAAACTTCTTTCATTAGAAACTTGGAAAAAGGGCCTGCGTTAGCGGGCAACTAATAATGATACTGACTTTTGGTATTGCACTAATACTCCTTTTCTCACTCTCACGCTTTGTGTGTGTGTGAGCAAGAGGCAGGAGCATACTAGCACTGGCTATATATAGCTTCAACACTTGAATTGAATCTGAGAGCTGGGTAGCAGCAAACCGTTATGTTGGCACATTTCATGACACCAAGAGGATGACAAAAACAAGTGGAAAAAGATACAAAGAATGTGAAAATTAAAATAAAATTCCAAGATAAAATAAGTTTAATGTGAATAGTTGACACTACAATAAAGGTAGCATAAATACGGTGTCACTATTCAAAAAAATAAAAATGTTCAAACATTAACGGAATTCGCATTTTACTCATTGAAATCGCGAAAAATGAACTTGATCTCCTAATATTATGCTCACGTATATTGTTTGTTCCTTCAGAACGTATAACCAATGTTCATGTGTAAAGATTTTATGACAAATGCGTTTGTAGGTGCTATTCTTGTGTTAGCATTTCTCTACGTGTAAAAGTATGTGATTGAGAGGAAGAGTTAAAGTGTATAATCTGTTTTCTATATGGGAAGGTATAATACCCATAATGTGAGTCCTTCAACATGAGAAAGAGAAGAAGGGCAAAGAGTCGTTCTCCGTTTGTCTTCGTGCGTGGTTGTACATTTCCAATTGGCTGTCAATATTCTAAATTTCTAAAATATAAATACTTCTAAAATTCCAGCTTCTACGTTTCCTAAAATTAAAGTGAACATATTGGAATTCATTTACTAACTAAACCTAATATTTCTTGTGCCTATTCATATCATTTATTGAGTAGGAAATGTGTTCTTTTATTTCATAAATCATCATCATCAAACCCCAACTCATACAACATCCTTAAATACTAAACTATCACGATAGAAAATCCCCTAAACATACTCACACCATATATCTGTTTCAATGTAAAAGCATATGGGAAATAATTAGATCTCTCTCAGTTTCAACCCTGAAAGTAGACAGGTACAAGAACAGAGAAAATAGGTGAAAGCCGTTTTAAGCTCTAAAAAGGAGCCTTCAACAACTTTCTCCCTAAACAACTGTATGATTTCATATTTTCGTCTCGTCAAAAGAGCGAATATTTCCCTTTTCTTTGATGGGTTCAAAAAAAATTCAAAAGCTCACGAAAAATTTACATACTTTGTAGATAAATCTAGTTTACATTTGCGATTACTCCCTTATGCATGTAGGTATTGAGAGAAACAAGCACAAAATGGCTAGTAAAAAAGTTGATGGAATCATGTTTTTGAATACAAAATTTACTAAAAAGTATCCTATCTAGTGTGGATAACCCTTTAACTATGCCTGATACTTATGATGTATACACGTATCGCTCATGTATCAAGAAAATACGAAAAACATGCTGTTAGGACTATTATGCTCGGAAAATATGATGTTGCGTATGACTAGAAATGAGTGTACGGAGGAGCACTACTGTTGATGATTATTGGTGTTGTCTCGGGATCCAACTGTCCCTTTCCATTTATTCAGTCTACCTTATATACTACTCACAAGATTACATAATTATATGTAAACGTTTGCAACTCCGATCACACCACCATAGTGGGTACTTGACCGGTCATTGGTCGTTCCCACGCTGCCGTTATGTCAACATAACGGGACACTGGGTCAATGCAGTGCATTGCCCTGACCAGCTGAGCCTGATGCAATAACGCATAAACCATAGCCCACGACAAATCTCATGTCATCATCATCATCATTGCATCAGCAAATAGGTACACAGATACATTCATACATTTCTCATGTTAGCTATTTACATAAATATACTTCTCCCTAACACACCAACACACAGAAAAGCTTCAGCTCCTGCTGAAGCAGTGCTGATAATTATTTCTATCCAGATATACCTATAACCCTTAAGGTAATATATTATTTTAACAAAAATAACGAAACGTGACTTAAATCAAATATATTTAACGTAACCATGAAAAACCATACAATCTAGTTAATTACTTTTCCCAACTAAATTCTAAAAATGATGTGTTGGGGATATAATTAATTACAAACCTAAATTACAATAACACGCTCACATAGACTTATTATAACAACTCACTGTGAGATATATCTATAATTTCAACTACTTAGCTATCAATCCTACAAGCATCTTATCACCATTACAGAACCTATATTCTTAATTATTACATTTTAGTTTGCTATAACTACCTAATCAAATACAAATCACGTTTATAATATTATAAATTATAATGCTAAATTAAATATGCTTGATCGAGAATCCAGATCATGGTCGCCATTGGGTGCTGCTAGTCAATGCTTGAAAGAGATGAAAATTTGCAAAATCATGAAATTCTTTGGGGACTTAAGGGATCCTGGGGGTTCACCTCCACCAAACGTAGCGTAGCACCTGCAACGCTCCTCTGGGCTCCGCAAATTACGCAGATAAAGTTGAGTAGTAAATCCAATGGACTGCAACAACGTCCTTAGAATGGGTTGACGGATGTGATCGAAGCCAACATTGACCTAGGGGTTGTCTGGCAACAGGGACTTATCTCAAAATTGTGGCCTGATCCAATATTCAGGCATGCGACTGGGCTACTTAAAAATTACAATAAAAGTCATTTGAAAAACAATTAGGTAGTGCACTCATCAAAATACAATTCGTCCAATTACCCATATGTACCTATAATACCAAAAAAAACGAAGGATTAGCATAGAAATATACCAAAACTAAGTTATATAAAGCATCAGAAAAGAATGTCTTATAGTAACCGTGTTGTATTTATATTAATTTCATGCTAATTGTACCTGACCGAACCACAGGCGAATTACACCAGCGTTCCGTGTAACATAAAACTAGTAAATACCTACTTATACATACCTCCATATCACCATAATTTACACAAGCAATGGTCACACTGAAAAAAAATGCAAAACTACCAGTATCAACAACCTTTTAAAGCTGTATAATATGATGCATGTGATACCGTACCGAATTCCAAATAGTTCCGAAATGTAAAGTCTCTCAATACCCGGGCATTAGTAGCATGAAATATCACAAAACTACATGCCATACATTTAACAAAATCACAAGTCAACTACCTTTTCACAGAAGCTCAAAAGAAACAAACGTTTCTATTCTCAAAATTTCGACGAATATCTCCAATTCATACCGAATTCTGACTGCTCATTCATTGTAAAAACCAATTGTTTCCCAGATACGCAAGAAAACAAGAGAGTCAAATCAGTCATCCAGCTGCTCATTTAAAATCTCATATTGCCTGTAACATAGTCACAGCTCATTGGTCATAACTACACCGAAAGAAACGCCTCCGATCTGGATTAATTTCCTGTAACATAGATCTCAGCTTATGCACTAATTAGCACAGAATCTGGATATGATACCTATTTGTCTCAACCTTCTTACATATACATAACATGATCATCTGGCTTTGTAAGTCAACTGCAATCATGGACAACTGTGATGTGCACTTCACAGACCTTGATACACACAGAAAACTTTAAAAGCGTCGTGGCCACGAACTCAGATGTGTTTATTCTTCTCAAAAATAATCGTTATTCCTCTGTGAAGTTTAGCTTCTTACAAATTTTGCTATCCTACTATAATGCCTTGTGAAAAGTCGTTCAGCAGGTCATTGACTTAATGAATTCGAAATGCACTCGGTACCAACGTCGTAAAATCATGCGATGACATAAAAAACTACAGCTAAACCCGAGCTTCCTAATGAAAACTCATGCTCCACCGACTGAGTTAACCGGGCACACAACGAAAATTATACAAATTCATCTACAGCTTGTTATATGTTACGGGAAAACATGTTCAAGTTATGGGGAAGAACCGTCTTTCCTTTGCAGATTTACAATGTAATTATGCATTGCCATACTACAGTACCTAACTGCTTCATAATAACACTGCGTATTGCAGCAATCAAACGGATACTATGCAGCACCAGTACCAAAACAATTAATGTGCAAAAAATCTTACCACGTCGTGAGCTGAATTCTGCCATAAACTATATAGTATTATATATAGTATTATAATTTACCAAACGTTGATCCCTATCCATCCTTTCGTTTATAGGAAGCGGTCTCCCTAGCTGGGCTGAAATCAGTCGTAAGCCTCCATATAGTTATTTCTGCAGTCTTCGCAGTAGTCCCGGTCATCCTCAGGAAATTCATTTTCGTCTTGTCCACCACTCGCTTCTTCCTCTTGAAGAGTCAATGCCTCGTCGAGCTGCTGATTTAGTTTTGCAAGAGCTTTCATACTTTCTTGAAAGGCGATGGATCGCTCCTCCTCCATTTTCTGTATGTCGTTTGCAAATATTTGTTTGACCAACCCAGTGGTAGGTACGACATCTTTCTTCTCCGTGTTGGGTGTATTGGACTCGTACTCATTCACGATTTTCATAAGCTTGTCGTATGTGTCGGGAATTCCCTTGCAAGTGATGTACATGCCAATTCCTCTATCGAGCCGCCTAATCATTACCTTCACCAAATCTGCTTCCTTATCGTCATCCCAATCGTCACGGAGTAAAAATCGTACTCGCTGCAAAAATCTGGACGGTCTCATCTCGGGTGGCTGGTATTGACTCAAGACTTCTATTAATCCAAATGCTTCATCTTCTTCCATGGGACAGTTACGTATAAAAGATTCCGTAAACTGGCCAAATGATATTTTGTCATCCACCAACTGCTCCTTGTGAATGCTCAGATATTGTTTCGCCAGTTCATTCTCTATAACAAGAGGCAAAAGTGCTTTCAAACGCTTCTCCTCATGACCGAAAAGTTTACCCCATAGCTGTAACTCGAAGATAAATTCCTTCAAGTTAGATTTAGTAAGCGTGCGGTTAAATTTAATTTCAACGGGACCATTTGAAGCCATAATAGCTTAACTTTCTAGTGCCCGAAATCTAAAAGTTTACTGGGGAAATACGAGAAACTCAGATTTTTTGAGTTCACTTTAACTGGTTGGCGGACCAAACTATCTCCCGAGTCCGAAATTCGGAAACTTGTGAAAAGAAGAAAAAAAAACTTTAAATATTTTTAACACTCGCTTGTTCTGTAAAGGAGAGGTGATAGAACGAAAGCCAATCTCCACCAACTTGTTAGGACTATTATGCTCGGAAAATATGATGTTGCGTATGACTAGAAATGAGTGTACGGAGGAGCACTACTGTTGATGATTATTGGTGTTGTCTCGGGATCCAACTGTCCCTTTCCATTTATTCAGTCTACCTTATATACTACTCACAAGATTACATAATTATATGTAAACGTTTGCAACTCCGATCACACCACCATAGTGGGTACTTGACCGGTCATTGGTCGTTCCCACGCTGCCGTTATGTCAACATAACGGGACACTGGGTCAATGCAGTGCATTGCCCTGACCAGCTGAGCCTGATGCAATAACGCATAAACCATAGCCCACGACAAATCTCATGTCATCATCATCATCATTGCATCAGCAAATAGGTACACAGATACATTCATACATTTCTCATGTTAGCTATTTACATAAATATACTTCTCCCTAACAATGCTTTACTCTCACTTTTCTCCTTTCATACATCTCCACATTTCTCATTCTTTTTTTAGGGGAGTAGAAAATAATGTCCCGAGAGGATTTTTTTTGAGTAGTGAAAGTAGTGTATACAATGAAAGAAAATACACATCGCATTTATGCTGTAGTATCTGGTAAAACTTTTTTTTATGCAAGTACATTTTTTTAAAGTAGAAAAAATAAAAGCAATAAGCACTAGAGTAGAAAACTGGAAAAACGTTTCTCGGAATGGGCCTCAAGGCATCGACATGTAGTTTCACTCTTGCCCACGCATCACATCACCGTTCTACTCTCATATATGATATCGCATCTTACATGTTAAAGTTTAAAAATAACGGGCTCATGCACGGCATGTTATATTTATTTCTCTTTTGAAAAAAAAGTTGTACACACGCCGTTCCCTTTTGTGTATCACATTATATCACATCGTATCATCATCTTCTTCATAATGCTTTCAACATCATTCATGACAAAATATATTACCATGCGATATTTCTTTTTCAAATAACGTCAAGCTCTTCTGATTGGTAGAAAAGACGAGGCAAAAATGAGGAGTATGAGTGAAAAGGTACTATATTATTTTTGCATCTGGGAGGAAACTCAACTCGACATGTTGTACGTCCATCCTTTTGAGAAAGGAGCAATGATTTCTAAAGTTATAACTTATGTATGGGATATAAAAACACATTTCCAAAAAAAATAAAAGTGTACATTGTTTTATGCGGTATGATGTGATGATGTGATATTGCCTTTATGTATTCTTATATTTTTCATACGTGAAGGAACATTGTCTGGAAACTTTAGACAGACATAGACAAGGCGCAATATATAATTTATCTGTGATTGCATGCCATTTTGCTATAACTGTACAATATGTATAAAGAGTTCTCCTAGTGAAAATCCGCGCTTCACATGAATCTTCACCCTTTCTCGGTCACTGGGTAATGTATTCTCCTGTTCGTCTGGAAAAAGCACCTTATGCATTCTCACGCTCGGAGCGGAATACCATCTGCATAACTGAGAATTTATTTAAGCATGAATTATACGTATAAATGTGTATCATCATAGAACAATGTGTAGGATGAGGATAAATGGCATGGCGCAATAGTATAGTGGTATCTTGTGAGAGCAAGCATTTGTGAGAATGCGAATGATGATACATAGTTGCTAACGTGAAACTGAATATATGCATTGAAGTGCACGATTTCGCGATTGTCTACTCATTTTGAAGTGGTGTGGTTGTACATGCATTATTGGTGAAAGTGAAACTCTACAGCTTTCCGACTTGCTTCATTGAATATTCAAAAGCAAGCGGTTGGTTGGTGTTGTATGATGTAGTTCAAATATGTTTGCCCTTTTTTAGCATAGCTATAACTTTTACCAAGAGTAAATGACTAATGTCGACGGATTAAAATCCTCAAAGAAAAGACAACCATCACGAGCTGCACCATTGCAAAAATTTCAAGTAAAGTAATTTAGTGTTAGCTGAAATTTTTAAAAATAATTTATATGTTATGAAAATTTGTTGTGGTCAAAGAAAATTTATAAAGTACTACAGCTCGTATGTAGTTAGCTAGCAGATTAGAATCGTCGTCGGATTGCAACCTGAATCACATTCAATATGGTTATGATAAATGTGGCACATGAGAAATCTAATCTAATGGACTTTTCCTCTTTTTTTGTTTGTCAACAGATTCCTCAGACCAAGTTCAAGCGCTGCTGGGAAACATTGCGGAGCTGCCTTGTGACCTGAATGCCCACATAGGGGAGAAAATACGGCTGGTGCTGTGGTCCAGAAACGACACAGTTATTTACAGGTAAGCAAAAACAACAACACACAAGGCCTTTATTTTTTGTTAATCGGATTAGCACAAAAATGGAGAATGCCAAGAATCCAAGATTATGTGGTAATTCATTTGTTCCCTTCCTTCCTACATATGTAGTAAAAGTATACTGATAGCTCTTGGCGCAATAAGTTGGTGGAACAGTTGTTGCCACAATAATAAACAAGTTTGCCAACGATCGTTGTAATAACATCAACATCAACAACGAGCCTTTTCAAGTGGGAGCCATTACCAAAATATGATTCATTGCTACATTTTTATACATATTTATGTACGTGATATGTTACGGTTAGTTTGCTAATTGTCGGGCATGCTGGGATCGTAACAGCAGCAGCAAACTGCTTAGTTTTTGGTAGCTACAAATGTAATTATCATACAAAAAATTCAACTGGTCAGTTAGCTACCAGCCTAGGTTCTATATCTAATTTAGCCATCACTGTTTATGTTATTGCTTGCGTCGTGTACTAGTCACTTTTTGGTTTGCTTTACTTTTTGGTGTTAGTAGAACCCAAGTTACTTACCCGGTGTTGAGTAATTATAAGTGGGTGCTACATATATATAATTCTGTGTATTGGAGCATTTACTTCGGCTGCAGAGAAATTTGGGTTTGATTAAAAAAGTCAGATGAAAACTGAAATCAAATGTAAACTGTAGTCAAGAACCCATACGGTCGTTTTGGACTGTGTACATGTATATATATATACATGCATGTGACGTTGTACGAAAAAGGATGATAAAGGAATCTAAAAAACTGATAGAATAAAAATCCCATGCATGCCATGTTCCTATATGAAAACGCCACGGCCTATATAAATTCCACATGTACGCGCTAGAGTTAGTCAAGAAGAAAAATGTTGAAAAACGTTCCTGGAATCAAATCTTGGCCATGGTTGAGTTGAGTAAGGATAGTTTTTCTCTCCGAGTCGTTTTGCAAACTGGGTTGGTTGGTTGGTTCTATTCTGTCTGATCTCGTCTGACTGGGAGGGCGTAGTGAATGTCGTCCTTAGAAGTTGTGATAGGAATTGGGGAAGTGAACTGACTAACTGACAAACAGAAAATCAGGTAGGAGAAAGCATGCATGTATCTATAATACAAGACTTACACTATAATACTGCAGTACCATAATATAAAAATATATTATGGGAATTTTTCTGCAGGACTTTTCTTTGTCGTATGACATTCCATAATCTTCAAACTCTGCTTCGCCATGCACCTTCTTACTTTTGTCTGTCTCTGGGCAAAATTTCTAGTAATCATTAATAAGATTTCGACTGGGTGTAGCTTGAATTTGTATCAATAACTGTTTTTGTGGGCTTCCCACTGTTCCTCCTCATAAAAATAACTCGAAATAAGCTTCCGATTTAAGAAAAAACTTACAGACTAGTATAATATGCATAATAGCTGGAAAGGAGGTGGTAAAACTACACCTCATGTGTTTGACCCGGAATCAGCCATGTAGAAAAGGACGTAAAAAAATAAGAACGCTTTTCTGTTTTTTTACCGAACATTGATAGTCAAATATACAAATAATACAAACGCCATATTTATGAGTACTTAACCATAAAGATAGGCAACCGAACGTATATGAATCCTATGCATATTATCCAACGAAACCGTATGAGAGTAAATGGAAAAATGGTGTTTCTGCATAGTGGTTGGAGTTAGTGAGGTGTTAATTGAAGAAAGTGAGTTTGTTTACCTCTGATTTAATAAGAACAAGGTTAATGACAACCACTACAGTATATTATGGCATATTATGCATGTTATGTTCTCAGCACAAATTTTAAAAGCTATGAATAGTAAAAAGGTTACGAAAGAGCACTTAAAATCTTCAACATCACGTCACCCTCACCCTTCCTTATACATTTCTTCCCTTTTCTGTCGAGATAAATCTTTCGTCACCGGGATCTTATTTTCTATCAATTACGAGCTTCGTAAAATACCTAACTTTATAGGTTTTTTAGCTTTGAGGAACATTATTCCTTGGTTAAATGCACAAAGATACGCTCATAAACTTACTGCCAGAACCCCCAAAAGAAACCTTTCATAATATGAATCGCTTTGATACATTGCATGAACTCTTCTTTTACTATATATACGCTTTGAACAACAAATGACAAAAAAACTCAGAATAGATTGTAAAAGTGGAATATGTATGTATGTAATGCTGAGTGTTCGAGTCACAAAGTAATAAATTACAGAATTATTTTCTCCGCGAAAATGTTATGCTCTTCTCAAGCTCCCATTGATTTCTTTTTTTTATTTCCGATATAATCTGACAGTAAACCGCTTTAGTTAGTAGCTTTTCTGGTGTGTTGTAATGTATGATGGAATAGTCTACTTATAATCTAACGTAACGTAACATCGACTTATATATATATATCAGATCAGATCGTGAATACAGTTTTTTTGCACCAGTATATATGTTTGCGGGCTGAGAATTCATCATAATATCTGAAATGTTAACGATCTCGTGTTTTCAGCTTACTTTTAGTTTTTCTAGGAAGTAAGCAATTCACACTCCACTGATAATACCAGGCAGGCAGAATTGTATTATGGGATAGGAGGTCGATTTTCAGACAAGGCACAAAAAAAACTTGCTATGAGTAAGCTTTTTCAGATTATAATCCATTGGATTGGTCTCTCTTTCCAAGTCTCCAGTCTCCACACTCATTTTTTCGACAGCAGCCAGCACTGCAATGAGTGACCGAGTAAACTGGCTAAATGGATTTTATAGGGTTAACAGCTTTATGGCTTTCCATTTCAACTGCCATATACCATACCGCACCACACCACTAACATGCCATCAGCAGTTCTTTTGCAGTAAAAAAAGCAAGCTTTATATTATTATTACCAACTATTCAACTCATAATGTATTGCAGAGTTGGTAGATTCATTGCTTCCAGCCTCAAATTACATTTACTTCGATTCTTGTTACATCAATTCTTTATGCGTAAATGTATACATGTTCTTACGCAAAAGTCTCAAAAGTATACGTATGTATACAGATATGGTTAGGTTAGGATTAGGTATCACAGAGTTATGTGAAAAATCAAAAGAGTAGAATCACGGATTATATATATGATCCATGTCTTTAATGAAGTATTAAGTATTGCACGTTATTCAGATCTAAAAATACATCTAAATCTGGTTTCTGGCATTGATGGAAACTGCAAATATGAAAAATGACTTTGCACAATTTAGTTTTAGAATTGAGCAAAATTCTGGAAGTGAAGTTTTAGAGGAATTTAAAACAAAAGTTTTATATATGAATAAATCCAATACGTATGAATTCTTTTGCAGCTTGGACGCTCGTGACAAAGCATTGGAGGAAGGTCAGCATTGGTCAAATGAGCAAGCTTTAGGAGGTCGAGCCTACTTTCGAATCGCTACAGATCCACCGAGCTTAGTAATTGAAAACGTCAAAGAGTCAGATGCAGGACTGTACAAATGTCGACTGGATTTCAAGAATTCGCCAACTGTTTACCACTCTGTCAACCTCACCGTGATCAGTAAGTTCTTCCCATTTCCCATATACTTATAATCTTTGACAAATTATCCAGATTGCGGACCCTTTTTCTTCTTAAAAGGAATTGTACTTGATTGCATACATACATTAAAAGTGGACGCCTGCTCTGCTCCTACACGTTTCCTATTCACAACTTTAATATGTATTTATGGACATCTGTACTTCCCTTTCAGTAAGATTTAATTGCTATAACTTTTTCCAACACTTTCTCCCCGCTCACTTGAGGTCCACTAAAGGACAACAAGCTACCACACCAAACTTGTTAAAAACCAATACAAAAAAATGTATCACCAGTGAAGTGCAATTGTGCGACCCAATTTTTTTAGCTGAAACAAAAAAGGGAGAAACTGAAACAAAAAGCTCTTAATGCGGATGACAGATTGTTCCTCAGTTATTCTTTTTTCTTTCTGACTCCTTCTGCCAAACCCATGCTACTTTTTTTATTTGCACGATGGTTTGGTTTTGTTATACTACTTCAGCATGTTATGGTACGTAGTGTGATGTGAGCCAACTGCCAAAATAAAACAAATAATAGTATTAACAAAAAATAATATATGAAAGTATGTATATACACATATATTATTGTATTGAGTAGCAAATATACTGCTACCACTGGTTTCAGTATCATCTCTCCTCGACTAGGATAGAGGAAGTGGTGATTGAGTTGAGAAGGTTCGAAATTCCGGCTTCACTTTTTCCACTCTTGTGGTTATTGTTTAGTCGAGTTTCCCTTACTTCTTCATCTTTAACTTCACTGTTTTTCGTTTAGCCTTTTTTTTTCTTTCTCTTCAAACAAACAAAAAATATCCTCTTGAGACTTACACACATTACGTATTATTATAGAAAGCAAGCGAAGTGGCTAAGTACCATTATTGTGGGCGTAGCACTTTTCGTTCGAAAACTAAAAAAAAAAGCTTAAGACAACCAAAAAAACTATCCTTCTTAGGTTTTGGCAGTTACCTATATAATATGAGAAAGTAAAGCAGACGCTGGAGCTGGAAGCTAGTGGTATTGGGAGTTGTTGGTGTTGTTAGTTAGTGAACAAAGTTGGATGAGTGACCACATGTTCATTTATGTATGTATATGTCCAAGCAGAATGTTCTCACTAGGCAGAGAGGCAGCATTAACTATTGTGTATTATCTACAAAGTTTGGGACTCTTCTAATAAAACATATTCTTTTTTGGCTTATGTTTTGTGGTGTGGCTTTACCTTGAACAAAAGAGAAAACTCGAGACTTTTGTAGCATTTCAAGTGGCACACTCTCCCTCTCTCTGGACACAACACATATTGTAGACACAATAACACATAATAATAATCACGTATTCTGCAACCGGCATCTAGTATCACATCACGGCAAAGCAGTTTTACTGAATGAGTGAAATCGAAACGAGAAAAATGTATTGTTACCACCAACCACACATGTTACAGATATCCTATATATATATGCATGTGCACTATGTACAGTTCATTTTTACAAGAAAATGTTTGGTCAAGATACTCTCTGCTTATACAATATCAAACCTATAGATACACAGCTTAGTTCAGCACATCAAACATACAAAAGCAAAAGTAGGAAGGCAGGACGAATAGAAAAAAACAGACTTTCTCCCAACAAAATTTTCTTTCACAGTTGTTGAGTTTTGTAGTGTTTGTGTGAAAGAGCTGCTTTTGTGCTTGTATTTCGAATATTACTATTGAAATGCACGGTCTGTGCCACAACCATTGCTACTACGTACCTACTATATCTCTTCTCTTCTCAAGATGATTGTAAGAAAGAGGATGGAGAAAGTTACAAACTTTTTGGCTAGGATCTCCGTTTGTCAGTGCAATAGAACGCTGTTACGATATTGGGCTCCCATTCACGTGGTAGCATAAAACAAAAAAGAGAATAAAATAATAAAATATTGTATAAAATGTCTATATGCGTGTGGTCACAACATCTAGTTTTTTATACCAAAGGAAAATGTAGACGAAGAGGCACAGCTAGTTGTTTTTGTAATTTTTTGCTTGAAAAATTGTAGGAAATGTGAATAATACTCCAACCCAAAAACTAGCAAACCAGAAAAATGTTAATATTAGTACAAAAAAAATAGGACTCTAGTGAAAGTAAAAGCAATCATAATGGCATGCCACACACAATAGCATACATGTACATATGTACCTATTGATAATAATAATTGTGTGGGAATCGGAGTGGCAAAAAGAACAAAAAAATTACTCTATTATATGAACGTCGACAATACTGCTGGTTTGGTTAGGTCATAGGTAGCAAACATATTATTTGTATTTATTCGACAAAACTTTCACCAACTTTCTTACTTTTTTTTTGCAACAAAGACATGCACACAAGTGCAAAGTCTCTTTTACCATTTATTCGTTGCTATACTTTTCCATTATATAAGAGAACACACGAAACCGAAACAATGACAGATGGTGGATTACCGGGGAGGGTTAAAGGAAAAGAAAAAGGAGAAAAACATAGAAGTAGCAAAAACATATCATGTCAGCATTTTGGCAGTGGTCTGTGAGGGAAATGGCTCCACTTAAGGATGCCGGCGATTTGTCACAGAATGTTCATTTCATTCCACACAATATAAATAGCGGCATAGTAGTACCAGAATACTACCATAGCATTATATTATGAATTTAATTCATTTTTATGTGTGGAGGGTTGGTAGTCGTAGTCGGTATCGGTATGCACTAAACTATACTAGTTATAATAGATCATGAAACATGCAGTTATGCTTTTGTATAAAATTTGGCTGAATAATGCTAGGGTACTACTACTCATTGCGTTTATTTCATCATGTAATCACTATATCGCATCGGTTGTAGGATTGTCTTTTATGGGTATGGCGGAATGTGTACATAATGGAGCAACCAACCTACGTCTTTTACATACCTATTCAATCATAGTAATACATGGAATCATTTGTTTTCAAGTACCCCTTGCAGATTCAGTAGTCAGCCTAGACTTTTGCATTGCACAGATTAAACTTTGTCTACACTTCTTCTCCCGTTCCCCGTTCTAAATCATTCCGGAAACATTTTTTTTGTGAGAATAAAAAAAAATCTTTGTGAGCAATGAAATGGTACTTGAGTTTCACCGTGATTCATGCTGCAGGTTATAGAGAGAGAAGAAATAAAATCAAGGAATATTTTTGGTCCCCAAAGCAGAGATTTTTTTTCTCTCTCGATGGAATGGAAAAGTGTACGAACGAAGGAGCAGATAGATATGGCAATTGTTGAGAGAATGCAGTGCACTGCTCCCTATATATTTGTATGTATTACATCTAGACAGACAAACTTAGATTTACGATGGTCAACACAAGTCTACTCTTGGAGATAATATTATGTTGCGTTCGAAAACGAGAAGGTGTGTGTGAGTGTGTTTTGTGAAGGAACTCCAAAGCGTGTGCACGCT
This sequence comes from Orchesella flavescens, assembly GCA_964034955.1. Lineage (NCBI taxonomy): Eukaryota > Metazoa > Arthropoda > Collembola > Entomobryomorpha > Orchesellidae > Orchesella > Orchesella flavescens. The sequence goes on from OZ035957.1 coordinate 11,665,823, forward strand.
TTGGGAGAAAGCTAAGGCAGGTTTTTTGGTTTTGTTGTAGTAAGCCTGAATATAAGGAAGTAGTTTAATGTCATATTACGAGCACCGATGGACGTAATACATTCAAAAACAGGAGTAGAGTAAAGAAAGAAAGAGGACAAGGGAGAAAAGTCATTGAATTAATGGATTTTCTCTCGTTCTCCCTTTTCTTCACTCCTCAGCATTTTGCTGAGAGAGAGAGAGAAAAGATGGAGACAAGGAAATAACGCCACCGAAATTGCGCTACAAGAAATAAAAGTGGTTGCTATCCATCCAATTCACGAAAAAAAGTCAACACACTCTCTGTAAGACTTGTAGTGTGTAGATAGCCTACACTACACACTTCTATACTACCCTTGCCTTATTCCCTCATCGTGACATGTAAGTTTTGGCATTTTTTCCTTCACTTGTTAAATTCGACAAAAAAAGGAGCATTTTTTATAACTTCGTTATAGCAGTCTCAATGGTGGTGCTGGTTATGTCGGTGGTATATTGCGATTTGATATCTTCTCCTGTTGGTCCTTTTGCTACAAAACCTACAACTACAAAAAAAACTAGCATATAATACAAAAAGAGTGTTATGGGCAGCCAATGTACATGTGTACTTTTTTTAGTGTTGCATTGAAAGTGAAAGGGATGCATGTCAACCAATAACCAACCAAGGACGCATGTATGTAACAAAAATAGCCATGCCACAAAAGCAAAGAGAAAAATCAAGAGGCAACAAAAAAAGAAGAAGGAAAGTTAACTCTTCAGAATGGGATTTTTTGGCTACTTGTTTTTGATGGTGAAGACGATGCGATGGGAAATGTCGAGACTAGCCAACATTTACTACATTCTTATAAAGAAAAAAGTTGTCTTTCTGCATTGCCTCTAGGGCTTGCATGATGATGGTGGCTTGGCTTGGTTGTATTCTACCGTTAAGCACTCACTGAACAAAGGACAATTTTAGTGGTGGTGGTAAGGTTAAGATAGGCTCGAACCTTGGTTCCTCACTCCTCACATAACATCACTGCGCTGTCTCTACTGTTGAATGAGGGAATGGGAAAATTCCACCATCAGTTTGACGGGCATTTACTCGCCATTGCCAGAAGCTGTCGCAATTTACAAAAAAAGTAGGAGAAAAAAGGAGCTCTGACAATAGCATATAGTAACAGCACAAAAAAAGGGGGAAAGCTTTCTCTACTTTATTTTTACTCCTGTATTAAAACACCATATATACACACTCAAAATGTCCAAGGAAAGGAACAAGTGAAAAATGTCATGTGTGCGGTTCATGAATATTACAGAGTTTTACGCACATTTTCTTTCCTACAGTTGTGCTCTGCATACTGTATATCTCTCAGCGGCTTAAATCTCACTAGTTAAATTACACAAAGGATCGCACTCGTCCTTAAATTTTGAATGGTGTACTATACCACCCCGTTATTGAGCTCATTGACCTAATACATACCTACAAGAATCTTCAAAGGATGTAGCTGGTAGCTGGTATAAATATATAGTAGGAGCTGGTGAGAAGGTACGCTTAGCAAGTGAACTTATATCTTATGGATGATGCGAGTGTGCCAAGATCCAGTGTTGGTTATTTTATGATTTCTGCTTCTCATCCCGTTCTCCTACTCCTGAACTCTCACTGTCCCAACAGCGATTAGTAAATGGACGAGTTAGTGTCGGACGGTGTCAAGTGTAAGGCAAGAATACTCTGTCTTTGCCCTTACGTATGCAAACCTTCTTATATTGCAAGATCACCTTTTTGGGAGAATTTAAATTGACTCTAGAACTGGGATTTTGTGTGTGACCAAACAATAAAGCGGGTTATATGGCCCCTCGAGAAAGCTCTAGAGAAAAATCTGACTTGCGTAGGCAAATTTTTGGCTCTTGTTTGCTCAATATGTCGAGAAAGGGACAGTTGGAAAAGGGATCGTATTAGTATTAAGGTGGTCTGGTTACATAGGAAAAATGTTGAATTTATTTTAGACTTGAATTTACACCACCAAGTAAAGAGTTATCGAGGACATGATAAGAAGAAGGGATGAAAGAAATAAATGAATAATGTTCTATATTTCTTCACTTTTTGTCGAAATTCAACCAAACACTTTGGTTTACCAGATTATCTTAGCCCCATATCAAATAACTTGGACTCAACGCATGTCTTCTTTGATGCAAAACATGTAGATAAAAACAAAAAAGAAAATTCCTCATATTGAACATTGAGCTACTTAGCTTTCCAGCTTTGATGATACGATACAGTCAGCAATATAAAACGGGCTAAAAAAGCTGATTGCTTTTTATTTCCAGCATTTCTTTTTTCGAGTAAAACTAAAATTCGAGGATAGGTATGTGCGTTTATAGAATAGCTATCAAAGTTTACATTGAGGATGAGGGTTGCATCCAGAGTTCGATTTTGAATCTATTGTATCAATATTTTACCCTCCCCTCCCCTTTTCTTTTCTTCTTCATTTCATATTCTTCCTGTTCCCCATCCTTCTTACTTATCCATTCTTGTGCACACAACCCGACCGACCCAACCGTTCCATAATATTTTATATGTTACAATTCTACTTTGAAATGTATCCAAATCCAACTTGGACTGCCTATCTGATTTTAATATTATAAAAATTGGAGAGTAAGTTCTTCTTCAAAATGTTTCGCTTGAGTTGGTGTAGATCGGTTTGAAAGATTGCGTATCCGCACTCGTGCAAACATGTAGTTTGTCATTGTATTTGGAGGAAGTAGATGTAGATACACAAAAGACAACGCAACGTTGAACGTAGAGCTACCGTTCAGGGACAGACTTTCAATATTTATTTCTCCATCAACGACCTTTTCGCCTTGTTCAAACTTGCTAGTGATTACATATGACGTGTGGCGGCATTGGCATTCCCAAGCCTAGCCTAGCCCCACAGCAAGTGAAGTTGACACACAGGAAAGAGCGAATCTTACACACCAAAGACCGTGACTGCGTCCGTTTTTTTACGTTGAACAAGGCTTTGCTAAAACCATTGCGTTTTTTTGGAGGAATGCATTCCAGTAATCTGGCTTTACTTCTCGTTTCCTTCCCCACTTCTTCTTCTTCTTTTGGACACGTACTTTTCTTAGGGCTTCTTTTTGCTTCGTTTCCTCCATCATTTGATGATGTTGATGATGGTTGGTTAGTGGTGATATGAATTGGTTGAGTTTTCTGCTCTATGAATCTTAACTTCAATATGAGTACACTTGGATATTTGTCAGTGCCATGTCAGTGGGGAAAAACCCCAACTGCTGGAGAGAGGGAGGGAAACAATGTTGATATAGTAGAAAAAATCGCAATCAAGTTGTTATATATTGGGAGAGAATTGGAATCCCAATCCAATGTCTGTTTGGATGCATTTCTTCTTTATTTTTCTTTTCAAATAAAAATATCGATCATCAAATATCACGTGTGCAGTTCACGCACTTGAACGCAACCAAGCCTCCCACCGGCAAGTGAACGCAATGAATCGAAGGAATAAGATGCGAGTATAGAGGACAAGCATGATGGTGGTTGTGGTATAGTAGACAAGAAAAAATATGATGTCCATTGATATGTCATTTTTTAGATGAAGGAAGAAAGCAAGACAAATCGACAGGAATTTATTTTATGCCCTTCAAATTTAAAAGGATTTCATGATCATGTTTCGAGTGTGACAGCAGACGGGAAAAAATTGGCGTTGTTGACAGATGATGATGATGCAATGGGTGCTGGTGCTAGACAAAAATGACAGACATAGAAATCCGATGCAATGATGACAAAAATGTTACACAATGAGAATGATCCCATAAATGTATTGATGACACCACCGCTCCCTCATTGGCTTATGGTTGGGTATCAATATTCTTTTCAAAATCTATTAAGATCATCAACATTTATTTTAATGGGTAAGCAGCTCTTTTAAATAGTGTCATTATTCTAATAAAACATTCATTTTAGGGTGGTTAACGCCTACGCCCAAGCTTTTCATCATTGTTCGATTTTTAATTTCCTATACCATTCGATCCCATCTCTTCTTCCCCTCAAACTCTCCTTCCGCAACATTTGCTCACCCCGATTTTTGGATCCGATTAGTAGTCAAGACAGGTACTTGAGTGTAAAGAAAAGAAGGAAGGGAGTAGTATATGTATATAAATATATAGTAAAGTCCCTTTTCTTACATTGACTCTCCTTCCGTTTGGCTTTGAATGCATTGAAAGTGACGCGTAACAAAAAAGAAGCAAGACAACAAACAAAAACCTGTCTTGAATGCTAGCTAACGCATTAGTGTCAGAGATGATGAAGAAAAGGAAGAACGAGAGGCAGTATTTGGAGTGCTCAAAGTCAAGAGCCTCTTGGAAGTTTTTTTTTTTAATATCTTCAAATTTGTAGTATGTATAGGGAAAAGTGCGAAAAAATCAAAGACTTTTAGGCACGTTGAAAGATACAAGTCAGAATTTAGGTACGTAGTGTCAGTACAGTACTGTGTAGATTATGCACGAAGTATATAATATACCAAACGAACAAGTAAAGTGAAAATCAATGAGACAAGAAAAAGAAGAGAAGGAGTCTGAAAGCCGAATTGGAATTAATGAATACTAATCCTAAGTGCAGTTTTTGTCCAGAACTTCTCCTGCACCGTGCATTAGTAAATGTGGAAACTTACTGATGACAAGAAAATCTGTGTGTAGGCCTAAATCTAAGTGTATACGGATGAATGACAAGAAGAGTCGAGGTTGGTTGTTGTTTCCTCACGAAGCCCTCATTCTGTAAAATCACTGATGGTCGTTTGTTATCCACTCAGAAATGAAACAGATGCACCACCGCAATATTACTATGTCTATGTACTGAGACTTTATCATGTTATGTATGTGGTAGGTGGAAGACATGAACTTGAGGATTGGTAGCGTGGGTAAAAAATTACGACAAAAAATTGTATAATAATTTAGCAGCGGCTCTCATCCATATTTATCCCACTGTAATCCTTTTTCTTATTCTCCGTTTGTTACAAACAATATCCCTAATCTTGTAGGAATACATAAGTGCGAGTGCGAGTCATTCGTTCAGAAGCCTTCAAGTGGTCTCACATACTGCTGAGGGAAATAGCAATGTATATAGAGTGTGTGAGTGAATTCATTTCATGATGCGGATCGATAAAAAGTACTCGACAAGATTCTGCCTTGGTGTTGGGTCACTGGTTGGGGAGACTGAGAAGATGAGGCAGGAAGGACAACGAAAAATGGAATCTAAACATAATACTATGTATATAGTAGGAGCAGAAAGAGAGTATCGCTTCTCGTATTTCTGATGATACTTACAAATGTACATATTATCTCGGCTGTAATAAAAGTCTCCTCTTTGCACTACGTATATACTACATACTTTCATCCGCGTGTCTTTTTTTTCTCTTACTCCCATTACGGTAATATCGGCAAACGAGAGGTTTTTTTTTGGTGAAACAGATTCCTTGACGTAATGTAAACAACCCCGCAAAAAAAAATTAAATTACAAAACTCTTACAAACGAATTTTCTCTCCGATTCTGTTTATGTATAGAGGAGTCTTGTTCTCCGCTCTCTTCACGTTTGTTCATTCCTATCCAAAACCTTATGTAATTTGACCACAAGTGAATGAGTAATGAAAGGAGAAAGGGAGTGAGCGGGCCAAAGAGCATTTCTCTAGACATGAAAAAGAATCGTGTGGCGAAAAAAAAATCCATGTGTTTAAAATAAACAAGGCGTTGTTACATTATGCACAAAGAAAAAGCTTTCAGTTGGGTTTGGATGGAGAAGAGAGGTGAACACATCACATCAACTAGTGTGCATGGCATCATAGTCAGTGCGAGATGTGATTGTGAAGTTCAAACGCAACGCATTCTATTACGGAGGCTGGCATGGCGTGGCTTGGTGTTATCTTTGCAAAGCAAATTGTGAAGTATGTGCCTAAACTTTATCCAGAGCAAGGAAGGATAACATGCAAAAAAAAAAGTTTTCACTATTTTCACCTCCGCTGTTAGGTTGCTCTTGCTCATGGTCAATGACATGTTTGCTGTACTATGTGTACTTATACATTCCATGTATATAAAAATACATATTATAGAAGTAGTCTTGGGGTTTAAGGGCAAAAGGAAATAAATTTTAGTTGAGGCGGATGTAAAAGGAAAACATCTAGAAAACAGCAGACAAGAAATATATGTGTATGAAATGCATAGCTACTAGTTTCACATTTCTGTAATAGAATTTTGGAATGTGCATATCTATGTATCTGTTAAAAGGCATAGTCTGAAGTGGCTCTTATGAGCCCTATTTGTTATTGTTGTTGTTACTACATGTTTTTTCTTTCCATTGTGGAAATGAGGCTTCGTATCTGAATCTACTTTATCTAAATCCAACCAACGCAATACGCTGTCATGCCACGCTATTTCATTTACAACTACTTACACAATCACGCTGCATTTCACTTTTTCCTACATTGCATTTTCTACTCTATACATTGTGTAAATGTAATTGTAAGCAAAGTCATTCTTGTTGCTTTTCTTTAGCAAAAAACTACTCTCGGAAAAGACAAATGAGCATTCATTCACGCACACACTTGAACTCTAACAACAATTCTTTTTATGCATATATGCATGTATGTATACCTCCACTCCAACATGTTCCCTCCATCTCCAGCAACTGTAGAGTTCACTCACAAAGAGAAAAAATGTACTGGAACGATGGAACGTTCGTATTGCACGAAAATGCTTGCGGTAGGATTTTCTCTTGTCTGCCCCTGAGATCAATGGGAAAAGAGTAATTTCAGCATTATTGCTAATATACCCTGGGGGTTATCGTTAGTTACCTTTGCGGTGAAATAGCTTCATAAGCAAAATGCCGACCATCATGTAAAAGTAAACTTTACTAGTTCGGGTCGCTACTTTACATTACTTTATATAATAGGGGAAAGCATATTATTGTGTGTGTAGTCTTTTCGTTTGTTATGTTGTCCGTCTGCGTCCTGCGTGTATTTTATGCGGCTCGGTTGGTTGATCTGGTTCTGGTTCTTATCTCAGTTCATTTTCTTTCCGGCCTTTGTGTAATACTAGATGAAATTGTAATAAACATTGAGTTTCCTCTCTCGTATACTTATGTTATTATGAGTTCACTTCTCCAATCTAACTCAAGCCTTGTTGAGATGCCCTTTTACATTATTATTATTGCATTAAGTCGTGTGCCCTCTCTCTGTTAGTTGGAGTGTTGCTCAAAACACAAACATTCACTTTTGTATGCATGCATCGTGCTTCAATCATGAAACTTTGTACCTTTAGGCCTTCTACGGGTTCGGTATACCGTTTGTTTTCGGTTCATAAATTTAACAAATATGAATGGTTGCTGTTGGTGGTGTGCTTGTGTGCATGATAACTCGCGTCAAAATTAGTTTAGTTAATGAACGACTTTTGTGATATTTATTAATAAAAACATTTGTAAATGTTGACTCATAATATAATACGTGTGCATGCATTTATGAAGGCTTCTGGCATAATTTAACTAACCTTTCATGAACTTAAGTTTCAGCCAGGCACACACACAGGTTCAAGGAAATTTTGCACGTTTAAATGTTTATTTCGTAGCACACGACCAAGACCGGTAGATTTTGCTGATTTGCAAATAATATGAGGTCACGACTTTTATATTAATGCTTATCTTGGTGGGACATATAATGTTTATAATGGATTTACAAGAAGGATTATGTACCACCCCATACACAAAAAAAAGTCAAATTATTATGCAGACATAAAAAATTCAGAAACGAATTCCCTCCCGGGGAGGGACTAGGAATAGGAAATAAGGGCATTAAAGTAGTCAGCGATTTGTATACCGACTGTCTGGCTCAAAATATGCTTCATGATACACGTAATGTAATGCATTTATAATTTCTGAAAGTGGACCTTTTTTAAAGACCAACTGCACGAAATAGCCCTGTGATAATTGCAGTGTAGCATACACGACAAACCCTCATTATCCGATACTTCTGGGTTAGATTAGATTTTATATCACAGAATAATCATAACCAACACATGTTTTGTGGAAACTATAAACTATAGTGCATATATTTTGTCTACCAAACCAAACCTACGTATTAGAAGAGGGGTGGGTTGTATGTTTCAAGCACCAAGAATTTATGATGGTTTCATGGTTTTTATGGTCATTACTCAGAAATACGGGTGAAGGAAAAAATGAGATCCTTTTTAAATCGAGTGATGATTAGTATCAAGCAAAAGCAACATGAATTGCACCCTTGAGTTAAAATATGAAATGTTTTACTTGATGTTTACCAACATGATGATCGTTTGAAAGGATGATGAGAGCTCTACTTTTAAAAAAAATATAGTTAGCGTTAGATATAATATACTATCTTCATTGTTCGAAAAATCTCCCTTCATTGATATTACGACCGGAAGAGTATTACATTGATATGCTAACAAGTTTCAAAATTTGAAGAAAATATCCAATGTTTTATACACAACACCTCTTTTAAATAACCAGGAAACGTGTTGTGGTTAACAGTACCATTGATACACTCTATAACTAGAATATCTTTGAAAAAGTCCTTCAATTCTATCTAGTCAGTCGTAGAATTTTCATTAGATTTCAAAGGTGTTAAAAATAGGGTTGAAGCAGAAGGGGTGTGAATTATTTATGAGAAGGCAATGTCGAATAAATTTTAGATTCAAACAAAAGTATGTATATCATCTGATACTCACATCTTCTAAATTCTCCATTCTACACTGTTATTAGAAACGGAGTCTCCAAAACTGTAATCTCCTTTTTTCTTCAACACACAACAGGTCAGACGTATACCAAGGACAAACAAGGTGTTATCTAAACTGTGTACTATCATTTCTTTTGATTTGAATTTGATTTTTGAAAAACAAATTTAACGGCTTAATTCACTTTACTATGGGATGCGTCTCACCCCCGCAATTCACGTCCTACTCCAAACTAAACACAAAAAAATGAAAAACTAATATTTGGTGGCTCATAACATATTTACGGACAAATCAGTATTCGAAGTTTCCTTGTTACCCTTCAAATACATTCATATACGTTCGTCCGCGGTGACCCTTTAATGTACCTTTTGTTTTCAGTTAGGATTTTCATTTCATTAATACATGAAATAATATTCATATACGTGCATAATATATATATTTCAATGTTATAAGTACTCAACGAACTGCATGAGATGTGGATGTATAGTGTATAGTTTAATATTAAAAGCACAACAACTCAATTTTACAATAATTTGTTCCTTTCACAACTTTTGCTGCTCTTTCAGATTAAATGAACACAACACATAATATTTACTTCCATTAATTTTCTTTCTCCAGAAACAAATATAGATTTACCGCTCCATGCATCTGGAAACTCAAACGAACAGCAAGCATCATCACTTTCAAACAATATTATGAATTCTCTGTTATTAGAGTTTCCCGTAGATTTATTATATCCCATTCGTTTCGTCTCTTTCTCTCACCCAGTCTCATATGCCTCCAAACTCCATTCCGTCCTTCCGTTCATAAATTATGGCTCATTTTTCTTCTTTCAAAAGTTTAATTAGTATATATTCTCTTCTGGTTTATAAAATATGAGAGTGTACCACGAAATGGACAATATTTCCTTTTTCATTCAAAACCCAATGCAAACAACGCATTTCCTTGTAGGATTATACTCGTTGCACAAGGTAAAACTCATGTAAATTTTAGTTAAAGCTTTGTAGTAATAAGGGAATTGAGCCAGCCCAAAGAACAGGCATGTTACAGTCATATTCAATTTGTTACAAAATCAATTATTGTTTAAATGATAATTCTAAAACAAATACACGGGTTCTTGTTCCTTACCTAAGCCAATGTGTGAAGCTGTTTGTTTTGTTAGGCCCATTAACGGAGGCATGAATTATGACGTCATTTACATACATGAATCATCATCGGGTTAACGAAATAGGAAGTGGTGTAACTGAAGAGTGTACACAAATGATATTTTTATTATTATAACGGGTAGAAACATTAAAAATCAACTCTCACAAAAAAAATCTCACGTTGCCCTGTCCAATGTAATTTAGTGTGAATTCCTGCAACATTACAAATTACGCATATAATGTGAAGTAAATTTGAGCAAATCAATTTGTTACACAAAGGATTGTTATACCATAAACTCAGGATCAGTAGTGTATTCTAATGTAGTTCTGTCATGTGCATTAAGCAAGGAAAAAGATAAGTATCTTGTTTGCAACAGAAGTAACGACCATACCATAAACTCATTTTTGTGCCTGATCTCACTATGGACTTATTTTATACGAGGGTATTTTTATTACTTCTAACACCACCGAGTAAGTGAAGAGAGGTGTATAAACTGGAGAAAACAGCAGGGAAACTAATATTAAATAAATAAAAAATGTGGTTATGTGCTTGGCACTTGAGGAAATCATTCTTGGGAGCTTGTCATATCATGGCGTGCGTGTGTATATCATACATATTATACATTGGAATTATTTGTACAGAATAATGCAATAACTTCACCTGTAGTTTACATAATAATGCTAGTCTACTCTCAATATTTACATATAGTCGCTCGTTTTATCAAAATCGAACCATTTTATGTATGTATATTATATATTAGATGATAAAGATAGTAATCTGTGAGACATGCAAATGCAAACGACGAAAGTTTAGATATGTATTTCCAGGTGAATTATGAGGTTTCCTTTTCTACCACGTTGCTTTTTACTCACCATCATCGTCAAACAAGCTTGCAAAGTGCATGGGCTACACAATACACACACATTAAAGGTTTCTCATATTTTTTTATTGTTGTGATAATAACCAAAATATTTGTATAAATGTATGCATCATGTAGTTAGGTTGATGAATTCATAGGAAAAGTATCGATAAATATAATAATAATAACATGAATATAATGATAGGCTCATGAGGTGGTTACACCCTCCGCTCGAACACGCCATTACATAGCATTGCAAACATAACCGTGTGAGAGTTTCATTTTTCATATCGTTAGAAGTATTCATGTCGTTTAATATTATGGTAAATAGTGTAGCGTGGTTAAAGTTATGTTATGTGTGCATTGATGAGTGAATATTGAAGCTTTTGACCTTTCTATTGCAATGTGAAAGCTTACATAATATGCCCACGGTTGACGATTATAAAGAAGAATCATTACATTTTTGTTTACTTGGTACTGATGTCGTGTGTTATTGGACATGGAAATTAGATGCTGCGAATAAATGACTCATTTGAGACGCAATGAATAAACTTTATGCATGATCAACACTGGCTGGAATAACGATGACCCTATGGAATACACGTGTTCCTTCTTTTAACCTGACGACAGTATTATTACGTAGCTGAAGCGAGAGCATTCAGCGAAGTAATGGTTTTACTAAAACTGTCTGTCTGTCTGTCTGTCTGTCCGTGCGCACTCTCCTGGCCACATACATTGACCGATTTGGACCAAATTTGGTACACAGGTAGCACTACTCAAGAGGACTTCTGGGAATACTTTTCAGCCAAATCGGTCAAACAGTTCGAAAGTTATAGGTGGATGAGTTCAGAAACTCATCGATTTGGCTGAAATGTATACGTATACGTAAGAATTGCATAGCACCGTGTGGATGACCTTGCGCATACATCCGGAATCATGTGTTTGTGCATAAATGCAGAATCCAGAATGGTATTATGCGTTTACTAATTTGAGAGAAGATCGCAGAGGTGGGTTTAGAGGGCGGAGGTGGAGGAGATTTGGTGGACATGGGGGAAGGTGGTTTGGAGGAGATCACTCAACGCCCTCTTCAGCTACGTCTCTGGCCTGCTTACTAGCAGTTTATTACCTCTATATAGATTGAAATCATGATATGGAGATAGATACTTAAATGCTCATCGCGTTTCGACTTTCGTGCTGTTAAAGTACAAAAATATTTATTTGAACACGATACGATGCGATCCTATCATATCATATATGCACAAGGTGCACTGTGTGCAAGCAAACAATAAGGAACGAAGGTAAATTTGAGATGAAGCTATTTAGAATGAATTGTTGATATAGGGCATGTAAAAAAGTGATTTACTTGGTATGGGATGGGATGTAATTGGATACCTTATTAAAGGAATCATATATAATGAGTTGGAGCCATATTTCACTCGGAGGGCAATAGCACAATAAAAAAAGGCAGGCGAGTTTTCAGTGTCAAGTGTCAGCGTGTGTGTAGAGCACTTTGCATTTTAACAATACAACATTATACGGAAATGGGAGAACCTTGACTGAATTTCGTGCTCAGTCAGCTTTTTAAAATTTTCACGTAGTCGAGTCTGGCACGGTGAAACAGTCTAATATTCAAAAAGGGTTTTTGAATGAAACGTGTGTGCGTGCGGTAGTGAAGTGATACTTTTGCTTTTAGGAACGCAACTGTTTGGTTCGGTTCAAGTCCATATCATTATAATATGTGTATGCAGCATGGCGTGATGTAGAGTCATTATTTTGTACGCCTGGATTAAATGTGCGTATGGTTTCCTTAGATTTACCTGAAGAATTTAAAACTATCTGGATGAATATGTGTGCGTGTCAGGTGCATCTTACAGCAGAGTGGGTGCATTGAAAATTAGTGTATTTTGAGTATTTTCTATTTGTATGCATTTCTCTGGACATCCATATACATTTCATTGTTTACTTTTGGTGATACATGAGCAGCTTGGCATGTTGTTGGGCTATGGTATTGTTAATGATAATGATTAGTATAAGCTACTTTTTGAAAAGTCTCATGTACTTGAAATCAAGTATTTTTTCAGCATCCACTTGTACCAAAAATCAAAAACACATTAACGCACCACTATACCAGACGAGGCAGGTTGATGATGAGTCAGTTTTGACAAACAAATAGACAAGTAAATGACGGTGACGGTGAAATTGCTTTGGGGGAATACCTTTACCTTATTCACAACAACACGTATGTCCATCGTCCGTGTGTGTATGCAATCAAAACTTTTTTCCTTGGAATTTGGAAGAAAATACATTCCTGAGAAATACTGATAATTCTGTGGCAAAATACCAGCAGGGCACGCACAGTGCAACTCATTTATCAAGTAAATGACTAAATGCATTTAACACTTTTTCCTCATTTTTTCCTTTTCAGTACCTCCACAAAAGGTTGTCGTGGTTGACGAGCGTGGCATGGAATACACTTCAACGTCACAACTTACACCTTACAGTGAAGGATCCTCATTGAGACTGACATGCATCTCCACAGGAGGTAATGTAAACATGGACATCATTCTTTTTTATTGTTTTACCCATACCATATACCATCCAACTCTCTCACAACTTAATGGATTGCTCTCAATCTCAAATGGTTTGGTTTGGTTTGAAAACTCTCTTTTTTATCAAAACTTTTGTGTAGGCTGGCCGGTTCCCAAAGTTAGTTGGTGGCGAGAGAACGCATTACTGGACGATACTTGGGAGGTTTCCTCGGAGCATGTGACCTCTACCGTCGTCTCCAACACGCTAACCATCGGGAGGTTACAAAGAAGTGATCTCAATGCAAGATTAACGTGTCAAGCGGCAAACAACAATATAACCATTCCAGTATCAACTACTGTCACATTGGAAATGAACTGTAAGTCTTTCATTCCAACAATTTGCTTTCCCCTACACTGAAGTTACTATATATTATCTATACATATTTCCATCATTAGCATCATGGGTATGTTTGTACGGATCTCAACTTAGGTAACCTTTTGAGTTGCAAGCTCAAGATCCTTCGGAAATTGAGCTTAAATGATTTTCTAGAGATTTAGATATTTACTCATATATATTTTTCCGGAACGATTCATGAATTGAAATGTCGGATCAGGATGATCAGCAGCAGCATTAGACAAGTAATAAGAGCTTTCTGGAAATGTTAGAGCAGGTTCATTCCAGTAGTTCCAGCAGCTAAAAGTATATATACCTGCATCAAATTTCAAAATAAGCATTCATTGTAGCTGACAGGCTGTGTAACAGGCTTTTTAAGTAGCTGTCACTTGTGTTGAGCTCGATATGGAGGAGCTTAAGGATTATTCGGAACTTACACGTTGGAGATAGGGCTACTAGCATGTCCTCATGAAATTGCATGAAGGCTAACTAAACTAATGGCACATTGTAAAAATATGTACCTATATATACATGTAACTCTCCACTCTGTTGTCACGGTCAGGCAGTGTCAGCTAATGTGACTGAGAAAAAGTATTTTACAAAGCTTCTCCTATCAACCATGCACACAAGCAGTTCTATATTGTCGTTAGCATTTTAGCATACTTTCCACACTTTTTGGCTCTCACAGTTAGAGAGAACCAAGAGCTTGACTGCAAGAATTTATTTTCGCTAGCGTAGGTGACGATATGACCATTAGTAATTACATACAATACAATTTAACATGTACTAATGGTCTCCATAATGTTCCATTTGAATGCAATGAGGACATGGTGGTAATTTTGGTGTTAATGTGCCAGAAAAGGATGAGTATTTTTATCTCGGTCAAAAGGGAGGAGAGAGAAAAAGGGAAAACTTTTCAGGGAAGATCTCATAACCCAATTTACCACGCTGCTGACCAGGGCTAAGGGGAATAAATGAACGGGTGGGAGAGCAGTGTATATAAGCATTAAAACTGTGTGTGTGTGTGTGTGTGTGAAAGCAAAGGTATAATTGTAGGTTGAAGTTAGTTTAAATACTCAAAGTCCAGCAGTAGCAGCACGAGAGTTCCCGTTATATGAAAGCTGTAGGGAAGGGACTATATACTAGTACGTTCATGCAAAACTTATGACAAGTCAGCACTAAAATCCAGTTGGAAGCTTAGAAAACAGGGCGAGATAAACGCCATAACTACACGTTGGAGTGGAGCATGAGCATCATGATGCTTTAAGATGAAGCAATAGTCAATACTACTGATAGTCTGCTATATAGTAAAAGAACTCTACTATAGGGACGTGTGTACAAGTCGCAAGTGTAGTAGTGATGATGATGATGGTGGTAACGCGGCAGCAAAATAAAAAACTAAAAAAAAGTATGCATGAAATGAAATGGTGTAAAGTAGAGCATACATACGGACATTTTCTATGGAACTTGCGATACAAATTCATACTCCATAATATTGGGTAGCATAACGTGTGGCTCACACACACTGTTGTAGACCAAAAACTTTAACTGACTTTTTGGCTGTTGACAGTAGAGGAGAAAGCTTGAGTTGAGAGTCTGTGGTATGGTGATGGTAGTGGTCACAGGACTTGTTTGGGTTCAAAATTCAAAGAACATTATTGCTTAACTTATGCATACATACATATAGGGATATACACACAAGACCCTTTCGTTCCAACAACTGAGGCTTTTCTCAGCAAAAGATGCATACTAGCAATTTCATCTTTTTACTTTTGCAAATGGAGAAAATTCTTCTCTTTTTTTGGACGCTCGGATGTAAGGGTAAGTAGGACACACAAGAAGTGGCCAAAGTAATATTGTAAATGCTACACTTTTTTGTGTGCCATATAGTACTTAACACATATATATATACTGGGGAAAGAAGGGGCGATGGCATCTGAAAGTATTGCCAGCAATATTCTTGTGACAAAAGGGAGAACCACATCTAATTAGAAGAGTGATGAGTTCCATTACTCGCTACTGCATGTGAGCCCCACAGCACTTGTGTCGAATTTATGCATCAAATAAAATGCAGAATGAGCCTGGAATATATGAAAGAAAGTTGCTGGTTGTATGACTCGTGGTGTGGTGTGGGTTGTGGCGGAGTGTGAAGAAAGGATAAAAAATATACATGTATAATATAATACGGAAAAAGTAGGGAGAGAAGGAAAAGTTGCAAAACCAAGTGTGTACAACTACCAACTACCCACTACCACCACCACCAAAGTCGTAGTAAAAGTGTGGTAAAAGAGAGAAAAATATCGACAAGAAAGACGTTTTCTCTCTGTTGCTCTGGTTTGCTACAGAGAGTTTAGTGTAAAATACTATTTAGAACTTTCTGCGAGAAAAAAAAAAGCACAAAAACTTTTTCCAAAATGAGTCGCTGTGTGTGTTCTATACTATACATTGCCAACTGTGTACTACGTCTCTCCTCTGACTCTCACCATATTTGATACATCTCTCTTTGGAAAATATATTGCAAGGATTACATATAAGTAAATTCCCTCGGTTATTACAGAATCTAGAAATACATTATACACATACATATAAGTATATAATATCTATGTATAGCTGGACGGGAATGAGCGGATGCGGTCTAGGACCACCGAAACTGTAACACTGCGAAATTCGCCTGTCACGTAATTTCGCACGGAAAATACCAAATCCGGTTTCATTTTCAAGTTCTAGATAAATCGTGTGCAATTATGTGATACACACGCGAGCCTACATTTCATCCTGATATGGGATGAGAAGAAGAGATGGGATAGTTGTTGAGCTCCATGAGATTTTATCTACATCCGGAAGGGTAGATCACGCAACTTGGAATGAATGAGCATTTTATACATATTCAGTGATGGTCAAAAGCTGATAAACTCTATGTCGGACATGTGCATGTTTGTACGTACATCCAGATCCGCCTATCCAACTTTTAGCTTTTTAGGTGTAGACCATACGATACGATGCAGTCATCTAATCCTCGAAAGTATTCCATTTAATGATTACAATTTAATCACTCAACAGATACTTACCCACGATGATTACATAATTTTGAGAACGTGCTTTACACATCGTGAATACTAAACTAAGCCAGGGGATTCGGCAGTCTAATATAATGTGCTAGTTGTAGTAGTAGTAGACTTATGAGCAAGCAAAACGTATCAACCATTTCATATTTTTACGACTTTACACACTTCACTAGCGATGCGGACAGCCACTGTGATCGGACAACAAAGGCTGCCGCATGATAAATGATCCAAAGTCACACCTTTCCTTTGCGCTAGGTACGACAGGTGATTTTCATGAGGTGTATTGGTTTGGTTACATTCCAATCTCAGTTGGGTGTGTCAGTATACATTTGGATGCTCTTCATATCTCTGGAATCAGCTTTGTTTAGACTTGTTCGCTGACTGGTAAATAATGGTAATATGAAGACATTACATCCTTGATATATGTACGGGTTTTATTTCTGGATTTTGTACGTATTGCTGATATGCATACATGTCGTTTCGTAGGATAGGATACAATTCAGTTGCTTACATACATTTATGACGTGAACCACAGTATTCGTGGATGTACACAAAGCAAAACAAAATTCCAGTGAAGTTGAACGGACGGAAGGATTCTATGAAGACATTTTCAGAAAAATTTCCAGCATGAAAACTGTATCCACACTTCTTTTCGGGATGTACAAGTATATTTACAAGGAAATGTATCATGTATATTTTTAAACTGTTTCCGGTTGCTGATCTCTCATTCTCAAAAAAACATCCATTCTACGTCAGAGTAGAGGGGAATAGGAATGCACATGAAATGTCAGACATTTCCAATTGTGCAATATATTTCCTGCTCATTTTTCTGGAGTTTCCTGGAACGACGGGAATTTCTGCATTTTATTGTGGTTGGATGCTTGTGTGGATTACTAGCAAGAAATAAAACCTCCAGCACAGAATTTCAGTCTTTGAAAACATGAACTAAAAGGGTTAAGTTTAAGCTATGCCCAATCCCTGCAAGTTGCAAGGAACAAGCAGGCTCCCTTCCACTAGAATGCAACTACATAACGAATGACTATAAAACGCAGATCCTAGAGTTTCTCAAACCTTCACTGATGCATTTAAAATATTGTAACATCCCTTATATTTTTTTTTCTTATTTTTACGTCTTGGAAAATTTGTTGTAGCGAGAAATATGAACGTTTTTACATTCTTTTGCAATGTATATACGCTTAGTAATTTTGAGGGAAAGCATGCTACAATATTACTCTGGCTGACAGAACCACGATGATTGGATGAGTGAAAAGAATCACTAGGAAAGCTTAAGTGAAAGGTTGCCATTATCTTGCATGCGTATTTTCAATGTACAAATTTCACGTTATCAACCTGCCTTCAAGCAAAATGATAAACACCTTCACTTTCGTAGACATTTTAATACAAACATACATTTATATTTTACTTTGTACATTTATGATAATGCATCACCAAAAAAATACACGGAGCAATAACTGACTATATATATGTATAGTCTGGTAGTGGTTGATATAATGAATGTAATATTTTTCGTATTAAAATCTTTCATGCATTTCCCTCCCGCTTTTTCATATCCACGCAAGAAAAACTGGGGGCTGCACAAAAACATTCTGCCGGTGTTTGTGCTTTTGGAGTAAATGTGCATGTCTACCTGGCTGGCTGCATCGTATCAACATCAACGCTATAAACTTGCTTCACAGACGAAATTCCCAGAGGGTACCTTTTTATATATTATATTACCACATCAGAAAGGCAATTTACCTTGAGTTTTTACGATTTTTTAGGGCCTCTACTTCTCCGTCCTCTATCTGCATACCTAAATTATATGACATAATATACCATATTGTGCAGAATACATGTACTATATGTAGTACTATATTTCTAATAGAACTGGAGAGTTTGTGTTCCGTCCCCATCATATTATGTATAGAACGAGATGGCCCATCTTTTTGGGGCACGACTTTTCACTCACCATATGCTTTTACTACCTTTTACATACCACTCTCTACGGAGTTTTTATTACAATTACATGGGGGAACAGGTAAGGAAATGGCTTTATTCGAATGTTACCATACCGTGAAGAAAGGCCATTAACTTGTATTGCAGAGCATTTCGTATTTTTTCTCCCCTACTTCTTGTTTTTCGTTTTATCCTCAACATTTTGATCCAGCAAGCAGCAGTTTGTCCGGTTCTTTAGCAAACATAGAAAAATGCATGAGAATGCAGGCATATCACTTTAATTCTTTGGATTACTCTTTCCCCTTTCTCGTTATTTTGAAACTAGGCAAAAATAAATTCTCTTCCAGCAGCCAACCAGCAAGCTGCTATTTTCTTATTTTAATATAATACTGCAACGTCAAAATAGTCTAGTTTGGTCTGGCCTGCTTCCTGGTAATTTCATTTGAATTGTATAAGGTAAGGTCACTTATGACATGACTCTCCGAAACACTTTTGTAAATGGATTCAAACTAAAAAGATAAGAAATGTTTATAATAGTTTGCAATTTGTATGCAAACTTGTACATAGTCTTGGTGTTTTTTATGTTGATACGAATACGAATACGTATATACAAATTGAAACTTTTTTTAACGCAATTACTATATATTTAATGTCACTTTCCGCATAAAGTTACAACTACGTAAGTATACAACATACATGCGAAAAGGTGAATTGATTTCAGTAGAATTCCAGACCAAATACCAAACCAGGCTACACATACAGAAGAAGATAGTACTGCGAAACCCACATTCGCCTCTATAATATATGTAGCATGTTTGTGTTTAAGGATTCGCTCATTCATACTTTTGCTGAGAGCTATTCAATTTACATTAGCATTTCTCTACTTTTACATGGAAATGCATGGTGAGCCACGTGAAACGGGTGTAGATTTGAAATTCTATTTGATCTACAATACTTTCTTTCTAATGCGTCTGAGAGTACAGACAACATTTCGAAAAGTAAAAAGTAATTACTTCACGTTCCCAGTTTTGACATAGTTGGTAAAGGCACCCAAAGTAAAAAGGGAAAAGGAAACTAATATGAGGAATGATAGGACTTTATAATGCATAAACTACTACTCCATATTTAGGTATTCTGTCAAACTGTGGCAATGGCATAATGGCAATATATATGCCTTTGTTTGAGCTGGAGAAAAGCACGCAGAGACGAATTAAATATTCCTTCTCTATCACACAAGTTTCATAGTATATATAGCTGATGTGCGATGAAATGACTGACAAGTAGTGTAGAGAAAGAGACTGCACAGGGATTTGAAATGGCACCGCCTGCACAAAGTGCAAAATGAAGGAGGTAATGATGCCTGAAAACTTGAAAAGTAGTACGTATTATAATTCCCCATAAAGTTTTACCCATCATTTTTTTCGAGTCTTTTATGAAAGAAAGAAACTTTCTGATTTTTTCTCTCTTTTTCTACCAAATCCTTTCACTTTTATAATGTCATGGTGGAGAGCTTGCGAAAATGTTCATTTATGTTTATGAACCTCACAAAAGAAGGAAAGACACACTAGAGTGCAGTTGCAAAAGTGTATCAAATGGGCTTTAATGGTAGAGATTTGTACTTTTGAGAAGTTTAAAAATGGAGTACAGCACGACGGGGATTAATTTCCCCGTTTTCGGATAGAAAGAGGAGTGTAAAGCTCTTCCACTGAAACTTTTCCAATTTCACGAGATTACGCAAACAAACCCTTCAAAGCTGGTGTTTTTTTTGGTGAAAATGTGAAGAATAGGATGGGTTTATGACTGATAAGAGCAAATTGTACGTTTTTATTATTTAGATTAGTGGCCTACATAATTTCTAATTTCCTTCCTATTACGCAGTAATCAAAAGTCATGCTGAGAGTGGAAATTTAGCAATCTCAAGCATTTAATTAGTCTTATATTATGTCGTTTCTAATTTTTCCGTTGTGTTAACTTTCCTCCCTAATTTTGAACCACGTATATGTAATAGACCATCACAAAAATGGTTTCATTCCACTAATTTTTCGGTGTGCATAATATATTCACTTCACTCTGGAATCCTGAAAGAAGAAAAAAACATCAAAAGTTCTTTATCATCTCACCTCTTGAACTTCAATCTACCGTTAGCATTTATTAGCATAATAAAAACAAGTGATGTGACGTGATGGGATCGCATCGTTTCTTGGTACTTTACCTTCTTATATAATTTCTCAAGCTGTAGCTCTGCAAAGAAAGGTTGTTCTCCCTCCACCTTCAAATAGCAATGTTGACCACTACAAGAATCCCGTACGACTCTGATATATTCCTCAGCAGGGTTCTGCTCAGGAAATCCTTGTGGGAATTTTTTAGTCTTGTCTTTGGTGAACCCTTCGACAACAGTATTACGTTGGTAGCTGCTGATTGAGAAGGCTCTGACCACCCTGAGCTTTTGGATTTCCCCCATTGGGACATTGTAGGGAGCTCTCAGATCGTAACCACGAAGAGCCGAGTAAGCTCCGTTGAAGTTGGACATGATGATGATGTGATGAGGAAGTTATAGTTGATGGAGGTGATTGTGGCTTTGATGGAATGCCTGTGTCTAACCTTTCCTTGGTTGGCTCACAGCAAGATGTCTGTGTCTGATGTCGTAGTATTAGAACAAGGTACAAGGTGTATTAATTAAGATCAGAGGGACATGTTTCACTAGTTATATTGCGTCCAGTCCTACTTTTGGTTATAGAACTATACTTGTCATTACGCCGATTATTCACTGAGGATTTTGAGGAAGCTCCTAGTTATTCAAGCCAATTATTATTAGCTCTGCTAATTATTTTTAATGAAGGTTCACGACCAAAATTTCTATTTCATCCTCACCATCGCCTAATTTTCTGCAAGTCCCATAAAATGAAAGGAGAATAATATGCGACACATAAAGTAGAGATGGTAACATTACTTTTACCAACCATCCATCCTCTCTATGGAATTTAATATGAAAGCAGCAGTACCCAAACGCAATAACCGAGCCAAACTCATAAGTTCCACATTCAACTTATTGCTGCTGACCAACCAGTAAAATCCTGTGTTGAGATTGTTGGTTGTTGACAGGCTGCAATTTAACTGCAAACAGCATACTCCACAAATCTTTTGAGGCATGTGTACATGTCACAAAATATGAAATAGTGGAAACCCCAATATTAATAATGCCAGGCTAAGGTTTCCATTCAATTTATTCTGAAAACGAGGAAAAACAAGAAATAAATAAATACAACAAGAAATAAACAAAATACACCTTATTGCTTGTTTATTGCTATGTAGTAATAATGGGCGGAAGCAATTCTCAGAACGAGTAGCTCATAAACGTCTGGTGCATGTTCAAAATTTTCTCTAATAGCAAAAATGCCTCCAAAAATGTATGGTCGTGGTACATCCATAACACAAACATGGATACATGAAGGGAAGGGTCATACGTCATAAAATTAGTACTACTTGAAGTTGTAGTAATTCAACTTGTTTTTCTCTGCAGATTTCTCCCTTCCAAAAAACCCATTTATGCTATATGTATATAGTATATAGTGTATATAGCTTTTGGAAGAAAAAAATTTAGCAAAAGAGAGAAAAAATAACGAAGCCATAATCATGATCTCTCTTGAAAAAGGAATATTATTGCCAAAAACCCCCTCGTTTCATATGAGAGTGCAATAACAAAAAGGACCACAAAAAGAACAAGAGATCGCGTTAAGCTAAGTTGCTCCAGCTGCGAGCCAAAGCGAAATTGCACTTTGTTTTCTCCCTTCTCAAAGCAGCAACGCCAAACCAAAGTATTTTGTCCTTATGGACTTTGCCTAATAAATACATACTACCTCGAAGAGATTGTCGGTCAAAGAAAATTTAGCACACATTTTAGGCTTCTTCGTCCTCGTTGGTGGACTAGTAGCAGGATTTTCAGATTTTCCTGGGTAGTCTTATGTCCACACCAAAACACACGGTAAGAGGCATCCACATCATCCACTCCCGTTGCTTACTTGTACTTGATTTGTAAGCAGAACCAAATATTTTATATGCTTTGCAATTTCGCCAACCGAAAAAGACCAATAACACACACACACAACCCATAAGTAAACATGCTAAGTTCAGTTGTGAATAGGAAAAAACGATACACAGAAAAAAATGAGTTATTTTTGCTCGCCTCTCTTTGTACTGCCACATACTGTTGCTACTACATACTATATATATATACACAATATGCTGCTGTTTCACCGCTCAGTTTTTTGCTTCTCTTTGGGTGTACAACTTGTTCTTGTGAGATGTAGTGGCTTTCTCCTTCATAAATCCTTAACCACAGCTATAAATCATATTCAATGGTTTGCAACGCGCACGATTTAATGCATTGTGCCAAAAATTGCGAAAATACAGTGATTGCCTTGGATAGAATAGTAGAGCAGACAGGAGAAAGAAGGAGAGAGAGAGAGCGGGGGTTGCAGAATATAGAGAACAGAACACAAACATAAACGGAGCTGGTAATAGCAGAAGCCGTTCTAACTCCACTAAATTTTTTTTGGAACAGTTTAAACACTAACTCTTTTCCTTTACAAGACTCTTTACACCATCCTCGCTAGAGTGAAAGAAATGAAAAGTAGAAAAAAACGAAATTGGTGAAAGAAGATAGAATGAGACTGAAAATATAACGCTTTGGCAATATACACTAAAGAAAAAGGCAGAAGCAAAAAAAAGGCAGCCACATTATAATCATCATTATTATTACTAATGCTCTGTTTCGCACAGCGGCAACACTATATACATAATATATCTCGATGCGTATGGACTACGTCTCCTGGTCCTGGCATGAAACCCATCTTCAAGAAAAATAAGCCCACACCCAACTTAACATTATTTTTTCTTCTAAAAAATCTTTTGCGTAAACCAAACCAAACCACATACACAAGCTTTGAAAGCAATCTCTATTCTCTCCCATTGTTCAGTAAACGCATAACAATCCAAGAAATATAAAATTGTAATACTTGCGATCATTGACAGTGTCGTTTCCGACGCACTGGTTATTTGAAATTTGGCGAAGCAACAATAACCATTTTTTACTGAGCTTCATCGCTGCTCAACAATAAGAATATATATCTTATCTTGGTGTGCATAAATAGAGAGGATGAGAGAAAGCAGATGAAACTTTTGAAATATCAAACACTGGCTTTCCTTTCAGCCATATCCATATGGTAGGTAGTATTACTTTTCCTTCTTCTGACTTGGAGAAAGTAATTTTGTACACTCTTTTCATATCATTACTTGGCTAGTAGGATATGCCTGAAGCAGAGAAAATCCAGTTGCGCGTAATAACGATGTATGAAAGATTGCAAGTTGTGTAGAAAGCTAGAGTAATAGTCTTTTTGCGATCACCGAGAAGAAGAAGCAAATATAGAAAAATGAGCTCAGACAAAAAACCCTAAGCGATACAGTGACTGAGCTATTTATCCTATAAAACATACTGTATGCTTAAAATAAGAAGAAATACATATCATAATGTTATGGACTTTACTTCTTTGAATGTCTTGATGTAATATTGCAAATAGTCATCTGTTCACTGCTGTAGGTAAAGAGGGGGGAAATGTGCTACGTGATATATAAATGGATTTATATATATGATAGTTTTAAAGCTTCATAAAATACTGCTTTTCATCACAAGCCCATATTTCACCGTATAAAAATACAGAGATTGCTCTCCTGAGCTAGTGGCATGACTGCTGCTGCTGCTATTTGCAGAGTAATGTTTACTGCCATTTTTTTTACACACTCGCTGCTTGCTCGCTGTATCATCACCCTACTTTATGCTGCCAGTATTGCTACACTGCTGCTAGTACTTCTGCTTCTGATCCGAATCAAAAAATTGTCGAAGACAGGCTCCAGCTGTACATATAAAAAATTATTTTGAAGAATGAGTATATCTGGTGTGGTAGTAGTGGTGGTGGTATATATGGTATCGCGACTTGGGTGCACCAGCTTTTCAGTTTTCCTTGGAAAAGGGAGCAGCAGCAAAAAAAATAATGACAGAAATAGTTTTTAAGACGGCCGTTTATGTAGTAGGATTTTGATAGAAAAAGAATAGAATAGAAATCACAAGAAAAAAAGAAATTTATGAGACTCTTTCTCTTCTTTGGTAATCTTACACGCTACGTTGTTTTGCATCCTCGACTGCATCATGCAGAAGGAGATGGCTACATATTTTTGGCTTCGGTTGCGTTACAACATTTTCCCTTTAAGGCTGTAGAATTAAGGCTGTTTCCAGTAAATCATGAAATGATCATTGTCAGAGAGAAAGCAGTTGATTACTCCATACAGAATGAACACAGACAGACTTAAAGCGTAGGTGTTTGCATTAATATGATTGAAGGAAAATTATGCATATAGAAATCGTTCATTTTATTATTGGAATGCAATGCAGGAGCCGCTTTTTGCTCATTTATAAAAGTTGTGGGAAAATGACTGAAGGTGATGAGCTCATAAATGAATTTGAAGCTATAAATAAATGCAACTTGCACAAAAACAGAAGTATTGTTTGCAAACCTGACCTACATTTCAAACTAAACATATTTTTCATTTGTAATAATTTTGTGAGATCGTGATCATGAATGAGCTACTTTTATCTAATTTCACCTACTATAGCAAAACGTGATATAAAATAAATAATGTTCGATTGTTAGTAAAACTTAAATAGGCTTGTTTTACTAGCATACCTGTCCATTTCCTGTTTTGCCGAGAAAGGTGATTTTTCATCGACACGGTAGATGTATGTATTTTGATGCGCAATATAAATTTTGTTTTCTTGTCTCTCTTTCTAGTTCGACCGTTGGATGTGAAGCTGCTGAATAAAAAAGCAGCACTCTCAGCAGAAAAGGAATACATCCTGGAGTGCCTGTCATCGGGTGCCAGGCCTCCAGCTGTAATGACCTGGATGAGAGGAAGTACGAAGCTGAAGCACCATAGAGAGTCGGTGAGTTATTATTTTTTATCACTTATTGAGCATACTTATAGTAGATAATATATATTTTATCATGAAATGTTTCATCAGATATTGTATCAGATTAGAAAAAGAGTAACAGCATGACGTGATCGGAAGAATTCCCAAGGATGGGAAATAATGGAAAGTATGTATTAAGAAGCGGCATGTCGAATTTTTCTAAGAAGTTTGCTGACTATGTTAGATATTTCTTTGTAAAGAGAAATTGAAACAACAAATAATTTATCAATTTGAACACCAGCATCTTCCATTTCCAATCAATATCAGGCAGTTTATCTGTTGTAGCTATATTACTCCACATTTTTAGCCACTTTTATTCTTTACACAGTTTTAAGTTCTGGAAGAAGTCCCAAAAACTACTGAAAAATGAAAATTAATTAGAGAGCAAATGTTAAAGTTGTTATATATATATCAAATGAAGACTTGAAGACCGGAAACCGATCCGTGTGCGCAATGCAACATCAGAGAAATTTGTCAGTTCGAATCATCTCGTAGGTTTTTACAAAAGACCACTGTCAATAATTTTTTTCATTAATCATACAAAACAAATGGCTTAAAAATCCTTTCACAAGACGACATCAGAGACAGTTTACTCAAAGTCCGGACACCACTGTCATGCCATACTCTAATCCACTTTTGGATCCACCAAAACTAACTTTTACTTTACTTTTTTGTTCTTCTTCCCGGTTATTTTAGGTAAGCAGCAATGAGAACGTAACAACGAGTATAATGACGTTTATACCAACCCTAGAGGACAGCGGGAAAATCCTGGCTTGTCGAGCAGAGAATCCAAAAATACCTGGAAGTATGATAGAGGACGGTTGGAAAATGGATATTCATTGTAAGTCTCACAAAAAAAACTTTCTTCTCTTCTTTCCTAAAAAAAACTTTCTCTTTTAATAAATGTGCACAAACACACACAGAAACCACCAGCCACTGTTACTACTACTTTATATATGTGATTGTGTGTAAGCTCAAACCAGTATAATCTTCTTTCTCAGCATATATAACATAACACTTTTTCAAAGTATAGAATAGAATGGAGACCAGCTTAAAAGAAGAACTGCGTTACCTCCTCCCGTTATAGTATCGCCATTTCCAGTTGCACCAGACAGACACAGTCTGACACAACCAAAAAAGGAAGTAACAATAGCAGTGAAAGTAATGTGAAGTATTAAGTGAATGGAGGAAAAAACTACATGTATAATGGCCTTATAATTTTCAAACACACACAGTATCCCGGCTTCTCACACAAGCATGCACGTAGAAAAGCGGACAACTGATCTACGGGATTTAACAAAAGAACCAAGTAAAGTCCACGGGGGAATTTATTAAAATATTATTAGCACCAGTAACTTTCCCATGAGCCACAGAGAGGAGTACACTTTTTTTGCGTAGTTTACCCGGACTTTTCTCACTTTTTCAGTCACATATATACATAAAGTATGTACCTTTTTATTCATTCTCTTCCTTCATCCTAGTTCCTACTGCCATCTTCAATCTTCCACATGAGAAAGTTGAGTTTTATTTCTAACAAAAAGTGAAGAAAAAACCTTTGAAAGATTTTTTCAATAGAGTTTCATACTTCTTTTATGAAAAAAAAATCACTTTCTCTCTAAAGAAAGAAATCGAAATATAATGAGTTGATGGGCATAGACTGTATATGTACATATTATAAAAACTGGTGGGTGGTATATACATAGAAGCTATATATGTGTATAAGTAGCGTCGTCGTCGTCGTCATCGTCCGTCTTTTCGAGCGTTAGAGATCTATTTCAGTTAATATAATGTAATGTTGAATGTAATAAGAGTCAGCAAGTCATACATGAGGCTCATGCAGGGCCACTATTCAATGCAAAGTTGCTGATAGTGCTTGTAAACCTTTCATCGTTAGTCTCATATGCTGGTCCAAGTACGCAGATGAAGCATTGTCGGAAAAGAAAGTTTTTTTCCCTTGGTGGAGAGCAGACATTTCAAAACTTCAATTCATGTGGGTGTACCATATCTTTCAAGAAGGAAAGAAATATCGGTTTTTTCCTTGTGAAGTAAGCTGCCTTTATCAGTTGCAGCTTTGCATAAGTAATTGGATACGAAAACATGGTACATGGTCGGCGGTGCCGCGATGATGCGGTGTGTAATGGATGAATGGAATTTTCGTAAATGAGAGATTGCCGGAATGCTATAAGCAATGCAATGCTGGATATTTTACTGATGCACCTAAATAGTCGAGGACAATGCGGAAAATAAAATATTGATGATATGTTAATGCAGTTGCACCCGTTTTGCATTAAGGTTTTTACTTTTTAACAGTACTATAAAATAGAAAGATGATACATAACTATTGCATGGTTGACTGGTTTGCCATGAAACCAGGCCCAATTTTATCGCATCGTAGCCAAGGGTTATAAATCTCAGGAATTTCTATTAATAACCAGGTGCATGCCGCTGTCCTGTCTACCAAATGGTTGTTGGGCTTTCATATTGTCTGCCTGACGAGATCATAAGAACCAATAATCCTGGTGTATTCGTGTATTTTTTTTACAAGTACGTCATCTCACAGGTACAAGTATGCATGGGAATTGGAATGTAGTAATGTACTCTATATTTTTTCCTCGTCTCATTTCATCATTTTAGATGACGAGAATTTTAGCGTGATTCTACGCGTTCCACATTCTACTCGATACAAACATGATTTCATCTATTGTTACAGCATTCGCCGGTTTTATGTTTGTTTACAAAACGAAGAAAGTGAAAGTACGTACCGAACGGAGAATGGCTCACTTGAGTTGTGTTACTTTGAAGACTATCGGTACCTACTGAAATTCATTTTGTATTGCAAAGGAACTTACTAAAATACAAGTCTACTATGCCGTTTTTTCCTACCACTTTACTTGTATTATGTTGTAATATAGTAATGTAGATGGTGTTTTGCTGCATACACTTCTTAAAGTTTCACGAAACTTTTCACTTTCTGAGATTGGAAAAATGCAAATGGCGAAAGCACCATCACCACAACCAAACCAACATGCTACATAATAGCAATAGCGGCTAAAAATTCTCTTGGGTTTACTCTAGCGGGCAAAACGCATAAACGCATATACGTTTATATGTACACAAGACTGTTTAAACTAAACTAAGACTCAATATTGGATGCAAAATATTTTGGGGGATATATGGTACATCAAAAAACCAACACCCGAAACTCGTATAGGCACCACTTATAGTTTTTTACTAGATGCTTATAAAGGTATATATGTGTAACGTTTGTTTGACTAGCTTTCTCATACATTATCCGAGTAGAAAAATTTCTTATTCTCACGTCCTCCGCAAACACACACACACATTTCCACACAAAAGAAATGAGAAAAAGTGGAAGTGAAAGAACATTATGCGTTCTGATACATTAAGCCGGTGTGCTATTAATGGGAAAGTAACCTTTTTCTAAGGGTAAGAAAAACTATTGTGTGGTGGTTGTGATTTTTCTGTACTGCGAAGGAAAATATTCCCTTCTTTTTGTAATTCCTATTTTTTCCTATGCGTATTTTACGGAGTGCATCATACAAAGTTGTATAAGTATGCAAGAGTCCATTACGGGTTCTCCACTTTACCATTTTCTGGCCTGTGTGTGTACCATTTTCTCTATCACTCACCATGAATTTTCTGATGTGGTTGGCCTTGCTTGATGTTTGAAGGTAAAGCTGTAGATGAATGTGTTGTTTTTGTTTGAAACGGATTGTTTTGCTGAGTGAAAGTTCCCTCTGGAATTCATACTGGTTAATGTTTTTACGGAAATGGGCATTTTGCGTTTGCCTGGCTGCAAACGAATTTCGAGCAGTGTTAATTCTCTATCATGCTACTACTAGCATGATAGTGGCTGGCTGGGCTGGTATTGGACTCCACTTAATTGCGTAGCTTAAAGGAATGATCTTGATACAGAGGATTCTATCGTCCCCAGACGGAGTATGTGATATGAATTACAGTATATTCGCTTTCTTCAAGCCAGATATGTTCAGTAGTTAAAGCTATTATGATTTGATTTGCTTAACTACAACAAAATTGCAAGTTCAACTGCGAACCGAAATATGATCGGCTAGAAAATGATACTGCACTTCTTTCCGAACCTATATAGGGAGCTACGGACAAAATGAAATAGAAAAGAAACGGCGGAGATCTGTTTTGGACTGGTTTCGCCTGAAGCATTTAATCGAGCGTAAAATATTACCACGCTAATGTACCCCCTCTCTCCTTTTCATTCACTTGTCGTATATAAATTGCAGAAAATTGTGTGCGTATTGTAGTACTGTACTTACGTGCATACAATGTGTGTGTAGAATGACGGAGGAATAATATCTGTGTATATTTTTAACGGAACATATTAAGCGAACTTGACTGTCAGATTAAGAATGTTTTAGATTATCAACATATATCTATGACTTGTTCATTACGTTACGGTGTGTACCTAATGTTATTCTCAATTGAGCAATTGCCAGGGCCTGGAGGCACACATTCTACATTCTACTGCGTATTTTTTATGAATCGTATTTTATACAGCTACTGGATCGAGTTTCCCCGTTATAGCTTAATCGTCATTAGGTTACTCCAGTTCAAATCAATTTACTAGCATAATTTATGATAGAGCGTGTATAACAACACGAGTCTGATTTTAAGTGGACGTAAAAATATTAGCCATGATTATGATTCAATATGTGACTTTCAGGAAGGAAATAACATTTTCGCAACGGAATGGCAGGACGTATAAGAATGCTGATATTTTCCTTACGATCCAAGTGGTATCATATAAAGCTAACTGAAAAGTACAAAGCCAAAGTATCATGTAGATTCAGTTGACAGGCTAATTATCAAATAGATTGGATTTCTTACTCATTCTAGGGAGTTGCTTTGAGAAGCAGAAAAGGATAGAGTTGTTTGTTATATCATGGGAGTTGCTGAGGAAGTTATCATAGTGTATAATAATTAAAGTAGCATAGCATTTTTGTATGAGATATGCCGTATACATTACACACAAACAAACAAGAGATAAAGAAATCTTGTTAACAACAAGCAGAACATAACATATTACATCCTAAAGCATTATACAAACAAACATACCTATTTTTGTACGTGCTTTCGACATTGGCCTTGTACTATTCGCAATGGCGCAAGCGTACTGACATAAATATTAGCAGTTTTTACGTCTCATTGTGTGAATTTTTAGAGATGGAAAAAGAGAAAGTAAAAATTCTACATTTGCGCTACTGTGCAATATTCTCCAGCTACCAATTTTGTTATATGGCACTGGAGAGTAGACAATATCATGCGAAGGAAGAAGAATAAAGAAAAGAAGAAAAGCGCAAGATTAAAACTTTCTGTTGAAAAGCCTGTAATTATCTTACATAACGAAGTGTAGTCATTAAATTTGAAAGGCTTTTATAGCAAAGGATAGCTTTAATGTTAGGAGCTACTACTTTAATTCTCCAAAATAAGATTCAACTCTCTGCCTGTTCCGCTGCACGTTCCTAACTAGCAACGAAAATGTCCGCTTTCATTTAGCATGGCGTTCATACAAATATATAATTTCGAGAATATATTCGAATGTTATTATAACGAACGAGGGCTCCTTATGTATCATCATCAGCAGATTTTTAAAGCCGGATTGGGAATCAAATTTCACTCATTAAGTGAATTCAGGTGGGGGCCTTTCTCCATTTTAAATGGCTATTATATATGTAGCTTCATATCATAGCTCTGTGAGAGTGAAAGCGAGGGAAAAAAGAAAGTTTACAAAGAGAACTTTGAAATCAAAGAGGGTGTTATTGTACACACATGAACGGGAACATTTATTTATAAGTTCATTTCTATTTGAGTAAAGAAAAATAGAAAGGGAGTAGAGAAAGTAAACATCTAATTCGGAGATAAACCACAGAAATAGAAGGAAAAAAGAAAGGTTGATTATCAAAGTAGGTGCAAAATGAGTAAAAATGGTTTTCTCTCTGGCAAAACCCACATTCCTTCTTATAGTTCAACTGAGCACATTCCTCTACTAACATAACCCCTTTATCCTCCATTAATCTACGTGAGTGGTTGCAAATCACAATCACAAAACGCATTTATATAGGTCGTGTGGGTTGAATGAAGTACATCCGGACGGATTTCGCTTCCCAGTAAACAACTTTAAATCCCTTTGTATAGCTCCAAATACCGAAAGACAACCGTTTATACATTAGCCCCAATGTAAACAGAAGCTTTAGGAGTATTAGTGAAAACACCTTGTGAAAAGTTTGCTCAGAAAGTTACCAAAAGCAAGACCAGGTAAAGCTTTCTGCGAAACTGTGTTGTTGTCTCTTTTCTCGCAGGTGTCCCATGTGCAATGTCTGTTCACAATAATTTATTTCCACTTCAGGTGTTTCCATTTTCGTCACACTCTGATTCCTCCAAACTTTGAAGAAAAAGAGAAAAGCTATAGGAGTACAATGCAATGTGTGTTGGAATGAAGTTTAGGGCATCGATTTGCCAAGTGAACAACTAAAACATGGGTTGGTGGAAGGGGGCGAAGAATGCGACATGCGACCACGTTATAGATGGTCTAAATCTACAGCCGACCTTTGACGTTTCAGCCACTTGTTTGCTGGAATGGAAAACGGGAAGGGTTTCCACTTGTTACTATATATTTTCGTTTCATTTCACGTTCTATTATAATTGAAAACTAGTTTTACATTATTTTCTTGCACACTTTTAGAAGTTGGCCAAGTATATCCATCTTAAGCCATGCACGCACTTAGTGATTAAATAATAAATAATAATACTAGCTCAATTCATTCACAAGATCTCGGTCATTACCCTACTCCTACTCCTCCACCTACTTACATTCCCATCCCCTATATCATGTCTGTAAGTTGTCAGTTATGCTGGTCAAAACGGACAGTTTTCGTTTCTCCAAAAAGATCCGGAGACATATAAAAATGAAAGACAGCGTAGTTTCCATTTCTGACAAACCTTTCAGAACATGGGAAATAGGAAGGAAAAATTGGAGGAAACTAGTAAAATATATGTATGTATATATGGTGTGTGCTGAGAGAAAAGAGTGAAGCTAGTGAAAGAGAAAAACGAAATGCTTTCATTCGTTCATAAGTAACGTCAAAAAAGAAAGATGTTGCATTTTATCTTCCATCTTGTTGGTCTTTTTTCTTCGTGCTTGTACTACTTGCATCTTTTTTTTCTTTCTCCGTTTTTCGATTCCTACGAAAGAAAAGAGGCTTAAGATGGACCACTGAGTCTTCATCGTAATCATCATCTTTTTCTTTTCTCTCTCTTTTCTTCATCGTCATGATCATGATGATGATGATGATCATCATCATCATTGAGAAGATCGTGATCATCATTATCGTTGTGCTGAAAAGTAGCAACACGAAGTGTAAGATTCATAGCTCTCCATCTAAAAATGAAAGTAGATATTTGTAAGGATAGTAAGAGAGAGATATATACTTTATATATAGCTCTGTATTTTTTTATTCTTTTGATACTTTTCAAGCCAATTGGAATGATCAGTCTGTCCGTCTGCAATAACTTGTATTGTATGTACCTAATTCATTTTCTACCAAAGTGAGAACAGGTTCAATATATTTTAGTAGAGAGAGTGAGATGAGATGATGATGACGTATAAGCAAAGCTAAGCCATCTTTTTTGAGCTGCTGGTGGTGCGTGTATGTATTTGTTTTGGCTACATGTTCCTTTTCTTCTTTCTCTTTCTTTCATTGGATTGCCGGAAAAAACCTCGGGCATTTTTCTCTCTCTCTTTTGGCCTGGCCTTTCTTTCATTCTCATTCACATGATTTTCATTGTCTGTGTATTTCTATAATGAACATGATGAGAAGCGTCGTAAAACATATTCTTCCTATCTCTTGATTGCTTTTTATATCCTTAGTTATTGGCTCCAAGATTCGTTTCTTCTTGATTAACTTGTAATTTTATGGCTTTTCATCAGCAGCTCCTATTTTTACACACACAGAGAGCTTTGCGTTCGCTCCTTCAAGCTCACATAGTTTTTTGAAAGGCTTACGATTACGATTACTTATAAGATGGAAAATACACGTCCACGTTCTAGGATATGATGAAGTAGGAACAAAATTGACCAGCTGAGTCAAAAGAACGTTCAGACAGACACGTGGTAAATGCTAAAGTACTAATTTAACCGAAAGACTTTATGACTAGATATGAGCTCTCTAGGGTAAACGTAATGTGAAGGAAAAATGGAACATGGCTGACATAACCAAGCTCGTTTAAAAAGGGAAGAAAGTATGTCGGAGAATGGCAGTTGTATACGTAAACTTTTTATGTTTTTTTTGGCTTTATCTTATTGTTAGTCTCGCTTTCCCACATTCGTTTCCCAGTACGTACTCACAAGTCCAAGCATTAACTATTTTGTGTTTAATAGTTTTTGTTTTAAAAATTTAATCCCATTATTTATACCAAAGGGCGTAAATAAATTATTGATCGGAAATCGTAAAAGTAGGTGACGACAGGTCAAAAATAACCACTCAAAAAACCAATATGGCACGTGAAATGCGTCACAAAATCAGAGTATTTGAATACGTTTACTTTCACCGATGTATCCAGCTATTGACTATTCTTTTGTGAGATTAAAGACATGCCACCAAGATTTATGTACATAACGATACCCCACAGATTTGAAATTCTGAATCTGAATCTCATAGATATAGGAAAGTGGTGCCAACTATAACCATCATGGGAAGTACTATTGGCAGGCAGTAATGAGATGCTAAGAAATTCCATAAAATTTTCTACTCTAGACGCTTCCAGTACGATGAAATTTGCAAAATCCTGTAGCTTTAAGTACAAATCAGGAATTTCTATTCCTATTACTTTTATATTTACAATTCCCATAAATTGATACTGACATCTTATTTACGCGTCTCGTCGTATCAAGCATCATCATAGATTATGCCTCTTTAAATAATCTTTGATGTGGTACCCTGATGCGTCATATATATACTGGTATTTGCATTTTATTTGTGTGAGTGGAGACATCTCATTCTCATATGAATGAATTGACGGGTGTCTAAAAAATTGAAAAGCACGAGTGCCCTACTTTAGGCTATTGACTTTATGATTCAAGGGATATTATATATAATATTATGTACTGTAGTTGCTAGTTATGCTTCCTTTTCTTGTAATTGTACACATTTGTGTCATATCCATAAAAGAGCTAATTGGCTTTAGGAATACTATGGTTCTTATTTGAATCTACAAATTGCCTATGAGTCTGGTAGTAACGCACAACAGCATGTACCTGACGCACATTTATTCATAATATGAAATTCATATGTATTACAACGATCATTACAATAATGTTCAAAGTTACAAGGCCTCCAGCAACGGTTTATCTTTTCAAACTCATTTTTATATTCATCGCATTATGGAAAAGTGTAGAACATG
Organism: Orchesella flavescens; assembly: GCA_964034955.1. NCBI lineage: Eukaryota > Metazoa > Arthropoda > Collembola > Entomobryomorpha > Orchesellidae > Orchesella > Orchesella flavescens. The sequence continues at coordinate 11,701,000 of OZ035957.1, forward strand.
CGAGATCTCTTCCTTCATTCGCTTCTTTAAGGCCCTTTGGATGAAAAAACTTATAGGATATACTATACGGAATCAAAGAAAATATTAAATTCTCTTGGTGTCGACAACCAGGACAGGAGAAGGAAAGGAAGATGACACGGTCTCCAGCAGTTTCTTCCTATGTGTATAGTAGAACAGAATATTATGCGTGATAGGGTAAAGTCTACGTGATAGTGAAAGCGAATCTTTTTTCCCATACCACAAATAGTGATGCGATGGCTGGGTTTCAGCTTGAGCTTAGGTTGAGCGAAAACACATTTTGATGCAAAAAGGTATGAAAAAGTAATGAAATGAAGGGAGAACCATACGTGCATGAATAATTTCTTAGGAAATAATCTCAAGAGCTGCAGAGAGTATGGAAAGCCGTATGTTTGATCTTATATTTCTCTCAGGAATTTCACCATATACTATTACAATATGTTTACTAAGGCTTATTCCTAGTACTCCCAGTGAATAGTGTAGCAATAGTGCATAAAATCACCATAATACAGTAGTGGTGGGGTTTGGGTAGGCCCTTGTGGGAAAAGGCGTGTGTTTAGCTGATGAAACGAGCGTATGTATATGCATGTACTTTCTCAGGTTTGAAATACTACGCGTATACCAAATACCAACATGTATTGTGTACTTTTGTAAGCTTTTGTTTCTTCTATTAAGCCTCCTCATTTTAAGAGACGTGACACAACTTTTTCAAGACGTACTGGTAGCTAAGAAGGTGAATCAAATCGTCACAATTGTTGGCAAATGTATGAATAAATAATTCTTGTTTCGTATTACTCTGGTATGATGAATACTTATAATATATGACAATTCAATCTTATCTGTCCATGTCCGTGATAAGATTTTAATTCCAGTGCAATAATTGTTAGCATTCGTCATGTCCATGTCATTTGTAAAAAACGCAAGTATAAAAATGTACTATCAACTAGCTTGAAGGTTTTTTTACGTGTTTTAAAATGATATGCTCATACAAAGTAAGCATGTTTCAATTATGAAGAACTCCTAAAGGTACCTATTACTAGATTGTCGATTAGTCGGTGTATTTTTGCACGTTAACAAGAACAAGCGTGCATGCTCTACAACTGCGAATCATGCCATTTTTAAAAAAATGTCATATCAAATCATTTCACTTTATTACATTGTACGTAGTTATGAAAGTTACTGGTTTATTACTTTACAAATTCATGTGCTCAAAAATCTAGTTCCTGTGTGTGTTTATTGTTGTACTTTCTACTAAAAAGTCTGGAATTGTTAAGATTTTAGGTAAATGTAATACCCCATATATGTACGTATACCACATGATGTTTTAATGCAATATGTTTCTAATTTTTTGCAGTCGTTCCACAAGTAAACTTGGACTTTGGAAGTAAAATAAACTCAACCCATATTCGGGAAGGGGAGGACGTTTACTTTGAATGTAGTATTAAAGCCAACCCATGGATTCAGAAAGTATCCTGGAGGCACAATGTAATTGACTGTCAGCCATACATATTTATTTTTATGCAAAACTTTTTTTTTTAAAAGTAGGATAATAATGTTTTGGTGCAAACTACTTACTCATACTCTCATGTAATTCAAATATCGTACAGAGTCTGAAAAGTCTGGTTTGGTTTTTCTTTGAAGTGGTTTGGTTTAACTGAAGTTTTCTTTTGTAAGATCATATAACATAACAGGGGCTGCTTCTTTGATAATACTTTGGGTTGTTAAAATGAATATTGAGTGTATGTAAACTGGCTTTGAAACTTGTAAGTTTTCATTTTCAAAGAAGGGGAAAAATTGGAGAAGAAACTTTATGTGAAGATGAATATTTAACGATTCAACTTACTTTTTAGTGGCTGAATATTGCTATTGATGGTTTTCTTTATTCACTTCGCCTCTTCTCTAGACTTTTTTCTTCTTGTTTTCGCATTACAGGGACGTATTCTGCATCACAATACTTCAGCAGGGATCATTATCAGTAACCAGAGCCTGGTGTTACAATCCATTACTCGGAAATCTGCCGGGTTGTACACATGTGTTGGAACAAATTCAGAGGGAGACGGAGCCAGCAACCCAGTTGTGCTGAATGTGAAATGTAATTGTAAAATTAAATATTAAAAGTACATTTTGTGATTTGGTGCGGAAAGCTAAAGAGAAGTTGAGAGAGAGAGAGAGGAAAACTCTTTTTAAAGCTAGCAAAAAAGAAACTCTTTTTTCTTACATTTAGAATTTTTGCCATACTTTTTACAACCATTTCATCCTTCCTTTTTTCTCTTTTGCAGATGCTCCCGTATGCAAATCCCATCAGCAAACTGTTTACGGAATCGCAAGACAAGAGCAGGCAAAAATCCTTTGTGATGTTGACGCAAATCCTGACACAGACCTCCAGTTTCGATGGAAGTTTAATAACTCTGCTGAAACCATTGACATTCAGCAGTCACATTTTCAGATTGAGCGACACAGGTCAACCCTGACTTACAAACCGATGACGGAGCTTGACTATGGAACGGTGCTTTGTTGGGCAGCTCATGAAACAATTGGAATGCAGAAAATCCCTTGTGTTTACCACATCATTCCTGCAGGCAAGCCGGATGCAGTGTCAAACTGTTCCATTTTGAATCAAACGTTTGACTCCTTGTTCGTCTCTTGCGTGGAAGGATTTAATGGAGGCCTCCAGCAATCCTTTGTGATTGAAATATGGGATTTCCACTCACAGCATGTCATTCGCAATCTTACCAATCATCGACCTGTTTTCAATGTAAGAGGACTGGAGCCCGGTGCATCCTATATTGTGCGCATTTACGCTGTCAATACCAAAGGAAGGAGTGAAGTCCAAGTCCTCCAAGCTTCAACGCTGAAGGCGGCGGAAAAGCAGACTGGCTATAGTGCAGGTATTTCATTTTGAGGCTTGCTAAATTTCTTACTCTTTCTTTCTTACGAAATGACTATGACCGCATCTATAGTAAATCTATATAGTCTGACACTTATTGTGTTTACTCATAGGGACATCATGATTCTTATGTAGTAATCATTGATTTTCTTTTTTCAATTGAGAATTTTTCGAAGCATACAATTCTTTTATTGTGATTGGTAAAGTCATTCAATCTGACATCCTTTCTCTGTCATTACGATGACATTGACGGGAAATGCGGACTGAAATGATAACAAGCTCGTATAGGTCGAGCTTATATATTTTTTGATGGTATGGTTTGTATTTCACATTGTGCTATTGACTCTGTCACTTTGATTTTTACAGAAGCATCCTCTGTCAAACCTGTATTCTTGAATATGACTCCAATTCTTGGGATTTTGATTGCCGTGGTGGCAACACTCATACTGGTGGCCATTGTGATCGTACTTGTAATGAGAGGACGCGGTCACAATGGTGAAGATAAGAGGGTTCCAAAACCCAACGGGGGGCTCAAGTCAAGCCCTGAACATGACAAATCCACAGTTCCTCTCAAAAAGTCTGTCGAAGAAATGCCCGACGTGGATGACAAGAATCCAGATGTCGTGCCTCATAGTTCCGGTACGTTATCCCTTAAATATGTCTCCGTTGACTGATGGCAAAATGGTGGTGGTGGTGTTTATACTAGCAAACATTTAAATTGTAATGTTATGCAGTAGTAGTAGATTCCAGTGAAAGTTATTGTGTATAGATTCTTGTAAGAAAAATGCGTAGGTTCTCCTTATGCAATGTATTACTTAACTATATAAAAAAATTCCATTCACTCGTCTCGTCTCTCTCTCCTGGAACGTGATGCGAGGTGGCTTGCCATGCTTGAAAGCATCTGATTAAAGGATCTTGAGAGGCAGGTGCCGGATGGCTGAGAGGCAAGAGCTCTGGTAGTCTATGAAAAGGAAGAAAGAAATGCTTATGTGCAAACATGCATGTCTATGTCTATAATATTTGGAAAAGGAGGAAACGAGCGTAAAAAGGGGGAAGTGAAGACAGACGTCGGATGTTACACGATATGTTTTCTTGTGTTATGCTATATATATATATATATATATATTATATTTGCTTCTCTACGTGCAATCCAAATCTACAAACTTATCAGGAGATTTGATGAGATCTGTAACAATATAAAACACATACGATTTCATTGTCATTTTATTCCTATTTCTATTCTCTCTCCTTTTTTTCCTTCTTTTAACAGAGATCGATGGAATCGATCCAGATGAGAAAGTATTTCTAGAGAGACTCAACAATACGAGTCGTTTTTATGAGACCATTCCTAGGGCCGTCCGAACTGCAAGTCGTCCTGATCCCAACTCTTCATCAGAATTAGTCAACAATGTAAAAAATAGAGCCCCAAGAACGGTAATTATGAAATAAATTAATGAAATAAAACCAGCTTAAACTATATATTTAGTATACGTTCATTTACTAATGTTAATTTTCATTTAACTTAATTTTTCAGGGACGGGAAGAAGTGACATACGCAGAATTGTCACTGCCAAACAGTCCAGCGTATCATCCTGGAACACTGAGGCATCAACCGATAAGACCTCAGGAACCAATTATTTACGCTCAAATAGATCCCCTCAAAACAGCTCAATGTGTCCCTGTAGGAGTACACGAGCAACAAACTCAAACCCTTCCTGGCTACCCATTGAATCTTCCTCATCCGTCTTCCGAGGTAGAAACCATTTCATGGAAAAATATACGGTCTTCTCTGCCACTTTTAAAAGAAAGCAGAGTATAGTATGATGCCTTGACGCTTAGAATAGGAAAACAAAACAAGACTGATTATTATGGAACTGTTGTTGGCACTTGTGTCAAAACAGTTGCCTACACTTTTGAATAGTATTATAAATGTGCTAGAACAATATTTAAATGAGCGTTATAGCTTTTACAATTTGCATGCTTAATCTCCATATATTCTCTATTGTGATCGTTTTTATGTTACCATTTACGGTTATAGTATTATCGACTTTTGACCTTCTGCCTCTTGTCCATATATAGTCTTCTCTCATTCAGTTTTGTACTGTATTTTCGTTTCACCCACTTGTAATCTTTGTGTATATCTTTCATTGTTACAAGGCTTTCTTCATGCTTTCACCTGATATTCATGAACAAATCTAACACGCAACCTAGTTATTTTGGACAAAGTTTGTACCACCCACATTGAAAAATACTCCATTTTTATTCAACAAGCAAATAATACTAGTTGAAACCTACAATATTTTTATCCGAAAGAAATGTGTTTGTTTATATAAGTCGCTTTTTTTGTACGTATTTACGTGTAGTCGCCATTTTCATTTATATGTTGTAGTTTTGAAAGCTTCCGTAATAGTACTATACAAATACGTGGCAAGTGAACAATCTTAATTTCGTTTTTTCCCTTCATTTTCATCTTGAACATCTATCAATCAAATGTCCATGCAAAGTTGTAATTATCTTCACTCTTTCCACCACCGCGTGTGTAGGAAATACCTAGTGAAACGGTATGCATGTACCTTCGTATATGCTTTTCAAACACATGTTCCAAGTTTCTCCTTTTTCTTCTAGACTCTTGCAAACTGTTGGCTCAGTTCTTAAATCTTGCCCTCACGCAAACCATAGATTAATTACTTCGAAACTCTTAATTGTTGATAAAGTTATGTATTTGTGATTTTGACTCTGGTCGGCTCGGTAGCTAACGGGATATTATATATATGCTTATATATTTGGTCTTCTGGTTTACTTGAAAACTATGTTTCAGCTCTTCCGTATTTCTTATCAGTACTGTATTTAGTAGCGGTAGCTGTTGAACGTATGTACTTAAAAGTAGTTAGAGTATATCTTTATGTGAATTTATTGTGCTTATACACCTATGTACTTTAATGGTTCTATGTATTTTGTACTTTTTTAAACTTTTCAAATTTTCATTCTCTCTTGGGCTTTCGCTTGCAAATTTTGCGATAGTGCAAATATGTTTTGGAGACTTTTTTTTGCAAAGGCGACTCTATATTTTATCCTTAAACTTCCGCCTTCGTCTCTCTCTCTTTGTATTTCTTGCTCTTGACTTGGGTTACTTTTAGTACTTAGAGGTTATCAGCAAAACAAAGTTCCTTCTAGCTATGTATTTAAGAAAGTATGTAGTGCTCAATGAATTCCTTCCTTTTAGTTTTAGTAGTATAATTAAGGTATCGTGATTTTAGATTTTAGTTTAGTTTTTAGCTAGTTGTTTCTGGGGAATGTAAATTTGACCACGGTGCTGTACATTTTGGCTTTTTTCAGCAAGGGGAAGAATTTGTCCATCTCCGGCCTGAAAATGCTCACGCAGTGTACTCTAATAGTGGAACTAATATGAGATTTTGATCCGTGCGGTTTGCCGACGAGAACCTGTAAAAACTTTTTTTTGTAAAAAAAAAATGCTCTCAGCTACTGCGAAATTTTCTACTTCGACCCACACACTTACATATAGACTCAAAATATGTACTCACTCTCGCAAACACAAAATTTTTCTCAAAGAATGAAGAAGGCTGGAAAGCAACTCAACAAAACGAATCTCTCGTCGGATGTGCCGCGTCGTCATCAAATTATGAAAAAAACAGGTTATTTTAACCACCAATTATTCATATTGTTTGTCAAAAATACTACTCGTTTCGTACTGTTTTAGATATAGAAATACAATACGAAAGTCTTGAAGGTGCAAATGAATTTTTTATACGAGAAAAAAATATACTGTGTAATGTTAGAAATCGTAAATAATATTATATATTATATTATATGTATAATATTTATTACAAAAATAAAAACGGATTTTTGGAGGAAACACGATGATGATGGTGGCAAAAGATGTTGCGCGTTGAATACACTTCAATATTCTCTACTTTAAAATGTACAAAAAATCAAATGCTATTTTTTCGATGATGCAGTTTTTGAACGATTGTACATATTGTATAGTTTAGCAATAGGTGATAGGGATCTAAATCATAATTAATTTGAAGGTTGTAAATCTGTGAGCAAGATCAATCATTATTACTTCCAAAAAAATTAGTTAGCGTTAATGAATGAAATGAAGTAAACTGTGAGAAACAGCTAAATCAATGTGAGTGAGTGGTAGTTTCTACACGCATTCCGCTGTACTGATATGATGTATGGATAATTAATTGGTTAAGATACAAAATATAGTTTATAGGGTATAAATAATGATTGTGTAAATAGTTCATGTAAAGGATCTATGAGATTACAGTTTGCAAATACGTATTTATAATATTATGTATGTGTATGTAATGTGTGTATTGTGTAAGCAGTTCACTTCAGTTTTCAATGCTAGTCTTTCAAGAACTTTAATAGAATAAAATATTGGGAAGTCCGGTGGACGACATAAGATTGAAGATTATTATTTGTTTTTTCATGATGTTATAAGTAAACTATTAAGTATTTCCAGCTAGGCTAGTTCATCGCTGTAAGACATTTTTCGGTGCATCAGGATGTAATTTTTTATATAATTTTGAAAGATTATGTAAGCATTTACTTATCCATCATTAATTTAATTACATACTATGTAGATGTATCTTATTCACATAAGTGTAATGGGTAGATTTGTGTGTAGGATATAGAAATGGATGATGGTGATCTTGTCACTTCCATTAATCACAACTGGGTAGTCCAAAGAATGTAAATAAATAATAATTATGTACTTTATATGACATAGTTTAGAAATAAAATATCTCATATTATTATATAACATGATTATTGTAATTCAGTGGATACAATCATCAAAATAAATGTATTTATTAAAGTATTTAAATAGGAACACAGGTCTTAACAATCAATATGTTGTGTACTTGTGATTTCAATTTATAAAGGTTTGCGAATTGTCTACATTTTGTACTCAAATCCGTGAGTCAATCGCCATCATTTGTGTATGAGAAAATTAACATTTGAAGCTACGCTACAATGTAATGAAATATAGGAAGGAGGTGGTACAAGTACATGTTAATTGTGTGCTATTTTGCTATAATATAGAATTGTGTTCCTATATGTACGTATTTGTATTTCTTCTCATTCATAAGTAATAATATCGTAGTTCATAATATGTTTCTCAAAGAGTCTGCAGTTAAGGTGAAAGTGAATAAGAAAACTTGATTATTCACAACATTTCAACTTTGCAGTGAAGTGGCATGAATTGACTTCAAATCCAAAAACAAACGGAAGAAGAAGGAACAGACCTGATTTTTGTAACTATCCAGTTAGAAAGGTAGAAATATTTATAGGAAATAAAAATTTCTACATTGTAAATAATACTTAACTTATTATTAATAATATTAATATAACCGTTATTATTCTCGCAAAAATAAGAAGGGTAACAGAGGAAAAGGTTTCTGAGATGTTAGGATTTACTTATAAATTATACTTCAAACAATCTATATAAAATAATATGTAATCATGATAATATGATGATATATAGGAGACAGTTTTTTCACATGTCTCTGGAAAAAATTGACTCGCCGAGCGTATAACTACAAGTTATTGTTTTTGTTTCATTTCCACAATATAAATGTCTCTGTTAGTTATCTAGTTAGGAAGTATATAATTATCATATTGTTTGTTTAATGTAAACTTAAGCCACCATATTACTTGTATTTCGAACTAATAAAAATATACTGTTACAAAAAAATATGAAATAAAATAATTGAATGTTGCACTTAAATTTCGGGCGTAGCAGTGTGAAAAGCTACTAATACATTTTTCATTGATATTCATGGTCGCGTTTCCTATGGGTGTAGAACAAAGAAGACTTTCACCGCTTACAAAACCCCTGGCATTATCTGGAGAAAGCATTAGACTTTCTTCGTGAGGTTTCCAGTTTGTCTCTTCGTCGGCAGGGCTCGTTGGGAGTGTAAGCAAATCCTTTGTGCAACTCCGCATTCCTTTGTCGTGCGAATGTAACTCGTAAAAAGCCACACCAATCCTATATGAATATGAATATGAATCCTATATGAATGGTTAAATTAACTTTTGAAGTGAATGATTATGCCATTTGATTTTGACAGTTAAATTGCATTGACATGAACTCACAATGCATGTGAAAATAATATTGTATGTATGTCCTTTTTATTTTTATTGCATTTTTGAACCCTTATGGAAACCCTGCGGGTTTTTCGACCAAATGAAATTTTTTACTCCATTTTTTGTAAAGAAAGAAAAATATGCAATCAACATGTCCATCATATAATATTTATTAAATCGTCACGTAAATATTTATAGTTCCATCGATCATTAGTTTGGATATATAATAGTATATATTACAAATATCAAGAGCTTGAGATCTGTGTGTATACAAAATCACAATAATTGTAAAACCGCAATTGCCGTTGTCAATCTAATTGCATCAAATACATGTACAGTCAAGTAGCATCTTAATCAATCATATATACATATACACGCATTTTAAGTACATACACCGACTTCTAATTACTCTCTTTCTCGTGAAAGAGAGATAAACACTACTTATATTTTGTTGCAGTAATGTCAACCTACACTAAAACGTGTGATCTTAATTAATATAGCAGCTAACTACTATTTACAAGATTACAAGAAGTACAATTTGATTTTTGTTTCAAATATTTTTGCGTCACACATTACGCTACTTTACAATTAGAGCTGAACTATATTTTATACATGAAAAAAATCATTAAATATTGAGTTACATAATGGCTTTGTACACACATTTCTACACATTGACATATTCATAATCTATAATATACTTACGTAAATGTTCAAACGACAAAACCTAATAATTATTATTCGCCATTTTTTTGGAGGATGATACTGAATCTCATTAGCTTATGCGACGAGTTTTTTTGTACAGAAAATAAAGCCTACAACCTCTATATAAATATTTACATACTTGAAGAAGATTCAAGATAAAATGCTAATTATTTTTACATACATTTTTATTTGAAGGAATATTTATCAATTATACAAATTCTAGCAACTACTTTGAAGCATTTATTTCTAATTCCATTAGCTGAGCCCTAAACGTTACATTCCGGCTTAAAGTAGAATTTTGGAATTGTGTATGTAGGCAAGTGAACAGATTATATAGGGCTATATTGAGTTGATATAAATGGGATATAATTATTTTTAACATGCTTTTCATTATATTTTTAAAAAAGTCGTATACACTACCATACGTATTATTAACACCAATATAGTACTTTTAGGTACATAATAGTTTTGTATTTACATTGAATATGTACACAGAGATTCAGAAATATTACAGATTTCTTAAGATAGTAATTATCTAAACTAAATATTTTTGCGTATCGATCATAACCAATAACACTATATATTATTGAAAAAGATTACAATTTACAATACAATAATTATTTACACATTACAAATATGAAAATACCAGTAATGGAGAAAGTGACACATATATATAGGTAACCTTACCTTAATTAATTTATAGTTAAACATTCAATCTACACAAACAACAACTAAAGTCTATAAATTAAGAAGATCGAATATATAATCTATATAACTTTGCATTCAAGTTGATTCCCAAACATTCAACTTTCAGAATAAAAATCTGCAAACATATTTATATTATATTTCGAAGTGCATTGAAAGGTAGTAAACTGAAATTTGTCTGCAACTCCTCTTAACACACTCCTCTTCATCAAGCTATACATTATATGTTGCCTCATGGCTAGTTCAAGGAAGAACCTTGGAAATTTTGGTTAAACTTGTCATCATTATCAAGTTACTTTAGGAGGAGCATTCAAAACATTACAATTCAACTCATAGTTTAGGGAAAGTACCTTGACATGTCTGTAAAATGAACTACATAGAGAGACAGTAGATGAGTTTGCTAGTTTTTACAACAAAATCACGTACTTAGTCGTGCTTCAACCGCGCAGAATGCTGAACTAACTGCTTTATACTTTTCACACATCCCGCTTCAAAGTTCTATCATCTTGACATCCTCATGCCAAAAGCATTGTCATTGTCAAATCACCCGTTTCGTAAAATGTAATATAAACCTACGATGAAGTAAAACTCGATTATTTAATAACATTTTGCACATCACGCCATCATGCACAACTGTTCCTTTTCCATGGAGTCAAATATGGATGGATGGGGGACCACTGTTGAAAATGATGTTATGCTTAGGAAAATTTCACAATGGAAAGCTCTTTGAAAGTGAGCGACGTGTGTGTGTGTGTGTGAAGATAGGTAGATGTTTTGACTTCACGACTTTCTCCTCGTTAAAATACTTGAATGCTTGCATAGCATCAATATTCTGGAAATTCTTGAGACACGATTGGAATTGGGGACACATATCAAGCAGAGCAGCCAAGATTTCATTTCGGCTTATCGTATCCCCAAACGCAAACCCTTTTATATATTCATCCATAAGAATGGAGTAATATGAATAGTGCGATTGTTATTTTCTCCCATCCAACATATATTCTCATTGTCATCGTCATCACACGCTTCCTCTATTTCTCTCACACATTCTTGCACATCTAAGTGCAGTTTGAAAACTTTCATGAGGATGTGATGTGCTAGTAATAATAACTTTAGTATAAAGGAAAAGAACATGGGTGAAAATTAACTGAAGGTGCGGGTTTAGTTTGACATCCTTTATAATGAACCATTTTATCTACTCATCATCATCATCATCATGTTTTGAAGTACCTAACCTAGTCTAAAAACTTGTCAAGTTTCTATTGCCTTGTGAGAAAGGAGTTGCAGACAAATGGGCTCAGGTAAAAGAAAAATCCTTAATCATTCATTCAGTCTTTTTATATGGATTTGTGTGGAGCTTGACAAGAATTCACGTATTATTCAAGTCACCCCATATATTTTATTACCCATTCTCGTGTTATGTTGGAACCTTGTAATGCTATAGCTTTGTAAAGGGGATTGCATTGTTAAAAGTTGGCTAACATAACAAAATGAGCAGAATTAAGATTCTATTCGTAATATATTGACTGTTACACAAAATTGCCCTATATATTATACACGTATTTAAATATAAAGAAACACGGAGTGTGTCACGTTCTGCCCCTATTATTCTCATTCTGTTACGCTCCACGCGTTTCCACTAAATTTTGTACCTACTTACGTACACTCATATTATTAACATATTTTTCGAGAACATGTAATTATAGGCTAGAGACATTCATCATTTTTTTGCTCTACAACATACATTTTCTTGAGCGCATTATCAGGTTTTCTCTGGGCTCTCTCGCACGAGTCGAGTAGTAGTTCCCAGACTTTTTCGACAAAATACTCTGGTATCTTTTATAGGGAATTGGTATAAGTAAGTACATACTAATAACTTTTTGTATATGAAAGAAATTACAATTTTATATTTTTCCCATTCCAGACAAGAAAGAAAATGATAAAAAAGCGTATATAATAATTAAAAGTTCGATCTCCCTGAGGTTACAAACTTTACTCTTGTTGAGCTGACTCTTGTAGATATATACATAAGAAGATGAAGAAAGGATGAGAGAATAATATTATATAAATCACAGCCCACTCAAAATCATTAAGAGTCACTTCACGAAAATTGATTCAAACTACAAATATTATATAGGTCCTTATCCCTTCTCTTACCTTATAATACATAATTAGATGGAAAATGTAGCGTATTGAGGACTCGCATACATAATATACATAATATATATTATAATGTTTGCACTTTTACAAGGATACATTAGCTGAAATGTATGTACAGTAGAAATTGAAATTGAACTTCATACATATGTATATAAATAGTAGAAGGTTTTTGGATAAAAATATGACATCTTATTGAGAGATTAAATTAGTAATGCACAGTCAACAGTGCCATTTTATATACATTATATTACAACCATCAATCAATGTGTACTAATTCAGCTTAAAAAGCTGGCTGATTGGATAACACATTAGGTACTTCAATATATTATTATTTACACTTTACAATCCGTATGTTATGTATGTTATGTAGACATTTATAACCAATATGTATTAGACTGTTTAAAATCATACAATTGGCTACTGAAAAAGTTTACGTATTTTTTTTTATCGAACTTCAAAATTCGAGATGATGATCTGGTAAAAAGTGATCTCTAACTGCATTCTTAATTTCAAACTGTATACACGCCCACACTGATAAAAAATATTATGTAAGTATAGATCATATATAGTCAAAGTGGCACAACATAACTATTTCTGAAAATCACACAAATCCATTGCTTTCACTACACTGACAAACCTGATGCATTTATTCGACTATTTACATATATATAAACATTCACATGGATTATGTCAAATTATTATTTACATTTAGCGAGTATATTGGTAGAAAAGTCTTTTGTAAACATTTTTTGTTTGTTTTCACAATAAAAATTAAACATCGTTTGCGGTTCCATCTGTCAAAACTGTTGCAACGTCGTTCTATTGGAGTCAAACAGTACTTTCAATTTTATCATTCATCGCAGTCATTTCTGGAAGAAGCTCTGCCTCCTCTTCTAAAACAGGTATTTGAAATGGAGGGGGAATGTCATATCCCATCAAGGATTGACTAGACGTGGAAGCCATCGTAGGATTTGGCAAGCTTCCTGGAACTCCTCCAGGTGCTGAGGAAGGGCCTCGGAACCCTGTCAGTCCTCCTCGTGGCCCAACACCAACTATACTCGATGAAATAGCGGGATTAGCGTGCGGAGGCGGTTGAGCAGGTGGTGGAATGTTGGTTGGAAGATTTTGCCTTCTTCCCAATGTAGCAACTGCTGACACAGTTCCCGTTGGAGGCCCTTGATAAGGTGGCCACTCCATGGAACTGCACTGACTATGATTATGAGCACTAGTGGTAACACTATCTACTAACATATGTTGCGGATGACTAGAACCATTACTACCTACGACGACACTTCCACCTCCTCCCCCAGCTCCTCCACCATTAGGTCCTAAGCTATGATGTCTTGGAAGGGTGGAGCAGGCTGCGTAGCCACCTGTCCCGTAGTTATCTCCTCCCTGCAATGAAACAATTTATAACATATTACATAACCGTTATACAAGCTATATTATCGCTTTCTCATGTCATATATGTTATATGAATGTGCGCATCACGCATGCTACACTCCATCTAGACCATAACCGTAACATAACCAAAAAATGTCTTTCAATTCAATCTTAAAGGACATATATAGGCTTTGGAAACCATTAAGTTTGAATGCTGAAATAAAATCACATCGATCCAGGTTTTTTCTTCAGATTTCTTTCTCCAACAGAGAAAAACCTCTCTGGTATAGAATCCCTCTCAAAATTTCATTTTATAAAAAACAAAGTCAAAAAGTGTACATAGTAGAAACCTCTCCACCTCTACTTTAAAGCCAACAGGTTGATGATCAAAATTTTATTCCCCGTTTGTAAACATGTATACACACACACAAAGACAGAGAGAGAGAGATCTCGCTCGGTAAACTTAAAGCTGGGAAATAGATCGGGTTATTTCATTTACAAGCCTAGGGCTGTGTACACTATCCTACTTCACACGTACTTACATCCCTACATATTACAGACAAGGTACGTGGAACATCACTTGCAATTCTCATGAATATTTTATATCCACACGCTACAATGAATACGATGATGCGATGTCATGGTGTATATATGGTGTTCCTACTATATTATCCTGAGAAAGTGAGCTACTTCTACAACTGACTGGGAAGACCTAAATCGACTCATCTAAGAGATGCGTGTGTGTCTCTGCTCTTCTCCCTGTGAAACAAGGGACTATCTAAGCAAGGAATAAAGCGCAACCCATTTCATCCACACCACCACTTTCAAAATAAGGTCGACTTCATGGGAAATTTTTCACCGTAATGCCTAATATGTTAGAGAAGAAGCCAGTCGTGTACCATCACTTTAATACGTCACGGGACACGTTAAGACGAGGAAATAGGATGATGTTTTCCCATGAATGAAAATATATATGAGCATACATAATATATTGAGGAGGATGCATAAAATGCATTTTCTTGCCTGATAACCTCAACCACCCCATGCTCATAAGTATACACACATACACCTCTAGCTTCTTCACAAGTGTTCAATCCATATTACATTTACGGAAGCTACTTTATTCTCTCAACTTTCGGCACTTTGTCCAACTCCAAGTCATTTTCCTCAGTGGTCCCTTTGAATATCATCATCTTCGTCATCATTCCAGAAGCTTAGTAAAGAAAGAGCCACGCTGAGCTTGCTTGCTTGCTTTTCCCTCTCTCGATTGACTTTATTTTTTACCCTCTCTTGTCGTCACCTACTGGTCTATTCCTCACTAAAGTAAAATAATAGCTGGCGGACGGTAAAGAAGTCGCTTTTCACTTCGAATGGATGAAATAGCCCTCGGCAGTAATATAAATAATACTTAGGCCCGTCTCACGTTGTTCACATTTCACCAGTTTCCTCTCTCATCGGGCCACGCAATAAAAGTGTCAGCTTTTATATCGAAAAAAAGAGGATGTGGAAAAAAAGAGGAAAATTCTCTGCTTCCTTCTCTTACTACTCTTGTCTTCAATTTTATCTAAGCTTTATGCATGAGTAGGAGAAAGTAGAAGGAATAAGGACGGAAAGGGCGCAACGAGTTTTAATGCTTTCTCTCTCTCTCTTGCGTGTATGTATGTGTATATTTGTGTAAGGAATATTGAAATTTCCACACGATTCTTGTTTTGCCCTTGAGAAAGATCACTTGAGTGAAAGCAGAGAGATTCTACATAGTTTATATAAATGATGGAGAGGGCATTCAGTCAAAGCATTCTCAGATATAGGAGGAGCAAATGCTATATAGAATGTTTCTCAAATTCCTTTTTTAATATGCACTATCAAGACACGAGTAGATATAGCTTACTGCATCATTTTTTTGAAAGTGCAATAATATTAGAAACCACACGTACATAGGACAAGCAGCAAGACAACTACATCATATATAGCTTTTAGCTAGAGTTAAAAGCTACCAAGACACGGTGTTTTTTTCTTGCGAAATGGGAAAATCGACGGGATATGTGTATACAAAGGAAGGGAAAGCAAGGCGAGTGTGTAGCAACGGTAAAAAGAGGAGAAAAAATCTGGAGAGGAAGCTCAGATCGTAATTGAATTCACTTATATATTACACGCATAATATTAAATGGGTTCATAACATCAGTTCAATACACACACTACTTACAACAACTTCTACAACTTGTTCTCCACTTTCTCCTTCACATTTTGGTATGCTATATATATATGTATATGTATATATTCTTATTGTATATCTACCTAGAAGAAACTCTTTGACTCACACAGACTCTGAGAATTCAAAAATCATATCAGATTCCCATGCTCGTCTTTCTACGTAGAGATAATAAGAGGAAAACTTTAGTCGTACAGCTTGAGAGAGTTTTCCTTTTTTTTTTGCAAAAGCATCCCTCTCTCATACACTACAGTAGACAGCCGACTTTTTCAATAATAGCAATAACATATAACAACCGATTTTTTTCATCTGTATGTACCTCTTGCCAAACTGCCAATCCCTCGTTACGTCGTTCTTACACTTACATTCGAGCTACTTCTACAGAGAGACCATCCTGTTTTTTTGGCCAGTCATTCAAAATGCATTAGGCAGTTGTAAATCTGAATGTTCCATGCTTCCATATTTTTAGTGTCTAGTACATTGCATGCTTAGTTCCATTATGATTCACCATTTCACCAAAAGGAAAAGAAAAATAGAAAGTATAACTTCTTTTCCTTTTGATATCGTCATATACATTTATGAGTGTAGCGGGGTGGTTGGACATAGCGGATGAATATAATATTTGTATGGACTTTGTACGTTACAGATTGTGTAAGAAGTCAACTCAGCTTCTTAGGTACTACGGTAGGGTAGCAAAAACGGAATACAGTTCCAGAAAACAGAAAAAAAAATATATAGATGTATGCAATTTCGCTACACAAGTGTTCCAGTTATTTCATATTTTCTCTCAGAGATTTTTTTATTGGATGGAGAGGTTTGATTGTACGAAACATATCATGTCTAAGAGTTTCATTTACATTTCCTGAAAATGCTCTTTCTATCAGAGAGTTGTTCATAAAAAGCCACGCGTACATAGGTGCACCTTAAGTTGCTGTTTTTGCTTTTGAGTGGGACGATGAAAGCAAAAATGGATACCTTGTCTTGTGAGTATATAGGTCGTCTCAGAGTGAATCACATGTAAAAAGCACATACCATTATGAGAATGAGCCCAACATATGAAATATATCGACATCGACACAGACAGGTTGAGTTGAGTTGTGGAATCGTTACTGTGGGGCATCCTTCGTTGATGATGCATATGATTTCATAAAAAACAACGTTCATAGCCCTCTCATGATGAAAAAAGTTGTATATATCTCTTCAAAGCTAGAGTACATGAACTGAAGTAACCGGATGAGTATTCTCTGCGTAATGTTTACCAGAAGCACACAACATACTGATGCATAATATGAGTTCTTGTGTGATATGATAGATGCATGAAGGCAATACTATACCACCTCCACCACCACCACCAAATACACTTATTTCTACAGCTGCTTGTACAACTTGCACATTGGGAAATATTGTTTGCATCACGGGAGAAAGTAAGCAAAAAGAAAAAAAGTAATAGTAGTACTTTAAGTAAAAGTGGAAAAATAGTGGAGAAGCGGTCTCTTTTCTTTCCCTCTCTTTTTAGTCAATCGCTTTACTACAAAAATTCATAGTGCTATATGCTAGTACTTCTCATTTATTGCTGTAGAGGAAATACATTTAGCTATCAAAAGTGAAAAATGTGGGATTCCAAATAGCGACGGACGTTTTCCGCTCAATCTTATGCAGAAATTGGAAAGTTCCGAGTGCTCACATTAGAAAAATTGCTTTGCTTCTCTCTCTCTCTCTCTCTTTTGAGCTTCACAATCCAACCTACTTACTTTACTATTTTTGGAGGGAAGAGATGAGGTATGCAATACTATGCTGCTGCTGCTGTTGATTTTTGGATGGATGATGCATATAATATGTATATTTCATCCACTGTATATTTTCATGACGGGTCTGAATGCACATTATTTCATCTCAACATCATGCAGCACATCCATATCCATCTGTTTGAAACATGCAGATAAATCTACAAAATGAAGAAGCAGGTCACCTCTCTATATGAAACCTTTTACTAGACGATACACATTTGTCTCGTAGAATCACACCACCTTCTCGATCCAAGCTCACAACTTTCATTGATTATTCCAAGAAAAGAAGACAATGTATAGGAAGGATACATAATATATATGTATAATGTATGCGCTTCAATTTTATAAAAAAAACAGCAGCAATCCCAAATCGGAAGTAGATTATTTTAACAGACATACATATGGTAGATACTCCACCAGTTAGAATCATATAAGCAAAAAATGTATTCATACACAGCTCAAAAAAAATGATGGGATATCATTATAAAATGACACTTTCCAACGGTTTGTAGTCATGTACAGGTTATGTAGGTATGTTCCCAGAGAATTTCGTGACACTACAAACGGCCCGTATATTATTATTGAAACGAAGAAAAAGTTGACATCTTGCATGAGTTGGAAAACTTTGCATGTAAAAATGTTAGTAATGTTTGAATGTACAAAATTTCTTTAGTTTTTTTTCTTGAGCCCCCGTTTCTTGTCAAAAACCTTTTTTTCTTTCTTTCAACTACTTTTCCCGTTAAACTTGCCCTGTTCTAGCTCAAAAGGGAGATACCACTCTGCATAAAAGGGATTTCCTTTCTAACAGCAGGTCGTGTATTTGTTTGTTTGTGAAAACATTTCAAGTGATCTGTCCTCCACTCACTCAACTCAAAACTGGTAACATACACACAACACAGCAGTAGCAATACGGTTTTCATTTTTGCATACATTTCCTTACTTTGTGTGAGAAAGATCAGAGGGAAATAGAGAACTTGGAAAATATTCAGGTCTATCTGTAAGCAATCTAGAAACAACAATAATACGAAAAACTACATGATTCCTCTTCTTCTACCTCCTTCTTTCTGGTATTCCTTTTCCTGTTCTTTTGAACAAGGCGAGGTAGTAAAAATACATGCACGATATGAGATGCCAACTTTTCGTGAAAGGTATTTTTATTTGTAACCTTACAAAAGCTTTTTCGTTTTTTGCTCTCTCTCTCTATCTTTTGTTTCATGGGATCAACAGCGAGCAAGCAACATATATTCGATGATTCCAGTAAGCATTAGTTGCTGAGAGAGCTGCTGTTAGCTATTTCATGGGTATGACCTCAAAGAGGAAAAGGCTCAAAAACAGAAATAGAAGGTTTTGGAGTTTGTTTTCGACGGATGTGGGGGAAAAGTTAAAAAAATGTGTTTGTTGGTGGAGTGATGACAAGGACATATTATGTATTGAGGAGGTTTCTACTTTATATATGTCAATATATAATGTATGTGTGTATATAAAACGTGAATGGATTGGAAACTGATAGATTTCTTCCCATTCCTTGTCCCCTGATCCTTCAGAGATTTTTTAAGATTTGATGGAGGGTAGTAAAGTGGATTAGAAGAACAGAGAGAGAGAAAAAAGAAGAAGGAAAGAGTCGAGAACCTTTCTCAATGTTTGTCTTTGTAGACACAATGTATATTGTTTGTATTTGAGAAGCCAAAAATATGCTGTTTCAGTTTAGTTTTCCTATGGATGCACATTCCAATCCCAACTCCCAACATTTCCATTTTCTCTTTAGTTTGAATAAAATGTGCACATTTTGACTACCTTGTCTTCGTTTGGGGTTTGATTGGAATTTTAATCACTATTGTAAGGAGCGACCAGCATTATCAGCAGCAGCTCTTTCCGAATGCTTCATGGAATGAAAACTAACACGTATTCTCCAAACTACTTCTCATTCTTCTGCTTGGCTTAACCTAAACCGGGCAACCTTTTAGAAACAGCAGGTCGTCGTATATCATATGTATCTACCTACGATTTTTACATTAGCATGTCCCTATAAAGCAAACAACTAGAGAGAAGAAGTTTGTTTTCAAACAGCAAATTGAGATAGACAAATCTCGGTCAAGTGAATAGGTATTTTCACATTATTCCCATTGGCGCACAAAGTCTTTAGATACTACACAATAATTTCCTGAGCCTTTCCATTACTACTTACGAGTCGAATAATGGCACAAGAAATGACCAAAATATTTCAAGATACTATACTCTTCCTTCCATTTCAAGAAACTAAAGGAAATTGCATCAAAGCAAGTGTGCCCTGTGCACCATACACCTAATGTCCTCCCTTGAGGCAAAGACACAATTTCTCTTTTTTTGGGGGCTTGAGGTGGACAGTTAACAAGTTCTCCACTACGTGTAAGTGTGCACCATATGTTGTCAAATGTATATCTAAACTGAAGAAAAGTTTAACTCGGTCATTTAATGTATGAAAGCCATGTAAACTTAAACTTGTTATAAGGATGTGTATGTGTGTGGATGCAGTGTTAACAGGAAATGAAACTATGGAGGATGTTGAGTTTGAGGTGCACGTAGAAAATCTTGTCTCTGTTTTACTATAATTTGTTCCATTCCAACTTCCAACCCACTAAACTAACACTCCGCGAGGCTGCCGACTCACTGCAGGATCGAAAAACAATCTTGTTTGCCAACAAAACTATACACAATACTGCAGTTGCTTGCATTTACGGAAACGGATGCAGTTTAGACATCTCTAAGCTTTAGATATAGACTGTAGCGTACGTAGATATCGTAGTCGATTCTATTATTATTTCGACCAACTTTCTCTTCATTTCTAGTTCTAACCAGTCTAATTATGCCTAACTAAATGAAACATGGTTTCCAAAAGAGTAGATTAATTTATTAGTATTAAGATATAGGAAATAAGTGGACTAAAAACGCGTGCAGATGCAGACATTCATTCGTCGACCCAATTCAAAATGAGAGTTTAGAACCAAACCAACTAAGCATCTTTTGCGATTCTTTCTTTCTATCTCCACTATGCCATTTCCATTACATAATGCCACTTTTGTTCCCCCATATTCGCGAATGGAAACGAGCTGATAAGAAGACATAAGGAGAGCTGAGTTGAGTAGTGCAATGAGCGTATATCATTGTGGTAAATGACTAGAATAGAATGAGAAAGTTTTAGTGTGCTCTTAAAACTAAAAAGCACTTCTTGAAACCCCCGCTGTCTTTAAGAAAGATGGAGAAAGGAATGAATGGACATAACGAGCTTGTGATTTTTTTCGCGTCGACTGACGATGAGAGTATACTATAATGTGAACATATATAGTACACCTAAAAGTATGTACCTAACTATGACGTACATAGCATGAGAATAGTGAGAGAATGTTAACAAAAACGTGGCTTGATTTGAGCAATTTATTCAAGAACAAGAAAGGAGCGGAAATGTTCATTTTAGATGTGACTTATCGAATCGTGAAGAAACGCTACATATGTTCATCGCAACTTGAAACTTTCTTATATAACGTGACAAAATGGCGAGTATTATATATGTGGCCTTTTCTGCTATGCCCCTAGTAAAAACTTGCACTCCTTGTAAAAAAGTGCATGATGATCCATTAGTAGAGAAAAGTATTCATCGCTAGTTTGCAATCCATTTACTAAACTCTACAACCCAGAATTTTCATCATGTTGCGGAGATCATTTCAAGGGTGAAGGAAGTTATGTTGTTTCAAAATATGAATTTTCCATCACACCAACATAACACTATGAAAAGCTACCCACGCATAGTTTTTATCAGCTCAAATGTATTTATGAAATGTGGTTAGGCACGTGGACCGACATATTGATATATTAAATATTTTGGCCCCAAATCTGAACTGAGTGAGTTATGAAGACCTTTTTGAGCCTATAATAGTTATACGTTGTTATTAAAATGGAATACATTCATACATCCGGGTTTTTCAAGCCGTATCCTTTAAGTATATATATGCATACATAAATTTATAGTGAAAAGTGCAAGAGTTTTGATACATTACATAAAAACCTTTGTGATGTGATGCAGCATCATAAATCATGTGTTGGGGGAGAGAGAACGCCAACGCAGAGCAAAGGATATGACACAAGGAAAATAAATTACAAAATTAGCACGTATTAATGATCTGATCTTGGTATAATATGCCAATAAATTGTAAAGTGGTAGTGGTGGCTGGACAAAAACACACCACTTTATACTACCACACCACATTTCCTATTCTAAGCGCATAACCTTATGTAGCAGCTAAAAGTGTCAGTTGTGAAAGTACAAGTTTACATAACCCTTTCTCAGGTTCTGGTCATGTCATGCAACATTATATCCAAACATAGAGAGTTATGCACTCCTACATTTCTCCAACTTTTTTTTCTTCCTTGTCTCTAAAAGGAAAGCTTTCATATGGTGTGCATAATTTCAAGTATACTTTCTTTACTACCCAAAATATTTATATAGACTTTGTTCATATATTGTTCTCATCATCGTCAGTAACTTCATATATTGCATAATATTACATTCAGTTGGTGTGGCTCACTCTCCAGAAAATCCATTTAGAGATAACGTGACGTAATGCAAGAAAAGAAAAGTAAGATTTAAGTTTATTTCATGTCTCAGCTCGTTCAAGAGCATATATGTAAAATGTGTTTCAGCTTATTTCACAACAGTCAACATCAGTGAAATGTATAATCCAATATGTGACATATGAAACGTTATTGTTGCCTTCTCAAGTACGTGCTCTGAATTCCTCATCGCGTCAAAAAAAAGGGAAGTGGTGGTGGTGTGTTACTGTTGGTAATAGTGGTGTGGAGATCCCAATAAACACAAAACACAACAACAGCAATATATAATAGTAAGTGCAGTGCCAAAATTTTTAGAGAAAAACTACCAGCTTCCATATGTATTTGTACCATACATGTGTGTATACATTATGTTGACCTTCAGACATTTCAACCTGACTCCGACTTTCATAAGAATGATATTACAACACAAGCTCACAAATTACACTGTCCAAACAATAAAAAAAAGTGAAGGAACAAAGAGCCATAGGGAAGAGGCAGCAGTGTTTCACTGACAAACTACATTTTTCAAAGAATGGATATTAACACATGAGTATAAAAAAGTAATGAGTAGTTTTCACGATAAATCAATGTCACTTCAAAAGGGTGAAATTCTGTGTATAAAACCAAATTTTTCGACTAAGAGCTTAGATACAAACAAGAGGTAACATCAAAGCAATAAGGCAAGGGGGGTTTCACATCATGACGATATGATACAAGCAATATTTTTTATGTTTTGTGGAGAAACACAAGCCCTTAAAAAATGATAGACTGGCTCTATTTACTACACACGTTATCACACTAATTATATTCCCTTCTATTTACAAGCCTATCACCCCTCCTCTTTTTGCTCCGTGTGTGCATTTCACTCAAAGTATTTCAATGACTATAGAGCTACAAGAGTAATAGCCCTTCTCTAGAGCCTTTCACGATTTCAAAAGCATATATCAGGATCCGTTTGTTCAAATATTTGCTTAATGCACTCTTTCTTCACTCACCCCATAACATAACACCAAAAATCTTTTTCCATATACCTCTCTTAAGTACTATATGTATGCATGATGGTACGTGTGTAGTCAGGGAATAGTGGAGTGGATCAATTAGTTTCTGCCAAAACGCTCCGACCGTCTGTCGACCCCATTATTTTCATCTTTCCAAACAAGCTGTATTGTATTCAAGCTAAAAAGCCTGCCGCTAATAGTATTACAGGCAGGCAGGAAGAAGAAGTAGAGGCAGGTTTTTTTTACAGTAGTAGCATATTTGGGTAGATGTTTCTTTTTGCACAACTTTCACTACCAACCAACCAGCCAACTAACTTTATGTTTGCAGAAAAACCACAAAATACTTTTTGCATCATTATACTGCCAACATTAGTCGGAATGGTGTAATTTTTATTACTATTATTATCATTTGTATTATATTCTCTCATCCTTTCAAATCTAACTTACAAAAGAGTCCAAGAGAAAAGGGAAAATATTAATTCCCAAATGCCATCACTTTACACAATAGTTTTTGGGTTGATGTTGATGATGCAGTAGTTATAGTATAGTATAATATGCGGTACGTAGGAGTATGAGAAGCTATAGCAAAAACTCACATGATTCACGTATGTTTTGTGTGCACACATTGCCGTTGTTTTTTGCACAAAGTCAAAACAATGGCTTTGAAACTTGCATAAAACAAACAACATGTGTGTGATCAGTGTGTGCTCATGTTAGTCATTAATGTTCTTTTTTTTTTTTTAGCTTAGTGAGAGAATATCACAACCAGGCCAACCGCAAACAAAAGCACATACATAGTTTTGTTCTATGGACATGATTCCAGGGAATGTATTCATCTCCATCTGACAATTCATTTAAGATAATAGAATAGGAAAATTCTGAAAAACAGCTAAAGAACTGTTGGAAAAAGGAAGAGAAATGAGTGGAAGGCTGGAAATCGGCATCACTCAACAATAGGAAACTATAGTAGATGAAAAGAAGAGTTTGTCCGACCTCGAGTTATAAAGACTTGATAAAAGAAAGGAATAAAATGTTTCAGAGTCAGGAGTAATAACTAATGGCTTCTTTTTAACAATTCGATCTCAGCACCATTGTTTACTATGAAATATACTGTGTCCAGAAGCAACTCCAACGAAATAGTTTCCTTCTCATTAGATTATTCAAGGGAATATGTGTAGGTGGTTACTATGTATATAGGAAAGGTATAACGTACAGGAAACCCGTTCCATTGTGATCATTGATCATTTTCTATGAAATGTTGAAAGAATCGGCTCAGTGAATTCGAACCCACATACATGATCAGGTTGAAAGTATGATGATAAGGAGGTGTATAAATTATAGCATGTCCTGCCCAACCAACAGCAACAGCAGCAGATCGAATTAGAATTAGATCCAATACCTAGCCTGCTTTGAAGTCGAATTGAGGTTAAAAAGGCAGTTCCCTTTGTGACAAGCAACTACTACAATGGTTCCAATCACAATCATACAATTTGTTGACTTTCATAAGGAAACAGTCTACGTGTGCTCACGTCATGACATTTCCCACACAAACGACCGAACTGAATTGACATTCATGTAAACTTGTAAATTTTCTTTTTGCTCTGACTGAACTAGACTTCTGTAAAAGTAAATGCTCGCATCCTGCTTAAAGTGTCATTATGTTTATGCTACTGACTGTAGCGAAAGTAAAAGCTGTGCTGTTTGCTTTCCTTTGCTCATTAGTTGCTACTTCGATGATGATTTCAATGAAATGAGTTCCCTTTCCCAATTGATGCAAATAATTTTTGCAATATTTTGTGTGCTACAAAGAGATGTGTATCGAATCGAATCAAGTATGAAAATAGATTAGTGGGTGAAAGGCAAAGGAGCAGTAGTAGTAGTTCTTTCTACGTGTGCATTTTATTTTCATTAGGTACACATAAGTTGGTTAGAAGGATGTCGATGTCGATATCTGTCCTAGAAAGTGAATTTGTAGGTTTTGATGTGAATGACTTTCTTCCTATTAGAATTCAATGCTTTGTGCTCTGCTGTTTCTGTAATAGTTTTTACTTTTGCACAAAAAAAGTTCTATATATTGGGTATATAAAAGGCTATCGATTCGATGCATTTATTCAAACAACGCATAATAATACAGAACGATTATGTAAGAAGGAATGAAACGAAATGAAATTTTGTTTTGTAGTGTAGTAGTGTGTGCAACTGACGGGAAAAGTATACATACATTTCTTCTGGGCTATTTAACATTGAGACCAAAACACGGGGAGGCCTTACACATATAAAATTTTATACGAATTGGTGTGTGCATGTATATATAGCTACATACATTACAATGGTAAAAAGTACCAACGCATAAAATACAAAGGAAGTGACCCACCAAACTCATAGCAATAAATATGCGATGGAAATTCCCTTGGAATCTCATAGTAAAGAGAGAGAGAGGATCTTGAACACGAGATGAGAGAAGTTGTAGTGGAGTCTCTCCTTTGCAGAGCTGGGGACGCAATGTTTTAGTGTGAGTACACTCACACAAAAGAAGACAGTTCCTGTTACAACACATTTCTTTCATTGTATGTGTGTGTGTTCATTTCAATCTTTCAACATCATCAACAAGTCTAGTCTTGAGAGAAAGCTTTAATAGGAAGAACATGAGAGCAATTTCTTAAAGACTAGAGAGAACCCTAGTCAAAGGCTTAAATTTACCATAGTGCCCCAACTCCGAAGAACAATGTAAAGTATAGATTAGTGTATGAAGGGTGTAACTACTGCTAGCGCTAGCACATTCATTTGTGGACAACTTATCGATGGACTTTCTTTTTAGAGAGGGGATCCCATTGCCAACAAACAATGCTAATGCTGAAGAGCAAGTGTGTGTGTCCCTTTCTTCTTGATTCCACCTCACCATCATCACATCACATTCCCAACGACTGCATTGAAAGTAGGTATTTGTCCGCTGATGTAGAAAGTTTATACAGGGAGAGAGAGAAAAAGGGTTGATATTTCCACAAGATATTATTGTTTTGTTAGGTTGATTAAAGATCAACTATTATGTAACTTTTCTTTGCAACTGTCGCCGCTCCTTTGCTGTTGCAGCAGAATTCACGCAATAAAAGTATGTAATCAGTTGAGAGGATGGAAAGCAAGGGGTCGACATACAAAACGACATAGAATGGGATTTTCTACTTCTCTCTTTCATTCTTGTCATCCATAAGAATAGCGAGAGAGAGGAGAGAAAAAGGAAGGAGATATATTATGAGAATGGAAAGGAATGTGGCTTCATTTCACAAGTTTTTAGTATGGATGAGGATGGGAATCCTCATCCAAAAAACGTGTACATGAACAATGGCTCAGTTTAAGTATATGTAGACATATATATGCTACAAGAGCTTTTCTTGCGTACATACATGATTTCCTTTTGTTATTCTACCTTTTATACTACACGAGTGTGGAAGCGGGCTGCATGCTTTCACATCCCTTGTGCTGTGTTTCAAATAATTTTAAAGTAAAACAGATGAGTCTCTATAGTATGTATATTGCTTGAAGAAGGACCCAGTTGGCATGTATATGTAGAGTGAAGTTCCAAATATATGCGGTAAAATTATACGGTTCTAGGCTAGACAAGCACGATTCACAAGTTATTCCGGCAGGCAAAGTAAAAGGCAGGACGACGAAACGAGCAATTGTTGTTTTGTTCAGTGACCTGAATGAATTACTTTGGGCTGTATATGGTATGTTATACTACAAATGGTGGAGGTTCCTCATGATGAATGACAAGTTCGAAGGTAAGGTAATCTTTATCCTCCCGCGGCAAAGTGTTAGTGAGGAAATTTCAACATTTCTCATAATGATCCCAACTTGCTCTACTTTTTATAGATTAATGATAAGTTATTTACATCATTGTCAACATTAAACACATGAAAACAATTTTGGTGACTGGAATAAATAGTAAAATTTTGAAGAAGTAAGGGAACGAGCAGGCTACGTGGGTAACGATAGACTTCTGCCATCTGCTCTACTCATTTAATGTACCACACTGGCTGATGTTGTAGTTGATCTCATGACTGCGTAAGAAGAAATGACTTCATATTCCTTTTGTACGTACATGCAACCCATTTTTCATTCCATTTTACACACACTCATGTCCTTCATGATTAATATGCCCATCCATATAATGCGAGTGGAAGTCAGGTAGAATTAATGATAATGATTGGTTTTATTACAAAAAAATGGCATAATAGCTCCAAATTTTTTGTAATATTCAATGCAACGGGAATAAAAGCATTTTGAATCGTAATGAATTATCAAAACTGTCTAAAACGAACAGTTTCCCTTTGTGCATTTGTACTTAGTTTTGTTTGTTGTAGCTATATATGCACTTTTCTCTATTCCAATAAATCTTGAAATCCGCCTCCACGTTCCTCTGAGTGAGATTAGCATCCTCTTTCTCTCAAAGCAATTTACTTGACTTGGCTGAATGGTCTATGCCACTTTTCTACAGCATTTAATCATCTCGCAAAAACAATACACTCCACATTAACGTGCCTCATTACCTCCTCTCTTGTTACCAACTAAAACTACTACTTCTGCTACTGAGAGAATGTCCTACACACAGTCGAGCAAAGGAAAGAGCTCTTTCTTGAATTAGGAAAAGTTCTCCTTGAGAAGAGCAAGATAGTTCTTTCTCCTCATACATATATACAATAATATATATTTCATTGCTTTTGTGTTGTTCTTTGCTATGCAATACTACTACTATCTATATTCATCCACTCACTCACTCACTCACTTAAACCAAAAACAATACGTAGTTGCAACTGGTACATAACTTTCTTTCTGGGGGAAAACATGGGGAAGTAGATACATCAAGAAAGTGTACAAAATTCGGGAGGTTGTGACTAAACAACTAACTACCAGCGTTTACTTTCTTAATACATGCTTACTGCTTACTTTTATTCTCATAAAAGTCTCCCAATTCGAGAATTTAATACACATTCTCCCACAAAAATTTCTCTAAAAACCACAAACTACATGCAATCATTTTCAAACAAAAACTTCTTCCCAACATTATTTTTCCCTTCATTTCTCTCCCCCCAAAAAGATGGCTAACACGCATGTAAATGTGACTGTCTCTGTGGTGTGGTGTTTTTAGACTACGTATGTGTATGTGTTACGTTCGCTGTACTTGTTGGAAATAGCTTTCTCTTGTGATGCTTTTAGTGCTGCTTAAATCTTTGAAACCGCTTCGGTCTATTATACACTTTTTTCTACTAATGTCTTGTACTTAGCCACTGCTGACTTGCACTTTAACAGCCGTCCCAGTGCTATTTCCAAAAGAAAAAAAAAAGAAATGAAGATCCCATTATGACCCTCGGTCTACTTGGTCTACTTCTACCACACCAGTACTCAGTACCATCCATGATGATAGGCATAAGCGATTTTTGTACACAGTACACACACTCTCTCCTCTTTTCTTCTTACTCCGAGATTTTCAAAGCTACACCGCATATATCCTGTGTGTTACAATACTGATGACTACCCATTATCTCAGCATATAAAGCGTAGGAAAAGCATTAAAAGCTCTCCTCCTGCTTAGTGGCATGGTATAAATACGGTGCGTGCCATGATATTACGTACATCAGTTGACGACAGTCAGCAAATGTATCTGTCTACTGCAGCAACAAATATTCTTCTTTTTCTTTAGCCTTTCCCTTATATTGTCTGATCCTATTTGAGATTACTTCAAATGAAACTCAAGATATGGCAGCCCAGCCAGCACACTGGTACTACGCAATGCGTGTTTTTTCCTGTTGGAGACGAGTGGAGAAACCATAAAGCTAATTCACGTGGGAAAACAGGTCATTAGCACAAAAGGAGAAAGTGTGGATGTGATAGAAATGGTCGTCGTGTTCTGTATGACAAATCATTGAAAATACCTACATACATATATATTATTATGAATAGTTGCGTGGTCTAGTTGTATATGCCATCATGCTACCGCTCTGCTCCACACACACTCTCACCACTCTTCTTTTGGATTTCCAAGTATTTTGTGTACTTTGCGCAGAACAAATATATGCTTTGAATATTACACAAAAGAAACAGAGATTTAGGACAAGCATGAATACCTCCAACTTACCATGAATTTTGGCCGAGTCCCAATGTTGTTGAGATCTTGGAGAGGTATTCCTCCATTGCGAAGTGTACAGTAGCCAGGAAGCCCCCCAGGGGTAACTCGAGCTGGAGACGTATCAATCGTCGATATGTGTTGCTGACGTTTGCGGTAATACTCCACTTCATCTGAGTCTAAGGGAAAATATATATATAGAACAATATGAAATATATACATTGTACTGTAACAAACTTAACCTGCAATGTCCGTATACACTGTACAGATTAAGGATTCTGTGTATATACGTAGGAAACTGATTGCAGCTTTCAGCACAAAGCTGGTCAAGGAATCCCCAAAAAGGGTGACATTACTATTATGCTAGAAAACCCCTACAGCATCGCCTTTCTCCACTTTATAAGATTTTTTTTCTTTTCACATTTCCTTTTTTTGCTAAAATACACTTACTTCTAGCCTAAATCATCACAACTTAATTAGCTCAATCCCAGCTCCACCACTCCCACCTTGTCACACAGATCCATGAAAAGAAGGGGTGGTGGTGGACAATGACTTGCAAATGGAAAGCAGAAGAAAGGCATTTTGGCTTGGCATTTAACTCGTAAACAGTAGTGGGACTCGACTCGTTTTGTTTTTGTACCTGTAGCTCTCCTTTCTCCTCCAAAAATATCTCACTACCACAGCACAATTCTGAGATTGAGCAGCAGTGGCTAAAATTACTTCCTATTACGGTAAACATGGGGAACATGAAATGAACCAAGGTTTACTACTTATCCTCATACATATTGTATGTACCAAGGGCAGTCCATTACTATTACAGATATTGATTGAGCAAAATGAGAAAGACTCGAGCTGACAAATTCCATGCTGTGAAGGAAAAAAACGATATTAAGACGATCCAAAGGATGAAAAAGAATAGGACTACCAAATAAAAGGCTAAATGTAAGTGAGTGCTTATCTACGACAGGAACATGAACAACCACTCACAATCAACGGAACTGTCTGGTTTTAACAATCGTAACCCTGATTTCTTTTTATGTTGTCCTAAAAAAACGTATGTATTCCTAAAACTACAAAGTGCAGTTGTGTACACACACTACACACACTCCTACTCCTCTGAGTAATCTCAATCTGTGTCTTTGCAATTTCTATATTTACAAAAATATGTACATCTCTCTCTCTCTCCCGTCTGACTTTGGTACTGTCTCTCAGAGACATCAAATAAACCACATTTTATTTTTACCTATCTGTTTTTAACCATCCTTCTCTATTGGAAATTATTGCAATATTTAGCACATATGTTGTACTACTCTACGTTCTACTCCTGCTGCTTCTTGATTTGGCCACGAAAAAAAACCACTTCTGCGAATTTGTTCTCAAGCGCAACGGTTTTTTTCTCTCTCTTTTTTTCCCCTTTCTCACAAAATTCTGATCTCGTTAATGGTTCTGGTACTTGTAGACTCACTTAAAGATTTCTTAAGAAGACTATAGAGCTCAGCTCGATCCAATATTCTTACAGGTAGGTAGAGAAAAGTACAGACGTGGGCTACATACATTTATTTACGTGTACCTACATATGTCTGTCTCTGTAAACGGAAAGACGTGTTGTTGTAAACTCAAACCGTTATCACAAGAAAACTCCATTTGAACAAGGCTAATGTAAACCAGGTAGGATCTTGGTAATTTGACTTCTTGTTTAGTGGTCTGGTAGGATATATACATATGGTCTTAAAAGCAAAGCATATGTGCTTTTTCTTCTTCTTCTTACTATTGCTGGACATTGAAGATTTCCAACTGTGCTTTTTATGACGTAAACTTTCCTAAAGTAAAAAGTGTTCCTTTGAAAATTTTCTGTTGAGAAAAAAAGCTTTTATCTTTGATTACGTACAGTCGTACCGCTTACTTCAACAGTACAACATTATTATGTTGGGAGTTCTCAGGCCACCAGCTGCTGCTAGTCGGTAATTTTACTTGCCCCTTTACTACATAAATACCTTGTCTTGGCTATAATGTTATGATTGTATGTATATTACAATGTAGAAGATATGAACATATTACACAGACACGCACATGAAGGTAAAAGTCAAAATCGTGTTAGGTGGCTTTATGGATCTTTTCCCCTTATTTTTAGAAAGCTTTTGTCATTGATTTCGATTTTCTTAAAAGGTAGCAGGATCGAGTAGGTAGAGTGAAGGACGGAGTGGTGAACTGAACCACACATGAGCCTGATAGAAAGGGAAGATTAGTGTGTCACAAACATTTTTTGGTTTCACTTTCACTTTAACTCTACTTTCTCCTGAAAACTATGATCCAACCCGACCATTGTTCTATTCTTCAGAAAAAAGGAAATGAAGGGTTATGTTATGATGACAAAATAGATTGTGTTTTCTATCCCTCAATGTTAAATGTGTGTGTGTGTGTGTGTGTCTTTTCTTATGACAGTCAGTAGTTGTACGACACCATTTTTTCTTACCCTGTGGAATAACATCAGGATTCTTTTCATCGGGATCACAGCCATCAGAAGTATCCGTTTTGAGCGGAGTAGCAGCCTTGTCCCGTCGTCGTCGATCACGATTTCTCTTCCGTGCACAGTAGATCCTCAGCACAATCACGACGATGGAGACAATCACTAGGGCAGTACAAATCCCAATCACTATGCTCACCGTGGGTGAGAGCTGGATGTGAGTATTTGGACGGGGAATTTCTGTTGGACAAACACAATTTTTCAATTTTATGCGTGCTTCACATCACATCAGATTTAAAAACGGAGGAATGCCCTTTGACCTGTATAATTCTAAGAAAATCCCTTTTGGTCTTGTACACAATCGGATCCAAATTCTATCAACATTTCAATCCATATTATCCATACTGTATAGAGTGTACATTCACCAAAAATACATTGTAATGTGCTACAGAAGTTTTCATACCCTGTTCAGGTCAGGTTACGTTCAATAATATTATATTGGATGACATGTCTTACTCTGATGTATTATTTATCCATCTCTCTCTGGTCTTATTCCTCATAAAACCGAAATGTATAAAGTTCTATATACTTAGTTTTGTACCTCAAAAATGGTTTTCTAAAAAATCATCTGACTTCTTGACGTCCTGCCACTCACCTTCATCCCACACAATAGTCAATAACCCTACATTAACATCCTGTATAAATCATGACCAAAACTAATCTATCATAAAGATTTATTCTAAAATAAGCCACAAATTAAAACGGACTCTTTTTGAGTTATGGATGCTTCTCAGGAGTGTATTTTATCAAGGAAATAGGCAGCTGAAATAAATCAAAAAGTAGGTTAGTCAAGGTGCACAAATGGACATTTCCCTTGCCTACTGATTTTTAAATGAACCATAAGAAAAAGTATACCCTAACATTTGTCTACGCACGCATATCAGATCAGAATCTTATAAAATTGAGGAATTATAGGAAATTCAATACTTTGCGTAAGGCAACAATATATATATTCAGTAGAGAAAGTTTGCTGGTAAATATACACAAAAAATACTAAACTGATTATGTGATGTAAATAAATGTAAAAGTAAATGTTAACTTACAAACACAAACATTGCGTAACAACTAACGTAAGTGAGTTTGAGTTTCCAGCTTGGATTAAATTGCTACATTATACATTTTAGAATTGTACCATATAAGATTTGATGTCGGAAAAAATAAATTACTTGAGGGATCTAGTGCATAAGTACAAATTTTCTGCATTACGTGGGTATGAGTGATGTTTTTTGTATGATTTTTTTAACCCGGACTAGCTGGATTGAGTTATGGCGAACTTCATAGACCCTCAGGGTTCAACCTGCTTTGAGCTTTCGTTTAGCAGTTTCGAAGGCCAGTAGGAAACAAACATTGCAGAATTGTTGTTCTATGTTTTTGCTTACTATAGTGTATTAACCTTGGAATCTTTCATCGTTAGTCTTACCCAAAAACCCATGACCTTTTTAAATACTTATGTAGCGCATGTAGGTACATATATAAAATTATTTCCTTCGTTTCTAGTTAACAAATGAGTTGATTCTGTTTGACTTTGGGAATAATGTAGCATGAACGATATGAAACCATCAAAGGTATGCATAATTTGAACATATCTACCAACCAGTTATGATTAGTCTTTGCGTGGACTACTTTCTTTTTGGCATCTTCAACCTGGCTGGTGTAGGTAAATGACGCATAACCTCAACTACAATGCACACCTAAGGAATTTTTCATGGATCGATGATTAATGGAATCTGTCCACGCCACGCCTCTCGTAAATACGAACCTGAATGCATATAGTTATTTTAATGAGCTGCAATAATATAGGGTACATACGCTTCACGAAATATTAAAGTAGTTTGTTACTATCTCTTAATGCAAAATTCACAGACTGATCATGAAATAGCATGATTCATATGAATTACCTGATTCTCTCGTCCTGATTTTCTCTGGATTTCTCATGGTGAACACAGACACTGTGGCTGGTTCAGATCTTCCTTTATTGTTGATGGCATAGACATTAGCCACATATGACTGGCCTGCTTCAAGGCCAGTGACACTGAATGCTGGAACGATGCTCGTTATGTTGGCTCGTATTTTATTGTAATGACTATCGAATAGCTCTAGCATAAATGACTGCGGCAGACCACCGTTGAAGCCTTCAGCACAGTAAAGGAACACCGCATCCGTCGAGTGATTAGCAACAGTGCAGTTGTGCACTGTGTCTGGTCTCCCTGCAAAAGAAAAAGATAAATTTTAATTTTATTACATTAATGAGTTTTACATAGACTATGGTGAAAATCCGTTTTTGAACTACATGCATTAAAACCTCGATCGAACACAGACTAACAATAAGAACAAGAACAAAGAAAATTGATCTTCAATGTGTACTTTCATGTCAATTTTTTTTATAGAAAAGTTGGTTAATACAATATCCAACATAAGTTTGAGCCATTCGATATTGGGCATAGATGATAATATTGGCAAAGCTGGATAATTTTTTCTACGAAAAGGTGCTACTGTGCATGTGCAATAATAAAAGAGTCTTTTGTTCTTCATGGTCCAAAACAATACCCTACAAGTCTACAGCTTTCTAATACATATTGCGTGGCTACCCTTACTTCCTTTTCATTTAGATGTTATAGATTGCAGTTTTCCTGCCTCTATGAAAAGTGCTAATGCTTCGCTTTCAATTCTTACTATTCATTCGTGGCTCGTGCTAGAAAAAAAGGGGTGAAAAAAAAGTCTTTGATGTTGAAAAGTTCTATTAAATCGGAGTAAATTAGAAATGCAAGTTCTTTTTATCAGCAGGTGCTCTAGCCACCATGCATCACTATAACACAGCTACTTCATCATGCATACCATACCAGCTACCGACATGAAAACAAAAAAGCTATTTTTCGCTCACGTACTAAATTTGTCCTTCGAGAAAATGGATGTGAAGTTTTTTATTAAGTAAAAGTATGTATGCATTTTACTACTGCAACGAAAATGAGATTTCTATGCGTTGTACATGAGTAGTGAAAGTGTAGCCTTATATATAGGCTAAAAATGAAAAGAGATGAGATATGCTGGTTATACAACACACTGTAATACAATCATTTCAATGCATCCTTAATAGAAAGCAAAAAATGCATTCAAAAACCTGTGAACAGCCCTTCACCTGCTTTCTTTAAAAGAAAAGCCCTCCCGACACAGTAGGATGAAAAGGAAGTGAAATACGGACCTTCTTAATTCACAACGTTTTTAAACAATTTCCATATTTCATCATATATGCAAGCTTTCATAATGAAATACATTATAGTGCCCGTACCCCCTCATATGCCAGAACATTTCCTTTCAGTAAACTCATTCGCGTACCATTAATGCAACACATAGGCATATTTTTAGCCGGTTCGTTTGATGAGAACCTTTCTTCGCCACATGATGCCATGCACTACGAATTTGTTTTGGTTCAAACTTCGACATTAATTTGAAATTCTAAAAGAAATGCATCTGAAAGAATTTTACTCACAAGTTTGAAAGTATGTATACATGAGCTAGAATATAAATTGTGATCTTGTAAAGTATTCGGAAACTTTCTGAGAAGCACTTTGTTTTGAATACGTTAAAATTAATTATAAAGACTGAATTTCTCTCATTTAAACAATTTTAAATGTAATATACCTACATAAAATATAAGGTGAAGTTACCAGAATAAGAATCCCATGTGGACGTTGTACTTGATTCAATATTTTATATTTGTAAGGATATAAGGTCAGTTTACGAATGGTGTTGCTAGTCTGAACCTCAACCTTATCTTTATGACCTGTTAAAGCCATTTTTACTCCAGCAGTGTTGAAATGATAATAATATGTAGATGTATTTTGGATGCTAATGTAAGTTGAAAGAAATGAGAATAACCCATTACAAATACAAAATATTCCATTATCTTTTAAGTTATGACTGTACGCATACAAACACAATATGTATTTTAGAGTATTATTATTAAAATCAAGTTGCCAGGAAAGGAAGTCAGATTTTTTTTCTCGGAAATGGTCTCATTAACAAAGATCAAAGCTATGGCCTGTAAAGTACGTGATTAAAATCTAAAAAAATAACACTTTCAACAACAAGTAGATTACATAATATTAATGATACTATGCTGCTAATTCATTTCCGTCTACTTACGATTATAACCTGCCCGGCGGCTCATTTTCGTTTCCTGGATATTCTTGAAAAGGGCTAGGTGCACGAACAGAACAGAAAAGTTTCTAAATATTTGTTTGGTTTTGAAAGTACATAATATGGGGTAGAAAGGATTTTTAACGAGTTTCAGCATTCTCTGTATGCTGTTTCATCAAGTGTTATAGAGAGATACTAAAGGAGATAAGCTGATTGAAAGATTTCTAGTCTTATTATATTTTTTTTCGTATGCAAACTGCAAACACGTGTCTTAACAGTAGTGTTACGCATAAATAAGCGCCAGTTATACTCGTAGTTGTTGATGAAAAATCTTTATCAGGATCAAAACGGATATTACAACATGCTCCATTTCAAAGGGGTGATAAAAACTAATAAAGAACATGATTCATACCTGCAGCAATAATATGATACACACAAGGCACTCTTTGGTCCCCGATTTTGTTGGTTGCCCAGCAGAGAAGAGTTCCATAATCCAGCTCAGTCATCGGTGTGTATGTGACCACACTGTGGGTGCCCACGCTCCTAGAATTGGTGAAATAATGAAACACATTTTACGCATTAAGGCACAATACAATACACTAACACAGACAACTAACCCGTGAAAGTGGAAAAGAAAGAAATCTCTAAAATCCTTTTTGCAATACAAAAGAAGGAGATGATGCTATCACATAATATGTAACCAAATTAATCCTTTTGGTCGGATTTAATATGCTTTTACCAGCTTTTAGGTATTAAAATGGCTGTAGACGGTTACATACACATCGTATATATGTGTATTAAGCGTTTTGATAACATACTGCGTTATGTTTACAAAACTATTTCTATTTACATTTGGTCAAAGGCCAATTTCAGAAGAAGTATATATATCGCTACGTGGAAGGAATGGAAGGGAAAAACTGACTTCAATTAAAGTCAAATCCGTTATGAAACATATAGATATAGTTTGGTGGAGTTCTTTCAAACTTATATAACAGCTTCTATGACTGAGCCTATCGTGCTTCAGCCAGTAAATTCCCAGTTTTTCTATTTACTGCTCTAAACCAAAACTTTTTTTCGTACAACACACAACCGCTTTCGTTTTATAGAAAAAATCCAATTGGAAAGCGCACAGGTGAACAAAAAAACTAGGATCTTTTATCAAAAGGAAGTAATAACAGTGAATGAATGGAAAGTTGAGCTTTTGGTTATGGTCATTACTTGCAGATAGGTAGTTACTATATTTTTTGTACAAAAAAATTGTTTGACTAGCTAGCTGGTTGGTGGTGGCTGGTGAACATGCAAACGTAACGTAAAGCATTTATTTTTATTTTGAGCTAAAAGTTTTTAAATTATTTTTTTTCTCGGTTATTCTATAAGGACCTGTAAAGGGCATCTTCTAGATCGTAGACGAGATAAGAAAGGAGTGTGTTCATAACAGTATTGCACAACCTGGAGACAGGAAGCTATACATAACATAACGTGTAGGCATACATTGTAGACAACTTGTGTAGTATGCTAGGAATGTAAAATTCTTTAGAAAAAAAAGTCCGAAATAGCACATAATATAATAGTATCTATTTTAGAGGAAGCCGCAGGTAAGATTTATAAAAATAAAATACCTGCACCCACTTCAGGGAAATGATGCAGTGCTTTGGAGTGTACCCAAATTTTCCAATTTTCAGTTTTCTTATACAGAATTGCATCATAGACCCAACATTATACATCTCCGGATTACATGGCAATGTTTAAGCTTAGAATGAAAACTAAACACTAAACTGTTGCTGAATTCGTAGTTTTGCTTCGTTTTTTCTGAGAAAGCTCATACATACAAGGTATAATGGGAAGAAAAGCCAGGTAGGTAGCACACAGGCTCTTTTGAATGCCCATCTCATTAAATTTTAAACAACTAAAGAGTCAGACACGATAGGGACAGCAAATTCATGCTTTACTTTCTCATGAAATGCAATGTTGAAAACTGTTTGATGCGAAATACGAAATAGTACTTCCATTCCACTTTCACCCATGCCCATCTTGCAGATTGCCTTTAACTGCATCCATCCATACAATGTTGAAAGGAAGTTTAGGAATTTTTTGTCTCTGTAAAAAAATAACCTTGCGTATTCGTTGATTGTGAAGGCTAGCATAGTATAGATATTATATTATCCTTGAAGGAATGAAATCGAATTTACTCAAGTACCCTATCTTCTTCTTCTTCTTAGTTCTCAAAGATCGAAGGGGAACAAGGCAAATAATCGTCAAGTACGTAAAAGGATAGGAAATGGAGAGAAGGACGACCATTTTATCGAATGCAAACTTGAACTGTAGTAAGAATGCTTCAAGATGAAACGCTATTACTATTGCCCATTCAATACCTTTTACGCAGTTTAGTATGAGGAGGATTTTAAAAAGCCC
Organism: Orchesella flavescens; assembly: GCA_964034955.1. Classification (NCBI taxonomy): domain Eukaryota; kingdom Metazoa; phylum Arthropoda; class Collembola; order Entomobryomorpha; family Orchesellidae; genus Orchesella; species Orchesella flavescens. Next base: position 11,739,744 of record OZ035957.1, read on the forward strand.
ATTTCCATTTGGAACCAAAAGAGTCCACACGGTTATAAGTGCAGCAGCATGTGGTACAAAATGAAATCAAAATGATTATGGTATGGCAAAGTCACCATTATATAGTTTTGCCCTTTCCTTAACCTCGTTCCATTTGGACAACTACACTATGTGGCCTTCCCTTTTCCACAATATTTCGATCACTTTAATGATCGTTATTGGCGAGACATCTTGTACTAATTTCCTGTCCTTGCAGAAATCGTCGTTTTCCATTACAAATATTTCTTGGATCGTTATCCAGGATTCTATGGAGTCATGCAAATGTATGTATTTAGTAACCCCTCCGCCTTTATTTGCATTTTCTTCCTCTCTCAACAGTAATTACGAGTTTCTTGAAAGGTGGATTTCGTGGAAGTATATAATCTCATTGCCATACATTTCACATCTCCATATTTAATCAATATCGATAACCTATACGTTCTGTTTCTATACAATCTACATAATATTATACCTCAATCTGGTAGCTACCTAAATGTGTGTATGCACCCAAATAATATATATTTAATATAGCCATCGGTCCACGAACCAGCACCAGCAACTAGTTCAACAAATTTGCATAATCAAACGAACCATAACATTCATCGCTGAGCTTTGTTTTTCCATTCTATTTTCTATGTCTCTCCTGCTCTCCCTCCATAACAATCATCATTAATTTAGAGTTCCCCTTTCACTTTGCTGTTGCCACATCTTATTCTTCACAGCCAGCAGTCTCTCCCTTTTGTTTTATAATCATACATTTATTCATTTATTGAGGATTAAGGTTGAAAACATCCGCTGACTACACAGTAACAAGTCAAAATGACTCTCTCTCTCTTTCTCTCCCTCCTTTCCACCACCACTGACTGTGCATTTTGCTTATTAAGATATTGTGTACCTAAATTTTGGAAAAACTTATATTTTGATATTAACAACACACCAACTCTGACTATGACTTACTCTGCACTTTGCTTACATTTACATTCTATTCTTTCCACCAACAACATAAAACATAACAGAATGAGGAAAACCGCACTAACGAATGCTAACACCTACAATATTATTCAACGCACACTGTTATTAATGTCAGTGCTTTGATAGATTAGTTCATTTAGCTGCACCAGGAGACTTCCTCTTTTCTCTTTGCGCCCAGCCCCTACCTCTTCACAAAATTATATCTTTTTGCAAACAGCATAATATACTAATACATGTAATAAGTTAAAATGAATTGTTCCGATATTTTGTAAAATTATTATTACCAATTTCACCATACACCATATATATATACTCCTTCGCTTGACTATAGTAAATGAGCGTAATTTAGCATTCTTCCAACCCGGGTAACTAAATAATATATAACAGAAGCGCCTGCCTGCCCGTTTTTGCCGCTTTAAGAACACATCGTAATCATTATCAAAGTCATTGTAAGCAGTAAAAGGGTGGGAAGGAAAATGAAAGGGTCAAATATCAATATTAGAGATAAAGTACGTTGTTACATTTCCTTGATATATATACTTAAGCTAGTTATTAGTGGTGGTGGTGAAATAGGGTTCATTTCATTATTCATAATAGTCATACAATTTTCTCCACACAAAAGTGTTATTGACTTCTCTCCAACTAATGGTCACATTCCACAAATGGTATAATATTGTATCTACATCTACACCTACGTGTGTGTGTATATACAGTGCAGTGCCAGCAGATTCAGTTTCATCCAGTTCAGTACACCGTAAAGCAATATTTCATTTTCAGTAAGCCATCAAACATTTTCCATGAGTTTGGTTTGCCCCTCTAATAATACTATACTTGCCTTTTGCCGCTGATGTTAATAGATATACATATGTAGGTATTTAGGTAGTAGTATACGTATCCTATTGTGCTGACAAGATTGTTTCCATTTCAATTACAATGTTATTATCGCAAGGAACACAACACACAGGAAACGGCGAGAAAACAACACGTTTTTGTTTTCTAGAGTCCGCTCTTATTCCCAGAATTTGAGCCTACGAAGAATGAGGAAGGTTTGAAGGTTTAGAAAATAGCAGAGAAGGAAGTAAGAAAGAGAGGAGAGAGAAAGGCTGATGCAAAATTGCATGTCATCATCATCATCACCATCATCATCATATAGCCGTCATGATTGTTTAGTTCATTGCTCATATACACCCGACACCGACTTGGTATCTGAAAAGGGCTTGACTTGACTTTTAGTTTCTTGGTGCATAATGCATTCAAAATAGTTCCTGGGTTTCTATTACAACTTTGCAACTTCCAACCCCAACAAAACAACGCACACTTATCATTATATTGTAATCATGTCGCTTTTGTGTCATTCCCCTTGTTACTTCCCATCCAAAGAATGAAAAGCTTAACTGGGTAATCATAAACAATATCCGCATTTAATATGCACATTGCACAAACATTCATATCATGTCATAATCATCACATCACCACCACCAACCAGTATAGCTTGTAGCTTGTTGTTCGCGTCAGATTGGCCTAAGGTGAAAGTTAACAAGGTACAATTGGTCTAGTCGGGTTGCACTCATATGAACACATTTGCACTTAGTACTTTATATAAATGTAAATGTCAAAATGTATTCATTTATATTCATTTTCATGCTCACTCACAATTCTCATCGGTAATGCACATCTGCATGCAACCATGCACAAACTACCACTATTTCATTTAATGCATTGCAGCAGTAACAAATAATGTTTTCCCTACCATCATCATCATCATAATCATTAACTGGAATACGTTTTGCACACACAACATGACTGACTGACTGACTACATTATGGTTTCACGCCAGTTCAACGTACCGTAAAGAAGGACTTGAGCATACAGGCGTGCATGGATGGTGAAAGTAATTGTCTTTTTTCTTTTCAAACATACATGTGTGCACATTCACATTGTGTTGCATTTTGAAAGGATTTTGTTCACCGTGTTAAATTTGAGACTGTTGCTTGAGCTTATCTATAGAGCTTGAGTCATAATGTGTGCAGTCCAAAGGGAATCAACATTATTGATCGATTTTACTCACGCCTGGTGTGAGGGAATCGCATGTAATGTACAAATGCATAATTACGGTTACAAAATAACATTCGCACGAAGCATATATTGCATGCCAAATCATTGTAGTCAGCCGACCAACCAGTTGTTATCTATTAATCAGACTTTGGCTTGGGGTTTACATTCGAATGGAATTTGCATCATTGTATAAAAAAAAGTTTTGTAAACTTGTCCATAGGCGATATCTGCATGTTTCACACGTAAAAATCGCATCAAAGCCTACCTAAAGTTGCACAAGAAAACCAAACAAAGACCTCGTCCCCACCGGCATTTTGTTTCCGGTGCAGCACCCTCTCCTGACGTTTAATTATGGGCGAGCACTATAATGCGGAGGTCAGCTCAGCATGTGGACATTTATAGATTACTCATAGAGACAAGGCTGTTGCGGTAATTTGAAGATGATCAAAAGAGTTTCATTTCATTTCCGTGCTCATTTGCTCCACTGAGCTGTACAGGACAGTTGGTTGAAAGTGGGAAAGAAATAAGTGAGATGAGAGCTATTTTCCCATAATCAAATATTATTTCCTGGAGCTATGAAGGAGAAGGGGCCGTGCTTGGCCATACAAACATAATCAACTAAAAAAAATCTTGATTAAAGAAATATGTGGAGAACGTTACTTTCTACCAAGCATAAAATGAGGTTAGTCATATATCTGTAATACATGAACTTGAATTTAAAATGATTCCAAGCACACGTGTTCAAACAAATACAACAAAAATACGTTTCCGGAAAGAAAGCAAGAACTGCTACGTTGATAGTGGTTTTAATTTTGTTGTGAGCTCTGAGAAATGAGTTATATACAAGCACATTATGAGTCTAGTTCCAAAATATTCGTACTTCTTGTCTCCCTATAATAAAGGGAGAAAATAAAATTCCCACCCGCTGTTTATTACCAGAATGGTATTAGTTACTGTCGTAAATTAAAAGAAATAACAGCTTTAGCTTCTTCGGCACTTGATGTAGAAAGGTAGATATTTTGTACACAAGCGCACACTGGACATAACAGTAATCAAAAGTTACATAAACGTCTATCAGTTATAATACGACATCTTACTAACACAGCTCTTACTCTTAGTATTGAAATTGATTATTGGTTTGGTATAATTGGAATTAAACACTTAACCATCAATAAATAAGGTCTAGGCGCCACTGACGCGAGGTAATGAAAAACCAATTATACAGAATGAATGGATGCAGTTGATTACAATATCATTTATTTACAACTATCAATTACCTAATGTGTATCATCAAAGGTAAAAATTGCTTACTTGTATCGCTGAGCCGGAACGTCAATACTTTCTGCCGAGTTGTTAAATGTCCATCGGAACTGGACTTTTGGAGGATTTGCATCCACGTCACAACTAATATTGGCATTCTCTAATTTGGCAACACCATGAACTCGGATTTGATTGGGACGACACGCAGGTGCGTCTGTAAAAATTGGGGGTAATGTGAGCAACAATGGAATTTCAACTGACGACGAGGAAAAAACATTGGCATACTACATACATATGTACATGCATTTTCTCTTCACTTACATAAAACATCCAAGGAAAAGGCATCACTAACGCCTTCTCCTTCCGGATTTCTTCCAATGCACGTATAATTTCCTGCTGACAGTCTTGTGACTTTTTGTAAAACCAGGCTTTGGTTTGTCATGATGACTCCAGCACTGATATTATGAACCAGTGGTTTTCCCTGCAAATTAAATTACAAAACTCAATTATGAAGCCCTTGCTTAAAACAGAGTCTACCAGATAGGTGAAGAAAGTGAGATATTCCAAGATTTGTGCCTCTCGTTGAATTTTTGTTTAACGACAATATGACATCTTTTTTTCCAGGATTTGGATTAAGAATAAAAGATGAAGTACCTCCACCCTCGATTCTACTTCTTGGTATTTATTACACCACTTTTTTTCCGTAGTGGTGTCTGTCATACAAATAGGCAACTGTCAAAAGATTTAACAAGGGAAAGGGACAACTTTTATGTAAGTTAACCTACTTGAACACGTCGTCACTTAACTTGTCCCCAGTGGGCCCACAGCTGTCATCACACACAGTGACATATATATTCTCACTCTCTCTCTCTCTCCATCCAGCAATAATAATAATAACATTCGAGTGAGTTGGAAAGAATAAAAGAAAGTAAGTGAGAGAGAAAAAAATGTGAGGACAGGTGGCAACAGTCAACACTTTTTTTTCAGGAAGAAAATATAGGGACGGAAACACACCAGTCGCACACCAAAAAAACACAACTAAATCTCACATTCAAGTATTAAAAGAAGAGAGAGGAAAAATCAAGCAAGAAGAGTTTCTCATATCTCATGAGAGTTGCCAACTTACATTGAGACGCCAGTCAACTTTGCTGACAGGCGGGTTAGCATCAATGATACAGTCAAAGTAGACATCTGAGCCTTCCTTTATATGATCACCACTTAGGGATGAGCCCAGCTTGAGATGAGCCTCTGGCAAATCTAGAAAAAAAATATTGAGAGAAAAAATGTACATTAATCAATTGAAAAGAAAGCCAACCTGAAGCCTCCGTCAAGTGAAATGAGAAAGGCGAACAAGAGTTTTGGAATGTACGTCAACAGCAGTCTTGGGGGGTGACATTGCGTTGTATACAATTGAGCATATCAAAAATCAAATCAAAACTCATAGTGCGAGATTTCAATATTATATACTTTTGGGTAAAATTAGTAACGGACATCAAATATTTATTGCATAGAATTTTCACATTTTGTTGTGCATTCCTTTTCCCAAATCAATTTTTCTTAGGTTTTAGCCAAGCCCTTATTTTTTTGTTTCAAGTGTACATGAGACATGACTTAAAAAGTTAAAGAAAGGAAAAAACGAGAGCATTTTAAGAGAAGTGGAGGAAGCACTGCTTTTTAAGTAGGGACGATCATCAAGGATGCCCATCTGAATATCGATGAAGGCTCCAACAGCGAATAAATGTGAGTTTAGAGAGAGAGTCAGAGAAAAGAGAAGGAAGGAAAGAAACGAAAAAAAATATTTTGGGAACCAATAATTTGTAGTGAAGTCACGAACGACCTCATTTTTAGCCTCGTTATACACGACACGACACAGTAGTCTCTTGCGTTTCGTTGCGTTCCTTTGCTTTCACTGGTGAAATATAATAAAAGCAACAGCAACAGCGTCAATGAAGGGCGAATGGCTAAAGTGAATGAGGGAATGAATGAATGAATGATAAAAAGGAAGAAGATTGCAAGACAGGGAATTTTCTCAGAAATCACCTCTTCTCTTTTTTCCTGTAAACTTTCACTTGTAGCAACGCAGCTACTAGCATCTGCTAATACTGGGACTGTGACAGTTGTACAAGATTTTTTTTTTCTTTTGTACACTGAATTATATTCCAGGACACATAGCCCTTGACAAATGCGGGAATGGGACAGAAGAGAAAACTTATAAACTCGAAACTCTTTTTTTCGTTCGTCAGTAATTGGCTCAACATGCATGCATGAATTTTTGCTATTCGTGTGTTGTGTATGTTTTGCAAAGCAGAATACTTACTATACAATACTAGGATATAACAATAAAAATATTATTTCGGATGTGCAAAAGTAGCATAATGTATTTACTGATTTTATGTATGTATATTCCTCAGTATTCGAAGCTGTCTCCAAAATATTGATGATGTCAGGAACCACTTCGATAATAAATTTATTCAACGTGTGTGATTGGTACTTACTGCATTTATATGCATCATGTTTAGTTATAGACGGACAGACAAATCCGTTGCTAGATGAAAGCAAACTGAAAATCTTTTCTGCACCTTCTTTTGGAACATGTATATATAGTATACATTTGTGTACCTCCTACTCATCGAAATAAAAGGGCAAATAAGTGATGCTGGTATTCTTCCTTCCTCTTATATATCAAACATAAATGTGTGTGTGTATGCTCATTCAAGTAAATATTTTGGTTTTAACGAAAATAACGTTTCATCCTGCGTCCTATACTTTTTCAGCTTTCTTTAAGGAGAGGAGAAAAGCAAACAAAAAATTGGCAAAATAACCTCGTGACAAAGAAAAATTGCTAACATACGAAGGATTTCATTCTTCTCCAAAGGGAAGAGAAAGGAAGATGGAGAAGTCGCAAGTGGAAAAAGCAAACGGAGAAAAGAAAAAACGGGAAAGGAGAAACGTGAGCTGATTTATCTTAGGTTCCGCCACACAAGCTGAAGAAGAAACGAAGAGCTACTAATGCAAAAAAGGGGAAACGCCAAACTATTCACTTGCCTTTGTAAAATTAAAGCAACCCTGCTTGGAGTATTTGTTGTTAGCTCCGGAATACGTACGTGTATATTTTTATGTATAAACATACAAAGTATCTGTATATATCCATATAATGAACACGAACATATACGATTTGTTAAGCAGCATGCACTCCTAGTGTAATTTCTTTCCCCATCCTTCTCTAATCTGAATCTAGTACAAAAATAAGAGCTACGGAAATGACTCACAGATTAATAGACATGAAATAAATATCTTCCAGTCTAGTAAGAGGACGACGACGATGCAATAGCTTTAGAAAGAATAAAGCTTGAATGTTCATAGTATTGTTTCATTTTTCCTTTTCCAAAACATGCATGTCCTTCCTTCCTTCTGTTTCTTTCTCCAAGAATTTAAATAGGACATTCCGCTCTTAACCAAGTTTGAGATTGTCGAAGTTTTTACAATATGGTGAAAGCACGTCCGTCAACATTGCAAATATCTAAACGGAACACGACTTGGAATGATAAAGCTTTTCCCACTCCATATCCGCCTTGTCTTGTCTTTAATGCAGTGATGAAGATTCTAAATGTGTGTAAGCATCCACTACTGCTTCAGCTTTATTTTTAAACTGTTGCGATGAAGCTCAGCATTCACATCACATTTCGCATAAACATCAACAAAACAAACAGAATTTAATGCTGTTCGTCCCCGTTTCTATATCTATCCTCGTTTTTCTCGTATTTATTTTATTTTCACGCGTGCCATGCCAAGAGAGAAAGAAAGCAAAATTAAGGCAAGTTACTACGGGTCATCCATTGAATAAATTGATAATGTCGTAGGTTAAGTTAGTTGTTTCCCAATTCTTTCAACGAAATCTAAAGACTTTCTTCCGTCAGAGAATGACCATCGAACAAGAACATCTTATTAGGGCACAAGATGGGAACATGAAAGATGTGTAAATAAAGATGGTAGTGAGTGGTACTGCTTTTCTATCGCTACTTTTAAAGTTATGCGCATAAGGGAACTAAGCACAACACTTTTCCCAAGGCGTGAAAATGTGTATCTATTTAAATGGAAATGGGAAAAGTGGTGTCGCTATACGCTACTGCTGTTTTGTACTTTCCTCAATCACAGAGACAGCAGAGCAAGAAGAGGACACAATGTATAAGTGTATTAGAGAAATGGGAAATTGAAAAAAAAAGAATTCTAGGGAGAAGGCAAGCTTATGTGTGGAAGAGAAGAACTTACACTGAATTTGTAAATCCCAGCCATCTTCGAGGACTTTACTGGGAATGATTGAATTTTCAGCACGACACGACAAATACTTGCCAGAGTCCTCCTTCCTTGGAATGAAAGACAGGGTGCTTCTCGTCGCATTCCCATTGTTTGCCGTCTGCAAATTTACCAAGAAGAAATGAAATATACATAAAAATCAAGAGACACATTCACATTGTGAGCATCCCGTGCCCATACCCACTACCAAATAGTGTGTTTATCTTATTACTGAGATCAAATAATTTTCTTGGAAGCAGAGCCAATACCTATATTTATGCTCACATTTATGTACCTAGGCAAATGCCATAAAGTAAACGCATATATATATATTGTAGTTTCTACTCCTTACTTCAATCAAATCAGAGAATGTATTTTTAATGACTTTGATTTTGACCTTGTTTCCCTCCAAAGCAAGTTCTTGAAGGCTATCATAGTATATATAGGACTCCATTAGTTTCAAATTTCACGATACATTAGTCATTCAACTTTCCTAGTATCCAACCATAAGTAGTTGGTTATACCTAACCTCCACATGTCATAGTTTTCACCGTTATTGTGGTTCCCAAGAACCTTCTAATATAATAAAACCTGACGATTCCAGGTATGCACCAAAAGTTTTGGTTTTGCGAGATGTCTGCTTCTGAAGAAATTCATAATTCATCAAAGAACTAAACGCAAAAAAAATGATGACGAGCTTACTTTCTTTCTTCTTAATGGGAATACTACATTAGCCCGCTATATTATAAAGTGTATATAGTTCGTTGAACGGTGAAAGTTTGAATCAGACGCTGTCGACAATAAGTCTACTCTCGTTTATTCATATATCTTGCGTGATAACTTTTCCTTCCATCAGCATTGGAGCTGCATAGATCATCATCTTCTATTTTCTTATATATATGTGTGGCCTCTAAGAATTTTTGTTAAAAAAATGGCAACTAATGTGCCACTTGGTAAGAAAGAATGATCCTATGAATATCTGTGGCATGAGCCCGCATGTAATATGACTAACAACTTTCACTTTACAAATCATTTTTTCACCGTGTCTGACTAAAAGAAAGTGGAACATTTCCCCTTTGGTTTTTTCCCACAAAAAAATTTCATGCCAGTTATGATTTTGGATTAACTTTTTATGAACTTCTCTCCATGCACTGTGAACTCTCATATGACTCCAGCGCGTGACGTTCGTTACAGTCTTTGTTGTTAAAATTGTACCTATATATATGCTCTATAGCTCATGTGTATACGGCTTGGTTTTGGTTTAAGGTCGTGGTTTTTCTTCTGCCACTGGGTTTTCCTTTATCATGTCGTGTTGGTAGAGTTTTCCTAATGAATATTTAATCATTTTTGTCGTCCTGACGTGCTTTTCTCGTCTCAAGAAAAGTTTTGTGTACTAGCATAATATATGAGCAAAACGATCCAACGGAAAGTATCATAAAATAATATTCATGTGATAAAAAAATATCTTACAAAATCTGTAAGCATGAAAAACGGAACCACATACTATAAATATATGCAATATATAACATCTTTTGTGCCAGTCAACGAAATGGAAAGTAATTTGATTCGACAGATAGAATATCCTAACTTTTTTGGCTTTCAATCAGCTTCCAGTGCAGTTTGCTAATTATGAATTACTTTGCACAATGGGAAATTGAAATTCATGATTTATATCGCAGAAACTAAGAACTTGCACAATGAACTAATTTTACAAATGGTTGATTTCATAATGAAAGGTACTTCATCTAGGATGAAGCACTCCGCGTGTAAAACCAATTTACTGGAATCATAACTAAAACTGCTGACGCTGTGTAAGGTTAGTTGAACTTTCATGTTCAAAATTCACAGTGAGTAAAGCTCTTTAAAGTTGTTTGGTACGTACAAAACCATCAATTTTGGTTTCCCTGTTTTTGATTAACTATTTCTAGGGAATCAATTAACCTCAATATTTATAATGATTTATTGCAAGCTAAAAACACAATTATTCACCCGAGGTTATCAGACATTGTTTTCATGCGTTTAATTAGATTTCGGAAAAAAACCTTATATTTCAAGTATCTCTTTGAACTTACTGTCTCCTTTGTGCTTTCTAGTCGTCGCTCATCCAGCCACCATGTGATGTGAGCAGGTGGCCTCGAGCCTATCGATTGACACATGAGATCATATTTCTTTCCTGCAGTAATACGGCTGCTTTTCCCCAGGATTGTCACCTCCAACGGAGTAACTGTAAATCACAAATGAAAAGAAAATTATTTTTAAACGAGGAAAGTTATTAGAATACAAATAAGCCTCATTTTCTTCAATCAGACTTTTGTATAGAATGCATTTAAATTTATGCCATTGTGACTCTATACGATACGAAGACTTTTTAAGAGAAAGGGGGAAGGAGGGGGACGAAAATGAAAACAGCCAAAGCTCCACAAGAAATCCTATCCTGCGTAACCAGCAAAATTGAAAGTTCTCTTGAGGCATTATAGTAGTTCACGTCAGTAATGAGGGACAATAACATGTGTATTAATTTACAAGTATTACTCTCCCTAGGCTAATACCAGGATGCCCTTTCACAATGGGTTGGTAATTTAGAAACATTGGCTTTCCCCATTGTAGACAATTAAATGAATACAAATTCAGAGGGGAGAAGAAAAGGGAAAGCAAATTTAGCGTCGTAAAAAAATCCGCTACGCCAGCTACTATAGCTTTACAATTACAACCCTTTTTTGGTCTGGGTTGGTTTGGCTCTTTGGCTGAGAGTGAAGTCGATTCAATGGTAATTTAATGCCAAAAGAAGAAAGGAAAGATCCTTTCAGGCAGAAAAGACAAAGCAAAACAGAATCACCATCATCAGGATCAACCTCAACAAAAGTATTACTTATGTGTGCATGTGCTGACGACAGGGAAATAGGAAACACGAACAAGAAAATCTTCCCGAAAAAAACAGCTTAACTACAGATAGAAAAAGGGAAACCACATAGCAGACCCCATGCACAATTATTTTACACAGAAAAGAAAGTATCCAGCTCCCAAAGCCAATATACATTTAGCCTATGCTACATTTAGATGAATATATTGAGACAGAGCATATATAATATGTATAAAATAGAAAGAAAGGAAGGAATCAGTGCAGGCATTGCAAGTCTACAATTTTCTTAAGTCAAACCAGCAGATTACAAAAAAGTCTCATGAATGCTCTCATGCCCACTCAGCACCATCACTTACATTCCCTGTTTCAGCATATACGAGGTCCCAAATATCCCATGATTTCAGGGAAAGACACGGAAACCCCGACAGTAAAAACGAGAGAGAGAGAACGAGAAATACAGTAATAACATCAGAAAAACCACAGAACGACTTAGCGTTGGTCAATTTTCTCTTTTTCCTTCTTTCGTTTTTTTTTCTTCTCTTCTTTTTTTCCAAAGTTACATACGTTTATCTCATGAGTTTGGTGCAGAAACCCGTAAAATCCATTTTAGCATTTCTTCACCAGCCACACTACATATTTGTAGAGATGGACATTGTTGTTATTATACTAGTTTGGTTTGGTTTGGTTACTACATACATAATACATACTGGGTATGTGTATGCATAATATTACTTATATGCACCAGCCACCAAAGGCTGCTCAGAGTGAGTGACGTGCATGGGAATCAATCAGTCTTTTTCCTCTTTAAAAACTAAAACCCATATTGTACACAACCATCAGCAGCCGAGCTTGAGGGCTGAAAGCTATAACTGAAAAAAAAGTATAAAAAAAAGATTGCATGTAAGTCGGAGAAAGCTGTGTTGTACCATATATAGTACTCTTCAGGGATTCATCCGCACGTCTCAGAAGTCGTTTCAAGTCTGTTTTCTTCTCTTCTTCCTTTCACTCACTATCCTATTTCAGTACAACAACAATAACAGCGCTATAAAGTTTAGTAAAAAAAAAGGTTACGAGCTATATAAGGAAACACACACACACAATGTGTTGTAGCGTGTACCTTTACTTTAAGTTTGGTAGTTGCTCTTGCTGCAATGTAAACCAGCAAAAAGTGACCGAATGAAGTAACTGACCGTCTTTTTTTCTAACCTATGAAAAATGGATCTTTGTATAAAGACGAAAAAAAACATTTTCTCCATTTTCTTTCTAAAGGATCTCTTGAACCTCTTTAATCATAAGAGCAACAAAAAGCCACCAGGATGAGTTGAGTTGGACTGAGGGAAAAAGCAATATGGCGAAAAAGAAAATCTGCCATTGTTATACTAGAAATTTCTAGTTGATCTCGTGAATCCACAACACCACATTATTGTACTTTCTTTCTGTTTGTCTGTTGCTGCTGCTGCTCTTGCCTTATGCTTTTTGCTTCTTGCTATACGTATATGTGTAGAATACGTCAAAGTTGTTACAATATGACAAACTGCATGATTTTTTTTGAGAAACAAACCCGCATGCATCTTGCTTCTTTAATGAAATTTTCTCGCTAGACTCACTCACTCGCACGCACAGATATACACACAAGACAAGACACAACACAAACATGCACATTCAAGGCCTATGCTCAAAAGAGATTTACCACAAGGATCTACAATCTACCCTGCTTGTCCGAAACCGCAAAACGTGTACGTACGTACGTCCACTAAGAAATGGGCTTTATACTCGTGTGTGCATTATAGAGCTTAAACAAATATATTAAAAATGTATCAAAGAAGATGAGAGACAAGAAAAATGCAGGAAACAAGGAAAGCACACATGATAGAAGACCAAAACCACAGAGAAACTCAAATTCTTATAAGCTCTCCTCTCTCTCTCTGTTTTCTCTGCTCCCTACACTACACAATTTCTATTAACACAAAATAATATGGGAAAAGTTTTCGGAGGCTTATTGAAATTGCGAAAATACATGATGAAGCACATAACACGCATGCATGGACATAATGTATAACTTCAGGCTATATGTAAACATATATACTTTGTAGCGTATCATAAACATCTTATGCCATTCTAGAAAGGAAAACATTGTTCTTCACAATTAGTCTTCTAGCTATTGCTATCATATCATATCATATCATATCCTGAGTCAGCCACAATGATTCCCATTAATAATATGTATGCTTATTCCTTGATATATATCATTCATATATTGTGAGAGAAGGGTCGGCCGACCTAAATACATGAGGCCATTGTGATAACAATAAAATATTATCCTCCCATCCTATACCAACATTTTTCTAGAGCAGGAAGATTATCCTTATGACAAATTTTTATTGGACTAAAGCGTACAGTTTTATTGTCACCGTATATAAAGACACTCAATTTTGTCCACAATTTTTTTTATCCAAATACGCGCATAATATGATGGCAAGCTGAAAACCAGGGGAAAAGGGTAGAAATGATGTTTTATAAGGTTTTTTTTGAGTGAAGTATGAACTACAATGAAAGAAGCGCCAGCATAATATAATGCAGCAATATATACGGGAGGAGACCACTAGTAGTCCTAAAAATCAACCAGCTTGAAAATTCGGTTGACTTGACTGTTTTGCGGGTGGAAATTGAAGTTTGCCAAGAGATGTTATTCGATTACTCGTCCCTGTTGAGAGGAAACAAGAAGAAGAAAAAGACAGAAAAAATAGATGAAGATGAAGAATATACTTGTACAAAAAGTGGACGAGCATGGAAGCGATGGGAAGGGATTTGTGCAATTATTTTGCACCGCTGGATGGCTTCCCAGATTGATTTTTTATGGAATTCTCCTTTTTACATTGGTTGGTGCAACTCACTTTGGCTAGTAAAATAGAGCTTTCATTCTTTACGCAGATAATACAGTGGATGTCAGTGATGTGATCTCCCTATATCCATATATACATAGGGATCGTGTTTATTTGTGTGTGTAGACCATCACCATCCAATGAAGATTTTTTTCATACTTGCCTGCTTTTCTTATTCTATTATCTGACCATTGTACAGCACAATCGATTTTCGGCACAGAATAATAAACAAGCAATTACAATCCTTTCCTGGAATAATACTACACATAGAGATACAATACACCACAACTGCATCTAAGTACTCGACAGTCCAGTCCCAGTAGTAGTAGCAGAAGCAGCAGTAGCACGAATTTGTGTGAATCTAGTAATGGCAGTCGATTACATCCTCTCTCTCTCTCTCTTTCCAAAGAAAATATCGGAAATTCCTAGCTGTTTTCTGGGGAAATGACTGGGAATGAATTTGGCACAGTTTTTATCTCTCCTTTTGATGTTTTCAAATTAGCGATATGTTCAATACCTAATTTGGGAAAGAAGGTTCTCAACCAATAAGAATAAGCTTTTCAGTATGTGCTCTCCATGCGTTAGCAAACGAATCTCATCATTATCATCATGATTCTGATTGCATTGTATTTTGCTAAACTTTAGGAAATGGAAACTATAAACATATCTTAATCCCTCAAATAGCTCCCATTCTCCACAACCGTCTTCCTCTCTTAGTTTTCTTTTCTTTGCTAATTGAATATGGCTAAGTATTCTGAGAAAATAAAGCTACGCATATATGAGCACGACCGGATCCAAGGCCTGGGTTGGGCTGGCTGATCTGACCACACTTCAATAGGGGAGCAAATAGTAGCAACAATGATATTTTTCTTTCTTTTTTGTGATTGCTATTCAATTGGGGTTTTAGGGTAGAAATTACGTGACATTTTATGTGATAATGTAAACATTAGATAGCATAGGGATGAAGGGGGAAAATCATTTTGAGAGAGAAAAAAAATTGACAATAAGCCTTTCCAACCCACGGTCTTGCTCTTATCAGGTATGCAAGATAGAGTATATAGAAGAGAAGGGAAAAGAAAAGCTATTTGTAAGGTTTGTTTATAGTTATGAGCCGTCATCAAAGTATATATACACAACTAATAGCATTAATTCAGGGTGTCAGTGCCAAGTTTGCTTTCTATTTTTACCCTTGCTTTGCTTCCCGTCCTCCATAAAAATTCCTAGCTATTTAACAACTCTCATGTAGTCTACACTGTACTCCTTCCATTTCCTTCCATATTCTTCTCAGGTCCGTAACTTGACTTGTTCTTCTCTCCCTTGTCATAAAGTCTACGGAGACACACCCAACGTGTCTTGTCTCATTTCCTCATACTCATTGTTCGTTACGAAAAGACCGGAACAAGGAAAAGAGCAAAAAAATGCCTTCATCTTTTTTTGGCTCACTCAAAGAAAATGGTATTGGTCAGTAAATGACACCACAGGAACTTTAGTTGACTTTTCCTTTTAACATTTATATAAATATGTATATGTATAGAGTATATATAGTGTGGATACCCAAACAACCCACCACACAGTTATGAATCCAAACGTCTCACGCACATGAAAAAAAGGAGAGTGATACACATTCTCATTGTGTGGTATAATTCAGGGTATTATTAGCCTTTTCCAGATTGCATGTTACAACAACGACAACGTACAACCACTTTCCCCTATGGACATACGCAACACTTTCTCTTGAACAAGTTGTCCATCAAAACCTATACACACACACTTTGCGTCTCCCGTCTTTGCTTACCCTATCACTTCCTTTTCCCCTTACGCAATGCCAATGTCAAATGCAACGCAATGGCCTCTGCCATATCATGACGTTGCTGTCTGGCCTGACAAAGAGTGCAGGCCAGAATTGTAAGAGTAAGCAACAGAATTTGTGTTGTGCAAAGAGAGCTTTCTTTCTTCTCTTTTTTGTGCAAGAAATGACCTTAGGAATTCAGCCAAGTCATACATTAAAAATACAAGTTGATACGTCCGACTTAAGAAATAAAGTGTTGGCCAAAAAGGAGAGAGATGAAAGCATGCATAGATGGGAGGATATACATAGGAGGACAAAATTGGTTTGGAACTTTGCAAGGCACGTGTCTCATTTACTTCAAAGGTTTTCTTGGGAATGCTTTGTCTTGTACCGGCAGCACACAGTCAGTGAAAAAGTAATGGGGGACAGATTTATCTGAAGGTTACATCAGCAGCTAATTCAACTTACAAATGGTCTTCGTTAGCCATTTCAAAAGAGGTTTTATTTCCCTTACTCGCTTACTCGAACAATCTCGCTTCCCTCCACAGAGAGAAAAATTGGTATGGTTAAGTGTGTTTTTATGAGAAGATTAAATACAGGAATTGCCTCTTTATCTAGGATTTACTTTACGTAATTCTACCTCTCTACCTTGCTTCTGCACGTAACTCGATACGGGTTTGAGATTTACTTAACAAAGTTGCTGAAAGTTTGAGACATTTTGTCAAAACGACTCTATGAGAGTATCTAAGATTCGTCTCAAATTAAACTTTAATCTTCTTTTGCTATCGTTTGGTGATTTTGTTTTTGAAGTTTTAAATTAGGTATTCTTTTTTAAGTTGTTGGGAAAAAGTAGCAACAGTAATAAGCATTTGATATTTTGTTTATAAAAGTTTCTTTCTGTCTGGGAAAATCTTTTTATTTGTATTTTGGACAAATAAATTGCATGAAAACTATGCGAAGAGTTCGTAGAATTAAGCCTGAAGCTTATATATGTCATTGACCATTAATATGAACGTCCTTCTGCCAATCGATTATTTAGAAATGTTTGCAACATTTCAAAGAGATAAATAAGGATTGCTTTTGATTTTCCCGTAAGGCTTCTCCAGCTACTGAATTGCAATTTTGCAGAAAATGTAATATAATCAAATATTTCCTTGTTTGACATTTGATGTCGTTTATCATTTTAAATGTATATGAGTACCCTCTAACCTTTCTCTCAAACAAGAGTGGAAAATTGTATAAACAAACAAAATCCAAGACCATACAAAACTAATGTTGGATATTTCCTGTGCATTTTCAATGAATAAACTATATGAGCTTTAATGAGAAAGCGAATCCAGTATTCATTAGATCAGGCTGTCTAGCTTCTGGTTCTTATCGTTAGCATGATATTTCCGTAATATTAAGCGTCACAGGTTGCAGCTTTGTGTCTGCGATTGAAAATTTTAAATATGGAAAGGTATTGTTTATACTGCGTGTTTTTTGATATTATATATGAGTAAACACAATTCCTAGAAGGACTTTTTTAGCTATCCATAGCTTTGCGTGACAGAGGGAGTATGTATGTTTATTTTAGTATGTATTTTTGGACATTTTGTCAATCAAAGAACTTTGTCTAACAAATATTTACATTGTGCCAGTCGAGTCTCTCCACAAATAAAGTTAAATAGTGCAAGACATGACCACCCCGACATTAACATGAAAATGCAAGATAAATACATAATGGCATTAATATCTAATAAAGCAATTCATATTTTAAAGCTGACGTGCAAAATAGCTAGGAAATCCAACCCCAAAAACAACCAGTACGTGCGTCATATCATTTAGAACGGGAATTCAGAGCCATGCAGCAGCTATTAGTGGACGTTAGACAATAATCAAAGTGAAAAGGATGAAAGAAAAAAAGCACTATAGAAGAAAAATACTGCTAAGCAAAAGAAAGAGCTAAATAACGCAGTAACTATCATAAAGACACGTTCTGTTTGGAGAATGAGCAGCAGTCAAAGTCACAATGAAAGTGTGAAAAGGCCAATGGACACACGGATATAAATTCATGAGTAATAGAGAGAGAGAAAAAATCCATTCTATTCTAGTAGAATCTGGAAAAGTTGTCTGTTCTTTTCTGTATCTAAGAGTGAAATACAAAAAGAAAGTTGGGCTATTTTTACTTTGTTAGACATTTCAACCAAGTATCGATTGCCGACTTTGGGAAACGTCATTTCTCTTTCTAACTCCACACATGTTACTCATCCTGAGTGAGCTAAAAGTACAAGGGTAGAGGTTCCACTTCTAGTTTTGCAGGAACATCCCATTGATGCACAAAGAATTGGATAAGAGCTTTTTTTACACCAACTTCCTACAAGTTGCAACACTACATTACTTGATAGATTAAAACATTGATGCTGGGAATGCAACTTCCTGATCCCGTCTTTCATTGTCATGTTCAAAACTCTCTCTCTTTCGCTTGCTCTGAAGATGAGTACAGGAATAAAGCTGGAAGTGTGAAAGTTTTTAGATTGTTTTCCAAGAATTGTGAAGGCAATAATAGAAAATGAGCGACATTTCTTATGCAACTCGAAGTAGCATTTGAAGTTAGTTGTCATCGGCTATATATAAGCATATTTCGATGCTGTCAGTTGGCATTCCCATTACTGTCGTTTAAAATGCATTTATTAAGAGATCTTGTCAATGGTTTTTTGGTTCCCTTTTCTCTTACTCTTATTTCCTTGTTCTATTTTATCGCTTTGATTTGATCATATGCAATACAAAACCTACATGGTTTGCAAAAATGAAAGAATTTCTTGTATTGCAAAGAAATCGAACTTACAATTCATGTCCAACTGGACGGTTGTGGCGAGTGGCCTGCTTATATTGTTATTAGAAGCTTCACACGTGAGCTCCGCTCCCAAATCCGATCTGGCCAGTATCGATATCGTCAGGTCATTCTTCATAACTCCTTCCTCATAGTAGTCACTCGTATCAATCAGCTTTCCATTTCGATACCAAACGACACGAGGGGGTGGTCTCCCTGTTACAATTCAAAAAAGAAATAAGAAAAAAAATCATTCATCCAGTTTGATATATTACATTCCATCATTGCATTTGCACATATGGCATCACTTACAACTTTTGACAAAAAAATAGTTATTTAGATATCAACGACCACATCCAACATTCATTCCTTATGTACGATGTACTTATGGCAAAATGTATTATGCACTTTTCTTGGAAAAGTGGTCATGCATCACTGCACATACATCGGCCAACCGTCCAAAATATCTTTATCATCATCCATACCACAAGGTCATCAATCAGTTTCTCCGTATATATGGGTATTCATACGTGTTTTATTTCATATTTTTCCCATAACGCCATAAACTATCGGAACTCTGACACACCCGTCATGAAACCAAAAGGAAGGGAATGAAATGAAAGAAGGAGGGAAACGAAATGGACGCCCAAGAGAAAATGACAAAAAGAAATAGTGAAAGAAGGGAAAAAGTATATTAAAAATTCTCACTTTGATACAAAAAGATGTATCCGAAATACCAAAATACAAAGAGTATATACATATAACCTTCCAAATATAACATATACACAGATATTGTTTGGTTTTGGTTTTTCATATGTGAAATACTACATGTAATAAGGAAGTGAAGAAGATTAAATATCACATGCAAGAAGTGGATGTAACGGCACAATATGATATATTTCAGGATACAAGAAAAGTGAAACTGAAAATGATTCTGTGGGAGTAAGAGCAATGCACCACACCACCAACATGTACTGGCTGGAAAGGACGAAATACGAAATAGCGGAAGTAAAAGTGAAAAGTGACATGAGAGTGCATTGCATTGCTCTACTGGTGCTGAACATTGTACAAGGGCTTCCAAGATTTTTTTTCCTTTTTATGCCACGCACACAACTCAAAAAAGTCCCAACGGAAACTTTGGAAAATAACAATAAAGCGACTCTAGTCACAAAAATCCATGGGATGTTGGGTGTTGTGGAAAGAAAAATAATATAATGTTGTGCTTTCCTTTTCTTTCTGAAGATTTTCCTATAACTTCTCTAAAAAAAAAAAGTTTTCAAGACCCTTATTGTTATTATCTCACTGCAAGTCGGAAACTACTTCAGATTTTATATTTACAAGAGAGAAAATATTGTCGATTGTTTCACACCAAGTTGAGGTGTATGCTGTGGAATTTTGAGGAGGGAGCAGATAAATAAAGTTTTTCCTTGATATTATTTTCCCTAGAGTCTTTTCTCACCGAAACAAGCAACCTAACAGCATTCTTTTATGCATACCTTGAACATATAATGTATAAATATGTATACATATACTCTGATCTCAGTTATGAGTCTGTTTTTGAAAATCCAACTTGTTTTTTCCTTTGATATATAAAGGAATTAGTTTGCTGCATCAAGTGCACCGGTTTTGCATCTGAATCCAAGATCCTAAAGAAACTTAGTTCTTTACAAGAGGCAGGCGGCATCTTTTCCCCTCGCGTTTTACATTCCATACTAAAATATTGTTTTGTATGTGAAACTTACGTTAGTTTGTGCCGCTATAATTTAAGATATACAAATGTTTCTAAAATAATAATACACCGTTCTATTCCAATACTTAAGAAATAGCTCTACCTGACTCCCTTCATCTTCATCCCGATTGAAAGTGACGGTTCGAGTGGAACGAGATTATGTAAGAAACTATGTACATATTGGACTGGGGAAAGAATAGAATGAAAGTGTGAGATTTTTTTTCTTCGCTCAGGAAAATAGATGCATTGCAACTCACAACTATATACAGAGTGGAGTTGTGCTAGCGCTGTATGTATATTGCAATGTATAATGCAATGCAAACGGCTTTCCATTCCATTTAGACAACGAAAGCAATAGATTTCTTTACCACACCACAATAGTGTGGAATTTCTCAAAATCCTTGAGGCATGGCTTTCGTTTTCCCCGATGCAGGATGCAATTGCCTTGCCACTACTTTTAATGGTGATGTGCCAGTGCATCATCCTTCAACTTCCATTACAATTTCATTCAATCCCCCTTTTCTCTCTTTGAAAAATAAAATCTTCCATACACCTCCTAATATTTCTAGTGAAAAACAATTTTTTTTCTTGTGGGGGAGCAACACAAAGACACGATTTGTAGAGACGGGGAAACAACTATTAAGTAATGGTTTGAAAGTGGGAGTTATTGCCACTGTGGATTCATTTCCATTACAGAGCTCATTCATTTCCTTAGTACGAAATGCTTTGAATTAGTTTAACCATGCTATTACGATGAATTCAATACGGATACTTAACTTGATGCCATTCCATAATGCATTCAGGCTAAAGTTGTAGAAAAATATAATACATAGCAATCACACATGTTTAGTAACAAGGTCGACCGAGAATGACAACTAGTGAAGTCATAAATTTGAAAAAAGCCTAATAATAGCATACAATATCATTGTACCTTCATTTTTATAGAAAAATAGTTTTTTACATAAAGTACTAGAAAATTGAAACGACACATTATTTCCAACTTCAACTTCCAATGTATACCTTAGTGTTAGTCACCTAATGTCATCGTTAAATTGAATCCATTTGACATTATTCAATTTGAGCCATATTATTTATGACATGGCAAATTTGGAAGAAGATAATACTTTTTTATTTCAACTTTATATAAAAGCCTTTAGAGTAAGAAAGACTTGAATAGAAATTGATATGTGTACCAAGCATAATTGCACTGTCACAAAACTAAAGCTTTGTCATAACTGCTTGAAATTTCAAATAATGTCAACACGAAAGGCATTCAATTTTTGTTATAAATTTATGTAAATAAATTATGAGCTGATATTACCTCCATTTGATCGGGAATCTATATATAACCGTTCAATCTATTTACTCGGAATGAGTTATTATATAGATTTACAAGTCAAAGTATGTGTATAAGGCAAAATCGTATCGTACACACATATATATGTATAGTATATTCTAGTCATTCTCGCATACGTTTTTCGCATATAGTTGCATTTCTTGGATTTCAATGGAGAAAATACCATTTCCTTTCTCCCTTTTGAGTTTCAAAACTCTCTTTTTCCTTCTGCAATACTTCTCTCAAATATTTCGAACAAGAACCTTTTGATTTGAGTGTTCTCAGTACTACACCCACATTATTATTACGCCATAAAACCAGTATTTGCTAGCTTCGACCATTTTAAATTTGTTCTTTTTTAAGCGAATCAATCTTCAAGGAAGAAAATAGGAAGGGAAAGAGAGGAAATTTTAAATCAGGAAATTCCAGAGAACAAAAGTCGGTATTAGACAAGAAAAAACAACTGAACGAGAGGACATGAAGGAAGGAATGAATGAAAATAAGAACTGAAAATCAAACAGACATGAAAGACCATTCGCATCTACTTTACTTTATGAAAGGAAGCTTTTGTTTCATCCAACAAGTATTTCCTCTTTGTTGAATGAAACACTAACGAAATTGATTTAAAGCTACAAAACTTTTAGCAAATTTTTGTTTATCCCAATTTTCAGATCAAAAGAAGGTTGATTCCAAAGAAGTTTTCTCCCAAGTATCTCGTCTGTTCTATTGAGATGACTATTCAAAATTCATTGTTGGCTTTGTAGTTCATGCCCCACATCCTCCCCCAAACCCAATTAATAGAAAGTTGCAAAATTCCTATTGAGTACTTGATCAGGTACAATAACAATAAAGCATATTTTACAAGTCTTGGAAGAAATACTGGAGTTCAATTGAAACTAAAGGGAAAGTATGTCAACAATAATAATCATTTATTTTGGCCCTAACGGCGTATTTCAAAAAGACAAAAACCGACATCAAAATTTGGAAAAACTTTTGATCTCAACTTCTTCAAGTGTTTACAAACAAAATATAAATGTTTAGGTACCTATTTAATATTGTATTTTCAGGCCTCTTCTTCTTCTTCTTCTTCTTGTAGCTCCGTTTGAAAACAAATGTTCCAATTTTACCACTTCTCTTTTGCAAACTTTTAATCTTTTGTTTGTTGCCAATTGTCTTTATCACATTCTTTTCATATAAACCGGAGAAGATGGAGAAGGCATCTGCTCTGGTTTACTTTGCTTCTACACGTATTATAAACAAAATTTGCAAACTTGTTTGCGAAATGAAATAGAATGCGAATGGGTTTAAAGAGGAAAAGATAATAGTTCCAGGGGAGAGAAAGATAATAAAATGCTTTGTCCTATCCCATAAACCTTCCTCTTTTCCCATCGTTAAATCATTATGTAGCTCAAATGATATTTTCGCCTTACATGTTATTATTTCATTTCATTCTCATTTAACAAGTCAAAAAAACAAAGGAAAACCAAGAGATGTTAGGAGGAGAGTTTTGGACAAGTATTTCCATTTGAAATGGTTTAAATCTTGAGAAATATTTAAAAGTTGCAAGTTGCAACTGTACACAAAACCTTTTGTGAACCAAGCATGTACTGATGTACTATGTATAATAATATCCTTCTTTAAGCACTACATCTACACATATTTTTGAAATTAAACCAACTGAACAAAAGTATATTAAACAGAGTGTGAATATAAATTGTGATGGCGATGTGTGTGATGTGAAATAATGGATACCTTTCTCCAGCTCAACTTTTTCCTCAGTTTATTGTACCAATCCTAGATGTGAACACTGCCGTGACATTTTTTATATTGTAGACAAGACCCAAGTGTATCATATTGTCAGTGGTTGGTGAAAGTTGTAATAAAGCATTCTTCAGCAAAAGAAAATCTCCAAGTATAAAGGAGACCAACGCATGTACTTTACATAAGTATATATAGCACCACCATCACCCCATTGTGAGATGAGAACCAAAAACTCTGAGATTCTTGCTACAAATGCAACCACAAGTTTTTCTCCTCCCCAGTTTGTGTGTAGTAAGCATATAGTTAGTTCCTCACTCTCAAGAAAAAGAAATTTCTCCATGCCTTTCTAATCCAGTCACCAAGAATCATATAAAATGAAATAGTTTCAAAAGTTTTGGCACTCAATACCAAAATTTTGCAGTTAAAATGGGGCAGTACTTTGCATACATAATGGTGTTGAAAGAACAAGAGAGTTCCTTCCTCATTATTCCGGCATTATACCACATGAATCCTGGGCCTGGCTCTGCCTCTCCTTTCTCTTTCCCCGTCTTGTAGTATTGTAATGCTCGTTTTAGTTCAGACATAATTCAAGGGGCTTAGCATAGTAGCCTAACATTTTGTATGTGTTGATAGAACATACATATATATACACTTCAGTATCAGTACTTTACTTTTACTTTACGGGAACAGTTTTCTTCTGTATGTGCGGGGCTTGCATTGACCAACAAGATGATGATTACGCTGACGCATGGGATCGTACACTACGAAACATAGCAATGGCATGAGAAGAAAATTATGCTGCTGCTATTCTATATACATGTAATACTACATTTCATCCTTGTACTTACTTTCACTGCCATAACTTGGCTGAGGAAGTTGCTTACTCTGCATGAAATCTGAAAAGGATTCCAACATTGTAAATGTTCTCTACTCTTTCTCTCTCTCTCTCATCTTCCGTTTCTCCAAAGTTTTACAAACATATTACAATTATTTCACGCTACAAACATTCTTTTACTCAAAACTAGTTTCACCATCCCCATCATCATGCCATAAGCAAAAAAGCTCTAGACAAACAATACACATAGTTTCAATGTGCATGTGTGTGTATGTGTTTAGGTATGTGTCTAGGAAAAACATTCAAAAATTTTCTTAGAGTTTCTTTTCAGAACATGAGAAGAAAAGTGTATAGGAACATTCATACACCAGCAAGAGAAAGGAAGAGGGGAATTAGTTTCCAAAAAAAACTTAATAAAATTTACAGTTTCTTTTTTCTTGTTTGTAAACATTCATATAATACGCCATAATATATACATTTTGAATCAACCTTGTACTATTATAAGGGAAGAGAACTTCTCTTGTCGTTAGAGGAAAAAGGAAGAGCGAGTCTAGTGTGTTTAATCTGCCAAAGTGTAATGGAAAGCCAATTTGGTTAATATTATGCTTCACGCTTGGCCTACTCGTGGGGTAGTGTGCCTACGAGTTTTTGGAGTTGGTGAAAGGAAGTGAAAGATGAGAAAAGGGCAAATAAGTATTCACTCGCGCTCTGTTGCCACTCTGCCTGCTGCAGAGAGAGGAAACTAAAGGAGGCAATAAAATTCATAAGATATTTTATTCTCCCAAAAGTTTATGAGGGAATTATATGTTATGTTGTAGTAATAATAATCATCACAATAATTCCGTTACCGAATGATAAAATATGGAAAGGGAACGAAAACAAAAAAAAAATATCAAACAATTTCATCCAGCGTCCCCTCTCACTCATTGCATTGAAGAGTTCCGGTGAAAGATGTCTTAATAAAAATGATCTCCTATATACTATTTGAGTTACTCCGAATATAATAAAAATGTTGTCATTTGTTGACGTTATAGGTTGGGGCTTTTCTCCTTCATGTCACTTATATGTATACACTCATAAACTCAATTTCGGTCACAGTCATTCATTCAACAGTTTTCCTACAATACAATATAATATTTCTGTCTCCGCAGGATTACAGCTTAATTGTCCGAGAACTAAAAAAAGAAAGACACGAAAGATTGTAATGAATTCTTATTCCATCTCTATCTACAATCTAGGAAGTCTAGGATTACATGGATTCTTAACAATTTTGTGCACTGGAAAGGCTTAGAATATACAAAGAAAACATAACGTTATTATGAATTTAGCATTAACAACATTTTCTTGGTTCTAGCTTCATCTTGAAGGCTTTAATAAATGAAAATGTGATAAGGATAACTGAGAAACTAAAATGCAAATAGAAATTGTACAACCTATCTGGTGATAGCAGTGCTAGGATCGTGTCATTGTCTTTCATTCAAAGCGTCAGAAGTTGACCATTTTCTGCACGCAAATCACCATCACATAAAACGGCACATGTATATTCAACCCCAAACAAACTATGCGTACAGTTCCATTCAAACAATCTCCCACTCCCCACAAATACTTCCGCTGTAGTTCTTGCTCATAGAATTTTCATTCTGCTTCTGCTTCTTCCATTAGTCCATCTTACATGACCCACACGCCTGTTCTTGTTGAACATCTGTGTACTACCATCAGATTGAGCCCATAATGTATCCCAACGTTTTTACAAAGACCATGCAACACTTTCAACAAGGCTCATTTTAAGGATTCCAGAGTGCTACTTTATTCTACTTTATTTTACTTTCTTCCCCATTTCCGTCTTTCACAGTCCATTCCATCGGGATCCCTTATTTTAGTTTTACATTCTATTTTCCATTTCATTTCAAAGCTTTTCTTCCTCTCGCCTTCTGATCTTCCCGCATGCATATGTGTATAGTGAGTACTTCTGTGATTCTGTTTTTTTGGTCTTCGTTATTATTATATGCTTCTTTTCCTTCCTCTTTACTTATCTTTTTTTCTTCCTTTTACGAGCTTTTCCGCCTTATTATGCAATGTATGAAAAGGGGGCTTGGATTTTTATAGAAATCCTGCAATAAAATACAAGAACATGGGTGGCTCTCCTCGCTGTTTCCTGTACCTAAATGTTATTGAATTGGGTAAAGATAGTAAAGAAGTAGGCATAAGTAATAGGCTCAAGTTGTGTTTTAGGTTGTTTTTACTCATAGTAAATACACACATTACTCAAATCTCAAAGACCAAAACATATAAATAAAATCTTCAGCCTTTATTTCAACTTTCTACCCTTGAATATTTAAAACGTAGAAAATTTTAATAGATAATTTACACTTTCCAAAGGTTCTTTGCCCATATAGGGACACATCATGCACATATTAATTTGAACTTTCACATTCATTTTTTCCAACCATCATTCAACCAACTTTTCAAGAGATTTACATGTGGGCTGCTTGTCAAACTTTGAACAATTTCAGTTCAGTTTGTTTTACAACAACCTCCAACCTACTACTCCTGCACCAACCGCAGTCCACATGTCAACTTGCATTATAAAGAATTTTGGAGAAGGAATGGAGAAAAAAATATAATTTCGTTGGGGTCTCTCCTTTCTTGTCAGTTGTGGTTTATTTTTTCCCTCAACGCCCATGAGCTTAGCCTTCTGCTTTCTATTTTTTTGTAGAGCCTGCAGTACAGCCAGACCAGCGTGGAATCACCGCAGTGACGCTTTCAAAAGCATGAGCTACACACGGCAAAATACAATGGCAACGGCATGCATTTGGCTAATGACATTTTGCAAAAGGAATAGAATTTGCCAGAATGGTTTTCCTCTCTTCTCTTTGCTCTGCTCTGACTGAAATAAATGTGCCAAGCGAGAAAAGTCTCATGATATACATATTACACAGTATATATATTATATTTAGCCGTTGTCTAGTTTCACTTTCATTTATGCACCCTTTT
This sequence comes from Orchesella flavescens, assembly GCA_964034955.1. NCBI lineage: Eukaryota > Metazoa > Arthropoda > Collembola > Entomobryomorpha > Orchesellidae > Orchesella > Orchesella flavescens. Next base: position 11,767,340 of record OZ035957.1, read on the forward strand.
TTCGTATATGACATTCAAAGTTAGAAAGATGTTGGAAATATATAAGTATATTATATATCTACTTATGGTGTTGTTGACTTTCTTCGCATTTTACATTTCCTTATTTTCCCCGTCTCACTACATTCTCTTCATTCCATTAGTTATTGTACCTTGCGTTGTTGGAAGAGTAGTACAAGTACGATTGTTGCTGACTAATTTCACTCTGTTTGCGGTTTCTTTTCCTTCCACCACCCGTCCATTTCTCATGACATTATGCACATATATCTCTCGCTACCAGAGTATAATTTGAGCTGTAGAGCCTTTCTCCTGCATTTTATTTCCTTTCAGCTCCCTTTCAAGAGAAACTCCACACAAAGCGTAATAAGAGACCAAAATTCAATATTGAGAATGATTACAAGAAGCGAGGAAAGAGAAAAGTAAAATATGTGAGGAGAGCGAGAGATACAATATAATATAATATATGTACCTAAGTAAATACGTTAGTAGCCTGAGAGTTGAGTTAAATCTGTTACATTCTCTGTATGAAGTATTCATTTTATATGGAGGTTTTTACGGTATATTTGCTTTTAATGTACATAAAGTTTTAGTTGTGTTCTCAGAGAGAAATTCCGGCTTCACTTTTTCATATAGCACTATACACTAACCAAACCACACACACATCTGCTCTGCCTCCTATTCTGACATTTGCAGAGTTTAATTACATGCATACATGACTCCTTCTCTCTCTCTCGACTCATTCTTTTCTCGTCAGATATATCATAAATTACAGTCAAATTGACGTCACGAGACAGTAATTATTTGTTGCTATTTGGCAAATAAAAACTCTCTTATCACTCCCTACACACATTACATTGCTAACCAGGAACGACGGAATTTTGCAAAGAAATGCAGAAAATATTTTTTTAACCAAGTGTTAAGCATGCCAATGCCTTTGCACGATTGGGGTCAAAAGTTACTACCAACACCGACATACAGCAGTATATGATATTGCATGGTGCATGTATTTTATACTTTATCTCGACATATTCGACATTCTCAATAACAATGGTTGTATAGTCTTGTAGTTGTGTTGTAATGTAAACTGTTGTACACCCACCACAACCCTCGTGAACTTCCCTTTTAATATAAGTTTTACGTGACAAAATATAACAGCCATCGGCACACGGCAATAATTCTCATTTAAGGAAAGGCATAGAATATGTGACAAATTCTTTGGTGGTAAGACGGTGACAGGAAAAACTTAAAAAAAATAGGTAAATATCCGATGGTGTGGGTGCTTTTTATATCAGCAACTATTGGACTAAAAAAATAAGGTACATATTTTCTGTAACTCGTTTCGTTTCTTGTTTTTTTCTGTGATTGGTTCACCGACATCTGCTCGCTTTTGCTAACCCTTGAGAGAAAGTCGCTACAATACGAATACAAGCTACTTTTCCTATTTGCCCTAGAGTATAAAAATCCAGAAAAAAAAAAGTTTCCTCTTAAACCTCTTGATCAAATATTAGAGTTCCATACGGCAAAAAATTGAAGGGCAAGGGAAAAAAGTGTTGGTTGGGAGTTGGGTGTACGTTGTATGAAAGACGATGAGTGAAAGTATATGCTGTGTGCATTGCTGCCACCACTCTCTAAGGCTAAAAGGTAGAAAAGCAATAGATCAAATTTAGTGGACATATATCATGAAAGCTCATGGCATGGCCCATGCAGAGCTATGTCACGGTGATAGTAGTAGTAGTGAAGTACACATACTTTTACTCTTTGTGCAGGTTTTATATATATATACTTTTGTATCGACTATGTAACCAACCCTGCACCACCCCATTAGCTCTTTTAGTTTTCCACTTTCATTTGCCTTGTTACTTAGAGCGTCAGAGGAAACCACACCATACCACACACATACGGCTAGTGTATAATGTCGTGACGTGTGATGATGTAAAATGGTATATGGTAGAGAGTATGAAAGAGAGAGTTTGGAGAAAATAAAGAAGCGCAAGGAATTCCATAAAAGTCCGATGGAGATGAGAGAATCCAATTTAGAAAGGAGAGAAACGAGAAGAGTCAAGGAGATGCTGGAGAGAGCAAAAAAAAAAGATGAGAAAAGAAAAAAAGTAGAAAAGCCCCCTTTTTCAGCAAATTCCATATAGGTAATAATATTGTTGCTCTTATTCCACACGTCTGTCCTTCACTCTCACCATATACGAACGAGAGGATGTATATATAGGTATCTTCCTCTGCATGTAATTTTTAGAACAGGGAACTAAAAGGGATCCAAATGGTATAGCTCTGAAATACATTTATTAGTCTGGGGAAAGCGTATTATTCTCAAAGTACATTTTACGTTGTCAATGCTTTTTGTTTTTTGGAGCTGTGCTCTAATACGATGTTGATATGTTGCTTTTTTTGTGGTGTCATTCACTCTTGAAATTTTGGTCTATGCTCAAGCCCAATCGTAGACAGCCAGACGACAGGAGTCATAACTCGAAATGGGACGGACCACGAACCCAATAAATCAACTTTTTTACACATATATACTAGTCGGAAAGTAAAGCTCGACAAAAATGTTTAATAAAACAGTCTGTGTTTAATAGCTTGGTACACAAAAAAGAAACCACAAAAATGTTTTAGTGGTAACTATCACGAAAAGTCAAGTATGTTATAAGCTTACCGCCATAAACGTGACAATGAAGGGTTAAAGACGAGCCCTCTGTGCTGGGACCAGCTACCCCATCTCGCTCCTTCCCGGCTTCATCGACTATTACAGGTTGTTTGGGTGGAACTGAAAAGCACAAAAATATAATGTCAAGTTAATCATTCATTAATTTCCTCACAACAGCCATATATTAAGTAAAAAATACATAATGTGGCAGGTAGGAACCAGTGGATGCACTTAAAATGTCTAGTTTTGTATTTCAATGGAATAATTTGAAATGTCATCCAGTCCCATTTTTGCCTTTTGGCTTTCGCTTCCAGTTTTCTGCTAGTCAGTTACAAACCAGATCCGACGAGTGCGTATGAGGTTCATAATCGGCTTAAATGACTAAAAATACATATATAAGCATACTGAAAAGTTGTTGGATGGAATAGATGAATTGAATTTGTCTAAGAATTTGGAGTAGTACTGACTTTAAGACTTTCCAAGACTTCTCATTTGTCTCCGTAATGAGCGTGAGAACTGATCAATAAAACAGTAGTGACAGTCAAATGTTTCAAGAACAAGCAGACTGCATCTTCTTGCGTCCTCTTGGCTCCCTTGTTTTTTGATGAAAATGTGAGAAAGTAAAAGGTGAAGAGGCAAGTTTTACATGACTAAAGCGGATCTTGTGCATCATCATCCTATGTATGTATATATAAATTTAGTTTCCCAAGCTTGCTAGAGATGAAGGGAAAGTAAAATGAATTAAAAGCACATACCGAAAGTGAATCGTAAAGAAGCGTGTGTGCATATGAAGAACACACAACCAAAGGAAGGAAATAAAAGGGTAAAGTACCAAACGAACAAGCTGACTACATGTATTCCCACCAAGTTTTATAAGAAGGAGCGAGAATATTATTGTAAAGACCATTTCTTCCAAGACATTGACTCTGAATATTCGACGGCTTTTAAGCGTCGAAAACATGGCATTAAGCGGATCCCTGATTTCGTTGAATTTGATGGATTACTGTAGATAAATGTTGCATGAATAAAATGATTGAGCATTCCATGTGCGTTTCCATAAAATGTTATCATGCCTGCCAGTTTTTTTCTTCTGTAGTGAATATGTATGCTTATACTTATATATACGTTCGTTATTCCTGCATTTGACTATACATACTCACATTTTATGATATTTTTTTGGACTTCATTCCACAAAATGTAATAATAAATAAGTAGAGTGTGTGCAACAAACGCAGAGGGAAAGCTGGAGCCAAACGTCTTCTTTCTTCTGAAGAAACAGCATTAAGGTAGATAGATGTACTATGTTTTGAGCTGCTGTGGAAGAAAGTGAGTGAGGTGTTGGGAATTAGGGAGTAGTTTGGGGAATTTTGGTTGAAATCCGTGAAAGCCAACTAGTAGTGCATTACTGTTTTGCTACTGTTAGTTTTAGTAGGATGTGTTGAGTCTTTTTCTGTTTCCATGTTTTACAAAATCCACTCTAACAACTGTGCTTCAGACCTGCAGCGATTCTGCTTATTTTCTTTGAATCTTATTAAGGAAAAAGAATAACAAAGTACACTGTTGGAGCATTACACTACACAAATATTACTTACATTCATTCATTCCCTGTGCCAAACCAAACCACACTTGTGCACACTTCATCAAACCTATCTCCCTCAACGTCTTGTTGGGAATGGGATATTAGCGTTCTCAACCAAAAATTCACGAGGTGGTTCCGAGTTGTTGTTGGAATGGGATGCTTGCGTTTCTAGTCTTACACATAATACACTCTCTTCTCTCCCTAAATAAATATTTTGTTCATATGTTTCATGGTGATATGATGACCGCCATCATAATATCATATGTGATGTGATGAAGCATCCATAACGAGAAAAGTGACTTGTACACTACATAAACAGGGTCTTTGTTGGTCGGATTGAAGCAGCAGTATACTTACTTCCACCTAGCTTACTTCCCATCCCATTCATTGCTTTCTGTTTGGCATTTCAAGGTGTAATGTTATGGAAATGTGGTTGCTTTTACGAGACTCATAAATGGAATCTGAAGAAAATCTTAAAGTAAAAGCAGGGAAAATGGTTCACTTTCACTCCAAGTCAAAACTATTGGGTTTATAAACGTGAGGATATGTGTGTATTCTTCTCTTGAGTGTTTTCTTATAATAATAATAGGCTTACAAACACAAACACCTTGTTTTTTTCTCAATGCGATAGTGTTAATGGAAATGAATAAAGAATGAGATAACGTCTGTCCCGGTTTATAGTAATGAATATACATTAGGAGAAGATTGAAAATTTACAAATTCTCTCGTCACGCCTTTTCCCCTTGCTCAACAACATTCAACAACAACAACAAGCCGTCAACTCTCAGAGAGAAAAGTTGGGAATGTTGATGAAAACTTCCATATAATATGCTGCTTCTAATGGAAAAAGGCCAAGAAGACTGGCGTCTATTATGATAGTTTTATGCCTCGTAATCGTAATGCAAACTATAGAGAAAGCGACGAGTTGAAATGATAATGAGTGACAGTTTCAGACTTTCTCCAGGCGTGAACAATAAGCCAGCAATATCTTTCGGAGGAAAAAATGATGATATTAGAAAGAAGATCCAACTTATTCATATCATAATATGTATCTAATGTTAAAACGCTTTTCTTGATTCAATATTCATGCCAGGCGGCACACAATGTGTATTTAATATTCAATGGAGCTAATAACTACGATGGAATACACGCAGAAGAAGTAAATGCAAGCTTCCCAACTTTTTTTTATGAATCTCATTTATATGATTAAGTTTAAAAGATTTTATCTTTATGGGAGAAACAAACTGTTTGAAATGCTATTCTGATGTTGTTTTCATTTGGATGCAAGGCAGATCTATTTTATATGGGATTTGCATAATAATATGTGGTGAGGAAAAGTTATGCTGGGGATGACTTCTGCAGAAGAACAAGAACAAATATATAGAGATGGCCATTTCAGGGGTACAGGATGAAAATCGGAACCTTTTAAGTTTTACTTTACAAGTAATAATGCAGGAAATTGCCATCACTAGCCGTAAAACAACTATCTGTGTGTATGCCAATGCAATTAAGAGATGGTATGAATAGTTTTGTTTAAGATATAAATTACATATTGTACCTGGAGCGCTCAAGAGTGTTTGTTTTGTATAATTCATATTAATCTATAGTTGAGAAATGTATAACTAATATTGTCGGGTGAAGGTAGCTTCAGTGAATGATAAAGTTATTCAATTTAAGGCTGAAATCGAGTTAGAGTGTTACATGCATGATCGCTTTTGGGTAACATTCTTACATTATATAATGTAAGGACAATGAAAATTTAAAGGAGGGTAAGTCGGGTAAGTTGACTGCATCAGAAAATAATGGAGTAAGTTATTCTATTTATTTTGTTTACGTTTTATGCAAAGGTGTGTGTTTTCCAAAGCAACTCTACTGCACTTGTAAGGATCACCATCATCTCTTAAAATCATGGTGCACACAACATGCCTTTCCTTGTCATAGAGAGAGAAGTGGGAATATTACACGGGAAAAATTACATGAAATTTATGGACAAAACTTTATAACTTCCGCTCCATTCCAAGCTTCCGGTGGCCCTCACACCTCTACAGTCGTTGCAAAGTTATGACATGGCTATATTATATTAAATGTTCTTCAAAATGTATGAGGTAGTGTACACATTTTCTTTTCTATCTTAATAACATAGAATGATGTTTGCATTAAAGGCATAGCCATAAGTCGTTATTTTCACTTAAAAACAACCTACTTCAATCCCTTTTCCTCTCTCCTTCTCATATTTCAATTTCTTTAGGTCACGCAGGTTGCTGAATGCTGATGGAGCGTGTAACTTAACTGTGTATATGTTATATACATACATATGAAGACCTTAAAAACTCGTCCACGAAGCATGCTCAATCCTAGCAAAAAGTGTATACTTGCATTTGAATATTTTAGAATAGATGCGAGCTGATTTTCTCTACAAATATCTTAGATAAAGCACCGACAACTGTAATCAATACACTTTTTTCTTAAACAGACTCAATCTCTCAGTTTCATGCCTGTGTGGCCTCGGCATCAGCACAAGCTCCCTGATATGCTTCCTGCTACCGACAGACCAGAAAATTCTTTTTGTATGCAACGATCCATTACTTAAGACCCATTTCAGCCGCCAGTAATGTCAAGCTTACGGACATATCCATGTGCCTACATCAACATATTCTGCCCATACATAATAAATATATATATGTATATACTGTTTACTGGAGATCGTCTTAAAATGATCACTTTCTCCTTTTATAGGTTCCACATTTCCAGACATTTCTTCCAAAAAATCCATTAAACTTTCATTCAAAACATTCGCGTCGTGGATGTGAAACACACACACACAGTTTCGAACAGAAGTGTGTCCAAAAATGATAATACTTATAAAATTGGAGCAACTTCTACTGCGTTTCTAGTAGTGGTGCTTTGGATGGAAGAAAAATAAAATCTGTTCACCAGACATCACATTAGCTCCCGCATCCACTGACATCCCGTCATCATTTGCAAAGAGTCTTAAATGGTAGTAGTTTTGGTATGGCAGTCGTACCGTCCATGGCATTTCCCAGTGCATTGGAAGCTCATAAGTATACTGTCCCCTCATTGGTAAATAATGTAATCCTGAGAGTGGAATGTGTGGCGGTAGTAAAAGTACAGACTGTAAAGCTTACAACAATGTATCACTGTCACGGATTAGCCAATTCCTCTGAGAATTCAACAAGAGAAATGCTCTTTGGTAACTTTCCCAAATCCCATCGTGGCAGAGTGTCAGACGGAGAGCCAAAAAATGTGTATTATGCCTACCAAACTTATTGCTTAAACAACTACCTATATAACCGTGTGTCCAGCTCTGGTCATTACTTTTCCCGTTTGCAAAGCCACTGATGGGAAAATGAACTGTTTTCAAATGGGCTTGGAAAAGTAGAGAACTGATTTTTTCATTGATTGAAGTTCATAAAATCCTTTTTTGTTTTAGACGTGACCCAAACCATTATATGTAATTTTTATGTTGCTGCTCAAACCGACTTGCTTTATTGTCGTTGTTCAATAAACTAAGAGTGGTAGTAGGTATATGTACAAACAAAAAACAAACTCGATGCATTTTATTTGTGAGCATGACCACCACTACCATCGTAAATTGTTTATACAGCATGAGTTATGACGAGGAATAGGAACAACGGATTTAAAATTAAGTACTATATCGGGATTATGGTTATTGTCATCCATGTAGAAATGCTATGAAAAGTTTAACGTGATTATGGCCAACGGCCTCGCCAAAATATAATTTTGCTGGAACTGAACCCCACATAATATTGTAAATTATGTATGTACTTATAAAGGTACCAGGTTTTGCATTACCCCAATAGCTCAACAACTACTGCAAAAACTACTTAACCTTCATCAACATGAGTGATGTAACGCTTTTATATTTCCAACTTGAACTAACGATGATGATAACCCACTTGGTTGGTGCAAGATGATGATAAACCAGTTCGCAAACATGTTTGTTTTGCATTGCACCCCTTCCTTCTATCTAAACAAAACTTGTACAACAAAATGAAATCCCGTTGCCGTTTCATGTTTTATGCACATTTTTATGAACAACCTCATTAATTCTGGTTTTGAAAGAAAACACGAAGGACAAACTCCCGTAGGGGATCAACAGGAATTCATTATTATTTTGCCTACAGGAGTGAGTCACCTCTCTATAAAAACAGGTAAATGTTATTCCCCTGAAAAATTGTGTAACGTTGAATGAAAGTTTATTCGAGACTGTTCTTATTTCGTCCTTGAATCAGCTTCATGACTTGTCCTTGTACGCTCGAATTTTCAACCTTAATTATATAAACTTGCGTAACAGAGAACTTGACCAATATTCCAACAAGTATGAGTTGTCTGGAGCATACTCGTATTTTGCAGAACGTAATAAAAATGTGCGAGTTTCACTTGCTTCCAGGCTTTTGTGTTTTAAGTTGAGTAAGAAAAAAATGAAGTAAAGTGTACACATACATTTTAACTACTACTACATTCGCAAGCATAAGGAGACAACGCATGGGACGTCGGGAGCATTTTTTTTTCGCTGAGACCAACGATTCCGCACAGGGCCGTTAATTTTCCCTGTCAGGTATTTCATATGGGTCTAGTGAAAAGCAATATAAAGGGTAAGTTCCTGAAGGAGGAAAAAATAGGAAGTCTCTCGAGAGAATGACCGCTCGTGATGACAATGATCCTTAAATTTCTTTCACTGACACATCCATATTTTTCGCACACATATTTTACCTTGTGTTATACATACTACACCACGAAAGCACCCTTTAAGTGAGAGACAACATGTATAGTATCTCTGTATAGGCTCATACAAAAAAACCGTGAAGGGCTTGAGGAAAAATGTATACATTATTGTGTAGCAATTTCACAAGAGAAGGATGGTAAGTAACAGCAAAGCATTTTCCATTTATCACGTGCATGCCTCACACTACTCCATGGTAGGTACATTTTGTAGTACATGTGTGAATTTTTTAATATCCTTTCCCCATAGCTGTAACATTACACCTATATCTGGTTGAGCAAGGCGTGGAGAAACACCGTGCGTTTTTGCTATACTTGAACCATTTCCCTTTTTAAAGGATGTTGCATATTTGGAGCAAAAGGAGCGAGAGAGAGAGAGATGGAATAGAATGATGACGCTGGGAAGAGCCCTTCTCTGTAGGCATGACACGTTCTCCGACACATTCATCCATAAATGTAAGAAAAGAGGTAAGCACTACGGCACAACGCATAAAAGGTTACTACATTTTTGCCATGATTGTGTGTGTGTCTACCGTATAAGTTTACAGATAGAAGGCACATTTGGTTTGGCTGGTTGTCGGTATGGCATAATATTGTGCAAGAGCCGTGGTTGTGTCCTTAAGGAATCATCTTCAGATTCAAAGAGCCTCTTTTGTTCAATTTGTGTGAAAAAAAGGTAAAAAAGAAGAAGAAGAGAAGTGTATAAACGTATATATTTTAGTTCATATACTATATGTGTGTTATTTTTTTGGGGGGTTCAGCCCTTAAGTCTGTGATGTGATAAGTTACTTGTAAGGGAAAGGGGGAGGAGAAGCACAAGTCTTTTCTGACAGAAGTAAGGAGAATGCCAAGAAAAAGAGAGAAGATGAAGAAATCTTGTGTGCCGTAGTAGCGGTGGTGTGGCCTAAGCCTAAAAATTGTAGTTACCGTCACCGTCGCCTTCTCACGCACACACAAAATATAATGATCAAGTGTACGATGATCTATATATTAGGATGTCATACGCTACACGCGCTAATATAAATGCATACGTGTGTGTGTTACTACTGAGCTAACAAGAATATGACATGGCACCTACCACTATATTTCTTGGACAACAGCTTGCTTCTTTTATCCAGTAATCATAAAAGAAAAAGCTTGTCATAGCCGCATTGAAAAAGTATCTACAAGTTGCGAACTGGAAGAAATCTAATGTCTCATTTTTTCCTCTCAATTTATACCTTCCTGTACAAGAGACTTTCCAATAATAATAATAATGTTGGAAAGTTGGAGAAATATGAGATGTATCAACACCCAAGGTACGCATTGCATCTTCGTGATTTCTCACTGCTCAACCTCTTCAATTTATCGATTGACTTGTTTTCTCATCTAGCCCAGTCGTCCACAGTCAAGATTTTGTCTGGAATGGTAGACCAAGCTAATAAACGAAAAGAAAGTCACGTGGCCTGTAGTTATTATTAGGGGAAAAGGGAAGTCGACAAAAGGTTGTATTATGTAAGAAGTACTTTTATTGTCCAGCAGCATATTCATCTTTTTACAGAACGATTACGTATAATACATATATATTTCATATGATATATCGACTATATGTATGGACAATTCGCTCTCTGATTCGACTATAACGTGCTATATATACTGCTCTTTCGTCTCAAGTACTTTTAAACATTTCTTGTTGGCCTATGCATAGGCTGAAGAAGCTGGAAAAGTTCAAGTAGGCATTACACTTTGAACATTTTCGCTCATCATTATTATTATTAGTGGCATGTAATCGTGCTGGAATGGAAGACGAGAATACAGCTCAAAAGGCCGTTTTGGGGTTAGTCATAATGGGCTGCCTTGTTAGCGAAGCAAGTTTTTAGCTTCTTTGCGATTGAACCTCTTTATTTCCGTTGTTACTATACATATAATAATGTATTCCCATTGCCTTTCTTGATTTGTTGGCTTTTGTATACGAATCCTTACTTGTATTTGTAATATTTGTATGCATAATATTTTATTTCGGTTTACAAACATATGTACCTACCAACTTGTAAGTATCCAGTATAGTACCTATCTGACTGACAAGTTTTAGTTATTGCGCAAAAAAATACAAAAGTCAAGTGAACCAACTACTTTTTGACAAGATTTTTTACTTTTTCTTCATTGGTTAGACTTTCTCCTTTGCTGCAGCACACATCGACGGATAGACACTTGTGTATGCTGGGACCCGAGTTGTTCAGTACTGTTAACTGTATTGTCACCCTGCCACAACTATTGCACATACATGTATACCCACGAACAAAAACTTGGTTTGCCTCCTCTCTTTGGCCTTCCGTGTTGTTTCAATAAGTTAAACAAGTGAGTACAACTAACAAGGGTTGTACACTGATGACAGTTTCGTGCGGGAAGAAAGTGCACTGCAGTAAAGTAAAACGCAGCGTGGTGAAGAAAAAAACTTGTCGTTTCTTGAGACTTTTTTTTTCTTGAGCAAAATTTTTATGAAACGAGTCACGAAGTCCTTTTGTGTCATTTCTCAAATACTTATATACACTATTGCTCCATCTCCAACCATCCGCTACGGAGCTACTGCTAGGCAAGCTGACATCAGCTTCAGCTCGTCTCTTTCCCAACAAAACTTATTGAACTCATCTCATGTCAAGGATGTCCTCTATCTTCTTGACATCCAGGAGCTGAGGCAGGAATTTAGTAAGAGAGTATGTGATGTAACACATGCATGCTTAAATAATATCCCGGTGTTATCCTCTGTCCTCTCTGAAAGAAAGAAGTGGGTAGGTGCTTCATGCAAACGTAGGCTTTCTTATGATATTATGCAGTGTGTGACCATTAAAAATGGCAAGAGCACTTTAAGTCTGAATTTATAAAAACTATGAGAGGCGCTGATATACACATGTAGGTGTATGTAAATAAAAGAATATGCATGCTTGTAAGTTTGTTGACTAACCATTCATATCCTTTTATCAACGAGACAGGCGTCAACTAAGCAAGAAAGCTGTCAGAATGGAGGGTGATGAACGAGAAGTTGAGTAGTGTAAGCACCAGCCGTTTTGTATTGTCAGAATCCCTAATTAAGCTAGACTTCGTTTTCACGATTACACATTGTAAAAACAACCGTCCTTATTATTAGCTACGTAGAAGAATAGAAAACTAAATGTATTTTTGATACGTTTCCTCTTTTCTCAGAAAACATTTTTCATGTGTTTTTGTCTACGCATATTCTGTCGTCTTGTTGTCTGCAACATGGGTGAAGTTTACTTGAAGTAAAAAGGATTGCTTCAGACTCAGACAAAGGGAAAGTTATAAATGGAATAACAAATGAATCAGATTGGGGATGCCATGCCATGAACTTTTTATGTGGAAGGGTAATTGTGTCAAATTGCTATGCTCTATGCATGACTTCGTAATTTGTAATGTTAAGTCTTTTGCAATCAACTTTGCAATTTGCAATCTGACAACGCATATAACCTATTCTAAACATAAGTAGTACAGCTACAAGGTAAAGAATATGTACAAAAAAGTAATGCAAATCACATTAAGAATATTTCAGTTCCTGAAACGAGTAGTTGAAAAGATGTGACGAATCTTTTTAAATGAATGGGGCTAACCACATGCCAAACCATTATGCTAGAGATTATCGTAATCTTAAAACTCATGACTTTTGGCATGCATCCAATTTGGTTCTAGGTAGAAACTTCTACCAAAAAAACGTCTACCGCACAAACTGCTACGAATAAACTTCTACCAAAATTAACGTCTACCAACAAAAACTGCTACCCACTAAAACTTCTACCACACAAAATTTGATTTGGTTTTATTTTTTATTATATCAATAACAAAGGTTGTATAATTTTGTTTTTTTCTACTTAAATCTTAAGTCTAACGTTAAAACTGTAGCAATATTTTGTAACGGTAACTGGGTCAAATTTCAGCGTCAAAAATATTTACTAGCAAAACATGGGTTATGATTAGTGGTCACAACGGGTTTCTCGTTGAGATTTCGAATTCTGTTGATACATCCCGGGATTCCCGATCCGGTCCCGTTCTCTGTCTTATATGCACATTTTACATAGTGAAAATGTTACTAACCTAAAATTTGGTAACTAACAAGTGGTTTAGTTAATTATGAAGCATGTACACATAGTGTTATCGAGAACACGGGAATACATGCAGGACCCGAATGTTACTAAATGAGATTGTTTCCCGGGGACAAAAATGGGTTTTCTCATCCGGTTGCGACTACTAGTTATGATACATCAAAATGATGCTATTTTTCGATAAAAATTCAACCATGCTATTATCAAAGTTCAGAAACGACCCCAGCGTGACATATGTCTGTGACCTAAATATTTAAATGTCAAAATTTTCGAATTTTCTCAACAGCAGCCACACTGATGAAAATATTCATAACGTTTCTAAACCAATGAACTACTCAGACACATAGCTTATGCTAACTTTATTGCAGCATAAATGCTAGATCGCGGGTTCCTATATACTCTGCCAGTTGTGAGGTTTATTAGATCTCGGCAAGCTTTCCAAAACTCGATTATGAACCAAAAAACCAAAAAATATTATGTGTCTACTTAAATTGCTATATTTTTTTTTAAAAATCATGAGTAGAAGTTTTTGTCGTAGAAGTTTTTTTGTGGTAGAAGTTTTTGTCGGTAGCAGTTATTTTAGTAGCAGTTATTGTAGTAGCAGTTTGTTTGTAGCAGTTTCTACCGGATGCCTCCAATTTAGGTAAGCAAAAATCAGTTTAACTCTTTCGGGGTCCCACTTTTGCTTTGCCCAAATTATTTTCACCCCAGAAAGTTAGTTGGGATAACCCATTTGTAGGGAATTTTTTTTGTATCGTCCGCATGTCAAAAGTCCTTTTTCATTGTCATTATTATTTCCCTCACATATAAATCAGCTACCGCTATACCTACATAAATAAAAAAAATTTCATCGCTTGGTCTCTGTCTGACATTTGAAATGACTTTCACTAGATAGATGATAAGTTAATAATACATAAAATAGAATCGCAGTTTGAATTGAGCGTCGTCCCCCGTAGCTTTGAAAGAGCAAACAAACACAAACATTCAATATACATGTGTATAACTTCCGTAACTAATTAAAGAAGCAACTCCATAAACTTTCGCATGCAAGTTTAAAGAGCATTAGAGTTTACAAACTTTTGAAAAGTGACAATAATAAAGGGAAATTCCAGCTGCTACACCTTTACTACACATGAGAAATGGTAAATGGTATCTGACTTTGTACTAACGTTGTAAATGATACACGATGAGAAATGAAGAGAGAGAGAGAGAGAGAGAGGTAAAACATTAGTATTCACATTTGCATATTATATACCCATCGTTATTGCACATTATACCTTTTTTTGAAAGACAACGGTAGTAAATCTTCAAGTTTTACTAAAATTCAAACTAGTTGGGGTTCATCAACTATGCAAATTGTTCCATTATTTCTTGCTGTAGCCGAGGAAAGAAAAGAAAACTCTGCAAATGGGTTTATCATTTCCCATTCAGATTATGTAGTAGAGTGTGTGCTAAAACTGATGTGATACTATGGTCTGGAAAATTTAGAGAGGAATATATACGTCTGTTTCATGCAAAATACAATACAACTAACTACGACTGCAGCTGCTTCCATTCCACACACACACACACATAAAAAGCTATTATTCGTTGTAAATCGTTGAAGGCAAGGAAAGGCAAGGGAAAACTTGTTTTTTGGAACATTTTCTATACTAAAATGTGTTGTAGTCGTCGTTTTCGTGTCTTATTGTGTGCCTCTGATGGCATTGGCATAATTTACTGTGCTAAATTATTCGCTACTGTGGATATCAATGTTCTTCTGACTGCCGTTTTTCTCTCTTCTTCTTCTTCTTCTTTGCTAAATGGGTACATAAGCACAAGCTGCACAAAATCTTTTCTTTTTGTGCAGTGTTTGCAAATATACATATTATAAAACTCTTAGTGTAGACGTATTTCATCTATTTATAGAGAAAGTGGTGTGGGTAGGTGGTGCTCAGGATCACTTTCTTCTTCCTACTTTAGCTTCTTTCTCTTCGAGCTTCATTTATTTTTTGATGGTAGTGTAAATTATACATAAAGTATATAAATGTAATCCTGGAGAAAGCTATCAAAAGAAAAAGAAGAATAAGTTGAGTGTAAATTTTAGGAAGAAATTGGAGTTGAGATGTATTATTCTTCTGGAATCTGTTTCCACTACTGATGACAGTTGTTTCTTCCGTTTCCTCCGGTTTTCTATGCTATTATTTCATCTTGTTCTACTTTGGCTGGTCTTGGAAAGAAAGTCAGGCAGACACTAAAACATTTACTAGCAAAGTATTTCCCTTTTCTTCGTCTTTAAAAGTTAATTTTTGGGACTAATTCTCTTGATTACGAAAATCTCTACTGCTTGGAACAAAAGCTCAAGTTTAGCTCGTAAAGATTCTATTAAAGAGGGAAATTTCTAGAAACTTACAAAAGCATAAGTTTGTCCTTTAGTCCTACTGCGTGGAAAATTGACATGAAACACAACTTTATCGTCTATGATTACCTAAATACTATATATTATGCACTATATCAAAATGCTTAATGCTACTAAATACCTTTGCTTTATTTGATGAATGTTCATAATCATTTATTTTCAGAAAGAGTAAAACCATATATATATTTCGAATATAGATTAGATGGATTTTATGTGTCAAGTGACAATTTTCAACTCCAAGTTTTTCTCGATTTAATATTATGCAATCCGCACATCATTTTACATAATAGTAGATCTACTTTTCAAATATATAACTCTAATTTCAGATATGCCATTTGTATTACTTATATTTCTGTATTTTTTTGTGATGAATGCTTTCTATGCCTCCATATTCCTCATTTATGATGACTTCCACAATATATGTCGATTTCCTTCTCTTCAGGCACTTCACGTTCTAATTAAAAATGAATTCGAACATACACCTTATATGTTTTCAAGCTTTGCCTATGAATGAATATGTCCCTAAGAAACTCAAACGCCGAAAGAGGGACTACAGAAAAGGCCTAGAATATTAACTCGGAGAAAACAAAAAGCGTGAGAATGGCGTTTACAACAAATCCGGGAGAAATTATCACATACATAATGTAATGAATAACATCGTATAGTAACCCATAGCTTTTCAACCTTTCCCCCTAGTCAAGGCTACTGAAAAGTCGCCTTCCTGATGAACACCATTTCCAACGTATAACTGGGGTATTTATACGGACGAAATGTTTTTTGTTATCGGAATAACACTGAATATTGATTGGATTATGAATTCATTCATCTCCTGATTTCCATACCCGGGGCGATGCAACCAAACGATAGAAAAATTGTGCACACATATGACAACAGTCAGTATAAGTCATGCAACGCAACCAAGGAAGAATAAGGTCTGCAGGGACTTTACTATTATTCACTCTGCCTTCGTTGGTATACTGGACTACTTGGAAAAACCATGGGATTATTATTATGCATGCTTTAATGTTCCGGTTTCTGTGTAATATGTGAATCAGGGTAGGCGCATACTTTCCATGTACCTAACCTAGATAATACGCTTGCATACATATATCCACCAACTAACTTCACTTACTTTTTAATCCAGCTTTGACTCTCGCCTCCTATGAAAAACTGCCAACGGCACAGTTACATTTATCCTCATGCGTCCACTAATGTAATATGAGCGGATTATTACAGCCTATAGAAATTGGAAAATCCTTTTCTGTCAGAGTTAAGCTCGGGCGCAAACCTAAGAACTTGTTGCTGTCCTTCTCCCATGTGTGCATTATGTATGGAATGTAAATAAATTTTGTAGACGCATATAATATGCTGCTAGTATAGTATATAGAACGGCTTTATTTATTTTCCCAACGAAAATTTTCTCAACAAAATGAAACTCATTCACTCCTTCTCCTGTCGCTGTTGCTCCCTTTTTCCTGTGAAGAATTGCTATTTGTGTCAACACTCTAGGAGATGTGCCTTTGCATTCTCTTCACTGTGTAGTTTATGGTTAAACTTTGTTATATTTTATATGTTGTGTACACACTCTCACACACACATACAAATGCTACTTTGACACTATTCGGTACAATTCTTTTCACTTCCTTGTTGAGTTCCTCCTTTCCCTCAACAAACCAACCAACCAACATCTCCTCCAATTGAATTGAGATTGAAGCTCTAAACTCCGACCCATTTTCTTGCCATACCATGTACTTATGTATGTAGCTGCACTAAACTGATGACAAAGTACACACACATCCTACTGTGAAGTGAAGGAAAAGAGAATGATACCCTTGCTACAATGAAATATTAATCAATTTCAATAAACGAGGTCATACATATTCTTGGGTGACATGTACATGGTGGTAGACAGGAAGACATGAAAATGGGAGACAAGCAAGATAAGATTCTGACATGTGCATGCACGCATGCATCTAAATAAATGATCCCGCTCTCGCTTTGCAACTTTTGGCAATTTGTATTTGTACCGTGGAACAGCAATACACACAACATAAGTTATGGTAATATTAATTCCCCCCACAACAGCAGAACATAAACCCACCTCAAAGACAATATATTGATTAAAGTTTCAACTCCAACATTTTAACTTTATTGATAGTTCGACCCCGTTGCATTGTCTTTCTCCCAAGAGTGAAATAAATTACCGTGGTGTAGTAACAACATCTAATTACTTATCTGAAACCAGACACTGTCCCAATTTATTACAGAGAGCAAGTCGTCACAATGGCCCCAGCAGGTATATGACGGTATGAGAGTTTCACTTTAATTGTTTTGAAAGCGCAAGGCAAACTACCAT
Source organism: Orchesella flavescens (assembly GCA_964034955.1). Classification (NCBI taxonomy): domain Eukaryota; kingdom Metazoa; phylum Arthropoda; class Collembola; order Entomobryomorpha; family Orchesellidae; genus Orchesella; species Orchesella flavescens. Next base: position 11,785,181 of record OZ035957.1, read on the forward strand.
TTAATTGTTCACATTCTCGGAGTGTGACGTGTGTAACATGACATGGCAATCATCATAAAGTTTACGACTACGACATTATGAAGGCAGTAACCAGCACGCCTCAAAGAAAGGAAGAGATACTAAGTGAGTATGTAGCCAGCCAGGTAGCTTCTTCATTACAACTTTTATTGTTAGTGGATTAAATTCAGAACATGGCTTTTAGGTGTTCTAGAATAAAATGTAGAGTTTGGTAAGTTAGCGGGAGGTTCACAAGCCCTATAACAGGTGTTACTGCCAAAGAATAATTCTTATTATTATCAGGAAAAGGCTGGCATTCAAAAAAGGGATTGCTCACTCCAGTTAAATAATTGAAAAACCAATGGAATTCAATGACAATAAAATAAAGTTGTGCTCAACTTTGTGGCAAGTCACATACCCCCTCAGAAACTCATCTTTTGTCGAGTTCCAAACAAGGGAAACAGTGAAATAGCATGTATGTTATATGTACGTTGTTTGCAACAAAATTTATGCTTGTTTGTAGAATTCTTGAACAAAATTAGAGGTGGTAAAGGGGAGGTGGTGGTTGGTTTGCTCACCCATAAGAGTAAAATTTATTATTAGTCTTTTCCACCAACATAAAAGTAAGTTAATTGTTAATGACATCCCACATTCTTAGTAATTAAACCTGTAGTTTTATGAGCCTTCTAAAAGGTCATAAATTAGTTTTTGAGGACTGTGAGGAAGAACACCCCAAAAAATGTATGGCTGTAGGTAGTATACTTACCTATAAGATAAGGAAAATTACATGAGGAGAACGAGAACACATGCATGGGTAGTATTCATCTCTCAACTCTTTTACTAATCGCAGTTGAACATGAACTTTATTGTCCTTCCTCTCCAACAGTTTTATGCAGTTGCATGCATAAAAAAGTGCTTTCTCCCTATAAATACCATCATCATTTCCACACTCAACCACGCAAAAAACTTTTGCACCACCTTCTCCAAGAAACGATTTTTAAGTCCCTGTTTGTAATGCGGGCTCTGTAGGTACTTTTTTTTGCGTTTCCTTCTTCTTCAGCTCAATTTCCCATGCTTCTTATGAGTCCAAGTACGAAATATGTATGTATGTGTGTGTGTAGAGTCACGGCCATATATACCTATATAGCCAGCCATCCCATCGTTTGGTTGTCTACTGCCAACTTTTTTATGTCAGTAATTACCTTAAGAGATAAGCTTTGGAAAGATTTGTCCAAAAATATTCCCAACCACTTCTCCCATTGATCCAGTGTGTGTGCTTGGCCCATTTTCGTAAAATACCTTTTCCTTTCTCCCATTTCCTTTCATTACGTAACATTATATGGAGGAGAGAAGCCATTCTATAGCTTCTTCGTCTTCTTCATTTTCTACTTTCTCCCCAGCTCCTTCTCTCCCCAAGTCTTTTTTTCTTTGGTATTGGAATCACGATCTTTTACACACATCTAGTCCAAAAATGCTCGCGTTTTACGTATTATTCCCAATACTTTATTAGTTTATCTACCTATACTACTACACGCTCTCTATCTTTTTCTAAACTTATTTTTAGCATCAGTGCGAGTGAACCCACACGTACATTTATTAGTATTTCATGTACCTCATTGTCTACCTAAAATTGGCTTGAAGTGTACTCTTCTTTTAGTTGTGTAGTTTTGTGTAGTAGGGTCTCATGTTTCTCAAAAATAAGTTACAAAATGCTTGCATCATCATGATCATATCATGATCATCGTCATCATCAGAAGATCTCGAAAACCGAATCGCCAGATCAGATAAGATAAAAACACACATCTTATAGGTACTTCCGCTATAAACAGAATCACCACTCGAGGTCGAGAGTATGGTGGTGGTGGTGTATCACATTTTCGGCAATCGTAGTCTGGTCACATTCGCTAAGTGCACGTAAACATTTTCGAATGATATTTTGCTCGCTAAGCATTATAATTTTGGTTTCTTTCCTGGGAAAAATAGGGGTGATATTGGAAACTCTCGTTTTTTTTATTTCCGACGATGGAGGTTTGGGTAGGTGTACCTAAACACTAAAAAGTCGAAGCAAAATCTATTCTGTACATGAAATGATGGAGCATTGTCGAGATTATCAAGCACATAAAACACCACTTTACAACATATATGTACATGAATTTTGACAATGGATTGAGATGATTGCATTCAATCGGAGAAAAAAGAGTTTGTATAAAACAAGATGACGACAATTCAGGGAACCTGAGCACAAATCGTTGTAATGCATTGTTACAATAGGAGTAGTAGTATAGTATTGAAAAGTAAGAGTATCACGATCTCCATTAATTTTTCTCTTTGTGTTGCTCCCGCTCCTGCTTTGCCGACTCCAACTAACAAATCGATGCTAATCCTTAAACAGCATCTTTGTGAAAAGAGTTAGTCATGTAGCAAGAGAGAGATAATTCTCCTACTTTGTGTGAGATTACAGTATAAGGTTGCATGGAATAGAGAATGGGTGTAATAGAATGAGGCTGAAGCGCTCATTCAAAAATCATCATAAAAATGTTCTCGTACTACCGCTAATCTGGCTTATCGGAAGTCGAATCAGCTCATTCACATTTTGGGACCGAGCTAGAATCAGCTCTCTCCACTTTTCGTCTATTCAGTCCGATTCAGAGTGAGAGAAAGAGAGTGACTTTCCCTCATGTACAAAAAGCTGTTAGGCTGTTTCTCAGCGTAAGAAACGACCTGATGGTATGGAATACAGATGGAGAAAGTATAAGCATGGCGTGGCAGTGGCATTGTATAGCAGGCAGCAAGATTTTTTTTGGTGAAAGTCTTTGCTCAGTGGGAAGATGGCGAAAGGGCATATTATACTTGATCGAATTCATTGCTGCTGACTTTGCACTGAACCAATTCTCTCATGATCGGGATGATGATGATGATGATGATATCATGATCAGGGCCTTACTACTTGTGGTCTGATGTCGTTGGTTTACTATCACATGAAACATATCTTTATTTGCTTTAGGTACATTTTATCCATCGTGTTCTCTCTTATCAACAACAGTTCGTCTCCTCCTACTAATAAAAACTTTAAATTAGTTGCCGTCCCTGGTCTGGTTTCCTTTGCTATCGAGAAAAACTAAATTAGGAAAGACTTGCTAGTTAACTGTCAAAGGATAAATAGTTGGATTGGATAGAGTAACAAATTTATTTCATTTTTACAACTTTTTTCTTTGTTTTGTTTCGCTAACAAATATTTTGCGAGCGTACGTCATTTCGTCTTTTGTCGTTATACAGGACTTTGGTTTCAATAATTGCAGTCTAGAATCGCAAACTTGACTACAACTACACAACCTTCATAATTTATTTCGGGATTGTGCTTGATATTTATACATTATTCGTCCTTTCCCAAAACTTTGCTGATTTATTTGTGAGAAAGTTGCTGTTTTACTTGTTTTTTTCTGGTTTGATTTAAACTTTCATTAGTTCGTTCCTGCTGTTGTAAGTCAGAATAAATGGATAGAAAAGTTTTATAGACATCATACCAAATAAGGTAGGTTGTAGGTGAGGTTTTATTAGTTTACCATTTACCTTAACCCAAAAATGTTTCTGCACGACAGTCCTACTTTGTATTATTACTACAGTAAATGCGTACAAAAGGAAAACAGGAAGCGGGACGTAACAAACAAACGTATATATCATACATATGTTTGTGTCCATTAATTAAACTGACTAATTATTGGCTACAATACGTTTGCATTATGGATCATGTGAAATAGCCAAGTTTTATCCTGTCTACCTGCATTAAAGTTGCAAACTGGAGCAACTTTATATGCTCACATAATATGGTGTTTGCGACTTCCACAAACTGAAGGGATCAAAACTTGTAATGATAAGAAACTTTTTCATGGCTCAAATAATATAGTAGGAATTAATTGGTAATATAAAACAGTTCGAGTTCGTAGTCGTATTCAGCCATCACTTTCTGAAAGAGCTCAGAGTTATAAGTTACCGGCATTGGAAAGTCGACTCGATATTATCATCCTGCGTAACTAGCCATGAGTATAACATAATATTGATGAGTCTTTAGAGAAAGCGTGAGCTTTAATATAAAATGTCTAATTAGGAAAGGAGGTCAACTGAGATCGCATTTTCAATCGTGCAACAAACCAACCAATATACTTCCTAATCTTTCTTCCTTTCCAATTTTCTGGGTTTTCCAACCCATTGTTGTATTTTTTTTTATTTAAAAAGCATAATATATAATTACGTTCCCTATAGATTTTTTTTACTGTAAATTATATTATAGTTTTCTTACGACTGCAAATAAATTTTGGAATACTTTGCACATAAGTAAAAGAAAAAAAATAAGTTAAGTAAAATGAAATTACTTTGACTATCTCTTGAGAAATGTAACTTTATCCTTTTGTAACAGCTAGATATTCTTTAATTCGTTAATACTTAGATAAATACTGTATATCTATGCACTAGCCTTGATAATAAGCTTTTTTTTTCTTCCAAAGAAATGCTGTGATTCCCATTTGCCTTGACGTTGAATTTGCTTCCAAGAACTTGTATAGTTTTGGTTGGTCCCGTTTTTCTTACACATTTTCTATACTTATATGGACTCGGAAATTTTTCTCTTCACTTCAGAGTTGATACAATTTCTCATCTCAGTCTGACCGACCAAGAAATTGGGTTTGTAGCTCATGCAACGTTAAAGATAGTGGTAAGTTTCGAGCTGGAATAATATGTAGGATTGAGGAAAAGCAGTAAAAATACAAAGTCGGTGAGAGAGAGAGAGAGAACACATAAGTAACTTAAAGTACCTAAAATATCCAGAGAGAATGTAACAAACATTCATTGCTCACATAGTATAGTGAAGCAAATGCATGTTAAGAACAAGTGAAAGGAAACGATATAAAAGCTGAAAATTAAGAGCGGCAGTATGGTAGTCTTGCTTTTCTTTCTCTTACTTTTCTCCCAGTCTCTGTCTCTGTATTTCCTGACTTTCTTAGGTAACTAACTAGCTAACTAACTAACGATAAGTAACGTTGTTACGACAGAGTGTGGAGAAGAGACTTCACTTCTTGTGTAACGGAGACTAGACAAGATGAAGGGAAACGGAACCTATACCATTATTAATACAGAGTCAAATACATTCATAATGTACATCCTAATATATCTTTTAGGAAGCAACAGCATAATATGAGCGTATACATATAGGCTCAAGAAACTTTTTCGTGAGACAGTAGTTGTACAAGAGTGGCATATTGGTATGCGAATATGTTCATGTACCTTTATATGTGGAGAACCAAAAAATACACACATATTATGCACTCACCCATCCTACACATTCATTGAACCAAAAATGTATAAAATCCATCCTCTTCCCTCCTAGTTCCCACACTTGCAGACTTGGTAAAAACAAGTAATTTAAAGTTAGCCCAGTTTTTGTTTAGTTTGATGCTGTCGGTGATAGCGGCGGTGTGGTGTGGTATGCTACAAAACACTACGGTGCTTCTTTTTCTTCTTCTTGCATGCTTTGCTTATTTGATCTCCCAAGAGGTGTTCAGTTTGGAACCCCTTTTCCCCATATCATCACATCACCATATATAGTCGTATGCGTTCTTCTTCCCTATCTAAAACTCAGCTGACATGACTCCACTTGACTTTCAGGAAATACATATATAGTAGGAAAAAGCTTGGAGAGAAAAGTTTTGTTAGACGAAAAGTAAATGTACTTAATGTTCTACTCCTCAGTAGACAACAAGAGCTTACAGCTTCTATAGTTTACGAAAGAAAAGAGATAAATTTTATATATCTCCAAATATTAGTATATCATACCGACCGCAGTATACAACGTATCCGTGAAAAAACGATAACGATATTATTTTAACCTACTACTAGACTAGACGATCTTTACGAAATGCACACTATATACAAGGGCATAATGATATGGCTCTCTTTCTTTCTTTCTCTCTGATTTCGAGTTGGAAGTTGGCTAAAGCAGCAAAATATTTTAGACATCCAAAACTTACGTTATGCTTAATGCCAACATTTCTCTAAGTACACCTATACTATCATTATAATATTATATATTTATATGGGGAAGAAAAGTGTTAAGCAAAGCATGCCACTTGGTTCATCTTTCTCACACGAACTGTGTGTGTGCACTCCATGGTTGTAGCTGGCTTCTCATGCAAATCAGAGTCATCAAGCAATGAGCTAGATAAAATGAGAGGCGAAAGGAGCAAACGAAGAAAGAGAAACGATACGAACCGAGAAAAGAAGACTACATAGACTCCTTCCTTATTTCTGCTTTCTCTCTCTGTATTTCTTCTGGGACTAGCCGCTTTTCTACTGGTAGAGTTGTGGCTGTCGTATCATATTAGTATTCTTTGGCCGCACTTGTATTTTTCATCTTATATGTGACAATAGAATTATGTATATCTGTTGAGATCTTAATGCTCTGTACTGACTGGTGACTGTAGGGTGGTGCGGTGTGGTGTGTGTGTGCAGTAATAAAACTGTCTTCTTCACAGTTCATATCCTAGTCGCACCAATCCAGTCAAGATAGAAGCCAGTATTTTCTCGGGCTACGCGTAGTGCATCATAACGAGCACTAAATTACACCCGATGAATTTCATCGTATTGATTTATTTAATTAAGCATGATTTCCCAGCTTACTCCTGTTTCTACCCACATGGAAAAACAAATGCAAACTTTTTTTCGGTAGACAGCAGCTAACTTTTTTTTATGTGTAGTCAACTTTTTGTCGGGAGAAAGTTTATGCAAACATTTGCCCTGCTTTGATATCCCGATTTTTTTATTAAGTATTTAGCCTATCCCTGCTGTACGTATGTATTTAACCTGGTTTTCTATGTTGAAAAAGAGTTCAACTTAAATATACACACAATGAAATGAATGTAGTCACTTTTCGGCAGTACACAATGGGCGGAAGACAGAATTATACGTATTTACACACAAAGAACTAAATGAAGCTCAGAGGAGCAACCTAGTCCATATAGTCTCATCACCAAGTGAAGTCACCTGGGACCTTTACTACGTTTTCAGACACTGCTGCTGCTGTCCCAACTTTTATATAGATATACTTTGTTCTGTTCGTTTCTGCTACTTGTATTTATAAAAGGATAAACTGTAAAAAAAATGGCAGAGGAAAAAGAAGTGGGAATTTGTCCAGAGCTTATGTGTATGCAGTTTCAGTTTCCTGGAAAACCCCAGTAAAGTAAGCATATAGGAACAGAAATTGGTGTGCCGTGAAGGTTTTAGCCTAGTTGTTATGTATGAATTTATCAGTAGGGTAGAATATTTGTAGAAATTTTACTATCGTCTAGTACTCCTTACAATATATACAGAGATGTACAATTTATCCTTTCCACAATGATCATGTACACGAAGGATTAGAGAAAGTTTGTCTTTTGCTATTTTGTTAACCCACATGGAAATCAGGAGTTGCCCTCTTTCTTTCTCATTTTGTGGTTTTACTCGTAATAAGTGGTGTACTCTAATAATATGGATAGAAAAGGGCAAGTGTCACCTTGACTCACAGCATATGTTTAAACATAGTGAAAGGGTTGTGCTCAAAGAGCGGAAAGGGATCATTATATAAAAACCATTATAAAAAACCTATGACCCTTGTGGAGAACACAAGGTTGTCGGCTCGTTTTTTTTTGTTTCTGGAAGACGGAGCCAGTTGAAGGAAACTAGTCCAATTTTTCTTTTGTTTTTCCTATATAATATATATGTCTATTTACTCTGTATTATAAATATGTTTAACGATAGATTTATGTTCATTTCATATCCAGTTCCTTCTGTTCAATGCCAAGATGAACAAAATATTTGCTTTTCATGGCCAACTTCCTATAAAACAAGATGTATAATATATATCATATTAAAGACACTGAAACTCAAGGAAAAGATTTTGGATCTGTTTACTCATCCCGAGAATGCATATTTTTACTCGTTATAAGCTCAAATAATTCTTTTAAATCTAAAGCACAACTCCTACTTAAAAAATCCTTGATGATGTATTTCATAATAATGGTAACGAATGGTGAAAAACATTATGGAACACAATATCTTCTTCGTGTTTTTTGCAAAATTTTCGTGTTTACAATACATGCTTGTTAACGTGAATGAGATCAAACCATACACACAGGAAGTGAACTTTGAACTATTTTGGATGACAACTCCTTCATCCTTTGACTTTCATTGTATAACATATATAGCTCGTTCTGCAATTGGAAGACATAGTTAAATAATTCCTGGAAATGTTTGTATATATTTTTGCTCCTCCTCTACCATTATGGTCACGACCAAGTCGTTTAAATTTAAAAGTGAAATTTGTTTCCAGCCAGTGCATGATGCATAAATTTTTGTCAAGTATTTTTCTAGCTTTCATGGGAAAGAATATGAGTTCTTCTTGTGTGTCATATTATGCAAAGTAGGCACAAGAATTTTATGTGCAAAGTGCAGAGCAGAAAGGAAAACTAAAAAATACAAAATTCTTTCAAGATTTTTTTTGCCTTTGAAACAAGTCTACAACAAAGAGCACCATATACATATTATTCACTGTAGTCAAAGGTCTTGCTTGTCCCAATGGTAGTGGTTGTGGAATTTTACGCAAAACATCATGTGTATATGATGTGTGTGTATGTGAGCATTGGTTTGCTACTATATTCTCATCATAACCAGTTATGATAATGTTAAAACGTGGAATGCTCAAGTTGAATGTGAGTAACAAGACGAAGAAGGAGGAAAAGAGAGTAACAAAAGCGTAAGGGATCTGCTCTCTTCCCAGTCTTTTTGAAGTCATATTATGATAACCAGGAACCATGAAATTCTTCAATAAATTCTCGTCATGGGACATCATGTAAAATGTTTTTACTTTTTGCTTATATCCCAACGTTAAAGATGAGCTAACAACGCTAACACTGTTTTCTTTTGCTTTCTCTTCGTCTTCTCCTCTTCCTTGGACATCTATACTTCATCCTGCTCTCTTGTTTTTCTCTCTACTCGTGTTGCAAAAGAGAAGAGAAAGATGAGAGAGAGAGAAGGGAAAGAGAAGGCAAAAACTATAGTTTCACACACCACTGCCCAAATGTAATAACGTTGTAAGAGAAAACAGAAATTGCAGGCAGAAAAAAAGGCACGAAGAAAACGTTGAGTATTTCATGCATTTCTAATGGATCAGCAGTCTTTGAACTTTTTCTCGAATTGCTTTCCTACACAATTTTCTTGAAGAGAAGAGAGATTCACAAAAAAAAACTAGAATCTACATGTACATGCTCGTAAGACTTTATACCCTATCATATACCAAAGGGATTTACATGTCTGTATAAACTGTGAATATGTAGCACATCGTAAAGTCTCTACCATTCCTGTTCCAGGACCTACACCGCATCGTCTTCCATGTTAGGGCATTCAATAAGGACCTGTAATTATTTACATACGAGTGTCTTGGCCTATGATAAGGAAAATGGATGTTTAAAATATGCTAAATGATTGTTTTTATAATGTTTAGAGAACTAAGTCAAGCGAGCTGACTTTCCTTGAAGAAATTAATTGTTTTTGTTCAATCATTTTGCTTCAACTACTCTTATTCATGGTGGAGCTCCACAAAACGGAGAAAATGCGTACGTATAGTTGCTTCACACCATTTTCAATTCAGCAAAATCAATCGCCATATCCTTGTATTACTTAAACGTACACGTTTTCTATTTTTTCTATTTCCTTGAACCTGTCCCAAAAGTGGGGAAAGCCTTTGAGACAAAAAAAAATGTTAAAGGCACAGCACATGACAGCGACACAATGACATAGCAGGGTGATAAGATGAGGAGGAAAATGTATGGAATAAGTGATATGAGTAGTGTGATAGCATGAATTGGCAATTTGTCCTTGTATGAGAAATGAAAAAGTCGAATCTATATAGCATACATCCTTATAACTTAAACATATCGCGCGAAGCTTTTATATTATGCTTTCACTTCATCTCAGGCTTGCGATTTTTCTTGGAATTGCCAGTGTGAATTCCTCGACACAGTTGAGCAGTTCATGTATGTGTAAGTATAAGTATGTATGTGCAACCATGTAGGAAAAGACGAGTGATATTGGTGATATGCATGTTGTACAACCCCATTTTCGTGATGATATTCTGGAAGGATCATAAGTGAGAATTGTTGCCAAGAACGAGGAACAAGTCATCTTACAAATGCCAATAATCTTAGGCCAAAGAATAGGTATAGGCAGCAGAATGGATACAATTTAGGTATATGCATAATATATCGTACGACGAAAAAATGTTCAATGGTAGGTCACATCGTGTAATAGGATTCAGTGACTTTTACAAACATTATATTTAAGGCTTTTATATATAAGAAAGGAGCAAAAAACATGAAAGGTGATAGGTAGACTATCTATCTGATGAACTGAAATTTCAAGAAGATTAAAGTACCTATAGAGTTATATAAGTAAAAGTAGGTCCGGAATGCGCTATATTGACATAACACACAATATTCTGTTCCCTTTGTTCTTCCTCTGATATGGAAATATTGAAAATTGAGACACAGAATTCCTTTGAATTTAACCTTGTGGACTGTGCATGCAGACATTTTGCAGAATTATTCACCCACTACTGCACACTTCATCAATCTACACAGATGGTAATTGCACTTTCATCTTGCGCTTATATTCCCACGCAAAATACGGTCGTTTACCTAATCAAGCGAATTTTTGGAAGGCTCATGGAGTAAAGAGTAAAAGGAAATTCATACATTTTTGGCTCCCAGGGTATACTTATATTTACGCAAGATGACTGCCGCCGCCAACATATATCCATTGCTAGCAATAATAACATCTCTATTCTCTCATCTCCTTGCCCTCATTGTCCAAAAGCCAAAGCTGGCCATTAGGAGGGTGCCCAACAACCAACCAACCCATACGCATTCCGGTTTAGTAGAACATCATCCATTTTTCTTACTTCCTGACAAAGCCCTTGTTTTTACTTACCTACATTTTTATGGACCTGCTCGTAAAACTTTTTTTTAGGTAGATACAAGTGTATTTTTATCTCTCTTTTGTCTATAAATGTGCGGCAGTCAGCAGTGCGTACATGTAATATCTATTATTAATACTTTAACTGAGCAATATTATATGAGATGGCCCAATTCTCCACTTCCCGAGCATTATTTTCAACAATAGTAGTACCCACCGTGATTTCATATCATCTTCCACTTCATAAGGAAACACACAAATGCACAATATTTATGAATTGTGTAGAGCTCTTGTGTCTTGTGTAGCTTAGCTGGTGCTGGTATAGGTACAAAACAAAGTATACTTAAGTACGGTGCTCATTGCTCATATTATCTTCTCAGAGAGAAAGGAAGCCCCTTTTGTGTATAGATCATCTCTTAATATCAAATGTCACATTCCTTCCTCGCTTTCTTCAACTCCCGTTGACTATATCTGCGTACGGGGATAATATTGGGTAATGCTGTAATACTGTTTTGCAATGCTGCGAAGAAGTATTTCATTCATAGCTTTTCTAAGATCATGTTGCCCTCCTATTGCAACATTTTTTTTATCTCTCGAGTGTTTTGGGACACATACAAAAAGATACGATCAGAATTACAACAGTGGTAGAGAGTCATGTGTGGTACTTTTCGCAAAAAAATAAAAATTCGAATGATCTGTAAAGGATAACATATAACACAAAACATCAAATGCACTCAAAGTCGTTGTTTCCTCTCCTTTCGGTTCTTACACGTTCGTTGCTACACATTCTTTGCGTCCTCTTCTCAAAACCTATGAGGCTGAGGGTACGGAGACCCATGGGATAATGTAGAATTGTGTCAGATGCAAAGAAGTGAAACGAAATGAAAGCGACAACAGCATCGTAATGTCAATAACTTTTCCATTTTACCCCTGTTGGTTTGTCACTTCTCTTATATTTGGCATGTGTCATCCTTGCTTAAAGCTCCTCTGTGGAGGAGGAATTCGTCTAATACCAACACGATATTCTTTCCTGCTCCGTCTTAGTTTCAAATGCACGGCATACCACATGCATCGTTTACACAGAGCGAGAAAATACATTTCCCTGTGGTATAGATCTGTATGGGAATTATCGCTTTTCTTTCATTCAATTTTTTCGTGCTCTGCATACTACATTTCTTATTGCTTCCAAAGAAAAAATCATGCTTACTCAAGATCTTTGACTGTTTTTATTTTTTTTCAAGTGCTTCATTTCTTCTTGCTGTTCCAGCTTGTGTTGTGTACTTGGTGTATGTGGATGTCTTCTTAAAAACGAATGTGTGTAGTCTCTTTATATGTCATCTTTCAGTCAGGCAGTATCTCTCATTCATTCAGTGAAGGAAGCCAAACCCGTCGTAAGGTATTATAGATTAAGGTATCTTTGTCAATGTTTCAAAGCCAAGCTGTAGTGTGTATAGTGGCATGGCAGTAGCTTCAAGCACTTGTACTTGTATATCATATGAAAAGTGTTTGCAAAATTGATTTCTCATCATGATGAGAATGACATATCCATTTTGAATTTTCCATTTCAGAAACACACCGATAGAAATACAAAATATGGAGTATATACATATTATAGGACATGGATGTTATCTCTAACATTCAATCTTATATTCTATAAACTTCTACCTATATGACTCCTACACACATCACAGTCAAACGTAGAAAGCAAAAATTGCCAAATTTTTTCTCCCATGATCTCAATTGCAATCAATATTTTGCAGACTTGTAGCAGTTCAATAGAAAAAATGGGAAAGAAGCGCGTGTGGATCAGACAGACGAAACAAAATGGTTTTTGAAGATATATATACAAGTTTAAAACGAATTCCAATTCTAAAAGAAAGATCATGTTCACTCTTTCTTCGTTTTCTTTTTTACCCATTGAAGTACGTTTTTTTTTGAGTTTGACTTAATCGCAACAAAGGAAATGAAAGTAGGAAAGGAGATACCTATTTGTTCAACTATTATCCTGTAAGAAAGCAAAACACAATAATAGATGACTACCTCACTACCTGCGATATCTTGAATAGACAAGCTCCTATCTTTTATTTTTATGAATGTGTATAAAAAAAAATCCTCAATGCTCATATGTGTGAATGAACCTTTAAGGACCAGATGCTTGCTAAAGCAAGCGTGACTGACTCCAAAACTTCAAATAGTGAGCTGCTATCAAAGTCCAATATTCCCTGAAGTGATATGAGATGGAGAAAGATAGAGAGGGAGAATGCTTCTGAACATTTTGAGTTATCATTTTCAGTCATACTCATTCAGATGAGTGTTGCGCATAAAAGGTCCATGCCCGCTGAATTCTTGGCACATGTCAATAATCCTCTTCATTCTGAAGTTACTTCATATTATGCACTACGTCGTTTTCATTGTCAATCTGTGAAAAGTTTCTCAATAACCTGAGTACAAATTTCTTTTTATGGTTTTCTCCTAAAATGTTTTATTTGTGAGCAGTTAGCAGGTATAAGCTATTAGAATGGTTTTAAGCATTCTTACAAACTTTTTTATTATCTTGGCCACACTTAAACGTTTCTTTTCTTGATTGGGATTAGCCAGTCAAGAGAGTCCAACCAAGTCCAACCAGCCAGTATACTTACGAAAAAAGTAGTATTGAGGCTGACAGTCCGTGCTAAAACTTGTGAGTGCATGGAAATGACATGGCATGGCATGCAAAGGGCATTTAACGTCAAGAAAATGGTTGTTGTCTCTGTAGAACAGCTAGTGCACTATGCTGTCCTATATATTAGTTCCAATTCGGAACCTTATAACTAACACCTTTCTTTTATTCTCTTTTCCTTGGCACTCTCCCTCCCTCCCTGCACTCGAGTAGCACCATTTATATTTATATTTCAACAAACGGGTCAAAAACTTGGAAGTCGGATGAAATAGATCTTTGTAAAGATAAGCTATATATAGCATAAAAGTTGGATCATGTTTGGCCAGAGTTCGTCCCTTGTTCCTTCACTTGCTCTTTCATTACTGCTACTTCTTCTCTCCTTTTTCTATGCCACAATAATATCACCTATATACTTCTCACATTTTTGCACACATGCCGGCCAGCCAAAGCAATGTCAAAGGAGCAATGTACTTTTTGTATCTTCCTCTGCCCTACCATCATTACATACTTTCACTTCAAGTTCGCATTCAAGTAAAAGGAAACCGTGTAAAATGGGGTCTTTTGCGAAAGAGAAAACTGCGAATTGATGGTAAAAGCGGTGTATCTAGGTACAGGGTCATAATAAGTGAGTATATATATGTACAACACGTTCCATGCCAAAGACATCCTGCATGTTTAGAACTGCTCGCTGGAGGAACGTAACAGCGGCAGCAGCAGAGCAATAGACGTGGCAGTAATATCATTTTTGCAAAAAAAGAAAGAAAAGAAACCGGGAGAAAGAGACGCTATACATACACATTCCTCTTTCTCTTATATATGGGAACATCACACTGCTGAAAATGGGTAGCTTTTTAAATGATAAAAAAACTGGTGAAATCTACGTTATAGCAAGACTCAGTGCTCATAAAAGAGCCATTCTCAGGCTGCCGACAGAGAAGAGAAGTATCCAAGTCTTATATTTGGAATTCTATGGGTGTTTTAGAGAAGAAGGTAGCCTTATATAAAAGTATGCTTTCTCTCTGGTTGCCCAAACAAAGTTCGCTCTCTGCTCACTCGCAGCCACACCAACTCTACTCAACTTAACTCACACTCCTCGTTTTATGCACCACTGCTGTGTAGTATATATAACGTCTGGGCATGGATGTAAGGATGTACATTAATGCATGTAACAAGTAATGTGTCTATATACATTACGCGGTTGTAAATATTTAGCCATAGGAAGTACTTCTCTATTAAGTATATAAAGTATCAGTGTGTGTGTGAGGAGAGAGAGGGAGAGTGTGTGGAGAAAAGGAAAATGAATCAGGGCTGGCAGAGTCTTTGCTTGCTCCCTCTGTATATATAGGAGTATATGCTTTTATTTGGAAATGGTACAGACTGAGAAGGATCGATACAGAAGAAATTGCCAAGTTCCCCCTTTTTGCACACCAAACCAAACTACCTACCAAAAGATGCTAGCAAAAAAGAGAGAAAGTGAGTGAGCAAAGTAGTACTGTAAAAGTGAGTCCTTAAAGGCCGCTACTTTTTCTCCTGCTCCTGTTTGCTTTACGATGCGGCATCGTTGTTGCAAGTTAGATGCACTTTTCTTGCTACTACCAATCACATCCAAATCATATATATACATATATATGTATATGAATTGTGCTTTCTCAACAATTTTTGTTTGTATTAATATGTTGCTTTTCATGAGTAGCTGATGCATGCGAATTCCGGGACTCCTCTCAGAGAGAAAAAAAATGTTGCACAGAAGTTCGACACAACTCTTCCAACAACAAAAAAAGTTGAATTAGTCAAGAGTAATTTGAAGTACCTCGTGGGGAAAGCAGAGATATTGATTTTGAGAAGAGGATATATAAAAAAGCAGGCAGCTTCAAAACAGAACACACACGACTCCTCTTACTTACTCACGTTAGAGCGACTAACTCAAGCCCTTTTTAGCTTTAACTACAACACACAGGGCTCCACACCACCTGAGTTCTTGTTAACTGTGGCTTTGGAGTTGGAAGGCGTGAAATTCCCATCTAATCAAACATGAACCACCAGTGAGTTGCTCTGGTTGTTCTTCTATACCTAGCGCACCTGTATATATATAGATCATGAAGCTTTCGCCCGCTACAGGTTCACAAGTAAGTGCATCGCTATGATAAGCACCAAATGAGGGGCAAAGGATTTTTATAAGATTCCATATTTTGCCCAACAACCATGAACTAATATAGCCGCCCTACTACTTTCACCTTTCCTTTGGTTGAATGGTTTTACTTCAATTATATTGGATGGTGTATTTCCCAAGCCCCCCTTATCCAATATAGGATTCATACACGTGTTCAAAACAGCTATGGAATATGTGTCGGGCTGCAGGAGAAAAATGAACATGAAACCCCATAAACCCATGAAATAACTTCAATTAAATAGTATGAAAACCAAAAGATTATGAAATACTACGTCTCATAAAATATGTTACAACACTTTTTTTATATCGTTTATTCCCTTCTATCAATTCTCATTTTCACTTGAAAGTTCCGTTCCCATCAGACTCATATACCCGCTACTAATAATTCAGTTTGATGAATGTGTCGTTATTTACAAATCTATCGGAGGTCATCCCAAATGTTTGTACCAACGCCAGCGCCAAATGGGTTCATGTATATAAAAGAAAAATTAAGTGACAATTATATTACATAGTTGGCTACCTCCAAGCTGTGAATAAAAATGTACAAAAACCATTTTGATTGTCTACCTAGAAGGCAAACTGTGTGTATATATTGTGTATTAGCTATAGCCACTACTAGACGTTTTATATTATGATCCCGTACGAAAGTAAAAAGCATAGGGAGCGAGAGCAGTCATGTTTCATATGTGAGCAAATAGTAGAGGGCAAATTTTGACACATCATTGCCATTAGTTTTGGAACTAATAGTTGTACAGTACGGACTACATGTTTCTCTGTAAATATATAAAATGAATCTCATCTCTCCTATTTCTCCCTCACCTCCACATTCACTTTCTCTCTCTAGCTTTGAGCAAGGAACGAACGAACCAAGCTATTATTCTGAACGGTGTGTGCTGTAGCAGTAACCGTGCCACACTTTTCGACAAGTGCCACACATCCCATAAATATTCTATTAAATGGAACGCCAAAGGCATACCTACACCACGACACATTCCATGTAAAAGATCATAGAAGAGAATAACATGTAGAGGCTGTACAGGATGAGATGAGGATTTGCTTCAAAAGTCTTGTGAAATACTGAAATCACAATCACAATAGAAATCATCAGAGATGGTGTGATGTGATGTATGTACACGTCGGTTTTGCCTGAAATTTTACCTTCACATACCAAACATTTTCACTTCGATCATCATCATCATCATCATCATATGACATGACATTAAAAAGGCTGACTGACTAGTTTCGTTTTGTCTATTCAAGGTAGACTATTAGTCTATAGTGATATATATAGCTATGGAATTTGAAGATATATTTTGGAATTGGATGACTGAAGAAAGGCAAAGGTTATTAAAGGGAAAAGTTTGATATTACTAAGAGTGTTGCTGTAAGTATAACCAAAAAAGTCAAAGGAAAATCGTGATGATAGCGAAGGTAGTTGGAGTAGTGGTGATGGTGATGATACATAATGATATTCTGTCTATCATCATGTGTGAAGCCTCTCCACTTAATTAAAGCAAAAGAAGCTTTCATACTTTTGGTGTGACGCGGCTTTTGACACTAATTCTAGATAATTAGAGCATCCTACGGAAATAAAATATAGCAAACTGCCACTATTTGCTTTCACAATGTGACGTGACTGCCATTCACATCACATTCCTATATAGTGCTATCAAAATCCAATGCCAGTTCCCATTCCATTCCACCATACTGTTACAGTTGTTACAGTTTTGTTGTGTTATGTTGTGAATGACAGCTCAAGAACGTTGCGGGGTTCGGTTTACGTAACCAACACTTCAGAATCTTCTATTATCAATAGAAATGGAACCCCTTTTCCGTTTAACCTTCTTTCCAGGAGCCAGGTATCAAACAGTGGCTTTCCAATTCCAACTATGGAATGCATTAATAAAAAGCCCCACCTAAATTAGCTACAAAAACTGAAAGCAAGGAATACAAAAGTGTTATAAATAATAATATGACGAATGTCAAATGCTTGAAATTCGAATCCCCTCCAAGTTTTATATTGCATCGCAGGAGTAGTCAGCCAAATAAATGTGCACCTAATGGGTACACAAGGGAGTCAAAGCAAGGGTAAAAGTGTGTAAAAATTCTGCCCACAATTCCTACTTACAAACATTTATTGCTCTAGAATGAAAGTGAAAACTGGGGCAAAACGTAATCCAGGTGAACAACCAACTTTTTTTTTCTGGAACAGAATCACCTGCATTAAATTTGTCTGTGTATTCCATATACTCTACTACTCTTTTTATTCGAAGACATGGCTGTAGATGTAGACTTACCCCAGCATGACCCACCGGAAAGCCGGACATATGGTATTTTTTCGTGTGGGTAGTAGAGAGTTTTTATACCATGTAACAAAACCGAAAAAAGTAAATGATACACTTGGGGCCATGCGGAACCCCCGTCAAATCTTATTAGTTTTATGTACGAGTAATGGAGAGTTACACACCATTATTTACCAAAACTTAAGGTGAAATGAAAACGAATGGTTGTTACAACGCCACTGCGTTTGAGGAGTCCTATATAAATGGTATTTCAAGTTCTGGTCGCTGTTTTTTTATCATCTGGGAATCCTCAGTTAACTAAACGGACCCTACTTGATGTGATAACCATACATGACCATGACCACATAAAAATAGTATACATTGTGCAAATGATTTTTCACTCTTGGTTTTTTGGAGCCTTTGTAGCTGGTAGCACCAATATTTTTAATCCAATAATAGCAATATTTCAAAAAGATTATCAAGTTAACCGCATCGTATCATCGAATTAAACTTATATACAACCTGCTGGTACTGAACTGAATCTACCGTTGCATCATTTTGACAAACAAACAAAAAAAAGTATGATATATTATCGA
This sequence comes from Orchesella flavescens, assembly GCA_964034955.1. NCBI lineage: Eukaryota > Metazoa > Arthropoda > Collembola > Entomobryomorpha > Orchesellidae > Orchesella > Orchesella flavescens. The sequence goes on from OZ035957.1 coordinate 11,803,880, forward strand.
ATACCATTTTGGTTGAGTTGAGTAGGTCTCAATAAAATCCATTGAATACAATCCGACTCCAATATAATATATGTTATGTTGCACAGTTCAGAGAATCGAACCATACGAAGAAAATTTGTAAGTAAAGACGGTCTTACGAGTACCCTACAAATAGCAGCATTCGAATCTGAATATCTTACTCCGGTTTGTCCCAATTTTTTCTCCAGTTCACACACACACACCAAACTATCATGCAATATCCATGGACAAACAATGGAGTATATGTCCCACCACTCTTGCGCTAGTAGAAGGAGGGAACGGCGCGGCACTAAGATCCTGATCCCCGATTCCACAAGAGTGGCTCACTGCAGAAATTCAGTGGGCTTACTACTATCATCATCACACATTGAAATGTATACACAATGAAATCCGAAAATCGAACTTACTATCACTATCAGTACACGAAGAGCAGGAAACCAATCCATTCCAAATGCATTCACCTAAAACCTTTCGTATCCATATCCATCCAGGAACACTTTCACTGCTTCTCCGATCCTTTTTTGAGTAGTATCTCCACGATTACAATAGTGTACGTACGTACGTATTCTTCCACCGCCTTGGTTCTTGTTCGTTCGTTCGTACGTACGTGGTGATATTCAAATTTCGAGTTAGCATAGAATACCAGGACGAGAAATGATTTACTAAGATAATGCTAGAAAGTATATATGGTCGGAGCTTTACTTAGAGGAAAAAGATCATGCAGATGGGTGAATCTTTTAAAGGACGATATATGTAAAATGGTTGAAATGAAAGATCGGTGAATGATATCGAGATCAAGTGCCAAATGTAAAGACAAGAGAGAGAGAGAGAATGGATGAAATCGATTTCACTACTACTACTACTACTACTACTACCACCACTTTCTCACATCACATCTTTTAGAAGAATTGAGAATGTAACGGAAAATGAATCAAATGGGAAAAGTATTGGTAAATGTTGTATTTATATACATGCCTAAGTGCATTAGAGTTTTAGACAGCGCTATTTTTTGACAACTCGATATAAATATATGTATATTTTATATATTATCATGTTCGGTATATCCGGATGAGAGTGAGTTTTAGCTTAAGCAATTCTTTTCTCTATCTGTCTTCCGATTCATCTTCGTTTTCCTTTTCAGTTTTTATCTCTTCGTTTTTTTGAAAGAAAAAAAATATATTGCTCCTTGCCTTGCAACTACAAACAGATGAAACGTTTTATTGCCTAGCTATCGAGTGAAAGCAATCTTTCTTTTTTATTCCTTTTCCAGAGGCTTTGTCAAGATTTTTTTTAAAGCACAGAGTTATACCTACTTGATATTACATTTTAGAGGTGTACACATATGTATGCACTTCATATAAAATTTCTCCTCATAAGGTTTAGAACAGATCATTGCATTGGAATTGGGAGGAGAGGGAGAACGGACCTTCTTCTTTTTCACTTCCTTTATCAGATAGCCTTTTACCAGGCTTGAGGATAATCAGAACATGTTTTTTGAATCTAGGTCAAAAGGTACATGAATACGTGATTCTTCACTAAAAGAATGCATTTTTTTGGTAATCGTATCAGAGGGAAATAAGACGACTGGGCAGAAAAAAAAATCTTGTTCTTCTGAAATGGTATTCGAAGAGACTATGAGACTTCATATATTTGATAGTAATTTAAGATAAAGCAATCTTTAATCTGGAAGAGAGTACAGTAAAGACCCAACTTTTCATCTCTTCAATTTCTCTCGAGTCCATCATAACATTCTATAGTTCTTGGCTAGTATTCATTTTAGGTTGCAACTTTTTAAAGGAACATTTATTGTATCGATTGCAATGATTTCATTCTTGATAGAATTCCATTTTTCTTGAGCAGTATCATATGGATTCATCTACTTTAACAACTGTGTTGTAAGACGGTCTGTGATTTCCGCAAATTTTATTGGCCACTTGAGCATCACAAGCTTCAGGCCAATTTCTATGTGCATACACGTACATCCTATAAGTTCCGCTACATTTTCTACATTATAAAACTGAAATGATATTGCCACTGCAATGCATTCAAAAGGAAACACTGACCCCCTTTAACAAATAAGAAATAAAGTGGTACCTAATTGGTTTCCTTCCAAAAGAAAAAAAGTTTAATAAGAAAATGGCTGCTGGAATTCTCTCGTTAAGATAATAACGGTTTGCAGTTTACAGTTGGATGGGGGTATGGAACTGGTGTGTTGAAAGGGAATGCTTTATTTAATGCTCGCCTCAGGCTTCGCATTTTGTGTCGTTCCTCCTCGACTTGAATCTGAAGTAGGAGTATTTTCATAAATTGGTGCTGTATCACTACTATGCACAGTTTCACAATCCACCAATATACAAAGTGAAACTGCATGGCATGTGGACTTCATATCATATTGCATCATCATCATCATCTTCAAACTGAAATCTCTCAAGTTCTTTAGAAAAGAGACATGCGAAGATTTTTCGTGAATGCATACAAAAACCTTTTGGTTTAGTTTGGTTAGTAAACATTTACGTGAGTATATGTTTCACTTTGCTCTTCATTTCCCTTTTACATTAGCAACAGCTTGGATGAATATGTATATATGAATGCCCCACAAAACTAAATAGATGAGGATGTGGCCTGTTATTATAGTGAGTTAGAGGTTTGATAAAAGGAAACTAGAGAAAATGTAGGCGGAATGATGACGATGTTGTAAGAGTGCCCTCGTGTTCCAAGGCTGAGTATCAACTTTAAAAAGAAAGGATAGGTGAAATTAAGAAACCTCTCCTCACAGTATGTGTCTTGTGTATATAATTCATATATGCATGGGAGAGAATATATATGTATAATATATTTTTATGCATATTACAATATTAGGATGGGAAAAAACCAAGCCAGACCAAAATGACACGATCGTTGGCGGCTTCTAAAGACACATTTCTAAGTAAGCACAAAGTAAATGTTAGGGATCTTCTTTTGGTGTCGTCTTCATCTGAAAAAGATCAAGATTAGGTTGCAGTTCTCATTTCTCCGTCTCTTTCGTATCGGTTGGCTGGTCATAGAAGTTAAATTGGACTCGTTTAAGGCTAACCATTTTCTTACTTATTCCATTCTCCTCTGTGTCTCTTTTCACTCTCCGTCTTTACATTTCCTAAAACCAAATACCAAGACCAGACCACTCCACTCTTTTTCAAGCTCTTATTGTGGAATAAGCGGAAAAAGCAAGGTCTACAACTCCGTGACCGGAGAAATATTATGGTTACGCAAATAGCGGCTTCCACTATACTATGCTCTCTTCTTCCCGTTTAAGTAAGCTTCAACCAAGAAACTCAGACTTAAAAGGGTGAATCCAATCTGGTTGACTTTCAACTTGAGTCATAAATGGTCTAAGTAAATACAAACTAAAAGGATAAAAAGGATGATATTTTGGGTGGAGGTGCAATCTTTAAAGTGACTATTTAAGTTTGGCCAGCTAACTGCCAAACTGTTAGCTTTACTTTACCACACAATGACATTTTCTCTTTTCATCAGATTGAACACAAGTCCATTTTCTCTTTTCCTTTCAAATCACCTACTTTTACTACTACATTCATTGGGACATGCTTCAACCACTTTCCTTTTGCTTTCTACCTCTTCACTTTAGAAAGTGTCTTCTTTCTTTGTGGTTTCTCTTGGTTTTCCTTTCCCTTTCATCTATATGTTTTTTGCAGAGATTTTGAATTTTTATTAAAGAGGGCTATATTTTTTCAACTTCCACGCTTGGCACGCTTACACTATGAGAGATGCCTACTATAAGTACTATAGCACATTGGCAATTGTGAGGTGTGGAGTGAAACATCTTTTTCCTAAAAAGATATGGTCTTTCCTTTCACCAGGTGGAAACAATTTTCTATTTATATTTTGCTTCCCGTCCTTCTCTGTAAGAAAGGCCTGGAGCAGGAAGACAGGATAGTACAATGGAATGTACTTAGTTCTAGGAATAAGATGGGCAATATTTAAATAAGTAATTTTTATGAAGACACTGCGTACATTGGTTGAGCTTGTGGACGTCCATTTCCTTGTGTGTGTGTGGAAATTGCATATATATTGTAATCTAAAAGGTTACCCTTTTTTGCACTTATCATCATTCTGAGCTCCACACAAAAGGAATCAGCAATGCAATAACCTCTTCTCAAGAGCAATTCCTTTCTTATTCACACACACACACACTGACTCCATCCTGACTCTCCCATTTTTCCCTTTGGGCAAAAAGGATGTGAGGTGATGTGATGTAACATAACATACATATACATACGCACATGAAAACTGAAGAGATACACATTGAGAAAATATGTGTTTTTGTGCTTGTCTACGAATGTAATCTATGTATGTATTCATAATGGCCATGTTTTCTCAAAGTGCCAACTGCTCACACATACAACACAACTATATAGAGTAGCTTTTAACATCACACCATATAGAATTGGAAGGCTACATTCTCTTTTCTACACACTCTCTCTCACACACTTAAACCATAGTTTTCTTGGGTAGTCATGTATATTAGGTCAGGAAAAGTATGGGGATGTGTGCGTTCCGTGACACATTTATGTGCCCTTAATCCTAAAATACGAATGGAGGTAGAATGTGGATATATGAGTGGAGTGGAGTCGTTAGGGAAAAAGTGAAAGGCATCCATGGATGAAGTTTCTAGTTTATACTAAGCAATGGTAGCCAAAGCGAAACAAGGAAGTATAGAATCGCACACACACACACACATACACGCTCATACACACAGCAGTTTGATCCCAAAAGGCATATAACAACCGCAAGTATGCATAAATATGTATGATGGTAGTTGGTGTGTAGTAGCATTTGCTCAAATGCCAATGAATATAAGACTCTTCAGAAAGACATGCTTTCACTCGGAACAATAATACTACCATGTTGTTTTTTGCGACAAAACCAAACCAAACCAAGTTGGATATATTGCAGTTGAATTGCTATTTTCATCTCTCTCTCTCTCTTTCTTTGCTGTATGATATGATGTTGGTTGATCTACGCAAATTCTAGTGATTTTAGTGGTGGAACACGTAAAATGTCCATAGTTTTCATCTGTTGGATTATCCCAGTCATGAGCACGTCTGTGAAAGAGTACTAGTTTATAGGTACACACGAAAGAACGCATGGTTTGTGTTTGTTCTGTTAAGCATACAATTCAGTCAGACTGATGTTGGATTGGATGTAACATATTTTCAGAATAAATATGTATGTATATATATGCACGTAATGCGAGCAAACAAACGATTATTGAAGATTGAGCAGAATGAGGGAAATGAAATCAGCAATCTTAATTATACGTTCATGTGCACTATAATACACATATCTACTTCCTGTTTGCGTGTTTGAGCATGAGTCAATGTAGTTTCTATTTCACGGGAAAAGTTTATAGTTAATGTGTGTTTAGCATCGTTCGTTCCATATGGGCAAAATTCTACCAACGGTTGCACTGCATTGATGATAGCATCACCTATTTATTTGCTCACGTAGAAATGTCACAATTTTTTTATATTACAGAGCGAGCGAGCGTCCATTATGCATATTATGCATTTACCAGAGGGACTCTTATGTACACAGGAATTGCACGTTTCTTTCCTTCTTATTAAGAGCATTATCACAAATATTGTCTTTGACATCGAGCAGTCCTGCCGAAATCCGGTTCACACAAAACCCTTTCATTTCATAGTGCATCGCACTAATGCTAATAATGAATATATATATTTTTGCAATTCCCTTCAGAGAATACTAAAATATGTATGTGTTTGAAGGGGGAAACTCATTCTAATTAAGCAAAAATATTTTTCTACTTCCATTTTGTTTTCCACATGCTCATATCTCTTTATGAGCTGCTAACAACTGGTCACAACGGTACGGTGTGTGTGTAGGAGGACTGCTTCCCTTACGTAAACAAATTGTAAATACATCTTCATTTCGCAAAGAGCTTTGGGAGTCACAAAAATACCCGATGACTGAATTCATTTATAAGTTTCCCATTTCCAAAGTAATTTAGCGCTCACAGTGGTCAACTTCAAAGTGGAATCTATTGTGTGCCGAAAGGGATAGTTCATTGATGAAGGAGTAAATGTGTGCTTTAACTTTTCACTGCTGTAGAAGAACAGAATACATATTTTATATGTGTACCTAACAACCTAGCTAGCGCTATATTTCAATATCTGTATAATTTAATTGCTGCCTCCTCCTCCTCCCCAACATTCTTGTCACCTATTCATTGACCCGAACCAAAGTAATAACTGTGTAACGTCATGTAACAACGTAACAAGTAAGGCTCTTGACAAAAAGGAGTCGCAGTAAATCGAAAAAGTTAGCTTTATATGCCATTCCCTCCAGACCATTATATTATGGACTTGGTTTCTAACCTTTCTACTCTCTTTTTTCTTTAAAAATTACAGGGAAGGCGATATGGCAATATATATGGTACATCCAAAAAAAACTCCAATGGCTCAAGTTAAACTGGTGTGCTGCAGCCCATGCGAAATCAAGTGAGAATATACATAAATGAGACAATATTATCAGTAAAGTGGATTTACTTTACATACACACACACACACATGCATATATATTATGTATGCCTACACAAAACTACATTTATTTTTATGCCCATCCATGAATAAAATTGGTAATAAAATTGTGTTTACACAAAAAGACAAAGAGAAAAGGGAACACAAAACTTTTTTTATACGAGTTTGTTTGTTTTGAATGTTGTATTAATTCTCTTTTTACCAGTGTGCCGATGTGATGCCATTGCGATTGCGATGCTCAGATGGTCAACGGAGTTAAATGGGTTTTCATGACTCCATTTCCCATTTTGGACATTAGCAACCTAGTTTTCTGATCTGACTTGGCAATTTCCTGCTGATTTCCATTCTCTAAATGAAGAGATACATTCTTATTACAAGTGACTACAAAGCTGACGTGCCTTGGCTTCGGTGTGTGGATAAACCCAAAAGCCAGGATATTGTATTGGCTGACCGTCTAATGGGGAAAACAAATGTAGTTTAAAGATTGCTCACTTTTTGTGTAATCTCGTTGTAACTTGTAAGAAGCAGGATGGGAACTGTAATGGATTTTTTTTGAACTTTCACTTTTACATAACAAAGTTAAACTGCTCGCGTCTGGTGAAATGTTTTTTTGGAACATTTGATCTCATTCAGAATTGAACAGAAGGGGGAAGCTCTCACAAAGAGAAAGTTTTGTGTATATAGTATAAGTATCAGCCCGGCCATAGATAAAAATTATCATGTTACATTTCAAACAAGTCATAAATATGTAATCATGTAAATGTGGAAAAAAGAGCAAAATGAATGGCATGTTTTTCGATCAGCTGCTTATTCGACTGTCAAACAGTTTTGAAACCCGTTATGATGTGATATGACACTAATCATACACCAATGTATTTTTATGCTATGCGATTTTTTCACAAGTAGAATCAGTAAATCAAACTGTAGAAAAAAAGCTTTCAAATGTGTTTTCCTTCTTTGCAGTAGGCACCATCATATAAAATGCGAAAAGATAGCGTATCGTATGAAATACGTGTGGTGTGGTATGCTTTGAGTCTTTGTGAAATTTTATATGAAATGAAAGCAAACAACATATCAGCGAGACCCGTCCGTCACGTACATGAAAATGAAACTGATGGAAAGTGACATGACTAGAAAACACTCCACGAAAACGAGAAAATGGAGTAAAAAAACTTTCCCTCAAAAAAATACAATAAATAATACACTATACGTATAGCAATACATATCTAGCATACATATATGTGTGTATAAAGTTTCATCTTACCTATCACGGTCAAGTTGACTTTGGCATTTCGTGTTTGAGCAACACGAAAGTCGACACGACACCGATACACGGCCGCGTCAGCTTCCAGTACATTTTCTATGGCGAGGATTGCAGGCTGAGCACTTGAGCGGAAATAGGCTCGGTTTCCAAATACATTCTCATCGTTCCAACGTTCAGCCTGTTCAAATGCTCGATCTCTTGCGTCCAAACTGAAATAGGAGAATTAAAATAAAATGTGGATTAAATATAACGTTTAACTTTAACTTCATATTTACATTATTTGTATCCTATCTATACTATTGCTACATAATTAAGTCTTAACATTACCTATAATTCGGAGTTTAGAATTCAAAGCATAAAATTTACCTTTCGTCATATGTATAAAAAATGAGTCGATATAAGTAGACTAATAACACTAACATTTTTGTTTTAAAAATGTGTGTCCTGTGCAATAGCCCACTGCTTTGAACACATTGGATAAGAAATTCTGATTTGTAATATAATTATTATTGTACTAAACACCATACCTAGGTTTTCACTTAGAAATGTTTACGGGAAGCCCTTTTACCTCAATTATTTTTGCCAATGCTATATTATAGTGCCATATTTACATACTTATATTATGTAGGTTGGACATTCAAGTATATAAGTTCATTCATTTTGCCCAATAGACTCCCATAATGGTTGTGTTGTGTTTGTTGAAACAATTTCAATTCTTGCAACCCTACCAGCCAAAACGGGGCTATAAACCCTTTCCTTCCTCATATCTTGAAATTTATTTATGATGCAAACAGACCTGCATATTAGTTCCGCAATAAAGCCATGATAGATGGTATGGTGGTGTGGCATAACTTTTGCGTGACCGTTTTTGACGGGGAAGATTGAGTTGTAAATAATGCCAGGGGCGTATCCAATACTTACATATGTGTTTTGCACATAGAGAGAAAAAACCTATTTCGATTTTCCCTTCCAGAAGAAGCCATTATCACAGGAAGTCCAAGCTTTGTTTGTCAATAAGCTGGGAGCAAGGCAAGTTACATATAATTTCAGTTTCAATGAAAAAGGCGGAGACAAATCATTATTAATAGTGACGGATACCAAAAAGAAACTTAAAAGCGTGCTGAACATTTACGCATTTAGTGTGCTCCATCCGTTAATTTCCCAACTGCCGAAGCAATTTAAAGATATTTACAAATAGCACGTTTTTTCTACAAAAAATTGGAAATGAGAGCAAGTTAATTTATTTTCTTAAAAAGGCGTGCGTGCAATTCTTTCGTTCTCCTTTTGAAATTATTAGTTGTACAAATACCTAATGAAACTTTTACATTTAACAAGAAATTACAACATTGCTGCGTTATATATACCTACCTGACACATTTCAGTAGCCGCTACTTTGCTACTTCAAAAATGTTTCTTTTTTTTGTACACAGCTACAAAATACAAAGTATGTGTACGTATCTGCAATCTACTTACTACTTACATCAATAAACCACCATTCCAATTTGGAAACTTGTTGTAGCCAGCCACGCGCGTCGAAACTAAAAAACATACTTTCTCCATTATCACTTACAACAAACATACTCTCCTACACTGTAAGTGTTAGTGAGGGAGAGTAGGGACCAAGTTTTTTTTGGGGAGAACATGATAAAAATTTCCCCTTTAGATTCAAGCATGTGATAAAAGCAAGTTGACGGCTCAATTCATTCATCCACATATTTATACTTTCTCTTCATGTCCGTCCGTCGCACACACCACTGTCCATTCTCTTCAAGAAAAAAGAGAGGAGAGAAAATTCCATCATGCAATTAGCAAGTGGGCCACCACCACCACTCTTAGCTAAAGCTTACGTTACGTTGCCAGTAGCACGCGTAGATTAGTTATTGCACTGCATTTACTCTTACACTTTCCTCATTCAACAGACCAGGACAGCAGCCATGCTTGCTACGCTACAAAGCTGTTCATTTCTATAGAAGACAGCATGAGAAGACGACAGAGTCAGGCATAGTTTTGGAGGATGAGTGAATGTGTATGATCAACTTTTACACAGTTCCTCTTTTTCTCAGACGAGTAAGAAAAATTGTGACGCTTTTGGGGAAGCTGAATTGAGGACATGAACAGAGTGGGGGAAAGTAAAAAAGTCAGAAAAAAGTGAGACAAACATAAAGAAAAAAGTTATTAAATTCTTTACCTACTTTCTTCCTTCCACAAGTGTGCTTACACTATCACCATCGTTGTAGGGTTAAAAAAACGGAGAAAAAAAGGTGAAATATTTGTACCACTCCGGAAACTACGTACGAGTGTACGTTCGTAAAGACTGGACTCTTTACTTCTCATAAAGAAACATGTACTTTTTAGCCCCAAAACTTTGCCTTAAAATTCTCTACAGCATGAGCAGTATTTCTTCCAAGTCTTAAATTTTTTTTGCAAGACCGGTTTATACTTGAGTTGAGGGAAATCAGTAAAAAAAATTCTCACGGGACGAAGTAAATATCTTACGTTACTTCGCATCAACTTTTCTTTTTCTTTGCTACAAAAGATGAAACTATTTCTGAATTTACTGAGAAAACTACAAGTGTACAAACATACCACCCAGATACATAATATGCAACTGCGCCTCTTCTCCTATCTGCTATTCGAATCCTCCTTTCGTAACCTAAATTCCTATTAAATGCTACAAACTACGATGCAATACAGCAGCTTCTAATACTCCTAAAGCTGGAGTGCGAGTGTGGGGTACACTGTCAAATGGTTTGGCACACATTTCTAAGGATATTTCTGTTTAAAGTATTTAGGCGGTTTGGTCTCGCGTAAATCTGTAGATTGAATCCATGTAAGCTTTAAATGTGACACCTTTTTCCACCAATAGGCATATTACAAATCCTTATGAAGTGTAGTAGTGAGAGAGAATGCGTTTGATCCAAACCACTGAGTGAGTGAGTGAATGGGGTGTATAAAATTACAGAAAATGTATTTCACAAACAGGGAGATAGCAGGTCATTTTGTGTGAGTGAAACAACTTTTAATATGTTACTCTACCATTTAGCATCACACGAGACTGGCATTGAAAGCAAGACAAGGTATCTCCAAATGGATGCAGTGTGCACAACAACGAAAAAACAGCCACTACGTTTCTAGTTTCTACGCTGTCCGAAGCTATTGCAGTAAAAAATGAAAATAGTACTCGAGTCATGCTACCTTTAACAGAGGACTAATAAAAACTTCAGATGTTGCAGATACAGCGGACATGAAATGACGCTTCTCATGCCCATTTTCCTTTCTATATCTATCTTTTTCGGGCGACGACATACGAAGCGACAGAGAGACTGGTCATTTTAGCACACACGTAAAGAAGTAGTACATGGGGAGCTTGTAGTACTGACATTTTTTTAGTTGCTCTCTCTACACCATTTCGCGGTCGTGAAGAGAGGTGGACATGCATTGAATTGAAAACCGCATGTATATGGATCCACAATACTACATAAAAGTGTCAGTGGGCTACTACCATCACTTTTTTAATGGGATAGGCCATGCCATAGTCAACGACCACTACTTTCTACACTGCAGTAGTATTCCTACAAACCCAGCCGACGAAAGAGCGACATGACCAGCTATTCCACTTTGGAATAGTCTACGTAACATTTTTACGTCGGGAGAGGAAACAGGAATTAAGCTTGTCATCTTGCAATACTTGCCCACTCCTATGGCTTCGTTATTGGCTTGTCAATGTTATGTAAAAATATTGGTTATCTGAGTGACCAAGTGTAGTGACTTTCTCCTGTGGAAAAAGCATACTCCATTATGTATGTTCATAGAGGACATCTGCTGGTATTATTACATTAGTGCATGTTCTTGCCTGTCATTTAAAGGAGAAAAGGGGATCTTGCTAAAGTGGTCACGGTTCCTTCGCGTATGTAGTCAAACGTCTTCCACTTGATTGCATTTTACTCCGTCTAGAAAGAAGTACTTGTCGTTGCCGATGTCTGCTACTGAGAAACGAAAATCCCTTGTAGCGAGGAGGGGATATAGAGAATGTATACGACCTCTTTCCTTCACTTTCATCACAGATAACTGGGAGGATCAAAAATTCAACACATGTATTTAAGTATGTATATAGTGAGCAATATTAGGAAGAAAACATATTCCCATGTAAGCGTCGAAGATGAGGGCTTAAGAAGGTTTCAAAGCAGACGATTTTGCAATCATTTATTAAAAACATATACATATGACCACTTAATATTAGCTCTATATTAAGCTTGTATAAGTTTGCGGGTCCACCCACGCCACCACCTACGGTCTTATTTCTCACGGGAAACAAGAGTGATAATAGGCGTAAACGAGTTGGGTAGTTAAAAATCCAAATTACATTTATGGAAAACAAATGGGTTTTGATTTTCATTAGCTACATAAATCAAATAAGTATGAATCGTTTGTTTGCATAACTTGTCACTTGCAAAGTAGTAGAAAAGGGATAACACAGAAGCTTATATTACATGCATGCAGGCTGCGTTGTATAATTCAAATGTTACATGGAATTTTTATACAAGCGGATACTTGTGTGTAGGTGGAACGTACGTTTCGGAAGCGAGCGCGTGCCTCACATTCCTTAATTTTCTCTTGTTTCAGCACAAAACTACACCGAAGAAAGATTGCTGATGCTATTTACATCAAAAACTTTTCCATGTTTGGGAGTAGATGACTTGGAGAGCGAATATACACAGAAGGAAGTTAAGAAAAGAGTAGAAAGTGAAAGTCGACTAAATATGGAATTTATAGTTCTTCCACATGTGCTTCATCTTAAGTAATATCAACCTGATCTTCTTCTACCTTGAGCCAAACAACGTACAAGAGTGATCGAGGTATTCGTACGCACAAAACTTAATGGGTCTAATACCAACTCAGGCAATGTATGGAGCTAGCCAACAACTTTTTTCTTGAATCTCCGCTGTCCCCTTTGCCCGGTTAATAACATTCATTTCGACTGTAGTCTCACACGGGCGCAGACACGTTTACGCTTTTCTCACTCACAAATAACAGGCAACAGTTTTCTTTTCCCCTGAAGCAGAAGAAAGTGTACCTTGGTTTTGGTCCTAGGCTCATGAACAGTAATAAAGAAAGAAAAGCAATAGAATAGGAGTAGTAGCAGCAGCAGCTTGAAAAATACGGCCCAAAAACTTTGCTCATATTATACAACCAATTTCAACCAGGGCTTATGGCGGGATCATGGAACCACGGATTTTAATCTTAAGTTTCCCATCCATTTGTTAACAAAGTAAAAAAGAGAGAGTAAAAACCTTATAAAAAGAGGAAACCAACTTATACCACTAAATATATTGCAATTTATAGATGTTGTTGGTGTTGGTACGGATAATACCACAGGCAGTCATTTAACGTTCCCGAGTTCCAAATGTGGAGGACGAACATCGACTACTGTTATAATTTTTTGTAGATTTTAGTGAATTTTATACCAAGATTAGTAATTCTGGAAGCAGCAAAACGAACGAGAGCCGTATTGCACCATCAAAAGAGTAGACACGCTTCTGTCGTATTTTATACTTTAAGATTTATCCTGAAACGGCACAGAAGGAGAAAGTGGTAAGATGTAAGATCGTGTATAAACCCAACTAAATACAGTTATTGTATGCCTATCAAGGATTATATACATACTCAGTTGTTCAGTAAATAAAATAACGTGTAAGCACTTTTTTCGTAACGCATATCCGGTGTGGAATAAAGAAGAGCAGCCGGTTTTCATAAACTAGAGTCTTTGGGAGAGTGTGTTAAGAAAAAAATCGCTCAGAACTACTCTCACTCCTTTTAAGCTTTAACTTGGTGTAGTACATACTAAATATCATTACTTACTTACTTTTCTTCCCCTTGCTTTCCCGATGACTACGATTACTAGTTTTTTGTAAACTCTCTCCTTCTCTCTCTGGTTTCTAGTAAACACACAGAATCAAGGCGAGAGAGAGAGAAGGAGTAAGTAAAAAGTAGTAAGTCTGAGAATGATTTTATGATTCTTTTCAACTTTGTCGGAGCGACCATATGCAATGCAACTCGTGCTTTCTCCGCTCATACTTGTTCATCTTTTTTTTATACTTACTTTAATGCTAGAATTCAACTCAACTTTATTCACTACAGCTCGATGTACTTGGGTGAGCATGAAAGGTTGGTTGGTTGGCTGCTCCTTTCTGTTTTTTACACTGTACCCATGCCCACTTTCTTCATGGTCGTGTTGTGTGTTCTCAAGGAATAAATAAAAGTAAGGAAATTGGCCAATGTTTGCTTTTTGTTGGAAGAACCATATGGAAAGTAAGTAGTTTCCGAGAAAAATCAGCAGCATGGAATGCTTGTACAAACAAGAACAAGTGAATAACAAAAAATTAGCATTCTACACAGAGAATTCAATTGAATGAAGAAAAGAAAAAAGGGTACATGTAAAAGTCTACTAATAATCTAAAAAAACTGGGAAGCTGGGAGCAATATAAAGAAATACACAAAGTTGGAATTTTTAAAGCAAGCAATGCAATGAACGTTTCATTCTCAAGCTTTTATGCTTGCCTTTATCCCCAAAATAAGTAACAAAAGCTGACAGTTGTAGTCCTAAATAGGAGAAACATCAACGTTTTTTTGGACTTGAACTACTATTTGCTCATTGTTATTATTAGTAGTAACAGTAATATAGGACAAAAGTACTTTTTTTGACAACGGAATCCTATACTCAAGGCTATAAAACAACTGTGTTTATGTAGAGGTATATGCAGTATATGCAATATGCTTCCACGAAAAAAAATCATCATTAGACCAAAATCTTAGCAAATGCGTTGTGTGTCCTCTTTCTATTCCTTATAAAATATCAAAGTTGAAGAAAATGTGGACTTTGGATCATACTTTTTGAAAAATAAGTGCAGATTTATATAGAGCTACATAATATCTACTATGAAAATAATAACTGGAGCATTTCGTACTGACGTGAATTGAGGTAGTGAAACAAACAACGGGGGTTCATCTAGAGTTTTAGAATGCATTAGGGATCCCTTTTGTTTGCTCATGTTGTTTTTTTCAGAGAGTTTTGCAAAAGTAAAAAAATTGCGACGATGCGATATGCTACGGGAAAGGATGAAACTTAAGGCAACTGGAATAATATGATAAAATTCTATAGCACATAACATTTGTAATTTGAGTAATTTGCAAGCACATTCAGATGAATCTCAAAAACATTTTTGTACCTAACGATAAGTATATTTCTATGTTACCTGGCATATGCAAATTTATAGTATGCATGCTTCCTTTCAGAACAGAAAAAGTAGGCTTTTGTCATGCTGTTTTGACTTTAATCACTCATTTATGCTCATAAAACGACAACTTACAGAGTTTTGAAGAAAAAGCCAGAGTGGAAAATTAAAGTGAAAGTTTCGTAAGCGTTTTTACAAACACACTACTAACGTCTGGACTTAATACTGACACTGACAACTAAATAAGATCAAAAGGATGCAAGAGATGCTACATTAAATGGAGATTCAAAACATGTAGCAGCAGCACTTTATGGTGTTTTGCACACATCATTTCTAAGTACAGTTAAGTGAGCATTCAATGACGCGTAAATGATGCTCAAAAACCATTACAAGTTTTCTCTCGAGCTTATACTTATAGAAGGGCTTCACGTCCAAATGACGTGTCATTTGATGATTATATATCTTCACTTACTTTCACTTGAATGCTTAACAAGCGTGAAATTTGCAACCGTGAAAGGCAAGTCACCTTCAGGTGATGTAACATATTATTCCAAAATATGATATTTGGAAAAGGGAAGCATACCCAAACATGAATGACATTGAGGGAGTCTTTCTTACAAAAATTTTGTATATACACCATAACATTTAAATCATTATATATGTGTGTTTCATGGCTGACATTTTTCCTTTCAAAAAGAAACTCTTTCGAGGAACTACAAACTATAAGAGTTGGAAAGAAAAACGAGGAGAAAGTAAATTAAGCGTGTGTGTCTCTTCCAAACTTGTGATTTTCAACTCATTTTCATTCATAGCTGGATCGCAGCATCAGTAAACATGAAATAGGATAAATGTCATGTCATCACAGGATCAAATTTCATCTCCACTCATATTTGAACAACAAAAGCATAACATAAGGGAGCAGTTTGCGAAAAAAAACTTTGTCTTCTTGTTGAGATAAGTAGTTGCTTCTTGTGCAAAAAAAAATCTTCGAGCTACGAGTCCTAAAGACAAGATCTTCTTGCTTGCACATTTCCCGTCCAATTTCGTTTCGTTGAATGAAAGACTAAAAATAAATACACGAAACAAGAAGTGGGAATGGATATGGATGGAGAAAGAGAGAGAGAGAGAGAGGATGAAAACATCGAGTTTAGTTACATAACAGTGGGAAGAAAAAATAAGAGAAATGGAAACATGGATTCTGGAATTTCCCTTGTGTCGAGCTTTCTCCGTTTCTTTTAATATGATGACTATTTTTGTAGACATCTTCTTCACTGAGTTGTCTTGTCGTTGAGCTACATGCTCATGCTTGTAATATATTATATGAATGAAAGTAAAGTAAAGTATAAAAAAAATAGACAGACTTTTGTGCGCTATAGCCCCAGCGTTGAGGCGAGGAAGGAAAACGGTATATAACTAGCTGATGTTCCAACCTCATCCTATTCTTGTTGGTTCTTTCTTGATTCTTCTTACTATATTCGTCTTGTGAAGCCAGCTCTTTTTTATTACCAACATCACATGTAACATGATCCCGGTTAAACATGCGTATAATGTTTAACAAGAAAAGTAAGCAAGCAAGTAAACCAATGACGGAGGAAACAAGGAGAAAAAAAACGGAATCAAGACCAACTTTCTTTTTCTTCATCTAGCTTTTGGTAAGTAAGGCCTCCTACATTTATACATCAACTGAATAACCTCATGTTTCATAGTATATATTCATTTACTACTTTGTTATAAAGTTTTTGTAGGTACAAAACGTATGTGCATGTGTAAAAACTTGAAACTGCATACTTTTTTTTATGGGAAATCATACATACATACATGCATAATGTGCTTATGTACACTTGCTCTGCTCCTACGTGATATCTTACCATACCATCACATCCTTTTTGTCTGATGTAAGGATGTTAAGTAGACGGTGGTTTTCTATGTAACAGGATTTTGAGTGGATGAGTGAAAAAGTGAGTAAAACGTAAGTAAGTTGTATATTTACGTTTGTAAAAAAATAAGTATGGGTAGGGAGTCTTGTGTGAATTTATATTTTTCCCGTACCATATTATTCTCGTCTTGTGATTCTTTAAAGAGATGATGGTAGCCCTGAATCGGGTGAGAGGAAGAGAAGAAGAAGACGAAGAAAGTAGTAATACATATATATTTTTCTTTCTCGTCTTCTTTTCCTCCTTTGAATCTTTAATGATCCGAGGGAACTTTCTCCGGTTTTTCTGCTCCAATGCGTCTTGCTAAACGTTAAGTGAGATGAGCATGAGAAAAATACATGGAGACACAAGACTCTTCACCAAGTAGACCGATGATAAGTTGAACCTCACATGGCATAAGAATAGTAAAAATCTAGAAGGTTTTATGGTAGGACTACTAGCTACCGTATAGGATGTAGGAGGAATAAAAAAGGGTGTGTGTGGAAGGGATGGAGGTGAACAGGAAAATTTTTAAGTTAAATCACTATTACTGATCTTCTTCCTGTGATACACATCAAAACTGAGAGAAGGTACTTTATACCTATGGTTGCTCTGCGTCTTCTCATTTTTTGGGGGAAGTATACATAATATGTATGTATGTGTGTATTATAATGGTTGTATTTATTTGGTTGCTTGCATGATGGCTCAAAGCACATTAAATATTTACCATGGAGTAACTCACCGAGGACGAGATGGAGAAAAAGAGGACGACAAAGAATGAATGATATGATAGTTTGTGTGTGATCCTTTTGGTTTGGGTGATGAAATAGATTTTTTTCCGAAATGCAGGAGAGGAGCAAGCAAAGAGTCTTGAGGGAAACCACAGCTGCTGATAGATATACAGAGAGAAAAAGTGAGAGTGAGTGAGTGAGCGCAAAAAAGTACGGGACTGAAAGGCTGGAGATGTCACTTTGATAATAGAAAAGAAGTGACAGTCAAGTCAGTGGCACGCATTATTTATTTCTTATGTGTGTTGAGGTTGAGGGAAATTGAGAAATGCAGTGTACACTGAGGAAGCGAAGGCCAACGATGAATTTCAGTTTATTTTCTAGAAAATAGGAGGTAAATGCTCTCAATAGATAAACAGAATCAATACAAAATATATAGTATTAGTCTTGCTTCTGCTCTTGGAAGAATCAGGTTGGAGCTTTACACTTTCCCAGAAAGCTATACATTTAATAATGTGCATTACCTAAACAGATTATTTCTTGTGATAGTTTTTTATTAGTTCATGAGTTCATGATATATTCTTAATATCTTTCTGCTAATGTTAACACTTTTCATTAGTTTCTCAAGGGATAAGTTTTTAGTTTGACAGAATGATGCAGAAGAACTGCAGCTTTGTGCTTAATGACTGATTCTCGAGCCAAAACAGGAGGATAAAAGGGTAGAAATATATAATATTTCTCTCATGATGGCAATTACTATTCTCACAATTTATTATAATGCTTTGCAGATGCATTTCATTATGACTTCCAATCTAATATAGTAGGCATTAAATGCACGTTTTGATGCATATGCAGAAGACTTAAGTATAACACAAGTCCTTTAGGAAAGTCATCATACCCATCAAGCTCATTGATTATCACACTAATAATCATTGAAGACACAAAAAGTGCGAAGCAAACTGCTCCATTAAAAAGAATCTCTGGGGAAGATAAGGCCGCGTATTTTTTCCTCAGTAGATTTTTTCCTATCGTGAGCTCCCCAACTAAACTGTTTTATTACCCAGTTATGCATAAAACTCCATTTTACAGGGAAATCTAGTTTTCTTTTAATGTTATGATTACTGCTTGATATATTTTTCTCGGAAAGAAAAACTATTCAAACAAAGCAGTAGTTAGAGAAAAGTGAATCTGAACGCTTTTCATTGCAACATCATTTCTAAGAAAGTGAACCTGAGCAGCGAAGCAAATATAAAAGAAAAGCGCGTGTGTATGCACTTTCATTTTCAATGATACAAAATAAAATAAAACGCATATCTAAAACAATACCTTTTCCTTTCATGTGAATAATATACCGAGAAATCGCACTATTAATTGGAAGGATATACTATATATACGTATAGTTTTTAAAAAAGGAGGGTACAAAATTACTAGGAGGCTCGGCAAGTTCTTGAGGCTTAATGACTTGTGTTACCAATTCACTCCGTCACTCACCAACGAGCCAGAACCAGCAACAACCTTTCAAACTCATTTGACTTGAACTCATCCTTTCACATCCTATTCTATCCTCTCTCTCTCTCTTTTTATTTTACTTCATTCTCTTCTTTCTCTCCCTCCTTTTTTCCTATCCTTGTTAGAGCTCATTAATTCAAGAGGTTTCATCTTGGAAAATTTTTACTCAAGGTATAACTCTGTCTGCCTGCACGTGGCAGACGCATTCGAAGAATCATTATGCACTACTCTATTCTACTGATACACCCAAGTCACCGCTTTTGTTCCTTTCCATCATATTGTTTGATAGTTCAATTTAACCAAAAAAGTTTCAGTTCGAATTACACAAGATATAAAAAAATCCTAGAATATAATGCAATGTTATGATAAAAACTAGCAATTTTAAGAGAGAAAAAAAGAGAAAGTGGATGGATTTTCTGACTGATTTCTACTTCCCATACAAAGGTTCAAGTCAAGCGCTCCATGAAGTCTCCATGAATTTTAGATGAGATTGATGATTAAGCTCAAATGGAAACCAGATACCGTAAAGAATCACAAGTAAGTTGAAATAAATCCCATAATTGCTAATCAACCTTTGGTTTTTATAGAAAAAACTACTATGGAAGCTTCTTCTAGATTTCCGTTCAATGTCAAGTTCATAAGTTATTCTGTGTATGACGGGTTTTTCTGTGTCGAGGATTATAGCAATCGATCAAACAGTCCCATCCCCTAAGAGTCAGAACGGAAGGAAACGTGTACTCATTGTAAACTCTTCTTGATTTATCCAAAAAAAAAACCCTACCCCTTGTGTTTACACAGTACACGTTACAGTTTTTCCAATTCCCGTTATTTAATAAATTGACTTTTGTTTTTGAAACATTGTAGTAAACCTTGTTTGATTCAAATGAACGTAAAAAGTTGGAGCATGACATGACACTCATTATTAATGAGCAAAGGTTTAAGTTTATAAGGATTTTCATGTGAAAAGCAAGTTTTACTTTGACTTTTGACTTCATCTAATAATTGTGCTGTCGCCTCTCGTCTCATCAATCAGAAAATATTGTTCAAGTTCATTTTACCTCTACCAATTTACGAGAAAGTTTGTAACAACTATAATGGGATGTCGATGTTGGTTTCTTACCTGTAAATTGGTCGCCCCAGGTCTTCTCTATACCACAGCACAAGAATGACATCATCGGTAGGGTTGTGAGGCTCGGGAAGGGAAATATCACAAGGAAGATTGGCGGTCCCCTTCTCAACTGCGTGAACTTCTGACATTGGAACTGAAATATCAAATATAAAAGAGGTTGTTCATCAGAAAACATATTCATCTTTTGGAATATAACATTTAATTAGCAACTTTCCAAAAAGGGTGGGTGAAGTTCAAATTGATGGGGAATCAAAAAGGATTTCCTATCACAAGAGTTCTTGAAAGTCAAAAGCGAGAAATGCCGACTCAAAGTGAAAAAATGGCTGCTGCTGCTATACATTAGAGACGAAAGCAGGAAAAATGCGTGTGGGGTGCGTATACTAATAAAGCGTACCAAGTTCCCAAATTTGGCGACTATAATGACAACCAATATGGAGTTAGATGCAATTACAGAAATTCATGGTGTTTTTGAAATACAAGGTATTTTTAAATTTACAATAATTGGTGCTTGAAAAGCATTATAAAAACCATAAATTTGCTTCGTAACTCAATCGTTTAATAGACTCTGCGTCACTTTTGAAGTCAATCATCTTCAAATATTTTATAAACCGATTACTTAATTCCCCCAAAGTTACATCACTACATTACAGCAAAGCGTAAGGTAAAGTTAATTCACTCCTTTACTACTACTAGTTTCATCTTACACTACATTCGCCAATTCACTAATAAGTACGTACGTCAGCTCTTATATAAGATTAACTTTAATTTCTTCTCTGATTACCTCACAATAACGTGGAGTTATTATTTCAAATTTGAGCTGGCAAATTAATATATTTCCCACTTGAAAGTTGTGATATTTTCGTCAAGCCTCAGCAGCAAGAAATAAAGTACTATGTAATTATGAACACTTAACGATGGTGGTAATTTAACAAGTACCTGTTTAATTGGTACCTGTGAGAATATGTGTATGTATGTGCATCAAGTATATAGTGTATATATGCAGCCTCGCGATTAGTGCTACCTGATTACCGTTTTATACGAAGTCATTACCAAACGCTCTAACAGAGTTGGGTACGATGCGATGTTGTGTAGTCAGTACTTATACAAGCACCAAACATGTTAATTGGAATTCGGAGCATCCTTCACAAACCCTATAGCATATTATAGTACTTTGGGAAAATAAGAAAGTAAACACAAGCAGCAAAGTCATTTCATGTTTTGGTATATTTCACGGAATCATGAGCCACAGCCAAGGGCACTTTCATCGGACTAGACTTCTTAGAATCAGACGCAGAGTCCCTCTTGGAACAACCACCCTGTAAAGCATACTTATTAGTAGGACTACTCGGAAACATGCATGGTTGTATGGTTTCCCCATTACTACTGCGCTTATTTGTTTGTGAAAGACTTGTGAATTATATTATTGAGGTTGGTTGGTCTGAGTTGGCCTAATAAAGAATTATAATTTGCAAGTTTCAGAAGAGCAAACAATTAAGTGCCTTTTGATTGAGCTCTTGATGAAATCAAAAGAGTTGCCAGACCATACTAATCTTATCTTAACTAATGCTTCAATCAGCTTCAGTCAGGCCCCTGTGCTGTGTGCTATCTCATTTTTTATGCTTATGTACCACATGACCAAGGATTCTATACTGATGATATTAATAACAAAATATACCACCACCAGTTTTTGTTTCCCCGAAAAGAAGAAAGAGCTACGGATTTTGTATTCAGTAATGATGATAATGTCTACTTAGAAAACCGTAACTTTCAAGTAGTCCTCTACTCTACAACCTATATATACTGCCGCTTACGAAATGGCCGTGCCACCAACAACAACGAAAGTTCGTAAGCCTTTGCACCGGCATTAACTGCATAAAAATTGTCTAGCAGCTCTTAGCTCCTGCTTCTTGCTTTCCATGTTTGGCGAGAAAGCAACTGGAACAACGGGGAAGCGCTTCAAGCCAAACACATGGATGGAGTGGTGTGGTACTCCTCATGCAAATATATAATATGGAAAAAGACATTAGTTGGAGACGAAACGAAAAATTTATTTTTAGGGGGCCATTTGCATAATGTAAACTACACATTCTGTGGCTTTTCC
The DNA here is from genome assembly GCA_964034955.1 of Orchesella flavescens. Lineage (NCBI taxonomy): Eukaryota > Metazoa > Arthropoda > Collembola > Entomobryomorpha > Orchesellidae > Orchesella > Orchesella flavescens. Next base: position 11,826,331 of record OZ035957.1, read on the forward strand.
TCTGCATTATATAATCCAAGTGAATCTTTTTTCTTTCTTTGGTGATGTAATATTTTAGTGCACCCAAATTTTGAGCTGGGGAGTGTGACTGCAAAGCGGTGACGGTGGCGGTGTGGTGTGGCTCAGCAAATGCATCCCCATTGTAATAGTGGTTGGATGAGCATAATATCATTTTACAATGTAACCTTTACTCATAAAACACAACTGTTTTTCTTCCTCTTTCCTCATCCTTAAATCCATAGTTAGGAAGAGGTCAAATATTCATGAGACGTATCACATTGCATGTCAATAAGTGCTAGTGTAGAGGATCGTAAAAATTTATTTTATGCTAGCTCCTATCATCTTGGAATTTCTAGATTTTGATAAAAATTCAAGGCCTACCAACTAACTCTACCTAATACCAACACCAACACTAACCACCTTCTGTGAAAAAATGCCGCAGTAATCATTGCTTGAACAAAAAAAGAATAAAAGTCCCGTGTCCCATTCTTATTTGTAGCTTTATGAAATTTAGCCTATGAACTCCCATCTAGGAAAAAGTCAAATTTAATATTGTAGGCTCTTCTTTTCCCAGCTCAGTGCATACTGATCGATTTTTCAAGGCCGGGAAATGGCAGAGGTTATAGCATATATCGCCTTTCAAATCTCATGCGATACAATCAATCTAAAAGAATATATTAGTTGTTTGTTATTGTCTTAAGAGTCTACTTAAACCGACTATAGCTTAATGCTTTTTCTCTTAATCGAGAGACCAGTGGCGGATGTAAAAATCTTGAAACAAAGAAGTGTAAACTTTATATAATTAAATCACATTGGTCGTCGTGCCACACTCATTAATAACGGGAATGCCTCACTCCAAAAACTGTAGACAGTCAACACAAAGGAATGAATAGAAAATATATGGCTTACTGTAGTAAACCATACACCTCACATCTATCATATAGGTACTCACACATTCACTGCTGAATATGGTTGCGTAGATTAAGCTTCGTTGCTCTGTGCTGATGGCATTGCAGCGAGATAAATGAGTCTAGTTTTCAGTAAGTTTTTACATTCCTCAAATAATGAAAGAGAATAAGGCTGTGCTGTCTACTTTAAGCCTTATATAAAATTTGCGACTTGTGCGACCCACAAAGCTCAAGTTGTTTTTCTCTCCCAGTCGCACACTACCAAAATTCAACATATTGCGAATACCCCCCCCCCCCTTTTTTACCATCCATATCCATGATTATATCATCTCGGGGTTGCATACGACAAGAAAAGCATCCTATTAGGAATTGTTTGCTTAATAATTCTTTCTGGTTGACTTATGTTTAGTTTGTCTCCGACTTTCTCCAGCTTTTCGTATTTATCACGTTGGGATGATGGCGGCGTGTGTGAACTCCACTAATTTAACTAGAACTAGTATAGTATAGTATATACGTGTTTGCTAGTTGGTTTTGCAGCTCAGCTGCCTTCATTTCAGTTTTAGAACATTGGAAATTCCATAACTTTGTGTCCCTGATGAAAAGTATTTACAAAAGTTAATATTTTCCGTTCTAGACATACATACATAGATATGCTTACTTTTATTATAGGTTACGTGAGAGTGTATAACCAATAAGTCTAAAAGGATATATTCATAACTTTTACACTTTCGGGAACAAGTCCACTTTTCCTTCCACAATGCTGACGAAAGTGTTTATGCTTCTGCAGCATTTTTCAAACTTTTTAATGAGCCAGATACCGTAACATACATATATGTAGTTTGTAAGCCATTAGGATAGACATTTCGAGGTATATTTATATCATCCTTTCATATATTGTAGACGGTGCAGTTAACGCCATATAAAATATATGTATTCTGGGTAAATGCTGGCACTGAAACGGAACGTCATAAACAGTCAACATTTCAGCAATTTATACTACAACACGGTGCTGCTGTTATGTTGGTTGTGTGTGTGAGGAAACAACAAAAATAGGAATGACTTGGAGAGAATGAAATGGATTTTTTCATTCTCCTACTTTTTAAAAACTTGTTTCCACCTTCTCACAGTGACGTTATAAATATTAACGTTGGTCGAGTTCTTATATACTTACACACAGTTTCACATGTGTATTTACGCTCCGGAGACAACCGTTTTGCAACTTTCCTCTCAGCCTTTTCGAATCGTCTCGAAAATGGGGAGTACACACTTATTACAAAAAAAATGGTATGACTTCAAATTAAAAAACTGTTAAAGTTTAGCCCATAATTTTTACGATTCTTGACTTGTGAAAAGGGAATAAACTTGTTTGGAAAGAAAGCAAAAGAATTGGAGCTTCCTTCTGTTTGTACTTTCTTTCACCTTTATATACATAAAAGTTATTATGTTTATGTGCTAACAATGTTCATAATATATATACTGCTCTCTATATTAGATGTAAAAGTAGGACGAAAGAAACTATATATAGTCATTGATAATCTTTTGCAGTTGCCAAATATCAGAAGGAACAATAAATTCACAAAAAGTTAACAAAAGTTTCTTGAGAAAGAACAGCGTGACGGGCGGAGAACAAGTTTTTGGTCTGAGCATGTTATATATGGGAGCAGGAGTGTGAAAGCACGTGCGAGCGGGTGTGAAGTGTGACCAAAATGACAGGAATATTTATCAACCTTAGTGTCCATCTCCCACATTATACTTTTTTTTTGGAGAGGACCAACGTGTGTATAACTTTCGATTCCAGTTTGGATTGACTAATACTTGCCAGCCACAAAATTCTGGTTTCATTCAACTGATTGGGGTTGTTAACCCTTTTGAAATTAAAGTAAAGTGGAAATACTGGGAAATGGGAGCTCCTATAGACATGCACGTGTTATAGGTACAATTACGTAACAAACATGATTTTACGAGAATGGCCTCATGCGGTGTGATTAGTGTCAAACGTATTAAGTCATCAAGTGTATTCGATTTTCATTTCACACCGTCATATCCTATCTCATAGTATAAATGAAATGTCTTCAGCTCTCTACCTCATAATGATTTCATATGAGTCTGTTGGGATAATCATCAAAATGTGCGTGGGTGAAACTTTTCCCGTCACGTGAAGCCAATTATAATATCTGAAAGTTTAATATATTTTTTCTCGTGGCTTCCGCTTATGCTACTATTACTATACCATATCCAAATAAATTGAACGAGCCCTTGAAAGCCCCACGCTTTTTGTATATGCGCACTGTATGTATAGCATATCCTATTTGCTTTCACTTGACTATCACCCCCTCATTCAATATCGTTGAGACTTGGTGCTGGTCTGGTGCTCAACAAAATAAAAAATTCCAAACACATTTGACCGGTCACTTTTATTCATGTTCCTTGAGGCTCAACTCGTTTATTCAAGATGAAGAGGAGCCATTCAGTTGGATGTTTTTAACTTATTTCTAACTTATCTACTGCGTGTTATGTCATGAAAGAGAGAAAGATAGTAAAAAAAAGTAAGAAAAAAAAGAATCCTCTTTCTTCCCATCTTTTCTCCATCTTTTCTTAAACCTGCCTCTGCAAAGAGGAAGTTCAAGAGGGAATAAAAGAGTTTTTCTTGTTCAAAAGGCATTGGGCAGCAGCTCAGTAGCAGTCCCACTACCGGAAAGATAAGTTACCTATTTTGAGTTTTTTTCTTCTCTTTTTCTTCCCCTTTACATATCTCTTCGTATTCAGTTCTGAGACCCCTTTGGGATGTGAGTTGAAGGAAGCTTCTTTTTGAACAACTTTCTGTAAGGTGTATTATGCATGTTGTACATGCAACAGAGATAAGGTTCATTCCCTTTTAGTTGAATACTCCCGCAGAGGAAAGAAAATGTTATTATAGAGGATCATGGAGAAAGAAAGCATTCAAAGTTTCTCAACGAAAGTTGTAAAAATATGTGTAAATATATATACACAAAGTATGGATCTGTGTATAGCTTGTAGCAAGCAGATGTAAACCTGCCTTTCAGGCTTCAAACGCAAGTTTAATGGAAACAAAGTTTGGGTCTTGAGGAATCGTTGTGTGCGTTTTAACTTAACTGGAGGTTAGAGACAGTATCGGATGAAATTTAAAAATAAGTTCACACATTGTGGAAACTAGTTTGTAGCAAGTGCTCAATAGAAGATGCTCAATTTTTTGTAGCTCACGCACACGTATGTATGTATTACTTTGCTTTTAACCTTCCAAACTTCCTCATTTCCATTTCTGTAAGATACAATAAATACTTGGCTATATGGTTTAAAGTTTAGCCTTTGAAGTCACATATGCACAACAAACGATTTTTACTTCTTGTGAATATCACAAATTTATTTCATTACCCCAATTTTATGAGTTCTATTTAAATCCCTTGGATAGTAATATTTTCCTGTGTAAAGTAAAGACTAAGAGGTAGAGTAATAAGTTTTAATGATAAATAACTAGAATTCAGATTATGTAACCACATACAATAATTTTGGTTTTCAACTGAGAAAAATCTTACTACAATAAATACATATGTACTTTCCATTCGGTTCAGAGCACCTTGAAGCCTCCGTCTACTAAAGAAAATACGTTAAACAAATATATACAACCACTTCAATTCAAAATCATCCCTTCGGCAAACAAAATGCATTCACTGCATTGCATCCATTCTCCACTTGAAAAGGGGGCTCTATTCAAATCGTACAGAGCTCAAGCAAGCTCAATCTATTTTTCACGAATGGATGATCAAAGCGGATGCAAACGGGTTGTGTATCACTATCACTGCAGCCCAAAGTGTGACTTGCTCGGAAGAAACGGTGCATCATGTTCATGATGATGATCATCATCATCATCAACATCATCATCATGAAACTCGTAGCATGTACATAATATGAAAATGTCACACAAAAAACACGTACAAACTGTGTATTGCTGTATATCACGTTACTCCATCAAATTGACTTTTCTTTGTACAACATAATGTAAATCAAGTATATACTACCTCCGTGTGTATGCATAATACAAGGTTTTCCTCCAAATAAAATTTCTTGCATGTATGCTTCGTCTTCTTCTTTTGATACCAACAAACTTTCTCCTCTTTTTTTATTTGTCGAGACAAGGACACAAAAAGTCCGTAATATTCACAACACGACACGAAACAGCATGCTTACATCCAGGCAGGCTCACTCTCCATCTCACAGTTTATATTGCTGGCATGGGACATCGTAAAAGGTAACGACAGAGACGTCGACGACGCCAAGAAATAAGGGGCTACATGTGATGGCTCTTCATATCTTCATGCACGCATACAATACTTTTTTTTAGCTATTTCATTCCCGTTTCTTCCATTTCATGTATGTTTGGTGTTCCTCCTGCGGAGAAAGTGCATTTTTGGTCATATTATGCATGCCTGCAACTGCCTCACATTAGATTATCCATCACTAGACTGCAGAGAAAATAGATGACAACTGAGGACAATATAATATTTCTAAGCGTGTAGAAAATGAAAGTGAGGGAATGATCGCTGAGAGAGCCAAAACCAAGAGTATACTCTATTTTTGCCCTTCACAATACAATCACAATGTCTGTTAAAGGTGAAAAGAAGGAGAGTAAATTTATCTTGTATAGTTACACACGAGACAAAAAAAAAATCGTATCACATTTTCATGTACATGTATAAAAAATATTTGTAGATTGTACGTAGATGGCTTCTTGCTGTGAGCAGAGCGTGTACTCTTTTCCATTCTGTTCTCCTTTGCATTCCATTTCATTCATTTTGGTGTATTATTACATGGTACGCTACTCGTATGTACATATTCCCTTGACACTGCTTCCTCCTTTTACTGCGTATAATTTGAACTTGTTGTCTTGTAAAGAATCTCTCTCCATTATTCTTCAACTCACTCTCTCCTTTTCTCCATTTTCGTGGTTTCCAGTTTACTGCATCCTGCGTACCTCACTCAACCACAACAAATAATATGAATTAAATGGAAGGGTAGTGAAGTGCGTGTCTTGTGTTCTTGTATTTCTCTTTCCAACGCACATTACTTTGTAAAGAGAGAGCTTCTTTTAATATCCTTTATGGGAGGGACTTCTTATATAGCATAATATAGCATATTGTATTGACATCATGACATAACGTCTTCGTCGCATCGCTGTTGCCTTTATTGTGACTTTAACCATACATATATCTTTGTAACTTGAAATTGACAAGGGATGCATATGCAGTCAAAAGTGAAACATACTGCAGCTGCACTTTCTAAGAAGCAGCCGTTATCTTTGCCAACAGCCAACAGTATTATCTATACTGCATTATCTTGTCATTCCTTTGGATATAGCTAACCTCAGACTGCCCTTTCTTTATATTCTTCAAACTGCTCTAGCTCTATCCAACGTGAAGGACTTTTGGAAGGGTGAAAGAGAATTTTTTGTATCATACTGCAATTTCCTTTGGCACAAGCTCGTTGTTACGCTTTAGATACTATACTCCAACATTTTCATGCTTATAAACTTTTTGATGATACGCTAGTAACTACTAAGAAAAACCACATCAATACCATGATCATTCCCTTCTTTCTACTGCTCATATTTCATTACTACTTTGCTGTTTCATACAGTACAGTATTGACAACATGCTCACATAAATCAGCATTTAAGCCTGGGTAAATCATACAAATATGAGAAGTAATAGGAATATCAAAATCCCGTTAAACAGCTCCCTTCAAAGTTAAACGTTGAGGGTTGTTGTAAAAGTCAAAATGGAAATATTTTCTCGTTATTTACTCAGGCAGATTATGACCAAAATAATGATATTTGTGATAGCAATCCAATGTTTGCATATACCCAGTTACGCCTTTGAGAGATCAAAGAAGTGGATATTTACAAGTAATCTATTTGATATACACTAATGTAGCATGCTAAATTCATGCCTGCCTTAATACATTTATGAGGCTGTCTCTCAGCGCATACTATATATACTGTCACATTTATTTGCATACCAATAGTTTTTACCCCGTTTGTTTGCTGATGAAAGAAGAGCCCGATGTTAAATCACCTACGAAGAATGCCAAATGGACCAAAAGCCTGTTCATTTTGTCAACCATATAATCTCCCTGAGTCTGATATGGTGATGGACGTGAACTATATATATACTGCTGCTACTAATCTGACTTCCAAACTGTTTAAAGATTTACGGAGTAGAATAGAGCAATGTCCTGAGGTGTTTCGCCGAATTGAAGAGTGTGTGAGTTTTTGTCGAATGCTATCGCACAGAAAATTATTTGATTTTCATGTGCGTTACTAAAGCCATGAGTTAAGCCTCGAAAATGCTTTTGAAGTTCACTTATTCCAAGGGTATTCATATCAGAAATCCGACTTTTAGAGGTTGATGATGATCACAATACATACACTAAGAATTTAATGCCCTTTTTTATATTGACTTCCGACAATTGGAATTACTTAATTTCAAAGAATTTGCTAGTCGTTACTAACAAACGGAAAACTCATTAAAAACTTGAAACACTCGTCCATAGTTTCCAACAACTTTTTGCGACTTTCTGACATTTGACAACAGTGAGAAAGGTTGGAGAAGAGGAGGTAAAAAGGCATGGAAATTGTCATCAAATATTTTATCCGTTTTAGTAGTACTCACAAACACAGTAGTTGTAACACACAAGTTTCTCCTTTTATACCCAAAATTCAGCCGTAAAAACCGTTTGCTTATAATACATGCATACTTTTGTATATATAGTCCTCCGATTGATCTGAATTTAATGAGGTTTTTTCCTGACCAACTAAAACCAAAATGTACATGAATGCTCAAACTTGTGGAGGCCTATGGGGTATAGGAAAAGAATAGAAGTAAAAGCACCGATTACATCAAAAAGTCTGCAAAAACACACTGTATAACTACACTGATATCAAACATAGTCAACTTTACTTTCTCCACAGCAATCATCCATATTTTTCCCTCAGTTAAAGACTCATACAAGTTTTCTTTCTTTCTTTACGCAATCTATTTCCATTTCTCATCGTCATCATCAACAACGTCGTTTTGTATGAGTTCTATCTCGAAAATTAGTATAAAAAAGTTAGTTTTGAGCTTCATTCATTCACTCACTTTAGTACTCTTCATGTTCTTTTTAGCCTGGCTACTGGAAGATCTCTACTCACTCTCATCGTCAGTAACTTAGTTCTGGTGGAGATCTTAAAGTTTAAAGTTTTAACCTTTTGATAAGACTCGTAAAAAGATCTTTCTCAAACATTTCCCATTACCTCTGTCCTAAACTGTCACATTACGATCTTCAGAGAGAATAAGAAAGCGAAGGCCGAGTAGTGACTATAGTGAGTAGTGGAAGAGGCGGTACTGTGGTATAGTGTACTAGATATATTTTACAATGCAGTTATAGCATTAGCAAAATCAAATCATTGTGATGTTGGATCCCTGATATTATGTATGTTTCCGCACTGTGCGAAAAAGAGCCACTACCACCATCCCATCACTTGTGAGCAAATATGCATGCAATAATGTACGAAAAGCCAAATGTTTTGTAATGTATAATGTAGTACAGGGTCTTTTACAAAGGGAAAGAGGAAGCACATGAGCAAAAGGAGGTTTGCCAAATCTGTTAGTGAAAAGTGAAAATACAGACTAAAAACTTTTGGTTTTCATGTACTTCTTTTTCTCTCAACATTTGCGTCTCACCAAAGTATCTCTCTACAAATAGCCTAGCCTAGCATGACCATACAATTTGTAGAGATACCCTGTTCTTCCTATTCCTACACATCCCCTCCAAAAAAGGTTGGTTGGCTCACTCATGTCATGTCTAATTTTATTTTAACTAAGCTAAAAACAGTGATCTGCATCATGAGTTTTATTCCAGTTGAGCAAAGAAAAACTTTTTCCCTTGCTTTGCTACTTGCTAACTAGCCAAATATACTATTTCCACGCACACCAACACACACAGACACACACAAACTGACGGTCTGTAACTTTGCGTTAGTAAGATCAGTTACAACAAAAACCAAACAACTTGTTCCCACTTAAACCACTACTTTCACTTGTACCACTCCCTACATCGTTGAAAAATGTATAAGCGACAAGGACGAAGTCAACCATGTCCACCAGTTGTCCCACTCCTTATTATCTCATCGTCTCCCCATCTTCATTCCATTAACTAAACATATGAAATTAGGTAATTGCAACTTGCAATAGTAAAACCAGCAAGTAAAAGTATCCCTAAAATCAAAAAAGGAGGTTTCAGGAAAAAAATATCGGTTTGCTTCTACTACTGCGTATATGTATCTTGTTTGTACCTTGATATTGCAGTTGGTTGGAAATGTTGTTTTTGTACTCATGCACCATCGTTATCTAATTCCATTCCACTCGAGCTGAAACTCTCCAACAGCATGTTACTACTACTACTACTACTTACTCAACTATACTCTCATTTCTGATGGGAACTCTCAGGTTTCACTTAGATTCTTATCAGATTGTCCTTCCTTTTTACAACGACCATTCAATGAAAGTGCTTACGCAGTACATCTTCTACTATACTATGCAAGCTGTTGTTGATGGCTGGAGAAAAGAAAGGGAGAAGGTTTCAACAGCATTCACCACTTACTGTTCTCCTATATAGATGAAATGAAAAGGAGATGTACGTGCTTAAATAAACACATGTAACGGAGAGTAAAGTACATACCTATACATATAGAGCTCATTCAATTCTTTTCAAATTAGAGGAAAAGGGACTCTGAACAAGTGATGGTTGATGATGGTACACACACGAACTTCGGACTACATAGTACATTATACTGATTAGCTTGGAAAACGAATGCCAGGAATAACAAGCAAAAGTGGGGTAAGCGATGGCAATGTGGAGAAAATATATCAAAATTCTCTGGCATTTGATCATTTCACTTTTCTTTTTGTTGTCTAGTTTGTGCAACTGCATGACAAATAGAAAAACTTCGTTATGTGTCCTACAACTCGCTAAATACTGCGTTTCGTTATCAGGCGTAGTGACGACCTTTAGATCTACAAAAACAGGATGAAAGCCTTCTGTATTTTTCAGTGCTCAATTTCAGTACACACAATTGGAAATGTTACAAAATCGTATGAAGTATATAGAAATTTTATAATCCTCATAATTGGACTGATTTTGATTGGTCTAACTGGTAGTGAGTTCCATAATACTTTTAAATATTAAAGACGAGTAGAATGCACCAATTTCAGACTTCAATGCTATTTTTCGTTTTAAATTCGTAGGCTGAATAGGAGCTATTTTTATACCCTAATTGGCAACATCAAACGCAAAAGGAGGTTGGATTATTATTTCCATGCATTTTTGCACAATTTAGAAGCAATAACTTCTAAGGATACGTATCTATATGCGTTTTAAATACATATTTTAAAATGATACCCAAGCGGATAAATTCATTGGTCGATTTAAGAAAAGAAATGCGAACAAAACCATTTTATTCAAAATGCCCCGAATATACTTGAATGGACGAGTTGCGTTTATGCTACACTTGCTACTTTCATCAGTTCTACAAAGTTACAGCTTTAAAATCTTGTTGTTGCATGATACATACGTACGTCCGTACGAACATTCATTAATGAAAGCATAAAAGTGCATTTGAAAGTCATTGAAATGACATTTGGAACTGTCAGCAACTTCAAGGAAAAAGTGCTTTTAATATTGCGTAGTATATGCTTCATTTGGGTTACTTTGGCCCCGTCAATCAACGCGATAAGTATACAAAAGGAAAGTCGGTTATTGTTCCAATTAAAATGTGATCCCGGTGTGAAAGGCTAATTCGGATACATTGACAACCGAGAACCCATAATTATACATCAACGTCAATTAAAATGAGCACTAATAGTACAATATAACCTCATTTTTTTTTAACTCGGCAGTTAAACCGGCAGTCCCCAATGTCTAACTCTTGTGGAAACATTACGTCATGCTTTAAACTTTTTCTTAGGTTATGCGAATGTATGCCTTGTTTGGTTTAGTTGTCTCAATTATTCATATATATGGAGTCCGCAAAAATATTATATTTCGTGAATTCAATTTAGAAAGTACAAACAATATAAATTCATGTTATTTCCCGTGGTGTGTTCAAACTGAGCACTGCATGACATTACGAACGGTGTCGCAAGTTGTAAAGAAACCACCTGCTAATACGAAGCAAAATTATATTATAAAAATATGCCTACACAAAATATTGTATAAAACATAAGGACGCACAACACGACAATATCTAATTGACGAATCGAATTGGAGTCACATATATACGCACAAAGAAAGCTCAGTGTTAGTTTGCGTATATAAACTCCTAAATGATTATTGTGTTCAAATTTTTATACATTATGTATCCAGTTGAAGAGATGGGCAAATCGAAACCAAACAAAGCAAAAACGAATATAAGGTTGAATTTCTTTTGTTTAAGTAAATTACCTACCTACCGTCAGCCACAAAAATCGATTTCAGTGAAACGAATATTTAACAACTCATGCAATTGTTTGATTTCTACAAAAACCTTTATTTGATGGTTTCACAAGCAAACATGATTTTCGCATGTAATGATTGGTTAACCAAAAGCGTTTTCAGAATGCATGCACATAAAACGTAACCACAAATCACGTTGCAATTTTTTTCGAGTATCGAGAAAGCACTAAAATCAGTGTTTTACAAACTGATCGTGCTCACCAAACAAAAAGAAAAGTTACTATTTTTGCTAGCCGCTCATATTTCCGGGTTACGATCTATCCCAAATTAAATATAAGGGAGCAAGTTTTAGTTCTCCTACATTTTTTTTGATAGCTTGATCGTGTGTCTGATACAGATTTTGAGATAAAAATCCAGTTTTTTTGAACCCGTCACGACATCGACGATTCAATTTTAATTTCACGTGACCAAAGTTTCCAACTTTATCCCAACCTTAATTAAATACGTATATGTATGACTACAGGACCGACGTGATGCAAAATATTACCATTACCACAAGAGAAAATGATTTGCTACTATTTGCGACAGGTGATTGAAATCGAGTAGATTCTTTCACCGATAAAAAAAAAGTAAATTCGCCATGCAAGCCTTCGCAGGAAATTTGCAGTGCCATCCCTGCCTCACCACACAACTGTGCTGTCATTTATGAAAGTGGCTTTGACAATGTAAGTATGTGCGTCATTGAATTACGATAATTGGAGCTCTTACTGACTTTCCTATGTAACACAATATTACTATGGATCGTTGTTACTCATTACCCGCTAATGGTCTCTTTTCATTGAGAGTCATTGCTTGTCATCACATGTTTTTATGTGAGTATTGATTCATTCAATTACAAATGTGTGCGTGAATTGGCAATTTGAATTACATTTACAAAAGCTGTAATTGATCGTTTGTCAACAAATCATGAAACTCAACTCATCCATTTTTTATGGACAACTCAAACCCTACGAAAGGCTGCTGCAAGAACGTCCATATGTATTTTTTTATATAGTAGCTCACTTGTAAACGTCATTCGTTATTTGAGAACGTGGACGTATTATACACATTGTGAGTTGTAAAGAAAAAAATATGGTATTATCGACATCGGTAACAACATAAAAGTGAAACAAAAACCAAGCCAAGCTAGTTATAAAAATAAAAAGAATATAAAAGTACAAGCCTCAATTTCTTTCCATCGAAAGAACATTATGTCGTACATTAAGGAGGGTTCCTCCTACTCAATTTTGTATCAAATTGTCTTGTCATATATAGTTTTGGTCTGTTTGCCATTGCTATTATGAAGTATTATATTTCCATAATGTCGCAAAAGAGGTGATATCAGATTTCATATTGTGATACATGGTTTTGTTTAACAAAAGTGGCGAATCATATATAGATACATGATATTATATACTCAAAGTATAAGAGCAAAAGCCACTCTCCCCTTGCATTCTTTTCCCATTATTTCCCCTTTCTCTTCAATTTTCACAGAAAAAAAAATCTTCAAAGAAATTCGAAGTATGTTGCATCGTAACGGATGTCAAATCATCCCCATCCATACTGTCACAGCTCAAAAAACCTTCTCATTTCATTGGTAATGTGAACAAAGATAACTTCAACAGTCCGTATTATTCTCTAGTCGATGCACATTACATATCACATCGTTGCATCTCTTCTTGTAATGTAACGAAGACGAAGAGCAGCAGCTCAATCCGAAAGTCTTTGAGGCAGATTTCTTCCCTTTTCTGTTCAGCTTCACCAAACCAAGTCAGAAGAGCATTCTTTTGCTCTCCCCTTGTTTTGGAAAAAATGCCTCAAAGAAATAAGTGGGATTCAAGTGCATAGCAGGCTCTATACCCAAAGCCGTAATTAGTTCTTCAATATGAAGCACAACAAAGAATATATTATAGAGACACACTGGCTGATTTCAAAGTTACAAGTGGTCTCAGCACTTAAATCAAACGACATTTTATATTATGTACCTATTTTTCAACAAAATTCAACTAAAGCAACTTCCAAAAAATGTTTAGGGTACATTTTTAGAAGATAATAGGTCAAAAAGCATTTACACTTACACCCTACATTATTTAATGGTTTTATGTAGGTATCTGGTTGTGTAAGCTTGACTGGATCCTGAATCGTCTCTTCTATTTTATTTAAATACATTGTCTTTCTCTTTAAGCCATTTATAAAGGGTAAATTTTCACTCGTCACATTCGCAATACTTTTTCATATTTTTTTGACAATTCAAATGAACAACAACTGCAACATCATAAACAATTCATTTCCACTTTTTCTTTTCTGCTATTGCCCAAATTTTTATCATTTGAACTGAACATTAACCAAAAGCCTATGTGAGCCAACAGCCAAAACTGTCCAGCCATTCTGGAAAAATAATTGCGTTCTTGTGTAACTAAAAAAGCAAATAACATCATGAATATCCCCCAACTTTTCCATGAATTATAACTCCCTTTAGCACAATAACAATAACAACGAGGGAGAGTGAGAAAAAGAGAAAACATTTGAAACATAACTCAAATAAAATGAAAAAATAACTCCACACTTACACAAATAATTGAGTTGTGTTTTGTACAATTTGTGTATGATGCATTCCCTTTTTATTACTCCAGAAGAGTACACAAGTAAGCATGGAAATGGACACATGCGAGTTTTGGATTCTATGTCTCGGAAAAGTTGCAAACTTTATGGGAATATTTAGACAGAGAGAAAATTTATTTATAATCTCTGGTGTCGCCAGTATGTGAACCGTGCAATGGCTACTATTTGATGACACACGTTTGCATAACCTTTGTGTAATTTTGTTTGTCGCCACCAGAAGCAGCTGCAACGGTGAAATCAAATAAGAATTATCACCCGTTTTGGCACTATTTTTATATGTAGATCATAATCACCATATTATTCTTTATTTTACCTTCAAATCTTGAATGCATTTCGATAGATATGTATGTACATGATAAAAAGAATTGCGACTGGTTTGGTTTACATACATGTGTCATCTTATTATAGCATCTTCCTATGCCAAAGCCAAGAAGCATATAGATCGTATAAAAAAACAATCTTGTACAACGGAATGCATACGGAAAGTAAAAAAAACGGACATGAAGGGAAGAAATTTGAAATCTAGGTCACTGAGCAATTATTACAAAGATGGTGGAGCGCGGCGCAAGTGGGTCTCTCTGGTCGTGATGTTTATACACGTCGTTGAAAAATGAAGTTGTCTCGCATCTACAAATACCAGCCCTACCACCACCACCAACAAAATAGGAAAAGCGGCGTATAGTAATCATAACATAACATTGTCCCCTCCGCTTCCTCTTTCTGACTGTGTCGTGCTTTCTCTTGGAGCTCAAAACACTTTATAGTCTTCCAGAGTCCCTTATTTTCCTCAAGCTATTCAGATTTTGTGTATGCATTAGCATATAGTAGCATCGGGTCGGGTAGTAGTATGCCAATGATGGTGATGTGGTGCATAATATTCTTTGTATTTTGTTGTATTGTATAATAGTATACCAAAACTACACATTTACACATTTAAGGACATACCCGTGCACACACTCACGTATGTGAATGATAATGATATGATGGTGATGGTACATGAATGGATGTAATTTTCTTGGAGATAGAAAAGTCACATTCATAAGAAATGAACTTTTTGAAATGATCACTTACTGGTATTCTTATTCATACACATGTGCACATAAAATATCCTGATATTTTTGCTGCCAGAGCCAGCAAACCAAAACGGCTGCGGCCTTCAATATACTATACCTCTTTGTCCGCCCTGCCACACATTTTTTTATTCCATTTCGTTTCCCTAATACCGTGTTTTAGTTTTAATATATAGAAGGATATTTGGAGAACAGAAGGCCATTATTAGGCGTAAAAGGAATATTAGTTTAAGGGAAGAGCATAAAGCAGATGATGATCCAAGGGAAGGAAAGCAAGAGGAAGATGATTCTGATGTGGAGGAACGGGCGACTTTAAACAAGGCTGGAGGCCGTCCAAACCATGATTTGCTGCTTGAGTGAAACCCAGCAGTAGTAGCAGTGCTTCTGGCGGCTACATCAGTGAGTTTGGATGAATCTCTGTGGTGTCCCAAGGATGCGATTTCATACTTTCGTATGATACGATCCGCCATTTTTTATTTTTTGCATATATATAGAATTATTATGTGACACAAAGTAACCAAAGGCAGTGGCAGGGCATGTACAGCTAGCGTCAGCAAGAAATAGCAACACTACTCCTTGGCCGAGTCGAGGAGAAAACTCATGAAAAATAAAGGAGAGAGCTTTATGTAGTTTCTTTAAAAAAAATAAAACCTTCAACTGTAAGTACCACACCGCATGAGCATACAAGATTATTATGAGTAGTAGTACTTCATATTTATAATCGCAACACAACAAAAAATGGAATGTAATGTCAGCTAGATATACTACGAAGGAAGAACAGGCTCAATGCAAGCCAGCCCTTGTTTAAAATGTGCCGTTTGAAAAACACATTTTGCTCCTTTCTCGACATTTCAACCTGCAAGCAATACAATATATGATGATCACAGTGATGAAGAGTTAGTGCGGATGAACATTGTACACGTGTGTTCTGCTACTACCATGCAATGATGCTCCATATTTCGCTTCCCTTGTTTCACTTTCCCTCAGTGAAAGTACCAACTCAGGCTCATGAAATATACTTTTGATGTGAACCGCATGCTGGCACATTTATGAACCCATGAGGTCCTCCACCCAATTTCTTGTGAGCATTAGATTACATTTCATCCTTTATTCCAAAAAGAAGGACACACTGCAATGCACTATCAAACGTTGTCCAAAAAACAGAGATAGTAGTAGTGCGACCGTCATATGCATTCATATGATATGCACGCATGGGTTATCTGGGACAATATATACAATATGGATATGTGCATGATGAATACATAAGCAAGGAGCACATGTGGATTTCCCCTACATAATATTTGATATTGTGAAGTCTTCACTGAAGAGTGAAAGCATTATCATGCAGAAAGAAATAAGAAAGAGTCATATCCGCTTGATCGTCATCATCATCATCATCTTCTTCTTCATGGGATGAGCATGGGATGGAAATAAGGATGATGAAGATGATGATGATGATGATGATACATAATATGGAAACGAAAGGATGGCGCGGACGGAACAAGAAAAAGAATAAGATTTTGCTTTTATCTTACCCCCACATCGCATATCCCCTTCAGCTCAAACTTTTGTATTATAAAAGCCTCCAATTTTCTATTCTACATCATATTTGTATACCTGAAAGAAAAACTGTTCATGAATAGGACATATGTATCTATATATATGTATGTATACCAAGAACGCTGCCTAAGAATCCCATATTATCCCTATATTATTTTTAGGTATGTAAAATAAAAGTGAAGTAGTTTACATACATCGTACCTACAATCTTTAAGAAAGAAAAGAGGTAGCAGTATATATATTTTCATTTTTTGAGATGAAAATATTACAAGCAATTGCTGAGAACGCCTATGGCACTTTTCCCTTTTCTGCATAAAATATATTTCCTACTTTTGCTTAGTACACAAATGGCTAAGCACTACCTACGTCAACCACAATAATATAGCTACTAATACACGTTTTTGCAATGAAGAATTTTCCTCCTCTACCATACCTACTTATTCCGGCGAAGACCCAACTACCTAATAATATATTCATTGTCATGTCCATACCCTTCTTTCTTCGTGCTCATGTAAATCATCAACATCAATGCGTCGGTGGCCTGAATTTCTCATTGACGTGACCACTACATAGAAGATTGACGAGAGGATAGGATCAATGTCTATCTAAAAATAATATTGCTATTACTTCTCCCTACCTGACTCAAGTTGATCTGAAGCGCCTCTCTATCTTCATTTCAGAGAATATAATATGTAACGATAACATATGCATAGACCTGATCTGATCCCGACCGGAGGCAAAACTTTGATAGAACATTCAAACTTCCAAACCGATAAGCTCATATCCTGTATCTGTATGCGTTTCTCATTTTCAAATATAAATATTTTTGTTCCGAAATTATGCTTGTTTGTGTTTATGTAGTTCATTCTTGCAATATCCTCTTTTTCTGGCTTCTACGTGAGAATCGATCTGTTTTTACTCATATTATGTAAGCACAGAAAAAACAGCTCAAAATTCAATACGTATTCATGGAGGCATTCAACCAATCATTTTTATCTTTGTGAGCATATACTTTTGAAAGTAAAGAACATTAGAAAAATATAAATGTTGTATCAAGGAGAAGAAACTTTTCCTTCATCGCATTAACCGTTTACTTGACCAACTTTTCCCTTTTATAATGTAAAATGTGAAAGGAAATTCATTCTAAAAAACTATTCCTGGAAAAATGTTCATTTTTAATCTTATTTTAGCAACCAAACCTTCTTTTGAAAATTATTCTAGGAAATTTGTTCTAGTTAACTCCCACATAAATTTACTTTCTTCAATTCAGTATATATAGTGTAGCATCATTATCATTATGCATTTTAAGTCTGATGTATTATGCGGCTTCTCATTTCTTAATTCCTCAGGTTCTCTCATTTCTCCCGGGAAATGTCTGTGTATAGCGTACAAACTGTTATCTTTACATTATATAGACTTTGAATGGGACATTTCCCTGATAATTCAGAACTCAACAAAGTCTATTACATGGAATGAAACATCTGCCACTCCTCCCATGAATGCTTTCATTGAGTATTACATAACACATCCCAATCAAGCTTATTCCCAACAACCAAAAAACTTGAGTTGTGTGAGCGGATCTCAAGGTGTGTAGCATAACGAGCTCATGAATACATCGCTAATGATTACATATTTACTTCATGTGGGGTGGTGGTGGTGGTGTTCTTGTGATCAAACAAAAGTTTCATTTCCTACATTTTTGTTCTTTTTATCTCTCTATACATAGTTCATTTTGCTTTATTTCGTTATTGTTGCATCCTACTGCACTCCCTTATTTAATAGACTGCCACAAAATGCACTGAAGACTTAATAAATCTTGTGAAGGTGGGCATAATAAGCCAGATGCGTTCAGTTCAATCTCCTTTGTTCGTATATATTCCATTTCACAAACAAAACTCCCACATTTCATAGGGAGGATAAAGCCTAAAACAAAAGCTCCTTATATATATATATACTTGGGGAAAGCAGACAATAATCTGTAATAATGAAGTCAGTCAAGCGAACGAGTTGCAACACACACGTGCATTGGATTGGAATATACATCAGACATTTCATATTATGAATATACATATGTATGTATATATATCCCTCCTACAACATAACATGACGACAACATTTGCTCCCATAATCAAAATTGTATCGCTGTGTTTATCCTTCCTGGAGCTCCAACTTTCTCCGTGTTTTTGTTACTTGTTTTGTTTTTGTACGAGAGACAAGAGTGTTTTCCCCGGCAGAAAGCTAGAGTGTATGTTTGCGTAATAAGTACATATAATATTAAGTAATATGCAACATTTTGCATTTTATATGTATTGATGACTGCGTACAGAAGGGGTTGCTCACAAAATTATTATTATTACCGTTATTATTACGGCTTTTACTGTTATTATTACAAAGGAACGCATGAATGAGAGAGAGAATGGAATGCGGTGGTAGTCGTAGACGTAGTCTGTTATAGGTATAGAGAAGGTAAGTGGTATAGTGGGAAAAGAAAATTTTATATACATCCACTTTATTTCCTTTATTGCTGCATGCTCATCCCTATTTCCTCTCTCCATTAGAATGTACGTATAAGACAGTGTATTCTCATTCTTTCATTCTCATCTTAATGGAAAGGAATCGTCCTCTTGGTAGTATGCAAATAACAAGAACATTTTCACTTGAAAATATCAAATATTACACTGCGCTACATGCCATCATCATCATCATCAGATCAAATGGCTTCTGCTGAAGAGAGAGAGAGAGATACAAACATTACAAACTGTTTGTGTGTG
The DNA here is from genome assembly GCA_964034955.1 of Orchesella flavescens. NCBI lineage: Eukaryota > Metazoa > Arthropoda > Collembola > Entomobryomorpha > Orchesellidae > Orchesella > Orchesella flavescens. The sequence continues at coordinate 11,845,789 of OZ035957.1, forward strand.
TCTTCTTCCCTTGTGACGCCCACTAATATTATCTTTCTCTCTCAAACTCCAACTCACTCCCACATGGTACTGTACGTACTTACGTAAGTAAGTAAGTATGCATGGACGTAGCTCTAGCTCTCACACACTTCAAACTTTTAGTTTATTCTTTGCGTTTTTGTGTGAAGTTTTTCTCAGTACTATTATTATCATCGTACATGCATACATAAAAGAGAAAAGTTACAAATGCATATGGAAATGTGGACATAATATTCTACAATGTATGATCATCATCATACCAGTGGTAATAATAATAATATGCAGTTTTTTGCTCATAAGCTCAAAAACTCGCTATCTCATCTGGTTTGCTTTGTCATGTACTCGAACCTACAACCTACACTACCAAACACTCTTTGGCTGAACTGATGCTGACTGCTATAATGATGTTTTATGGGTAATACAGACACTACCAAGAGTGCTAGTCTAAGCTTTTACTTGCAATTTTCAACATCCGCTTTTCATTCACTTTCACCAGACCAGGCTCAAGCCTATATACAAAGGATGTATTTTCCACTGTTTTTTAAAGATATGAAATATGTATATATATACCAAAGTAAAAACAGAAATGAGGAAATTCAAATATCAGTATAAAGTAAAGTAAGACAAAAAAAATTGAAAGTGAAACTTTCCGCTGAGACTAATAATAAAAGTGAATTCATAATATCCATACGTTTTGCTTTTTTGCTTCCTCTTCACTTCTCTTCTTCTCTCATTTAATGTTTCATTTGAATGGGCTGAAGAAATAGGCAGAGTGTTAAATACATTGGGAGAGAATAAATGAAAACCGGAATGACTTCACTTTTTTGCATGTAGATAGATAGATACATGGATTTTCTTTGTGAAAGTGGATGTAGTAGTAGGTTGGGTTGGGTAAAATCACTTTTTTGTATTATGCATGAATGCACAAAAACGGAACATTAGAATGCAATCATTGGAAAAAGTTTTATTTTTAAAATTGCTGCAATGCAAAATTATTTTGTGGAGCTAGCTGCGTGCAGCCTCGTTACATTTAGTTTACACAAGAAAACTTTTCCAATGGAGTAATTTTAGGGGAAATCCTAAAAGGAAAGTAAATTATGTAGTATGCAGAGTTTTCAAGTGCTTTTCTTCTTGATGATAATTACAATGAGAATGGGAAAGGCTTCAAATATATTATTGTTCATGATTGTGCTTCAAGTTGAATGTTGAATCAAAATCTTGACTTTTTTAGTGTTCTCGGAAAATTATACAGACAGATTTGAACTATGATGATGTAGTGCCATAATAAATACAGAAAGTTGCACACAATATAGTAATTGGAATTGGGTGAATATAGTGAATGACAAACTATTTTGCTTCGTGGAAGCAAATTTTATGCAACTTAAATATTGTATTCCTTCTTCCAAAAGTAACTGCGAATTCGGTAGGCTAAAACTATATCCTTTATTACCCACCAGTTGTAAAATATTTAGCAATAAATTTAAACAATTAAAATCTTCCATGAAACCAAAGTGCTGTTGTGAAATTAATTTAGCAAAAAAAATTCCCTGTATTCTACAATATAACCCTGTAACAATACAATTTATGCTACTAAATTATGTTTTTCCTGCTTAAATTACACTCTTCAATACAAAAAGAAAAGTTATATAACAAATTCAACTGAACCAAACTAAAAATGCATATAAAAGCAAAAATTTAAGAATGACATGTATTGATTTGCTTTCTTTCACAACAATCTCAAAAACTACAACAGATCCATTTGAGTCCCGTTTCGTTCTTATGTTCCCATGTTTCGAAGGGCGCCTGCTGTTACGCTACAACTCTTTGACAAGTGAATTTGGGATTTTACATCACGCGACAACGACAACCAACCCAGACACCCGTCGTACCGTTAGGAAATGGGCTGGGGATTATGAATATGGAATTTCCGTACCATACGCTTTTAGACCAAACCACCACTTCAAACTCCATATAATTTTTAAAAAATATTCAATGTTCCATGCTGTTACTTTATGTTTATTTTGCTTGTAGCATTTCCTATTGCCACTTGCTACAAAACTTGATACATATTATTTCTCTACTCCATGCTGTTTATGTATTTAGGTACTTAACGTTTTTATTCTGCAAGTAAAAAAAGTCGTTCGGTAAAGCTTCAGCTGACATAATTCCATTACTTCATATTTTTTAAAGAAAGTAAAAGTTAACACTCTCCAAAGAGGATTAAGTATTTCTTTCATAATATTATGCATGTATGATGATGCGGTGTCTAGTAAATATTCATAAATATTGCTTCTTTCTACGCAAAATGCTCTCTTTCGTATCCTATATACTTACTTGGCAAGTTTTTCGATACACTCAGCAGTCACTGAATTTTAGACAGTTTTCTATAAAAACCCGATTATCCAATCTGAGTTGAAAACTGCGAAGCAGCAAAAGATTCAATCTTTTTGCTATTCCATGTCAACGTCAACAAACGTGTGCTTACGTGTCGAGTTTCACACATACTTTCAGGAAAATACAGAGCTCCATTTATTAACGCAGACTTACTCTCAACAGATATGAAGACAACATATATACATATTTGAGAGAGTGGGAGTAAGTGAAAATGTTACAAAGTGGAGAGACCATATAAGTTTTGTTATTGCAAATCAGAATTTTGTGAGCACAAATGAATGCTCTCTCTTTCCTTTCACTTGTCGTCACTAATTCCTCGCGTTAGAAAGCGAAATGGAATGGGAAAATATAATTCACATACGATCAACATGACCTACAACAAGCCTCGTCTCCTGAAGGTAGACGATGAATATTCAATCCTGGAAGTATGTATTGCATAGAATAATAATTTTATACGTATCTTGGGACTTGCAGAAACCCACAACCAAACCATCTCGTTAGAGATCCTTGGTTTTGATTCGTGGAAGAGTGAGTCGACAGGCTTTATCATTATTTCACCGGTCAATAGGATTTGCTTTATGCTTTATATATGTAAACTACAAAAAAAAACTGCGAAAACTGTGCGAATACACACACACACTTTAATAATATAGCACTGGTTTATAAATCAGAAGGCGCAGACCAACAAACTATATAAGTACATATGAAAGTTTATTTATATAAAAAAATCTGTCTGCCTCTCCGTGGTGCCTAGCTCATATTATATATACCCACACATATAAGTTTATAATGAAGTTGAGAAACATGTAAAACTAGGTTTACGAGAGAGCATTTGACCAAAGTGACCACGTCAGAGCCGAGTTGGAAATTTTTTGTTTAGGTAGACGTAGAGTGGGAAAATGTAAGCGCACGTAAAAGCTCAAACATATTTTCGAGTAATGCTGTTCTGGAAATCATAAAAAAAGTTGGTTTGAGTCTCCATTATTCCATCCATTTCATCTTTCTGTCAGTCCATTTTCCTTGAAATATAGGTACTGTATCAACAACAAAAGTGTATCCTATAAAGAGTAGTGGAAGTGGAGGTACTATCTACACACACATAGCTGTCATGGTGGAACAGTTTATTGCACACACACACACAGAGTTCCATAATGATCCATATCAAAAGGTCAGCAGTAGTCGTAAGTCGTACATATAGTAACTACCATATATATATATTTGCTTATTTCATGCTAAAATGTTAGTAGAAAAGTCGTTTTTCCCTTGCATAAATACTTGTGTGTGTACTTATGTCTCGTTCTATAGTAAATAAAAAAGGAAAAAAATACTACGGAGGTAATATAGGATTGTTCGTAACAATGTGCGCCTTAATGGAGAGAAAATGAAAAGTGTGCTCAGGCTCGACTCACACGACTATAAAAAGCCGAGTTTTCAAGAGAATTATTTGTCTCTATATTTATATAGAAAATATATATGTGGCTAGGTTGCATTAAAATTGTTTTTATTGTTAGGTACTAACACACGAACGTCGTCAGCTGAACGCTATTACCACATACGGCGGTTGGTGAGCTGGTAATAAAGGCTCATTTATAGACATTCTTGGTCGATGTAGCTTTTGAGCAAAAAATTTGTAATATATAAGGTTTTTTAAGGAACTAGCCGTAACTATAAAAATCTCTATAGCATAAGGAATTTGCTACTATATTCATGTTGATTTAACTATTCAACACGCAATTTATGCAGCAACTACTAAAAAGAATTAGGCATCTACTTCAGTTTTCAACAAAGTTCCATACTTTCTCGTCTGTTCCACTTTTATGCTATAGTTTGCAAAAAAAATCAGGCTCAGGTAGTAAACCTCTACTGAAATATTTTTACGCATTTTTGCTAATTCAACAAAAGCATACTTTTTTCATGGCTCGCCTACTATATAGTACGTTTCAAATTCAAAGGCAGGAAAAGTCTTTGCTTTGTAAAAGGAAGGTTCTGAAGGAGTTCACCTGGTGAAAATTACTATTTGATTCTTGAATGTTTGTAAAATCCTGTATGCAATTTCGACCGTCACGTCACTCACGTTGCGTGACTCGTCCCCAGAAGAAAATGTAGTTCACCTACTCTAAGAAAGCATTAAAAAACGTGCATTCATTACGTAATAAATGGTAGTACGCAGTGAAAGCGTTATTATTTCCGAGTACATACTAAATTCGAGAATATATTGATTGTGAATTTCACTAAATCAACTCTATCTTTAAAAATGAGAATTAGCGAATTTAAAATTATGTTCTTTAAATGTGTAACTATTTCAAATTTGTTGCTTTTTATCATACTTTCCATCCCTCTATGTATCCTTTCTGACATGAAAATGCCTACAAGAATGAAAGAGAAGGAACACAAACAGTGTGCAGTGGATCAAAAGGGCATAGCGTCTGCCAAAATCCGTGCAAACTGCACATCTAAATCTTTAGTGGCGGAAGTAAGTTGAAACTAAAAACGAACATGCATAAAATATAGAAAATCTCTAACTTTAGTTAAATAATCTATATACACGTGAAATTTTATATATTATACAATGAAAACCATATCTACTATTTTATTTACATATAGCAAGCAGTGTGTTCCATCCTCTATGCGATTTGGTAGGTCACAAGAAGGAACACTTTAGGTTTTAGTTTTGGTGAATTTTAAGTACTATAAGCACACAAGTATCTGTACGGGTAGCAAAGAGAACTACTACTTCTATGGGAAAACTAGGCTAAGTCTAGTGTTTACCGTTGGTTCAGCTGGATTCTTCTCTCGCTCTAGCTGTCTCACTCATTTCACAAAGTATTTTCAGCTTGATGTGAAAGTTGTTGTTTGCATAAGCCCTTTCATAATAATTATATCGGTGTATAGAGCACCATTATAATCATGCAACTTTTCCACAACATGAATATTAGTAAGATGATGCCAATGGTGCATGTGGTGTGGCTGGAGTGGTGGTGGAAGTAGAAAGTGAAGTTTTTAAGCATCCTGCAAACTTATACTTACACATGCATAGTGGTGGGGGAAGATTGTGAATTTCCTTCCGATGCAAAAGTACACTATATTTATATATACATAGAGTGAATTGTGACACACAAAATTATCTTATGGAGTCGATTTCAGGAAACCGTGTCAGCCTTTGTCTTGGTATGCAAAAGTAGTAGTAGTAGTTCGGTATTTGTGTCTCATATTTTGTGATAAAGATTTAATCAAATTTCATTCCCAAGTTCCTTCAAGCCACTAATACAGGGAAAGTGGAGGAGTAGTTATTGAAGCATCACAAGAGATTATGATATGGGATGGAGGAGTAGAACGTGTGAAGGATGGAGCACACTATATATGATGTTGATGTAACACTCCTTTCCTTTCCTCTTCTGTGGCGTGTGGGATGAGGATCGATCAGCATCATCGAATTATGTATGCAAAAGTAAAAGTACGATGCTTCAAAGAAGGAAAGATACCTTTTTGAAATTATTTAATGCATTTTTAGACATTTGGTTCAAAAACAAATCCAGTTCTCCTGAATAAATTATATGGTGGATTGATTTAAAGCCTAAAAACGTTGTTACGCATTTATTATTCTGCATCGGCACGTTTTTTTTAAATCGAGAAAGAATGCGTTTTTCGACTCAGCAGATGCTTGCTGAATTGGAATTTTGGCATGATCCTCATCAAAATCTGTTAGATTATCATTTAATTTTTTAGATAACTTATCCTTCACAAGTTATATACTGTGCTCAAAATTCATCGACATCGACAAATAGATCATAAAGGTATTTTTTCTCTTTTGCGCACATGAACAAACAATTGAATTTTATCTCGCATCAACTACTTGAAGTACAATATTTTTTTTAGCAACAATACCATTATACTTAAATAAGCTCTCTCCTGAGTGATGAGATCATTTAACCATGTATACATACTTGAACAGTATTTAGAGTGAAAATAACTCAGAATTTCACTTATTTCACGATCCTCCCACGATCTTCATTCAAGTACAAACTTTTCAAGTGTTCCAGCTCAACGGTGAACGTAATGCGTCAGCAGAACTGCCGTGTCTTCATCAGTAACCAATTAAATTCTTGAAACAAAACAAGCCTGTGCAGTAATATAAAATCTACATCTATGAACTAGTACTATTTTACGCAGAATCTTACTTTTGCATGCATTCCAAATATGAGCATTATAATATTGTCATAATCATGAGTTTACGTACAAAATGAGAACAGGAGTTAAATAGGGTTCAAGACTACTAGTTCTAGCTAACAAACTATATGCTTTCGTATGAAATAACTTTATTTGTGTATCTTTTGTCACCTCAGTTCTCACAAACTCTGAAAATTTCCAAGATCCAAACTTGTGGTGAAATTATCCACAATGCAGGTTTCTAATAATAACAAATTTTGAATTCAATTCTAAAGACGACTTTTCAATGTATGTCTAATCACGCTGTATGACTTTAGCTCACACTTCTTAACGAAGGCAGACCGTTAGCCATTTTGCACAAGTTTGTTTATTGTTTCAAATGAATGCATCTCCAACTCAAGGAAATTCTCTTTCTTTTACTCCGGAAGCTACGGCATATGTGTAGCTCCATAAATTCACATTTTATCACCATGTGGTGAGTCATCACGGGCATGTCACACTAACGAAATTTCGATAAAGGTACACAATGCTGTGGGAAACTGAATTGAGGATGCATTCTCAATCGCATTCAAGTCGAAAACCTCACAAAATACATTTCCTTGGAGTCGACAGCGTAACGGCTAGTGTTTCATCTAATTTATAGATATAAGGCATACAAGTTTATTACTACTACTACACTGCCTTTGCTTTTCTTCCAAACTCCACCATACTACCACAAAGAGAAATGTACAGACGGAGAAAACTTGGTTGGAACCATTGCAATCTGTTATTGTCGACTGTACATCTGTAAATAGAAACAGGTTTTCATTCCCTCGTGAGTACAAAAGGTAAAATATTGTGTGTCAACTTTCCACTTTGCCAAACCCATGTACATGAGGAAAAGAGCATCAGGATCAGAGGAGAAATAATCGGTTTGTGAATAGAGTGGAGAACTTGCATTGCATACAAAATTGTTCACCGTCATGTATCATCGGGAAAAAGCTAGCAAGAAAAGAGAGAGAGAGAGAGAAGAGAGCAACCAACTGGAAAGGACTAGCATCTGTTTCGATAAATAAATGGGTTGAAATGTGTAGTGGCACATGGAGGTTGAAGCTTTACTCACACACCTTCAAGCAAAATCTAGAAGATTACTCTTTTCTGATGATGATAATAATACTGTATTGTTGAAAAGACGACGTGACGTGGCCTCTGCCACGGAGGAGAACAGCTTTCAACACTTTTGCTTTTTAGTTCATCTTCAAAATTGAAGTGAGCACACACACAATCATATGCTAAATGGTAATGGGTAATGTTTTATAGTTTAGCTCTATTATTCCTCCATTCCTAAGCATTTCAAATGTTTCCTTGCCTCTTTCCATCTCTTTGTCCTACTTTGCATTTCATTGTTATGCAATTGTATTGAGACTCCTTTTAAGTACCCTCCTCATCATCGGGGGTAGTTGTTTGTGCATCAAGAAAAACAATACGACATTAAAAGCAATTCATTATCTAATGCAGAGAAAAGAGAAATAAGAGAAACAGTTCGAGAGCAAGAGCTTTGTATTACTCCTGTGTGAAGTCCTCTCCCGAATGTCAAAAGTTCAAGTATCACTATTCCATTTTCCTCAAAAACTTTTCTCTCATCGTGATAATGATGATGATCCCTTTCTTTTCAGTTTTCACCTTTCATCTTAGTTTTTTTCTCTTCTCCATCATCTCACCATGCATAAGAGAAGTGAAATGCGAAAGTAAACACAAACAGTAAACACAAAGAATCATATTGTTTTAAGCTAGCCCATCAGCAAAAAAAGGAAGAAGAAGATACTAACCAAGACGGGTGATGATGATGATGATGAAATATACTTTTTATTATTCAAGAGGAAGCCCATCTTGATAGAATACCATTTTCATTTAATCACGAGTGAGCAAGCAAGCAACCTTGTTAGTTGAAGTACTTTTGTTCACCTTTATTCAACAAACCCCTCTCTCTCTCTCTCTCATCCTCTATTCTCCTTTTTCCACCGTAACTTTCTCCGTTATATTGAAGTGGCTCTTTTCATTCCTCTGCTTTCTCTTTCGTCATCATTTTTTCACCTTCAGGCTCGGCTCAAAAAAGAAATGAATAAGAAAAAGGAAACGACCTAAAAGAGCCGAGTATGAACATAAGATATATATACAAATGCATATAATAATGTTATACTATATGGTTGTCGACAAGAGCTCGATAGTGTTTACATTAGCTGCCACATTATGCTATACCTACGTTGCTCTTTCGATGACATTTTCACTTTTAATGTAAAGCTAAAAAAATCATTTTCTTGGAGACACCTTTTCTTTCTTTTCTCCTTTTTTTGCCGAGCTAAAAGTCATCCTTTTTTCCAGGAGTGTGACTAGCCATCCTAAATGACACGGTGATTACTGAAACTCCTAATAATACTACACCTTTTTCCGAGAAACTGAAATGGAAAATGACAAAAGGATCTTTTTCCTTTCTTCGGAGAAAAACGGTTCCATATACACTTTCCTCATATTCACATAACATATAATATTTAGACAAGTAACATATTTAAATCTTCCTTTTTCTCTTAGGTTCTCCTCATCGTCCTCAATGATAATAGCGTACAATAAGGTACTTAATATATTGTTTTGAATATGAAAAAACCTCTTGTGCAGCAGCTCACATATTATGTATGTTATGGTAATCATGTGAATGAAGTTTTGGATGGAAATGGGCAATTCCCACGTTTTACATTTGGAGTTTTGGACATTTTCTCTCCAGAATATCTAGTATTCGTGTGTGATTGCGAAACTTGTGCATAATGGATAGACTTTGATTTTAAGTGGCATATCGTTATCATTTGAAGATAAAAAGTGTAGTGAATATTTTGAAACCTTTCCTCATTCACACTTTTATTGCTTTTTGTATGTTTCATCCATTCCATGTATACTTTTTTTTGGAAATGGCTGCTCGTAATAAACACGCTGCGCTATATGCCGCTATTCTATTCTTTCCCGAGTATTAGCCTTTAGTTTTTTTCTTCCGTTTTTTAGTGGAACATAGAAATAAGAAGACATGGACGATTTTCCGAAACAGGCCGTAAAGTAAATATCATTTGAAAATTTTATGGGACTTTATTTCCTTTGAACAAAGGCGAAATGGCTGAAAATTGTTCTGGTGTAAAGAGAAAACGAAATATCCCTTTCGTTTTAATATTGCTTAAAATGTTTCTGAACTCGAGAACGATTTTTATGGAACAACTAGCATTAATATTCCTATTCCGAGCAGTTACATTTCTTCAAGGGAAATAGCCAATAATCTCATTCAGTGGAGAGTTACAGCTTAGAGCTAGGGCAAGGAGCAGGAAAACGGTTTAACAGATAATATATGAGATAGCCATGTATGCAATATGTATGTTCTTTCTGCATGCAATGTTTGAATTACTCTGTCCATGTGTCCTTCAGCCCTTTTGTAATATGTATAATATTGCCGTTTATAAAAAAAATTGTTCGCATTTTTTATAAGGGAGAAAGCGCATCGGGAATGAGGCAATGGTCATATCCTGCCCTGGCACGCACAGAAGCAGCAGGGGAAAAAGTGCGAAAGAGATATTGACATCTTTAGCAATATCGTTTACACCTGGGCCCATTGTCATATATTTCAGGAGGAGGTACCCATTATCGCCCCCATATTTCTTAAAACTTGGCACTAATAATCAGCCATATACCATTCTCATGCTTCCAACTTGCCTTGAAATCCCAGAAAAAATTGAACAGAAGTGACTTGGCCTGAATGTCACAAACCTGCGTTTGGTCTGATATCCTTTCATAGCATGCTTCGGTTCGGCATGGCATGTTATTATGGTTAGTGCGTTTGAGTTAAAATTATGTTTCAACATATTTCTCACAAGTTTAAAAGATATATGCTCATATAAGGATTGCGTAACGTACCTCCTTCAATTTGTCAAGACTACCCATGCAACACAAAATGAACGAATCTACTACGAATCGTTGACGAAACCACTATCTCGAATTTAAAGCGAAGTATATCCGTCGATGCTGATTCGAGGTCGATTAGCTTCAGAATAGTAGTGAGTTTGTCCGCCTAGCCGACATCGATTCTTCAGCGATTCGCACTATGTCGATTCTCCGAAGATTCGACTACGATTTGTATTCTACTTACGAACTGCTACTATACGTCGAGTTGACTACGATGCGTAGTAGTTTCATGTTTATGAAGGATTGCTTAGTTGGCGGTTAATTCAAAAGTTGAACATACAGCTGTAAAATATGTAGGTGAATATTCTCAATTAAGTTAAAGTCTGCAATTACTTTAATTATTAACCCAATTAAGTTGAATTATTAAACCCTAGTTTTTAATCATCAGCAATCATTACATGTATCTGGTTTCATGGCATTTTACACTCCATAGGAAATGAAAACATGTAATTAAAACAACAATTTATTTCTTACAACTTAAACTCAAGGGGTAGGCAACAGGCAACATCTGTTATATTACAAAGAAAATTTTAAAGCAAGCATTGATAGGAACTAGTCTAGTTAATTTAGCACCTTCAATGGGTCTGATACGGCCTTGTTATAACTTGATACTTTACTGCCCAGCTGATAACACTCTTCCGAACATCAAAGTAGTCCAACTTGTCAAATGTTAAAGGCGGTTTCTTGATAATGCTTCTTAATGACCAGTTGTTTCACGAAAGCATCGGTAAATTAAGGATTTTTTAAATTATGCACCCGATGGGTTATTACTGAAGCACTAGCACTGGACACATGGATGATACTGGACGCTGAATAATGGACTAAACTAACATCTAAATAGCTTTGATGAAGCTTTGTAATTAGCAAAGATTTCTGTCGTGATCAAGTATTTAGTGTACTTCGACGTAAACACAGACACCAAGCAAACCAACATTTACAGTTACAAAAAAATCAAAATATAGTGAACTACTTGTTTTGGAATATCCTTCAATCTATTTGATACAAGTATGTGTATGATGATGTATACCAGTACATCATATATGATTATATGCATACGCATTTTCTTTATGTATACAAATTCTCGCAGAGAATTCGCTACATTTGAGACACTACATCGCTTATAAATAGAGATCACGATATGAACTCTATTCGTTATCTAAATCGTAGCTCAATCTCTACGAAATCGGTAACATTAGTTAGTTCAGCGATTTTCAGGTAGATATACGATGTAGATTTGATATCGATTTAGAATCGATTTTGATCGCAGTAAATTCGAGATAGTCGTAACGAACTCGCTATAGCGATGTGTTACATGGGTAGTATTTCGTTAGCAAAATCAAAAAAAAACTTATTTAACATGTTTATTAAGCGTAAAAGTGTCACGTGTTGGGCTTTCATAATTTCCTGGATATGTTCCAGAAAAGGTTTGCTCTTCATTATTAAATGAGAGCAATATGTTAATTATTTGATATACTAATTGTGAGCCAGTTTGTCCGTCCGTCCGTTTACTATACCTGATTTCTTTGATTGAATTATATTGCAGTTGAACCAAAAAAATCAACACAGATGCAAGCAAAAATTGAGAATTTTAGTTTTTACCTCGATGTCTGCAATTATAAGAAGTATCTAACGTTTCTAGTGCTTGCTGTGCTAGCAGGCTACATCTGTTTAACCAACTTAATTTGTTCTCTGCATGTTCTGGATAAATCAGGTCTTTCAAACCAGTTTTCTCTTCATGGGTTTTAGTTAGCAACGCCATGAAATTTCAAAGCAGACATAAATAAACTACAAATACTTCACTTTTGCATTAGTACCCGTTTGACTGGATACAAACTCACATTTGTATGCGCTGATTTAAGCTTCAGACATTATATTTCAACGTTTATGTAAATGAAACTCCATGTCATTAACATGACAGGAAAAACCAATTACCCTGAATTATTTGTTTCATTAATAGCAATGTTGGTGATATACACTCATAAACACACGTTTCCATTTCGTTTTTCTGTATTCTAGATGGACTAATACTTCATGAGTTTTGCTGAGTTTGGAAAGTTGTTTCGACCAGGTCTCTGATCGATCTCCCAAAAGGAAGGCACTACTCTCCGCTATATGCTACTTCATACAATAAAATATATATGCGTACTTTAAAAATACTGACTGTATATCAAAGTGAAGTTACACATGCAGTGAAACTTTAGAATTTATAAGCATAAAAACATATATTATATGGAAAGACTGTAACCAATCAACATCAACGATTTGATTTGAGTATTCATATTTATTGCTGACGCTGCTCTTGCTTTAGTAGTAAATGTGATGGGAAAGTGAGAATGACTGACTCCCTGAGAATCTGCTGAAACAGAGAACTTGAGAGAATGGAAACTAGATTGAATTCAAAGTTTACCAACACCAAAAAGTCAACAATGGGGTTGTATGGGTACAGTAATGAATTTGGCACATCTATATCCACATATTCTTGCAACATTCATGTACAGACTTGAGGAGACTGGCCAACTTTTCAGACAGTTTCATGAAATTTTGTTCCTGAAAGTACAAATACGTCATCCTAACCAATCGTAAGTATAAATGATCTATCTGTATAGCTTCTGATTGACGGGGTGTATAGCAAATGTTTCACCACTGATTCACCATCGCTCAATCAAGGTAAGACACCTGAACACTTTTACAATGTGATGGTCCTCTGAAAAGTAGATTGAATTAAGCAAGTCTGCAAACCTCTAAATTATCTGAGAAATGCTTTTAACCTACTTCAATGTTTTTTTGTGAGAATTACCGTGTGAATCAATGAAGTTAAAAATCGACATGAAATCAAATGCACGGCCACGAAATAATGGTGAAAGTTGGAAAAAGTACCAGTTATTACTATTACTAAGCACGGGTGTGATATTGATTTTAACTTCAGTGGAATGAAATGATCCATGTTATGTTAGAGCAGATGAAGGTGATAAAAACAAAATGGTACTCTGCAGTCTACAGCTCGTGTCAAATGGCTGTTTAAGCTCCAAAAAGTAATATGAAATTGCCTTCATGAGTAAAAAATCATTGCTTGAAATCAATACATGGATAAAAATAGAAATGTGAAGAAGAAAAAATCCCAAGAAAACTTTCATAAGGTTGGGAATGATTGTTGAAGGAGCTCGGTTCTCCATAGTCATGTATGTTCAAGTGGCGCGTGACACTATTCCAATCAGCCAGCCAACATCATTTTCCATCCAATCCAAAACTCTTTTATTTTTGCAATCGCAATCCAACTACTAAAGCATTCGTTCGTACACAGAAGTAGTGCTAAACTAGTGCTGAGTGCTGGAGAATTTGTGTAAGGGATACAAAGAGAGCCAGCAAAAAATCATTTCCAAAAAGCTCTCTAATTGCACATAATGCTCAGCTCACACACTCTAACACACACACACAAAATAGAGTTGGATATAGCTATATGGAATGGAAGGTAATAATGAAAATGGACCTTTTGTCCTATTCGCCAAAAAATAAAATCGAATTAAAAGTTGCAGGAGTAGTAAATTACAGTAGTTAGCAAAATTACTACTACTTTTGACTACTCCATGAATATACGAATAGTACAGATACAGAAAAACATTGTGTACATATGCATGCAGTTGTTTTGTGTTTGGGATCTTTCCCAGAAATGAAAACATACAACGGGTGATTACACTCTGTAATTTAAATGCATGCGGACAAACACATGACATGAACTTCACTTTCCACACGTACAAGCACTACATTTTACCCAGAGAGAAAGTTATGTAAATTTAGGTCACACGCTATATTTCTCCAGTGCTTTATAACAATGTCCTCATAATTATGTGATTTAATTTTTGGCAAATTAGAGTTCATTGCATTGAAATGATGAATTTCATTTCATTTTCCATTAAAAACTACTTACAAAAAAATAAGTTATAATTTGTAATGTACATAATTGTATGTCAGCAATGAAAAGACCTTATAAGCTTTATTCATGGCTCGTAGTAGTGAGAAAGTACAAGAAAAGACGGAAAGAAGTGGGAAGTAAAAGTTTGCTGATTAATTTTTTCATGCAGTATTCACTCTCCCTTCTGCCTCTCGCTTTCTTCAGCCTATTTCTCAAGCATAGCAATTACTTTCTCAATGTAGGTGAAAGGAAAAGGTTTCCTAATGCTTCCTCTAAGGTTCCAAAAACTCCGTTTGACTAACACACTTTCACTTTATACTAACAAAAACTTTTTTATCAAGGTTTTTTTATCCTTTGCGTTAAGTACATTAGGTCCACTTTTTTTCTACAAAAGGATAAAGAGCTTCCACTAGCGAATTCATCAGTTTGAATTTGAATTGAATTCATTTTCTACACAGAGTTTTAATAGTGGGATGTTTAGGAAAGCATTTCCGGGGATGCTAATGTATACTCTCTCTCACAATACTTAATTGACAGCGCGTAATCGAAATGAGTTTTATCTCAAGAAATGTGTTACCGTTCCTCCCTCTTCATTCAAATGAACACAGAACTGGAGGGGAATATAAGGGAACAGAAAAATTTGGGATTTTCCTATGGATTCATTAACCACGAACATGGAATGGGATGGTGGAGAAGAAGAAAGGCAAAGGAAAAATAATTAGCTGAGCAGACGCATCCATTTATGAAGGTAGAATTCAATAGAAATAATATTAGAATGGGAAATAGGGTCACTCTTGTGGAGTGAAAGTTGAGGGGAACATGTGAAGTCGTAGTGGAACGCCTGTCATCAAGTGGCTGATAAAAGACGTGTTTTTGGCGGACATGACATAATTTTACCTCACATATCACATCTTTTGTTAGCAGCTTGATAATATGAGATAGCTCAGATAACTATTATTATATGCTATAAATTCTTATTTGTATAAATGTACATACCCATACCCATCCATGCACACACTTGATCCCAATGATCCCAAAAATCATTACGAAGAAACAGAATGTTCCCAAAAGTATTTGTTGAAACATTTCTCAGAATTTGACTTGAGTTGAGTTGATGAGCAACTTGTGTCCCAACAATGCTCTTGATATGTTGCATACATACTAAATATATCTGTTCTCACGTATCTCCTCTCTAATTCTTCTTCTCTCATGAATTTGTAATATCATTTTGATTGGATTCTCAAGTAGCAACTCCCTCCATAAAAGAAAGGGAACTGACGGTAGCCGTAGCCACATAGGATTCTTTAAGATTGTGATGACAGAGGAATGCATGGATTCACCGAGGAGGAAACCGCAGACAATTTTCACATTTCCTTTCCATCCATCCATCCACACATTTTGAGCAATGATGATGATGGGTGGTGGTAATGGCCAAGATGGCAATAGCAACATTATATATTAGGATCCCTTCCTTCCTTTCAAATCTATCCATTTACCTACTACGTACGTACATATAAGTATGTGTACCTTTTCCTTACATGTTACATAACATCACGCTACATTCTTTCCATCATTCTTCTTGTCAGCTGGTGCCTCAAGCAAGTTGATTCCACAAGTATACATAACATACGTGTCTACACACGCCAAACTCTTGCAGAATTGATTCAGAGACGTGACGTGATATGACGACCAAGTTTTAGAAATATATAGAACAATGTTGAGTGAACACAAGTTTCCCCACTATAAAAATAATGTTCCTCTTTTCTGTTCTCGTCTTTTCATTAAATCAGTGGAGCTTTTGTGCTAACATTACCTCAAGAAATTGAAATTCTGTGAAAGCAAAGAGAATAATATTTGAAAACCACGTGAAATTTAATAACATCTCGAAGCTACATACATATAAACACTATAAACAGTATAGATACACTATATGTATAAGCTTTTTGCAACATTATATGACGTTTTCAGTTTACTTTATACCAATCATCTTGGGTATTTTTACTGTATTTTTTTGCAAAGAGAAAACAATACATGAGAGAAAGTAAAGGAAAAGTCAGCAAGTTTTGAAATAATAGAACCTGTTTTTTGCCCTCTGGGATTTGTACTAACCAAACCACGACGGAACAATTAAACTCTTGTATGGCTTCCTTAGGAAGTAGTTCAGGAGTAACAACTTGTCATAAAACGACGTTTTATTGTGTGTTGTAAACTACTAATAAGGTTGCGCCTTTTTATGTGGTGTATGGTGTGTTTGCACTCTCTCTCTCTCTCTGTTGATCTCAAAACAAAAGGAACAGAAAGAATTTTTGAAGAAAGGGCTGTCCTCTCTACAATGTATACATTATGGATAGTCGTAAAAAGACAAAAGAGAAAGAAGCATTGCATTGGTGAGTTGTATTCGTGCTCTATCCTTTTGCTCCTTTCTGGTCACGTTTTTATACTTTCCCTATGATTGTGCAAGATTTTCTGGATATCTGCAAATTACGACCTTTCCCTACCTTTTTTCACAAGTTTACATGTTTGCGTTGGTTGTTGGCTCACTAACTTACTACTACCATCCTTGTTCATTCTTTTTATGTTTGTTTGTGGTGGCTATATATAGCCAGCTAGTATAATATGATGAAAAATCCACAGAGTAATATCTATATATATATATGTGTAATAGGTGATTCATGCTCTGGAAAAAAACTCATAAAAGGTGAATAACTACACTAATAAAAATATTCACATGTCCACTTTTCATCTCGTGTTGGATGAAAGCTAGTAGAGCTCTTCTCAATGTGTGTATTGTTCCCTCCCATTCCTTTTTTATGGGCTTTGTTTGACCCTTTCCGCTTACAATTTTTGTGTGTAGACTTTCATTTTTCCTCGACATGAAACGTATGGCTTGTACTTAGTTTGCTTTGGGAGTGGAGATGCATTTCTATAAAATTATAAAAGTCACTGAGGGAAGTATAAAGGCAGGAATTGTCGTAGGGTCTCATGAAGTTGAAAGAAAATGTCCACTCAAAAACAATAATCGTAAACACTCCTGTGTTTTGAGGTAGGCATTCAGAAATATATGCTGCCTGCTTACAGTGCTTACACCTTGTACAACAATGACGTGTGTTATTGCCAAATCCTCAATATATATAGACTAAAATGTAGAAAGTAGTAAAGTATTTCTCAAGGATAAGAACCTCTGAGACTTTGGTGAGGGTTGTTGCTTCTTTATTTTATTAGCTGCATTTAAAAAAAGAATTGTTATAAAACTTTAGCGTTGTCTACTTCCGTTGACAAACTTACTTAATATCTTACCATTTCCTAAATAAGAACATAATATCAACCCTGGAGGCTATCAAGAAACTTTTTTTTGCGCATTCACTTTAGTTACCCAACACAACCACCTCTACGATTTTCCCCGTGAGTGTGGAGCAGTAGTAGTAGTAGTACGTGTGCGCTTCCCTACATTAAACTCGGATTCATACCTAACATCCGGTGGCTGGCAGTACGGCTTCCTCCTTTCGCTGGAAGAAAACCAAACCAGGACGATGGTCACGGAGTATTGCCTCCCCAATTCAAAGCCAAAAGAAGCTACCTTTAAAAAATAAGTTGTATGTATAGTATCTAAACCTTGGGTTGCCTCACTAGCTTGTTTTCATTTTTACGGAAGATATAACACAAGAGAAAAACGATCAGAAAAAAATCGTAGCCACCCAGTCAACTGGAAAAGTCACAACCTATCTTTATCCACTACATCCTTTTAAACCTTGGGTTTGTCTGCCTCTTTTTGCCTTGCCTTTCTACCCCGTTACGTACGTACGTACGTTATCGTTATGTATGGTATTCGCTCCGGATTTTACCAATGTCAAAATATTATTTTCAATCTTTTTCTTTCTCTCATGTCCCTGAGGATTACATATCCCAGGAATTCCGTGTCTACGGGATGTTCCTCCTGTGTATTTCAATTTTCTTTAGCTTGCATGCCACCTCAAAGTGTCATAATTTTCCGGAAAACTACCATTCAATTGAATGTTCAAGAAACTTGAAATGTGAAGCGCATTGGGGATTCCGTTCTTCTCTCACACTTCCTGATAAAACATTCCATCCTTATCATCTCTTTTACAGATTGAATCATATCTTGTTCCTTGCCAGTTTTTTTTCTTAGAAACTGAATATAATATCGTAACCTTTAAAACTTTTTCCTTAACAAGGTAACTCTACAATTTACCTTCAACCTTCCTACTCGATCATCAGTTATTCTCTCTTAACATTTTGGTTTGGTATTCAACCAAGATCCCCATAACTGAGCTTAGGAATTTTTTTCCCAGTATTTCATGCCTCTTTATACAACCGAACGTTTGAAACTTCAAAAGAGCAGAGACATATCAACTGATGCTATCAACAGAATAAAATCATGTAAGGCAGTGGCTGCAGCAGCATAACCGATGTGTAGTATAGAAATCTACGATTGGATCTCAAACTTGTGTGGGATCCTCACTAAAACGTTATATCTTTTTCACGTAGCCAATAATGTTTTTTTTTCGTTTTCGCCGCTCTGAACATGTGTTTGCTTATTGATGTTAACTAGTAAAACACGTATTGCAGTGATGTGATGTTTGGTAGCCGTTAAAGTTTCAACAAAACGTGTGTGTAGCTCCTGCTAGTTGCAGCGACCAACTATCGACCATCACATCATCGTGGATGCCGCTGCTATTTTTTGATAGTGCATTGCCGCATTCACATTTCACTTCCTTCCATTCCATTCAACCGATTATTCTCTTGTCTGCCACGACCAGCAAAGTGAGTTCCTTGCTCTCTTTTCTCTCCGTCTCTGATCATGCATGCTAGGCCGTTTATACAATGTGCTTTTTACTTTACTAAAAGGCTGCTCCTGCTGGTTCCTCCTATCTCCATGACTAAATACAACCCCATCACATCACATCCTCCTTAAAAGGTTTAGTTCCCAATGTTCAAAGAGGAAAAGCGTTTTCCTTCCTTCCTCCTCGACTTTTGGAGTTAAATGACTACTTTCTTCTCTATACGGTATGACATATGATATATTTGATATACTGCTGAGCCTATATAAGGCTTATATATAAACTGGAAGAGAAAATTCTTCAGAGAAAGGATTCTTGCTACTTGGGCAAAAAAAGTTTTCGAATCTTTGACAAAGCATTTGACTTAGGGTTCCTTCCAATCGACATATATGGCGAGGTAAAAAAAACACTCCGAGTCCCAACCTTGCCATTGCCACCAATTCAGTGATCATTTCAAATCAACTACAAACGCTTATTTCACATCATCCATTCACACGAGCAGAAAAAGATAGAAGAAGCTATGCTTTCCAATTGCATGGAATCAAACGAACGGAAAATGCAATCGGAGAAATAATATCTCGTTAATCCTCCACACGTTCGTCTAGAGATTCTTTCAGAGATGCATGTAAGAAGCGTGATTCTTTCTTCTTCTTCTTGGGTTGAGCAATTGTAAATTTCGTTCAAATGCATTGCTGATCACGCAGAATAATAAAAAAAAAGATGCCTGAGAATGGAATAAAAATGTGGTCTCTAATATGGTAAAAACTCTCTTTTTTCTGCATCTGCTCTACTCACGAGCGAGAGCGTTAGCTGACCAAACCATCATGACTATTGAGAAAAGTGCTAGCATTCTCATAGACAGTTACGGAACGATGCATTTGGGGATTCTCTCGGTTCAGTAATTCCAGCTATCTCGTTTTTTTTCAACGGTCATAGATTGATTGAACATAAGGATACATTTTTTATCACATTTCCTACTGCTCCTCCTCCTCATACTTCTTTTTTTTTACTGGATGATGACTATTACGAGCAAGAGCAAGAGCAAGACTGCTCTGGTACGACCGCGAATACTAAAATGAACAGAAAGAAACGGAATCATGTTTGTGATATGACTACTTTTTATACTCTTGGGTGTGGGTGGAAGTGATGTTTCTTGTTACAACCTATTTATGAGTAGGCAATATAAGTTTGAAGGCATCACCAACTGATACGTTACGTTTTTCTTGTCTTCATCTAATATCACTTTCCTCCAGCTGCCACTCTGTTTGATGCTTGTTATTGTGCAGTAACGTGGAGAAAACAGTAGCAGTTTTTTGGAAGGTATTATATTACTATCTTTGACGCACGTTGATTCCGCTGGATTTCACCGTTGTTTAGACTTCTTTCCTTCCACATCATCATCACACACAACATATAGTTGCGTGCCTTCACAAAAGATTGTTGGCTACAAAGTCCTTTTATCGAATGACAAGAATGTAATATTTTTTTGATCATTACAACAAGTCAACGAGAAAATAGGAAGGAGATAAAGAGGATGAGATGGACTAACAGCTTTTCTTATTATAGGATGTTGCAATTTAGTGCATGTGTCTATATTCCATATGATATCATCTTTACTGTTTTTTACCTTTGCTTTTATGTTTTACCGTACACGTGTTGAAATCTTACAGCCTCGTGGATGAGAACAATTAAATAACTTCTTCGGGTAAACTAAATGCAGTTTGAAAATTGCAGTGCAGTATAAATATTAATGCAAAGTCTTTCCCAGTAAACGAATGTATGTTACACATTTTTCGTTTCATTTTTCTTATTTAAGCCTTACAAAATATATATCTAACTACGAAGTATAGTATCACAAAAAGGTTAAATTAAAAATAAAATTTACATTCAAACTGATCATTTTTTACTTTTTTATGATGTATGCATACGAATACATTAATATTTTAGTATATAGAGTTGTGAATACGCTGTAAAGAACATGAACAATGTTAAGTTTATACAAATTATTCATTGGAAACCAATGTTGTAGTTAGTTATCGCAGTATCAATTCCACTTATCCCATCCACTTTACTCCCTCTTCCCTCATGTAGTACTATTGACATCGACGGTAATCGAAATGACAAGTGGAAACGAGCAATTTACTACGGAGGAGGCAATATGTGTAAGTAGCCTTGTCTTGCTCATTTGCAGCTATTTGTTGACTAAATCACATGCCGTTTCCACATGTATTTATGGCTATAGATTTCCTGTACAACGTAATGTGTGCTACATACAATCTGCACTTATCTATTATTATAAGGAGATGACAATATTCATCAAATTTAGATCAATCCATTAAACCTAATAGTTTAGGAGGGAGTGGAATATGTGTATGAAACATCGTCACAATTCATGGATCACCAAAGAAAAAGCAGCCAGCCCATGGAGTATAGAGCAAAGAAATAGTGATAAGCTTTTGTTTGTAGCACACACACGTGCATGCACACCACACACTGGGTGAACGGAAGCATGACAATGTGATTTTTTTTATAGAGAAGCCAGTAACAGTATAAAATTTCCAATTTTACGTATGAAAATAATATTATGATAAACTATAGATACACAGGATAAATGTGATCGTGAAAATTTGTCGTCTACCGAAAAAACGCTTACCTCCTCCTCTTCTTCATACATTCCAACGTGATTGAATTTCTCCTGCTGATCTATGAATGCATTTTTATTTATGTGTTCATAAAAGCTTGTAAAATGATTCATTGAGCCATAAATGCAAAAAAGGCATTTTCTCTTTTATCAAAGCAATCTCCGTGATATATATACGTTTCTCTCATTTCATCTACTTTTCATCGCGCCATCCTTTCCGTAACGATGTAAAAAATCTATACATTTGATAGTTTTGATACCTACTTTACTATCTTCATATTCCAAATGATGGATCAATTCCAGCCCGTATGTATTGTTCATATACCATGAAAATTGAGTTTGTAACCATTCAATTTAAAAAGATTGGGAAAGCCAAGCTTAAATGCTATGTTTTTATTAGAAAGTTGTGAGGAAAGTATAAGTATACCATTTTACCTTTTCTCAATAAGGCTCCTTCTATCTCCTCTGCCTTGGATTGGATTGAATTAGAAATTCGTGCAAAATGGACATAACCAAAAAAAACCTGATGGGTTGAGTTGAGATACTTTACGGTATAAAGTATAATGATGTTCATGGTCAGTCTCTGTATTATCTATTCTCCCTTAGGTATCTTTCCTTCCTTCACAAAATGTCTAAAGAATATACTACTAGATTTGGCTTTTCCATTTTGTTCCCAGTTTTTCTCAGCATTCGAATAAATTATCTAGTTGTCGGTGAGGTCACAGGACAAGCGGACAAACACACATACTATATAGTCACCGGAGCAATTCTCAACTGAGAAAAAAAATATTTTTCAATGTCCTTTGCCCATCCCACTCTTCTTTCTTTAATCTTGCTGAATGTATCTTTCTATTGCCGATGCCTTATTTACTTTTCTGAAACTTGTATGATACCGAGGAAAGAAGATGCTTTTATATGGATGTCCAACAACATTTAACATTGCGTAACAAGATCCTATCCGGTATCTTTTGACTATCTAACCTGCTATGAGTGCACCATATAAACTACCCTTGCACTATATATTTTGATCCCCATACTTTCTTTCAAATACAATGATACTGTGTTAAACATATACTGCTGCTCCTGTTCTGGCCTTTGTGATTTACGCGAAACCGTTTGATTTCCCTTTTGGCCTAGAATGATAGTTCCACCTAGATATATGGCGATGGATAGATGGATCATATATCTTAAGTTGTTCCCTCTTATCCAGAGGAAAACTGTGACTTAGTTTTTTTTTACCTGCGGGATTTTTTGCACTTTTAAAAAATTGGCTTTTCCTCTGCTCATATAAGAGGAGAAAGTGTGACAAGAGTTTTTTTTATATAAAAACAGGATTTTTGAAGTACATGGAAGTAGTAGTAGTACTACTGGCGTGATTGGGAAAGGAAAGGACAAGAGTTGGCTCGAATGAAATTTAAGCTTATGACGTACGTACATACATATAGGAATAAGGAAGAAGCAACACCTCCTTAAGTTTAAAATTAAAGTTCGTTCACCATCTCCTTCTCGGAAATGGAGAGTGAACGAGAGTTGAGTAGAATACACACACAATCGTAACTTAGAAAACAAGTTGAACATAAAGTTTGGAACTCTCTCATAAAAGAGTAAGATTGGTGATCTGATAGAGGATCAAATTACAATGTACATTATATGAATTGTTTATAAAGGTAGGTTAATCATAGGGTCAATCAAATTAAGTTATCGTTTCGAGCGGCTCCGCTCAACTTTTTAATTAAATTATAGTCTTAAACAGGAGCAGATGGAGGGTGAAAGCATGGCGGGTTTCCCCTCTCTCTCTCTCTCTCTCTCTCTTCAACGAAAAAGTTTGACCGACTTTTGAAAACCTTAATCGTATTTTGTTGCTGTGCAAATGAACAAAAACCCCCATCATTCATTCACTTACACACATTTTCTCCTCCATATTCCTGTATTTTCATTGTGAAAAATATATGTTTTCTTCCGGGCTAAATATGGGGTTGTACACACACATCCTTTTTCTTCTATCTTTCATCTTTTTTTCTTCTCCCGATAAAAACCAAAAATACACAAAAACAACTTGAGCTGCCAGCCCACGACTACATTCTACTGCCGCTCGCCATTTCCCAACTTTTGTGAAGACGGGAAAAGGAAAGCAAAACTGGATTTACAACAATAGCCCTGAGAGTAAAGCTAAGTTAAACCTCATATATACTCCTTTGTCAGTTCCTATTTATTTACTTGTCTGGCCAGAAAGAAGAAAAAAAGAAGTCCGTATACTTGCTCTGTTGGTGCTGGTAGCAATAACACACACACTCAGTCAGTCCTCTATCAAGTTTAGCTAAGCCTTTCTTTAATCAAACAATAAGAGACTTATGCTTCGAACCAAACGTAATGTAGCAAAAAAACTGACTTGCTTTCTCTTTCTTTCTTTCGCAACTTTCACTTTTACTTACAACATACAACGAAGAATGAAAAGACGACAGAAAAAAATGAACAGCTAAAGGAAAGAAAAAAGAAAAAAAGTCCACATGTATTATATATCAGCATACAGAGAGATATACTTACTTAGTATCACAACCATTTTATTTTGAAAGCAATGGATCATCTTATCCAATAGGAAAAAAAGTATTGGGGCATCATATCAAAGTACAAGTCTGTAAAGTGACTGTAACGTAACAATAAAACACACGCGTATGTACATACTTCTTCATCACAAATATACAACGCAAGAACTGCATTCAATATAAACAGGAACTGAGGAAGTAGGAGCAAAAAGAAGCGGATATTCCCTAAGCTCGTTTTCTTCCACTGCCTTTGACCAACTTTTCATAGAAGGAGAAAACAAGGAACATTTCAAGAAGATGGAGCAAAAGCAAAAAGGAAGAGCAAAAAACATGTCAAGATCGGGTTTCGCCTTTTATATAAGTATATATATGTTATTCTGCCGTCTACTAGGAGGTAGGCCAAGTTTTCAACTTTTGTGTGATAGGATCTCGTGATGTGATGATGATGATCAAGATGTTGATAACCCGAGTCTAGTACTTTTTCTTTTCGTCTTCCATCTCTACTTTCAACAACTCAGTTTCATGATAGGAAAATAAGAAAATACTGTGATGGGATGATGATTAGGATGTGCTCGTCTTCGATGTTCGTTAGTGATGACCTTTTTTGCCCTCATCCGCCGATATTATATGATATTACAAAAGAAATAATTGTTGGTTTTACACGAACCCATTCAAAATGAAAATGCCTAACTTACTTTTTTCCCTTTTCCGTTTCCTTCCATCCAACAACCAAAGTCTACAACGTTTTTTTTGCTATAGCAGTTTTCTTTTGGAGTCAGATATATATGCCCTTTTTGCCGATTTTTTTTTCATTCAATTCGTGATGCGTACTTTTTTCTACTTTCTCACTTTGCTCTGGTTTGTTTGTCGGCTGGAGAGAGAGAGAAAGCTACACTTTCATTGAATCGAATCGAATGCTTTAGATAATGTGTATGCATGCATGGAATAGATATGTGGGTATGTAAGAATTCAAAACTTTTCTCTCGCTGGGGACTTATAGCTCATCTTTTATCTTCAGCCATTATCCAGAGTTTAAGCCGTTTGATACAGTAGGCATTATGTTATTATAAATGTGTCTGTGATTCTGGTGGTATATATAGATGAGATGGATGTCCATATATATATATATACTATTCACAAAAGAATGGAGAATAGTTTGTAACTGAGGGAAAGTCACGCAAGACTTGTCAGTAAGATCTTATAGCTGGCTATGCCCCCGTTAAACAGATTAAGAGGAGACTCACAAGAAGAACCATTAAGTACAACATATATATAAGTGGCGGCCGGATGCTAAAGATATTATCTGTGGTGGATGAGAGCAGAGCACACATAACACATATTATTATACGTAGGTACACAAAGAGAAAGGGATCCTAAACTATTGAAAGGAAAGCAAGCAAACGGTCTGGCATGGAGAGAGATGGGGATGGTATTCTAGTCTTCTTTTCCTTACCAGCAAGAATGAATCACGAGTGAGTATATGAGTATAAGAAAGAAGATGATAATCATGCTGATGATATGCACAAGCACGACGAAGAAGAGTTTTTGAACTGGAGCATTGGCAACAAGGAAGCTGAAAGCAGCAGCTTTTTGCTCTGTGTTGGGAAAAATCTTGTTAAGAAAGGAAAGGAAATAAAAGGTCGGCTTTGTGTGCTTTCTAGCCCTACTTTTTCCATCTCTCTCTCTCTCTCTCTCTTTGCGACCTTATTTTGATGTCTTTTTCTATTCTTGGCTTCCATACTCTTTCGCATATTGCATGATTATGCAGGCTACATGCCCCTTCAACTAAATAAGAAGGAGGAAAAGTGGAAGATAGGTGAAGAATATTACGCTTCAGATGCTTTCACAAAGAAACTGAGAGAGAAAGAGGAAAAGTATTCACATTTTCATTTTCTTCGGGATCTCACTCTCTCAGAATTTTCTCTTTAGTGTGTGTGTGTGGGCATATTATAAGAATAAAAATTTGAGAGTTGCCCTCTTGTGCCTACTTCCCAGTTTTCAAGCATTGATCAAAAAGTGGAAAATTTTCCCTGTGTTCCTAAAATTCAAACGGAAATTATGCTTATTAGAAAAGTCTCTAATTTTAAAGATCTTTTTGAGGTCTAGGCTGAGGTTAAAGTTCTCACAGTTATACACGCGTATATATTGTTACGACATGGTGTGCTGGCAGCTGGCAAAGCTTTTACTACATTATTGCAGCAAGTTAAATGGAGTTGAAATTTTGTCATGACATGGCCATGACTCACATTATAAAGGCGAGTAGTAGCATTCGCTCCTTTCATTTTTCTCCGACGATATGGTATATTTCTATATATATACATACAGTTCATAGGTGCTTAACTATATGTTAATGCTGAATGTGTGGGAGATTTAATTCGTCTACATATATATATATACACTTATATATATTGTCATACTTATGGTATACTTTATGCATATTTTCCAATGGTATTAAAATATATGATAACTTAATTCGAAGAGGATTTGAGGAGTTGAGTTGATAGCGAGAAATGTGTGTGTGTGTGTTCGTTTAATATGCGAGAGTGGATCTCAAAATAAATATAATTTGGTGTGGCAAGTCCACTATTACCGCACCGCCACCACCACCATCAGCATCTCTAGTAAAACGTTTATCACTAACAATGATGACGTCGTCGTCGCCCTTGTAATACGTTTCTATATACTTATATTTTCTTCCTCCATTTCAGATCCTCTTTTCTTGAGCTATCACACACATCCATCTCTAACCAATTCACTCTTCATCTGATCCCTTAGCTAAAGAACTTGGCCATCTTCCTTCCTATAATATTTTCTCCGTTTTAACTTTTCTCTCTCTCTCTCCCTTTACTCAACCTCCCCTCATAAACTCATTCCACTTTTTCAATTCTTTATGACTCAACCTCTCATCTATATTTAGTTCCTCATCACATACTTTCCGTAATTCGGCGGTATGGTAGTAGAAGTAGTGTGGTAGTCATTGTGCAAGAAAAAGTTTTCAACTGTACTCTTTGCCTTTCCAACATAGTAAAAGTAGTGCTACGATAGTACTTAAAGCCTATTATTAATACATAGTATTATACATTTCGATAATATAATGTCAAAACTTTTAATGCATCTATAAAATTCAGTAAATATATATTGAAAGAAAGTTTTCTCCTTTTTTAGGATGTCGACGTCGATAGTTGCTCAAAACTTTAGTTTTCTCTTCAATTTAACTGGACTGTTAGTACAACTTTTGTGAATTCAGGCCAACTTTTCTGGTACGATTTTCCAAGGCATATGTAAATACATTCGTAAATGCATTAGAATTTATTGAGGATGAGATCCTCATCCAACTGTGCCAACATAATGTGGGTTATGATATCATTCCAGTGAAGTTGTAAATACATGCTCAAGTCAACATATTATATATCATACCTTACAGGAAAACAAAATTCCAATGATTTATATAGGAATACCGATGATATTAGATTGGATTTTAAAATGCCGAGGGCAAGCTCAATTCTGAGAACCTACATATTGCTTTTACATGCATGCGCATACACGTTCCATCAATTTCTGGTTCAAGATGAAGATAAAATCTGCTACACAGCCAATCAAAATCATTAGTACTTGTGGTTTAGTTTGTTTATCGGAGGCAGATGGTTCTGATAAAGTTGTTTTTCAACGTCATGTCCCCCCTTCTTTCCCATCATTTGAATTTTTGTGTGAACACTTTAAACAAAATGTATACACTTGGCCCAGGCCTAGATCATAATGTTTAAAAACATCAGCCTACACATCATTTTATACGTTGCGTTACTTACTAATGTATT
Source organism: Orchesella flavescens (assembly GCA_964034955.1). NCBI lineage: Eukaryota > Metazoa > Arthropoda > Collembola > Entomobryomorpha > Orchesellidae > Orchesella > Orchesella flavescens. The sequence goes on from OZ035957.1 coordinate 11,874,051, forward strand.
TGTAAATATCAGATAGCATATATATAAATGCATGTGAATGTATGTACTTATATAGACGAGCACAGCTACTAAAAACATAATTAAAGTTCGACGGGAAATACCTATATGTTTGAACTATACCCAATTATATATTTCCTAGTAGCGATCAATGCTACGGTGGAGTACACTGACTCTCTATAGATCAAATCTCGATTTTTCAAACAAGCCAAACTAGGAATCGACGGGGGAAAAAAGCTATCAAAATGGAATCATGGAATGAACATTACTTCTCCATTTGTTTTGTCTGTACATGAATACAAAAAAACAAACAGATGCATACCTAGAATTATTACGAGTTGGGAGATAGCCGCTGGTCGAAAAACAAACCAACATGTGTGCATGCATTCGTTCGTACGAGTACATCGAATTGGATATGGGTTGTTATGAACCCAGGGAGAAAGTCCAAACAATTCGAATTCCGATGCGAACCAAATCTTGATAAGAAAATATTGTCGCTAGATATCTCGATCGTATCTCAGTCTAAAGCTGGACTACCTCCTGTTCTCTACCCTAACCAGACGGGATGAATGCGAAAACAACATTATTGTCTATAACCTGAATCCACCATTACCAACGGCAAAAGCTGATATAATTTTCTGGCCAGCACGCTCCTATCGCCATGATCGTCATCGTCATCATAGTGTGTGCATACTTATAATGGAACAAAAAGCGAATGTTTATTATACGAATGTCGAAGAATAAAGTGAGAGAGAGAAAGAAAAATACCTGCAATTCCATCAGAGACCTTGCCGGCCAAAGCCTTTTTCTCTACCGTACGTGAACAAAAAAAACACATATGCATTGAATGAAAGAGAATATGTGTTACATGCTCAAACCTAGCGCTCTCTCACACACACCTAGATTGTATCTTTTATGTATTCATGGCAGGGAAACAAAAATTAGACTTTGGGGACTTGGGCCTGTCCTCTTTGCAAAGGATGAAAAGGGCTGAATAAATCACTTGGATGGAACACAAACAAGTTCGATATATTCCAAGACTTGGAGTCGACGGAGCGAATGAGCCAAGCCAGAAGAGAAAAGAGCCGATCAGAAATACATCCATATATATTCATTCATTTAAACCTACGAGGCATTGAGTTAAGTTAAGGCACATACCGATTTCAGTAAGGATGTACGTAAGCATTAAGTTTTTTTTATCGGAAGAGTAGTTGAGTTGGTGCTGCTGCTTGCTTGGACTGGTAGTCGCAGTATCCATTACAAACTGACTATATACTGCATATAGAGTAGAGTGTGAGAGGTAGCAGTGAAAGAAAAGGAGAAAAAAGTAAACTGTTGGTGTTCGAAAGTATTACTTACATTCATTGCTTTCACTGCCACACTGCTTTTGCTAGCTGGTGATGGTGAAACTGGCGTAAATCGAGGAAATTCAATAATTTACTATCAAAAACTACAGGACATAACTGGTGTGTAGAGCCAATTTCCACTGTGTCTAATGTATGCTCAAACACATAAACTGCATTCACATCCATTTTATGTGCATGCATGAAATTTAGTGTGCTTCTTCATCCCATCGAAAGTCTCTACCATAAGGAGAGGAGTGAGCTGAAACTAAATGGAGAAGTATCCGATTTCATAGGATATATGACGACTATCACTTCCATTATGAATGGTTTGATGCCTGTGCTAACAATTCTGAGAAAATGTATCTCTTCTCTAGGTAAAGTTGGGTATAAATAACAAAACTATTGGATGAAGGGGAAAAAGGATATGCGCTGCAAGAATTATTATTCTCCATATTTCTAATACAATATGTGTAAAAGATATATATATAATGAAAATCTGAGTATTAAATTCATGGTCATGTTAGTTCTGCTATTCAGATGGAATCTCTTGTAATATAACCTCACAAAACTTAATATTTTCATGCATTAAAAACAAGAGCGTATTCCATTAAATGCCTAAAAATCTTCTTTTGTATCTCATTCGTTTTGGATGGGATATACTATCGTGAATCGGATAATAATAGATGGCTACGGGCAATGTGAACATGAGCAAACAGCAAACCTTTCGTGGATAATCATATAATCACACAGGTCACAAAACGTCCGTTTTAGAGATGGTTTTGTCTCCCTGTGAGTAATATGCATGCATTTATTCCCCTTCTGAAACTACATTGTGGAACCAACTTATTGTTCATAATGTGCAATTTAATGGGTATAAAATGTACACAAAAGATCGCATTGCCCTTCTTAAAAAATTGTTTTCTTGGCAAGGAGCAATTTGCCTTCATTGAACTATTTCCCCTTTTAATGTCCCCAACATTTTAGCAGGAGTATGTAACGTACGTAACCTTCGTTTGAATGTGTATTTATTCGCTCTTCGTTGCCCTTTCCTCTATATCCTGTATGTACCTACCTTTTAGTTCTATCATCTCTATCTGTTAGACCTGCTTCTTCAGCAAGAGCAAGATAAGACCCCTTCTTCATGTCATTTCAACAGAGAAAGAGAGAGAACGAAAGATAAAAGAAAATACAGGAGAAACAGAAGGTCTAGCATGTTCTTGGATATTTTTACCCTACACAAATACGACATGACATCTGCAAACTGTTTAAAAGACTCACATTTGTCCATAATGGGATGGGTATTTGACATTTAGGCTTTCAACTCAAGGTACAATAAGCGTATACTTAGGCTCCTTAATACCAACATACTAAATTTTGAGCTTTTAGCAGGATAAACCAACAGCATTTCTAGACCATTGTCTTTTTTTATTCAATTGATGCTACAGAAGAGAAAAGACGAGAGGTCTTAGCAAAAAATGGTAAATACAGGGAGCGCTTGATCTCAAAAAACATTTGCTATACATAACAACATATAATATAACATACAATCATCCTTCGTTGTTGAGTATTATGGCTATTTTGTATTTGTATATATGGGAATATACAGGAGGACACGAATCCAAAGCAATTTTCAACAGTCGACAAAATACATGAATGGTTGAATGAATGGCAAGGCTATATACACCAGCTTTGAATGTAAGTATACGTATGCAGATATGTCCCTGCAAAATATTTTCGTTTTTCTTTTGAGCTTGGTCGTCGGTCGTTCTCATGTGTACTTATATGTTATTCCGTACTCAATGCCCTTCTCCAACAAAGTCGTTTTCGCTTCACTGTCTTTTTTTCTCTTTCCTTTTTTTTCTTGTGAAATTTTATTGAACTTTTCATCCATACTATTTTAGCATAACGATCAACTTTGAGGCTATCGCATGTGAACAGTCAAGCCATAAAATGGCAAGGTGACTTCCACTTTCTCTCTACCCACGTCTTCGTCTCGTGCTATTTCTGTACTAGACACCATTTCCAGGAACTTTTTAAGGCGAATGGATATACATAAAGTAAGTTGATGTCCTCTAGAATACATTATTTTTATTCTTGGTTGGTTTATATAAACATTTGCATACGTACATCCACATCCATTTACTTTCCCCAAAAAACTTCAACTCGTGTACTACTCTAATCTTATTTTCACCATATTATATGTAACCCATCCATTCCTATTCTTCCCTTATACCTTTCATAGAGTCTCGGGAGATCAAAGAAAGAAAAAACGAACGAACGAAATATTATCCTTTATACACTTTACTTCATTCAAATACCCACACACAAGGGTGTAAATACAGGAGAGTGAGAGTGGTATTATTCGTTTTGTGTATTGTGTTGTTGTGTGTTCATAAAATCGAGAGCAAAATAAAAGTGTAGATAAACAGTTTATTTCAGGAAGTGAAAACACAAAACACCAGAGAAAATGAGAATAGGGAAGAAACACATTGTGGAAATCGGACTACAGTGCTCAATGCTCAATATTGCGTAAACAATTTGCATTTTTCATGTGGACAAGTCAAAATAGCAAGCCAGTGCTATTCGATTTTTCTTGCTTTCCCTGGAGTTAGTGGAAACAATGTACAGTTTCGTTTTTCCTATTCTTCTATGGTACATTGTGTTGTTATTTTCAGAGCATTTAAAGGATGGCAATACAAAAACACATGAAACGTGTCAGATTACTTAGACATCGCATCGTGTGTGCATATGCTTATATATGGAATGGAGAGTTCACGAATGCATTTTAACGGCATAGTTTACAATACTTCCTTAAAGGTAATGACCGACTTTTCCACTTTATGCAGCACACACTCTAAAACTGTCTACCGGACAGATTGATGTTCCGCAACAGAGGAGCAATTAATGTCAAACTGCTGCGTTATTTCAAATTCAAACGCAAATATACGACTGACATTGGGCTCCCCTACTTGAAAATTCTTACTAAAGAGTTACTAGTTGGCAAGAAAAAAACACTATAGACTTTTTAATGGTCAATTTTTACATGTTTGAAGTAAAAAAACACTCGTAACCAGTTCATTAAATGTATACGAGAAATTATGTCGTTCTAGAATGAATGAATTTAGTTATTAAAGTAAGCCAATTATTCTATTTCTACCAGAATCAGAAGTCAGAATCTGTTTTTTAACTTTATCTTTTTTTGGATCTTACAACAAGACGGAAGGGGTTTCATAGTTGATGTTTCGTTGCTGAGTTTACAGATTTGAATAAATTATAGGCAATTTATCTGGGATATACACGTCCAATATATGACCGGCGTGTAAACACCATGCTGCAACGTCTGCAACGCAAGACGTCTGTGGGCGGATGGCATGGAAGTGTGTGTTGCAGTATTCATGAAGGTGAGCAAGAGGTAGGAAGAAAGGTCGTGAATAATTTCACACATTTTCCCATCACCACACCGAAAAATAATCTTTCGAGGTTGGCTGTTTGCCCTCTACCTCTACAGTGCGTATATGATGCCGTATATGGACATGCGTATACATACATGCAATCAAGTCAAATGGGATTTCGCGTAGGTAAAGTGTGTGTGTGAGTGTGCATACATTATAAACTGTTCTTGTGGTGCCGTGATTAATGTTACGCAACAAAGACAAGACTCATAGAGTCAAACACAACTTGAACCTGACGAATAAGGTGGTGGTTAGTGGCCTGTATTCAAACTGCTTGAAATTACTTTTCGTTGAGCAATAACAAGTACTCGTGTAGGTGATGAACAGCACCTGAGAAAGTGAACTGTAAATAGTGGGGACTCTCTCGTTCTTCTCTCTGTGTGGGGGAAGGGAGGCGGAAAATACACACACACTCACTCACACACATTCAACTTCAACCTAACTAACTGGATTCTGATTTTGATCAAGTGCCTAATCTTGCATAGGCACACTATTCCGTAAGTAGTGGTTAAACTTTAGCTGACGTAAACCATATCGATGTTTGCACAAAATAAGAAAGTCAAGATGAAGCAGCAGTTGGGGCAGAGATAGAGAGTTATTGCTTACTTACTAGACTTAATAAAGCAATCCCCACATGCTTACACCACACCACCATCGCTGTGAAAACAAGAGGAGCAAGAATATTTGGTAGATCCTCATCGTCCTCGTTATATGAATATTCCATACACTATATAACCTCTCTTACCACCACAGTACCACCATCATCTCTCTCCCTGTTGTTAGCTTTTTGATCGCATGACGATCTCCCTTACACAAGTTAAATATGAACAAGTTTCCCCTCATTTCATTTATCTCCAGTAACATTCCTCTATGTACACACAGAAAAAGCTGGCCATGCCATAACACAGCATAATGCAACTTATGTTGATATTAGAGAAAACGTCGCAGTTAAGTTTTTGCTAAGCTTCCTGTTTCCCCCCGTGAAAAAGGGGCATATTACAGAAAAGTTTAGCTCATAGTTTCCCTTTTTGGCTTGTGCATTGAACCGGTTGGAAGGCTTTTTCCTGGCTGGTGCAAATTTCATGTGTACAGTTATGAAAGTATATCTCAAAGTTTATGTATGCGTACGTTGTGAAAAGATAATGCATGATAAATGCTCTTTCGAAAAGTTCCCAAACTTCGACTAGCTTTCTCTTCATGTTCTTTACTCAACTCAAGTCCTGAAAGCGCTATAAACTCTTGTACGGTGGTTGGTGGAGCCTTGTGATGATGATAAAAGAAGAAGTTAAGGCAAACGCTAAAATGAAATGCATTCATGTATGCCATATACACGTAACATGCATCTACACTACAGTCATGCTATTTCCCTACATCCAGTTCAGACTTTCTACCGTGCCGTGATGTGAGGAGTGAGTGCTCACAAGCTCAAGTTACGAAAAAAATAGGAACAAGCAAATGGAACGGGGCAAGAGCACTCACACTTCCACATACAAGCATTTTGATGAAACTTTCACTACCTCACGTATGCTTGTAAGTATGTAGATAAAGTCAAAGCAGACGGGGAGTTTATGCATTTCCTCTCTTGTGAAAATAACTTAAGATGTATATCTCATACACCTCTCTCTACTTAACTCAACTCCTTCTCTCTCTCTCTCCGCACCAGTTTAGAAATGCATGTAGGAGGAAAAAGGGAAAAGCCAAGAAAAATATGAAAAGTCAGGAAGAAGAAAAAAGGAAATGGCAAGACGTTTCAAAATACACACACACAGGGATGCTTAAAATAGCTCAACAAAACAAGAAATAAAAGCAAAATGCATATGTGATGTGATGATTTCCTCTAGCCGTCTCCCTTTTTAAATTTTGGGAAAGAAAATATGCTCTTGTTAAGTTGCGCCAAGAATTCGTGGAATAATATTAGAGAAGAAAGTGGCTAAAAAGATGATAGAAAGTGCTTAAAAGGAAAAAATTACGAAAAAATATTCACATTTTTCTCCCTTCTCCGTCTTAATGCAAATGTACAAATGTGTATTTTGTAGTAGGAGGACCTCTCGTGTAAAGTAGGAATGTGTGTAGTCTATATATTATATGCATCTCGTTACATTTTATTACTACAGGCATACATACTCATCCTATGTACAATTCATACATTTAAATGACAATCTCTTTCGAGCAGAAAATGTCACTAACCGGGAATGTCAACGTTAATCTGTTACATTTTACTTTTTCCCCTTCCCCTCTTTCTAGCTCATCCGTAATGCTGCTGGTGAAGTCAGTCCCTTGTAATAATATTTCAGTATGCATGTGTGTGTATTTAAAGCACAAAAAAATGTCTATAATGTTCATATGTTTGAACGCATGTATGTACTTATGTAAAATTATGAGTGTTTCACATTATCTCATGTGTGTAGTGTGCATACACTTATGCATAACGAAGTATCACATTCTCATGATGATGTTCCTCTTCTTCCATGCATGTATGAAGCTCTCCTTTTGTCCTTGTGTTTCCTTTCTTATTGCTGATGGTTGATGGCTGTCTGCATGCCAGCTTCTCGTCTCGTCTTTTCTGTCACTTTCTCCTTCTTTTTCTCTACTTTTTTTCGGGTTCATCTCATAAAAAATTTAGGAGGAGGAGAGGAAACGTGAAAAGGCATTAGTTTCTGAAATGTCACGTTCGTTTCAACATGAATCACAAAAAAGTACAGAGGACCCTGCTAGGTCCATATATGAATATAGCATCCTATCACTCTCACATCTACTTCAATTCAGCGTTTGAAATGGCTTGTATGAATTCAATGAGCAGTAGTTGGATGAATGAATAAGTGCGAGGTAGAAAAGATACGATGGAAAAAAGAAAATGAGCGAAAGTCAGGCTCACCATTCAACTCAAACTGCTGACTGGAATGAAGAGTTCAGATATCACATCATCATAATATTATATGCAACATCTTCATTTTGTCATACATACGTGAATTTTGCTTTAGAGCATATATAGTGAAAGAAGCGAGATTTTGTGTACTTGCTCAGAATTATCCACTTTATTATAAAGTCTGTATATTATCCAAGTTTACATTTCAACGCAAAATGCGGACTCGGTCTTTTAAACGGCGAGAATGTCCATGACATGCATGCTGTGTTTTCAAAATTATATTCACTGAGATAAACTGAACATAAACGTGGATCCTGATTTTGCATTGAATAAATTAAGAGCGACTATAAGCTCAATGTACATATTTCTATGAGTATATATACTCGTACGTCTTTCCGTCTCGTGAACGGATGGAATGGATATTTTCACTCCATGATTAAATTTCGAAGTATGCAGCTTTTGGTATTAAAATGTTGCTACATCAATGCAGCCGAATACAATGATACAGTTGATAGAATCGGCTTATGAACTGATGAAGCTTAACGTTTCGCAACTTGAGTAATGAATGGTTTCTCGGTATTAGTATTGCGTAAAAATTCAAAGATTATTCTTATGCCTACTTAATCATGAAATAGAGTTTGTACGCTTCCCGTTTTTTTTCTTTTCAAGGTGGCTTTTTGTTTCCATACATAAAGCTTTGGTTGGTAGCTTGTGCTATTCATTCGTTTCAAGTTGAAAAAAATCCGTTTCTCAGTTTGATATATAATCCCTTACGTGTTTTTATAGTATTATATTGAGGAAACGCACGAAGACTGATGAAAAACTCTAGATAATTATGACTAGACGTAAAAGCGCTGATGTAATGAGAGAGAGAGAAAGCAAGTGACATTATAATAAAGGCTTTCAATGAATATAAGCAGCATTATGAAAAGGATAAAAATCCGTTTTTCACTCACTGGCTTAATGAAGTCTCGCCTATTCAATTGAAAACATCTTCATGATTAAGTTCTAAATGAAAGCAAAAGACAATGGGGAAGAAAACTGTGTAAAATAATTCACTTACCCCATTCTTTTCGCTTTGATACTTTCTCTTCCCTATAGGATATTATTTTTAAAAAGGCAGAGAAAATTCGAAGCTTAATCAAATGAGTTTTGATGAAACCAGAATATTTTTGTACACAAGGGGTAAGAAATTTATGGCATGTTATTAACATGTTCTTCATCATCATCATCATCATCATCATCTCAAGGACTCACTCTTGTTTGTCATTTTTTGACTGCTGCTGCTACGCCTCAAGGAATAAAAACTCATTCCTCTTCCGCCTCATTCTTTCATGCTTCATGTACTCGCCTCCTATTATTCCATCCCACTTAGGTATGGGCACATGTGCGACAACGACACCAGGAAAGCACCAGGTATTTCCTGTCACCAGTCATTGCGTTGGTATACATAATATATACTTTCGAATATCATAAATATGAAAAGTAATGCTATGTTTATATTATACCAGTTCGGTATGACATTATACATAGCTCCATAATTTGAAAAACCAGGACATGTCATGATGTAGTTCACAAACTGGAGCCAACAATGTATATCATTATATTACATTACATTACAAAGAAAAGTGGACTGCGTTCCGTTCCTGTGCAGCAAAAAAAGTTTCAAGAGGCAAAAGGCAGCGTGATTGCATGTGCGGATGCATTACATGAAGTAGTATAATATATTATAATAAAATAATATAATGCTGCTGCTGCTGCTTTTGTAACATCAATACAAAATGTATATCTGCATCACATCACGATGCATTACTCTTTTAGATGGGGCGGTTCTGGTTATATGCACACTTAAGTGCAGCTGCTGTTGTACAATTGGCATAATTTACAACAGAAGAAATGGCTTACATTGCCCAGGTTTATGACATGTCTGTCCTCCTCATTCCAAAAATAATATATGTACACGATACCATACGATACAATATGATATTCGTAACTGTTGTAAAAGAGTGTGGAGCCAAAGCCAAGAAACGCTTGTATGCATACGAAAACAGCAAACAAAACTTGCATTATTACTTATATACTTTATAGGGAGAAAGTGTAGTGGAGAAAATGTGCAGTATATAATCAAATAAGTAGTAATACATATAGTTTACGTTTTTCATATTTTTTTGTTCTAAAAAAATTCCATATAAAATTTAATACATACAATAAATATGAAGTTACGACATAATATAAATATGTACATGTATTATATGATATGATAATAAGTGTTATGGAAAAATGTAGGCCAAGGAGAAGTAACGGAAAGTAGAAAGCGCGCGGCAGAAGGGAAATTCAGAGGAAAAGCTTATGAAACAAGCATGGAAAGAAGTTGGGAAAGTACCGGCCGACTGTGAGATATATGATATGCGTATTTAATACGGAAGAGCGAACTGCCTTTCTCCTCTTTCTGTTTGGTCTAGGTCTTCTAGAGATGGATGAATGTTGTGTTGTGCTGGAGTTGGATTCTGTGTTTGTAGAGCAACAGCCTTAACAACTCCAACACGACCAAATTCTTCAGCTTTAAAAAGGTCTCATCAACATCCACGTTTTTTTGTTCGTTCAACATAGAAGAAACAGGAGTAGCAACGCATCACACAATCCAACTTATATATTGAACAAGGAAGATGGTGATGTGGTGTGGTGGCTGCTTTTTTTTGCGGAGAGTGAAAAAAAGTAAGCCAAATGTAAGCGAGGCAGCTTGCTCCAGAATGAAAAATGTTCACCCATGTGGAAGAAGAATATATACGATATTGTGGTCTGCTGGGGCGTATAAGCACTTGTATTAGCTTAGTGTGCAAGTTTTTTCTGCTTCAATATTGTAGTAACGTTCGAGGCTGTTGTTGTGTAAGAGAAAGAGAAAGTACAAAAAGGGGGATCCTGAACCTCAGTTGCAATATAAAACCTAAAAACTCGACTGAGCGAAAGACCGACTAACCAACAACAAACGTAAAGTATAAAGCTCATATTCATTTTTTTGTTTAGCACCAAAACTCCCAAGTTTCCTTTCTCTTAGCATGAAAAAAAAGTTATGGAATATCAGGATGATGATGGTAATAATGATGATTTTTTGTGTGTGGGTAGACAGCGAGATATGCATGAGCACAAAGCGTATGGACGAGCATATATATACCCAAGACACACACAAAAAAGAGATTCATATATTGCATCCCCGTGAATTTTTTTAATAAAGCCTAAAAAGCGGAACCGGAAAGAGTTTTGAGGCTTCTTTCTCTTTACAATTTCTCTCTGAACTCTCATCGTCAGTATGCGAATTATTTTATGCGTATTACTTTACATATGAAATGAACACTTGTGCAATATACATAAATGAAAATGAATGGCTAAATATACACTCTCATCCTATTACTATTGTTATATATGGATATGGGGTTGTGGGTTTCTCAGCTGCAATTTTTTTCTCCTTTCCTTCTTCGGGAGATGATGAAGCCAGAGCCGCAGTATTATTATGGAAAGAAGAGAGAATATAATGGTACAGGGATGATGATGATGATGATGACGATGATGGCGACGATGGTATTATGGCTTTCTCTCTTTTTCAATCTTTTCTTACATATACAGTAAATATAAGCTGATGTCTTGTATTGTACTATTTGATGATGAAATGAATGTACATGTTTGAAAGCCGTATAGCCCGTAACCAAAGGATATTGCATGAAACCAAGAGAATGTAATAATTTTGCACAACTGACTCCCATTTCCACCATTTCCTTCAAGAGTCAACTCAAGATTCTCTCGCGAGTCAAAAAGAAAACCGTCAGCAGCACACAGCCCTCTGCATACATACATAATGTGTATGTATATTTCTGTTGTGTGTGTGCAAGCAAGAGGCGAAAACTGCGAAATTAATTCATGTTCGCCATTTTACTCATCTATCCTCCTGCTCTCCTTACCCAACTATAATAGGACAATGAAGTTAAGTTTTTAAATGACGACCTACTTCCATATATAACTTCACAGTTTCATTGAAATGCGGCAAGAAAAAGTCTTTTGTATATGCATTTTTTAATTCAAATTATTATCATTAGTCTTCTCTCAGACTGGTCTTTAATAAAATGAACGTATTTATAGTACCCTTGCTTCAGTAACCATTCATGAACGTATTATATAGGTACATATATATTTTCAATTATTTGAATATAATATGCAGTTGCAAATGGCATTTGTGACAGCTCACGAAATAGAAAGAAAGTGAACACTACCAAACTCATTCATTTCCATGTGCATTGATAAATGAGTGGAAATATTACGGAGCTCTGGTATAATTCTATGAATATTCAAATTACTGTGGACGTAAATGAAAGTAAAAAAACGATAAACTATTTCAAATCATTTTTTGTTTGACTGGCAAATTGCTTCATGCTATATAGTAATATTTTTTAATAATAATAAGCATTTTGAATAGGTAATAATACATATCTTCTTTAATTGGGAGAATTGCTTGTAAAAAGGCACAAGCAAATTATATTTTGTCAATAGAAATCCTTTAAAAATGTGAACTTCTTCGTATTTCACCTAAACAATGCGTAAGGAATGAAAGCCGTAGAGCTGAAGAGGTTGTAAGCTTTCGCATTTCTTCGCAAGATACAAAGGAATCCGAGATCAAAAAAAATGAGAAAGGAAAATAATTAAATAAATACATAACTTACTTTCTTTGATGGCAGCCACCATTGGGAATGAAGCGCGAAGGAGTGGAAACGGAAGAAAAACGACTGCAAACGTGATGATGACCATTAGCTGGTACTGGTGACTCCATGGAGAAATTCGTAGTCTTGTCATAACTCTTTTACCGTCGTTGTTGCCACTTATTCTGCAACAGCTACTGCGACCACTACCGTCATCATCATCATCATCGTGATGATCACATAAGCTACTGCTATTGCGCTTTCTCCTTCTCGTTGTCTTTGTTGCTTTTGAGTAGGGGAATGACAATGATGGTGATGGTATTTGGGGAGCAAGGATATTCATCCTGCTTTTCATAACTATATTCTTCCTCTCCTCATCCATTTTATATGCCATAATGCTGCTTCTACTGCTTCTCATACTCATACTGATGATGAGGATGATGATTATGATGGGATGATGAGGCTAGTAAAAGTTGACGTAATAATCGTATTACCCAAATCCAAGAGAGAAAGTGGAAATATGATTCCCTCCTTTTCTCCTTTAATGAGTGTTATTTTCAAGCAGGCTTTACAAAAGAAGCTTTTCCTTTCTCTCTCTTTTTAGGTAAGCGATCGTGATAGCATAAAATCTATTCTGGTGAGCTTTGTTACACAGCTTTTTGGATTTGGATGCTTCTTTCACAAACGCTTTGCACGAGTATTTGGAGGTACTTGAGAGTGTGGAACGCTCTTTTATCTCAAAATGTTGAAGTGTCCGCTTATGAGCTGGCATACATTATGGGAATCTGAGTGACGCAATGTGTCGACCGTGGAGCACACTATTATTCAAACTTTTTTGTTGAAAATTTTTAGTCTCCTATTATTATTATTTCCTGTATACCTTGATATTTTCACTGTACGGCCACATGTACTTGTAATATGCTTTTATCTTTTAGAAATTACGAGTTTGACCTAATTACCCGGAAAATGTAGATATTTACACAGATTTCACCTTAAACAGTAATCCTCTTTTGTTTGGCCATCTGGCAACCATTAAGTTTTTGGCCCATTTCGTCTCCTTTTTTGAAGAAATTTGACAAAAGATTTGAGAAATGAGGAGATATAGGTTCTACATTTTTTTATTTAAAGCACGACAATATAGCCTTACCCGTGTAACCTACATAAAACTTTTGAGAAAGAAAATATTCTCCCTTTATTTCTTGGTATTTAGAGAGGAAGACTATGTACTTTCTTCTTCCTTTTATGTTATATTTTTGTCTTACCTGCTTCTTTCTACTTTCGTATTCTTTTGTGTCTCTGTGCACTACTTTTTCTTACTTAAATTTACACTTCTCGGCGGAGAGGTAAATCACCGTCACTAAAAATACGAGGATAAAGAAGAGAAAAAAATTGTGCAACTGTCATTTCCACTTTAAACATTAAAGTTCTCTTTTCTTTTTACTTGAAACCTACCATATCACACTATATTCTACGACTTATTTTGTATTACACAGTTTCACACAGGAGGGGTGTGGGTAGTCGGTCATCATTATTATTATTGTAGTGCATTTCGTGATGAAAATGGGAGCAATAGCTTTAAAAGTCGTGGCATTACTCGTAGTGCTAGTGTACCACCAGCAATCGTAATATTTCCTCCGTGAGTGACTTTCACTTTTATTGCAGGAGCCATCAGATATATGATTATGGGCTTGTGTGTCTATATATTGTATAGGCACTCTGCAATACAGATGTAGTAGTCCCCATATTTTTTAGCGATATATATCCACAAAACTATTTATGTATGTTTTATGTGTCTATTGTAACAAGGTGTAAAACACATGGTGTATAGATAGACATATACACTTATCTTTTCTTCTCGTTTTTGGTAAAAGTATGAGTAATATTACTTAAAACCAAACGACACAGAATGACTTTCTGGTAAGATATTTTTATCGAGTGTAAAATCGCTTGTAAAACCATGTAACTCACAACTTTTTTTCCCTGATATAGAAGGAATATATTTTTTTTTGTTGGAGACTTCTCAGAATGTTTTTCTTCGCTTTTTTTCTCCTCTCCTTTCAGTTTGTTCTTTAGCCACCTCCTTCACAAGATTTTTTGTTGAGTAGTTCACAATTTTCGGCGATCTTTATATTTTCTCTTACACTACCAGCATTGAAGTTGCTACAGCCACTACTACTGACGTTTCTGCTACAACTATTATCGTGATCATGAGTAGTAGTACCAGTAGTACGAGTGTGTGTCTGAGAGCATGGGCTGCTGTAGTAGTAGTTCGTGTTCCTGAAGTTGAAGTCCGTCCCCCCTTTTCCATCAAGAAGATTAGCCATTTTTCATATTCACAAAGTTGTCTCAATTGTCGAGAAATCTTACACACAGTTACGTTCTATATACTTTTTCTCAGAGATATGGAACACACTTCATACACACACATTTAATATAGTTTTTTGCTAGTACAAAGTACAATGGATATATTATTATACTACATTGAAAGTCGTATAAGCTGGGTATATGTATGAAGATTTGCACAAGTTCAGAGTTTTGTAGGATATACACTTATATTATATTATTATTTTACATTGTGATGATGATACACTGTCAGTGTGTCATATAATAATAATAATGGGCATGTTTTTTGCGTTCATAGTTCGCTATATATTCCCTTTTCTTTTCACATGTATTTTTGTTTGTGCTGAATGTCTTCGAAACTACTTACTTTCACTCACTTACTTTCCCTTTATGAGTCAAGTAAGAGTTGTCTTGCGTTTCTTCTTATTTTTCACTGAAAAAGTGAAAGTCGCACTTTTCTTGAGTACTTTTTTATCTTCTCACACAGCCAGCTCCCTATACTTTCTCACACATTCACTTTTTCTCTTTACTTGAGTGAAGAGAAGAAGGAGTTATGAAGAGTGTGGAGCACATATGGAAATGTATACAAGGAGAGTGTTGCAAGAGTAAGTTACAGTGTGGACTGTATGTGTGCGGTTGTTTCTTTCTTTCTTTTGGACTCTCTCCCTCCGTGACTCCTTTTCTTCTTTTTACTTTCTCTGCTTAACCTCTTCTCTCCCAGCTCCCCAAGGGGCTTTCACTTTCCTTGGTTATGAAAGAGGAATACCAGGAATGAACCTGTATTTTCAATATTGTGCATGCAGAATGGATAAACTATCCATGTGCACTCATGAATATAAGTTTATATCCTTGTAGAGACGAGAGCGTACGATGATGATGATGTCTTTCCTGAACGTATGCAGAACAGCTCGTTCTAAAAATATCAAAAGTTGCTTTCTATTCAAGTCAACCTAACCTGTCTCCTCCCGTCTTGTTAGTTTCGTTTCTGCTCCCTTGCTACAGAATTTAGAAGAAAGTGTGCACACTTGTAACCAAGAAACTGAGAAACAGCCGGTGGCAATGCAGCTTTTAATTACAAGGATATTGTCTCCAACTTCCAGGGTTGTCGTTGTCACACATTCAAACTTAATGTGGCAGGTTTGCTCAACTGCAAATTATTCACCAAGAAAAGTTAAATTAGGAAAGCAATCTTTTACAATGCATTTTTCGGAGAAACTCAAATTTGTCAAAATAATCAAAATAATGTGCAAACAGGAAATATACTCACCAAATTCTTTTTAACGTGGACCTTTAGGGCTTCACTTTCCTGAAAGTATACAAACAAATTTTCATATAATTATAAAAGCAAGCCACTTACTATATTAAGTCATTGCGTAATGATAAATATCATTTTATATCGTATAACACACATTATGTTATATTGCCAGCTTAATTTTTTGATGATGTAATCTTAATAAGATACTTTTTCTCTGAAAAAATCACTGCATGCTTTAACTACATATTTACACGTAATGGTTATGATTTGCCATCAAACCGACATAACAATATTTCCATGATTAGAAGGCTTTCTTCTCTCATTTGTAGTTCATTAAAATGACTTTGTTGTTGTTACCAATCGTTAAGTGCTTGTGTAATATTGTATGGAGTATGAAAAGGGATTTGAAAACTATAAAAACTACAAGTGCTTCGACTACTATAGTTTATCATAACCGGTTTGTTTGACGCAAACTCTCTTTACTATACAATGTACGCCGTTCTTTAGTAAATCTCTCTTAGGAAAAAAAATCTGTCTCGCGTTCCTTTCCTTCCTAGTTTTCGTTTTTTACGAGCGACTACACATATTCATCGTTTTTCCAAACAGCTCACCGAAACTGTATACTCTGTACTATAGCTATAGCTAGCAATAGCTACGAAATGAACTAGCTTTTGCCTTAATTCTCAAAAGTCACTTTGTCAGTGAGCTATCCTCACAAGGCACAGCAAAAAAATATGAAGGGAGCACACGAAGCAGTGGAAAGTATCAAAAAACGGGAAAAGCAAAAGGTTCAGATTCAATGGAGTGAAAATTCCAGTTAGTCTATCATTTCAAACCGCTCCATTAGCTTTAACTAATCGAGCTCCGTAGTTTGAACAATAAATTCCCCATCTCCCTTCAAAAATACTTACACATATTCATACATTCTTAAGATACATCCATTCATATTATATATACAGCCCCATGAAAGCATATCTATTAAAAATGTTCTCGAGTCTCTCGTCATCAGCCTTATACACAGCCTTCGTTTTTATGTGTTTAGTGTTATTGCTGCTATCACCAGAAGCCCAGACAAGACAGAGAACATAGACCAGACCAAAGGAGCAGCCCGAGTGAAAAAAAGTATGGGAGAATAGTAGAACGAAATTTCAAGCAATTCTAAAATATTACTGCGATTCCCTCTTTCAAATAAAGAGAACAATTTTGTGTTGGCTTATATTCAGGGGAAATGTCAGTCAGACTCAAGATAATTTGACAATATATAGGAGAGCAGCACCAGAGAGAAAAAAGAAAAGTACAATCGTTTACAGAATACATAAAAAGTGTAATCGTAATTTTCCCCGGGTTGCCTTCATTATGTACGTTCGTTCAACGAACGTACATTTCTTTTTCTATCGCCTTTTTTCAAAGATTTCGGAGCTGTCACTTTGAGATCTGAAAAATGAATTTGTTCTGGCATCTTTGTCGATACTCTAAAATTTTTTGGGATGCGACAGGATGGTAATACCAGTGAGTGTAATATTGTATGCGAAAAGGAGGATGTGCTTCTATGTTAATGTCATGATAAAAATTCAACATCTGCCTCTCTCTGCACTTTTTCCCTTGCAAAAAAATAATCGATGGCTTGGATTGGATGGTCAGGAGAAGGAGGAATAAGAGGCAAGTCACACACAAGGACAGATGCGATGCATGGATAATGATACTGTTACACTTTTCAACAGGATACAGATCGGATATCCTTTTCTGCTCGAAATGAAATGACGCTGAATTACAATATTCAAGGAAGAGTTTGCAAGCCTGCAGGATGCAAAACGACGACTTCACATTTACATTGTGAAAATGTATTGAGAGACAGCTGGAATGAAAATGAAGACATGAAAAGAAGCTTCTTTGAGCATCTCGCCGACAGTAGTAGTGAAAGAAGATATCAACATCAACCTTAAGGTGGACAATGTGCTTATATTTTCTTACAATAATGTATACCATCCTTTTTTTCGGATGAAAAAAGTTTTGTGATAAAAAAGAAAAACGTCCGCTTGGCTCAATCCATCTATCCAACCAGTCATCCGTCTATCTATCTCTTTTCTCCCTTCCAGCTCTCTTACATAGTAATTCAAAATAGGATATCGCTGGACATTCAAGTTTTAGCACTTTCCTAATATCTCTTTCCTTCCTAACTTGCTTTACTTAGACTGACTATAGGGTACGAAACTATATTATGCCCCTACATTTTCCTTCCACAGAACCTATTTCCTAAACATTATATATCCAACAATTCATTCACCATCACCACCACCACCACCGTCCTGGAAGCGTCGAGGCTGCAGTGGAGCTGAAGGAGAAAAAAGCCAATTCAATTCCTTTCAATTCAATCAATTCAAGAGTAAATGCTATCTTGTATATGTCAAGTCGACAAGACTCATCCTTACACACATGCATCCGTTTCTTGTGAGGTAAGTTATAATGTATGGATGTATTTTTGGTTTAACTAAAACCTGACACTGACAGCTTTACTTATAAAAAAGGAAAGGATTCACGTATATAATATGTGCTTATAAATATATATTCTTTATCTTTCTCCCTCTCCCTTTATATAATATGAATTTGTCTGTCTCATTCTCGACGCTGCTCCAGTTCCCCAAGCGTATATATTGATAGTAGCGTGCATACATGTATTCCTTTTCATGTTATTCGTGTCGGTAAGTGGAGAAAGTTAGCCAAAAGTACCTTTTTGAGAAGATTTACAAAACACCTTATACATACGTACATGTCTTGATGTCTTGTCGGCGTAAGAAAACGAAACCACTTTTTTTGTTTGGTCGTACCTACACACGTTATGTGTGCTTCATACTAAGTATACATCTATATATAGCCATGTATTTTGTACCCAGCACGGTACCGTATGTAAGTAAGTGTACTTTTCACTTTGAAACTTTTTTTCTTACTTTTCATCTCAACAAAAATACTTGGTCTCTCTACAATTGAATGGATAAAAAACTTTCTCTCTCAATAGAGATGTAAGTTTATGCAAGAAATAGGATATACATAACTGGTACTTGTAATAAGTTTATATCATAAGTATAAAAATAGGAAAAAAGAAAGTATGTTCACGTTCAAAATATTTTTGTATGCATAGAAGCAAACCAATTGGAGAAGCAGTGAGTCGAACCAAAAGTATGTAAAAGCTGGAAAGAAAATAACTAAATTTTCGTGAAGTGCATATAAGAGTAATACTACTACTACTGCATCAGATAATCATTATTGAATGAGCTTGTCTACAAAAACCGTCTCCATCTGAATAAGTATTTCCCTCTATTTCTATTGTTAGCCTTATAATAAACATAATACACCTAAATCTTTCTCCCTAAAAATAACTTCACTTCACCGGGAATTCAGTGAGGAGGAAAGAAAGCATAAAATCTCTCTTTCTTTCTCGTCAAATTTGACTAGAGAAAAGGGTGCCTGAAAAAAAGTCATCTTGACTCCTGCAGTACGTATAGTGAGTGTCGTCGTTAGACAAATTTATAAGTGAATTTATGCTCACATTTTTAGCTATCCAACTAGATTATTTCATTATTACTGTCTGGGGCATTTTGTTCGTAAAATGTTTCTTTTCCTTTCGGATGACGTTGTCGTATTAGCTAGGATTGAGTGACTGGTGAAGTAGGAGTAGGAGGAAGGGGATTAATAAGTGATTTTAGTAGATGCGTTGAGCACTGTACATAACCGTTGATGGGTGAATGCAGCAGCAGTGCACCAAGAGGACTCATTCCATGCATAATATAAGTAAATATACAAGTTAATGTCCTAATCCAAAAAAAGTTTTCTTCCCCTGAAGACAACGCAGTGGAAAGAAAACGGAGATAAATGGGAAATTGTCATCACATTACCACCAACACCGTGAAGGACACCACATATTGTATATATATATTCAAGGTGGAGAGAGAGATCGTTTGTGTTTTTTTTCTTCTGGAGGGTCATGGAAAAGTCAAGACTAGAATGATATCCATTCAGACTTGTCATTCATTCCGGAAGATGAGCACTCGTTGCTAGATTGCATTGTAAGTAGTAAGCAGAAGTAGTGTATATATATAAAATTATATGAAGCCTGGACTTTTTATTTGAGAACGTTGAATGAAATGAAGAGCACGGAAGGAGGGGAAAGTTCAAGTATCTACTTTTGGGAATTTCGGATGCACCAAAGCTAGCTCATATATAGTGTATCAAAAAAAGTGCAGTATGCAAGTAAGTTGAGACGACGACGACGACATAATAGTAAAAGTATTTTTATCCACAATTTCAACAATATTGAGAAACTTAACCCCGAATGTTATGCTAGACTGCCTTCTCATGCACACTACTACTACTCTATCCTTGGTTGGTTGCTGTTGATATATTCACTCAACTCAAACAAGCTCATCCATGAATGGAATAAAAAAAGAAAAAGTCAAACAAACAGAACGGGTTAAACTGAAATGATGCGTTTGCCACTTTAGCTTCTGCTGTGAGGGACAGGATAAAGTGTCTATAAAGTGGTGTCACTCACTTTTTCCCCACCACCACCACCAGTGTACAACTCTCTCTTTCTCTCTCATTGCATTTCACTGGAGATGGAGAGTTTAGATGGATGTCGCGTGTATTATTTGTATTTTTTCTGTTATTATTGCTGGTGTGGGCTCTCTCTTGACACTTTTGCAGCTCACAGTGGTACAGGATATGTAGGATAGTTAACCCTTTGCCATTTGAACCAAGTATCTCCGTGTAGCTCTCTCCCTCTCTTGTTTACTTACAATCAGCCATCCCAACTAGTCCATCAACTTGTTTTATTCAAAGTCACATCCAAAAATCCTTCCCACCACCCACACTTGGGAAAAAACTCATTCTCTGCATAATGTAGAAAATGTCAACGGCCGAGAAAAAGAGAGAAATGAAGCAATGAGCCATGACTCTAAATGTATAAAATGCTAAGTGCCACTGAGCCATCCTTTTCCTCCATTTCCTTCCTTTTTTCTCTCTCCTTTCATTTCATCCATTATTATAGCCTTGAGCGCAAAAAAAAACACGGGCAAGAAAATCAAGTTGCATTTAAGCTATAACTGACTGGGTATGTTCGTATTTATGTGATGACAGAGAGAAAGATTGGGGGTACATATGCTACGAGTAAAGTGAAATAACACGTTGAAAATCAAGTAAAATGATATCTTCAAACCCTCTCTGACCTTTTTATCCGTCCGTGCGCTTATTTCTTCACAGGGAGCTGCAAGTGGAGTAAAGTAATATAGTGAACAGCAGAACACAAGCAATAATGTAAAAGGAGGCATCAGGTTGTTATTTATTTGTTTAGAGCACACATTTCCTATATGTTCCCCTTTGTGTGTGAACTAACAAAGCGACCATTTGTACAATCATGCTTGGTAGGGCGTGGACCTGACCTGACTGTACTGTCAGTAAGCACACATGTACAATGATTTAGCTTGACTGACTGCCACCAACTTATTCACTCAACCCATTTTATGTAACTTTTTTTTCCTTCTTCTCTTTCTTCTTAGTGAACCACAAAACAGAGCAGCAGTCCATATATATATTGTATACATTAAGTGTTCCTACATTACATGATGATGACGTAAGAATGAGCCATGAGAAAGTCATATTGAAATCTACTACTGACTACACATTTCTCAAAACAGGAGAGCCCAGCAGCAGCCTTCCAAATTTTCCATGGCCTTGCTCATATTTTGTGTATAATGTGCAACTTAAATGGACATTAAAACAGACCATCATAATGTGAACGAAATATGTTCACTCGCTTTTATTCCCATTTAAAGGCTGATGAGAAAAGTGAAACTATGGGACTTGGTAAATGTGAATGCTCCAACTCTCTCCTCTCTACTGCTGCGCTTGCATTCTTTAAAGGAACAAAAGGGAAATGTAAGTCACAACACTTTTCTAAAGTAATAACTTGTGCTTGACTTATTTTACGATCATCTATACAATAGAGTAGTTTAACGAAACGCAGTTTTCATATACTCTTTCTCTCTCTCTCTCTCTCTCCTGGTTCTCCTGCCACTACCACCGCTAACCACTCATTCCGAAGCTAAAGTGCTGCTTCGTTACACACACCCCGACTATGTACGTTTGTGTTTCATATGTACAAAAAAAGTTGCAGAGATATTTTTGGGAGTCGGAGGTGGAGCTCAAATAGTACATATTGTTTCAACAAAACATTGTAACAGTTGTTCTGTGTTCCTCTACTTCTTCTGTATTCTGTTTGGTGTGTGTAGGTTTGCAAGCAGCACACACTATTTATATAATCTAATGCATTTCTGGCAAAATAAACTTTCTTCCTAGGTATGGTATAAGCTTGGAGGAGCCAGTTGTAGAAACATCATCAAAGCAAATATGCACTGGCGGACGA
This sequence comes from Orchesella flavescens, assembly GCA_964034955.1. Classification (NCBI taxonomy): domain Eukaryota; kingdom Metazoa; phylum Arthropoda; class Collembola; order Entomobryomorpha; family Orchesellidae; genus Orchesella; species Orchesella flavescens. Next base: position 11,896,410 of record OZ035957.1, read on the forward strand.
AATTTCTCCACCAACAGAAAAACTATGGTCGTCGGTCACTTATGAAACACGCGGAGGGAAATCGATCTGTTGTGAACATAAAAGAGTAGCAGAGATGGAGAAAATATAGGTTTTTGCAATGTGCACTGCAGCAACGATAACGGGAGAAGCAATGGAATGTTTAGGTTGTGCCTTGTGCTACACATTATCAAGGACTTTCGGAAAAGGAAAGAGTAAAAAACAAGATAAAATATTCCACATATATATATACTTATTATTGCTATTACTTGCCCTGTTCAAACAACCAAGTGTTGCGGTGAAAGGTTCTTCGAATGCATATAATTTTGTTTGGTTTGGTTTGGAGCCTGTACCATCACCAATGTAGTAGTATTGCACTGTTATTACTACGTACTCTATATGGTTTCCCTTCCCTTTCTATCAGAGAATGTTGGATAAAAGTATTTTCACCAACAAGTAAATTAGAGATCAAAGATATTAGCTTCACAAACTCAAAGGTAAAATGGAATATGAGATATGTGAAATAACCATGCGAAATAATGAAATATTTTGTTGTGCCACAAACACCATTACGTCCACCATTGCAGCGTGACAAAGAGGATTTTTCGGTGGTGGATGAATGATTGCCAATTGGTATTCAGGAAAGGGAAAGGCATAGGAACGGTATGTAGTAGGCAGTTGGTTGGTATGTACCCGACGTAGCCATTATTGCTTTTAGGCACGCTTTATTTGGAATTTGTTTGCTTATTTTCGCAAAATTTCCAGAAAACGGAAAGCATTTGCGGTAAATTAGGATGTAGTTTAGCAGTTAGTAGGTACAACATTTTATAGTATTGGATATAAAGTCGAGTGAATTTATTTTTTAATATGTACTACATTTTCATTTTTGGAATATTTCATGTAGTATGCTACCAAGCGATTGTGAATTGTCCTTTCACCTTTCACATTCAATATAGGTACGCTTGTTGTACGATAAAAGCTACCTAATTGTTCTGGGTGCAGGCAGTGTCACCCGAAATTTAATGTTTGCCACAAATTTATTACGATTAATACCTACAGTCGACTGATTATGTGTATCCAGTCTCCATCTCTCCTGTCCTGCTTACTTATGATTACAGTTGGATATAGAATGGATGCCATGTGTTCAAGTCTTGCTCTCAGTTGCTGATGGGTGACTAATTACACACTTTACTTGATTATGCTGTTTTTAGGGCAATTAAACTTGTTTTATTTGACCGAGCTTTAGTCCGCTTGGGTGAGCTCACTCGTCAGTAATAAGTTATAAAGGTATACATCGAATTAAACACGTTTAATTGTGCATAATACCACACTGCACTGCTTTGCAGTGTATTTTCCATTCCACTTATATAAACGTGATGTTTACATAACAGCAGATTTCAGATAGCCAGTGACTACTCAGCCATAAGAATTCGAGTAGGCGGCTCGTATGGTATGGTATACATACACAAAAGGAAAATATATTTCCACGCGCTTGTGTACACAAACTTTTGTGAGCACAAAGGGACTCAAGCGATACAAGTACAAATATTTCGGATGTAAATGAAGATCGGTTCAAATAACCCCCCTCCTCTCCAGTCCGTCCCGGTATTGCATTGTTCTGCAGTAATAATAATAAAGGGTTCTATTCTATTGATATATATTAGTTGAAATTTGGAATGTACTTTATATATTAAACATTATTATTCCTATAATGTTCCCTGTTGTCCGCTTTGATTAAATTGATATCAATGGCATGATATAGGAGGAGTCAGTGAGTGTATAAAGATAAAAAACGGAGAAAAAGGGAAAACTCTCATATCTATACTTCCTTTTCAAGCATATTTGTATATAGAAATTGTATATTTTTTATGCTTTGGTGCATATGCCTATATGAATTGTGAACAAATACATTGTACATGTACATACTACCTCACCTTACCAAACCATTTCTACTTTCCCTTTCTCTCTTGTTCAATTCAATTTAGATCAATGCAATCTCAACTTGTTCAATTAAGCTTGTACAATAATATATGGTGGAACGAGCAAGCGTCACCATACCACAACCACCACCCCCTGTCGTGAAGTAAGAGTCCGACTTCCTTCTCATTATTCCTATGAACTACTCACATTATTTATATTAACGGAAGACTCTTTTCTCAAGAGTGAAATCTATTTTTCTCCTATAACATACATATAGGACTCTCGTATAGACGACTTTTTATAAGCGCTCTTTTTCTTTGCTTTTTGGCTATGCCCGATCTTCCGAGTCAAAGAACAAGGTACACCAGCACACCACACGCGCTTCTATAACAAAAGGAAGAAGAAGAAGAAGGAAGACCAGAGCAGAGCTATTGAATATTATAGCGTGCGTAGTTCATGACACCATTCAATTTCAGGAAGCCAACTTTGATTGTCCCAGCTTCCTTTTCTTGCTTCCTATATACATATAACATTGAATTTCTCAAACGGTTCTATCTGCTTGAGCTCATCGGTCGGAGAGAGCAGCAAAAAGGAAAAGCGAGGTTTGCTGCTCGGGAATCGTTTAATTTATGGTTTGATTCATACATGTTGACAAGAAATTGCTAGATTTAAACTCACGTGTGTCGGATGAATGATAGTGTGTAGATGCTACCCATATTTTATACCCATTGATGCCTCCCTTCTCATAAAACATGTAGGAATGAATACGAAAGCGAAAGGGTTTCCTTGCTTGCGTAGTCGTTTGATGAAGCAGCCTAGAACTAGAACAGAATGAGCTGTACACTTCTCCAAAAACCCTTTTGTCCTTCTCACTCTTTCCCACGTACTTCTATACATGTATTTCCTTGCAATGAAACTCATAATATAATGTCCTTAGTTTGAAATTGATATACCTTGTTTGAAATTAGAAACCTTTTTTGGAAACTTTGTGAATGAATAATATATAAAAAAAAAATAAGCAACCATATAATGTACAAGTACGATGAATATGAATGGTACAAGTAATAATATCATATCATGCTCGATGAATTTTTTGGCATTGCAACAACTACAAGGAAAAACTTCAAACAAAATTAAGCTTACCATCACAATTATTTTTATTTCTCCACTAAAAAATTAAATGCATGCTTGCAACTTTGTATTATCGTACAATTTACTTGAATTCAGTTCATATGTTATTATAATATATAATTCATAAATGGGAAGAGTGATAATAGCACACCTTTTACATACTTATGAATTGGAAAAGGTGCACTGCAATTACCAAAACATTCGACAATGGAATAAGGTACGCGTACATTTGAGTTATCAGCAAGCACGATTTGATGTGAAAGCATTCGATAAAGGGGAAGTGAAAGGGTTTTTCCAAACTTTGGAATAAATATGAGAACATAACTTTCTTACTACAGTTATTATACAAAAAATAGTTTCAAAGTAATACTTCAATGTTTGTTTTTTTATTTTCAACGTATAATTTGGCAAAATGCATAAGTTATGTTTTGACTAGTCTTGCGACAAGAAAAAAATGATTGAGTATGAAGTTGACAGAGGAACGGACACCAGGAGGAATACGAAAAGCTTATTTTTGGGAAGCCAACAAGCTAATAAAATACTCGGGGTGGAAATACACAAGATTGGATTTTTATCTCGATAGATGAATGTAGTACAGGCAGTGCAGCAAGAGCGATGAAAAGGCACGGTCGTAAATTCGTTTGCTCTGTTCGAATGCCCAGGCACGGAAAAAATCTACAAAAAACACACTTCGCTCCACAATCTCTAACGTGTGGCTCACAAAGTTTATCATCGTTTTTAATGGTGCACTATATACAACAGAAATACAGTGTTTTTCATTTCATTTAGTACACCCAGACTCAGAGTAAATGCAGTTTTCCCACCTAATGCACATACTTCATATATATTTATGTATGTATGTCTGGTTGTAGGTGCACTCCATCATCATAATAGACATGCATGCACAAAAAAAGTTACGATACAAAATAAACCAGGTTCTCTTACTCTGATCTGCAACTTCCTGCCCTCCCATTCACTCTAGTATAATCATAACGCTCAATTAGGGCAATCAAGGGGAAACATGGTGGTTGTTTGCTCTTCACAAAAAAAAATTGACATTGTCATGAATGGGTGAAGCCTTTAATGCATTAACTCAAACTCAACCCACACCTATGGCTTCACTCTCCTTATATTACCCACCGTTTTCTAGTCCATTCAGCCCAGCATGTAATTTTACATTATTTATGTCTAGCTAACAAAAAAACCGACCTTATTATTAGATTCCGTGGTAGAAGGGGTAAATAGGTGAAAAGAAAAGAAATGAAGGTTTTTTATACTGCAATTTACATGCCAAGGAACAAACACAACCTTCTCCTTTCCTCCAATTGCCACTTGCATTTTATCAGTCAACATCATCATCATCATAATATGCATATACTATTCCCAACACATTTTTTTTGCTAGCTCAACTTTTTTTATTCCATTTATACGGTTTGTGTGTGTAAAGTGCACAAGGGAAATGCACAACAGTTCCGTATTGCATTAAAACACGAGAAAGTAACGAGCTCTTTCCTTTTCCCTAGTCCATTCACCTTTTCCGGTGAAAGAAATAAATATTTTGGTAGTACTAGCAGGTATAATTGTGTTGCGGCAGCATGATACAGAAAAAAAGTAATTTAACACAAATACGCGTCGTTCTAAACATACTCGGTAGTGTATTTGTATTTCCCAACGCTAACTTTGTTAGCAAAAGAGCTCTTCTATGCGAGTGCCTAAATTTGCTTGCATGCATGCATTCCAAATGACGAACGACTGGAGACTCGACTCCAAGAAAAAAAGTGCTCTTAATGCAAATCATTTTTTGGTAGTGCAGTGTAGTGGTAGCAGTAGTATAAAGAGCGTGCACCAACCAGGATATTTTTTTCTCCATCCGCTTTTTCTCTCCCGAAAATTTATGCAGTGTCAAGGTTTTGATGAAATTGAAAAATTACCCTGCTTTAATTGCATTAAAACAGAGGTTTGTCTGTTTACCTCTTGCTGTGTTATTATATGAGACGGCCGCTCTAGTAGTATAGTAGAATAGTAGAGTAGAGAGGTCTGATGGTAATACAGGGTGAGTAACCCAGAGCTCAGGGCAGGGGCTAGACCACAGGTCTCTCTTGCATATACATAGGCACATAATTGCAGCTGGGTCTTTTACTTCCATTTCCGTGCAGTAGTATATATGTATCTTGCTGTGTGAAGTCACTAGATATTTTCCAAAAGTCTGTTTTATTCTGACCTGGACACTCCACCACTTTGTTTGTCCATTCATATTGCATATGAAGCAAACATGGGGAGCAGCGAGCAAAGCAACAGAGGATCAAAAATGTATGTGCCTAATCTTCGAATCTCATTAAAAATACGAAAGTTTTGGACGGTCAAAGAGCAATGTGCTGTACCATATTGTGTTTTTCTACATGAGAAGAAAGACAAAATGACTATGGAGAAAAATGAGAGAATAATTTACCAAGTTCAAATATGAAAACACTCCATATACATAATATGTCTTTACCATACTAGCTACCTTCAACATCATCTCAGTTTTCGAGGACGTCCTTGCCTTGTAAAGCCCTGATGTTAAAAAAAAGTGAAAATAAATTGCTATACCAAACAAAACGAAATCAAGGGAGCTGGAGGTGGCATAGAATTCCAATTGATTTATTCAATTTATCTAACGCTGACAACTGACGCAACGTGCCTGTCTGTCACAACTTGCATACTTTCACTCCTCTATTTAACAACCTGGGAAAGTAATCCCGTCGTGTGCGTTGTCATTTGAATGAGTTGAAAACCAGCCCACCTATAGCTATAGTTCAGTAACTGTCTACATTTTTGATAAATAGAAGCTAACGATAGAAGAGAAATTGTCATATTTGTTAAAAACTTTCTACAGTTAGAGTCAAACAAAAGGAATGGATTGTGCAATAATAATACTCTCATCAAAAACTAGCGTTTTGTTACAAACTTTAGTCATAAACATTAGTACAATAGGGACTATCATTGCGTAGCAAAATCATCAGGGCCAGGGAGAGTAACTAGTTTTTTTTATCCTATACTTTTTTAATTCAATGGCTAAAACAAGTTACACATCAAGGCTCTCGTCGGTGTAGTAAAGAGGAGGCGGTTCAGGGTCACCCCGGAGTTCATTTACGTTTCATACTCTCAACAAGGCGACAGATTACCCGGAGAAACGCATTAGAATGAAAATATACACTGGGACAGGGGAGAACTGGCTGCATTTTGTACATTTGATACGCACACGCACCTTTTTATGAAATTAAATTGACGTATACACATACGCATTTGCATGAGAAGTGACGATGATGATGATGCATCGTGCAGAGCTCCCTCTTGCTCTTTAGTCAATTGTAAGTTTTCTACTTCTCAGTCATGCAGCAGTTTGAGAATGGAGTGAGTTGTTTCCTCCACCTCCTCCTCCCTTTTTATTTTTCTATTGTTTAGTCTACTTTGTTAATTTCAATAATGCCCTTTTGCTTGTCCCCTTGCAATTTCACTGATTATTTTATTACGTACCTTTGTCGACTCAACTCCGGGTTTGGTTTTTGAAGTTTGTGGTAGACACGAGTTTTCCTCTTTTCCTGTTACCACTTTTACTTTCTGTAAGTTTTGTTGTGACGGGTTCTGTCTAGGCATACGCACACCAAAGCATATAATTTTAGGTAGGTAGTGGTAGTAGGTAGCTAGACACGGAACGACACTTGTTTCACTTTGACCCAAAACGAAAATCTTGTTGCTTTACCCAGCTAGCAGATTCTATATATATTTATGTATGTTTTTATATTGCCTCAGGTCAACGTAAGTTCATTATTGGAATGTTTTTCTTCATTCACTCAACTCACAGAACTTGGGACAAGGTTGGCTTCGGCTACAGGCAAATACCACCAACTTTGTACTTACTTTTGCTCCCCGCACTGAAACTGAAGCACATACTCCGATTATAGTTTTTGTCATTTATGTAATTGCGTTGTTTGGTAGTGGATTTTGTATGGGAGTTTTGTGTAGTCTCCAAAACCGGTTATGATAGTTTTAGCTTATCTTCAGTTCCAATTTCACTTGAAACGAGAGAATATTTCGGAACAGCTGGCACAATAATAATACCAATTCCAAATGGCCAAGTTGGAAAAGCACGCCAGACTTTTGAATGTGTATTTTCTCTCTCTCTTTCACAAGCTTTTACTTCATCCCAAGTAGACGATGAAAGTCATGGGCTGAGTATATTGGAGGATGTAGGAAACGGAATTGCACAGCCAAGCCACTTTCTGCCTTTGACGAAGATGATAATCGTAATCGTTATAAATTTTGACCTAGGGCCAATACAAAGTAATGCGTGCATACAATCCTCTCTAGCTGCCGTAGCACAGAAACAGCAGCAGTTTCCTCTTTTTTTAGTTCCTTTACGTCAGCACAACCAACTTTCAGAGAGTATTCAGATAAGTACAAAAATGTTATACATATACCAAGTTTTGCTGAAAAGTACTCTCATTTGTACAATTCGCACACACAAGCCATATAAAGTTGGTTTCCTCCTTTTTTAACTTACTGATTCAGAGATAACTCTTGTGAAAAAAAGGAATTCTTTGCAAACATCAAAAACTCTCTCATGTAAGTAGTGCACCAAATACATATAAGTACACACAGGTCTTCAGAGAAAAACTAGGTTGGAGTTGGAGAGGAAGGTAAGCATGTATCGTTTTTGGCTCACAAAACTTGTTCTATATATATATACATATACACTCTTCTCGAGTATTTTCACTTTTTTAAAGTTTTCACATCTACCACTCTCTTCTTTTCTCACACTGTAAATTGTGCTCACTTTGGGAAGTGCTTTAGTCACTGCAATTTTTTATCATTGTTATCTTCACCAAAAGCACAGAGTAAAAGTAAAAGTCCATCTGTATTTGTAAGCAGGTGGAAAAGTCAGTGAGAGATGAGATGTGTATGGAGGCAAGATGATGATGATGAAGATGATAAGAGAAAATGAGCAAATGGAAAAAGTGAGAAAAAAGGGAGATGATTTATCGAAATGAGTTGTATCTCTTTAGTATTTTTCTCTCTTTTTGCAAAAAGCATTGCAATAATGAGCAGCAAAACACGAACGAACAGCGTTGCGTTTTCACTTCAAGTAATTTGGGATTCTCACTGCACTCTCAACATCCAACTGCAAGACTGGAAATGAGCAGCAGCAGCGGAGAGAGTTGAGTTGAAGTTGTGAGTTTTCAGTTGAAAAATTCGACGGAAATATTCACGGAATCCTTCCACTTTCCAGGTCAGCGACAAACTGAACAACAGACGGAGCGGAAAGTGGGTATAGTAGAATGGAAAAGACTGAAAAGAGAGAACGAGAAGGGATTTTTACTTGGTTGCTGGAACTGCTGTAGCTCATTCGTAGTTCCTTTTTGTGTGTTGGTTCTTCTGCTTCTTGTGTGTATAACGTAGCTGTAGCTGTAGCTCGCTATAACTTGCTCGGTGAACGTACTTGTACATACTGCGGGGGTAGCTTGCACTCACCACTAATATAATACGAAGTCGGTGAAAGAGCTTTCTTCTTGCCTTTACCAAATCACCATCATTTCAACAGAGCGGAGCAGAGAGAGAGAGAGAGTCGAGTCGAGCTGGTTTTGCTTATGAGTAAAGGAAAAAAAGTCTAGCTCCAGCTTTACTTTCACAGTATATGTGAGACGAAGAAGAAGAGAAGTGAGTTTCCTTTCTCGTGTGTGGATTTGTGTGCATTCGTTCAATGCTCAAAAAGGTCCTCTGAAGACATGCTGAGAGTTGGCAAAATGCTGTTGTTGAGCGGTGCGGTGCACCCTTATATACGTACACTTTTTGTCACTGTGTGATTCGATACGATAGATACGTATATGAAAGTATGCTTACTTAAGTATACTCATATGTACATTAAAGCAGTGAGAAAATGGTATGAACACACAAAAAAAAGTTACTTCTTTCTCCAACAACTCGTTTTCACAGAATTTTCTTATGTACCACTTGATGCAGTTGAGAAAACAGGGAACACGTCTCGGGTTGCCTCTTTTCTCATCATGTGTTCCCTCTCTCTTTCATGATTTTTTCTCTCTTTCGCTTGTGATATTTTGTCAACTTGAAACCATATTCTTTACGAAATCAAAGGAGTGCGCACAGCTTGTGTGTATATTTTTAATCCATAATTCTGAAACACTTTTACTAACCAATATTTCAAACAAACAACAATACTAAAGTTGGAGAGAGAAATAAATATGTACTTTCTCACTCAGGATTCCTAGGATAGTGATGATGAGAAATAGGAAAACTCCTTTCACTTACTCACTCAATGTAAAGAAGGAGAGCGGGGAGACGAGATAAAACAGAGGAAGAAAACACAAACCTGGGGTATTATGTACAATTTCCATAAGGCCACGTCAAAACTGCCAGGGGATACAATACAAGTTTTGTGTCATCTAACGTGGGTACTCATGGCCCTCGGTACAGCTACAACAGGAAAGTAAAAATAAGCTGGTGGATTGTACATGTATATTTATATATATATACATACCTACCAAGAAAGATTTCTTTTTCCTGTGCAGTCCTATCATCTGTCTCCGTGCCTACTATATTGCGTCTAATATTCTCTTTGGCTTTGGGTACTACAAAAGAAAGCAACTTTGCATTATATTTTTGTACTTTCAAATGTTCGTACACACATTTCACACAAGCTGAGCTCTGAATCTTTCGGTATGGTATATGTGTGTAGATTGAAGCAAGAAAGCGCAAGCTCGCATCGAATCCATATTCCCAGTTGTGAAGTCTTTTGGAGAAATATATATATATATGTATATAAAGGGAGAAAAAATCTTTTGGGTGCTGCTAATGTTGCTGCCTTCCTTCCACAGAATGTTGTACCTCCAGAAAAAAAGGAAGCTCCAGGCAGCAACCAAGAAGAGAAAGACAGAAAGTAGTATTGCAATGGCACAATCAAAAGCAACATTTGGATTATATAACGACTCACATACACTGCATAAAATTCACTCACTTTCCACGACTACTCAAAATAAGCTCTCACACGGAGAGCATACTTGGTCTGCGGCTTTACCATTATAGGCTATGATATCAAGCTGCTGCTATTCCTCTTGCGCCACTACTTTAACTCGAAGTGAATTGTTATTGGGAAAAGTTAGAAAAAGGAACCAAGGTCTTTTCCTATTACTTATCCTTTTTCTTCTGCGTATTTCTACTCCCTACCTTACACAATGTTGTTGCTGACAAAAGGAATCACGTTAAAAAGAGGAAGCATACAAAATAGCCACGATACAATTTTCTCCTTAATGGGTATACAGTGATGATGCTGGAACAGTCAAGTGGAATCTGGTGTAGATTTTCTTCGTTCAGGTCCAAAAGACTTCAAAAAGAGGTGTGGAATCGTTTTGAATTTTTCTAAAAGCGGAAGTATGAAAATATGTTGCACACAGAATTAACCTTGAAGCAATGGAAAGAACAGCTTTTGACTATCATCACAAGTAAGGATGTTTAGCCAGTTAAATAGATTGAAAGAATTCTAAAAAGAATTGATGATTCAGCTCATAAGTTTAGCAGCTTTAAATTAACTATAGAATACTACTCGTAGGTTAAATCCACGAAATTCAAATATGAGTGCAAACATACGTTATCGACAAAGTCGTTTGCCCTCATATATGAACCGTCGACAAAACCAAAAATGCCAATGCCACGTCGAAATTTTGGCCGGAGTAGTTAACCAAAAACGGGAGGGAGTTTGGCGGGAGTAACTGGGGAAAATTTATTGGCGGGAGTAACTGAGAAAAAAATTTTGGCCGGAGTAACTGAGAAGTAAAATTTTCCGGGAGTAACTGAGGAATAAATTTTGGCGGGAGTAATACTACCAAAAATGCCAAGTGCCATGTCAAAATTTTGGCCGGACCAACTCGACCAAAAATGCCAAGTGCCATGTCAAAATTTTGGCCCTGAGTACCTCAACCAAAAATGCCAAGTGCCTTGTCAAAATTGTGGCCGGAGTAACTCAACCAGAAATGCCAAGTGCCATGTAAAAATTTTGGCCCTGAGTAACTCAACCAAAAATGCCAAGTGCCTTGTCAAAATTTTGGCCGGACCAACTCGACCAAAAATGCCAAGTGCCATGTCAAAATTTTGGCCCTGAGTACCTCAACCAAAAATGCCAAGTGCCTTGTCAAAATTGTGGCCGGAGTAACTCAACCAGAAATGCCAAGTGCCATGTAAAAATTTTGGCCCTGAGTAACTCAACCAAAAATGCCAAGTGCCATGTCAAAATTGTGGCCGGAGTAACTCAACCAAAGGTGCCAATACCCCTGTCAAATTTTTGCTGGAGTAACTGATGAAAAACCGTACGTCTCATCTACGATGTCGCAGGTTATTAAAGTTGCTTATGCTTAAATCCAAAATCGTTCGATAACAAGCTGTTTACTGTAACGGTTCTATTTCAATCAAGATCTAACCCCTTCCAGCTATTTCCCTATTCGTAGTATTCGTAGAAGAATTACCTTAAATAATATGCATAACACACTTTAAAAGAATATACTGCAATATGAAATAGAATGATGGTTCAAAAAATTCATGACCATATGAAACGAATATTATTTTCTGCTGTCCTTTTCGTTCCCCAAAGCTATGATTTAATACATATCGTACAAATATCGAATATTACATACGTGCGTAGTTACGTCAGTGAGAAGAGAAGTGATTTTCTTGAATAAAAAAAGTCGACCGTATAACAACTTCCGTTTCAATTTTCCTCCGTGCAATATACTTTCCACGACGTGTTTACTTCTACACTACATAAATAACAGCAGCTCTAAAACAACACGAAGCATATTAAACCTGTTGTCATCACTTTTTGTGTCTTTCTTTAATGCTTTCCCTTTTACATATTGTACCCTATATATATTGCACGGATACGTATTCGTAGGTGTCATATATCATAATCATCCTGAAGGTATATTCATGATGAGTTTCTTTTAGTCTTATTTTTCAAGTTCCTCGAACCTGCACAAGAAACCGGAGAACATCCGAAGCAATTTTAACTCCGCTCTGCCTCCTCGGGCAGGAATACCTTGAACGTATAAAATTTGCAGAAGCAAGCAAAGGTGACTCCATAGGCACGTACATGTTTCTAGTTGTATGTATATTAAATACAAGTCATAGTAAACAAATCTTTATTGCACCATACCACACTAGAGTTTGTGTGCTTTTACTTGCTGATGTGGAAGTAGATTGCATTCTCCTTTCCATTTCCCATATGGTATCGTATGGCAATGGCATGGCATATGCCACACTTTTTTTTGGGTATCCTATATAACCAACATATATACAAAATAATAAACACAATCTTTGCTTGACGCTTTCTTCTACTTCTGCTCCCATGAAGCTGAAGTTAATATAAACGACTACTTTGTATCCAGAGTTGCTTGCGTGGGATTTAAAAAGTATCTATGGTGTGGCATGGCTCGCACAGAGTTTAACGTGCAATGGTGGGAAACTACTACACACGTTTACAAGATATTTAATATCGCACCAGATTACAACTTGATTCGGAAAACAATGTAGAGGGAGTGTGTAAGGAGGAAAAGCGGTAAGAGAGAGAATCAGCACAGGAGAACACAATACATGAACAGGCGTTGATGGTGATTGCTTTGATGATATCGTTTATTCTATTTACATCCATTTTTAGAGTTTCCCTTATGAAACTTGAGCTCGTGAACGTGGGTATAGTATATTGGAATGTTACTTTTATTTTTGCTTCTGCCTCTTTTTTGCGAGCTTTTGTACGTTTACACTGCTCAGCTTGCAAAGGGTAAATAACGTTGCAGGCTTGTATTGGATTTAGTGGAAGACAATATGATCACCATTGAACACAAACGCATGTTACACCTTGCAAAGAATGTATAATGTTATAATATACAATAAAGCTTGTTCTAAGTGATGAGGCAAGTAAAATGGTTGGTTATGATTCGTCTAATAAATTTGTATACGACATGCTGGGGCAGCATGAAGTAATATCACAACCAGTTCCTGGAAACTGCAGCTTCCCATGTGTAAATACATAGACAATCCTCAAAAATATCTTCTAACACGGATACTGATACAAACCTTTGTTATACTCACCCGGAGTATTATTATTATCAAAAACATCCTCATCATTACAGCAAAAGCAGAGCCGTCAACATCATCGTTGGTGGTATAATGATATTAGCAGAATACAATACAAAAAGTGGTGATATGGTAAAGCCAATGAAAGAGCTTTCTCCTGTTTTAAACAAGTTCCCTTAAGCTCTCACGCAAACACACACGCAAGAGCTGGAGAGATGTGAACAATCTTCCCAAATAACTCTTATAAGCTGTATCATTATATCATGGGATGTTTTGTTGGATGGATGTAGATGAGATTTAGGATTGCCTAGTTGATGATTATGATTATAGAAAGGAGTAGCTTATGATATTAAATCCAAATCGGCAACTTTTATGACGAATATGTATCTATACATCCACAAGGCGTAAGCAAAGTAACTTCAGAACTCTCAGAAACATAAATGTTAAGCATCAAAACTCATATAAATTCTTGTGTAAAATATAAATATTTTCCATTTCAAACAGATAATATATTAATACATTTACGAACCCCATTAATTGATTGCATGTTGCAATTATTCACACCATTATATGAAGCGTGAATCGAATTCATTGTTTAACTTAATGGCTAATTTTTTATAAATGAAATCCAAAGCAACTTAATTTTCTTCATAGATATATTTCCCACAACAAATAGATCGAAAACGGAATTTAGTAGGCCGGGCGCCTCCCTTTTCAATTCATCTTACAAAACGATAATGATTATGATTGATGCTAAAATGACTGATGTGATTTTGTGAGTGCCAGTTCCATAAAATATAAACCTTTTACTCCAGCTATCACTCGATTTTAGCTCATATCTCTGAATGATACTTACACTGTATATATTGATGGCATTACATTATACGGAGAGAAAATGGTTCAGCAGATTAAATGACAATGAAAGACGAAGAGGAAAGATGATGTTGTCAGAGACTGCTGCTGGTTCTTTTTTATCCGAACCGATGAACTTCCTATTGAAAATCCCACTCTTGAGTTTGAATAGATGAAAGCTAGCTTACCTACCTACCTACCTTCCTAAAATGTAATATGATATGCATACAAAAAGTACATCGATGTATTTTCAGGGTTATAGGCTGAAACATTCTCCCTCATTTCTTTTCTTCCTCTTTTTTCAGATTGGCTCCGGTTTCTCCTAAATTCTCCCATAAACGAGAGGGTTTCTTTCAAACAAATGCATTTAGTAGGAGTAATGAAGTTGAGACAAGTGGTAGCTAGAGATTTTCATACATGTTACAGCTTGGCATTGGCTTGAGACAAGGATGTTGGTTTGGTTGAGGCAATGCATTGCATTTCCTTCTATTTCCTATGCAAGCACACGGTAGTGAGCTTTAAGCTGAAAGATTCTTGCAACTTGCTTTCTTTTTTGCTCTTGGGAAAAGGGGGTATGTACACGTGTAAAAAGGGCATGATTGCTTCTTTCTCTCTCTTTCTGTCTTCTTATGCATACATTCCAAAAACTAAATCCTTGTTCTACTACATTATCTTACGTTATGCTATAATATGAATGCGTATTCTATAAAAATTGCCCGTAAAGACAAACTTCTCTCTCTCACTCTCTATTTAAGAGGATGTTGGATGTAGAGGAAAGATAACAGGAGAAAAAGTGTGTGAGTGAGTGGGGCCGTCATAATATAATCTCATGGAATCTCCTCCGACACTTTACCTAATATCCCATCAACCTTTATGATTGGATTTCTCCTGGATGGAATAACGAGTCATAACTCTTGTACATAACCGCTCTCTAATGCATATATTCCATATTATTCCCCTTCAATGTTTCTACTCTGCGGTTGTGAATAATATGGGTATATACACTTATATACTATATGGCATTATGTGTGTATCTATCTTGATTATCGTATTCTAAGGTTATAGACTTGATTTAACTTATTTTGAAGGCTTCCCATTTTCTCTTTCTTTTGTTGAGACTCCCTACCACAAAATGCTCTTCTTGCGGCTGGAAAATGGTGGTGGTACGGTGTAGTATTACATTACATTTTACTTCATAATATAATACTGCATGCAATTTGTGACTATGGGACGTAGTATCTTATAATATGACATTGGTAATGTGCTAGTACTACACCAGCCTTTTACACATTTTTATGATGTCTATTGAAAGTTTGAATTGGTTACGACAACAATATGAACCTTAATATTTCATTTGCCTCTGAGGCAAATTTCTTTCATGAGGATGGAGTGTAGAGTTTCATTCATGTAGGTACGTATGACGTTGTAATCGCCGTAAACAAATGCTTTGTTTCTTCATCTAGAGAGAACTGAACTAGCATTTTTAGGGTAAAAGTATTGTGTATTATAACTTGAAGCTGATCTTCATTTTTCTGTCCTCCTTGCACTTATTTTTTATCCCTCCCTAATTTCCTATACTTTATCTGATGAATGAGGAGCACGAAGCAAGATGCAAGTCATTAGGATATTCCGAAATGCAATTCAATTAGGCTTCATTGCACTTTGTGGTTTTAGGGAAGCTTATGAACTTTTACGATGTCATTTCCTAACAACATGCATGATTATATGACGTACACGCAATGCTGGTAGTACTTTGTACGTAAATTGCCTAGTAGAGAGGGAAACCAGTTCAAGTTCAGGGGTTGTATCCCATGCTCAAGATGGAAATAATGAATCATACAAATTATATAGGTTGTATTGTACAATATATATCACACCGCGTATTTAAATAAAAGAAATAAAATGCACCCTCCCTCTCTGTTTAAATAAATTGTATTCCAGCGCTTGTGGAATACCTACTTGCGTAAAAGTGGGAGATAAAATCCCTCCTGTAGTCACACTCCAGAAATTTTATATTGTTCTGCAAACCAAAGGTAATGTGATGAAATGAATAACTAAAATTAGCCGCTTTTCTTATCCTCCCAAAATGCAAATATTCCTTCTTCCGATTAAAATTCCAATGATAAAAACAATTACCCTTACTAGAGTGGAATCTGTTACTATATAGTAGTTTAATAAAGGTTAGACACAGATCTTAAATATTTCTAGTTCCTGCGATATGCTTTTTGAAAAACTAAAAGTAATTGGAAATGATTGCATTGATTGCAAGTGTTGCACATGTATAATTGATCTCTATAGGCTTGTCCTTTACTGCTTTTTCGTTTAGTAAGGAATAATCTAACTAAACGCGGTAATGAATTACTGTACTTGCTTTTTAAAAAATTGACATCCGGTATATGCAGGTTTGCTTATACAAGTGAACAGAGCGATGAGTAGCAGAGAGCTTGTTCTTTTACAATGTTGCTATACAATTTACAGTAATGTTCCAAAAGTGTCATCATCAAGTATTCTAAAACCACAAACCATAATACCTGTTAATTTTTACACAAACCCCATCATTTTGCATAGTAATATCTATATCAAAAGTTAACTGCATCAATCACAAAGTATCTTTTCATATCCTTTCATTTTTCACTTTGAAATGTACAAAAAGGAATATCTACATTTTTCCCATGCATTCTCTCATGTACATTTGTATGTATATATAATACATGCAATAAAAAAGTCCATGCAATTTTATGTCATGTCATCATTCTAATACTGCAGTAAGCATTATGCTATCCGAAATATAGGGAAATGAAAGTGAATGAAACAGTTAGAAATATTGTCTTATATTTCCTTCGTTTCTTCTCTTTCTTTTTATTTTCATCGTTGACTTCAATTCCTTGTATTTTTGCTTGCAACACACACACACACACACCAAAACTCAGCAATCTAATATACCCAAATGTAATACTCGTCTGCAGAGATCGCTTTTTGCCTCAACTGGTACAATAGCTATGCAATGTATATATGAAACAGCTCCGAGGTTTACAATTTCTCTTTGCCTTTTCTCTTTCTATTCTTCTTTTTTTCCTCACGAGCATTATACACTATGCTACCTGAATTTCAATTCCAGTAAAATTTATAGTCCCAGAGCTGA
This sequence comes from Orchesella flavescens, assembly GCA_964034955.1. Classification (NCBI taxonomy): domain Eukaryota; kingdom Metazoa; phylum Arthropoda; class Collembola; order Entomobryomorpha; family Orchesellidae; genus Orchesella; species Orchesella flavescens. Next base: position 11,913,571 of record OZ035957.1, read on the forward strand.
TGACATTCTTGATGCAACCCTGTAAAGAGATATATTGCAGATAAATTCCATTCGACTCCTATAGCTAGCTCTTTAGGAAAGTGAGAGCTTTCTAAAGCATCCTTTCTTCTGATTCCCAGAAAATAACCTAAAAAGAAAGAAGGTACTGCAACAGTACTCCTCTTCTCCATTTCTGTCGCCCAAGACAAAAAAAAAAAAAAAAAAATACACAACTACAACTTACAATATAGAAGTCCTATCACTGAAACAAGTGAAAAAGTAAAAGCAGATGGAAATTTGGAAACATCCATCTGTTATGGATTTGCTCCTTAGTATTTGCCATTCTCACGCTCTGTCTGTTCTGGACAGTGTAAGTGCGTGGAAAATTCTTTGCTATGCATACGAACCGTCGCGTTACTACGTGCTCTTCCGTAACATTTACGCAATAGAGAGGACAAGGCAGACACACACATCAACAGCCAGGGCCAGGCCATATCACTTTGCTTAATGGGAAGATGATATATGTACAAAATACTCTCGGAAACATATTGTGTATCATTGCCACTGCTCAGGGCTGAGTGAAGCGATTTCGTATTGATATTACTATTTCGAAGAAAAAACTTCGAGAGAAAGATTTCACTTTGCGTGTGAACTCGAGCGAAACTGTTTCATATGAAAAGACAATTGCCAAATGCCATCAGTTCAAATTCCAGAATTGTCAATTCGAATCGAATTTCTGACTTCATTTCCATTTTCTTGATAACAACAACAATGTTACTTGGGATTTAGATTGCGTAAGAAAAAACCATTCAGTGAAAAGGGTAGGGTGAAGCCAAGCCTACTCATATTTTTCTACTGAGCCATGTCAAGTTTTATGAACAGTCTTCATTTTACACCAGCCAAAAGAACCTTCATATATTTGCATTTCCACTGACTGCGAGTGAGTTGAATTTTTTTTTGCATGATAATACAAAAGCCTCTTTGTTTACACTGTGAAAGTAGAATACCACCAGCACGCAGAATTTCAATTTCCTTGTCCCCGTCGGCGACAAACAAGTTTTAAAACAAGGTACAAATTTTTGTCGCGATTTTCTTTGACTTGTTGGTGTTAGCTGGGTCGTTGCTCCTATGGATTTGATTAGATGTGTTCCACATAATTCCCCATGTTACCCATTCATACCCCGCTCCAGAAGTCTGGACCTTGTTTGGATGCTTACATCAGCGCACTCGTGCGAACAACATGGAGTGGCAACAACACAAAGAACTTGCAGACAAAAGTAAATAAACATATGGCTTATTAACTAGTTACACCTAAAATACAAGGAAATGTGTGGGGTGAAAGTGGAACCGATGCTGAGGTATGAAATGGAATAAAACCTTTGTTCAGATCTGAAGCATGCCCTTCCTTACCTTGTTGTTCTTTTAATCCTCATTCACTTTCCAACTACTTTCACGCTATTTTTTCACGATGTACCCAGTTTTAAGACTGATAACAATGATCAATTTCATCAGGTTTAAAGCACACACACACTGCGTACTCTATTCTAGCATTTTTAGAAATGCTGTATAGACTTAATGTTCAAAAATATAAAAATTGAATCTTTTATCAAACTAGTTCATACTATATATTCTACTCATATCTTTCAAGTGCGCCTAGGCTTCTTTAAGAGCATGGTAAATCCATGGAATATAAAAGGGAGTGGTTATAAACAGTAAATGAAATATAGTACAGCATAAAGCAAAAAGGCATAAAGAACAAGTAAAAGAGACATTTGTTCAGCCATTACAGACACGTAGGGGGACTAGCCCACACACATCTCTTAATTAAAACGGTAACGTAAGGAAGCCCATAGGATTTCAACTTCATTTCTTCTTCTTTCTTCTTCTCTTTCTCTCTTCTTCTTCTTATTCTCTCGTTTCATCCGAGAGTCAGAGTCACACACACACATACACCGCACAAGACCAGCAACAGCAACAATACGCCCAAAACATAGTCGACATACAAGTGCGTTTTTTTCTTTTTCTATCGTTTTCCTTTATAAGAAAAAAATTAAGCTCTTTTTTTGATTCGCTCTGCTTTCACTTGCTTAATCCTATCACTTTTTTCCAGAGAAAATGAAAATCTCCCAAAAGGCAAAAGGAAAAGCTAACGCTTGCAGCATTGCATTGCACTACTGCAATGTGATATGATAGCAAGAAAAGAAAAATATAAGTACGTACATTACATAACAACTACATTTTATAACATAACTGCATACATAGCAAAAAGGCTGGGGAAACGCAATCGGCTTATCTTTCCAAGTAAAAAGCAAAATATGCATGTCCAATAGCCAAGAGAGAGGGCGAGATTCGGATGAAAAAGGAAAGAAGATGAAGAAGGGACGAAGACTTTCTTTTTACTTTCAAAACTTGTGTAAAAGGATGATACCAAACTAAAAATAGGAGAAAGAAGCAACAGACTGCCTTTTCTTTAGGAAAAGCCTTGCACATCCGAGTTACAAAACTTTTGTATGCAACGTCGTTGGTTGATAGCACCAGCATTTTCCACCGGTGGAGAAAAAAAATAAGAAAGAATGAGACAAGAAGAAAGTTCCAATGCTACCGTCACTCCTGAATATACTTACCAAACTCATGATCTTCCTCGTGGATAGCAACTATTTTTAACTGCTGTTGATCACAAAGCTAGAGAGTAAGGGAAGGGAGTACTCTGTTTGGTTGTGTATTCATCCGTCTCTCTTTGATTTAGATTAACATTACTGAAGATGAAGAAAAGGGGCAAACACTGAACCTCGTTCTGATTACGATCGTCCTTTTCCTCTATCACGGTCGTTTTATTATTAGGACCACGCGGCGTGGCGTGGACGTGGGTTTAGTAATGGTAAATTTATTTCCATGTATTTTGTTGTTGTTTTTTCTAAAATTTAATAAAATTTAGCTTGCAAAAAAGCCAGGTTTCTTTCATAGTCAGATTTTGGAGTTAAAAAACAAAAATAAAGTTAATATGAAATGGTTTTCTTGGTAGTAAGTGCGGATTATCTTTTCATATTCATTATATACATTATAAGCCGCAGTTTAGCGTAAGCTAATAACAATAGAGGTTTTCATAATTTATAATAATAAGAAAAGTAACAAACTGGTTGATCAAGCTTGTTAGAACTGGCTGCTGGTGGGAACCTTTTCACGTACCTATTATTGACCTTGACATTAGATCAATGTGTATTGTTTTATGCAACGTCGTAAATACAATACAGGCACATAAACAATAGGAAAGTACGCTTAACCCAAACTTTTCTATTTTCTTTCCATCCCAATATTCATCATTTTAGAGAGCTGTTTGGTGCTAGTCTGCTGCTCCTGCCGCTTCTGTTATTCATAAAAACGTGAGCTTAATTGAAATAGAAGTCTAGCGGAACAAACAGGCGAAAGCTCGCACTTTTCCCATGAAAAAACTGTTTCTTCCCATGAATCGAGGAAAAGGGAAAGGAGAAAAGTTTTTTCTTGAAGTACCATTATTCTTTATATATTTTTCTTGAAAAGATGCTTCCATGAAACCCATATTTTATGTCATATTTTTAATACAAGTAAGAAAAACAGGAAGGAATCACAAAAAGTCAGAAAAACGCTTCCGCTGTATTGCGACTGCAAGTAAATATGTGCATTAAAGGATCCCACACAAAGAACAACTTTCTACTTTTTCCTTTAAATAGCACTATCCTCTTCGCACATTATTTGAGCGAGAGAATAAGGAAAACTCTTGTAAAATAGAAGCATCTTCAACAGAGTTTCGTTTTCATACACCTTTATTCAACAATCGTCTTATGTACAATAATTTTTGTTTTCGTATGGTTTGAAGAAAAGAGAGAAAAAAAATCCTACTTCTGATGTTTAAGTTTGTCCCCTGAATAAAAACTTTCGACTTTCTCTCTCTCTTTCTTTCTTGTTCTCACACATTTCTTTTATACCATAGTTTTGACTTTATTCTCTTCTTTTTCATTTTTCTAGTCAGTCAGTTCCTTTTCTGCATCTTCTGTCATGTTTTATTCTAGCAGGGTAAAAACCACTTAGGATTTCAGATTATTTTCCTGATTTATCTGTGAAGCACATTATATTCGCTCTCGAGATAAGCACAAAAAGAAAAGAAAAACCACAGGAAAAAGAGAAAGAACCACCGTCTCCTCTTAACTCCTCTGTGGCACTTGACTGGGCATTGGGAACTTTTCTTAGTTATTTTCTTGGACGGGAAAGAACAAGTTTCTTGTGAATGAGAATACTCATACGAGTGAAAAAAATCATCATGTCCAGTATTTCTTCTTCTTTTTTTGTTCTTCTGCATGAAATTTTTTTATCTGCATTTGTAAAGCTCATCCCAAAAAAATGAAACTTTCAAGGACAGTAAATTTTGAGAGAGAAAAAGGGTGTGAAATTTACACTCAAAGAGTAAAGTTCATGGATCAACATCTTAAAACATTCATGAAGCTGAATATGGATGTAGTGTATGTAAGTATGTAACATGCTACATGCTCTATTTCCATTCCATACCAAGTGGGGTGGGAGTAGGATGTGCGTGCCTTAAAATATTATGTAATGGAGTGAGTATACATTCTAAAAGGAAGAAATGAAAAAAACATTTCTAGATCAACAGAAATTATTATTATTATTATTATTATCCTTTATTTGCAGACATTCATAACATGATTTAACAGCAGAAGTCCATAGACTAAAGAACCCTAAATAGGTTTCGCTACATTCGGAGAGGAGAAAAAAAAAATTAGTAGAAACAATTACAGAGTCAAAGAGAAAAAAAAAACAGCAGAGTCTGAAAAGGAACATTTTTAAACATTGAAAAGTAAACGCTTCCATTCTTTACTGATTGAAGACTCTAGAAAACAATTAGAATTAATAATAGCACTCAAAATTTTATTTTTTGTGTTAGCTAGTCGAGATAGAATGGAGTAAACAGCGCCTCGTCTCAGCGCGTTAACGTCATTGACACGGTTCTCACAGAACATAGCAGAAGCACTGCTTCGTCGACTGTACTTAAATAAAATTCTGAACGCGTCGTTGTACGCCGTTTTCAGCTTATCCAAGATGTTGCGTCGAACTGGAACCCACAAGCTGCTACAGTAAATGTTTGAAAAGTAAGTTTTGAACAGGTGAATTTTTACATCATATGAGCATAACGAAAAACGCGAGTGCAAAAGATTAGCTTTTGCATAAATTTCCCTTCTTCTTCTATTTATCTCATCATAGTCCCTGTCATTACAATTGATATCGAAGCCTAAGTATCTCACTGTCTCCGACCACTGCAAGATTTGACCGCAAAACCGCACGAGGGGCCTAGCGTCATTAAAAGTAGCATCACAAAAACACTGACACATAGATTTTTTGGGATTGAAGATTAGTTCATGATTTATTGCATAGTCTTCACAAATTTTTAACATCATTTTCAATGCTGTAATACTTGATGTGAGTAAGCAGATGTCATCCGCGTAGAGTATATTATTGATGACTTTGCCTCCTATTCGACACCCAACACCACAGTTTGTTAATTGCTTGCTCAAGTCATCAACGTATATAGCAAAGAAGTAGGCAGATAATATGCCGCCCTGACGGACAGAATTATGCACAGAAAATGGAGAAACAAAAGCATCAACGGAACACACGTACCGAAACGGATATATAGGTACAAACACACATGCTGTGCAAAATCAAATACACACCAGAAAGTCTATTCCTCCACCGGATGCGTGGTAGTTTGAGTTGTTGGTGCAACTTAACAATCACAATTCTCCAAGATGTAGCAGACAAGAAAGCCTTTATTGCGGCATAACGAGAAAAGAAACAAAAGCCCGAGTTGAGTAACAATGTATCGTTTTGCTAACTATATATATATCGATATAGGTTATCCGCTACGAATTCCATACCTCCAACATAACATAGCCTTTAGAAATGCAGACAAGAGCGGAGAAATGGAAAGAAATCGAATTAGGCAACACAAGATGACTACTATATATACTGTTGTTATGCATAGAAATCAGGACTAGATTTACGTCAGACAAAGTAGCTACCAAGTCGTTATACTGTGTAAAGACTTGACGCTTTCTCCCAAAAGATTTTTTTCTCATTTTTCCCATTCTACTTTTAGTCCAGTTTTTTTTTCATTCCTAACCCACCACCTTTCTATATACGCCTTACTATTACAACATAACTGCTTTCACATACACACTCTACTATCCAAAACCATTATTCATTCGCCAAAATAATTTTAGCCTGTCGCAAAAAAATGCATTCCCTTTTTTCTGAGTTTTGCCAACCGCAACAGCAGCAACAAAATAGAGGGCGAGAGAGAGCGAAAGAAAGTGGAGCCTAGCCTGAATGTACTCTGTTTCTGGTCCGATACCGATAAATCTGGAGGAAACGCTGAATAATACTTTACTGACTCTTTCGTGTTGGCGTTGGCATCACCTACTTACAGTTATTTTGGTTTTTCATGTATTAACAATTTATATTCTCCCCTTTTCACACGCCTTCCACTTTGCAGATCCACTAAACTTTTTTTCCAGGACGGGCAGCTTATATTGAAAACATGGAAAATACAATACGCACCACACTACACTTTTTCTTCATTTTTATTAGACCTATGCTTACATTTCTGTAACATTTTCTCCATGTTTTTGGAGAAAAAGTACGTACACCTAATATAACAATAGCCGTAGGCCCATTCAACCACCACTACTGACACATCTATTCATTTTCACATGGAATCATGTGGAATGTGGAACACACGTTCTCTCATCCAAACTTGTTACACGCTGGAACGTACGCAAGTACCTTGCAGAACGGAGGAAATCCCAACTTTTAGTACCTATTTATATTTATATGTACTACTTTTTTACTACATGCTTTCATTCATAAGACAAATTGTGAATAATTCTTTTATTCATACTTGTTTTAGGGATTGCTTCTCATAACCAAGTTAAAATAATGTTGAAAGAATGATATTACCAGACTGTTCCATAAACATGTGCTACATTTTTTGCATGAAGATACAATGCACATACAGCCCGATCCCAACTCTATAAATCACTTTATGCAACTATGAAGTATGAAGCCAATATTTTTATATGCTGACATTGCTTATATGTATGACTATGTAGGTAGTAATACTAACTTGTATATTAGCCATTGTGAAAAAAATTCATTTGATTTCCACATTTACTTACTTTTCTGGTTTATTTTTATTTTTTAGAAAGTAACAAAAATGTATATGCAATGCATGCATCACACACGGATGATTGCATGTTATGTCTTGCAACTTTTTTTTTGAAAAGGGTGCTTTTGAAATTACTACATTCATATATTGACATACTTTTTATTTTTATATATTATTCATCTTCAACATGTGTTATTCTGGTGAACATTTGGTATAAAAACTATTCATACAGATACATGTCTATTCATATAAAATGTGTGGATAAACGAATGTACGAGTACAAGAAACTATGTGAAAGAATCTTTTAAAAAAGCAACAGTCTCGCTTGACTTGTTTTGTTGGGTTGATGCGTTAATGAAAAAGAGTGAAAAGAAAACTACCTCTGGATCCTTTCATATCTCATCTCATCTCATAATGTATATCCTGTGTTTTGAAAGGAGCACAAAAAAATGAAGAAAGGGAGAGAGCGAGAAAAAATGAGAGGAAGCGTGCAAGGCACATTCCTGCAAAATGAAACGAAAGTAGAACTTCCACTCATCGTCCACTGCTGTCTTCATTTTTTCCCCAAATGAAATAATGCCAAAATATATATGTATAGTATATACTGGTAGCCTAAAACATCTTCCCATTTTTTTTTGACCTGGTGCTCATCCACCATGAAAATTTCGATACAAAGATGCTCTCTTTACCCGCATTTTCTATTTTCTCACGAGAAATGAAATAAAAAACAGGGAGCAGGAATGCTTCTCCGTTCCTATGTGCTGAATCTTCGGTTTCCTTCCTCCTTATTTCTATTTGCGTGGCAGCAGTGTATACTTACATGGCAATAGCATGCATTGAAAATAGGTCTGTTATGTACCTCCATTTACTTGATGTATTCACTCATTCATTTGCTTGCTTTCTCTGTCTCCCCTTTTCCTCCTTTCCTGCACACAATTTTTTTTCGCATATTCACTTTCTTCCCGGTCGGTACATTTTTTCTTTCCCCTACATTATTAGAGTTAATGTAAGGTTTGGAAAACAGGGAAAATACACACGAGGATTTTTGATAGATATCAGTATATCAGCGTCGTCATCAGGAGGCAGAGCCGCAACCACCGCATTGCATTACATTACACTTCGCTCTTATCCAAGTTAGACGAGGAACGAAAGCCTTCCACTTACTGCTAGATTGTGAGAACGAAAAGCACCCAAGTCATTAATCCTAATTCATCAAAAACTTCTACTCCGAGAAACATTACTCTTCACGCCAGGAGAAAAAAAAGTCAAAAGAAATGTATAATTTGTATATACTCCTATTTATAGAAGGGAAAAGTAGAATAATAGTGACATACCTATATATATATTCCTAAATGAATATTCTTAAAGTTAGTGATGCCTGCCTAAAAGTTAACATTTTTGAATCGTGGGGAGAGTGGGAAAGAGAAAGGGTTATATTTTATACTTGGCATGTTTGCCGTTCTCTCAAAATACATGGGAAATGTAAGCAGAGTGACGAACTTGGTTTCGTTCTTGCTCCAGCACGAATGACTAAAAACACGGAAGGTAAAGAGTTTTCACTCTTGTGTACTTTCGAAATGAATAGTTATAGGTAGTAATAAATGTGCTTTTATAGGACAAAACTTGAATGGTACGCACACGCGGTACACAAAATTCTATTTGTATAAGGTGGACAACTGACTACAAGGGAAAGAAAATTTATATACAAAATGTACCTAAGAATTTCATGAAATTTTTTTTTACCAGACTTGTGGCTCGTTTGCCTTGTCACGGTAGGTAGAGAAAAGTTTCTTTCTAGTGGAAGGTGGACGTACAACAAGGTAACAAGGTGACTCTTTGTGAAAATCTGGGATCGAGATAAAGTTGGATGAGAAATAGGTGGAGAAAACATGTGCCTATTCAGACAGGGTTACTTTTGCATCAAATACCTATTAAACCTCAAACACTTTAGGCTTGGTTCGTTCTTCTCTCTCACACAAGATCTATACCTTTGCGAAAGGTTCACGTATGACCTCGAGGTTGTTGGTTGACTGTTGCTCACTCTCATTCATGCTATTGCCTTTAACATGCCAGAACCAACTCTTCCTGGTTATTTTGAAATTCCATGGTTGAGTTTCATTCCATATTATTGCCCTCCAGCACTGTTCTGTAGGATATTGAAATGCTACGATATAATACCACCTACCACCCACCCGAACCCGAAAATCCCATTCAGCTCTCCACAATAATCGTGTCCAACTTTGCTTACGGAATCGGCCTTGTAAAATGTGTCAGGATTTTTACTTCAGTCTCGAACATCGAATACGTTATACAAAATTTGGAATTTACCGTTTCATTTGCGTCTCAAGGTTACACATTTTATGTTTTTCGGATTGTGACGAATGAATTACTGATAATGAAGACAGGCATTTCATATCTAAGTATAAAAACGTTTTTCTAAAATGCTCTAGCTCTAACTGTGAATTTCCAGTTTCCAACTGAGTGAGGTAATGCAGAAAAATGAAACTTTCTGAAGTTTTTCTATGAAAATTAATGGAATCGTTCATGAACCTCGGAGTAGTGTCACACTGTCACATGTTGCATTCCATCAGCCATGTATGCACGCTATGGTTTTATTTATGATATACTGCATGATTACTTCATTTCTTACTTTTTACTAATGAGTTCTCATTCAAAACTTCCATTCATTTTATTAATATTGAAACTTCTCCCTACTAATGATCCCTTTACTTCTTTTACAGGACTAACTTTCAACTGGTCTTTTTCATTTTTGATCTTTTCTAATGAACTGTATAGAAAAGCAAAATATTAACGTATAAGAAACATAAGCTTGTTTACCACCTACATAAACAATCCCAAATATTCAATCTTTACCTCGTTCATCGTTCTGTGAGTTCACCTCTTTTTCTGGATTATTATTTTCCAAAATTTCCAATATGCGTGTGTTCCAAGGAAAAAAAGAAGCTGCGTAGGAGTATTAATGGGAAGAATTTACTTTACTTTGCCAAAAATGAGGAAAAGCTTCCGCTCGACTCTAGCGTAAAAGCCACATATGCTTACTTAACTTTGGGTAATACGCAATGTAAAGCTCCATCCATATACTCTATTTTTGCTGTCGTTTCACACAATACCAGGAGTCTTCCCATACTACTGATATGAATTCACGCAGAAAGGAATCTTCAGCTACAGATTCAATGCATTATATAATATTAATCTATCCAGCCCAAGTTCCTCATTTCAATAAGATCCTAGCTGATACCCGCATACAAAACACGTAAGATAGAATGTGTCATTGAAAATGTGAATGTGTTATTTCCTTATTAAAACTAATGTAAGCCGTATGAGCCAGCTTGGTAAAAATGTGTAACACATTGTATATAATCCGAAAACTGTGATAGAGCTTAAAAGCTTCAAGTTTGAATAGCCAAGCCAAACCATCATCTCTATTTTGTTAGAGTGTGTTAGAACATCTACACCATCATCACCAAACCAAGTGACTTTAATAATACTTTTCACGGTGGAGCCTCCATCCCTATTCCTACGCATCTGGAATAGGAGGGAAATGAAAGACAGAGTGGAGAAGTGCAACATTAAAAGTAAGTTGTATGTATGTACGTGTATCTATTGCTACATATGTATGCATGTGAATGTTGACTGCTGTATTGCAGTGCACTACTTTTAATCCCTCTCAGCATGTGCTTGGTGCTGACAAGAGAAAGATCGAATGAAGAGATAATCAAAAACTCACACCCTGCCATTATCCTGATGACTTTTTCAACCAAACCATGCATCAAACCGAGCATGGAGTGTGAGTGAGTGAATGAGCTAAAAGAAATAAAAATCTATATAACCTCATAAGTATAAGTATATCTCAACACATAAAAGATATATATCATTTTCAGCATGTATCCCAATCCCCAACATCCTTTTCGCTACGATCAATTTTTATTTGGAAATCTTTTATGTAGATTCAAAATAATATTTATTTTCATGTAATAACAACGAGCATACATAAACATACATACACATTATAATACGTCAAGTAACAAGACCCACATTTCATTTGATATTTCATACAAATATTAAAAAAACAGGTTGGAACAAAAACAACGGTAAAAAGGAAACTGGAAACCTTTCACAGCAATGAAACTGATTTCATAAAAACCTGTGATGTTGCCACCACATGTCGTCATTTCTCTTTCCAACATTCTCAATTTCCAGCCCATAGTTTATCGTATCGTTACATTATTTGAAGCGTACATGTACTGCATACAGTATATACAATCAACAATACTCATACTCATATTTTTTCCTTTTTATGAACGTAATATATAGGCTACTTCAAGATATCTTGATCAAAAATTGAATGAGGGTTGTGATATTTTCATCAGAAAAAAAACTCCCCGTAGTACAGCTTCACACACTCAACACAGATGAAAAGGAAGGAAGCCGTCTCCGGTGTGAAAAGTGTGAATAAGCAATCTGACTGATGACAGATCGACACACGACAACACAGTCATGTAAACCCATTCATCCGAAGGTGCTACTAATGTTGTTCACACAAAACAAGTGGTGGTGGTGGTATTTTGTTGGTGTGGCATACTATACTATACAGTACATTTATTTTTGTCGATGAGGTTGGTAGAGCGATAGTGAAATGAATGAGTATGGAAAAGACGGATTGATGTACTACTTTGATAGGTACGAAAATGTTGGGTTTCTTCCTCTACTCGTGTAAAACTGCCTCACTGTGAAAACTTTGAGAAGGAAATGGACCGGTCTTATTGACAGGGTATGTTTTAGTTTTACAGTAGTGAACTATATCCGTGTGTTCTATACACCGAGACGCAAACAACGCAAATTCTTTGTTGTATTTTCTTTTATGAATTCAAGGGCCGCGTATTGTGTGTTAAAGTAGTATATTTTTGTATCAAACGAAGAGGTTTGCTTATCAACAATGTCGGATCTTCAAAAATAAAGTTAAACATAAGAGGGTATGAAACCTGACGAAAGCTTATTTTCATTTGAAATGCTGAAAAGGGGAATTGATAGTTGCCTCTGGATATGATTCATTTTTCGGCTTTTGTGGATTAATCAAAAGGAAAAGTACACAATCACCTACATAATATGGTATTCATGGAATTGGATTCTTGATTCATGACTCATTCGCTAAGTCAGTAGGTGAGAGTTGATTGTAAACAACGCAATGTGATGTAGGCAAAAACATTAATCCGTTCAGTAAAAACGTATTTCACATGAGCAGTTGCTGTTGTTTAATGGTCTGCCGTACGTGGAATTTCTGTTTGACAGGCAACTAGAATGCGCTGCTGCATATATGTATGTGTATGTACAGTTAATCACCCTAAAATTAATTGGTTTCACTAGCCGGTTTTTTTATTGCGGATTAATGATAAAAGTACGTAGTACGTGCTTTTAAACCATCAACTGCAACCTTATTTTCAGTGCCAACATTGTGCATTCTTGCTTTCACAGAGTTTTACTAAAATTGTTTACCCACGGAAATGAAAATGACAGCGGAAAGCAGCTTAACAAACAACGCTGGAGCAAATAATACGTTCTCGTGTGTAAATAAGCTTTTCATTCTCTCCAAAAAACTACCAACCAAGCAAACACGGAATAATAGACTAGATAATCGCATGAATTTTGTTTCCCGTTTAAAACATTAACACGCAGCTTGAGGTCATTGATATTGGCACTGTATCGAACATACGAAGGTATTTCGCGAAATATCCGGTCAACTTTGTTTTGCTCTCATTTTATAACGACTTGACATATTCAATCGATTTTTTCCACATAATCTCCCACAACTCACACACACTTTTCCCACCTTTTTTCAAGAGCCGAGATGCCAGTGGAGAAGAATGCTGGGCCTTTATGTCCAAGCCATGAAATTACACTTTTTTAACATGTTCATCCGAATTATACTTCCTCCCACGCATGTAATTTTTTAGTTTTGGGAACAAAAAGTAGTCCGATGGAGCAAGGGTACGGTTGTACGGAGGGTGGCAAAGTTGAATGAACCCGACGTCCCGTAGTTTCTGCTGTGCGACCTTCGAAGTGTGAGATGTGCATTGTCCTGGAATTAGTAAATTCCGTCATTCCATTGGTTTTGACCAAATTTCTTGATGTACGCTGATTTCAGCCTGGCAAAGATATCAGCATATTTTTATCTGGTCAATGTAGAACCAATATGGATGAACTCGGTCAACAAAACTCCAACCCGGTCCCAAATAACGATCATCATAAGTTTAGCACTTGACGTTTTACGTATGGCCTTTAAAGGGGGTTGTGCACCAGCTGGGAGCCATTGTGATGACTGTCTTTTAGTCTCTGCCTGATAAGGATGAAGCTAACTTTCATCCCCAGTCACAACCTTCCCCAGAAAAAAATCTTTATCCTGAGAAAAGAGGTTGAGATTCTCTTGGCTCGTTTGCACTTTAATTTTTTTTGTAGAGGTGTGAGAAGGTATGGAATCCACCTTGCACAGCGAAGAGACAGTCCTAACATCAAATGTAAAATTTTCCACACTGAGATGACACCTATGTTGACCTTTTCTGCTAATTCTCGCAACAGGAGTCGTCGGTCCTTTTCAACAACAGCTTTCGCTTTAGCTACATGTCTGTCGTCAGTCGAACTTAAAGGTCATCCTGGGTTTGTCTTTTTTTCTAACGATGGGTTACCACTACGAAATTGCTTGCACCACTCAATAATAGTTGATCGCACTGGCAATGGATCAACACCATCCTTTTGAAGCTCCTTTCTAATTAAGGACGAAGAAAGGTTCTTCGAAAAATGCAGTTTCATCTGCGCACGAATATCTTCCGTTGTAAAAAAATTCTCGTTTACGTTTCCAGCTCTAACTCTACAAAGCATATGACTGTTACCACAAACAACCCATCATTCAAAAGCCAGAATCTTTATCTTTCAGGGGATATGCAGATCATTGTATTTGAGAACGTCCTCTTTGAGATAATCGTTATCAAAGTTGACCGGATATTTCGAGAAATACCTTCGTATTTTAAAAAATAATTTAAAAGTTTTCAATCTTGGTATTAAAATACTTTGAGAGTATTTCATGCATTTATTGCGAATTTACGATGTAAGTAACTAAATTTTCAAATCTTTGGATTCTGTTCTAGGAATCCGTTTTGAATGATATTTTCAATTTACAAATAAATGATTTCATGATTATAATTATTATTGCATAAAAAAAGTACACCATAGAGTAGTATTTTATTTCGACAAATAATGCAGCTCCATTTTTATTTCTTTGAATAATCTCTTGGCTCCACATTGAATATTATTAACTTTCATTTGCCCTCGACACACTTTTGAAGACTGCAAGGGCATCAGTCGTGACACGACGGGCAATCCCTCTCTTCCACGTGACCCTTGAGTTGAGTTTTCCAAAATGCAAATTGATGTCAATGGTAAATTGCTCGAGTTCCAAGGAGCATTTGGCATGCAATCCAAGATACTTCAAAATGTGAAATGTTATGTGTGGAGCATTCGTTCTTGTGCCTTCAACTTTGCAGCGAGAATTGAGAAATCATTGTTCATGCACCTGACATAACGATAATACTTACACATCCTGCGCATATATCACTGGTCTGAGCTCACCCTTGAATGATTTCTGATCCTAATCTACACGAAGGAAACTCTGTGAGCTTGACTTTTTCAAAAAGTTGTAGAACAAGTGGAAAGAGTAATTGTGAAAAGGATATCAGGCGAAAAAGAGAGAGGAGAGAGAACTTGTCTAGTAAGCCCAAAACATTTTAGTGTAGCAAAAAGAAGGACCAGCAGCAGCAGCAGCATCCATAGGCATAGGAGCAGTACTAGTGCTACAATACAAAGCTACTTCTTAAAATATGCAGATTTGTAAGTAATCACACTCTCATCAAGTCCTCACATTCACATTCTAGTGAAAACTTTCAAGGGAAAGACACAGTTATTACTAAAAAAGAACTTGTTTGAAAGTACCAGCTCAGCTTTCTCTTCTTTTGCTCTTTCTCTCACTTTCTCATGCAGATTTTAACTTTCAAACAAGTCGTTGAAAATGTGTGTAGCACACGAAGACACGACAACGTTGATCCTTTCGTCTGAGAAATTTTTCTTCGAGTCCATGCCTTTCTTCACACACTACACACTGTACTTGTGTATACTTATAATCATAGAGGTGAAACTCAAATCTACAACAGTCCGTGGTACAAAGTACAAGTAGATACAACTACAACACACACACTCTTCACTTACTTTATCCGTATTACGTCTCCCAGAAAATGATCTGCATATAAGTACATACAAGCTCAAGGATTGAGTCTTGTTCCAAAAAGTGTCGCACAAGCCATCACACCACACCACCACCACCTCCGCTATGGTTGCTTGTCTATATGCATTAGTAACAAGGCAGATGACTGCTGCTACCCATATTCACATCATTCTTACTTAAATTTCATGATGATACACACGTATCATTTCCTTTCTTGATTGCAATCTACCTTCCTTCCACACTTTCACTTCACTCCCTTCCACGATGGAATAGCTAACTACCTATTAATTACCGTGAAAGCTGGATAAAAGTAGCTGGGTAAAGTTTATGAGTAAGAGACAAACCAACCATTATAGCAGCAAATATGTATATAGTCATTATATTCAGGCAAGTATGTATACATGTCATTACTTATCATCATCATACATACACCCTCAAACTCACTCAACTTTCTCCTTTCTTTCTCATCATGTAGAATGCATACAGGTCCAACAGATTTTCGTTTGATAAAACACGAATGAAAAAAGGCTCAAGTGAAAGTTTGACGGTTTCAAGTTTCAACCTAGTGGTTCTAACAACTATATAAAGTCCGCATTTTAAAACTTGTCCCTCTAGCTTATGCGTAGAATTGTAGTTCCCTCTTCCACCGCACTAGCAGAGGGTTTGGCAGTAGTGGTATGATTATACTTATAAAAAAATTCAAAAACTACCTTATGAAAATGAATGTATATTGTATATGTATCAAACAACCCTATTCATAATATTCTTCATCTCAACATCCGCAGTACTTATTTGACAGGGGAGTGGACGCAATGAGGAAAGGGATTGGAATCAAGTCGAGTAGCAACTCTACATGTTCACGTACTTATCGTAGGTTTTGCAATACTGAATTTTCCAGAAGCCTGAAAAAGTTTTTCTGTCTAGAATCTGCACGAGTCTGCAACCATGTAGCATGTGACATATAAGACGAGTGCGAATGATAATGAGCAAAGGTTGTGTAGCAAAATATATAGTATCACATCAGCAGCAGCCGTTTCATTTCCTCATGTAAAGACAGTCAGTCATCAGAGTAAATTATAGTGTACTTGTAATTTGACGAGACATGAACACATGAGCACTTTGAATGCATTGCAATTTGCAATGCATGTTGGATCCAAATAGTAAAATTTAGCATACAACATACTCACATTAAATTTCCACTCCCTTTTTCACTTGAGTGATTCGAAGAAACACTTACCAAATTCAAAATCGTAGATATACTCAAAAGGTTGTGTACGTATATATATGTATATGTATATGTGTGTAGACAGTATAAATGTGCAAGCGCACACTGTTAAATGAAAAAAAAATTGGCAAATTGTCTACCATATTTCCACCAGAAAGTCGTAAACACACAAAAGTAACATGTCATGCTTCGTCAAACTCTGAAAATGCATGTCTAGCTTTCTGTCTACGTACATACTTACAAGAGCTAATTTTTTTACCAAAAAATATTGTAGTTAAATAGAGCAGAGAGAAATCATTAGCCTGGTTCCAGGAAAATGTTTGCATGGAAGTTCACTGCCTCTGAAGTGCACCTTGAGATGCCTCCTCTACTCCCATTCTATGATCTCTCTTCACTCATAACTTTTACTTTAGTTGGTGGTTATTCCATTATAGCCAAAAGAAGGGGCATTGTGAACAAAACTAATTTTTTTCCAGGGTCAAATCCTATCTATATCATCCCACACCATACTATCATAACAAAAGGATGAGTGTAGTACATAACTTCGGAGGAACAAAATAAATGGTGCTTATAAATGCTGTCAGCGTGTATAAAAGAAAACTTGGAGTAATAAAGAGGTCAAATGTCAAATGAATTTGCCATTTTTATTGTGCTCACAGTGCATCAAAGAGGACCTCTCCTAACACATGCTCATATCTCTTCCCTTGTGGCCAATAAAGGTATAAAAATAATATACGTGTGCTTCTCCGAACTCAGCATACACCAAAACCAATGCAATATATTTTACACTAACTCCCTCTTTTCCTCTATTAGATTGGAACGGAAGCATTCTCAGAATAAGTACTACAAAATATAATATTCTGAAAAGTATTTACTTCCTCATGATAAAAAGAAAAAGTTCCAAGGTTTTCTCCCCCTAACTTTTGTATGACAATTGACTAGATTGCATTATATACTACGTTGTACCATGCACACAACACAACACAACACGATATATTTAGGTATTCGTTCTTATTTTGTTTTTTTTTTGCCCTAAGAATTGCATTCCTTCTCTAGGTTTCTCGTATCAAATCCTCCTTGTGTGCTTTATTCGTTTCCTTAATGCAAAAGAATTTCTTTGCCTGGTTTCTCAAGATATCTCTCCGACTTTTTATGAAAGGAAAGTAGGGATAGAGAGAAAAAAACAGAAAGGCGGACAGTTGAAAGTATATAAAATTCCAGAATATATAGAAAAAACACAGAGCAAGAAGCAAGATGAACGAAAGATTTTTTTATGTATATACTCCATTTCTGAGTACAAAAATACAATATACGTAAGCACTTGCATTCATGCAACCGTAAACAACACAACACATTATAAGAAGTAGTGGAGGAACGCAAAAATAAGTAAGACGAGGGGCTTTTGCCAAAATCCTGTCAGAAAGCGATTCCTACATGCCGAGTATTCTTTATTTAGTTATTTCTGCAACGTCAGGCAAACTGGGTGGAAATTTTGGAGAGAAAATACGTTGTATCTCTACACTTGTGTGTACCTATTGTATACACACAACACAACAACAACAGCAAAAATAACACATGTAACGTTGATTGTACTTACTGGCATTCTTGTGAAGAGTTCGAAAGAGAGCGAGAGAGAGACAGAGGGACTTAGACAAGTTTTAAGTCTTCCACTTTCCTTCGACGCTGCTGGTGGTAGTAGTAGTAGATGGGTATAGACTTCAGTTTTTTTCTTTAAATGATATCGGTTGTTTTCAAAAGGAAAAAAATAACCTTAGGAGGAGTCTGAGATGGAGTACTTTTTGGTGGTGGTACTACACAACACACGTTTATATTGTTTGACATCGACATCAGAAACCACCAGGCAAGCAGTATAGTAGCACACAGCAAATAAATGCCTATAGTACATATGCGTGCCTTTCTTTAGTCTTTAATATTATTTTTACAGAGCAACAACATTCTATTTCATTTAAGTGTAAACCATGTTTTTATATATACATATCAGGAGTGAATAGGAATACTGTTGATTCTCTACTTTTTCTGGAGGGATAGCAAACAGGAAGAAGTGGAAGAGGAAACCCCCATATCATATTTTCTCCTTATGCAGGCATTTCAATTTTCTGCACTGCTCTGTTCTCCCCAAAGACAAGTTCTATACTTCAAAAAATGATTCAAAAGTAAACCAAAGCGGAGAGTGTATATATGGAGGAAGCTCCCTGCTAAATCCTGGATTTCCCTGATGCTATGCATTCTTGATGTTACATGATGCTATCCGTCTAAAGCCACCAGCTTTCTCTTCTTCCTTTTTTTTTATTGTAAATTGATAAAAACATTTTGCAAAGAAAGTAATAAGAGCATATGTATATGTGTATGAAATGAAAACCTACTACACATATACGTACGAACGTGCATATGCATGGGTGGATAGATAACAAACAAGGGACAAGGATGCTTGCTTCCAGAATGTGTTTAGAATGCTTAGAATTTATTGCCAAAAATTATTTGGGTAGCCTACCGCACTGAATATACGCTTGGCAGACATATTTTGAGTCAGTTTGACCTTTAGTACAAATTCAAAGCTTTCAAGTCGACAAGCATATATTCAAAACCAAATACGGCATGTAATTTTGATTGCTTCGTTGTCGTTATTCATTGTTTCGCTCTAAAAAAGGGCCTAGCCAAAAGAGCCCAGTTTTGGATTTGAATAGTAATGTAATGTAATGATGGAGCTAAGATATAGAGTATACATATTGGAATAGTATTCAGTATTGGTTGGTTTGGTTTTGGTAGTAGTAAGAAAAGCACAAGCAATTGTTGTTTCGCCTCTACAGACAAATTCGTTCTGAAATAATGTGCATATGTATAGAGACTGGAAAGGATAAGATAAGAAATGGAAAGGATGTATCAGGGATCAAGCTCAACTCAAGTCAGTTGGTTGGTTGGTTGTACGTGAATTATTTAAAGTGGGCCCTACATATTTTTTTCCTATCTCATATTGCTTTCGCTCATTCTCTGGAAATGAAAATCCTCCACAGTTACTCGTTTTCCCCTCTTGATGCCGTCTCCCATTCAGGCAGACAGACAGGGGCTGTGTTGCAGGTTACATCGTTATCCTATATATTGCATCTTCAATTGCAACACAATTTTTTTTAGGAAAAAGTGTGTAAGTGGAGCGAGGGTAATTTTTGCATACAAATTCAAAACCTTCGAGATGAATGAGATACTTTCTGTTCTTTTTTAATATAGAGATGTGTTATGCATACGTGCAAGTAGGCATTCGTTGTAAAACTGTGAAGAGCACACACTGCTATCTCTCCTCTCCTATTATATTTCACATGGCGAAGTGGTAATAAACACGCTGGTACAAGACAACGGCAAAATACCCTTGGGATATTTAAATTCAAAGGAAGATTAAAAGAGGAAGGGAAAGACGGATTGTGACTGCGACTCTATTTTATGAGTGCCTACTTTTAGTTGTATGCAATATTTTTTGCTGTAAATTTATGGCACGGACTGAGCCGAAACGAAACTAAACCAGAAAATATTTTAAAGCTTGCATCAGCTGCATCTATAATATTTTATATATTCTAGCTGGTTTCATTGCAAGTAAGTTAGTAAGAAAACAGGGATAGCTCTAGCTTAATGTAAATATTAACGTAAGTAGGTGAGGTGGAAATATATTAAATTTTCTTATTACCTCCACCCCACATTAAATATTTATATTAGATTTAGAGAGACTGTTTGTAATAAAACGGGATGAAAAAGATTTCAAGGCCAAATTTGGACACTCTAGCCCCAACGTCTCGTAATGCAATTCCTTTTTCTTTTGTGCAACTGTGCATGACCAAGGCAGGACTGGCCTATATATGACTCATTTTTTTGCTTTAAAAAAATCAATGAATTTTACTTCTTGGAAAAGCTTCTTCTTCATTTCAGCATTATGGAACGTTGGAAAGTTATCAACAGTATAATACAATTATATTTATTGTCTGGAGGATGTCCAATGTCCAAACTTCATGACATCATACTCTCAATGTCTCATGTGTGAAACAATCAATAATTTCAGTTGCAATCCAATTTGCTTGAAATGAAATCTCAGTATGAAATGTCATCACCTATTGCCTCAGTTTTCATTTAAGTTCGTCCGTCTACTTTATGGGTTGTTGACAAAAATGAGCGTCCGTAATAATCTGCAGAATTCACAATACACTAAGTTGCAGTTACATTAAACTTGTTTGATAAGTTAAACATAATCAGATTATCAATGAGATAGTGACGCGTGTACAATTTATCGATATTAATTGACGATCGTAATTTTTATCCATGAAGGTGAGACCGTTTTGGAACAAAAAAAATAATTAACAAAAATGTGATAGTTATAATATGGTGGACATTACACACGCGACCTAAATAGTAGTTTGCCATTATACAGTCAATATTCCCTTTAGGATATCCTTGTTTGATTACAAGTATACTTTAGAATTGTATAGTTTGTCATCATCAACGTGTACTCCCACCTGATTCAATGTTATATGATTGCTTATTATGGAACAATTCATTTAAATATGTCATTTTATCGGGAAAGATAAGATACGCATATTCCAAGAACATGGTCATGGTTTGAACGAAGGTTTGTCCCATGATAATTCGACCTCATCAACTATTTTTGCCACTTGAAATTGAATGATAGTCTGTGTACATCAGTTGGTCCAACAAAGTTGTCAAGATCGGACGTGTGTTTTAAAACTCACTAACAAACCACCCATTTAAAATGAAGGTCTTACTATCGTGTGCAGTTTTGGCATGCGCTGCTATCTGGATTGTTCCAGTCTATAGTGCTGACGGTAAGTTCTGTAAATTGACAAATGCATATTTCTTTCGATTGTTAAAACATTGTTAAACACAACATACGTTGCTTTTACAGTTACCAAATGTTATCAATGTGAACATTTCGATTTGTACGGTTCGAATGCAACTAATAATGCAAAATGTGCTGAGAGTCCACCACCAGAAGAACTTCTTCTTAACTGCGGTGAAGGTAGGAAGCATTTATACTAACATGATATTGCGCACGAGCCTTGTTTTATGTGACACATTTAATCATTTCCATTGTAGAAGAAGACGATCGCAAAGATTGGAAATGTGTAAAAGTTGCCGGAGCGATTGAGGCGGGGGAGGATGAAGAAAACTTTAAGTATATTCGCCGTTTCTGTACTCTTGACAAAGCTTTGAATGTCACGTGCAAAGAAACAAAGTCATACGAAACTCGCTATGGCTTCATTAAGAAGGGAAATCAATGCGTTTGTGATGATAAGGATGGATGTAATGCAGGTTCCATCGCTACACTCGGTGCGGCTACGTTAGCCACTGGACTTATTTTGGCTACTTTTTCAAAAATGTTGAGAGACTGAATATCCATTAGATGCTGCTAGCGTTAATGAGATTAGACGGTTTGAAGCATTTTTTAATTGTATTTGTATTGTTCTAGTCTAGACTAACTGTAATAATAAAGGTTCATAGGGCTTTTGCGAACAATTTTGAGTAAAGTTATGTAATATAAAATCCTTATGCTACATAAATAAAGCAATCTTCAGGCAAATCACAGTAGTAGCATTTTGCATATGGTCATGATTTGAGTTTGAGAAACTAATATTTTAAGATATAGATATATAAATTTCAGTTCTATTTTTAAAATGAAAGGCACAGCATATATCACACATTTAATGTGATTTGCATATAACGACAAAGAAAATTTTCATCTCAAAAGGAATAAAACGGTGAGTCGTTCAAGGATTGAGAACGGAGACAGCAAATATGCAGACAAAGCGAGGAAAACGAGACGGAGAGAAACTGTCACGGGTATGATAAATGTGTTGTCTTTCTCTGGAAAATAGTAATCCAAGGCTCATAATTCATGGACAAATGAAAGCGGACATGTGTTCTTTTTTTAAGTTTTCAGCCAGCGAAAAGAGAAAGCAAACTTATCTATCCGCTTCATGCCTTTCCCCCAACAAATATGCATAGACACTGCCTATATGTAAACAATACTGCTTTTTGTTTTGTAGCCCGAGCTTTTATACACATTTTCAGACATTGTTTGAATCCCTTTTAACCGCCCCGTTGTTTACCAGGAAGGAAAGTGACACGGAGGCAACATTAGGGAAATCTTACTTTGAAGATGACGAAGAAAGTGACAGAAATTTGGGTATAAACATCAGCCACAGAACGAAACACGGGAGCGATGAGCAATAATGTCGGATCGGATAAATGGAATGGAAGACTGTAATATCATATCTGTCGGGATATCCTTTTGATTATAATCATCATGAAATGAAAACCAACAGTCCTGCAAAATGGTTCGGCATAATGCACTCTGGCTTTTTGCTATATGAGTATTCGTTGTTCAAGATGGGCTCTTTTGTAAAAAACCCAATCGACTAAATTGTATCACATTCAACTTATGAATAAGAGAATAATGGGATAGGCTTACGATTTCTTGTTAAGCTACTAATAATAACATTGAACATAACGTTGCGGCTGGTAGCAGCCCGATCTTCATATTTTATTTTTCATTTCACCAACAACCAAAAGTAAAAGAAATGGCTGATTCCGCTACATACAGGAATCCATATCCACATCCATTCAGAAGGGAAACAGGATGTGCATGTTTTATACCCGCTAGAAGTGTACACATCATGTGCAAAAGCGAGATCAAATTTCATGTTTCATAATATATTTTTGCATAGCACAACACATATCAAGCCATGCCACATATATTTACTATTCATCGCTGAGGAAAGGAAATCAAGTCATGATTAATCCTGAGAATTTGATCCCCTTTTTTTATACAATGCTCATAATATCCGCAAACACAAATGAAGATAGGTAGCTTGTGTTAGTGATTTCAGGACGAAAAAAACAGAATTCGCTTTTTACAAAGTTGAGATTTTGAGAATTTAAGACAGCGATCTTACATGAGCAAAATTTACGGAGAACGATATGCCTTTAGATACTTGTTTGTAGCCTTTCATATTTTTTCCCATTTTCGCGAAACGTAAAATATATTTGGATTTTTATTAAAAGAAGCCTACGCAAATTTAAGTCATACAACTTATGAAATGAAGGTTTTTCAGTTGAAGGCACACATTTTCTGAAGCCCAAAAACTTCGTGAATGTCAGTTGGCTTTGTTTAACTCAAAATAAGAACAATACATGATACATGCCTTCGTCAAAACACGCGTGTTTTAACATAAATATGTAGAACAGGAAGTGAGTTTCATATCCCCGAGGTTCGAAACTGAATATCATAAAATGTATTTCCATTTCTACCAGCAAAGACACCACAAAATTATTAATTTATGAACACCCAAGACTTAAATTGCATGAACATCTGTGAAAACGCGTTCTCATTCTCAGGTTTAACGCGTGGACCGACTTCACCGACTCCCTAAGAAATGTGCGTGCGGAGGACGTTATTACCAAAATTTGCTAGATCCAAAACGATATTAAGATGAATTCTTCCCTTATGGCAGGCTTAGTTTCATTAAAAATCAAAACGATACCTCAGACTTCAGACACAACAAAGTTACGCATTCACATTTTATCAATTTTTTATGAATGCAGCCTTGGCAAATATATCTAGTCTGTAACAGCTACGAAGCAGCTGCTTTTTCCAAGTAAAACTAACTTTATCCATCTTTCTACGAGTGACAACAAATTTGTCTTTGATTAGACCTTCATTGTTTGTTTCAGCACGAATATAGGTTGATTTTGTACCGTTTTGAGCAGCTTATCTTCTTGCATATATAATACAATATTCGTACGCTTTCTTCGCAGTAAACTTTTTCCCTGAAAACAATTTATAGAAATTGTTCTATAAACTACATCTTACTCCTGGAACGAGAATTTTGGGAATACTCGTACAAAATATATGCAGGATGAAAAGTTGTTCGAGAAAACAACTTAGCATATTATTTGCAATTAATTACGCACTTTTTCACAAACAGGATAAGTTCTTCATGTGCGAGCTTTTGAAGTTTGTCTAAAAACATGATTAAGGCAACTTTTCAATTCTAAGCTCACATTTTCCTAGTTACGTGTGCTCCTCAACATTTTATAGTATGCAAAGAAACAAGCTGTTGTCTTTATTAAATCGTTCATCATTTGTGTGCATATTTTATATTGCGTTGTGAGATTCGAGATGGTAATCAATCCTCATTAATTTTATTTTCAAGTGATTACCAGTTATTCAAAGCAAAAGAGACAGACATATATATATATTGTTTGAAGTATACAAAATACGACAAATGTAAAACAAATAATGCCACAGATTAATCGTTAGATCTTTTGTTTTCATTAACCAACCTATACGGATATTCTCAAGTATCAAAGCAAGCACTTTATGCAGCAAGTAAGCACTCAAATATATGTATGTAAATGTATGCTTGCGTGCTACGAGTAACTATATATAAACTCGAAACAAACAGGTTCACCTCCTTTGATTAATTTTTATTATGCAGGAAAATGATTATTCTTGAAAACAGCATGAAATTTGAGAGGACTGTAATTTTTGGCAGTACGATATGGTGGATTATAGCAATTTGCGAATAATAATCTTCACATCTCATCTCATGCACATGAGATATATTTTAAAAGCATCCAAAGAGATTTGCAAGCTTGTCTGCTTGAATCTCCCAAAATGATTTGTGGTTGAGCTCGTATTCATCGTCGCATTCTATCATAGATACACAAAAGTTGTTGGTTGTTGTTAATTCAAAAGCTGCATAGCACGCGCGTCCCCTCACATCCTAATACAGTTTTATTGTATTTAACAAAAGCCAGAAGATGAAATGAAGTGGCAACAGGAACGTTTCAAAATTTTGTATGTATGCAAATAACTTGCTATATGTTACGTTACAAGCTCAGAATCAGAATACCGCTGAAGTAGTTTTACATTGAATGTGACGCTGAGAATCTCGTTGATAGGGCTCAAAGGCATATTTTTTTCGCAGAAACTTAATCAAATATGAAAAATAAGGAGACTTTTCAGTCTAAAAGAAGTGTACAACTATATATGCATGCATGCAAGCAAGCAAGCCAGCGTACTTTCCAATGGTAGACCACATTATAACATTTCCCTCAATATATCTTGTTTACGTGTGATTTACCTGCTTTAAGTTTGCTTTTTTAGATTGCGAGAGACAAGACTCGTTGCACGACATAGAAAGAGAAAGAAAATGCTGTGCACGTAGGAAAGTTTATTCTAATTAAGCCAACTTCGTGATCCTTCATGACCTGTCTTGATGCTGCCTGGATTTTTTTTTCGTCATACCGTGCCAGATCCCTTTTCATGTTTAGTCCGCTCACACAGTTTTTGGTTTGAGTTCATTCTTTTCTTATGTATTTATTTTTTGTGCAGTTCAGTTCAGTTGTTGTTGTGCATGACTTGATTTATGATGGCATATCTGAAGGTATGGTACAAGAAGAGAACAAGAAAGAGCACTTAATTTCCCTTAAGACCCTCTCTTGTACTTTTGCTTGAGGGCCGCCACTGATTCCGTATGTCGGTTTTAAAGATGTGCCGTACATGAATGCATGCACTCATATTAACACGTTACATTCTCATTCGTTTGCCTACACTATATACCAACACACTACACTAAAAAGTTTCTATTCTTAACTTTGCTTCGCGTAGGGGTAATATTCGTAACTAATCATAAACTAAAACAATGGCTCATATAGTAATGCAGGTAAAAAATATGGAGAGAGAGAGAGACGAGAGAAAAGCAATTTCATCTCTGGCTTCTTTTTTTTGAAATCACGTTTTCCCATTTCCATATTCGCTTCTTGTTCTAATTTGAAAATTAGAAGACAACCAACCGACAAGTACATGTCCATTTATAATACAACCAGGCAGTTGATGATGACTTGAGAGATCCTACAGTAGAGATATGTTCCTGTTGTTGCCGTGATCAAGTAATGTTTTAGCTTCCAGCTGGAGGTCAACTCTGTGATTATGCACAAACAGACAGAATTTCATCAGCGGGCGTGTTTTATAAGATAAACTCTGTTTTTTTTTCTCCAGAACTTGGCTTCCATTATGAGTAGCCCAGATTTAGACTATATTGTGTCCACGGTAATTTCCAAAAGTTTGATACACAGACTTTAAATTAAATTAAAATGGCAATTTTTAAGCATACATACTACTCAAGCTGATTAAACACCATATTATCCACTGGGACAATATGGGTTTTTTTTGTCATTAGGACCCATAAAATTTTCTAGGTGAATGCAGATATTTTATAATCGTACATTTTGTAGCTGCCAAGAAGATTCTAAAGTTAACATCCGGTTTTATAGCATTGTTTAACGCAAAATTTGCCATTAATTCAGCCTAAAATGGGTTTTGTTACATTTTAGTTTATCCGTGCTCACACATTGCACGCACTAAATTTCAAAAGCTTTAGAATAATGCAATGTTTTCTATGAAAATTCATCGATGAACAGGCGGATAAAGGGTGGTGTAGAATACTCATAGCATAGCGTTGCGGCATATCTGAGATTCTTTACGCACTACAGAACAGGGGTTTTATTAATGTCTCAACAATCTGCATCTCCAGCCAACTTGGTTGGTGTTGTGAATTGGGTAGAGGCGAGAGAGACTATTGTTTGCTCGGCTCTGTGTTTTACAGTCCTTATTAAGGATATCTAAATGGTACTGAACTATGCTACTTATTTCTCCCTGTGTTTAATTGCGTCTTGTGTCTCGTCGTTGCCAATAAAAAGGAAATTATGGATGAATTGTGGCCCATAAATATGAGCGGATTTCATCTCATTAGCATGAACTATGAGAGGAAAAGAATGCCGATATCTAGTCAAATGGATTAGTGCGTTTGTGTGAACATAAGAACATTTTGCATTGCCAATTACTTACTCTTTTAGCATTTTGCTCCTTGCACCCCATACTCCATAATATGCACCATTTTCTAATCTGCTAGGTTCGCATACACCAAAGAATTTATTATGAGCATATGCTGCTCCTGCATGGTGACTACAGGAGACGCGCTGGATAATTTCAACAGCAGCCATCCAAACCTCAAACGTTGGAAAATGTTTCAAAATAATATCAAGAATGTGTACATGTCCCAACACCCAGCCCCATTGCAAAACTAATTCTTGCAAAGTTCGTTGTTCCTTTCATTTTATTTGCGCAGGTACTACCGTTTCAACCATATTGTTCGTACTTCGAAAATAGATACAAAAGGGCAATGATGATGATGATGATGGCATCATTTTCTAATAAAGCGTTATGTTATACTAAATATAATATATATGATCTGTCTGAATCTTTTGGTTATATTTCTCGTTTCGCCTCCCCTTCGGTTAAATGCCCTGTCACCAGTTTCACTTTGAAAAGTGGCAATGTTGGTAATGTAAATGCTAAACCACGAAAAGGAACAATACCGTGAATCTCGCTGATCTTGAAGGTTCTCTATTATTATTGGGTTACGTTGACTTGATTCTAACCAAAGTGAAGAGTTGACTATTAATAAAATTGACAGAGGAATACATATAGATATACAAACAGACATGGTACAGGAAACTCTATAATGAGAATCGTGATGAGCAATCACAGAGAGCTCAAACTCCATACAACTACAAACTAGATATCCAACAGTCATCCAACAGTAGGCGTGTAATCAAAAGGATTGACATTTGACTTGTATTGTTATCAACTTTTCACGTATTTCATGTGCTCGCAGCACAACATGGTTCACTTCATCAGGCAGTAGCAACGCAACCATTTGTAAGCCATACAGCTTAGCTTGAGATTGAAAAGCAACAAATGAATAAATAGTAAGTATTGCACCTCTCCTTATCCTGTGGCAATCAGAGAATAATCTGACTTAACCACTTCTTCGTCTCTTGTGGTGTGGCTACTACGACTACTCTGCGACGTACAATATGTGTATTCGACATCTCCTTTTCTACAGGTAAAAACACTGATCAACAGTTTGCTACTTTGCAGTATTCTTGCAGTAGCATAATAAGGTACGGTAGCCACAAGCTTCCGTTTGATTATCTACCTACTCACCCGCACTTAAAGTTATTAGCATGCCAAAGGAAAAAAATGTCTATCACCTTCTCTCATTCTTTGTGCTTTACCATCATCCATTCTTCATCAGCTTATTCTCGTATAGGTAAGATAAATGCGAATGAAATAAAATACCCTTTTTTTCTTAGCTTCTATGTGAGATGATAAATGTTTGCCTTCAATCCAAATGAAACGACGCAATTGTTTTCAGTACCGTGCGTACATGTGGCTTCATCTGCATTAGATTCAAAAATGATTTGGTTGCTTAAATGTTGAAATTTTTAGAGGAGTTTGCAATGAAAGAATATCAAGCACCCTACAGGGATAATTCTATCTTGATATGAAGGGAAATAATCTTGATGATGTGTAGTCCATGACTAAAAAGTATCTGAAGGAATAATATGGCTCCTGTTTTCTCTCTTAAATGATTATGGCTAGTTATAATATAAAAAATCAGAGTCAGCCAAACGATATTTTTTGTTGTTTTTTGTTCAGGTTTGAAAATCGTGAGTTGACCGTACAGCCAGACACATAAGAATAAGATAATGATGGTTGTGTCAAATTTAAAATCTAGTGAAGCGTAATATATGGAATTTGTGTGTTGCTGTTGCTGCTGCAGTTCTTGCAGTACTGCCTAGGGAAATAATAAGGCTCATATTTTATTCTATCAAATGTTACACCCAAACGAGCCATGCAGCCGGTATTGCCTACCCCAGATTAAAAAAATGTTCTTCAGAGCGCCATGCTAGAAAGAATATAATATGTGAAATAAATGGTTGAGAAAAATATTAGAAAATTTGTTCCAAGTAGAGATGCGGTGACTTGTAGAGTTAGGTAGGATTTCATATAAAATGCTAGAGGTGTAACGTTTCTTAGAATATGACGATGATGATGATAATTAATCTGAGGAATGATTTTGTAAAGCATTTTCATAAACGTAGATGCACGAGTTGGTTCTTGCAATATGGCCGCATCATGTAGGTACTGCTTTAGTATTTGGTTTGGTTCTGGTAATTTTGAGGCAAAAATATGTTTTGGAACACTTTTAATGGAGCAGTGAAGAAACCATAAAAAATGCGTCTAGATTCTTAAAAAGTTGTTCTATTTCGAGTAGAGTTTAGATAACATGCAGGGCATCGTTAAAGATGGATGGTCTGTGATATCTCAGCAAAAGTTCGAGAAATTGAAAATTGAACCTTTCCATAATTAAAAACATCACTACATTCATTTTTAACATCATTTGCATTTAAAAAATCATATTCTACGATGGATATAGTAATTTATAAAACAAATCGATGGATTCGGCACGGATTTGCATATTTTCTGGGGCAAACAGTACATATTACATGTTCCATCCGAGCCCGTAAGATATAGAGTATAAGAAGTCATCACATCACATTACTTCGAAACAAATTTTCACTGTAAAACTTCGTGTATAAAGCTTTCTTCATATTAAGAAAGTACATTCATATTCATACTAATATTTCTGGCTGCACAGTTATAACAAGGAAGTTGCAAGCGTATCCATCCATGTCTTTTCTTCGGTGGCTAAGCTAACGTTGCATCCAATTCAAACTTCAAAGACGTCATTAACAATTATTCTTTCTTTCATTCGGCTAGTGCAAGCAATGGATACAATTTAATTCGTTTTATCGAGAATATGATATGGTATAGAAAATCGCAGTTGCTAGCAATTATCGTCGTCGAAATTGTGTTACGGCTAAACGTTTGTCTAGAATTTAGACAAGTTTTGATGAACTTGTCCAGCCCGATTCCAAGAAATGCATGCGTGTTTTTCTCATCTCATCATACAAACTTGAGAACTAGGCTTTACTTGAGCTGAGTCATTTCTAGGAATCATGCAGTAGAAACATTTCCACTTACATGATTACTCTGTTACTTCTTTACTCTTGAAACTTGAGCAAAATGACAAAATAATTTGACAATTTGCTTATGCATGACATACTTCACTAATTAGAAAGTTACGTGGATAAGTCAAGAAATGACGTGGGATGTCGTATTCATTTTCGCAGAAATATTTGTCATAAAACTATAACTATAACAAAATTAATTGCCCACGCATAAATCAATGAAAGCTTAACAAATTTCCAACTGCCCCAATTTACACATTTATATGAACCTATAGTGTCAGCCAATATAGTGTCCAAACGTAAGCAAAAATCAATCACTGCTGTTCCAATTCTGAATACAGCTGTAGTTGCGGTTATAATCTTCATAAAGTATCCATCCGATGTGATGTATGAAACAGTTGATTAAACTTATCCACAATGTAATGCAGTCTATGGATGACTATACTATGCCCTATGCTATGCACACCTCCTAATCTTTGTTTCTCATCAAGATTTATCATATTATATGTATATGCATTTCAAACTTTCTTTTGTAATTTATGCATGTTCCCAAATCCAACCACTTGCCCGAAATCCATCCATCAGCAAGCTAAGTAGCATCAAACCACAGAAATCAGAGATCCCTCATGTAGAACACTTTTCTCGGAGCGAGTGAGAAAAAGGAATACAAGCTCGTTACTCGTATTTATATATTCTGTCAAGAAAACACCGTTTGCTAAAAGTGAGCAGACAGTACACACACACCTCCCTAAAAAATCTCTATTCATTCTACAACACGACGAGAGTTTTCTCACACTCTCTCACTTCACAGCCATATAATCACAAGGAGCATGAATCAGGATTAAGTAAACAGTGAGACAGTGATGGATTACCGTGAAAAACAAGGTGATAAATCGTTATTCAATATAGTATCCCTGATACATTTCATTTTCACACTTTCATACGACAGTGCAGCAGCAGTGGTGAATGCTCTTGGCATGACACTACTATGTCATATACACATACATTTATACATATATATATTCATACAATAATAAAATAAGTTACAAAATAACAGTTCAAGACATGATTATACGGAAATGAAGTAACCAAGTTAAGTAACAACAGTTCTTGCTCCGAACTGACTCGGGGTATCAGATCAGTGGTGACGATGACGAGTGCATATAAAAGGAAAAACAGAGGGAGAATGGATGGATGACTGAATGATTAGCATAAAGCTTTTCATCATGTGTACTTGTACTTCATATGAACTAATATTGATCCAGATAACAATTTACATGTAGTAACATTGCATTACTTATCGTTAGTACACAGTAGTACGTGTTACACGTACCGAAAGGAAAGTAAAGAAAGAGGAGAGGTAGTAATAGTAGTGCCAAGTGCGAAAATGATAGTGCTCAAGTAAAACGGGTAAGTTCATGTAACAAACAAGAGAATGATGTCAGCATAAAACTGCAACCCGTTTATGCATGTGCACGCCCTCCCTCCATCTGCTCCAGAAACGGGGAGAATGGATAGTTTGTGAGTGTTGAGTTCAATCAGCAGTGAAAGGACAAAGTCATTGTTTTGATAGATGTTGCAATGTTTGAATGAATGTATGCAATTCATATATTTGATAAATATATGCTTTTTGGTTTCGGCAGCATGGGTGAAAAAACTCTGGGAGAGGAAACTGGAAGCATTTGTCGCTGTCAAAATGAAAATTACAAAATGACAGTGGAAACACTATGAAGAAGAAAAAGGAGAAAGATGATGAAATGAATGAATGTATTGTATAGACTAAAGATTTTTCTGAGGGCAGCTTTTTTCCAACCCTATCTTACAACACAGGGCAAAATAACCTTTTTCGTGAGAAAGTCGTTGCGCACCCACATTCTCGTATGTAAGTACTATACTATGTAGCAATATACTATATATGTTTTGGTTTTTCTGATTCGATTTCAAGCAAAAATAAAAACATTCCAACTGTTTTCACAATTGTATTGCTCCTTTATTTTGTTTTTCCAACAACAACTATACAAGCGTACGTTTCAAGTTTAAAGGAAAGCATTGCTATTTCGCGTATCTTATTTCAAAAGTGGGATGAAGTGTGGGCCTGAGCTTATTGTTGCCTATTTCATTTCGAATGTTACTAAAGTCTCATCAGATCAAGGTATTTAGCTCAAAGTAATCAACAGGAATGGGATGGATCCTACAAAACCACTCCAAGTTCTCAAATTTCCTTCACCAAAAAGCTATATTTTGCATTCCAAATAACTTTCCTTGTCTCCTACTCTTTTGTTGCGACAGAGCTATTCATTACATACAAAGCAGAATATATGTATGTATTTACATCTAAAGTTGTAAAATACTCTTTTTCTGGTTGCGTAAATCAACCCATTCAACATACATCCAGAAGAAGAGAAGTAAATGGTGGAGACTGTCAAAGGCACAGAAAACTTGTTGGTCATCCATTGTAAATGAATAGCAAAATACCCCATATTATTATTATATGGTATCTCACTACTTATATATGTATTTACTACTAGAAAGTATAGTATATCACTTCTCCCTGGCATCTGCTATCATATTTGATATTTCATTTTCCTATATGAGAGAATCCCATTGAGCTACGAAATGAATCTGTTTAAAATTACAATAAATAATGGCAGGTTTACAACTTGGAACCGACATTTATACCTGAAATGTATGTGTAATAATTGTATAACTAATAAAAGGAGCAAACAATTTATGATTGTGTATCACTCCTGCATACATTACATTTGATCACCACCACCACCACCATCAACTATCACATTTACGGCAACGATTATGACTTTAGTTCATGCAATGCATGCTGTCAGTCCTTCACTGCAATATAAATATAATGCATTGCATATAGTATATACATATGTAGGTTCACATCTATAGCAAAAAAAACAGTTTGAAAAAATGATTAGTGCTTGTTCTTGTCCACGTCATAAAATATGTCATCGCATTATTGCTTTTGTGCTATTATTATTATTATTATTCATCCTCTAAAAAATCTGGCTAGAGATTGAGAGAGATGAGATGAGCCTCAACAAAATACGGAACACAAAACTTATTTATTAGTTGGCTTTGCTTGACCATCCAATAATCCTCTTTTGAAGTTGTGGCTAGTCATTAAAAGCATCCGTCCATCCACAACAGAAGAGATATTTGTGAAACGAGAATTGAAAGCCGCAACTTTTTATCGCGCACACAGCAAAAGCATCATATCATATCATATCATCAACAATATCCCTGTATGTCCGCTCGTATCATGTACATAATTTTTTTTGTCAGAGAGGATTCTACAAAGATTTTGCTTTACTGGTGATACTAGTGATCAACCCATTTTCGATGGTTACTTTTATACATTTTTGCCGAAAAATGTGGCATATAATAATAATCCTCAAAAAAAAAGTTTACTTTGCTCTACTCTTTCTCCTTTTACTTTGGCATTCTCTCTGCAGTGGTGATCTCATTTAAACATGCCCGGAGAGTGAGAGATAGGAGAATGTTTCATTTCTCATCGTCCTAATAATATAATGTCAGTGAAATGTCCCCATTACCAAAGAAAGCTCTCGTTTCCAGCTTAGAGCCCATTTGGCCATATGGAACAGGAATGAAAAACGCTTGTTAAAATCTCATTTATCCCATATTGTCTGAGCAGCTGTCATTTACAACTTTTCCTGTAGATTTTCCTTTAATAGCAAAAGGCATACTTGGAAAATTATTATACTATGCAAAAGAAGGAGAGAAGCTCATAGTGTGATCTGATGTGGACTATATGGAGAGGCTAGTTTTTTTAGGCCCCTCTCTCTCTTTACTGAACTAAAGGAACGTGAGTGTAACTTTGTATCTTTTCTCTCTCCTTCTGGTCCTATCCTCAACTTTTGCTGGACCCTAACTGAGCAGCACGTGTAATTATATATTTCTGCTCCAGCTTAAAATATAAGGCACCAGCAGAAAGGTACCCAGGAAATAGAAGCAGGTCTCCTTATATATAACACAACCAACTTTATAAAGCCTGTTGGAATGATTCTTAAAATCGAATACAGGTCTGATGGTATATAAAACACATTATGCATATACGTAATAAATGAGCTTAATTGTTTCCTTGTCTTTTACAATAACAAAATGCTCCATACTGTGCTTTCCCTTCCACATAATTTTATTACTGCCCATCAGCAATGTTTTTTTTGAAACGGAGAACGCAACGCTCTAAAAAAATCAGCATTTTAAATATAATCGTGGTGAAATAACCACTCTGGCATCGTTCTTCCTGTCACGGCGTCATAAAGACTATATGGTTCATATACCCAATTAAACTCACATCATCTCTTTCCATCTTCTTTGTTGGATTTATACCTTAACTATCATTTGGTATTAACATCGTTTGAGTTTTAAAAAAATCAGACCAATTTTTGTAACAAACTCGTAAACGTACTATATTGTGTGTTAGGAGGATAAGCATCAAAATATTGTACACCCCTGCCGTGTCCTTTTTTTCCAAGATGTAATTTGATTACGCATCACTTAGTGTGCCAGACAGGAAAACAGCATACTAGGTATTCTTTCAAAAGATGTTGTAAAAGAAAAAAACATCCTGTATAGCACAAGCAACAGCAACAACATCAAAATATACCACCACTAACTCCACACGACAAGTAAAAAAAATTAAAGTATATTATTACCAGGGTATTCAACCAAAAAGCCTTTGGTCTGGTCTGGCCTGGCCTAGTCTCTCTCTCTCTGACTTGGCTTGACTTGACTGGATGAAAAAAAAGCCAAGCCCTGGTAATTGTGGCAAAAATTGGATTAGAAGAGACCATATCATAAAGAACCCAGCAAGGATAATTTTATTGTTTTTTGATGCACACACAAAGTCACGGGAAAATTATTACTTAGGACAAGCAGTGAATTACGTGTATTACGTTATACCAGTCATCCATGAAATGATGTGGAAGTACGTCCAACATACATAGCATAAAAATTGTATAAAGAAAAAAAGTTCTCGTTAGAGCAACTCACTAAACTACTAAAGACGGAACTGAGCCTTCGTCATTATTAGATGAGTTCAGTCATGGTCAGCAAGCAGGGAAAGGACCTAAAGCAAAAGAATATCTTTCCAGGGTGTATGAAATGAACTAAAGGACTGTATTGGATTTAATGTAAGCTCTGGGACGGAGGCCGTATTGTAAAAAAAAGTCGTCTGGAGTAATTCATTTAAGCCGGACTTTTGTAGGCCGGCCTACAAAGCCGCGTATATTTATTACATCTGGAGCCAAGAACGGCCAAGTGGCCTTTTTATCAAAAACGCATGAGAACCATAGACCATAGCAGTAAAAAGCTTATACCACCCAATAACGACTACAAACCACGAGATTAAAAGAAATTAACAGCCAAAATAAAATAAAAGTCTACCAAATTAAAAAAAGACCATCACATAAAATAAATAATATACCACCAGATTAAATCAATAGACCACCAAATTCAAATCACGTACCACCAGATAAAATAAATAATATATCACCAGATTAAATCAATCAATTAATAAAATCAAAAGAATAAAAAAAGGGCTACCAGAATGTAATAAAAGGCTATACCACCAAATTAAAAATACATACTACCAAACTAAAATAAATTTTGTTGAAATTTAGAGTACGCAACTGTTATGCTGACTGTACAGATGTAGAATTCTAACGACCATATACATATATGTAGGCATAAAACGACTTTAAATAGTTTCGAAATACACTTTGAATTTAAAAACTAGCACTACCACTTCAGCCTGTCAAATAACCTGTAAGTACTGACTTTTATCTAATCTAATGATTTTTTAATTCGATCCTTCGAATTCAAAAACAAGCCTTAGTCACTAGGTGACAAGCCAGTCTAATAGGTTAGCCAGATCTTTGAAATTGTCCAATAACTTGGCGTGATTTCGAACCACGATAATTATTCGTTTTCTGAATGCAACAACGTCCGTCTGTCCTCAGAAATTTGAAATAGCTCCACAGTATGCAAAAAAACTTTAGACCGTTCTACTATAAAAATCGTTGGTGTTTGTTTGCTAGCTATTTCTCTTGATCAATCATTGTCACTACTCTTAACTTCAAAGAAACTTAAAAAGGCATTTTTGAAATTCAAGTTGTACACGAACCAAGTTATTGGCGATTTTCTTATACATGCACCTGGCACCCCCTGAATACCAAAATTAAAAATATGGACTACTGAAATGAAGCAATAGACTACAAGAATGAAATAATAGACTACTAAAATATATCGATAGACCACACCAGAATAAATCATTATTATACCACCAAAATAAAATAACAGACCATCAGAATACAAGATTACACCACTAAACTAAAATAATAGAACACCAAAAAGTAAGATAGTAGAAAACCAGATAAAAACAATACACAACCAAATTAAAATTATGAACCATATCACAAATGAAAGAAGACTAGAATAAAATAATGACCATCAAATTGAAAATTTCATGATTTTGAATTAACGTTCTAAGCAACTTGGTGGTACAGGAATTTTTGAGTAGACGTGTAAGTCCTCTCAGTAGAGAATGCAACAATCAAACTGCTTGTAAGCAAGCCTGGAGACGTAGCGGAAAGCATTAAAACGCACTTGAATGCCTTACTACGACTTTCTGGCTGGTAACCAAACCATTTGTTATTTTTGGTGCAGTTTGTAATTTTTTAAAGTAATTTGCAATTTTAAAAATCAATTTGAAGGAAAGTAAAATTAAATTTTAAAAATCAATTAGGAAGGAAAGTTATTTGTAATTTTCACCATCAAATTAGATGAAAGGAATTTTAGTTTTTATGCTTAAATTTATTGAAAGTAATTTTTGCATAAAAAATGTCATTTTAACATATCGGCTAGTGCCCTATTTTCCTATTTGGTGACACGCCCTACAATTAGTGGCATATTCTATTAGTCTAGTGAGACATTCTAAGGGTATGGTGACACATCGTATCGATAAAGTGGCAATATCCTACTGGTCTGCGTCTGGTGGAGCATCATATTAGTTTGGTGGCATGTTTTATTAATTTAGTGATATGTTCTATCAGTTTAGTGGCATTTCTTGCTAGTATAGCGGCGATATAGAATATTCTGGTAGGATACTCTACCAGTGTAGGGAAATATCCGAGTGGCATGTTATCCTAATTTGGTGGCATATTTTGCAAGTCTGGTGGCATATGCGGTGGTCAAATTAACGTGAATTGCCATTCCCAAGACTTACTCGGACAGAAACCCGTGTGATCTTTACTATATGCGAAGTCCATGTGTGAACGCATTGAGTAAGCAAAGAAGAGCATGCTAAAAACTCTAGTACGATAATTCATTACATAATAATGGCAGTGGTAACCATGCAAGTGCAGTTGACACTTGAGCAGATCGGTGTAAGCTTTGGAATGCCCCAGCGTCTTCAGTGATAACATTTATGAAAATCTGAGAGCAGATATCGATTCTTCATAAAATTTTGAGCCTGCTTCATCTAAAATCTGTCAAATAAACAGAATTTTTGACAAGGTTATGACATTCCAAAGTTTCCACTACTTACCCATCAGATCAAATTGCTCGGGGTGGTCGATGGGGAAACTTTGGAATGCTGTAAATTGTGTTTGACTTAACTTGCACAAAATCTAAAGGTAGCATCAGACGCAGCGTTAAATTTTACTCCTGCTTCAAAAATAATATAATGTCATTCATAGAAGATTTTGACGTAAATAGGTTCCAAAAATGACACTGTCGCCATCCCCATTGTTCGTAATGGTAACGGTGGGGAAATTTTGGAATGGTGGTACTCAAAAAATTACGGGTGGATTTGAAAACTGAAAACGGCATTATGCTTCCCATACGTTTATCTGTCTGCTTCAACTTACTCTGGCAACTTTGATAAACCTTCCCAGCCGTAATACAAAATCCAATACATGCCTTTGAGGTTTACATTTTCATCTTATACCCTTTAAACTTATTCATCTCATAAGGGAGCAAACTAATTCCTATATTTTACCACTTAACTCCATCGTACCTTGTGTGTATCATCGTAGGACTAGGTGAATTACATTACAGAACACAACATGTAATGAAAACGTGTGTGTGTGTGTGTAGTGAATGCCCAGGAAAAGGAATAAAAGTGTACTAATGCGCATCATGAATCATCTCCTCATTTCCAGTAATAAATGTGTGTGCGCACCT
Organism: Orchesella flavescens; assembly: GCA_964034955.1. Taxonomy (NCBI): domain Eukaryota; kingdom Metazoa; phylum Arthropoda; class Collembola; order Entomobryomorpha; family Orchesellidae; genus Orchesella; species Orchesella flavescens. The sequence continues at coordinate 11,952,469 of OZ035957.1, forward strand.
AATAATATTCAGGGGAAGAAGAAACAAACTTGATGATTTAAATCTTTATTGCCTAATGTCCCTCTCTACGCTTGTGTACACAAGTTGAATACTTGTTTTTTTGGCAATGATTTGTTCGTTTGTTTCGTTCCTACTGAGAAATACAGAGAGATAAACTTTTGTCTGTTTCTTTTTTCATTTTTATATTACATCGCAGACATTATGTATGAGATAAAGAAGCTGTAAAATTGCATTTGGAAAAAAATGGAAGCATGATATTAATTTTCATGAGAAAATTTATAAGTAGTTGTGCAGTCGAATAATATATAAAACTGTTTTGCTCTCGTTTTATCAGTTTGCCATCTCCATTTTCTGTTGATATACGGTGACTTTATATTCGTCTATTTTAAATTGATTTTATTTGCTTGATGATCATTATATCATTTGTATCCCAAAGATACTTTTTTTTTTTGGTTCTTTGTTGGTTTCATAGCTTTAGGATAAATTGGTGATACAGGTTTAACTTCTTGAAACACATACTTATACATACAAGTCAACGTATGACATGAGCATTTCACAAAATATTATATGCGAGTCAAATATAAAAATGTACACTTGTAAAACTAATGGAATAAAACACGGAATTGTTTTTTTTTCAAACTGTGAAGTTAGCTAAAAAGTAAGATTTGTAAAGATTCAACAATGTAACAGGCAACTTATTAAAATTCACCCTGCCGTGCCAGCCAGAAATCCACTTTTCTCAAAGTAATTTTTCACAATTTCATCGTATAATGCGTAAAAGTTGTTAGGTATTAGCTCTGGCATAGTGTATAGTATCACATAAAAGCAAATTGTAACTTCAACTTTGTAAGTATGTATGTATACCTACTTACTTGTGCAGTATGTTGCTTACCCGTGTAGATAACCTGACGGATGACGGATATCTGAAGAGACCTGTTGTGGAAAAGACAATAATAATACAACTATTTATCTCCATTTCTTTATGTTTCTTTTTCATCATCACAGAATCAAAGATGGATTTTCTTTAAGAGTTTTTGATGATGATGATGACTCTGGTCACTTTACTTTGCTCACTCTCTCATCTCGTTTTCTTCTACGAAAAAAAAATCTCTCAATCTCAACAACTTCAAATCCCTTTGAAGTGGATAGTTGGAGAAAGGATTTTTCATTTTTTTTTGTCAATCTTTCAATTTTTCCTTTGGTTGCTTCCACTCGACTAAGCTTGTAAGCTATATACACTATAATATTCTTTGTAAAGTTTTTTGAGCTTTTTGTTATAAGAATACCTCGATTTTACCAGATATTATACGATGTTTTGTAGGAAGGACGTTTTTTCAATTAGAAACAATGGAGTCTGGTACAAAATGAAATTCTGAATCACGCTCAATCTAAAACGTCTACTTGGTTGCAGACACAACATTAACCATTCAATTTTTATGAAAAGGATGGTTCAATGGGGTGGAAAGTTATTATCTTCAACCTCGACCGTCATAAAAACTGTAATAATCGTATAGTGTAAATTGAACTGATTAATTTGAATATTTTAACTAATGGATTAGATAGAACCGCCCCTCTTTGAAACAAGGCAAAAAATCAATTTGCAATATCATTTTCAACTCACAGCATCCATCAACCTTAATCATGTGCAGTGCAACTGAGCTCTGAATTGTATATTTGCAATAGATAAATAGGAAAAGTAGAAGTTACATCAGCAAATCCCGTATACACAATGAAATTTGATTCTTTTCAATTTCTGACAAAACTGAAATAAATCAAGGAACAAAGTGACAGAAAATTGCCTGCAGAGATTGAAGTTTTTAAGTAGGAGAAAACGCCTTTTGCACAAACAATCAATCGTAAATAATAAATGAAAACTTGTTCGTCCATGTTACATTTATAAAAAAAATTATTGTATTGGTCTCATTTTTCCCAATCATTCATTTTCTTAACCTGTCGTGGCTCTTCACGATCTATCATTCTTTTCAAGTAGGAAAAAAATTAACTAGAGCAAACACAAACCCCAGCCGATATCTTAAATTATCATCACCTGTTTTGTTCGTGTTTGATTAAAAGTTCTTAGTCGCATGATTGATTGAAACTTCATGTATCAATTTATTTAATTTGATTATTTCACAAATCCTATCGACAGTAGTACTCACACACGCAAAGTCACTATTAGATTGATCTTTCATCAACTTCGTTGTGCCGATTCAAGTTATGATATGTGAGAGAAAAGGGATTAATTTCAGGTAACAAGCTAACGTGACAAGAATCTTTCAATCAATACTTATAGGTATCCCCATTAAATATACCGGAATAATAATGTTTTGTTGTTGTTCCTTATGTGCGAATCATGTTGGTTGTTAATAATCATCACAAGCACATAAAAATAAAAGGGAGAGGGTTAAAGAAACATCGTTAAGTACATGGTTTTAGTCATTCAAGCTCGACCTCTTCTTGAGCTCAATAATATTTATGTGTAAGAAATGCGTAATAAACACCATCATACAGAGCAATAATCATGCAAATGTCGGGAGTTTATTTGTTTTCTAATTATTAGGAATAATTCTAGTCTATTGAGAAATTTAGAGAGAGAATGAGAATATCAACATTATCCCTACCCTTCTAACTAAGGGAATTGTCTCACATTAAATCATACACAAATTAGGTAGATGTTCTACGCGTTTCGTTCCCCAAGACGAAGTATGTAGCTGTTGTAAAGTCAACTTAAAATTTGCCGACAAATGTCTACAAAAAACTATAACTGACTGAAGGAGAACTAGTAGAAGCAGAAGGTCGGTTGGGTCGGCATTTGCTCGGGTTCTATTAAATATGTGCATAAATAAGGTGTACATGTAGGTACTGTGTTTACCAGTCTCTCCTCTGTAATGATAATATTACTCCAATTATCTTTGGTAATAATCATCTTGTTCTTTTCTTGTGCGGATCTGCTCCCAGTTAGCTTAGCAGGGAATGCCAAAAAAGATGGATTGTTTGATGCTTTTTTGACTGACTGACTGCAAGTCCTGCACAGAGGGAATCATATCATATCACATCCCCATCCTCAGCAGAAACGGCAACATTTTTTCCCCTTGCAGAGCTTAAGACTATATCTAAGCATCCTAAGACACATCTGGCAGTCATTATCATCATTCCCTAGCTCATCATCATCATCATTCTCTTTTCTGTTCCTTCATACCTGCCTTCTTTGACAAAAAAAACTTGCTTAACATGCCTTGGCGTGGCACACAACATCGACACACACGAAATGTGAATTTGTACGAGTCAAGTCGAGGCAGTTGGAAATCATTGTAAAACAAGAGCAAAAATTGGGCATAATCTATAATGCATTCAAATTCACAGCATATTATCATCATCACCTCGGAACACAAAAATTATGCGAGATGTGATGTGGCTTGCTGCACTCCTCATTATAAAATATATATGGATATAAATTTGGTCGAAAAAAACCCTAGATTCTATTCTATATTCTCTGTTCAATTGATAAACCGGCTGGTGATGATGCTCATTCTGCTCTAGTAAATTTTAAAAATGCAACTAGACCAACAGGAATAAGTATTTTTTTAATATAAAAAAAATCTTTTTGCTCTGCAAGAAAAAGGTGTTACTACCAGTTGGGCTAAACAAAAGTTGATACAATTTTTTTTATTAGCGGACAACATTAGAATTTGTACCGTCCACCAGTCCAATATTATGTACACCTTCGTAATGTAATTTTGTGAAAATGAGATGCACATATAATCATCATTGAACATCTCCGTCAGCAGTTGCAGCTGACGATAAACAAATTGGCAGTGAATCACATTAAAGAGGGACCATCAATAGATAAAAACGTCAATCAACTCCTTGTCTTTTTCCCCTTCGCCTCATATCATATCAAAAGTATTGATGATGAATGAAAAACTTGTATATGAGAAACGAGAGTACACAGCACAGCATGTGCAGTGAACTAAATATACAATACAAATACAACATGAATTGATGACCATGATCGCCATACTACATAATGCTTCGATAACCATGGAATGATGAGGATGATGATGATGATTCATACCTTTTTTAAGACAATCCATATTATCATACATGTACATAATACATGCTTTAGGAGAGTGAAAGAGAGACCGTATTTTAAACTCATTGACAATCATGATATGCATATTATGTATTCAATGGTTTGTTTTCATGAAATGACAGGGAGTTGATTAAAATAGGCACCCGATATGTTTATGAGAGTCTTGAGAAGTTAATTGAAAAAATTGACTGGATTTGACTGATTGGAGAAAACAAGTTCGTCTCACTAACATCAACAACGCATCACATCCCCAAAAATTTAATCCAAGTGGAAAGGAAAGCCACACATTTTTTTAATGAAATTGAAATTGGATAGCCCTTTACTTTCCACAATATTCACATTAACGTCTGCGTACGTGAACAAGCAATGAATACAAATTTCAGACGGCTAATGAATTAAATTTCCACGAAACCTTATTAAGACAAGAGAGGTAAAAGTACCCATTGCTACTACTGCTATTATTATTCTGAAGCCACCACCTCCTCCCTGTAAATAGCTCCAGTTTTAACTCTCCAAAATTTGGGTCCAACTTAATATTCTGTATCTCAATTTATCAAAAGTGTGCTACCATATGTGAACTTTTTAAATAAGTACGCTTCTATGCTTTTAAATGACACCTGCTGCCGAACTCTAATACATCCCTACTAGGACACACACTATCAATTGAGTCGCCCACGTAAATGACCCGTGTGATCTATTAACTAGTCACCGTCAATTCAATTAGCGCTATGGTATATCTTGATATTTCATCATCACTTTGTTTGTAGCAAGCCAAAGCCAAGTCATGCTCAAGGTTGTACCATGATGTGATGTGATCGTCATCTCCTTCTCTACTGCCAAGAACTGTCTCGTTAGCAGCTTTGGAAAAGAAAAGGGATCGAGGAAATTCGCCGCAAAAAGGAGCGTGAGGAGATACAAAGGCGAGAATGAGCCCACTACTCTAATCAAAAACAAACACACTCATCCACCACCACCACTATAGTCAGTAGAGGAAATGTAACAATGTTAATACTTCCATTTAGCACATCCATCACACACACAAACAACTTACTTTTCCTTGTTTACTTTCTTCAATGCGAGGAACGTTTCAAGACGTCGAGCAAGATATTTCATTCTCTCTCCAAAAGGATGAGACAGGACAGGTCACAGAAGACGAAAAAGATGCATATGTATACTGTTAAGAACAAATTAGGTAAGTTGATACAAACAAGACGACAAAGAGGAGGAAATGTCTTTGTAGATCCGCTGTCTAGTAGTTGCATTCTCCTATCAAAAAATACACGTTACATAATCTACGTATTTTGTGCTGCATACTCCAAATTGAATAGTTGTATATGAATGTAGCGCAGAAATGTTAAGCCATGCACCATTTTGTTCGGAAATGGAAAAAGCAACAACGTATGCAGTCATCAAACCACATATTTAAGAAAATATAGGAAGCATAAAGGAATGACAATGGGGACAAAAAGGAAAAACAAGCGGTACTTGACGATGATATCATATAACATTTTATTTAATTCTTTGCTACTACAACTGAGGAGAAGTTTGTATACTTTTTTACTACTATAGGTATGAATGCATTTCGGTGTACACATTAAACCCTTCCACAGTCAAGATTAAGAAGTAAAAGTCACAGTTCAGGAAAATATTTTACTTCATCGTGGACATGTAAAAAGACAAGGGAAAGAAAAGGAGGATGTCATTATTGTCATCGTAAAGTTGAAGCAAAGGAGGCAGAGTCATCATCATCATCATCATCATCCTCTCTTTCCTCCATATCACATCACCATCATCCACAATACCACAACGGCCCAAATAAACATAAACATAATCCTGTTCTCTTTACCCTTCTCTATAAAATCTAAGAATGTTTGTTGTTGAGAACATGAGACAGCTAGCAGCTCGATTAAATAAAGAGAGAGAGAAAAACAAAATGCTTTCAAATAAACGAGCTTTCCGAAGAAAACCAAGTCACACAGACATTTTACGATCTCATGTTGTTGATACGGTACGGTGTACAAAAGGTGTTTTCTGCAATTAATTTTGCAATCCGCCGTTTGTAATTCTCTTCTATTACATTTTCTATTCTAAACTTAAATGTCAAATTAATGCCTTTAACAAATAATTGTTTTGCTGCCAAATTAAATTCTATTTTTGGATGAAATCGCAACGTTTAAGTATTCGTGTTAGTCATACACACTTATTATGTCGTCCTTGATAACTTTCATAATTTTTAGTTTATTGTATAAATTGCTAAATGCTCATATGAGCCTAAAAAACTGCAGCAAACGAAGATGACGGTTTATCCTGTTATTCATGTTTGTGAAATGTCGCATCCTAAAAACCCTAGCCATCTCTCCTACCGACCGATCCATATTTGTGGGGCGAATAGAACATCCATTTACCTTTTATGCAGCAATCACTCATATGTTTATGTGTGAACTTTATATCTTTCCTTCGCCATAAGAATATTTTCTCGTTAAATTAAAACAATATCAATTTCATTATCTTTCACTTTTCCTCAGACTATATATGCAGGCTTCGTTTTGAGTACCAAAAAGTCTGAGTTGCCAATAGCCAGGTCGAGGATGAGGAAAACTAGTCTGTGAACTAAAAGTTAGTTGAAATACTGGAGGGAATTATTTTATTGCACTTTTTCTTATATTATTTACAGTTTATTGCATTTTCTTTTCATCCCAATTGCTTTCTAACAAACCAAACTGATGTGAATGTGACGTGATATGCTACTATGGAGTACAATATATTACTTGCTGTTTTTTTTCTTTCTTCGTCTTCTCTTTCTCTCTCTTTATAGTGCTGTTGGCTGTAGTGGTTCTACAAGCTTGTAAAGTACTGGAGTTATCATAATTTCATTTATGGCCTAAAACACACATACATATGAGACTATATAGTATGTATCATGTTTCTCAGAATGGAATGTTGGGCATTGCTCGTGAATTCGTGTTACTTCTTCTTGTTTCAAGTTTCAACGAGAGCGAGAGACATTCAAAGCAATGAAGTAAAGTGGTTGCAAATTGCCAAAAGCAAGTGAAGTAAATGCCATATAGAGGAATGAATTGTACATATTTGGATCTGATTCACTTTTTCCATTCCATTTCATTCAAGTACGTATTTGTGTATGCCGCCCGTATTATACGGATCTTTCAACAGGCTGGCAAGAAAAAGCACAAGAGGTTCCTTGTTTTTTAATGGTGCACTACTTACTCTTACTAGAATCTTTATTTTTCAAACGAAATTTCCTAGTAGTCCTTAGAAAACGGCTCTTTTATACTTGGTACTCTTTTATGTGTAGTACCAACATATTACATTGAGTCGGCTCGGTACAGTTCAATTTCATTTTGCACCCGTACTCTACTTTATATACACATTCAACATTAGAGCAACAACACTAAAAAAACTGGTGAATTGTGCCTCTCCGTCCTTATTCCTTGGTTGGTGGTGGTGCAACAACGCCTAGAATCCAAGAGATTTATATAGCTGCCGGCAAGCCTCATGTCCATTAAATTGCGGCAGTAATTTTGAAAGCAACTCGAGAAAAATAGTCTGGTTCTGTCAAACCGAAGAGGGAGAAAAAAAAGTTTTGCACATTTACATGCATATATTACATACAATTATAGTGTATGGAGTAGTGCATGAAGAGAGAAGAAAAATTTATATAATGCTATGCAGATTCCTACTACTAGCTGTAAAACGATGATGTGATGATGATATCGTGGGAAACGCGTTTAGAATTTTTGTGTAATACAACTCCTTTTACATGCATGCATACACACAGTAACAACTCTGGCATTAATAAGTGCCATCATATAATATGGACATCAGCAACAATGTTCTGTTTAACGCTCTTGTAAGCTTGTTTACTGTTTACATTTGCAGCATTAAACAAAAGACTTAACTGGATCGGTGTCGTGTTTTTTGAATGAATTATTGCATCACACAAAGCAAAGTAACGTGATGAATGAACAAGATTACAGGAATTTAGTGCTCATTCTTGATTATATTTTGCATTCGTTTTTATGAGGTGGAGTTCTCTTTCCCTTCGCTGCTCAGAGACTCTCCTCAGCGTCCGAAGGGAAGACGAGCATCATGCAATGTAGGTGCTGCTCCTCTTCTATCTTGCCTTTTCGTCCAATTTTCATCGGTCATTCGCATCACATCTGAAAACGAATCTTTTTGGGTTTTGGAAGTCAATCTTGTGTACAATTTAGAAAAATATTTTGGGAGGAACCTATGAGCAGAGCAGATTGTCGTACTTTTTCTCGTTTCCTCTCTATCTGAAATGAATTTTTGCCATATTATCGTTATTTCACGTATAAAGAAGGATGATGTTATATAGCTCACTCACGGTAAGTTACAATTTTCATTCCATCGTCTTACCTACTACCTTTTTCCCTAGACTTGCAATTTCCTCTTTTCTACGAACATTTGCATTCGTCCCTCCTCTAAGGTACTATACTATCACTATCTAGATGAATATGGAATAAGAAGGGTGGAATATGAAACTATGAAAAATCTCTTAACAGATCAGATGAAAATGCTTGTGTTTTGAGAGAGGGATGAAACTCTGGTGTAAAGTCTAAATAGAGAGCTCTCATTTTTTTCTTGGCAATTTCCTTACAAGCTGTAATCAGAGAAGCTATTACATTTTTTGTGCTCGTTCCCTTCTCCTTTTTATATGCTTATCTTATGTTTTCCTCCCCGTTCATTCTTTTTTGGCTCATTTCTTGATGGAATTTGATATTTGATATGGAACAACAACCCATAACTCAACCGTGTGAGATTTGGAATGTGGTTGTGTCGTGATTATGATTATGATGATGATGCTGATGTGAGTGAATGAGGAATTTTCGTACTTTCGAGTGCATGAAATCATACCATGCAATACATTATGGGATGTGAAGCTTATTATTCACAAAACAGTAAATGGCATATTGTTACAAAATGCTTGGCTTTTTACTGGCAGCAGCCAGCCAAATAATAACGTATGCTTTCATACATTGAAAATAGCACAATACAAATGGTATCAGAGAGATAATAAGCACGTTACATACAATTCATAGCAAAGTATAATAATGATAAATGGAAAATTGAACAATACAGGATAATGATTTTGATACTTGGGTGGCATGAACAAAAGTGGTGGGTTTAGTCTAGGAAATTATTGTACTTTACTTTTGCGAAAAATGAAGACTCGCCCCAAGAATTGCCAAAAAAGAAAGAAAGTAATTATCAACACACTATAAAATTTCCTTCATCCATGTATAGATTTTATCATCAAATATCTTTTGATGTGAAGGTTGAGTGAAAGCTACCGCAAAGCTGTGATTAATTAATTTGAGACCATATTTACATCTATTTAATAGTTACAGGTTATTATGTTTAATTACATAATTTTTCATTTTGTACGCATCTTCACTATATATTGGCCGCAACAAAAGAGTTCAATACATGAAAAATAGAATAAAATACAACATATTAGTGTTGCTTTTTACGCAAGCTGAATTAAACAAAGTGTAACGTGTTTGAAACTCAAAAAGCAAGAGCCAGAACTTTTTCATGCTTACTTTGTTTCATTTGATGCGCTCTCCCTAAAATAAGTATCTAATAAATGTGTTATAGCAGCTTTTATATTTTGGAGAATAAAATTAATGCATGTAATTATCCCTGTCACACAGAACGAATCTATATGACGCGGTGATTTCCTCTCACAAAGGCTTAAATTTACCTCACTATTAGATTAAAGCAACATCTTATTGTTCTGTTGACTTGAGAAAAGTCCGAAAAATTATAAACCCTGTCAAACATCATGAAGTATCATAAATACCATTACATCATCAACAAAACATCAGTATATCACACAAAAAAGCTGAGCCCAGGAAAAAAATACCTTGTTCTTTATCATTAAGTCATGCAGGTGAAGCTCATATTAAGTATCCCCATAATCAACTCTTTTTTCAACAGCTTCTATCACTCTCTCTCTCTCTCTCTCTTTAAAAAACTAAACTGCCTACCATGGAGAGGTGAATCTTGTTTTCGAGAGAAAAAATTACTCAACATATATTTAAACTGAGTACATATTGTGAGTGTGTGTATATATGGTTCCAACAACTCCAAGATAAGATGAAACATGAGACGAAAAAAAGACAGGTATAACATTATGGGGTTTTTGAAACAAGCTTATGAAGTCTCTCCATAAAGGTGTTGGCTAAGCAATAATAATAGCATCAAGCAACACATCAACATTTTTTCCTTTCACTTAAAAATATTGCTGTTGCACATAAAACTCATATGTTTCACCCGAAAAAAAAGTTGGTGAGGTGAAGTGTAAGTTCTTATACGATGCTGTTTTTATGTGATCATGCATTGTTGGAGAAAAAGGAGACAAGACACATTGCCTCATCTTCTTGACTTGGCTATTATGTGTGAATCCAGCACGAAGAAGAAAAAGTGAATGCGATAATATGTTAGCATGCAATCCAACACATTCCAACAAGCAAACGCCTGCCTGTTGAGAAAAGAAAAAAAAAACAGGAAAAAATATGTATAGAAGAGTTGTTGGTATCTTTGTGTACACACCATACCACCACCATATTTTTTGGGGAAAGGGTGAAAGACGGTAAATCACGATAAGCAATCTTTATATAAACTTTAATCCAAAAGGTTCATCATCATGAGCCATAAGCACCAAGAGAACAACATGGACTCAGCAGGATAGTTTTACTTGAAGAAGCTCTACATCGTCAACCTCGTCTATAATAATTTGAATGCAGTTTGGATATAAATTCAACAGGGTTTAACGGGGTGTCACTTGCTTGTTCTCCTCAATTTGAGTTCCATGTTAAGCCCATGGTTTTGTTTCATACATTTAAGAAATTTCCAAAACACCACGTCAAGTAAAAACGCTTCTATATATTCTCATCAGTCCGATGATAAGGATTGTAATGGGGAAGAGAGAGCGAAAAAACATGTTTTGGGTTTTAAAGTTGATGATCATAACGCATCCGATCACCAAGCAAAAATGCCTATCTACTAGAAATAAAAATCGATGAACTTTGAATTTGCTTTTTATTTCACCAAAAAATAATAATGATCATTTTTTGTATAGTACATACATTATGTTACTTTTCTTTCTTTTAGTACGTCTCCAGCTCATTTTTACAGGAAAAAAAAGGATGATGATGTTGATCTTGATTTTCATGATCCTCATCATCTGAATTACACAACAAAACGATACAATATGAGAATCACGATGATGATGCAAGAAGTTAGGAAGAAGAAGATGATGTGTGATTATGTTGATGCTACTTTTCCTGTGAGAGTATATTTTCGTTGTGATTCATGGAGCTAGTGAAAAAAATATTGTGTAATGTACGTACAATGTAAAGTTGACGGTAATCAACTTCAATTCATGCTTTTTTTCGTGAAGAGGATGCTGCTGCTGCTCCTATGTACGACCCCATCGTGTAGTATTATACAGAAAAAAATCTATATGAAGAATGAAAATGAAAGCTACATGAGAAAAAATGATTGTATTCGTGATCCTTGATTCTTCGTCTTCTTTTTTTGCTGTCTTTAGAACACTTGAGAAAAGGAGCGGACGGGTAAAATAGGCAAACTGACGGACAGACAGCCAAAAAAACTACCAAACTTCATGAAGATTCATCGTATTTTATATACTCAATTCACTAGTTTATACAGCCAGAGCCAAGCATGATGTTCTTTCCTCTCCCTCTCTCTCTCCATCATGATAATCTGCATGAATATTATTATGTGTTTCTTGAAAGGAGTTTACATGCGCTTTCTTGCTGCAACCAACTAATGGATACAACAAGTGCCTCATCTCTTCATACCATAATATTCAACCTGCGCCTACGTATATGGAAAGCTGGTATTTTTTTTTATATTAGAAAGGAAGCAGACTTCACTTCTTGTTCTTCTTCTGAGGAACGATTATTTCCAGCACACACGAAACAAAATGCAGAAAAGGTTTGTATAAGTACAAAACTTCTTTTTCACAGATTTTCATTCTTAAGCAATAGGATCGCTCCAAGTATTATTAATATCACGCATCTTTCCTCTCCTCGTTCATAGTAACTTCACACTTGTTCTTGCCTCCGTAGTATTATTTCCCTTCACTCTTCACCTTTTCTACATCTCCCAAAAAATCTTGTTTTTGAGCACTCAGCAGCTCGTACCATTGTATACCTATATTATGCAATTTTTTCATATGGAAAATGGCTGGCCCAAAGATAAGATGATGAAAACCGTTTTATATACCTATAAAATTCCCATATAGGCATACAATAAAGCAAGATAATACCTGTGTGCATAAAAACCATCACTACGTCAATCCATGCAGAGGTCCATTTCAAGAATCTTTTGCATGTGTAGCCGGTATACGTTCAATTCTTGTAAATGTGCTTCAACTTCATATCATGACGATAAAACTATTACTGTACATAATGGTAATGTAACACTTATTCTTGAAAAAAAAATCTTCGGGTTTTGTGTCTGATTCTCTCTCTCTCACTTATACTATGTATGCAATGTTAGTGAGCATAGAATATCAACATATTCAACAGCTTCAACTTGACTTTGTCAGCGAAAGGAGAAGAAAATTGTTATAACTCTCCGGTTGTTTTACGTTCCTGCACGACGGTATTGTCAGTTAACAAGTTCTCTCAACGGAGCACACACACGTTTAGAAGAGTGTATGATGATAGTAAAGCCTGGGCTGAAACGAAAAAAGAATCGAGTGGTTCCCATCTGCCTGCCTACGCCCAAATACTCATTCATCCCCTGAGGGAAAGGATTCAATATGCTCCTCTCTCTACCACCATACCATCATCGTCAGCATCGTCAACATCATCATCATGATCTGTAATGCCATGCCACACAGCTCAGAAAACCCCACCATCACCACCATATAGCAACAAGAATATCCACTAGGTAGTATATTGCCCTGATATGTGACGGGCTCTAATATAAAATCTCATTTCTCTCCTCTATTTTTTCCAAGTATTATCAGACGAGATGATCCCGCAAAAGAAATGGAGATCCCTTACAATTTTCAACTGATCATTTTCTTCGTCTTCTTCTTCCCTCTCCACTGTAAATTACAAGTACCCTTTACCCTCAAGGAACCTGTCATGGAGCCCTGCTGCTTTTCATGCATCATTGCCTGGATATACTATATGTAATACAATCGTTTATGTTGAGAAAAAAAATGCATTAAAAGCAGCTCGTTCCTTCCTTCCTTCCTTTTAAAATTTCTATTATAAAAAATGTGAATGGCTTAGGATGATGATGAGCCTACACTTCCCTTTACAAAATAGGGCGCTATTTGAACATGTAACAATATTGTATCTCTATATATAAGTGTAAGAAGAGGTCATCATTATCTAGTAAAGAACTGGTTACCCTATACATTGTATAATACTTATACTGATTTTCTATACGCTTTTATAATCTACCAAACTGGCGGCCGCGTCCTGACCTTGATCCTCTCACCAGGCCAAGCTAGATCCTGTGGCTGAAGAAATAAAATGCGGATAATATGATCAAAAAGGCATAAGAAAAAAATGGGCTGTATTATGTATAGTTTTTCACTCGGCATTACATTACAATAATGATTTTTTTGAGCGTAGTATATAGTGGTGAGTTGTAAAGGCATTCATGCTCAATAGGACGATATATTCATCGTCTTGGTCATCACATCACCGACATCACATCTTCTATACATACTCTCTCGGACCAGGACCAAGAAGAGTAAGCTCAACCAAGACCAAGATTATCGTGTAATAGCCATGATATGGAAATAAAAACGGGGAGAACTTTTTTGTTTCAAGACAAGTGACTAAATAAGCGTTTATATGAGTTTCTTTTCTTATGGTCAGTCCAGTCTCATAAGGAAGCCATGAATAGCAGCATATATAGCTTATTATGCATGGTAAGTTAAGAGAATTAAGTACAAAAGAAGAGCTTCTCTTCGTTTCATCATCATCATCTTACCATAATTATACCCAAATACACATGGAGCTGGGCAATAAATCCGAGAGAGAAAAAAGCCCTTATGGCAATATGCACGTCTTGGCCAAGAAACAAAAAGATATTTTTACTTTGTGTCTGGTGGTAGTAGTAGTAGAAATAGTAGTATTTCAACAAAATGTTAAAATGTATTATTGCATGAAGCTTTGGCTTCATCCGCTGCAAGAACGAAAAAAGCAAGACTACGATCACAGGAGATAATTCTTGGTCTCCTTATTACTATTCTGTTGTTGCTTCTCCTGGTGAAAAAAATGAATACGCATGCAGTAGTATGTTTTTGAGCATACGATGTACGAACATGTAAAAAATGGAATGGAGAATTGTTAAAAGTAATATTGCTCCTGGCCCTAAGTCAACTCTCCGAGTCTTCTATTACTCCACAACAATCATGTTGCATGCATTTTTCATCGAGAGCTGAGAACCTCCAAGATTACATATTAGAATACACTTTGCGTAAGAAAAACAGAATAAAAAATTATATTTTTTCAAAAAGTTTTTTCTGGCAAGTGACTCGTCTTCGACTGGTGTATGATATTATTATCAAAATCAAACTGGACTGAGGCAATGCTTGTTTTTAGACTCATCCCGTCGTCCATTCGAACAAGACCGATAGTTTACACCATATCTTCATTGTTACCTTTCGTAGATTCCAAGAAAAAATCATAATGCAATTATGTATGCTAGTTTATAGGGAGAAAAAAAGTCACTTTTTCTTGTAATATTTTTCAACCCTTTCCCCTTGCCTGACAATAGAAAACAAGCTACATGAGGGCCAATCATCACCTCACCACGTCGATCTTTCTGAAATAAAATGCTGTAAGGTTTGCAAACAGGTAAGTAAAAATGATGCGTATCATCGGTCATTTGTAGTATGCGATTTTGTTGCAACAAGAAGACTCATGCACATAAAGGAAAATTACTAGTATGGATGGTTGGAACAATATTATTACGGAATCTTTCAGTCAGCTCAACTGACAAAAAAAAATCAAATACCTACTTAGCAAAGAAACATTCACCACCGTTGCACCAAAAAAAAGCAACATGTTGCACCAACAACCACACAACATAAGCATGGCACGGCACAAGCTTTGATTCAACTTCAAACTTGGATTCTCTGGCATGGCATCATAGCTCCCTAAAACTTCATAGAAATCAACACAACACGGGAATGAAAAAGATGAAGAAAGGGAAAAAATCATCATCTTGCACACAACAAAGTGCTCAAAAAGCATCCCAAAATCTCATCATATCGTCGTGACTCTTCTCTTGATGATGATGCTGGTGGTTTGGTTGGTGCGGTGGAGGAAGGTGAATACCACATGCAACATTCAAAACCCCAAACAAGAAATAATCATTCACTTCCCACAATTTCAAACCAAACATATATTGCTAGGATTTTTTTGACTGTTTGAGTCAAAGGATAGTTGTTTCTTTCGAATACAAGTTGTGATGTCCGTATGTATCTTTTATGTTAAAAAATGAGCCACCATACAACCATATCATCATCTTCCACACCATGATTATATGCAATATGTTCTGTCTGTCGTATATAGGAAAAGTTGCTTTTTACTGTAAGATGTTTTCTTGTATAATACGATCATCACCATCATCATCTTGTGAGGGTTTCAATGGGAAACTCATGTAAAATAAGCATTAAACATTGTAGTTAGGTAAATTTTAAACTATATGACAGCAGAAGAGGAGCCAAAGCCGAACCATCATCATCATCATCATCCCATGTTGTTGTAATATACTCCTTTAGAAAAGATGAAAAAGTGGAAATATGATTGCATTGTGCAGTGCATCCCTTAATCCTTTCCCTTCATCATCTCCCGAGTTCCTCCTATAGTATGCTTACATATGATACACTGATACAATATGTTGAGTAGCATGCTTGTGCTTGAAGATTTTTTTTATGAAAAAACTTATTACAACTTGTAACATGCTAGAAGGGTTACAGCAGGAGAAGAGATCATTTCCTTCCTTTCCACCAAAAAAAAATTATGCATGATGATGATGTATATAAAAGCACTTTTTGGTACATTGTATATGTACGATGCAACATTTTCTCATGCCATATGCATCCGTTTACCAAATCTCTTTTGATCAGTTATTTCTTCAAGCTCCTTCAGCGGGGGTGAATAAGGTGCTCTACGGGTGTGGATTATATTACATTACGTGCCTTACTTTTTTCCTATGATGGAAAAATAGTTTTTTTGTGCAAACATGTATACTAATGGTTTAATATTATATATACCTATATGATGTGCTATGAGTTCGGTGCTTTCTTAATGTGTCTTCTTTGAGTTGCTAGTTTCATGGAACCTAGCTGCTTAGTGGTGAAGATAAAACGATGATCTTTTGCTGCTCAGCGTAACCCGATCGCATCAGAGAACAAGTTGTTGGGACCACATTTTATCTAGTTAGTAGCTTATGGTTTTTTGGCTTCAAAGAAGAAAAACGAGTACCTTCAACTAAATTATCAGCATATCGTTCCGGTGGAACGCCGGATCAGGATCGCTTCAAAATATATGGACATGCATTTTGCATTTGGTTACTTCCTAATATAGTGACAGTACAGTGCAGTGGTTTCGTGAAGGTAAATTTTATAAAATAACTCTGGGAATCAAAGAGCCGTGACATTTTATCTAAAACTTTTTTTGTGAAAGAGTGCCAATTGGTTCAAAAACGTTGTTTCAACTCTGGCACATGTGAACAAGAAATGCAATTAAGTGAACGCTAATATTAAACAAATTGGCAAACTCTTGGAGTTTGTGTTTGCAACAAGCACTTAATTTTTTTGCAAGGAGATGGTTATCAATGAATTTTGGCTCTTTTTAATTCAACCAATCTCTAAGATTATCCGCCCACCTCCAGCTAGTTATTTTTAATGATTTTTATTTCATAATAATATATCAGACAAAAAGTCTTAAAATAGTTTACTATCATCATCACATCATTCCATCAGGAAGTTTTGTAGCCATCCTGACTAATTAAAATCAAATGTTCATCCCCGATCAATGGGGGGTTCCACCCATTAATTAAAAAATTAGTGTGAGTGGTGATTTAAACAATTTTTTGTGTACTTTACTTTTCAAAAATCTCAAGCGGAAACTCAGTGATGGGTATCGGGCTGGAAAATCATTAAAATTTCTAGCCAACGCACAACCCAATTATGCAATGTTGAATGTGCCGGTGCCTAAACAGCAGAAACAATAATTGTAAATCATCCATAAATAGGGAACTCGTGTTATGTTTATGATCTTACAAAAAAAAACATTAAAAAATCAGTTTGCATAACATTTTATGAAACTTTAACATCATATTATTATCATCATCATCCTAGTGGGGAAGCCATTATTGCCAAGTCAAATTGTTATACAACGCAACACAGTACTCAACTCTCCTTTCCACTCCACTCAACCTTTCTCGGAATGCAATTTGCTAACAACAGGTGAATATGACTATGAAAAACGGGAATCATCAACATCTTCAGCATCCAAAAAAGCCGTGTGAATAGGAGAGGAGGAAGCAAGAAGACCAACCAAGACAGAAAGAAGATATATTACTTTATAAGAGCTCACAAAAACCATACACCATATTATTTTTGTGCATCTTATCTTTATCTCCTTCTTCCTCGAAAAAAATGAGCGTGTGTGCAATATACAATACAATACATTTTACATCCATACATACGCAAAACTACTTTTATTTTTTTAAGAGCTAAACTTTTTCGTAAAATTCCTAAATGGATATAATGATAATGATGTGGCTCGTGAATGTGTGAACATTGAGCAAGTGCGGAATATAAAGGGAAAAAACGCGTTTATCCATATAATATCCAATCCACATCTTCGCCTCTTGCTCTCGCTTGTGACGTTATGTTATGTACATGTTGTTTTAATATGTACATAAGCAAGCCTCCTTTTTTTTTATACATTACATGCACAAGACAAGAAAACTAGTAAGACGGAATTTTTCATGTATATGAGCAAATGAGCAAGAGCAAGTAGTCCTCAAGCAAGAAGCAAGCAGCATCTCTCTTCTGTTCTACAATTGACGATATATGTATATATCTTTAAAAGATCTTATGCATCATATATGTTAATGTACAAGTACCTACGTACACACAACAGAACCAAGTTGAATGAATAAAGGGGACTAAAAATTGCCTTCGTCTACTTTTTATCCACATCTCTTCGGTAAAAAAAATTCCTTACGTGCGTTTACCTGTGTGTGTGTTGTACTATATACGTGTGTGTGCACTATTGCTCAACATGTAAGTAAAGGGACAATATATAACATTCAAGATGTGCTACAACAAGACGTAGGAGATTTCACTTTATTGTTAGGAATTATTTTTATGTATTTGTAATCAATTTCAATAAAAATATTGCACAACTGAACTCAAATCAGGAACAAAGTTATCCTGTAATACTCACAATAATTAATAGGTTTTCTTTAAGTTTTCGATCGCTGCTGAAAGTGTTCAAGATTTTAGATTTTTGTGTTCATCTCTGTTTACAATTGAATTTCAAACAAGCAGCAGGTTTGGTTTGTATTTAATCTCAAATTCACCAGATTTGCGTTTACTAATAGTGCTGTGTTGTGAGAAAAAGAAGGTTTTGTGTTTGAAAATTATTGAGAAAAAACTGTTCTGGAATAAAATTTAAGAGGAAGTTGAAAAGGAAGTTTTTGAACTGCAGCGATAACGACTTTAGGATTTAAAAGAGCTCTTTCAATTCTTTAAAATAGAATGCGAATTTTCGGAACGGAAGTGGAGGAGAAATATATAGTTGCATTTGCAGCAGGAAGTATTTTTGGTGGAGGTAAGAAAAATAAAGTTATTAATATGTGCTTTATGGATTTTGAAAAGTTGACTTTGGATAAAATTATCATTATATACTTTCCAAATTAATTGGTGATGGAATAAAAACTAATAAGAACTCTTTGATTTTGTAGTTAGATTAGGAGAGAATTTATAACTAACCTTGTATTTTGTAGCATTTACTATTCAAAAAGGGTACCGCTGTGACGTGCTTAAAGAGATCTCTTGTTCTTAATAGATTAATCTTGAAAAACTGTTTTATAATTACCATTACTTAATCGTGATGGCGGTTAACGGTGACTGGTTTCCTTTTTTCTAATTCCGAATTAGAATGTTTTTAGAGTTAGCAGACTTGGTTTAATTTCACATTTACAACCACACCAACTCTTTTGGCACTTCAGTTTGTGTCAATTTGTTTTCAATTATTTCGATTTTCTCTTTTATAGGCTTTTTCTATGTCGCGTATAAACTTCTAACTTCGCGAAACAAATACGTTGGGCGCACCTTCGGCAAATTAAATAACAACAATGTTGACTGTGAAGCAGATTTAATGCTTCCAGTAACTTTGGAAAAGGAATATGGGAACGGTAGAAAAGTTTGTATTTCATCAGACGAGACTGCTTCCGCTTTTCTCAAGCATCTACCCGAGCATTTCTTCCAGTTTCAGGAGAAATTCGCTCAACTTATTTCCAGCACTTTGACAGTACTTTCTTTTACTCTAAAAAATTGACTTTTTAAATGAATATTTTTATAACTAACATGAGACTGGGCGAAAGCTAACTCTTTTTTTTACTAATGACTTTTACTAAAATTTGGGTTTTGGTTTTTTCAGGAGGACAAGAAATGCACTCGAGCATTAATTATTGGGAGTAGAACAGGAGCCTTGGCATTTAAACTCTCAAAGGTTTTCTCACAAGTGAAAGGGATAGAGCGGTCCTTTAGTCAAGTGGTCACGTGCTATAGATTCCAGAACCTTGATAATTTCGTTTATCACTTTCCTTTGGAGGGATCACTAAAGACTTCACACCGTACAGTTGTGTCCCCTTTGCTGGAGCAAATAGCAGCTCAGACTGCGGCAGCATTTAAGAAAAATAAGATAAAGGTAAATATAGTTATTAATGTTAGAATAGGATGAGAGTTAATAAGCTATATTACAACAGCTCAGGCTCAACCAACTACTTATTTATAAATTTTTGTAGGAGCACGAGCGGATTGAGTTTATCAACTGGGATCCTTCTGAACTTCCTGGACACATTGGTGAATTTGAGTTAGTAGTTGTGAATAACTGTCTCAACGACATTGACGATCCAGAGAAATTTTTAACTAGCTTGGAGAGGTTTGTTGAATATAACGGAACTCTTGTCATATCATCAGACTACAATTGGAAACGAGTTACGAACCAGGTACATAATTGCACATAAGAACATTGCAACTGTGAATTTTAAATTTATATAAATTATTAATGAAAACATGTACTGATATTCAATTGTCTGTGTAATAGGAAACTGGATTCGGGGGATTGCCTGTTACAAACAGTGTTGAACTGTTGCTTCATTTTTTGAAAGATCACTTTACCTTTGTGGAAGATAAATACATTTTGGACGCATATTGCGTTTCGAACCGAACTTGCCACGTATCTAACAATCATGTTACTGTGTGGTCCAGAAACTTTGACAAGAAAGAAGTGCCGTAGTGTTGTTAGAAGACTAGATAATGTTTTCGATTATATAGAAACTTAGTATTTCGTAGTTTAATAGAAATCCATATAGTTCGCGTACATTCTAACAATAGTATTCAACTATCACAATGTAACTGTATTAGTGGGAAGTGATTTTAATGTGAAACAAATTTTGGTGCTTCTACTACTGCCTTAAGAAAAGCATCACCGCATGAACTGATCAATAGAAAAACTAGAGCTATGGAGGGTCCGGCTCTCAAACGGCCGAGGCTCCAGCCTGGCACCATAACCTCCGAGGATTGGAACAAATGGTCTGAAAATCTTGCCACGCTTCAAACCAAACTGCTGTCAGGTTGCCTGTGCCATACAGATACGTTGGAATTACAACGCCCATTCCTCCCGAAATCAAGACCGGGACATCTTAATGTTGACCCTGGGTTTTTGGACGATTACGCGCTCCAGTTTATAAGTACAATGAATCTGTTGAGCAGCACAGCACTCAAGCAGCAGGCCACCGGTTTTATTTGTAGGAAAGTCATGGATATGGCATCAGGTATTGCAATGGACGAAGGAACATGGGAAATGCTTATCGAATACCTTGACTCACGAAATAAGTTTATAACGTTGGCCACCTCCAAAGCATTTGTAACGTTATTGATGTGGACCAAGTTGCCCAACCTGCATGAGATATTTGATGAGCTGTTCAAAAGTGTAATGGTTACTACCAATGATCCGTTCAAGCTGAGCCTTATCCTTGAAATAATCCGAGGTGTCGTGGATTATAGATATGATGATGAGCATCCGCTAGAAATGGACGAAGATGAAGAATTTCCTCAGCCGGCTCCTCATGATCCCCATAATATACAGATGCCTGCAAATGAGGGTCCATCATCATCAATTGTCACACCTGTCAATGCACCAAATTTTCCTAATCCATCGAGTGACTCAGGAGGTCACTTGAGAGTACCGTTAAGTAATTGTGCCAAAGTCGAAGTTGACACTGAAATTGAAAGTGAAGTTAAAAACATGTGTGTCAGTGCACTTGAGGTCTGGTGGAATCGTCTGCTAACCAAGTTTCAGAACATGATGACGAACTATGAGTCACGGAATGAAGCTCCAATTATAACTTTTTTGACACTGTGGCTAAGCATTATTTCTGTTAAATCCAATTTGAGTGTGATTGACACTAAACATTATTATATGAATTTACGTACATTTGTACCACTTTTGACTCCCTCCCTTCCACCTATAATTTGGAAAAAGTTAATAGATGTATTCAATGAAATTTTGTGCTACGGGAGCACTCTCTCACTTCAAGAGGAGCCCAGTGAAGAGCCTTGCGATTTGGCTCACCTTATCATCCGCTGCGTTAAAAGTCGACAGTTCCTTCCAAGCGTGCCCTACTCGAGAAACTTTCAAGGTTTTGGTGGATCATGTATTGGGACTGTAGATTGGGAGTGGGAGAGTGAAGAAAGTGGCAGTCCATCTGAAGAAGCTGCAGTTATAAATAAGAACAAGTTGATTGCCACCAGAGGTAGAGGCAAACATGCAAGAGCTCCTCCTTCAGATGTCCCCTCTACATCTAATAATCCTTTAGAGCCTTTACCATGTTCATCTAGATCTTTTATGAAAGAGCCTCAAGGCCCCTGCAGCTCCGACAGCAAATCAGTAGAGATGATGTCGACAGAAGAAGATCTAAAAGTCACAACAACCATATGTATTGGACAAACCCCGAATGTAGCAAAACTAAATGACACCTATGATGCTACTTCTGGAGATGGCCCATTACTTCAAAAAGTTGTCCTTTTAGTATTGAAAAGCGTAGCTGTCACCGTTAAGGAGACGAGGTGTGATGAATCTGATAGCGACAACTCATCGTCGGATGAATCCGGGCAATCAGCATCGGAATCTGATATAAGTGACATGATAATAATTGAAAGGTCCATCAGGGAAGTTTTTAGATTATTGGATACATATGTAAAGTCACTACAGCCATACCACCCGGACGCCCTTGTGGGCGAATGGTTAGTTAAACTGTTTTCAGATCAGGATGATGCATTGATTGAAGGGATGCTATGCGCCCTTGACACATTTACAACATTTAAAGGCAGAATTCAAACCTCTGACTTGTATCGCTCTTTGAATCCAACTGTAACTTTTAATTCCTTTGTCACCACAATTTGTGGGGATCCAGACGTTCTCTTAGATTTACTCATGAGTAATGAGACATGTTTTCTATTGTACCTATTACGATTTCTTAAATTTGCACATCGCAACTGGAACAGTTTTGTTAGCTCATGTGGTAGAGATTTGGATAGGATAATGGGCTTACTAATACGTGTTCGAATGGCTGTAGGAAGGCTTGTAGAGAGATCCTTATTCCCTTATAATATCAATCCAGTTCTCAGGTTACTAGAAAAGTGCGAGGAAATGTATGAGACGAATGGTGAAAATAATGAGTGAGGGAGAGGAGCAGTTAAAAAATCTATGCACATATATGTCTTGCCGTAGTACAATGTACAATTTGTTTACCATTTGCCAAGATAATATAGAAAAAATTAATTATTATTATGTAATTCGTATAGAATACAAAATTCAGGCGCAAATAAACCAAATATTAAGTTATATAATCCAATAAAATGCACATTGCCAATAGTAAGTATAAATTATTAGAAACGTGGAAGATAGAGTTCTTGGTAGCTGAAATACTCTTTTGTGAAAACGAAATACGTAATAAAAAAACTGTGTAAGTATAAAAGAAGAAGCTATATATATAATGTATTGAATATTTCCCTTGATGTTATAAAGCTATTTTTACAGAGTTGTTTTGTAGTTGATTAATTTAAGTTTGTAGTAACAAGGTTGTAAGCGTTTTGTTGGAAGAAGAAGAAGATATCTACCTCATTGTTCAGAACGGCTGCGTGAACTTGTAAAAGCTCTTGCTAACTGTTTGATAAAAAGTAATGCATTGGTTTACATGTTGATATGATGATGATGTTTGTTGTAGCTGGCCATTATAAGATGCAATAACGTCCGGGTAAAAAAAATGATGTTTACATGTGTGAATCTAATGAACATTTAATGCAATTCATAAACTGATATTTTTAAGCTAGCTTGTCAAAATACGTAATGTTAACTATATATGATTTTAGAATGTAGAAAATATGTTTAAGCTTAATAAGCAATATATACATTGTGTTGTAACTGCAAGATTGACTGGATGTAACTGGTTGTGTGGCCTTTATTTACATACATATGAAATCAATACAATATATTTTAATGTTTCATAGTGAAAGAGTTAGAAAGAAATGTAAAATTCTAAAAGTCATTACAAATTACAACCATCTCAGATTGCTTTTGTAAAAGTAATTAGTAAGTTTGAGTTGTTAAAAATAATTGCAATCCGATAAAAAATTGTCGCAATCATAAAGTGGAACTAAATTCCTCAAGAATGAAAAAAAACATGAGACAATAAAATATAGAATAAATGATGATAAATATGACTGCGTTGCATTATTTTCTTGCATTGTATTTATAGTGAAAGCATATATATTAGAGAAAGTGAAAGTCAAGGAGAAAGGTAACAGAAGAAAGCATTTAACTTTCACATTGTAATATGACGTTGCAATCTTCAGTGCATACAGAACAAAAGTTTCCTTTTGTATAATATCTGTAGAGTTATCCGTTCAGAAGAGGATGATACCGCACACGTCGAAAACATCCTATTGTGCCCCATTGTATGCAATTTAAAGGGAGGTAAACCTTTTTGCAAGCTGCAAAAGTGAATGTGATAATATGCACAAATAATGTGCTTTTAATATTCTTTAGGTACATTTTTTATATTTGCATAAACATCTGTAAGTATGTTTGGTCGTAGGCCGGTCTGCATGTGTGTTTGTAAATACATGAGTTTTACAACACTTCAACTGCCTCAATTAAATAAATTCACACCTTATTCTTCAGGAATTAGATTAGATGTAAATTAGCAAATCCGTAGTCAATAAGTTTTTAGAAATCAGTTTTTTCTTTTGTGTCACAAGTCACAATGTTGAATGTCATTGTTGTTTTAGGCAGAACTAAAAGCTAAAAGAATACAAATACCTACATTGTTTTTGTAAATTAATGTCATTAAGAATCTTGCTAAATTATATGGCTTTAGATGATAAGCCTGCAGTATGGTAGATAGTTTGAAGTTTGACTTGTTTTTTCAAACAGATAAGTAAGGAATAGTTGGAAACGGAAGATAATAAGTCTAGTTAGGCACATTTATCTTTTTAATGATAATTAGTTATAATATAAGGACAACATGGAACATTTTAGCAGCAACAAACTTAAAGTCAGTGGAGAAATGGCACCTTTTGACGCCTGGTACATTCGCACTTTCACCGAAAACTGTGCCTCTTCTGAGCCAAAATCTTTTAAAGGGAAACGGAAACATCTATGGTAAGGATGAATTTTAAATTAAGTGAGCCTGCAATATTGTTAAGTATTTGTGTTCTTAGTTGTAGATTGCTTTTGGAACTTGGTGGTTAAGTAAATGTTGAAAATGATTTCAAAAGTATTTAACATGCAAATTGTCACTCATACCACCAATAACCGCAGCACGTTCAACGTTGTTTGCTTGTGTATTCCTTGATTGAGGCTTGTATGAGGAATGAAATGAATTAGTATTACTACGTAACTGTCTTTCTTCCTAATGCAATACATATTACATGAGTTAGTTGTAAGTATGTAAAAGTAGTTTCACATTTAACATCATAGTTGGTAGCTGATCATCGTCATTTATGATTATAGTAGTAAACATATATTGAAAAGGTTCATACAAATATTTATTGATAATTCGTTTATAGTATAATCCGTATTGGGGTATCATGATGCACGTCACAATGTCATGCCATGTCCCATTTGATTCAAAGGTCAAATGTGTGAAAAGTTTAGTAGTAAACTCGAGTTTTACCAACTCATGCACAAGATGCTTGTGTGGGGTTATCAATTTAGATAGATACCTGGCATAACAAATTGTATTTTCATGTAACTTTTCACGGGAATACCTATGTATTTTAAAGACCAGAAATGTCATCCTTTGGGTTTGGGTGTTTCTTCCTATACCCAAATAAAATTAATAAACATGTAGAATGTGACATGGCTGTATTTAAAGAAAATGCTGTGTTATGAAATACTCATGAAGTTGAACACTTAACATACTGCTGGACTCACGACTGATACATTAAAGCTCTGGATTTAGCTAGATTTGTACATTTGACTTATATTTAGATTAAGCAGCGAGAGAGAGCGAGTGATGTCTTAATGGTGGCATTACTGGAATGACATTATTAGTATATGTGTAAGCTGATTTAGCAATTACAAGAAAGTTGTAATGCAGTATAAAACTTACAGGAGTAAGAATATAATATGAAAAAATGCGTCTTTATAACATCTTCGTCTTCCTGTAAACATACGTGTACTACTATGCATTACGGAGAAACTTCATTGAAAAAGTATATTGCATATAGAAAAGATAACAATTAATTTAAGCTCTTTTATACTACTACTACTCTGACATGATTAGTATGCCTATAACTGATACTGATGCTGATAACATGCTTGGTGGATTTGTATGCATGGTCAGACTCATGACAGAATTCACAGAATGAAGCATTGGAGCAGCGTAGCGCATGTGGATATTGTGGATACGGCTATCTATCATATTATAACAGTACATATTTTACATACAAGTTTTTCAAGCTAACTTGATCATTGGATTGAGCATCTACATCCAGAAAATCTTTTCGTTATCTGACACTTTATTATAGTCTTTATCTGGCTTGTGTTTATGCATATCTTTAAAAAAAAGAGGTTGCGTGATGGGATGATGGTTGGTGCTGTTGATGGGCTGTAACTTTAGGGTTTCATCTCAAGGGAAACTTACTGACATTGAGCGGATTTGATCATGCATATACTCTTATACATAATTCCATCCAGGTCCAGGAAAATCTCTTGGCCTTGTAGTTGCCACCGGCAGTTTGCTAAGCCCGTTCTACAGAGAAGCAAGCATACGAGAAGATGTGCTATTGAGAAGAAATACTTATCATAGCAGTGCTTGTGTAGGACACGATCTTTTACATTGGATTTCGAGCCCCTCAAAAGTTGCAGTGTCACAGAAGGAGAGCCTTCTTAATATCTTAAACAGAAAATTTTCTACCTTGTGCTCACCAAGTAAAAAGGTCAAGATGACTGCCAAACGTATTTCCGGTACAGAGGTGTCAAAGTAAGTACAATACACGAAATAATACGGTATTGCAAATGCAATAAAAAGTGATGAGTGAAAAGTAAATGTAATGTTGAATGTGGAATTTTTAGGGAAATACGGGAACAGCTTACTCAAGAAGTGGCTGAGATGAAGAAACTGGTACCAGATTTTTCACCAGGTTTGACCATTGTTCAAGTTGGTGATCGAGAAGATTCCAACGTCTACATTCGATCGAAAATTAAAGCTGCAACGGAAATAGGGATGGTTGCCAATCTTCTAAAGCTTCCAAGAACAATTACTGAGATTGAAGTAAGTATACATTTTCCGTCTGTCATGTCACGTCAGTCATATCGAATCAAAATAATATGAAAGTACACTCCCACATTAATTATCTTGTATCTAATAAACTGGTTCTTATCATGCGTTGCGTGCTCTTACTGGTTCTGGTTTGATTTTGGAAGACCCACGAGTGTCATGAGTATATAAAGTAAAAATATATAGTAGTAAAATTTATTTACTTTTCAGCTTCTTGAAGAACTCAACAAGCTCAATAATGACCCTAAAGTTCATGGAATCATCGTACAAATGCCGCTTGAAACTGATAGCAAGATTGATTCTCATAAGGTTACTGATGCTGTTGATCCATCTAAGGATGTAGATGGGTAAGGATTACGTAATTTACATTCAACTGATATTGCATAATAAGCTTCGTCCCATTATGTGTTTTATTGGAAACGGGTTGGGTGGATTTTGTTTCTCTTTCGATCAGTATGTTTAAGAACATTTTCCATACTAACGATAAGCCGCTTAATATCCGCTTGCCATGATGTGGACTAAAGTACATATCAGATTAAATAAAATATTCCTTGGTATCCTTAACAGGCTTTGTACCATAAATGAGGGCCGTGTGGCGATTGGAGAGTTAAACTCTGGCTTCATGCCTTGCACACCGTTTGGATGCATTGAGCTGATTAAAAGGTATTAAAAATGAACACCCTAAATTGTAGTAGTTACAATGTTTGTCAAATGATTTAATAAGCACATGTGTGGTGTGTAATTTAGGAGTGGAATACAAATTGAAGGAGCTAAAGCTGTTGTATTGGGGCGTTCCAAAATTGTAGGAACACCAGTTGCAGAGCTTTTGAAATGGCACAATGCAACTGTCACCGTTTGTCATTCAAAAACAAAGGATCTTGCATCAGAGGTGCTTACATTAGATGAATTTTAAATGCAACGTAATTTTTAATTGCTTTAAAAAATTAATAATGTATGCTAAACAATAATTATTATTTATTTGAATTTACGTTAGGTTCGTCAAGCTGACATACTAGTAGTTGGTATTGGCAGGCCAGAAATGGTTAAAGGTGACTGGGTCAAACCTGGTGCAGTTGTGATTGATTGTGGTATCAATTCTATTCCAGGTAATGTAACTGTACAAGTACACAGCTCAAGATTTTTATGAAAAGTGTCAGCTTCCGTTCGAATTTAATCAATTTACTTATTTAGATGCTACCAAGAAAAGTGGTCAAAGACTTGTGGGAGATGTTGATTTCAAGGAAGTCAGCCAAGTAGCTGGCCACATCACTCCAGTCCCTGGAGGTGTTGGTCCAATGACAGTATGTATGCTAATGAAGAACACTGTCATTTCTGCTTCAAAATCATTGGCAAATATCACTGGCCAGAAGTGGGATTTTACTCCTTTGCCGTTGCAAGTCAAAGAGCCTGTGCCAAGGTAATGTTTGAAATAGATAAACATCGTCCTTCATGTTGGTGCTGAAAGTCCTACATCTTTTGACTTTTGCTTATAAATCTCATTACTACTACTGATTCTATAATCTATAATCTGATTCGTTTTAAATGAAATACGAGGTTTTGCAATGCTAATTTTGAAAGCATTACCTCTGTACTGCGGATGAAAGTGCCTTGCTACTCATTACGCATAGTTTATTCTTGCCTGTTCCTGTTGCTAAAATGTTCCATGTTGTCATTATGTTAAGATTCTAGTTTGTAAAGCCTAAACTTATTCGAATGAATTATATGAATAAATATTGAATACTGTAATATTAATGCGTATATTTATAATTCTAAACTAGCTTAATCCTTTATTCCTAGCCTCGCAATTTGCATTTATTATAAGGGTGATGGGTACAATTATTTATTCGGGAATCTATAAAGCATTTTGCTCATAACAATGTTGTTAATTTCCATTTAGTGATATTGAGATTTCAAGATCACAAACCCCGAAGAACATTACCGTATTGGCTCGTGAAATAGGGGTTAGTCCAAATGAATTGGAATTGTATGGGACTAAGAAAGCAAAACTGTCTCTGAAAATCGTAGAGCGTTTGCAAAATGTCAAAGATGGAAGCTACGTGGTTGTCGCTGGGTTAGTTTTCTCTAGCACTTAAAAAATTCAGTGCATAAAAATTCTGTCTTCATCATCCATTCGATTCAAGCATGTAATTATTTGCAACTAATTTGAAATATCTTCAGCATTACTCCTACACCACTTGGTGAAGGCAAATCCACGACCACTGTTGGTCTTGTCCAAGCCCTTGGAGCACATTTAAATAAGAAAGTGTTTGCTTGTCTTCGTCAGCCGTCTCAGGGTCCAACTTTTGGAATCAAAGGCAAGCATAAAGCCATTATATAATTCGTTTTCAATATTTTGACACTATTATCACATGACGTAAAATCATTGTTTGTAGGTGGTGCTGCTGGTGGTGGATATTCTCAAGTAATCCCTATGGAGGACTTTAATTTGCATTTAACTGGTGACATCCATGCCATTACTGCAGCAAACAATCTTTTAGCTGCCCAACTTGATGCACGCATGTTCCATGAATCCACTCAATCGGACAAAGCTTTGTTCAACAGGCTTGTCCCGAAAAAGGGTGACGAGCGACAGTTTTCCCAAGTGCAGGTGCCTACTCATAAGTTATAGCATATGAGTCATAACATAACTGCAACTCACTTACTTAATTTAACCTTCTATCTATGATTCATAGTAGATTTTCATAGTGAATTCTAATACTTCATTAAATTTTTTAACTGGGGTGTAGCTTCGAAGATTGGATAAACTTGGCATTGACAAAACTAACCCTGATAGCTTAACTGAAGATGAAAAGTCCAAATTTGCTCGGCTAGACATTGATCCGGAAACAATTACATGGAATAGAGGTACTGGAGTTTTCTTGAACTAGGAACAAGTGGGCATGTATGATTTACATGGGCAGACATTAATTTTACCTGCCCGATTTTTTTAGTGTTGGACACTAATGACAGATATCTCAGGGAAATAACCATTGGCGAGTCTCCATCTGAGAAAGGAAAATCCAGGAAAACACGATTTGATATCAGTGTTGCAAGTGAAATCATGGCAATTCTGGCACTGACAACCAGTCTTAAAGATATGATTGAAAGGTTGGGTAGGATGGTTGTTGCCTCCGACCGTAACAGCAATCCAGTTACTGCAGATGACTTGGTAAGCCCCATTTCTTGATTTTGAGCAGTAACTTGTAGTGTATAGCATGTGTAATACATCAAATGATGGAAATGCGAATTTAATTTGATTGACTTAGGGAGTTACTGGAGCTTTAGCAGTCCTAATGAAGGATGCCATTCGACCTACCATTATGCAGACTCTGGAAGGTACCCCAGTTTTGGTACACGCAGGGCCTTTTGCCAACATTGCTCATGGAAACTCTTCCATCGTTGCAGACAAGATTGCACTTAAGCTTGTCGGAGAGGATGGTTTTGTAGTAACAGAAGCTGGTTTTGGAGCAGATATCGGTAAAATTATCTTGAAATCTACTACCATTTAGTACTGTGGACAAATTCTATATCATATTAATGTATGATGTGTTGTGAAAGGTATGGAAAAGTTCATGAACATCAAGACTAGATATTCGGGGCTTAGTCCAAATGCTGTTGTCATTGTGGCTACTGTAAGGGCTCTGAAAATGCATGGAGGTGGTCCTCCAGTTACAGCTGGTGCACCTCTACCTGCTGAGTATTTGAAGGTACATAATGCTTAGGCTTAATGAAAAACAACGATTGCCGAGTACTCTTACTGCAACCTTTAAAAATTTAGGAAAATTTGGATCTCTTGGAGAAAGGATTTGAAAATTTGAACCATCACATTAATATCGTCAAGAAGTTTGGTGTTCAAGCTGTTGTTGCAATTAATAGATTCAAGTAAGTTGTACAGTCAAAAATGAATTCATGCTTTACCCAAATAACAACCGTAATAAATAAACCAAAAATGTATTGTAGGACAGACACGGAGGACGAATTACAACTTTTGAAAAAACTATCTCTACAAAGTGGAGCTTTTGATGCTGTCGTTGCGGAACATTTCTCAAAGGGTGGATTAGGAGCCAAGGACTTGGCCGTGGCCGTTGTGAATGCCTGCCAAAAACCAAATCATTTCCAGTTCTTATATCCTTTGGACCTTCCTCTTGAAGAAAAAATCAGAAAAGTAGCACAAGAAATATATGGGGCTACTGATATTCAACTTAGCGAACTTGCCAGGACAAGGCTAGAATTGTACACTAAGCAAGGCTTTGGTAACTTGCCAGTGTGCATGGCTAAAACTCAATATTCACTTTCGCATGACGCAAATTTGAAAGGAGCCCCCAAAGACTTCGTACTTCCCATCAATGATGTGGCTGCAAGCATAGGAGCAGGCTTTGTTGTGCCAAGGGTTGGAGAGGTAATCATTTATTAGCTGTTTAAAATCATAATGTGGAAATGTACAAAAAATATATGCTGTTACTGATTTCGATGCATGTGCTTCATTCTCAGATGCCAATGATTCCTGGTTTGCCGACCCGACCATGCTTTTATGATGTCACGTTGGATCCTGAAACTGAAGAGATTGATGGATTATTTTAAAGAAACTCTTCAATTTTAATTTGTTCTTCAATACAGTATGATTACCTAATAAAAATTTGAGACCACATTTTTTGGCCTCCTGTAAATTAAAGATTTCTCGAGTCGAGAGCAAACCTTTTCTCTGTGTAGCTAAAAATCTGGCTTGCATTGATATTTGCTGTAGCATTTCATCCACGATCATTATAACTTGCACTACTAGAAGTCACTAGGCTGCTTTCACTCTTCAGATAGAGAGAGAGAGAGCGATGTGGCCTACAGGTTACACTAGTTTCTGTGGGAATGAATGGTTAATTTGAAATGAATAATTCAAAAATCAGATTTGCATTGATGGATCGTCAGTGGAAGTGAATGCGTTTGATTCAATCAAAAAGACGCATACATTTCTTCGTCACACAAAATGTTTGATATCCGATGTCATTAAATTCATTCTAACGCGTGTAAACGATGGCTAGTAAGCAATCGCGTCTGGATAGGCTTAACCGGTCAAGCCAATTCAAATACCCCAAACGCCAAGCACGACCTCCTAGTCCAAGA
Source organism: Orchesella flavescens (assembly GCA_964034955.1). Lineage (NCBI taxonomy): Eukaryota > Metazoa > Arthropoda > Collembola > Entomobryomorpha > Orchesellidae > Orchesella > Orchesella flavescens. The sequence continues at coordinate 11,984,816 of OZ035957.1, forward strand.
GAAACCGCAACATTCATTCAAGTCTTGTTAGTATCATGGCTTCTTCCATTGCTTCAACTAGGTATGAAAAGAGAACTTACCGAGTTGGACTTATATCCCACTCTATTTGAGGACTTTGCAGACCATATTGGAGATTCGTTGGAAGTCCGGTGGGGTGATCATATTGACCAATGTAAAATAATGAAGAAGAAGCCAAGCATCGCTAAAGTTTTAATGAATACTTTCGGATTGAGATTCGTGTTTTATGGCATATTTTCACTTGCTGAAGAGACAATATTTCGCATGATTCAAGTAATTGCAATTGGTTACGTGCTGGATTACTTTGAGGGAAACTATCTTACAACTTTAACCGGAACAGTAATATTTGGTGTTGGTAAGAAGGACGATTGCATTTACGAATATTCCTATAATATGCAAAGATGGCTAGATGGCTTATGAATTATTATATAAAATTGGCCACAACAGGTGGAATTTTACTTGGAGCTGCCTCCTTCCTAATTACATACCACTGGTCAGTTTTCAATATGCACCATGTTTGTACTCACATCAGACTTGGATTATCCTCTTTAGTCTACAGGAAAATCCTTCACCTTAACCATGCTTCCATGAGGAGTTCAACTGTGGGGCAAATAGTGACAATGATTGCTTCAGATCTTCATCGATTTGACCGAAAGCATGTCCACATTAACTACCTCTGGATTGCCCCGTTACATCTCATGGTCGTCGTTTATATACTCTACTTTCACTTTAATTATGGAGGATCCTCATTAATTGGACTTACTGTCTTGCTTTTCTTCACATTTACTCAATATTTTATGGCAAAGAAATTTCATCAAATGCGGCAGAAACGAGTCGAATCTTCAGATTTGCGAATTAGAGCTGTGAGAAGGAAAAAATATTTATTCAGCAGTCAACAATTATTGTATTTTATTGCATTATATTATATTGAAATTAATTAATTCAGGTGGTTGAAATCATCAACGCCTTTTATACAATCAAAGTTCACTGCTGGGAAAGATTCTTTTATGACAAAGCAATGGACAATCGGAAGCAAGAAGTGAAGATTTTGAGAACTACATTGTTCCTTAAACTTTTGAACACTGCATTAGGTTTCATTGTCACGAAAATGGCCGTATTTATGACACTCCTCTTTGCGTTCATATTCGAAGACCCCGGATCCATTCATTCAAAGCGTGTGTTTGTCACTTTAGTTATGTACGAGGTAATACATCAAATCTACCCACTACGATATGCATATGTATTGAAAACTATAATTATACTATTCAATGTTAACTAAATTAAGATCAGATATAAACTTTTAGCATGTCCGTGTGAATTCGATGGTCCTATTTCCACATGCTATCAATGACGTAGCTGAACTCATGTCTGCGTGTAGCCGTATTAGCAGCTTTTTAACACTTGAGGAGCTTCAACTCCCCAGTAATTCAGAAGAGGCCGTGAGTAAGGTTATCGAAGGGCCTGATCGGTCACCGTGTATTGAGATTCACAATTTGACATGTAGTTGGTTTAAGGAGCAGAATTTTCGTTTGCAAAATATAAACCTAAAAGCAAGTACAGGACAATTGATAGTTGTGTGTGGGTAAGTAACGGTCGTTCGTCCGAATTCTTGACTCATTGAAACATAATATTAGTTTTTATAAGTATTAATTCTCTCTGCAGACCTGTGGCGTCTGGCAAGTCGTCCCTCATTTCTGCAGTGCTTGGTGAGCTCCCCCCTGAGCAAGGCCATGTGCTCGTTCGTGGAAGAATGGCGTACGTCCCACAAGTTCCCTCATTGTTTCCAGGAAGTATCCGACGAAACATTATTTTTGGTTATGGCACTAATCTGCAATGGTATCATGAAGTTATTCGGATGTGTGGATTGGAGGCAGAGTTTGAAAGGTTTCCAAAAGGGGATCAATCATTAGCCGAGAATACGCAAATGACTACAGCACAAAAAGCAAAGATATGCATTGCGCGTGCGTTGTATGCAAACGCTGATGTCTACGTGCTGGACGATCCTCTTCAATCAAGTAAGTTGAGATAATTAACAATTATAGCGATTCAAAGTAGGTTAATGATCTATTTGGTGTGAAAACTTATATAATTAAACTTATTACAATAATAATAATTTAGTGGATGTAAAGCACCATCGCCAAATCTTAGAAACTGTAATCCGTGGGGCATTGCGAGACAAGGTTGTCCTGATGGTTACTCATCAGATTCATTTTTTGGAAGGAGCCACCCAAATCATTTTAATTAACAACGGAAAAATTCATAAAACTGGAACGTATAACGATTTGCTAAAAGCAGGAATCGAGTTTATCAGTGAAATGGAAGAAACATGTAGTTTAGACGATGAAGACGTTGAAAAAGAAGAGTCTGTCATTCTGAAACATGGTTTCATTACGGATTTGCCAAACCCAAAAGATTTACGACACAGGGGAAGTATCCAATTTGAAATTGATGAGGATTCTAACCTTAAGCGAGTGTCAATGTTACCAGCAAGTGACAAAATAAAAGCTGGTCGAGGAGACGTGCCAATGACGGAGATGGCTCTTATGGTTCGTAGGCCTTATATTGTTTCTTATCTTATCCTGAATGTTGATGATTACTATTTAAAGCTGTAAAAACACTTTCTGCCCTGTAGGTTCACGATGATGAAGCTTATGATTCAAGAGATAAAATATTAGCCCTCAAAAAAATTAGCTTCGCATTATACTACGAATTCCTTCGTACAGGGAGCTCCCGCACGATGTTAGTATTTGTCCTAGGGTTTTGTATAATTTCTCAAGTTTTATATACAGTCACCGACCTTTGGATAGAGCATTGGGCCCATGAAGAAGAAGTAAAGCGTGCTCACCCACCCTCAAATGGAACTAGTCACCACCTTACAACAAAATTTTCCATCATTATATACTCCGTTTTGCTCATATCAATCGTAACTTTTTCCTTTGGCCGAAGCATGCTTATTTTCAAAATTTGCACGAGTGCCTCGACTCGCATTTTCACACAACTTCTCAACGCTACTATTGAATCGAGGATGCATTTCTTTGAAAAGAGTTGTGCTGGGCAAGCAATTAACAGACTGAGTAAAGACATGAGTATCATTGATGATCTGGTTAGGGAGCTTACACGATAATAATGTGCTATCACATAAATAATTATTTGAATATCACTCACCATCACAAAAGAAGAGATGTTGTTTATACTAAAAAAAATATTGTTCGTTCCAGCTTCCACCTACCTTCATGGAACTAGTGGGAATCATACTTGAAATTTTGGGAGCTCTTTGCATTCTGGCGTGTACTAACTTTTGGTTCGCCATTCCAGCAATAGCATTTATCTTCACAAATTTAGTAGTTTATAGGATGTATCATATGACTGCAGCGGATCTAAAGAGAATTGAAGGTAATGCGAGAAGCCCTATTTACTCACATTTAAGTAGAACACTTCAGGGACTAACTACTATTAGAGCCTTTGGACAAGAACAAGCTTTTATCATGATATTTGATCGCTTACAAGATAATCATACAGCAAGCTGGTTAGCAATCATACTTGAAAAGTTGCAATTATTGCATTATTATTGTTGCTCGTGTTTTGTGTTTAGAGATTTTTTTTTACCTTCCTTCGTTTTCTGCTTCAATTTAGGACTCTATTTATAAGTGCTCAATCATGGCTTGGCGTTATTGTCGACTGTGTCTCTTTAAATTTGATTGGCATGATTTGTATTTCGTTTTTTTACGTGGATACAAATCCTGCAGCAGTTGGGCTAACCATTTCCAAGATGATTGAGTTGTCAATTCTTGTTCAGTTTGCGGTTGGGGAAATGAGTAATACTGAGACTCAAATGATAAGCGTTGAAAGGTATCTCTAGCATCATCACGTCAATAATCTCATAATTGTTTATTTTGAATATAAAGCATGAAACTAATATAAATTGGAAATTATCTATTTACTCATTGTTCAAGGGTACTTGAATATGCACATCCTCAACATAAAGGACAGTTTGAAATTTTTAGTGGTCCAGCCCCTCCACAATTTTGGCCGCATGAGGGTAGAATTGAAATGATAAATTTGCGCTTGACACCAAAACATGAGCGAATAAATCTTACTATTGAACCTGGTCAAAAGATTGGAATCGTTGGAAGAGCTGGTATAATTTAAATTCAACTCAATCCATTTGCCAATTTTAAATCTTTTTTGCTACCTTTTTAGACATCCCATTTTTATAAAGGGTCCGGAAAAACTACACTTTTGAATGCCTTGTTAAGAATAAGTGAACCATACGGTGGCATTATAAAAATTGATGGAATTGACCTGAAAACCCTTGGATTGCAAAACTTACGAGAACATATTTCTATTATTCCCCAAAGCCCATGTATGTTTGCTGGAACCGTCCGACAAAACATGGATCCTTTTAATCTTTATACGGATGAGGAGATATGGGACGCTCTTCGAGATTGTGTCATGTCTGAGGCAATTGAAAGGATGGACAACGGATTAAATGCAGTTGTTCATGAGTATGGCTCCAATTTCAGTGCAGGACAGATTCAATTTCTTTGCTTAGCTAGATCTATTTTGGCAAAGAAGAAGATTTTGCTTTGTGATGAGCCTACAGCTAGTCTTGATGGTTTGTCTTCAGTCCTGATGATACAAAACATTAAAAATCATTTTGCGCATAGTACGGTATTGTTGGTAGCTCATCGAATCAGTTCCGTTATGCACTGCGATAAGCTGGTGGTGGTGGAGGCAGGTGAAATAATTGATGAGGGGCAACCCTTAGAATTGTTGCAAAAAAAGAATGGACCTTTCTATGAGATGGTCAAACAACTTGGACAAAAGACATTGGATGATTTAGCAGAAATGGCAAAAGAGACGCACGAAGAAAAAAAATCAAAACGAAGTAGGCGTAGATCAACCGTAGTTGAGATGCTTCCATCAACTGGACTTGGTTTATCTCCCAAGTTTGGTAATTTGAAGAGTAGTAAATACTAATTATTGAATAATTTAGCTGGATATGCAAAAGTTACTTATAAGCATCAAAACAAAATTAATTTTATTGGAATAAAGTCATTTAAAATATAGTAATTGCTCATTGTTTCATAACTCCAAAAACAAAAGGAAGGATTGCGTTAAAATTTATTACGTACATCTCGTTAAAACTCATCAGAAAATATAGAGATAAATAACATTGGTCATATAAGACATTAACTTTTCAAAGATTAGCCACGCCACATGCATGGTTCATGCTTGAAGTAAGATTTTGTCAGATTTCAATCAAGAATTTCTTAATTTTTTTGTTGTAATCGTAAAACCGTTTATAAATACCATATCCCCTCCGCTCCACTCATTAGTTAATGAGCAATTTTTGATTGCATATAATTGCTAGTTTTCGCAATTCTTCTTCTGTTTTCGATTCTTCAGGTGATTTTAAATGCAGTTTACAGATTGTGTATGATCTGACAGTATACATTAAACTGGGTGTACCTGCTAATAATATGGCAGGTGGACTGTAATCTTTTCCCATCATTTTTGTATCATTGAATTGCAATCGTAGATGCACCTTACAGAGGAAATTAGTTTGGGTAGTAATGGGAGAAGATGCTCGGATATGGCACATTTTGCATTATCATATCCTATAAAATAGCTTCATCTATTTAGATGCAACCTTAGCTATAAAAGCTGTTCAAACATAGACGATGCGGAAGTGTATGAACGATGATGATAAATTGATGAAGGTTGCCACTTACGAATAAACATCGTCGTCTGGCTCAGCTTCAATAAATAATGTTAACTGAAGTTCACTAACATTTTTGTTGTAATAAAGTCCATACACCCACGCCCAATATCATTCAGTAATTATGTTTGAATTGCATGGATTCGAGTGAACGTCTTTTGTAAATTATGCTGTGATGCTGCATGATGATGATGTAAATATGTTATTATCAATATAAGCTTCAATCTTTCTCTGATTTTCATTATTCATTGCTACATTGCATTTATTGTTTACGATCTCCCAAATTTTTGCGAAATATGAAGTGTGATGCAAATCGGTTTTTTCTACTTCATAACATTTTTTTTGTTTGAATAGTAATGCGAAGGATGAACGATCACGAAATGTCACTTTGGATTATAAGAATTTTGAGTGAAGTTATTACACAAATTAGACTTTTTATGTGTTTATGAAATGGGTAAGTGTATGAATGATTGCAATATACCCTTAATCATAAGTATAAATGAATGCATAAAAGTGTGTTAGTATTTCACATTTTAAACAACTGCATTCGGAACATCGGGCTCACTATATGTATAGATATTAAAGTGAACCTCCCATAAGCCCATTAGGATATAGGTGTATTTTATATCTTGAAATCGAAAGCGATCGTCGAAAACCTGACCATTCTATATGGTACGCTGGTTATTTGCAATTTCATTCCCATTTGACATGCATTATTACAACGTATTTTTGTGGTATAGTTGAAAAAGGGGTCATCGCAAATTTGGGAAAGGCTATGGCCTATGGGTATCATCGGTAACATATATTATGTATATACCGAGTGGGATCGTTCGGGAAATGATATACGTATAGTCAAACATGCAGTAATCTACACAAGAAGCAGAAGTGAAGTTGCAGGCTACATTTACATATATGCTAATAATGCTAACGCTGACAGTGGAAAGGAACGCTCGAACGCTGAGTTCCTGAATTGTTTGTTATAGGTAACAAAGTAGTTGATAGTTGGGAAATGTGTCACACGAGAGATGCCAGTAAATAAGCAAGTGAGCAAATCATTTGCAAACTTGCAAAAACATCAAAATGGCAGTAAGTACTACCTCTGTACAGTTGCTACTACTAATGCATTTTTCAGCGACTACGACGAGCATCTAACATTCGAACAGTTTGAGATTTACACAATTATAAAAAATATGGGATCAGCATATTTGTATATGTACATATGTCGGATTTGTCTGCAAAAGGTAAAAAGTATTGTGTTTCACAGCGCTGGTTTACCTTTGCCGATTTATACTTACCTGCTTTTTTCATAACCCGCAACATGAGGAATATTGAACTTGAGAGGAATTTAAACATTTGGTCTTTGTGGTCTTCAAAACAATTTGCGACTAGGGTCTAATTGGCTTTTCTGCATGAAAAATTGCATACATAATCTTTGCACGGTGTGTGCAATCTTTTTGTTTTTACATGGATGGATAAATGGATTTGGGATGTGCATGACTAGGAAATCCCGAGGTAGAAACAATCTTTGAGTATATATATCAAACAATGATGATGATTGTGATTATATGTACTCAAAAAGATTTTTTAACATTTGGATTCATACTGCTTTTGCTGGAAATTGCCGAGATCTTGGCCAATTCGTAATAATAATATGAAGAGAACAAAAAGATGTAATAAATTCTTGGCCAGGAAAACCTTGAACGTGAGTGATGTTGTTTTTTATACATCACATCGCACACCACACCGGCCTGTTTGTGTACTTCTTCTGGTTCCTAAACCACAAAACTGGTTTGCCAGCAAGAGTATAAGGGAGTCGTTTCTCATGTGATGTGGAATTATTTGTCATGAAATGAAAAATAATGTAATACTTTGCCACAAACCTTTTTCTAATAATATGTGATTTGGAAATGGAAGGTGCAGACGTTTTCTAATGGAAAACTTTTTTTCATCCTCATCCATTTTTTATTTCCAAGCAGATTTTACCCTTCTAAAAACTTGAATTAAAAAACTATCTTTATAGAACATGTATCTAGTAGCACGCAAAAGTTACATTTATTGTACCTAAATCTCCTGAATGTCACAATACAAGAAGTTGCAGTGCAGCTCAGTTGTCAGCCATTAAAAGTCACATTTGTTCCAACAAGTGTGAGTGTGTTGTGTTTATCCAATTTTTGGACCTCATTTTTAAATTAGGTTACAAAGTCTCAGACAATCACTTTGCTCTTCTGCATCATATACAAAATAAAATTCATAAGAAAAACATCACCATCACCTATATAGGTATGCGTGTTTGGTTTATACCTATTAAAAAAATATTAGATTTTTTTTGTGTAGACTTTAACCTAACCTCATTCACCTTCACATTCACATTCAAAGCTGAAACGAAAACTGGAATAAAGGAGGAGGCATGGCATGCATAATATTATTATTATTACTTTTCTCAGTTCAGTTGTTACAAGATGAGATGAGATGACTAATAGTCCAACTGGGTTCAATACGTATTATAACTCCAACAATTATTGCATACTAGAATGCATCTTGTCGGACAAGACCAGGGGTTGTTTGCTTCACGATATACCTAAACTTGACATTCAAAACGATGGCTATGTTACTACAACATTCACCAAAAAAATCAAAACAAAAGTGAGCCTCCTCTTTGCCTACTACTCGCATCTCGAACACGTACATAATTAAGATCTTAATATGAATGAAAAGCTACTACTTCTTCGACTTTCTGGTTACTTTACGTACCTACCTACATTATTGTTCTGCCGTGTTGGTAAAGGTAAAGGGGACGACGTCTTGTGCAATCGCTAATTTGGAGTAAAGTACAAGCCTAATAAAATGTACTTATGTTACTATATGATTGCGTTTAGGGAAGCTCATATAACACCATGCATATACTGCACTGGTATAAGATCTCGAAAAAGGTGACGCATGCACAAGGAGTCAGTCATTCATGCGATGATGTGAACAAGGTGGAATATAGTGTCCACAAACATTGTACCTACCACCACCACTACCTTTGCTTTGGATGATAAGGATGATGATCACCAATCCATCCATCCTCGAACTTGATGCAAAAAAACTGCTTGTACTTGAAGGCTAAGGGTATGGATGATATGATGTGTATGAAGTGAAAAATGCACCCACAGCATATTTGTGAACATTCATGAAAACTAAAAAAATTATGAATTGCTTTTGCTTACTCGCCTGCATAAACTGCTTAAAAAACTAAACTTACTTACACTAGCACGTACAAACACTTTCTGGTCGGTTATTAAGAGTGTGTGCTATTTTCATGTTCTATATAATAACAACCACATGGGATGTGGAGACGTGTATGACATTTACAATATGTACATGTACAATATATTATGGTATGTCCATACCTGACGAAGTGACAATTAAGCCAAGGGGTATCGTGATCAGTGATCACTTTGCGTTTACCATGTTATGCTGATCTTATGTTTTGTGCCTTTGTCTACCGATGCGATGCTTGCATTTTGCTCACGTGTGAATTATAAGCATAGCTTAAATTAACAGACTTATTAACGCCATGATCTTAGTTAGTGTTAGTTGTTATACCTTATGAACAATACTACTCCTATGCAGAGTTAGGTGGGTGATCTTTCAAAAGGATTCTTTCTACTGAAGCTTTTGCATTATATTTCAGCACCTATAAAGTATTTAGGTCTTTAGTTAAAACAAAATTATGCAGTTAAAACGAAACGTTACAGCTAGCTACGTATTTGTGATTAAGCAATAACATTCGTTTTCTGGTAAATTGTTTTGTGAACAAATAGCACATCCTTTCCATCGCATCCTAAATAGCCTCGCCATGAGAATGGGCATCATCAAAGAGCATACAATGTCAAGTGCAAGTGTATAGGCTCATACTCTCTTGTATATACAGATCTTGTATCTGTATGAAATGGCTAAAAGGGTTTAGCATAGAAGTTTGTCTACTACTGCCAAATTTTGGAGAAAAAAATGACATGACCATACAGAGATTCTTACTAGTTATCGTCATTCCTTCATTGTGGCTATTGCCTTAAAGATTGGATCCATGAGAATTTCAGGAGAGAGTAGGATTTCTTCATCTTGCTCCTTTTGTAAATTGCTGGAAAATACCTAGATAGTTTCTGGATCAGATTCTTTAGGGGGAAAACTGGAACAAAAGTTAATTGATGTGCTTTCGAAAGTATGATCATTGACTGATTGTCGTGAAAGCTTAAGATCTGAGTGATAGTAGTTTCAAAGTGAGTAATTGTGTTGGGAGTTTTTAGAAATTCCAAAAATTTTGAATAATCGAGTAAATTGATCTGGAAGAAGCAATCATTTGGAAAATTATCTTGCTCCTGGAATATGTTAGTTTCTTTGTTTACTAAAAGTTGTAATTAAATGTTTGTGAAAGTTTGTACAACAAAGTTGATTTTCGTTTCAATCCAATTTTAACAGAGCCACAATAAGAATGGAGATTATTTCAGAGAAACATAAAAGGGAGAAGGAGGCTTTAGCAGAGCTCAAATCCTTATTAAAGGGTAAGTTTTCAGCTGAATCAACTTTTGATAATCAGGCCAGAGATTAATTATTAGTTGTCTCACGTTGCCCCATTTCGTAATTTTTCGTAACTAGAAGTCAAGAATCTGAGATGTCCCACAGATGATGATTTCCTCCTTCGATTTGTGAGAGTACGGAAATATAATCCAGAGGAAGCTTTGATAGGAGTAAGACAATATAATGCAATTATTTGTGGGTGGTGCAGTGTGCTTTATTAGCCATAAATTGAAGTGGATGTTTTTATCCTGAGTTTAGTTTATAATTCCAGCTACTTTGTACATTTCCAGACACGGATATTGTATAGTATTGTATTGTATGGGCTCACATAACTGTCTAAATGTTGGTTTGTGATTGAATGCTTGAGGTAAACTGGAATCGTAATCTAAGCTGCTGCGTAAATATAAAATTTAAAGACAATAATATGGAAGGAAAGGTCTTCTTGCTTAAAGCATGTTTTTACATGCCTTTGTCTTTAGCATAAACTAAGCATGCAAATACCTCATAAGTTAATCATATTACGTTTTTATGACTAATAAAAACTTAAATGTAAAATGGTTCCTGAATTGGATTGATCGTTTATCGATTTTTCTGGTGTTGGATTTGAGTAAAAATTTAATACAATGTCTTCCCCAATTTTTTTTAGATTCGACAATACTATACACTCCGTGAAAATTCTCCTGGCTTGACAGAAATTTTATTCCCTAGTGCGTTGAAGCACGTTTTTGACTGCAATATCGTATCTGTACTTAAACACAGTGACTGTAATGGAAGGCGGATATTGTTCTGGCAATCAAGTATGAAAAAAATAAATTTACAGTCAGTAATTACAATCTCATTATGAGCATATTGTTGACCACAATCATCAACAATCAAACTGTAGCATTTAAAGTACAACCAGTAAGTGATGCATGCATGTAATAGTAATGATTCAAGCTAAATTGTTCCTACAATTATTACAATAAAACCAGGAAACTGGGACCCAGTTGCACTTGACCTTCGCTTTGTGCTAGCAGCAGTGTTCCTTGTAATTGATGAAATTACCTCAACAGAAGATGTACAGCTTTCTGGTTTAATAGCCGTAATAGATCACGGAGGTCTGACTTTTACCAAAATGCGGCAAATGGCTGGACAAATGACTTTTGCAAGATTACATCGTATCATTTATGGATATCAGGTTATTATTATTGGGACATGCAAAAAATAATACTTTTACAATAATTATATGAAGTAAAACTATTCTCTAACAATTTTTTATACTCATCTGTATTTCCAGGGTGGACTTCCTGCAAAATTCAAGTCAGCTCACATTGTCAACAACCCTTACATTTTCGACTTGATATATGCATTGGCAAAGCCTTTTCTTAAAGAGAAACTGAAAAGAAGGGTATGAAGCAATGTCTTTTTTATATAGCAGCAATTTTATGTTAATAATTTACAAAGTTGAATGGGGTGAACGAAACACGAACCTAATCATTTTAATTTTAGATTCTGGAGCACGGAAAAAATGTTCATAACATTCACCAGCATTTAAATCCAGAAATTCTTCCCAAGAGTTTAGGAGGACATTTATCCAATGACGAAGCTATTGATCATGACTTAATGCAACGTATTATGGCAAAAAATGACTTTTACAAAGGTATGCTATTAGAATACTAAAACCAACTCACATATTCAGATATTTGAAGTTATCTTATTTAGAAGTTATTTTCGATGTTTGTGTTATATTCACCAATAACTGATAATGCCGGTAACATTCTATCTTGTGTTTTCTCCAGACATGGCCAGGTACGGTTTTGTACATGAATGAAGCAATAATGCCACGTAAAAATGAACCCAATCAATGGAAGACTATAATCTACCTATAGTTAATCATTTTTATATCCAATCCACAATATTGTTTGACTTTACTGGTACGGCTATTATATACCAAATACGTGATTTATTACGTTACGTTGTACTTGTATATATATACAAATCTCATTCAATGCATGTTAAAGCCTTCCATAAATTGACTACTAAATGTATCTTGTAAAATTACATTCTAGTTATAAATATAGAAAATATACTTATCCATACTTAGAACTTAAGTGTTAAATTCATTTTAACTGTACATTTTTATTTTACATTGATTAAAGCTTTTTTAGCAGCTTGATGAATATGTGATTCCAGTTTAACTAAAAAGAACAAATAATTTCGTTTCACATTTGCTGCCCCATATTTTCACAAATAATTTAATGACACAACCAAAAGAAAAATTAAACTTACAGATTTTAGGCTTTCCTTGAACAGGCATTTTTATCGGAAGAGGTTGAGGGTTTGCAAGAACGCATACAAACGGATCTGCGGCTTCGCCGGTTGGATACAGTTCTCTAAATTCTTCCTGAGGCAAGCAATCAATTAAATCCACACAACCCAACAAACATCCAGTAGGAATCGTGGTAGGAAATTGAATGTCTGTTTTAAAAAAGTGTTCATACGATTTGATGATCCACAATATTATTAGAACTTATAATGATCATAAGCCAAATTACAATTGAACCTTGAGTAGTACTTACCTTCTTCAACAATGTGTTTGTAAGCATTTTTAACTGCCTCCAGCACTTCAGTAGTTGGTTGCTTATTTCCAGCAGAGATCCACAATCTCCCACGAACAGGTGTATACCAGTTTCTTCCCTCAAATCTGTCGTGGCAATGAAAATCAATCATGCAAAGTCATTACAAAAGTAGACCCTAACGATTCAAATTATACAAACCCCTTGTCCCTGTCACCTTTTAATTCCATCAATTATAAGAGATGCGTATGGCTGCGAAACACTTAAACAATTTCCAAAATCCACCATTTCCTGAAGTGCAGAGTCTTGTATTCTATCACTCCAAATTACTGGCGTGTCTTGATCTTGTTTATTCAGGTGGCCAACAAACTATGACAAACAAAACAAGTTTAAACTTTAAATCTTTAACGTGTTTCTCTTTAAATACACATTTTCAGTACTGTATGAAACAATTATTATTGAGTACCTGAGGCTTAATAATTTTCTGCTCATTTTCGAATGTATCCGAGCTTATTTTGTCATTGCCCTTTTTAGACTTTCCAGTAGTGTTCATTGTGTTGTAATCGTGCAATGAAGACGCTTTTGGAGCCTCTTCGACAATTCTCCTTCCTGTTAAGTGAAGTTGAAAAAGAGCAAATCAAAAACACTAACCAAAGCGTAAGAAAGTATATACCACGACAGGTAGATAAGACAAAAGGTTTATGGTTTATTATTCTACCTGCAAAATCAATTGTAACCGTATATCGCTTCTTCAATTTGCTTTTCGCATCAATATAATCCTGCCTTTTCTGACTCAACGATTTCTTTTCTTCTTCTGACAGCCAGGGATTTTCCGTTGAAAAATAATCTGCTTGGTCATCAATAACCTGAGTTCGCTTCACGCTGTTCCTATCGAATTCCAACAGTTTCTCCTTTTGTGCATCCGCTATTTTCTTCTTCTCATCAGCAGGTTTAGGGAGTTTGTTGTATTTAGACATTAGCTTTTGAATCTCTTTTGGATTTCCTTGCTGATAGCGCAATCGTTCAGACTTGTTCATAACCTTAAAGGCAATTTAAAAACGTTCATTTTTAAAAGTTAGACCACACGCAAATCAGTTCCTTCGGCTTCTCAAACTTTTCAACTTACAATTTCTCCACAAAAGAAGCAAGGGCCAGGCCCTTCTTGGATGCAAATTACTCTTCCACAGGACAAGCAGTTGTTGACCAACTCATGTTTAACAGCCTGACAATCACAACGTTGTCTTCCTGTAATAAAAATTGTCTAATTAAATTGAGCTATAGCTTTTAACTTACAGCTTATGGCGTCGCTTTAACAAGGCATCTCGTAAAGGTTACCTGGAAGTAAAGGAGCTTCGCAACCTTTGGCATTTATATTCACAAACTTTGTCTTCTTCGGTGGCATATTTGTTTTGTAAACTCGGTGAACTTTCTGCTTTCACTCGACTAAAACCGTTTTAATGTACTTATGACTGAGCTTTTAGGACAGAGATTCAGATGCAAGAATAAAAACACTTAATTTTTTTAAAGGCTAGGTTGTTCTAATAAACGTCAGTAACCTTCCAACTGTTCAAAATTGCTACATGCTTGCAAATGAAAGTCGATTGTCGATGTGCCTCATCTCATCCATATGATTTGTGTTGCCGGCTGGTCGCTACTATGTTGCTTTTCCGTGTGTGTGAATTGTGTTGTATGTAGAAGTGGTACAGGCTGTTTTACTTTTGACTTTGAGTTAGCATAAAATCCTCCCTATCATTTTAGGTTTGATGTTTTCATTTTATGCATGTTTTTTTTCCATTTTTCTAATAACGTAAATGCATGCTGTAATTAAAAAATAGAATGTGTGTTCCGCGTAATTTTCATTTCATTGTATTGTTATAAATGTACACTGTGAAGTGACACAGTGATTTAGGAGATCTGCTGATCTGCATATTAGTCATTAAAAGCGAATCGCCACATTATTGGACATTCATTCTTCTTCAGTCATTTTCTGTTTGAGTTTGAACCACCGGATGTGTAATTCAATTACGATGTTGATATTACATGATATCTTTGATATTGATCACCCAATATATTGCGAAACTCCAAACGACTTAATAACTTTTTGATGTCATAAGCTACCATAATACTTTTGCTAAGCTTATATAACTGCTGGCTCTGCAGACTGCAGTAGGGGTAATAGAAGAAATGCTAAAAATGTCTTTTACATAGTAAATATCATGCATTTATAATCTTGATCATAAAATCACAAATTCAAGGATCTATACATTAAAATATAACACTTGACGAAGCATACAAATGTGAATAAACGGAACTCATAAAATATTTGGTTAAAGGTTGCAAGCATATAAGCGATGGGCAAATTGAGAATATCTTTTCTCTAATCATCTATCTACCTGTCAAGGTAAACACATTACACATACATTCTTTTATTGCAAAAATAGCATAAAATACATCATAACGCCGCACCAGCTACGTTCCGCATACCTTTTGATTCTGACTCATCATAATCAACTCGTTTTCGCCAAATGGAACCTATGAAGTAAGAGTACAAAGAAAATTTGACTTTTGGAACCTTATCGTCATTCCTATTCCGAAGAATGTGTGCGCTTGTGTTATAATGTATTCGTAATCGTAACTTGAAGTGTAATACACTCTACTTCTCTGTAAACTTTCTGATAAAGCTATATGATGATGAAACAAAAACTGTGTATTTGTAACTTGCTTTCGGACGGCATGGCATAATATTGTGCATTTCATGTCAATACACTTAAACTTACCAAATCTACTAGTATACTCATGAAACATTACCAATGAAGAGCTTCGAAATTCTTGGGTATTATATGCATTATACAAATTTATGTACCTACATGTACAGCTCGTACTTAACAGTTCGTGCACCCACAGCTACTCACAGCTCTCTTGTTATCGTATCGGTACATTTACCACAGCACAGTATATGCTCCTAAAACTCTGCTCAATTTATATATATGTTAGAAAACCTTGGCTTACACATATATTACACAACTACTAACGTTGACGTCCCATGTCTCATCTCAGCCCAAGCGTCCATTAGGTATATCCATCCACATCAACCAAACAAACCACAAAGGAAGGATATATATATTCCTCTTCCTACCTTGAATATATATCTGCTTCTTTTCCTTCGTCTCATCTACCTTTATGCATAAGAATTCATACTAAAGTACACTGTGTTCGAGATCCGTATACATTTGTATGAACACAAAGCAACTCTCATAGTAAAACTACGGACAACTCATTCTCATTTTAGTGATTAGGCATGGCATAAAAGGCATATATGTATATATATTTTTATATACATATCCCAAAGAAGAAGACCAACCAAATAAGCAAGCAAACCAAGTAGAGTCATTGAAACGGCGGACGTTTCTACTTCAACCAATGCTTTGCATTTCTTCTTCTTTCTGTCGTTTCTCCCCGTTCCTACTCATCCTCATCGTCTCTTTTTCCTGTTAGACACATAACATAACATACGAATAACCGAGCCCTCTCTATCAACTAAAACCATGCCATACATACTTACAATGCGAAACCCTCTTCTATTACAGCAGAGTATACATACGTAAATTTAACACAATCTTCGTCCTCTTCAATTCACATCAACTCGTTGTCGGACGTCTAAAAACTCTCATTTTTACATTTACAAAGTCGACAAAAATATTTGAAACTTTTTAATAATTAGGTAGAAGTACACTATAATAATACTTTACTCATCCAATCGTATTCGTTTCCCTTTTTTTACCTGCAACATTCATTCATCTCCATTTACTATTTATAAAAGTAGGTGTATAAGTAAGTGTAAAAATATCTTGTGTGTCGTCGTCTCCTTAATATTCCGTCAAGTCAAATCAGATCAGACCCAATCCAATCCACCTCCTCCTTCTCAACCATAAAATCATTTTCCTCATCGCTAACAACCAATCATCTAACTAACTTCGTATTGATTAATTAAGACTTGTGATTCGAAAAATTTTAGTAACTCTTTTGTAAAGCCAAAATTGCAATCCGCCAATATTTATTGTTTATTATTGTTCATTGTTGAAAGATTGTTGTTTTGAATATTTATGCAGAAATAAAGAAATAAAAGAAAAAAGAGAAAAAAAAATACAGAAAAAGAAAAGATAATAAAAAAATATATATAAAAACCAAACAAATCTACTGAAAAAAAAATTAATAACAGTTTCCGAGTTCTCCCTTTTTGTATCATATGATTCTATTTTAATGCTGATTTAGCACTCAAACTACTGAAAAAATACTGTCATAGAGCATGAAAGTAAGTGCTAAGCTCAAAAACTGATTCGTTTTGTTGTTGTTTTGAAGTTAAGGGGTGGAAATTAGATATCCAATAAAAACAACAATGGTTAGTATAGGGCTTTTGAAGCTTTGAAGTTTTTTTTCGTTTGAAATATTAATTTATTATTTAATTTGAATTGTATATCTTCTTGTAACTTACTTAAAATTAAGGTAAGGGTGACAATAATAATTTGATTGATGGAAAGTAAGTTTTTTGGTATTGCTAGTTGTGATTATTGTATCGGTTAGTTTCACATTTTCACTCCTGGAGAGTCGTCACCGGGCAAAAATATTTGAACACAGTCGTTGTAGTTCATATAGATTAGAGTGGAAGAGTTTTGGTGTCTAATTATTAGTAGAAACCGATGAAACTGGTGACCGTGAGCTGAACCAAGCCACACACAGGTGGAACTCAAAAGCAGTAGCTGTTCACAATGGAGAACAACAATCGGCAAAGTACTGAAAATGACCAGTCGCAGCCTGGCTACTTTGGTGTGACCTCGCCAATCAGTTTGGCTACCCCAAAACCTTCGGATTTGAAGTTGACGAAAGATCTAGAGACCACTTTGAAGCCACATGGGATGTTTGAAAGTGTGCAGGAGCTGACGCATAGGATGGAGATTTTGAGCAAGTTAGATGGTCTGGTGAAGCAGTGGGTTCGAGAAGTCAGCATCCAGAAAAATATTCCTCCTTCTGTAGCAGACCATGTAAGATTTTGTATATTATGTCAATGACTAAAAACTTAAAATTATAGCATATGGTGTGTGAGATATTGGATTGGATAACTAATTATGTTGTGTTTTCAGGTTGGGGGAAAGATTTACACCTTCGGATCATACAGGCTGGGCGTTCACAATAGAGGCGCTGATATCGACTCCTTGTGTGTTGTTCCTAGACATATTGATAGGTCAGATTACTTCACATCGTTTTACGAAATTCTGAAGGAGCAACCGGAAGTATCAGATTTGAGAGCTGTCGAAGAAGCTTTCGTTCCTGTAATCAAGATGACATTTGATAGTATTGAAATTGATATGACGTTTGCCCGACTAGCATTAAAGGAAATTCCAGATGACATGGAACTTAAGGATGACAATATTTTGAGGAATCTGGATCGAAAGTGTGTGTACAGTTTAAATGGATGTCGAGTTACTGATGAAATTTTGAGGCTGGTTCCCAATATTGACAGTTTCCGTTTGGCACTCCGTGCAATTAAACTTTGGGCTAAAAGTAAGTTTAAATAAATAATAGTTATGATTTTTGTATTCTATCTATGGATAAATGAAGGATTAAATTTACCAGAGAGTTGCAGGGTAAATATGAATAATATAATGAATGTAATCATGAATTTTTGTTTGTTTTTTCAGCACATGGGATTTACAGCAATGTTTTAGGATATTTAGGTGGTGTTTCTTGGGCTATGCTTGTAGCCAGAACATGTCAATTGTATCCCTATGCTGCGGCGTCGACAATCGTGCAAAAGTTCTTTTTGGTATTTTCAACTTGGCCTTGGCCGAAACCAGTGTTTTTGAAAATGCCTAATAATTCAGTGAATTATGGATTTCCTAACTGGGATCCAAGGGTTAACCCATCAGACAGGTACCATTTGATGCCCATCATTACACCAGCGTACCCTCATCAAAACTCTACTTTCAACTGCTCCCAGTCTACTAGACAAGTTATCATGGACGAATTCCGAAGGGGTGAGTAAAACATCTCAAGTTTAAGTTTTTTAGTAACACATGAAGCTATTGTTATTGTTGGTCATCATGTTGCTCATATTGTGAATTTTATTGAATTAAAGGTCTAGCAGTAACCGAAGAAATACACTCTGCGAATAAGGCTTCATGGGAGAAGCTGTTCGAGACTCCAAATTTCTTTTCAAAATATAAGTGAGTGTGTATGTATTTATAACTTTAAGTATTTATGAATATGGGAAGGGAAAGGTTGCAGGCTTACCTCGCAACTCATTTGTTTACTGAATTATTGTTACCAATTTCAATAGGCACTACATTGCAGTAATTGCAAGTTCCAATTCGGAAGAAGATCAGTTAAAATGGTACGGACATGTGGAATCCAAACTGAGACATCTAACACAGACATTGGAGCGGAACCAGCACATTCAATTGCCTCATATTTGGCCGAAATCATTCAGCCCTGTGAACCCAAAGCCAGGTCGACATTCAACTCAGTGGTTCATTGGGTTGGTGTTTGCCAAGTGCGGCAGCTTGAACATAGATTTGACAGCAGACTTTGCTAACTTTACTGCGATGGGTAAAAACTGCCTATGTAAATAACTTTTTCATTATTCTTGTAATGTATGTGTAAGTGGTTTCATAGTTGTTGTACTTTTTTGTATTGCTAGTCAAAAACGACGCCGAAAGACGTGCAGTTTATTCCGAAGGTATGGATTTGGATGCAAAGTATGTACGAAGGAAGGACCTTCAACAATACCTGCCAGTCCAAGTTATTGGAAGGAAGAAGGTTATTTCCTACTTTATGAATCAATCACTACTTATCTATACAATGTGAACTCATGAGCTCAAAAGGTGTTGTTTATATCATTATTTTCAATAGGATGGTGTCGAGAGTCGCAAACGTAAGAAGTCTGATTCTGTCAGTGAGGATACAAAGAGGGCTAGAACAGAAGAGGAGGTGAGAAAAGCAAAGGGTGATTATGGAAGATCCGTCGTCGGTTTTTTGCAGTTGCGGTGTTCTAAAACATAGCTTTTAACCGCTCTCGTTAACTGGTGGTGGACCTTTTTGTGTGGCGAAAAGAAATTTCTAACTAACGAGTCGAATTTTCAAATATTTGTTTGATATGAATCATTAAAATGTTTCATTCAATTGCAGGTAAATTCATCACTTAACGGCAGTGCTACAGAAGAGTCATTTGTTAACAACTCACAGGATGTCTCCAACTCTTCTGATTTGGTACAACATTTTACTAAAAGAAACCCTGATTTTATATTTTCATGACGTACCAGTAAATGTAACTATTTTCCTTAGTTGGATGATTCCGCAACAGATCCTGTAGAAGCCCCTTCCACACACAATGGGATGACTGCGGCGTCAACTGCCATTCGAGCTGGAGAAGTTAGTTCTTAATACTTCCCATAATTTGGAATGTGGTTTAACAAAAGTTTGTGTTAACAAATTGTGTGCTATGTTGCAGGGTGTTACAGCGTAGAAAGTGTCAGTTGGAAGATGGTTTCAAATAAGTGTGTTTGGTGACCAGTGCAAACAATGACTGTGTAAAGTGACTCTGTCGTGTGAACTCTGGTACTTTGTTGTCGCATGGTGTAACTGATGGATCTTTGATCCTCTATTTTCGGTTATTTAAGCACCTTCGTCAACATTTTCTCGGTCAAATAGACTGGGGGTAAACCAGACGTTATATAATTAACTTGTTCAGTGAAAACAGAATATTTACATCAGTTTATTTTATGTAAAAAAAATACTTTGGTAGGATTAATCGTCATTTTTAAATGGTTAAATCTCTCGAAATCTTTAACCAAGTTTTGTAAATTACGTTTTGAAGTTGAGTATTATGAATGAAATCATACAAACAATGAACTTGAGGTTTTCTACATGTTGTATAGCTTGTAAGATTATTGACTTGTAGTTTAATGACCACTTTTTGTGTAACGAGAAACAGTTTTGTTTTGATAATTTTAGTTAACTTTTTGCAAGAATTGTTGTACATAGTGGACTGCTAGTTATTCATATGATATTGTTGATTCGGGTCTATGTGAATGTCTCCGTTGAGAATATCAAAACATAATCCAATACTTTCTATTTATAGCATCATCATAGTTAGTTTACCTATAAGAGTTCCCATTAGCAGAACATTACATTCCTGTGGATAAACTTGTTCCTAGAAATATTGTTTGTAATTATAGTTCTAGACTGCAGAGAGGTATATTGTAAATGTGTAAATGATTAGATGATGGCCCTTATCCGATGTATTACGTTAAATGATACGTATTGTCCGCATGTATAGTATTTCAAATGGTTGTTAACAGTATCAATTTCGATTAAGAAGTAGGAATTTACGTTATATATAGGGTTAGCAATTGTTCTAATTTCTATTTATTATTATTCTAAGGTTGTAGGAGACTTTAAATAAGGAGACAGGAAAATGATGCCTTAATTTTAGTTTTAAAAGCAGATAAAAAAATCAAATCATAAAAAACTTTGAAAAAATATAAAAAGAAAAGACCAAAAAATTACAAAAATACAAAAAAAATAAAATATCAGCAAAGAACTGTGACGCATTATTGCGGCGAAGTTGTCCTTTCAGGTTAGCCACTTTTACGTACTTGTTGGTGTGACTGAATATGAATACTAATATACTTATACTAGATGTTATTTTTATTGTTTCACAGGTTCTGCAAGATTTTTGAGCAAATCTGGCACCCGACATTTGGTGTAGCGCTTCGGGATCTGGACTGGAGCACATGCGGTTAAAACGACGACGGCACGACACAGAATGACTTTGTAGGAGCAAATGAATCACAGTCATCATTTAGCAGAGGTAGGTAGTTTTGTTTGAAAAGGTTATTTTTCTTGCTGATTCACAAGTCTGGCAAGAGGAAATGTCTCAGTGAATCCTGGGATTAAAAAATTGCAAGTTCTGGTACTGATGATGGATACAACATCAAGAGTTGAACAATGTGAAGTGACAGTGACTATGAAGTCGTTTCCCGTTGTAGTGAAATTTTTAAATATTTGATAGCCGTACTAATATGTTGTTATTTGTTGTTAACAGGGTATGCATCGTTAATAAGTACGTAATGTGTATTTTATTAAGTGCAGGTAATCCAAGAACGCAAAGGACGTTCTTCTCAGTAGTAATTGATGACAGTTTATTATTGGTATGATGTAATATGTAAAATGTGATGTATGATGATTGATGATTTTTGAAAGAAATAAATAAAAACAAAAAAAGCATCATTTTTTTACGTTCTTACGACGTTTTATTGATTTCAAACAAAATTACAGCAGTGAGAGTAATGTGTAACAACAGAATTTGACAGCTTTCATACACACACGCGAGTTTCATCTTCCCTTTGATAAATGAAAGCGAAAACTATATAATATTTACATGCTCTCAGGCTACATGTAGTTTAAAGAATACAGGTAACTTTAAAATTGTATATTAGAATCAGATTTGATAGCTGCAATTTATACAAATGCATAATAAATCTAAGAGCTGATGTGTGTTATAAGTTTGTTATTCCAATACAGCGAGCACCATTTGATTGGGATTGTTCAATTATTATTATTAATTGTAGTAATCTGATTTAAACACGATTCTGATGACGAAAGATTAAGCTCTTACACAATTACAATCTCAGTAAAGAGTTACAAATTACAAAGCATACTATAGAAATCAATCTTTCCATCATCAGTAGCTCACATTGCATATTCAAATGCAAAATGGTTTGCGATGCATTGCTACTAGTAGCATACAAGACAAGTGTCTAAACAAATAATGTATTAACAGTCATAAACATTAAAAACTTGTAATCATATGCGTTTTAAATTGTGCCGTAGAGTAGAGTAGAGAATTAGTTTGGAAAGTTTCAAGGCGTTGAATGGTATGATAGAAATATATTGCATAAGCTCTAACTAACAGATTGTGTTAAAGCATTATAGTGACAAATCATTACGTTCTAAAATACAGATAGAATATTATATATAGTATAATTCAACAAATTCATAAACTGATCCCATTATATTGTGTACATCCCCTTCGAATGTGCATTTTAAGTTTATAAGACAAAGGCTTGATATGTGCGTACCATTTTTTTATACTGAAAGGAAAAGTGATAACATATATATACAGCAAGCTACAAATCGGTACAAAAGCATATAGTATTGTGCACACTCAAAATTATGACTGCATAATTTTATTCATTTACAAACATTTTTACAGAAATATTAGCATTGGAAATTTAATCAGCAGGTCTACTAAAATTGTCAGTGACCACGACCAATGTACAAACTAGCTATAATTCCCAAAAGATTTCATATCCCTTGAGATAAGTTTGCTCTCCCTTCCCTTTTATGTTAGCCATGAGACTTTTTTTGAAACTCTCACAGGAAATTTCATTACGAGAGTAATATGTTTACAGCACTCTAATCAGTGAGTGCTGAAATATGGAGTGTTACCATTTTCAACACTTTTTATGCTTCAAAAATCTAATAATCATACCAGTATAACGTATAGCAATCAGTTCTAAATCCGTCGTCAGTCACAGTCATCGCTTCCTTGATTTCGCGACATTTCATTCTAAACTAAAACGTACATTTTACATATATTATTATGTAGCCAAAGTACAGCTATTTAAACTAGCCATCACACACAGCTAAATCGTAGAAAGATAGAAAGCTTTTAAGTAGATGAAAGATACAATTTTCAAGCAACTCGCAAAGTAATAATATCAATTTGAAATCTTGGCATACACATGCATTATGCGCAGTGTAGAATAGAGCTTAGAGAACTTTCT
Source organism: Orchesella flavescens (assembly GCA_964034955.1). Classification (NCBI taxonomy): domain Eukaryota; kingdom Metazoa; phylum Arthropoda; class Collembola; order Entomobryomorpha; family Orchesellidae; genus Orchesella; species Orchesella flavescens. The sequence continues at coordinate 12,008,515 of OZ035957.1, forward strand.
TACATTTACATGTATATCAATATATGTATACTGCTAACTAACTACAAGTCTATTCTAACAATCCCATAAATTTTCATTCCTCTAAGAAACTTGTTATAAGTTATCCACGTCATATATAGTGTAAGAATTTCACAACATATTACAATTTTGTTTATAGAAGTATCTTTTTACATAAGGGCATGTATAATGGCTTATTAGACGTCTTTAGATATTACATATCATCATCATCATCTCCATAAAAAGCCCCCAAGGTCTAATTTATATAGCCTCCATTATTTGATCGGACTTCCGTCCACGTTCTTCACCGAGATGTGAACAAAGAGGGATGCAGGTGTTAGAGGTACGCCTTTCAGAGTGGATAGGTGGACGTGGCGATAACCTGAAAAAAAATAATATAATGAGATCATAAAAGACTCAACGTATAGTAGTAATAGTTGGTGACGCAGTTCCATCTAATATGGTGGAAACAAAGGTTCGCAAGAATACGAAAAAAAAATATCGCTGTAAGAAAGGATTGTGGAACAGACACGATATCCATCCACCTAGCTTATAGAGGAGCATGTAAGGGAAACTTGAGACTAGAGAGAGACAACTTAATATCATGACTCTCCTCTCTGTCGCTTCCCAATCCTCTGCCGTTGACTAATCAAATAAACAACGACAAAAGAACAACCACTAGTGACTAGTGGCAGTAGTGGCATACGATATGAAGCTTAACAATATACAAACTATATAACGGCTAACAAAACAGAACGAAAAGAAGAAGGCAATAATAATAATATGGATGTATACTGCAAGCTCAAATGCCTTATCACATAAAAAATGCTGCTGGGATAAGGGTTATAAAAAAGGGGAAAAGAAAAACAAGGGATGATCTATGCATTAAATAATGGAAAGTAAGTGTCAATTTACCGTTGGTAATAGAGCTGAATGGCACAGCATAGTGGCCAAGCGGCATATCCGCTCCGCTTTGGGAGTGGTCTTTCACTCTGAAATAAAGCATTGCTACCTCAGGGCAATAAACTCGGAAAGAGAAACTCTGCTCCCAAACGGGATTGAACCCATTATTGGGTACGACCTTAGTTGTCTGCTTTGATCTGTCAGCCGGAATCCCAAGAACCTGTTTGCATTTCAGTTAAAGAAAAGTACACATAATATTAAACCGTTGATATCGGGAATAGGATAACACAGGTAATTTCGTATGGTATTGTACCAACAAAGTACATAACTAAATACTATAATCATTTTACAAATTTATACGATGTATGTATGTATATTCAGACAAATTGTGTATGCTATGTAAAGTAGAAACGGTATGAAAGAGAAAGTAAAGGAAATTTGGATTAATTCATTCAAGTCAAATTTGATTACGTGCCTTATTTCGCTTCATTTTTGTGGTTGAAGCTGAAACAAGTATCTACTTAGCAAAAAAGGAAAGACACGCACGCGTTACGTGTGGGATGGCTGAAATTGCTCATCTAATTGTCTTTCTAGTGAAAGGAAACTGTGGAACATATACTAAGCTAGTGACTACGAAAGGGAGCGAGAGAGTACTGGGGCAACGCATAAATCCGTAAATCTTTTAATGCATGACAGTTTTTGGTAATATTCATTTTTTGTTTTCCTCCAACTTCCAACCAAGCCTTTATACCTTAATCTCTGTATATGGATCCACCACCTCGGAAGAGCCGGGTGCTTTGGGAATATGTTGGCCACTAATTACTTCAACTTTCACCGTCACGCCTTTCTTATCATTTGTGGCTGCCTTTGGATGAAATTTAGTCTTAGGATTTCGGAGTATATCAGGTTTTAGTACGTATCCACACGACCCATTCACATTGAATCGAGCAAAATTATAAAAGTTTGAAGCATCCTCTGTCTGGTAATTGAGGGCAACTGCAAACAACAAAAAAAATTATAGCGTGGATGCCAATATGTCTCACAAGACTCATTTCAAGCTTTCATTCCTGAAATCCCATTACTTCTTCCCGTGCAGACTTTTTATATTATGTACTACTAGTAGTCACTAATTTACAAAGGACATATATATATGAGTATAATATGGGAAAACCCAAAAGAAGGATTATATATATGATTAAACTTTTTTCATGAAACTGACAAAGAAAGAAGCAAGAAAAATAGATTAAAATCCTTTCCCATTAAATTTCTTAAAAGGATTCAATTACCAATCTGGCATCCAACATTCCAAAAGTCTATGGGATCAAAATTTGATGAGGAAGTGCGAGAGCCGGCTGGATAAATCCGGGATAGTTGTCTCTTATTGTAGTCAACAAACTGGGAGGCCTGGATCTCAATGAGTCGGAGAGCCTTCGCCTCAGCAAATGAGCTCATATGAAACGCCTTTCCAGATTGCATCGAGTCATCAAATGAATGGAAATGAACGGCTTGTATTAAGTTCACTAAAGATGAGAGTTCCGTCGTTACCCCTTTCTACAAGTATAATTTCCCCCAACAGAAAGAAAGAGAAAAACATGGTTTTCATCAACTTAATTACAGAGATGTAAATTTCACCTGGCTCTGCTGCATTAATTGCTCTTAATGTAGTTTTCAAGGAGGCAGAGAAAGCATCATTATTACAAGACCAAAGCCTAAATTGGATATACTTATTTGCATTCACTCTAACTTTTGACCTTTTTGTGTACTTAGGTAAGAATTATCAACATAATAAGTATCGCCACTCAACAAAAAGCAGTAGGACTTTAGGCATGCAGCTATTATAAATAGTAATGAATATTTATATTCAAACCTTTTTCATCTCAAATGCAAACATTAAAAAACAGTAAATAATGCAAAACTAGGAACATCTACAAAACATATTTACATAATAACACTAAAAATGAGAATGTTGGGGTGGCTGATCTTTGCGATAAAGCACAATTTATTATGCATACATTCATGCTAATGTGCTTGCGAATCGATTTCAATTGAATGATGTATCAGATTTGGTGCAAAAATGGTATTTAAATTGAAATCCTGACTATGGTATACTAGAATAAATAATAAAAAGCAAAATGTTCTTTGTAGCAAGAAATACAAGAAATTTGTCTCATTCTGGAGCTCCCTTTAACACACTTGCTTCTAATGGATTTACGTAAAAAGTTTTTTTCCTTTCAAATTTGTTCATTTTAAGTTTAAGATTTTATGTAGTTTCAAAGAAAGGAAATGAAAAGAAACGTATCTTCAATTCTATACAACTTTGCTTTTACGTTGGTTTTTATCACCAAATGATTTCCCGAAAAGTTGTGATACGTGAACACATATTGTGTTGACAGAAATAATATGTGGCACTTTCATGTGCGAGAACTCATTCAACTTGTGTAAGGAAAAGTGAAAGTAGCTTTTACGGCATGGAAAAAGCAAGCACACAAAAAATGTCCATGAACACGTACTGCTGTACAAATTGCACACAACTCAAGCATGAATGTTAAACAAGGATACACGTGTGAGTCTACAGAAACATATACAGAGACATGAGAAAAAAGAAAAAAAAGTTGTACATACCCTTCTCACGGAGGAACCGGTCTGATCTATATAGTCTATGCTTTCATCAGGATCACTATCATCGGAGTCGTCCAGGCTTTCCATACTTGCCTGATTTTTGCACGAGCCGAGTGGGAAAAAGCAACATTGTGCATCACATTATTATTAGACATGGAGAAAGTGAGTGAGTGAGTTTGAGAACGAATAAATGGCAAAGACGAAAATAATATTAGGAAATTAGCGTTCTTCTGTGACCAAGCTTTCTATATTTTCATGAATGTATATATTTATAGGATATGCTACAGTTGATATAGCTAGAACTTGTCGTCATTCCTTGTGAACTACAATCCAAACGCTTCTATTTTCTTTCCTCTTTCGATCTTAAATGTCGGAACTCAAGAAAGGAAGCAGAAAAGGAGGAAAGAGGAGAGAAATGACCAAAAACTACACATTTTCTCAGCAACAGAGCACCAGCTTTTTTTTATCAGCATGTGATGTGTGTTCATTTTCTACATGTGTGTGTGTGCAACCTAACACAGTCATTTTCGTTTTGCTCTCTCTCTCCTCTCTTGTCTCCCATATTATTCCACGTTCACTCAAGCAATAACCGTTCCTCTATGCATGCAGTCATGTCGTGAATGTTACTTTAGGGATTACTGTTGTGTTTAGTCGGAAAAGAGGAAAAAATTGTAGTATGGCTATATTATGCTCTATGCTAACATTCTTGCCCTGTGTACCTAAAGAAAAGTGCCGACATGGATGCATGATAATAATAATAATAATATAATACGGAGACTTTCTCTATTTGCTTGACTTTCCCCTATATAGCTTCCTCTCATACAAAAGACAAGGACAGCGGTAGCAGAACACGGAAAATGTCTGAATTTAATTCAGTTTACAATGTGATACTCACACTAAGGGATTTAGAATGTTGGGAAGAGAAGAATAGTAGTAGCATAAAAAATAAAAACGTTTCTTTCTTCGTTTGACTCGACTCCGTCAAAAGCAGAGAGGGTGAGGATATAAAGATAGTTAACGTATTGAAAATGGTAAGATGTTAGTTTTACAACATAACGTACAAAGAATGACCCTGTTACAGAGCAACAGTGAAACCTAAGACGGTTTTTCCTTTAACATCTTTATCCTCTTTCCCTCTCGCGTTCGGGTGAAAACAAGAAGGAAACCTATTGTGTTAAAAGTTCTTTGGTGAACCCAAGAAAGAAACCACTTCATTAAGTTTACTTAAGAATTTAGACATGCAAGGTAAACAAAAGGGGTGTCTTAGACAATGCAATAGGTCTACAGAAACAAACTGGTTGATAAAGACACGAAACTTTTTTTCCCTTGCAACCATCTATCTATACTCTGCCTTGAAATGTAGACACAAGGCAACTTCCAGTTTACTTTTCTTGTAAAAATGAAGAAGAAGAAGCCGTCGGAAGTATTTTCTCGTTATCGTAAGGCATATATTGCAAGTTTTTTTCGTGTGAATCTTCTCAAGCATATAGTTTCAATGTTGGTTGCGCATTTTTTTTTTGCAGTGAATCCCTTTGCAAACTTATGGTATTTCATGGGAGATCCCTAAAAAGAAATAGCCTTCAACCTTGAAGGTGATATCATAAAGTCTCAACTTTCCCAATAACAATTCACACTTCCTCACAACGGCCAGACAACATGAAATGTGCTGCTGCTTGGTGCAGGGAAGCCATAATGTTTTTTCGCTTTGCTCCAAGTATCATGAAGATTGAGTGAGAAAAAGTTGTGTGAAAGTGGTTTTTTGCTTGAAGGACGACTGTGAAAAGCTGTGTGAGACAAAAACATTAGAAATGGTGAAATAGAGAACTCATAAGGTTCGAATGCATTAGAGTATAAAATAAAGCATGGTGTATTTAATTTGCACATGGAATATGGTAGCTACTAGAGTTATCATGCACGCTCGGTCACATATATTCACAATAAGTACCAGTATTCTTTCGTCGTTGACTTTCTTCTTTCTCCATTTGCATCCAATAATACCACAACCACAAAGCTTGTAAATTTTTCTTCCTACCTTTGGTGGACCATTGGCATATGTTGGGCTCTGCAATAATGCGTCCCCTTGAGCAGTATTTACTGAAGGTGTGGGAATGGTATTAAGAGTACGAATGTCAGCAGAGTCTCCATCAACAGAATCGATCTCTTTTTCTGTAGTGACAACCCCAGAAGACGACGACTTTCTTCGTGGAGGTGGCACAGGCTTTGCCGACCGTTTTTTCGCCTTTACCAGCACCTTCCCTTGGAGTTTCTCAGGTGAAGGAAGAAATGCCATGTCTTCGTCGGGATCAACCAGGTAAAGCATATCACCCAAAATATTTTTCAAATACTCGGCCATCTTACGCTGATACGGCTCCGAGCAGTGATTCTCTAGGGAAAGGATTACAGGGTACCTAGATGCCATGAAAGCATATGGTTTGATTGCATCTGAGAGGATCTCTTTGAACAGAATTTTTGTGGTGAGAGTATATCCATGGTAGACTATGGGCTCATCATTTTCCCCATCCCAGCAATCAACTACACAAAAGTGCAAGAAAAAAACGAGCGGAAAAATTTATTCCACATAATAATACATATCTCACTAGATAGTTAATCCATGAAATGATAATGTCAAATTGTAAGTTGGTTCCTGCTTGGTATAACGTGCAAAGTTCCCTATATATAGTCATTATAGAAAAATGGAACTACACAGGCACATTACATATATACTACATGTAATGTACGTGCGCTCCAAGATTTACTAAAGCTTTTTTTCTAAGACAGTGAAACGGAACTGGAAAAAGATGCGGCTTTTCCCAACTTAAAGAGGAGCCCTCCCTATTTATGTCAATAATGTCAGGAATCCCATTATTCGGTTGAGATTTATGGAACCTCGATATCTATTTAATATCTTCGAGAGAATGAGATAAGAAAGCGAAAAGCCACATACTGAGATATCTTTCGAACGAGCAAAATGTACGACACCACATTCCATACTATCCTTGTCTAATCGAAATACAAGTATGCCTAAAACATATATAGTTATGACTGTGTTTGGATGTTGTGTTGGGTCTGGTCTGGTCTGGGTGTGCAATTTTCCGTAGTATTAATATTATTGCTACGATTTTTCTCCATTCAACTTACGTTCCACGCAGCGACAACCCCGTTTCAGTGCATCCACATAGCCTTCCACGCTACTCGCACCGCTCAATTGATTTCCCACTAAGTATCTGTAGGTATACAAAACGAGAAGAATAAAATGGATGACAGAATAAAAAATGAGAAAGATTGCCATAAGAAATCAAGGTGGGGAACAGCTTATTTCCCAATTTCCAGTCTTTCAGAAATTATAGGGCACAATACATAATATACAAGACAAGCATTATATGTGAACCAATTTTTCAAGATTTTTTGTACACATTCATGCCTGGCTTCTTTGATTGTTATTATAAATAGGATTTCTGAAGTAAACGGATTTTCTAAAATACGTGATATCATTCTATGTACTTATGTAGACAGTAAAAAAGCTTTTGGATTAACTCACAAGGAAAGAAAATCATTTTTATGTGAGTTTTATATGTCACAATCACAACACACAAAAAAAATGTCAAATTGAAACTTTTGACTTTCCCCTGCTCATGTTCATGTTATCTCATTCTCAATTATTATTATTTTATTACGATATCTGTCTTTCTAAGTTTCTTACGTGTTGTGCGAGGACGCTATCCAGTATGAACTCATTGGTTGAGACATGTCCATAAAAACTGTTTTGTGCCGATAGTCAAAAACGTCGAAGCGAGGTGAAAGGAGCAACTTGACGAACGCTGTTAAACTCATCTCCCCCTTGTTTCGAAGTTCTGCGGACTTTTCATAAATTTTTATCAGATTATTGCACTCATCCTCTGTAGCTGTTGAAGGATCCTCTCCTTGCTCCTCACGTAGGAATTGGCACAATTTACTTGCCGTCAGGGCGCCATTCGGAGCGTATCTGGAAAAATAAAGAAGACGCAACGCCGTGATTGTTATGATTATATGGCGCGGCACAGATTACACAATATATTAGACTACATGATATGCAGTTCCGCTATTCATATATTTTATGTCGTAGTCACATTATATAACATCCAATTTGTCCATTTCGATTTTCATATATTACACATTTTTATATACGTCTACGCTTTTATATTGGCATTAGTATTATCTTCAAAAAACATACAACTAACTTGACTAAGTAAGTAGTGTGGTAGACCTAAAGCTTATATCTAATGCAATAATAATCCTCCTGTTTACAACTACTGGCTACTGGTGGACACTCTCATGGACATGTAACGTGAAATTGAATTTTAAATTCTGTTTTATCCTCAATTTCGATATGATACTGTAATTCCTACATACAATAATTTCATCATCGTTGAACTAGCCATCATGGTGAAAGTTGAACTTGTTATATAAAAATTCTAACGCTTAAACTATATAGTCTGTGCTTGTACGTATGTTAGTCATGTAGGCAAAGTTCACAGGCTGAAAATTCGTCCATCCGCAGTACACTAAGCTTGGTGAAAGTCAAGCGGCATGAAATTGTCTACCGCTTCAGTCTAGTAGCTGATAATACCGCGGAACACAAGGAAGACCAATTTGGCTCGTTGCCGGAAAGTGTGTGCTTGACTAACACACACATGAAGGATCATGAGAATCATCATCATCATCATCATCATCATCATGATCTCATTCTCTGAAGCAGACTACTTATTTTCCAAGCACGAAGTGATCAGACGGCTAAAGCTTCTTGTCTATCTATCACATTGCCCTGCTTTTCACTGTCCACATTCTAACGAAGAAAGCTAAAATTGTGCAAACTTTTTTCCCATCTCTACAGCTGGATAAAACTAACTACATGTTCATTGCTTTGCACTGCCAAGCCGGGTGAAAACTTTGTATTTTCTTTTGCTGCAGAGTACATCATAAACCTTCATGAAACGGAAACAACTTTGCGTGAAACGGTCGTCTCCTCAAAAAGTACATCATCATAATATGATGAGTCTAAATAGAGCTTCATCCAACAATTTTCAAGAGTCCTACTGTTTTTTTCCCTTTTTAAACAGGCCAGCCCTCCTTTACTTCATATCAATGACCTTTCAACTTTTCTCCCATCGTAATAATACAGACAGACGGTGTGGTGGCTAAAAAATGGAAGGATGTCTTTCTAGTCGACTTTACCAATGACCTTTTGCAAACTAATGGTTTAATCGTGTGAAGCTTAATCCTCTTGGGAATTTCACTGGCTGTATAGTCGAATCTACGTTTATTCAGTTTTCCTTCCCTGTAAGTTTACTTGTTGTTCTCACTATTTCACTTTCATTTGCCTTCAAAATAATTAATTGCACTCGTTATTACTCTTCTCTCTCAAACTTCCACAGACGAGACCGCGCTCATTTCCTACATTCCTAATTGTCACACCAATTTATGGCCAAGCCCTCTTTACCTCCCCTTATATATTGAACTGGAGCTTCTATACCAGCATAACTTATCGCATCACATTATTCTCTTAACTAAAGCTGGTGGTAGTAGTGGTAGTATGTGGGTTATGTACTTCTTATTATTCTCATCACACATCCCCAAAGTAAATGATACAAAGAGGTTTGAGAACCCTTTTGTCATGCTATTTGCTGAAGATGTACCATTCTTATTCTTGTAAAATGATTCAAGACTCTTTTGTTCTTCTTTACTTTACGTACTTGTCAAAGAGATGCTGGAGCTCAGGTCGCTGCAAAAGTTTGAAGTAGAAGGCAACAAACTCCTCTTCATCCAGCACTTCAGGTGCGGAATTCTTTCCACCACCAGCATTCCTTTTGGTGTTCGCCTCATGGAATAGTTTCTGAGCATCCCCCTCGTCCATCCGAATGTTAAGATTTTTCAAAAGTTTCATCGTCTCCGCGAAACTCAGGCACTTGTTCTTATCCATATCCGCCGAATTGAATTGTTTCCGCAACCATCTCTCGTAGCTCTGCTGCTCGTCCTGGGATCTGTAGAGGGAGACCAAGTGTTGGAGCACACGAACCTGCATCATCAATGAAAATGTTTGTTATGTAGATGTAGAGAAAAGTTACTTTGTTGGAAAGTGTACAAGGCAAAATACATAATTGGAATATTCATCAACATCACAACGTTCCCTTTTGCTCAACAAGGTGAGTTTCATTCTACAACGAGTAAGTACATGGAGACACAGAAATCGTTTTTATCTTTAGGATACATGATTGAATGAAACAGGAAAATATATTTGAATACATAAATGTGTGCCCACTTGAAATTGTCCATTTTCATTATCTGATAATGTAATGCTTCTTGGCTCATTGCCAAACAAGCCCTAGCGAATTGAGTTGAAGTAAAATACGTGAGGAAAAGAGAGAAAGAGGAATGCGAATGGAAGTGAGATAATAAACGACATGGGCTCACAGCTTCACCTTATGATATACTGGAAGCAATAATGGCAAAGTACACTTGCATGGGAAAAGTTTTTTTTTGCAACTTTAACCCACAGGCACAACCTTCCCTGGGCTTGGCTAACCGACTAAAAAACTATGCCGCTTTGAGCAACCCACACTTCTACTTATAATGACATCTATTACACACGGGTTTCCACCTCGTCCCCATCTCCCCTTTCTAACAAAAACAAACGTAAAAAGTGTTGTATATTGAGAAAATATTTTTGGTTGACGGGAATAACGAGTAAAAAAGAAATAACAAAAGTGAATATTCCCATTTCTCAAATCCTTGGTTTTTCTTCTATGCACTAAAAGTGTAGGGTGTTCTTTTTTTGCTTTTCTCCCAATTTCCAAGTAGTACCGGCTCAACCGGCACATTCCTGAAAGGGAAAACAACTGGGAGGGGAACAGCTTAGCTTAATAATATGTTTAGCTTCGCTCTGAGACGTTTTCAAGTCTCATCAAATGGAACATATTTCTTCTCGAGTTTTCCTTTTTGTAAGTTTAAGCTCTCGTGGGAACACCACCAGCACTCAGTGCACCGAAAGTATACGGAGTATAATTTAATGCGTTCATTCTCCTAAGTTTACATGTATCCTTATATAATATATGAATAAACATTTTGGAAGATGAATTTTTTAACTTTTCCCTTATAAAAATATCTATCACTTTCGCATGCAACACATAATATAATTCGCCAAAAACAAGAAAAACACTTTATGCTAATAGGTATTTCTATTTTTATTCGAAATCAGAGTGAATCTGTGTTGGAAAAAGGGTTGTCGTCTTGAAAAATTGTTACAAAAAAAACTACGTAGTGTAGTGTAACACTATAGGCGTTTTCCAGCATATAAAAGATCTTGTTACATAGTAAATATATATCCGCTATCCATCCTTGTCTAAATGTAACATAGAGAGTATTAAAAACTGACTTGATTTCATGTGACGGTTCCAGATTTTACTAAAAGAAAGTTGGGAGACGCAGGTTAAGCGAATGAAAGCATTGTGTGTAGTATGTATAGGTGTGCTCATAACGAATGCATGGATTTAGTCTAGTGTCAAACCTAATGGGAAAACGTTTTCTGTTTTTTACAGAGAATTCTAGGAAAGGCCCATTTTCGTGCACTACTTTCGTCAAACTAGAATCCGTTTTAATGGCTCGTTTCCAAACTTTACAAAGAAAGTAGACTACGTTTTTTCTCTCTCTTTTATGACAAATGATTCTCATAATATGTTTGGAAACGATTATTACAGAGAACTAACAACCAAATCTAAAATGGGGTAGCATATAGTCATAGTCTTCATCACGTAATAGGGCATGGTGTGCTTTATGCATGAGAAAACTGAATTTTTGTTCTCAACGGGAATCTATCTACAACAAGCATTTAGATAGAGAGCAGATACAAAAAAAGAGCTTTTCCAGGATTTGGGTCATTAGTTAGGCTTAGCTTTGCTACTAATACGATGAGTTGTTGGATGTTGGGAACATGAGAATAGAAATGGCTTAATTTTGGGATATATTTTCCATCTTCCATCCATTATGATTACAGATCACCGCTGCTATCAAACGAGCAGTCTAGTCTAGTGTAGTCTACACCATGAATACTTTTTCCTTGTTTTGTAAGCATTGACATGAACACCAGTCAAATAGTACTTACCCATTTCTCTGCAGTTTCAATAGTTGGAGCTATCAAATCCCATGTGTCGTTGCGAGGTCCGTAAATGATGGAGAAACAGGCTTTCTCATCAACGCTGTTTTTCCCATCCTTTTCCCCTTTTTTCGATCTTCTTTTTAATTCGAATTGCTCTACCTTGTTAAAAGTATCCGTCTGCCAGCCTCGACGTATTTCCTTGATTTCGCTTAGATCAACTGTACACAATTTATCAAGAATAAACAAGGTACATGTAATTTAGAAACTTCTTGTTAAAAGAAAAGTCAAATACAAAGAATATATAAAAGCATGTACGTCTTTACGGGTAAACCCCTATTTATGCTTTCGTTTCATCTCAAACAAAAAGCATTATATATTTCTCCTTTTTCAACAACGATATTACCAAGTTAGTTGTGTCACAATGATTACTTGTTACATAACAGTAAAAAGGCAATTCTTTTTATAGCATATACAATATCAAATGAAAGTAAAAGAATAAAATGGCAATAAAAGTAGCACAACTCACTATTTTTCTTTTGCTTTTGAAAACAGGATGTTTTAGATGTTGGCTCATACTTCACAGCCATTTCATTAATATCCAACAGGAACTTTCTTCGAAACCATTTGGAGGCTCCGCGAACTTTCCATAAATGAGATCCATCTTGATTTAGGCTTTTTAAAACATCTTCCAGTTCCTTTGAGTTGGCGAGTATGTCTGAAACGAAGGTAAAAAATAATAATTCTTCATTGTAGACAGGCGTACAAAGAGACAAAGTATACTCCAAATAAGCCTACCAATGTGTGTTTGCAAAGCACATATGACATTTAGGATTCAAAAGGTATGACGACATTTTTTAACCAATTTACTGAGGAAACACATTGAATGAAACAAGTTATAAAGGCATTTAAAAATGAATTACAGCGATAAAGAACGACTATAGTAACACATATTGAAATTCAGCGGTTTGAGAGGTCAATATTTATTGTCAAGCTTTTTGTGTTTTATTCGACACCTTCTTCAGGACAAACACAGTTAAAATGCTTACTTACAATTCCATTGTGAGATATTCGCATCTCGATTTCGACTTGGCTTAGTTGGCTTTTGTCCCATTTTATGACTTGTGAATTTTGAATTTGTAAAAAAAATAAATTTAAAGTACTAATTTATTTTAGAATCATTGAAAAAATTTTAATAATTGAATATTTTTTAGTTACTTTAACTAAATTATTGGAATGGGCTTCAAATTATTTGAAATGAAATTTAACGGCATCTATCCAATTTCAGGAAATTTAGTCGTCATGGTCAAAAGGTTACTCTATTTTAAATCGATAAGATATTATTATAGTTTCTCCGTCACAGCATAAGATAATCGTTTATGGTTTTATAAAACTAGGAGGTCTATCTACTCCAAACCATGCACATTTAGTCGCATCTTCATCACATATCACGCTTTGTATCCAATGTATTGTGAATTTGTGAGTCATCATTTTACATTGCTCTTCCAAAAAGTTTTTTTCTTGATTTTTTTTATCAATCTGTGTCCTAAGCCGAGTACAGCATTTGAAATTTTCTCCTCAATACTTTTATGCATGGGATTCTAAACATCTTCACCTGGTTAAGATACGCTGTAATGATAAACATCAATAATGTGTCTCGCTTTTTCCCAACCGTATATAGAAACTGAATCCCTTCTCTATGATTATAAACATTATGCTAAACAAGCCATCAAGATTCCAAATGACGCTGTTTGTAGTAATTGACAAGAACTCATTTACATACAAACATATTTTTATGGTTGCGCATTATTGTAAATTTTTCCGGCATCTGCCAACCTACATGGTTTGCAATAGCAGCTAAATAGAATCCAGACCAAAGTTCATTTACCATCATCAGATCAGCAGTCCTACCTAAATGAAGATAAGTAAACCACAGAGGACATTTTTATGATGTATTTCCGCAGAAATTTATCTCCATTCAAGTATGAGAGATATAGTGGGGGTAGTAGCATAGTACAAGATTTCATTTTAGGGCACTCCTATATGCTCCAAGTGAGCATCACAAAAGGAGGCTCATTTTGGATGCATAAATCGATAAATCCCGTCTGGATTTTGTTTGGGCTACTTTCACCCCACTCCCGCTACTTTCTCAGCAATGGAACAGACTACTATTTACGTAAACAACCTGTTTTAAGTACAATCTGTGTACTGCATATTATTTGCTGTCGTCAATAAACTAGGGAACTAGAGCTTGAGAGAATACATTACATTATGAAATCTTGTTTCATACGCCCATAAGATACAACATGGGCTTTTGTTCCAAACAAATGTTAGAAAACCGGGTTGTTTCTAATGTACAAGATTTTTATTCAGGAGACAGGGCTTCATAAAACCCCTTTCCTACAGACAAACCATAACATTGTGTGTCATAGCCGGGAATAATACGGAGATCATTTTATCATAATATCTATGACCTCCTGGAATCTTAATACGACTTCCTATACAATGCGAAGTGTGCAAACAATGTAGTGCACATGATGCATACAACATCTATTATTCAAGAAAGAAAGTGACTCGTACATAATATGTGTATCGATACGAGCCATTATGCAGCTGCTCCAGGAAGAAAAAAAAGTCCAGTAGTAGCGAGCGGGGCATTGTTAAAACCAGACCAAAGTACCTAACCTCGCAGCAGTATTCTAATAGGAAAACTGAACAAACAGTGAATCCCGAATCTTACAGAGCTAAAGCTGAGTATACGTACTTGTGAAAGCGGAAATAATATTAACTTGAATTAGATGGATAGTTCTCTGCTAAAAGTTTTCATAAGAAAATACTTCACTTTCAATACGAAATGAGAAAATGTGTAGGTTTAGCAAGAAAAAGAAATTATTCAAATCACCCCCATCTAAAAAGCCAACACATCGTCGGAGCCAGAAGAGCATCTCTAAATATTGATGAGTTATAGGATTGTGTCAGTACGAAAGTATTTTCATCAAGCAACGGCTCGTTTAGAATCCTAATAGAGCGATGCAGTATTTTATTTGCATGTAAATCACAAAATAAAACTATTTCCAAGAGAAAGTGACTCCAAGAAGTGTACGTACGTCGATGAAGGAATGAGTCAGAATACTAAAAACCACACCATATACCAGGGCAATCAGCAACTTTTCATTCTTTTCTTAGAATATAGACTATAGTACACATATTACAACTTTGAGTTTGTTTACGGACTAATCAATAAAACCATAAGCATGCACACCACACCAATTCACCACAAATTGTATGTATGTCTCTATATATATGTATGTATGTGTATGCATGCATGCACAACTCTCCTCAAGCTACTTTCACTCTTTTTCTTCCCAGATTTTCTTTGCGGCTTGGTTGAAGGTAACAAACCCTATATAGGAACATTCATTTTGACGAGAGCATGCACGCATGCAAGACACAAATAAAACCAGAAACTTTCAACGGCATGATTGTGCCTAGCCTAACATGTAGAAAATGATAAAAATCTAATTTAGCTCGTATTATACGTACACATAACATGCCTGTCAGTATTTGGGATCCGGAGGCATGAAATTTAATGGAAGTGTCGTGTTGTTTTTTCGAAAGCAGACAACAAACAACGGCCTATATACATTGTAGTTTTTGTATTGCATATTATTATGCTTGTAGCTACTCGACAAAATGTAATTTAGTTCAGTCACCACCGTACATAACAGTATCATTTTATTATACTGTTTCCGTTCCGTGAACAGCCAGATTCTATTTATACCATATACACCTCAACATCATATCATCAGGCAAAGCTTAAACTTTGTCCAGACATTATGATGTCACGAGAAAATGAGAACTAAAACGAAGAAACAGATTCCATTCGTGATCAAATTTGCTCAAAGAACCCATATAAAATCGTTGGATATAACATTACCTGCCGGAGTTAAGTAAACTACAACCATTTTCTCACTGATTAATAACAAATTGGGTGAACAAACACCTGGTTCTCTGGCTTATTTAATTCAGATACAACATACAAAATAATGCTCACACCAGACCAGATCACATTACACAAGACCACAAGAAATTACAAAAGGTAATCAAATCAAAATCACTATCAAGATACAAGATAACTTTACATGACTTTCATTGACTAAATTGAATGAGTTGTTTGTGTTGCAAAAATAATTAATTAACGATACAGCAGAAGAAGAGTGCGACTGTGAGCATTTCCTCGATGGAACACTTGCCATTCTGAACTGGTAGGATGAGAGGTGTTAAGCGTAAAAAACTTGTTTGTTTGTAACCCATCCGTAGAGAATAATATAATATAATATACATATAATATTTTGTATGCTATAACCTAAGGTAGATTGTTGGGAACATTATCATCACGTCATCATGCATGGTTATCTTTCAACATGTACGACCACATTCCCACATGTAAAGCCAAAGCAGCATTATATGATTAGCTCATTTTCCATCGACTTGAAATTTCACAAGCAAAATCCCAAACAAACAGCATTATGAGTCAGAGTCAAATATAATATATAATTTTATGCTATCTTTTAATGTAAAGAAAATTCAAGTTGTGTTGTATGCTCAAGTTGAATGTAGAAATGTGTGGTACATTTTTGTGTAACGTGACTGACTGACTGACTGACTGACACTGATGTCACTTTTCTTCAATCATTAGAAACGTGCTAAACAACTGGTTATATGCGGCTCACTCAACGCAAATTAAATATAGGTGCAGATGGGAAGACAGTACGAAACCAGATAGTTGCCACTTGCTCTTGCAGAAGTTGTTGTGTTGCGTATATTCACGAAAGTCTTGTCCAGAAGAACGAGTTATATATTCTATCCTTTTATGCACGTTTACATAATATGCTTACATTTACGTTATATATGTACCTAACTTTGAGTGCGCCACAAGGAAAACAAAAATAATAGTGCCCATTTAAAGCTTGCATATAGGTACATAATAGCTGCATGTCTACAACTCATTTAACATTATGTGATGCAGAATCTGTCAGAGGAGCTCATAGGAGGATGTTTGGATGTGCATGAATGTTTCCTACACAAAGGCATGTATTGGATTTTGTATTACGGCTGGGAAGGTTTATCAAAGTTGCCAGAGTAAGTTGAAGCAGACAGATAAACGTATGGGAAGCATAATGCCGTTTTCAGTTTTCAAATCCACCCGTAATTTTTTGAGTACCACCATTCCAAAATTTCCCCACCGTTACCATTACGAACAATGGGGATGGCGACAGTGTCATTTTTGGAACCTATTTACGTCAAAATCTTCTATGAATGACATTATATTATTTTTGAAGCAGGAGTAAAATTTAACGCTGCGTCTGATGCTACCTTTAGATTTTGTGCAAGTTAAGTCAAACACAATTTACAGCATTCCAAAGTTTCCCCATCGACCACCCCGAGCAATTTGATCTGATGGGTAAGTAGTGGAAACTTTGGAATGTCATAACCTTGTCAAAAATTCTGTTTATTTGACAGATTTTAGATGAAGCAGGCTCAAAATTTTATGAAGAATCGATATCTGCTCTCAGATTTTCATAAATGTTATCACTGAAGACGCTGGGGCATTCCAAAGCTTACACCGATCTGCTCAAGTGTCAACTGCACTTGCATGGTTACCACTGCCATTATTATGTAATGAATTATCGTACTAGAGTTTTTAGCATGCTCTTCTTTGCTTACTCAATGCGTTCACACATGGACTTCGCATATAGTAAAGATCACACGGGTTTCTGTCCGAGTAAGTCTTGGGAATGGCAATTCACGTTAATTTGACCACCGCATATGCCACCAGACTTGCAAAATATGCCACCAAATTAGGATAACATGCCACTCGGATATTTCCCTACACTGGTAGAGTATCCTACCAGAATATTCTATATCGCCGCTATACTAGCAAGAAATGCCACTAAACTGATAGAACATATCACTAAATTAATAAAACATGCCACCAAACTAATATGATGCTCCACCAGACGCAGACCAGTAGGATATTGCCACTTTATCGATACGATGTGTCACCATACCCTTAGAATGTCTCACTAGACTAATAGAATATGCCACTAATTGTAGGGCGTGTCACCAAATAGGAAAATAGGGCACTAGCCGATATGTTAAAATGACATTTTTTATGCAAAAATTACTTTCAATAAATTTAAGCATAAAAACTAAAATTCCTTTCATCTAATTTGATGGTGAAAATTACAAATAACTTTCCTTCCTAATTGATTTTTAAAATTTAATTTTACTTTCCTTCAAATTGATTTTTAAAATTGCAAATTACTTTAAAAAATTACAAACTGCACCAAAAATAACAAATGGTTTGGTTACCAGCCAGAAAGTCGTAGTAAGGCATTCAAGTGCGTTTTAATGCTTTCCGCTACGTCTCCAGGCTTGCTTACAAGCAGTTTGATTGTTGCATTCTCTACTGAGAGGACTTACACGTCTACTCAAAAATTCCTGTACCACCAAGTTGCTTAGAACGTTAATTCAAAATCATGAAATTTTCAATTTGATGGTCATTATTTTATTCTAGTCTTCTTTCATTTGTGATATGGTTCATAATTTTAATTTGGTTGTGTATTGTTTTTATCTGGTTTTCTACTATCTTACTTTTTGGTGTTCTATTATTTTAGTTTAGTGGTGTAATCTTGTATTCTGATGGTCTGTTATTTTATTTTGGTGGTATAATAATGATTTATTCTGGTGTGGTCTATCGATATATTTTAGTAGTCTATTATTTCATTCTTGTAGTCTATTGCTTCATTTCAGTAGTCCATATTTTTAATTTTGGTATTCAGGGGGTGCCAGGTGCATGTATAAGAAAATCGCCAATAACTTGGTTCGTGTACAACTTGAATTTCAAAAATGCCTTTTTAAGTTTCTTTGAAGTTAAGAGTAGTGACAATGATTGATCAAGAGAAATAGCTAGCAAACAAACACCAACGATTTTTATAGTAGAACGGTCTAAAGTTTTTTTGCATACTGTGGAGCTATTTCAAATTTCTGAGGACAGACGGACGTTGTTGCATTCAGAAAACGAATAATTATCGTGGTTCGAAATCACGCCAAGTTATTGGACAATTTCAAAGATCTGGCTAACCTATTAGACTGGCTTGTCACCTAGTGACTAAGGCTTGTTTTTGAATTCGAAGGATCGAATTAAAAAATCATTAGATTAGATAAAAGTCAGTACTTACAGGTTATTTGACAGGCTGAAGTGGTAGTGCTAGTTTTTAAATTCAAAGTGTATTTCGAAACTATTTAAAGTCGTTTTATGCCTACATATATGTATATGGTCGTTAGAATTCTACATCTGTACAGTCAGCATAACAGTTGCGTACTCTAAATTTCAACAAAATTTATTTTAGTTTGGTAGTATGTATTTTTAATTTGGTGGTATAGCCTTTTATTACATTCTGGTAGCCCTTTTTTTATTCTTTTGATTTTATTAATTGATTGATTTAATCTGGTGATATATTATTTATTTTATCTGGTGGTACGTGATTTGAATTTGGTGGTCTATTGATTTAATCTGGTGGTATATTATTTATTTTATGTGATGGTCTTTTTTTAATTTGGTAGACTTTTATTTTATTTTGGCTGTTAATTTCTTTTAATCTCGTGGTTTGTAGTCGTTATTGGGTGGTATAAGCTTTTTACTGCTATGGTCTATGGTTCTCATGCGTTTTTGATAAAAAGGCCACTTGGCCGTTCTTGGCTCCAGATGTAATAAATATACGCGGCTTTGTAGGCCGGCCTACAAAAGTCCGGCTTAAATGAATTACTCCAGACGACTTTTTTTTACAATACGGCCTCCGTCCCAGAGCTTACATTAAATCCAATACAGTCCTTTACTACCGCATATTTCATTACCAATGAATGAATATGAGTACATATGGTACAACTACCCTAAAAACTGAACTTGTTTATGGCAGCTCAGTGTTTTTCTAATGTAAGCAACAATCGTAAAAAGTCTTTATCTCTATGTTCTGTTTGAGACAGAATATAGAATATGTGGAACAGAGATAACAGTGGAGTGGAGTGAACTATAGATGGAGAACATAAATTATAATTCTAGAAGCAACTTTAAAAGAGATCATTTGTCATCATTATCCATTATTCATGGGGCTTCGGTGTGTCTGCAAATGAAACGTAATGATTCATAACTGTGCTGAACGAAACCCAAATCAAGTTCTCATAAAAAGAGTCCATTCACCATTTTCACAGGTTATGTACCTAGCTCTATCATTTGTGTAGGAACAAATGTGGACAATGAACTGAAAATAGAAATCATTTGCCAACAAAAAGACTCACCCTTCTGGATGAGACGAGCAAATAAAATGACAGCTATAATAATATAGTAGCTTCAACAGCCTAACAGTATTAAAGATAAATTAGCATCATTTATCAATCACGTAATTGCCGGATATCATATTATATCACACAATTTTATCATATAGAGTCGATATCAGTTATGAATAGGCGCTTGATTAAAATAGAAAAATGACCTTTCTTTGTACGCTTGAATGCTCCAGTATCAATGTATAGCAATGGAGTCACTGTTTTAGTTCCAGAAATAAACTTCCGTTGTGCCTCCTCCTCCTTTTTCAATCTCTTTGTTTCTTCCCTACTCAAAATTTTGGTTTGCTTAGAATTACTGTTTTGCAAAATACTGTTATTTTTAGCACTATTTTCTGGAGAGTTTAACGTAATAATGCTTGCTCGTGCGTTACTCGCCCTTCTACTTGTTGGACCATGGGCTACAGAAAATACGTCTTTCACATTGTGTTTCACAAAAATTTCTCCATCCTTTTTGAGTGGTGTTGCTGATGGGATCAAAGGAGCATCAGCAATAGCCACTTGATAAGAGCCTCGTTTTACTCTACGTGGTAGTTCACAATCCGCTGGCTGACACGAGTTCATTTTGATTTTTAAAATGAACAGAGAACAAGAACACTCTTTTTTAGATGGTAAAAAATAATTATTTTTAGATTCCTGCTTACTGAATCTATCCACTACACAGAACTACAACAATATGTAATGAAAATCAAGACAATGCATCGTTCGTGTAAAGCAATTTGTTTAATGTTTGAGTAGCTGTGGGAAATGCGTAACTGCAGCTCTCGTTGACACAATCATTGGAAGCAACAGAAACTACAAATATACTAATTGTAAAGAACTGTACTTCTTGCTTATATATAAAATCCATTTCAGCCACTTGAATACAAACTTGTGAAATATGATACGGGTGAGTAATGTACATACATATAAGTAGACATGGACACCGAGAAAAGAAAAGGTAGCTCTTGCGCATTCGAAAAGTACATATCACTCAATCTGGGTAATGTGGTTATTAAATATGTATCATGAAAAAGTGGCTTTTTAAAAACTATAGGCCTTGCGTGAATGCTGTTATATGTCCAATGCCCGTTCTAGTGTAACAAAACAAAACTCACGGGATACTATTTTACATGGAAATGAATACCTGTTCGAGAAACACACATTGATAACCATATATAAGTGCACGAAATTTTGTACTCTGCTTTAGTTTGATTACTACATACATAAACACATAGCTACACCTATAATTCCTCAATCGCAGTCGGTACCATACAGTGATTTTAAAGCAAACTTTTATACATACAGAAGCATATTAATATAAGACTTCCCCATACAATATTTGAGTATTAAATCGCACCTGACTTAACTTCATATTCATTTCATGTTGTCCATCTTCATAAAGATTTTTTTTTAAAGTTTTTGCTTAATAGTGTGTTAAGTTCTTATCTCTCACTCACTCTCATATTTTATCAACCCAGTTCACAATATACTACAATGCAATGAAAAAGTAAAAGGTATGCAATTGGTAAACTACAGCGATGAATATTATTATGATATGGTATTTTACATATGACCATTCTATTATAGCATTACCTTATCAAACCCTACAGACTTTTAAATATTAATAATAATACATGTTCATACTTTGTGCCTCAGTTTAAACTGAAAGTTAAATGACGTAAGCTGTTGGAAAACAAGGAATGTGCTATGAGAAGTTGAATGGATAAACAACTACTTATTGTGCCAAGTGCCAGCTTCGCTTGTGTATTAAAATGATACCCACTTTATATGTACCTAATATTAGTTTACATAACACAATGTAGTTTATCAATGATAACATACTCCAGTGGGACCTTGAACAGATACGGATAAGTACAAATTCCTTGAATGATATATGACGACAGACAAGAAAAATAATATGAGCATATGCAAAAGCCATGCTTAAAATAAGCATACTTATATACTTACAGCGTAGCTAGAAAAGTGAGCAATGAACTGTTTAGAAAAGTTGTAAATCTATAGTCTAACATAAAATACTGTTTTATGCATTTTCCCATATAAATTGTCACATATGAATAAGTTTAAGGGTGCTCGTGCGTAAAAGAGCAAGCGTCTTATGAAAGCATTCATTCAAATGTAAACACTTTTTTGTCTCGCCTAACTCCCCGTCTCCTGCCTGTTGTAACTAAACTACATGGGAAAACTCTTGTAAAATATTATATCACTCCCTTTTGTTAAATTATTTAAGAGCCCCGAAAACATTTCGCGTCACGAGTTACGAAACACACCAAACAGGAAGCAAAGTAGAAAGTTCCGTGTAGGAACAAGTCTTCTCAAAATGTATGTATGCGTAAGTGATTCTTTTGTTGCGTGTCCGTCTTCACAAGGGCAAAAGCTATGTATTTATGCATGTATGTATGTACTAAAATACTTTTTGACTTGCACCAACATCCTCCATAACATTCTTCTTTCACCCTGCTCATGGCTTATACTAAAGCCAGTGTGGTAGTAAAAACACAAAACCGGGCTATAAAGCTCGTCTTAAGGAAAGTATGTATCCTGAGTTCATGAGTATTTTATGACGATTGTATCTCTGAAAGGAATTCATTATTTTTTGACTTGATGTTGATGACTGAGTGACTGACTCTACAAGAGATCATTCTATTCAATCCTTGCATCGTTGCGTATGAATTCGACATCCAACAAAATGAAAAGCGCAATTTTTAGTGCGTTCTTTGTTTTGCTGGAGGGGTTTTATTTATAAATTCTCATTGAAAATGTAATGCATTCTATTCGTTAAGGATCGCATTCATTGAATATACGAAACTTTTTTATGTACATCGTACACCAGTTCATTAAAAACAACCCGTTTTTTCTTCTTAACAGTTGGCTACGAAAACCAATTTAAAGCATGTACAATGTGTGTACCACGTTTGCTAGAAAAGGGCGTGTTTGTACAATACCCTGTTATTTTCATTCTCATTCTGGAGAAAGTATTTTTCCTTGTTTTTTGAAGGTCGTAAATCTCAACACGAATGAAATGGCATTGTCGGTCGGTGACCAGGAAGATTTTTTGTTGACAAAACTACACACGTTAAACGCCGAGAAAGTTCAAAGTGTCCAAAACGACGGAGAGGGCAGACATGAATTATAATAATAGGGCGTCCTCTCTCCCAAAGAAGGAACAGAACCCCTATGAAATTTTGCTCTCACGATTAGCTAGAATCTGGTTGGGGAAGGGAGGAGAATCAATAGGACTCGAAATCGATAAGATGTTACAGTATACATTACTAAGCCCAAGCCAAACCAGGAAAGAAAATGTAAGAAAGGCTGACAAAGTAATACTTTCTCTCTTTGGAGAGGCATAAAGAAAGCTGGTGTGGCTGAATGTTAGCACAAGTTCATTCTTTTCCTATTCCCACTCACGTATAATGTTCGTATTTTACAGCAAAGTTTAATTCAACTCGACAACCACACGGACGGAGAAAAAAGAAAAGGGATGCGGATGGTTGAAAAAAATAGGAGTGGATAAAGATTATTCTTCTATTTTTTCTGTGGTCAGATGCATGAAGAGAAGTAAAAGTTTTAAAGAAATAATGTAAGAGTAACAGTCAAGACCCATGGACATCAGCAGTCTCGAGAAAAACATTATTTTTATGCGGTTCAAGTGTATTCTATCTCCAACTAAGCTGTTCCTGTTGTTCAGACACGCGACACAAAAGTGGATTAGATGAAAGGAAATTGGTTTTCTTTCTTGCGCTTGGAGAAAACGGAAATGTCTATTTTTATGGTGACCGGGAGCACTTGTTGTGAATGAAATGTACAAAATGCGAATGTCACAGAAAGATGACAAGCGACAATTTCAAACCACCGGGTTGTGACACCATACCGTGCCAGGGGATCATGGCAGGATTACGTGGATATAGAATAAAATACATATTCACATGCAATCGCTTTGACAAAGACATGTGACAAGTATCATACTGTGGAGCGTCTGACGGCGTTGGTCATCGTGGTAAAAAACAATACTTTTTATTTTTATATGTTTGGGAAATCGATCAGCAAAATCGGGTTGACATCAGGGCAAACTTTGAAATATGAAATCCAAAGTGCATTCACCCACCCCAATGCAATGTTTCGTCTACAACAATTAAATACATCGACTGCTTTTTTTTACGCCATAGTATTTAATTGGATATACATATTAATAAATGATATTGGGTAGGTGAATTAGTGTTGCGGTCAACCTTTGAGTAATAATGTAAAATAAGATTGTGGTTGCCAACAGCTTTAATGCGCTACTTGAATGATGAAGGCTGTTAAATCATTTACGTTAAGCAGAGTATTTGCTGTTGTGAAAATGAGCAACTGTATATATAGCTGACTGTAATTTGATTTATGTTCTGTGTGTGGTCTTTTAATTGGATATTAGATGCTTAAGCTTATTAGCAATATAAATATAGGTACAGAATCAAGACCAAGCACAAAATTTGTATAAAAGAAACAGAATTTTTCAAGCATACTGAACAATGTCACTAGTTATATTCACAGCATAGCATTTGATAACATTGATCCATTATATCCCATACAATCTGCATTCACAATCTACAACGGTATAGAAATTTATATTGCTCCAACTATTAAAAGGTGCAAGTAGTACCAAGTACCACTAGCAAAATTCCATTGTTAAGCCCTATGTCAGCAACCACATCATTTCATTCTCATGCCTTGATAACATCATACTACTATACTATATTATATTCGTCAACAAAGGCTATTTAAAGCTATTCGAGTTTTGTTATATGCATAAAGTGTAAAACGTATGTATAACATATCGGATCTTACCATGAATATCCACAATCTGAGCCATTATTCTTGTGTCCCCGGAAAATGTGTTTTTCACGCAATAAATAATCCAATAATTTTCCCGACCTCCCGCCTGTTGAATAGCTTAATATATTGTTTCGCCTTCCTCCTCTGATTCACTTGTTACTCCGCCTTTCAAACAGAAATACCACTGATGGGTTGTAACAGATACTACTGTTATGGCACTTCCCCTTGTTGTGTTAAGTCGATGTACATAAAATGCAAATGTGGGATTTTACACGAAGCTAGATTAATCTCCTTAAAAAACCCTACAACTATATAGAGTATTATGCAGTTCAACGTTCACTTGATTTCCTTTCTCTTGGTTTTTGCATCCAAACCAAAATTCCCCTTTTCTTCACCTCCAACGCTAAAACTTTCACTCAAGTTGATTTGATAGTGCTATAAGCCTTCCTTCCGGTATCTCAACTTTCCTCTCGCAAAGGGCTGTCACTCATTCAAAAGTTTCTGTCATGTTATTATGGTTAGTAGACAATCCTGGCTCTGTTTGTTGCAGTTAGCTTTCCATCACAAGTCAAATTCACACTTTCAACAACAGGGAATACTCTCAACGCGTCAAGAATTGTAAAAGAGATGCTAATAGAGTTAGCTTCTGGCAGTGATTGTTATTGACTGATATGAAACATTTTATTTTTCGCCTATTCACACTTTCATCACGTCCGGAACCTTATCACGGAATTGCTTTACATGTGCGCCTATGATATTCAACTTGTGTGCATTATGTAAAAAAAAATTACTCAGAGCCACCGTCAACGGCAGCGCAGCTTTTCACATCAAAGGTGTTGACTTTTTTCCTTCTTCTCACCTCACCTCGGTTTTGGAAGAAATGCGGAAACCACGTCACGCAGCTCAGTGTTGACAAGGGATTGATGTCTCTGTTATCGTATTTTAACCTTCTGAGCTTCACCAACTTTGCTCAGTCAGACTTTTTGAAGAGATTTGTATCTGAAAAGTTGAGATAAGAAACAAGATGAAATTTGATATTAGTTATATAAATATGCATAATATAAGCATGTACTTCTTTTCATGAAGTAAATATAATCATTTGTGCCATGTTAATGTTACTAAACAGGAAGGTACGTTAAAATTTAGAGAATATTATTATTATGAATGGCCACTGAAAAATACTTGAGTTTGTTACGGTACTTGCGGAAAATGAAGTAATAATGTGTGCTCGTACCATCAAGCCAGCAACAGTTTCTGAAGTGTTGTGTCGTGCCAAATGAGTTTGTGATGTGGTATGATGTAATTATGCTTATAATAAGAAGCGTTGGACACCATGCACTCCTTAAAACTAAGCGTTATAGATGCTTATTTGTAAAGAGTTTTGGTAGAACAAGTAGGCTGTGACTGGAAGACTGTGTTTAAAAGCAACTCGAGAGCTCTCCTTAAACCAACAAAGTATTTGCCCAACTCTTGGAGATGTAGTATAGTAAGAGAAGTGGTTATAATCCCCTACGTGTGACTATGACTGTGTGAGATCATACATCCAGATCCAGCCAGAAGTCTTGATATTAACAGATGCTGTTTGTACAGATACAGAATAAAAAATTAAATAAAAATAATGGTGATCATTATTGCTTCGAAATGTTTTGCCTTTCAGTACAAACCAAACCAAGCCCTATTCTATTTCTACTTCAACACAACACTCACATTTTAAGTTATAATCACGTCACATCATCACATGAAAATGCATGAAAAGATTTTTCAAGTTTGTGTGGCTGTGCTATAAAATTGTAAAAATTATGCATAAAACGTGATAACGATGGAAAATGTGGTCTGGCCTGGGTGTCTTTTTTGTACTAAACGTTGTTAAATGGCCTGGAAAACTTTTTTAACAAAAAATTGAATTGTACAAAAATTAGCTATGCTTAGAAGTTAGTCTAAACCAAAGTACTTTTTTATTACGACGAAGATGGCACGTTGGTGTGAGATCATGCTATGTATTTCTATTCATTCTTATTGTACGAGTTCCTTATGGGAACATGTTATTCAAGCGAAGGACACAGCATGGGTTATTGAAATGACATAACTTTTCTTTCAGAGGACAACATCCTAAAACGACTGGCTTAACAAAAACAACCATAGTTGCAGTAATGTAATCTTTCTTTTTAAATCTATGTGAAAGGCTATTTTTTGTCCCCAATCTGTAAATGAATGCTAAACCGTCTACGACAATTTTAATAGAAATTTTATGTATCAACATTGTACACGAGCACAAGGTTAAAAGAAGTAAAAGATCCAAGCATAATACATGACAGCACAGCGACACCAGTTATGGACATGCATGAGAACATTGCAGTTTAGCATTCTATATTCTGTATTCTATGCATTTTACATTGTAATACAATACAAGAAGAAGGAATGTGAGCTATTAATTTATTCTCAGGCTGCAGATGAAATCTTAAACAGAAACGTACATGAAGATGATGCCTATAAATCAACAACAATAAACAAATGTGAACAAGAACATTCGATTCTCTACATCTGCAACACCAGTGAAAATATACAAGAACTGCAAATTGGTTCGTGAGTTTTTATCGCTTGTTTGGTAAGGAATATGTGATGGCGAAAAACAAGGGGAATGTGTTCATAAGTAGAAGTAGAGCTGGTTGGGTACGTAACAGCATACAACCACGACCAAATTGTATACAGGTACACATGTGAGTAGCAATGAATCAGTTGTGCATGTGGGTTATACACATGTGGTTCTGTAATACGATATGCTGAATGAATATGACATTAAATTGGCCATTTAAACTTCTGAAAAGCGATAAAAATAAGTTGACGTGCCTTGCAGATTTTTATGCAGATATGGATTCTTTTAAAGCAGAAACAAACTCATTAAATAAAAAATATTTTTAAAAATGTATGCAGAGGTATAGCTATTTATTGAGAAAAATGGGTTACGCAACGCAGGTTAGGTGTAGCTAGTTCCATAAAATTGTGCGTGTATATTTTTCAATACAATGTGTAGAACTTGCTAGATACAAAAACCAAATCTTGATAAATCTCTATATTCCTTTACCTTTTAAATTAGCAAAATTGTGATAATTTATCGGTCAATTCAGCACAACTGTAAAAAAAATGTCCCTACAAATGACGAAATGATCGATCGATTTGAGTTCTAAACCTCAACTTATTGCACTTGCAATTGCCAGTATAATATAGTCTCGTCCAAAAGAGCTACAACCTGCATTCCACTAAAACACTTGCACTTCCTTTCACATGTGCCATGCCCCTACAAAAAAGTATTTGTTAGGGTAAGAATGTGTGTAAGAAACCGCAGAAAAAGATGTTAGATAAGAATAACAAAGTTCCTTCCTTTGATCGACGAGGATTACAGAAGAATGATAGCAAAACAGACGCCGACTATTACCCCTACTTGTATGTTATGCTCATAAAGACAATCTTTTATGTGTGTGCATTATATTTTGTTAGTTCAAGTCAAGGAGGACAAGCTTTATTCCCTTTACTCAATAGAAATCTAATCAGGATCATGGATGCATACCTACATACATCCGCAGAAAAAACACTATAAAGCACAATATAATGCTGAATTGTTGCTAGTCGCTCTCACATGTGTGTGTGCACAAAAAAAACGCCAACACTCGAGGGCAAATACATAATATTAGGAATTCTGTAGTTCATTGTGAGCCGACTATTCACAGATGTGCACTTTTTTGCTTGGTCCTGTTTCTCTATGAAAACTACAAGTGAAGAAGTTCATAATGTATGTTAGGTTAAGTCAAAAAAGAACTTGCCAGGAGGAGTGGTTGGTGAATAGAGTGAGTTTGCTCTTGGAGTGTGGCTGTGGCAGATGGATAAAAGGAAAGGGATATTATTATTGTACTTCACTTATTCTTGTTGGTCTTTTTCCTTTTATTTAAGATGTCAGTTACGTAATGCTCTCTCTCTCTTGAATGCACACTTTACTTACCCCCACGATCCAAACTAAACTGTATGGACTTCCAAGATCAGAGTACCAGCAGCAAAAGTTTGCATGGCATGTGTGAAGCCCACATAGTAGCCATAATCCATTTTTGCCTTTTCATCTTGCTGTGCTGCATCATAATTCTCCTCTGATCTAAAGTCAATAGGTTGCTGATGGTGGACTTGAGTGAATATGAATACTATATATATATATATGTGCTTTTTAATGCGGCACCGTGATGTGGATGTGGAAGATGTGCCTAGCTGCTTGTTTCTGTTTTCAAATAGAAGAGAAAAGATGATAACGATGTGAAGTATTATTATGACTCCAATAGAAACAACATAGCTTCATGTCCGCCGGATCAGATCAGAAAGGATGATGATGATGATGATGGTATTTGATGACGGTGAATGTGGTGTGGGGTATTGATGATGGTTTTCATTCGCCCGTTCTTTGGCTTGCCACTGGCACGATGAGCAACATGATGCTGATCATGGGGATGGTGATGATGATGAACATAATAACATAATGTGATGTCTATACTCTTTTCTCTGACTGGCGAAGCGTTACCATTTAATATTTCCTTTCTTCAAGTTTTCTTTACAGGAGAATGAAGTGATGGAATGTTTCACATGACCACCAACCACAACTTCAACAATATAATATTGCAGCCATTCACCGGTCACTATTGCCATTACGTGATCAACAGATCATCGCTGAATATAATAGACAGTTCGGTACCAGGTATGTTGTATGTGGGCATCAAGTGCAAAAGATCAAAAGAATAAAAAATGTATTTGGTATATGGCACACATTCGTTTTCAAATGTTTTCACGATAATGGATAGAACTGAATCTGATGAAGTAGTACAAATGCACATCTGGACTTTTTAAGGATGAAAAGGTAACTTTAAAAACTCTTTTTAGATGCTGTCGTATGATCATATAAATTTTACGCTCTCTCCAATTTCATTTGCAACTTTTACGTCTCTGTTACCAGTTTCACTGCTCCTATGGGCTTCACAGACTTTTCTTTATTTCTTTCTATACACATTTGATGATGATGAGGGTATTCGACAATTTTGTCACTTTTATTTGTAGTGATCAAAATACTTTTTTTGTACCCGTCCCTTGTCTGTAAAATGAATCTTTAAAATGTCATTTTCTATCTTTTTTACTCAAACAAGCATAAAAACAGATTGGAGACTTATAAAGTGGAAGAATCAGTTTCAAAACGTCTTATTTTCCGGTAGGTTGAATTAGATCTTCTTATTGAAAAAGAACTCTGTAGCTGTGCTGTTACATAATGTTGTGTGCCTATTTTGGAATGGAACTCAAGAGAAAAGGGTTTTTCTGATAATTTTTTACCCTAGCTATATTATGTGTTGAAGCGAGTACAAGAGGACACGGCTCCCGTCTTTCACTCTTTCTCGGATGTGACTGAAGGAAAGAAGCAGTCTTGCATCGCTCTTTATATTGAACAAGAGGGGTCTTCTCTGATGTTAATGCAGTTTTCGTCGATCAGCAAAAATACCCGAAACGAGAGCAAAGAGAGAGAGCAACCAGCAAAAGGAGAGGAGAACAAGGTGCATTTATTGGCATTGGTGATAGACCGAAAGGAATAACGTTGTGTGTACAAAAGTACATACATGCATGTAACTTCCGTTTTCCCATATTTGTAGAGATACATGTATAAAACATCTTTTTATATGCTACTTTCCCTTTCCTGGCCAAAATTTACTTAGCTTTGATGTATCTACCACCTTGCATTCTACATGGTGCAGCAAATCCCTATTGGCTGAAACATTTTCAGATTTTTTTTTCGCCAGAATATTCGACATTCTTGAGAAAAAGCTCTGGTCATCATTATGAGGAGTGCACTCTTCTGTTTTCGTGTTCCTCGCATGACATGAATGACTGCGGCTTCTTCAATCGCTAAGAGTTGAAGGATGTATGTTATGTAGGAGGCGAGAATAAAACTTGTTCCGTGACGGTTGGCAAACCAGCAAAAACCACATCTATCACAATGCATACAGATGATTGTCGCCAAGATAAGCATGTATCATCAAGTAGCATCATTTCCCTCTCATTCTCAGTCAGTACTCATCTCATCTATCCTCAGCTCAGCTCTCTTTCCCTTTCTCTGGAGAAAGATGAAGCACATCATATTACTCGAAAAGGCAAGATATGATATTTGGTTTGCCTTGTCTTGTACGTATGTATGTATGTCCTTACGTGGTCACAAAACAAGGCAGAATACAAGGAAAGGGAGGTGATGGAAAATATGGTGTACATGTACACAATCCTGAGAGTGCTGCTGGAAAAAAGAAAAACCTGCTTGTCCTTTCACATTTCTCCACACAAAATTTGATACCTACATCCATATAACAAGTTGTAATGTTGATCCTTTTGTACATAGCACAGAGATTCACTCGGCTGTTTAATCGGTAGTTCTCGGTTCCTCCTCTCATCTTTCCTTGTCTGTGCTTCCAATAATTCCTTACTTTTTATTCATCTGTGTGTAAAGTTTAATATTGTAACGTTCGTACGTTCGTAGGCATCTTCATCAGCATCATTTGATGCTATTTGTTCTTATCTAAGGATACTTTCTTTTCCCTGGATGCATAAATATGTCTTCATTTCCTCTGAGGGTAGAACACCAATGTGTCTCTTGCCTTCTTGGTACCATTTAGTATATGAATATTCTGAATGTAATAAAATGTGCAGTTCTTTCGGGCTTATGGTATGGTTCCAACTTTTTCACAGCCACAGTAAACATTTCAAAGATTCCAGTAATAGCAATCACAACCAAGCTTGCATATGCGGTTTCTTTTTTCCTGGGATTTTCATTGTGATGATTATGATTACCAACCGGCTCCACATTCCCACGTCTTGCTACAGTCGTGTTTCTTTTCTAGATGCTACTTTTACTATTGAACGCTAAACAAAGTTACATTGGTCCGTTCGTACCCTTGTTCTAAAATGCAACACATGGTGCATAAGCGTTAGTTCATGCCAATGTTTAGAAGAGGAATTGCTCTGGAAATGAGCCATATTCCACTCACAGAAAAAGCGGGGAAAGTATATACAAGCTTTCTAGAATTCTACATTAAATTTTTGTCGGTTCCAAGCCATTTTTTTGTTTTCTTTTGCACTTTTCTCAATACAGTGAGCAAGATAAATGTTATACTGAACGACTGCTTACCAACATGTCAAACCAGTTGAGCAATGAATAGTGGCATGGACCTGGGGTTAGCAAAGATAGATGTATTGTTAGGATGAAAAGAAGGAATGGAAGATGAGAGGCTTGGAAAAAAGAGACAAGAGGTTTTACAAGCAACACGTCCAAAGTGAGTTGGGAAACCATAAATCAATTATTAAATTGACTCATGTAATGTCATTATACGATATTGAAGGATGCTCTTGTTCCATCATGTCATATAAGCGTTCTTCCTCATCATCCATCCACAACATTATGCTGTTGCCATTGCCTAAAAGCAGTGGTAAAAAAACATACAAAAAAGGAAACACAAGTAGATAGAGCGGAATGAACCCATTTGACTTTGAAAAAAGGTGGTGGCTCGAGGAGAATGTAGCAACATATAATACAACATCCAGTTCCAGCAGTATGGAATATAAAAAGGGAAAGGCAAAAAATTGGGCAGAGAATCGAATAAAGCAAATGGAGGGGAGAGGTTGGGATGCTGGTTGGAGATGGAGGAGCAAACAAGTTTCTCATCTGAATGAGAAGTTCACTCTCTCTAAGGACTTTCCTTACTGTTCAATTTCATGAATAAGAAGTAGCGCGTTTAAGATTGAAGATTGTACATTCATCATTTATGTACTGACATAATCTTGATTATTTAGATTGCTTAAGTACTTGAAGCCACTAAATATGAGGGGAAGTGGATTGTTGGTATTATTTTATGTTGGTTATGTCCAATATTATTAGTTTTTATGGAATCATATGAATAATTTAATGCAGAATAAGACGTGTAGGAGGAAACTCAAATGTACATGCATATATAGTTCCTTTTGTAGCAAAAGAATAATGGCAAATGGTGAATGGAAATGTTTAATAAAAGTGAAATGAAAGAGCATATATACACACCACCTCCCACACGAAAAAGCATTTAGTTTCATGTACGCACCAAAAAAACATCAAGCAAACAAACATGATGAAAAATTTAGCGTTGTTAATCAATGCAGCATATAGTGTCCGTACTCCGTACTCGTTCAAATTGAAGAGTTTTGTAGATTGAATGAGAGGATGGATACAAGGTCGGAAAAGGAAATGATGGGACATGAGAATAATACAATTATTTTTTCCACATCATGATCAAATTCAATTTTTCATGAGGTTGGGGAGCAGCGACATCATTATTAGATTTGAATATGACTTTGAGCATAATTGCAAAATGAATCTTATTTTCCAACTTTTCAAGGACATTTTATATTCTCAGCATTGATGACATTGAGATTGACTTTGCAAACAATATCATTCAAAGCAGAGCAGAGTATCAAATTGTTTGAAACTGACGAAAAAACAAAGTCATATTACTTTATTTCCTGTAAATATACAAAACCTTATTGCAATTCAATCTCCTATCCTATTCATCCATTTCAATGAGAATGAGAATAAAAATTCAATTTCCTTGTGCTTAATTTCACTCAATTTTTGCTACTAGAATGCAAATGGTGAGCACTCAACAGCGGATGATGACGATGAATAGTAATAGATTTTATTATGGAAACTCCTGGCAATTCAATTCATTCATCCGGTGTTTACTGCAGGGATGAATGCCACCGTAGATTCCAATTCTTATGAAACTCCTGAAACTAGTCGGACTAGCATCCGGTCGACTGGAATATAGCAAAGGTGTGCAGCAGACTCAACTAGCCCCAAGACACATATTTTGTGTCATGCAAGCAAACAGAAACACAGTCATTTGGTTTCCCTACAAGTTATATCATCCTTTCATCAAAGTTGTTCTCGGTCAATTTAATCATGATTTTTTACCTTCCCATATCATTTCATCAGATCGACATATCTAGATTTGCAGTCATTGCCAATAAACAGACTACTTTCAGTCAACTATACCATTGCAAAAGATGGACATGGCACGAAGAGATGGAAAAATATATCTGGTAATTTGCATTTAAGGCAATACGCTTATAGTACTTTATATTATCCTCTTGGTTTGCTATAATATGGCACACATAAACTGCTTCGCTGTTGCTTAAGTACTAACAACATCATAGCATCATACCGCCCTAGGAAAGATGTTCATGGAAATTTTGTGTAGCAACAGCCCCGTACACATGTATGTGTATACGAAAAGCATGATGGCAAAAGTGGCAAGGTGAAGGTTAAATGAGCAATTTCAGCAAAACTTTCTGTGTTCAAAGCAAAGCATACCGAAAAGGTTGTTTGTTGATGGTACCCTATGGCCTACTTAAGTTTATCTTTGTAAGCGTCTCTGCAAATCTAAAAATAGTAATGATCTCACACACGTGCTTTGTTTTTACTTGCACTCTCTTTTTCTTACTTCTTATTGGGATATATGGGTGGGATTGATGTAGTAATCATCCAAAAGGTAGTAAATGATGGAGCGAAAAACATTTTATTATAGAAAAGGATGAAATTGAGCGTAAACATTTTTTTTGTGTGCACAAAGATTTTTATTGATGTGTTAACTAAATTGTTGATGCGGGAAGATGGTCTCACTCAAGCAATACTACTCGGAGAAAATTATGGTTCCCATTAAGCAAAGACTATTGGCAAACGATTTGAGCTTAGAATCAGTGGGGAATCATAAAGTTTGAATGTGAGGACAGGGATGTGATACTATAAGAATAAATTTACCTTCGTAATATTTATATTGCCTAAAAGATCTTTCAGAGCATCCCTATGTGTTTTGTTGTACTGACATTAATTCTTGTAAGCAAATCTTTTAAGTTTACCGAGTTTAATTAGAAAATATTTCTTCTAAATCACAACGAATTGCAACGGCAATTTATGAGGAATGTTTTTGGTTGCTGTAAGGCCATTATATGCTTGAGACTCTTTCCCAGAAGGACTCTTGAAACCACTTAAAACTCTTTAATTAAAGTAATTTCAATGCTTCATTAAATTAATTTGATACCACTCCTACACCAACCATTATCGTATGATAAAATGAGAATAGCAGGAACAGCAAAAGACAATGGGATGGAAAGGAGCACATGTTAAAATAGATGAGTCTTTCTTGGAGGGCTCCAGGGAAAATACTTGTGTACGCATACATATATGCTACCCGCCCTAACTCTTCTTAATTTCATGCATATTGAATGCAGCTTTGATATAAAAGTGCATAATATTCATTCATTACATTCCACTTTCACATTCCAAAACCGTGTTTGATGATGCTCTTTCTTCTCACCAACCAAACAACATGGGTTTCTTCCACAGACCGTGAAATGTTCATATCTTCTTTGAGTCTAAGCTTAATTAAACTTGCATGAAATGAAAGTCTTGAACTCAAACTCTTGGAAATGAGACAACCACGTATATGTATTTGCTATACTGCGGCAACCTTCGTTAATGAGAAACGACTTTTCTGATAGATCATTCTGTTACGCATTGTGGCATTTTGTTCTCATAGGATTAAGATTTTGACATCAGACCATGAGAGGGCTATAAATTCAGGTATATGGTGTTTGGAAAGACTTTCATTTACTTTGAACTTTGAAGCACCAACAAGAAAAGCCACTACTACTGATATCATGTCTCATGTTTGTGAAAACCTCTTGCTTTAATATGCTAGTAGCATTTTTCTTTCTTAAAGTTCAAAGGTATGGCCAGGAATGGAACGCTGACGTCATCAATTTATAAAGTATATGATTAAAACGGCTGAACTCAGCATGCTCACAATCATGCATCATTCGAAGAGATGTCATTGTCTTACGTTTGTAATACTTATGTATATCAAGTGAAATTCATTTCCGATTTTCAAAACGAGCCAGACAAGTGACAAGCTATAGGTCTTCGCTAAAATGCAACATAGTATAGTCTGTCTGTACTACCATGACCATGATGGTAACTGACGTTTGTCTAACTCAACTTCATTCACGTCAATCACAATCTTCTTCTGGGAACAGAAGACTTAAACGAAAGAAAACTTAACGAGACTTAAATGGTTGAACTCTGATGAAAGATGGATTGAAATGGACTTTGAAAGGTTGCGACTGCGTATTGAAAAGGATAAAAGTTAAAGGAATGTTCGGTCGGATATAAGTGGAAAAGAGCAGTGGACAAACTAGATTTCATTTCATTGATTATCGGCACATGCTACTCACCAAATTTCGAATTAAAACAAACAGGTACAGGTAATTGTCTCATCTTTGCGTGTCAGTGAGACTGACAATGAGAATGCGTCACTTTGAAAGAAATTCTACTTAATGCAGTTATGATACAAAATAGCTAGCTGGTTCTTCATGCAATCGCATTAACCACCATCGATATTTGATGAGCGTTCTGGCTATAAAAGCTGAGCCTGCAACTTGATTTACCACTTTACACGCTTCACCACATGATAAATCTTAATAATTATAGTCAATTTACTGCGAGATTAAAGATCATTTTGAAAGACAAGATAACTATTTAGCTGTCCCACAGTGACAGAAAAATCATGCCGTGACACACCACACGATGCTCAAAAAGTTGTAAATGTAATGGCATAAAGAGGTAGAGAAGAACTCTCGTGTTCCTTATTCAGGTTCATTTTTTAACGAAATGGTTGCATTAGGTATGTAAGAGATTTAATGACTCAATTTAAAAAGTAAAACTGATCTCAATTTCGTTTTCATTTACGTGCCGCCACTATTCGCGTCCGCATGCAAGTCGTAACCGTAATCCGTGATAGTAGTCTATGAGAAAATATTGATAAGTGCATTTTGATCAAAGTTATTCTTATTATTTTGTTTTGTGACTGTGACACTTTTCTATCTTATCAAAATAAATCCATTATACTTTCTAAGTTTGACTATATTTTTAAACATGCATATAAAAAGAACAGTTTTATATGGCGTCCTTTTTGGTTTATTATGCACGACCGAAAATGTCACCTCCATCATATTAACTACAACATTGCTGACTGGCTTTATGGGAGGATTTCTCATTGGAAGGATGTCACTTGTAAGAAAGTTTTTTACAAAGCATTTTTAAACCTCCTCTGTCACCATACAATACACCTGATTATCATCATAAATCATAAATTATGGCAGGTTTTAAGATTTTAAATGCATATTTTATTTTGATTAAATTGTTACAGGCAAGTTTCCTCAGTCTGCTAGCAGGTTAGTACTCTCATAAAGTTAGTATTACAACTGCACTAATTGTATATAATTATTTTATAATGTTAGATGCATATTTTATAATATACATGGAAGTGTGAAAAAGTTCAACCTAAAAATATTTTACTTAATAGCAAATGGGACATCATTACCGACACTACCTACTATCAATTTAATACCACAGGAACTACTAGCATTAATCCCAAGAGAAGAGGTAGTTGCTAGTACCATGCCTCCGACAACTACTACTAGTCGAGCTCCAGTGTACCCACAAGCCGATTCGTCATCAGTTATAACGCTCAAAATCAAGCCACAGCAGCAGCCGAAGCCGTTTACAATTACCCCTATAAATGTCCCTGTCTCGCTGGATAACAAAATTAGAGATCGATTTATAAAACAGTTGGCACTTATGGATCCTTTGAATTGTCTTCCCAAACTCTTTTGCGAAGTTAGCTCGGATCCTTATGGGGCTGCATCATCGTAGGCTGAAAACTTTAAATGCAATTTTAAACGTTTGTTTTTCATAGT
Organism: Orchesella flavescens; assembly: GCA_964034955.1. Classification (NCBI taxonomy): domain Eukaryota; kingdom Metazoa; phylum Arthropoda; class Collembola; order Entomobryomorpha; family Orchesellidae; genus Orchesella; species Orchesella flavescens. The sequence goes on from OZ035957.1 coordinate 12,046,229, forward strand.
TTGTAGATCATAACCCTTTTTTTGTCATGTCCTAGGATTCCACACGGCACCATCACCGCTGTACGACCGGCAGAAGAATTGGCGATAACAAAGGAGGAACTTGTGGCATATGAAAATCATCTTATAATGGAAAAAACTACAACTACGACAACTACCCAGAAGCCTGTCGAGGCTACCGATACTAATGACGATGTGGATGAGCAAAATGATAGCGGATCTAATGAAAGCAATCATTCTTATTCTGAAGAGGAATCAGATGAAGAGGATGACTCATTCGAACGTTACAAAAAGGAACAAGAATATAAGTTGGAAATGCAAGCTTATGAGGAAATGTTAGATGAAATTGAAGACCCGGGCACTTACCTTTACATTCTTCGAGACAAGAAACATCGCAAGAAACAAAGGCAACAGTACAAGACGCAGCAATACATGATGTCTGAAAATCGTGTTAGGAAGGATTCCATGCTTGATAAAATTGCAAAAGCCAACATTGACCCACCTTTGATACTCAATAGACGAATGGGTGACGATCCACCTCCACCACCTTTAGATTATATGTACCCAATGATGCCCACAACTGAGCCACCCATGAATGATATGTTTGATGACGACCCATTTTTTGATGATTTTGGCAGTAAATCCAGAAGACTGTCAAGAGGCTTAAAAGGTAAAAGTGGTAAAGAGTCCCGGCGTAGTAGCAGAACCGATCAGAATGCCAAAATTAATGGAAAAATAAAGGTATTTAAACCAATTTAATGTAAATTCATTTTTAGCAAGCAGGTTCGTAATCGTTATTGAAATTAATGTGTACAGGAGGAGGATCTAATGAAGAAATTTAGGGTGGCATTCATTGTAGCTGAAAAATATCGAAGCCCAAATGTCTGTGCAGTTGCATTTCCAACATGTCCGTATCAGACTAAAACAATAATGTCTGTGGTGAATAGACTAGAAAGTGGTCTACTTCCATTTGGCAAAACATCCAAACCAAAAGAACAGAAGCAAAATAAATTGGACAACATTGACCACTTCCGTAATACACTCCTTGCAATAGAAAGTCTCAACAAGGCCACCCTTCGATCTCAGTTCCGGGGTGAACCATTAAACATTGATAAAATGACGGAAGATGCTGCGAGCCCTACAACGCAATTAGAGTCCAATACCAGTCAGCAAATTGTTAATGAATTCCAGCAAGTAGTTACTAAAATTGGAAGTGCACCGTTGAAGGAGAAAAAGCACAAGAAGAAACCAAACTCAAATGATCGTAGAAAGTATGATGTGGTCCATTACTACAAGATGGCTTTGTTTGGATTGAAGCCTAAACAAAGAATAAAAACGGATAAAGCAAGTCGTAAAAAGTTTGAAAGTGTCAGAAATCAAGACGATGAAGCTCTTGTTCGAAAGAATAAATGGGAACGAGTTCCAAGTTTTAACCAGACATATAAAGATATGTTTCAATCAACTACGCCCAAACCACGACGAAGAATACGCCCAATGCCTACGGTTGTTTCAAAAATATTTGAGAAATCATTGACTAAGCCTTCAACAACGAAAAAGCCTGTAAAGGAATTCAAAATTGAGGGTGAAGATGATGAAGAAGATGCTAAGGAAAGTGAAGAAGCTATAGACGCACTGATTTCTCAAGGAAAATCAAGCAGATCTCCAATTTTATAAACTTACGAGTAAAATAACACGTGTATAAATAATAACTATAATATTATAAAGTATTTATTTCTTCTTAAACGCAAAACTAACTTGAAATATAAAGAGAATGGAGTCTATCGATCAATCTTCATCATCATTTAAAGACATTTTCTTCATTTTCTTAGATATTGCAGGCCCATCCTCCTCATCTATTTTGAAATCCTGTTGCCAAATAAATTCTGACTTGTAAGCAGGTCCTAAATTGCAACTCTTCACACAAGTATACACAGCCAGAGTTCCCCAGTCTATCACTTCATTTCCAAGATCATTTAACAGTTGAGGCATCACTTGAAACTCAAAAACTCTAGGGCCTTTACAATATGGACAAGGAGGAACGTCAGCTTTCTCGATTACTTTTTCGTTTGAAACCCAAAGAGGTTCTCCGCCTCGATCATAACGAAGGACTTGCTCAGGTTGATAGGCAATGCGCTTCTTGAATTTATTGAATGCCTTATCAGACTTGTAAGAGGATGCTTCTAGCATATCTTTGGAAACTTCTGAATCATCTGAAATTACACAGGAAAAAAACAAATTCATAAAAATGTCCCTAAACAATCATTATAAATATTTTTTGTTTTATTAGTTTCATACTTAGGGACCCTGCTTTTCCATCCGCAACAAGTTTTTTGTACTCCTCTAACTGCGACTTTTCGTCAATTTTTTTCTTGGCACTGCCTTTAGGAATTACTTCTGTGTCCATTACTAATTCGTATTCTTGAAATCCTATCAGCTCATTGTGCATTCCCCCTTTGAAATCTGTTAAGCCAAAACAAACAGATTACAGATTAAATCCATTGGCTCATTTATAATAATGGATAGGATACCACACAATAAGAACAACTGAAATACAGTAATTTACCTGGGTTTGTACACTCCTTCTTATGAAACATTTTCCAGTCAAACTGCTGATGATCCTTGGAACAATAGCTAACCTTCTTACAAGCGCTGCACTTCATCCCCCCTTGACATCCACACATTCTACAAAGCGTCACACCAAACTTTTCCGGCGTCACCCCCACCAACTCCTTATTTTCTGAACTAGGTGGATCCTTGGAGTAAAAGTCATTTTCACGTTGTAACTGACACCGGAAAACCAGCAAATTTTTATTCGAATTCCTCTCCACACAACATCTCTTCCGAGAGCACATGAAGACAAAAATCGTCCGATGAAATGTTTCCGCTTCATCCAATGGAGCATAAACTTGCATTAAAAACTGTGTTGGCAAATCGCAAGATTTGCATTTCATATCCGCTGTCGACGGCAAATCCTTTAGGTTTAACCAGGAAGGTTGACCTCCAACTTTGGAGACAAAGAATGCACTGCTCAGCCTCCAGTAGTCGGTCTCCTCTTCAATAAAACCTAGCTCAACAGGCTTCTCCGCCGGAAGAGCTTCAGATGATGATGACCCCTTTGATTTCGGCATTCTAAGCCCAGAGTTCAGTTCTGTGACAGAAAGGATATCCTAAAACGCACATAATATGACACATATCCATTTAGATTTTCAAATATAAAAATTACGAAAAAAAAACATTGACAAGTCACAGAAAGTTAGAAGTGAGTTTGAGCTTGTAAAACGTACAAATTACCTTAATATTGGAATTGTCTCCCAACAAAGTTCAATACGAATGGAATTTTCGTTAATGAGAAAATTAAGTTGTCAATTAATGTAATTGACGAAACCAAAATTTGTTGAAAAGATCCTTAAATGGTTTTAAGGATCAAGAGCAGATACACGTCTTATTCCTTCCTTTAGCTCAAAACATTGACCATGTGCTTTTATACAAATGCACCACATTCTGGGGTATTGAGATTTCTGTATTGAGTTACCGGGATGAAAACATTTTATGCATAATTCCAGATCCAATATTAATTTCGGTTGTAGCAAATATATTTTACATTGGTATTAGGTGGGAATCGATACATTTGACAAAGTTTAATGATGATTAATGATAAAACTTAGTTATCTGCATTTGAAGCAGAGTTTCAGCTCAACTAATCCTGAAACGTGAATTAAGAAACGCATTTGAACTTCAAAAATAGAAAATGACGCGATTGTTTACGTTAAGGAATCTAGTCAGTGACATTGTGTTAAAGAGACCTCATGCTCATCATTTGCAGAGAAGATTACAGTCGTCACCGACCTTTGTTAACCATGTTCCAAGATTAGTTCGAAATATCAGTTGTAGTAGCAAATGTTTCGGGAAAGAGGTTCGAAGTGTAATAAATAATGTTTTATGAAAATTGAGAATTATGCTGTATGCTTGCAACCATATTTTTAACATTTGCTTCAATTATTTTTAGGAAGATGATGACTATGTGGAAGTCCCGCGACCTAAGAGGCCCATTGACGATCCTCTTGGGCGCACATTTAAAATATTAAAACACGATTTAAAATCTTTATATGACAAGACGCAACCTCCGTTGTTGGAGTTTTCCTTGCATGTGGATATAATAATTATTGGAGGAGGGATTATGGCTTCAACAATAGCATATTTTATCAAGGAAAGGACGCCTAGAGAAGCTCTTAGAGTAATGGTCGTTGAAAAAGATCCTACGGTAAGAGTGAAGAGAGACTAATAATTAAGAAATGCAATCAAACTACCGGTTAGCTAAAACATATTTACTCGTTTTGTGTCATTATTGTATCTTTTAGTATGCAAAATCTGCAACAGCAATGTCAATAGGTGGACTGCGCCATCATTTCACATTAAAAGAAAACGTGGAGATGGCTCGTTATGGTGCAGAATTTCTAAGAACTGTTAAAAAGAAATTAGACTGTGATGGAAACCCTCCTCCAGACATACAGTATCATCCTTATGGATATTTACAGCTAGCTGATGAGCAAAACGCTGAGGAACTACAAGAAAGTTTTTTGCTTCAAAAGTATGTTAAATGAGAAGGGTTTTTATTAATGTGACGATCCCCAAACGTAGCATTTTGTGCTAAAGTGTTTGCATACCATTTTAGGCAATTAGGCTGTCACGTTGAATTACTCACAAAAGAGCGTCTAAAAGATAAATTTCCATGGATGAATACTAATGGTGTAGAGTTGGGGTGTTATGGAATGGAAAATGAAGGATGGTAAGTCCAACATTCAAACATGAACTATAAGATAACTTTGCTTCGAGTACGTTTTGTTAAACTGTGCAATCTATTTTTTGCAGGTTTGATGCATGGGCACTTCAGTTTGGCTTAAAACAAAAATCAATATTTCATGGGGCCGAATATGTGCAAGCAGAAGTCGTTGGATTTGACTTTGAAGAATCTACGCAAATTGTAGCTGGTATGGAAATTGGGGATACTCCACATCAAAAAACTCAGCGGGCGATTTTGAAGACACCTTCCGGTGAATTGAAGACTGTAGATTTTGCATACTGCGTGATTGCTGCTGGTCATGAATCCGGAAACATTGCAGAAATGGCAAGAATGGGGAGAGGGTCCGAGATGCTCAGTGTACCATTACCAGTTGAACCGAGGTAAATTTATTTCAAATTTAATAGTGAACAAACAGGTATTGTTCAACGATAATTAAATTGGCTATAACTGATGTAATTTAGAAAACGGCATGTGTACTGTATACACGCACCAAATGGTCCCGGGATAGACTGTCCTCTTGTTTCAGATACCTCTGGAGTTTATTTCAGGTACTGATTCAAAAAATCATGCATAATTGCTTATGTGCAATTTTGGACATATTATTATCTCGATTTGTTTGTTATTCCCTATTTCCTAGACGAGAGGGCTATGCGGGCCACTTTGTAACAGGAAAAGCAGGACCATTAACCGATGATCCAAAGGACGTAGCTAATTTAGAAGTAGATTATGACTATTTCAACGACACCATTTTACCAGCACTTGCTCATCGCGTTCCAGGTTTCAAAGTTGTGAAGGTAGAATCTCCGCAAAATCTTTTTATTTAAACAAGGTGAGATGTAATTTTAATTGGCATATTTGACCAAATTATAACTTTTAAAGCTGAACTCTGCATGGACTGGCCTGTACGATTATAACACGTTCGATCAAAGTGGAATTATCGGTCCGCACCCTCATCAACCTCATGTTTACTTTGCCTGTGGTTTCAGTGGTCACGGTAAAATGCAACTTAACGCTATTCTATGTATTTTAATTGAAAATTTGTAGAAAAAAAGTGTTACTCTTTCCATTATAGGAATTCAGCAAGCCCCCGCAGTAGCTCGAGCTACAATGGAGCTCATATTAGATGGAGAATTCAGAACAATAGACTTACATAAAATACATTTCGAAAGATTTATAGTTGGAAAAGAAATTAAAGAAGGCATCGTCAACTAATGTTATTTTAATATGTTTATTTATTCATTTTTCGCAACAATAAATACTTTTCTAGTGATAGCGTTACAAAGACGCTAAATATTAATTGAGTTGAGACTCGGTGCAGAAGAAGCAATTCCATTCTCCTCAGGAGTTCCACATCTCATGACAGCTTCTAACTCTCCCAATCCCTTCACAATCACTTCCCATGGTTTTGAATTGGTGCACCCATCAAAAGCCGTTTTGGAGCATTTTCGAATTTGTTCGACCATCCTAGTAAATTAACCATGTATTAATTAGTATTTATTTTGGAATGCACATTCATCATTAAATCTGTAAAAATAAAATGTACGTGGTATTACGTGCAAAAACTTATGCTTTCATCCAATGAATACTTCATACAAAAAGCAAGCTCATCAAAGTTGGTACACGACATTCCATCGGCAGTTAAAAAGTCTGTTAATCATAAATTCAACCATTTATTTAGATTAGCCCTTATAATTATTTAATTGATAATGTGAAACACGTCACACCAATTTCATTTCTTACCCCCTAAATTGGTTGTCTCATTGCCGCCGTCGTCACCAGCAGGAGTAGTACAAACATAGGTCGCGACTTCATCTGTCACTTGCCCAATGTAGCTCTTTTCATGGCAGCCTTCCAAATAGCTTATGATTTCGTCTAAGCAAAGTTTAATATGGGGCCACCGGTTGCAGACCTTTGTGCTAAATTTTTGAAAGTCTCGGGTGGAAGCCATGAGCAGCAATTCAGCAACGACGTCATTATTCAGTGCCTTCTCAAGACATTCCTCTGCCCTTCGCTGTAGAAATTGTTAATAAAAATTATATATTTTACAATCATTTCTCTACACACTCCATCATACATTCTACATTACTTATGCTCTTAATCTTTACTTACAACAATCTTCCGATCAATTGGAAACTGCTTAGGGCAACTCTTCTCCAAGTAATAGCTGGCATCGAAAGGTCGATTGAAGTCAACTTTATCTTCTTTCTCATCTTGCACGTAATTGTAGCTTGTCCCTGCTACAGTGAATGCTACCAGACTTAAAACAACTAAGGATACTGACAGTAACGGCGTCATTGTGGAAATATTCCGGATATTCAATATTCAACACCTTATCAAAATCGATTACTTTAATCTCGAAAACTGACAAGTCAAAGTATGGCTGGTCGGATTACTCTTCTTACTGTCTGGTGCAAACGTCTACGTGTCACTGTCGCCCTTTTCATAAATTGGCAGAGGAGTCTTTCTACGTCCATTGTTCTTTGCTACCAAGAATTTGCATGAGTCATAAAAACATCAATTCGCATATTTTTTTCATGCTCATTCCGACCTATATAAAATGTACATATTATATATATATGCCATGATGTTCACAAAATATGGTGCAACTTGGTATTTAGGGTGTTTTTACATGGACCTTTTAATGTGATGTTTTATAGCAAGTAACATTGATAATTATAGGTGTTTTGTCAAAGCCTTGCATATTACATTAAGCCTTTAAATTGGGTTTATAGCTACTAATGAAGACTCATTTACAGGGACAAGCTTCTCTGCGTTGCTGCCTAATGGTAATTAGACACGCCTGCATATTTTGACATTTTTTTCAAATAATGATTAAGATGGAAAAATCTTTGATGCAAAGCAGCGTGAAAAATGTAATGCTCGTTATCAGATCATATTCACACACATGTAGCTAGCTTGCTAATAGTTTGAAATTAGTATAGTTTAAAGTATGAGATTAGCTAAAACAGTAATAATCAATGTCAGTATCAACATGAAAAGTAAAAATGACACACGCAAGATCCTACTCCAAGATGTATTCAATTATTGTAAGCTTTGAAATGATGGCATTTCATAAGATGCTAAGAAAATTGGTTTCTTCCTGTTTGCTACATTTAATTTTATATGTGATTATTACCAAACGCTGAAATCTCCTTGAGATTTCGACAATGCATGATATGATCCACATAATTATTTTTGCTACATGCTGCAAAACTGTTGAAAGCGTATGAGACGTGTTGGCCTCATTCTGGTACTTAAGCTTGGGATTTTACGCCTGTTTAATCTAATTCAAAAATTTAGGGATGTCAACTGCTATTTTATTACCTTTACCCCAAAAAACTTAAGCAAACGCTTTATTATATGAATATTTGTAGCTACACATCAATCATGATCTCATGAATGAATATTTTGGAATATTGCTCAAGACCGTATTCAAGCAGTTTGTAATGAGCTTCTGGATGTTTTATGCGGTAGTTGTTTATGATATTCATTAAAGGAGTCTTACCTCGTTATCGGCCCGATTCATGGCATGAATTATGAATTCTTCGTTTATAGCTAATTTGGAAAATAAAACAGTTGTTAAAGATCCTAATCGTTAGTAAAGACTTTCATCGTCTAAGCTTTATTTCGAACTCAAGTATGCGTTACAGACACAAATAGCAAAGAATGGCATTTTTACTCGTTCCGTAACGCGATGACATCATTTTACTACATGCATGAAATAGGTTAATATTCCCTCTGTTAATTAAACACTGGCAATAGAGCTCAGTAACTCCTTAATTCTTAAACTGCATGAGGGCTTCAACTTTAACGATATAATTTATTATTACTACTAACCTACAAATCGTAATCATGCATAGAGCTAACTTGCCAAGTTACTTATAACAATAATCCTATATCGAGATCAATGCTCCCCACTCCATTTCATCATTTCCCATCCAAATCCAATCATAAATGTTTTCTGAGAAATTCGGAGAGCGTTGAATCTACTTTTTTTGCAAGATTTTATGTATCCGGTGAATGTATTGATTGAACAAGATTACAGGTGTGATGGAGTTCAATAATGTATTGTAAACTATATAACTAAACTATTGTAATTTTAATTTAATGAATGAAAGTCAGAAGTTCGATGAGTTATATTTAATTCTGGAAATTACGTGGCCATAAAGTAAATTCAATGGTTTTTCCTGATTTGCACATCGATCCAAGAGCTCTATCTAAATTTTGTTGATAATCTAAGCATACATAAGCACACCATAATAATTTGTAACACGATGTATATCAAGTCTGCTTTATGAAGGAAAAAACAAGCGTAAAAGTTTACACAAATGACATCATCAAGATTCTAGATAACCTCTCAATCAATCAACTCCTATGCCAAAAGTTACTGATTAAATTTTGGAAGTGTTGATGGTTAGCATAACCCCAACCAAATTACCCAAACAATATCATATCCGGAACGCATTCGCAATATGATGTTATGTTATAGTCTTCTAACTTCCATTTACACCGCAGCTCTATAGGAAGGTGTGTATCACACTCTTCACCCGATACTCCATTTTCAAGATCAATCGTTTTCAAAACTTTGAGTGTATATGATTTAGGACGACACGGGCTCAAACCTTGACTGCAAGTGTTGGTAGTACAATTATACGTCTTGAGGTAGCGTGGATAAATATGTTGTCCCAAATCGGCCCAAAACTTTATCGCCTTACAGCCACCGGATTGATATTCCTCAACTCCTTCACCACCGTTTCGTTTTCTCATTATATCCATACCCATCCCTTCTTCATGTTGGTCGTGGTCCTGAATTTCTTCTTTGGAATGGGCATATGCTGTCCGCTTGGCAATGTTTGTTAGCAGTTTCCGTGCTGCAAAATGCAAACAAATGCAAAGTTACTTTTTTGTCTTTTAACCATTTGATCACATCACAGGTTCTTATTTTGTAGCATAAGCACACATTCCAAAAAAATAACGGACTTACTGAACCGATAAACTTCTTTATCTGAACCAATCGGATGTAGTCCTTCATGGTTGCTTCCCATATTTCCTGCCTGAAAGGAGAAGGACTCTGGGAAACTTCTCAGTGTGCGAGTCTGGTAATAGTCTTCTGGAAGAGTGCCGACATCTTCCACTTCATCTTGAGATGGTAGATTAAATCGGAATGACAATGTCAAATTAACTGCGTAAAGTACCAGTAATAAAACCTGCAAAATTTATAAAAAATATTGTGTAAATTTCATGAACGTTAATTATTGACAATTAACAACACAATTTTGAATATTGTGTTTGGTGACCGAGGGCCGTTCCATGATGTGAAAACTACGTTACCAGTTTCAGATTGGTAATCCAACCGGCTTCAGATTTTGATAAGGACCTGGCCATTTTTTAGTACTACTACCAGTTGTGAAGGAAAGATAATTTTTATTTAGCTAGTAAGATACGAAGTGGTGGAGGATAGTATTCAATACTATGAACTGAGACTCATGCTTTGGTAAAATGGGAATCAGAGGACTAAGAATTTTTTAGTATGAAGTCGGCACAGGATCATTGGAGAAAAAATCTCTTCAGATGGTACATCCGTTCATCCGAAATACCAAAGACGTTCTGATGATGTCAACCAGTTATGGATTTCATTTTTATACTTGCTCCAAACTATCGAGGGAGTCATATTTTTTCAGATAATTTACGTGGGTTCACTTGGTTCTGAATGAAGAAAAGATTCTAGAAATTACAAAAATAGTGATGATGAAAAACTCAGACATTACGATAGCATGGTTTATCTCGTTGAATTCTATTCTACAAAATTTGCAAGGCCCCCATCGCATCTCATTATGTTGCCTTCTGGAATTCAATACACCGGAAACTTAATACAATGGTTGTCTAATAAGCTAATGACACGACGTAAGCTTTTTGTACTTCATGTCTAGTTATAACCTTTTCTTTTCCTGTTTCTACCTCGGTGCGACGTTAAGAAATTCTGGAAAACCTAATAAAATACCTACCTAACCACAACTACAACACCTCCAAAAGTCCTAACCTTTTCCCGTCCAGTTCATCCTTCATGATTGGTAACAAATCACAAGAAAATGTATATCTGACTATTTTTATCAACGAAGGTCATACGTGAATATAGTGTTATGTCGTATATGATTTGAATGAAAAAGAAACTAATTCTTGAGCATATATATGCTACCAAACGGATTGATGATCTTATTCCTTGTAACTCAATGTATTTACATTTAAATAATTATCTAAGACTTGTTTGGGAAATGCAATTCTTAACAAGTTAGCTTTAATTTCATTAAAATGGAAACAGTGTTTCAGGCTTCACAGGAAGAAAGTAGAATCAGGCGGGTATTATTATATAACCTATTTTCTGAAATGTGCAAAAATAAAAGTTTACACAAAGACGGAATATTATATGAGATGGTAAAGTTTTCAAAGAATCATTATTTTCATCATCATAAGCTCAGCATAATGCATTTGAGGAAATAAACATGTACTTCCATAATCCCAATTACGTTTGGTTTGGGTTTGAGCTTCTCGGTAAATTTTTCAGTTTCAAAAAGAGGGCTCATAAATAAGTATACATTGACATATGATATTAAGTCAAGTCCTCGTTTTACTGACAATGAGAGAATCTAAGAATATCTTTTGTTTGAATTTATATGAAAATTGGAAAGTAAAACTAGACGAAAATTACCCTTCTGTTTTGACCCATTATAAATCTCGATATAATGTGTATTTTTTAATGAATCACGTCTTCATATTTGTTGCAAATTTACATAAAGACAAGCGGAATGTAACAAAGTTTAGTATTAGTAGTAAGTATTACAGGAAGAGCAAGTGCATAATGCTTTTATTCAGCCCCAGCTCAACTTTCCTAGTTTTGGAAAGGTCATTTCATGACAATTAGTACTGTTATCATCGTCATTTTTGTTGCGAATTTATTTCACCCATTCATATTGTCGTCAGGAACAAAGTCAAAAATTTCATAATCGTTCCCAGAAGGACGAACTACTTCGCTTTTACTCAACCGAAGCAAGTAGTTTAGTTCTATTGTGCAGGATTTCGATGTTTATAGAAAATGCATTCCATGATGCATACAAAAATTGCATTCTCACGTTACCCCAACCTTTACAAAATGGTCTAACTCATATATATTTATTAATTAAACTACGTTATCAATTGTGTATACACGTGTTAGTATAATAAGCATTGAATGTCAGGCTAAAAAATGACAGCCATAGTAGATATCAGCAAAATGAACAATCCGGTTTTTATGTTGCGATAAAGTATTTAAAGTAATGAAGTAAAGTGCATTGATAACTGTTAGAACAAAGGTGTGAGCTGTCATTCTCTATATTTTATTCAAGATAGTAGTAATACATGGCAATTTTCATCCAAATAAACTGGTCATTCGTGTAATTCTTGTAAAAATTGTACACGTGCGTGAGCAGCAACTATGAACGCATCTCGAGCCAACCCAAAACGCTTTGTATGAATGTCGGATTTGTTGGCGTTCTTAAGCTTGATGATTTTTTAAGTATTAATTATAAAAAACAACGAGCTCATCTTGATTTGGTTGGTCAGACATTTCATTATCGAAAATCTGTCAACAGTCGGACAATCTACAAAGCGTACGTAATCCTGTTTCAGCCTAAATGATAACACATGAGAAACCTGAGTATTTGGTTGGATATTGGAATGACCTGAATGGTACGAACGACGATGATGATGATAATGATTGCGACATATAATCACGCAAGGTCAATTTTATAAGTTACATTACTGATCCATACTTGATCACTCTGTTCAATGCTTTTTAAAAAACACGAGAATTTTTACATCACTTTTAAATCATGAGCATTATCATGCTTCAATCGTTTACTTGAACTTGAGAGTATTGGTTTCGGAGTTGAATTTTTTCTTGCTGACCCGACCCGATCGTATTGCAGCTTAGTTGATCGCCACAAAATTGCAATTATTGGGGCGACTTGAGAATCCTAAACTTTTCCAGGGTCATAATGACGGGATCTCTTCGTAAGGTTGCATCCTTAGCTTTTAATAAGCTAACAAAGCCAACTGCAGTAAGTTCAATTCAGGGATTTTCCTTACCATCGAACGCTTATTCGACACAGGTAAAATTTAAAAATGAAGACATGCATAAATATGAGCTTGGGAAGACATTGTATCTTTGCATTGTTAATTAACGAACTAATGTATCACAGCCCAACTCTTCTCAAGAAATCCCTTCAAAATGTGATGTATGCATTATTGGAGGTGGTGCAATGGGTTCCTCAACGGCATTTTGGCTTAAGCAACATCCAGCTGGAAGGTCACTCAATGTCGTTGTAATTGAAAGAGACCCCAAAGTAATCATTTATTGAGTTTGTATTTATATTTCAAGGTTGAAGAAATATCTTTTACGTATTATAATGTTTATCTTGCTGTTCCAAAAATAGTATACAAAAGCATCAACTGTACTTTCCTTGGGTGGAATACGTCAGCAATTCTCCAATGGGGAGAATGTCCAATTATCCTTATTTGGTTCAGAATTTTTGAAAAGAATCCATGAACTATTAGGTGTTCCTGATCAACCAAAAGTAGACGTTCAGTATAAAAACAGTGGTTATCTTTTCATTGCGACAACTCCAGCGGGGGCGGAAACGCTTCATGAAAACCATGTTCTTCAAAGGTTCATTGAAATTCATATAAAGTTGAAAATTTAGAAACTTGACTGTGAAACTAATATTTTTACCATTTGCGTCACATTTCAGATCATTCGATTCCAAAGTTGAGCTTTTGACTCAAGAACAGCTAAAAAGACTGTACCCATTTATGAACGTGGATGACGTTGTTTTGGCAAGCATCGGAACAGACAATGAAGGCTGGTATGTATAATGAAGCACCATTATTATCACAGATTTAGCCAGACACCAGTCAGTCTAGTCAAGATCCGCATCCTGCTCTTTTTTAGGTTTGATCCTTGGTCACTTCTTAATGGATTCAAAAGAAAAGCACTCCACCTTGGAACACAATATGTGACAGGAGAGGTTGTGGGCTTTGAGACAAATAATAATAACGACAGTCTAAGTGTGGGCCCCACTCAGCTTCATCTCAGAGATACGAATGGCAACATAAAAAGTATGGAATTTTCACAATGTGTTGTTGCCGGAGGTTATGATTCAGGAAATATAAGCAAGCTTGCAGGCATTGGTACAGGAAACGGAATTCTAAGTACGCCACTTCCCGTTGAACCAAAGTAAGGAGCTATGTCATATCTACGAAACAAAGAATTTTAATGTCATTCAGAAATATCCTAATAATTATAACATGACACTGATCTGTATTCATAGGAAACGATATGTATACTACATTAATGCGCCAACCCTTGCGTCACTGAAATCGTTCCCACTTATGATCGACTCATGTGGGGTGTATGTAAGGTGGGTAGTGGGTGTCTGTCTCAAATTTAAATAAATTTTTACATCAAAGTTCATTGAAAAAGCTTGTTATTCATTCAGACCGGAAGGCCCGCAAGGATGCTTCGTAACAGGAAGATCTCCTGAGGAAGAGGATGAACCGTCATGCGAAAATTTAGATGTTGATTACTCATTCTTTGACACAGATATATGGCCATTTTTAGCAAGTAGAATACCTGATTTTGAAAATTTGAAGGTAATCTAGTCCATACATTAATACCAAGTCCTAATTGTATTAGGGGTTTTAAAAAGTATCACTCAAAGAACGGTTTTGTTTTTACAATATAGGTAAAATCCGCATGGGGTGGGTATTATGACTACAACACTTTCGATCAGAATGGGGTAATCGGAACGCACCCCGTATTCAACAACTTTCATTTCGCAACTGGCTTCAGTGGACACGGTAAGTAAATGCGGATGAAATTATTGTAATAGATTTCTTGAAAAGGTCAAATAATAATTAATTAATTTTCTTCATATTTCGATGGATTCCAACAGGAATACAACAATCTCCAGCGGTGGGACGTGCCTTAATGGAAATTATTCTTGAAGGGTCATTTAAAACAATTGATCTTACTCGGTTTGGATTCCAACGATTTGTTGAAGGTAGGAGAGTACTGGAGAAGAATATTGTCTAGTAGTACTTCTAAATCTAAATAGCAAGAAACCGCAACTCCATCCAGTCCAGTTAATTCAGTACCATACCATAATATAATCCACTGACGTAGCTTCATAGATAAAACATTGTACTATCAACTAACAATATCAACCAAATTCTATTATATAAGAGGAACCGGAAGCAACATTCAGTATGAATGTAAATGACGACAATTCAAAATAAAGAAATAGCTGATTAATAAATTATTTCAATAATGAAACACTAACAGAGCCAACAAAAGCATATCTCATCATTCTTATATGCATATCATAAACTATGAAATATTCAAAACGCAACGACTGTTTTTGTTTGCATTAAATATTCATATAAAAATTTAAGGACATACGAACAAGATTAAAACGTTTACTAAAGATCAGAACGTTCATTTCAAAGCATTTGACTCAAGGTCACATGAAGTTTGGTTAAATATGCATAAAATTCTATGCATAGCAAGCAAGGAGCAGCGCAAGCAATTAGGAATATAAAGCTTTATTTTGATATTTTGCAGTTCGTTCGGTAGGAGAGAGTGCAACTTCAAAGTTGTTTGGGGGTTCATTGCAGCTTTACCTCATTCTCATTCGTTCTTAAAGAAAACTTATCCCTTTTGTGATTTTAGTGTAATTATTCTTAACTTAAGTAGTAACCCTTGTTGGCGTTGTTGGTTGCGTTTTTAGTGGACTATGGAGTGTAAAGTCGAAGTGGATAAAATGGATCTCGTACAAACGTATTCGGAAACGGAAAACTCTGTTCGGATACCACTGAAAAACACGGAGGTAAGAAAGTTGTGGATGATGAGATGAAGTATTTCTAATGCATGTCTGATTGATGTCAGATCAAGGTGAAGTATGCTTGTATAATGGGTTTGATAAGTGATTTAATACTCCATTGGTTAGTAGTCGGTACGGTACCGAATCAGATGTTATTAATTTGTGAGTGATCTGAATGTAATTGTATATGTGATGTGTTAGGGAGAATACATTGACATTGAAGGGTCGGATTTGCCACCACCTACGGATGTTGTCACCGCACTTCGAGATGAAGATGCTAGTGCGGAAATTTGGCACCGAGTTGCGGTAAGTCAATACGTACAAGACAAAACTAGATTTGTAAGGATTTTTAGGCCCGTTAAAAGTTCTTTTTTTATGAGGCTTATTGTATGTTTTTATTTTAGTGTGTATACTACCGTAACTTACGTTATGAGGACTTTTACCTTATTTTGCAAGAAGGCTGCAAATTTAAGAGTAGAAGTATTAATGCGTCTTGTAAAAAGTCGGTGGCTCCTCTTGCAATGTCCGTGGCTGCATATTGCTCTCAACGTGGATTTATGGAAAATAAAGAAGAGCTTCTGGTGAAAGCAACCAACTGGTACAATCACATTGGGAATAAGCTAGGCGTGCGTGGTTTTGAAGCAGATTATTATGCTGGGCGAGCCTTTCTCTATCTCAATATGAGAGACATGGTCCAAGCGGACAAGCATTTCACCTTTATCTTATCGTCATTAGATTCAGACTTTATTCCAGCGTTATTAGGAAAAGGCTTCATAGCTTTCGGAAAGACAGTAAGTAAAGTAGTAATCAGAAAGTTGAAATTATGTGGTCTAAAAACTGCCAGATCTGGGTTTTAAAATACTTGTATTTTTTTCTCTTCATTTGTAGGATTATCAAACTGCCCTCTCGTTCTTCAGAAGAGTCCTTATGTTAGATCCAAACCACCCTACAAATGTACGAGTTTGTATTGGTCACTGCTTTTGGAAGCTGAATCAACGAGAAAAGGCTCGAGTAGCGTTTGAAAGAGGTCTTGAGGTTCAACCGAATGATGTCAATGCGTTATCTGCATTAGCTGTGTACCATTTAAGTACGATGAAGCAAAATTCAATCGTGCAAGGGATGAAAATGCTGGCAGATGCGTATTCAAGGGACGGCAAGCACACGGTGACCTTAATCTTTCTGGCTGACCATTATTATTTCAAAAGGGATTATGATAAATCTATCGATTTTGCTTTGAGAGCGTTCAGAAATACATGTGTGCATGACATGAGAAAACTTGGTGCATTTATCTTGGGTCGAAACTACCAAGCAAAGGTTTTTATTTTATACATGTTGACTACGCCATATTTATCTGTAAAGATGATCTTGATTACTTTGATTAGTAATGAACAGTTTTCTTATTTATAGGAAGATTTTAAGCAAGCCCTTCATTACTTTTATGAAGCATTAGTAGAGCCGGACAACGGGTTTCTGCTCCCACAATTTGGATTAGCGCATTGTTATTTACATTTGGATGACGTTGAGCGAGTAAGTTCAGTAGTTTCATGTTAAAAAATCAACTTTATTTATTTAGTAAGTACATTCGACATATTATTATAAAAATGTTGCGATAATAACTTTTTTCTTCTATTTACTGCTGCGGCAGAGTTTAAAAGCTTTGGGTAAAATTCTTAGTAAAGAACCAAACAACTTCCTCGCAAGAAAAATGTTTGGAGTATTGGCTTGTAGTTCAGAAAATCTAAGTAGAAGAGCAAAGGCTCAGGAATACTTGAAGAGCATATTGGTAAGCGAACCGGAAGATTTAGTCTCTCGAACAGCTTTTGCTACAGCACTTGAGGGATTTGACGATGCTCATGCGTATGAAAACTACAAGAAAGTTTTAAAAACTTTTAATAATAATGAAAAATCAGCGCCCCCTGAGATTTTAAACAACGTAGGATGCACGCTGTTTAGGTAAGTCGATTATACAGTATTCAGCACCCGGATTGCTGTTTTTATTTTGGGACCCTAATTTATTTTTGTATGTAGTTTAACGAGAAAAACTCATTTAATTTTTTAGCCTGCAAAACTACTCAAAGGCTCGCGATTATTTTACCTCAGCCCTACAAGCGTTCAATGATATTGATGTCGCAAATTCATCAATCACTGTGCAGTACAATATAGCTCGTTCTTTAGAGGCTTTATGTGACTATAGATCCGCTGAAACCCTCTACAAAGAGGTTTTGAACAACCATGCTTCATACTACAACTGTATGCATATATATAGTTTACAACTTTAATTTAAATTTGTAAATTCATGCTAATCTCGAATAAGTATTTCGTTTTTGCTATAATATCAGGATTTATATGCTTAGGTTTTATTCGACTTGCTGTTATGGCACGTGAAAAAGGTCATTTGTATGAATCATCAACTCATTTCAAGGAAGCCTTGGAGTTTAGTCGTGATCATCCAGACGTATGGGCTTTTCTTGGTAGCCTACACCTTGGTAATCATGAAACTCTTCCAGCTAGGCAGAAGTTTCAAAGAATTTTGGATATGGTAATTTTTATTTAGTTAGTTAATTCTCAAACATGGCATGTGGTTTGGGAAGAATAAAAAATATGGTGATTTATTAATTCATATGCTAAACTATCAATTAAATGTCATAATTATCAATTTTTGACACATTTTTATTATGGTTTTTAGAGTGGAGACATGAAATACGATTCATACGCTAGTGTTGCACTTGGTAATGTAGCGTTGAGTGATGTGCAGCGATACATGTTCGACAAAACTCCGTGCCATAATGACGAACAACGAATGAAGATTCAGTATAGAATGAATCAGGCGTTAACCTATTATAAAGACGTAAAAATTAATTAATTAATGAATTGATTTCCTTAAGCCATCATAAAATCTGCTATTGCGGTAACAGAATCGTTGGTGTTACGTATGATTTTAGATTTTAGAGAAGGAGCCAAATAATATATACGCAGCCAATGGTGTTGGATGCATTCTGGCCCTTAAAGGTTTGCTGACAGAAGCTCGAGAGGTGTTTTCGCAAGTTCGTGAAGCGACCGGCGATTTCAAAGATGTATGGATGAACATTGCACACACGTACTTGGAACAAGACATGTACTTTAATGCTGTACAAATGGTAAAGTAACTCATGTTTATCTGTCGTAAATTGCTAATTACGCCAATATCATTAAAACTTACTGATTGATTATGGTCTATGCTTAGTATGAAACTATCAATAGGAGGTTCTCTCAAAATACGGATTTTAAACTACTGCAATATATCGCAAAAGCTCACTATTTGAATGGTTCATATGAAGCTGCAAGAATCACCCTTTTAAAGGTAACTCGGAAATCTAACTATTTTCTAGTGAATTGTCAATCTTTGAAGTAATGACGTTTATAAATTAGTTGATTGTTTTTTTTTTGGTTTTAGTGTCGAAGAGTTGCTCCTTATGATCCAAGGATTCTTTTCGTGCTTGGCTTGACCTTGAGAAAGTTTGGATGGAGAACGTTTATGTCTGAGAAAGCTGACCTACAATTAGTTCAGGATGGCTTAAGAAACCTCAATCTTGCCTTCAAAATTTTCCTTAGTTTGGAAAGTATTAAAGAGAGGGACGGATTCGAAAAAACCTTAAGTAGTGCTGCAGCAGATCAAGCTCGCTTCTGTGATGACTTGATAAAGCAAACGCCTCATTTGATGAGTCGTGTGGAAGCGGCTTACAAGGAAGAACAAAAAATAAAATTAAAACGAGAGTTGGAGATGAAGGCTTTCAGAGAACAACAAATTCAAGAAAAGGTACAATCTTGAAATGATTTCTAATTTCTTAATGTATGCAATTAAGAGTGTCCATGAAATATTCAATATTCCATAATAAAATATTTTGGCAGATGTTGCGAGAGCAAACCAAAAAGCAAGAAGAAGACCAGGTTCAGAAACGACGTGACGAAGTCCACAAAAAAACCGAGGAAGTTAAAAAGTCATGGGAGACTGAAGCAGCAGTTAAACGAAAGAAAGAAATCAAAGAAGAGCCTGAAGAAGTGCATTTTATTCAAATTAAGGAAGAAGATTTAATGCCAAGGGCAAAAAAAGCCAGAGGCAGAAGAAAGACAAAACAGCAAAAGCTTGAAGGTGATTCTGAGAGTGATGACAGAAAAGTTCCACCTCTAAAATTAAAGATCACAAGGAAGCGCAAGGCTAATTCAAAATTTCAGCGCATTGTTGAAGATGTCGACAGTGATTCTCAAAGTATTTCTGCGGGTGATCAGACTGGAGCTAGTCAAACAGAGTTACCAAATACTGAACAGAAACTTTCAAACGAAATTATGGAAGGTAATGATGATTCCGCAATTTATGAGGGGCTTCCCGTGTTAATTCCTTACAATGAAGAATTTGCCGAAGGGAATATGAATGCTGAATCAGATACTGACTGCGGACCTCCTCTTTTACATAAAGCTGATTCTGATCCCGAGTGATGGATTTCCTCTTTTAATTTTAAACTTACCTTATACATTACGTTATTTTGATTATTAAAATTCAATTTTCATTACAAAACACGTTTATTTGTTAGTAAAATCATTATTCTGATTATGTTGTTCTAATAAAACTATTGGTTTAATTCACATGACGAAAGTAGTTCCAATGATTTAACGTAAGCCCTTAAAAAATTCTTTTTAAAAAAACAGTCTTTGGAAGTTCTTTTAGTTGCCATTTATTATGTTGCATCAGTATTAGTTGTTGAATACTTACATGTGTGAGAAAACAAGCTTTAAAATTTCAGTAAAGAATACCATCGAAAATCAGAGTCATGAGTGAGTTTAAAATTCTGCTTGAAGCCTAGACACGTCATCCTGAATTGCTACCAAATCCTCGTACAAAATTTGACGATCAATTCCTAATGATGCTGCCAATTGTTGATCTGTAAAATTGTTTAAATTGTATTATGTATATTATTCATTGGAATTCTCAGTTTTTAAACAAGTTATTAATAAACAGCGTCCTTACCATCAATCTTTCCTCGAGCTTTCGGAGCTTGCGTGGTTTGTGCCATTGCAACAGCAAAAAGGGCACAGAA
Organism: Orchesella flavescens; assembly: GCA_964034955.1. NCBI lineage: Eukaryota > Metazoa > Arthropoda > Collembola > Entomobryomorpha > Orchesellidae > Orchesella > Orchesella flavescens. The sequence continues at coordinate 12,067,012 of OZ035957.1, forward strand.
AGTCAAAACGAGAAGAGCAATGACCTAAAGGAAAGTAATCTTGGTATGGATCTAGTATGTGATAGGTAACTCAGAAATATAAAGTAGTTTTAATTGTGCCTTACCCGTGGAAACATGTTTGAAATTTAAGACCCGAGTTGGCTGTGTAACTTGTAAGTTTAATGATGACTGGTGTAAATCAAAGTGGCAAATGTAGAAAGTTGCGACATGTGTAATATATACTATTTTTACACACAAAAGGCAATAGTCAAAACGTTTGGTTTCTTTGAATTCATTTAAATCCTTTCATAATGTGGATTGCAGTATTCACAGTGTCTCTTTTATAGAGATCGTGAAGAATCATGTTTAATGTAAATGAGTAGCTGTAAGGTGCTAGTTCAGTATTCATGCAATCTTCCTTCACAAATCATGATAGCATTGTTTCTTTATAGTAAGGTTGATTAAATTCATGTTATTTCACTTTCACATAATCTAGCCGATGAAAAGAATTTAATGATGAGCGACTTTTCTCAGGTACATCAGATTTGCATCACTAAAACAATGTGAAACCACCAAAACTAACAGAAGGTGTTTTCCTTTAAAACAGTTTGAAGGAATTGCAATTTGAAGTACGGAAGCTTAAAAACGAACGAAACAAAGGCCCTGCATGCATGAATATTATTTAGAGCGAAACGGAAGCAATGCTGCAGCAGCTTCTAGTCGATTGTTATCGCACATTGTACTACTATAGCGTTCGTTTGTACCTAGTCAAATGGTTTTGTCGTATGCTTTTAATAGCAGAGCTAATTACCCTGCAACGAAACTAATTCCTCAATGAATTCGAATTCTGTGTGTATTGACTTCATACAGATATGGCCAGCAACTTAAATTTATGTGATAAGAAGTAGTAAAGTATTATGCTTTTAAACTTTTGCATTAATTAATTTTAATTGGATAAACGAAACTTCAGATGAATGTGAATATTGTGAATCAATATGTAATTTGTTAAAAACGAAATAAAAATATGTATTGCCTTTTAAACCGTGATAATGTTTGTTTGTAACATAACTTTTAGAAACTTGAGTTATTCAAAACTAAATAAATAAATAATTATCCAATATATTAAGTTTTGAAGTATACGTATTACCTGAGTTTATTATCAAAATTCAAGATATATAACCATATAATTTAAATTACAAGATTACGACTAATATTCCTCTTAAACATTTGAATCCTTTCTAATAACTTACAAAGTAAATACAAAAACATTTTTCTAACCCTCTATACCCACTTACATACACATTGAATTAAATAATTAGTTGAACGTACAGAAATTAAAAACTTCTTGAGAATCAATGAAAAGACGGATTTGGTAGTAAAGGTAAAATATGATGAATGGACACGAAAATCGCATTCGGTTCATTTATGTAGGTCCCCAACAATACTGCAATCTTATCTGTGTTACTTTAATGCAAGTGATCCACGTTTTCGGGGTCTGGGGGGTTTTAAGTAAACGACTCCTACAGTATCCTCCAGCTCCTTCATAAAACACTTGACAATGTACAAAGTTACTATCCTGTAGGATTTTGTAACGACATCAATAATGCCGTCAAATTCCAAAGTATAAAAACCACGTAGAGCTTTAGCCAACGCCATGAACACAGTGATCAGAAGCAAGGCCACTCGACATTCAAACCATTTCTTGCCGAATAGATGTATTTTCTGTGAACAAATTCAACAAGTTTTTATATTACATTCCTATATTTCTTCATTTTCAGGTTGTATATTAAATGTTTAGTTGAACACATACATCACGTTTGGCCGATTTCAATTTCGAGTACAGAAACCCTTCTATTATGAACCCAAGAAAGACAAGTACGATGAGAGCCATCACAGTGAATGCTACATAAAAGAAGATAAAAGAAAAGTAAGCTTTTGGACAAAAATTTGTTTTTCTCAAAAGATATAAAAGACTGTGTGCCATACTTTCAAAATCGAAAGTCCAGTATTCTGGAATGTAGTCCTTGAGTGTAACTGTACAATTGGAACAGTTTTGACTCTCCCCACGTGGCTTGATTAGTCCACTAAGAATGCCAAAGTTTGTAGTTTCATACGTGACGTAAATTACAGACATAATCTGCATGCATAAATTAAATTTCCAAATCATATAATTTTCATATTCAACTAATGTAAAACTTTGACATAGGGTATCAAACAGATTTTCATCTTACCAGATCTATAATTGAGATGAAATGAACAGGTTTGGCCACTGAAGGCCCACATTGACAACACAATGAAAGGCACATGGTACGATATCAATCTTTCTAACAACCTAATTAATTATGGATAATGGGGTTTGTAGGCAACTCGTTGAAGACACAGCTGGATAATATTTTAATTCAATTGTATAGCTTGCTTTTACCTTTACTAGCATTTCAATTGAAAATCACTTCAAAGCGATTGTTTTATTGCAAAAACCTTCAACACTCAACAATGCAGACATATAGACAGCCAAAGAATAACATACTACTTTTGATGGAATACGCATGTTAAAAAACATAACAACCTGTACAACCTGTATCACATCATCGTTTGTCTGACTCAAACATTTATTCATGGGAAAAAGTAAAAACCGTGTGTATCATCATATTCATCATCATTCCATATATGTATTATGTATGCATTATATACATTAGGTAGCTTCACTCTTCACTATTACACGCCTTGTCCATTAGCATCATTTCATTTTCAATCTATGTGTGTACCATGATTGAGCAAACAAATATGTATCCAAAAGCAAGTATATTTGCATTTACATTCCCATTGTAAAGCACCAAATATCACATCAGCATCCACCCATCATCAACAAACCAACAATGTCCTTACTAAAATTGTGGTTCATTAGTGTGCTTACACGGCTAAATCTATGGATATGGATGCATTGCATCGTGTGTCTAACTTGAAGTCTATCAAAGCTAAAAGATATATTCCATAATAATGTGAGATTTCATGCGTATGCAACATGTGTATATTGCGTTGCGTGTGCTTACCCTAATATAGACAAGTGTATTATACTTGTAGAATATATTATGTCTACCTAGCCTTATGAATCTCATAATGTAACAACAATTGTGTGTTGCAAGCCAAGAAATATTCTCATTCCCATGGGCCATGTGGTTATGTTATGTATGTTCATGGTCACCCAAACTACATTGTTAAATCGTGAATTTTTTTTTGTCCAGAATAAAAACAACAAGGTATAAACGTCAGTCTATACATAATACATGTATGCTTACTCATGGGCGGCTACTCTTCTAAGAAACATTACTGGACAACTTCATTTTTTATGCTTAGAAGCCTTCACTCGCCTCAACTTTGCTTTTATATGTTATTATCATTATCTGCCATGCTTTGGAATGACAAAATAAAGCCACATCGGATGTCTCACTCAACGGTTTTCATTGGCATCATCCATCCTCGTCTTCAAATCGTATATGCCATGCAAAATCTTCTGCGTCTGCTGCCTGCCCAAGTAACATCGTCACTTCATAAATGAACCATTTTATAAAAAACAGACGATGGGATTTTATTCTATTCCAAACTACCAATTTCCAATCACGTACTTTCTTGGATTAAAATAACGTTACTCTGATGTGTATATTGCCTCATCATGTTGTAAACATGTCTATTTTTACCCCTGGAATATTACATACTCCATTAGATCGTATTATGTTTTGCTGACCCTGCAAATATTTTCGACACAACAAGCAGATTCCTTTTTTTATTCCATGTACAAATTATGTGACAGCAGTTAAGAAACCCTGATATTTGGTGCAAACAAGTGGAACGCTTTGCTCCAAGTTGTTCAGCGTAGTTACCGTTATTCAATTACCTTGATTAAAACCACATTTCCGTTCATGGAAAATCTAATATCCTAAAAAAATGGGAAACTTTTCCCGTTACCTACTGCCCGGGTTGAGCAAGCGAAACAGTTCCCAAACAAGTCTTTTGAAACTCTGCTTTCATAATCTAATCCATTCCAGTTTCTACCTTGAGCCATCAACCAACCATAACTTCCTTCCTCCATCTCTACACGTTTTCCCTTTGCCTGCCTTTTCAGTGTGTTCCCCTCTTCTTCTCTACAGTTTACCTGCCATCGCTTCCATTCACCTAAATTCACCATCATCATCCTCATTATGCACACTGAAATTGATTTTTACGTAATTCCATTTTTTTGGTGGAACTAGGTATATAACGGTGATTGGCAAATGGTTGGCTAAGCTGACTGAAGCACAAAAAGTAAAGCAACCATCCATCCTGGATGGTGGAGCCCAGGAAAAAGAAAAGGAAGTTGAGTGCGAGCTGAGTGTATCTTGACTAAAGCTTCTTTTTCATATCTTCCTATGGATTATAAAGTCTTTCCCTATTTTGGCTACGCTTACACGCTTCACAAGGATCAGAAGTTGCCGTAATCTGGAAGCGAGTCAGTGACATGATGACTTTGTGTAGTCATGCTTTCTCTCCTCTCCACATCCACTCTCTCTCTCTTCTCCATGCGATGCTTGACTATTTCATTTCTTGTATCTTGTTTTCCTCAAAAAAAAAACTTTGTCGTTCGTCATGCTTGTATATGCATGATGTGATGATGATGATGATGATGACATATTTATGTGTGTATGTTAGCAAATGCATATTTTATTCGGCATACAGACCCATATTTCCAACCTGTATGCTGCTAGTTTAGCTTTTATTTTCCTACTATATATTACTTTGTATCCCCTTTTAATATACCCATGTGAATCTTGGCACGCACCACCTAAAAACGTAATATTTCCCGTGTGGTGACTTGACTTGTGTGTTGTGTATCTTTCCTTGAATCTTCCCGTTAGATACAGTTGAGTCAGTAGGAACAGGACTTCACTCCACTCCACTCTTGACTCCACACACAGTCCACACACACACACGTAACATAACACATAAATATTCTGAGGTTGCAATTTACTTTGCATCTAGCTCATATATAGTATGTGAGTGTTCCCTATTCATGATGTGGACTGAATGAGCTAATGTACTCTTGTACTTTGTAGACTCTTGTTCTCATCTTCCTCTCTCCGCTCTGCTCTCTTCTTCATTCTTCAATTCCCCATTAAATATCTAGAGATACCTTTCACATCCGAGAAATTCTTTCAACATCTGCCAGTTTCCACTCTGAGTTATTTGTGAATGCTTCTCTTGTCGATTCTCTAAAACGTTCTCTTGCTCCTGCTTGCTACTCTTTTATATCTCTCATCTCATCTTCTCAACAAACTACTAAAACTTCTTTTTTACCATGTGATTTGATATGCACTTTTTAGTAGCTTCTCTCTTTCTCACTCTGCTCTCTGGTGTGTTTCATCTTACAAGTGGATAAACACTTTTTTATTCATGTGGAAAAGCAGGAGACAGAAAAAAAGTAAACACGAAATTTAGACATTAAGACCAAAAGATGTGTTTACATTGTGTCCCATGTTCGACTTGAGGAAAAGAACCGACAATGTCATAATGGTGTTGGTGTTGTTGGTGGTGTACCATATAACATAACACTTTATGCTACTTTATCCAAGGAAATCATGTCAAGCAAACTACTTTCCTTGTGGAATGGAAAGGAAAGAGTGTTATAATAGAAAAAAAGGGAAACTTTATTTTCAATGAAGTTGCAAGTACAAAATAAGAGTATACAGTGGGATCATTCATATCCTATCCTTCCTAGTGGAGTAGTGTATTGCAAGAGTACATTGCTCGTAGAGCTCTCTTTTTTTGTGGATTTCTTGAAAAAAAATTCAATAATGTTTAGCAGGATTGGTGTTGGGAAAGGTGTTTCCGAAAAGAATATATTCCTACACTGTTGACTCAGTTCTCTGTTCTGTTTCCTCTTCTTCTCTGCAACCATCCACTTTACCGTCACCCGTATTTTGGTATTTCTCACTTTGGAATAGAGTTTCGAGAAGGGTGATGGTAATACAAAAAAAAATCTTGTGAATCTCTCTTGTCTCACGATACTCACGAACAACTCGTGAATGTGTGTATGTAATATGCAAGCATGACATAAAAAACTGCGATTCCGATAAAGCAAAGTAACGTGGGATATCCGTGCTAGTAGTACTTTCCTCATGGTACACGGTGGAAGAAGATTACTTACAGAACCAAGCAATAATATATTTATTCACGTATGGCTACAATTTACAAAACGACTCTACTACTTGCTTTCAACTTTGAGAGAGAGAAAAAAAAACTTGTGGCTCTTTCATCTTTTGGTGTAATTTTGGAAAGAACTATTGATTAAATTTTTGGCAAAGTAAAAGCACGTATAAAAACTGCACCCTGGATAGGAGGTAGGTAGAGTCTGGATCTCTTCTTTTAAAGTGAAAGAATAATATGGTGAAGTTGCTGGAACAAGAGGAAGCTCCTATTGTGAGGGGTTCCTTGAAAGCCATTCTGACTGCATGTTTGGTGAGTCATAAAACGATAACTGTTACTACATACATATATACTTTTGTATTATGTGAAGTAAGTTTTCTTTTTGCATTATGTTGGTAATAAAAGACCGCATATGTTTCAATTTTGGGAGTGTGTAGCATCTTTTAAATGAAAGTCAGTTGAAGAAGAAGAAGAGATGGGGAAAACTGTTTCTTTTCTCTCATCTCATGTTTCTTTTTAACACTGTCGTAACGTAGTATAGTATCCTTTTAGGTGAGCTATGTTGGCTACTTGTTGATTGGACTGTGGTGCCTCCACATAGAATTTGAGGATGCAGCCAAGGAAGCACAAGGCGAGCTTGATCGTAATGCTGAAGACTTTGTGGAACCTGTTGTAGAGTTGAGTATTGCACTTGGACTCATCATCTTTTCCATTTGCCGACTGGGACTTTTGGGCATCTTCTTTTTTGAGACGGTAAGAAATAAGTCATGTCATAAACAGTCAATTTCATTTATGAAGTCGACGTTTATGTATGTATATGCCAGTCACTTTTGGATGATGATGATATGATGATAGCTTGCGTTTGGTTGGAGTTACCTTTCATTTCACTTTATCTGTTCTGCTCTGCAGGATGAGAACATCAACTCATTATCTACTTTGTGGCTTGCCTTTTCCACGTTGTTCATGATGGTCATTTATTTGGGAACTTGTGTGGAGTTAGCAGTATTCTACCATGCTCATGTTATGCTTCCCCCAGTGATTTTCATTTGCATAGCATTAGATTTTATTGCAAATGTGATGGTCCTCTGCAGAAAAACGGCTTTCCAGTAAAAGAAAGCGTTTTTGACGTAAGGTAAAACAAATATCTCACACTTGAAATTAGGCTAACCCCCCAAAAAATCAACTATCCATGAACATGCTAGCTTTTAGCTTTCTTCATAAATTCTATATTGTCCTTTCCAATTCTACCTAAATCATTAGTGGATATAATGATGCAGTGTAACGTAACTTAATCTAATCGATCTTTCTTTTCAGTAGAAAAGTTGGTAACGATCATTTGATAGTTTTGATGAAACATAATATTAGGCATACGCAAAGTTCACATACATTACATGTCAATGTTATTAATAAACACATACACAAATGTACAATTCTTACCCGTTCTTTATGACGTACACATCATCTAGGAACATATATTCATATGTATATGACACATGACACTTAGTAATGTACCCGACCCGAATTCAAGTAAACCCATACCTAACCTGATGTGTTCAAATATTTTGTTTTTGACTTTTACAATGAATAAAGTAATATAATATTATTTCTAAAGCATGGATAAATACATACATATATGTTTATTGAAGTCATTTTATAATTTCATGGATTAGATTTGTTTTTCGTAAGTAATAAAAGACGATATATAAGCGTTTATTGCAAAAGTTAATACTTTTATATTTTATGTTCATGGCACGGCAAATGGCAAGTGTGAAAGTTATATCTTCACCACAGCAAAACTTTGAACTTGTTTCTAACATTGTTGTCAGTTGGTAATGCGTTGATCCATTTCCGCAAGATCGTGAGCACAACTCCAACCAGAACTAGAAGAGCTCCACAGCAGCTTAAAGAAGGAAACACAACAAGTTGGCGTTTGAAATTGCATGTGATATGAATATTTAATGAAGAGTAGAATATGTGCCTAATATACCTATAAATATCTGGAACTACACCAAGAAAGAGGAATTGCCAAATAAAGCAGAATATCACTTCCGTGGATCTCAACAATCCCACAGGACCCGCATCTTCGTACTTGAGTGCCAACGTTATGAAGGCTTGGCCCAAGTAGAACAGTACTGCAGTTGTTAGTATCTTCCATATGTCTGGCAATTCACTTGGAAAACTAAGAGTTCCACACAGGGAAGAAACTAGCAGACATTGAATTGTTCCCCACAACCCGAAAATCAAATTGATTAGTCCGTGAAAAACATTCTCTAGAGACTTGAGCGTGATGATTGTGAAGGTTATGCAAAACATGCATAAAACCGCTAGAGCCACTCCAATCTGCGTGCACACAAACAGAAAAGCAATATTTATCAAATTATGGTATTTAGCATATCAAAGTTAATGACTTGTCTGATTACCAAATTATTGAGATTATATTCCACTTCATTTGCTAGCAACGGTGGACGCGTTATAAGTGCAACCCCAATGAATGCTATGATTGTAGTAAAGGCTGGAAGCACTCCAAATTTCTCACCGAGAAACACAGATGCTAACCCATAAACAAATATAGGCGAACTGGCGTCAATCACAATGGCGTCGCCAACTGCCAAGTACTTAACTGCATAAAAGAAGAAGATGAGTGCGTTAACGCCACAAACAGCTCGAATCTGTATTGAGGGGAAAAAATCATTTTGAATCTGCTGTTTTTAAAATAAAATTTCAGCATAGTCAAGAAAAAAATCCAAGTTTTCATCAACTAAAAAAACATACACGCGCACCATTAGAAATAGGACCGTCTTCCTATTTCCTGTGATATCAAAGGGATAAACAGTCCCAAAAATGGCTTCATTCTTATTCATTATCCTTTCATAAATTATCGTTGGAATGGCAAACAGCGTCATTAGTAGGAAGGTCCACACTCCCATATTAAAGGGATTCATATGATTCAGTAGTTTGGCAATAAGGGCATTGAAAGAAAACGTGATTGCCGACAGGACTGTGAGGAAGAGTCCAATATACCGTTTCCAATTAAGTTCATCTAAGCTAATCAGTCTGTCTTGAATTTCCTTATCAATCGGATTCAAAGGGGGTGATGAAACGGATGAAATACTCCCTCTGCCATATTTACTCCAAGCAATAGAGGGAATGCTCAGCTTGGCTTTGTTGGTTGTTGGGAAGCCTGTGAAAGGATCTATATCTTCTTCTTCCACACTTTCCATCTCGTTTTCTCACAAAGAGCCTTTCCTGTGTTATGACAAGGATACGAGGAACTCTGTCAAGCGTCTTAGAAAATTAGAGAAACTCATGGTGCAGAAGCAGATAATAGAACAAAATACGAATGGAAACTAATCTGAAATGAATCCCCAATAATACGAGCCTCCTTGAGCACAGCAGCAGTCTGCCTGTTGAGTACGTTTCTCGGTGAATATATGGATGTCAACTAAAAGTAAGAAAGTGTTTCGTATAGATAGATCTGCATTATGTATTACACTGTCTATCTTGGTTCGGTGAGCGAGCTACAAAGAGATATATAGTTGCTAGTAGATGACCTGAATTGGATATTATATACCACTCCAGCTCCAGCAGATGAATAATATCTTGTACTATGCTGATGGTCTTCCTCCTTCCCATTTTCTGCGTTGGTATTGACATCATAAGCTATGTGAAATGACATTTATAAATGCTCATATTAAGTCCTTTTTTAAGCTCTATTCTTTTCGCCTTACACTAATCGCAAGCGTCATGGGATGAATTACTGGTTTTGCTGCTTTCCTTTTGCCAGTAGTGTGGTTATGTTTGCTTATAGTTTTTTTCCTTCTCAAATAATATTTCTTTTTATACTATAGTAGCAAATGTTATTTTTACTGCCAGTATGAGTTATATGATATTAAGTCCCAAAGAGATAATATTTATTTAATACCATAGGCCAGCACCAGAGTAAATGGAATAGTCTTAATTGGATCATACCATGTTTATCTTCAAATCAACTCGTGCAGAAGAAAGGAAGACTCACAAATACAAATAGTAATAATACTTTCTACTTGGCTATTTTTTATACGTATGTATTTAGCCTGCTTTAAGTGGGCATGTGAGTACACATGAACGTGGGTAAATACTAGAGATCTATTGACTCAAACTCAAACAGTCACGTTTTGGCATACCATCAAACCCAACAGAGATGCGGTTGTTGTTGATATAACGTTTTGTATGGACTATGAGTGAACACTATGGTTCCAATATATCATATAATAATAGTATTTCTATTTTCATTTCACTCTTTACCACTTGTCATCATCAACATCTATTAATTAACCCAATTGAAAGTTGATACGTCTTGATTACCCATTTACTGGAGATCCTTGCTACTCCCATGCTGGGCTTGGGCTACCACAAGTGCACAATTTTTTTGTTCATTCTATTTAGTATGAAAAACGTACAAAAAATGCAAGAGTTTTTGTGTTTGAGTGTGCATTCGCATTGCATTGCTTTTATTGTCCATACAAAGTAGTAAAGTAGATCTGTGTAGATAGATAGATATTATCAATTTACACTTGCCATTTCTAATCACGATTTTTAAGTTCCAATTTATCAATATTATTCAGTTGGAGTTCTAAAATTGCCGTTATAAATAAGTAGACTTACCAGTAACCGATGATTCATCCGCCTTTACTTAATGCATTTATAATGTAATAATGAACACATGTTGCTTCTTCTGTTTACATATTGACTGCTATTGATTATAGCTTATCAAGATTGCTTAAGTTATTGCCAAATGTGATAACAGAAAAGCAACCTTCAAAAATCAATAACAAACTAAAACTTAATTCAATGTTGCAGAGCACAGCTCAGACATGATGTTAAACATATATATAGCATATCAAATCACGGACTTCACACAAAGCAAGTCTTTCCGATGTAGCTTCTTCTGCTCCAACTTGCATATGTGTGCAAATGTAATCAATGGACCAGCAATAATATACTAAAGGAAAACAGCCAGAAAACTACTTTGTATCAAAATGAAATGAGATTTGAAATTTTTCATCAAATTTCTACACTTCAATAAATAACATCATAAAAAATGACAAAAGACAGTAGGCCTACGTAAGTACGTATAGGAGTATCAAAATCAGTATAGAAAAATATTTTTTATTGTGGCCAGTGTTAACGCATGCAAAAACAAACCCGTTGCCTGTATGCATATAGATGTACAATATTTGTAAGGAAAGATCTCTAAAAATCGATCTCAGCATCATATGCTTTATATTACACATCACAATTATCATCACATTTGATATTGAATTACAGTTATATCTTTATCACCATCATTCATTATTATGTAATAAACTAACGATGCGTAGAAATGCGATGATACTTAAATGAAGTTGTTAAAAATACTACATTATACAATTATTGAAAACAAAAAATACATATGTGTAGGCATATAGTTTGAAGGCAGAACTGATGTAACGTTAAAACTATTAAAAACAAAGAAAAGTAAAAACTTTATAAGAACTGTTAGAACATGCAATATTAGTAAATGGTTTGTAGCAGAGTAATCCTGAAAGGAACAAAAAGATGAACAAAATGAATATATATTATATTATTACTATTAATATTAAAACAAAAAAAACAATTCTTGCGTATTTCTTAAGATTTTTCACTAGATAATTCAAGTCTTTTAAAAGCAACGCATTTACAAACTCACATTGCTGATAATATATACATACATATAAGATACTTACAGTTAGGTTGCATATAAAAACAAAGATTATCTTCTTTCTTTTCAAAGATTAGGAGGATATGACTAAATATAATTATGCACTACTGGCATTTGGCATGCTATTTTAAAAGGAAGCCAAAGATTTTCCTTGGTGTGCTGTTTTCTGGCATAGCAGCTATCCATTTTCTGGAGATTGTGAGGAAAATTCCAGCCAAAATCAGTCCAGCACCTGAAATGCTATAAAAAGGATACCACCTGTCATGAGTATGCAAATGAGTACTGTTCATCAATGATATGTATCTTGCTCAGATTAAGAAATAATTATTGTTTTTAAACACAGAATTCAAAAGGTGTTAGTGCTGATAGCTCAAAGAAAACAAAAGAAGCAGGAAGATTAGATAAGAATCCGAACTCATAAAAATAAAGTTGAAAGTGATTGTTACATTAGATATTGTGGTTGTTTGGAGAAAAAACTAACTTTAAAAGTTTTGATTTATACTTTTATCAAATAAGTAGTTAACTCATAATTATCAGCTCATTGAAAAACATTTCATTCATTAAGGTTGAGAGATTGATAAAGACGAGAATTAAAATAAAAATACTTTTGCTTTTCTTACCTGAAAATATCAGGAGCAACCTTTAAGAATATAAATTGCCAAATGAATGCAAAAACGACTTCACTCGTTCGGACAAGGGAGACTGGGCCAGCCTCTTCAAATTGCAATGCAATTGCAAGGAACGTTTGACCCATAAAGAATACCACACCTGTTGCCATCATTAAAAGGGCATCCTGGAGATCATGTGGGCATTCTAAGACTCCGAGAGCTAACGCCAATAAAGTAGTTTGAAGTGCTCCCCAAACTCCAAAAACTAGATTGATCAGTCCATGATAAACGTTTTGAAGGAAGCGCATCATAATGATGGTTATCGCAATACAGAGCATAGACGTGAATGCCAAACCTGCCCCAATCTGTAATAAAACGTCGCAAGAAATGACACAAGGAAATATATAAAAAGGAAAGCATAAAATTATTTGTTTGGGAACAACTTTTATAGGCATTGCAATTTAATATTCAATTATGAATTCCACGCATCATGAAATTTGGTTACAGCTAAAATGCTAAAGGCAAACGTATGACTTGACGTTATAATAATTTGGGGACATCAACATGTGTTTACGTGCCTCTACATAATTTGCCAGTGCATACTTTTCCATACTCAATCCCATGCATAATACACAAAACCTTTCAACATTAAGGGGGGTTTGGCTAATCAATCAGTTATAATCTCCCAAAATAAATTGATAAACGAGCAACATTCAGCTTGCAAATTGGAACCCATACGGTATACAGCATATGTAGCTGATAATTACTCCCTAATTAATGCTGGAAAAGTGGGCTGGGCAGAAATTAGCATTGATTTATAACAGTAAGTTAGTGAGTAAGGAAACCAAGCGGAAATGAATCCTCAGTTCATCTTTGGCTCTACTATCTGTAGAATGCACGCTACGCTAAAGAGTAGTGAGCGAGGGTCTTTCATATTTGCATTCACAGAGGTAATCATGATCACCATGTATTTTCATGATGCATGCAACCAAAAAGCATATACTTCTTCGACTTTAACCAGGTGTTTATTCAACCAGACTCTCAATCTTTAATATGAGTTATGCGAATGAATACATGTAATGTATGCATGCATATACCAGATAAAAAATCCTGATTGAAGATGAAACCCTACCAATCACAATGGTACACACAAAAATTGCTGACCTTTGTAAAAGAGAACAGAAATTCTCAAACATTTTTTACTGCCAAGAGGATCCCTACCAATGTCATTTGCAAAATAAATTGCAAGTACATATGTTTTGCTGAGAAAATGCATGTGTTATCAGATCACAACTGATGATATGTCGATATGTATGTTTCTCTCTACAGATGACTAATCTTGAATAATTCAGTATAGGTATTTGAATGAATATCCATTATAACCGACAGTAATGTATTATTAAGACATTCTTCTAACAGCAAATGGTCTGCAGCGCCTCATAAATATGAGATTGTGGTGGGACTTTTGTTGCATTTTGGATGACCCTTGCATCTCGTGATAATTGGTTTTCATCCAACATCCATCCAACACTACATGAATGCATAATGTATCCCCGCTCCGCTTTGTTTCTATATATGAATGTATGCATGTATGTTAGAGTCAAGAAGATGATGAACTAAAAATAAGGCGTAGAAAATGTGACGCACAGGTAAAAGCGGTTCAAGTACTATACAAACATCGAGTGCAGACTTTGAAATCTAAAAATGTATCTTCTGTTAATTAAAAAAGTTTGGAGGCTGCAGACTGTAAACTCATCATGTGGTATTACGTATGAATGAAAATGTAAGAGACACACATTAGTTGTATTGCATTGATTTAAAACACGTTTGCCATGTCCTCGCTTAATATTTGCAGGTGAGCATAAATCCGGTTTTCGCTCGATTAAATGGCATTTCTTGGAAATCCAAGTGCGCCAACCCTGAGGACAATATAAACAACCGTTTCCACATATCCGTGATCGATACTCGAGATGTGACGACGTCACGTTTGTATATTTCAAATTAAGAGGTAACCCTTCACCTAAATTCTCTTCCGTCTGATGACGCACTTCAAAAGTTAAATAAATTGATAGCTGTCGGCTGCCAACCTGGCTGCATTGACATACTGATGCATATGCATATAGTACCATGAAAAAAACAAGTTATTTTTGTATGCTTATATACTTACCATATCTTCCGTCTGAAATGTCTCTTTCCCAGTAAGCATAGGTGGTCTCGTGATGACGGCAACGCCGGCCATCGACAAGACAATGGTGAGGACAGGTATCACGCCACAACTTTCCCCGAGAAATAGGTACCCAATGATAAAAACAAAAATGGGTGAGCTACACACAATCACAAGAGAGTCCCCAACATTGAGATATTTCAATGAGTAGAAGTATAGGATCATGCCACTACAGCCTGAGCATCCACGGATCTACAAAAGTCAAAAGTAAAGAATTTTTCATGAGTTTTTGCATTACTTATTCACTTTGTCATCCATGAAAAACACGATCGATCTCAACTCATGTTCTCTTACCACCAACAGAAGAAACAATTTGATTTTACGTCTCCTCTCCTTATTCATTTTTTGATGTAGGGTTTCCTGTTGCAAAGGAATTCTTGGGTTGCTGTCAACAAACTCCACCACCGGTGGCAGTCCCACCTGCAACTTTTCACTGATGACAACGTTACTAAATTGCTGTTGCTGCTTTTCCTTTTCTGACACATTCTCTGTCACTCTTCCCAATTCCACATTTTCTGAAAGTTGTTTAAAACTTCCAGACTTATGCAGTTGAGGTTCAGTCTCAGCTTTACGTTCCAGGTGGAAGTTGAAAGCGTATCGAAAGAGATTTAATGGAAGTGCTAACACCGCAGTGGCAATAAACATCCATGTCGCTTGAGTTAGAGGATGATGATGACTAATTATTTTGACTATTAACCCCGTAAATGAAAACATCATTGCTGATAAAATCGCTAATATAAGTCCCGCATAGCGCTTCGCTTTTGAGGAAGCAGGCCGCTTTGCCTCTGGTGACGACGGCACGCTATTATTATTCGGCTCACTCTTTTCCGTTGAGGATGGTGACGGTGGTATCGTGATACTGTTGACCACATACTTTTCGGATTTCTTCGGGATGCATTTATTAGGAAAATGAGTGATTATTGATAGTACAGCTGGATTCATGATGATTCCTAGTGTGTCCCCTTTTGCCCCTCGTTTGTTTGGGCTTGGTGATTCAGAACTGAGATCCGAATGATTGAAAGCTTCCTTCGTTAGTAAACTGGGAGCAACCATTTTGGAATATTGAATTATTTATAGACTAAAAAAACTTGATAACTTTAGATTTAACAAGGGAAAGATAGATATATGGACGGAACAATGTAAAACGATGATGCTACTAAATGAGCCCACATAAATCGGGCCAAATGTTGGTGAATTTGATTTAATGTTTAGTTCATGGGCATATTATGCTTTGCCTTTGACAAGGTTATTATTCAGTGTTGACAACGGCATTTGTGGAATGCATCCCTATACGTCTTTCCATTTTCTATGAAATGCAAAATACTCCAGTTTGCATAAAAATCGTGCGTCTGTTCATTCTGAAGTAGTTTATTGGAGCATGAGCATAATATGTAGTTATTGCTTATTATGGTGATTGTCGACCATGTAGAGTCAAAGAGTCAATATTGCGGCAGGGGTGACGCTATATGTTTATGTGTGGTGTGTAAACTGTGATTTTGTAATAATAATTGTAACCCATGTGCTTCTCCCATGCACATGCACTATGTACTTCACAAGGAAAACTTTGAGCACCAAAGACTCTGGCTGACCATGACACTGACACAGCGAAAGGTTACCAAATGTGCCATCATATTTACACCATACAACACATTATCACGCTCTTCTATTCACTTTTTGTTTATTAAACGGCAGCTACACAGCATTACTTTTCACGCTTTGGTGAACACGTCGTAGAGAAGTAATTAACCAATTCAAAATTACGTCGATATAAGATGTTCATTTCCTACACTACACGACACAACACAACACTTATTTGCGTCACACCCGAAATGAATGAATTACATTTGTAAATGATGATGATGGCAGTCTCCACCTCTGGAAATTGTATTTTTCCAGATATCATGAAAAGTAAACTTTTCCATCTCAATATTCACACAAAGTCTAAATTGCACCACCTCAGTGCAGACTAATTGAGATACTGCTGACTTAAAGTGAGGTGCGAGTGAAAATATATAGAGAAGCGTCCTTTGCAATTTGCATAATTGAAGTTTGCTATGTTAAAATCCTAAACGTGTGCAAGTGTAAGTAAGTTATTGTAGATGAATATAGTAACTTCAAAGTAAAGTAAAACTAATCAAACATGGAATATGAACAAAATGCAAAATGTGTATGGTTGATGGTATTAGTGTTACTGATGATAGTTTTACAAGTAGCAAAATAATGTTCATTTTTGTTGAATTTAAACAGAGAAGAAGTCTCATACAAGCGTATATACAAATTCATATGCATAATAACAAGCATAGTCTTAAGGCGTAAGGGCTTTTTTATTGTTTGTCTGATGATGATTTTACTACGCAAGCCAAAAGGTACCTTACCTTGCTTATATACGCCTTACTTGCGTTGCGTGCATGCTTGAAGAAGTGAAGCTACTTTACGTGGTAGTTAAAGCAGTTAACACAATAATACAGTAGCTGTAGCATTCCGTATCGCTTATTAGACAGGAAATTGGTCATCGCCTATATAATTTTCCATGTTCAACAGATACCAGAATATAATGAAGAAGATGGTAAAAATAGTATTCCTTTGCAATTTGCATTTAACTTTTAGCATTCGCTGACTATTGAAAAAAGGCTGTGATTCCCCATAGTATATGCAAAATCTTTTTAAGAAAATTTACTAGGAGGGGCTGTAGCTTTATTCTACTGACTGAGACTTTTATTATCATTATCAGATCGTCGTTTGCCAACTTTTATATCTCTGTCTAAACAAAGTTCAAAAGGAGGATTGGGAATTTTTTTACACGAAAATCTTATAGCATTTTTATAACACATTCATTAGCTAATGCTAAACGAACATTTGTTTTTGCGTGGTCTAGCTCTAATGTAAAATGCTTGGAAATTGATCTATTGTTGTATGAAATAATAATCCCAATTATTTGGATACAAGGAGGACTTCATTTTTTGTTAAGATTCCACAAAATACTGGATAAATATTTACAATATATTTAGTGTACTACTACAAAGTGATGATGCATTTATCAAGAAGATAATTGACTTTAAATGACATGTAATGACTTTTCCAGTCAAAATATCTGTGTCTGGCGTGTTGTGTTGGTGTCGCAAATAATGATTACTTAATTTCTACACTAAACACAGTGATTGATATGTAATCACTATATGAATGGGCGTAATTTTATAAGAATGTTTTAAACACATACCTTTAGTTTTTCCCCCAATCTCCTTGTATCTTCCTTAAGTTGTATTTAGTCGGACGAGTGGAAATTTGCAATTGTTTTTCCCCCTGAACAAATGCTCAACACACTACGCTGAAATGAGATTCAAGATTCAACTGCGTCTTTCGTTGCTGGAGTCCAAGTTTGCTAGCAAAAATAACCTTTTTCTGGAATCATTAGACTCCATCCAATCCTGTTGTTGTAGATGAAGTGATAAGATGAGAATGATGAGCTCGCGAAACGCGTCTTTAAAGATGACAAATGAGATATATGGCGGCGGGGGAATAAGTCCGATGTAGTATTCAGTCATCAGTAGAAAGTATAGAACCGGTTTAAATTTCTCAGTATGTACCTGGTACTGACCTTATTCTTTGAAATTGACAGAGCTTTAAAAATCAGAGCAAAAGAAGATGATAAAAAAAGTTGAATAAGATTAAGATGGGATGCCAGGGTATATAGTTTGTGGCTTGGCTTTTCCACAAGTGTAATTAACCTTGCTTTTTTAGCATCTAGTCCCTATAGATTTTTATGACTTTGGTCGGTCATTTTAGAGTTGAAAATGTTTGTCAGTCAGTGAGTCAGTTATCCATGCTCACTCGCCGGAACCTCATGAATGATGAATCATGATTATCTTATGGTGGAGAGAACTGAGATGGAGCTAATGTACTTTTATAATTATTAGGTATGAGATGTTTCTTACTCTATACTCATTCCCATATTACACAAGTGTTGCTTTTACATATGAAAACAGCTAATCTACACGTATTTTGATGTGAAAAATTATATATGTGCATAAATAAGCAAAAAAATATTATGTAACACTGGAACACACGTGTCACGCCATACATTTACGAATACGAATACAATCTGGTTAGTTAAATAAATTATAAAGTACGCAAATGTATGTATTTGAACTCGATTTTAGATTATGTAACTTCATTTGGTGACACAATTAAATCTAATACTTATTCTGCGAAATCAAAGCAACTTTAAATGTACGAATGAATTATTGCGGTACAATTCCTGTCCAGATTTAATTCAATGTCAGCCTATAGCGCAAGCAAAATGTATTTCAGATGCTTCTTTATCAAAAGGTATTTACAAAAGGATATGAATTCATCACAGTACCATCATAATACACCCACCACTTTGCGGAAATGAGAAGCTACATTTTATCTTGGATACTGATGAATGACATTTAACGTTTTTTGTGCTTTTGTTGGGAGTACGTAAATAATATCCTTGCTAAAGTCTGCAAAATAGTTTGCATAAAAGAGTGATCGACGATCAATGAGCCATATCATGAAATTATGACTATCAGTGTCCCAGCATCAGTACCAACATTGATAATCCAGCATCAGTCAAGTGCAAAGATGCATACAGCAGTCTGAGCAGTCTGGTCTACACGCATAATTCACACAATATACTTATCATGTAATCACACTTTATAAATATTTTTGCGTTGATATTATATTGATTCGAGTCTCTCAACAAGTAGAGTTTAAGTGAGTCTTTTTGTTAGTAATGGCAATAATAATTCTCCACGACGGCTGAATATTATCAGTCATCATCATCAAACATTTTATACGTTTGAAATGCGCATTTAACATGGTTGGATGTTTATTTTTTATGTTTTTGCAGATGTGAAAATTTCTCACGGCTTTTCACATTTTGCAATAATACTTAAAGTGCAACACAGTGACAGGTCGCATCTTAGTCAGATATTATAATATATGGCGTTCACCATTCATTCTGACTTTTCATCTTCAGCCTTTGTGTGTAGGGGCAGACTAGAACAATGACTTAACTTTAGCTAACATTTAATATTTGCAATGTCATGTATTAAAGTCAAAGCTTATCCAAACTTCAATTGTGTGCAAGGCAGAGCAGTGCGGAGTGCATCACTTTAATATGGTGTCTCATTGTCAAGGCTGGTGTGTGTCTTTTGTATCATGTAGGTACAGGTGTCTGATTTAAAATGGCATTGATGATCCTGGGATGCATGCAAAAATCAGAGTTGATTGTAAAATCGTACTTTTTGTGACTTGTTATAATATCAACCTGTCAAACAGCCCTTCTTCGATAATTCCAAGAATACGTATTGATTTTCTCTTTAAAAAGCTGTAATTTCAGCTCTCGTTTCTTCAGAATTCAAAAATTTTCAGTAATTTCTTAGTAATCAACTACTACAAGATGTTGCTTGCACCTGGTGGGAATCCCTGTGTGTCCGCGTCCTCTTCTCGTTCGTCATTTGATATTTAATGTTTGATGTTGCTATTCATTCGAAACTGCTTCCTACCTCATGGTTAACTTTTGTGTACATTCGAACTAGATTACTTTACTTTAACCGGTTCCTTCCACATTTTTATCTCACAACAAGACGATCACTAGCATCATCTTTAATTGCTGGCTCAAAAACATGATCATTTCTTGTGCACTCCACAAAACGTACCCGAAATAATAGTTCCTTACTCCATTCCTTAATGATCCGAAAATGTGATGAAAAAAATTCAATAACAAATTATCCTTCTCAGCCTCGCCTTTATGTAAGTACAGATGATGTATGTAATGTACAAGAATGCAAAAATATAGAGAAATGTGTTGCAAAGTGGCAGGGAAGTAATTACAAGGTACACTTGATTCAAGTCGGAACTTTACAAATTACTCATAATCACCACCAACACTAACACCCTGGCTCTCCACCGTATTTCTATGCATAAAACTTTTGAAGCTCAGATTAGCACTAATTATTTAAAAAATTGCAACCATAAACTGGATTGCGGATCAAACTGGCTTGACTATCCGATCAGAAGATTTGCTTGGATATCATATTTTGTGAGTTGTATATTATAAAACAGGATTAACGTCAACAATACTTATTAGCGGATAACCCTGCAAAAAGTTAATCAATGCCACAAATGAAATTATAAAATTGATAAAATGTTCTGTCCAATCTTTTCAACCCACCCATGAAAATGAACTGCCAAGCCTATGTAACATATCCCTTTATATACGAATGTATGAAGTTGTAATTTCAGACTTTAACTGGAAAGTTTATATTTCATTTCCATGTACTTTTATTTTGTACGTACAAACGTCAAGATACAAATTAATGCATTTTTATGCATTCCGAGACCCTGTATTTAAGTAAATCCTTTGTTTAGCTAACCTACAAGACTATCGCGATTCATGATGATGTAAATGGACATCCAAATACTTTTCATTCTATATACTGATTGTGATTGTATAGTAAAATATAGCCATCCAGCCATCAGGAGAACGTGAATGTTATACCATTTTAAGCATAATACAAGATAAGTGTGATAACACGCTCATTTCCTTATGTGCTTGTTTGAATGATACACATTTGATTTAAAATTGAAGGTTATATGGTGTTGAAAATTATGATGCAATGTGTACAAAATACGTATAACCTATAATAACAAAACACTTTTCTACTTCTCCAGTTCCTCTCTTTTTAAGTGATGAAAGCAAGACGGGACTATGAGACTGATTTGCAAAATAAAAAAAGCGATATCAAATTGAATAAAAAGTGTCGATGAAAATTACATGCAACACTTTTCGCCAAAAAAGCCATAAAAACTGAAGACAGTATTTAACTCAATAAAAAAGTCCATTAGCGTCAGCAGCAGCATCACTCAGGTACGTATTTCTTCATCATCATGCATAACCATCATATCTTAAGTTGGATACTTGTACAAGTATTTTCAACATTACAACTTATAACGTGTATGATTAATATGAATGGTAAAAAAATGAAAGGAAACTTGTAATGACTACCGAAAGTATGGTTATGAATGCCAAAACGAAACCAGGTTCGGACATAATGATACAGTAAGTATAAGCTTGAAAATGTAGAATAGAATTTCAGAAAATTAACGATCCGGTAATAAATACCTGCATTCTACTACCGAGTGCTGTGAATATGAGTAATATTTATGTTCCTGGTGGGCCGGCATAAAACGTGAAGCTAATGATTTCTTTATCCATTCCTTTTAATCTTCATTTCCAATATATTTGTAATATTTTATATGTGTTTTGGCTATGAATATAGATATTAATATTAATAAGCTGTACTTGTGACTTGGTCCGATATAGTATGTAAATTTCAGTGCAGAATAGGCCGAATAGGATTGTCGTTGTACACCACATATATTTGTTTAAGCACATAAAGGTTGTTGTAAGATAAGCTTAAATTTTAATTAAAATGATCTATTTCTGGTATTGCAGTTCGCTGTAAATATTTTAAAGGAAACATGTAAGTATGAATCATTATGTGTGTAACGTCCTTGTTTCTAAGATAAGGCATATAAAGGAAAGCATCTTTTAAGAACTAGGAATTTTTTTTATAACTTTTGAGAAAAAGGAACAACGGTTGAATGTGTAAAGAACCGTGTCTGAGTTTAAAGCGATGACTTGAACTAAGGTCAAATACCATTCATCTAAATTTTAATGTTGAGAGTATATATATACCCATTCGTACTTTACCTAAAGTTGTAAAAATCCACTCTTTGTAATCGCATCCTTATAATTTGCATATGAAAATTCATGAATGAGAAATGGAGCTTGTATATGATGAATATGAATGCTAAGAGTGCAATGCAAATGCAAGGAGTTGCAAGCAGAGCCTACACTATAAAATAAGAAATGAGGAAAAATTGTGAACCATGCTGAACTGGTCATTCAAGGTTTCTAAAGTGAGTAGTTAAAATGTTGAGCATGACAGACTTATCGATTCAAGTGCAATGTCAAGTTTGTTACATTTACTGCCGAAACTCCTCTATGGACAAGTAAAGAAACGAAATGTAATGCATCTAAAACCTTTTCAAATATCACTTCTCGGGGGGGAATTCCCGTAATACTTAATACATTACAGCAGATGTGTGTTTTTATAAAACAAGGAACAGAACATAAAAATTAACCCTACCGGTTCAGTATCACCTACAGCGAAGGGAAGCACATTCGCGTGGTCCCAAGTGCATGCAAATTTTTAAAATGGTAGAAATTGCATTGCAAATAACTTGTTTTAGTATTTCGTCCTATTAAACAATTCAAATAATATGTAAGCGCATAAAAATACTGAGTAAACCTTATGAAACCTGGATCTATTACGTAAGGGGAATGAACTAAAGAATATAACTCATGTAAGTATTATTTGATTAACCCAGGATTCTAACGTTCAAATTTATTTCCAGAGCTGAAAATTGATCAATCTGGCACTGGATGCATAAATATATTCAACATAGGGTATCACTTAATTATTGGCGATTTCAAATAAATGGCCAAATAAGATTATCACCCCAAAACTGACAATGATATGCAGTTACACTAACTGTAAAAAGTATGTAGTTATTCATTTGATGTTAGCCTTCCTTACACCATTATTCTTTTCAACTTTCTGTAGTTCAAGTACAAGGACAGTCAAATGACGTTAAACAAAAAAATGTATATATGCCTTAATTGCAAATAAACGCACAAAAATATATATTCATATCCATATAGGTATGCACTTTACAACTTTCCTTTGTTATTGAGAGAATATTGCATAATTTTATGCATTTTATATGCACATCAATTTACATACATTTTTATAAATGTTATGCCATAATTTAGTTTACTACTGCATCTACTCATATGCATATTCCATTCCAACAATCAACGTTGCCCATCTAATGAAAAGGTTGTCTAGTCCATAAATGCAAGGAAAACTCAATTCTTGATTGGTACTGTTAAAATTTATGTTCTAGTTTATGATCATATTAATTCATTGCATCACCTGCATTTTGTGAGCAACCTTTAAAATAAGGGTTAAAAACTTAGTACATTAAACACATCACTTCTTTATAATTTATTGGTATAATTCACACCCAAATTAATTGTTCAACACTAAACACTAATAATTTAATTACAGAGATTATAAACTGCAAAGCCAATTATTATCTTGAGCATCCGCTTTACATAAAAATTAAAATTAACTAATTGTTTTGTGTGTAATACATACATGATACACGGCGCATAGGTTTGGGGTGGCAATTTACCTTCAATTCTAATTCGTTTGATGTAAATACAATGGGTTGAACTTTTGCTTCAATATTGGTTAAAGGTTTTAATATTCAAATTATATTCGTTCTGGATTTTTTTGGGTGTTGCAATTTCCAATAAAAAATCTTATGGTATTTACACACTATCTTAATCTTTTAAAATTATTAAATTGCTTCCCGTTTGAAATATGAGCATCGTCGAAAATATGTATACTTACTGACCTAATCGATCCTGACATTTTATGAAAGGACCATGAACTACTGAATTACCGTAATTTGACTGACATGGAAGTGAATTTGTATTTATTTCCCAAGCATAATAATGATTATGAATAATTTTTAAGTAGGTATGTTCAGTCAATTTAAACTACCGGAAGTGTCTGTTTTATATACAAATATACTAATCAGTACTCTTAAGAAACAAAAACAAACAGACAACTTAATTACCTTAATTTGCAATGTCTATCCTAATCGCTCAAATACATGAGCATGATAATTAAATAGGAGAGACGAGAGAAATCTATTTTTGCTACTTCCTTCCTCCCACAAACCATTTTGTTACGCTCATCGCTTATCATGTATTATAAGCAGGTAATTTAAATATATTATGTAGTTCCCACCCAGTCGATATGAATCCGAGAAATACAAAAAATGCTCATTCTTCCCATTTCTTTCTCTTTAACCATTCCGAACCATATGTTTGAATGTGTTTGAGGAGTAAGTTAAACATACAAAATCTCATATCATGTTGATGCTGTGAAACAGACAGATTTCACATTTTTGCATGAGTGTAAAAAATAGCGGTAGGGGGTTAGCACTAAATGTGTTTACAAAGAGATTTATTACATTTTTACCTATTATAGTGACCGGTTAGACGTCTGCCTGCTGCGGCCATAACGTGTATACATATGTAATGTGATACATAAACATAGTAAAAAATAAATGCACGATTAGTTAATTAATATTTTCCCCCTCATCCCTCAGATAAAACATTGTACCTTTTTCCAACTGGTTTTCACTTTACCATTGTATTTGGCTTTACAAACGAAATGTTAAATTTTTTCGCCAAAATTTTGCATTCTTGGTTTTTCAACCTTCCTCAACCAAACACGATGGATCTGCTTTTTATGCACTTTTTGGTAACGTGATGCCGCCGCATCCCTGGGCCGCAAGCAAAGCGATTAATATTCGAAATCTGTCGCCGGTAAATTCTTCGTGTGGATTTAGGAAAGCCGCACGCTAGCTCCGTACTTCCTTTAGGGAATAAAACTACTTCACCTTCTCTTCTGCAATGCCTTGAGGGAGTGTTTAGACGGATGCATTCATCCTTGAAGAGGACAAATGGATTTTTGTTGGATGTGGACGATTTCCCTTTTGTGTAAGTATGGCATGGGTTCAGCTGGCAGATCGGTTCCGAATGTAAAGTCGAAGTTGTTAGCCAATAGCCAGGGAAGCACAATGACTATAAAATATATTTTGCAAAAGGAAATAGGAATGAATGAAATGAATCTTCTAAGTTTTACTGTTAGTTCACTTTGGTTGTATATTGGGTATAATGAGATTATAGGTACCTGAGTAAACAAAAAGTGGCACTTTCCTCTAATGTAAACCATAGGCATATCAAAACTGTCATAATCACAGTCACAAATTCCATTAAAATTGTCATTTGGCGAAGCTGAAAATATCATAAATTCTCCACAAGGTCCCTTAGTTCCAATGGTGTAACAGCCACCCGTCACAGGGTCATAGCGAGCTAGATGACCTTCCAGCATGCATGGACTGGCGCTGGTGGTGACGCCGACCATTTGATAATCTTCAGATGACGTACTTGGAGATGGCTTGTCATGCAACAAGCTACTGCAAATTGTCAATTTATCATGATATCAGACAAAAGCTCAAAAACGAAAGGAAAAGCAGGATATCATTTAATGAGTCAATAAGTTAAACTCAAGCAATCAATAACGAAATGAGTCAAACGCAGAAGATGCTGCAAGTCAATTTACATGCAAATGTCTATATCATCCTTGGGCGTGTGGCATTTTTTCTGGCAAAAAAAAACTGGAACCAATTTTCACTACTTTATTTATTGAAGGATGGGATAAGAATTATTATGCAGTAGTCATTATTTTGACTGACAGAATGGAACTGTTAGTAGTTATTTACATAAAATTATATTTAAGGAATAATACTACTGCTAGTGCCTAAGAAATGATCTAACTTAACTACGTAATATGTCTAAATATTTTTCTCGTCTAAAACGGAAGCATCAACAATATGTTCACAAAAGTGATAATATCTATTCTGACTAGACTGTCAAAATCTAAATAGATCTAATAAAAAATTATGTAGTTGTATAAGATGTATCAAATTTTTAGGCTCATATTACACGTATACCCCCAAAAATTTAATAAAATGAACACTCCTGATGTCTGACTTTACGAAATTGAAATGCATACACGCGTGTATGTTTCACACAACTGGCCTGCACCCTGAATTTTGATATTATGTTTTGCACTATTCTTTCATGTTATCAAAATCATTAATCAGTTCAACAAAAACCAGTTACGCTTATTAAATTAAGCTGATGGGATATAGCACCCATCACCCGTATCCTTTTTTCCTTCATATTTTATGAAACTCAAAATGTGGAAGTAACAATCATTTAATCAAAGTACATATATCACATTCACATCACCTACCTCAAACTTTCCACTCCAACTTCTGTGCTTCCACTGCCCCTGCTATCTTCTTCTTCCTTTCTATTTCCCATCATCGGCATCTCATTCTCATAATACACAGGTTCACCGTTGCCCCTATTCATCGGCCAACTACCACTTCCGTATTCCGTTATAAACAACGGTGTGATAACTGGTGAAGAGTAAAGCGGTCTAGATTGTGGGTGGTCATGGAACTCATTAAATTGCCGTATTCTGGCATAGCTCCCTGCGTAATCTTTGGGGCCAGGCCCAACTACTTTTGGAATGTGATCATGGTGATAAAGTTGTGATTGAGGTAGCATGTAAAGCCAATAAACCCGCTGACCACTATCACTATCACTGCTGGCACGGTCGTTTAGGTAGAACAGAACAAAAAATGTCACAAAAGTGGCAACTCGCCTACGTGATTCGACTTGATGGATCATTGTTTCTTAGAATCTTGATTACGATTGACGTAATCCAGTTTGCCAGTAAAAGTTTGTGAAGCTTTGGTAGCTGTTGTAGTAGCAGCAAAACCGAAAATGTTTCTCAAATCGTACTCACTAGCCACCAGTGCACCTCTTCAGATCCGAATGGTTTAGTTTTTCTTTAAACTGGCTTCAATTCCACCATGCAAATATTATGCAACTTCTTAAGATGCACTAGGTCTAGTCACGTTTGGTCGCGGAAAAAATATCCGAACACGTTCGTTACTGGAAGATCCAGTCGAAAAATGTAGGCACCATTTAAAATTCACTTAATGCTTCAAGTAACCAATTGTAATCCTTCCACGGGTAAATCTCCAGGATTCAGTGGCAATTTTATTCCTAGGCCAAAACTTGATCACCTTTTTGGCTTGTATATATATTGTTGTCTTTTGAGGGAGAGCAGTTAGTGAATACTTAAACATCAACTGCATAAAATCAACTGCAATTTAATGGAACCAGGTTTTTTGTTTGATTGTTGAAGGTTGAATAGCTTATAGGAAAATAAGGCATTCATGTATATACTCGTGTACTAGTGCGCGTTTTTATGATCTTACTTTGACTTATAGCTTTGCTTCGACTTGTATAATATAAGTTTTTTTAGTTGGATAGATGGGACCGACCTGGGACAAGAAGAAAAAACTGGAAATTAGAAGAGTCAGAGGTAACTAGCTAAACTCACTCTGCAAAATCATCATGTTCAATGCACAATGCTCAAGGCTCAAAGCAACAAACAACAAAGATCAAACAAAAAATTGTTTATCAAGCAATGCTTGAATGTATTTACCTATTGAAATACAACGTGGACACTCGCGATCAGTCAAAAACTTGAAAAGGTGAATTGAATTAGAAAGAACGTATTCGGTTCTCAGCATTTCTCTCCTTCTCAAAGAGAATTTGTGAATAGAAGGGAGTCAATAATGCAATCAACAACTCCTACCATTTAAAGAGAACTTATTTCAATCGGCAATCAAGAGTTTTCTTTTCCACTCCACAACTCTTTCATAAAAAGTAGTATACTTTGTCGGATTATTCGTTTGAAACAGGCTTAGGAAATTCGGGATTATAGAGTGTCTGAGCCTAAATCGCCACTGAAAAAAACTATTTAAGAAGCAAAAGTCTGTTGTTAATTGTTTTAAAGCTGCTCTTATTATTCGTAAATCCTGAATCATAAAAATTGTAAAGAAACCGAGAAGTGAGTATCAATGGACTTTTACTGAATACGATCTATGAGTAAATACATTGCATATATATATATATATATATATATGTTTCCTTGCTTTTTTTTCTTGAAGGAATCATCCGAACAAGATTTGGCACAAAGAAGATTGCCCGAAGTGGTAGCAATTCATAATATTTACGATTTGAATCTTGAAGTCAGTTGCTTTTACTTTTCACTGTATAGTTCTTGTTGCCAAATCATATCTATAATATCTAACTGTACCTGTCATGTCTGAAATTGTATATATCATGCAAGTATAAGCATGTATTATACAGGTTGGGATAATTCTTACAGAAAGATAAGACAGGAAATTCCTCACGTCATTCGACAGAACTGCAATACTGTAATTGCGATGAAATAGAAGGTTGTGGTCAGCAATAAAAAACCAATTACTATATTGCTCTTACACTCATACCTTCTTCACCTTTTCCCAGTCCGGGTCGGACTCCTGTACTTATCATTGCAGGTTGCAAAAAAAACATGATGATGTGTGGTGAATAAGTGCAGGATGGCAATTTACCTATATGGTAGAGAAACCTCAACGGAATTCCTTTTTCGTGTGTATAAAAAAACAGGAACCAGATTTGGAGCTATGGCCATCATGTAAGTATGTGTGAGGAAGACCAATTAAACAAGGCTTAGTATATGTTACATGAGATAATGATATAATATGCTAGAAGGATGGCTACCGTATGATTGCTCTAAGTTAATATGATCTTTGCTACTTTGAAAACTAGACTTGTTCAATTTTTGGGATGTAATACCTATACCTACCTGCCAAGTGGCTCAGGTCAGGTATGCATAAGTATGGTACATAAAATTATGCCTGTCTTCTTGTTAGGATATTTGAAAAGTCCGTATTTTCTCAAAAGATTTGTGTCTGACGCCTGGCAGAAGATTATGATCCAAAGGAAAAGGTGAATGTTTTGTGAATAATGAGTCAGGAGAATGAGTGATACATTTACATTTCACATTTCAGGGACCACTTTACTTGCATTGTATTGGATTGGATATTGCATCAATTGCATGGTCCGATCTTGAAAAGGACGTACAAAAACAAATTAGTAAAATGGAAGCTCTAAGCGAAAAATACGTGTATATTTGCTTTTCTAATAAATGGAGAAATTTCGGATTGCATTTCATGGTAATAACAAAAACACACACGCGATATTATTTTAACCAGGTAATTTCTAGTTATGTCGAATTTCACGAGAATTCCTGAAGCATTACTAGTAATATTGTTTGTTGGTCATATCATCAGCATATCATAGCCAAACTTTCGATTGCAAAAAAGGCTAAGCATGTCACGTCTCGGCAGCTGCAGAAAAGAATAACTCCTGACGCTGACCCATGCAATGCTAATCTATATCAGAAATCTAAACTGGTTCTCCTTTTCAACAATCTGTTTTTTTTTCATGAAAACGCTGGAAACTCATCTTCAAGAAGTAATCATATCGTTTATGATCTTGATGGAGACTGTAAGAAAAAATACTAGAATTTGACCCTTCGTATCGAAGGAGTGCAATCACTTGGGCGTTATAGGTACCCAATTGACACTTGAAGCTTGGGGCGTTTAATAAAATTTATGATGGGATCTCAAGAGAGGAGTTAAAGATTTCCAGTTCCATAAAAAATATATAGGTATTACCTTACACTACGTTTATGCAACGACCTTTGCAGTTTAGAGGACGGACTTTCAGTATAAAACAGCAGGACACATGCATTTATGTAGTACCAGTAGGTACGATAAAGACATTATAGAAACCAGACGAAGAAAATGAAAGCAATCAGAAGAAACTCATTGGATGTTGTAAACCATGATGATGATCTCCAGAAGGAACCTTCTTGCCATTTATGGCATAACAAAATGACTGCAAAAGAAACAACAAGTTTGAGGAAGTTGTTGTTGCTGGGAAGAGATTATGAGATGCTTAAACAATATGATATTCGCAGAAATCGTTAGCCTCGGGACTAGACTAAGACTCTAACTCTGTACTTCTTACAACGCGTCAGTCTTCTTACTAGCTTAAGAACATTCTTCGGAATCTTTTGACTGTTGTGATGAGCCGATGCATTTCAAACGTCATTTATGATTCGTCATGCGTCACACTATATCGTATCACACTTGTCGTCATTATATATGCGCAAATAAATTCGTTGGCATTGTTGGAAAACAAATGAATGGATGAAGAATAGGCTCATCTTCATCTCCGTAGTCGGACAACGATCACCTTTTGAACCCTCCTGTCTCAATCCTCCTTGGTTGATTGATGACAACTGGCAAAAATGGCTTATAAGCTTTCAAACTATATTATACTATATTATACTATACTTTTCTTCACAGGTTAGGTGTTAATCATGTTTCTTTATCTCCTGATTCTACGCCGCTTTTTGTCCAAATTTATCTGCATTCAATTCATCTACCGAGCAATGGCTTTTTAAGCAAACGATGAGAGGATTATTTATTTATTACGAATTGCGTTTATTGGATTGAAAGCAAAAAGCGAAACTCTCTTTTTAGTTGTATTTCAGATGCTGGACATCTCTTCTTAGAAAATACCTCACTTTTAAGCTACAATTTTAATTGATTTCAGTTTACGTTGCCCTTTAAAACTATCGAATTTATTGGTGTGTACAAAATATGATTAAAGTTTCGTACACTGCAGTGGTGAAGCTATTTTTCTTAATTTCTACATTAAACTATTAATATCACACCTGTTATATGATATATTTATTATACATCCCCCATTCAAGACTGTTGGAAGAAGGAACATTTTTTTAGAGCAGAAGAAAACCAAATGTCTTTCTGCGTTTATGGTCTTCTGGTAGAGACATCACCATTTTTCTTAAAGATGTAATGACAACCCCAGACAGTGTCAGAACAGCCCCGACTAGACTGTTAAATAAAAAAATGATTTAATGGGTTCATATAATATAAGATTAAGTTAATTTACGATGGAACGAGTTACATTATAAAAACAAATCAAATAGTTTACCTAAACATGTCTGGTTGAACCCCAAGAAAAATAGCTTGCCAGAGGAAAGCAAACACAACCTGAAATTATTGAAATAGAATAGAATAGAATAGAGTCTTTATGAAAATCGGTATCAATTACGATTATAAACTGTAATCTATTTTAATGAACCAATCATTATTATGGGCTCCTTATCATAATACTGATTGTATGTTATATTATAATATTATTATTTTTATTATGCCTACCTCACTTGTCCTTACTAAGGCCACAGGTCCAGCCTGCTCATATTTTAAGGCTAAAGTGATACAAGTCTGAGCAAAGAAAGCTAGAAAGGCAGTAGCTACAATTAAGCCAACTTCTCGAAAATCCTTGGGGATCTCCAGAACGCCCATAGCATACGCCACCACAAAACACTCCAACAAACCCCACAAGGCAAAAAAGAGATTGATCAAGGCATGATGCACTGTCCGAATGTAACGTAAAGCTACATAGTGAATGGTGAGGAGGATCATGCTGCTGAAGCTTGACATAACTCCAATCTAATATTTGTGTTTAGAATTTTTAATAAATATAAATTAAATTATTACTACCATCATAATATATATAACATTTTATATTTAAGAATAATTACAAAGGAATCTCCACTTAAATCCTCAGTTCCAGTAAGGGCTGGAGGTTTACTAATGATTGCAACCCCGATTAGCGCTAAAATAGCAGTGAAAACGGGGACGAGACCACATCTCTCCCCTAAAAATAGGAATGCAACAAAGGTGACGAAGATGGGTGCACTTGTACCAATGACAATTGAGTCAGCAATGTTTAGATACTTCAGGCCAAAGAATACAAAAATGATGGAGTTGGAGCCAACCATTGCTTGAAGCTACAAATAAAAGGGAAATTTTTTGCTTTACTTTGTTCATTTAACCAATAACCATGAATAAAAAGTGGTACAAAATCATTGGCATCACTGAATCATTGGCATACCAGTAAGAATGTAGAGGTGCGACTGGGTGGCCAAACTTCTTTAAAGATTTTCTCCTTCTTCCATACTGTCGAATAAATTAGAAATGGAATCGGAATAAAGGCCATCACTGAGAATCTCCACACACCCAAATTGAAAGGGTGATACTGCAATATCTTTATTACGAGAGCACTTAAGGAAAACTGCAAGGCTGCAGCAATGGCAAGAAAAATTCCTAAAAAGCGTTTCACTCCGAGCTCAGACTCAACTACTGGAGAAGACACCAAATCCTTCGAGACGCCTTTTTTATGTATTGCTTCTTTACAGTCATTATTGTAGCCATGTTCCATTTTTGCGGATTTGGGAACACATCCCTCGTCATCCGATAAAATGTTCTTGTTTGCCTTTAGGAGTTTCTGATAAGAGGATTCATACTCTGAAGCTGTAGCTGCAAGAGATGTAGATGCTGATGATGCTGGGGATTTGTCTTTGTTTGGCAACTGCCGACCCTTCTCTTTTTCTATGAGAAGATTTACCGATTCAGGACTTTTCAACAACCCACTCACATCACTTGGGGCTCCTTTAGAGCATTTTTCTAAGTCACCGGCTTCTTTACAATTATCCATTTTAATTTATTTGCACTTCCCAGAAAGGACAAGGATCAAAGTTGGAGTTTGCAAACAAGTGAAAGGATATTTTGTTTTTCGTTGGAAAAAGTATTGATCCGGTTCCAAGAATGACGTGCTCTATCACCCTTGTCTTGGTCTTGTTCAGAACACGCTCTGTGAGTTTGCGATCCTACAGTTGGCTTTTGTTACTGTTACATCCACATCTCAAATTTTTATTACATTTCTTTCCCAGCGTTGTGATATAATCTTGTACGTAAGTTATAATTGAAAATGTGCAAGTGAGAACATACAAAGAACTGAATTTCGTCACATTCAACCTTCTTATAAGATTATAAGGAAAACAATGCGTAACAAAAGCCTAGTTAAATTATTGTTCCATCCGTTTACGTAAAATCATGCACACGCAAAGACCACACGATGTATATGTGACGAAGACTTCTTCTAACAACAAAAAGCTCAATGCCAAATGCTTTAACTATCATTTGTCATTATATTATACATGTCTTTATTATGTATAATTATTATTCATTTGGATTAGGTTGAACAAAAATCAGAGTATGCAGCTTAATTGGATAAATATATGGTCAATATGGTAAGCTGGATTAAAAATAAATTACTAAACAACTTGAGGTTAGGAGGGTCGAGACAAGAAATTTTTCCAGCACCTTGTCTTAATACTAAAAGCTACAGGCAGAAAATGTCAAGTAAATCTAAAGTTTTTTTTACCTTGTCGTTCCATTACAAGATAGAATGACAACTGCCATGAAAAAAGCGTGTGTTGAAAACCATGATATTATACAGAGAAATACATTTGGATGTGATTGAAATCCTGATAATTGTCTGTGTCTGCATGTTTCGTCTACATCTGGCATCTTTACTTGCAAAGCAAATACGTTAGCTAGGTGTATACCAGCGCCTATCAAATGTTCACACAAAGCATAAAGCACGGAACCGACGGGAATGTATCAGGGACAACCGATAAGGAAATTGAACCTACTTTTTATGATACAACTGATAACCTACCATATGAAGGAAAAGGCATCGTTAATATGGTTGTAAGTAAACATTTCACATTGCAATGAACAACATGTCATGTAGTGGTAAACAATGATATCCACGAATATTAAGCGTGTGCATCAAATCTATATTTTCAAGCAATAAATGCGTTTTCATACTTTGACCATTACCAATTTCCTTGTGCAGTAAGGTTTGGTCGATCGAACTGCAACTGCATTAATATATAAATATGCAATAGAAGGAGAGAGTATGGGTTTATACTCTTTATCACACCAGATGCATATAAAATAGCTGAGTAATTCATTTCATTGTATTCAGTAGAAGTATGCAGACACTCGTCTTGCGACCTGGCTACTGTACTTTTTAAGCTAACCAAATCGGCATCTATCATAATCGGATCATACACCGTCATAACCATTTGAAGAACATTCTTTAATTTAACCGCTAACTTAAATTATAGAACCTAATGAAGCTAACTGATAGTGAGTTCAATATAACAAAGAACTCAATATCAGACAAAATGCTCACTAATACTAGCGTTTTTACTTGTTTTACTCCTAGTTTACATCATCATTGAGTTGGAATTCGTCGTAATTTAGTTAGTTATGACATAAGAAAAATCAAAACCCGGGCAATAACAATAAAAGTAACTCCGTCACTCAACAAATTATTGACTGTATAACTTTTTCCGTCTGTTAATGTGGCGAACGATGACGTGAGCGATTATGGGGCATTATTATACTTATGATATGCAAACCTACATAATATAACGTATCATATGGATCATCTCAGTCACTGTCAGTACATTAGTACATCCCATCATGGATCTATTAAGGCATCTTGGATGTACCCATTTATTCGCACCGTTTACACTTTAGGGGCAATTAATTATTGATTTGTTTCTCTATGTAGTATATGCTCATTATGTTTTGCAAGCACATTCACTACAACGATACAGCAATCATAATCATCGTTTCATATGTACTAAAAAAAAGTACGTTCACGTTAGGTTTAGTGAGGTTAAGGTTGACGTTCCCAAACGAGTTTTCCATTTTCTTTTCTAAATATAAAATACTTTAAAAAAAAGAAGTTTAAATCGGTTATGCTATCAAAGAAGCCTTTAATATTGATGAATTCAAACATTCACTAAAAATGTTGAAATCCAATAATGATATCATAGTTCATGAATGGCATAATAGCATGTATCATGGATTTTGGATAGGTTGCTGGATAGGTTGCTGGAAAAGTGGAATCCAAAGTGCCAAAGGCCAATTTTTTGCCAGTCTGGTTATCCATTATGTTTGGTGGGTGGGCAGCACACAAGGAAAAGGAAATGCTCACATAAAATTTCGTTAGCTTTCGCACACTCACTCATGCTATGATATGAAACTGCTTTCAACTTTTGATTATGACTGCACCTTGTACAGTACATAAAGAACTTGACTGTAACGATTTATAGATGATTTTATTAGCTTTCATATTTATAAAATTTAATAAAGCAACAGTCATCGGTAGCCGTTCTTTATTTTGTCAATCATGTTAGTATAAAAGACTGACCACATCAAAAAGTCAAAACTAAAAGTTCACCAAAGGTGAAAGGCCTAAATTAAACACTATGTAAATTACTGCGGATTCGATACTAGAAATAAAATTAACACTTAGAGCTGGAGACTTTCATGTAGAAGTTGTTAAGTAAATTAAAAAGTAATTTGTGGATGCTCAGCATCATAAATCATAAAATAACATGAAAAAAAAACTTATTCCACACAATTTTCGCCAAAATGTTTGATTCTCGGATCTGGACTAAAATCATACATCATAAAATCAGTCAACGCCCGTTGAGCTTTGGTTGGGAGGAAGCTGCAATATAAAAATGCAATTAGTATGGCGGTGGACCACACGTATGACCTATGTGTGACGATAATCTATTGAGCTAATTTTCCGTAAAGCGCAACTCATCAATTCAACTTTTCAAGTGGTGACTGTCGTGATTGATTAGCTACTAGCCTTCCAGAGCATTGCATAAGAAGATAATCAGGAAGTAAGACGCAAGTGTAAGAAAAAGTGGATAAATATTTTGGATTATTCTCTTACCATTCCAAAAAGAAATAGAATGGCATGTATGAAGGCACGTAGACCCTTTCCGTGTTAGTCCGTAATCCTTGAACGATTCTTTCTGCCACGTACCTTGATTCCAAAAAGGGGGTGAATGATGGAAACCTTTCAAGAAAACACACAAATATTAGTTGATGACGTACCAAAGGTCACAAACCACGTTTATACTTGTCTGGACTTTGGATTACGTAGATACCACCACGTTTAACTCATAATCTACCTTAAATATCATAAATGAATGACCATTGCATACCTAAACGCAAACCGGATTCCATTGATCAGTCTTGTTTTAACCGCTGTCGGATAAATAGTTGTAAATTTAATTTGGTCCCCACTGTTTGGTGCGTGAGCTAACTCCTCCTTGAGAGATTCCAAGTAGCCATGAACTGCAAATTTCGAGCCGTGATAGGGTACCATATACCGGTTGCCTTTTAACCCTCCGATGGAACAAACTGTCACAATGTGTCCCCGATTCTTTTGCATCATTTTTGGCAAAAACTGACGAAGAATCCAGAAATGAGCAAGGACGTTAATTTTGAAAGTTTTCTCAATCGTCTCTGGACTGAAATTCAAAAACTTTTCACATTTTCCAATGCCTGCATTGTTGATTATAACTGTAACGTCCCCTATTTCCCGTTTCACCTAAAGAAGAAATAGTTAGCAATGCATAAGCTATTTACTAAAATGTGAAGATTTCTGACTAATACTAATAATAATACTGTCAAATTAGCGTACCCGTGCTGCAGTGGCATCTACTTGGGATTTCTCAGAGATATCTACCTCATAAGAAAATGCTTCTGCTCCCATACACTTGAGCGTACTAACAGTGTCTTCATTGTCCCGTTTTAAAATGTCCCAACACACCAGTTTTGCTTTAGAGTTTGCCAACTCAAGAGCCACGTCCTTTCCAATCCCATTTCCAGCTCCAGTTATCTATCAAAAATAGAAAGAAGAAGTAATAAAAAATAAAATTCATCGATTGGACTCATGTACAGATTATGAATTGTTAATTTATTTATAGCATAGCTATAGCTGAAAACACAACATACCAAAATGATTTCGCCCTCTAAAGACTTGACTCTCGCAGGAAAAATGGCCTTCACTAAGCATTCCAGATATATGTATATAAAATGGAAGATAAGTATCACCCCGTCTATCACGGTCCATATCCAAAATTTAACTAGCTCCATACCAATGCCACAATGTCGCTGGCTGCCCTCTTAAAGACGATGCTATAAATAAACAAATTAAGTTAAAATCACGTAAACAAAAACAACTTCCACAAATTGAAAATATTTGGTGTAAACAACACATTAGTTTAGTAATAAAATGATAATAATGACGAAACCTTAAATAACTTTTTAACTTTATAATTATTAACGTGGGAAAGTGCATATTATCTACTAACCTTTTGCAGTCCTCGAAGTCAAACTCTAGGAAGTTAAATCTGCTGAATCTTCATTAATCTCCAGTGACGTTTTTTGTTTGCAAGTCACAAAGTGTTCTCTTTTTCTTCTTGGAGGTGTTGTTGTACCCAGTAGCCTTCCAAGCCTTCTTATGAGACAAGTGGGCAACGTTACACTGACTTTTAATGGAGTGAAAGACAGTCACGATGATGTAAACTTGTTGTGGTAGTATTAATGCGTTATCTTGCTTCACCAACATCATCATGATAATCAATAATATAACAGAGGTTCAGATGTCACCGAAGTGCACTGGTCCGACCGTGTATTAGCCTTAGTCTAACATGGTGAATTTAAGCTAATGCTAACTCTCCAATTAAACCAAATAACAACCTGTCACGTTACACTGCTTCATGCTATCGGAATTTAGCCCCATTGAATCGATTGACTCTGAACTAATTGAAAAAAAGTTATTCAATCGGCTTCGTTAATAAGGATGGAAAGGATGCTTTTTCTCTGACAGTCTAAAAGCATACAAAACCACGTCGGGTTGTTTGAACGAACATCTGGGGTTCATATGTGTATTCTGCAAAAACTTATATGTTTAGGTGTAATATGTACAGTATTACAACCAATGTACCTAAAGAATTCATCCCAGAGGGTCTTTCTTGAGAATGCTAGCATATCATTTTTAATATGCTACTGCACGCAAACCTGCTTGGGGTTCAAGCTGAAACCTGTAAGAACGTTCAAGTCGTATGTGAAGTGTATATTCCTCACACTCATTAGAATTTTCTTTATTTCAATATATTTCATGCGAAATGGATCCAACAATAACCATGGAAGGACTGATCGCTACAGCCAACGAACATAATGTCATACTTGTGGATTATTCAGAAGATCAAGAAGCTCTTGTTGGAAATCGTTGCTGGAACTTCCCATGGTCTACAGAGGACGACTGGCAGTATGAGAACGTGGACGGACCTGAGTGCTATCTATGCTGTGAGGAAGCTATGGCAGATCAACATCTATATAAGAAGGACGGTGCCGCGGAGAACGACATAGGAGAATTCACCATCGTATTCAAGAAGGAATGTCAGGACTCTAGATTGATAATCAAACCATTTGCACCACAGCACAAAGGATTCCTGCAGTGTAGTTATTGCTTTCATTTTTTTCATAGGCATAAATGTGTATTGAGCATGAGCGACAGCTTGTACTATGAATTCAAGTGCAACAGGAATTGGGTTTGTCCAAATTGTGTACCTGAGTTTAGGTGCAGGCTGTTAAATGACGAAAAGACCAAAGTGGATGCAGAGGGAATAATAATTCCCACTCCATCTATTTTGGAGAAAACCATGCCAAGCCACAAAATAAATTATTCTTATATTTTTCTGATTTTCTTGCTGTTAAAGGCAATGTATATTTTTGGTAATATTTTGGGATATAGTCCAGTTTCTTGTACATTGGAATTAACTATGTGCATTCAAATTTTTTTGTATACCACTATTTGGTCAATGGACCTAAAATAACGATTTGTATAGATAGGATACTCTGTATACGATATAGGATTGTTTAAACTGATGATTTTTATATACGGAACATTTTACTAGGATTTGTTTGTGACTCGGATTGTTTATATGGAAGTCAAATTATTATGGAAAGTTTCTAAATTCAATGCAGTGATGTGATGCAATAATTGTATTCTGTTATGTGTTGGAAATAGTTAATTAATCAACTCAGCAGTGATATCTGTATGGTGTTAGGGCATGAAAAGCAAGTACTTATGTATCTGATGTCTGTCAACACTTGAATAAAACCATATTATTATTATTATTATTATTATTATGCACTTTCCGACTTTCCCAACATTGAACACATCCAAGGCTTATCCAAATCCATGGAATGCGAATGGAAAACATTGCAAAAAATTACTTTTTTCTGCGGACGAATTAAGAATCTTTAAAAAGTAAGGAAAATAATCTTTAAATGTGAATATTAAATTATCTTAAAATCTAGAAGACAGGCAATTAAAGAGTACTTGATTTAAACAGGGGGCAATGTGAAACAATTAGGTAAATTTATATTTATAAGTTATATGATTGAGTTAAATATGTCAATTCTTGGTCTTGGTATCACACAACTCCCAACCCATCATTTAATCAATCTTTATCGATTTGGGTACATAGGTCACGTTCATCCCTACAATTTATCTGAATGATTCAACTTATAATCATGTCTTTTCCAGTTTAACATATTACATCAGTAACAGTACAGCTCACGTTGTTATTCCAATCTCATTGAACTCATGTACGTACTACGTACGTACGGTGACCGCTGACGTTACAAGACTTCAAGACTTTGAGAATCATGCTCCAGACAACTTTTATGACTGGATTGACGTAATGGATATTAGAAAACTGAAAAAATAAACTCAAATGAAGACGTTAACCTTGATAATGTTGAATGTGGTTTATTGCATTTTTACAAACACAGTCTCATTTCATTCAACTAAGATGAAACATCGTAAGATCGTAATGTTAATATTAGTTTTATTTTATTTTCTTAAGTGGCACGTAAAAAAATAAAACTATAAGCAATGCCTTGACCACTCACTATACTACTGCGACTACGCCAATTTGCGTATCCAGAGAAAGTGGACTCTTACTCGAAATTGAAATCTAAATCTATGAAACTGATCTGGATCAATAATTCATACAAAATATAAAAAAATACAACTGCAATTTGAAAGAAAACTGTCACAAGATGGTGGAGAGTAGCTTATCTGTTCCCATTTTCATGACATTCTTCATCATCAGTTTGTAATAAAAATGATGAAGATCAATCCATGGGGTTATGTGGTATTATTAAATAATTTCAACTGGTTGACACTGACATGTTTTTAAGAGTAAAAATTGAAACGAGATGAGGTGATTGATTATTAAACTATATAGTGTTGGTATTACTAATTCTTAATGGTATTTATAGTTAGAGATATATCTTACTCCGCGATGACCTGTTCCATTACTTGGGATAGGTTAAGATATCACTGTTCCGATTCACTTCAGTTGGTAAATTGGGATAGGTCATTTATACCATTTTCTCTCAAGTTGGGTTTCAATATCATACATTATAAGGCGATCAGCAATTTTTCTCAATTATTTTTTATCATCAATTTTATATCTTCAATCTACCCCCAAAAAAATCAGAGTAAATTTAATATTTATTGATGGAAACTGGAATAGGTTATGTTAAATAGTATTTTCCAAAGTCCATTTTTACATTTCCAAAACTAAAACAGGAGGAAATTCAAAATTAAAAACATTTTGATCGTTGGACAGAAGCATTTTATAGCAGTATACCTATAAGTAGTAGTGGAAGTACTACTAAAACTACAATTTATAATATCTTTAACTCTCTAAAATGTACAACATTAGTGTGTAATATTAGTTAAATTATACATTTCTTAAAATGCTACGATTCAGCATGCCATA
The DNA here is from genome assembly GCA_964034955.1 of Orchesella flavescens. Lineage (NCBI taxonomy): Eukaryota > Metazoa > Arthropoda > Collembola > Entomobryomorpha > Orchesellidae > Orchesella > Orchesella flavescens. Next base: position 12,108,013 of record OZ035957.1, read on the forward strand.
TCAATTAATCGAATCAGTCGTCATCAATGCTTTAAATAAAGATGAATTTTTAAACCACATTATGTATTTTCGGATAACCGATTTAATTACAGTGAATAGTATCAATTGCCAACAAGGGCTCCGGCCTCGTCTTTCTCAATCTAAGGAACTACTCCAAACGCATATATTATCACATGTATTTTGAGTTCTCGAACAGCTAGAACAGCCAAATAATTTTCTTGATCTGCATATCTTTGGTCGTAAGATCGCATATCGATGCACGCATATAGCAAGTAAGTAACGTGTACTTGATTGATACTGATGCCCCAGCAAGACACGGCTTCTACAATTTACAGGACGAAGCTTGAATGCATTAAACCCCATCCCGATGGCCCCTACTTTGCCATCCACATCTCCTTTCAACATTTCGTGAGCTTTATCGACCGGAGTGAAATATCAAGTAGTTTGTTCGAGATAACAGACACATCCAGTTATTTTTAACTGAAAAATCGAAAGGTAATTATAAATTAATTGTTTAATTAGTAAAATAGTTTGTTTGCTTTCATTGAGTATCAGTCTCGCATCTCAGGTTGTAGGTATTTGTGGATTTCTACAACTACATAGTGAATAGTTGATAAATGAATTACAATGTGTAAATACCTTAAGTAAAGTTGAAAGTAAGGATGGATTATTACTGCAAAATCAGACATGCTTGTTGATGCTTATTCATTCATCACAATTTGATAGTTGATTGTGTTCGTTACTTGCTTGAATTGGCTTTCAAGTACGATGCTGAATTGTTTTTTTTTTCATTTACTTAAAATGGAATGATAGCGTCAAGTTAAAGTATAATGGCATGGCAGGATAGCCTATCCTGGATAGGCTAAGATAAGCGATTGCGCCCAAATGAATTGAATTGCAGATTTTAATAAGATTTATATTTCATTATGATTTTTCAGTATCAAAATGGCCAAGCAAAAGGGAGAAAAGAAGAAATCGACCATGAATGAGGTTCTTAGCCGTGTGTACACCATCAATTTGCACCGGAGGCTTCATGGAATCCGTTTCAAGTACAGGGCACCCCGTGCCATTGATGAAGTTAGGAAGTTTGCCCAACAGCAGATGGGAACACAGGACGTAAGAATTGAGGAGACTGTAAACAAGCAAGTCTGGTCCCGTGGTGTTAGGTAATTACAATAATTAAATTTCTCAAGCTACAAGTAAATTTGATTATTGTGTTTCCATTACTAGAATATGAACATGATGGTTTTTATTACTTTATTTTAGGAACGTTCCATTCAAACTCCGTGTGAAGTTGGAAAGACGTAGAAACGATGACGAAGATTCAGTACACAAATTGTACACCATCGTGTCCTTCGTCCCTGTCGCCAGCTTCAAAGGACTCCAAACACTTAATGCTGAATCATCCAAGTAAAAGATTTTGTGTTGAATGAAGCGTTTCGATATTAAAAATTTTAAAAACTTACTACTTCAAGTGTTTGTGTTAAAAAAAACTTTATTTACGAATTCAGTCATACATATTTACTTATAAATGGCTTGTAACTCTATTAACTCTAAGTATTTTTGACTATTATTATGGACTACTAACAAATTCATCCAGACAGACCAAGCTGCCTCAGGGTATATTTCATAAAAAATGGTATTTTAGCATGAATGTAAACCGGCTCTGTACTATTTGTAAACTCTTTAGGCAAGGTGAAACTAACGTTATTACAATGTAAATGTAAGGGAATATCCCTAACTTTAGACTGCTTAATTTTTAAATTGTGCAAAGCAAATGGATGAAGTCTTTGTGGTGCCAGTTTATCCCTATGCGAATATTTGTGGTCTCCAAGAATGGGGCACCCCAATGCTAGTCCTAAATGCACTCTAATTTGGTGCTTGACCCCAGTTTCAGGCTCAACTTCAAGGAAGGCAGCTTCTTGAATTGATTGCAATACTTTAAAATGTGTAATTGCTTCGACACAGTGCTTTGATGTTGCACTAATTCCATAATCCCTCAAATCTGGTCGTAAAACTCGGCGAAATTTAGATGACCCGGGGATTTTCCCTTCTCCAATCGGGATTTTGATGGTTCCATCCCTCACTCTTGGACATAGTTTGGTCACTGTAAGGTACTTCTTTTTAATGTCACGGTGAGCAAAGTTGTCTTTGATTACGGCAGCTATTTTCTTGTCTTTGGCAAAAAGTAGTACTCCAGTGGTTTCCTTATCCAGGCGATGAAGAGGATAAATGTCTTCAACTTTAGTGAGATCAGCAAATTTTTTCAGGAACTGGATTATCGTATGACGGCAACTAACAGCTTTGCTGTGAACAGGTATGCCATATGGCTTATTGATTGCTAGGATGAAATCGTTTTGAAAGATTATACTTTTCTTGAGAACATTCCACATATCCAATTCTGTGATTTTGTTATAATCTGGCATTTGGTAAGGTTTGGGGAGTTTGTTTGAATCCAAAACGTCGGGATCTTCCTTGGCACTAGCATAGTTCTCTGGGTCGTTGGGATCCATTGATGGAGAGTTAGGAGCATGCATTACTTTTTGGATTACGATTTTTCCTCCATCCGGTTGCTGATTACCGCCAGTGCCAACATCTTTGTATCCCTTTAGTTGTTCGAGAAAGTCACTGGCTTTCATTCGCATTGAGTGGTCAGCCTCAATAGTTTCAGTAATTTCCCCCTGTGGTGGCTGCAGACTTGATTTCCACTCTTCACGTTGCCTGTTTATATTCACCTTTGAGGGCCTGAATGTGTGACTAGGATCTTGTTGCCGTTGGTACTCACCTCCATAATTTGCATGTCGTCGTGTTACAGGATTATCAGAGTCCATACGGATTTGACCATAATGAGCTTGCCTAACGGATTCTGCACTGCCATCTTCACTTTTCAAACCTTGTCTCTCCTCCTCTCGCTCACGAAGCCAGCTATCATATTGTGATAAACGGCCGATTTTATGATTGTCTTCTTTTGGTGGATATTGAATTTGAGGTTCAGCTGGTGGAAGCGATTTATCTGCTGTTGCAGTGTCCTTTTTTTCTGTATAAAAGCCTTGGACTAATACTGAAGACTTTTGGTTAGATCCTACCACCTCGTCTATTCCAAAAGGATCTAAAGTTGCAGCCGCTTGAGGGTTAGATTTTTCCTTAACTTCTTTAGGCTCAACAGATACCGATGAAGAGAACTTCCGAGTTTTACAGCATGAGGATGTTGATAATGGAGGTGCTATTTTCATCAACGTTAGTCCTCTCCGTGTAGCTGGATTCAGATTAAAAATTGGATTTCTCAAAGTTACAGACAGCATTTTAAATGCATTTTGCGGTCGTCTGAGTGCACTCATCTTCACCAGCCAAAGCCCCTTAAATATCTGTTAACAGAATAATAGATAAAAGTCCATAAAGGTACATCGTAAAAATGAAAAAAAAAACACTTAAACCCCAATTATACTTTTGAACTTAACTTTTCTTTCGCTTAAAAATTAATACAATCATTACTACCTTATATTCTTGACATGTACAACAGCAGCCAGCCGTTGGATGTTAATAGGCAACTACGATCTGGCATCCGGTCACCTCTGCCACTTGAAATTCTGCCTACTTATGAGTATGACTGAAAACTCAAAAGCCGAAGAATGAAGAAACTCTTTTAACTTTCAATCGACAGTTTCAACTAATTAACTTCCACCACAAATGTTCAATGGTATTAGTTCGATCACTTGCACTTTCAAGAAGTTAATTCAATTAATTCAATTGCAGTTTTAAACAAAGCATTTTTATACTCATTCAACATGAACTGTTCTTCTCTCCGCATTACATTCATCACAAGATATCATCACGGTACAAAAAGTTCCTTACATTTTGGTTGAAGGAAATTGGGGTATCGTAAGATAACATATTGCTTTTACCATGTTTCCTTTCTCGTCAAAGACAAAGGACAAAAGGACATCATCAGTGGCTGTCATAAAATTGAACAGTTAAAGGACAATGCAATGGATGAAAAAAAATAAAAAATACTGACAATAATTGCATTTGGCGTGTTTTTAGATACTCTACATGAAAGTATTTTATTGCAATAAAACAAAAATATAAAAAACCATCCATACATTAAGTCCTAAATTAAATATATATCATTATAACATCATCATTATTACAATGACAGTAAAGTTATTTTTGAATACAATTTGAAAACAAAATTACAATAATAATGTCCATGTCCATTATTGCTAGCTTATTGGCACATCATGATCATCAATACTTTTGTGTTTCTTTCTGCGTTAAAAATGTGAAAGCTTTTACATTCTGATCGTCACGTTTTCGGGTTTGGCTGTGATATTTGCAGGTATGAACTACACAAAAGACTTTTGGCATTTTTGTTATTCGAAATAAATGAACAAAATTATTCGATAGTTACACTGGCAACGATTCAAACTGTTTTGTGCTCTTTGCATGTTGGATCTTGGAGATTGAATCGGAGCCTTTTTCACATGCTTTTTTCGCTTGTTTACAAAGTTGTATCTGTCTGTGCATTCCCTCACGCCGGCTCACGCTGATTGTGCACAAAACATGCACATGCATTTATTTAAGTAAGTACCTCAATACACATGAACCATTTTTGATCTCTTGAAAACCAAGACCACCGGTTTGTTGAGTGCATTGGGATTTGGTCGGAGTGTCAGAGGTCGTACTTAAATTACTTACCGAACAAGGTACGGAACGCAGGGTCTCTGAAACTTGGTTTTACTCGCTCAAGCTAAGCTTTAGGGTAAATATGTTCAGTTTTTGGTTACTGTAATCAAGTATTAACTAGTTTCTTCAACATTTAATAAAAACAATAAACGTTTATGTAGCTTCAATTTTAATGAGTTTGCAGTATGAAAGTTTGTTAAGATATTTATCAACATATTATATACATAATTTCTTTTCAGACTGGTGACAGGAATAAGTCAAAAGTTAATCTCATCCTTCTCATCATATAGTTGAAACTTACGTGTCCCTTCACCTTCAACCTTCTTTCTTGTTTCATATATTATCATACGATTGACAGATTGACAGGTCCAGAGTAGTGCAGGTGAGTAATTAATTTGAAGGATCTGCTTTAAAGCCTTAGACACGACTCATGTGGATAACAGAAAGAATTAGGAAAATGGGATTGTCAATTGTGCATTTAAAATAGTTAAAATAGTGCTGTTTATTAATTAACTAACAGACAGAATGGATGCGTCATCATCATCATCCCACTCTGATGTTGGAGATGACGATTGTGCTACTGCGACATGGAAGAACAATAATGTTGATAAATTAAACGGCTCCCAGCATCAGTTTTGTTTGCTAGATCACTCAAAATATTGGGAGATTGCTGGATTATCTGAAGATAAGATTCGTAGTAATCCTCGTTTGATGAAATTGATGTAAGTGCTGCTGCTGTGCCGTTATGCAGCGAGCGTTAATTTTATTCATGCTGAATGATTGCATTAATTATTGATTGATCATATATGCATTTTTACTTTTTATGCAGGAAGCAGCCGAAAAATCAGATAGTTGAACTACCTGACCCTATTGATGTGGCTAGACAGTTTTATTGTGCTAATTGTAAAGGCATTCCTTTCCCGTGGGCACCCGATTCTCGAACTCCACTCGCCAAAGAGGATAATGAAGAGCCTGTTTCTCACGCCGTTTATTTGTGTAGACAGGGCCATCCCATATGCCGCACTTGCTGCGATTCTTTTCATGCGTGTTCCTTTGATAAAATCGATTACACTTGTGTTTACAATCCTAAAAGAAGTGTTCACCGTCAACAGTTTTACCATACGTGTCCCGACACTATTGGAGAGTTGGATGAATGGAAAGAAACATGTTTGCTGGATAATACTAAGTTTAAATGTATGTTTCTTACTAAAATGGTCCGATCAACTGAATTTGCCTGCAAATATTTTTATAACTGGTGTGCCTTTCGTGGACGTGGTTCAGAACTTCAAAATCATGAACAAATTTGCCCTCATGCAAAAACGAATGACAAACATAAAATCGTGGGAGTAGGAATTGAAACGACTGGTGTCTCAAGGGATGATGTCAGACTTGAGCTTGAGGATCAAAAGTGTAAAAATGATGATTGTGAGATTCTGAAGCTAAGCTTTGATGACATTGTTTTGGAAGGACGCAATATTATGGCATCAACTTTAGAGACGCATCGCGATGAAATTGACACAACAACCGGACTACCACAAGGAGCAGAACATTCGAATTCAATAAGTTGTTCGCCTTTATTATTAGACGCAGATTCAAGATTAGCTTAACATTCCTTTATATAATACTTGTATTGATATTTTATTAGTTATTTATTTGGATTAATAATACTGGAAACACTTTAAGTTTAAAATTAATCGTTATATCTACCTACTACGCCTGCAGCTTCATTCCTGTAAATGTATTGTATTATTCACTTCATCAGAAATCATCCCTTCTTCGTCTTCATCTGCAATTGCGATTTTCTCTCCAGCCAAGTTGGCTGGTTTCTTTGTACAACTTTTCATGTGGTTGTACAAATAAAACCTGTGGTTAACTCTTCTGAGACACCATTTACATTTAACAGCTTTGTCCTTCTCGATGTGGTTAACTTTCTTATGCAGTTGCAGACTAGCTACGGACATGTACACTTTGTCACAAATATTGCATTTGTGGATATACAAATCCTTATGCTGACTTTCTAAATGAAATTTTAACTCTAATTTGTGAGGAAGAATTTTGTCACAGTATTTACATTTTATCTCCTTTGGTTTCACTGTATCCTTAGCCTTTTTCGCTTCTGCTGAATAATACAAGGTTCTCTTTGAAACAATTGATCCTGGGTGATACTTTCGTAAATGCGCTTTCAAAGTGAAAGGACTAGTGTGGGTGGCTGAGCAATGTTCACATATAAACGATTCTCCTTTGTGACAGTACATATGTTTATCCAGTAACGTTCTGTTAATTGCACCTGAAAATATAATAACCCATAAGATTTCAAAATAATGACCACGGTTTATCACTGTTCATTACTGAGCTAAGTACAAATGTACATATTGTAAGAACATTAATTATACCATACCGTATCTGCAAATTTCACAATGGAATTGGGTTATTTTCTTGTGGTCCTTAAGTACATGAAAAAACAACTGCTGTTTTACTGCATACACTTTCGGACACTCTAAACATTTGAAGACGGTAAGTTCAAGCTCCTCGGAATGGTTGCTGACCTTATGAACACTTAAAGCTCTTCTGTTTTTAAAAGTCTTCTTGCAAATGTTACAGAGTAACTCCGTCGTGCCAGGCATCACTGAGCCGTCATGTATCTTGTGCTATAAAAGAAATGTTATCATTGAATATTTTATCACAAAAAATCAATTTCCCTCAAATATATAGTTTAAGTGTTTAATTACGTTAAATATATGGTTCTGCAATTTATAACTGGATATACAGTCAATCCCACAAATTTTACAGATATAGACGCTAACTTTGTGTTTGGATTTCAAATGAAAATTAAGGCTAAATGGTGTTAAACATGGGTAATTGCATTTGGGACAGTCTTGGCCTGCTGCTTGACTTTTCAAATGGTTTTCTTGGTGAATTTTAAACTTGGAATCACGATGGACTTGATAAGGACATAGTGTACAACTAAGCTTTTCAGGAGCTTCAGCTGGGACTTCTTCTATCATAGATGACTTTTGTTTCCTAATGGGACGGACATGTGCTTCCCTGAGAAATAGGTAGACACAAGAATAACAAAATATTGAAATTAAGCTGTTGTACAATAAACTAGTTGAAACTTAAGCAGCTAGCAACTTACTGAGGTAGTCCAACGTCCCATTCTTTTGCGAGTTTCAAGTCATGCCACCTTTTAAAATGTAGCCGGATGGATGCTGCTTTCAAATATGGGACCTTACACATGAAGCAATCGAACAATCCACCATTATTAAGAGGCTTTTGGAACGGTCATGTATTTTCTTGTGACCATCCAATTTATTCTTGGATTTAAAATTTCTTGAGCATATTGAACTTTGGAAAGGCCGCGGATCCGAGGATGACTGACAACGAATGGCAACAACATTGATTGTTCCTATAATTTAAATTCATAATAAACAGTTTGCCAGATTATCTTATAATCTGATTTAGTTTTAAAAAAACAAGATCAAGTATTCATTATTCATACATAGGAGTGCTTTCGTCCCAATTTTCGTCCACTTCCAAACCATGCTGTTCATTCATTCAGGTGCCTTCGAAGCGATGTGATTTGCTCGAATGGGGCTTTACATTTAAAACAGTCGAATTTCCTATCTATTACTATATGGGTGCGCTTATGGAGACTCATGTGAAGTTTATAACTTCGAGCAGATCGGCATACTTTCGGACATATAAATTTCACATGCAAATTGTTGTTCTTCATCCTTGGAGAGTTTTGCTCGAACTTTTGGTTTACGGGCCGCTTTTAGGCTGCGTCTGGACTTCGTTTTTATCTCTTTTATTTCACTGAATTTAATAATTATAATTATGTTATTTACAAGATAATTTATAAACTATGAGTTACATTAATAACATAGGTTATGGTTATAGTTAGTGACAGAAAGGTTCTTACGGGGACCACTCATAATCGCCATCTTCCTCTTCTATTGCAAGGGGATCAGCAGCTTCTGATTCATTATCAGAATCACGTTGTGTACCATTAGGGAAAGATATATACTCTTCATCAGACGTATCATTGAAAGCATTATCTTCATTATCTTCGCTCTCGCTGCTCTCGTCTTCTGTTGCAGGTGGATAAGACTCATTCTCAAGTCCGATACCGGGGTGATCAACTTTTTCTTTCAAAGAAAGAGTATCGTCGCGGAACTCAGTTGGAGCTGGAAAAAAATAATTACATATCAACATTGAATGTTTATTTGCAAACCCATCGTTTAATAATTAAGAATTGTCTAAACTCACCTCTCATAACACTTCTTATTTCATTTCGTACGTGCAAAATGTCTTCGGAAGACCTACTAACGACATCCTTTGATAAGCTTTCCTCAAACTTGTCTTTGATGAACTTGAGCCTTTTCTCAACCTTCAGCTCCAGTGATTTAATCGTGTCCAGCATTTTAGCAATATTTTCAATCATACCACAGCAAGTTTGACAAAGTGCAAACCATGAGCTTGGATGAAGACTCGCTCCAGCCAGTTTGTATTAAAATTTCCTGATACTTCCATTTTGGAAAATTTATAATTTTCGTGAGGACAAAAGTGTGCCAAAGCTGGTGATTGAGGGTTGCGGATTCTTCAGCTCCAGGAAAGTTGTAAACTTTAGCTAACCCATCAATGCAGTCTGATTCCATCACTGTTTCAGAACAGATTAGACATGGTGCCGGTTCCAATTGCTCACACCTACCTCCACCCCCACCTTCTTCAGAACGGGAGGACTTGCCAAGGGATTATGCTTCTTGGTTTTAACTCTTTGAGAACGTTTCGGTTTCAAGAACTTTCTTGCCTCTTCTATTGTTTTGTGCATGTATATGTGCTAGGCTCCTTGCCTGAAAGTTGTGGTGTAGAGAATTATGTTAATTAATAAGATATGATATTCATTTTGTCAATTGATGTATGTGAGTGTGTGTGTGTGTGAAATACTGTTACCTTTTCAGCTTCTTCTCCTTCAATCCAGCGAACCACATCCCAAACTCATGATCTGATTATGTTACTTGTATTTATGTGCCTTGTGCTCTATTTCATGCGTATATCCATGCGTATACGCGTTTTGCCATCATTCTGTCTTTGGCTCTTGGTTGAATCTTACATAGAATAAATGTCAATAGTCTTAACATATACTTACATTATACTCACTCGTTTCACGTATGCACTTATTATACCTTTCACACTGGACTTCGGTAGAAGCTCGATTCGCCCCGAAGCATCAACTCGACAATCATAATTATAAAAATGCCATGAACTATCTCATACCAAAACATGGTGACCTCGATAAATTGTGAAAAGTTCCAGTGCAATAATCTACTTGTGAGTTAACTATGGTGACTTAAAAAAAACATATATTCAAACAAAAACAGTTCCTGATTACGTATATAAGCTATGAACAGTGACTTGAGTCCTAGACGAACTCGCACAGCAGGCAAAGCAACAGAACGTGACGTAAATAAATTCCTGCAAGATAATAAACAGATAAATAAGCTGGTAACTCAAACTTCAAAGCTAAATATTGGTGACAGTGCCAACGACGAAACTCTTATACTAACTAGTTCAACTTCATCAGATCCTAAACCTAGCACCAGTGCGGTGACTTGTGAAACACAAGACATTTTCCGTACACCTGAAACTAGTCCACTTCCTAAAAACTCAACCAGTGAGCCAATCTCCAATAAAGTGGTTAGTTCAGGCGGTGCTACCTTCGGCGAAAAATTATTAGCTTCATTGTTCTCTGATTCTGATGAAAGTGATAAAGACACAAAAGTTGAACCTATAAAACCTACTTCCAGCACTGTCACTTCTCCAAACCAGGTCAAAGATTTTTATGAGACCTTCAAACGATATTACCAGACTGCTAAAGCTGTGAAAGTTCCACCGTTGCCAGTTTTTCCACCTATTCATCCCACAAATATAAAATTACGGGTCTCGTCTGGAGCAGTTTCAGCACACCCCCTCATCAAGATGGCAGCAACAATTACTTATACACCCCCCGGGGCCAACCAAATATTTGATGGCAGCAGCAACACTAGTGAATTCTTTGAGCGCTTTGATAATTACTCCCACGTCTACAACTGGACGGATGATGTGAAGCTGACACAACTGCGCTTCCATCTCAGTGGTTCACCCCTCAAGGCATACAAATTGAAGCTTCGTAGCAGTACGTCATCAGCTCCTGTCGCGTATGCTGACATGCAGAAGCACCTTAAGGACTCATTTGCAGCATTCATCACACCGGAAGAATACAGAAGACAACTCCAGGATCGACGGAAGGACCCCAAGGAACCGGCGGACAAATACTATTTCGACGTAGTCTACTTATGTAATAAGGTAGATTCTAAAATGACTGATGCTGACATAATTAAGCATTTAATTAAGGGTTTACCACATAATTTAGGTAAAGAGATATTTCTTAAGGGTAAAAAAAAGCATGAGGATGTTCTGAAGGAGCTCATTGAGCACGCCAAATTTGAGTCAATTGTGGGCACCTCCACAAATAATGATGAAGTGAACAATATCGAGTTGGCTGTCATGCATGCATTAAAAAAACTAAACCTCTTGCCTACAGAAAAAACCACCACTTCAGAAGTAAATTCACATGAGCCACAGAGCAATCCAAATCATAATTCACAAACTCGAAGCAATAATGCTGGAAATCGTAACAACTACCGTGGTAGGTACAATAATAATTATAGGGGTAATCCAAGAGGAAATACAATCGAGGCCATAAATATACAGAATTTATACTTGCATTATTTGACACTGTTATTTAAGACAATTAATTTCCGAGTTTCTACATGATCTGAGATGATAAACATTCCTCATTTAATGGGCTTCCAGATGACGTGCCTCTTGGCCCATCAACTAAAGACGCGCCAGCAAAAAAAGCATAAACATTGCATGACTTCAAAATTTAGGTGGTCAAAAATATACAGAATTTTGGAGTAAATTAATTTTACAACAAAATTTTAATATTTTGTGTGATATCCATTAGCTGCAATTACTGCCTAGAGTCTTCGGAGCATTGAGAAGACTAGTACTTGCTTTATATCAGTTCCAATCACATCCAATCTTCTTTTAAGGCTCCCTAAAGTCTGGTGAGTTTGCGTGGGTGGAGGGGCTTGGTCTTGAACCTTAATGTCAAGAATATTCTAAAGATGTTCAAGGAAGTTCGTGTCTGGGGGCTGGGAAGTCCATCCAGAATATTTTTGGAACAATCCCTGCAGCAGTTTATGAGTATACCTGGAATCTTTGTTCTGGGGAAAGGTAAACCCCTTTCTCCAGACCCTGTTTTCTTGCAGATACATGCAAATTTTGCTCACAAATGTCCAGATAGGTGAATCTACCCATCGTTGTCGGAATGAGCGAAAGATTTCCTACACAGGTAGGTGTCATAAACCCCCACATCATGATTTTCCTTGAAGTTAGACACCAAGTCATAAGTACCATGTTGAGAGGATTTTTGTCAATTTTAACCCTACCAACTGACGCACCCGTGCTTTACTGTTTGCACTACACATTTAGATTTAAATGGTTCTCACGGCTTCCTCATACACTTTGAGCATCGGTAGTGGTAAAAAACCAAAGTTTCTTCCAAAATCGTGAAGCACGGGTGGGATTAGTTGATAGGCCTAAAATTGGCAAAAATTTGCTCAGCATGGTACCTATGACTTGGTGCCAAACTACAAGGAAAATCATGATGTGGGGGTTTATGACACCTACCTGTGTAGGAAATCTTTCGCTCATTCCGACAACGATGGGTAGATTCACCTATCTGGACATTTGTGAGCAAAATTTGCATGTATCTGCATGAAAACTGGGTCTGGAGAAAGGGGTTACCTTCAACCAGTACAAAGATTCCAAGTAGGTGTCAAAACTGCTGTAGGAATTGTTCCGGAAGTAGAAGGTAGATGTTCTGGATTGGCATTCTGAGCCTACATGAACTCCAATGAGTATCCGTGGAATATTTCAGGCATAGAGGTTAGAGAACAAATCCGTCCACCCACGCAACCTGAGTGAACTTTAAGGAGCCCTAAAAAAGAATGGAATGTAATTGGAGCTGATATAAAGCAAGTACTAGTCTTCTCAATGCTCCGAAGACTCTAGGCAGTAATTGCAGCTAATGGATATCACACAAAATATTAAAATTTTGTTGTAAAATTAATTTACTCCAAAATTCTGTATATTTTTGACCACCTAAATTTTGAAGTCATGCAATGTTTATGCTTTTTTTGCTGGCGCGTCTTTAGTTGATGGGCCAAGAGGCACGTCATCTGGAAGCCCATTAAATGAGGAATGTTTATCATCTCAGATCATGTAGAAACTCGGAAATTAATTGTCTTAAATAACAGTGTCAAATAATGCAAGTATAAATTCTGTATATTTATGGCCTCGATTGTAGGGGTGCATACAGGGGAAATCCAAATTACAATTACAATCATCATCATTCATATTATGGATTTCCAAACAATGGCTATTATCGTGGTTCAGATCAATGGCGTGGAGGCCCTCCTGGTCGCTATTTTGACAATTCATATTCTCCTGGACCACCTCAAGGTGGATATTACAATAGGAATGGGCATTTTCCTCCACCTCCGGCACAGCCACGTACTTCTGGGTTTCAAGCAAACCAAATGGAATTTCATAATGCCCCAGATTCCTCTTCTCAATCATACTTTCCTGACTTTATGCCATACCAGGGAAACTGAATAGCATGCAGTGTATGAACACTGCCGAGTTGAATGATTATGACAACTCCGACAATTTCAAAAACTTATGTATGGTTAAAATAGTTCTTAATTCTAAAGTATACAATTGTCTTATTGACACAGGTGCTTCGATCTCCGTCATTCCTCCAGAACTTGCTGGTACTAGGTTAGTTAAATCTAAGAATATTACTATTTCAAGTGCTTTAGGCCAAGTTAACTGTAATAAGCAGGCGTTAGTTCGCTTTAGATTTTACGAAGCACCAACGAATTTCACATTTCCATTCCATGTTATTAAAAGCAAAAGAATAATAATAGGAAATGATATTTTGAGCCAGCTCCGTATTAATATAGATTTTTCAATCAAAAAAATTTCTTTCAGTAAATTCAATATTCCTTTCAAATTGTGCTCAAACGAAGTAAATACTATTGAAGAAAACGACTTAGGTGGCTTCCTCCACAAAAATGAAAATGAAAAAATCACAACAGAGAGGGAGATTACGCTCGCTCCCTTACAGTATACTTTTGTTGAAGTTAAAAACAAGTTGCGGAACTCGTATTTTGAGCCATGTGAGAAAACAATGGAAAATCTTAATGTTATTATTCCACCAATGTATCTGCCTAATATGGCAATGGTAAAAATTCCTATTCTAAATTGTAGCGAGAGACCAGTGGTGGTACAGAGCAACATAACACTCGGGCGTTCACACTCAGTTGTTGAACTGCACCATTCCAATTATAGGTTGACCGGTAACTCGCTTCCTTCAATAAATAAATATAAGCAAAACTTTGATATAAACTGTAAGTTAGCCGGGAACGAAAAACAGGTCATCGAGAAACTACTAAATGACTATAAAATGATTTTTGCAACTGATGATGATGACATTGGAACGTATCCAGGGCCAGAGAAGCTCAAAATTGAAATGTTAAGTAATGAGCCAGTTAGTCAGTTGCCTTACAAGAAAAGTCACACAGAAAGGCAAACAATAAGGGAATACATTAGCAAGTTTTTGAAGTTAGGAATTATAGAAGAAAGTTGCTCAGATTACGCTTCTCCGATTTTGTTAGTTCGAAAAAAGGACAATACCTTTAGAATAGTTATCGATTATCGAGCAATGAATGCAATTACACGTACTCAAATATTTCCAATGCCAAGGCTAGCCGACATTTTTGATAGTTTATATTCTGCCAAATATTTCAGTAAAATGGACATAAGCAACGGCTACTACAATTTCTTTGTCGATGAGAAAGATCGACACAAAACTGCATTCATTACACAGGACGGATGCTATCAATTCTTACGTTGCCCACAAGGCCTTAAAAACAGTCCTGCATTCTTTAATAGAGTATTGAGAAAAATATTTACCAATCTTTTATTTAAATCCTGCTTCTTGTATCTGGATGATATTTTGGTATATAGTAAAACATTTAACGAGCACGTCCATCACTTACAACAGGCATTTGAAAAATTAAGGTTGAATGGTTTAAAACTGAAAAGCAGTAAATGTTCCTTCGCGTATCAAGAAATAAAAATTTTGGGCCATGTTCTCACTCACGAAGGTATAAAAGTTGACCCAGAAAAGGTCTCAGCCATTGTTAATATGCCGCGTCCACAGGACGTCGCTCAAATACGTACATTTCTCGGCATGACAAGCTACTATCGTAGATTCATAAAGGATTATGCCACTTTGAGCCGACCTTTAGTAGCTTTGATTAAAAAGGACACTGAATTTTTATGGAGCGATGCATGCCAAATATCATTTGAAATTCTGAAAAATAAGTTAATAAATGCTCCTATTCTTGCTCAATTTCGTGAAGATTTACCTGTGGTCTTATATTGCGATGCATCATTAGAAGGTATCGGTTGTGTGTTAACACAAATATATAATCATAGAGAACATGTCGTGGCATACTGTTCTCGTGCCCTTAGCCCTGCTGAAAGAAAATACAGCATTGCAGAAAAAGAATGTTTGGCAGTCATTTTTGGATTAAATCGTTTTTATGAATACTGCTACCAACGTCAAATAACAGTGGTCACAGACCATCATTCATTGTGCAGTTTGTTACGCACTAAAAATAGTAAGAACTTGCGAATAGCAAGATGGGCGCTCGAAGTGCAAGACGCCAACATAACAGTTAAATATAGAAAAGGGTCACTGCATGGAAATGCAGATTGTTTGAGTAGACTTATTCCCTTGGCAAAGCCGTGTACAGGATATGAATCCTCTTTGAATCACTTGAAAGTTGAAAATTGTAACAAGCCAAGCAATCAATATGACTTTAAAAATAAGATAACCGAAGGTTACAGGAAAGATTCCTTTTTTACGCCCATTCTCCTTGAACTCACAAAAAAAGGCGCCACGAAGCGTTATAAACTTTGTAATGGTCTTATTTACTACATTTGTCCTCATAGTAATAGAGAGAAATTATGCATACCGACCAATTTAAACAGTGAGATATTCTCCCAATTTCATGATAGCATTTTAAGAGGACACGTTGGAATTAGAAAATGCTACGCTATGATCAAGTCTAGATACTATGTTCATAATTTAAGAAATCTCCTTACTAGGTATATTAACTGCTGTATGATTTGTAATAAAAGAAATCCTAGTAATATAGGTCGACCCGCATATTTAAGACCAAGTGAAGTTGGCACCGTGTTCGACAAGTGGATAATTGATGTAATTGGCCCTCTCCATAGAAGTAATGATGAAAATAGGTACATCATAGTTGGTGTAGACACACTTTCTAAATACGTGGTGACCCAGGCTGTTAAAAATGCTAATGCACTGAGTCTGGCAAACTTCATTATTCGAGAAATTATCCTGAGGTTTGGTACCCCTCGATTCATCCAGTTTGATAATGCCTCCATAAATAAATCGGCTCTCATTCAACATTTGTTAGCCGTCTCCAATTGTCAGCCAATTTATATCACGCCGTATCAGCATCAGTCACAAGGTTTGGTTGAGAGTATGAATAGAATTATTGAAATAATGCTAAGTAAATACTCTGTAGAAGATAGGAATGCTTGGGATGTCTGTTTGCCTATGGTTACTTATGCTATAAACACCAATGTAAATTTTAGTACTAAGTTTAGCCCTTACGAGATTGTATATGGTAAGAAACCTATGTTACCCTTTGAATTTTTCCTTTCTCCTTCGGAGATTGTAGATAAGAATAAAGTTAGAGATATTGCTAAGTACAATATTGTAAGTGCTCAAAAGGAGTATAGTGATAAGTTCAACAAAAATGTTAATGTTAAGGATTTCGCAGCAGGCAGATATTGTATGCTTAAAAGACACATGTATAATAAGAACTTGTCTCCAAAACTTCAAGACCAGTTTACTGGTCCTTACAAATTGGTTCGTCAATTGGATGATCTACATTTCAAAATTAAATCTTGCTTTCCATGTAAGAAAAAGTTTAAATCGGTCAACGTAGACCAAATGAAAATTCTGGGTAGTGAATTTAGGTTAGATGATACTGTTACTGATAAGGTAGATGTTAAGAATGATAATTTGTATGTGTCTAGGTTTGGGCGAAAAGTAAAGCCCGTGGTAAAATATTAATTATGTATAAGTCGAGGACGACTTTCAATGAACGGAGAGGGATGTTTTGTGCATGTATATGTGCTAGGCTCCTTGCCTGAAAGTTGTGGTGTAGAGAATTATGTTAATTAATAAGATATGATATTCATTTTGTCAATTGATGTATGTGAGTGTGTGTGTGTGTGAAATACTGTTACCTTTTCAGCTTCTTCTCCTTCAATCCAGCGAACCACATCCCAAACTCATGATCTGATTATGTTACTTGTATTTATGTGCCTTGTGCTCTATTTCATGCGTATATCCATGCGTATACGCGTTTTGCCATCATTCTGTCTTTGGCTCTTGGTTGAATCTTACATAGAATAAATGTCAATAGTCTTAACATATACTTACATTATACTCACTCGTTTCACGTATGCACTTATTATACCTTTCACACTGGACTTCGGTAGAAGCTCGATTCGCCCCGAAGCATCAACTCGACAATCATAATTATAAAAATGCCATGAACTATCTCATACCAAAACACTATACTCGAAGGTAACTTCACTGAAGGTATCGCGTCCTGTGTCAACCTATCTTTCTGTTTTATACCTACCACGTCACCCCAATTCTGTTCGAAATCACTCTCCAAAAAATGTTCTGAACACACTCGAATCATAGAGTTGATTTTCATGTCTGGTCGTTTAATAGCTGTAGCCCAAGCAGAGGTTCGCCATCCTCTCGGAAAACTAAAAAACATAATTTCAGGGTTACACATTCCCTTTGCGTTGGAACAGTTTGGAACACTACAGCTTATTGGTGGACGTATCTTCGACATCTTTATACAATGCAATTCGATTATCACCCCGTCCACCCCCAATGGAAGTATACAACAATCAGCAAAATAAGATTGACCGTATTTGTTTTCCTTTTCACACACAAATTTCCATGTACAATGTTAAAAAGTTAGCAAATTAGCCAGCAGAAATGAATCTTTCCAAAACCTCACTTTGAAATGATTCACGTTACTTACTGAGCTGAAATATCAACATATAAACTCAACGTCCCGGTGTAACAAAACTAAACATTGGGGCTTAGTGATAGACCACCTAGCTAGTTGTTCTTTATGCATAAAAAGTAGTTCCTAAGAACGATATGAACAAGTCGAACAAACACACGTACTACTACGCTTATATATAGGCTCAGGATATGATCGCAGATATACCAAGAAATACGCTGCTGACTGTACTATTATGTTTATGATGATCTGCTGCCCTTCGCAAGGTATGTACGTACATAAAATGCATTCATTTCATTCATTCTATTCTTGTTTAGTAATATGAAGTAGCATTGCAAGATTCTACTTTCACATCTGTCTGACTTGACTGATCTGTTGTTTGCCTTCTCTATATCTATACGTCTTGGGCAATATTTTGTACAGATTACAACTGTACTTGCTAGGAAGCTGACAGGACGATTTCTTTTCGTTGCCAGAATTTAAACAGGTTTTAATGAGTAGTTAACAAAAGCAAAACAAAGCCAAGAATGTGTTTTAGTTTTCACAATAGTTTGGAATCCTAATTGCACCTGTCACCTCCCACAGATAGTTTTTGTTTTTAGATTAAAGGAGATTCATAAATTCTTCCAAACTAATTATATAGCCCCATCATCCTGCAATCTCGTATGACCCAGATAACGTTTGACGTTCAGCTTACGTTAATGTTAACAAAGAAGCCGTTCCTACTAAATCTGCTGCTAGTAAACTAACACGGCCTATCCTTCCATTATAAAACTCCACGAGTACACATCAGCATATCACGCATCAAAACTGAAATATTGGAAGCTGGAGGAATAAAATTAATTTTTGGGTAAATTTCCTATCATATTGATTTTGTGATTTCCTTATTTTTACAACCTTGGATGAATTTTCTGGGTGTGTTTTTCCAGATCTCTGGACTGGACCTTAGTTCTTCT
Organism: Orchesella flavescens; assembly: GCA_964034955.1. Taxonomy (NCBI): domain Eukaryota; kingdom Metazoa; phylum Arthropoda; class Collembola; order Entomobryomorpha; family Orchesellidae; genus Orchesella; species Orchesella flavescens. The sequence continues at coordinate 12,126,920 of OZ035957.1, forward strand.
TTGGACGTTGAGTTGAGTTCGTACGACTAACCTTAAACAACTACTTTAAACTTCCAGCTCAAATAAGCTCGCGAAGCATTCCTCCCTTCTCTAAATATCATCTTCCGTTACCGTTATGTCGAGGGTAGACTTCACTCAAGTTCACTGTAACGAACATCCCGAAGCACCTCTCGTGGAAGATTATAGAGCTGGAGATCAGATTTGTTCGGAATGTGGTCTTGTTGTTGGGGATCGGTAGGCAATTAACTTAACTAAGCCAAATGGAATTTTTCTCGTCACGTTCTTTTATTCCAAATACTTATTCAGATTGTATTCCTTCGTTGTTTGGATTCAAAAATTGTACAGGGTTATAGATGTGGGGTCAGAGTGGCGAACATTTAGTAATGAAAAAGCTGGGGCTGATCCTTCTCGTGTTGGTGGAGCTGAAAATCCATTGTTGAATGGATCTGACTTAACTACATTAATTGGAGGGGGAAGAGGTATGGCTGCGTTTGATGAATTTGGGAATGCAAAGTATCAGTCGCGGAAAGCAATTTCCAGTGGAGATCGTGCATTGATGAACGCATTCAAGGAAATTAATCAGATGGCAGATAGATTGCATTTATCAAAGACAATCGTGGATCGTGCAAACAATTTATTTAAGGTTGTTGCTTGTTTTTCATTTGTTTGCGCTTTTTCTTATAATTTGCGTTTTTCGTTTTGGTTATAATGTCATATTTTCGAATGCATCATCATCATCACACCACATTTTGTTTAGATGATCCATGATGGAAAGACACTGAAGGGTCGATCAAATGATGCGATCGCATCTGCTTGTTTGTGCCTTGCTTGCCGTCAGGAAGGAGTTCCACGAACTTTCAAGGAGATTTGCGCAGTTTCTAAAATTTCCAAGAAGGAAATTGGGCGTGTTTTTAAACTTATTTTATCAGCACTGAATACATCTGTGGAGCTTATCACAACTGGAGACTTTATGTCCCGTTTCTGTTCCAACTTGGGTCTTCCAAATTCTGTTCAAAGGGCTGCAACTGCGATTGCTAGAACTGCTGTAGATTTGGATATTGTTCCTGGGCGTTCGCCTTTATCTGTTGCTGCTGCTGCCATTTATATGGCTTCACAGGTATGTAACGGATATTTGAGTTTAGAAAGTCCAAAAGTCAATAATTCTTTACACGATATTGCAAATAAAATATTTTTATTCATCTCCTAAGGCATCCGAAGTTAAGCGTTCGCAGAAGGAAATTGGAGACGTAGCTGGAGTCGCAGATGTGACTATTCGTCAGGTATACAGACTAATGTATCCTCGAGCAGTTGAACTGTTTCCAAAGGATTTCGTATTCTTTACACCGATTAATGAACTTCCTGTGGCTTGATAAACGTGGTAATAATAATAGACTTGCGGATCATCATATTATGTTACCTGATATCTAGGGCTACCTACTGTAGGTGCTATCATTCAAAATGTATTTTTTGACTAGTTCAAAAATGTCAACATTTGTTCCAAACCAGGCTTTTAGAAGTAGTTCAAAATCATTGTGACCTAAAATAGGTAGGCTAAATGGTATTATCTTATTATCTATCTCAATATATGACGAAATTTCGAAAGGGATCAATAAATTATCAGTGAATCTCCAATTTCCAATTGAATAATATTCTTTTGTCCTAAACATGAATTATAAATATCTAAAATTTTAATGCTGGAAAATTGTGATATCTTTGATTTGGGACAAACTTTTATAAATATTGTAAACACCTCGCTATTACGCAACGTAATTGTTAATTCCTATTGTTTAATTCCATATCTTATACATGTCGTATTCATAATAATTATTTTAAGTACGTAGTTTAATTCGTTCCAAGATATAGTGTTACGGAAATAAGAATAATATACTATTTTTATACATAGTTAAGATTTAAAAGCTGCTGAAATTGTTTAGATTTTAAAAAGAATTCTGTAATAATAAATATAAAGTATACGATGGGAAAATTCTTGCATTCTTGAACAAAACTGAACGCATATATAATACGGTACTTTCAACTTTAGGGTTCTGTGTCATGTTTATTTTGGGATTTCTCTTTGTTCCAGATACACTTTCACAAATCCTTATGCATGAACATTCATATCTACTTTCTGTTCTAAATATATATAAAATCCACTTGTCAATTGTCATATTCCACATTGCGAGCATTTGTGAAAAGACAAGAAACAGACCTAAGAAAGTATTGATGCTTTGTTGGTGCGTCGATCCCAACGTAAACATTGGGGTGTTGAGAGATACATTTGATTCACCGAGTTTTAGGCACGTTTCTTGGGAACATGGAACATAAACACGGAAATCGTTCAGAGTCAGCTTGGTCCACTACTTGGAGTTGATGGGAAACTTTACAAAGGTTGATAAAAAAAATCGAAATGGACCCTCCGGGGACACTCTTGATACCTAACAATCCATTTTGTGCCGATCCCAATTTAGTAATACCACCACCTAGAACCTTACGTTGTAAAGAAAATTTAGCTCCAGAAGAAGAAGAGGTTACAGGTACGGTAATCTGATGTGGTGACACATTTCAATTTTATTGACTACTTGGAATCAATGATTTTAATGAATTCTGTTCATTTTTTTCTTCTAATTTGTAGAATCAACAGTGGAAGAAAATGAATCAAAGGTGCTGCTGGATAAGGTTTATTCGGACCAAATGTTGTTGTCACCATCATCATCTATGGACACGGAACCTTGTTTAATTTGTTTGGCTTCAACATTGCCTTGTGAAAACGAGCAGAGTTTTCCAACTTTACCCGGGTCGAATGGAAATGAAAATGTGAACCTTCAGCTTTGGTCTCTTTTTATTCTTCGAAAATTGTTAAAGTTTCCCAAAAGAAAATGTGTGGAGGTCTTTCGTAAAACGTGTGGAGCTTCCAATCCTGCCTCTTGGTTTGCTCTCTGTGCAAGTTGTAAAGAAACAACAAAAGCTGCAATGGAAGTATGGCAGAAAATTTTAAAGTTGGAGCAAGACTTCAAGTCATTTCCACTCGAGTTAGAGAAGAGGTTACAAGAATCAAAGGGCAATGTAAATGGAGGAATCGCTTTTTCTCAACAGGAGAGCAACTTTGAAGAACACATTGTCAAAATTAGACTGTATATTCGAGATCATTTAATCGGTTTGTACCAACCCAACTATTTAAAAAAATAATAAATATATATATATTTTAGTACGTATTTTATATTGCCAACACCACCCAACCCATCAATTCTTATTTCATCATACTTGGTTTTATTAAATTGACAGATGTTAAACGATCAGAGATGTTTGTTCCAAAGATTGAAATGGAGGCGGAAGATAGTAGTAGTGATGTTAGTGGGGAGTTGGGAGAGGATGACGATACTGATTATGAAAATGACGACGACGAAGAGGAAGTAGAATTATCATGGCTTAAGAATAATAAGGGTGTTGATGAAGACCCCTTATCCATCCCTTCAAGAAAAATTATCAGCACCAAGACTAGATGCCGACAAGGACCCGAAATTTTATCTTGCCAACTCTGTCCAAAAAAATATACATACAAGGAGTCCTTGGAAAAACACACAAAGTTGCATTCTACAAGCAAATTTATCTGTCACATTTGCAATTTCCCGTCGCAGTTTGAACTTGGAAAACGAGTTCATCTCAAAAAATCACATAATATACATGTGAAAAAAGAAGTGGAAAAGTATAATCGTAGCGGCCTGTATCATTGTCCGGATTGCCCTGGGATTTATCGAACAGTCCGATCTTTCGAGGAGCACCGAAGACATCATCTAAGAAAAGGACTCACATATCCTTGTAAAGTTTGTTCGTTTCCTTGTACCACAATTTTGGGCCTTCATCAACACATGAATAAGAAACATAAGGATCACTACAAGTGTCCCAGTTGTCCAGCTGCCTTTGCATTTAGATCTTTGTTATTAAAGCACAAAGTGGAGCACAAAACGAAATTTGAAGTTGAACCTGATTGTGATAGCCAACCAATGAATGATTCCCAACAAACTGACTACGATCTGGACGGCATGAAAGCATCATCAGAAAATGAGCAAGACAATGAATCTACTGCTGCTGACGATGATGAGACGAGTAAATTCAGTTTGCCTGCGGGGAAGAAAGGTCATAACATAACTTGTGACCAGTGTGGAAGGAGGTACACCAATTCAGACGCATTTAATCGACACCAAAAATACCACGATCGATTTAAAGAATTTTCATGTCCAAAATGTAATTATCCGTGCGTTAGTGCATCGGCTTTAAATGGACATTTAAGCCGAAAACTTTGCCAACGAAAGTATGAGTACAAATGTGACCAATGCGATTATGAAACGAAGAAACGATACGAAATGGAAGCGCATAAGCAGCAACACAAACACGTTGATATTGCTGTTAACTGTCCTGAAATAACTGAAGAAATTACGAATCCTACAGTGGAAAATATTCACAAGCCAATTCAAGAAAAGAAATCATTTTCCTCGCACAAAGCAAACGCCAAACATAAGGCTCCTCAAGTCGAAATTGAATACAGTGACAAATCACAGAGTTTTATTTGCAAGAAATGCAACAGGCAATACGCTAAAAGACGTTCGTTTTGTAACCATTTAAAAAAGCATAGGCTAAACGTAGAATTCGAATGTAAGATTTGTCACTATCCTTGTGATAGTGCTATCGCTCTAGAAGGCCATGTTTTAAAGAAACTTTGTAACACAAGGGGATCGTTAAATAAACCAATTCTAGAAGGTCGTGTTTCAAAGAAACTTAATAACACAAGGAGATCCTTCAATAAAAAACCAAATCTTGGAGGTCGTGTAAGTGTAACTTCAAAGAAACATTGTAGTAACACCAGGAGTAAACCTCTCAACTTGGAGCAATCCGAGCAATACACTTGTAAAGTGTGTTCCTATTCAACAAACAGTAAAGATGACTATGGATTGCATGTTGATACGGTAATAAATTGATATAATATATCATGGTTATTTTCATACATATGGGATATGCTATTATGCTACATTGGCAATTCTTATCTAATGCTGTTATTTAATGCATATGTGTTCTGTTACAGCACAAACCTTCCAAAGCTCCTAAAGAAGTTATCCTCCAGACAGCAGATGGAAAATACAAGTGCAGCACCTGTGATCAAGTTTTTACTACCCGTCGTGTGCTCACCATTCACAAACGAGAGCATCATCCAGAGCTCGGGCTATTCGGTCACAAATGTTCCCAATGTCCAAAGGTATATACCAAAGCGGACGCACTCAAGGACCACATAGACAAGTCTCACTTGAAGAAATGTAATTACTACTGTGAGATTTGTGGAAATGGAATGATGAAGAAATCTCAATTTGAAAACCACAAGTTGAAACATCAATCTGTCAAGTCTTTTATTTGTGACATTTGTGGCTCTGCTTACACTTATGCACACGGACTGAAGAAACATTTGAAGGAATACCATAATGATAATAAGTCTAGTTCTTCTGAAGCTGTCACCACGACTGGAAGGTTTAGCTGCAAATTTTGTGATGAGACATTTTCTGATCGTCTCCAATTTAATATTCATTTGAAAGGAGCTCATCAAGACATGTATGTGCATAAATGTGATCAGTGTGAAAGCACTTACTTGTCAGTGGCCAGTTTGCAACTTCACAAGAAAATCAGTCACACAGTGGCTGCTGTTCCAGCACAATGTCAGTTTTGTGGTAAACAAGTGGCGAGTCAAGTGTACTTGTATCCGCATTACAAGATGTATTGTAAGAAAAAACCACCAGGATATCAGTACAGTGTACCTGGAGTTATCAGTCGCCGAAAAAGGAATGAAGCTACGGAGGATGATGATACAAGTAATGATCAACAGCAACAGATTACCTAAAATGAACTAAGCCTAACCTAATTTGTTTTTTATCAGTGATCTTTATCTTTATGCAAAAAAAAATATGTATTCAACACAACAGATTTTTAATTGTTTTGTTTAATATTAAAGGATTTTATTCCAATATAAAAAAAATGTAAAAAGCCATCTGCAGATTGTTATTCTTTTTTTGTTGCTAATTGCTTACGTATTTTTTCTTTGGAACTCACCCTCCGGAATTGTGTAGGAATGATTCAACGTGTGCATGCGTTGCTGTTCATATTGTTCACGCAGTAAATTGTTGTCGGCGGAGCTTTTTCGGTCAATTACGGATTCGGAATTTCATAATCAACTGGAATTCGTTAATTTGTACTACCAGTACTAACTACCCATTCACCATTGCTCAAGCCCAGAAATATTTTGATGAAGGGAATTTCCTTCCCCAAATGAGTTCTCACTTAGCTGTTGCTGTGTCATACTTTGAAGCAGCAAATTATCTACAGTTGTTGGAAGTGTCGACGAGTTTCCACTGGAAGCCTTGGACCTCTTTCCCATTCCCATTGGAGGATGTGAATTTTCTAATCTACTATCAGCATCTCCTACCTGCTCCTCCTCTTCTCCACTTTCACTAGTTGTCATTTCCTCTTCTTCATCCTCCTCCCAATTTTTTTTCTGCTTCCTCTTCCGTAACGCTTGGTTTTTCTGAAGTTGGTTAATTTCTTTTTGATGATCCACTTTGATTCCTTGCGTTTTCATGCAAGTCTTTTCATGCATTCTCAACAGCTCTCCCCTATGATATCTTTTTGGACAGTAAGGACATGCGAATTTCTTCTGGTCGTCTGGTGTATGAATCGAAGCCACATGAAATGCTAGCCCTGACACAGATTTGTACGCCATCCCACACTCCACACAAACGTGCTTGGCAGTTCTGTTGGGTTCGTGAACAATTTCCTTGTGCTTATCCAACGCCCATATTCTTTTGAACTTTTTTCCACAGGTTTCGCATTCAAGCTTAGCGTCCTGATGGGACCCCATATGCTGCCTCAAGTAACTTTGGGTTATGAAAGCCATTCCACAAAGGTCACATATGAACTTTTCACCGTGATTGTGTTTTCTTTTTAAATGATTCAAAAGATGTGATTGAAGCTCAAACGTGAGTTCACACTTTGGACACTTTTTATGATATGCAGGGTCGTGTCTTTTACGATGGTCGGCCAGAGCTATAGAATCTATATACTCTCTACCACAATCAATGCAGACGAATTTGGTATCCGAATTTCCCGTTGATTCCAATTCTTTTTCTCTTCGCTGGTGTCTGGCAACATGTTCGTCAGCCCTTGCTTCTGAGAAATATGTACACTCACAATATGGACAACTATACGGCCTTATATTGAGCCCATGTTCAGTATTGTAATGACTTTGTAGAGTGATCAGCTTTCTGAAAACCTTGTCACATTTAGGACATTTCACACTTTTGTTCTCTCTCTTACAATGGACCAACTCGTGCAACTCCATTCGATAGGGATCGAAGAATCCCCAAGTGCAAATTTTACAATAATGGATTGTCAGTTTTGATTCCTGTCTGAGTTGAGGTGCCTCTACCATTGATCCCGTTTGTTCATCCAATGTATGCAACTCTTTCTCTTTTCCTTCTTGTTGCTGTTGATCCAAATGAGATTTTAAATGTTCGTTATACGCACCAACAGCTTCGAATGGTTTCCCACATTTGTTGTAGCCACACTCAAATTTTTTGTTTCTCCTATGCACGTATTTGACATGCATCTCTGAAAACTGCTCTGTGGTGAAGCCCAAGTCACAGAAGCAACAATAGAAACGGGTTTCGCCAATTTCATGGCACGCCTTTATATGCTTTCTGAGTGTACCTACTTCTGAAAAAGTTTTGAAACAAATTGTGCATTTTTCTCTCCCCAAATGCTCTACTAATGGCAGTCCTTTTTTCTTCAACTCCAACTCTTCTTTTGTACGCGGTATGCGCCTACGTCTAGGAATAAAGGGCATTTTTCTCGAGTTATTCTTTCCAGCTGGATCCGTTTTGTCCAGGTTCTCGTCGTGACTATCTCCGGTCATCATAACTGGCTCTCTACTCTTCTTGGGATGCTTTTGCTGTTTATGATAATACAAACAGTCTGTATCCAAACACTCTGCATTGCACACATTGCATATAAATTTTCGATCAGATTTCCTTTGTTTGTGAAGTCTAAGGTGTTTTTGAAAGTGAATCGGACATTTAAAGAAGATATTGCATTCTTCACATTTGACCGGAGCGAGTTTTGCCCCGTGTATTCGATTATAGTGTGTATAAAGTGAGTGTAAGTAGGTACAATTTTTACCACATTTTGGACAGTCGTAGCCTTTTCCATTTTTGCAGTGCGGGGTATGGATTAGCTCGTGTAATACTAAAGTGTACTTTTTGAGGAAGCCCCAACCGCACTCGGAGCACTTAAATACAGTATTTCCATCCTCTGGCACTGAATCAACAGCTTCGACCTTGATAATGTTCTCATTTACATTTGGAGTAGTTCTTGAAACATTACACTTGTTATTATTTCCTTCAGTTAAATTGTCACTCGCTTCAATCGTTGCTTCACTTTCCACATTCTTTATTGAAGATGTGACTTGTTCACTTGCTTCTGATTCAGATAAGTGGTCCTTTTCGCCATCATCTGCAAACTTTTTCTGCTTTATTTGGGCTAAAGTTTCCACAACGTGACAGTTCAGATGTTCATTTAGTTGCTCAATAGATTCCATTTCCTCTACGCATCCCTCTTTGTCACAAAAATATCGATTCCTGTCACTTCCCCTGTTGTGTGAAATTCTCTTATGGATGTAATAGTATTGTTGATTGGTAAATCCTCTAAAACAAAACGTACAAAACAAAGATTTCTTGTCTGTTTCATGGGTTTCAAGATGACTTCGCAGACATTTAGCGGTAGGACATTTAGCATCACAAACTGAACAAGGAAATTCGCCGTTGTGAACACTATCCATGTGCTCAGCCAGGCGGTCCTCTCTGTAATAGTCTTTTGCGCAAACTTCACATGGGAAAAACTTGACATCTTTCACAGCATTAACTTCATGGGCTTTCACATGCCGTTCTAAACGCGATTCACCAAAAACATGTTTAAAACAAATGGGACACTCACGTCTGATATTCCGAAACTTGTGCATTTGTTTCTTATGAGTGTACAAGGCAACCCGAGACGGAAACAGTTCGCTACACATGCTACAAATAATTTGCACTGCCTTTTTAATGTGGGGGTGCACCTTCCTTCTATGAATTAACATTTCAAATTTTCGTTTAAATTTTAGTCCACATTTGGGACAAGGATGTTGGACTCTTGTGCCGTGAATCTTCAAAAGGTGTTGATTAAGTCCTCTAAAGTCAATAAAGGATTTCTTGCAATGCTTACAGGGAAGAGACCTTGGTCTAAAATCAGCCTGAGGTAGCTTCAGTCGCCCTAACGGTTTTCTTTCATTAAATTCTTTGCCTTGTTTAAAATTATTATCTTCTTCGTCCTCGTTGTCAGTTGTAGGATATTCTAATTCCGAAACTCGTTTACGAGTTCTTCGCAAATTCCATCGTTTTGTTGAAATGAGATTGCTGGCCGAAGCTGGATCAAAATCCTCATCAGATCCTGCAGACCTTGCACTAGCAGGAGATGCAGCTCCTTTGCTGAAAATCACAATTAATACATGAAGCATGAGCTATTATGACTTAACATACAAACAATAAGAAAAGAAGAGTAATAAATATAACTTACGACCAATCTGAATCCGAATCATTTTCAAAACGATCTAGAGGTTCGTCATCGTCCTCGTAGCAGTGGTTAGTCCCTTCATTTTCAACCACTCCATCTTCAAATGGTTTCCCAACCTCGTCTTGAGTATCTTTATCGTCAGCATTGGTGTTATTTGAAATCCCTTCCAACTTAACGTTTTTCCTCGAACGCCTTCTACTTTTCGAAAACATTTGGCTTGAGTCTGAATTCTTTTTCTGAATATCCTGCATACTTTTCGTACCTCCGCACGCCTCTGAGGACGCCAAGGCAAATATAATTATGAGAACCATCAGGCACTTTTTTGTGGCAGAGTAGGTAAACTTCCAATATTCTACATAAAAGGGCACATTTATATTTACACAAGACATTACTATACGTGAATAGAAAATTGATAAACCATTTCAAACATGCAAACCTGGAAATAATCCTTGATGAACTAGCAGCTTTGGGGTGCCTTTTTGCTGTTTTAATTTGCCTACAAAATAAAATACATTTATAAAATGTATGTACGATACAAAGCAGAACAAAATCTAAAATATTTCAACGCTTCATCATACATTTGATTTGAAGCTGTTTTCTTAACAGCCAAACAGAAGACATGTGAGCTGCGTTAACTTGGGTCGCCAAATTCTTCAAAAGTCCTCCAGCCAGTTTATGAGAAACAGCCTTTTTCCCTTTCTCTATCGCATCCGCCAATTCCCCCAACTTCCAAACGAGATGAAGCTTCACTGTGCTCAACTCTGTGTACAAACCACACACAGAACTAACCACCTCTCGACAGCTCTTACAAAACGCCTGAACTGCTGGATCATTTTCACTTCTTTTTCTTTCTGCTGACCCGGCCAATAACCTATTAGCTACCACGACCAAATTCAAGTGGCGATTAACAAAATGCAAAAATTTAGTATAAAGGTCATAGTCATCCTTCTCGGAAACAGGAACGAGTTCACCACTGGAAACACGAGGTTGATGACAATCACGATTTTCCTCATGAATGTTTTTAAATCGCTTCAAACAAATTAGACAAACGCTTTTACATTCTGATGTCATCTTGGACTAGTAACTAAATTAAGTGAGAAAAATACGTATATGGATCATTTTAACTTCTAACTACATTAAAGACTTTGACAACCGAACTGGGTGCATTTCCAAAAGCAACGTGCGCCTACGGAACAGATGACTTCATTGGCATACTTTCTCCTCGAGACTTCTATCCTCTCCCCTGTATAGCTTATGAAGATGTGGTGCTGTAGTCTGTAGTATATTGTGCTTTGTGCTGCTTTGATAGATTGTTGCTTTCTTTTCTTATGCACAAGCACGGCAAAAGCATAATCAATTAAATGAGAAGCTTTCGTATTGTATAAATATTTAGTTAAAAAATAAAAATTTATTAGCGTCATCAATCAAATAAAACAATTAACAATTATTATACAAATGCTTTTATATTTATCCTTTATAATAATTATTTCCGAAATGCAAAATTTTGGGGTTGCTCCGGAGGTGGAGAGTAGACATGATTTGGCGAGTACATGTTTTGCTGCTGTTGTTGAAGTTGTTCCTGTGACATGCCATTATTATGACCTCCAATATTATATTGCTGATGATGCTGGCTAACTGGGGACGAAGAGGAATGACTATTACTGTTATTGCTATTATTGATAGAGCTTAGCAGATTAAAACCTGGTCTTAAAAGATTTGGCATGTCATATTGTAGTGATTGTTGAAAAGGATTAGCAAATGGGCTGGGATGCATCGGGTTGTTGTGGACATATTGATGTTGAGTATGATTATTTCCTCCTCCTCCCACTACTGATGCTTCATTTTGTTGTTGCTGAGTCATACTTTGAAATAGCATGTGGTCAATGGTGGACTGTGTCGAGGAAGATGTGGATGGCGTAGCTTCGTGCTTTCCACCACCACCACTTTTCCGCCTTGTGCTAATTCTTTTTCCAATGTTAAGACCAGGACTAGAATATGCACTGTCAGGGATGCCGATTAAATTGGAAATCATAGCGCTGATGGCACTTGAACTCATGCTTGAACTCACTGGAGGCTTCTCCTCTTCAACATCTGGTTTCTCCTCCGAAACGTTGGCTTTGTACTGGTCGTCTTCACTACTTGCAGTGCCTTCCTCTTCTTCCTCCTCAAACTTTTTCGGCCGTTTTCTTTGTCTTGGGGGTTGTTTCCGAGTAGACTGGATTCCACCCTGTCCTTGTATTCTTTTTTCTTGGACGACAATTTCTTCGGATTCTCTTCTAATACCTTGTGATCTCATACAAGACTTCATATGCATTTCCAACAACATCTTCCTATGATACCGTTTCGGACAGTGAGGACAAGGAAATTTCTTCTCGCTATCCGGTGTGTGCACAGAATCCATATGAAACTTAAGACCTGAATCTGATTTGTACGCCATGCCACATTCAAAACAAATATGAGTTGCTATCCTATCCTTATCATGAGTCAACTCGTGCTGTCTTAGAGTATGAATCCTTTTAAATTTTCTGCCACAGGTTTCACATTCATATGCTCCTTCCTGATGGGTCATCATATGTTGTCGTATGTAATGTTGGAATATAAAAGTTACTCCACAAATAGGGCATGGGTACTTTTCGCCTTTGTTGTGAACTCGTTTCAAGTGTACAGTCAGACTCTTCTTTTCATCAAACGTGAGATCACAATCAGGTTCTGGACATTTCACATGATTTGCAGGATCGTGTTTTTTACGATGTTTCGCCAAAAGTTTCGCATCAATACAGTCATGACCACAGTCAATGCAAATGAATTTGGCATCAGGGTCCTTTAACTGTTGCTCTCGTCTCAAAATGTGCCGCCTGATGTGCAGTTTTTGTGATGCTTCGGAGAAAAATGTTGCATTGCATTCAAGGCACTTATACGGTTTAATTCTTGATCCATGATGTCTGTTATAATGATTTTGTAGCTGTCCCATGAAAGTATAAAAGTCTGAACAATCGGGACATGGATAACCTTCATCAACCCTTTTGGTATGAACCAACTGATGCAGCTCCATCAGATCTTTGTTCAGAAATCCCCATTCACAAAGCCGACAATAGCTTATCACTCTTTTTGAAGTTGAAATAATTGGTTCAGCAGACGGAAGTGTCTCTATTATTGTCCCAGTCTGTTCGTCCAAGATTGGTTCCAATTCCTCCTGCTCTTGTTGTTTCTCCTGGCCTTCTAAATGCGACTTCAAATGCTCATTCAGCTCAACTGCTGTCTTAAAAGTTTCTTCACAATTTCCATCATCACACTCAAACTTTTCCGTTTTCTCTTTGTGCATGGCCCTCACATGCAAATCTCGTGTTTGCTTCACTGTAAAATTAAGATAACAGAAAAAGCAGTGAGCCGACTTGCTGTCATTTTCGTGAGTATTTTCTAAATGTTTCCGTAGAGCGTATGCCGTATCAAACGTCTGAGAACAAATTTCACAAGGAACATTTAACCATTTATTGTTGTTTGCCGCAGTTGTCTTTTCCCTTTGGAGTTGCTCTTTAGTACGCGGTCTAATGCGGGGTCTGCCTGGCTTTTTTCTCATTGGTCTTCCACCAGGAGGAGGCGACGAAGGGTCCATGTCATCGACGTATTGTCGACGGCGCTTTATTTTAATTCCATCTGTATCAGTATCGCTTGCGTTTCCTCCTGTTTTATGTCCTCGCTTATGCGTCGCCAAACTAACGGAATCCAGACACTCCACGTTGCATACGCTACAAATAAATTTCTTCCCAGACCTTCTTTCTTCATGAAGCTTTAAATGTGTTTTGAACCAAAGGGGACTGGAAAAGGAGGAGTTGCACTCCTCGCATTTATACGGTTTAAGCTTTGCCCCATGAATCCGATTGTAATGAGCTACTAACGTGTCTATGTATCGAACATTTTTACCACATTTGGGACAATCGTAGCCAGTTCTTTCTTTGCTGTGCGGTGTATGAACTAACTCGTGAAGTGTCAAGTTGTATTTCTTTAAAAAGCCCCAGCCACATTGAGAACACTTGAATATTGTTGTTCCATCCTCCTCTACTGCTTCACTAGCTTCGCAAAGTTCCAAATTTTTACTTACAGGTACATCAGTACCAGAGTCAGCTAGAGTTGAGATTTCTTCTCCGGATGCTTTTGATTCATTTGCAGTGAGATTCTCTTTCCCAGTGACAGCAGAGTCAGTAGACTCGTTGCTTCCTTCCAACTTGGGTTCATTATTTTTGGGGATTGTGGTCTCACGTTCTTGCTGCTTTTTGGCTAAGGCTTCCGCAACATGGACCATGAGGTGCTTATTGAGTTCTTCAATGGATTCGAATTCTTCAGTACACTGTTCCTTTTCACAAAACACTTTTCTTTTGTCCCTGTGTGCAATTTTTCTATGAATATCGTAGTATTGTTGAGTGGTAAAGCCTCGGAAGCAAAAAGTACAGAAAAACGACTTGTCATCCGTTTCATGAGTTTCAAGATGAGTTCTAAGATATTTAGAGGAAGGATATTTAGCATCACAAAGTGAACAAGGGAAAGAGCCGTCATGTACCTTTACTATATGGTCAGACAGAGAACTTTCTTTGTAAAAATGTTTTCCACAAACTTCACAATATAACACATTAACCTCCTTAGCAGCATTCTCTTCATGAGCTCGCAAATGCTTCTGGAACCGCCCTTCACTAACCACTGTTTTGAAACAAACAGGGCACTCATGTTTGGACCAATAAATCTTGTGAGCTTGTCGCTTATGTGCAAGCATCGCCATTTGAGTTGGGAACAGTTCGCCACAATCCTTACATTTTGATTCGACAGGGGCTCTTCCTCGAGCAAAGAATTGTCGACCTGCTCGTTTGTATTTATGCATCTTTGTTTTGTGAAGTCGCATTTGCTGTAGCTTTTTAAACTTGAGTCCACAGTGAGGACAGGAATAGTCGATTGATGAACTGTGAATGTACTGCAAGTGTTTGCTTAGTCCACGTGAGTCAACGAATGTTTTATTGCATTTTGTACAAGCAAGAGTTCTCGGCCTATCATCTATTCCAACAAACTTTGTTCGCCGTTTCTTTTCTATAAATTCTTTGTCTGTTTTCAAATCATCTCCTTCTTCTTTTCCTTCCTCGTTTGCAGCTCCCATTTTCATCACTCGCTTTCGTGTTCTCCGCAAATTCCATCGTCGTGTTGGCAAGTAATTTTTATTTGATCCGGATGTTGGATCAAAATCTTGGTCAGATCCTGCTGCTGACCCCATGCTTGTAGGAGATGCAGCTCCGCGTCTAGAGATTAATTCAAATTAGCTTTAATCAAGTGTCTCGCAGTCGCTTCAGTAAATATGTACACAACAGTATAATACAATTTGCACACTGATGAAGTAATCAAAAAAAAATTTAATAGACTCACGACCAATCGGAATCAGAATCATTTCCGCATGTGTCCGGTGGTCCATCATCATTGTCTCCGTAATCATTCCCATCACCAGTCCCAGCATAGTTTTCCGACCGTTCACCCTCAACTGAGCCATCATGATGATTAAAATTATTGTTAGTACCTAAAACCGTAACGCTCTTTTTAGATCGACTTCGGCCTTGCTCTCTCGGTTCGGCTTCTACCCGCTTTTTGGCATACACAGCAGAGGATGCTAAGGCAAAAATGACTATAAGTACCATTAGCGATTTCTTAGTTGCTGAGTAGGTGAAAAACCAATGCTCTAAAAACACAATTACAAAAGCATTCCTTGTACTTATGATTATTAACTTTAAGACTGAAACGAACAGAGTTTAAAAAAATACCATTTTCACGTACCAGGAAATAATCCCTTATGAACCAAGATTTTTGGGGAACTCCCATTACATTTCAGTTTACCTACGAATCAAATCAAAATCAGTTAGGTATGCTATAATTGAAAACTTCATTGTAGTAAACTATATGATCATTGTTGATTGTCGTACATTTGAGAACTATATGTTTTCTTATTGACCAAATGGAAGTAACGGATTGAACATTTAGCTGCGTCACCAAAGATTTAAAGAGTCCTCGAGCAAGCTTGTCAGATACTGACTTCTTCCCTTTCACCATTACTTCTCCCAGACTACTCAACTTTGAAAGCAGATGAACTTTCACTGCATTTAATTCCGCGTACAAATCACAAACATAGCTGACCACCTCCTGACAACTCTCACAAAACGCTTGAACCGGACCATCTTCACCTCCACCGCGTTTCCGTTCCTCTGCTCCAGATATGAATCTCTCAGTCCCTACCGTCAACTTCATATATCGATTTACAAAATAGAGAAATCTGGTGTAGAGATCACGATGTAGATTTAGTTCATCCTTTTCTGAAATCCTTACAGTTCCAACTAGTCCACTGGATGGTGAAAGCACGCGAGCTTGATAGCGATGATCCTCCTCCGCGTTCCCAAATCGTTTTAGACAAATCAAACAAATATTTCTCGTCCTGGAAGTCATCTTGGAATTCTAACGGTAAGAAATAGAAGAACATTAGGTCAAAGTTATTCATTATTCTACACTCGGAAAACAAAAGTTTCCTAACTATCAACTATTAAAACAAAACATCGAAACAAATAACAAATGCTGTGGGTTGATATTAAGCTTTTCATCTTTTGACTTTCACTTTACCTTCCTTGTCACACCCCGGGCTTTCGATTAGATAATTGGATAAATTGTATCATCTTCAATGTAAAACAATTATCGAAGCTTAACATTAAAGCAAACTCCTAAAATACTAAAATAGTACGACCGCGTGAAGAAACCCGCTACCCGCTCGCTGTGAAGAAACCCGCTGCCCGCTGACCCGCTACCCGCTATGTGAAGAAACCCGCTACCCGCTGACCCGCTACCCGCTCGCTGTGAAGAAACCCGCTACCCGCTGACCGGCTGAAGAAGAAACCCGCTACCCACTGAAGAAGAAACCTAGATGCTAGTAATTTGTATCTAATGAGTCATTTTTTTTAAAAAAACGTCAAGTTATTTAAACAATGATATGCAAAACTGCAAAAAACCACGATACAACAAATTTAAATAATTTAAAGTTGAGAATCAAGTTTAAACAAGCAAATTGATAAGTTTTTATATAAAAAACATTTTATTATTAATACTAATGATAAATAATATCAATATTATTGAATTACAACTTTTATTTTTACCTAATACAAAATCAGATAAGGCAACTGAATTTTAAAAGTTTATAATTAGAATTTTTAATCCTAATGATAATTGTAGAAATATTTTTCTCCTAATTTATTACGTAGCTGAAGCGAGAGCATTCAGCGAAGTAACGGTTTTACTCAAACTGTCTGTCTGTCCGTGTGCACTCTGCTGGTCACATACATTGGCCGATTTGAACCAAATTTGATACACAGGTAGCAATACTCAAGAGAACCTCTGGGAATACTTTTCAGACAAATCGGTGAAACGGTTCGAAAGTTATAGGCGCTAGAGTTAAGAAACTCATCGATTTGGTTGAAACATAGTATGCATTTAAGCATGTGTAGCACAGCATGGGGCCATACTTTAATTACGTCATCAAAAAATCTGCATTTTTAGACCCACCTACCCTTTATGTCATCAATCGTCATTTTTTACCGACCCTACCTACCCACCCAAACTGTTGACGTCATACAAAATATACCTTAAGTTTAAGTATATGCTTTAGATAAGGATTTGCGTTAAATAAGGTATTAGGATGTACCTTAAACACAGATAAATCGAAAATTGCATGGAAATTTGTGTAGTTTACGATACTAAAATGCATTACGGACATTTTTAAGGACATATTTTTCGGATAAAAATGATGACATAATTTTTTGATTACCCACCTACCCACTAACGTCATCAATTGTAATCATTTTCGAAAGTACCTGCCCAGGGTACGAGCTGACGTAATTAAAGTATGGGCCATATGCATAACGAAGCATGCTCAACGCATAGCGTTGTGTACTTGTGCAGAAATCCGGAATGGCATTCGACAAGTAATACTTTCACTATATGTTGAGAGAGGATCGCAGAGGTGGGTTAAGAGAGAAAGGTGGTGGAGGAGATTTGGTGGACATGGGAGGAGGGGGTTTGGAGGTGATCACTCAACGCCTTCTTCAGCTACGTCACTGGCCTGCTTACTAGCAGTTTATTACTTAAAACATATATTCAACACTGTCGGTACATGTATTACTTCTATTAATAATCAAATATTTTTTTATATAAAAACTTATCAATTTGCTTGTTTAAACTTGATTCTCAACTTTAAATTATTTAAATTTGTTGTATCGTGGTTTTTTGTAGTTTTGCATATCCTTGTTTAAATAACTTGACGTTTTTTTAAAAAAAAATAACTCATTAGATACAAATTACTAGCATCTAGGTTTCTTCTTCAGCGGGTAGCGGGTTTCTTCACATCGAGCGGGTTTCTTCTTCAGCGGGTCAGCGGGTAGCGGGTTTCTTCACATAGCGGGTAGCGGGTCAGCGGGCAGCGGGTTTCTTCACAGAGAGCGGGTAGCGGGTCAGCGGGCAGCGGGTTTCTTCACAGTGAGCGGGTAGCGGGTTTCTTCACGCGGTCAAATAGTACTCGTGTTTCACTTCACTTTTAATGTTTGAATGAAAGACGGAAAATGAAAGAAAGTCTTTACATACGATGTACACCAATAACCATGAATAAAGACTCTGGAATGAAATTCAATCCCATATGGACGGATCTCCTCCTTCCAAGATGCAAGCCACCATAGAGACAACCATTACCAACACATGGCGATATTTATAAAATTTAATTTTTACAAACTAAATAAGAAAGTGCTAATATACCTGTCAATTTTCATTTGTATTTCATTCTGTCCTGATGAAGGAATTCGTTAATGAATTTCGAAACGTCGACTGATTAAACTATCATAACCACTTATTTCCCGTCTTATTCAATATTTTAATGTTTTTGTTTTGCATTGGAGAATCTGTACCTGTATATTCTGTATGCCTTTTTTTTGCTATGAATATTTTGGTCTTTAGTATTTTTACTCCTTATATTATGTACAAAACTTATGGGGCGAGAAGAGATCCAAAAATCCTTACAAATTACTATAACCGGTATACCAAATTAATTAAGGATCATGATGCATTTGCCTTATTGACAAATTTATGTTTGTGCCTGAGTTACACCTCAATTTTAAAACGGTAAATTTGCCAATGAGCCTTTTCTTTCATTATGAACCAATTAAGTGGGGCAATAATGGCAATATGAACTTAAACAGTTAAACTGTGAGTTAACCGAACTTTTTTTGTCCGTTTCAAGTTAGTTAACCTATCATATCACCTTTTAGGTTAGGTTAGCTTATTCTTGTTCAAACCAAATAATAAACATGTTTAAAAAATACCAAAATGTTATCTTTTAACT
This sequence comes from Orchesella flavescens, assembly GCA_964034955.1. Taxonomy (NCBI): domain Eukaryota; kingdom Metazoa; phylum Arthropoda; class Collembola; order Entomobryomorpha; family Orchesellidae; genus Orchesella; species Orchesella flavescens. Next base: position 12,145,956 of record OZ035957.1, read on the forward strand.
TAAAATTACGTATTCTTTAAAACCTCATTCAAATTACTCAAGTTCTAGAGTACATTGAGTTTTTGGGCTAGGTCGTTTGTCAAACAAAGTTCAGTGCTATGCTAAATACGAGTACATATTTTGGCGTATGTACGTTAGGCCGTTAGGGTTTTAGAATATGAATAGTGAATACATACCATTTTTTCACTTTTTAAGCAGATTATTTTTTAACAATCGTTTTTACTTTGCACTGGATTAAATCATTAAATACTAGGTTGCTATTATTTCTTAAAAATGAAAGATTACAAGTTCCTTTAACCATACACAGCCACAGATGCATAAAATGTGATGCTCGGTTTGTTAAATAGTATATGTATGAAAATGACATGATGACTTATATGATTTTGCGGTGAATGCACAAAAGTGGTTTTTACGCGAGAGATTTTTTTTGCATCAATCAATCATCATTAAGCCGGATTCAGATTGCAATTTTTTCAAACCGTAATGTGATACCAAATTTTAATCTTTCATGACAAGTGTCAATATTCTGTTTTAAATAAAACATTTATTAACTTTTTACTTATACAACTTATACTTATTTCCAAAATGCGAATTTTCGGGTTGAACCAAAGGGGAGAGTGGACATGATTTGGTTTCGTTTCCTGTGACTTGCCATTATGCACTTCCATATTACATATATTCTGATGCTGGCTAGAGGGAGACGAGGTGGAATGACTTTTTCTGTTGCCGGTGGAGCCTATCAGATTAATACATGGCCGTAAAATACTTGTCATGTCATATTGCATTGCTTGCTGAAAAGGATTAGCAAATACTTTATTATTATTATTATTATTATTATCTCTTTATTGCAGATCTGTGTTTTCAAATACATGAGACACTAATCCATATCCGTAGCACCACCAGTTCATTATAAAAAAATAGGTTTACATGGAAGCTGTGAGCAGAGGAAAAACAAAAACTTTAAGCGGAAAAAAAAAAAAAAACCTGTTAGGGAAAAAAAACGAAGTTTGATAAGGTGAAGAAGAGGAAGAAAATAAAAAAAACTCACACTCAACAGAAACTTTCTGTCCCATTTGGCCAGCTTCCAATGTGTCATTGGTACATGGTACAAAAATAAATAAGTACATAACAGTCAAGAATTAATAAAAATAAGTCATCAATAAATTACATTATCACAATGCTATCATGTAGTCCCATTATATATTATATAATAACTGCCTCCACGTCTTACATATTGATGATTGAACGAAAAAGTTAGAATTTACAATCGCACTTAATATTTCATTATCCGAATATACAATCCTATTAAATATTGAGAAGGCTGCCGATCTTCTTGTGGCAGAAAAATCGTTAATTCTATTCCTCACAAACATATTTGAAGCACTACACCTTCGACTATATTTAAAAATAATCCTAAAAGCATCATTATACGCAGTTTTTATTCGTTGGAGATGCTGCTTCCCAACTGGAACCCATAATGACATACAGTAAACAGAGTAAAAGAAAGTTTTAAACAAGTACTTTTTGACCACTTCACTACAATTTCTAAACCTGGTTGACAGTAAATTTGCCTTGACGTATAGCTCTCTTCGTCTCCTCATAATCTCCTCCCGATCTCGGTCTCGGCAGTTGACATCATAACCAAGATACCGTACGGTGTCCACCCATTGCAGAATCCTCCCGTTGAGCTTGACAAGTGGTCTGCTTTCCTCATAAGATGCGCTAACAAATGCTTGACAGACCGTCTTCTTTGGGTTGAATGTAATATCATGAGCCCCTCCATACTCTTCACAGATTGCGAGGAGTATCTTCAAAGCTGAAATTGAACTGGTTATTAAACAAATGTCATCCGCATAAACCAAATTGTTAACTACCCGATTTCCTATTCTACAACCCACGCCAGTGGCCGACAGCCGCACACATAGATCATCCATGTAGATTGCAAAGAATATCGCCGAAAGGATTCCACCTTGCCTAACAGAATTTCGAACCGGAAATGGCATAGACAGGGACTCGCCCCATCTTACTACAAACTCTTGCGATCTAAACCAGTAAAACAGAAACTCTATTATTGTAGCCGGCACCCCCCTTTCACACAGCTTATTTAATAGCGTGAAATGATTCACGAGGTCGAAGGCTTTGGTGGCGTCCATGTAACAAACATAAGCAGGTGTATCGTTCCGCAGATAATGATGAGCAATAGTCTTTAATGAGAACACGGAGAGCTCCGTGCCCACCCCTTTCTTATAGCCAAACTGATTTGGTGTTGTACCAAACAAGTGGCCAAATTTATCCAAAATGATTATTTCCAATAGCTTGGAGAATATACTCGCCAGAGCAATTGGTCGATAGCTGCTGCTCTCCTCGGGATTTAGGCCCTTCTTCTTCAGAATTGGAACTATTAGAACTTTCATTACCTCAGCAGGAAGATAGCTGTGAGCAAACATTGAATTGACTATGCTTGTGATAAGCGGGGATATCTGCACTGAAGCACACCTGAAATGCTCCGCTTGAACATTATCGGACCCCTTGGCTTTTCCTCTCTTTAATTTAAAAATTGCTGCTTGCACTTCATCCAAAGTCACAAAGCTGAACGCCTTATCGTTCATTCGCTTCTGCACGTAGTCATAAACTTTGGATTCGTAATCCTTCTTTTGAGGGGCATTAAATAAACGACGAAAATGCTGGGCCCAATGGTTGCTAATGTCCTCCTCCCCATGTACATTATCAACACATTCACTAAGATGATGACCCTCACACTGATCATAGCTTTTAACGTGCTCCCAGAATTTCTTGAAGTCTTTTCCTCCATAAGACGTAGCTAAACAGTTCAGTTTTTCCTTTTCATTCTTCCGCCTTTGTACACGGAGTCGACTTTTGTACTGCTTCCTTTTGTGGCACATATCACTATAGTTGAATTCGGAAGTTCGATCTGATTGAACCCATTTTAGGAATGAAGCTCTGTAATCATCATAAAACTGCTTAATATTGTCATTCCAGCCCTTTACAAACCGGTGTGCCCTTTTCCTGTGGTGTGAGGAACGCAGTAAGGCATTTTCCCCCGACACAAGAGCTGTGAGCACTAAACTTGTGGCTTCATCAATTGCGTGTCTGTGTTGCCCATTCCGACACCCTTGGGAAGTACACAGTGAATTTTTGTAGCTAGAAAAGTATCCATTAATTGTTTCACGAAACATCTCTCCATCTTCCATTGTCATTCTATCCCATTTTAGCCGTTTCCGTCTAGCTATTTTCTCTTTCACTGCACAGAGTGACAAATTCCTTGGTACCTCCACAATAATTGGGACATGATCACTGGGAGTTATTTCAAAGGGAAGAGTAGCATTACTAATAAGCCCTCGAGTCGCAATGCAATGATCAATCCAGGTGGTGGCTCCATTGATTTTGCTGCAGTATGTAAATGTGCCTTTGCTTAAAATACGGATATCCGCCAAGTCCTGGGAATTTTCTTTGCACATTCGAAACAATTCATCAAATTTTTTAGTGCCCTCAGATAGATTAAAATCACCTATGATGATGACTGGATGATTGCTATCCTGAAGAACCGCTTCCAGCTTACTAATGTAATTGGTGATGAGAGCTTCATTTTCATTAGTATTACAGGGGAAATAAACATTCACAAGACACACAGCACCCGCATCAGTAGAGATTTGAAAAACAGTTAAGCGAGGGTCATCACTATTTACACATGTAATTGCATTTACAAAAGATTTTTTGTACAACAATGCCGTTCCTCCGTAGGGCCTTCCTTTGCAGACTTTATGAGTAGACATTGATGACACATTGAAATAATTGTAATCCTGGAATTGATTTAAAATAGAATTTTCAAAGGAGTACAGCCATGTTTCTTGTAGAAGAATAATGTCACAGTTGATTTGACTTAGGACGGATTGAAGCCACAGGCCATTAGTTTTTATTCCTTGACAGTTCCATGACATTATCTTCATCATGAGCTCGGAATCTGTTGATTTCGTGGTGCACGAAAAGGTTTAACCATTAGTCCTATCGGCCACCGTTCCGGACTTAAAATATCTGTAAAAAAACTTGAGAGCTTTGTCTCACCTAGATTAAAGTGAACTTTGAAAGATGCGTAAGTATGATGTTTGGTTAAAAGTTTCTCAATGTCACCCAAAGTGTAGCCAGGATTTTTATTTTCAATTTCCGTCTTCAAAATGTCGCAGGTGGTGTCTGGGTGACATCTTGTCACAAAGAGAACCCCTCTCCGTTTTCTCTCCGCTGCCTTCAAAAATTCGGAGGAGGAGGTCCCAACAACTGCGTTGGATTTCTGACTTGGCTTAGGATTTGGCTTTGATTTTGGATTTGCCTTTGCTTTACTTCCCCTCCCGTGCACATCATTCCACTTTCCTTTCACTTTTCTCCCATGATCATCAGAACACGGTGTAGTTGGTTGTGAATCACCCATGGGCGCTCGTCTGGCCACATCAAGATAAGATGGTGATTTTATTGGCTGCTGAGATGGACAAGTTAGTGTATTAGCCACCGATTGCATTGTTGTGGTGATTGCTTTTGCTGCTTCTGCCGCATTATCCAGCTTCAATATCCATTCCTTCACAGATGAAACAGCCTCCCCCAGCGTATCAACAGCATCGGTCATGTGAGCAAACTTTTCCTTAATAATAAGAATTTCATTTCTAATTAATATTTCATCACCTAGCCCTGCAGGCACGAGACAGACTTTCAGTAAGTTAACTGATGCATATTGTATATTTAATCCTTTCCAGTCCTTCACACGAATGCACTTCACTATTTCCAGAATTTCTCTCTTCTTCGTGGCATCATCTCGACCTCTTGTGGTATTCTTCTTTGCAAGGCAGCCCTCATCGATGAGAACTTGTTTTGCAGCAAGGATATCAGTAAATTCGTAGAATTGAAGAAAGGCTTGAGCAATTTCCTCATCCTGCCGACCAGTTAAGATCGCATGAAATGTTGAGCTGAGAAGCTCGTTTACAATTAATTTGGGTTGAAATGGTTGGTTATTTTGGGATTCATCATCATCGTCACTCATGGTCATCCTTATCTCCCAGTGGCATCAGTTGCAAAAAAATTCTCCAGATAAACAGAACAAAAAGGGAAGGAATCAGCGTTGTCTCTGAACCAGCAGTTATACCATTAATAAGAAAGTTTTTACCTAAGCTGGAGACCAGCCAGATACTCGCACAATAATAGCATTAGCTGGTCCAGATGATTGTTGATCCACTGAGCCTTTCGATCCTAAAATAGTTCAGTGTATGCTGGAGTTTTAATGTAAAGATACAGTATCAACCTTGTTTATAAACATTTTTCCTATATAGGCTAGGTGTAAAAATTACAACTCAAGTTTGAAAGCTAATTAGAGTTAGAAAACTCCTTTGTCAAATATTTAAAAGAGGCTGAGCTGTAAGCGGATGTTAAGTGCAACATTTAGACAAAAAAATCACTGAAAAGTGAGCAGTATTTGTTGAGAAATCAAAATTATTAAAATTATTAAATTTATTATATTGAGCAGCTCATATATTATACTGTCAGTGCTAATGGCATTTGAACTCATGCTTAAACTCACTGGAAGCTTCTCTCCTATGACATCCAGTTTCTCATCCGCTTGCATTGTTCCTTTCACTGCTTGTTGTCTCTTCATCTTCTTGCCGAACTTTTTGGGGGTGTTTCATTGATATTCGAGGTTGCCCTCGTTTTCGTAGTTGTCTACTTCCCTTGGACGACAATTTCTTCGGATTCTCTTCTAATACCTTGTGATCCCATACAAGACTTCATATGCATTTCCAACAACATCTTCCTATGATACCGTTTCGGACAGTGAGGACAAGGAAATTTCTTCTCGCTATCCGGTGTGTGCACAGAATCCATATGAAACTTAAGACCTGAATCTGATTTGTACGCCATGCCACATTCAACACAAATATGAGTTGCTATCCTATCCTTATCATGAGTCAACTCGTGCTTTCTTAGAGTATAGATATTTTTAAATTTATTGCCACATGTTTCACATTCATGTGTTCGGTCTACATTATTATGGCTCTTCATATGCTGTTTTATGTAATGCTGGAATATAACAGTTATTCCACAAATAGGACATGGGTACTTTTCGCCCTTGTTGTGAAATCGTTTCAAATGTTTAGCCAGTTTTATCCTTTCATCAAACGTGAGATCACAATCAGGTTCTGGACATTTCACATGATTTGCAGGATCGTGTTTTTTACGATGTTTCGCCAAAAGTTTCGCATCAATAGTTTCATATCCACAGTCAATGCAAATGAATTTGGCATCAGGATCCTTTAACTGTTGCTCTCGTCTCAAAATATGACGCCTGGTGTGCATTTTTTGGTTTCCCTGCGAAAAAAATGTTGCCTTACATTCAAGGCACTTATACGGTTTAATTGTTGATCCATGATGGCTGTTATAATGATGTTGTAGCTGTTCTATGGAAGGATAAAAGTCTGAACAATCTTGACATGGATAACCTTCATCAACCCTCTTGGTATGAACTAACTGATGCAGCTCCATCAGATCTTTGTTCAGAAATCCCCATTCACAAAGCCGACAATAGCTTATCACTCTTTTTGAAGTTGAAATAATTATTGGTTCAGCAGACGGAAGTGTCTCTATCATTGTCCCAGTCTGTTTGTCCAAGATTGGTTCCAATTCCTTCTGCTCTTGTTGTTTCTCCTGGCCTTCTAAATGCGACTTCAAATGTTCATTTAGCTCAACTGCAGTCTTAAAAGTTTCTTCACAATTTCCATCATCACATTCAAACTTTTCCGCTTTGTGCCTGTGTATGTTCCTTGCATGAAAATCTCGAGTTTGCTTCGCGGTAAAATTAAGATAACAGAAGAAGCAGTGAGCCGACTTGCTGTCATTTTCGTGAGTATTTTCTAAATGTTTCCGTAGAGCTTTCGCCGTATCAAACGTCTGAGAACAAATTTCACAAGGAACATTTAACCATTTATTGTTGTTTGCCGCAGTTGTCTTTTTCCTTTGGAGTTGCTCTTGAGTTAGTGGTCTAGTCCGGGGTCTACCAAGCTTTTTTCTCACTGGTTCAAGAGGGGTTGACGAAGGGTCGTAACATCGACGGCGCTTTATTCTAACTCCATCTGTCTTGTTTCCGTTTCCTGAATTATGTTTTTTGTCTGTTTTCAAATCATCCCCTTCTTCTCTCCCTTTGTCACTTGCACCTTCCATTTTCATCACTCGTTTTCGTGTTCTCCGCAATTTCAATCGTGGTTTTGGCAAGTAAATTTTATTTAATCCAGATGTTGGATCAAAATCTTCGTCAGATACTGGTGCTGGCCCCACGCTTGTAGGAGATGCAGCTCCGCGTCTAGAGATTAATTAAAATTAGCTGTAATCACCTTATGTGTCTTTCAGTCGTTCAAGTAAATACGAATAATACAAAATTATTTAAAAACTCACGACCAATCGGAATCAGAATCATTTCCGCAAGTGTCAGGCGATCCGTCATCATTGTTTCCGTGATCATTTTCATTCCCAGCCCCAGTTAGAAAAGCAGTCGGTTCGGCTTCTACCCGCTTATTGGCATACACATCAGAGGATGCTAAGGCAAAAATGACTATAAGTACCATCAGTGATTTCTTAGTTGCTGAGTAGGTGAAAAACCAATGCTCTAAAAACACAATTACAAAAGCATTCCTTGTACTTATGATTATTAACTTTAAGACTGAAACGAACAGAATTTTTAAAAAAACTACTTTCACTTCACACTTTCACGTACCAGGAAATAATCCCTTATGAACCAAGACTTTTGGGGGACTCTCATTACATTTAAGTTTACCTACGAATCAGATCAAAATCGGTTAGTTATACCACAAATGAAAACTTTATTAGATCATTGTTGATTGTCGTACATTTGAGAACTATATGTTTTCTTATTGACCAAATGGAAGAAACTGATTGAACATTTAGCTGCGTCACCAAAGATTTAAAGAGTCCTCGAGCAAGCTTGTCAGACACTGCCTTCTTCCCTTTCACCATTACTTCTCCCAGACTACTCAACTTTGAAAGCAGATGAACTTTCACTGCATTTAATTCCGCGTACAAATCACAAACATAGCTGACCACCTCCTGACAACTCTCACAAAACGCTTGAACCGGACCATCTTCACCTCCGCCGCGTTTCCGTTCCTCTGCTCCAGATATGAATCTCTCAGTCCCTACCGTCAACTTCATATATCGATTTACAAAATAGAGAAATCTGGTGTAGAGATCACGATGCAGATTTAGTTCATCCTTTTCTGAAATCCTAACTAGTCCACTGGATGATGAAAGCACACGAGCTTGATAGCGATGATTCTCCTCCGCGTTCCCAAATCGTTTTAGACAAATCAAACAAATATTTCTCGTCCTGGAAGACATTTTGGAGTTCTAAGGGTAAAAAAGAAGGACGACGTAAGCTCAAACAGTTTTGACAGTTTAAAATGTACAACATAGTCATAGACAAACAACAAATGCTGTAGATTGATATTACACGTTTCCACTTTACCTTCCTTATCACCCCACGGCACGGGTTTTTGATAGGATAATTTAATAACTATTTAATCTTTAATGCAACATAGTAATGTGCAATTGAAGCTAGACGTTGCGTAAAGAGTATACTCCTGAAATACTCATCTTTCACTTCACGTGTAATATTTTTGTTTATATTTGGGATCTCAGTTGTCAGTTATCTTGTATGTGTTGTAGCTGTACATTTTGGCATTTGGTATATAGTGCACAAAAGTTTCGGGGAAACAAGAGATAGACGTATACCCTTCATACCCACCTCAGATAAATGAGATGATCATGATGACAGTTTTGATTGAAGAAATAATTTTATTACTTTGTAAAAGGCCAAGCCTTTGGATTATGCTAAAATAATTAAGGATCATGATGCATTTTGCCAAATTATAATAATTGTTCATTAGTATTATTGTTCTTTTCCTGTTTGTGTTGTATCTCAATTTTTATTATGGTTTTGAGAAGCCTTTGTTTCTGAGTTCCTATGAACAAAATTTGGGGCGACATGAAGATAATCTACTAGTTATAGTCGTAACTTTCTGTTGTTGTTTGTTAACCTAATGTGTCTTTCTCGTGTTACTTAACCTGTCATATCCTTAGCTTAACGTAATCTAGACGAAACTAAATAGTTAAGTTATCATGATTATACGCTTTCCCCACCATCTTTACAATTGTAACAAACCAACCTAAGGTGAAGGCGTGAGATATAACTAATAATTAGTTATTAATAATTAAATTATTTAATTGACAGTATTTTTGTATGAGCAATTTGAAAGCACGATCCGTTTCATCAAAATGTTCTCTTTTGTCCTAAAATTAGACTCTTTTCTTTAAAAACTCACTTACCCTGGTACTCAGTCCTTGGGTACGTTAGTGTGCTATGTGTGTCGTGTGTATGTGATAGAGTTCCGGGGTCATTTGTAGACAAAGAAAGACAACACAATTTGGAATGCATAATATGTTTGGCTTTTGCCTTATGCCTATGCTGGGGTTAAGGGGTATGAATAGAGTACTTTTTAAGCAGAAGGTTTTTTAACAACCTTTTTTTACTTGTTCTAATTTTAGCCAGACATTGATAATGGCGTAGGCCCTGTTGGTTTTTAAAATAGCTTCAGGGTGAAGTTAAGGGGCGTATATATTTCCCCATATTATTCTCGTATTTCAGCATTTCTACGTAATGGTTGATGAGCTTTCAGATAAAGTCGTTCGCTTCATTTATCAGAATCCGGTTGAGCACTAAGGAAAGAAGGCTCGTTGTATAAGTTAATTACATTTAGTCAGGAATGTGGAATAAACCATTTATATTAATTAGTAGCATTTTGCTGCAATTATGCATATCATTATTTGTAGTAAGGAGCTCTTCAGATCAAGCTACCTGTGGATATTCGGTATGAATTAAAAATTTCTTAATGTGAATTGCTTTAGCTATTTAATATATATAATTGGATTTTCACTCTCTTAATACAAAATAATTATTGTTTTCTGGTTTTTAAATGATAAGGGTTGCCCGAAAACGAAACCAGGCTTTATCAACGTACATCTGGTGGCACACAGGTTTCAATATTTTTCATACGAATCAGTGATTTTATAATAAGTTAATAGTAAAGTAGATTATAAAAAGTCGCCCATGCTTATACATATAACACTATTATTACTTTCAGCCACGACGACGTGGGGTGGCTAATGACTCTTGACCAGTACTTTTACGGAAGTACGACAAAAAGCCATGAATTTAAACATATTACTGAAACTTATATAATGTCAAAGGCGACAATGCAAAAAAACTGAAATTATTTGCAGGTCGTAGTGATGTACAGGGTCATGTTGGCGTCCAATATACCCTTGACTCGGTGGTAGACCAACTACTCAAGAATCCCAAAAGAAGATTCATTCAGGTAGAGAGTGCATTCTTCTGGAGATGGTGGAAAAGTCAAGATCAGGAAGTCAAAGAAAATGTGAAGAAACTGGTAAAAAACGGGCAATTTGAGTTCATAATGGGTGGGTGGGCTATGGTGGATGAGGCAGCCACCCACTATAGCGGTATTATTGACCAAATGAGCCTTGGCGTAAGGTGAGGATTATTGGAAACCTAGAAAACATTATGGAGAACCTTTTAACGAGAGTCGAGGTACCAACAATTATACAAAAATTGTCACTTCATTCTAGGTATCTAAATGACACCTTCGGTGCATGCGCAATACCGAAGATAGGTTGGCAAATTGACTCCTTTGGACACTCCCGTGAACAAGCTAATATATTCGCACAAATGGGATTTGATGCTCTCTTTGTAGGAAGGATAGACTACCAATATAAGAATTATTTATCTGGAAATCGTCAAATGGAAATGATTTGGAGTGGCAGTCCTGAGAGCTTGGGTGAGACATTTTCCTTTTGTGGTGAGCAAGTAATATCTAAGCGTTAAACCATTCCAGCCTGTATTATACTTTCAGGGAAACCTTCATGGCTGTTTACTGGCGTTTTGTACAATTATTACCAACCCCCATCCGGGTTTTGCTTTGACATCAACTGCGAAGATGACCCAATCAGGGTAAGGATAAATTAATGTCTTTGAATGACTTTATTTAAGACTAAAGCTGATAAAGATAACGGTAGAACATATATGTAGTATCCAATTTTATTAAGTTCCAATCTATTGGTTTTCTTCTCCACTAGGATGACCCGGAGCTTGATGGCTACAACGTGGATGAGAAAGTTGACAGTTTCCTAAGAATTGCAAAGTCTTGGGCACGACCGTATGGTACAAATCACACACTTATGACAATGGGTGGAGACTTTCATTACTTGGCAGCTCACAGTTGGTTCAAGAATTTGGACAAGTTGATTAAATACGTGAATCAAAAACAAGTCACGCATTCGTCTCTTGTGAACGTTTTATACTCGACGCCTTCCTGTTATCTTCAAGAAGTTCATAAAGCAAAGAAATCGTTGAGTATCAAAACTGATGACTTTTTCCCATACTCCAATGACCCACATGCCTACTGGAGTGGATATTTCACATCTCGCCCCACGTTTAAATATTATGCTTCACAAGCCAACAAATTTCTTCAAGTCTGTAAGCAACTAGCTGTCGCATCTTTTAGTGGGAAGCCTCCACAAAAATTAATTGACAAGGTATGGAAACTGTCGGAACCCGTGGCGATTGCTCAGCATCATGACGCAATCAGTGGAACTTCAACACATTATGTCATGAATGATTATTCCATGCGTCTTGCAAGGGGAATTAAAGGCTGTGAAGATGTCGTCAGTGAAGCTTTCAGGTAATGGCGAAACGAAAATGCATAAAATGCATAAGTCTTTGTTTTTTCCTTGGATTTGACTTTTAGCATAAAATGTATTTTAATTTTGCTAGGAAACTCCAACCAGCAGTTAGTTTAACTTCTATAACCGAATCGAAGACACCTTATAAGTTCTGTCACTTGTTCAACATTAGCTCTTGTGCTCCATCAGAAGAATTGACGGATTTCATCGTGACAATTTACAATCCTTTAGCAAGGGACCTACACAATGAATATGTTCGGATCCCAGTCTTCAGTCCCAAGTGGGATGTTTATTCGCATAGTGGTTAGTAATTTACATTGATTCATAATCATACACTGATTGATACGCATACAACAAAAATTATTTTCCAAATGCAGGCAGGATTCCTACACAAATCGTTCCAATTCCCAAACCCGTCCTAAAAATTCCTGGAAGGAACAGCAGTGCATTATATGAATTAATATTTGCAATAGATATATTGCCTGGTTTGACAGTTACTAATTTTAGAATGACTCAAAACCTTTTATCCCCTACAATTCAATTAAATCCTACTTTGGTTGGTGGGCAAGGGTCAGTAGTGGAAGGTGAAGAGGAATACAAAATGGAAAATTCAAAAGTGAGTTGGGAACATTTTTATAACTACGTACATTGACTGCCGCAATACAAACGAAAGTATTTAATAGGCATGTGGCTAATCAAGTCTACTATTTTTAGGGAGTGGTAGTAGTTTTAAACAAGACAACAGGCTTCATTAAGTCAATTAGACAAGGATCCTTGGAATTACCTGTGAAACAAAACTTTTACTATTACTTGGCCATGGCTGGCAACAATTCAAAATTTGAATGGAGAGCTTCTGGACATTATGTTTTTCGTCCAAACACAACAAAGTCTGTTGGAGATCAACCTACAGCAGTTACGGATCGTTTGTTGAGTTATTCCGTTTACAAAGGTCAGTAAACGCAACCAATTTGAACTCATAAATTAACCCCGTTTTTATTTCTCTTAATACTAACCATGTCTGGTTCACGGCTACTTGTACAGGAATTCATGTGATTGAAGTACGTCAGTTTTTTACTGACTGGATAAGTCAAGTGATACGACTATATGACAAGACAGACCTCGTCGAGTTTGAATGGCTGGTGGGTCCGGTACCTGTCGAGTGAGTCTTTAGATGTTGTGAGAAACAAATTTTACACAAATTATGCCTAATTCCTAAACGGTGCAAACAAATTCTTATAGAGATGGCTATGGAAGAGAAGTTTTGACAAAGTACACCACACCGATTCCAACAAAAGGCGTTTTCTTTACGGACTCCAATGGAAGACACTTACTAAGACGGGAAAGAAACAAAAGGGAAACTCATACGTTCACGGTAAAAAACTTGTCCATCTAGCATCTTCCGCACTATCACCACTGTTTGTTATTAGCTATTTTTGGTTTTGATTTGTTTTACACAGAAATATGAAAAAGTTGCCGAAAATTATTATCCCGTACCTTCACGCATATTAATAAGTGAAAACGAAGATTTACTTGAAAATGGACCAACTCTTGTCGTCCTCAACGATCGATCTCAAGGTGGGACTTCCATGAATGACGGAGAAATTGAATTATTGGTACGTAATAGTTATTATGAAGAATCAACATAAAAAGTCCTGTGATATTGACGTTAAATATGATTAAATACATATAGATACATAGAAGGTTATTATACAACGATGCATTCGGAATAAGCGAGCCTTTGAATGAAAAGGCGTTTGGAAAAGGTCTTGTAGTGAGGGGAAAACACTGGCTGTTGGTTTGCGGTGGAGATTCAGGTACAAAAAAAGCAGACTTTACGAGCATAAAAATATCATGCCGTTTAGTCATATGATTTTTTCTTATGTACTTACTATTAGCGACAATAGATATTTATAACAAAACAATTATCTTTTTATAGGAGTTCCAATTTCCAGACATCGCGAAGTTGCGCAAAATATTTTCATGGAGAAAGTTGTTGCATTCGCAAATGCAAAGGGTGATAATATTAATATTTCGAACTCAGTCATTGCACCTTATCATAATTTTCTACTTGAGCCACATACATCAATGATAACTGCATTTAGCAAACTTTTACCACCAAATGTACACCTGTTAACTGTTGAGCCCATTTCCACATCGACATTCCTACTTCGACTTGAGCATTTTTATGAAGTTAACTTTGATGACACAATGAATTCACGACCGGTGAAAATTTCTGTTCAGGTAATAATTAAGCAGGCATACGTAAATATGAATGATGGATTTTGTTCAAAGGGTTTACAAATTTCTTATTATGTTCTGTTCTCGTTTTCATATGGTAAAGGCATTGAAGGAAGCTATACCCACAATTCAATCAATTAGGGAAACATCATTGGGTGGAAATCAGTGGATTGAAGATGTGAAACGTTTTGAATGGATCACAGCCAACGAAAAACAGTATGGCCATACAGAAGATAACTTTACTTTCTTAGATGAGAATGGTTCACCTTTAAAAAGCTCAGAATATATTATGATACAACCAATGCAGTTCAAAACATTTATTGTAAGTTGTCGATTTTAACAGCCATACTTATTAACTAGTTGTTAGTCCCTTTCTTATATTTTTATAAGGTTTCAATTTAGAATTTATGGAAAGTCTTACGATACCCCATAGAATTATACATATACATTTGCATTTAAGACTTTGTTTTATTGCTAAAATCATAATAATAATGTATGTAAATTTATACTAGAGACAGTAAATCATTTATTTTTATTTCACACAATCCAAAGACAGTTTTTGCAGTGTACTAATTTGATTATATTGCGTCGTCGTAAATGATTATGTACTGTTGCGTAATAGGGATATTACAATCTCACAATGGGAATGGTGAGAATTCTTTTCAAGATCAATCCGCATATAAGGAGAGTCATAAAATATAGTGACCTATTGACATGCCATTATTGTTATCGGATTATTTGTAGTATTTACATTTACTTAATTACCAATTCATAACTTATGACTCATGAATAATGGGTCTAAAGCATAGATATAAACTTAACTAGATTGGACATGCCGACTTTATTTTGAATCCATATAAAATGATCCACGGACCATATATCCCTGACTACTTTGATTTTGGTGTAGTTTCAAAAAAACTGCTCTTCTGTCCAAAAAATATTTTTATGTGATTTTCATAACATAACTGTAGTAGTTCAGGAAACAATGTCCGTAGGATTTTTTATATGGACACAAAAAAATTGCATGTAGTGCATTGAGCATAGCGTATCTATTGGTGTATTCTATGGTCTAAAGGTTTAAAATAATGCTCCCATCCTCCCATCATAAAATCCGATCGAACATGAACGCTTTGGTTTGGTTTACGAAAGAATCATATCTGCTTACATCCCGTAAATCTCATTTGATGTGATGTAAGTGCAAGATGCTTATTGAACCTGTTTAAATAGTTTCCTTCCTACTTTAAATCAATATTATGCTATGCTCGTTTCGCATAAATAAGTGCATACATCACAATAGTTGTTATAAAAATATGTAACGCTTAAGTCTTTTGGAGGACAAATGAAGAAACCTCATCAATCGACACCCCATTCGTTATCATAAAACTTGAATGGGCACCTCTGAAGACGAAAAGGAACAAAAAGTCGTAAAAAAGCATTTCATTCCAAGAAGAATCATAATCGGCTTCGTTTCATTTGCAATTGGCTTTCGTATAGGAAAAGAGTTTACTACATGCTCGCGATGCTGATGTGTCACTTCATTACGGCAAATGGCCTTTCTTAAGCAACAGAAGAGTTGCCGTTTTCAATTGTCTTGTTTAGAGATTAGCTGTAAGCTCAACATTTAAAACGTTACACTTCATTGAGTTAGTCAACACTGGTGGTTAGTATAGATTTCCGAATTTTAAAGTTCAAAGTGTTCGTTCATGCATGCAGCAACTCTCATTTTGTTGTGTATCTAAGTAGTGTGTTCACTGAACTTTAAAACTGAGAAATAAATATTGCTTCCAGTGTATTTGGTTGTACAGAATTATCAATGGGAGGACGATTGAAAGGTCGAGGTGGACGGAGCTCTAGCTCTAAGAAGAAGGTATGTTATAACCGCTATTTTATTTAAATTGTTTGTTCGTTAATAAAGTCAAACTTATAGTATTGCTTACAATGACAAGGAGAGGTTGGAGTTGGAGGCATAGTTCTTTCTAATTATAACTAAAAAGTTTCATATTAATATGTGTTGATAGAAAAGTAAATCAACTCGTCGTAAAAAGGAAAATTATCCCGAATCAGACACAGAAGACTCTGCCTGGTTGGAAGTACATCGGGAGGAGACCAAAAGATCGGATAAGGTCTCACGAGATCCCGCTACCGTTGCAAGAAGAAAAGAAAGGGATACTTTTTCCAAACGAAAAGGCAGCTTCGATGGAGAAGAGGATGATTTTGGAACCTCTGAAGAACCTAGGCAATGTTATTGGATTCATTGTTTGAATGCTGCCAGGCCAAATTCCAAGTATTGTAGTGATGAGTGTGGCATACTGTTGGCCAAGCACCGAATTTTAACTGTACGTTACGTTAACATTTAACGTTTTAAATAATATTGATATAATATGACTAAAAGGGGCTAATCATGATACCATTATTTCTGTTATAGTTTCTCCCAGGTAGATTGGAGGAATTTAAAAAGACTCCTTCCGTTGCAGAAGAGAAAAACAAGCAAGAATTGGAAAAGTTTCTCCAAGAAAGAAAATCTGCCTACATTTGGCTGGAGGAACTTGAGCGGAAAAGAACGGTTAGAAGTATATAATTCGTATTTACTGACAAGTCTTTTAATAGTCATACAAATATGAAACACTATACTCCATTATGCTTAATTTTAAAAGACTTTAGATAATTTCATTGAAGAGGTTTCAAATATTGACTATCAGCCTAATGAAGAGGATAACGAGGATGTTCATGAAGAAGATGGAACAATTGCATGTGTCAGCTGTGGCCTTGATTGCAGTAGGAAAAACTATTTGAAGCATATCGACCGCTGCTACAATAAGGTATAAATGTGAGGTAACGGAGATTTACTAGGAAGTAGACAATAGGTGATTAACGCATGCCTAATTATGTATTGCTTTTAGTTTGAAAGAAACATGACATTTGTATCAAGCACTAAAACAGTAGTGGGTGGCACACCAATTCATTGTGATTTCTTGAACGAGAAGACGAATCGGTATTGTAAGCGTCTTAAAGCTATTTGTCCTGAACATACGAAACCAGCCAAACATCGCTCTAACATGGTAAGTTTTTTCTTAAAGAAATGCCTTGGACGGGACCAGCAAGCAATGCTGGAGGGAGGTATAAATAATTATGCATGCAGTGCGTGTAATGAGTTATGTTGATTTACGTTAGATTTGTGGAGCGCCAATTGCCAAGGACCTGTATGAACTTGACACCCGGAAAATTTGCCGACTTGCTAAAAAACAGTGTACCCGACACAACTCTTGGGAAAAGTTGAGGCAAGTGGAAATTGACATGCAGAGAGTCGAAGCTGTAAGTTCAAACTTTCTATTTTATATAGTATGTATCAATATTTTCATCAAAATAAAATCCATTCTTTCTAAAACTTGAGCTTCATTCTTTCTGTGTGATTCAATAGTGGTTAAAAATAGAGACATTGACAGAACAAGAGCGTATATCCAAGGAGGCTATGACCAATCGTGGTAATGTATTGGGTTTACTTTTACATTCCACTACAAATCATGAACTTCAAAATCAAGAAAAGTTTGAAATTCATCGTAACGCAAGAGATGAAGTGGTAAATGATCGATTAAGGAAACTTGCTGTTTTTAATGCTCCTGTTGGAAATAAGATTCCAAAAGAAGAGATTGTCGAGTTAAAACCTCAAGAACAAGTGGATGAAGCGTCAGCATACGCTGTTGGACTAGATGGGGCAAATGGCGAAAGTATTGTGAAAGTTGAAAAAGAGGAGTCCGGAAGTCATACAATTATTAATTAAGTTTCTTGTATCCGTTGTTTTAGAAATAGTTAGACCTTTCTTGTTGCGTTATATTTCTCTATGTCCGTATGAGTGTAAAGTAATTACAATTTTTTTGTAGGATTCAGTTGTGCGTTCCCAGACATATGAATTTTTAAGAATACTAACCGTTTGCTTTATACAATCAGTATATTATTATTATTAAAGTTTGAAAAGGTACTGAAGGTGTTAAATATTTATTTAGCTACAAATCAAGACATGCTAGCAAACAGAACTAATATTAACAAGCATAACAATAATTATTGTTATAAATGCTCTTTCATTTCTGCACATCGTGGTAAATGTCGACTTGCAATATTTTTAATTTTTGCCATGGCCCTATCCTTCATCATATTAGTAATAAAATCCTTCATTGCTTTTTCTCCCGCATCTCCTGTAAAATCTTCCTCTTTAACGGATTCCATGTCCGGTACGTCAGAAGAGTCAGCGGACATCATTGTTGCTAACATTAGTCCAGAAATAATGCCGGAAAATCTGAATTTGTCCATTTCCTGTTCAAAATTCTGCTTTGTCAATTCATGTGCGTCTAAATCCACTCCAAGCTTTCTAGCAAATTTTGTAAACTCGTCAAAGTACACTTGTAGAATCTCATCTTCCTTCTCGTTTAATATATTAATTTGAGGGCTTGTGTAAAGAAAGTAGTGAATGTCAATTGCACGAGAGCATGCTCGTGATATTTGATAATCCACAAACTTCATTTCCACCGGTTTGTTTGTTTCTGGATCATACCGGAACATTAAGTTGTTTGTCCTGTAGAAATAATACAGAAGCCAAACTTGAATTATAATTTTTTTTTAGAAATCCACTTTTAAACAAAAAAAAAAGTATTGTACTTTTGTACGAGTTATAGCTCGTACTTTGTACTTACCAACAATCTCCATGTCCTATGACAGCAAACATAACCTTTCCTCCAACAAGGGAAAATAAATGTTTGAAATAATCCTCATTGTAAATTTTTGCCACTAAAGATCCTGCTTTTTCTTCCCCTATATCATTCAGCAGGTTTGCATGTTGAGTAAATGTTCCCTGAATAAACTTTCTGAACGGTTCTGGAACCTTTTCTTCTAAATACATGTTTTCCTCCAACCACGGATACTTTTCCAGAATTGCATCAAAATCTCCTTGGAACATGGCATATGAAATGGCATGAAACTTTGCAAGGGTAGTAATGAAAAGTTTGCAATGGTCTAAATCCAGCCCCTCTTTCCGATTCGCCATTTTAAACCCTTCTACCTTCAAATCTTCCATGGCGAGAAAGTCATTTTCACCATCGGTTTTACAGGCATAGCATTTTGGCCACGGCTTTATGATCTCTTCCTCCTGCAAACCAACCTTTCTTTGGAATTCCTCCATAGCTGGAAGAACCATTTTATACATGTTCACATCTCTCACGAATATATTAGCATCTCGGATCATTTTCAACCGGAACTCATTTTTTGGAAGTACTTTGAGCATGACCGGAAGCGCTTGAGAATCTCCTGAGGTTGCATTCTCCAAATTTATATTGAGAGAGTACATGATGGACATGTAGTTGTCTCCTGCTACCGTTCCTTCCTTTGCTTGGAAATCAACCAAGTTCAGTTCTGGATGATTGTAGCCATCTAAAATGGCAGAGAGGATGTTGGGTGTTATCACATCTTCCGGTTTTACTTTTGGCTCAGGTATACCTGGAGCAGTGGAAAGAGCAGCAGCAGCAGCATCACTTTGAACTGATTGAATTTCCTCCTCAACTTTCACTTGAGACATATTAAATTAAATTTTTATATTATTTTCTCTACAACACTTGTCACTAAAAGCTTTCGGAAACCGGAGGAGCTTAGCTAGTTATAATTTGTTTAGCGCAGCGATACGAACACTCTTTTTTTTTTGAAATTGTAACTTGCTCTACTTCACTTTGTCACAACAAACTTTGTCAAAGTTCTCTTTGTTACTACTACTATCATCGTCTACCGCATCTGTATGTTTAGTTTTTTTTTCAGTCATCCATCTACTTACAAACAATAACATACATACATGAGTACTTACTACGTAAAAAAATGTAATATATAAGGTGTAGACTTTACATTGTAATTGCAACCTCACGTTTAATATATACACGCATATTCATTCAGTCATATACATATAATACAAACACCTAGTATTATGTAAAGGTTATTTTGCAGAATCGTGTTATATTGTATGTTGTGTTTCCATTTCCAGCGTGTACTCAGTGTTACAGAGGATATGTGTAATTGGAGATTTCAAGGACGTTCCTCGTCAATGAATTATACACAATGCGGAGGACTCTGGCAGTGGCCGCTGGCTGTACGAAGTAAATACTGACATTACGCAAGAAGTATTTTTTTCATGAATAATAGGGACCGTTCGCAAATGAAGTACTGTGATCGTGATCGTGATGGTAGTACAATCACAGTCACAATATGGTACTGTAAATCTCGCAGGGTTCGCAAACAACAGTCTATAAATCCGGAACCTTGTGAAAATTGAACTTAAATTTGAAGATTTTGAATGACTAAATATTAAGAAATGTCGACCTTTAAACGTTCGTGGGTCACGCTGGGGTCATCGGAGAATTTTTAAAATAGCATGACTGAATTCATCTAAGTAAATAGAACCATTTTGATGTATCACATTGTATATTTTACTATTTAAAAATATTTGACCTTATCTTTGACCTGGTTATCGATAACTGATAACACCCATTTCGCTTCCCAAGAAAGCTCTTGACCTAAGATGTCGTTAGGTTGGGTTAGGCGCTCTCAGTTCCCTTGAGGATTGTTCAATGAGCAATGATATCCGTATAGAATCTACTTGTTTACAATCACAATACAATTTGGAGACGGGTTTCAGTTTTTTGGGAAAAGACGGTAGAGTTTTACTGTAGCTTCTTCGCTACGATACAATGCTACCATCACAGTACTCAAAATGGCTTACAATACGCCTTGCGAACCGTCCCTAATATATGTCTCTCTCTCTCTACCCAGTTAATTGTTTGTAGCTTGCTGGACTGGAAGTAGTGGTTGAATGTTGAATTGGGTTTGAATGACAAGGCTCAAGAACGAGGATGAACACAACAACAGCATCACCATCACCATCATCATCATTCACATTATCATCATACAAAAGAGCTGAATATCCTTCGTCATCCATGCCAAATTGTATTGTAATGACCACATTATATAGAAATTCGCCACATTTCGCATCATCACACTTGTCTTGTCAGTTGTGTCATGAAATTATTATGGCTTGAATGTGTTTTTGCGGTTCTGCCAATGGTATGTGTGGCATATTATTACTTTAGTAGTTATCTTTGGTGTTAACGAGACTCAATATATCATATTTTACATGCGTACAGTGTGCCTTTAAGAATCATGATAGGATCAATGAATGTAAAGTGCAAAAATTATTAAATGTATCGTTAATACACAGATATAGATGGACAAGTAAGACAAATTGTGTATGCAAAAGGAACATGCTATAAAACTCATTTAGGATGATGGGTTTTTTGGTAGACATGCCATGTAGTAGTATAGTAATAATGTAACTTGTTTCATGGCACAGTTTTGTCATTTATAAAAAAAAAAAAGTATAGGAATTATTCTCCGTGCCCTACATCAACTACTCGCTCATCTTGAGCTCGAGTAAAGAGAAACCGGACAAAGTTTGCATACGCCATGAATTTTGTTTCGCATGACTTTCATTTTTATGAACTTGATATCAGCAGGATGACAGTAAAGTGCTCATATGTGTCGTTTCATTGTATTAGAAAAGAGCAGCCCAAACTATAAATTGCACGTTACATCTGTATAAGCGCCTCTATAAACTCGTACATCCCATATCATGTTGTGTGTGCACTATGAGTTTATTTATATACATTGACAAAAAACGGAAGGCATAAATGTACCCATGAATCATTCTTTTTGTGGCCGTCATGAATTACGCAAAACGATGTTTTTTCTTCTTCGTGACATGCTAATTGTTGACTCAGACTCTTTATGTTTGTGTATACGAGAAAAAGTTGTAAAAAAACAGTATAACCTGTTGGATTCTCTCTGCTCTACTACTACTCCGTATGCTGAGCAGTTTCTCTTTCCAAAGCAGAAAAAAGCGTCATAAAGCATTCCAAATTCCCATTCCAGGATATAATATCCAGCTGTTGATGATGGGTAAATTCTCTTTCCACTAGTGACTATACACACTACAGCACTATTTCTTTCCAAGAGGAAAGATGATGATGATGATTTCTTTTCTTGGTCTAAAAGAAGTTTATAAAATACTACACAAGAAGAAGAAGAAGCGTATAACAACTATATAACATTCATACATAATATCTCTAGCACATTACATTACACAAAGCTATACATTATTACTGTTCATGTTTTTACTAGTACTTCTTTATGATGATTATGTGTACTAAAAACAGATTTTTTTCCCTTTCTCTCTCTCTCACTCACTCACTCAAGAAGGCCACATTTCTTTAAGAAGGATGTAATGGCTGGAATGGTAATTCCTTTCATTGATGATGAAAAAGTTGGATACACAAAATACAAAATGATGAAATTTTTCAATACTTGCGATTAGAGTTCTTTCTTGCCTTGTACATTTACTTAATATGAGTTCTTTTCTAAGAATGGAAAAATGATATTTGATTTTTTCAATGTATGTGCTTGTGTGCGTGGTTATGAAATCCTCATGTAATGGGCTTCTTTATGGATATTCATGACTCTCATCTCATCTCGGCCCAACCATCTCATCTTGATATCGCTATATGTTCATACATATGCTGTATATATGTAGTCGTGTGCTTTCCTGTAAGTACAAGATCTCTCTTCCATCTCCAACGAAGGATATCACATTTTTCATATCATATTTCACACTTGGAAATGTAATATCACAAACATATCCCATCTTTCCACTATTAGTGAGTCGGGTTGTTGGGTACTTGAAGTTATTATCTTTCCCAGAACATGTATGTGCTTCATTACCTGTTTACCCTTACAGAGATTCTTCATCGAAGAAGAAAAATTTCTTACCTTTAACCTTATTTCATCCAAAACATCATTTCATTTCTATTTTGCATTATTGGGTGGCCAGAGCTTCATAATGATGGTGATGAAAAACTGGTTCCTTCGTTTCTAGTAATATGACTTTTTTTTTTGAAAAAAAAAGTCCTTTTCAAATGCTCATATAAAACAGCACATGATGATGTGCATCGGTCGGACTTTTTTTTCCACCCTTTTCATTTTGTATTCTATTCCAATCTTTCTCCCAATTCCTTTTCGTTTTTCATTCATATAATATAATGTGGGCTTCATTTTCTTCCTTGTTTCCAAACACACACGCTTCCCATTTTAAAGGGGAGAAGGGAGAGGATGAGGAAAGAGAAAAGAGAAAAGAAGGCTTTCCCTTTTCTCGTCCTTTTTTTATTTTATTTCTAGAAAATTCTTGTGTCCTTCAACATTTCTTGGCTTTCCCTTTCTTTTAAAACCTGGGGAAGGGAGGGAAGAAGACGAAAGGAAAACCTTTTTCCCTTAACACAGAATTTTTTTCTTCTTTGGCTCACTTTACTATAACTAACTAGGCTACACACACACACACACACTATATAATATAAAAAGACATGGTAGTAGATAAATGTGCACGCCACGCTCATACTGCTTCTTCTTTTCCTTTCTCCACTCTTACTTTTAGTCATGTCATGTCGTAGACTTTGGTCGCTGTCATATTCTCCTCTCTCTCCGTTACTTTTTCCACCATCATCATCAACATCAACCCAAAAAGCATTTTTCCCTTGCCTTCATCTTTACGCAGCAGTCGCAGAGAAAATCTGATCCAGTTTTTCCTCTTCTTCTTCTTCTTTTTCCCAACTTTTACTCTTGTCTATTCTCTTTTCTCTTTTTTTTCGTTTTCGTGAGCAGCTCATTCCATTTGTGAAAATGTACATTTTATGTATTAATATAACATTTCTCCCTTTTCTTTCTTCTCTTACTCCAAGATCCAAATAAGGAGATGGAAGGAGCCTTTACTAAGCCAAAAGCTATCAAAAAGCAAAGAAGAAGGGAGATTGTGTGTGCTACTTTTTTCTATCATCTTTTTTTTTTGCTTTTCTACTTATACTCCTGCTGCTTCCACTCTGGAAAAAAAGAACTAGTCTTCCTTCTCCAACTTTCCATCTCCCTCTCTCTCTCTCTCGTTTGCTTCTCTTCCATCCAGCTCCAACATGAAAACTTTTTTTATGTGGATGTGGATATTTCTTTTTTCCTTTTAGTGGATATATACATGCAATGCAATGGTTTTTTCGTATTATCCTTTTTCTCTCAAAAGAAAAGAAGAGAAAAAAGAAGTATTATTACTCCTGCTGCTTCTTTTTTTCTCTCTTCTAGTCTCCTTTTCTCATGTTGTCTTGCTGTTATGCTCTTGCCCAAAGATTCTTTTTTTATATCTTCACACAATATACATACATTATATAACTTTTTCCCCTCTCACACAGACTCTCAAACATTCTTTCGTGTTTTTCTTTCTCCCACTCCCTCTCAGACATCATCGTTGCTCGTTGGTAAGGATGGATGGATGGAAAAGAATATGAGGCTGATGGAGAATGGGGCTGATGATGATGATGGTGGTGGTGGTAGCAATGCAATGCATGCATGAAAGGAACTATAGTACATAGCCGAAGAGGAATAGAGGAAGAAAAAATAAAAAAGATGATCATCATGATGATGATATGACGCGAAGCGAAGGGTTGCTTTTTTGCATCAAAGTCAAGTCAGATTTCTTTTCCCATATCACGATGATGATGATGATGATGTGATATGCCTGAGAAGAAAAAAAATGAATGGAGGAGGACGAGAGAGGAAAAAAAGTATAGAAATGCTTATCCATCCAAAATATTCCAACACTTTTCCCTCTGAAAAATAAGTTGACGAGAGAGAGAGTGGGATGCAAAGAAAAAAGAAAAGTTTGTAGCTTTATATATATGTTTCTCAGTATTTTCATATTTTCTCGTTGTAGCTGAATAACAGGAAAAGAGGAAGAGAGAAAGAAAGAAAAGAACATGAAAAGTAGAAAACATGATGATGATGTTGATCATATATATAAGTTGATGGTGAATACACCTTGAGCTATACATACTATTGTTCAATGAAGAGAAAAGGGACCAAAATCGTTTCTTTCTTTTTTCATCTCACACATGCATGAAGATCATCATTATGCATCAGTACATAAAAGTTACACACACGAAGAGAATAGTAGTCATAGTCAGTAGTAGTCTCATATGATGAAAAAGAAGTATGACATTGAAGATTCCCCTTTTTTTACAGAAGAAAAAGGATCATGATGAGATACTTTTCTTCTTGCGTCGTCGTTGTCCTGGATTTTCAATGTGGGATGGCATGTGATGGTGTGGGTCACACAAAAAAGAATCCCCGACTCTCTTTTGGCTCAAATGTCGTTCGTCAAAAGAGAAGGTTTTCCATTAGCTCGGCACATCCATCCGGTCTTTTTGCCTGGTCACTCAGCAACAAGCTCCCTATACAATCCAATCCACACTGGATGGATATCTTACAGGATGATCTACCAACCCAACACCGCCACCAATCATGATATAATGATCCAGTCCAGTCGAATCCGTTGTTGGTTTGGGTTTTCTCTGTAACACAGTTTCAGCTCTGACATGATGTTATGTTATGTTCCCTAGTTGCTTTCGCCTTGGCTCTCCTTTTTTTCTCTCGTTGCATGCATGCTCATCATCCGTGATCGTCGCCCATAAATAAATGTACAAATGCAGATGGCGAAATATCAGCTCTTCTTCTTCTTCTTCACCAGCATAATATAACACACACACATATGTAATAACATCCATCTCTCAGCTTTTTCCCCTTTTTCTCTCTATACTACTACTACTTTTGCCATACATTTCTCGTGCCATCTCCTCCATCCTTGGAAAAATGGGATGGATAAGGTATTTCATTTTCCTGGATGTGAGATAGGTACATATATACATATTTTTTCATCCAGCAAGACTTCAGCATCACCACACACACCACCAGCTATTCGCTCTCCTTTTCCTTCCTCTTCTCTCAGGCTTCCTTGTCTGACATCCTTTTTTTGGCTTGCTTTCCATCCCTGGCTACTACTTTTTCCTTTCCATTTATCTCTCTCTGGAAATAGGATACATACATCTGTTTGCTTTAAGTTGCACACACACGTGGCCATACGCTCTACTCTCTTCTCTCTCAGTCTGTTCTGCTGTAGATCCCTGAATAATGCATCATTGTCGTATTTTTTCTCTCTCCTTTCTCTCCGTTTTCTTCTTTCTTGTGAGTTTGAGTTTTTCGCTTCTCTCTCTCTTTCTCACTCTTCTGCTGCTGCTGCTGCTTCTGTTGTTGGGTCTTGAGTTTGGTTTTTGTTTTGCTTCTACTGCTCCCTGTGTAAAAGAAGGAAACATGATGATATTTTTTCGGGGTATTTTCACGGAACGAGAGAGAAGAGTAAGAGAGTGTGGGTCGAAAAAGCGAGAGAAAGGAGGATGAGAATGGAGGAAGGGAAAAAGGCCCTGGGAAATGGAAAGTGATGCGAGTGGATGTGAATGTTATGTAAGACTTGAACATATATGGTTATAAAATGTATGTATGTATAAATATAAAAGGAGATGAGAGAATGGTGGTTGGTGAGTCAGCAAAAGAGGGACTCTTTTTTTCTCCCACTTCTTCTTCTTCTTCTTCTGGAGGAAACAAGTTTGATGTTGATGTTGTTGGCGTTGGATGGAAAAAGGATTTTTTTAGGGTACCATGCTACAATAATGGGATGGCATGGCCATGAAACAAAATGGAATGAAAAGATGTTTGTTGTGTAGGAAAAAGTGAGAGTGT
Source organism: Orchesella flavescens (assembly GCA_964034955.1). Classification (NCBI taxonomy): domain Eukaryota; kingdom Metazoa; phylum Arthropoda; class Collembola; order Entomobryomorpha; family Orchesellidae; genus Orchesella; species Orchesella flavescens. The sequence goes on from OZ035957.1 coordinate 12,172,707, forward strand.
ATGTGTGTCTGGATGGATGAAGGAAAATGGACGTTGCAGACGCAAGGTACCCAAGGTACTACTACTCTGCTATATCATGTCCAACTAAGAGGAAGAGGAGAGGAAAAAAAACTCTTCTGTGAAATGGAAGTGGTTGGTGGGTTGGTTGGTGAATATATGTGGATGAAAAAAGAGGATGAAGAAGAACAAGTACCAAATAAAAACGAGAAAAAGCAGCTGCAAGAAAAAAACCCGGCTTTCGCTATTTCCTCCCTTAATTTGATAACTTTTTTTTCGTTCTTTCTCCTACGCTCTTTTTCTCCTCTCCCATCATTTTTAGGGAAGGAAGGAAAAGGAAGGATATTTAGGGAAAGGGAATGTGAAAATGTGAATGTACATGAAAACACTCACACACACATACTCAAACTATATATAAAACACAGCCAGGAAAAACTGATACTTTTTTTTTTGGCTGTAACTGTATAGAATTATATATAGCTATATAGCTTGTTGTATAAAAAGACAAACAAGGGAGAGAAAAAATCATGGAAAATAGACGACGGGAAAAAGCTCTCTATTCCCAAAATAAGAAGAAAAAAAAGAAGGGAAGAGCATGATGGTAAGGAGAAACTGAAAGTAGCACACGGACGAAGAATAGACAACAAAAAAAACGAAGCGAGAGAGAGAAAGAAAACGAGTAGCTGAATAAAAAAAACTGTTCTTGCTCTTTGCACACAAGAGAAAAGAATGTATCCAGAGAAAACAAAGAGACACGCAGAAAAGAGTATAAAAGGGGAGAAAGAGCCAAATAATATGGGATTCTTAGTAGGCAACATCTACAGACAAAAGAGTGTATGTAGTCAAGTGCAGAAGAAGAATGAAAGGAAAGGAGAAAATGGGTATCTTTTTGAAAATGGAAAACAGAAATTGAGTCCTTGAAGACTTCAAGTTGAGACTTTTTCTTCTCTTCAACCAACTACTATCCTTATTCTGGTTGATGGTGATAAGCTCCTGAAAGAATTCTAGTGTCCAGCAGCGTGTACTCTTCCTTTTCTCTGTGCTTATCTCATTTTTATGCTGATAAATTTGAATGGTTGGTTGAGGGTGGCAAAATCGACACACACACAGATATAGAAACTTATATGCATTATCTTCAATTAGCTTCTTTTCCATACCTTTCATCAGCATTAACCATAAAGCATCCATCTCATTTCATCCACCCAATCCACCGTGATTGAAACTAATGCGTGTAGATAGAGATAAAAGATTGTAGAGGAAGAATATTTTTTTTTGCAGTTTCATTTGAATATATATGTATATCTGTAGAAGGAAAACCACATTCAAATTCACACAACTAGTTTCGCTGATTTCATCAGAATCATTTTTATCCTCAAGTCTGAAGCAACCAGACCTTATCGATTGACTGACTGACTGACGAGGAAAAAGAACCGAGTACAAAAAGTAATCATAGTCATGATCATCATCATCATGATGAGGATGAAGCATCAAGACCTGCTGCCACATATTCGTACTATCATATATTATATGTTGTAATGTGCAGTAGCAAAGAAGGAAAAATATATATGTTTTTAATGATGGTTGGTAGTAGTGGTTGCTTACTCGGCTACTTTTATGTACGTTCATGAAAATGATGAAATGAAGGCCATGATTTTTTTTTCTTCTTCTCGTATTCGCTTGGATTTTTTGTTGCTCCATCATATCATTCTATACAACTACTCTACTTTAACTCTTTGCCAGAATATACAGAGCTAAGGATGGTGAGCTATATACTATGTAGTACATTTATCTATTTCTCCTTGTCATATATGTATATGTACATTAGGGATGGATGAAGCACAAGATGGAAAAAAAATATCGTCCATCCGTTCTTCTTGCTGGCTGCTGATATCAATTTTTTTCCTCCTCCTTCTTCTTCATCGTCTTCAAGATTCTTTTTCGTCTCTTGAATTTTTTTATTACTAAAAGGAGTTGTGTGTAGTATGTGAATGTTTGTTCGCTACTGCTGCTGCTTCTACTACTACGCTTTCATGCCAAAACTTTCAAGCGGAGATCGAGTCTCTTGTGGATGGAATATAGAAATGGATGATGCATATTTTTTTTCTCTCGTAGAGAAGAATATATAAAAGTATATATATGCTGCTTCTTGCATTCATCTCATAATCTCGTTTTTCGTTGGGTTCTTTCTGAGTTGATGTTTCAAGTTCCAAGAAAATAATATGAAGGAGAGAGAGAGAGAGGCTTGGAATCCTTCTCTTCTGTGTGTAGTTATCCAAAAAGTCAACTCAAACTCTAAGGAAAACCCAAAAGGAAGACGAAGAGACCAAAGCGAAAAGTGCGATATCCGGTTTGAACCAGAGGACCTCATATAATAATGTGTGTATACTCAAAGGTATAATGGAGAGGAGGAAAAGGATACAACAGCAGCATGATAGCGTGATATGATGATGACGATGATAGGAGAAGACCGACAACCAAGATATAGAATATTATAAAACAAACATATTGAATCTGAAAATGTACTGCTACTTCGCTTCACAATATACCATATATCATATACGATGAGTATCTTTCTTTTCATCCTTCAACAAAAATCCATTCTTTTTTTTCTGCCACACAACAACATCCACTACCACCACCACCACCATCCACATCCAACTCTTAAAAAAGAAAAAAAATCTCAGTATCATTGAATATAAAGCATTTTCTTTGCCTATATGAACTCTTCATCCTCTCATAATACAAGAAAAACAGTGAGAGACGAAGACGAAGAAAAATTAAGTCGACTCTCTGTGCCATGCTCCTTTTACAAAGAGAAAAGGACGATATTATGCATTCTCAAGTGGAAAAAAATATAATATGCATAAAACTGTCATAAAAACCAGGTTTTGAGTTGCACACACGTACTACTACTACGTTATAAACCCAACAACTGTATAAAATTGTCTTCTCTCTCTCACTCTTATCTCATCTTGCCTCCTCTACATTTATACGAATTTTTATCCTCCTTTTTTCCTCGCTCATCCTTTTTTTTTTTGCTCTTCTCTCTCCTTTCCTTTTGCGAAAACACAAACACATAGACACACGTCTCCTGATGTGATATGATGATGGATGATGAAAAAAGAAGTTGCAAATGTATTCTGAAATGTCTAACAACAGACTTTCAGGAGAAGAGAAGCTCCACGTCTTCACTTTAGATTGCAGAATTTTTTTCTTCAAAAAAGTATTATATTGTACTACTTCTACTCATGCCGTTGTTGGCCGCTACATGCAAATATAAAAGCAAAGCCATATACCCAAAAAATGAAAGAATAAGATAAGAAATATTATGATGATATGCATACGTTCACAATATCCAGGCAGAGAAGAGCCATTCATTCAGTAGTCAATCATCATCATCATATGTTCTCAAAATGCCATTATTATGCAAGAAGTGAGAGAGTGAAGAGACCGACAGAGTGTGTGTGATTCAGCCTTTCATTTTTGCATGTGATGACCCTGAGTTCTGTCGAGAGGAGGAACAAGTTGAAGAAAAAATATATCCTCATGATGATGATGATGATCATCAACATCATCAGCATCATCACATCTCATTTCCACTGAGCTGAGCGAACTGGGAAGGTTTTTCTTACGTGTGTACATAAAACAGACATAATCATCAGGAACGGAGAGCGCCATAAACCTATAAGCCCATATAAAGATTATAAGCTCACATAATAATATTCTTCTTTGGTACAATATCTGCTTTGGCTGAAGAAGAAGAAGACGAAGAAACACGTAATACATAACATAAGGTACGGTATGGCTTGGCTCTTTAAAAAAATGGATGGTGAGAGATTCTTTTTATTCTCTACTTCTTCTTCTTCTTCAGCCAAAGCAGAGTACGGTTACTATTGTACTTTATTCTTCTTTGAGAATGAGGTAAAATTGATAAGAAAAGGAAAAAATTGTTGACAACAAGTCATCATTTTCTTCATCATCATCATCTTTCCTCCTCCTATCCTCCACAATGAGGCTGTGCATCATCATCATCATGATATAATGTGTGCCATGCCATGCCAAGGCTGTCATGCACAAGAAGAACTCCAACGCTTGAAGCTCCGCTCGACTCAACTTGGATATCTTTCACACAACACAACACTCATTTCATACAACGAGATCTATCCACCGTGATGATGATGTTGCCGACGATGATGATGATGATTATTCTCATTTTCTTCCATAATATTTTTCTGTCCCTGAATTGAATATAAACGTTTTTTCCACTTGCAACAACTCTTGTTTTTGTAGGTTGTTAGTTAGTAAGTAGCAAGAGAAAAAAGAAGACCTAAGCAAAGCCATAACATTATTATGTTCTCGCATACTTTTTTTTTGCACCATCCCATGGAAGATTATGAATTCGCTCTTTTGGAACAAAAACAAAGATTTCCATCTGGATAGAGCATTGATGGGTTCTTTCCTGCTTCCACGTAACAAGATGATAATAGGTAGTAGCTAGTGCATCCTAGTTACATACTCCTCCACTCTCCAACTTCTTCCATGCTTCTTTTTCTGTTCTTCAGGTAAAGAGTTTACTGCGTAAAAGCGGATGACGGTGGCTCAAACTGACTTTTTGATGATGAAAGAGAGCGAGTGAGAGCCAAGGTAAAGGTGCTTTTCTGACTTTGTTGATGCTGCTGGTCTACATAATTTTTTTTATTCTCTGTGTGTTGGTTGTTGGGCTGCTGATGGTTCGGTCGGTTGGTATGATTCATGATGATGAGAAGTTGAGAAGGATACTGATGATGAGTGTGGCAATGATGGTGTGCTGATGATGATGATGATGATGATGGGATACGTAATTTAAGCCAACAAAAGTAAGGAAGGAGAAGAGAATATAGTATAGAGTGGCAGAATAGAATAGGGGGTGTAAGGGTTTTATTCTGATATACGTAACAATTTTAGAATAAGCCAAAAGCTCGTTGGTTGGCGAAGTCGATGTGCCTGCCTTGTCCCTTTTTGTTAATGTCTTGTTAGCGGGGATGCCGAGGAAAAGAAAACGAGGAAAACTATCATCATCACGACGATGAGATGAGGATAGGGAGAGCAAGAACATCATCAGCTGAAAACGAAATTAGTGGAAGGGAAAAGAGACCCACGACCCATAGTCTTTTAAGAAAGAGAGTGGCAGACAGAATAGAAACAAGCACTTTTTCCTCTTACTCTGTCCCTTACTATACTTCTTGAAAATGAGGGCATTTTTTGGAACGAGCTTTTTTGGCTTGATGATTTTTTTTCTCTTTTTCTGTCTCTCTCGAAGAGAAGCGATGACGATGTTGATGATGATGGTGGAGTGATCAACATTTTCCAACTTTTTCTTGCGCTTCACTCTTCCTCCTATATATTTTTCTGGTAGTGATGTGATGTGAGATGTGATGTTGGTTGCTTTTGGTGGTGATGATGAAGATGTTGATGTTTGTTGCATGCATGCATTCATCCTTTTCTTACTCTTTTGCTCCTTTTTCCCTACCACTGACGACTTTGAGAGCAGAGCACACACACACATATATTATATGATGAGAAGCAGTGGCCCAAGACGAGTCGTATTTTTTGTCTTTGAATAAGACAAGAAGGGAAAAGAAGAAACGGAACGTATCTCAAAGTCATATCTTTTCTTGTAAAGATATACTCAAGATATATATACATATATATAACACGTGGTTCAGAGTATATTGTATAACGTGTTCTTCTTCTTCTTCTTCGTGTAATAAGAAAGCAAGCAAAGTTTGCCAAAGCTCAAGGAGCCAAAAAGAAACCAGGCAGGGTCTCTCTCATCCTTGCTCCTTTTTTCTCCTCTTTTTTTTCTTTTGAGGAAAAAGTCATGATGATAGCGAGCAAATATGTATGTATCTCTCTATATCTAAAGATATACATGCATTCAAACACATCAGATGTAAAACCCATACATATTACCCTCTTTTTTTTACTTCTCTTCTCTCTCATCATCATCTTTTCTTATAGTAGGATGAGATGCTCAGGGAGTCAGTCAGTCGGTGGCACTTTTGGTCTCAAAGAACAGTGGAAAGAAGGGAGGCACATCAGATGAGAGGAGAGAAGAGAAGTGTAATGAACATAGAAAAAATACGCCAGTACTGTGTGCTCTTTATAATAATGAAAGGTTTTTATAGCTTGCTCTTAGCTTTTGTGCTACTTTTTCCTTTTTTTTTACATGAGATGACGACGACGACGATGCTCTCCTGATGATGATGGTGATGGCTTGTCTTGACTTCTCAAGAAAAAAGCGAGAGGAAAATACAGAGAAATGGAAGAAAAAAAATATGTAGGAGAGCTAAAGCCAAAAAGTAACGAAACCATAGAGGAGAATACTATAAGAAAGAACACACAAGCAAAACTTCTTTTTGTACAATCATTATTATCATAAAAAAAGAGGAGAAGACGAAGAAGAAGAGGAGTCAAGTCAGCAGAAGAATACGAAAGGAGAGAGCAGCTAAAGAGGAGATATTTAGAGAGAGAGATGAATACGTACGTGTTTCTCATTCACACTTGCCGACTATAAGGTCTGCTAACCAACAAGCATCAAGGAAGGAGACCCAGTTTTATGCATAAAACACTATCCATCCTTCTCATCATGTGCAGCAACAGTGAAAAAAAAATTATATACATATCCTTCAGGATGATATTATGATGATGATGATGATCACCATCATAATCACGATAATAAGTGGCGTGGTGCGGTGGTGGTTGCTGAGGATGGCATGACATGGTCTACCGTCCACGTCCGTAAAGGTTGAACCTTTTTTATTTTGGAGAGAGAGAGAGGATTATGAATATCGTACAATTTTTTCCTGGATAGTTATATCAACATCCATCCATCCATCTATCTACTTATCTATTCCGCTCCTTTTTCCTTCAGATATTCCCAGAACCAGAGCCTTTTATATGCGCCAATGTGATATGATTTCTCTCTCTCTCTTTCGGCCTGTCAATATAGACTTTCTGTTGAAGAGGAAAACGAGGAGACAATGAAATGAAATAGTAGAGTGGAGAGGCTCTGTAAGAGACGAAAAAAAAATGTTTTGCACCAAAAAAAAAAGTAGTAGCAAGCAGTCTGTCTTCTTCATCAACCACTACCACCATAACACCCAAAACACCACCAGCTGAAAGGAAACGATGAGAGGAGAGTGGAGAGAATAGAGAACAGTAGCAGCAAAAAGACTTAATGATAAAGTGAGCCTACGAAAAAGAGACAAGTTTTTGGTGGAAAACAACAGCCAAAAAAACATCCTTGATGATGATGATGATCATCATCATCATCATCCTCAAGCAGAGAGACCAAACAGCAAAAGAATATATACAAACGAATTTATATATAATGCATAGAAAAACACAATATGAGTGACTTTAACATGACTGCAGACGGACTGAGTCGTATATAGTATAGGAGATGAATTTGTGTATAATATTATGATATTTTTTTCCTGTTTGTAGAGTACGGATGGATGGAGAGGAATGGAATGGAGGATAAAAATCGAGAAAATATATATAAAATTCTTTTTTTTTCATCTCTCTTTCCTTTTTTTTGCGAACCGTTGTTTTGCTACTTCTTCTTTGCTAAAATACTTTTTATTTTCTTGCTGTCTGAGAATTGTAAGAGAGAATCAAAAAGAAGAAGAAGATGTGTGTATGCACATGAATTGTGCACATACTGCACATCCAATCCATCCTCATCTCCTTTTTTCCTCCTCACTACTCGGTCCATCCATCTACAAAAGTCAAGTGTTCTTTACACAATGAGGTCTTATTTTTTTCTTCGAGGATATAATATACCATGCCACCATCAGCTCCTCATCTCATATAAAGTTTGGAGACTCTCATGTAAATATATATGCCATATAGCACATAACATCATCATGTCATACTAGTCATGAACATTTTTTTTCTTCTCCCACTAAAAACTTCCTTTTCTCTTATTTTCTTGAGCTACACGGCTGCACACTGATAACAATACGGATGTTGGTTTGGTGGTTGTTTCATTTCATTTCAGAGAATACCGACAGAAGAGGAAGAAGACAAAGGGGAAAAAAAGATATACTCTTTTTTTGATTTTTTTTTCTTCTTTCAGTATAAGAATCAAAATCTTCCTCTCTTTTTCTAGGAAGAAGAAGAAGAGTCGGGGAAAAAAGCTGGCTGTACTTTACATTTGCCATCATCTCATCTTCTTCATATTACTTTTCTGTCTGCCTTCCTTCCTTCACAGAATAAAGTACGGGTTTGGTTTGGTTGTGAACCGACCAAAGCCTTGTAAAAGCTTCCCTGGGTATTTTTACGTCTTTCTTCTCCTTTCTCCACACTTTACTTCTTTCTCATGATGTACTTATGGTTGTATGTGAATAGTTCAGCAGCATACGTATATTGTATGTACCTATATACTTTGTGGGATGATGTTCATATAGTTAGTTTGGGAGACTTGGTGAAAAAGGAAGAGAGATGATGATGCTGGGTGTTGATATGTTCGTACCTCGAAGAAACTTGTTATATACACACACGTTTTATGTATGTATATACTCTTTTGTGGCCTACTTACATTTCGGTGTTGCCTGAGCATTCACTATCATCATCATGATCATCAGACTTATGTATATCCCCACATCACATCGAGTAGTTTTTTTATCTCTCCGTGTTGGTAGCCTTCTTTTTATACTATACTATTCTCCAACTCCATACTTTATATGAAAGGAAAGGAGAAGAACGATGACAAGTAGAATATAAGCAGCCGAGTTGAGTAGTATGTGTTTTTTTTCGGTCGACCACTCTGTATTATTATTATCCTCATGATCATCATCATCATCATCGTGAGTACAGAAGAGAAAAAGAAAACGTCTCTAGAAATAAAAAAAAAGAGAGGAGAGGAGAGGAGAGAAATATCCTACAGCTCATGTTGTCTACAATTTTTATGTACGAGTATAGTGTACTCTTAGTCAGTGGTTCTTTTTTTTTAGTTTTTCTTGTGACCTAGCTTGGGTTTTCCATTCTGTCTTTCTCATCTCGAGAGAAGAGGAGGACAAAAACGAAGAGTAGTAGTAGTAGAGGGTTCTCTTCCTAATATGTTATGTGATATTTAGAAGGAAATGTGTTGGAGGAACGAAGAGAAACCTAGATAGATAGATGAAGGTTCTTTACTTGGCTTGGCGTAAAAAGCTTTTTTCTCTAACATAATAATAATACCAGAGAGAAAGGCAAGACCAAGTCCAACTTCCCGTCGTCAACATCATTACATTTTCCACTGCTGCTCTTGCTCTTCTTCCACACATTTTTTTAGGCGAGAGAGAAGAGAGATATATATATATGTATTTTTTCCTTTTTCTCCATCTCCTCATCCTTTTTTCCCTAGTCTTTTCTACTCCCACAGTAAAAATGTGGGGGATATACATTAAATGTAGTTGATAAAGGCAGTGGTGGTGGTGGTTGTGGATAGATTGTATAATATGCTGTATATGTATGTATTATTATGCTTGTATGCCTTTTCGGAGAAATAAAAGGGAGATGAGACTGAGTGAGTGAGAGAGCGAGAGAGGACAGGAGGAAGAAGAGGAGATGGGAAAAAATCGTCCTTCGCGTTGGTTGTAGTAATACCCTTCCACTTTTTTTCCCCGTGTAATGTACGAACGAACATTCTATACATAGCACTTTTTCCCTTTTTCGAAAGAAAAAAATATCTTTCCTTCTTCTTCGTCTGTTCACATTTTTCTGAGCTACATTTTCCACTTCCATTACGTAACAAGCTCAATGTACTTATATATGATGGAGAGAGTGAGAGAAAAGGTGGAAATAGTAAGGTTTAGGTAGACACATTTTGTATAATATTACATGTTCTTCCCAACTCGCTATTCTTTCTACTTCAGCGTAAGTAAGTATGTATGTATGTAAGAAAAAAGTTATTGACATGGACGGTGTTTCCTCCACTGCTCTGGAAGGAAAAGGGAGAGAAGAAAAAAAACTGGAAAAAGGTTGAACATGAAAAGACCCACCTACTTTTTCCACTCCTTTCTGCTTTCTTCCTTTTTTACTATGCCTTGATCATTTTCATGAATAATGGCTTTTCATCCTTTGTGAATGAATGAGAGAAGAGGCGAGTAGTTAGTGCGATGGCAATGAGAATGAGTCTTTTCTTTCAGAGAGAGAGAATGTCATATCTCATCTTCTTCCAAACCAACCAAAGGAGAAAAGAGCTGGGGCTACTTGGAAAACTATAGGATGGGAGCAACAGCCACTTTTTTTCCTCCATTTCCACGTGTGTATTTAATCATTCCTTCAAAGCTACAGGCTGTTTTTTGAGGGAACATCAATGAAGATGAGTAATGAATGACAGTGGCCACCTCACATTATGTTATGTGTGTTTTTTCCGGGTAGAAGTAGTAGTAGGCAAACCCATAAAAATTTGAAAGAGGCAAGTGAGCATTGGGATAGCAATAGCAATGTCTCCCACAATTTTTCCTCCTCAATTTTTATGTGGCATTTTTGCTCGAGTTGGAGTCAATCGACATACATATAAAAGCCTCAGTCCATATAGATATGCAAGAGGAAAAGGAAGAAGAAGGATGGATGAATGTTATTCCACATAACATCCATCCAAATCCAAAGCTATTCCATACTTTTTTTTACTCTCTCCCATTCAACTGCCTGCCTCAGTTTTCTACTTTGTTTCACTCTGTATTATTATTATGGAGGAGACTCATACGTACGTCGTGTGAGAGCAATGTTGTTGGATTTGATGTGATATGGGAAGGCGTAATATTCTTTTGGTGTTGGCAAAGGATGAAGGTTGCTCGCTCGCTCGCATGCTGTATGACTCCTCAGCTCCAACTTTGCCATATTATACATTTGTGCGCTTCTGTCTCTCTCTGCTCAGTTGTCGGTCGGTGGTTGCTGAAGTTGATGTTGTTTGTTCCTTCTCTCTCTCTCTCACTCACTCTTTTTGGTTCATGTAATATACTTTACTCTTTTTGTATAGGCGCTCATATGGATGATGTGAACGCATACGGTACAAGGAGCACATTTCGTACATTCATTATCATTTTTTATATATGTACCTAACTTAAGCTTGTGTGTTTCCCCATACAACATATAAGCTTCTACCAAACAAAATGATGATGATGATGATGATGTCTGTATTATCCTTCCACTCCACTCACACGATATGATGACGAGGAAAAATAGGAGAGAGAACAGAGAGATGTGTTGCGGATATTGTGCTATTTTGCTCGAGCTTTTTCATGCGATACGAAAACTAAAAGAAACATACGCAAACGCCGCACATTCACTCGCTCCACCATCACCACAGTTAACTTTAACTGAGCTCAAGCAGTTTTTCTGGGTGGAAAAATAGACGAGCGAGGCTGGCTTCATGCAAGAAGGATGTTGATGGCTGATGGCGATGGCACACGTAAGAATATTTTTTTTGGTCATAGTCATAGCCATCCTTGCCTTGGCTTTTTGGTTTTGTTCTCTCGTGAAAAACGCTTTTTTTCTTCATTCTTTCGCAACATCCATACTCCAAATCTATCCTACAACCAAGGCCTGGCATGGTTGATGGCATGGAAAGGAAAAGACGGCAAAGAATATGAGAACGGTGGTGATAGTGATGATGATCATAATAATAATAATGTAGGGAGTAGAGAGAGAGAGAAGAAAATAAGGACGTCGACGACGAGAGAGACGCTATTTGTTTCATAGGCGTCATCATCATCATCATCAATGAAAGCCAAAAAGAGAACATCAGAAGAGAAGCTTCATCCTCCTCTTCTTTTGCCTCGCTCTGCTTGACATGATGGCATGGCTTCACTTGACGACGATGCTTTTTACTACTTTTTGGTCGTTTTCATCATCCCTTTTCCTGAGATGATGCAGGCAGGAAGAAGAAGAGAAGAAAAAAGATGTGTGATGATGATCATGATGACTACAGAGAGAGGAAAAAAAACTTTTTGCAGACGAAGAAGAAGGAAACGAGGAGTTGCAAAAGGCTTTAACTCTCCTTTCGCCTCTGCTCTACTATTCTGCTACTCCTTCTCTTTAGGAAGGAGAATGTTTTATATAAAAAAAAATGGGAGAGAGATGTGCATGTGTGTGTGTGATGTTGTAGTAGTAGTAGTAGAAGAACTCTTCTCCTTTTTTTCCTTAAAGACCTTCCATTCCATATATTATTGCTGCACTGGATCCTTTTTGGGTTCGTTCGTGGTGGCAGAGGAGGAAAAAGAAAAGAGTATAAAGCAATAATAATATAGAGAAGAGAGAACCAAACCAGCAACATCACACATTCAACTCCAACGTCGTCGTCGTCGTCATATGAGAGATACGTACATAATCATATGTATATGCATGTGCACACCAGCCAGCCAGCCACCACCACCACTAACCATATAGGAAAATATATCAGAGAACAGATAACATTTTGTATGTGTATATATATATGTGTGTGTATGACTATATATCTCATCGCATGGTTTGGGTTTGAAGCAAAAAGGCAAAGAGAATGAGAGAAGAAGTAGTAGTAGAAGCACTACGGTGGCAAAGTGTTGTTATGTGCCAGTCAGAAAAAGAGAAGGCGACCAGCAGCAGAGGAGCATGGTTATGGTTTGATAGTGGAAGCAGCAGCAGCAGAAGAAGAAGAAGTGAAGAAGAGGCATAAGTACATGCTATAAACGAGGAAGAAAAAAAACATGAAACTAGAATTAAAGTAAGGGTCTCTCTCTGTTCTTCATCTTCATCCTCTTCGTTGTCGACTTTTTTTTCAGAGAGAGAGAGTGAGTTTCTTTCTAGGAAACAAGTGAGTCGATATCATCATCATCATCTTTTCTCCCTCTCGTCTCGTCCTTCTTTTTCCTCTATTTTTGTTGAGAGAGACGAGGAAGAGAAGAGAAAAAACCCCGGTTCTGGAGTCAGCAAAAATATATAGCAGTTGTTCTCCAGAAGCTGGAGGAAGAAGAACAAAGTCTCAGAGCCCCACCACCAAGAACAGTAAAGTGAAAGAAGGAAAGGGCAAGGATACACACAAAAAATATCTTTGTTCTTTGAACGTTGATTCAGTGCGTTAGTAGACAAACAAGTCTGGAGACAGAGTGAGTGGTGGTGGTAAAAGAGGAAGGAACAAGTGCTGATGCTGCTGGAAGCAGAGTTACAAAGAAAAAAGACTCAGACGTTGATCACGATGTGATGTTCGTGGACGTCTTCTCATCTTGTTGTGCGTTTCCTCATCATAGCATATGCCGTGAACAGAAGAAAGATTTGATTTTAGTGTTCCAGGGGAATAAAAGTGAAAACATTTGTTAAAACAAAAGTAAAGTATTTACATTACACACAAAAGAAAAAGTTGTTGGGGGTGTTTGGTGTAAAGTGTAAAATAAAAAAAAGTTTTTCAGAAAATATCGGTCAACTTTTTTCCAAAACTCTGTTCTTCAACTGTCAGACTCCTGTGTGGAAAAAAGAACAAGTGGAGGAAACGTAAAGGGGGCCAAAGTCATTAAGGACTTTTTGAGTAGTAGGAGGCAGGTAAGCAAAAAGACATAAATAAACACTCACTATAATTAAATGTGCGTATGGATGAAATAATGCCAATCCATGGTGGTGGTATGCATGCACGGTGAGAACAGGAGGTTTAGGATGTATAGGATGTCATCAACATCATCATCAGTCTCAAATTTCTTTTTTATGTGCATCCATGTGAAAACCACCTTTTCCATAACAAAGGGATTGGCATTGGCTTTGGCATTACATAATCCATTTCATTTGATCGTTTCTCAAACATCCATCCGTTCCCTAATCCGCAATGTTTATCAATGAGAGAAAAAAAAGAGAGCAGAGTTGTTGAGAGTTGCAAGAGGAGCAGCAGCAGCCACTGAATTAGCAAATACTCGTCCTCTTCCTTCTCGCTCTGCATGTGTGATCAGATGATCGGGAGAGAGAAAAGTACACATATAAAGACACGTTGTCGTTCCTCCACTTTTCCACGTTCTCTTTTTTCGATAATGCAATAAATTATTTGAGAAAAGCAAGAAGAATATATATATACTCGCTCGTTTTCACAACCTTCTTTTCTCATCTCTTTGTTACTTGCATGAAAAGCAGCAACCAAAACTCTTTGCTCTTCTCAGCAGCAGAAGCCAATCTTTGACTTGAGCTTGCTTTTGCTTCTTCTCTTCTCTTTCCTGCTTGCTTGCTGCTGCTTCTCCTCGAGTCTTGTGTATCATGTTTTGTATGCATGTGTGTGGGATACTCAGCAAGCAGTAGGCTGCTGTTGTACTCTATCACCCAACTTTTACGCTTTTGTCCTGCTCCCGTGTCTTCCTCCTACTACGCTTCAGCTAATGCAATCTGCATTTTACGTTTCCTTCTTTGTCTCCCTTCCTTTGCGTTTTCCACTTCCGTTGTTAGCCCTTGCTAACTTGCTTCTTTCATATTCTGTTTTGGGATTTGAGATGGATTTTCATTTCATTTGACCTTTGTTAGCGGCTATTGAGTGGAGGAGTCACAATTTCATTGGGATTATTGCATATATAGGGTGCGACTTAATATCAGGTTGAAGATCAGAATCAACAACTTTATATACTCACACTCAATTTTTGTTTCGTGCAGGTGCATCCAATGTTAGCAAAATCATACGAGAAGAAATGAACTCAGATACAAATCCCGTTGTTCCTCCTTCATCCTCAGATATCATGGGGAAAGCAGACACTGATTCGGATGAAGAACCATCCTACCAACCACCAAAGTCAAAAGCAAAGAAATCAGATAGCAAGGCGAAGAAAGTTGTAGAAAAGAAATCATATCGCTGTGACCGCTGTAACTTTTCCAGTGGCTCCAAAGCAAAATATACCAAGCATGCCAAGTCAGCCCACTCTGGGACTATAGTCCAGTGCGATCATTGTGAGTTCAAAACCCCATACAAATGGAATTTGGATCGTCATTACAAGAACCACTTGGGTGGAGGAATTCTTTGCTGTCATTTGTGCAATTTTTCCTGCGATATCAAGCAAAGTTTGACGGTCCACTTGCAAAATCATCATACAAATGTTCCGGAAGAAATCATAGAGAGCATCAAGCGTCAGCAGATTCCCAGTAGAAATCATAATAACAACAACGTTACGAACAACAGCAGCAGTAGCACAACACCGCCAGCAGATAGCAGTAAAAGTAGTTTGTCGGAGGACGCTTCATCATCGTCAGAAAAGAAAGTTCCTCCTTTGCGTATTTCTCGATCAGTCACTGGGCTATCTTTAGCAGAGGAAAACAATTCCAAGAAGGAGGATGACGCCACCGGAAATAATGATGCTTGCTGCTCCAGCGATGATGATCAGAAGCGAAACGTGAAAAAGTGCGAGTTATGTGATTTTGAGGCGAGTGGGGATGGAAGCAGCAGTATCATAAAGAAGCATATGGCCAGTCAACATGGGATTCGCAACACCAAACATATTAAAAAAGGTAGAGCAGCTTCAAGTAGTCCAGAGCACGGAGACAGTAGCGTTTCAGCCATTTCTTCTTCTCCGGCCCCCAGTCCCAGTCATAATAATATTGTGCTACCAATTCCTCTGCCTCCAAAAAAGGCCAAAGCAGCAGGAGGAGCCACGTCACCTAAACCTGGTCAACCTGCTGCCAGCAATAGTCCTTCGCTTCATAGATCACAATCGCCCTTGAAGGCATCAGAAGCTTATGGTGGCGATCATGTTCAAGGCACATCGGAATCCATACATCATTCTACTACGTCTGAACCAAGTATCTTAAATATATCTGGGAAAGAAAGTGCTTTCACTCCTGTCATGAGTGAGTTTTCATCTCATAACAAGCAAATTTCTTCCTTAAAGAAACCAAAGCATAGGGCGTTAGCATCCTTTTATGAAAAAATCAATCAAAAGCTGAATGAAAGCAAGATCGAAGTACAACAACACCACGAACTACTACTACCCGATGACAACGGGGTGGTGCATGATGATAATAGTCATAATAATAATAAGAATTCATCATCATCATCATCAGTAGCCTCTACATCCAATCGTTGTCAGCACTGTCGTCAGCGTTGTAAGTCAACGGCGGATTTAGCAGCTCACCTGGAGAAATGCTCGGGTGCCGTGACAAAGAAAGTTGGAGAAAGTGAAGTGGGTGAAAGTGGTCAAGTGAAAGAGGAGCCTGTGGAGAAAGTAGCTACACCCGAACAAAGTTTTCAAGTTCCTCCTAATCCTCCATCATCATCAACAACAACAACAATGGGAAACGTTTCACCATGGAATGGTTCTTCCTCCACGAGTCATATTGAGGTTGACGAGTCTGATGATGGAGATTATGAGTCCAAAGTACAACTTTTAAATGGGTCTGCAGACAGTGATGGTCTTATTGGGTTTGAGACTGCACCAGGAGTCGGGGCAATTCACACAGGCAAAATGGATGAAATGGAATATCAAGGCTATGGAAGTGATACTTTCTCTGCAGAACCAAAAAAAGTTCAAATTGATGAAGGAGAAGAAGAAGAGATACCTGAAAGTACCAGTAGTCCAGTAGCCAACAACATTGACGTTGAGGATGATGATGATGACGAAGGAGAAGAAGAAGATGGAGAGGAAGGGACCGACGGGGAAGCAAAGATTGGCAAGTCAATGATAACTACACGAAAAGTATACCGTTGCCCAGAAAACGACTGCTCTTTTTGGGCAACCACAGCTTCCCGTTTCCATGTTCATATCGTGGGCCATTATAACTTGAAGCCTTTTGAATGCTCTGAATGCCACTATAAGTCAAATTGGCGTTGGGATGTAAATAAACATATCAGATTGAAAACACCCAAGGATCCAAAGCATGCCAAAGCCAAAACTTTGCTGACGCATGAGAGTGGACAGAGGGATTACAGGAAGTATGACAACTATCTGGTTACAATGGCATTGACCCATTCAGCTAACGCAAAGGCACCGGACTGTAGCACTGTGGCGAGTAAGAGAACGAAAGGTTCTGCTGTGGCAACTCCTAAAGGAAGCCCAGAATTGGCAAGTCAGAATAATAAAGAAAATGGGTCTATCGGTTCTCCTAGTACCCCAGTTTCTTCTGCTAGTAGTAGTGGAAAGCAAAAAATGCCAAAGTTAACCAAAGCTCCGGCATCATCCTCTTCCTCATCAACATCAACAGGAAGCAATGCTCTAGCTGCCATATCCGAAGATATTAACAGTCATCATCATCATATTGGGGGCATTGCACAACATGATGAATCAGCGTATTCTCCTTTGGATCTAGTTTCACCTCCTTCTCTACCAAAAGGGAATCCAAGTGAAGGACGAAGTTTTGTTGAGACGAGGATGTTGGCTGGTGGAGAGATTTATCAGACGACTGCCTTGATGGTACACAAATAACAGTAGATAGATAGATAGATAATTTATAGTTTACTTATTGTTGTCAATATCATTATTACACAACTAATTTGATTTTTGTTTGCTTTCCCTCTCTCTCTTTACAAACAGGATCAAGCCAGAGAAATAAATCAAGAGGAAGAGGATGACATGCCTCCCAGTGGGATTGACCTGTCATTGAAACGGCCCCGTCCGCATGAAGATGATATGTGCAGCCAAGGATTGATGATGCCAACCAAGAAAACAAGGTTGCAAGACCCACACTTTTCTTCGAGTACTGGTGGTGCCACCAATGGGAATAGGATTTTAAGCATGTGGCAGTGTATCAAGTGCTCCTTCAAGCATCTCAACAAAGACGTAGTCAGCGCTCATATACGGGATCAACACAAGCCAAAGAAAGGAGATCCGGTGTCACTTCTCAGTCATAACCATCTAATTCAAGTTTTGGTTCCAGAACAGGATGCAGATACACTACTCTTGGGAAATAATGATGGCATGGACTTTTCAGAAATGAGTGGAAACGGTCAGAAAAAAGGTAAGCATTATTTTTTTTTGCATAATTACATAGGTATTTATTATTATTATTAAAACTTTACTTTATTAGTAAAACGTTATTTTTTTTATAGAACTTTACCAACACATGTATGATGAAAATGGAAATGTACTTTCCTGCAAATTCTGTCCTTTCACTACAAATCTCTTGTACGAAATGGAAATTCATGCAGATCATCATTTTAGCAAATCCAACAACTATTACAGTTGTCCACATTGTTCCTATTCTGTGGCAGTAAAAAGGTAAAGATCTTATACTTTTTCTAACAAAATATGTATAGACTGGTAGTTTTGGTTTTTGTAGCAAGTACTTAACTTACTTATTTATCCTTCTTCCAGTGAACTTCAAGAGCATTTAAAACTACATGGTGACGCCTTATTCCAGTCTCAAACTGTGGAAATTCAAAACAAACTTATCAATTCCAGCACCATGATTTCCTCTACTTCTGATTCCAAGCTATCTCTGCTTTCTTCCACTAGTACAACGCCGGAGAACACCAAGAAAGATAAGAAATATCATTGTGTGATTTGTCCATACGTAACAAACAACCAAAGTCAGTTCCAGTACCATAAGCAATGTCACGAACCACGGGACTATCCATTCAAGTGCCACCGGTGCACCTTCAACGTGAGTGTCAAACTTCATCTTCTTCAGCATTTGCGTCTTCATGGGATCCAAATTGATGAAATAGGTGTGCCGGTGACTCAGCCAGAGTATGCTGAGCTTAATGAAATGGATTACTCTTCAGATGAACCATTAAACTTAACCACGTCTGCAAGTAAAAATCCAATTCTCGGATGGGACAGCAATGGCCTTCCCATTGAAGGATACAGATGTGAAGTTTGTTCTCAAGTTTATCACAACGTGAATGATTTGAAGGAGCATGAATATTTAACTAATCATTCGAGTAGTCGTCAGTGTGATTCCCCACCCTGTGAAGCTGTAAATCTGAGTCTAAAAACGAAAAAGTCTAGTCAGAGCTATTCCAAAGTCAACACTAATAGTAATAATCCTGGAAAACGGTCAGTAACTACTACGCCATTATCATCGCCTCCAATTCCTGATCCTGCTGTGACCCCATCCTCCGCTTCATCAAAGAGTGAGAGGGAATGTCTTTATTTATGCGACGAGTGTCCAGCACGATTCTTTTTTGAGAAGGAGTTGAAAATTCATCACACATTTCATGAAAACAAATCTACATTTCAGTGCCCCAAATGCACATACTCTGCACGACAAAAGGATCCTCATCTAATGTCACACATGAAGGTACATGGTATAGCATACCAAGAGAAAACCAAAACTCTAATGCAGAGATTTCCAAAGGCAAAGCCAAACCTTAGTTCGGCCGCCACATCTGTCGCCGCATCATTGTTGAACTCTAGTATTTTAAATACAAGCTATTTTCAGTCGATGAGCACTGGCTCATCTGTCTCAAACTCCAAGTTCAAATCCGTAGATAACAGCCATTCCGCAGCTGAACCCACCATGGATGGCATGAGGAAAAACGGGCTCTCCATTGCTTGCCCAAAATGTCCAGAAAAATTCTACTGTCCTGCAACCTTCCAACAACACATTGGATATCATGGAAGAGCAGCGGAATACCGGTGTAGATACTGTGATTATTCTGCAGTTTCAAAGAAAACTATTACTGGACATGAGCTAGTTCATTCCGGCTCGGACAACTTTTCAACTGAGCAGATTGTCACGGGAGGGGATATAAAGTCTGCACAATCGTCTTTGGCATCAGCACTTTGTAATCCAGTATCACTGATGGCTATGGCTGCTGCTCATCATCAGGACAGTCCTTTTGTTACTTCCGGAGGCGTTGTTGTATCTTCGGAAGTGGAAAATGCTGAGAAAAACTCTGTGCCGGTGCCTGATGAAGCTTACGAGGGCAATCCTGAATTTGTTTACCCTACCTACATGAAGAATGGGAGGGTGAAAAGTAAGCGATACAAGTGCATGAAATGTCCATCAGCATTTGAAAAGAAAGATCAGTACCACACACACATAGGACTTCACGGATCGAACCAAAAGTAAGATTACGATTTAATTCGACGAAATAAAATATATATATGTTAACCACCTCATTCATTACATCAATCAAAGCAATTCCCTATATTACAACATTGTGATGAAAAGTTCATATTAGAAAAACTATATTATTATTATTGAGATTGGGATTTTTATGATTAGTATGTAATTATTTTTTTGTTGGAGCTTGAAAGTAGGAAATTCATGATTAAATTTTTATTTTTATTATTCAGGTACAAATGCACAATATGTGATTACGCTGTGACATATTACGCAAACTACATTCAACATCTGAAAAAGCATGAGAATCAGCGAAACATTAATTCAGAATTGCAAAGTTTGAGAGCATTGGGCAAAAAAGGGCAGCTGGATGATGAGAGTGGTAGCCCAATTCTGAAAATCCCAAAACTTTTGGAAGTTGTACAAAATGGTGAGCACAACACCAACTCAAATGGGAGTTTAGATTCTGGAGACGGTTTGATGAGATGTCCCTTTTGCCCATTTGTTTGCGGGGACGAGTCAGCCCTTGATAATCATTTGATTCATCATCAAGAAAATCCAAATTTGCTCCACGTCTGCCCCACCTGCAGCTTCAGAACTTCATCAAAGAAATCTCTCAAGGAGCATTCTAAATGTCATATGCCAGCAAGCTATCATCAGGATTGGAAAAATGGACAGCCGAAACGGATTGGAAGACCTCCAAAGAAATTAGCATCAGTTGAATATCAAAATGGGAAAAAGGATAATAATGGAGAGCACCAAGTAGTAGTGCAACAACAACAGCAGTTCAGATCAGATCTGCTTGAGGATATTAGTTCTAATGAGAGTATGTAAAGATTGTGTTATTGAATTGTGTGTTACTAAAATTATTGAGTTTTCCCTTTAAAAAGCTTAGTCATGCCATGTCATATAGTTAGCACGTAGTTATTTTTTTTGTTTAGAATGTAATCGTTTTGTGTCAAGTATAAAGAATATATATATATCATTTGAAATTGAATTTTATTTACCGTTATTACCACAATATTTTATCACATTTTAGTAAATAAACCGTTATAGATTCAATTAAACAATTTCTTATATTATACTTTTAGGTAAAAGTAAATTTATAAAATAAAACAAATGTGCACTATTATTGGTAAACTTTAAATACACTTACACATGTAGTCAGAATTATCAAAGATATTAATAATAATAATAATTATCACGTATTATTCATCAAAACTATCAATTTCTAAAATAAGCCATCAAATTCATCAGTTCTTTACCATATTATATGATAAAGTTGAAAGTACATTGAATATAGTTAAATACACATACTTTATGCACGATCCGATTCCTAAAAAGTGAAATACTGAAAACACTTGAAAATGAAATACCTATATAAAATACACAATATTATACCAAGTCACCCCTTTATATATCGTAATGACTGTATTGTAGTTTTAATTGAATGAAAAATGATCACTGTCATCATCTTTAAAATAATAATTGAAATGAAATAAAATTCTTAGATTGAATGATATTGTTTCAAAGAGAGTTAAATTTTTTAGTTAGTTTAAAACTATCTCATTACTTTCAGGTTAAGTAATTTTTTACGACCCTGGCTGCACTGGGACTCGAGGAGGAATAAGAGGTTTGTGCTTGGCTGATCCATTTTTGGCTGGAGTTGGAGGTGGTGACGGTATCGGATCAATAGGTGTTGGAAGTGTCGTCGTCGGGGTGGTTGCAATTGATTCAAAATAAGTTCGATCCAACTCCACTTCATAAGTTAATAATCTTTTCGCAGCCCTTACAATTTTCGTTGGCAGTAAGCTACAAAAGGTGGAAAAAGTACAAAACATTTTATTGCATAGAATTGTCAGTTATTCATTATTTATTTCTTTAAACGAAAAGATACCTGGCTACAAAAGCAAGCACACGAAAGTATCCTGGACAGTACACAAACTCTTTATTTGTTCGGATTCCATCCACTATATATCTTGCCACAGCGGAATTTTCTAGCATTGGGAAACTGAAAGGATATCTGCAAAAGAAGGAAATAATAAAAATGCCAATGCTGAATGTTGATGTATGTGCCTAAATAGTAAGTGGGGCTACACGAGATTGTACACAAATTACCTTCTCACAAGTGTAGAGTTATTATATCCTGATAAATTAGACTTTGTAAAGTATGGAAATGCTGTAGTAAATTTGATATCGGGTTGGAAAGGATCTCTTGCTAGCTCGTCTTTCAGTGACTCGATCATTCCATGCACACCATGCTTTGATCCAACATAGTCTGCTAAAAACGCTGTGGATGAGAAACTACCAACTGATGCAACTGTCACGATGTGCCCCTTCCGGTTCTCTAACATTTTTGGTAAAAATTCGCCAATAATGTATTGATGAGCAAAGACATTTGTCTTGAAAATCAATTCCAAATTCCGTGGTTTTCTCGAGCTTTCCAGAAAAGGTTGAGGGTATGCCACTGCAGCATTATTAATGATCATGGACACATCTCCAACGTCTTGTCTTACTTTAGTTGCTGCCTCAATAATTTGTGACCTTTGGGTAAGGTCAACATGATATGGGAAGGCTTCCACTCCAATTCTCTTCAAATCTCCGGCTAAATCCAAATTGCCGTTTTTATCCACATCCCAAAGAACAAGTTTTACACGAGCCTTTGCTGCAATTTGGAGGGCAATTTGACGACCGACTCCAGACGCAGCGCCAGTGATCTACATGTCAAAAAACTCAAATTTTGTTTGATCATTTACAAGTTTTGAAACAAGTAATATACAAGTCATTACCAGAATTGTCTCATCATCCAAGTTTTTCGGTTCAGAAGGAAATAAAAATTTGTATAAAATTTCAAAAAACACTTGACCTGTAAACATTATGAAAACCCATAACTCTAGCAAAAAACTAATTACAGAATAAACTAAAGAAATCACCCCCATTTTTTGTATTAAATTTTAAGTTTTATTTACAAAACTTTTATTTTTTTTATAAAAATGGAGGCTGCGAGCTTAAAGTAAGAGACTTCTTTTTCTGTATATAAACTATGCACATATCGGAACCTTAGCCCATGGCATCTTTGCAGCGAATAATTTTGAGTATAGTTTGGTCAGGCCTGGGAACAAACTGTGCTCATTAAAACTAGTTCAATCGTAGAGTTGTGGTGGATTAGTAATCCGGATAGAATTGTAGAAGAGCTGGAAGTAAAATTTAATCTGACAAATGAACATCTTAAAAAATAAACCTGCATTGATTTGTTTCTTAAAGTATAAGGAAAGCACACAACAATATGTAGAATAGCAGCATAGCATTTTAGCATAGCACCTTGAATATACCATGAGAAGAATGAATTTCCTTGGACAAAATACAATATTATACGTACTCCCCCCAACTATGTTTTATTGCATCATCAGATAATTTCAGTAATCTCAGTAAAAAAAATCATTAATACTACATCATGGTTACTTCCCTTTGTACAGACGAGATCATGAGAACCTCCAGTGGGAGAGTCTTAATAAGCCTCTTGTTTGTAAATAAAAATGAAGTATAGCAAATTCATAATACTATCTAAACTAAAGCATACTTTAGTATCTTGCATAATTATTATTTCTCACAGACTCAACGCAGGAGTAATGATAAAAATGAGTACTTTGTAAATGCTCAAAAAGTTTGAAAGCGTAGGATACATACATACAAAGATTTGATGCCATTATGAATGTGGATTCGAGTACACAAAAAGTTTGTCATCAGAGAAGGAAAAGTGAATCTGGATGGTTGGGAAACCGGCATTATTTCCCAGGAGCTAAGCTTGGGAAACCTGAACTGTTGATTGTGATTGCGGCTTGACTGACATGACTTTAAATGAGCAAGTCGACGCTGTCAGTGAGGGCATTAGCTGAAAGGTACAACAATATTTTTTTTATTCATGCTATCATTGTTATTAAGCTCACTTGTGTTGTGTTTGTTGGATCATATCGGCTATGAAATGCAGCATAAGCGGATGCACAATGCAATGTAATTTTACAAATATGTGGGCATCATGAGAACGGCTGTACAAAAATGTGCAAGGGGAATCAATCTGACGTATGGTGTATCTGGTGATTAATGAAAGAAATTAAAGAAAATTATTGAGCTGAGCAGAATTGCATGGATATATGTTGGTCAATAAGTAAGAAAGATTAAATAAATCGAATAAGTTACTTTTGACTTTATTCTGAAATTCAAGTTTTATCCTAACAAAAGAACATAATAATATACATAATATATCACAAATAAGCGTATGAATAATTCTTTCGGAAGATGGATGACCATTCATTCTTTTAATGGTGGAAGAGTAAATCGTCCAATTTTCTTATTGTTATGACTGTGGGATGTTATATTTCTTGAAAATTCCATACTCCTTGTGGTCAGCTCAAGGTCAAATAGTAATTTACTTGAGATGCGTCGAACGCGCGTTGGAACCATTCTATATAAAGTAAAGCATTACCAAATTTCATTTTAGTATTGTATTACAACTCTGCTGCTTCATCATCATTTGTTCCAATTCCAATAAACACTTTTTAATGAGGAAAATAAAATTTTAAGTAGGTGATTAGGAAGGAAAGCAATCTACGTACCTCTGGAGCAACACAAATATTTCCATGTACCAGGGTATATACACACATTCCTTGTTTCTTTGAATTGCTTCAATGACACACTTTGCGACGTAAGTTGTATCCAATGTTGAGAGAATAAATGGGTACCTTGATTTGAGGGGAATACAAATGAAGGAAATTTAATCGGATTGCATCAACAGTTATGAAATTTTCTTGTTCGCTCATCATAACATTTATTTTTTTTCTTGAATATCCTCTGCTGTAAGATGCACGCATATTGTACCTGTAAGTGATTTTTTGCCCACTGGTCAGCGCTGTGTCGGTAAAAGTTGCGAAAGCGGTGGTGAATTTAATATCTGGACGCCAGGGATCCTTTTGCATTTCATCTTGGAGTGTAGCCATTAGCCCATATTGAGCAAATTTTGAGGCATTATATGAGGCTAAGAATGGGAGTGTGCTGGAGCTTCCAAGAAAACTTAAAGTGGCGATATGCCCATGTCCGTGAATAACCATTTGAGGAAGGAACTGAGCCAGAATCCAAAAATTGGAGAGGACATTTACTTGAAATGCCTTTTCAATCTAAAAAAATAGAATTTAGAGGTACAAACTGTTCCTGATAAATAGTTTGATAGCATCACCAAAAGACTGTAAAATTCCTATTCAACCAACTGTTTCAGGATTTTGGCATTCATCAAGAAAGCGTACTGGGTTGCAGATACCGGCGTTGTTAATTACGACTGAGACATCACCAACTTCACGTTTTACCTATGAGGAAACAACAATAATTACTGTCATTATAGCACGTTTCATATAACCAAAAAGTGGAGTAGTAATGATGAAACTCTATTAAAATTATTGTACTCTTTCTGCTGTAGATTCAATTTGAGATCTAGAGCATAGATCAACATGGTAAGACCTCGCTTGGGTACCGAATTGTCTTAGAATTTCAGCCAATTCATCATTCTCATCTTTTCTCACATCCCACAAAACTAACTTTGCTTTGGTTTTTGCAGCTAATTGCAAACAAATTGCGCGTCCGATCCCAGTAGCAGACCCGGTAATGAGAATGATTTCTTTATCCAACGACTTTCTTCTCACTGGATATAAAAATCTGTAAAAGTTTTCGAGTAAACTGTAAACTGTGTACATGCTATAAACCCACAGGTCCAGGAACAGTTGAGCGCACATGAAACCAAAGCCCACGAGGTGGGCCATTATGTGACTTTTCAGTATGAAAAAAATCTACGGAATTTCAACAATAATTAGATGATATTTTTATTATTAAGTACGTTCTAAAATTGTCGTTAATCCTTTATTCTGTACACTTTAAACTTTGTCTTGACTATAGCTTAAACATGAATGTCAGGATAGTGCAACACGCAAACATAGACAAATGCTCTCATATCATTTTATCAAATAACAGCCGCATCCAACACGATGCACTTATCAATATGTTTTATGTGGCAGACAGGCAGTCAGTACTACAGACAAGCAAAATACTTTTAACTATATATACATATGCAGTCCATCCTACTATTTGTCAAAGCTCGTGTACAAAGTCTTCAAGGTTAAAGTACGATGTGTGTGTGCCTGTTTGTTTTCCTGTCACCATTACACTTATCAAGAAGAGACACACGAAAATATCTGGGTCATTTGATAAAAAGTCTAATCATCAAAGCCAAGCACAAGGATGTTACGATGACGCTGACGATGGTTGTAAATTTTAATCATTGCAGGATGACCATTCAAGATTTTTTTAGAGAAGTAAATACATTAAAGTACCTAACCGGAGCCAGTGTCAGTATGCATGTTTCATACATATGTATATATATAAATGCATACTAAAATAATGCACGCTCGCAGTATAGTACAGAATACGAACAAGCTCAAACCACAAGCATCTTGTGATGATGATTTTTGATTGATAGCTAATTAAAATTTGTGTAAATTATGGATTTCATTTATATTATACAGACAGGTTCATGGCCCTTTATCAACTCATCACCTCTACAGATAAGGTACAATTTGTTGTGGTATATGATGATGACCAATGTTTTTTAATACGCTAAATGGACATAGTATATAATATTCAAGAATGTTTAATTTACTATTCCTTTTCTACGCTGTTTTTTATCAGAATATACAAATTTTATTATCAACAAAAATAAATTGTACTGACCCACACAATTAGACAATCATAAAAACTCCACAAAGACAAAATAAAGCATGTAAAAAAATATATATTTGAATTACCTATAAAATCTATATACTTCATACATAAAAGAATTTTTTGGTTTGTACAGGAAAACAAAAGACGACACAGTAAATCTGAAGTAGTATAATTGACAAAAAATAATGAGCGTTTTTCAATATTAGGTAACTTCATAAACCTTTATAATATAATGTATGTACAAGGAAAGGATGAAGCTTTAAAAATAGGGGAAAGTAATAAAAAAAATTAATAATTACGGTTATATAGCTACTTATTGTTGATACTTGGGAAAAATTGTACTATATTTTGGCTATGATGATCCTCCTTTTGTATTCGAGATGATGAGGTATCTAAAACATCCACGAGACCTGAAGTGGATGAGGATGATGAAGATGAAGATACCTGATTGTTGGTGTTTCTAATTTCATTCAGGGCCCTTGGAAAAACTTGTGTGTAATACAGCACAGTTTTTGCAGTTTGAATTGGAACGTTATCATCAACAATTGTCGGTAGTTTGGGAGGTGAGAGTAGTTGAGCTTGTTGAAATTGTGGAATGGGCACCTGTATTGCATGCGTGAGTTGCTGAGAAGATACCACTGCAGGTGGTGGCGTCAGGCCTGATGCAAGTTCAGACGTTTGACTCAAAATGAATGGAGGAATATTCTGTGAAACAAGACCTGGTGAAAGGAATTCTCTTCCGGGGACGGGGAAAATCTTATAGAGAGGGTACTCAGGGAATGGCCGAAGCTCTTCGGTTTTATACTCAATCAATTCACGGTTGTCCTTCTTGTTGGGAGAGGGCTCAACCTCGAGAGTTTTATTTATGGAGAGATCACGGTTTAAAATAAGTTCGAGTACTTTTGTGGGTTTCTTTGAAGTAGCTTCTAACTCGAGTGGAGTTTCTTCTGTTTGATCCTCTTCTTCTTCTTCCACTTCTTCAAATTCCTCCGGATTCACAGTAGTGCTGGGGAAATCGTCAGTTGTTGTGGTGCTGGCGGAGGAACCTTTTATGGTGGTTAATGGAGTTTTTGTGGTAATGGCGGAAGTGGTAAGTTTTTTGGGAATTGTGGTTGTTTTGTGACTTGAAATTAGAGGCGAATACTTTGGACTTGGGGTCCCTTTCCCAAAAGATAGGGATGGTAAGATGGAGGAGGGCTGTTGAACTTTTTTCGGGACGGTAATGGTTACTTTGACTTTTGGTGTTACAGTATTGCTTTTGTTCAAAAAGTATGTTGATAACCTGGCAGTTACAGTTGTCACTTTTGATGGGGTAGGTTGTGGTTTTAAAGTTGTTGAGAATTGAGGCGGTGAATAGGATTTGCTGGGAGTCTTTGTTTGATTTTTAGTAGCAGGTTTCCCCAAATTAAACTTTTGGAAGCTTGTTGTTCCACCAAAGCTATAATTATTCTTTGAAACAGAAGAAGTTGAAGGTCTCTTTGTGGAAGGCTTGGGAGCCTCAATGGGTCTGCTTGTAGTTGTACTAGTTGTAGTTGTAACAGGAATGAAAAAAATGTCTGTCTTATTCCTCTTCATTATTTCAACAATCCTATCCCCAAAATTCTGAACCAGGTCGTTGTACGTCTCATCATCTACCCCGTCATTGATTGCTCGTGAATTCCTCAAAAATTCCATGATAGCATTCAAATTGTGAGAAAATCTAGTTTCAGCCTGTTCGAAATCTGATTTCTGAACAGAAAAGGGAGCTAAAGTTGTAGTTCTTGTGGTGGTAGTGGAAGGAGAAAGCCTTCTTAAATTCTTTGGCGCTTGAGTTGTTGCCGGAGTGGATTTGTGCTTTTGTTGTTGTTTCAGAACCTTCTGCCTAGGTCTTTCACTTCGGTTACCTTGTTGCTTATTCGTAGCTTTTCCAATGAAAGCAAACCCTGAAAATGAATCTGGTGTATCCTTTCCATCAAATTCTGCAACTCCCTTTTCCAAACCCTCGCTAGCCTTTGTTGTTGGAACATCGAATTGTCGCCAATATTGCAAAATAGCTTCTGCACCCTTCTCACCAATAGCTAAGACTGCTGCTTGTGGGCTCCCAACAACAATTGAAGGCATTATGGAAGAATCAATGACTCTTAAACCTTTGGCCCCTATAACTTTTAGTTCTGGATCAACCACAGCAAATTTACGAGTTTGTTTTCCCATCGCAGCCGTTCCACAAAATGATTGCATGCTGAGAGAAAACTGTCTAATGTAGCATTCCCAATAAGCATCACTTCTGAATTTTACGTGCTCACAACCTGGGAGTCGCTTTTCAGTGAATCTTGCACCGAGTTTTTGGAAGGCTGTTGAATTCTCCGCAAGCTTCAGCGCTGTCTTGATACCATCCCTGATGATATTCACGTCTAAAGCGTAAGAATCTTCTAGGTACTTGGGGTTAATCATTAACTTGTCCTTTGGATCTCTGCCGCTAAGCAATACCTCTCCACGAGCGACGGGACGGCCGTTTGAAACGGAAATGGAGAAGCTTTGTTTGCCCCCAGCATGTCCATAATATTGAGATAAAAGGTTCTCTTGGAGATTGTAGGCGTGTGCCAAATCCTGGGCGTAAGTTTTGTGAATGCCTATGCTACTTAACTGAAGCATAATATCTGGCCAGTTTTTGTCTTCCTCACGAGTTTTGGCGAACGATGATTGGATGAGGGCGGAAGCTTGATAAAATGAGCTTGTTAAGGGACCCTTACCGTTCAAGCCCCATTCCAAGAATGATCTTGTGTCAATATCTTTTCCAATCAGAAGAGACCTTGACTCGTTGATAAAAAACGGGCCTACGAGAGTACTAAAATGGTCCTGTAGGTTCCTACCAACTGGAAGATCCAATCTGAGTGGAATGCCAATGTCTTGTAAATGCTGAGCAGGACCTACGTACACGACAAGCAAAGTACTTATATATCTGATGTTTATAAACACTTAAATATTATTATTATTATAATTATTACCTATGCCAGAAAGCATGAGCAGTTTTGGGGTGGAAAGTGCACCCGCTGACAATATCACTTCCTTTGTCGCTTTTACTACCTTCAGCTCACCATGTCGCTCGTACTCAACTCCACTAACTTGGTTAGTGTCATCATCGTCTCGGAAAAGGATCTAAAGTGAAAGCCATACTCTTTACATTAAAATGTCAAGCTGTGTCACTGCGTACACATGTATGTTTTTTATCCTGCACAATTACCCTGTTGACATGAGCAAATTTCCGAATTGTTAAGGATTTGCGGTTTCTCACTGGTTTCAGATAAGCTTGATATGGAGCTTGACGAATACCCTTGTGAAGGGGAAAATAGTTTACATCAAACCCTTCAGCAAAATTGTCATTGAGATCCACATGTTTATAGCCAAGCTCTTGCCCTGCTGTAATGAACTCCTCAGAGAGACCGACGTAGTCAGGAATGTCAATTTTAAGCGTGCCATTCATGGTTTGCGTAGTATCTTAACCAAAATTTTACAAAATATTGAAAGCTCTTGATGATTGAAATGGTTGAATTTGCTTTAAATAACCTACCTCTGGAGTAGTCTTCCACACGCTGGAAATATTTACGCATCTCACGATGCCCCCAACTCTTGTCTCCTGTGATGTTTTTCCAGTTTTCATAGTCGAGTATGCTTCCATGTAAATAATTTAAGAAATTCAAGTTTCCTGAACCACCCAGCCCTTTACCAGCACTAAGACTTGCTTCCTTTGAAATATAAGTGCAAACAATAACTATATTGTTTAGAAAACCATCAAGTTAAATGCAGTCATGCTTATGATTTTTAGTTATGGTAAGAAACGTACTCGCTTTAAAGAATTTCCAAACGCTCTCTTTTGTGGTACACTTCGATACATCCAATCAATTTCTGGATGATTAGGCATGAAAAATGCCAATCCGGGCACAGCTTGGAATGGGTGTGGCTCCGAACCAGCCTCTAGTAAAAGTACGTAGTAGTATTCTGATAACCTGTTCATGTAAAGTGAAATGTGCCGGTTTGTAATAAACTACGATTTATTCTTAAGTAATATTAATTGTGTTTAATAGTAATATTAATACCTGCTAGCTACCACTGAACCCCCCATCCCGGCCCCAACTAGACAAAAAAAAAGGAAAAGAAAATTATTAGAAAATTGTTTCTATATTCTTACATTTTTTTTACAAAAAAAAGATTTCACAAACCAACGATAAAATCAAATGTATCCGTGTCATTCTGCAATTTGCTTTGAAATCTGTCTCTCATTCGATCAAGATGATCCCAACTTGTCAAAAATATCGCTAAACTTGCCACCGTTCCATACAGCACTTGCGTGAAAAACGCGTTATTAAACTTTTGACGAAAGTTTGACAGCAGTCCCATTTTGAGTTTGGAGTTTTCTCGTTTCTCGACCCAAAACGACAGAGACTTGACAAAACACCACCTCCGTGATGTTTATACTAAAGGAATGAGCTCTTTCTTATTCTTCTTCCACCATCACTTACGCACTTTAATAAGAGACCGAAAGAAAAATTTAAATTTTATTGTCTCCCCAATCCAACTTAAGGCACCAGAAAAGGTAAGGATGACCACAAATGGGGTTTACTAACTAATGTTGTTTACAAGACGGCATCCAAACTGTCACTGCAGAAGGAAAAGGGAATTCATGTAAAAGAAATATTAATGTTATCCTATCCCATGACAAGACTAACATGCAAGTGAAATAATTTTTCGATTGCTTTGCACTACTACGACTTTTAGGATTCAAAGACGACGGTAATAAAGGGACTCCCTCACACCACAGCGACACACAGAGCTCAGCAAAAAAAGTGATGTTTTCAGTAATCATGCAAAAAACCGTCTAAATTATGCCTGCACTTGTCGTCTTTGTTATATAATGTATAATTACCAGTCGTAAGAATGCTCAAGTGAGTGCTAGTACATCCCAACTTTTTTTTATCGTTGGGTAATCAATCCATCCCAGCCATCCTATCATGCAAATCAGCCCCTGCGTGCAATAAAAAAGCCTGTATCAGAATGCCCTTAATTTGAAGATCTGCCCAATTTCTAACTCTTCTTCAAGCAAAATTAAAAAAGACACAAGAAGGGATACTTCTACTTATTTTGATGCAATACTAATCACAATCAGTTAGTTGTAGTAAGGAGAGACGTCCATTTTACACAAAATTTGTAAGTTCCAATCCAATGATGATACCCTTTAAAGCTCATGCTGGGATAGTTTCATAATAGTAGTACATTACACCGCTTGCTTATTACTTACCCCTATCATATCACCTCTTTCCGTAATTCCCCTATTTTCTAGACTATATTGTTTTTCACCTAAAACAAGCGTGAGTCATGCATATATATATGCATTCATTTGTTCATTTTATATACCTTCATTCAACATGAATACAATGATCAACTTGTCAGATTTGCTAAGCACAAAGCTCAATGTGTAATCGTTTTATTAACTACCAGGCACAAAAGCAGTCTGTAAAAAAAAAGTTTTACATGCACTTTTTGACAGAAAAAGGTTTTTGTTCGTGAGCAGCCTGTTCTGTCCTGTCGAATGTACATTAAATTGCATAAAAACAAAAAAACAAAAATCTTCATGCTCATATTGCTCATGCTCATCATCATCATGATCATCACCGTTCTCATCCCCCACAGGTCATATTTATGTCATGTGTGCATAGTTTGGGATATGCATTTTTGTGAATTTTTTGACTCATTCATTCAGTTTAGAACTTTCAATAGGCATAACTTGTAATATAGAGGGTCGAATTTTATGCCTATGCAATCATATCCTGAAGTCTTATGAGAATCGCCGCATTACACGAGTGAAGTTTTATGCAACTTTGTTGCTTATGATTGTGTTCTTATATATTATTAATGTCACTTTATGATTTCTTATATTAGGAATCAAAGGGTTTGGATTTGAATAGTATGATCAAAGCTCAATTAGCGGATGTTTTTTTAAACATAAATTAGGTAGCTGTAAATAATACACTCATTTTTACCATCAACTCTTAAGTGGTCTCATGCGGTGTTTTGAGGAAGATGAAAATGATATATTCCCCTTAATTTCGACAAAAAGTCATTCATTATTCATTAAGCATTATAATATTATGCCTACAAGCAGTAGAGAGGACGCTGATAATTTTTTTAACATTTTCAAGAATGTGTAAAAGAAGAAGGAAATTGTACTGAAAACAAGATAATTTTTAGAACTGCGTAGCATACATATAGCTCGTCTTCTTCTTCGATGATGATGATGATAATAATGAGCAGAAGCAGCAGTCAGCAGTAGTAAGGATCTTCATTAACAGCTTCCGTCCACACATCCCCCATCCTTTTGTATCACCTACTTATTGCTCGATTCGAAGGAAGAATCCTCATCTCTGTGAGAATTTTTGATGACGGAAGGATTGTTTAATTCCTTGTTGGACACGTTGTTGCCAACTCGGACTTCATGATCATTTAAAAAAAATCTTCTCCCCTACACAAAACAACAGCAATAAAAAACACGTATTATAAGCCCAAGTCATTATATAAGAGTTGATGTTTTCATGCGTGTAATAAAAATTGTTATGTATTTATGCGAGTGCGTGAGGTGCTGATACACGACAAAATCCCACAGCCGTGGAATTTTAAAATTTCTTTTCTTGAAGTCGAGGAAAATAACATTTTGTGTTTGAAAAAAAGGTACGTACGGGGGTACATGTTTACGTAGGTAAGTTACAATGCTTATTGAAGTGAAGAAGATCCGTGACCCGTCCATCCTAAACATCGTACATCTCTCTTATACGTACATACAAGTACATATCATAGGAGTTGACAAAAACGCTACCTATTTTTGACAGGACGGAGGGAGATGGATGATTTTAACAATAAAATTTATTGAGGGTGATGCTGATGACGATGATGAGGATGAGTGTCATTAAAAAGAGGAAGTTTTTTTGAGACTTTATCTTCTTGTAACACTTGCATTTTTTAACTGTAAACATTAAATTCTGAATGTATGTATGTATGTATTTGTTGTTGGTATGCAAGTACAGACAGGCGAGAGGAATTATGCTCTTTTCAGGAATTTTCAGTGGTTGACAGGAGATTTGTCAAAAATGTAGGTAACGTGTCATTAAACTTCTCGTTCCTGAAATGTCTTGGTTGGTTGCGTTGTGATCCTATGCTGCTGCTGGCAAGACAGCTAGTCTGGTAAAAAACATGAAAAGATGATGAATGAATTAAATCATTATGCAATAACTAATAACGCCAAAAAAACAGACTCCACCTTTGTTATTTTTGGTAGCAAAAATGTTGTAAAAAGGTGAGAACACTTTTTATTCCTTTTGCATCAATATGCATTTTCTCTGCTTTAAGAAACAGGAAAAAAAGTTTATTAATTAATTGAAGTTTGTATTTTCTTAGGTCAAATCACAGCAAATGTAATTATAAATTAAGGTGCATTTTTATCAATTATGTTAAACAGGACAGTTTCCTTTTTTACTACATGTAACTACAAGACAATGAGCAATAACTGCATAATATCTGTCTGAAAATGTGAAACATGAGTATAGGAGGGGCTTCTGGTCTCACAAACCAAAGTCGTGATAACATACTAACTAATCAATAGAGTTTTGAAGGGTCATCGGCATTTTACTTGGTTCCTGTATTGTAATCTCATTTTAGCTCATCATGATTGCAAACAAAAATTGCAACTATACTCTGCACTCTGTTCAACTTTTGTTGTTGTTTCGTGTGTCTTTTAATTAGAATCACGTTAGAAAATGTTGGAGATTCGAGACAGATATTTTTCAAGCAAAAGATTAAAAGTCAAACGTAATCGATGATAAAGATTGCAACTTAATAACAATGGGGAACCAACCAAGAGCAAGCATATTTGACAATGGATAGGGAATTGCTCAAGATATAAATGGAAAATTGGAAAACAATGAAGAATGGGCTATTATTTCACATCAAAACGAGAAAAAAAATTGGTTCAGTTCTAAAAAGAAAATTAATGAAATGTGCACCCAAAGTGAAGATACATATATTATATATCTCTTCAAGCAAAAAGGATGGGATTAAGGATGATTTCAAAGAGTCACTGAAAACCAAAGTACCCATATATACTGTGGGCCCTTGTCATGATAATAAATAGATTGGTTGATGGGGATGAGATTACGAAAATGAGAGGATAGGCAAACTATTGACCATTGTATATAATTGTTCATTATCATATAACATACGCATCATCATACATCATATAATTTATACATCAAGAGCAGAAAAAAAACAATACGACCTATCTGGCGATAAACACTGCTGAACGTTGGGATGAAACTATTTGTTGCATGCATTCTCTCGCAGCAAATGAATTTTGAATTAGCATGCAATAATAAATGACGAGTGCAATCACTATTTCTCAATTTAAATTAGAGCCCTGATTCTTTTTCCTTGTCGTAAATTTACATAAAACTTCCAAAAATGTAGCTAACAAATAGTTTCTGAGATTACCCCTTTCTTGCTATTGCTATTTGTATAATACTTAAATGTATACCATAATATTATGTGATATGCACTAAAAAGTTTGATCAAATTGTAATTTAAAGCCGACATATATTATTATATACATATATGCTATCAAATGGAAAATTATGAGGTGACCAAATGGAATGCGACAAAACAGGTGTGATATATTAGTCGCCCGACACCTTTTACGGGCATACTTTCATAAATAACAATGTCAAAAGGTAAAGAACAATAATATTATGCTGATACATACTATTATTATGCTGTGGGGAAGGAAGGGAGAAAATAAATGAGATACGTTCTTGAGAAAATATGGCTAATTAAAAGGACCCACCGCCGCTAATTGGTTTGTATATCTTTGCTCATATAATTAAGTTAGTTTTGCTTTTAGCGTGGTTTCATCATTTTCAAATTTTTGACAACTTATTGTCTGCTTACAGGCAGGCAACATTCGGTAAATTCCACTATTTCTCATCTATCCCCAAATTTCCAATATTTTATGCAAACAATGCAATTGGTGATGATGACGAAGTTTGCAATATATAACTTTCGCAATGTAATTTGCCCTTTGCGTGCACTAAACCAATGTGAAATACTGTGGTAGTGGCAGTGTTGTAATATTATAGCTCAGAGCTCAGTCACCTCAAGAAAAATAATGTAAATTGTAAACAAATATTAAAGTACGAAAGGATCCTTCCAGCATATTGAAATTTTAGGTTTTATCATGCATTCGATCAACCATGCCTTATGAAATTAAGAAATCAGCATAAAATGCTTTATTGAAAAAAACCTTTACTTTACATACAACATATATTTTTGCATTTTCCAGTGTTCCTGTAAGTTCATTACTTTGAATAGAGCTTTTCAGAATTAACCTTCGTTGGTTGATTATACAAAACGTTACAATTTAGTGGATGCTTTCATGCTTCAGTAAGTACTAACTATCATTACTCATTATCATCATTACTCTCTGGAATGATCATTTCGAAAATGGCACTTATCTGTAAAAATTTGCATAATATTGTAGTTCCAACTTCGGAGTCGTAGAAAAATTTCCTACATTGTTTGTCGTACGGAATTTGGCCTGCTGCCAGAGGAGTTTTTCCGCGTAATCATTTCACGATTTCACTACTAGTTGTGGTTGTGACTTGTGATTCAAAGGTTTTTCACGCTTGACTTGACTTTGAAAGACTGTGAAGGTGTAATCGGTCCCACACTACACTAATTATTTTTTTAATCATTGAATTGAATTAAACAAATAAATATACTAACAACCCTTGTTTATTTGAGCAAATCGTGTAAATCAGTGAAGTTTAAAGATCCATTTTATTTTTTATTTTGTGTAATTACAAAATCGACCAGTCAGGTACTGTCAGGCAGGAAGAGTGCAAAATGGCGAACAATGAGGTAAACTGGGAGATACTTAACCAAATACGAATGTAAAGTAGTTGTAATTTACCATGGCTGCAGAATCTTCCATATGTTCTGCGAGCGAAAATGTCATGTGCTGCAATGTAAAAAAAAATTCTGCGAGCCGGCGGAGCCGGCTCGCAGAATTTTTTTTTGTGTAAGCCAAATTTCTAAAAAAACAAATTGCAGAACACGAGCAATGTGCTGCAGAACACTATGGTTCCGAGCTATGTGCTGCGAGCAATGCTCTCGCGCTCTGGAAGATTCTGCAGCCATGTAATTTACATCTTAAATATATATGGATTTCATAAAATATTCAAACGTAGGAATCAGACGTGGGTTCAAGTTGGGTGGAAATGACTCCAGGAAGACCTTGGGCAAATATGTTGCGATACGTGGAGATGCTGAGAAGGCAGAAACATTTGCTCCTCCTAACTTTCTTCATCCATTTGGCGATCCCGAACTTTTTAAAAAATTGAAGAATGATCGTCGAACGTCGGGTTGGTTGGAGGATCCGAACTACGTGTCTTTAATGAAGGAAATCCAGGAGAACCCTGAAGCCATGGAGTAAGAAGAAAATGTTTTCTGAACTTACAATAAGTATGATAACAGCAATTGCAAACTTAAAATGCGTAAATGTGTTCCAGTGCAAAATCTCGAGATCCAAAGGTGATTATGACTTTGCGGGTGCTACTGTATGGGAAAGACAGCAATGCATACGGGGACCAGATCATTCCTCCTGGAACCGGATGTCTACCCTATGATCTTCAAGTTACTTGGATGGGGGCTTTGTTTACTCTTGAAGGAGGCCCGTTGAATAAAGTACAAAGCTTATTTGATTGGCGTCTATATATTACTTTGTATTATTAATACGATTATTTAAATCAAGTATTTCCTTATAATGCGGCGATGATTGAAGTCGAATATAATATATATGATTTTTTATTTGTTTTGTTTTTCTAGGCCTATGCCGAAAAGGACGCTGGGAATGCAGCTTACAAGTCTGGAGACTATGCTAAAGCTTTGGAACATTACAAGAAAGCGATAGAAATCTATCCATATGATATGAGGTTTCTAATGAATATGGGAGCAGTGTCATATGAAACTAAGCACTATTCGGAGTGCATCCAGCAATCTTTAGATGCCGTAGAAGTTGGAAAAGAAAACAGCGTTAATAAGCGTTTGATTGCTAAAGCTTTAATGCGTGTGGGTAGTTCATACAAGCAGTTGGGAGACTACCAAAATGCAAAAGTCTACTTTCAGAAATCGTTGGATGAAGAACCATTACCCGAAGTGAATTCATTGCTTTCTGAGGTTGAGAATCTATTATTAAAAGGAAAAAACTTGGAGGAACCCAATGCTGGCACACTCCAAATCCAGATGCCGATGCAGCTAACGAACTTGGAAACGAATTGTTTCGTAAAGGTGTGTTCATCTTGTCGTAACTTTTTGTATATGCCTAGATTTATAAATTGGTATGTGTAATGTTCTCTTTCCAGGAAATTTTGGTGGTGCTCGAGAACAGTACACTAAAGGTATCGGGTTTAACTCAAAGGATCCCAAACTCTACATCAATCGGGCTGCATGTTGTATGAAAATGTTTGATTGGGACGAAGCAATGATGGACTGTGACAAATCCTTGGAACTAAATCCAAACTATGGTAAGGAATAGGACCTTAATTAATTTTTAGGTGAAGGATTTCGAAACAATCTTTTTTTATCAGCCTTTAACCTGTTCATCTATTGTTTTTTAGCTAAAGGATGGCTATTGAAAGCTCGATTGCTGCAGAAACAATCGTCAATGGCATACCAGAAGGCAATGAGATTGGATGAATCTAGTGTTGAAGCTGCTCAAGGGTACGAAAAATGTTTGTCAACTATTAACTCCGTACTTGACACATTGGTTGTGGAGTAAACTTTTGTTGATTAGAGGATTATTATGTCAACTTTAATTGATTAAAAATTTAAAAAGTTTTGTAATCATATAGGATTATTAGTTAAATTTAGACATTGTGAAGCGTGCATGGTATGCGAGGTAAAATGTAGAATGTTGTAGCTCCACTAATTAATTCCAGTTCCACAATTGTGTTTTCGCTGTTGTTTTTTTTATTATACAATCCTTAAATCTGTAAATTGTACCCTAAGTAGTTATTATTATTTTAAGTGTTAAACATATTTAGTACAACGCCTCTTATCTGTCTTAAATGTAGACCAGTTAAAATGCGCCAAGCGTTTTACACTTTAACAATTGAATGAAATTCACTAGTCTTATGTAATATTTAAAATAAAGTAATATTGTTAATTAATTTACAATTTTATACATTTGTATTATAGTTGATTTGATTAGCACTACTACATCTTCTCGCTTTTTAAATTGACGAATAACCTTACAACCAAATCTAGTTGTAATTGGAACTGAACATCAATCCCTGTAATATTTTACATTTCAACGCGTTGCCATTCCTTGTTCATTTCTCGGATAGAGTTTATACTTGCAGGTCATTGAAATTCTCAATCTCTCAATGGGAAAAAGCAGTAGATCCTGTCCGCGGAAAGTGCATTTTGACTTGTGTATATATCTTGGCCTGTACACTAGAATGCAATGCATTATTATTCTCTTTTTAATGTTAAAATAGTTTACATTCCTTTATCTCTGGGTAGTTTAGTAAGTACTAAGCTGACTTAGACTAAGGTGCAATTTCGAAAATCTGATGGCTTAAAATATCCTGGACTGTATCTGCAGTATTGAACACGAACGATTAAAGAATAATCCACCTTAGCTGTGCTTTTAAGGCTTGTGTTGTTCTCGTTGATATTAAACCTTTTTGTTCGGTAAGGTATTTATTTTGAAAAATTAAGCACTTCCTTATCAAATTTTAAATTAAAGGACTAACAGAAAATAATAATAATTGTTTAACGTTTTTATCTAGATGAGCAGTGATCCAGGTGAAGTTCATGAAATCCCCACCACCAGCATACCTCAATCACCACCACCAACCCATGTCCATTTGTTGTCCATATCTTCCCCATCCTCAAATTTACCATCATCCTTAGTATCAGTTAATTTGAATGCTGCGTCTTTGTTAATTACTCCTCCAAAACTAACACGTTGTCCATTGATAGCACTAACTCGAATTGATGCTGTCAAGTCAAAGATTAGCATTACGTCTCCTATACAACCTGAAATTCCTCTTCCCCCTCCTCCACCTTTAATCAAAATGCCCATTTCTACTAGAAAAGAAAAGAGGGGAACTACCAGCAAAAGCAGTGTAGAGAGTGAAGAGGAAAGACCACAAGAACCACCAAGGAAGCGCACAAGAACTGGGAACAGTGAAAGCGAAATTGTACCACCTGCAAGGAAGATAATACAGGAAATTTTTGGGCCTGATAAATCGAAACGACCTAAAGGTCGGAAAAGGAGGCGTGGACCAACCACTCCCAAAAAGAAAAGTCCTGTGAAACAAGAGCAACAAGTGCACGACGATATTGAAGATTTTGATCTGAAACAAGAGGAGGAACAAAATGAAGACGAGGATGAGCCTGAACATGAGAGCGAAGCAATTAATAAAAATGATGGAGAGCTGGAGGAACAACATGATAAAGACGACAAAGTTCAACAACAACAGGAGTCAAATGTAGAAATAAAAGAAGAACAAATCAATGAAACCGTGAAAATTGAGGTTCAGTCTGATGAAATTGAGATTGAATACGAATCAGTGGTGTTGGATAATCAAACAAAAGTTGAAGGAGAAAGCGATGACAATGAAAGTAAACATGAAGACGATTCTGATTCCACCACATCAATCACACGAATGCGAATTGGAAGGAATGCAAAAAGGGTTGCGAATGAAAAATTGAAGAACATTAGTCAACAAAACGAGACTGGAAAAGGTATCGAGGTGGAGCCAGTTGTGAAAGAGGAGGAAGAAGAAGAAAAATCGGGTGAAATACGCAGTAGGAGATCAACTTTTGAAGGCTCTTCGAAATCAAGTGGCTCAATAGCACAAGCTGAATCAGAAAGTAGCAGTAAACCATCTTATTATATAGATCCACAAAGAAACAGCCCCACTCCAATGTCAGTTATTTCAGAGGATGATGATCGAGATTTAAAAGAAGATTTAGGGGAAATTGTTAGCGTTAGTGATATTCTCGATCAAAAGGATAGTGATGTAGACAGTACATACTCGTGGAAGCCGGTTCGAGCTGCAGCAGCATTTGCCATGGAACAAGTGACTAAAAAGCAAGGAGGGAGCGGAAGCGTAGTGCTAGGGGAAGGTGAATCTAAAACCTTTGCGGCTGCTGAAAGAAGAGCAAGAAAAATTCAAAGATACAAAGGAAGAAATAGACGTACATTACTCTTCAAGTCATCAAACTCAAAACAGGTACATAAATGTGGTTTCCCCTCTGACCCATTGGGAAAATTTTAAGATAAAAGTTACCTTGTTAATTCCCATTTTATGACTTAATCAAACTTATCATTTTCTGAACAGTACACAACCACTAAAAAGCGTTGGTCTGCACAACCAACTATCATACCAAAAATATTTCATCACGGAAGCTATTTTCAAGCTGGAGACATTGTATTTGTCGAAATGGAAGGAGATGTCCTCATTCATGGGCAGATTTCAGGAATCATGATGGACCATTATGGAGAAATCTCGGCGGGGATTCGGTGGTTAGCTCCTACTTGTTCCATTTATCCCTTGGTTGATTTCGACCCAAAAAATTATGGAATACGTAAGCCCTTATATAGTAATGATAATTATTCTATCCACAAGTTTTGTTTTCATGGGTTATTTATTCAGTCTTTTTTTGTGTATGCGTTTGCACAGGTTATGACATACCGGAAAAGCTGATGAAAATTGAGTATATTAACTTCGTGATGCATCTAAGTCCCGACTACTTTCGAGGACATCCATCATTTGGCAAAATCGAAAAGAATTCTATTTATTCTCGTTTTGGACGATCTATACACACCTGCACTAATGAATACGATTCTGATAGAAGCAGTAATAATGAGGAAAGTAAGAATATAAATGCAGATATTTCTAGTGAAAGTGACAATGAAAGAAAGATTAAGAATGTCAAAATCAACAAGCCAGAAGAGGATGAAGAAAGTGACGCTAGTGAAGATCATACAACTAAAGATAGGAAAAGACTGTTTGATATTCCTCATGGCAGTAGTTCGGATAGTACTGATGTGGAGGACGATGAGGACGACGGCGTGGCCAAATCCAGTACAATTGAAGAGTCATTAAAAGACATTAAAGGGCAAAATCTAGAATCAAGGGAAGACATCAAAACTCCACAGAAGCGCCATACAATGGAATGCAATGCAATGGACGTGGATGAAGAAGCTGAAACTTTTATGAATTCCAAGGAAGTTGCGATTGAAAGTGGTGAATCTGATACCGAGATACAGTAATGGCAAACTATATATTTTATTATGGACTGTGTTGTTTTCTATTCTTTACATCACTTGAGTTGTCATTTAACTTGAGAGTTGAATTAACCCAAGAGTTAAATTACAATTAAATTAAAGAGTTTCTGAATATGGACCTGATCTCGAATTTTGCTGGTTTACGATGGATATTGTACGTTTTTTGTAAAAAAACAATAAAAAAACAACTCTTATAAATGATTACGGGGTTGGAAATGTGTTTTAGAGAATTTATTTTTATCAAGAGAGTTAGACCGTGTATGTATGTATCTGTCATTGTCACTAATACTTAATTTATTTACTCGTTGATAGTCAGAAGATAGCATACTTGATTGTAGTGAGTTCCAAACGAAAAACAATTCCCTCCACCGCCAAAAACTATAATCTTTTGTTTCTTTGTCTTTTCATCATGAAGAATGGAGGCTGTGAATCCAAACGGGAGGTAAATGTCATTCAATGGCAGTGTCTAGAAAAATACGACATAATCGATGATGACTTGATTCGAAATGTAATTGGATAGTCGAATAAACTCTTACAATAATACTTACTTGTGTTACAATCTTGACGACATTACACTCTAAATCACAGATAGCAGCCAAGAAATCGAACCCATAACTAGAATCTGCCCCATATCCTCCAACAATAACCAGCAGGTTTCTGTTTTTCACCACAGAATGTCCGACACGACGTGCGAATGAGTTCCATTCATCAACATTTGTCCACTTTTCCAAATCTGAATCCAAAATCCAAAACGAATCTTCACAAACGGTTGTATCATCCTCCGAAACTCCTCCAATCAGATAAACTTTATTTCCGTCAATGTCTGATGTCATAGCATGAGAATGTCTGGGTGTTGGCCATGAAGTGACAGCTCCGGAACCACGTTCTATCTCCACCCAGTTAAATTCATCAACTTGAAACCACCAACAGTCTCCAAGTACCATCTATTTAAAATCAAAGAAGCGTTATATATTTTCAAGAAATGCGGATATCTATTCTGCTGCATGTTGAAGTTAACTTATAATATGTTACATCAGGATTTCTTCCTCCAAACATGAGAATATGAGGAGTTCCTCCTTTCAAACATACTGACATTGCATGTCTCCATCTTGGTTTAGGACAGCTACCATCAAATTTTGAACTCACAATTACTGACGCGATGTTTACTTTTGAATCAATTTTATTCACGTTTAGTTCAATTAGATCATTGGAACAGGGAACTTTGGGCGATTTTCTTCCTCCAAATATCAAAACAGAATCATGAGCTTCTTTTGATTTTACTC
Source organism: Orchesella flavescens (assembly GCA_964034955.1). Lineage (NCBI taxonomy): Eukaryota > Metazoa > Arthropoda > Collembola > Entomobryomorpha > Orchesellidae > Orchesella > Orchesella flavescens. The sequence goes on from OZ035957.1 coordinate 12,216,093, forward strand.
TCCCAGGTACAAAGACAGCACACGAATGAATTTTTTCATAATGATCAGCATTCTCCAACAGAATTTTACTTTTAACTGTAAGAGGTCCACTGCTTCCAACAATGTGTACCTCTGCTGCTGACGCCGTTGCTGAATAATCTTCGAATGGATCTGATAGCGACAGTTCTTGCGGATTACCATCATCTTCCGTAAAACTGATTTGGGATCGGATTAAATGTTTCATCCGAACGGAACTTTCCCCAGAGCCCCCCAAAGTTAAAAGCGTATTGTTATTGATGACAATCGTTTCATGACCACTAAGCGTAGGTAAATATGTGCCTTCGAGAATGTCCAGTTTTAGAGTGTGCGAATTCTTTAAAGTCTCATGGGCAATTCCAGGCTGTCTTGAAAAAGGTACTAAATGTAAGTGGAACTTATCAAGGAGTTCGCTAATCCTGCTTCTCCGTGCCAAGTCTCCATTAAGACCCACACGAACTGAGTAATGCAGACTTGTTGCTATAAGCTGCTCGTACTCATCAAACTGATGTTCGGGATTTTTAAGACGAGGGAAATGAGGAGGATCGTCAATACCAATTTTGATGAATGCGTCCCATGCATTGATGACTTGCGACACTTTGAACCCCTTTGTTTTTGAGAAGAAGAACAAACAATAAATTGGTATTGATTTGCAAATATTATATGTAAAAGAAAGATTGAAATATATATCAACAAATTACGGCTTTTTTGAGCTGAGCCTCTTGGTCTTCCCGACTATGAGTTGATATGAGTGAAAGCAGAGGACATCCGTTTTTCAAAAAATGTGAAAGCATTATTTGACCGAATCCATCAAGTGCATTGCACTGTTCGTACGCTAACCAAATACTATTTGGCACGTTTGCTGTTATCCACTCCAAAATATTTGTGGTCCTAAATTAAATGCGTGAAGGAAAGATTTCTATATAGCATAGTTGGGCAGGCCACGTGGGCCGTGGCTACTGGCCCACTGGATACTCAAAATTATTGGCCCACTTGGCTACTGGCCCACTGGATACTCAAAGTCATTGGCCCACTTGGCTACTGGCCCACTGGATACTCAAAGTCATTGGCCCACTTGGCTACTGGCCCACTGGATACTCAAAGTCAATGGCCCACTTGGCTACTGGCCCACTGGCTACTGTGCCCAAGTGGGCCAGTGGGCCAGTACCCACTGTAATTGGCCCACTGGCCCACTGGGCACTGGATACTCAAAGTCATTGGCCCACTTGGCTACTGGCCCACTGGATACTCAAAGTCAATGGCCCACTTGGCTACTGGCCCACTGGATACTCAAAATCATTGGCCCACTTGGCTACTGGCCCACTGGCTACTGTGTCCAGTGGGCCAGTGGGCCAGTACCCACCGAAAAAGGCTACTGGCCCACTGTAGCCTGCCCAACTATGCTATATAGTTCTCAATAATGCACTTTTAAATGATTTGATAGCAAGTATCAACTACAGTGGTGTTTATACACAAAACTTACTCATTCGGCCCAAGATAGTTGACAACACATTCGGAATAAAATACTGTTGGCTTGTTAAACTCGAACCCATTGTTTTTCAATGTTTCATGAAGAGTAACAACAAATCTCAGGTCGCAAGCCAAAAGTTTCAGCCTTTCCTCAGCCATTACACGAAGTATCGGAGTATGAGCTATAACTGACTTTTTCGCCTTTATCACAGTTTTAAAATCCAACTCAAAAAATTTGGAGATCATGTTTTCTAACTCTGGTAAAATACGGAAGTAACAGGAATCCATCCCACAACCCAGTGACACCACCTGTTGAACATAAAACACTAATTACCAACTTGTACAAAATATTTTTTTAAAGAAAATTATAGGATATAATACAGTATCAAGTCTGGTTTACCTGAATAGGTTCACCAACATCCTTGATTAATCTCCTGAGGAAGAAATCACAAACTCGAAAGCGCACATAGTAGCCCCTACAGATTAGAGACGTTCTTCGAATCTTTGAAGGATCTGCGGGATTAAAGAAACGAAAAAATGGGTCTTCCCAATAACCATTATGAATTGCCGACAACTTCGAGTCCGAACTCCAATCTCCTGTTTCCCGAACTTGTTTCTAAATATATTTGAAAGATAACTTTTATTAATATTTATCACACTTTCATATTTTAAAATTATCAGGTTTAAGGATCTTTACAGCTTCAGGAATTCCTCCGACCATCCTAGAAGAGGAGCTTGTTGCCTTCCTCCCCATAGCTTCGCCTCCATGATTATGTCCAGAGGAAGTTGACGCAACTCTCCCCTTAGAAAACGACATTTTTCTTAGTCACACACGGTTTTGTACACACTCAAAAACCTCAACATTCAGAATTCAGATTCACAACTACTAAAAGTTGAAACAACGCGTTCAACTTGGTATAGTAGTCACCCTCCCCCCAACATATTCACCTCCCTTATTACACAATAATAAGGATAATTTCTCTTCCCAACCATTTCCAATGAAATGGATCAGAAGACTAGTTCAACTGGAGGAGGCAACACTTTGATTACGTCGCAAAGACGTACGAACTTTGGCTTGCTGACGTCTTTACATAAATTCATTTCTCCACAATATGCAAGTTCATAATATTATTCTTCTTATGAAAACACTATTCCCGTATTAGTGTCCTATATGAAACACACACAATGCAACATGTTCAACATTCAACATTGCAAACCGAACAAGAGAAAGTGTCTATCTGTGTATGTAATACGCTAAAGTTTTTTTTACTTTCTCCCTTTCTCGGAACACACACTACAACTTTCACTTTTTGTTATTTCATTCGGTCTGACTTTTTCCTCGTCCTCCGTCCTCTTCTCATCTCTACCAATATAATATTAGCGACATGCTTTCCTTGCTTTCTCTCTCAGTCTGTCACATCCAAAGAAGGTTGAGCTTACACTCTACAAAAGAGCAGCATCTACAGACCTCTATTATGCCATATATATGAAGCATCAACTTATCTTTGTGCATTGAACATTAGAAAATTGTTTTTTTTATCTTGAATTCATCCTTTTATCGATTATCGATCTGTTCTATCCAGTTCCAATTCTTGCAGGAAGTCATTAATAATGGAATAAAAATGATATTTTGTTATCATATCAAATCAACAGTAAGTTGGTTCTTGCAGCGTCGGGTTGGAGTTTAGTCACCACTTTCACGATAAACAAGTCAAAGTCAAAAGTTCGCATATGATACGGTAATCACGATAGGAGGACGAAGACACCAGCTAGTAGCTAATTGTTCAGACGAGATGTGTTCGTGTCATCATTGACATCACATCATCAGCATTTTAGCCATGTGCGTGATGAGCTTTGGCTTTGAACTTGTTTGTATTGATAAACCATGCTGTTTGAAGACACGAGTTTTTCTAAAAACGTGCTTCTGACTAAAGCAAAACACATTTACTTAAACAGCATGCATGCACGGAAAATGAACAATGCACAATGCAATATATACATACGTTGCTTCACTCCACTCCACTTACTTTATTCAAATCTGACGGTAGCAGCTGGCTGGTCTGTAATAAAGGGCCGGCTGACTTATGCATAAAAACGAAGCGTTCAAGTAAAAGTACCTTATATATCAGATCAGCCAAAAGGCACTGCTCTTCTGTATACATATCCAATAGTTCATTTCATCCCAAATGTACATGAAGAGACGCTTGCTTACAAACATGAAACATGCATATTTCAACAACCATCGGTATTATGAGATGAGATGCGATGCGATTCCCAGTCAGACCACATTAGAAGGACACGAAGGAACATCATCATCATTAGCAAACAATGTTGTTATGAATCCAACATTGATGAATATTATTTACACCTGCCCGATACCTGTCTATGTATCAAGAACTGTCTCAAAAGAGCTCTTAAATGAGCAACTGCAACAAGCCATCCACCCTCGCATACATTTTTAATACAAAGTTTCAGCTTATATTGCTAGCAAGCAAAACCACACAAGCTTTATTTCGTGGTTCGTAGAATCATTCACATATTATACTTATACAATACACATGCAGCAATCTACTATCGAGGTCCTCGTAATGCTATCCTTGATACAGTGTTAAGTTGTACAATAAGTTTATCAAAAAAGTGTTATTTACATCCATTCGCATCCCAACCAAATGTTTCTTTAACGCTGTGGTGGATGTAACTGACTGAAAAAGTGAATCTGAGCTGAGGATGAAAAGATACATTGAATACAGGCCTAATAGTCATAGTCTTGTTGATTGACTCAAAACATTCAACTTATTCATGCAGCGTTGTTGGAGCAAGCGTTGCTGAATGGGCAACGAAGAACAACGCAGAATATATGCATATCAACACCACATATATATAAATTTTTTTGCTTCATATCTTATACATTCAACATCACAACACAACATTCATAATGAGTTCTGAACAGCAACCACAGCAGCATCATCAGCAACCTGTGGGTCAGCAAATTATAGTGAGTCGAACAGCAGACGGAAAGTTTCTCATTGAGATGACACCACCTCCTGCTGGAGGTCCAGGAGTTGCACTTACAAGTTCGAATCTTAGTATTGGAGGCACGACCTCCGCCACTGTAATTCCTCCCCGTCAAGTTCAGTTCGTTCAGCAAGATTTTAACCAACAACAACAACACATTATTGCTACTACAGCTAATCAAATACAGACTATTGCGAGTATGCCAAGCAGCTCGGCGGTGACCGTTGTGGGAGCTGCTTTAGGTTCAGGTTCAGCGTCACTTTCTTCTGCAAGTGCTCCATCACCAGGAGGAGGAACAAACGGATTGAATAATAGTATGAATCAAATTAGTGCGAGTGCAGGGGGAGGTTTACAACTTCAGATTCCTCAACAACAGCAACAACAACAACAAAATGTACCCAGTGCTCAGGCTCTTCAGCTCCAAAGTAGGATATGGCATCCGGCAAGGATTGCGTCGAGAAAGGCTGCTTTTCGAGCGCTGGAAAGAAAAGATAAAATTTTGAGATTGGCCACACACGCAGCTTGTAAAGTAAGTTTGAGCTCTATACTTGCGGGATTTTTTGCATGGAAAACTTTATAATTCTTTTATGATTTTTGTAGATGGACGGTTGCACGTGTGCGGGATGGAAGAGCCTTACTGCTGGGCGTAATTTTTTATTTCCATCTAATAACAGTGGAGCTCCTCCAGAAAATCAATTGGAAAATCCCAATGAACCGTGTAGGAATTGTAATCATTCGCTTGGTAAATGAACATAATATTTTGTATATATTACATATTATGGAAACAAATTAAAATCCAAAATCAATATGAAAATCTATAGTCTCTAATGAGTATTATTTTATTTGTTTGTTTCTTTTTACAGAAAAACACATTTCAGATCTCGTCAAATTAACGGATATAGCAATAGACGAGTTGATTGGAACGATGGTAGATATTGAAACGATATTCTTGGTGCTTCAAAGGGATCCGTTGATGGATGATGCTGAAACAAAACAGATATTCCATTATTTATTTCGATTATTACGAAAAAGTGTCGCCACTTGTTGTTCTCCGCTCCCTGACTTTGCAACTTTGGGAAGACCACCGTATGAGGAACCTTCTATTAGCAGAGCGCTAATGGCATTAATTGCTTTTAAATACTGTCATGTTAATAGTTTTGAGTGGGTGGCTATTGTTGATCTGGGTAAAATATTGTTACACACTATTAACAACTGTAAAATGGATTCACCATCGGTAGCCGCTCTTCGTGTTGGATCCACTGGATATGATGTATATAAGCATATGTACACAAGGTAAAGCAAATGCCATTGTGTTTACCTATATTAATATTATTATTATTATTATTATTATTATTATTATTATTATTATTATTATAGACATATAGTAAATGTGATGTGTTATTCACACAAGAGAGATGCACCTGTCATTGATAATCCTACTGAATTGATCTTGTTGATTATGATTAGATGGTTAATCCTTTGCCAAGCACCAACCCTTTGTGATTCGCTTCCCAAATATGACGTAGCTACAATATTTGGAAGACAACTGATGAAAGAAATATTTCCAAATGTGAAAAAGCAAATATTGGAAAAATTTAGAATGGAACAGGAAAAAATTCAGCCAACAAAACGTGAGCTTTATGCAAGACTTCTTCCTGGGTACGTTTACGAATATTAATTTTACTTTACAAGTAGCTTTTGCAGTATGTTACAGTGATTCTCATATATATGTTTATTCTGGAAATAGTTTTCTGGAAGCTGTTCAGGATGCCATTCACACACCAAATTGTCCAGTTTGGGATGTAAATTTTCGACCTCTGTTACCTCCTCATGCTCAACCCCGAGCTCAGCAACAACTACTAGCTAACCAGTCAGTTGCACAACAAGCACCAAACTTAGCAGCAGTTGTTGCTTCTACAGTTGCAGGTAAAGCTGCAACTCCAGCATCTACCATAACTGTATTTAAAAAAGATCCCGGTGAGTCGGCAGAAGCAGAAGGAATGGAGGTTGATCAGCCACAAGATCACCCAACCGCAGCTTCCATGCCCGTTGCCTCTAGGACAATAAAGGAGGAACATATTTTAAAAGTAGAGTCCCTTCTTGCAACAACTTATGCAGCAGAGCCACCCATCCGAGCCACTACCGTAGAAGCAAAGAACGTTACAAAAGATCTCATTTTGGAAATTTGTCGCGATCTAGATGATTCTCAGGTTGGAGGGGGGAAGGACGTAAGCTTATGAAATGCATGACTTTCAAATAGTCATGCTAATTTTCTGAACTCATTGGCTAATAAGCTTACATTTCTATTTGTTACAGTCTCTGTTTGATGACTCTGCGGCAAGGGATGAAGCCGCGAGGAAAGAGGAATCCAAAAGAATCATATCTTGTCATGTAATTGCCAATGCAGTGTCTGGTGGTGTAAGAAAAGAAACTATGATGTGGCTTATTGGATTACAAAATGTATTTTCTCATCAGTTACCCCGAATGCCAAAGGAGTATATCACCCGTTTGGTGTTTGATACGTACGTTCAACGTAGCAAAATATTAATTATTATTATCAGAAAATGATCAGCTAATTTTTTCCAGATATATATGCTAATGTATTTTTATATTTGTGAATTTACAGTAAACATAAAAATTTAGCTTTAATCAAAGACGGTCATCCCATTGGTGGTATATGCTTTCGTATGTTCCCAATTCAAGGGTTTGCTGAAATTGTATTCTGTGCTGTAACATCTAATGAGCAAGTTAAGGGTTATGGTACGCATCTCATGAATCAACTGAAAGATTATCACATCAAGCATGGAGTATTACATTTTTTAACGTATGCTGATGAATTTGCAATCGGTAAGCGTTTAAAAGCCATTTTCTTTAGCTTTCACCACCACCAATGAGTTTTTAGCCCAACCAACATTCCAATGCATGCATGTTAAATGTTTTACAGGATATTTTAAGAAACAAGGATTTAGCATGGATATCACTGTCTCAAGAACAATGTATAGTGGTTATATAAAGGAGTACGAAGGAGCTACTCTCATGCATTGCGAATTGAATCCTTTAATCACGTACACTGAATTTACAACAGTGGTTCGTAGGCAGAAACAAATTGTGATGAAGATTGTTAAAAGAAAATATGAAGATTTACATGTAAAAATATTTATGTTTTAATTTCAATTCAGCTAATCGATCTATAAAAATATTGACTCATGAAGTGTTTCCTTTAAATGTTCATTTGTAGTGTTTGATCATGCCGGGAATCATAAAAAAAGATGGACAACGGCTTAAGGAAATTCCAGGTCTGGATAAGGCTTCAGCCATTTGTGGAGTGGATATGCCACTTATCAACAAAGAAGATGAACCAAATATCACTACAGTATTCAAGTCAATATTGAATCAGGTTAAAAATCATCATGCCTCGTGGCCGTTTTTAAAGCCTGTTGATAAGAATGAAGTGCCTGATTATTATGAATATATCCAGTATCCAATGGGTATGTGACAAATTTCGAGCTTTTAGAAATTGATGACTAACAGTTTTACTTTATATATTGAGTATAATGCAAATTTGGTGTTACAAATTGTCTTTTTTAGATCTCAAAACAATGGCAGACCGTCTGAAGAAGGGGTACTACATCCACAAAAAGTTGTTTATATCGGATATGACGAGAATCTTTACAAACTGCCGCACCTACAATAGTCTAGAGACAGAGTATTATAGATGCGCGAATTTATTGGAGAAATTCTTCACTAACAAATTGAGAGAATCCGGATTGTCAGATAAATAAGATGTGATTGTGATTTCTTGTATATTGTGTAGTTTTGTATGATTTTTTTCCTGTGTTTCTTAAAAGTTTTTGATCTTTATTGTTATCATATAACTTTATATAACATATATATTAATAATTATACTTTTTTTCTTAATATTATTCTCATTTGATGATGCTCTATAAAACATTAAACTTCCGAATAGCTGTATAATGCAAGCTTTTTGGAAGGTTACTTTCCAATCTTACCCCTCCCTGGAAATTACTACAAATTTCTAATGCATGTAAAATAGACCTTGGGTACAGTTAAATACAGTTCCTTAAAACATTACAATAAAGATTCAGGAAGTTAGGATGACTTGATAGATAGAACGTGAGCGTAAGATAATTTTATGTGAACGGATAGATAAAAATAACAGTTGGGTTGTTGGTAATGTATGTATTTGTTGATATGATGTATGCATTAAGGAATTACAAAGTGCCTAATATGAAATGTGACGCTAAACAGAATTTGATTATATTTATAGTAAGCATAATCTTTTCCTAAAAGAAGACAAGGCAGGAACTTTTTTATTATTTTGTACGAAAACCACTACTTTCTGTCGTATCAGAAATCTCTGTACTTTATCTCGTGAATACCAGAAAATAAAAGCATTTATTGGTTGCTTTTAGAACAATTATGATGAAAGCATTAATGCTGAGTTCTGGATTATTGTGCATGCAAGCAACGATAAAACGATGTCTCTTAAAATAATCAAACACAATGCGCATCCTTTTTGTAAGTTTTTTATAGTAGCATTATTTGTTATGACTGTTTTGACAAGGGACTAATATTTCCCGATGGATAGCGAGAAATAAAAGAAATTATCATGCATTTTAATTCCTTGTTGTTACTCATTCCAATATCATAATATCTTTCTTTGTGCATGATACTATAGTTTTGGAACCCAAGCCAGCTATGTTTGCTGATGACGTTTTCGGAAAACCAAAAGAGGAGAAATGGACTTGGAACAGAGAAATATACATATATATATATTCTTTCCCGATTCCACTCATTATATGCCATTCAAGTTATACAACCCTTCAATCGACCACATAATTAGTTTGCGATATGCATCTTCACAAACAATGTATTTTTCGACATAATAAATACATATGCCGCATGGATACAGTGTTTTGTTTAGGAACAAAATCTTACACCCCAAAACTGGGAAGCTTGTAAAGTATAGTCGGAATGGCCGTAGACTGTCCGATAAATGGTAGTTTCCACACATTATTATTATCCCCAGAGTTGAGATAAGTGTGCTAGAAGCCGTGTGTGTGTGTGAATGACAACATTCTACTAAACCAAAAGCGAACATCTTTATATACAAGAAACCCACTACTAGAAAGAAGGGTTTACCAAAGCTCGCCTCTGAAGCTCACTCTTACTTAACTATGCTCTTTTACCATACGCATTATATGGTCGTGAGTTGTGATGATGTGATGCAGTAAAGTTCTGCATAAGCCGGATAGTATGCATGCACACACCAGAGAACACACCCAGGCACGGAGCATTTGATAAATTTTCAAAGGAGATTTTTACCATGTATCATGGTAAAACCCCAAAAGAATCCCATGATACAATGCATTTCGGCCAAGCAAAGAAAGAAATATACAGAAGGAAGCACGAACAGGATTTTTGCTTTAAGCCAGGACAGCAGACAAGAGCAAACTGAAGCTTAGAAGATTTTTTTTTTGTACATTTATGTCAAGCCTTCAGCAGACACAGAGCTGAATCTGTATGTATTCCCATGTCTAGTTTACTCAACTCAACAACCCAATACATATAAATAACCCATTCACCATTCATTCTCCTCGAAACTGTTATGCTATTACTAAGTCCACATAAAAATTCCTTCAGTATTTAGCAAGCTGCAAGAGCTTCTAGAGCACAAAGATAAGCCATTAGAATAGAGATTTTCATAAATTGTGAAACATGGACAGAAAAGGGAAAAAATAATGCACTACAATATTTTAAATAGGAGGTGAGTGAGTGAGGTCGCTGTTGATAACATAACGTGAGGGACTCCTCTCTTGTTCTGTACACACCTTCGTTTCGTACCCTTTTTTGACATGTGTGAATCAAAATAGTGAAGTGTTGTTTTGCAAACAACGAAGAGGTAAGTATAGAAGCGTACAGAAAGACTTGAAGATTATTTTATACATAAAAGTATTCTTAAGATTTAAACTGGGCATCTCCTCACATGGTATTATTATTAAGGCAAAATAAAATACAAATAGCACAACATCCCATAAAATATCTTTGAAAAGGTGTACAGTTCCCTAATGCATATGCAGGTATTTTGAATGATTTAAACACAAAAGGATTGTTGCTGTTATATGTTAATATATAAGCAAGCATGATGAGAAGCTCTCTGTGTGTCTTCAGAGATTTGCTTAACAGGAAACAAAAACTCGTGCATATTGAAGATTGTGAAGGAGAGTTGATCCGGTTTGATTATTGTGATGGGATGCAGACGCTACAGTAGTACATATACATAGGTATATATTACCAACATCACCACAATATACAAATGTGTTGTGTGTGGAATGTGTACTTATAGTAAGTGTATGGATTGTAAATTCTTTTTCATCTCAAATCAGTCAGTCAGTGCGAGTTCTTTGGTTATAATTCCGCATACACATTCATCATGAATGAGTATACAAGGGTTTTCTCAAGAGGATAAAATGTTTTTGATTCCGATTTACTTACTTACCACACATTTGAGAGCTTCATGTAAGTAAGTTGCGTTGCATAATGTTAGTGTAGAGATAGAAGGATATGAGGATGTACAAGAGTGAATCTCTCTCTCTTGATAAATTTTAAAATTTGTGTGTTGTCTTGTGCATTGCATATAGTGTTATACCTTTTAATAATCACGTTGTTGTGAACATACTTCAATGTTCTCATCATATCAATGATAATATATATGATGGTAGTGACTGACTGTAGAGGTATTACTATTTTTCACTTTTAACATATTGAACTACATATTACTCTTTACGTGGATATATTTTCTTCTCATTCTCATCGTAATACTGAACACATTATCTTAGCAGGTAGTAGTGATGTATAATACTTTTAACATGTAATTTACAGTAAAATCATTGGTATAAAGCAAAAGTAAGAAAAGGGAGATTTTGATGGAATATGTGCAGTAAATTAGGTGAGTGAGGAAAAGGAACTAAAATCGAGTTTTTCTTGTCATTATTTGCAACAAAATTAATAGCAAGGAAAAAATGTTGTTGAGTAAGCATTCTGAAGACATGACACATTGTAAAGTAAGACACCTATCATAATGACAATTATGTGCTTGGTAGGTATTCTTGTAGGAAATTGAGTCATTTTTTTGTTAAAAAAAGTTTAATAATTGACATGCATCAGGATGCGGATACGCGCAAGCCCACTGACAGAGAGTGAGTGTACGCATGTGTGTTCATCTTTATCCCAAAATTAAGGTGTCACTTTTTTTAGTCGGATTCAGATTTTTATTAGTTAAACCTAATTCAATTTACTCTCGTATTATTGATGTAGGTAGATGACACGAAACTCTTATATGTTTCAGTAAGCCTACTAAATTCGTTAGCGGAAGCCAACTGAAATTCAATTAGTAGTTAAAGTTTTATTACCATTTTAGCCTGAATAATAATAGTTAAATTTGTGTTTATATCTATTCATATAAAGTCTGAGCACGAAATGTGCACAATCAGGACAGGAAATCTCATCTAGGTTATACCGGCTTCCTATAACCTTTTTAAGTTTGGCACATCCAATAATCATATTTCCGTTCCAAGAAAACAAGGAGATTATTTGGTGTGATTGAGTTTTATAAAATCCAAATGAACTAAAATGCTTTGTTTCTTTTAGAAAACCAACAGCTGAAAAAGCGGACCAAGAAGGATATTCTTAAAAGTGGTTGAAACAAACACGCCTCTGAATCTAGTAGAGATTATTGATAAAGAAATATTTTTAATCAGCCCAACTTTATGCCATAAAACTTTCAATAGCACACCACCACCAAATATAGTGACTCATCAGAGAGGAAGCTGTATTTAATTGAAATGTTTTGTGTTCATGAAAATTAAAATCTTCATTGTAAAACTATTTTTCAAGACACAGCCCTGGAAATAAATTAAAGCATCCGGTTCCAATTGTGTATAGTGCACCCAGTGTTTACGTACCAATTACAACAAGTGGTGATCTATGACTAAAATCTCATCCGGAAATCCTCATCAACTGTTTCTATTAATCAAACTAAGGAACCACAGATAATCTTCAAGATAATAATAACTCACCTCCTCTGACGATGACTCAGCCACCAACAATGTATTCAAGCCTGAAGTAAACAGAAATCCTAATTTCCCTAAAGGTTGTTACAGGCCATTATTCTATTGGACTTTAGTGAGTTATCAGTTATCATATATACTGTTGGTTCATGCGTCAAAAAACAGTAATACTCACACAAGCTTGAAGTGAATATTGATTGATAGTTGTCGATAACGCATTCCTCTCCACCCACAAAACTTCAACCCTTCATCAGATGTTAATGACACGTTAAAGTTAGCAAAGCTAAATCTCACAACTCCCTTATAACCAGAAGGATATTCCACATAAAGGAGAATATTATTGACCTCTCTCAAGAATTCTTACTCATACATCTCTGTTCTTGTGGTTATCCATTCGGAAACCAAAAACGTCACAAAAAGTTAAAAAGTTGATTTATGTGTTTGTTCAAGCGCTACAAACATACACGTAAGGTTTGGAGTTGTTCCATTAAGACGCTGTGCCTCTCCTACTAGTAGTTCTTCACGACGCCTATATGCCATCGGCTTGCTAAAAACGTAGTTGAGGTGAGTGCGAATAATAATAATCTTGATATTAATTATGATAATGATCCAGTGTGCTTTTGCTATTCATATGTATATTTAGGTAGGAGTAAGATTATGAATGTAGTTCATTTCATGAATCATAATGTATGTTCATGTTCATGTTCATCCAAACCTAAGCACCATAATAATATCATTTAAGAGTTAGTCAGTAGTTTTTAATGCCTAAAAATAACGCAAAGACAAGCAAGCCCCAACCTATAACTTTTAACATTTGCGATCTCTCTCTATCCACAAAGGACACATTATTAAGGAAATCATTTTGACTTGAGTTGCAATTTTTTGGGCGTTCACTGCACTCACAGGTACTCTCTTGTCCTGTCTTGCTCTGTGCTAACAACAATCAACACATTAACAATGATAGGGAGTGAGAGATGAAGTAAAGTAGTAGCCTCCTTGGTGAACGAAAATTACTCTTCATAAACAAGTGAATGTATATAAGTTGGTTGGCAGTTACTTAAGTACAAAAAAAAATTGCGTATCATTTCAACTTTGTTATCAGCCCTATCACATTTATATATATATACTTATTACAAACTTTTTGACTTTTTGGCGAGCCCTTAAGGGGAACCCTTCACAAAAATATAATCTTCTTGTGTGAGAGTGCAACTCTGTGCTTTTGTATTGTATTTGTAACCAAACAATGCCAAAAAACCTTAGAGCAACATTACAATGCAAAAACGGAGCTTGTTACCTGTTGCAATATTATTGTGTATAATGCAAAAATAGGGATTATAAATTAGTATTGTTATTTACATTTACTTTTCTTGTGGTGGTGGTGTGAGTATAATGATGATGATGGAGTGGAGATCATTATCAAAACTCAGACAACTTTATTTGGTCATCACTTTTTAGTAATCGTGATCACTTACTAGAAAAGAAAATGATATCGTAATATGGTGGCATAAGGTTCACCAATGAATCACTTTTTATTTTAAGCATTATACACCTTATAACCCCCTTCACATATATTGTTGAGTTCATGTAAAAGATGGTAAAAATAAGATAATCCTATTTATAACAACAACAAGGGAGATTGCAACAAGTAAGCAAAGATAAAGCCAAGCAAGGACGGATGTTTTACAGAGAGGTAATCACCAAATTAAGCAGAGTCCGTAATAATAATTAGTAATTTATTGTGGTTTTGTTATTTGCCAAAAAAATTAACTTCATTCTGTAAAGAGACTTGATCTCCTGATCAGGATTCTCATTTGGAGTTGTGTGGGGCTGACCAAAAACAAAAAGTTTGTTTCTTATTTTTTTTGTTTCAAACTTATTTAACAAAAAGAAGTCTTACAATTTAGGTTATTTAGTCTATAAGCAATTTAGTGCAGTGTGCATAGTGCTAACTGTGCAAAAGATGACTATTTTAGATAAGTACAGAAATTAAAAAGGTAAAAATTACCATAATTAGCTTACTTGTCACGTACATTAATTTGGAAAGGCTATATATTTCTTTTCATGAGCGCGTCTGGTCTCGCAGCCTCATTTCATGTCAAAAATTGCTGTCATTGAAAGGTGCATAGCACTATAATAATAAAGACGGTACAGTAGTCACATTAAAATTAAGGTGTGTTCAGTTCACAAACTTCTTTCATCTTTTGAAGGAGCCAGTTTTTTTCTCCTGCAGTGCAACGAACGATTTAATAGGAAGACAAAAACATTATTGTCAATTGTCAGCAGGGCAAAAACCAAACTGCACTTTTTGACCACGCTCACTTCCATTAGGATTTGCTACCCCCATCATCACATTATACTTTATACCATCCAGTTTACACGCACAAAGAGCATATGCATTTATGTACCTGTTCAAGTGTACATTTAATTAAAGAACATAATATGACATATGAAGAGAATGAAATCAGTGCAATGCATTAAATATGTGTGTGCACCTAAAAAGGTATTATTATTGCACAGCACAATAATTTCCATTCTTATCCGTATTACCTTCTTTAATTGTGTTTTGTGGCATGTCATGGCATAAGGTTGGAGTTGGCAATTTAGTGTAGGGAGAAAAAAATGCTGCATTGACTGATGCAAACTCCTCCTTCATAATTTGCGGATATGAAAGATAGGGATTTAATGGGGAATAATAATAATGCGCATTTATAGGTGAATAATAGGATAATATATGAGTTTATGGTGGTGTGTCAGTGTTGTGCTATGCATGCAACAATAAATTCAGGGAAATAAAAGTGTCGAAGGGTGTGCGTACTTCCACTACTTCTTATTCTTTTCTTTGGATCTAAATTGAAATCCTTGACTTATTGGCTTGCTATACGTGGCATGGCTATATACAGTTTTTTTTATTATAATGGACGAAAGTCAACACCAATAATACACCTGTCATGACAGTCAAGTCATGCCAGGAGCAAAAAAACAAGATTGCATGCTAATAAAATTATCATCTTAGAACCAGAAGTATGACTTTTCCTTGATGGAAGATGGGGTATGAAATGAAATATGTGGGAAACAAATTAATATTTTACAAACAAAGTAAACTTTTCGTCATAAAATAGACAGGCAAATCCAGATTACTGATTTTTTCTATCACAATATTGATCATCGCCAAGTAATATCTGATTGGTATTTATATTTTATAAAATGAGCGCATTTCTATTTTCAACGTTCTACATGGTTCTAAACATTTACTTCTACGAATGAATATTTTTCTCAAATTATTAGTGACAAATTGGAACACGATGCTGATTTATATTCATGAAATTTTCATAAACACAAATAATTCTTACGAAACCTGATTGATGCGCATTTTCAACTTTTCTCCTAATTATTATTCTTTACAAAAAAAATGTGGAAAAAGTCACCAAAAACTATTACAAAAAAAAATTATTTTGCACCTGTCAAAGGCTCTTTCTGCCAATAATGCAGAACACCATTTCGTCTACCACCTAATCATTCACACAAATTGTGATTTCTCACCATTCAAACTTCTAGGTGATTGAAAGTCATGAACTTTTTGTAAAAGTTGTAGTTGATGTTGTTAATTCATTTTGTAGCAACATCAACTTTTTTTTATTCTGTACCAACTTTTTCTTCACTCAAACAACTGTTCATCCATTGTTACGTGGCTCTCAATTAGTTGTAAAAAGTGCATTTTATTAATACAGCCGTCATTTATTTTATTCATCTTTTACCATTAAGCTCAAATATATGTATGTGTGTGTAGTTATTGTTATGTATTCGTGCATTTGCATGCACTTTTGCACTTCACACGTTTTCTTAGCTAAATTATATCAATCCATATAAAATCTCATACAGAAAAGTGGATATGAATCTTATAATATCTACCTACGTGATCCTTTCAAAAAACTGGACTTGCTACTACTACTACTGCAACCTGATAAATATGATGATGATCATGATAATGCATATATACTTATAATATGTACGTTTGCTAAATGAATGTTAACTAACTTTACAACTCTTTTTTTTCTCTCTCTATTTGAACAGATACAGTTAGTCAAGTTAGTGCATTAGCATTGGACTTGGAGGAATAGCAGCACTTACACTGCATGTGCATAAAATATCATCCATCTGAAGAACGACTTGATCAAGAGAAAGATACATACAGTATTTCAAGAACTCCGTATAGAACGTGAATGATTCGAATGATATCATTACACTTGCTGCTACCACTTCACTGTTGTTGTTGATAATCTTCGCTGAAGTTGAACCATCATTCATTTATTGCCCATTGCATTTCTTTATATATATACACACATATGTGATAAAGTTACTGACTAACATCAGCATCAGCCAGCGCGACCATAGTAGTAGTACGCATTATTGCAGTTATTTGCAGTGAGTCCAACAGCAGCAATTGAAATCAACATTTATTATTGCGATTATTCATTTTTGGTTTTCTGCCCCTTCGTGATGTGATGATAAACTACTAAAATATACTTATAATATGAATATGATGATGCATATGTAGTAGAACCTACTGTTGCATGACGGACATTGCCAATTCTTTCACTTACTCACGACGAGAAAAACCCATAAGTATTAGCAACAAGAATCAACATCAACAGCAACACTATCAAAAACCTCAACTAGTTAAGCCACAGCAACTGCTGCTTCAATCCAACATTCAACTACACCTCATACAAACTTACTTACTCACACATACGCTTTTGATAGTATGTAGGATATAGTGGTCTGGTGTGGCGATGATGCTATGTTGTTGATCTGATCTGAACTGAACAAGAGCTTGCTCCTTCTTCGCTGAAACAAACCGTGATCTTGCAAGTGCAATTTAGTCTAGCTGAGGATTTGGGAACGGAGAGATCGCCAGCTCTTCCACTTAAAAGAGCTTCTCGACAAGACAAACTGGATTTTTGTTTTTCAAATGAAAATTACTGATAACGTGCAAGATCAAGAGCAAAGAACTACTCGCAGTGTGTGTGGGTCAAACTAATCAAAAAAAGGAGAAGGCCCTTCTTAATAAAAAAAAATCAGTTTTCATAAGAACTATCCTACTTACTCCTACAAGTGTATTATGCAAAATAAGTAAAGTGGTCAGTCTGAGAAATTAGAATTGACTCGTTGATGAAGTGGAAATCAATATATATATATATTGATTTGATGATACTATCACATTACATTATTACACGTCGCTGACAGTATCACTACAATAGCCCTTAATCGTCGTCATTCATCATTGCCAATTTCAGCAGTTTGTGTTGATTAGTTTGCAGTGGTGGTAATACAAATACACACATCACGGAGCTGCCATATTATTATCGTCCATCCTGCAAATTCCAAAGTGAAGCCAAACCAGGTGTACACTACTGTGGAAGACTTTGTAATAATTTTTTTTGGTGATTTGATTACAATCATCTATCAATCACTGCACACTACTACTACCACCATACCACTCCAAACCAAGTGCAGCGTCATTAACATCAAGCTCCATTACAGCATATCGTGAATCTTCAATTAGTAATAATAACACAAAAGAGAGAGAGAGAATATCGTAGATAATTACAATTTACAACATTTACATGTGTGCATACATGACAAGACATGACAATTGATATTGACGGCAACTAAACTGAGAGAGCTGAGAAAAGAGGAGAGAGAGATTGTTTTTGCATCGGTTTTCGTTTGTGCATAATAAGTGAGATACCAACCACCACCTCAACCTCAACCAACCACACTATGCACATGTGACGAGCTTATCTAAGAATATCAAAAGCCAAATAAAAACGAAGGTGTAGCATTGATCGAGGTTGGTGTTTGTTGATGCGGGCCGAAAATTAAAAAGTTTCATTTCAGGGTCACTTATAATTGCACAGGTCGTTGTCTGAAACCAAAATCCTTTACTATACGTTGCAAAATAAAAATTATTCATTATATGCCATTGAGACCAAATTGGGAATGTTTTAAATTGTGTTCTCTACTCTGAGTTTACATACATACACTCAAGTACACACAAAAGGAGTAGATGCTCACAGAATTTTGTTTTTAAAGTGAAGGAGAGACTATATCTGGCTTATATCTAAAAAAATAATGTGTCGGTGTTTTCTTCATTATATCTAAATTGGGATCGTGATAGATATATAATATTTTTGCATGCTGGTTGTTGTTTGTTCCTCTTCCTATTTGAACTTGGTCACGACGTTGCCATACATTATATAGGATGATGGTGATCACATCACATCAATGAACCTTTTGATTTTGATATGTTACTTCACCTGCCAAATGAGTGAAAACAAAGGGGCTTAATTGCTATAACCTGACCTAGAAAATTATTGTGATGCTGTTTTTTTCATAAGTTGAATGAAAAGTTGCGTGAGTATGTAATTCAGTGTAACAGGTTTTTATATCACAAAAGTTGACTCTGATTCGTTACAAAACTATTGTACTGGTTATTGATTTAATACTACTATACTGATAGTGCAGTGAAATAGATAAAACGGACTTGAATACTGTGCGTACTTCAACCCATCAATATCATAAAGACTTTGAATTGGGGAGTGCTATAAAAGATATGAAAAATGGGGAATTGTCTCAGCGGCAATCCCGGTCGACCTTCAGGGGACTCTGGAGGACGTGTTAATGGACAGTTGGAATCTTCAGTGAATGTGGTTGGTGTCTCAAATGCTGTAGGGATTCACGGTGGACTGAGTGAAACAACAGTTGGTGGAGACCAATTAAGTCATCCTGGAAATCCTCATCATTTGAATGTTCATCACAGGACTGCAAATGCCTTACCACCTCCACCAGATACAGATAATAATTCTCAAGTAAGTGTTATAAAAAACTTTAATGTTTTTTACATTTTTTTATATATACATTCGTTTTTTAAGCCTACGTATTTATTGTAATTTAGGTATAAAGGTATGTACTCGTTCAACCCATTACTATTACGTGTAACGAGAATTTTAATTAGATGAGAAAGGGGAAGGAAAAAAATCTAATGGGCAATAATTTTAATTCATGGGGAAAGTTTTTGTTTTCGTGTGTGTATTGTAATATGGGGTTGCTTCGCTCGCTGAAAAGTTATCTAATCTTTCTTCATAATCTTATGGCAAACTGTTCACTCACGAGGTGGATTCCTTCGTTTCATGAAAAAAAATATGGGTATAAATTTAATGAAATTAAAGGGAAGAGTAGCATGATGATGAGCAGGCAATATTTTTCACATATTGTGATAAAGTTGAACACTTGACTTGAGCATTTGCTCACCGAGAAGCAGACGTTTCTCATCAATCAGGATCTACGAAAGAACGGAATGAGGAAAGCTGCTGCTGACGGTTTTTTAGGTTCGTTGTTCGTTGCCGGCTTTCGTGACGTTTTGAGTGTGTATAGTATTTGCTATGAATTACAACAACTGGCTTTTTTCATGTTTCTCGTTCGTTGGATCAAACATCTTATTTGCAAAGCTTGTACTATGCATCAGACATCAGGCACGCAGAGAAAGAGCGTTTTGTTACTTTGCAGACATTAAATGGTGAGTGAGGTTCCTACATAACAAATTCGGGAAGTGGGTATAATAGATAGGTTGGAATGTATCCAAAATTACGAAAGAGAATAAAAGAAATTGGATAAAAGAATTTTTACGAGGATGTACTGAGTGCATGAGCGTGTACTCAAATGCGCGTAAGTTTGTGTACTCAAATGTCAACTACCCTAGTTTCTGGAGATGAGGGGAAAAAATATAAGAAATCCTGCATTTTTTAAACTTTTTTGTACATTTATAATGCAAAACCTACCAATATTTTATGCTGTTATTAATGGTATCATTTATCATTTAGATATTATATAAAAAGGGCAGGGTATTAAGTGAATGAGGTTAGGGTTCACAAAAGCCAAAATGTAATTTCATTAAAATACCTAATAGCTAAAAGTAAGACAGAAATGAACATAATATTGAGTACTTCTTATAAATCCCCACAAGAACCATCATCATCATTATTCTGCCTTGTTATTTTTTGTTGGTATAGGTTTTCCTAGTAGGGTTTAAAAACGATGTACGTAATACAGTTTGCAGCTAATCGTCAGTAACTATAATTTGGTTAGTTTTTACTTTAAACGGAATGTGTCTGGGTTGTGATTCAAATCAATTTCAACGATTATGCGATTACTAAGCACTATTTCCATCCTTTATCAGCTTAAGCTCATTCATTATTATTAATAGACTCTCAAATTTAATATGGAATGATAAAGGGATCGATTTAGAATGATATCTTGATATGAAATGTGAATAATAATCCCTCTTACGTAATTGCAATTCGCTTGAACTGCTAACCCACCCATATAAGTAACTGTTTCAATGGGCCATGTAATAGAGAATGCTATTTAAAAAGAAAAAGGGAAAACTTTGAATGCTCTACAAAGTTTCATTGATCTATATATATGCTGTTTCTCCAGACAAAGTTCGTAGAAAGGATTAGGTTCTCTACGTCTGGAAACAGAGCGAAAAGAGTTATTACTTTATTACCAAGCATAAAGATACTTTTCTTTAATAAAAACGTGTCTGCAGCTCTCTTTTCATCATCCCACACAGTCTACGCAAATTTGTGTGAGGTTGAACCGTTACTGTACATTATATGTCCTTCCACATTCCTCCTGAGAACTACGTACTTTAGTACTTTCTCAACTCATTGAATTTCGCAATTGTGTCACGTCGAGAACACGGCAAAGGCGAATACTTAGGACATGATAATCTACCTTTCTTGAACGAATTGTACTCATAAAAAATACATTCTTTATAATCTTTACATTGTGTGATATTGCTTTGGAATGCGTATCTATTTATCTTACTCATTGTATATTTTCTTCCAGGTGCCAAATAATGCCACAGCCGCGGCAGCAAATGCAAGAGTTTTCGTCGCCCTTTATGACTATGATGCAAGAACAGATGAAGATTTGAGCTTCCGTAAAGGGGAGCATTTGGAGATATTAAATGATACTCAAGGGGACTGGTGGTTTGCTCGATCCAAGAGTACCAGAAAAGAAGGGTACATTCCATCCAACTACGTTGCCAAACTCAAGTCGATCGAAGCAGAGCCGTAAGTTGAAAAAACTCATGTATTCTCTCATTCTCCCTATTTGTACTTTATACATAGTATTACATGTTTTATGTCTTAATGCTATTCATTTCCCAGTGGACTAAACGAACTGGAAATCTCTCATGTAACTGTGTGCTATCAGTAGTAGTAGTATAGAAAAGTAGTGTGTTGGAAGCTTGAGGAATATTATATAGTTCAATGCATTTTTCCCTAGTTCACTGCTTTGTATTCATGCCTTCTTCCGTACCGTCCGATAAATGCGTTATGCATATCCAATAGAGAAATTCCTTTAGCATATCGTTTTGGATTACTACAACTACATCGCTCGGCGCTCGCACCTTCTCCTACAACAGCCAACTAACATAGCTATGAGCACGTTTACTACTCAATCTCATTTTGTATTCTGGACTTGCCAACGCGGTATAAGGTTCCTCTCTTCTTGGCTCCAAAGAACATGGATATTTATTCAATTCAAACGTTTTTATGTACAAGCTCAAGCTGAACCCAGTTGAAACCCCTTTTCTTGCTTGAATTCATGCGTTAACAAGATACAAATAGTTTTCCTTACAAATATCTTTCTCGGCTCAAAAGTATTGTGCTTCTTACTAATATGAAAGGCAACCCTTTTTTTCTATCAATACACGTCCTTCACCCATCCATCCGTCTTTCTTTGAAATGCCCATTTTCATGGTAAATCTTCCTCCTGACATTAAATGTGTTGGTGCTGGCAGCTTCGTAATAATGTACTCCATATACTAAATACTTCTTAGCTTCCACTTATTTCAGTCCAGCTGAGCTTTACGAGGGTGTACGAAGAATAGAGCCATTAAGCTATTGAAATCCCAAAAATTCTAAGTGCATTCTTCAAGTATAAAGAAGAAGATTACTGCTTTACATCCATGACTGACGTGCTTCACGGGAATCTTAACATTTCATGCCATACTGTTCCCAAGTTTTTACAGCAAAGCTTCTCGTAAATGCTAATAAGCATAGCAAGCACAATTTTCCATTTTCTTTTAGCATGCAATGAAAATAGTTTGGCTCATGGACACCGAAAATACATTTCGGAAATGAATTTTAATTAGCAAGATAATCGCATTATGCACCAAGCACTCGACCTTGACTCGCAGTTCAAGGAAAAAATGTGAAGGCAGAGGATGAAGAGATGATGATAATGATGAGATACTGACGATAGAACTAGCATATAATAACGTTCATGAATATGGAACAAAAATCCAAGCAGTGATTTGCAGTTTTTTCTTGTTACAATTACTTACAATGTAAAAACGTCGGCGCATTTGACAGATTAAATCCATTTGCATTTCACTCATGGCAATATTATTCTTAGTAAGAATACATAAATTCTTCTTTCAGCAAAGCTCTGTGGTCAAAGTCCATTCATCTCCCATATCTTGGAAAAAATACTCCAATTAATTTTGTCCCAAGTCGCTTGAAAGAGCACTCTGTCGCCACCAAAGATGGAATCAGCAACATTCAATACAATAATCCATTGGGAATTATATGTAGGAAGTCGTCATCAGTTTCACACTTCTAAAAGCAAGTAGAAATGGTAATAAAACAACTGATGACGCTATAGAAAACTGAATTCTCTTCAAATTGAAATGTTTACATGCGAATCAACTCTTCTTTCAGTACGCCTCCTATATAATATAATACACTGCCTTTTTAATCTTTTCAGTTAGAGCTATAAAAACGAGATTAGATGAGCTGTCAAAATGGAATATGAATGCATGTGCTGAAATGGCTAAAAACATTTTTTATCATCATTCAGTGAAATTCTTATTGCAAAAACAAGGGTGCTAAAACTAAAAGTAAGGAATGTTAATGTTGTGTTACCCTAAATGTTCATATCAGAAAGAGAAAAGAAAAACAATCTTGGTTGAATTGAAGACACAAACTATTGAGCTTGTCATGTCATGTGCTTAAGAAGTCAATAAGTAAAATGGCACATACAACACAGCACATACCTGCACAGAACACTATACTCTTTAATTTGAAAATACAAAATTTAGTCCTTCTTCCTCACAATATACTTGAAAGTGGAGTGCACAGTTAACATCCAAAAACGTCATACGTCATGTCATCATACATCCTATACTATCAACTATAAGCTTATTCTCACTCACACACATATATATTTTGACTTTTATTTTTAAAACTGTATTGTCATTGTAATGTTGTAGTGCTATGGAATGATGTGTTTGCTTCTCATCTTATTTGTAATGGATGCAAACAAAACATTCATAAGAGTGATTGTGGATTGTGCAGACAAACCAAATAAAATGCCTTTGCAGATGTTGATGATGCGACGAGAACTTATGGTTGTCTCCTTTTTCAAAGGAAATGATAAAATGCACTTTGGATTTTGGATGCTGTTCGAACATTGCATTTCATTGCGTTTATGTATAATGGCATAAACCAAACCACAAAATGCTGTTAAGTTTAGGCTTTTTGAGTTTTGAGTAGGCCCCAAATGATTGTCAAAAAAATGATGTATGGTCGACATTATAATAAACAAGTAATACAAATGACTCAAATGAGAATGAGCATTGCATACGCTCCCGTATCTGTCTGCTTTATGCTGACATGAATTTTATTTTGACTAAAAGATTTATCAGTGAGCCTAAACGTATAAACATTCGGCTGTCTTTTATAAATGTAAGAAGAAGAGAGCTAAAAAGGAAACAAATCGTTTAGAAAGAAAACAAGGATGACTTTTTAAAAGATGGTGATATGATGTGATGTGATGCTTAATGAAATTAAATGAATGATGCGTAAAATTATTTTTTATGTGTGTTTTAGTAGTGTTTAGTGTTTATTACTTGCCTACATGATCACAAAAGATAAAAGTTGAACGTATCTACCCATAATAATTATCAAAGCTGTACCACTCAAATGAATTCATTTCAATACATAAAGGATATTCGCCATAAATCCACGTTTTCACTTCATCCCCATCAAAATATGATTGGTCCAAACAAATACATTAGATTCGTATTTTAATTCTATTTTTCAAACAAAGATGATGCTTTTACGACTTACTTTTAAGGATAAGGCGTGTTATCACTTGAGGGGGAGAAGATATATGGGATATAGGAATTTAAGGGCAGAATTATCACACACAATCATAACTTTTCAGCTTTCTATTTCATATAAATCCTATACAGTCTATCGGGCATCTTTATTGCGTAGCATAGTTCAAAAATACGATTATTCACCTGGCTTTCTGCTGTCTACCATATTGCTTTCCTGAAAAAAAATATTATGTCGAACCTCTAGATACAGCTTGGTTTTTGGTTGATGAATCTGTTTGTTGTAATCAAAATCAAACTCATCATTAATTTTAACCTCAATGTGTACATGATACACTTATTATTGCACGTGCTTCTTATCTAATGATGAATAAATATGACTATTGATTATGAACTTGAGGCTTAATTATAAAGAAATAAAGACATAACACAACATATGAAGACTTTCAATTATTAAAAAAATTGAAACAAATACATGAGAAAACTAAAAATCCAAATTTTGTTTTGCATATTTACAGATGGTACTTTGGAAAGATCAAAAGGATAGAAGCAGAGAAGAAACTATTACTTCCGGAAAATGAGCACGGTGCATTTTTAATCCGAGACTCAGAATCCAGGCGCAATGATTACTCACTCTCAGTGAGGGATGGAGATACAGTCAAGCATTATAGAATACGACAATTGGATGACGGTAAGGAAATTTTGAACTCGCATATAAATTGGTTTAGAAATGGAAGTTAATTTGATCAATTATGGAGAAAAAATAACTAGTAATCAAATAGCTATACTAAGTAAGGGCAGCCGATTATAGTAATCAGATGGTGCAAACTGTTTTGCGCGTTTGTTGAACAAGCAAAAAAAAACTCTTAACAAGGTTCAAGGTGAAATTGAAAGTTTATATTTAGAAACTGCTTGCGTAAATGTGTATTTTGTAGATAACCTGCTGAATTAGTGATGCTGCACTATCGCTACTACCTATTATAACAATATTAATATATCAGAATGCTCAGCGATTAAATGTTGTAGTGTGATGTGGATGATATGGTCTATGAATTTTGTAGTGCAGGATCGATATTTTGAAACATGCAAAAATATTGGGAAATACAAGTAAAATATATGTAGCAGCATTTTTGGAGTAAATTGTAACGCATGAAATGGGAGTTGTTTTACATGTAAAATGTAGAGGTTTTAATCACATTCAGTACACTTATGAAAACCAACAAAGCTTATAAGCATACAAATCATGTTACCTCAGATTCGGAAATTACTTTTTGCCATGTGATATTAGAAATTATGTGAATGTATCAAGGTCACAGGAAATAAACTTGCAAATTAAAAGGCATAGAAATGGAATGGTTTGCAATTGCCAAATCGATTTAGTTTGAGTTTAGTCGAAGTACTTGTAGTTTATAGACTAAAAACATATAATCATGATATGAAGGTTTTGACACAATAAAGTAAAACACTAAAAGCACGACACGACTCCTATATGAAGCCGGCTTTGCTTTGTTTGTTGACGTTGACTTATAAACTTTCCTCCCAACAACCAATCTCTCTTCAAAACAAATAATTTTCGTTTCGTTTTCATTCAACTCATCAGTACAAAAGTGATAGTTGTAACATGCCCAAGCAATTTATATTATCATGACACGCGGAAAGCGAAAGAGGACGAATTACACTTTATATATGACTACTACTAATATTCTCACTGAATGCCAACTAGGATGATATGGTATTTTTTTGGAAAGTTGTTGAAAATATGTGGAAAAGCCTGATTTTATAGAGTAAGTTGCTACTACACTTTTTTAAAACCATGTTGGCTTCGTGAAGTAATTTAAAATGGCTTTTTGGGCACTCCCTCCTACACAACTTAAAAAAACAAACATCCTGTTTTACACATGCAGTCAAAGCACGCAGCAGAGTTGTTATTTCAAGTGCAGCAGCATCATCATCATTTAGTTAACAATAATGCTTTTACTCGTGTAGGCATTCATGATTTTATGAATTTACGTGCATTATGGCTCATCTCATCTCATCGGCTGTCGAAAAGGGAGAATTCCGGTTTTTTGTCGAACCTCTTCTCAATTTGACTGATTTAGCGATTCAAGTTGACAAATGACAGACTCTTTCACTTTTATTTGTAAATATGCTTTTTTGAGGTAGAGAAATGAGTCCAGTCAACATCGTGGTAAAAACCAGAATAGCTTGATTTCACATTTGAGAGTACATGTATCCTTAATTGTGCCAATGATTTCATAAAAAGTTGCCCCAACCGTGTTGCTACACTTAATTTTGTACACCTTGAGGAATTGTTATCTAGGCTTCAATGGAATTCTAATGTGCCAACTGCAAACTCAAAATATGAGCTTAAATCCTGCTTATAAAGCTCAACTAATAGCAAATATTTCTCAACGTATGCGTCTATTGACGTCTGAAATATAAAAGTTTGATCACAAGAAGTTTTTGCATGATTTATAAGGGAACTATATTCCATGATTAGATTGCGTAACGGTACAGACAAATCATTAAAAATTCATGGATATTTTGATATTTTAGGAGGTTTCTTCATCGCCAGACGTACGACGTTCCGCACCCTTCAAGAGCTCGTGGAACACTACTCCAAAGATGCTGATGGTCTTTGTGTCAACCTGAGGAAACCATGTATACAAGTAGAGAAGCCAGTGACCGGAGGGCTCTCACACAACACAAGAGATCAATGGGAAATCGATCGTTCTTCTCTCAAGTTCCTTCGCAAGTTGGGCCATGGCCAGTTCGGAGAAGTATGGGAAGGCCTGTGGAATAACACCACACCCGTTGCTATCAAAACCCTGAAACCGGGTAAGAGCTTTTTTCCTTTTCTCAAACTTTCATTTCCCGTTTCCTGGAACAAGAGGATATGAATAAGCGAAAAGATGCTTTGCTGTGTTTACATAAAAAATACTAAAGCGGAAGTAGGACAGAACTAGACTGTCAAGATTGCTTTAGGGAACAAAAGCCCCGGAATAATGGAAGAGGGAACTTTTTTTCGTGAGAAATGAATGAATAATTTATACCATTTGAAATGGATCTCGTAGAGAAATACAAAAGAAGTTCTATTTTTTCCCCATTCTTTTCTCACTAAAAAAGATATTTCCATTGTCACGTCATCATCAGAAAAGCACACACACATCCAATTACAATGCTTTCCTTTCACGTAGTAATATAATGGGATGCTCACAATCTTATTTCCTTCCTTTTTTATTCATGCTTTTACAGGCACAATGGACCCCAAAGACTTTTTGGCTGAGGCACAAATCATGAAGAAACTCCGTCATCCGAAACTTATCCAGTTGTATGCTGTGTGCACTTTAGAAGAGCCTATTTTCATTATTACGGAGCTCATGAAGAATGGCTCGTTACTGGAGTATCTCAGTGGAAAAGGGAGGATGTTGAAAGTAAGTTTTGCCTTTGTATTTTGATTTGTGATTTTGCATGCTTCTATCATACAAGAAATGAATACAAACATTACATACACGTATATGCATACATGCCCCTGACTGCTGACAAGTTAGTATGGATCCACCCGAGATCCGGCCTAGATCAAAACAAATTAATTACAGAATGAGTAGCAGTTCACTTCATATCAGAAAGAAACATGACGCAGAGATAGATATCATCATCATAGCACACTTTCAAGTAAGCTTATTTGAAGTGAACAATGGAACAATGAAATTAGCTGGAAGGATATTTTGGTGGTATTTTGTGTGGCGTGATCTATGATTATCTAATGGGAGGAATGCTGTCATCAACGAAAATATTAGCAAAAAGTCTATTCTCATTCAACAACACAGTCGATTTTGGCTACTATCCATCCATGACCATTATTAAACCAACAAGAGAAGTTCCACAAACTAGTTTTGCTGTGTAAAAACTCACGTTTCGTACACACGTAATGTCCACAGTACATGAAAAGAATTAAACCCATTAACAATACCTTGAACCGTGGCTGCTGACAAGTAAAGAAATATAAGAATGGCCATATTACGACATTTGATATAAAATGAAGTGACCGCAATGATTGAATCTAATGATGGCCCTTATCTGCTTACCTATAAACGCCGTTTCCAGTCGGACAGTTAAAACTTTAATGGATTCCCCGTAAATATTGATTGTCATTCATTATATCGCATTATGACCAATAAATGTGTAATGCATTGTGGCATACATATAGATTATCGAGTACTCTATAGACTCTAGCTCCGTTTTCGTCCATGTAGTACTGTGCTGACTTGACTGTTATCAAATTATCTCATCTCGACTTGAGCTTTATGGAAGACTGAAAATGACTATAGTTATGAAGCGTGAGTCATCATTTCGTGATCAATGATCACAATACATGATGATATTCAGTTTGATTACAGAAATTTTGTTGAAGGAGTGCCGCTATTATGATTGCTTGTAAAAAGACGATATGATGATCTATGAGAATTTTTGACAAGGGATGTGATTTGAACATAAACATGATGATGATAATAGAGTTTTATGAGATAGACTTATCGCTAGTGGTCAACAAGAGTCAAAGGGATTTTGACTTGTGAAAACACAGACAATTCAATTGATAATATGGAAAGGAAAGGGTTTGCCTCTGGGCCAATTATAAGCGTTAGGGAGAACGCCTGGTGCCTTTTATAGACTGATTGATCAATGAATAGGCACCATCACTAATAATTAATTAACGTGTTAACTATTGAACTTTACAATTCAGTTCGTAGGATAATTATATGTTTATGGTACGGCAAGTAATTATTTTTTTGTGTGTTTTTACAGCTTCCACAGCTCATCGATATGGCAGCTCAAATCGCCGGAGGAATGGCATACCTGGAGTCACAAAACTATATTCACAGAGATTTAGCAGCTAGAAATGTATTGGTTGGAGAGTCAAACACCGTGAAAATTGCTGATTTTGGTCTCGCACGTCTAATCAAGGAGGACGAATATGAAGCAAGACTGGGTATGTTATAACTACCAATTATAAAAGTCAAGTACTTATTAAGAGCAATTTGGTAACTGATATATCTGCAAATACAAACAAAGTTGTTTTACTTGGCGAAATGCAAGCTTCAAGGTATGCCGTCGATGCAATGGTGTAGGCAACATACATACTAAAATAATGTATGTTTATTAAGTATGTATATTAAAAAGCGAAAACAATTAAAAGTTGTATTAACATCGACTTAATGCTCATGTAAACCGACCACAAAGGTTCAGAATGCCGATGTAGAATTACATGCTTATGAAATTTGATTGACCTATGTACTAATTTGGTCAGTTATTTACAAAGAAAAAAATTATCGAGACGCAGATGATCATACATGATTTCTTTATGGCGAATCATTTGATTGGCTTTACATCAACTACCGTATCGTTTGACTATATGTCATTCATAATATGAATTAAAAACACTTCGTATGAAATGTAAACTTACATTGTGTGTTTTTGACCGATGAATAATGTATTATAAACTCTCATGCAATTTTAAACTACCCGATAGTTACTCATATTTGTTTTCTCACAAACTTTCAGGTACAAGATTTCCTATTAAATGGACTGCACCCGAAGCTGCCAACTACTCGAAATTCTCTATTAAGTCAGATGTATGGTCATTTGGTATTTTGCTGACTGAATTAGTAACATATGGAAGGATTCCCTATCCTGGAATGACAAATGCCGAAGTACTCCATCAAGTAGAGCACGGGTACAGAATGCCATGTCCTCCCAACTGCCCGGATCGTCTGTATGAAATCATGCTAGAGTGTTGGCATGCAGATCCAATGAAAAGACCGACTTTCGAGACACTCCAGTGGAAGCTAGAGGACTTCTTCACGCTTGAAGGGTCAGAGTACAAAGAAGCTTCAGGTTATTAATAGAGATAACATTCTTTAAGTATAAAATCTGAAACAATTTACAAAGCAAATCCCACATTTCAAAAATTTGTTAAATAAATTGTAAACGTAGAATCTACTAAAGAAGTAGATAGTTGTGTAGAAAGAGAGAGAAAGGTTTTCAGATTTTTACATCTTTTCAAATGTCAATGTGTAATATTAAATATATATGTAAATTCAAGTAGGTCATAGTTCACTCTAAATTAGTTAATTTTTATGGTAAGACTAATATATATAAATATATTGTCCAAGACAATTTATTATTGTTGTAAATAATTTATGTTTAAAAACAAGTTACTATTATTGCTGCTTGTAAATCGTGTACTGTGTAAAATTTTCATTGAGTTGAGTATAATATAATAATAATATATATAACCTTACTGTTGATTGTTGCATTATTTTGTGTGTATTATTGATATAAAAATGTATTTTAAAGCATTTCATCTCGTTTCCTCCTCGTTCACATTTATGATTTAACGTGCTATCAGTAATTATGTTTCAGTGTTATAAGATGATTGTATTATTTGTACCCTGTAAATATTGGATACATTAGAACTGGACCATAATTCTGTACTTGATTTTAAGAGCCATTTCAGTTAAGAACAAAATCGCTATTTTCTATTTATTGTGTATTAAAACAATTTAAAGGTTGATGTTAGTAAAATGTTTCTGTCAATGCCCCAGTTATGCTTGATTTCATTCACACAAGACTTTGATTTTCATTTTCGGATTGATAAACAGCAATGTTTTGCGTTGAATGAAGCTTTTTTTAAGACTTCCAAAATACTTTTGTAACAACAAACTTTTGGCTAACATATAATACTACCACCAATATGCCCCCTGATCTAATGTATGATGTAAGTATTTTATACATACAAGTTTTACATGTGACTCAAACTCAATTCAATGCATTGTTTACTGAATTTATATTTAAGATTACAATACTCGCATTCTCAACCTGAACTTAATTTCTGAACAACTATAATGTTTTATACTTAAACCATTACTTAATTCAAACTATCTTTAATAATTAGTAAAACTTTTCTGAAAGATTCCATTAATTATATCATATTCGTAATAGTGAAACTACTTTTAGTAAGTACTTGCCGGGAATTTTTGTGTATTGCCAATTGAGATGTATTACGCTCACACGCTGTAGTGGCTAATAACCCCCTTTTACGTGCAATGATTTTTATTTAACTTTCTGTAATGTGTAAAGATTGAAAGATTAAAAGCGAATGATACAAAAAAAAATTATGTATTAAAATGTCCTTCAAAACATTTTTACTATCCTTTAAACCTAATTATTGGTAAATAGATATCTACCAACCAGAGAGTTCTAGTGTAGCGTTGGTACAATATGGCGAGTCCTTAATTAACAAAAAAGCCTATGAACCTATGAACGTAAGCAGTTCAGAAACAAAAAAGGTTTTACTAAAATATGTATGCATTTGGCACCCTTTTTGACATTGTTGTTTTTGCATGAAATAGTTGATAGAATTTAAAAATATTATAATCCTAGAGCAAAGCAAAGGTAGAATAGTAATAATAAAGACGAATTGCTTAAAGACACATTGGTCAGTTTACGATGGAAAAAATGTCATTTTCGTACTACACCTTTAGTCAGTTACAAATAACAAGTGTTTCGTGTAGAACATGAACACCAAAAAAATTGACTGCATAATGAAATAACGTATTTCGCCAATTATGACTGTCTGTCAGTTACTCTACATTCCCAGTAAGTCAGGCCATTATAAGGCCATATGAAGTACTAACGAAGCTAACTTTTGACGCAATCCTATAGGATTTCGTCGAAGAATTCCGAAAAAGATTAAGACTTTGAGTGAGTGCAGTGCGACGTGTGATTTACTGTTTGAGTTATAGACCGCGTTATAACATAATAAATTCTGTTAAAATGTAGAGAACGCATTCAATTTAGAGTTCTACTGATCATATGTACTATGTAGACATCAACTAAATTAGGCGACTTTACAAAATTATACATACATATAAAAATGCCATGGACGGACGCGCGGACATTCTCCCGATATTCTTTATAAACTTGCTAAAGTCGCGTTAATAAAGATATTGGGTTATTGGTTCATCGCATTGGCAAATTCCAATGTTCTTCCGATGGTAGGAACTGGGTAATGCATTCACACATTTTACTAAGCAAACACTTAGCGAATCTAGTAGATTCCAAACAAATCCATGTTATAGTTGGCAATTAAGTTACACAAATGAAAGATTATGTGGGACGCCAATAACATGACCAGTAAGTTGACCATCCCTGCATTCATTCATCATTATTGACTAGGGCCAGTATGACATCTAAAACTCGCCATACAGAAATTACTAAAACCCTAATCGATAATCTGGTGGAAAATTGGTAAGAAAATGTAAATGGCGTAGGCGTAACTGTCTGAATATTCGAACAAATAAGTTAGAACGTTTTGTCATTTACGGTGGGAAAAAGTTTACAAGCAGCTATAACAAACAATTTGCAACTATTGAAATTCCTAAAAGTTCGTAAGAAAACTAAATGAAAGGCCATAAAAATCATCCCCAGATATAAATGTCGCGAGTTATATGTAGGTACGCGACATGACATGATCATCAAATCATAATGACAACCCGAGGCACGCGATTACCATATTAAAACCCTGCAGCCAGAGGCCGCTGCACTATGGCCAACGCGTGTGGATCGATAAAGACCGGTCGTCTGATCGACACCTCTTACCCCTCTCCCTCTCAACCCACACGCTATTGTCTCGAAAGGGGGTCTGTTCATGTATTACTTTATGAAAAAAAATTTCATGTCCCAACGTTTTCACATTCTTACTGAAAATTTCGAAATAGTTGGTAAAAATTACAAAATTTACGAACTCGATTATGTAAACGGCGGTTAAATAAAAAATAACTCTATTTGTTTCCCAAAAATTTTACATTTGCATCATCGTATTGGAACTTGGTGAGTACGGTAACTTAGAACGTATAATATAGCATTGGATGAGCGGTAGCGAGGCGAGGACGTACAACATGTACTTACATGCAAACATTCTCAGCTTGAGTAATATTATTCGTGAAAGAAAGAAAGAAAAAAAGCTGAAAATCTACAGCTAAACAACTTTACTGAACGTATACACACACAGTATGCGGCTGAATGTTCAATGTTGTGAACAGGCTGTTTTATGTGTGTCTCTGTGTGTAGAACATTAGTATGAAGAGTGCATCCTTACAGTCAGCAAAAGCAGAGGTTGGTTAAAACATCAGCACAACTGTGACCTAATATTTTCCACAAAATCATCATAAATAATTACACATTAAATAAATGCTTAAAGTGGTGTGGTTTTAATTAAAACTAAATATTTTAAGTTAAATGTAAATTTAAAAAGTTGAATTTGAAAAAGTGATAGTATTGGTGTAAAAAAAAGTTCAGGAAAACAGATGACAGAAGAAGTCGGTCGAATAGAAGATCAGGAGTTGGGACAACAAGAAAGTCCGTTAATTATCAAATCAATCATGGAGGAAGTTTTGGTTGAATCTGCAGTTGTGGCTCCTGATCCTAATCTAGAGGTTGCAGCAATGGAGGAGGATCTACCTGAAATTTGTGAAGTGGAGGAGGCGACGGAGTCGAAATTTTCAGGTAAAACACATGCGACATCTAGTGGTTTGATTTTAATGATTGAGAATTCCTTGTGTTGTGTTAGTGACTCATAGTTTGACAAACCGACCAAACTAATAGTAATTGGTTGGCCTATCATATACGTCCTAATATTTCAACATACATAAGAATGAGGTTTGAATGTAGTCCACCATTCATCTATCCATAATTCATAAATTCAGGCCCGCCAGACGTACTTATTTTAGTAGTACAGTACTACTTTTCAGCCCAAAAAATAGACAAAAGTAGTACAGTACTACTTTGGCACAATTTGTCCTACTTGTACTACTTTGAGCCAAATATTCAAAAAATTCAGAATTTTCTTCTAATTTCTTTAAAAATTTCTTACTTATTTCAGCAACCTAACTATTTTTATTCATTTGATTTAGCCTACCTCTGATTGAATTTTCTCTTCATGTCAGAGTTGAAGAAGTGTTATTTCCAATCAACTATGGTTTACTGCTTATCTGATGCTGATTTGAGTGGAATTTATATTTTTAAAACGAACGAGAGTACTATTGCGTTTAATTTCTTCGTTTAGTTCACCCCAATATTAGTTTCGCACCGTATTTCACTAATATATGCAAACATAATAACACGCATGTTTATTTGTTCTGCAGAATAGGCCCTGATTTAGTCGATTAAACAAAGTGTCTCTAAATTAAATCCCGTTAATATTAATTATGTTTAAAACTTTCAATCTTTCATGTGCTGCATTTGACTAAATTACAACGCAGCTTACGCAGCATTTGTTGAAAATTTCTGGGGATTTTTAGCCTTTCAAACTAGTACTAACTATATTATGAAAGCGTCAAAGACTTCAAAAACGGAAATTTTAGCTGAAATGTATAGGAAAAAATCAAGCTAATTGCTTAACTAATACAAGACATCGTTGTTTGCATTTAAAATAAATTTCAGTTTTGGATACCCGCATCTTTCTCTGGTTTGGACATATGATGAAAAACTAATTCAAACTGTGATTTTAACTAATTACTAATTAAGTTTAGATTAATTCATTAGATTTAAATTAAAGAAATTAGAAAAAGAGTGATTAGGATATTAAATAAATAGGGTCCAATCTATTAAGATTAATTTCATTGCATACCGTAAACTTTCAATTTTTAGCCTGGTTAATAGTTATGATATTTTTTGTTGGGTCTTTACATAATGAAATCTAGTTATACAGATCATCAATTCATTCAAGTAAATCATAATATTGATAAACTAGGGAAGTTAGTGATACCATCAACTGTGGTAGAATTCCATGTGAGTGATACCGTAGCCGTTCATTAAGCTGAGCAATGCAATGGGAACATACATATTTTACAGTTTTATTTTACAAAAAATAACGAATTAAAATTATCAAGCACATACTAGCACATGCATATATATTATACTATTACATTTCCATTGTCTGACATATTTGTCTGGTTTCTGAACTGAACATCAATAGTGTACTAGCATTGTACATGCAAGATCGTCGATTATTACTGTGTATTGAAATAAAATCATTGTTTCATTTTACCCCGTACATATTCTAATGATAGCCCGACCCAAAATAAGACCACGTATTTTGTTCATTTAATCGAACAAATACGATGTTCGGTCGTCAGCATGTAACATTCATAAAATCGATGTGGAAAGGGGAAGGATGAACAAAACTCAGCTTCATATTTCAGTCATAAAAAGTAGTCTTTCTTTCTAGCGTAGCGTCAGATATTTGCTGTACGTACACAAGTTGTTGGGATTCGGATAAGCAGTAGTATACGTACTGAAGGTGAAGACTCAACTCAAAAGCATTCCTTGTTGCTATTATACTATGCTGCCACGAAAATGTAGGAGGTAGGGGATGGGAACCATAGTTCAGGGATTGGCCACCCATTGAAGTATCATTTTTTTTATAATTGTAGAGGCGCTGGTTCACACGTTAATATATGCTTAGGTGAACTCTGGCCTTTACATTTGGCTACCCCTTGAGGTACTCTTTTCTATTTCTGTGATAATTATTATTGTTAATAATAATAATTGTAAACGACGATATTGTTAGATCATGCATAATTTTGTTAGCTAAATCCATGAAATCTTACGATTGAAGTGCCTTTTGTTACAAAAATTAAATTACTTTTCCAAAGTTGTTCCACCATTTTTTAAATTTTACTTTAACGATGAACAGCATGTGATAAGCAAATTTTCAGAATATAATATTCTTTACACACCAAAAATTCAAAGTTTTCATAAAATGTATTTATTACCTTAATTTTGTAATATTTTAGACTAGCATAACAAGCAGCGGGTGACAACATTCTGTCCATAATGTAACTTACGTCCGTCGTATGGATTATTTTACATGAAATGATATTCTTTATCTTTATCATGCATCAAATAATATTATGCTGTAGAGGTTCAGCTTATAGTAAGGCAAAACAGTGAAAGGAGAGCGATCAGCGATGAATAATGGTATGGGATGTAGTATGCTGTTCAATATCTGATATGTTATGCACACAGAAATGGTAAAATTGTGAAGTCTTTTCCTTTTGTATGTTTGTGAGAATATTTATGTAGTACATAATGTTGAATGTACTACTACCCTCACATCTCCTCTTATGGCTCTCATAGTCTGTGTAAAGCTGAAGTAGTACAAAAGTACTGTAAGTTTTTGGACTTGTCTGTATGGCATAAGTTCGGCTGTCCTGCTGCAACCAAGTTTGGAGTCCATATTCTGGTCCGGAGGTGCGTCATGCACAAAAATAAAACTCACATGAGGAAGGAGGAAGGGGGTTGTTCATTTTATATGATGCGATGCCCTGGGATAATGAAAATGCCAAATTATGTAACCATTTTTTTGAGAGTTGTAATAAATAATAATCGGTAGCTTAGGATTGATGGAAAGTGGAGTAGTTTAGTTGTAACCTTATCGTTAGCTCATTTTCTAATTATGGGCGGCATTAGCGAAAAGGGGAATTAATTGTAGTTTTAACTTTAAGCGCTTTGGTCTAGCCAAGCTACAATTAGAAATGTACTGCCTGCAATATGCAAGCAAAATGATGCTACTAAAATGTTCTCCTAGAATTCTGTAGATGGACTTTTAAAAAGTCACTCTCATGAGAAGATTAACCCTTAACTGTTTTGCTTCACTCTCAATTCACAAAGCATACTTTAATGTAATCTATAAATCTAAATTGTTAAATTACATTCGTATTTTGTATTGCTAACAATACAAAGGGAACATAAAATTACAAGTACATTAATGGTATTGAAACCGCAAGGTCAAAATCAGATACTTTTAGTAGACGTTCAAAACGTTGTGAAGACATCTTTGAAACGGTTGAATGATGAACTGGAAATGCACTCGTCAGTAACTCAGTTTTTCATGTTGTAAATATACGCTTGTGAAGCGTAAGTTGGGATTCGATAATTGAGTCCAGACACACAGCATAATGCATATAGTATTAATAGTATAGTGATGCATTTGTAGTCAAGAAGCAGATATATCAAGTTTCGGTGATAATTGCCAGAAATGTTTCCTTTATCGATTTTACGTTCAATAAAACTTTTGAAAAAAATTGATCCTGTTGAACAATAAATGGTACGGAACAACGGAACATATTGCAAATTATAACACATATATCACATACATGAATTGCATACTCAAAGAATGAATGGACGGAGGGATGACTTCATATTTTTCATATTATTATGAAACAAACCGGTACAGCATTTGGTGTTAAGCATACAAAAATTGTCAAATTTGTCATGTAAAACTTAATATATATGGGCTGTTCAAAGCAATAGTTTTATATGGAGGCTGGGTGTAGACTGAATTCGAGTAATTGGGGCAATCAGGGCAATGTGAGAATTATATATAAATTGGTAGGTATTTACTTATAGTATTATAGTGTAACGTTTGACATCAATGTGCAATGTTTTTATTTGTAGAAACTGAAACTCAAAATGTAGCTGGTGAGGTCACTGAAACTGACGACTCACTGCAAATTAACGATGAAGTGGGAACTACGGGCGAGGGTACTCCTACAACGCCAACAAAGGAGGAAGAAACTGAAGCTCCTGAACCAAGTGAGCCAGTGACTTTAGCTGAGCCAGATGAAGATGATGATATTATATGTCTTAATTCCGATGATGATGAAGGAGATGCTCAGTCTGATGTCATTGTACCGAAACGGCGGAAAACGGACGAATGTGACTCCGAATTGGATGAAGGCGAAGTTGTTTCGTCTGTTATGGAAAGAGCTAATATACAAACAATGTCAAGGAGGGATTTGGAAGACTTGGTGCTTCGAAAGATTGTTGACGCTGTGGTTTCTCACACTGAAGTGGGTCAATTGAGAAGCAGAATTTTAGAACTACAAATGCAAAAGGACAGAATGGCCAGCAAGCTGGGTGTTATGATGAAGCAGGTAAATAAGATTTTTTTATAATTGTGATATCCAAATGTTACTCTCTTACTTAGGATTTTTGTTTTACTGTGTGAATGAGATGCATATTAATGTAGCATAATTTACAGTACATATATGTATGGCTAGGTAACGCACTATATCATGACTTTGAGGGATATGTTATGTTGAGGAACACTGCACAAATCTTAGTAGTTATGAATGCATACTACAATGGTGTACAAATGTGTGGGGTCGGAAATGAGTTACTAGAACATTTCTCTGTCTCGAGTCTCGACAGCATTCAATTCTGTTTTTCCGCAATTTCCCGTTCAATGAGATGTTGTAGCTTAACACATACATGTCTAGCAGGCTGCAATAGTAGCTTTGTATATACCAAATTCATAATTCGATTTTAGTGCACGTAACTCGTCACTACTCATAATAATAATTGTACTTTTTCATCCTGCATTATAATTTATTCTTAAAATTTTGATATTGCACAGGTTGTGGAGTTGGCAAAGGCAATGAGTTCTGTAACAACAAATGAAGCCCGAGATGCAAAGAATCGACAAAATAAACCGCATGTAATTAGATTTAATCGGTCAGTTGGATTACAAACCTCAATTGAGCCAAGTGTTCGTTCTGCACCTCCGAGAATCATTCGAGTTCCTGAGGCGACTCAAAATGGCGTAAAACAGTACGGAGCCAGTACTGGAAAGATGCCTGTTTACGCTGGCGCAGCTAATGGAAATTTCAGTCTACCGCAATCCCACGGTGTAAAGAGAGTGTATCAAGGAAACCGAGCTGGAGATGTAAAACCAACTGGAAGCCAAAATCCAAGCCCGCAACCTAGCCCACGTAAAGTTTACAGTCCAGCAACTGGTCCTCCACGAATGCTTCCCATTGCACCCAAACCTGTTACCATTGTTCCAACACTGCCATCGTCAATTACAGTTTCAACTACACAAAGTGGCCCTGGGGTTGTAGATTTAACAGACGATGACCCTCCCACAGGGTTGCAACAAAATAGTGTTGCATCGGTCGCAACACCATCTGGTGGACAAACTACAAGTAAGTTATTTTTTCTTCCTTGCTTAATCCTCCGTGCAAACAATAAAATAATTATCTTTGTTCTTGAATTTGTATTGTAGTTATTAATGGAGTAAAGTATCAAGTTGTAAGTCATCCAGCAGCGGCACAAGGTGTTCAGCTTGTGTCTCCCTCAACAGCACCAGCGACAAAATTTTTTGTCACAGGATCGGGGCAAAGTCGACCGGTTCTTTTACAACAGTTGACCGTTGGATCAGGCCCTCAAGCACATTTAGCAGGCAATCAGCCCATTGTGATCAGAGGTGTGAGTAACCCATCTCCTGTTACCTTCTATCAGAGACCAGCTGCTCCAAGACAGCAATCTGAGGTATCCGCAAACGGAACTACTACTGTATCCCGGGTTGCAGCTACTATTCCTTCAAGAGCTGGCGGAACTTTACTTTCAGCTACCAGTAATACGCAACGAAGATTTGTTTTGGTAAGTATTTTTTTTTCATATTGATCGATCAGTTAAATTTGCTAAATGACTGGTTAATTTGATGATTGACATGATTCCATGTTTTTTGTTCTATATTTAGCCACCCTTCCCATTAACCCCTCCAAGTAAAGCGAAAGGAAACGAGGCCTACAAACCACCTCCAAAACCAGAATTAACTCTTAATGAACAAGCGGATGGAATCGTTCTGTCTTGGAACTTACCAACAATACATAATATGGCGGAAGTGACTACTTATCAAATCTTTGCTTGTCAGGAGTCACTCTCAAGCAGTTCGAGCCGTCCGACTCAATGGAAAAGAGTTGGAGATGTAAAAGCATTACCATTACCAATGGCTTGCACTTTATCACAGGTAACCTTTCACATTTTCTAAGCAGATTCTTTCACGTGCGTACATGTATGATGCTTATATGGTATAATTGGGGTGTGTTGATAGTAGTACCAATAGAAAGCTCATTCGCTTCTTTACAATCTAGCGCAGCAGCGAAATGCGATAGCGTTTCGTTCGAATGTAACATGTAGATGTGCATATGAGCAGAGATGGCTAACTTACTTACTTTTTTTTTAAATTTTCAGTTTACTGACGAAAATCGTTATTATTTCATCGTCCGTGGTATCGATGTATACGGCAGAGTGGGTGCATTCTGTGATGCTCAAAACATTCTACTAAAGAAAAGAAATAAGTAAATTGAATAATATATTAGCAAAACATACAATATAGCGTAAGAGTTCCTAGTTAAAGTGTTTTTCTTTATACTCTGCTTATTTTATCAATAATATTGAAGTTTAGTGAATTTAATTAAATGGTGAGTTATCAAGAATAAAGATTTACGGAATCATATACGAATGAGGTGTAAAAAGTTTTTAAAGTTTGAAGTTCTCGTGTATACAAGTTTTATAAGTTATATTGTGCTACGAAATACAATTTGACAGGGATGTAGATATACAGTTTTACTTATGAGTACAGATCTAAATAATTCTGCGTTCCAGTTTTTTTTGTTAAAAACGGAATTTTATGACCGCAGATCGGAAATGGATGTAACGAAAGGTGTTCTGCAATGTCTGAAAATAGTGTGCATGTATTAATTAAGATGATGTATTATACTTCCTGATTGCTGTAATTATACAATAAAGAGTAAAACATTTTGCAAATATGCATATTTCAATCAACTTCATGTATCATGTAAAACAAATAAATTCAATATTCAACCATGCATTAATAACGATGAGATGGTGCTCGCTGCAACTTGGAAAAGTCTTAATAACCCCAAGCCCTTTAACACATCTATATGGGATTTGATTTTTTCAAGTTAAAGCTTAAACACCGTATTCATGGCTTTAGGGTAAACAATTTGTTGTATTTAATTGCGTTGACCTGCATGGGGCATTAAAATCTTGGTAAATAAAGTAAAAGGCATAAAATACGATATCATAAGCATCAAAAAGCGATACCACAACTCGTTGCAAATCAACTATTTTGAAGTCAATAGTCACACAACAGGAATTTTCGAGTCATGATGTATATAAAGTCTATGTCTTTGATTTTCACAGATAACTGACGAATTAAAAAATTATAAAAATTATCGCTTTTAATTTTTCAGAGCATTCTTACGAACATCTTTAGTAGAAGATTCATTCATCATAACGGAATGATAGCTTTGGTAGCAAATTTCAACATATCGATACTATGACAACTACCATGATGGAAAGAATTTCGAACTATCTAGAGTTATCTTTAAAGTGTGGGCTGATGTGGAACGATGCCAAAGAAGTAAAATCGAGAATAGAACCACTGTGTAAACTAGTTGGTTTACGATAACACAAGACATTTTTTCTGAAACGCATTGGAATCGGGAAACTGCCTATCCCAGTATCATCATTGGAAATTCGCGTATGCTACAGGTAAGTGGTGGATATGCACCACACAAAACTCTCATGTCCCATTCAACATGATCATAACATAACCCAGTAGATATGCCAGAAGTTCGTTGTTCTGTTCGGGATATAAACGTGTCCCTCAATCTCAGATTCCTTACAACAGCATGTTATTTACCATTTACGACTATATAGGTAAAATGATTCTATCTACACTCCGGGATTCTCTTCGTTCGACAGAACTAGATATTCCACCAAGGCCTATAGTAGAAGCTGTTGAGCTGGGAATTAAAAGGGAGAAAAATGGTACATCGTCCTCCATGTATAAACTCTTTCTGATACAACATCCACCAGCAGGAAGGCCTTACCATGTTATAGACGTAGTACAACTGGAAATATTTGGTTGTGTACAAAGGCTAAACCATCCAGACATGACCCGATGGAAGCAAATTGCACAAGTCGACTTGAGGAAAAAGAAAGCTCGTACAAGCTACAAATACAATGATGGATCTGCAAGAAGCTCTGTGAAAATTGCAGGGGTAAGTTGAAACCTTGAAATTGACAAAACGACATCGCTTGTTTTTTGTTCCTTCTGAATATACTTTTGTATGCGAATACGACAAGCTTACCATATAGTTTTTTTTTACTTTCCAGTTTTCAGTGGGATTCAGATATCAAATTGTAATCAGAGGGATGGATGCGAGAGGAAGGCGAAGCTTGTTTAGCAAACCTGTGTATATAGTCCCTGAAGACGTAACTGCAGCTATCTCTAAAAAATTAATGTTTTGATTCTGTTTTAATTTTTGCATTTCTTATATACATACAATTAACCATACTTCTGTAACACTGCTGTGATAAGATATTTTATAAAAATAATCAGGACTCATCTAATTAGTTGGATTTTAAGATTTGTTATACCTTTGTGTATTGTGTTGCATCAATTCGTATGTATCAATGAACCAAAAGAAATCACACGTTTTTATATTTTATGAATAAAAGAACAATCAAATTAATTTTAAAATCTTATTTTTTATTTCTATATTTCCACTTCTTTCCCAATCGATGGCATGAAACAAAACACCGGATTTGAATGTACTCGTATATAGCACACATAGAAAGGAACGTTATGTATCTGTCATCTGTTTGAGTAGTTTAAAGGTGGAAAGAATGGCCATTCTTCGGCTTGCTTGTACTGATATTCCTATTATTTCCGCTATATCACGATCCTGAATCCTGATGATGATAAATTAGTAAAATACAGTCAAGCATATTTAATGACTCACTATCAGACAAGACAAGGATGTTATTTATCCCAGTTGTTTTTAAGATGATAATAATTTATACGTGAGATACATTTGAAATGACATAAAACTAACAAACAACGCTTGTTAGGAATTATAGTATGGAAGACATGGTTTCATCCTTTCAAATTAATAGGGACTCGGTTTTAGAATAGTGCAACTGTTAAGAAAGGTTTAAGGAGCGTTCTTTTACAAGTACAAAATGTATGTTGCAAGTTGCCCCAGATTGCATTACTTGACTCTTTAGTAAGTTGACAATAACAATATAATTTATGCACAGGTTTATTTTTGTTAGACGATTATGGAAAATATGATCTTTGGAATAGTTTTATAATATTACCAAAATTCATAAATGTTTTGGGCACACGCACTATCGAGGTTGCATCATCAGATAATGAGTTCCCAAATAACAACAATAAAAGCTCTGACATTAATCACGGATGATGGACTCAACTTTACCCATAAAAAGATTATTCCGTGAAGCATGGAGTAAGTTTAAAGATTGAAAGATAGAACGATGATGGTACCATGTGCATTTAAGGTAAAAATATAACCGCATAATGTAATACGTCAGAAGAAGGGGTTCTTACTCGGAACAAACATCCTCACTGTGTTGAGCCTTTCTCCAAAAATAAATGTGAATTGATTAATTATAAATTCGTAACTTGTGTGAATATAGAGGGAGCATTGCTCGCATACATAATTTTTCGACATTCATGGATCATTTGATGATGCCGTGAGTCTATGAAAAATACCTTTTG
Source organism: Orchesella flavescens (assembly GCA_964034955.1). Taxonomy (NCBI): domain Eukaryota; kingdom Metazoa; phylum Arthropoda; class Collembola; order Entomobryomorpha; family Orchesellidae; genus Orchesella; species Orchesella flavescens. Next base: position 12,260,335 of record OZ035957.1, read on the forward strand.
TGGTGGTGGTGACATGAGGTACATTGATAAACACCAATTATGATTTTTTTATGTTTAGATTAGTAATCATTGCTGTATTGTAGTAATAATTTGTTCTATACATACATGAATGGTTGTAGCAAGTCATGATTAGCTTAGCAGCATGATTTTTGAGTAGGTAAATTAATTTAAAATAGGACTACTCTGGAGAAAAATTGAGCCACTTCATAGTTTGATTGCTGACGTGAAACTACATACCGAGTAGATTGAATCTCACCTTGCCATAAGAAGTAACTATAGTCTTTTACAGTCTTCTAAAGTGTTACATATAATATTGTAGGTTGGAACAGATCCAAAAACCAGAAAGAGTAGACAGACCGTTCCACTAACTGAACAAATCCAGTCGTAATACAAAGTTTAAAAAAATACATAACATATAGGAAGGATGTTGTAAAACTGATATTCTTACGATAGCAAAATCTGAGAACTTGAAGCGTCCAGTTTTCACAAAGTAGACCGTGCGTAGTGTTGATAAATACAAAACAAGTGAAGTTGCAGCTACAGATAAGCATCGACCATCTAAAGTGTAGTCATGTACAAGGTACGAAAACTTATATTATATGTGAATATAATTATTATGAAACCCTTTCCAAATATATAATATCATTCAATTTAAATTTTCTAAACATTTAAAACATGACATTCATAGCTCAAATATTTTCGATCTGGCTACATGGGGATGGCCTTGTGCTTCATGTCCAGTCTCCTTTTGTCTTTGGGCACAATGATGGTCTCCAGAATGACAGATTTTCATCCTATAACAAAGTCATTTTGGAGGTTTGGGGGAACATTTATTCCTTCTGTTTTTGTAGTGTTTTACTATGCCCTCCGAAAAGAGTCTATTACATCCTCATTTTGGCCACTGAGGTGGGACTCTGTAGTTGTATTTATTTCACTTGTGGTAAGAAATCACATTTTTTACCATGATTTTACGACTTTGTAGTTGGGACGAAGGAAATGTTAAACTCAACCCTATACAATTTTTAAATTCACAGCTCCGAAGCTTTTTAGGCTGCACTGCTGCGACCTTACAGTACTATTCCTTGAAGTACATGCCATTGGGAGATTCGTCTGTTATCTGCAACTCTTATCCCGTTTTCGTAACCATTCTTGCATACTTTTTCTTAAGTGAACCCTTTGGAGGCATTTTCATGTTTTTGGCAACGCTGGTCACGTTTTTAGGTGTGACTTTAATTGTACGCCCTCCAATACTCACTGGGGAGACCTTCGACACTGAACTTATGGTAAGAAATTAAAATTACATTTAGCTAACAAAACCAACTCCACTTTCTCATCCTTGAAAAATATTTTGGTGTACTTTTGGTCTAAAACCTTCAAATCAATATCTTCCAGATTGGAGCAGGTCTTGCCATAACTTGTGCTGTCTTCATGGCAGGTGCAATTGTCATGATACGTCATCTTCACCAGATTCATCATTGTATCACACTCATTGGGTTTGCTGGGTTTGGAACTATCGAAGCAGCTTTGTTAGCATGGGGGTTTGACGTGCTCGAATTTCCAACAGAGACAATGGACATTCTCAAAGCATTTGCAATTGGGCTGCTGTCATGTGGCAGTCAAATGTTTCTAATCTTTGCATTAAAATGTGATAATGCCGGTCCCGTCGCACTCGTGAAGACAACGGATGTCTTATTTGCATTTTTATGGCAAATGGTATTCGTTCAAGTGTTTCCTGACATTCTCAGGTAAGAAAAATTGACAATATTTTCAATGCTGCTCTGGCGTGATTTAAGAAGTATGTATATATATGCGTGTGTCTGGCGTAAAAAACAGCATAATTTGTGTCACACATCTGTAAATTTAAATGATTTCATACGAGCATGAAGATATAAAAATTGCATTGTGTTCATTTTCAGCGTGCTGGGAGCAGCAGTGATGATGACTGGGATCTTTTTATGTGGCTTTAAAAAGTATATTGACTCTTTGGAGATTACTCATCCTTGGCGAAAAGTGTTTTGGTTCGTGACAAAATAGGGATGATGCATGCCTATGGAATGAAAGTTTTTAAATAACAATTTTTTATCGACAACTTTTGTAAGAGATGATGTACCTTGAATAGAACGCACGGGTGTGCGTATACTAACTAATATATTATATATATGAACATACACTGTCATGTACTTAAGCAAATATAGCTTTTGTCATATATGCCAAAAAATGTTTTTACTAGATTCATTAAGTTTGATATGTATTACCTGTAAGAATTTTTTAGTGTCTTCGAATGACTTTGAAGGTAACTAATTGTAGTATTGACTATATATCCTTTTAAGACTGATCTGTAGTACACATGTGTTAAATGTACCATATTTGGTGCAAAATATATATTTCGCTGGCAAAACAAATACCCTAACCAGTGAACCAGTGACTGGTTACCAGTCCCAGTTTCAGAATAATATCTTATTGGTTGACATAGGTGGTGACGACCTCTAATTATGTAAATAAAATGAATGAATTAAAAAGCTGTGCCATGGGTAATTTACTACACATGCATTATACAAACAAGAAATATGATGAAAATACTTGCGCTTGTCATAAGAGTAGTACTAGACAAATAAATTTCATAAACACACATGACTCATTGGTTCTTTACATTTTAGAGAAATGTGTCATTAAGATCACAGAATCTGAATCATAAACCATTATAATGGTTTTGGAAATTGAAGTTTTTTATGAGCATTCATTTATATCTTATTCCTGTTTCAGATTCTGTGTAAATGCTTCTTTCGATACAGATACATTTAATTAAAAGTAAAAACATCAGCATAATCCCATTCAAAATTTATTTTGTTGCATTCACAGCATTGTAAAGTTGAAATTTAGCTAATTCCACTTTATCTAAATGTAATTGAACCTTACATTTAAAAGCGTACTTGGTTGTAACAGTTATAAGCATATTTCATTATGTTGATTTAAATTTGAGAATTTTAGGCCCTGAATAATAGTGATCATATCATACATCATACATGAGTTGCTAACAAGCTAAATGCCAGTAGGTATGCCAGTAGGTTTGTTATGGGTGACCATGGCTGGAGTGCTCTACTATTGTGATCTATCTTTCAATATTTTATGACCTGTTGGCTGTTTATGCAAAGCGTATAAATTATGCATACATTTTCAAGCAGAAAAATTAAATCAGCAATTCGGTATGGATGCTGAACATATAAAACTTACACAAAACATACACACGGTATATAAAGAGGGAGGAAAACGAAAGTGAGAAATTGAAAAATAAAAATATTTCATATTTGTTCAGTGTTCTTTTCCCATTCATTTTGCTCAGACAAACAGATACTAAAACTTCTTCAATACCTTATTTAAGATTTCTAAAAGTTAACTTTGAAAGAAGCGGAAGGCAACGCAACGCAACGAATGAATAAATAAATAATTGGAACGAATAAAGAAATCCATTCAGCATTATTTGGTATTTCACTACAAATACACATATGCCACTCCTGGACTATTAAGTGACATAAGCTGCAATTGAATTTAAAACTACATGGTAAGTTGACAATACAATTATAAAATATTGGAACAAACTGATGCAAAGTGGGGCAGTAATAACAATCAACAAAATAAGTAAGGTCTCATTCATTCATTGAGTTTTCATAAAAAAAAACTGTTTGCTCAATTAAACCAATCTCCTTATCAGTAGGACGAGAAAATCAACCTGTTGTATACGACTAGAAGTCTTTGTTCTTTATTCTAAGGAAGACTAACCTCTTCCCGAATTTAATGATAAGAGACAGGAGAGAACAGAATTAAGCGTTGGGTTTGGCTTGCTTAGCGGCTTAGCCTACCAACATAATATGATTTAATTCCAGTCTGTATAATAACTTTATGAGTAACCCATTTTATATAGATATTCACAGACCCGTGTGTTATTTTTTTATTTCATGTTACTCTCATATAGCAAAGGAGCGCTTACAACTGTACATCGTTAATTTTAGACTGTAAAGGTGTTGGTAGTGGGTGTACATTGAACGCGTTATGAATAATAATGTTTTTTGGCCAGGATAGTTATCAGCGCACGTATAGTTTCTGGTAATAATATGACATTTCATTGCATTGTATTTGCATCGTGTGGCTCTGTAGCATTGTATATAGTACATTACGGCACAATACAGCACCGGCTTCAGTAGTTAGCTAGTGTTCGCGGATGAGTGGCTGGAATCCTCTACAAGTATTAATCTCCTTCTCGTTATAATCAGTCATCAGTTATATAACAAAAAATGTTCCTGATTAGATAAGGTTTGATGGAAGGGCTGCATATTTATTTTTAACATTTGACATACGGTTAACGGTCATGGTGCTTTAAAGAAATAGTTCAACATTTTAATTTACAAAGTAATTACACAGGCTTAAAATTTACAATAATCAATACTTTTAAATTTCAGATTTCGGATCCATTTACCTTTGCTATTTATTTTAAAGTACTCCTATCCACAAGTGTAGCAACGCCTCCATCTCCAGCATACAGTTTGACAACCACCACCACCAATCGAGTACATCCACTGCGAAATACTCTGTCAGAAAAGTCGATCAATTATGCCAATGTCGTTCGATCCCAAACGAAATGGAAAAGGGAGACCAATTTATTTATCAGCGGATAGTAATTGCATTATAGGCTACGAAATCGGTACCAAAGAGGAGAATGTGGGTGAAATCGATAGGAAAAGAATTGACAAACACAAGAAATTTACCTGCCAACGAGAAGTGGTTTATGAAACACTCCCATTGCTAGTACAACAACAGGCTGCTGACGGTGTTGCAAAAAGGGAAAGCTGCTCTGCTGCCACTATGAGGAAAGTAATTACAGTTAAACAGTATTTTGATATGGAGAAAGCGAAAACTAGACATGTCCCAAATAAGCGTGAACAAGATAACACGATCGAAGAAAAACGCGTTAGGAAATCTGAATTTGTGGAAAGTATAGAGAGCAGTGATAACGTTCAAGATCAAGAACAAAGTGCACCTACAAACGCTGAAAATGGAAGGGCGAGGCAAGATGAGACGCCACAGGTGAGCGACATAAACTGCGAGCAAACAACGGAGGTAGGTCCGAGTCACGCTGTAGTTGATCACACCAAAGTGAACAAAATGCCGAACCCTGAAGATGATTTTGATTGTGATGATTTTGTCTCCAAGAAAATTTCTACTGACAGAACGGGTTACAAGGAAACTGCAACTATGAAGAAAGTTGTGAAAAATGAACCCATGCTATTGGATAAAGACGCCAAATTAGAGGAGTCCGAGTTTCCTTTCCTTGAATCTTCTGTTGAAACAATCAAAGAAACCATTTTCCATTTCGAAGAAGAATCTGATATCCCGGAATTCTCTAGAGAATTGGCATGTTCCAAAGTTTCTCCTGGTTCCATGAGAGAAATCTTGAACGACCCAGAATCTCCGAAACTAATTGGAGTAATCAAGCGTGAAGATTCTACTTTCCCTGTGGATGATGAATCCATTACTTCATTAAACTGGGCCATTGCAGTACAACCTCACTTTCAAGACCTTCGAGCAACCCCACAAGCGTCAGGAAGTGAGAAGTATTCTCGACGTGCCAAACTTTCTCCAAAGAAACTCACTTACACAAAGGGAACATTGTGCAACATGTGCGGAGAATTTGACACGTCCCGGAAAGAGCTGCACTCCTTCGTTTATGTAATCAAGGGTGACAACGGCAACAGATATAAACGGTTTCTGTGTTTAACATGTAATATTCGTTTTGCTGCTGCCGAGTTGGATCAGCATAAAAAGGAATGCTACCTAACCTCGATCGACGATATTGGATATGATACAAAAACAAAAAAGTTTAGGATGATGGCATGTGAATCTTGTGTCGAAACAAGAAAGTTTTTGTGAAAGTAATTTCTGCATCTACTTATGTGTAACAAACATGTCCCAGCATTCGATTTTTTTTATAACGCCTGAATTTTTTGTGAACCTTCAAGTATGTGTTCAATCGAAAGAAATCTTTATATATAGAAACGCATAGTTATTTTTTATCAATGTCAAAATCAAAATCAATCAATCAAGTACCTTTGTTAGCCAGATAGCTCCCCCGCTCACTTGCTCAATTTAATGGAATGGGAACAGTGAACAATTCAAAAATGTTCAACGCGATCTTGAAACTATAGGCTATATTATTGCATGTATGTATACTTATTATCTAGATGTCTTCATGTCTTTAGCTTATTTCTACGATCCTCATTTAGTTATTTAATTATTACCGTTTTTGTTATTTGTAGCCTAGCCTTGTTACGTCATTTTAGCAGTAAAATCTTTTAATATTTATCCATTGTTATTGTTATAATAAATGCTAACATGCTATATAGCATGCACAGAAAAAAGTAAAATTAAAATGTGAAAGTATACCTACACATTGATGTTAAAGTTATGAATGAAGTAATTTTTGCATAGTAAAAATAAATCCAATTAATATTATAGCCAGTATAAAAAAATTCGACATCCAAAAAAAACGACTGTTTGATTCTTCATTAAAAAAATTAACGATGCATTTACTATAACAAGCGTAAAAAATTCATTTGGTATTTTGGCAAATAAATGCTTTCTTCATGTTCGGATGCTCTGACGGAACACTACATTACGAGGCACGAGCCATGAGGTAGGTGATAGGAGGAAAGGATACTTTTGTACATAAAACCAGATCTGTGTTCACATGTTTGCAGAATGTACAGCATTATTGAAACGAAGTTGAAAGTAAATGCGGGTGTACAGACAGAGATGCATTTTCCTTTCTTGTCAACAAACACGCTGCTCTAAATTATGTATTGAAATTGCGATATGATACATAACTGCTGACCTGGCAAACAGGTGACAGTGTATGATTTACCTCAAGGTAAGGTTGAAGGGGTGTCATTTGTTCAACAATGTTTTTCCCCGGTCTTCACCCCGTATCTAAAGAATCCCGAACAGTGTTTTCTGTTTCCGGCTCACCTGAAATTTCTATTGATGATACGTCCACATTAAGTCAACGGAGGACCTCGTCAGGGTCACCAAGTAAGAAGAAAAGTCGTGCTCCTCCCCTCCCCTTCAGGTTACCTACTGAGGATGAGGAAAGGGTGGAGAGGGAGAAGGGAATTGCAGGTCCCTCTTCAACAGGAGGGGGAGATGATCACATGTCAACATCTCCTTCAAAGATAGCAACTCCTCAGTATATCAAGAGGAGGAATATGGATAGCAAAGAAGCGACTTTGAAAACAATAACGAGGTTGCTAGCGTTTGGAGGTCATATTTCTAAGGATGCTGCAAAAAAGATTTATCCAGAGTATCTAATTGAGAAGGAGCGAGTAAATGATGTAAGTTCTTTAGGAAAATGCTGCATAGAAATCAGAAATATTTTGAATGTAGTAATGATGCGCTTTTATCTTTATTTTAGAAAATTATTTCTCTCGCTGATCTGGATAAGTGTCTTCGATGGTGTAGAGCAACAGCACCAGATCTGTTTTGGTCACCTTTCCAACGTAAAGATGGTCAACAAAGTATGGAAGAGTGGAAGTGCTTTGAAGTTGTTCATCAAGCTGCTTCCTCCACAGCAGTTAAGTTTATGGCGATGATGGACAAGACTATTAAACCGTTTTCCAATGCAAGATGTGGGGACAACTCATTCGAGCCGTTCCAGTTTCTGTGCAAAAATTTGGCTGGATTAATCTTTGCCTCTTATAGGAAAGGCGTGAAGTTGTCAGCAATCGATGAAATATTTGAAAACTTTTACTCTTGTGGATTTCGTGCATGGATGCATCTGAATGATACCAGTGATAATGACACAATGGAAATGTCATTCGTTGGAAATGTAGATACATGTGATGCTTGTTCGGAACATCCTTGTCTCTGCTCCAAGATAACGGCAGTCTTTAAAGAAGCTAATTTGTACGTATCATAATATTACAATGGCTATATAGTACATTGGAACAGCTTGTCACATAATAATATCGTTTTACCTATTACTAAAAATATTACTTACAGAGCACTGCATGCATTGGGCTTGATGGAAGAGTTGGCTGGACCTCGAATGTATAATGTTATTCAAGGAGACATTAAACAACATATTCACAAGTGCGTATCTGAAAAGTATGATGTAGGACATTTAGATGCTCTCATGCAGGTAAAATAGAATTTTAAAGATTTATTTAAATTTGTTATCAATAATTATTTTAATATCTTTTAAGCGGCAGTCTTTTTTTTAAATGTGTGTGTAGTGGTTTAACAAACGAAACAAAATCTGGATTGAAACTATATACCCTTGGATGATAGATGCAACCGAAAAACAATTGAAAAAAATTGGCGAGGAATTTCTCACGCTGCTTTTGGAAATTTATGGAAAGTGCATTATCAGTGACATGTTTTCAATCATCATAGGTCGGTTACCAACACATATTATCTTTGTGAATATCTTTTATCTGTGTTGTAAGTTGAGAGTTAAGTATGAAGTTACTTTTGTTGTTCCAGAATTCCCTGAATCCCAACCAATTCTTGATGATCTAAGATTTTGTATGAAGCAAGTGAACCTGAGAAGTGAATTAGTAACAGACTTGAAGACCGCACTGGAGAGGCGTTTACTAAATGCAGGAGTTAATACAGATAATGTTTTGGAAGCCTATGTTGCCACAGTTCGTGCGCTCAAGTTTGTAGATCCAAGTGGGATTTTGGCACAATTGGTTACGCCCCCAGTTAGAGAGTATTTGAGACTTCGAGAAGAAACTGTTCGTGTGATATTAGTAAGTCTTACAGATGAGTCAGGGGAACTAGCTGAAGAACTTATTAAAAATCCCACATATGTAGATAAAAAGACAGTTAACATGACCAATTGGAGATCTTGGGTGCCAGGTAAAATCCTACTAATATCTTTGGTTTTGAAGCCTAGACTTTTTGCTAAATATAAGTTTTTATGGTTTTCAGATCCAATCGATGTGCCAAAAGATAAGCATAATCTTAGAAAGTCTGATCTCATTGAGGCTTTAGTTTCAATATATGGATCGAAAACTGTTTTCATTGATGAGTACAGAGCGTTATTGGCGGATAGATTGTTACGAATGATTAAACCGGGCTGTATAACGAGGGAAATAAAATGTTTGGAGCTTCTTAAACTAAGGTCAGTCCTACTTTTTAGTTTGTTCATTACTACAAAAACCAAATGCAAGACCGACAAGTTTTATAATTGTATAATAATTTATTTCATATCAGGTTTGGGGAAAGCGATTTACAAAAGTGTGAAGTTATGCTGAAGGATGTATCAGATTCTCAAAGATTAAATGTAAGATTTTATGAAGAAGAGGGAGCAGCTTTAGTCAACAGTGTAAGTTTAGTAAGAGTGCGAATAAAATAACACCATGTTGAATTTGGTGATCCTAGCGTTGCTGGTGAATGCGATCAGTTTTCGAATGTGATAGCTTTTCAATTAATGATTTTTCTAGGATGTTAAACTAACTGGCCTTGTTGTTTCCGCCCAATTTTGGCCAACATTTAAAAAAGAAACATTGGAACTTCCTAAACCCGTCGAAGAAGCTATGGAAAAATACACAAAAGCTTTCGAAATGATCAAAGGCAATCGTACGCTAGAATGGCAGAAGCAGATTGGTACTGTGGAAGTGGAAGTTGAACATGGAGGTATAAATTATTAATGACTTTAGCCAGTATTACATTGATTCATGAGCAGGATTTACCTATACATGCTATACATGTACGCTGATCTTTTAGGTACAACGTTGACTTTGACAGTTAGCCCAGCACAGGCTACTGTTCTCTGGCATTTCCAGGATAAAGGTATGACTTGAAAATTGTTGTTCAATTGTTTTAAAAAACCTGCGTCCACTGCAATATAACATTTCCTTTGATATTTCCTTCACAGAACAATGGAATTTGGAAGAATTGTCCCAAATCACTGGAACTACTCCTTCTGCATTAAAGAGTAGAATAGCTTTTTGGGTGTCAAAGGTAAGTGTACACTGTTAGAAGTATTACTTAGCTTGCATATATTACCCGGCTTGTCAATATATCTCTAATTAATCATATATGTGTTCTCAGGGAGTTTTAACCAATATGGGAGATGGGGTGTATGGACTAGTTGACAGTGTCAGTGAAGGTTCAAAACCAGGTGCTAGCAGATTCACAGAAGAGGTAGATAATGATAGCCCTATGACCTCAATGTCCACCCAAAGAGCCACTGAACTTCAGGTACTTAATTAAAACATATGCGCTGAATTAATAAAAACTGAATCATATATGACATAGTCGCTTTGATTTTTAATTATTGCAGATGTTCTGGTCTTATATCGAAGGAATGTTAACAAACTTGGAATCTCTGCCTCTCGCTAGAATACATTCAATGCTAAAACTATTTGCTACTGTAGAATGTAGTTCCGAAGAATTGCAAAAGTTTTTGGATGAAAAAGTTAGTCAAAACATGCTTGTATTTTCAGCAGGACAGTACCAACTACCAAAATAGTTATACTGCTCCACAATTAATTGTAATAAATCGCTGTTTTTTATTTGTTTCGCAAATCACGCAGTGTTGATCAAATATTTCATTATTTTACTTACACGTGGCATAAAAATATTGCAAGTATTTGAAGTATTGCAACGATTTAAAAAAAAAAGATGCAAAACATTCTCGATGAAGTATTTCAACTGAGAACTCTCAAAATCATTCACACAAATAGTAACTGGTTAATCATATCTAATTATTTTTAATTACACATCCTCCTGCAGTCTTCGCTTGTAAGGCTCATTGATTTTCCTAGCTAATGTATTGTTACAGCCTAGTGCGTTGTGTTTGTTGAGATCATGCTTGTTGATGTAAGCCAATCCACACTTATCACATTTATGAGGTGGTTCACGTTCTCCATTATGAAGTTTTTCATGATACTCGACTTCATACAGCTTACTGAACGGTTTTCCACAGACGCCACAGATAAATGGTTTAGCTCCTGTGTCAGAATGATATTAAAAAACATTTAAAACCTTATATTGATACAAATTAATAGATGACACCAAACCAGGCATCATCTACAATATAAGGCCTATTATAGTACATACCCCAATCGATTTCATGATCCTCAGCATCCTGCAATTTTCTTTCAAAGTAGCCATTCATTCGCTTTGAAGTGAATCTTCGCTGTAGTTCATGAACTTCCTCGTGTGTTTGTAGTTGCTTTTTGGTGGACACAGTCTTATGACACTGAGGACAAATGATAGGAACACTTTCCGTATTGCTACACTGGTGAAGCCATATTTCAGTCCAGTGAATTTTGTTAGCTGAACAAAATTCACAAGCGTAGTACACCTCATCCACATGGACAGACTTGTGAAGTTTCAGAGTTTTTGCAGACAAAAATTTAACCCCACACTCTTGGCATTCATTATTAGGTTCAGGGTCAGGTGTCGTATCCTGCTCTTCAGTAGCAATAACTTCCACAGTAGCTGTATCAGATAACACTGCTCCTCCATCTTGTATGACTTGTAAAACTTCGGAACCAGGATGAAGAGTGCATTCAGCAGATGTTATAACATCATCAGTCGTCGTAATGATTATCTGTGCCCCATCTGCACAATCATACCTATAAAATATAAAAAAAACACCATCACATGAATCACCCCGGCCTAATTCTTAGTTAGATAATGTAGTCAGTAAAATAACCAGAACCAGCTAATCAACTTACTCCAATAACTCCTGCTCTTCAATGAGCTCTGCCTCCATAGTCGACGCGGATACGGTCTCCAAGTCTCTTGATCTGAAATAAATGAGGACAAAAATTAAACGTTTTGTTGTGAAATTACTGGTAAAATACATGCATTTTATTTACATAGACAATAGATTACATATAGCTACGATAAGTTGGAAGTATTAGTTTTAGACTATACCATTTTTATGGTTTCAATCAATGACAATATTCAACACTGACTGTTTATTGACTGACTAAACTAAGAATAGCATTGGCACCTATTGACATTGAACTACGGAGGAGGATAATCAACTTTTTGCTAGCTAAAGAATAAAAGTGTCTTCAACTTAAATGAATAATTTTGCAAAGGTCAGTAAATCTACTTCATGAAAATCAAGCAAAAGTAGCAAAGAACATCTGATCGGATCACAAAAATCAAGGATGAAGTAATAAGTTGGAACATCAATCAAAATTTATGAAGCTTACTTACCAGTAATGAGTGCTTAAAATACTTCACTGTTTTTTGGCGTACTAGGCAGTACTAGCAATGGTACATGTTACATGGAAAAAACTACGTTCCAAAACACTTCATCAAAAGCAAAACTTCAACATTGACAATAAACACAATGAATGAACGAGATGTAAAAACAAGAAGAGAGCTTTTAGCAGAGGATCACAATAACACAACAAGGCAGCAAAGATACACTTTGAGCGTATTGAAAATCACACGGAGGTTACACGGTATTCTGATTATAACATATAATATTCTATAGTTTAATTCCGTCTCGTCTCTTACGAAATGTACATATAGTGGAGTATCAAACATCTCGGGAATACAAGGAGTGTAGTAGAATGTAAGACTTTATCACAGTTCTCAGATTCCCCATACACAAATGAAAGAAGATTTATATTATGCATAGGTAAAATCATTCTGTCAAAAAGAATTTCAGATCACTCTTAAGACACTTTATAATTAGTGCCATATTTGTATTAAATGAATATATTATTGAATTTCTCCTACTTACTGTGCTCTTTTTTAATGCACTTTAGAGCTGGATAATATATGCTACCGAGATGAGATGTGCAAGAAATGTTCAAGTGCATAATGCATAGAAGTAGGCTGAGCAGATACATAGATACAAGGTTGTTGATATATAAAACATAACAAGTGTTAATGCAATGTGGGGGTGGACCTTCGTAAAGAGCCTGACAGTTAATCGTGAGGGAAGGGTGGCCCAAACTTCTTGTCTCCGATTTCGCTGAAAATTTGCAGGAATGTAGATTTTAATGCGTAGATTACGAATCTGCAATCAGTAGCCGGTTTTAGCAATTGTGGCGCCCCCCAGAGGGAAAAAACGGCGGGTTGTCATGGCAACCCGCCGTTTTTCCGTTAAATATCGTTAAAACCGGCTACTGATTTCAGATTCGTAATCTACGTATTAAAATCTATATTCCTGCAAATTTTCAGCGAAATCGGAGACAAGAAGTTTGGGCCACCCTTCCCTCACGATTAACTGTCAGGCTCTTTACATTGTACCTACAGGTTATTTTGATGTAGCCAATTAAGTATCATATCTTAAGCTGCGGGAATGAATTCTTTGTGCACTAGTGTACATGTGAGGAGAGATCAAGTCAGCTCTGACTCTGACATCACAAAAAATGCATTTGAACGATAATATACACTGCTTTCTCACTTTGAGTTGCAGTTGAAATTTAAGTGTCAGTGCATATACATGCAAAGTATTTGTTCTCAGATAAGGTTAACGGATTTTGTGGAACAAAAACGTTTCACTTTTATGACATCTGGCAACTGACAAAATTATCTATAGCAAAAAAAACTTTTCTTTAAGTGTAAGTTATACATACACAATTACACAGGAGTCTATTGAAAATTTCAAACCCATTAATAATGAAACGCAGTTGATTTCTAAACTGATTTGAAAATTTAAAAAAACTCACGAATATAGATAAATAATGGGACCCAAAAAAACGACACGACCAAAAAAGGTTAAAGCACAGGTTAGCCGACCTTGTTCTAGCATGCAAACCGCAAGAGCAAGCGGGTCTAGCGGAAGTGGGAACCGAATAAGTTCATTCCGAACATTTAATACCATCAAAAAAGTCGGATGGATCAAGTATGCGTATATATGCTTTCTTCTTTATGCATTTACTTAAACTACAGTTCCCAGTTTTTTACAATTAACTTGAATAATTTGACCTCTGATTATGTTTGTATAGTGAGCCCCTTGATGTTGGCTACCTGATAAGCAAAATTAGAGAATCAGGCAGAGTTGTATTTAAATTTCTAAGTGGAAAGAAGGAATTCATAGCGTGGTCTGCTAGTGGACCTAATGCTAAGAACGATTGGGGAACCAAGAACTTCAGCATGCTTGAAGTAAATCAATAATCTGATCTGTTAATTACACTCCATCATGATCATAACAGAGATTCGTTATACAAAGAAATTTGAACATGCACGTAACATGTTTTGCAATTTTTATATGTTTATTGGCAGGAAGGATACTCGTACATTTTGAAAGGACAAATTTATGCCCAAACGGAAAGCGTAAAATACTTTAAGGGAATACCTTTGTTTACACTCTGTGCTCAACCCCCGAACCCCATTAGATCAGCAGATGACCAATGAATGGACATCTCCAAATTGCCAAAAGACGTGATAAATTGTTGAGTTTTATACATAGTGGGAAATTAGTTAATAACGTCACTGTTGAGGTTCTCGAAGGCTAACTTGAAGGGAGATCGTAAAGAGCAACTCTTAAACTACATTTCTGACCACTTTTGCTAATGTTTTAGTGATGTTAACACACTAAACGACGGGATTCTTTCAGTTATAAAATGCATATAGTTAAATGAACATTTACCTTCTTAAACTTCTACCCCGTCGTTTGACGTAAATAGACTTCCAATCACGCAATTTAATGCACTAATGTTTAGACCAGTTCTTCAGCTAACTTATCTCCGTTCACCTGTTTTCACAGCACCTTTCCTGACTTCACAGTTTCTTTGCAATGTGTAAAACTGACAATCGAAGACGAGGGAACATATGCAAAGCATATGAGGCGGGTGGATTAGGCGGCATAGGTATGATATAGCCTTAAATCTTTATCAACTTCATCGCGGCACTCCCTTCGATTATCGGAAATTAATGTAATACAGAAATCATCTCAACCAAATTTGGACCTTTTGGTTTCACGTCAAACAGTCACACTTAAAAAAAGTAATATTTATCACAGTAACATTTTGACCTGCTTATTTTTATTTTAAGAATAAATTGTTGATTTGGCTTTTAATGCAATTTAATTTTTACTTGACAGTAAACGAAATGGTAAAGGATGACAAATATTTCACTGAGGAAATACAAAATGTTAAAATCTGTTATGCGAAATTTCACCGGTACATGGGTTGCGAAAAGTGTTGCAAAGCGGTACATTTATTCTTCTCAATTCATCTTAACTGCATGTTTGAATGCATCAGAGTTTCAATATGCGTATGCTCTTGCAGATTCATTATCCCGACAAGAAAGACGGCAAATATTACTGTCAGATGTGTACGAAAAAGTCAGGACCTAAAAAGCGCAAAGTTTGTCTAGTTTTGAGGGTAAGTTGAGTATCCTGTTTAAATATTATGCGTGAAAGTGGTTACTATAATAATGCGTATAAAACGTTTTCTTTTGTTGAATAGAATATGATACTTAAAGACTCTGAAGAGACGTCTCAAGGAGGATTTGTATGCTTTTCTAACGGCTATGAAAAGTTAATGAAAGCTGAGGAAGTGAGCAAAATCTGCACGAGCCCGTCTGATATACTTGCGCGAAAAAAATCAGAGTCTGTAGTTGGTCTGGTTGTTAATGTGAGAATTAAGCATCAAAAGGTACGAATAATTGTGTATCTATCCGCATGTAATCAACAAAAGTTGGACTCATACTTAAAAGTTAAACTTTCTTCATTACGTCTACAATTATGATGTTTGCCTTGTAATATTCAGGCAGCGAGAGGTTGGAATGGGTCCAGGCTAATTGCAGAGGTACTATCTGTCAATAACGAAACCCAAAGAATTGAAGATGATGAGGAGGATTCCGATGACAATCACAGTGAAAATGGAGTCAGACATGAAGGTGCTATCCAACTTCAACCTTCCAGTTCAACCACTAGTGTATGCGAGTGTGAGGAGGTCGTTGACGATGATGTAGATGAAGAAGATGAAGATAACGACACAAATACAATTCCTCACAAAAGAATGCGTTATTCAAGTGGTGGTGGAAGTACAAGTGGAATGATTGATGATGGAAATGCATTTGCATACATTGTAAGTGTGTTACTCAACTATTTGCATTGTGATGCGATGTATAAAACTGTGAAATACTGAATTATGTAGGACACTTCGGGCCAATACCCTATGACATCGAAGCCCATTGGATTTGTTCTTATAGTGAACATGAATTTTTCTAACACCAACAAGGAAAGACGGGGTGCACCAGAAGATGTTAAGGCTTTATCAGCTTTATTTGAAACGAACTTAAAAATGACTGTAAGGGTTGAACAGGATGTCAGTTCCAAGGTGGGATTTAACACTATTCCTTCATTTGAACAAAGGAAATTATTCATTGCACACTTTCACCTTACAAGTACATATTCATGTTTACTTTATTTTCAGGACCTGCAATTCATAATTAAAGATTTCAAGCAGACTCTAATAAAGTATGATTCAAGTTGTTGTTTCGTAATATTCATGAGCCATGGAATACTTTATAACGTTACAATGGCAGACGGAATGAGAATGAATGTCTTCACTGACATAATGGATCACTTCACTGAGAAGAACTTTAAAGAGTTTCGGGGAAAACCAAAAATATTTATTTTCCAAGCTTGCAGTTACTTCAAGGCAAATGATCTAGTGGAGTGTACAAGCTTCGAACGTGATCCAACAGACATTCATTCGGACATGCTCTACATAGCTGCAAGTCTTCCGGGTATAAAGGCAACAAGAAATAAAAAACTAGGATCATATTTCATTCAAAAATTTGTAGATGTTCTGAAACGTAATGCTAAAACTAAGGACCTGGAAAAAATCATGAAGCTGGTAATTATTATGGATTAAATGGAAATTAGTCTCCTCACTTAATATCTGACTTGCGTTTTTATTACATTTCCAGACCCAAGAAGAAATGAGAGAAGTAGGATTCGGAGAAGGCAACCTTAGGCGAAATATTCCTATGTACACTCCTATTTTATTTCGTGACTTTTACTTCAAGTTAAATTAAATGTTATAGTTTTGGCCGGTTTATCAATGTATTATATCTGGTGTGATGTTGAAGTTTAACTTTCAATAAATATACCCCAATTTGATTGATTTTTATATAAATTATGAACAAGTATCCGAAATTCTTATTTGCATTAAGAATAAATATGGACATGGCTGACAGCGCAAGTAATTCCGCCCCTTTGTATACTTCATATCACCTAGTACAATTAGTTAAACGCATCATTTCATAACAAAATTAAGTCTGTTTGTGTAGTTAAAACTGTTATGCTAAAATCCTGCAGATTGCCAGTAACAAAGACTGGGGCGTAGGCATTGCATACCAATACAAGTAATTGATAAGCAATTGAAGAATTTATTGGTAGCTTCAGTGCCAAGTAATTGTCAAGTAATTGGTATTGCTAAGATGATTTTTTACTATACAAATTCATCCGTTGGAGATTTTTCGTCCCTAGTTACCAAATAGGATTTTCATATGAAATGGTAGTTTTACACTATTTTTCGAAGAAGTGAATTAAAAATGGCCCGTATGGCCATTTTTCTGACGATCTTTAATTAATGAATTGCTTTAGCAATTCATTACATTTGGAAACCAATGGATTCCAAAATGAAATGAAAAAGAGTCAGTCGTATACGACTGAGTCTGGATTCACTTGATACTCGAGATCCTTCCAAATGCAGCACAGGCGAAACGTTACTAGTTAGAGACTTGGGATAAATACAAAATCCGTAGGTATTGACGTTCTGCATAATATCCAGTATCAAGTGTCACCAAATACGATGTAGTTTTAAAGTTATCCATGAAAAGCATGGTTTCCAAGATGACCCTATCGGGTTTGAACCCGTGTGGTTGGCGAATAACAAAATCAATGGTTTCAAAAGGGATCAACTCTATATATAGAGTATTAGAGGTACCATATGCATATTTCAGTTTTCTTCTGTGTGCACTTCCCTTCAAAACTATTGAGCACAAAGTTAAACACAATTGTGCACTTTAACATTTCGTGACATTTAACATAATTTTAGTAGCATTTAGAGACTTGGACCAAATACAAAATCCGTAGATATTGACGTTCTGCATAATATCCAGTATCAAGTGTCACCAAATACGATGTAGTTTTAAAGTTATCCATGAAAAGCATGGTTTCCAAGATGACCCTATCGGGTTTGAACCACTGTGGTTAGAGAAAGGGCTAACTAATCGCTTAGAGATAATCGCCAAAAAGAATTTTTATAACTTAAGAACTCTTCAAAATTATTACGCACAAAATAAAACTACTACTACCATACTGTGAGTAATGTTGGATGCTTGATGTACATTTTGTATGGGTTACTACACGTGCAAAATGTACATGCATCCTATGAACGTAGGATTATATAGTTTAATTTTTTAATTGCATAGAAAAAGAATTAAACAAGCACAAAGTAAAAAGTCACAGCCGAAGAAGTGCATTTGACGGAAAAGGGTTAAATAAATTTTGGTCAATTCACTTCTGCAGAACATAAATTGACATGTGCACATACAACATGTTATGATGATTATTGAATTATGTCGTTGATCATTGAATCAAGAACAAAAGAAAGAAAGCATCAGGCACTCCAGAGCATAAGGAAAATAACCTAAAGAGAGAGAAGCGACATGTAATGGATGTAATATCATATCTTCAGTTATGGGCTAGTAATCGGGATCACTGGATTTTGAAAAGCTAAACCATTAGTGCTTGCCAAAGAACTGCTTGAATGCTGACATGATTGATGACACCCGTTTTGAAACACTGTTGGAGTACATAGCTTCCACAAAAAGGGGTTGCCAAAAAAGCAACGTTAGCTGAAATGCAGTGTGGTTACAAAATAAGAGGTGACCGGAGGTGGTGATGATGTGTCTTCTGGTAGGGTAATTGATTTAATATATGATAGAGCTCGAAAAATTATACAAATTTGAGCGGATGATTAATAATAAATATATTTTTAGTGCAATATGTGCAAATGTCAATTTATGTCCTGCAGAAGTGAATTGACCAAAATTTATTTAACCCTTTTCCGTCAAATGCACTTCTTCGGCTGTGACTTTTTACTTTGTGCTTGTTACACTATGAGCCCAGTTACCAATACTTCATCAATTACTTGACAATACTTCTTGAAATTCCAATTACTTGATAAGCGTATTAACAAGTAATTGTTGCAATGCCTACTGGGGCGTTGAGAGATTGTTGCTTGATTGTAATGGATTCAGTCATTTTGCATTTTATCATAAAAATGTCATAAAGACAAAGTCAACATCTTTAAATACATAAATGCCCATATTACATATAAAAAGGTAGAGCTGCAGCTTGTAATGGGTAATAGAAGTCGGTAATCGCTCAGTAATCTGGGATGTTGGTACCATTTTACGAAACTAAAGCTGAAAACATCAATATATTTACATTTACATGTGAATGTAGTCGATATTATTGCAGTCATATCTAACAGTCGTTTCACAAACGAAAATTCCATTTTTTACCTTGAGTGTTGCTGGGGATTATCTTTTAGCCGAAGTTGAAAAGATGGGCAGATATTATTTTTAAACATTAGTTTCACCTGTTCACATTCAATTGGAACTAACATGCATGAGCTTATATACATGAGGGTAACAAAAATAGAAGTTAATGCGTTGCACAAAACAATGAAAGGCGCTGTACGCCAAAGAGGTACTGAATCTTGTACCTAACTGGCCTAAAAGCGAACACCACTTTTTTAAGTACTTTACCATTTTAGATGGCTATTTACAGTTTTCCGGGTACAATTCTACGAACTGGCTACTTTATGCATATATTTACTCGTAAACAAAAATCAGTCTACTTATATGAATAAGAGGTACATATTCCCTAAACAAAATTGTTATTTTTGTTGGCTTTGGTAAAAGTGGATTTAACTAAATGTATAAAAATGCATGTTTGGAAGGACAACGATTTCATTCGTGAACCAGCCAGCATAAGTACAAGACGGGAAAACTAGCCTGCATTACGCCAAAAGTGGTTTATTACAAGTTTTGTTACTGCCCGTTATTCAATCCTATCCTAACTTTTTGTGATTAGTATTATGTTCTCTTGTGCCAACAAGCAAAATATTGAAGGGAAACAATAATTATTACAACGTGATCCAAGACGTTTAGCTAAAGTTGAAACTTTTAAAAATTGTATGAGAAATTAAAGAAATTAAGCATAAATAAATATACACATCACAATGGCATTACAACCACAGGATCCGAATGTTGCACCTTCATCTTTACAGCTTATAAAGTAAGTTAGATACTTACTCCGATAGAGCGATTGATTGAAGTTGTATTTGTATGCATGGTACAAAATTTTTGTATTTGAAACATGTTTTTTCTAACATAGACAAAGTTCACTAACGATGAAAGAAACTGTGAAGATTGATGTTTTAAGCGTTGTAATGCGATCGTCTAAAATCTCCAAAAACCCCCCGTATCCCACTTTTATGCTGCGTTATAAGAATGAAACAATAAAGGCAATTTCATATGCACGATATGCCTCAAAAAATTATGAAATGTTACAAGTAAGTTTATTAATGCCATCCATTAGCGCTTCCATTTTTGCGGAATTAAAAACTAAAGTTATTCTATCTACCCTTCACCAGGTTGGCCAGTCTTACATAATTAAAGGAGATATAAGAATTAAACCAAGGCCAAAAACCAAGATGGGTAAACAAAATTCAACAAAATCGATTACCACATGGATTTTAAATCAAATATCCATCCTACAACCGTCGAATGTCGCAAAGAAGAAAAATATGAGCACAGTAGCAAAATGTACGAAACTAACTCCTAATTTTAAAACTAAAAGGGATTAATTGTGACTTTTTGGTAATAATTTTAAATCTTTTTATGATGCACAGTAACGGAATCAATAATGAAGGGAAAGCCTTTCTTCAATCAGCAATTAGAAAACATTACCATTGAAAGTGGCGAGATGTATCGTTATGTTGGCTGCACAGACTGTTCAACTAAGGTTCATTTGCTTACATTTTAAAGGTTCTTAAATTAGTTTTGAATTGTGCTGATCCAGTATTTAATTCTTATTTCTATTAGCGTCCACAAGGCGAAATAAAACATTGCTTCAATTGTAAAGCAAGCGGAAAACAACAGGTCTATGAAACACGACTGTTCATGATAATACGAGTAAGTGCTATTCATTTGTAAATTAATTTTTTTTTCAACGCCAATCAAACCAACTCATATCAATGTATCAATTTAATGTTCCGTATTTGTTGTATCATATAGCATATCACTATTCGCGATTCTACTGGATCTTCAAGTGGTCTAGTTTGCTATAATGCTGAGTGTGAAAAGGTCCTTGGAAAAAAAGCTACTGATTTTAGAAGCGATGAAGAAGCTAAACATTTTATTGAAGAATCGCTCATTGGGGGCATTGTGAACTTGAAAATTTCGACATCCAAGGCAAGTCCTTAACTAGAGCTCTCATGAAAGATGTGATACTGATTATATGCTCTATATATTTTACACTTCTGAAAGTTATATTTCGCAATCCACAGGCAAAAAGGAGTAAATATGGACTAAATGCTTTCATACATTCGATTGATGTCATTAGCAAACCGGAGATTAGCAACAAAAACTCCACGCTAATTTATGAACCGGATGCTTGTGACGAGGGCTTTGAGATAGTGGATGATCCAGATGTTGACGCTATTTCTACCGAATTAAGTTTGAGTACTATTTCCTCTCAAGATTCGAATTCTTTACAGGACCTCATAACTCAGACTGTTAGTAAAGCCGAACTATGTATTTATAATAAATCTAAAGTGTACGCAATTTGAGAACGTGCAAAATTTGATTCCTACAGGAGCTTCTGCCATATACGTATAATTTAAAGTCCAAACCATCTGGCCACGCTTTGATTGTTAATAACAATGAATTTGATGCAAATAATGGTGGAACTAGACACGGGTCCAAAAAAGACTTACAAAAGTTAAAAGAAACTTTTAAAGCTCTAGATTTTGAGACGTTTGTTAAAAAAGATCTTAAAGTGGAGGTAAGTAATACTAATTTTAATTAATATGATACTCATCTTCATTTTCAAATTAACAAACTCATCAAGTCACATTATTTACAAATATTTTAGGAATTCCAAAGGCAACTAAATATCTTTAAACGGCGCTTGACAAGTCGGGACATTAGCTCATGCGCAGTTGTGATTTTAAGTCATGGAACTCTTAACCATGTCCAAATGACAGATGGAAATCTACTTAACATTTGGAAAGATATAGTAGAGGAATTCAATGACAAAAAATTTCCAAAGTTCATTGGACGGCCGAAAATTTTTATATTTGGAGCATGTCAAGTCTACCCAAACTCAACAAACGCAGATTATTCTCCTAAGTTCAGTGATACACTTATTTGTTTCCCAGCTATTCCAGGCCATTTGTCATACAGGCATAAACGAAATGGGTCACCCTATATTATAATCCTCTGTTCCATGTTGAAAGAATATGCGAAAAACTATAACCTTGTAGAAATACTTGATATGGTAATTTTAATTTATGAATGAAAAATTAATTACATTGTTATTGCATTGTTTAGTTTTATGATTTCACTTGACTATGTGATTTCTATAGACGCAACTTTGCTTGATGAAATATCCATTTTCTGGCAAGCGTAGAGGATCGGATGGAAACAGAATTGAGAAAATCCCTCAAATGTCCTACCATATCAGTTTGGCATTTCAAAAGTTCCGATTCAATATCCGTTAGCCTTGAAAACGAGAAAATACATTTTGATGCGTTAAAATTTGTTATACTAGATAGTTATATATTGCAAATGCTCTGCAATTATTTCATTATATAATATATATTATGTAGAAATGGTAATCTTTTTTTATGTAGAATTTTATTCACATTTAAAACTCACTTTTTACAATTATTATTGTAATATGCGATGAGGTAATTGATATAATGATACAAGAAAAGGACCGTACTAAATATGCATGCACACTACGTAGCTTAACTTTAGTTAAATAGTTTTTTATAACAAAGTCAAAAGTAATAAATAAGTCTGCTTGTTCGTTTTTAAATTTGAACTATCAGGATTTATATGCATTACTAATTTAATTTGTAAACTTTAATGCTGCACTACACTCTAAGGCAATAATACTGCATCTTCTCTTCGTTCATATTCCTTGCAATCTGCATTTCAGTTATTTTTTTACTCAACGCTAATGGGGATTTCCTTAGGTTTTGGAGCTTCCACTTTGGATAACGGAGCTTCAATTGTTAAAATTCCATCCGGTGTAAACAAACTTTTTACATCTTCTGGATTAACAGTCTCTGGCAAAGTGAAAGTTCTAGACACTTCCTGATACAGGCGAGAACTTCCATCGTCAGAATTCTTTTCCAATTTGGCATGAATTGTCAACATCCTGTCCTTTAGGCTGATTTTGATGTCTTCGGGTGCAAAACCTTCACCAACGTCAACTCTAATAGCATATTTGCTTGGTTTTCCAGCTTCTGGTGAAGCACTTATTTCAGTTTCAATTGATGGGAACGTCCTGCTTGTCAATGTTGACTGTTCTGGTTTCAAGAATGATCGGACAGGAGGAGAGAATGGAAATCCCCAATTACGAAACGCAGAATTCATATCCCTTTCCAGCCTGGCAAATTGTGTGTCAATTTCTTTCATCTGTCGCTCCATCAAATTCATAGGAGAAAATGCTCTTCGGGAACAAATTGTCCTTGCAGGAATCATCCTGCCCCAAAACTTCTGACATGCTGCTGGAATCAATCTGTTGCAGTTGTTCATTTTGAGTTAAGCTATGATTAAACAAACGAAAGATTAATTAAACCTTTGAGACTAAAGTATTTCGTACACTACGCTTCGCTTTTAAACGTAAAGTAAACTTACTTTTTAACTGTAGTTGTGTAATGTATTATAACCTCTCAATATTTTATCGCAAAAAATTCAGACAGTAATGCACTGGAATAGTTAGTTACTCGTCCTCTTAGTTAGGCTTTAAAAGTTGTATTGGATTTGTGGCTTTATTCGAAAGTTGCTTTAAATATTTACTTTAGTGTCTTGAAACTTTCTTCACAATTGATCACTTCCAAATGACTTCAGAAAGTCACACAAACATTGCTTATATACCCGGCTGTTGTAACTTCTGCTTACATTTGCGTCATACATAATGCGATACACGACGTTTCTCAAGAGTACACAAAGATTCTTTGGTATTCTCAAGATACCCCAGGGTTTCCCGAAACCTCTAGTAAACCTTATGTATATAGGTATACTGTACTTTACGTTCGCATTACATGCATCATAAGTTTGTACAGCGAATTCACTGGGACTGGGACTAGCTTTATGGAATGAAAGCAAGTATAAACATACATTTTATGTTGTATATCAATACTATGTATCATGAATTTAACCACCTCGACTGAATGCTCCACAAACATATTGCAAATTTTAAGAGACTATACAAGCAGCATTTTGACAGATATGAATAGGAACACGTAAACGAAAGTTTAACTCGAGTTTTTGAGCGTTTAACTCTTAATTTTTCCACTCGACTAAAGCACATTAATTATGCGTACAGAATTAAAACATTGACACAATTTTTTATACGGTACGACAAAGGAATTCAAGTTCAAGTATCAAGTGCAGAGTCTGATAATGTGAGCAATTTGACTAAAGATTTGTTTATTTGATAATATCGTATTCATATTTTATATTTATGGTAGTTCATGCTTCAATTTTGGGTTCTGATCCTAGTTTTTATCTGGATTTCGGGTATGCATGCTAATATCTCCTTTCCGCACGTGCAAGCATCCATCCTCGTCTTCATCTCTTATTACCCACAAAATCTAAAGGCAAGTAAAATGACGTAAAGGCAAGTATATACTCAGAGAGAAAAAAAGCTTTCTTTTCTTTTCAACCTTTAGCTAATTTAAGACAAGAGCAAATCATTTTTGCCATCATCATCTTTATATCTTAAATATAAAGCAACCAAACAAGAATATGATAAAGCTGCTATTCATACTTAGAATTCATGGAGTCTTCTCCACAAAAATTAGGAGCCAGCAAAAAATTAGTACGTATACATATACATATATGTACTTGGTCAAGATAGAACCACTCCACAGATGATTATAATAAAGTTTTTGTCTTGAAGCCAACAGACCGGCTGATACAGATAGATCCATTTACATTAGGGGTATAAACTATACTATACTATACGTGGATATATGCATATACAAACCGAAAATTACACATTTCTGCATCAAACCTTTTAAAAAGGTATCCACAAAATTCTTAGAGGCACGGCTGCTCCATACATTGTATTATCTGATTACCCGACCCGATATGCATACATTTTCATCTGCATGAAAGGATGTAAATAAAATGTTGTATACATACATAGAAAACAACCATAAAATGCCTGAAACCAAAGCCAAGACAAACTAAGTAAGTAGTAGACGAAGCAAAACAGAAAAATATACACACAGACAAACTGGCTGTATCCTTTCCTTACTTATGTAACCTGAACGGATAAGGATATCTGACCAGTTTTCTGGATATAAAACTCGTTATACATACGTTTGACGTTGTGAAATAAGACTGGATCAGGATATACTTACTTTTATTTTCTACATGCTCTAATTGAGCTGAATGTACTGTATGTTCAACGTTCGTTCGTATAATAAAATTCGATGCAGAGAACGTGAACGGATTGCAAAGTGATATAACACACAACTGACATAACATGAGGTTTATATTCCAGAGTGCAGTTGGAAGCGAGCGAGAGACTGGTTTTTGTTCGGTACATAATGGAATATGAAAGTTGTAAAAGAGTATGGAAGAGTATATACGTACGGGAATCATCTTGATTTGGAGGCATATGAATCTACATGGATATTCATCTGTATGGAAGCACACAATGTATTCAAAATGTATACTTTGTACATGTTCCTCATTTAAGATCTCAGCAGATCATCATCATCATCTATATAGGTACAAAAGATTTTTTTTTATATCTATCATCATCATCATCATCCATCCATCTAAAAAAAATTCACCATGTTCTGCTGCTGCTGCTGATCCATTCTCATAATATAGGATAATACATCTCCCTCAGAAAAGGATTTGGACAATAAAACTAGGTTTTAGACACCCTGTTATAGGAGTTTGAAACCTTGTAGTTTTCCAAAATTTTCATAGAGCTAAAAAATGTTGCCTAAAAAGTATAGAGTTTAATTGGCTTTCCCTAAAAGCCTCCTTTCTTTCCTTCTCCAAACAAAATTAGGATCAACAAAATTTGTGATACAAAATTATACAAGATTGGACACACGCGCACAAAAGTAAAAGGCTTTCTTCAATCTTCAAGAACAAATTTAATCTCTTATGATTGGACCTTCTGTGTAGCTAAAATAGGTTAGTGTAGGTAGCGTCATATTTAGGATTAGGAATGGAAATGGAGACAGGACAAGATGCCACAGCGTTGTTTGCTGTGAAAGAAGAGCCATTGGATTTTGACATGATGGTTAAAGTGGAGGATGACCTTGAACTTGACCTTCCTGATAGAAAGACTACGTCAACTGCAGTACCTCAGATTGGCTCTTCAAACAGTGCTTTCCAGCCGTATAAGGTTAGACAGCGATATAATATTTTACACTTATATTTACTAACTAGTAAAGCTACTGTGTGCACACTTTCTCACATTTCGTGCAAAATGAGAGTTGACTTTAAAAGTTATTATGAATGGCTTAATTTTCACAGCAACAGTCTTTGACAATCCTGACAAATCTCCAGAGAGGAAATGTTAAAACAACCAACAAAGAAAACGGGCCAGAGTCGCTCACATTTCATGAGAAGGCTGCGAAAGCATCTTTGACGGATGCTGATATTAATGGTATGAAAAACGGGATTATTCATATTCATTCATATATTATGGAGCAAAAAAGCAATGCAATTTAAATTTCTAGTATGCATTTTTGAAACTTTATCTTTTTATTATTTTTTGGAATGTTTTAATCACAGAATCTAACGTAAATGCCAAAGATCCCAATGGCTTCACCCCTCTCATGTGGGCAGCATTTCATGGGAGACTTTCAATAGTACAAAAACTGGTCGCGAAAGGAGCTCAGCTAGATTGTTTTGGACCGGATGGTGAAACACCACTAATGTTTGCCGCTACCAACGGTCACACCGAAGTTTTAACTTATTTACTTCAAAAAGGAGCCTCGTCGGACACAGAGGACGACGCTGGGAACACTGCCTTAATGTTTGCGTCTTATGGGAACCATGTAGACTGTGTAACAGAACTTTTGAAACGCGGAGCAAACATGAGTAAACCAAATGGAGTGGGTGACACACCATTCGAAATCACAATCAACAAAGGTCATCTAGCAGCTCAGTATGCAATGGAAGATTTCCTCAAGGAGGAGATCGAGATGAGCATCTCAAAACTTAGTAGTAGTAGTACTAGTAACAATACCACCATTACAAACGGCAGCTGTCATAACGCTCCTACTCATTGTAATGGAGGTGGTCCAAGTGAAAATGAAGGTCGTAGTGGAAGTAGAAAATCTACCAACAGCCATCATAAGTAATATTTTAAAGAAAAATCTTTTGATAGTCAGAAACTCCTAATTTTTTACCAAATGATATGATGATGTGTATGCGACGAAAAAAGTAACAATGAGATATGGATAAACTTTGTGTACCTAACAAGCAACAAACAGCTTTTCCCTTTTCCTCTCATCATGATATGACACCAAAATAATAATAATAATAATTGGTTACAAAATTCTGTGGGTCTAGAATACTATATGAAATGTCATTACATTATAAAAAAAATAATGCCATTTTAATCTACTATCCATCATCAACAATCGATCGACAACAAAAACTACGTACCACGTATTCAAGAAACAAACAAAAAAGTAATGTTTTATGTGCTGATATGAATCTGTGTATATATTTTTGTATAAAAAAACCAACACACAAACAAAGCGAAAGTCACATATAAGCATATTAACTAACGAGACAGTATACATACACTAGATTAATTACCGTATGATTCCATTTCCTCCCAAAAAGTATAAAGGGAGGTTTTTGATATACTAATCGTTTTGAACACATGAATAATTCAATGGAAAATCAGAGATTTGGGGAAAAAATGGTAATGAGCAAATATAATGTAATGAATTGAATGGCCTACATACATACAACATATTCCAATTGTAAGAATCTCATTAATTTTATTAGGATCTCGTTTTATTTTTTTTGTTTTCTTTTATATTAGATATAGATATTATGTTACGATACGATACAACTTTATTATTGGGATTTGGCAATGGGTATTATACTGATTGATTGATTGATAGCACATAAGCTTTGTAAAAATACAATGTGTAGTAGGAATAATGATAATTGATATGTGATTGTACATTATTATGTGTGCTGTATGTAAAAGTGTAAAACTATGTTTTCAAACAAAGATGAAAACGATTAATCAAATTAGTTACGTTATATATTATATTGGACTCGCATATTATATTAGAAATTATTAACAGCAAACGGTACGGTGTTTCTGTTCGGGTAAAAAAATAAATACTACAAACACGGACAAAAGAAAATATATTAATTAATGAAGAAGATGAAAGAGATTTTGAAGGTTTTGAATTTTTGCATTTATTTTGCATGAAACCGAAAAAGGCATGACATGACATCTGAGAAACCAAACCAAGACAAATGGTAATGCATATAGAGAAGTGATAACGGGTGATGCTGGAAATGAAGATGAAACAAAATGATCACGATTTGTGTATGCAGCCAGATAATTTATTTTACATTTTATCGACTCAATTGTAATTTTGAAAATAACGCAAAAGGTAGGTTGTACGTACCCTGTTCTTTGTGACTGCTATACTGCCGATACTTCATTAAACACGTTAGTTGATAGTGCCAGATGTATTTTTACCGTGTGCTTTAATTGGGCATGTCATTATTTGATGATGGAAGCACATGTACCTGTTATGAACCTGAAGTATTATTGTGCAGTATGTTCAGGTAGTATTCGCTTTCCGAATATTATTGCACATGATAGCTACTTGATTTCTAACCTTCGGAGATACATAATGAGTTGTAAACCATTGTTGTTATTCATGAACTTAGTTCCAAAACTTCTGGGATTTTTTGTCACCCTTGAACATAATATTCAGATCATGATTACATATGACTTCCTTTTTATTGGTTTCTGAGAAATGCGAAAGACAACAAAGAGATTACCGTGTACACTCTATTATGATATTAGCTGGTTTTATACGCATCAAATTATATGCTTAAAACGACATGTATATGTATGTCACGGTTGTGTATGTTTTCCAATGCCTAAATTTCGTACATCCCTTATGTTGAATCCCAATCCTTAGATGATGAATCTGATAAGGAATCGGAACAAAGGTCGTGAATATGTTGCTTTGCCATTTGCCACATGTATGTTCATTAATGTTCAACTTGATAATTAAAACTTCCTAATTTATACCCCTAAAGAAAGAGGCTGATGTGTATAAAACTTGAGAGTGACATTTAAAACTTTGCGTAGTCTCATTTCGATTGTGGTGATTAGCCTAACAGTTTCTGGCAATGAATAAACTTCATCATTAAATTTTGGACTAAATCAATACTTTCGGTTGTTCTTCATTTTTTTTAAACATTCAGCATTCGTTATGAAACTCATAACGAAACTTTTACCCTGTTTGTTAACGTTATTGGCATCTAGCTCGGCTAGAAGTACGAATAACAGACCTTCATATTATGAAGAAGAAGTACTACTTGAGAGTACAAGAGTGACAAATTGGGGCGATTGGGGAAGATTGCAGACATGTCGTCCTGGCTTTCTAGTTACTGGATTTCAGGTGAAAGTTGAAGCAAAAACCGACAGCAATGATAATACAGCGTTAAATGGGGTTCGTTTTGCATGTGGAGTGCCATACCGTGAGGAGTATCAACAAATGGAGTTGATAACTAGTTCCTACGGACGCTGGGGCTCAGTTAGAGAGAAAAGTTTCTGTAATGGGTATGCAATTGGGATGCAATTAAAGTCACAAAAGTCGCAAGGAAGGCTAGATGATGTGGCTGCAATAAACTTAAAAATGTTTTGCGAAAATGGAGACGTATTTGAAGCATATGACGAGAATGAAGATTTCTATCCAGATAGTGAATATACTGCTGCCATGATGTGTCCCGAAAAAACTGCCGTTTGTGGGCTACAGACACAAGTAGAGTCTGCTAGGTGGTTTGGTAAGACTATAAATAGATGGGATGGGGAGTTTATGCAAATGTACGTTAAGGAGTAACCCCTTTTCATAAATATTTACAGGTGATGATACATCTTTAAATAACATACGTATAAAATGTTGTACCATTCCCAATTTGTATTTGACTACAAGTACACCGGAGCCAACAACAGAGCCACCGCAATCAAATACGGAAACAGAACCACCGCATGCTATTGAAGAAACAGAGACACCTCAGCCAGAAGCTGAACCACCTACGGAAGCGCCTTTACCAGAAACTGAACCATCTACGGAAGCCCCTTTGCCAGAAACTGAACCATCTACGGAAGCCCCTTTGCCAGAAACTGAACCCTCCACAGAAGCATCTTTGCCAGAAGCTGAACCCTCCACAGAAGCATCTTTGCCAGAAACTGAACCCTCCACAGAAGCATCTTTGCCAGAAACTGAACCCTCCACAGAAGCATCTTTGCCAGAAACTGAACCCCCCACAGAAGCATCTTTGCCAGAAACTGAACCATCTACGGAAGCCCCTTTGCCAGAAACTGAACCCTCCACAGAAGCATCTTTGCCAGAAACTGAACCCTCCACAGAAGCATCTTTGCCAGAAACTGAACCCCCCACAGAAGCATCTTTGCCAGAAACTGAATCCCCCACAGAAGCATCTTTGCCAGAAACTGAACCATCTACGGAAGCATCTTTGCCAGAAACTGAACACCCCACAGAAGCATCTTTGCCAGAAACTGAACCCCCCACAGAAGCATCTTTGCCAGAAACTGAACCCTCCACAGAAGCATCTTTGCCAGAAACTGAACCCTCCACAGAAGCATCTTTGCCAGAAACTGAACCCCCCACAGAAGCATCTTTGCCAGAAACTGAATCCCCCACAGAAGCATCTTTGCCAGAAACTGAACCATCTACGGAAGCATCTTTGCCAGAAACTGAACACCCCACAGAAGCATCTTTGCCAGAAACTGAACCCCCCACAGAAGCATCTTTGCCAGAAACTGAACCCCCCACAGAAGCATCTTTGCCAGAAACTGAACCCTCCACAGAAGCATCTTTGCCAGAAACTGAACCACCCACAGAAGCATCTTTGTCAGAAACTGAACCACCCACAGAAGCATATTTGCCAGAAACTGAACCACCCACAGAAGCATATTTGCCAGAAACTGAACCCCCCACAGAAGCATATTTGCCAGAAACTGAACCCCCCACAGAAGCATATTTGCCAGAAACTGAACCCCCCACAGAAGTATCTTTGCCAGAAACTGAACCCCCCACAGAAGTATCTTTGCCAGAAACTGAACCCCCCACAGAAGTATCTTTGCCAGAAACTGAACCCCCCACAGAAGCATCTTTGCCAGAAACTGAACCCCCCACAGAAGCATCTTTGCCAGAAACTGAACCCCCCACAGAAGCATCTTTGCCAGAAACTGAACCCCCCACAGAAGCATCTTTGCCAGAAACTGAATCATCCGTTCCAGAAACTGAAACACCCCTTCCAGAAACTCCTGAAGTAGAAACTGAATCACCCGTTCAAGAATCTGAGACACAAGAAACTGAACCATCTCAGCCTGTCCCTGCGGAAGAATCAACAACTTCAGCTCCCGTTGAGCCTGCAACTGAAGAATCTGCTATTCCAGAAGAGCCAGTAACTGAAGAAGCGACAACTGCTATTCCAGAAGAGCCAGTAACTGAAGAATTACCTACTGCTATTCCAGAAGAGCCAGTAACTGAAGAAATACCTACTGCTATTCCGAAAGAGCCAGTAACTGAAGAAATACCTACTGCTATTCCGGAAGAGCCTAAGCCAGATCCAGATACCCCGGCGAGTGAGTCTAGTACAGAAGCTGTAGAAAGTCCTGGTGTGTCTTCCATCTACCCTGAAGCTGAAAGACTTTATTCAGAATATCATAAAAAAGATAGTATCAAGAGAAATTTGAGAAAAGCTTCCGAAGCTGAAAAGTTTGTTATAAAGCATTCATTATGAAACGGGTAAAAACTTAATGCGCGTGTGTATATTTCTTGATAATAAATATAATTTTAGTTTTAACAAGTCACAACAGGAATCGGAATGTAGTGTTTTTGTTACGTAAACAGAAACAATATTGCCATCTTATAAGCAATGCCATTCTCATTTTTCTTCATGTGTGGATGCCTTAAATCTATTGTCTATAAAATGTTTCAGAAATAAAAAAAACCCAACTATTTAAGATTTAGCGTGGTGACTTTCGTACACTGGTTGCCTTTATTACCCTTACTAATTTTAAATATACAAATACAAATAGTTTTATTCCATCCATCATCAAGATCAAGATATCATTCAAATTCCACATATAATCCAGCCATCCAAAACGTAGCTTTGTACGACATCACTACCACAAATATATGTAGTATCATATCTGACCAATTAAATCAGTTAATATGCATGTCATTTTTATACTCATAAACTGCAAGAATCCTTTGCTTCAAATTATAAAGAAAACAATCGTCACCAAATAATCTAAAATTTGATGTACATAGTCAAGTATGAAGAAGAGTTGTGTTTTTTTATCATTCAGTATTTATAACAGTATATAGGTAATGTCTTAATTGTTGTATAGTATAAAGTAAATTCTGAGGATATCATATCATATAAATCCATCTAATTCAATGGAGACGACGACGACGATGACAACAACAAAAGTAGTAGTAAGGGCGAACGAGCAGATCTCTACAGAATAAAATCAAGGTTTTGAAGGTTCTTTACAAACTTTACTCGAGTCCCTTCATATGGAAATGTACAATATTATCATCAAATCTAGCTAATTAGATTAGGATAGGATGGCGTCTATATTTTAAAAGTTCATGTAGGTCAATCAATCAATCATACTTGATTGTGTAGGGCTGGTTGGATATTTTTTTTTATATTTCTGTTAGCATACTAAAAAAATTATGTTGTAATGTAATGTTCATTTGAGTATACCATAAAACGTAGAGAACGAAGTATTAAATATTATTACATCTAATTTACGTAGATAATAGTCATACACAAACTAGAATAGTATTATAAGATATTACGCAGCAAGTAGTAGTTGGTAGATAGTAATAATAATAATAATAATAAAAGGTAGAGATAGTACGCTGTTGATGAAAAAATAACAGCTATCAAGAATGACAACTATTGATGAATATAATAATATAACAGTTATTGATTATGATCATGTGCAAGATAAAATGTAAACAACAGATTGCAAATATAACAATAAGAATAATAATAATTATTATGTCAAATAAACATGTATTAATATAATTAATTATTATTATTATTAACAACGTACGTAAATGAACATAAATCGCGGGGTAATTAAGATTAAGAGTTATCAAAGCTGATTATAGTAGTGTACAAGATTTCCATCGAGATGGTCTTCCACCCTGTCTCTTGTTCTTTCCTCGCCTATCTTTATCTTTTCTGATTTCTCGAACAAGAGTATAAAATGCTTCATCAACACCCATTCGGGTTTTGGCAGAAGTTTCCACAAAAGGTATTCCGTACTGCTTGGCTACCTCTCTTGCCTCCGACATTCGCACCGTTCTAGTTTGCAGGTCACATTTATTACCAACCAAGACCATTGGGACGTCATCGGCATCTTTGACTCGTTTAATTTGCTCCCTATACATGCTAATGTCTTCAAAAGACTTGGAGTTGTTAACAGCAAAGACAAGTAGAAAACCTTCCCCCGTTCTCATATACTGATCTCTCATGGCACTATACTCTTCTTGACCCGCTGTATCAAGTATGTCAAGTAGACACGTTTCCCCATCAATCACAACTTGCTTCCTATATGAGTCTTCTATTGTAGGGTCATATTCGTCTACAAAGTGATTTTGTATTAGCTGGATTGTTAAGGCACTCTTGCCTACACCACCAGCTCCAACGACAACAAGCTTATATTCCGTCATCTTGAACCAAAAAAATTACTGCTCTTCTTCAGTAGGTAGGCAGCAGGTATAGGCTTCACCCAACAGTAAACAATAATAATAATAAGCGTTTAGATTTAGATGGCTTTGCTTAAAAACTATAACAAACTATAAAAAATACAGACAGGCTCTCTCTCTCCCTCTGATAGCTCTAAAATTCCTCGTTCTCAGTTATCACTTTCACTCACTTTACTTTGTTTCAAAATAAAAACCACTAAATGAACTCAATTTACACTTTTCAAACAAAAGTTTCTTATCAGTTGCTCTAAAAACAAATCTTTTTCAAAAACTAAATCAGTCAGTACTTTGCTTAAAATAAAAATGACTACTTTTAATAACCACTCATTATTATTATTATATATTTTTAAAAACAGTTCCAAACCCTACTGTGGACCCACCCTCTTCTGATGATAACATATGCATGAAATGAAGTCTCCTCTTCTTTGTAGTACGTTCAATATTGCTGCCAGAATTTTTCAAAAACTTCAAAATCTTGTGAAGAGGACTCCTTCACTCCACCCCAACTCGTCAGTTATTCCTAATTATTGTAAAACTCCAATGGTCCAAAGTTCAGCGTTACAACAGCATATTCACAAATAATGTTCCTTTCACACATTCCATTCTTCTCTCCTTCATAAATGTATTGCTTGATGATGATGATGATAAGACCTACGGAGAAAAAGATACGTGACAAATGACGTCAACCATGCCATCACACTGTGATAAATTTAATGAGAGATCATAAAACTCAATTTTCCTTTGTGCTCTCCAAATTCCCAAACCCAGCCTAAAATAACTCACCAGCATCATTGACCATTCAAAAAACTTTCTTCTTTCAACTTTCAATCAAACAAAGATGTAGGGTATATACTAAAGCTGCATTAAGTTTGTATTAGCTCACCTGTTGTCTGAGAATTCTCAATGAGTCATCTTATCTCTCATCCCCTCCTCATTTTCCACTCATGCCTTTATAGTACAACCAGGAAGAAAGAGTTAGCGGAGAGTCAAGAGTTGGAGTGTGATGTGATGCGATTTGATTTGATTCGAGGAGTTCACTCCAGTCCAGTCCACAGACACAGTCACCAGTCTACTTCCACTTCAAAAAACCGACTCCCAATTCTTCCTTTTGACTTTCTCTGAATCCAACTTACTTTTAAGCAACTCCTGAGTTTGGCCTTTGGATACAGAGACGATGGTGATGTGATGTGAATGTGATGATGATGATGATGCTGATGATATTTTAGTGAGAAAACAATAAAACAATTGGCCAACTTGAAAAATCTGTAGAGAGAAGTTGAGTCCAACTCCAAATCCTAACCAGCATCAGCAGAAGTAGTAGTCAGAGTCAGTAGTAATAGTACGGGACGGGTAGTAAGTATGATATGATGATGAATATGCTGATGATATTGAATATATTCACGGTGTGTCTGCCTATGTAGCCTGTGTAATAATATGTTCCTTAAATTTCTTTATGTATATATGTCTGTGTGTGGTGTAAATTAGAAGGCTTTTTTCTGTTGGATGTGGATGCATGTACAGAATTTTGGGATAGGATGGATATGGAATGGATAGGTTAAGGATAGAGGATGGATGGATTGGTTGTTGGTTGCTTGCTTGTTGGAGTCTCTTTCTTTTAGGTATGTCATATAAATGCATTATATAGTTAGGTTCTTGTATGCTTTGGTTCTCTGACTCTGTATGGAATATAAGGATAAACTCTAGTTCTTATGGATATGGATATACTGCATAAATACTATATTTATGTATCTTGTCCATGCTAAAGAATGTCTGATGAAGGATTTTATAATATGGAATTTATGAGGGTGTATCTCCGACTTAAGTCATAAACACTACATATAACCATGTTTATACCTGATAAATCTTACGTATACTACATAGTATACTACCTGTATACCATATATGTACTCTACACATCTCATGTACGACATACACATATGAGCTTTTACGCTCACACATATGTAAACAAGCAAACATCTTTCATACTTTGCTTGGTTTGATCAGCTGCCGTTGCAGTGCTATTGCTATTGTTTTGACTTGCAGAAAGAATGCACTATAGCATTTAAAAATCCAATATTCATTTTTATCATTACGGCTTCAGTTATGTGGGGTGCCCCGTTTCTTAATTGTGAAATTTCATAAGCTCGTACATTTTAATTAATTATTATAATAACATTGGAGCTTATTTTCACACATAAGCTATCATATATCATCAAAATTCAACAATTATGAAATATCTGTTAGTAATAGAAGCACACTAGCCACCAAGAGGAATGGTTAGAAAATGATTTACAATGGTTAAGCTAATTGCAAAAGTAAAAACCTAATTAAGGACCGATCAAGTACATTTTTACAACGCCGATGCAAGTCAAATATTCACCATTACCCTCAATAATAAATGCTATCAAGCAAGTGCAAACAAGAATACTCGGGGTGCCCCAGCCATCTGAAACATCAAATTATAGACTCATATATGACTAATTCATGTTTCATGGAAGTTGAATCGAAATTAGTAAATTGAAATTGAAAATTTAACCAGGTTGATTGTGGTTTACTTAAATTAACTCGAAAGACATTCAATCACAATCAATCACTGATTTACAAATTCTTTCTGAAACATAATTTATAAAACAACAATGTATAGTGGTAGGTAAATTTTTATTAGTAATTATAGGCTACATAGAGTAGAGTACAATAGAGTTTAAATGATTCCGAATTCATAACACAATTTGTAATTAATGAGCAATGAGCGTCATTTTAGCTGCGCAGCACGTACTTTTTCCATTTTGGAGAAACTTTGAAGCCTTCAGAAGGAATTAATGGCCACCCAGAACGCAATGAACAGGATCTCGCAGCTTTGACAAATTATAATTAACTAAATAACATTTTTGAACCCAAAATCAAAACAAAAGTGATAGTAATAAAAGGTTCGAGAGTTGACTCATTGATGGGACAGTCACAACATCGTAATAAATGGCGACAAATAATAATAAAAGCAACCTCCCGTAAGTTCTTGGAACAATCCAAAGATCACAGCGACCTCGTTAATTTCCTGCAAGCACGTCGCGCGACAGACACTATGGTTTGCTTCAGCAGGAGCGCTCCTTAAGTTACTCGGCTGAAAATTTAAAGATTTTGTCCTTAATTATTAAGTCCTTACCTTAAATAATGCGTGGATGAATTATTGAGTAACAATTTACGGTAAAGAATTGTGTTTATGATTTTTTACCATGCTGGCAGCTTCTAATATTAAACTTGAGAGATCCAAATGAAATCATCCATTGGCATAGTGCCGTTTCAAGAAGTTC
Organism: Orchesella flavescens; assembly: GCA_964034955.1. Lineage (NCBI taxonomy): Eukaryota > Metazoa > Arthropoda > Collembola > Entomobryomorpha > Orchesellidae > Orchesella > Orchesella flavescens. Next base: position 12,297,950 of record OZ035957.1, read on the forward strand.
TGAACCAAGTCAAAGTTTGCGTTGGAGTTCCACTCGTTGATGGGGGTTTAATACTTTGGGCGCCCAACGGCATCTTACTGAAGTATGGCGACTCCTATAAGTATGAGATACATCGTTCTAATCAAAATGGAACAAACTTTGTTAGTATTCAATTAAACGTAAGATGATTCTACTTAAATATATACAAATTAAGATAACACAGCATTATATATATACCTCTCGTACCAAAGATGTTACTGGCATCACACAATATTGCGGAATTGAATTAAATCACTTGCAGCCGGAACTGGATTTAACTGTATAATTCTGGCTAGTAGTTAACTTTCTTAGCACCAGTGGCCTTCACCAAATCCCCAATACCTTCTGCTGTCGTGGCGCCACTGCTACTGAAAATGGAGAAAATTTTCAATGGCTGAAAGTAATTATTTGTCGTTTAAATTGCTTCAATGCTTGTTTAACAGGGATATACACACGCAATGTGGTGGTTAACAAGCCTAGTCCTAGTTAGATTGGGGCAATTGATTCCTCAGGGCAGCCCAAAAAAGTAGTTACGTTGATGGCACGGTCAGAATTGGTACTTTAGACATTTCTGCCTCACGTTCCATAATGCGCAACTAGATTCAGTCCATGAGGTACTTGCGATGATTACTTGGAGAATTGAAGTTCCTAGACGTTGGTAACGGTGGCTCCACTCCTGTAGGGTACTGTTAATTCAAGAAAAAACCAATTTGTAAAGATTAATGTGGCGCCACAGTTTTTACAAAGTAGCGTTCGTTTAATGGAATATCATAATTTGTATATTTAACGTCATAACTAACGCAGAACGTCCAAACAATTCTTGCTGACGAAGAGTTAATGAATCCATTGCGTTGACGTGGCATTGTTAAGGCAACTTGAGGCATGATGTGAAAGCTTAGCAGATGCTCCAAAAGCTGATGATATTGAAGACCCCCTGAAATTTTGGACATAGAATGTGTGTTTTTTAATTTGAAGTACTCGTAACATTACTAAGATTAATAATATGGTGCTAAACATAGAAATCGTAATTGACATTAAAGAATTGGTGGAAAATTATTCACCTTTCTGACCTGTGCTTAAATTGTGAGAATAAGCTAGCTATTGGTTGCGCAACTGTAACAAAATATTTAAATATGAATTAAACCGGAAATTAATTGGGTTGGCTACAAAAACGATGTGACGAAAATTGGAGGAGGTTGCGAAACAATCAAATAACAATACACCTTCTTCACAGTTTACAATCTTTACTAATACGGATTCCTATAATTCCAAATCCCTCGTGCAATTAATGATCCAAGATAACTAGTCCATTGTACTTGCTACTTTTATTTCAAAGAAGCACGATTTTGACCTTAAGATCAACAGAAGTCCCGAGTCCGTCCAACAATGTCAAAGCTCCTGTGGTCCAGCACTTGGCATCAAGAAGCAGCTGGCTCAACAAAAACCGGTTAATCAATTCTAGGTTGATTGTTTTTGTCACATTTAACTTCCACAGACGTGGCGCCACAAGCCTGCTGATCATGGAGAAAACATTAAATCTGGAAGACAGTATTGGTTAATTAATATTTTTATGCTTGTTAAGATTTGATTTACCCATGTAAACTGATAGTATTATGACCGAGTCCGAGCCCACAATAGAGATGCACTGGAGCTATTGATTCCTCCTGACGTGTGTAATAATTAAAGTCGGTTTGATGACAATCCAAATTGGAGCTGGATGGTTTTCTTCCACCAATTAATTCATGGCTGGATTGCGTCTCGGAGATGCAGCAGTGCGTCATGGGGAGTCATGGAGAGAGTCGTGCATGTTAGGAGAGTTGAAGTTGAGATAACAACATGCCCACTGAGCTGCAATTTTGGATTTAAGTTACTAAAACCATAACCACTGGCTGCAAAGCATTTTAATGCTGTGGCGACACTAAATTGCAGAAAGAAATATTCATTGATTAAAATATAATATCATAACATTTAGTTATTTATGCTCTGCTAACGCACAAAAACTCACATTGTTGACAATACGCCGAGTCCATGCATTGAAGTAGGAGAGGAAAGGTGAGAGGTTAAATAGGCTGATGACTCCACCTGAGTTTGGAATAAAAATGCTCGGATGTAAGTTTTCATACAACTACACTTACTAACTCTGAGATTAAAACAATTGTACTCAAACCTGTCCGGTGAAATGGATTACTCTGCGCAGAATGTGTTGGAGTCGACTATCATATTCAAGTGGTTCCACTAAATTGGCAATTAATGGATATTTCACCATAATCGGATGTGGTGGAAACTCATTTCACTTAGTCGTTGTTTGTACAAGAGCAACTGGTGGACTAATAATGACAGCTTCTTTGATTGTAATGAAAAGTGATTGATTTACATTTTAGAAAAAAAAGTGAATGAATAAAATGAATTCCAATTAAGTAACGGGGCGCCCCTGAATTATGATTGAAATGGTAAAAAACTTAAATTGTATTACAATAGGGTGCTATTTTCACAACAGTACAAAAACTGCAAGTCAAAACAATAGCACTGCAATGGCAGCTGATCAAACCAAGCAAAGTATGAAAGATGTTTGCTTGTTTACATATGTGTGTGCGTAAAAGCTCATATGTGTATGTCGTACATGAGATGTGTAGAGTACATATATGGTATACAGGTAGTATACTATGTAGTATACGTAAGATTTATCAGGTATAAACATGGTTATATGTAGTGTTTATGACTTAAGTCGGAGATACACCCTCATAGGAATTGGAGGATGGATGCTGATGATGTTGAATGTGTGGATGCTATGCTTTGTCAAAGAAGAAGACCACCCGAAGAATCATTGAGATGAGGCGTGAGCGAGGCGAAATTAAATGCACATGTCCACAGAGAGCTCAAGAAATGTTTATCCACATGTGCATTTTCTCACGGTATTTGCTCCATTGTGAACATTTTGGTTGAGAGTTGAGAAAAGGTTTGCTTTGGAATTTGGATTTCAAAAGAATTCCGATTCGAATTATGAAGGATAATGGTCGATGTATTATCCTTGGTGCTTCTTAGTCTTGTAGCAATATTGTGGGGAACTACGAATGCGTTGATGAAAAAGGGGGTGGAAGGCATTGAAAAGTGTTCGGAGCAAGGGACCTCGTGGTGGAAAAGTGTTTGGGAGGAACTCAAGTTTCTTGTAACAAACTGGAGATACGTGTCACCCTATGTTGTTAATCAGTTGGGGAGCTTGGTTTTTTATTATACGCTGGGTCACTGTGACTTGTCGATTGCTGGACCGTTGACGAATACTATGACCTTTGTGGTAACGTACTTTGCGGATGGGTATTTTCTGAAGGGGAGTAATAATAGTGAGAGTGGGAGGAACGTTTATCAAAAGGCTGGACTTTTATTTATTTGTGCGGGGGTTGTTTGCTGTTTGTGTGCTTAATAAAGAAAAGTGAAACTTTGAAATTACTTTGATTCGGGGAAGAAAGTTGATCGGTTCGGAATCACCGTCGACTCGAACTAAAGAAAGGGGAGACTATAATTTGTGCCTTTACTTTACGCATTTGTTGAAGAAAGCCGATGTACCTGTGACCTGACTGAGACGTGTGAAAGAAATCAATTGTAAGTCATGTCATAAGTGCATATGTTTAAAAAAAATAATTTATAGAACGCATATAATCCAATTAACAATTATGGAGTGGGATGAGACGACATTATTATTGTCGATGAAAGCTTTAAAGCCGCATCGGGCAAATCATGAAACCAGCAGCCACTAACTAATCGCAAGTTACGCACCTTTGCACAATTGTCAAGTCAAGTTACTCTTACTTATAGCTGAGTAAAAATTTTCAGGATGTGAATGGAATTTCCACGACCTTTTTGGATTTGGTTCATTTTTGGCACACTAATACTCCTTCATAAGTAGTGGTCACGTGCCAAGTTTCACCTCATATAATTTTTGCACATGGGAGATATCGCGAATTTTCTGCAAATTCCACGAATCCCAAATAAATCAAACAGTTTTTGACTTAGAGACTTAATTCTTTTTTTATTAGAAAGAACACTAAATTTCGGTTAGGCCATTTTTTTTGTTTGTAAAAATTCGAAAATTTGGCGCCACAAGGTTAAGCCTAACACAAAATCCCAATTTTCTCGGTTATTTTACATCCTACAGTAATTATAAAAACAGATTTGGAATCAGCATAAAAAACTGAAGATGACACTTCTTTTAATTTTTCTAAATTAATAACTTTTAAAAGTTGGTTAGGTTAAGCCTAACACAAAATCCCAATTTTCTCGGTTATTTTACATCCTACCGTAATTATGAAAAAAGATTTGGAATCAGCATCAAAAAATGAAGATGACACTTCTTTTAATTTTTCAAAATTAGCAACTTTTAAATTTGGTTAGGTTAAGCCTAACACAAAATCCCAAAAACGGTTTTCCCGCCCCTGTGGCGCCAAATTTTCGAATTTTTACAAACAAAAAAAATGGCCTAACCGAAATTTAGTGTTCTTTCTAATAAAAAAAGAATTAAGTCTCTAAGTCAAAAACTGTTTGATTTATTTGGGATTCGTGGAATTTGCAGAAAATTCGCGATATCTCCCATGTGCAAAAATTATATGAGGTGAAACTTGGCACGTGACCACTACTTATGAAGGAGTATTAGTGTGCCAAAAATGAACCAAATCCAAAAAGGTCGTGGAAATTCCATTCACATCCTGAAAATTTTTACTCAGCTAGTCAGTGGTGTGATGAGCATTATGCCCCATTGTAGATGAATTGAGGAATGGAATGGAAAAATGGAATGAATGAAATTATTTAGGTATGGCATGGAATTTGTTCTATTTGTATAGTTAGGTACTTATTAATAGGATAGGTTAGGAAATTTCATTCGGAACGCATTTAGAAGTTCAGGAGGCGTTAGAACTTCGATTTTGAGTTTCATTAGTGTAGCGTTAGCATTACATTAATTGTAGTATTCTTCCATGGTTGATGGTCATCCGTTGTACTGATACTGATAAGCATAAAGACGACTTTCTACCTCTGTAACAGTCAATAGCCTATGACAATATATATTGATAAAATATGAAATTGAAAACATAAGTAGTTGCAAAGGCTGAGGTTGGACTGGACTGAGCTCATGAGCTGAATTGCTTTCATGGTCCACATTCAACATTATACAGTGTACTTGAGTGTACAGACAGTTTCAATTTCATACACAATACACATGCCTACAAAAAGCCCATACGCACACGATACGCATTACCATTAAATTAAATTAACAGTATTCTCCATGTTCTACTCTATTAAATTGTTAAACACAAACCTGTAAGCAAGTGTGTAATTTTAGAATTCCTATTCGTTACTCTTCTTGGAGTACGGATAAACAGACAGTGACTAGTTTGCTGGATAGCTACTAGTAATCCCATCTCATTCCCTACTACAAGATTTCAAAATGTCAAGCGGAGACGAGTCTGGAAACGAAAAGAAGGTCAAAGGACCTATCGACAATTCTTGGGCTATGAAGATACCAGAATTCAAGAAGGAAGACAATCCTAATGGTGTAGTGGAGGAAAGTTCATTTGCAACACTTTTTCCACGCTACCGAGAAAAATATCTTCGAGAAGCTTGGCCCCTGGTTCAAAAAATATTATCAGGTATGTAATATGATTGTATTCTATTCCAAATTTAGTTTAATTGGTTTGTACTTAAATATTATTTTATTTCCTTCAACAAAGAACAAAGTTAAAATTGGGTTTGTTTTGTGAATTTCAGAGTATAATTTGAAAGCTGAACTTGATGTCGTTGAAGGTAGCATGACCGTGAAAACTAGTAGACAAACGTGGGATCCCTATATTATCGTTAAAGCTAGAGATATGATCAAACTTATGGCTAGATCGGTTCCTTATGAGCAAGCAGTCAAAGTTCTGCTGGTAAGCCAAAAATAAAACTATTATATCTGTAGGTTTTAAAACTGTCGGCAAGAAGCAACATGTGTGTGACTTGCATACTTTGTCTTAGCGTGGCGTTAATTAATTGTTAAATATTTTATTTCTGTAGGACGACATGGGAGCAGACATTATCAAAATTGGAAATATGGTCAGAAATCGAGATCGATTTGTGCGAAGAAGACAGAGAATAATTGGACCCAACGGTGCAACTTTAAAAGCAATAGAGTTGCTTACTAATTGTTACGTGTTGGTTCAAGGAAACACTGTGGCGGCTGTTGGACCTTACAAAGGACTGCAACAAGTGCGTGTGAAAACTTGTATTAAGTTTATTTTAACGAGATTAACTTTCCTAGGCCTAGGCGGTGTCTTCTTTTGTTTACAAAGTTTCATTTTGTGAATATATCCGTAGGTTCACCGGATTGTAGAAGATACAATGAAGAATATACATCCCATTTACCACGTCAAAACATTAATGATAAAACGAGAATTAGCCAAGGTATTCTATATACTCATATTGCTTTCACTTTTTTCATCTAACAAGAGCTTGTCATTTATAATGAAGTAATATGAAATCATTCGTAATAACTTAACACAAACCACGATTTACAGCGTGCATAGGCAAGTACGCATTGTGTAGTAGTACTTGCTTTTATGCATGTATCTTTCTATCTGTACTAACAAATTGTATGTGAATTGCTGTAACAGGATCCAAAGCTGAAAGATGAGAATTGGGAACGATTTCTTCCTAAATTCAGCCATAAGAATCTTAGTAAGCGTAAGGAGCCTAAGAAGAAGAAAATCAAGAAACCATACACACCCTTCCCACCACCAATGCCTGAGAGCAAGGTATGACTTGATGAAACATTTTTTTTTATGTTTTCATGAATGATTTATGTATACTAGTAGGAAGTTCTTGATGCTGGTATAATGAAAGTAATTAATTTCTGCTTTAATTTGCATCAAAAGGTTGACAAGGAGTTGGCATCTGGTGAATATTTCATGAGGGAAGCTGACCGGAAAGCCAAGAAATACTTGGAGAAGAAAGAAAAGCAGATTGTTGCTGCCAAGGTCCGTGAGGAGAAGCGTAATGCATCTTTCATACCACCTGCTGAAGGACCAGATTCCAGTAGCAAGGCCAAACAAGATGAGAGCACGAATAAGGAAGTTGACGTTGAAAAATTGAAAAAGAAGGTCAAAAGGTTGCAGAATAAAATGAAAAAGCGACAAACAGCCACTTCAAGTTGAATTTAAACTGAGATTGCCTGCGAGAATTTTGTTTGTTGTCCATCTGTTCAGTTTTGTAAGCATTATAAAGTATATCATATATAAATATTTATGATCTTCATCGTGATAAAATTTCTCACAACTTCACGAAGCAATAGATTGGACTATGAACGGTAAATTTTTTGTTAAAAGTTATTATTGATAGTGAAGCATGATTTATATCCAAGTAATATCTATTTTATGCACTGCACTGTCATTTTTAATTAAATTCAATTTCATATTTTGTGAAAATGTAGCGAAAGGAATGAAAATATTATGCGTGTAATTCATTGAGTAAATGCAAAAAAAATTAAATCTGTACGTTAACATTTGACATTTATGGGGAAAATAAAAAAAATATTTCAGGTCTTGTTTTCTAAATCGTTTAATATGTTTTGTAATCATTTTATTTAATGGTAGTGCGTGAACAGGTGTGTGGGCGTTTCGTTGTGCATATCATTAGCATACTGCTCTATGGAATTTTAATGTGATTTTCTATCACATCGAAATCTTTGTGTGTACAGAAGATATGACGTGACAACTTGAACGGTTGTGTCGTTGTGTGTTTGCTATTAAGAAATGAATCCTGTAAAGAATTAAGTATGCTCAGCTCAAATCATTCTTTTCACATCAAAGCATTATTTTGGGCAGGTTCGTTAGCTTTAATGTTCGTGATAGGTAGACTTGGAATACATTAGTCGTACGCCTTCATTTTGCTCACTTCTTTTCGTTTTGGTTTGTTGGTTCGCGTTTGGGCTATTGCCTTTCTCCTTCCTTTCGGAAAGGTGAAAGTGACATACCTATATAAACTGACTAGGCGTATATTTTATTCCTACAGCCTACACTCACTACTCATAGTATAATTACTTAATTTGGTATTTGTTGGTGTTTATAATTTTTGCTAATAGGACTAACTGCAGAGTAGGAAAGAAGCTTCTAAGTATAAAATGATTCAGAACTCGATGATAGGTAGCCATATCAAACTTTCTTAGCAGTATTACAGTTTGTTTCTCAAATTTTGGTGTAGTAAATCAACATATCATATAGCTTGGTGCTGGCTTTTCCTCGTTTTGCAACAATCACAACCATGTAGAGCTATACGTCTTAAGTTTATTACAATTTTTATTTTACGTGACATTCAGCATTATTTTACTGTTTTACTCAGGGGGAGTAATTAATTGAGGACAGCTTAAAGGGTACAGGTACACGTGTACTCGTCATATTATTCTCAAGCTAATCGTGGTTAGCTAATATATCCCTTACTTACTTCCGGTTGAAAAATGACTTCTAATTAAAAATTCAATATACTCATAATAATATATAACATTTACATTTAAAAAAATATGGGATATTTTAACCTCCTTTTATTCTTGTTTGATACAGAAATATTTCTTTGTACAAGAAACATTTCCGATAGAAAACAATCAATTTGAATAAAGCAATAAAGTTTGAAAGAAAATCAGTTGCATATGTATTGCGTCTGGTTGTTGTAGGTAGATGGTAATAAAGAACTTCCGATAAATCGACTCCACTTGGGACATGCAAAATTGCAAAGCTTTCTTACTCTTGAATTATTACACAAAACGCATCGCAGCAACTTGCTTTGAAAAATGCCGACAAAGTGTTCAAAATAGAAATTTAGTATATATGCTTTTCCTTCAGGGTGTCCTCGTGTCCTGTTTCAGTTTAATGTTCTTTTCACTTTGAAACAAATGTGGAACATAATTTGCAGTTGCAGTAGATTTAAGCTTAGTATTTGATTGAATCATTGATCGATTCGTTCGTAAGTTCGAACAATAAAGTAAAGCAAAACGACTATAAAGCCTGAGAGAAACCCATGTTAACATTTGTACCAAACACAAATACACACATCGACAGTGCAAGTTTAAGTTAAATATTATAATGCATAATGTCTAGAAAGTTAAATGTTTACGTTAAAAATTCACGCAAATAATTGAAATTCATAAAGCGAAAGAAAGTTTGATTGGATGGTATTGGTAATGAATGAATTGCAAATTGAAAATGACAGGGCAAGTCAACTGATCTAAAAAAAATCATACTATACTCATCTCATCTTCTGTATCATTTGAAGCAATCAGAGCTTGAATCTGGACTGGAACGTTTATATGATTATTATACTTATTGAAATGTTCGGTCAGGCATCCAAATCTTGACAATGATAACACTTTTAAATTGCACCAGTTACGAAGCACTTATTGAAATATTCATCATATATCTTATCAAGTCAAGTCATCATCAATGGAAAATGAAAGCAACGCGCATGTTTTCATTCGTCGGGAGCGGGACTTACGTGTATGGTTTTATGAATATTGACATTGTTATGCATGATTAGTGGCTTTAGTTCGAGATGGTAAAAGAACTAATCATAAAATATAGTAGAATCCATTTGTAACCCACTGCCATCGTATGTGTTTCATCTTTCGAGGTGTCAGGATGCATGATTTTGTTCATGTGTGAACGACATATCCTGATACATATTATTTTGTAACCCATCACGTTCCTCTCTTTATACTTTTTTTGTGCCTTCCTTACTCAAGGTTTGGAAACGTGTTGATTATTTAATGCACGTAGCGTGTGATTTTTTTATACTCTGTCTGGGTTTGCCATTCTTTGAACAATGAAGACCAAGTTGATTCATTAAAATGATGGATGTGCAACTGTCGGGAATGCGTAATGGAGGAAGTTGGTGTACTGCAATAAATAACGTTTTTTTGTTATGATTTATACATTGTATATATTATATAGGCATGCATATAGCTTTGAACATCAATTTACAATCTATTTTTTTTCATTTCATTTGATAGCGACAAAATTATCATTTTTCTAGTTTCTAGTTCTCCTTCTTAGGATGGGAGGTATAGTTTAACTTATACCATGTCACATATCTTGTAAAAAATGAGTTATATTATTGAAGATGGTGTGTAAGATGAAACACCTTTTGTTCGCAATAAGAATGTATCCTCTAAACTGTTACATATATACAATCTCGGCTTAGCCAAGTAAGTTAGATGCAGAAAGTCCTTCCATATATTTTATTAAAATGTGCTACACAGTACAGTATATAAAGCTATAAAGGGGTATGGTTTGTATTTACGACATCGTAATAATGACAATGACAATAGCAAATGGCAAATGGAACTGATTGAAAGACGAGGTTTCATGGCTTTTACTGTAGTGCTAACAAACAGAATATTTTTTCCTATTCAACAGCATCAGCATCATCCCTATCTCATCATTTTCATTTTATTCTAGTATGGTTGATGGCACATTTGAAATTCTAAATGTCACCATGCAATTAACCGAAAGTTATTTTGATGGACAGGTGAATAGACAAGCCGAACGGTGGGACAAAGGGAAGTGTAATTGAGCCAGGAGCAGAAGTAGCAAGTCAAAGTCGTTGGAATCTGAATGAGTGTTTGCATTTAAATGCGAAGATCTGAACAACTGGCTTGCTTTGATCTGAAGAAGAAGAAGGCAAAGAATTCTGCAGTTGCTACTGCCAGTGGCTGTAGTTTGCTCTACAACGGCAGACAGACAGTGACAACACCAGCAGCAACATTTTCTACTTTGCTACAGCCAATAATTTGAATGTGAAACTGTCTAACTGTCTTCATCACAATAATGAGGATGATGATGATGATGACTCAAAGAAGTTTCATTTATGCTTGCAAGAATAATGTCACCTTCAGTAGCTGTAAGAATTATTATAGTTATTGCAATAAAAGGGCCATTATTGAGACGATTATATGGACCATGCCTGCAGGACAGATTTGCCGAAGCGACATAATGAGAAGATGGTTTGGCAGTGTTGGCCGCAGCAGCAGATGTTTTAATGATAAGATGCTTCTGCTTCCTTCTTACAATCACACTAATAATCAAGTTAATTGTTATAAGCTAAGGAAAAGCTTTTGCTCCGTTACATCGAATGATAATCTGTTAGAGTCTGCCAAAGAAATTAAGAAACCGAAGGTCAAATCCGTGAAGCAAGCAAAGACCATTAAAAAAGTCCACAAGGAAAATAAGGCTCTATTCGGCGACCTCTTAGAAACAAAGCAGGAAAAGGTCAAAAGGATACGTAAGGAGATTCGCGAGAAACGAACGGAGGGCAATAATGAGATTTCTAAGAAGATAAAGGGAAGTCTACAAGGAAAAGTTACAACTGATGATGCTGAAGAGGATACACTAGGGATCATTCAAAAAAACAATTGGAAGTGGAGAACCAGAAGTCTCCTCCACCCAAAGTCACTTCCTCGGTTCGAGTCTGTCAAACTTGAGCGTGCTGGCACGTCAATTAATAAAAATCGAAAAGTAGATGTTGCTCGAGATAACAATGCCAGTCTTGTGAACGCAGCTCACAAAGGTGCCGAAATCCAATGGGCTTTGAGAAACGCTCCGACAAAGATGAAATTAATCGAGTTATCTCAATCTTCAAATGGTGTAGCTGAGGATGAGAAAGGTAAGAAAAGTTATGGCATGGCTAGTTCAGATCAACTCTTTTTTACATAAATGTATTAGAATTTTGTATGTGACTTAACTAAAAATGGATTTGCAATCACATATCTCAAGAATAACTTATACATTTGAATCTTAAATCGGGCGTTTTTAACCTTGAACTTTATGTACCTCTCAAGGTAAAGTTATGAAATATTAAAGTGCTCCAAGCTAAATTAGTATTCCAGAATAGCCTTGAGTGAAACTTCGTGCTTGGACACGTTTGCCAATATTTTATAGCTAAAAAATCACTGATATTACTTACTTGCTTGCGAACTAATCTAAGAAATTGGGGTGTATTGCAACAGGCAGGCATGCAGTCAACTCATCTGTTTTCTTTTTCAATAATCTATCCGAGTTTGACTTGTAGCTATATTATTACTTCTTACCAAATATAGAATTGTATGCAAAAACCGTATCAAATCAAATATGCTAATGAGATTCTGCTGCCCATTCAATATTCATATGCGTGGCTACTCTGGCTACACACAACTGCCTGTTGAACAACCAGCACCTATTCTATAAACGATCTGAATGAAATAATATTTGGTATTGCCCCAGGTCAACCATCAACACGAGCAGCTTGGCAAAATGATGATGATGATGATGCTGGTGAATTTAGAAGGCCTTCAGTCTCAACTTCAAAATCTACTTTGAGTAGCAACAACAACTACAGCCCACATGATGTTGATGCATCATCAATGCCCACAGTTGAGCAATTAATCAATAGTTTTTATGAGACTGACGATAGACAGTTACATCCAAAATCTGAAACAAAAAGTTATAAATTGGGAAGAGATGATGATGCCTCAGAATCCAGCCGAGTTAGGGATTCCCAACCTTTTAAAAGCGTATCGGGACCCGGACTACTGGGCACGGATTATAATGAGGGATGCTCAAGCAAAGAATCAGTTTCGGACCTCCAAGATAATGATGGTAATAAAAATGCTACGAGTGATCCAGCAAACATTGGCCCTGTCAGAAGCCAGCAACAGCAGGCACCACCACCACGACCGCAACAGAAAAATAATGTTCCTTCAACAGAATCCAAAGAGTCTCCCTTTTTACTGCCATACTACAATCCAGAGCGAAATTATGCTGCTGGAGACCTAGAAGATGATGAGACGCCAAGACCAATGAATCTTTCAAGAAATGATGGCGGTGATGGTGATGGCAATGATGATAATACGAATGCTGAAAGCATCATCACATCATTCCCGTATCCGAGGACGGACAAGAGTGTTCAACCTCCTGCTCATGTAGCCAAAGGCTTTGTCGACACTGATAAAGGGAATGATAACAAGCTCTTTGCAAACTCACATCAGCAACCGTTAGCATTAACCTCATCAAAAGTGCCAAGCGTTTCCAAAATCTTGAATGTAACCATGTCAGAAGAGCAAGCCCGAGTTTTGAAGCGCTGGGAACAAAAGATGATTGCTGAAATGGGAGAACAAGGCTTTCGGCAGTACAAAGAAAGTATGTACACGCACTTATTTTTTTAAAGAATATTTTTTAAATGCATGAATACTAATACTCTTTGCGATGCATCCGAAAGAGAAAAAACGTATTTCTCACTCTTCTTTCTTCTCCTTCGCTTCGTATTTTTCCCTACTTATGCTATTATACGCTCACGAGTCTGAGAGATTTTTAGGCATATTTATGTTGTTACATTTTTTCATTTTATTACTCCATTCTGTACTACCATATTATAAGTTATAGTAAACGAGATGATGGAGGTACATACATGATGCATCATCATGTATTTCATAGAGAAATGCAGTGCCCAATACAAAGGATTTCATGCATCATCATCATATAACATTATAATGTGTCCTTTCCTCATGATTTCATGTATTTGCATGAATTATTTTTTGGCTGGTCGCTGCTCTTCTCCCCGTCCGTATCATGATGGTGGTGGTGGTGGTGAGCATCCTCATCATCACACACCGACATTGTAATATCATCTCATTTGCCTAAGTACATGCCATGCCAATAAAAAAACTTTTTTTGAAGTAAAGTAAGCCATAATGCATGAAATGAGAATAAAAAAAGTGCCGTTTTCTTTAGTCTTTGACGTATGCGAGAACACAAAATGTTTTTATGTCGGTGCGGGGGAAATGCGAAGCATTGGAATTTTGCATATTTATTTAAAGAGGCTCTCGTTCTCGTGTTGCATATTCCCTTTATAAATATGGCGATGGTGAAGAGAAGAATGGCACAGCAGGAATTCCAAGTAATTTTAGTGACCATTCTTACATGCACGTATGTAGTTTGAGAAATATTTCGTTTACTGGGTTGAAGTTGTGTTGTAGGTAGATATATATAAATATCATGTTTGAAATTTCATACCAAAACAACTGATCATGCAGTGAATCGAAATTCAAGTATGAAATGAACTGGATAAAGGAATGCCATATACAGTTTTTTGCACATTTTCTCTATACTTAAATTCTTCGGTATTTAGGCTATATCATGGGTATTTATGTAAAATAGCTGAGTTTTAAACAAACATGCCATTAAATCAAACAGTTTTATGGGGCTAATCATCTCATTAGAAAAGAAAAAGCGGAGCGACACGATGCTCAAAAGAAAAAACAAAGAAAGTACTGAATAAGGATACGAATGAGTGGACTTTGTAGAGACTGTGCCTTCTCTTTTTTTTGCAAAATCTTACTAATTTCTACATACTTGACTAAATACTGAAATAATGAGTGAAAATGCGATTAAAAGTATGTAAGCATATATAATAATTAGAAATTTAGAATGGCACTCAAACTTTCGAAGCGAAGCTCTAGATCTTCTTTTCTTAAACCTTCCTACAGCTTAGGTGTAGATCCCGTTTTATTTAGCCTGAAGTAAGAAGGTTGAGGTCAGGGCAGAGAACAAATTCATTTAGGAATTAAGCTGTCACTGTGTAGAGTTTTATCATACTTATAGTACAGGTATATGTATATCTGATATCTACAAAACGTTGCAGAAAACTACATACTTTTAGTTTGAAGATAAGGAAAAAAATCTCATCATCTGTAAGTATTTTCAGACTGCTGGTCGCTGTTTTTAAAGATAGTGTATAGTAGTTGCAACTGTTTTAATGATTGAGGAATGGGTAAAGGTGGCCTTAGTTTCTATTCGTATCAGATTAGTTCATTTATAGTTGAGTAACAACACCCTGACTGTCCCATTCACCATTCCGACTGTTTTTCATTGGGAACAGCGCTTATGTAGTCATTATGTCCTACCAATTGAAGGGAGTTAATTGTGTAAAACTGAGAAACAAATCGTTTTTTTGTTTTAATTGATACATATAAATGGATCGTGTTGACGATAGCGCTGTGATGATGAGCAATAAAACATAAAAACAAGCAGTCATCATATCACGCTGTTCTCTGTTCTTCTCATAAAGGCATTACATATAGAGTAAGTGGTATTAAAATAGCGGCTACTATAGTAGTATTTTTGATAGTATTTAATGGGGGTGATTTTAATTGTGATTGTTAGTTTATGATAAATTGCATCACGTAGAAATTGGACGCACACACACAAGCTTTCTTACATGGATATGCAAACACACGCTGTGTTTTGCACATACAATGCAAAACGATCCGTTTATGTATTATAAAGTTTTTATTGATGCAGTGAGCAAAGGAAAACGGGGATGTTTTATGGTGTATCTACGTGAAGCTGTCATTTCAAGTTTATTGCCCTTCTATAATATATCACATCATACAATCATTCATATTATAAAGCCATGTTTCTCTCTCCCTCAGACACACACACACACACTTCTAGAAAAGAAGAATGATGATAATCATGTCGTGCTATGCCAAATTTGATGGTGTTACTGGCAAATGGAAAATTTGTAGCTTAAATTTCTGTATTATGCATACATTTCGTTTTCGCCAAGATGCTCCAAGCGCTTTACATTCCATTTAGTTTTGAATCTTTTCTTTGGTAGAATCGAATTCGTCATTTGAGTTTTATTTGACGTAGCCACAGTTAGCCAGTCACATGTTGGTGTTTTATTATTCACGCCACCATCACCTCTTCGTTGGAAATCCCATTACCGAATAAATTTGCAAAGATGCCAAAATACATTTTTGTTCAGTGACACAGTGTGATACTATATATGCGTTTCATGAAAAGATAACGGAAGCATTGGTTTTCTTAAATTGACAAGCATCAAAACATGTAGCTAGTCACATTTTGCTCATCCGTTCTTTTAATACCCCATATTTAAACGGGTTATATTCCATGCTTTACGAACGTACGTTGACAAGAGGATTGGCGTATTATTGGTGAAGGCAGACACTAAACGTATTTGTGCTCACACGTACATACCGTAAGAATTTAAATGATGCCAACTGTGCGTAATATAAGATAAAGGCATTCCCTAAAAATTGTCATTTCATTCTTGATCCATTAGCTCACAATGAAATATACAATGTTGCGTTACATCTTGAGATCTATTAGGAAAAAGATTTATAAAAAGTACCGCATATTTATATACAAGCTCATTAAGACCGAGATTGCATGTGGGCTTTGTTGAGAGTAAAATAACAGATGCACTCATTTGCTTGTTACCTTTACAAAGTCATCACATCAGTCAGTATCATCCTACTCATCGTCATCTTCTTCTTCTTCTTTGTGCTGTATATATACAACATTGAATTTACAGCATATTCTGAAGTACAAATCTTTAATTTTCTTGTGTGGATCATGTTTTCTTTTCCTCTCCTCCTCCTCCTGAGAAATCAATTGAATTTTGGTTTGAAAGCGTCCGTCTTCCTCGTCTGAACATACTCTGTAATTTTAATGAAATGATTGTATTGTATATGCACATCTTGTACAGCGGTCTGCATGCATGGTGGAAAAATGAATGTTGTTATGAAAAGAGATGGATAATACGAAGCAATTTTCTTTCTTTTGTCTACTACTGTCTGTGGGTAAAATCGGTCAAAAAAAGAATGTGATTGAATTGAATTCAATGTATTAATGCTCCACTTTTTTTTTGTAGATATTCTAACTAACGGAAAACAGCTTCATAGTAATATCGAATCTTTCCTTCGTGGCAAGCCAATTGAAGACATCCCCGTTGCGGAATCAAACCAGGGTCATTGGAACAGTTTAAGTGGGATATTGACATCCGTCGATCACGTTCACGTGCTGGAAAGTCACGTAATTCATCCTCAGTTACAGTATTGTGGTATTGTAGACTGTGTTGCTGAGTTCAGGTAGGTTTTTTTCGAATTGAAATCAATGAACATTCTTTTCAATAGAATTTTAACTCTTTTTTCAATTGATATCGAAATTGATTTTTCCTTCATTCCTTTCCTTACTACGTTGTACATTATCTCGGAAAATTTCATACAAACTTTTGCATTTCTGCAGCCTCTGTATTGTCACGCATGTACGAGCTAGTTGAATAATGTTGTGATTTTTTTATGCGATGATATAACCCGAGAGCATGACTGATTAATGCGTGCCAGTGTAACTTTATCACAAGCATGAGCTTGCAGGTTGTTGAGACAGTTTTGAAATCAATTTTGTAGATCAGTTTCAATTCCCATATCTCAATGAAACCTGTACATCAACAGTACAATTATTCATGTAAACCAATAGTAAAGTATTTCATGTCAGCACAGTAAATCCAATCTTGCAGCACATACTTACCTTACCACCGGTTGATGTTGATTTGATATCTTAAAAATCTATTGTTTCTGGTGGGAAGGTATAGTTTGAGAATCAGCAATTGAAACTTTGCGCATTATGATAAAAAGCAGAAAAATGCCACGTATGAAATCACAGCCTACCCCTTGTCTTGTCAACAGCTAAAGAATTTTCACACTTTTGTTGACATGATCTCCATTTGGATACAACATTCACTCGCTTTATCGAAATGCGTTTACCAACGCTAAATTGAATGAGTATGTATTATTCATTTTTCTTTGCTGTATCAAGAAATATCAATTACACTTCGACATTCTTTTCTCTCGTAAAGTCGTAAAAGTAAATTGATAACATGATCACAAAGCTCTTGGCTCATCATATCAAGATACGAAACTAAATATGTATGACAATGCAGAAAAATGATAGTAAAAGTGTAGCAGATTGAATAAAGATAATATGAAATATCGTATTTATTCTTCTATACTTATGACATGACGTATTTGAATTTGATTATATATATGTTGATGGGTATTCAGTTTCTTCGTGAGAACTTTCATGTCGAGTCAATTTGAAACCTAGAGGGAATGAATGTGGGAACTTTAATGAACTGTAGTAGTATATAATGAAAAGTGTGGCTGAAAGGAGGGTGGGTGAAGCCAGGAGGATATTGTTATGATTTACATTTGCCAACTACGAATTATGTATTTCAATCCACTAAATTACCTATTGTATAATAACTGCGCTCCAAATTCTTCCATTTCCCTACAAAATTTACAAGTTTTTTTTACAAAAAAAATGAGAACACTAACTAGTATAAAGAAGGTTCGTCTCTAGAAGATTAATTATCACTAACATTATCGCAGACCATCACATTGTGATATGATATATTTTGAATTATTTTGTAAACATTTTTGCAACACTGCTCCTTTTTTCTGGCAGAACCAGAAAATTAATATGGATTTTTGGGAAAAGGTATACTTTTCATTTCATAGTCATGAAATACACACATCTATTATATACTTTGCCTTCCGCACTAGCGTTAGGCAATGTTTTTGCAATGCAATGCAGGAATTACTTTAACATGAAAATTCAAATAATTTCAAAGTAGAAAGATTTATTTTTGCTCATCGTGTACAACAGATAAAAAATTACGTAATGATGATGCTGTTTTGACTGCTTTGATAAATCAGTTTGAGTTTTTAAAAAGTGTTTGTCTTCAATATAAAATAAAATTACCTTTTGTCTGTCCTGAGTAAAATGCGTTCTCTACGGTATGAGTAAACCACAGGGGATGATCGAATGAAAAATGTTGATATGGCTAAAGTAGGTGTGTCATCATCATAAGTTTAAAAAATACTTGATTCCATTGATACCTAATGTAATATTGTATTATTGTGTGTATACACATAATGTGGTAAAGCAAAACATGAATGAGTTATTGGAATCTTTTAAAAAGCTCATCGTCATCCTCCTCTTCCTCGACTCACATTTAATGTTTGTGTATGGTTTTTTATAATAGGAATAGATTGGTCTTAATCGATTGGAAAACTTCGCAAAAGCCGAAACCATTAGTTTCGATGACGTACGATACGCCTCTCCAAATTGCAGCTTATATCGGAGCTATCAATTATGATCCCAAGTATGCATTGAAGGTAAGTTTGCAAAAGGACTAAAGAAAATGTAATTTGGTTTAAAAAGATAATGATGAAACTGTGGTTAAATGGTGTAGTCTCTTTCATCTTCCTTATTACTCTATTCAATTTAATAATATTGAAAAAATTACAACCAAAATCTATATGGTTTTTTATACCAGGAACTAAATGTAATTAATGATCATCTACTATGAGTACAACTTGGATTTTTTATTTGTGCAAAGAATGTTTTAATGAAGACTCTTTTTGTTTGATTTCTTTTATGGTACGAATTATAGATAAATGATGGGATGATAGTTGTGGCTTATGAGGATGGGAGCAGCTGTCAAACCTTCCTTCTCGATTCAGAGAGCATAGCAAAATATTGGAAGCTGTGGCTGCAGAGATTAAGACGGTTTCGCATTCTTAATCCACCGATATAACATTTTTGAGTTTTTCTTTTAATCTCAAGTATAGTAAATACCATTGAACTTCTTTTGAAATATTTATGGTATTTGAATTTAATGGAGTAATGTGAGACTGATTCTAGTTTTTAGCTCTTCCTCATATTTGTTCTTGTATGCCATTTAAATAAATGAAATAATTAATTGAATTTAAAAAATCGTTTTTAAATGCATAAATCATTGCATTATTTATTAGTATTAAGCAATGAAAACAAATACTCTGTCTGTAGTACCTAAGGTCATATTTAACTTACTACAATCACCTCGTGGGAAAAACCAAACTTGAAGGGATGGGATGAACCCTTAAAAAGTATTTTATCAAAATGTACATCATCAAGTCAAAACTCATCATACGTTTTACATATTACAAATCTCGTAAGAAAAGTAAAAAACTGACATACTTGTTTTTATAAGATTTCATAGGACAGGTAATGATAATGAGATGATGTTTCTACTTATGAATTATGGCAAAGCATTTCTTTCGGAGGTTGGAGTTAATTAATAGGTACGCTTCCCAGATTTAGATACATTGTTCTTTGTACCATACCTCATTCTTCATAACTCTTTCGAATTTCCATCCCCATGTTTCTACTTACTCTTTTTGTGCCTTTATTCCCTTAGTTTAGCTATTCCTCATATTCACTATATTATTATTACGCAATAGAACGAAATTTTAAAGCCGATTTCGTGTAGCTAATGTTGGTATCCCTAAAGCTCTGGAGGGTCTTCTCCAGGACGGTGGAATCCCTGAAAAGGACGGTACGATGAAAGATATTCTCTATACTATAGATTTTAAAGGGATTACTCCATCATCAGACGAAACAAAAGATACATATTCGTATATAGTATTCTTTTTGAGAACATGTAATCCCTAAAAATAAGGCTGTAATAACTTTATTGTTTTTCTCCCCTTTTCATTAGCTAATAGTCTGTCATTACAAACATTCTTGAGTCAACCGGCCGCCAAGCAAGTACACACACTCATGGGGATTTAGACGTGAATTTGATGTTGAGAATCCATCACCATTGCCTTGTACCGCATGCATAGATAGCATGATTGTATTCTCATTACAAATTACAAGATGAGCATTCTTTCTATTTGATAGGACTCCCCCAGAAAAGTATAAAATTTTCTTATTCCTTCGCTGGTGAGGCGATGTGTGCGTGCTTTACTTGTTCAACAAGATTGTTATTGTTGTTACAACGTTACGAATGTACAAACCGCAGCGCAGTTGCAATCAAATCGAGTTGGTTGAATTTCCTTATGAAATCAAGCCACAAAGGATGAGCCAGCAAAAGCCCCGTCGTCCCGATCCAAACTCTTTTACATGACATGGTCCGCTTGTTCATTTATGTACCTGGTGGATATTTAACAAAAGGAAAATCCGAGACTTGGACATGGGATACGGTTTGGGTATTATTGAGAGAGTGAGAACCGTATCATATCACAAAAGCGTATGTAACATCATGACTTAAGAATACAGTAAATATGCATAAGCCACAGCTGAAGGAATGAAAGAGCCATGGCCATTCCTGATGAGGTATGCACCACTACAATTCAACCTTTGTGGATAATTCGTGACTATCAAAATCATCTCATTCATTTTCCGAGCCTGCGTTCCCTATCATCATTTTTGTAAAATGCTGACAAAAAATGAAAATGATTATGACATGAGAGGCACATTACAATATATAATGTGGAGAACGCTAAAGGTCCCTGTCATTTTACGACTGGATATCCCTTCTTTAACTGGCATTTATTGCTTGAAGTTTGCTACGTGTATTGGGGCAAGGAGTGATTATCGGCCATTATGAAAATGAGCATCGTTATATTAATGACCAGTGTTGACGTTAACGGGGTTCTTGCGAATTGTAATCATTTACATTATTCCTGTTGTAAACATACATACATATATGGCTCTTGAGCAAAGTTTTTTCAAAGGTTTTTCTTTATTAATAAAATGTTTAATATTTCAAGGTCATGTAACGGAATCCTCAGGTTCTTTACCATTCCCTATCGCTATTCCCAATATTCCCGAAGATGGCTATGCGTTATCTCTTATGTAAATGATAAGACAAGGAGAGGAGAGTTGTTGGTTTGCTCGTTTTCTCGCTAAGACTAAACTTTATTCCACAAATGCACACATATAAATACCAGATCATGGGTATCATGCTCATGGTTAGGTACAAAATACATAGTAGAGTATGCGCAAGATAGCTTGAGCATCCTCATCGTTACATCTTCCACCACCAAAGAAAGTTAATTAACGTCAGGTATTACCTGCTCCCTCCCCCGCACGTGAAAGTGGGAAAAAGTCGCCGGCACCAAAACGTTTTTCTTACATACAATCATCTTATAAATCATAATATCTTGATACAAATAGTGTAACATAGGTAGGTGTAGGTAGCATAATTTTCAATCATAAATTTCAATCAATAATTTTAACCATAATTAACAAATTTTCACAATAATTAATCCAATAATCATAAATCATAAATGTTCACAATAATTCATCAAATCATAAATCATAAATGTGGCATAAAACACGAATCATAATACAATCAAGCACGAATGTGGTAAACAGTCAACAGTACATCATAAGTATTTAACATTATGGTAGGTAACAACATGATAAAAATATTTCAATGTAACACAAATCAAATCATATCAAGATTCAGGTATGTGTGTTTCATTCTCGAACTGTTGTCAACGGTAGACTGCATTCAACGAAGAAAATGTCTGGGCTGCATCACCGTCGATGTAAGACAGGACACATTCGCGAAGTCGTACTGTAATCATATATATAGAACCACATATTAGTTAAACCAATCAACATAATTTTAAACATTGGTAACACGAGCATTCATTCATTCATATATCATAATCATTTTAACTCAACACGAAAATATCATGGGATTTCAACACATACATTTCATTTCAACATAACTTCATAAAGGTACACGAAAATTTTCCTGCATACATATGTAGAGGTCAACAAAATACATCATTATTCAACAAACCATTCATCTCTAATTCAAATCATGCTTAGTCAAAAAACAACTGTCACTACGGTAAGGTGGTCAAAGAAAAATAGTAATACCTTCAGCTAATGAGCTGGCCATACCCAAAAGTCGAAGTCGTCACACACTATCTTTACTCTAACTCGATGTCAATGATCTCTTAGCTTTGCTACTAGTAGACTCCAAAAAAAACTAGAAATCTATCCGTGAACAGTAATGACCTAGCATCTCTATCTCCATTCATTCACCTCATAAAATCTTCAAATTTAAATAACCTCAAATCTCAAGTAATATACTCAACTCAAAAGAAGTCAACTAACAAAGAGGACTACTCTTACTGTGAAACGTTTCAACAAACTCAAACATAATCTCTAGCAAGTAGGATTAGTAATTTCAAACACAAAATCTCCCATGAATAGAATTTAAATAAATAAAATCTGTTCTCAATAAATAATTTTTCTCTCAAATAAAATCTCGAATAGTAAAACAATCTTTAACAAACATCTGTATTCAAATCAGTAGGCATAGGTACGGTAAGGCAAAGTATATTAAAGGACAAGTAAAAAGCTCTCACTATCTTTAAGTAATTTGCACAAGCCAAAAATAGCTCCTACAATAAATGAGTGATTTGCGTAAGCCTGTATCTCCCAACGTCAAAAGGTAAAGATACGAATGCTCCCACAACTTGTAATGATATGCGAAAGCCATTGTCCCTTAATATCCTAATCATCTGAATCCACAAAAGTAAAAATAACTACATAGTATAGGTGCAATGACCACAAAATTTAACACGTAGACAATGTCAAAGTCTGTCTCGAAAACATGTTTCATTAGCATAATCTGTGTAAAATCTGTCTTCTTTAAAATTGAACAACTTGACTTGAACTACACCGACGAAGGGTGTGGAACATTATTTTAATGAGCATCTATCCCTCAAATATTTAACTAAGAAACGGACATTGACTCGAACAATTTTCTTCTTAACTTTTTAACCTTCAACAAAAATTTTCAACAGCAAAGAAGGGACATGAACATGAATCGTACGTTTCTTTTAAACAAAACTGGACAAAACGGAACTCAAACTTAAACTTTCAAAAAATAAAAAATGCACCATCTTTTGCTTCTTTCTACTTCTATGCTTTTTTACAAAAAATCTCAACAAATATTACTCCTATTTCAACCAACAATGACAAAATGACTCAAGCAAAACCACGAAAATTGACTAGTTGCACTAACACAAGAACTGCTTGACGCCTTCAGATGTAATTGCAAAAAATTCGCATTGACAGGACTAGCTAGTTGTACATTTTTCATGAAAGGAAAATATGCCGGAGTTAATTCAGATCAAAAATATTACTTACAACACTCTTGTAATTCTGCTTTTTCTTCTCTTCTTTTAAAATGATGATGATGATGATCAGCCAAAAATTTCTGTTTTCCACATCAAAGTAGGTTCCTGTTCCAAAGTCTTCAGTTTCAATCAGTCCAAAACGAAGGTAAGATAACACCAATGAGAGGTGTTGTCCTTTGCAGTGCTGAAAAAATAAAATGAAATTCGGAATGCGTATCAATGTCAAATCAAGTCAAATGCAAACAATTTTTTTTTCTCTCTTTTTCCTCTTCTCAATCATGTGAAATACTGTGTATTCTATCAAACAAAATGTAGCGTCTCGATTCTCTCTTTTTTTAAATTGAATGTAGCAATATCTACTTCAATTTCAATCAAAAATTCAACAAAAAACAGCTTTTTACGTATACTGTACGTTTCAAAATAATTCCAATCAAAAACTCTCGCTTTGTTAATAATAATTATATATTTATCAGACCAAATAGCGAATCCTCTTCTTGTCCACAAGTTTTTCTCGTCAGTAGGCAGCTTTCAGTTCCCAAAATCAGTCAAAAAATGGGATGAAAGGCATCAACACTACGGAGAGTGTGGCCCTTTGTAGTTTTAAGTTTCTTCAGAAATATTCAGGGAGCCGAAAAAGGAAGGTAAACTGGTTAAAATCGCCACATGTAACGGAATCCTCAGGTTCTTTACCATTCCCTATCGCTATTCCCAATATTCCCGAAGATGGCTATGCGTTATCTCTTATGTAAATGATAAGACAAGGAGAGGAGAGTTGTTGGTTTGCTCGTTTTCTCGCTAAGACTAAACTTTATTCCACAAATGCACACATATAAATACCAGATCATGGGTATCATGCTCATGGTTAGGTACAAAATACATAGTAGAGTATGCGCAAGATAGCTTGAGCATCCTCATCGTTACAGTCATATGAAACATAAATGAAAAATATGCATGAAAACATTCACCCCATACGATACAGACATAAGAGACTTAAGTCATTGGCCATCCATCCACAGAACTTCAGTGAAGAGTATTCGACTTCAGGCATACCATTTCTTACGTCTTCACATTTTCTTACTCACGGTTTCCTCAGTAAAGATGATATCAATTTATTTTTTTAAATGCTGCTTATCAGTGGCCTGCGGTAGCAATAACCAAATCATGATACTTTCTCTTTCATTTAGATTGGAACATAATTATGTTTTAAAAGTGAGACCATGCTTTTCCAATAAGAATTTCGATGTTAGTATTACTCTATTGATTGTCTTTTCCGTAAGAAACTTTGGACTTTGGACATTTCACAAGTTGAAGACAGGTTGTATTAGAATGGACTTTCTACTTTCGGATGTATTAATGAAACGCAATATGAAAGAAGTGGATTCTAAAATTGTATAATCAAATCCTCAAAAGCAAGCCGACTTGAGTTTCTTGTTAATATTTACTTTTTAACTACAAATTCAGCAGAAATTATAAAAGGGTATTTTTTTTGGATAATACTAGACAATACAATCTTGTCTGCAAGCGTTTGCCTTCTCGAACTTGTTGCTGAACAAAGAGGAAGATGAGCATAGTAATTATCTTATATCGAGATGAAAAGGGACTGGATTGAACAACTAATTTACTAAAGCAAGGCCATCCTCCTAACCCCAAGAAAAATTGTAGTTGAGTCATGGGCTTCTATCTTATTACATCTTTAAGGTACGTCTGTACGAACTTCCAGGTATTTTACCGTAACTCACAATCAACAATGGATCAAAGGGTGAATGGAAGTTACAAACCGAATCCTACAACAAGCTTGCTTGTTACGATTAGTTCATCAAGTTATCATACAAGCTCAACAATTGCAGACAAGCAATCGCTTACACTTTTGTGGTTTACTCATCTCACAAAATTACGAGCCACCAAATTGTTTTCAAAAAAATTGTCATGTACTTCATGTGAGTTTTTATTTGATTTATTTGCTACATATATTTCCTAATCAGCATGTCCAAGAAACCACTGAAGAGGCAAACAGAAACAAGGTATAAAATTATAATCTTATTTGAAGTATATTGCATTGCGCACGTCTGCAATAAGCAAACAGTTTTCTAACGAGAGCATTACCAATGTAATGCACAAGGCTGGGTAATCAACGAAAAATGTCAACCAGATTAGAGATTAAAGATTAGTTTGAGTTTGGAAATCTAATCTGATTATTGATTAATTACTAAATTTCAAAGAAAAAACTAATCTGATTATTGATTAATTGATTTATTACAAACAGTAGATTAAAGATTATTGATTAATTAATCAGATTAACTAATCAACCCTTTGATTAATGACATAATATTCCTAATCGAATGACAGTTGGTGATGTACAGATTTTGATGGCTTAAAGTTTAATTTTTATAACAATGATAACACAACTATAAAGCTAATAACATCCTTTAATTTATCTTTACACAATTCAAACACTTTGCGTCAACACTGGTTGACTGGATAATTTAAAAAATACTCCATCGATTATCAATGGAACAAATTGGCGGGTTTCAGACATACTAATTAATTGTTTATGATTTTGATAATCAAAATCAAATCTATACCGATTCTTTTCGATTGTGTTAACATATCCATCCATGCAATTTCATGCTGTCTCTGATGCCGAAACCCTGTCTCCCAAAACTCTCAATAAGCCATGTAAAAATAAATTTGCTTGTGAATTGCATGAATGTTTGAGGGGAAAATTACATTTTGGCGTTTAGGAAATCCAGTTCAACAAAATTTTAATCAACTATCAGATTAGTTGATTAGATTAGATTTCTCGTTTAGCAATAAGACTGTTGATTAAAGATTAAATATTTTTTTCAATCTGCGTTGATTAATTGATTATTGATTAATTACTAATTTTTTTTACCTTTAGATTAATGATTAAAGATTAAACTAATCAATAATCTGATTAACAGATTAGATTAACTAATCAATTGATTACCCAGCCTTGGTAATGCATGTGCAAGTGTAAATCTGTGGTCCGTGACATTCTCCCATGAAAAATTTGTCCTAATTCCCTTGATTTTCCCATCTGCTTAAAACTTTTGCATCTGCCTTACATTTTTTTATTTGTATACTTTAAGTTTACTGCGTGTATTTCAAAGCCGAGTCACCTGCTCCCAAATCCAATACAAGCTCCCCAAGAATGAAAAAGTACATTAGCCCATAACACGACTTTCTTTTGATAATCATGCAATTTTCTTCCTTCTCGGTGAAATAATAAAATGATCATGTCGTGTTATTATAATTTATTGTTTGTCTTATATATATTTCATTATTTTATATATCATTACAGATTCACGCTTGCTTGCACTCAACATTCACAAGCTATAAAAAAGTATGCTTATATATATATATGCATGCATTTTCTTTGAGCCGATGCTTCTTAATGATTATCTTGTATAAAAAGGAGCAACTGTTGTCGACAGTCGGGAACTTGAGCTGTTGGGTGGATTTCTTACGAAAAAACGACATAAAATCAAGCTTTAGGCATGCCTCTGTCTAAAACCGTGGTCGCCTGATTTACTGGGAGAATCCCGTGGAATTTGAGAACCCTGTTGTGTCACTTTTCTAATTTTATAAGACGGAGTACCGTATGATGATAATGTTGTTGACAATAGAGCTACTAAGTTGGTGGGGCTTTAATAGAATTAAAAACGAACTGTACATCTATTTAGTATTCACATGCAAATGAACTTAAAAGTAATTCGATTACCGAGCTGAAAAACCCTTTCCTTGTCTTGTTGTAGGGTTCAGTTTTTGTAATCAGATTGAACTTTTTTTGTATGATGTGATTAAGAACAAAGCAGAAGGTGCATATAGTACTGTCTTGTGAATTTCGATGAACTTGATTCTTTTTCTAAGTATCTGAATAGTTTAGTAAAAGCTGTATTGAAACTGGGAAAATACAAAAGCTCATTGTAGAGAACGAAACCTCCATCATTCAGGAGTTGCCACCCAGATCGATAGGCGATAATAATGATACCAATATTCCTCAAACAATCATTCTTCATAATCGTTGGATCTGATATGTGATGTGATGCAATCCCACTATAATACGAAACCAATATGCACGGCTAGTTTTTATAGTATATAGAATTGCCTTCCTGACAGTCCAGTTTGTTTCTCAACTCATAAAACCAATCGTTCATATTTTGAAACTCATTAACATGTCAAAGATCAAGGAATCACAATTCATTTTCTCATGAAATTCTTGCATGCAACCAAGAAAAACAGAAGGGGGAACGCGATACGATGTATTACTCTGAAGATAAAAATTACTTTAATTTATCACGCGAAACTGTTTTGGATCTGCTTTGTAAGCAAGAGAAAAACGGCCGCAATGAGAGGGTGAGACAGTGATGATGAAGATTGTGTTTTTGTTAAATCGCCTGTCTGACAGAACCAAGCCTGAACTGAACTGAAGTAAGCAACTCACTTCCTTGGCGTTAGCTAAAGAGGAGCCAACTCGAAACATGATGATGGAAAGGATTCATGAACTTTGGTTTTGGTTGTTCGTTGTTCTTCATCTCAGGTTTACTTATGAAAAAATGAATAGTCACTAAATTTTTACGATGGGGTCTCTACAACTAAAACAGGAGCCGCTTTTTATGCGCATTATTGTGTACATGCTAAAATTCATGGAGCTGTAGCTGTGCATCAGCCTAGTTGTCAGTAGCTCAGAAAATAACAAGCAATTTGCCATAAACAATGAATGATATGATATGGAGACTACAGAGCGGTTCCTCTATATTCAGTATCATTTAATGAGGTGCGGCGGTGATGCTGGAACAGGGGAACTAAAACCAAGCTCTTTCAAAACATGTATTATTGGCATTTATGATACATCATCCATTGTAAATTAGCATTAATAGATGACGATCGTAAATAATGCTTGTGCATACCTAATCTTTAAAACAAAATCTTTAAAAAGAGGTGGAGGAAGCCGATTTGCCATTATCTAACAACATAAGAGTATTGCGGCAAACCACATTGAATTTGATTGTATTTCAATTTTTCAATCATTATTTCTTCTGTCTGATTGAAAAGTCAGTTCATATCATCATATCTTTTTAGTGTCTGCTTAAAATATTGCACTTTTGGTGTCTGATATTCTGATATTTTGTATGGTTGCATACAAAGTATCCCATTTGTCTTTTTGCATAGTAGTGACTATAGTGTGTGCTTCAGCACTTGCTAATTTAGTTTTCAAAGATATTCCGAGAAGCGTCCATTAAGGGTCGTGAAGTAAATTAGAAATTCTTTCGGGAGGTAATTGAATTTGCGCTATCTTAATATTTTGGGATACTTTATGACCAAATTTCCCCCATTAAAGTATTTTATTTTTTTCAATTTTTACTACTGTGTATGGGCAATCGGAGGGTATCAGATCCGATCAGATCAGGGCTGCTGGATTGAATTTATGAGTAACTACACTAACTGCAAAGTAGATATTCATTTTGCTTTCATTCGTTTTCACTTGAATTACATTCCGAGAAGAGCAAATTATGGGTTGTCGAAGAAATTGCAAAGAGTTTGAATTGAGAATTTTATTGCATTTTCTTACGGGTTGCTTTTGGTCTTCGACCTTTCTTTCTCATGAGCAAAAAATATACACATGCTATCTTATGTTTTCGTATATCTATATTATTCGGTAGTTGAGATGAGAGAAGAGAACGAAACAACTTTATGCAATGCACATCACATCGTCATCATCAGCTTTATATTATCAGATCAGCCTGGTCTGCCTCTTTTTTGTCTTTTATCAGCTGCTGGATTTACGGCTACATGCTGCTTTTGCAAAAGATGAGATCGTTACAGTGCATTTTATAAGGAGCCACATTCATCTCTTCAACAATTGCGCTACGTTTCAGTTTCAATCGTCTTGAAGCTTCTTCTCAAATATTGCGAAATGAGAACTCGTTCGGGTTTGGGTTTCTCTTGTATGGAATGCAATGATGATGGTCCAATCCAAAAATTCAAGTTTTTTAAATAGATTACACTCTGCCACTTATCAAGCTGAAGCTGATGGATGAATTGTCTTGTTTTTATCTAAATGTTTATTATTTATCTTTTAATTTATGTATGAAACAAGGTACGCAAGAAAGTATAATGTGAATGATGGATAAAATCATTGCGGCGAGTCATCACTGTTCTTGGGACTGGAATTTTTGTAGTTTTTTAGCTTTCTGATTTGTACATATATTGTAGCATGTAAGCTTCCAATGGAATTCGTTTAAAGATTGTTTTAGAAATATTCTTATTGACAATGTTATATAATGCCGATTGCCAATTTATACTTTTCCATATTTGCAATAAAATTATTAATTTCTAGTGGGACATCCTTCATCAGAGCAACATGTTGCTAAAATTAACTAAACTAGCATCTTATAAATCCGCGGGTGTTTATCATTTATTTAATTTATTGTTTTACCTTCAAACAGAAACTATCCCATACATATATTACATATCATGCATTGGTAAACATGAAGTAAAGATCGCGTTACAACAACCATGTTTTTTTTAAATTGTGATCATGACAAGTGTTTAGAATGAAAAAATTAAAATATTATGCTTAAAGAGTTTATTCCATTATAAATTTTTGCACGTAACTGACAGAAATACTGCTGCTTTCAAACAATCTACCTCATTCTCTAATATTTACTATACTTCTGGAAAACAGAAAGACGTTGAAGGTTGAAATATATTTTGGTTTCGTGAGTCCATGTACTTTTTGTTGTATGCATACATTTTAAGAGACTAATGTTTCTTTTTCTCCAAAAAAAATGAACTCTCCGAAGAAATGGACGGAAGTCATCATTTTTTTTATTAATCATTTTTTACCGTTTAACACGCCAGCTGCCCCCCACTCAACTGCATCTTGAAGTTTGTTGCTTTTTTTCTTTTTGAAAGTGGGATTTGTATGCATTGCACTAATAATGCTGTTGTTGTTTCGGTCAGTTGACAGCAACATACACATATTATTATCGGCTAAGTACGCGACAGATGGACGCATAAAGGATCAATAAGAAAGTTATAATGAACCTTTGAATCTTAAGTAGCAGATGGTTTAGAGTTTTCATCTTTGTAAATAAAGATGAAAATCGTCCAAACCTTTTTCTTGACTAACAGATGCAATAAGGAAAAGGAAACTCATTTTAGCTGTGGTCAACACATTAACACACGAAGGCTAAATACAGATTAGATCACAAAAACTAAGAAAATTGGATAGTACACAGCAGTTGCGAATAGTAAGCTTAAAAAACAAAGTGATGTTTACGAAGCTCCCGATCTTTTGAGTTGGAAGTAGGCACAGGAATAAATCCTTCCAAAGTGTGATGAACATGAACAAAAAAAGGCAAAGCAAAAAGCAAGCTGATACCTGGAAGGCATGCGATCAGTGTTCGATCCAATGAAGAAAAAAACCAAAAGTTACTAGCATTTACATCCTATATCGAATCTTACATCCCACTTTTTTTAAAGGTAAAAGAGATGAATAAAAAACAAGAATGAATATTGAACAGTCTTTTCCATACTCATTCTCATTTTGCTGCTGGTGTTTTGATCGGATAGACATCCAATATGAAGTACAATGTATCTTTGCATCCCAAGTTTAACTCAACAAAGCATATTACTTATTACGTGAACGGTTACCTACGGCTTGCTCACTGCTCACTTACCCACAGGTATAATATTTTTCATGATCATCAAGAGATGATGATATTGGGTACATTATATATACACCTTGAGAATGAGATGATGTTTTCATGCATCACTATGCAGCACCAGCAGAAAACACCTCTCCTTACAATTTACAATATACGATACGATTAGAGCACCAGCAGCAGTTTTTAAGTGCAGCACTGGCTTGGCTTTGGCTTGGTTGAGTAAACGAGAGAGAGAAAAAAAAATATTCTAAAAAGTCCACACGGTAGATAGACAGACACAGACATCAAGAGTTGAACAGAGGAGAGCAATGAGCAATGCGATGTAAAAATTTATACAAGTATCATCCTATATGTGTGCATGATATTTTTTTTACCTGTTGCTTACTTACTGTGCAGTTGGTAAAGGTAACTTCAGTGGTAAACAAGCCCAGTGAAGGAATTGAAGACAGTCGTGAGTCAACAGGTATCAAGTAGACAGGTATGCTACTAACTTCAAAAGTTTTCTTAAGCTAGAAGTAGAAAGAAGCTAATAGATAAACTGTTTTTCTTGTGTTGTGACTGTGAGTAAGAAAGAGGAGAGAGAATCAAGAAACGTTTGGGTTTATTGCAGGAGGAGAAGACGAAGGAGAAAAATCACAACGTGTTTATTTTCATAAAATTTACATCCTTTGTCGTGATTCCTTCGGATAATGTTTGTACTGTGGTTTGGTGTGATGTTTTATTAGGGATGATTACAATTAGGATGTATTTTTAGGGCTGATTGTGTAAAGTGAAGTCGCAAAAAGTAAACTAAAGCAAAGCCAGTTTCCGGCGTTTTTTTGCGAGCTCTAAAATTTAATCCGCGTATCATAATCTAAACATTTGTTTGTGTGAGTTTGTCAATTCATGACGCGAAGCCTAACTTTTGCTTTTAAGATTAAAACTTTCAACAATATCAAGTATCAAACAATTTCTCAAA
This sequence comes from Orchesella flavescens, assembly GCA_964034955.1. Lineage (NCBI taxonomy): Eukaryota > Metazoa > Arthropoda > Collembola > Entomobryomorpha > Orchesellidae > Orchesella > Orchesella flavescens. Next base: position 12,330,459 of record OZ035957.1, read on the forward strand.
ATCCTTTTTAATAATAATATTCGTAGTAGTGATTAAACCCACGAAATTAAAGTGTAGTGAAACTATAATTACTCGCATTATCAGTCACTATTTATCTATTGAATTAAAAAAGTTAAAAGTATGCATATCCGTATAGAAGTGGACTAGTTCATTAACTAGAAAATATCGGAAGTTGATTGTGAAAAGGTGGAAATCTCTAATGTTTGAATGCCTTATTAAGCATACAAATTGGTCTTTAGTTTAGATAATACAGGAATCAAGCTATTTTCTAGACCAATTTGAAGATATTAACATAATCACTTAAATTTTAAGTCACCCCGTGATCAAAAATATTTTCTAAAATAGAAAAAAATAAATCCTTATGACTGTTTAAAAAGTGTGAGTAACTCGTTTACAGTGAATTGTAAAAGTGTTTACGTTTTGGGAACTAAAAACTAATTTCGACTTTTGTCTTTTGTTGGATTTGGATCACAAAGTAATGAGGTGAGTATCCTATTGTTTTTTATGCTTAAATGTCATGTCACTTTTTCTACACATATCTTTGACAAACCGCATATGCCATAAACCACACGGATTTCTTCTCGTATACGAAGGTGCTGCAGCAGGTACTGACAATGAACATGAATAACTTCAGTAAAATAAATACTGACTGAAATGGATTCGCAGCAGTATAGAATCACCCAGCGTGAAATTTTTATGATGTCTATTACACTCATTATAATGCTGTGGAATTTATTAGTTTGGTTGCCAAAATAAAGTTCTTATCTTGTGTAGCATATTTTTTTGAGTTCAAGCTTCATATATCATGAAGCATGTCTTATGACTTCAACTGCTATTGTTTCATTTTCTGATTTTATGTTTAATCTTGACTATTGCATTTGGATTCGGTAAAGCGTTAATATGATTACGCATTCGAAGTATTTTATTTACATGGCTAGTTTGCAGTTTACAAGCGTGACAGAAAAGTAATGTCTGATGCATTAATGTTTCAATGCTTATGAAGGAGTTCAAGGAAAGATGAAATGAATGGGGAGTAAGGAAGCGTATATTTTATCCGCAAAGTCCAGAGTTGATGAATGTTAAAACTGCTTTTCAAAAGAAAAAATATTATTTTGAAATTTAGTATTTGCTATAGAGATAAATCTTGACATTTGAGTTGTTTACCAAATTCTACCTCTGAGACTAGCGCCGGCAACGTCAACTTCAAAGCATTTACCAATATTCATCTTCTCATGAGCTTACTTTTTAAACGTTATTGTTATTAACCATTCAGTTCTAAATAATTGAGTATCCGGTTCTTCTTATTTTCACTTTGCTTACCCCACAGATTTACTAGGTCACATATTCTTTGCAAACGTCGACGTCTGTGTCACGTTGATGATAGACGTATGCATGTAGTAGTTTTCATTATGCTTAATACTAAACTTGTGCTCATATTGTTGCTTACAAGTTGCAGGCTTTAGATGAGCCAACAAAATTAACTGAACAGATTTTCAAGTCTACAATCACTTTGTGCTGAGCATATAAATCTTGTTGGAGAGAGAAAACCTGTGAATTAAAAATGAACAGGAAATTAATTTCAAGAGTGAAACATAATCAAATTGCAACCTAATTTGTAATGCTAACAATGGTAAATGGCTTAGCTTGCCAAAAAAAGTACGCTATAATATATCAGTGATGGTATTGGTAATTGCAAAGATACAGGATTTTTTAAATGTCAACTACAGCATCTGCAACCATTTTCGCGTTTCCTGTTGTGTGGATCTCACAATCAGTTGGTAGATACACAAGAATATTTCAAGTTAATTTTGATTTTTTTTGTACCTCCTCTCTTTCTTCCAAGAATAATTTGCTAATATGGTATTTGAAAGTGTACAAAAAAATTAACCAGGATGAGCCAACTTCCCCTCACTTCTCGTTGTTTTGCTCAGGCTTATTATTTTTTTACAAATCCAATAAACTGACAGTTGCTGAATTGTGTAAGCTGACGATCCATAGCAGATTGCCGACGGTAAGTAAAAGGAACAAATGTGATGTGAAAGGTGAACATGAGCAAGCCCAGAAGGAGTATAATAAGGTTATGTTTAGCTTCAGCTTCATAGTTTTACTATTACTACATTTTTACCATCACAAACTTCAGTCAGGACTTTCATACGCCTTCATAAAAAACCATTTCCTTCTTACGACTTTACATCCTCTTTTCAACAATATCGTCATCGCCTGCCTGAGAGAGTAAAATTTTAATAGAGCTCAGAGGTTGCATTAAGTTTACTCAACCCCCCTCTAAAAATATTTTATATAGTCTGACCTGCTAATTTCACCTGTGTCCAACCAACAACCCAACTCCAAGTAGTAGCAAAGACTAAAGTGCGACTGCAGTTGTAAAAAAGTACATTTGCGTCAACATAAAGCTCACCCATTTTCCCACACGTGATTGTTCTTGTTTGCTTCATACAGCCACTGTTATCTTTGTATGTTGGGATTTTTTTGTTTATTGTTCCTGTCCTGTGTTTTGAATATTACCAGCGTTATCTAACCGTTTTACTTGCATACAGCCAAATAAAGAACTGGAAAATGGAGTGAAGTTACTCGCACTCGTATATTCATTCTTCTTGAAGTACAAAAGACAAAAAGTTGAAAGTAGTATCATAATATAATAATGCCTTGTGTCTGTGTGCCTGTCTATGCTACTTATACCTTTGGTTATTACTAAATGAGTATCTAAACCAGCATGATTATTGTTTGGTGTGTTAAGAAAACGCAACAACGAGAAAAACGAGCACATTTGGTTTGCTCTTTTCCATCATCTTGTTGCCTGTAATGTATCCTCACAGGATGAGGTCTGACAAAAAGGGTTTGAGACTGCAATTTTTGCATTATCATCAAACAACATTGAATAATATATAATGCCAACGTATGAGCTAAGACTAAGACGATTGAAAGGATTAGACTTTGTAAAATGGAAGATTGTACTGTACCCACACATTCATAAAAGTGCAGTAGAGTTACAAAGCTAAAACTGGCTATCATCCCTCTAATCATAATATCATCAATGGGAAAAGGTTATCTCAACAAAAATCCACATTTTTTGTCTCTAGGATTTGCTTCTCATTTCCAGTCTACCTGGATGAACTTCCCTGTATGAGATAGGAATGCATTTTAACCGATATGTTTTTTTCCACAACTGCAGTACATAATACGTACACAGAAAGTTTTTCACGAGATTACGATAATATGATGATGTTAGTGCTGACTTGTGTAATTGCACTTCGTGGTTTCCTGTGGACTTTCAATTCAAACTGGAATTGCTTAGCTGGAGCTCGATAATTCTTTTCTAAATTCACATCTGCACAGAAAACACGTCTTTTATATTATAGTAAAGGGATAAATCTAAAAATTAATTGAATTTTATAATGTCCATATGATATTGGTTGAAAGTTACATGCTTAAAAGTCTCTAAGGACTTTATTAATTTTTAACTATCTGTGAGAGTTATAAGGTAAGAAAAGTGAATTCAATAGTTTAATATTGTCACCTTTTCTACAATTCAAATTAAGCTCTGAATTTGGTTGCATTTTATTCAGCAAACTAAACAAATGACAATAAAGATATTAATCGTTTTGGGAAGACTCATTTTTTGTACCCTAAAGGCAATAATCGACTCAACGACTCAATTTACTATATTTCAACCCTAGCTTATGAGAAAATAACAGAGTCCTAATGATCGATCCTTCGTTTTGAACACATAAATTATACTCGAATCATATTGGGCAATATGTATATTTATTCAGGTATATGTGCACTCCGATGGGCCTATAAAAGTCTCGGTGTCATTTGATACCTGAACTTTCCCAGATCAACTTTACATTTCTCTTGGTCATGATCTATGATCATCCTTCTTCTACACTATTATCATCATTTAGAAACTCTTAGTCGCAGGTACAAAAAAAACTCCATGAATATGAATACAACGACTCTATTTCAAGCGTTAATTTTTTGTTTGACTTTCCTAACGAATGGAAAAGCACATCCCTTTTAAGGATAATATCATCATCCCCTTCTTACATCTCACACAAACCGTAATCCCCGACAACATTTACAAAACAAACAATCTTCTCATCTCAACAGAACTGGCTTTTTCCCACAGAAGAAGAGGGAACAGGGACATTATCAAACATTGTGAACAATGATGACAACGATGATGATGATGACTGTATATAATTCTAACAATCAACCAATTTTCTTGCCTTTTGCCTGTTACACAATCAAAAGCTGAGAAAAGTCATGTATTGTAATCAAGTTTAAACTTTTATGCATACAGTCATTGTGTGTACGTTTTTTTCTAACTTATTTAAAAACTCGGTTGTATTTTGAGAGTTGGTATGAATGCAAGTTAAATAAACTCACAAAGTCCAGTTTATAACCAACTGCAAGGTTCGAATCTGAACACATAAATTTTGTCGTGACATGTACATAACAGGAAAAAGCTAGAGCCAGTACTGGCAACACCTGTATTATACCCATGTATTTTTTTACATTGAGTTGCCTTGTGGGCTTCTTCATCATCATCTAGTTGTTGTGAAGTCCATCTTATACGCAAGTTGTGGTCATGCATGAACACCAGATCCAGAAGGAAAAATGATGCCATGTTCCGTAAGGAAAATGATGGCTGTGTTTGGTCTTGGTCTTGGTCCAAGAAAAAATAAATTTTTTAAGGTTCGGCTTGCTATCTCGGTCGGCCTGTTTATTCTTTGGTCCAGATGATGATATGAGTAAGGTTAAGGTAAAAGCTTTCATTTTCTGGTATCTCTGTATCATATCATCATCATCCCTTTTTGTACCTGCGGTAGATATCCTAATGAAAGTAAAACGTATTGCATGCTGACTTACTTCTTCTTCTTCTCCAGGTCTGGTCTGGCCTTGTGTCCGTTCTACATAAACATCAGCTCAGCTCCGAAGACCCAAGAAGAGGGAAGGAGTTGAATGTTGTAAACGAACGAACATAAAAAATATCCGCTTTAAGCCCAGGCCAGCATAACAACCATATACATATATAAGAATGAGCCAAACCCACGAAAATTATGTACCTTTTCTACCTTCTTGAGAGAAAAAGGGTGCCTGCTTGTATGCCTCCTCAACTTCGTTATCCCCAAAGTTATTATTAAGGTACAAGATTCTTTTCTTCTGGAACTTACATAAACTATTCATTTGAATTTTTATATGAATGTAGCAAGCACTTAGGGACCTACAGCTTGCTCTTTTTTTACCATCCTTTTTTACAATTACACATTACTACTGCCTTACCTTCCTTCTTCTACAGAAAAACATCAACGAACAAACATAAAAATGTGCTCATAAAAATGAAAAGGATGATGGGATAAGAAAGCATTTTAAAAGATGAGATGAAATTGTTTCTTGGACCCACCTAAAATACCATGAAGAAAAACTGTCCGTCTATCTCCCTCTAAAACCCTAAAATCCACTCTTTACACTGTTCTATGAGATTACACTAAGCAATGCCAGTTTAAAAGCTTACTTTTTTCTGTTAAAATTAATAGTTTTGGAAATAAAACCCCATCATCATCATCATCATCACCACGCACATGAATACAATATATACTATATAGCTTTGCATTTGGACTGGTCTGGTACATATTTTTTCTGTAGTATTTACCCAAAAGCTCTAACACATGATTAGATTCATACACATTTTCTCATCCATCGATCCTCTTCAAGTTTAGTGGTGGTGGTGTTTGATGAGTTGAAACTGAAACACAAAATTCGTGGAAAACACGTCATTCGATTCGTTTCCCGTGTTTTATGCCAACTTTTCCACATTTACATTACCTCACTCACAATGGAGCAAGCAATATATATTCAAAAGATTAAAACTGCAACAGAACAACAATATAACACGGGGTGATCAACACCTGAAAGAATAGAAGGAAAATTCAATGAAAAGAGAACCAACCATTCCTGACAAAAGTCAATTCAGGGGAAAAGTGCCTTTTTCTGTTGATTATTCACACCTTAATGAATTCCAATCCGGAACTGTACATCCTGAACTTAAAGTTTTTTTTGAGGTGTATTGCGTGAAGTGAATGCATACAACGCATTACTACTAGACTAACTTGTGAAATTTTAAACCACAACCACATTCCTCTTGATTTTTTTCGGCAGCTGGATTTGTGGCTTATGCATACGTTGAGCATGTGGTCGTTCATCAGTGTCCTTTCAGTCAGAGAGAGAGAGAGAAGAAGAAAAATCTTGTTGTGTGTGCCAAAGTCATTTGTATGCTCGTTAACACCTTTTCCATGATAATATAATGTGCATACTGTACAACTTATATACATGAGCCATGAATTTCTAAAAAAGATTGTTCAGCGAACAAATCAAATTAGCACTTGTTGTTTTCAACCATATTACCACTACCACCACCACCACTAAAAGAAAACCAGCATGTCAGGATGTAGCAGAAGCTGAGAAAAGTGTGAAAGAACGAAAGAAAATGAATAAAGAAAAAAGCATTATCATCCGCTGCTCATTTAATTCATCAAGTAATGTAGCGAGTAATGTAATGTAATGTATTGTCGTTTCCTTCATCATGATTCAGTCACTCGAGTCATCAACGCAGTTTCAGTGTTCAGCAGTCTCGTTGTGACTTTGACTTTTAGCAGGAGTGTGTTTGCTGACGCTGACGCTGACATATGCATGGCATATATAGTGAGGTGGTGTGGTGATGGTGGTCATTGTTACTTTTTGTTGCGTGTCTGTGTGTGTCTCTCTCTCTCACTCTGCCAGTCGTCTTTTTGAGCCTTGTCTTTGTCAATTTGAAATTTAAGATTTATAAAAAAGAAACAAGACAAGACAAGCCTTTAAACAGCTCAGATTGAACACAGAACGACCATTAATAAGTCTACCACAGACCACTACTGCTTGAGTCTATATAGCATGCACAAATATACTACATATATTGCACTTTTCTTTTATTGATGATCGTGTGCGAAACTTTTTCGATTGTTGACTGACGACTACAACTTCACAAACTACAACATTTTTAGTCTTAGTGATACAAAACATTCATACATTCAGTTAGTCGTATTTTTATTATTTCAATTATTGAATTTCAGTTTATGACCATAATGTCGACTGTTATGCGCGTGTGTGAAGAAAATTGATGGTCATTCATTTGCACAACTGTTCGTTGGGGCCTTTGAGCTTTCATATAATGAAAAAAAATGCTTTCTTTCATTAGAAAATCAAAACTCAAAAACTGATTTGAATTTGAATGCACGAACGATGAAAACATTCTCGCAAAAACATCATTGATGTTGACATGACATGATGTGATGATGATGACAAATACACGGTGAGATCGTAAACCTAACTTTTTTCTGCATTGTAATAATAATAATAATAATACGTATATAGTTAATAGCAATGTAATGACTGGTGACGATAGCGTATCAAGAAGGGAGCGCACACGCATTTAATTCCACGCAAGTCATCTTTTCTATATAAAAAAATCGTGATCAAAGTGAAAGATAAGATGTATTGATCGAACCTGCTGGCAAATTAGGCTGCTCAATTACCAACTTTTTCCTTGTATCGATCTCACTTTTTCCATATAACGTTTTGTTACAATAAGCTCGCAGTTTAGTTGAGGAATATGCAGTCATTAAAAAATGTTGTTGGTTTTTTTTGGTAATCTCGTTTGTTTTGTTTGCTATCGTTAATCCATCATTGGTCATGATGACGATGATGATGCTGATGATATGTTGCTCCTTTCTTGTGTAGTTTCTGTTTTTTCTTTTCAGCAAATTAAAATGAATGGGGTGCCTAATGAATTTGAGCTGTGGTTTGCGATAATGATCCTCACATCCCATCGTTATTTGTGAAGTGATGATGTTGATGACGATGATCATGATAATGTTTGATGATAATAATGGTGTTGTGTGGAATTTGTAATCAAATGCCAGCCAAAGTTTATTGGTCATTCGATACGGAAGATCATGTCATATCATCACATCACATCATGTGAAAAGAAATTACATTGCCAGAAGCCGGTTGTCCGCATCCCATCATCATCAAAGTAACTTGCCCAAAGACAGAAAACTTCCAAAAAAATGTAGGAGAAAAAAAGTTCACACCTTATCGATTCCTTTTGAAAGGGATGACAAACTTTTTAATGAAGGATGCATTCATAAGGCACGAAAATTGCATGGTATTTAGGCAAAAAAGGAGATTTATTCAAAACGACAAGCAAATATTTGGCGGTAATGGTGGTTGTTGAGGATGAGGAGAATGGTCAGTTTACTAATGTGCTTGTCTCGCCTTTTTCCTTGCTTACATGTCATTAATTTACATTTTCCGATTGTAAAAGCCTATTCAAAATGTTCACCATCCATACGAGTTTTTTTTGCATCTCGATCTCTTCTTCTTCATCATCATCATCTTCTGAGGAAAAGCCCATGACCATTTTTAGAACAAGGTAATTTGATTTGATTATCATTCAGGAGGACCAGAGATGAAGAGACGAAATTGTATGCGAACATGCTGAAAATTACTTACATCTTACAACATTGTCTGTCCTCCTAACCACTTCCCTCTCAAATGAGTAGGGTTTTGATGTATGCAAATATGTACTAAACTCTTGCACACTTGAAGAGTTATTGAAGATTCTCCTTTTGTCAATAAATTTGATGATCCAATTTCTACCCTGATAACGTCATTCATCAAAAGGATAATGCCATCGTGTCGACTGTCGAGAAAAGTTAGGTGATCAAGGTAATATTTCAAAATCATAATAAAGATGTAATCTTGGTTCTGTCATAAGATGAATATTTACCATTAGCGCAGCCACAGCGTAGTTCAAGCATAGTTGGTAGTACATACTTTCAGAATATTTACGACATTCCATACGATGCGATGTCGATATATTAGTCCCATTAAATTCATTCATCTTCATCGTTGTGCCATTTTTAAGTGCTTCACGAGAATACTTATGCAGATTCACTATCTCTCACTCATTTCTTTTGAAATGTCAGGGATTTCTGCTAGTTAGCACTAGCAGATTGTACAACATATTGAATTGGTAATCATGCCACATCAAAATTTTGAAGTGTCTGCGTCCGACGTCTGGTGAGAGCGTGTGATGCGAAACCGCTGTGGAGTGGAGCGAGTCATCATAAATATGACAGGACACAATTCAACAATGTAATCGTACTTCAGGATGTGAACTAGCTAGAGGTTAAGCTTTTTGGTGGTCATAAAGGCTGATAACTCCAACTGATAAAGTTGGCCGTGTCAGGTCATCGGTCAGAATGTGAGGTGTGTGGGAGACAAATCAGTGTTTGCACCCACATGCGGAGCAAATTTCATTTTTTGAAAGGAATTGTTTCTAAGAGTTTTGCTTTAAGCTAAAACGATTTTCAATATTGATCACGGAAAATTCAAATCATTTCCTCAGGATATACAATGAATAAATATGCGTCATATATGCCAGTCTTGAGTCGTCTTCATTTCATATATCCCTTTTGCCTTTTTGCATGAATCACGATAATATTTCATATTTCTCAGTCATCTCGTCAACACATGCTGACTGGAGGAGAGTGAGAGATGTTGGAGTAAGATATACAGATTATTTTTCAAGTTGTGTGCGTTGGGATTCCTTCTGTTGTTCCTATATATTCTAATATCTAATCTATCCCATTGTTTACGATTTGTGTGCATGGGAGACATTAATATTTCTTCAGTGCCGAGTTACAGGTGTTGTTTGACGAGAAGAAGGGGTTTTGTGATGACGTTGGCACTTGCTGAAACCATTTTTAGTTTCGCCTCAAGTCCAAACGTGCCAACAAGTCATGATTGATGCGAGGGAAACAATAACCACGGGAGATCCCCTGATCAGTTCCCTTTCCTTCTTGGACATTTTCTTAGTCATACTTCAATGGTCGTTTTCCAAATGATGCAGATTGTCTAGTTGCATAGTTGGTGTGTTTGAAATCCTAAACATGTTCCATTCCAACTCAATATTATGACGATTATGTAATGATATCCACAGAAAACTGCATAGTTTCATAAAAAAAATATTGAAAGCACTTTGAAAAAAATAATATTCTTTGTTTGCTCGTTTGGTTGTTAAAACTTTTATTAAAACAAAACAGAAATCAATATAGCACAGCCCCTAAACAATAAACTAAATGAAAGATTTGTTTTTTTGTTTGAGATGGACGAACAATCCTATTGATATTCCTCTCCTGGTGTGGCATATGTGTATATGTGTGGTGATTGAGATGCGCACTTTTGCAGCGTTATCATTGGGTTCATCATCATCATCACATCACAAAACTTTACCCGAGAGGAGAGGATAGGTCAAAGGACATAGTATAATGTGAAGAACAAGAGTCACGACTTTTTGCTCACATAGTTTTTTGTGCAATTTTTTCAACAGTACGCGGAGTATTACAGACGAACATTTTAAATGTTTTTTTTTCTTTCTCTTCTCTGTCTGTTTTTTATTCATTTTTTTAGAGATGCGTATCAACATGACATTTGAACATTTTGAACATTACTGGCTTGGCTGCAGAATGAAAGGAGCTTATGTTTGTGAGAGGGGGTCTATTTTTCAAAAAGTGACGACAAAAGCATATACGGCAAAAATTTGCTCATTTCCATTTTCACCTTAAATCATATGAAAAAGTTGTTGCAAGAGACAGGAGAGCAAAAAGGTTTATCTAAACACTTTGTCTACTTTACTTATCGATTGGTTTGGTAATAAAACAAGGGGGAAAACACTAGGCAAGACCTGACCTGTGAATTTTTTATGAGTGTACTTAGCATAATTTTTTCACATGATGCGCTGCGCTACATGCTTCGCATATAATGTGTTGTCTTTTTTGTTTAAGTTTATGATCCGCATCACCAACGGGATTGGATTTGATGTGTGAGAGAGATGTGAATGTGATGATCAGTATGTTTTACCTGCCTTCTTCTTGTTTGTTTGCGAGGTGTGTGGTAAAACACAATTACAAACAATAATTTACTGCAAACATGAGCCCATCTTTTTCTTACCTGACGACTGAAGTGCTTTGACTTTTGTCTCATTGCGCATTGTGGTAGTGCGGCAGAGGGTGTTGATAATGACGGCTTGTAATTAGTATTGGGGACGCAGTATTATGAACATTCTTTTTATTGCAAATTTTGAAATTATGCATTCTCATCTTAGCTTAACAAAAAAATGTGAGGGAAGGATTTTTATTAGCTTTTCATAATTTAATTTGTGAAGGAGACAATAATAATGTATCTATTGAATGTGCAGCACAGAGTATATACCTACACAGACTTGTTAAGAAACTGACTGACCTCATGACTTGCTTCCTTTTGTTAATCTCCATCTTCTTTCCTGCTGATTCTCATTCAAAAAATCTTTCACAATTTTTCATCGTCATCTTGTGAAACACCAGCAACTAGGGACATATTATGGTGAAGTTAATGGCAAGAAAGGCGATATATTATTGACCATAAAAGCTGTCAAGATTACAATAAAACGTCTTGAGGGAACGTTTTTGAGAGGTTTGGAAGAGAAAATATTTAGATTTTTGTACTTATGCCGGATAACTATGAGTACATTAAACATTTAGCAATGGTACTGCTAAATGTATTTAATCTTGTTTAATTTCCTCCGTTTACTGAAAATGCAAATTAAGCAAGAGATCACATTTCTGTACAACAAAAAGCAGTTTCATAAAAAAAGGTAGATACAATGTAAAATATAAATTATTGTAATATTAGATAGACATAAACATGTCATGTTGCCCATTGGTGAATTACTGGTCACCTTGTATTCTTCAATGTGAATGAATTCTTAAGCCATCAAAACAAGCTTTTTCTTTAGACGACAGCCTTGTTGTCTGCATTCTTTCATATTTTTTCATGAGCATCATATTATGAGCCGAAATTTCGCGTAGATAGAGAATATTATGATTCATGAACGGAATGTTTGTGATTGTGACTGCCTTCAAGGAATGTTGTTATTCCTTGTGAATTAGCGATACGGACATGATTTTTTTTACTAAATCGTCGTGCATAAAAATTTACTTTATCAGATAATAGGGCTGTAGTCATAATCATAAATGCAAGGCAAATAGTACATTGTCAAACTCAAATGATTTCGAGAAGGATTAGAAGATCCGAAGTAAAGCGGACTCAAATATGGCATTAATGAAAGCTTGTATGATTTTGAAAAGTTCATGTATGGCAGTCAATGCTTTGATATTGGAAAAGGAAATTACATTTGGATTTATCAACAAATGCGGTTAAATTTATTTCATTAAATTTATATACTGGATACGTATGCACGCAACACCTAGATGAATGGATTGCAATTTATTGAGTAGAGTTATTTATTTCTTAATTTTTCATTCACACGCCAAACCATATAATTACTTAGCGTGTTTCAACGTCATGAGAAAAAGGGAATTTTCAAAATAATTCTCATAATATTTTCCTTCCATACAATATTTCAAATGTGTGGGTAGTCAGTAGGCACACAAAAGCAAATACTGGTTTGTCTCCGTGGGTAGTCTCAGAGAAACAAGACTGATCAACATGAAAATCATCAACTTTTATAGCATTACCACCACCACCAACAGCCACACAGTCTATTGTATTGCATCACATCATTTCAGTATGATAATCCCCGTCATAATCTCCAAAGAAAATGATTATCCTCACCCAATTTTTGTTATTGACCTTTTTGAATGGACTCGAGAGACGAAACAAAAGCAGGGGAAATCTGTCAAACATGTTTGTTTTGGACTGTCGTAAATTTTTTAGGGGTTAACAATGGCAGAAACAATAAGCCACATTGAATGCTTATGTTTTTCGTATCCGTCTTATGAAATAAGTACGTTGTGGCTTTTTTTTGTCTCAAAGGAATTTGCTTTATAGGCTATTTGCATTAAACTTGTGGGTTGGATAAATAATTTGTAGGTAATATAGTAATGTAATGGATATTTTATCCGTGTGCGTAGGCTCATTATGACATGGATCATCTTTTGTTCGACTGATATTGCTGATTTCGCTTGAGGAAATATGAAAGGTTGCTGGTTGGTAACAAGCTTTCTTAAATATTTACATTGAATAAGTATTTTCCCCTTTTTATGGTCAAGATTCTTAAGAAAGAGAATACTGTATCATTTATCATTTGCAACCATGTCGTTTGTTACGAGCTATTCAATCTAGTCGAAAAAACTAAACTGCTTATCCTTACTCATACTGCACCTTTATTGAGAGGCTATTGAATTTTTGAAACCAGGCAAAATATTAGTGTAATGAAGATATGCTAAAGAATTTGGTAATGTCCATTTGAAACGCCTCAGTGTACAAGAAGGCAAGGCACATGCTCAATTGTTTGAGTGTACAAAGACCCATAAAGTTCCATGATTCCCTTGTTCCAATGAATTTTTATGAATACAAAAGAAAGAAGAAAAGAACGTGCTTATTATCATGCCGTGACTATTATACGAGGAACTATAATATTATGCTGAAAATTAGCTTGAAAACATTTGCGTCTGTATACTTTCTGGAAAATGGAAGCCTTTGTTTGGTGCACCTATGTAGTTTTGCTTGTGCTTTAATTCTAATTCAATGAACTTGAGACATCTCGATTAACTTCCAACCGTGATTGTGAGAAGTAAAATAAGCACGCAATGCATATGAAAGGAACTGTGAAGCGAATTTGAATTTTGCATAATTATTTTCAGTTCAATGTAAAGTGAAGCTGAAACATGAAACACAACCTGAAATGTCACAAGTTCTCTGCTCGAGTTCAAAATTTGTAATTGACAATAAGTGAAAGTCAATAGAGCATCAATGTGTTAGGCGAAAGTAATGATGATATCAATATTTCTAGGTCTTACTCAACTATTTGTCTATCTAGCTTCCCGTCATGTGGTATCCTTCGTAAAAAATCGCTAAATACGATAAATAACTATTAACTTTAATGATTTCCAAAAAATTTATTTCACTTCTATTCATTTAGCCAACATGGTACTGATATTTAAACGAACATTCATTAGAAAATTTCACATTTGTTTCGATGGTAAAATGAAGTTCATATTTAGAGTGGGTGAGGAACACATTTTCAATCAATTTGATCGAGAAACGTATCTACACCTCTTGTAAATGGGATCCCAATACTCCCAAGATTTACATGTTGGTCGTGATTCAGTCCAAGACGCGACTGGTCTAGATTTCTTAGGCCGACTAAAGAAATATCCGCCCGCCATACGGGCACGGCGACCTGGGCTGTACAATCCTAGTCCACCAATGATGGCATCAGAATTGGTAACAAACAGTATAGTTATCAAAAGTGAAACAATCCAAATAATTGCCCTCATGATTCTATAAAAAATAGGTTCTGTTCAATCTTTTTTTCATGCAGTATTGTTATTTTATGAATATGTTAGTATTGCAAATTACCCTCGTATTTTATGCAGTGTTTTGTAGCAAAGTGATACTTGCAAAAGCTGAAAAGCTTGCTAATCTATCGCTTTATTAAAACGATAAATTGGTAATGCCAGAGTAATTGTCCTTTTTGTTGCGTTTGGTAAATTCCTTCTTTAGGTTTTTTCCAAAATGACTGTGACATAATATTCTAGGATTTGCACCACTTACACCACCGAATGGAAACGTCTTTGTAGAAGTATTAAAAATGCATGTTATTATGAGCCAATTCATTATAAAAACATAATAAATTCCCACAAATACCAAAATAGGGAGGATACGCACAAATATACATCCGGGATAAAGCTAGCAATTTTCAATGTTAAAATTGGTTGTACATTCGCATAAACTGAAGACTGACTTTTCAACGTTCTACCAACAGTTAAAAAAGGCTCAATAAAAATGCGGATGACTAGCAAAAATACTTAAAAGACTTCATTCAAGGCTAAAATAATTAACAAAAATATGAAAACTCAACCGAAAGAAATCCTTGGACAAAATGATCAAACCCCACATGAAAACGGAAGGAAAACCATTTTGTGGTTTCAAAATTCGTTCGTTTGTGGGGAGTACAATTTATTAAATATCAAATGACATTCAAGACGGCAGATATTAATACATTCAGTTTTATTCAGTAACATTCAAAAACTTTCTCCATATTTTAAACACATATTAACGAACAGAATTTAATACGACTGATCCTTCATGTCTCTGCACGATACCGAATCGTAATCATACACTTGTCCTGGTAGACACAATGACCCAAGTTCGTCATATGTTTTTCTTTGCGTTCTTTGACGGAATCGCTCATACAGTGGAATTGCCTGTAGTTGCTCTCCATAACGAGGATAATCCTCTGATGCAATATCATGTCGCAGCGGGTAGGATCTGAATGAGAGCTGGGGCTGACGCCCAAGACGAGCTGTACTGGCATAAGCGTTAGTATTGGATCCGCTAGCTCTGAGCTCGATCGCAATTAAACATATTAGTATTAAAAGAATACGAGATTCCATTTTCTTCGATGTAGAGCCTATAAAATCAAAATCAATCAAAATTACATGCTACCTATGTGAAAAATGTATAATACACATGTGTAAATGTAAAATTAGCTATTGCTAATTACTTGTCTTCGAGTCTTCTATTGATCGTCAACGCTGCTGGCTCCTAAAGCTTGCGGAACTTTCGTCTCTCGCGTTCGGATTTATGTTCTAGCAAAAAACTTTCAACAACTTCGTTAAACTGTAGTCTTGCATTTGATTGAGAACACTATAGTAAACTATTTACACAAGTTTTCTACTATATAAAATTTGTCCCATTTTCATGCACTACTCAGTAATGAAATTATTATTATTATTGCCTTTTATTGCAGACATTTGGTAATAAAATTCGGAGTATTATACGTTATGAAGGAAAACCAACGTTTTCACGATAACATTAATTAAACCACTACTGTCTGTGTATTACGTAAATTATTAATAAAATTAGTAGATAGAAATAGAATTGCTTTGGAAATCTGCAAGAGACAATATCCGGGTTTGTGGTTTTTATTATGCAACCCAAAGGAAGTTTGTTACAAGGTTCATTAGCCAGTTTGATTTCTGGTAGTATAAACATAACATTAACCAAAAAGAAACTAAATGTTTAATGCATATTTGATCGCTTCCATATTATCTCACTTTTGCGATTTTATAAAGTGATGCAACTTTACGAATATTATTGAGAGTAGATATTCAAAATGCAAGGAAATTGCATGCAGAAATGCCTGAAAGTGATTCTACACCCAGCAAGAATGCTAATGAGCCAAGATTAAAAAATTACATGCCACAGGGTCGCAATAAATACAAGTTGCAATATCCGCTATCCATCCTCCTTCCAGCCTCCTGAGCCGTATTCTACTTTGCATACATATTAGTCCCTGATATTCAACCCCAAGCTTTCTTTTTAATGTTACGTTGAGGTTGCACATGAGCAAGATTCAATGCAAAGAATTCTTCTCTGTCTCATGTAAGTTGTCTTTCATCCTTCAGAATTTGTCTGCAATAATAAGTGAACTAAGAGTAAGAGAGAACCCGAACCGTATGTTAATCGTTAGTGGCAGCATTGAGCAATAAAAATGGAGAAATTCCTTATGTAATGTTGTGAGTCCAACAATTACATGTTCATGGTTATATACTCTTACTCGAACCCGCAGTTATTAAACAAGCCAGAAGCATGCAGAAACATATTTATTTACTTTATTTTCCCAAACAGTGAGAATTATATTGTTCTGAGGGCATGCAAATACATGGAAAAATGTTTCAAAACGATCAAGTCACAAGTAGAAGTGCGTGGTTGTCTTCTTGCAATATATTTGATGTTTGACTTCTTCCTTAAAGGCATTCAGCAACAATATATTGATGAGCACAACAAGAAAAGCATGTTGCTTCTTTGTATCATTATTATGCATATGTATATCTTTGGTCAGTCATGTGCAATGCGAAATTGCTGATGTCCGCAGCATCGTTTTTGGTTGCACTGTTCCAGCAGGTTCACCACCAGTACAGCTGTAAAAAGTCAATGTCATCGTCACTTACTGACATGACTGACAAGTTTTATACATTTTCTTGAACATGATCATTCTCCCTCTTTTATTTCTTCTTCAACTTCTTCTTCTCCTTGAATCTTTTGGGATTAAGTTTGATACACACTCGGGCAAGTGATGACGAGTGGCTAAACACAAAAAACAACTTTTTCCTTTAACTGAATATGAAAAGCACTTGACTTATCATTTCGGAACATCTTTTTACTCAGTATATCTACTCTGCATTTTGTATTCCATTGAATGTATTTACCAACCACGTACGTATGTACAAGCCTAAAGAATAATAGAGATGATGGTCGTGGTCGCATTGTCAAGCCGATTCTTGTGTAATGTTATGTATTTAGTTCGCCTTTCGGTGAAGGTGCATTTCTCATCTTTCCATTTCCCCACACAGCAGGTCTGTGACCTTTTTTGTTAACGCAAAAAAGTTGGTTGGTGGTGGTACAATAAAAACACAATTTTTTCTTACATATAGTTATCTACATCTATTCTAGTGATCTTACACTTTTCGGTTTTTAAGAAATTAGCTACAAAGTAATTCTAATCAATTGACGAATACGATGATTACATCAGCAATAATAAAATTCTTGTTCCATGTTTAATTCTTTGTATTACAAAGTCCATGTACGAATTCGAATCCTTTTTATCTGTGTATAAAAAGCTACTACTTTTTTCTGCAAATCATGGGAATTATATGTTGAGCCATTTGAAAAAATAGCTTTTTCGATGCTGATGACATCTTAATGGAAATGTGGTGTTCGTGTTTTTGCTATTATTATTGTTACTCAAAGTTGCTTACTGGATTTATCGAATTGTGTAAGCAGCAATGATACAATCTTCTTTTGCTTGGTTGCTTCACATGGTTTAGGAAAGCATATATATTATACATATTATACTCTTCACTCTTTTTTTATTTTATAGCCATAATGAAACCAGTACCGGTATCTCAAGAAATGGATGCTACGCATTATGCTATTTGTATAAAATGATAATAAATTACTGACGACGATGAGGCATTTAGTGGAAATGTTGCGAATGTTTAGAATATTAGAAGATAAAGAATATAATGTACAACAGAAAAATGTACTGATGTAATGCTTAATGTAAAGCAATATACACGGTCTTTTTGTACAATGCATTGCTCGTGAATATAGATGACAGAGGATCATTTGTCATTGGCGCTAATAGCATTTTGTTGACATATTGATTACATGCTAATTAACGTAAAAAAAAATTACTTGGGAGCTAATGAGTTGGGTTGGGGGTAATTGGAAAACCTCCATCTTTTGTTGAACATCTTGTTTGAATTTGCTTGTCAATCGGATTCTCGGTGCCGGACTGGAAACCACATGTACAAGTTGAATCGGTGTCTCAAGAAAAATCTATTTTGTAATGAATCCAGCAAACACTTTTGTGACCGACAAAGCTAAAGCCACATTCTGTATTGATACTTGGACTTGGACATCCAATTGAACTGATATGCTATTCTATATTGAGTAAACAATAGGCAGGATGTAATTCAAAGAAAGGATTCAAATAATACGCTATTCTGTACTTTGTAGACAGCTTGGTTGCATTAGTAGCGGTTGTGCTGTTTCCAGTATAAAGCAAGTTCAGAAACCGCATATCATGAATGTTATTTTCTGAAAGAGTAAATTTATCTTTTAAACGTAATCGTGGGAAAGATTTTCCAGTTGTGTCTATGAAAACTGACATTAGCCATATAATTGTCGAAGGAACTCCTCCGTTATTTTGAGGTTTTCTTTCATAATACTCATAATTGTGAAAAAAGAACCAGGAGATGGATTTTCAATCCTACCCACAGCCGGAAAAATGCCTATTATTACCTCAGTTTCGTTTAACTTTATGTCTTATTTTCTTGGGAACTACACATCATACGAAATTGGTGGCCAATTTATGAAGAATGTAATTTTGTATGAAATATGGTGTGAAAATTTTGGAAACGTTTGTAAAAATTATAAATATTATCATGCAAATTATAGCAGTTAGTTCATGTGTTATGTTGGCTCATGTGAATGAATCTGGCAGACATGAAATCTCAATTGAAAAAATAATCCTGACGGTTTCTTACAATTTATGTAATACAGAGTGATCTTTCTTCCTCATCAACTCGTGTTAGCAGTTGAAGTTGTGCGGAAAGATATTTCACGCATATTATCAAAGATGATGAATAGAGTAGACCGGGTACTTGTCACAAACTCTCTTTACGCTGTGGTTGACTCTGAAAACAGCCAATTCTTGGGGATAACAACGATGTTATGTATATTATATATGAATGAAGATTTCAGGATTTGATGTTGCGGTTAACACGATTATACACAGGAAGCTTAGCTCACCGCTCAAAAATTTGCATTCTTCAAAAAAATCCCATGGTGGATATTTTCTGTCATGCTTGTTTCATCCATCAAACATTAAAATCAAAATGCATCTGGACATGCATAAATTTACCCAATTTACATGTTCAAAAAATGCACTTGAGTGAGAAGAATGAACTTGCTGTAGATTCATTGCATGCATTTTAAACCCCTTTTTTATCAAAAAAATACTCAGGGTCTTGTAAGATCGTTGTATGTTGATTGCCCTATATGTGTGGCATCGTCACCCTTGCGCTTAATTAAAGGAGCCGCCAATCACCGACAATGACGTGTAACTGACAACCCTTTTAATCCTCGTAAATCTGGTTTCTACCCTTTCATTTCACATCTACTTTTCTACTCTCTTATGTACTTTTCCTCTCGATCTTCTCGACACAAAGTTTAGGCTTGGCTTTTTTCTTTTTTAAAGAGGCTCAAACCGATGTCGCAATACCTACCCACATGATTATGATGAGTTGCATGTTTCTATCCACTCAAAAGGCAAAAAAGGTGCTAGCTAAACCTGACAATTTTTCAACCATCTCCTTCCCTTGAAGATATTTCTATTTACTAAAGTCAACACTTTTTAGGGAATGAAAGAAAGGCGTAGTACATTTTTGTACAGTTTAGCAATTCATTTAGTTTGGAAAATCCCTGAACCCAAAAATTCCTCTTACTTTGATAGCTGCTGTGTGTTTATCTAATGTGTTTGAATTGTGAAGTCCACTTTTGCAAACATCAAAACGTCCCTTCTAAAATTTTTGAGATTTCTTTGTTGAACATATTTCACTATCCAACTATATAGTCTCAGCGATTATTAGCTACAAATTAGTAATTCCATCAGGAGTCGGGCATAAACTATCTGCTAATTTTCCTACAAAGAACTCATGCACATCGTAAATTTTAATTAATTTTGTATTGTTCTGTTCAATTGATTATTTTAGGAATTTCTCTCAAAAAAAACAACGCTCATCCTTTCTGTATGAACGTGCCTCGTTTAAAAACTTGAGAGATTGCATAATATAAATCTTATAACTCATTTGCTTCGGTTACACAATTTTGTTTTCAAAACTGGCTGACTGAGATATGATGTACGATAAATCGCTCTTGTTTTGTAGACAAACATTCAGGCCAAGTTTATGTGCATACATGCTCAGAATACTAAATTCGCATCCTTATTTGCTATCCTGTCATTCATGCCTTAAACGCATTCTCAAATCATAACAGCTATAGATTTCAAAAGGATGAAAAATTCTGATAAACATTTCATACTTTTTATTTGCAGAAATTGCTGAATCAGCCAAACCTCATTTCTGACGCCTGCAGTGATCATCAGTTTTTTCTTTGGGTGTTGCTGATGGATGAATCAAGGAGCTAATGTGCTAAAATAATTTCTACTTGTTGGACGGACAAAAAAAGCAAAGCAGCAGTAGTAGAAACAGGTAATTCTTTTTTATGGTAAACTTTATATTACCAAGTTTACATTCATGTAATATTACATATTATGGATGGATATGATAAAGTACTACATTTCTCCTGCCTTAAAATTTTGCTATTCATTTCACACCAGTTATTAATATAATTTTACAGTTGAGTTGTCAGCTGTCGGTTTTTTGGGGGATTGTTATTAAAGGAAAGATAGGAGGGTATGAATGTTGGTGCTGAATAAAGATTTCCACCAAAATTATGCACATTTCAGAGTTTTACCTGTGATGGACCAACACTTACAAATTTTTGATGGGTGCTTGCTGTGCTTTCATAATTATAATCATTTGGGTTTTGATATGCCATAAAATTAGCACAGCAGTTGTGAAAATAAGCTGCCAATTGTAACTCGCAAATAGTTCATGTTTTGCTACCTAAATTCTTGCAGAATGCAGAACCGAGAACATCAAATGCCAGCAATTGAACAAAGATGGTGGGAACAAGTAGTTAAAACTCTGATAAATCAAATAATTGTGAATAAAAACATTCGAGGAAAATGTATTATTTTTAAAAATCCGGTCTGCGTTGTATTGTGGCCCCTTTCAAAGTTTCAAAATGCAATCTGGTACTTTATAAGCATTTAGATTGATGCAGTATGTGTACATTGCTTCGTACAGTTTTCAAAATGAAGAAAAGTAAGTGATTAATGTCCCAGTCAAAATTGAGATTCCACAACATTTATCTCTGCTCTTTCGCTGAGTTGCCCTACCAGGAGCCAAATCAAATCAAGTCACTTTTCTTTTCCTCTCCATATGCATTCTCCCATTAAATTGTTATATCATAAGTATAAACCTACACAAACACACATAAAAGCATATCGTCATCATTCGTATCGTCAAACAAAACAAAAGTCGAGCTCTAGAAAGACATGAAAAAAATACCTACATTAGTAATCACAATCACTACCACTACGTACAGGTTTTTAAAAAATTTGAACAGCAGCAAAGCAGTTGTTGATGTTGCACTCTATACGCTTTCGGTGGGACTTCATCCATAAACGTTTATCGTGTACGTAGTTATAGTCTACTTGGAAGACAAGCGCGAGCATAGCATAGCACAGCGAACATACATATTATACGCTTTGAAACTGGTCTGAGCTGAGCTAGTCTGCAAAAATGTGCTTTAAACTTTTTTTATATGGCAAAAAGCCATTCAGTTCCTGTAACAAGCGAAAAGTAAAAGTAAGGAGTAAGGAAACCGTATAGCTACAGTTAGTGCCAACATGTTACGGGCGGTGGTGTACTAATGATCCATTAAAAACCCTTTCTTGTAGGTACACATATAATAATGCTCAGATTGTGAAATTTATGTTTATCATGAAGTGGAATATCTGGTTCAGTTTAAAAAATCTGATGTGGAAGTAAGAGATTGTCGTGAAAGGTAAAACATTGACCTTTGATTAAATTTTTGGATTCTCCCTTGCTTTTGTTTATTTTAGATAGGTAGTTGGGCGTACAAATTTGGATTTTTTGTGTGAAACGATTAGATAACTATGGGTAATTTTAATCAGAAAGAAGACTTTTAAAGTCAACATTTTCAAAATTGTTTCAACAAGTTCCACATAGAGTTCGCTCATGGTTTTAAGATGAATAAGTTAAAGATGTGAAAACGGATGCGTTCACTTGTTTTTCTGGTTGGCGTGTCTTGTTAAAGCGTAGTAATTTTAGGACACGATTGTTGTTACCAATTTTTGCTAGAACATCTTCAATAAAAATGGTAGAGTAAGTGTAAGTACAACCAACACCTTAGCCTAGCTTCACTTCCTCCCCAATTCGGATCTTAATAATAAGGCAAAACAATCTCCAATTTTCAAGTATTGCTCTTCGTGGGAACCTTGTCCACAATTTCCCACCATTTGTCTTCATTTTACCTTGGTGTGAAGAAAGCCACATATTAAAGCATCTCATTGCTTTTTAGAGGATGTAGTTTGGAACAATAAACTTTGATGTGGTGGTGGTGCGTAATATTTATGTTTCTTTGTAGTTACAAAGTACAATATTTTTTTGTCCTCTTCTTTTTGGTTCACGTTCACAACTTGCTTGAGGAGAGGAACGTTTTTTCAAGAATAAAAATAGGAACGCATTTTCTGCAAGTAGACAAACTCCCTTTAATCCTTACCAAAATGTACATTAAGAAACATAAAATAGAGGAGAGAAAGGTAAAAACAATGATGCATATTTACTTGACTTGAAGACCAGAACTAAACGACATGAAAACATATATCATCCACAAAAAATTGTACATGAGAATGAGACTTCAGAGACCAAAGGCGTTTTGCTGTTTCTAGTTTTATGTCTTTTCGCCTTGCTATTGCTGTTCTTCAAGATATAACTTCCCCATTTCTTTTCTTGTGGTTTCTTGTCATGGAATGAGAACAAGATACATATTTTTTATGTGCCATGTACCTGAAAATATGCAATGTAATCCACATCTTTCATGATGGATCTGCTTCTTCATAATTTTATCCATTCCATTATGGGTCTTCGGATTTATGATATGATGAGTACATGTTGATCCATAACGCAGAGCTTACATAATTACACCTTGACTCTCAGGGAGTTTTTGTAGCAAAATATGTTGATAGACTATAAAGTATAAAGGTCAATATAAAAAACTATAGTGCAAAAAAACTGACCAAGAAGTTGGGAACGAGTTGATTTTAATGATAATGGTTTCTCTTAGGTACATTAACAATGATGATGACAGGGAAATCTAGATAAAATGTGTCAAGTCGCACTCTATATGCTACACTAATCCAAATTACATTTTTTTACTCATCCGCCCGAAACACTGTCGAAATGAACTCCAGTTTCCACTTTATTGAATAGCAAACGAAATAATATCCAGCCATTACAACAGACACTAAAAAACTAATTTAAAAGGGTTATTTTGCAGAGAAAAGTTTTCCATTTACAATTACTATCATTCCCTGTTCAACTCAACTCCTAGGCTTCGGTTTTAATGACTAGTTTCATGTGAAAACCTTGTTCATCATGTGCATCCCTCGTTTCGTACATGATCATTTAAAAAGCAATATTTAACATATCATCAATCATCCACTTCGATAATAAAACTTGAGGTAATTACTTATTTCTCTCCCTCCATTAGAGCAATGTAATGAAATGTGAAATAGTAATTTAATGGTTTGCATATATTGTTCATACATATCTGTGTTGTATATTATTATATTATGCATGTTTTTAAAAACTGAACCTGAAACTGGCTGCAATTTTCGCAAAAAGTGACAAAACCAAGTGGGCAGATCAGAAATCATTTATAGCCAAAGTGAAACTCGGTATTTACAATTTATGTATGTGCAAAAGGAATGTTTTTTTTTGTTGTTGTTGCCTATTGAGCCTGAATCCTCATACATTACACAATCCAGTCGGCACCTTTCTGCTGTGGAGGGCATTGGACATGGAACATGCAGCTAATGTCACGAAACCTGAAAACCTACCTTTTGATTAATGACTTGTTCATGAAAAACCAGATAAATTTACAAAGTAATCAGTATATATTAAAGCAAAGGCAAACGTAAGGACATGCGATACTCCTTCGTTCATTTATTTTTTTATTTATCATGTTTTGCGAACATTACTCACTTTCAAATAAGATCTTTAATATGAAAATAGCGAAAAGATAATATTGCGCAAAACAGATTCTTCGTTCTTTTAGGTACTATTTTGGGTTGGTATTATGACAAATGTTTGGATATATTCAGCAAATAACTCCCGAGAAACAAGTCTAATTTTAATGAACTTCAAGTTGACCTCTAAAAACAATCTTCTCCCCTCCATCTTCAAAAAAGATTAAATACCTTGATGATTGCATTTGATTAGAGACTAGTGAATAAAAGACTCCCCAAAACCATTTGAATTTGGCTTCAATCCAGAGATTAGAATGATTTGGGCCCATAAATAAAAACATAATGTGCAATTATCAAATCAACATTGGAATTCCATCTCTCATAATAGTCTCCGGTAGACAATTATATACTGTGAAATGATTCGCACTATCTAGCTTGAACTATCTACTATATCTCGCATTTTAATGAGGAGTATATCAGCAGTTGGTGTTGTTTTCTGGAAAGTCCAAACCATTTCGAATATTTTGGATTCAAATGTGGAACATGCATGCATGAAACTCTCATTGTCTTTCATTTGCGTTGATACAATTCTTGTAATTCAAATTCAACAGTGAGTGGAGAAACAAGACGTATTAAGAATGATGATTTTAATCTACAGTCAAGTATCCTATTAGCAATTAATTGCTTAATTAAGAGGAAAAGTAATTAAGTGATGAGGAGGATGATGATGTCGTGCCCAGAAGCTATGAAATGACATGGGATGCCAGACCTGAGAGGTAGAATAATTTCCCTACACTACTATATGTATATATACTAACTGCGAAACCACACAGATTTATGGTACTTTCATTACTTTTTCGACAGTGTCTGTTGCTGCTGTCTTCCTTCGGGAAAATGGATATGTTAGCCATATAGTATTAGCACAGTGGAAAAAAGTTGGAGGATGGATGATGATAAGAGTTTTATGTATTCATAAAGCATTTTTCACATCATTCCCAACCCATTACATACTCTATTTCATGAATTTTAATTACAAAGATAAATTAGAAGAGGTGGCAATGCAAATGTGGTTTCGGTAGCAGTGAAGTAGCAACTTTTGGTATTTGAGACTTGCTGAATAAAATCCTAGATTGAATTGAAGTAGTGAACGCCTCAAGTTATGTTTTGTTAAGAAAACATTACCTGGTGAGTGGCACGAAGTTAACATAATCTAATTTACATTGCTCAGTTGGAAAAATTGTTTGTATGCACATGGACATGTATAAATTAGATGATTGAGATTAAGGAAAGGATCGCAATTTTTTCCAATATTATTCTGTCAATTATCTATTGGTTGAGATCAGAAAGAATGAAGTGAACATTATATTTGAGAAAAAAATTGACCTGTGGTGTTACTTTTGATTAGGGTTGTTGTTAATTGATTTTGCATATACGCTTTACTTCTATACTGGAGCTTCAATACTGTTTATTTTTTCGAGACATCTTAGGAATTTGTATTTGATCCGATCTTAGACAATTATAACCTGTCTCATGTGATAATTAAATCTGCCCAGTCTGAATACAACGAGCCACCTAATCACGAAATAGCAATTAGAAAACCAGATATATGAAAATCATAAAATCAAGATGATTCCATTTACTTTACAAGCTTACAAAATGCATTAGTTATAATCACACACAAAACTTGTTCGCTTTGCCTTGACACGCAAAACAAAATATTTTTCCAAACGACAAAGTTTATTGGAATTTGTTAAACTAATTTTCAAAGTAAGAAGAAAGATGTTTCACGAGAAAATGAGCAGTAAATTCAACTGTCGAGTAATTAACCATAATCGTTTTGTATTCCTCCTTACAAATTATTTATTGTATTTGGTTGTGAGGTCGTAAAAATCATGAGATCAGTTCAATGTTGGGGGTCTGAGTATAAAGGAATCCGATATTCGTCTGATGATTAATGATCGATCCACCAAAGTGAAGGGAAGGGAGTCATCAGGTTCATTGAGGTTGAAAAAATTCTCGATCCCGATCATTATAAAAACGTTCTTATGAAAACTTTAATTGTTATTTAGCTGCACTGTCTTTAATTCAAAACAAATGAAGAGCAATTAACTTAACATTAAAGGAAAATGGCTACTATGAACTTTGTTTTTATTTCATGAATTAACAGTTGTACAAGTAGCAAAGCACGTAACCTAAAATTAAAACTTTAAATCAGTAATACAAAAGACAAGTGAGTTGGTTGGTGGTGTTACGTAAGTTTTCACAAATATTCAGAATCTCGCCGAATTTAGAGAGATAAATCTTTCACTATTGACAAATTATAACAACTTTGTTATGATCCGCTTTCCAAGAAATTTCTCCGGCAGTAGAATCTGAAGCTGGGATGATACGAAAGGTTCCTGTATTTTCTCCAGAGATTACTTGAGCTTCGAGAATCCCATTTCCTAGTTGCAATTTGAGAAAATGAATAGGATACCCAACACCAGTCAGCTCGATAGTTCCTCCGTACCCTTCGCGGTTCAAATTCTTTGCCAAAAAGTTAGTGTCATACTGTATAGCATATGTGTTCAAGTTCTTATTGTGGGGCAATAATCCTTCCAGTTTAGAATTCGAGTCTTGTTCCGCATCCATTCTCCGTTGAATTGTAATAGATCCAGTTGTTTGAACTTTCTCTTGCAAAGTGAAGGAAATTCCAAGTTTAGCACGATCTGATGGATCCACAATGGTTTCTTCTGCAACACCTTCAACAGTATATTTCCCAGGAGTTTCGGTGACCGTTGCATTGAATTTAAATGCGGCCTTGGTTGACAGAGGACATTTTTCTATCTCGAACTTTTGAGTTGAAATATTCGTGACAGGTTCATTCTCCCCGTCATCATGTTTTACTTTCTTCAAGTCTGAGCTTACACCTCCACCTCCACTTACCAGGCTGTGAGAAGAAAGGCGTCGCTTATCTGCCCTATAAGTTTTATAAACTATATCAATGAATCTTGAAGTTTTTGTTTCAACTGGGTAGAATTATTATTTTTTGTGATTTTATTAAAGAATGACATGCATTTAAGATTCTAGAGTCGAGTCCGTATGATTTCCAGACAAATCGTTTCAGAGTTAAAAATAATTAGCGAGACGAAAGGCAATTTAGAAAGTTTCTAAATGTACACAACTTAAATTAGTGACACGGGTGCATTTCTACTAAAGAACCGTCTTATATAGCGACTAAGGTATCGAGACTAGCAAGGACCTGGGCATAGACAAAGTAGAACGATCCAAATGTCCGAATTGCATCAAATGCTGCATCCACTAACCATAACAACTTCCTTTTGTCTTGAATCAAAGAAGAACGTATCTGCACCTGCACTGGAGTCACCATTTGTGTTCTGTTCTGCATAGAAAGTTATTCTTCTACAAAAGATTCCTACTTGAGTTACCTTTCATACTTTATCATTATCACTTCAAACTCTCTTGTTTTGAGCATGATGCAACAACTGAAACAGCAACAAAAAGGATGTAGTCTGGAAGCTACGCTTTCATATATACACATTTATGTATATGTATACTCATTTATAATATTTATATTATGTATGCGGCAAGTCTTTGAAAATAGAATTTCATTATGTCGGTAAAACCCTGAGGGAATGCTTCAATAACAAGTGGGAGGCAAAAGGTTAGTGGAAACCACTGACCCTTGCCCATCTTAAAATCTATTATGCTCCAGGAGTCTTGTGTAGGCTTGTCAGTGTAGGCTCATGAAGGGGTCGAAAGGATGAGAATGTTCATGAGTTTTACGAGTTTAGGGTTAAAAAATTGTGAAGGGGTGGGTTGATCTAGAATATGAAATGAACTGAAATACAGGTGGCATGGATTAAAAAATGAAAGTCATATAATGCATGAAATTTTATCCATTTCGTTTTTATTAGAAGAAAGAGCGAAGACAGCATTTTACATATATTAGAAGAAACGATAACCAATAAGTTGTATTTTTAGCGTTTTTTTAAATCAAATGAAGAACCATTATTTTGAATCATTTGCTTTGATGTGATGTGCTGGAAAGGAGGTTAATTTTTAACCAAAAAGATTGGTTAGTTGAGATGGAACAGTTGGAAGTGCATTAGTGAGTGGGCTTGATGTTGATGGTGCCTGTGGCAGGAACTCAGAAGGCAGGTGAGACATGACCTGTTCAACGGGAATCTTTGCAGTGTCGATTGCCTTCTGAACCATTGAGTTCACGGCGTCATTTGCTTTCTTAAATCCTTCCTGAATGTCATTTGCCGTTTGGTAAGCCTTGTATGCACCCATAGCCATATCAGTAACAGAAGGGAGGAATGGCTTGAGTGGAGAGTTGGACAATGCAGAGTGCACACTGCTCACTGTCCTGAAAATCGTCAAGTAGCTTGGTGATGGCAATACGGATGGTAATGGCACTAAGTTGCTCAATCCAAATTGTGGCTGATTTTGGAAAAATGTGATTTTAAAATATTAGTTGCTTTACAGTTTCCAGAAATATATTTATAGATTGTTGCATTTCTTAGATCTTAATAAACCTAAAAAGTATATATTACCTTGGCTGAAGCCACTGCCACGAGAACTGCTACCAAGAAAATGGTTTTCATTTTGGAAGCTATATACCGAGGTTGGCAAAACTTTCCGAGTTAAAGACTGAGTAACTACTTGAGATGATAAGACTGCTGAAGACACACTGTTAACCAAAATGTTCCTCCTTTTTATATAAATCGGAGGCTTTCACATATCTAGTCTGATCCAGTAATTTAATTTAGTAATAATTGTCAATGGAGTGCATTCAAGTGAAAGCAAATCTGTACTCCGACATTTGTCCCATTTTCTTCTGCTGTTACGTTTTGTTGATCACGCCATTTGGAACAAAAAGGTTCCAAAATCCCCAATGACCTTCCACAAGCATATATATCATGTAAAGCACAATAGGATTCATGTTCTTTCTCATTTGATGTTAAAGCTGAACCAGCTGCAATCATTTCATATTTTATTGTTATCTTATAGTTTGTGTTATCTATTCAAGAAAAATATATTTGTTACTAATATGACACTGACGATAATGTTTTCAAAAGCATCATGATGCGAATTATGCAGTGATGTGACAAGTTACATTACATATGCTCTCGATATTATCATATCATTGATCATGTCATCCGAATCCAGCTCATCGGAAGCCTACTTCTATTCAGTTCAGCATGACGTTTAAACTGAATGGACGCCACACACCTCTCTTTCATCAGCTATATGTCACGTACGTATACAATTAAGTACGAATTTTAACCTTTTAGTTAGGGATTGATTATAGTGACAGTTTTACATTCTAAATTATTCAGGTTTAGAAATGAGCCTGACAGATGGTGTTACTCATTCAATAATGCTTGCACAACGCCTCCTGATTTTCTGATTCATAATGTTTCTCATCATCGTGATAAACGTGGTTACATAAGCATTACACCGTATCATCCTAAAAGATTGCATTCGTGATGCCCAATTTTGCATGCATGCATACCTGAATGAATGCAAATGTAACATCGGCTTCAACTCAAAATGTCTGTTTCTTTGTAGACAATCCTCAACTTCAGCTATTATTTAACCAAAGAATGATTCTGAAATTTAAAGAGGACACGTTATGCACAAAACTTCTAGTTTAGGAATTTCATAAAGATTTGGAAAGGTGTGCATTCAAATAGGTTTTCATTCTACACTCGCATTGTGCATTGATTTAGACTGGATCAAATGAAGTGAAAAGAGAACTGAGGAGGATGGGACAAGACGGTAACGTTCATACTGACTGACGAGGAGTTGGTATTACATATGAACGTTACATGAAAAGGACGACATGACAATGATGATGGTGATGGTATGGTGCTTTACCTCACACCTTTTCAATGACCTTTAAATAAGAAAAAGCATGTTTTACATGGTCGCTCACCCACAGGCATGACATCCAACACTGTGTAATGACCATATAATCTAAAGTTATGCGTGTGCACATATTTATGTATGATGTCTACTTGTCTTCTTGATCCCCTCTTAGAAAAGAGATGGATACGTATAATATGATGATGATGTGGACTCTATTTTTTTCTATAAGATATAATATGATATTATGCATGATTCTCTGTACAATATGAGAGTTTGTTTAGTGCTTCATTTGAGAAGTCAAAGTTGCAAAAAAAATATTTTTAGTTTTTTCTTCGTGCTCATATTGCTCATATCATATCGTCCTCCTCCTCGTCTCCCAGAGATCATTTTCTTTTGTGTCCGAGTAATGATTCTCAACCAGAGAGAATATGATTAAAGTATACACATTGCTCGGGGCAGAGGCACGTTTGCTCGTACTCGTTATTTGTTAAGGAGGATTCGTGTTCGGAATTAGTGATCATCGTAATCTTCATCATTTTATATGGGTACCCTGTCACCTTCTACCAACCGTGCTTGAACTAATAGGAGACCCACCTTAACCTCTTTGATTTCGAAAGCAATTTCGTTTTCCCTTTGGTTTCGTTCCTCTTGTTTTTATGATATGTATACTAACACAATATCAGTTTGTTGGTGATGGGAATGATATGGATGAGGTTAGGTTTAGATGAACAATAAACTGAAATCTTTGTAAAATAAAAGTCAATTTTATTTCAATAAAAATTCTATATTCATAAAAAGAATTTTAAGGATAAAACAAACTCACATTCACTTATAATGTAAACTTTATGCCGTGTGTCGGCTTAACAAGTTTTCCTCTACCATAACATTTATTTCAGTTCATTAAGAAAAAGAATGTATTTAGAATTTACAGGAAATCTCAGCATAAAATATGCATAAAAAGTATTAGTTTTAGTACTGAGTGATTCCTCTTCATTTTATACTAACGTAAAGTATAGGAGGTTTAAGACATGCTCCAATAAAACTTGTCGCACGTGAATCTCTACAGTCATCATTTAAAATCCATAATTTACCATTTTCTCTTCCATGCTTCAACCCTTTGAACGCAAATTTTTTTTGGCTCATGCAGAGTAAACATGAATTTAATGCTGTTTCTAATGAGCAACTTAGCATAAATTTCGAAATTTATCATCATCCTTCATCAGGTACTCACTTGAACCAACCATAATGTGTGACTGGTGAATGTTGGTGGTATTGCATTCATTCAAAGATAAAGGCTTTTGTGTACAAAACTATACTAAACCAAAAAAACTGTAAATTGTATACTTTAGATTTGAAAAGAACATGCTCTTTTACGCAATTGCTAACGAACTTCTTCAACAAATCAAATCAAGAAATGGAAACGGATGAAATAAAACTGTCATCGCGGAAAGAAAGGGGTAACGCAGAAAACACCTGTGTTACGTTATATTTCTCTGTTTCGCTCAAGCCCCCCGTGTTATTCCACTGCATTTCTCAAGCTGCGTTGTACTTACGGTTGTTTGTTGGGTGTCCTAACTTTTACCAAAAAAAAAGTTTTACAAAGTCAAACGAACCAAACCCTCAAAAAAACTAAATTCTGAAGTCAAACCGCATTCAACAACAATTACCAAAACACACAAGTTCATTACGACTCTTTAAAACCACCACCACCACGAAGCAGTTGTGCATAATGTACGAAAATGCTGACGGATGACATGACGGACACTCATAAATAACGAAAAAAAGTTGGTTTTATCTACTCATGTTTGTAACTTAACTATTTGTATTACGTATTTTGCGAATCAAAAGCTCTTTTACTTGATAAACATAATTTGAAACGTAAATCTTTGAGACTCACTGATTTTCCACTTGTCATAAATGTTGTAACAGGATATAAAAGTTCCAACTGTGTTATTTATCGTCAGAATCAAAGGGAACTGTGCAGGAGGAAACGAGCAATGTGTGTTTTGAAATACAAAAAAGCAAACATAAAATCTGTTTTATTTTATCAGGCTTCAACTGGGAAACCGGAATCGTTCCCGCATACTTTTTTATATGCACATTTTTTGGTGTGTGGCGAACCGGCCAACTCCATAAAAGTTTTGTTTTGTGTAAGCAGGCTAAAACCGTGCGGTAATAAAAGTAACATATATGTATTGATTGCAAATGAACTTTCGGCCAACATTCTTCAAAAATGAAATAAAAATCCATAGTATTTCCTTAAACCTTTAAATCATAAAAATATGTTGTTAGTTTATTTTTTCTAAAATAGAAAAACATGCCAAATTACATGCAATCTACTTATCTACATAAAGCTTACCAAATAGTACAAAGGATAACAATAGCGTCAACGATGCATATAGCGTGCATTCGTTAGAAAATGCAGGACATGGTCGTTTTTTGCATTGTGTGCATCCTTTATTTTTCAAAAAGGTTTCCATTCTTTGTAACAGGTTGTAAAATGTCTTCAAAGAATGGAAACGGACACACGGTTGCTTTAGTAGAATATGATACGAGTGATGATACAAAGAAAATAGACGTTTTTTCTATAAAAGTAATACTTTTGACGTTAGGGACTGAGCTACCGACCGAACTAGAGAGAGATGCCTTGAGGTTACGTGGAAGTGCTCAGGAGCATCAATAATGATCCTGTGAAGGAAAAATACTTTACATAACGTTTCAACATGATCAATGTGTAGAGGAGTGCGTCGTACATTTCAAATACAAATGTAACGCTCAAGCAGTTGATGTAATGAGCATGTGTTTCACTTTTGTTGCTTGATCCCTTTTTGCTAAAGTAGCTGGGAAAGGAAGCGGATACAGGTGGATTTTTCCGAGATATAAAACAGCAGCAGGAGCAAAAGACCAAAACGAAATGAAAGAACTTTTTTGTTCCTCTCCATTGTATAATCATCATCATCATGAGCTGATGATCATCCTCATATTCTGTATTGTACCTTTTTATGTATAGTAAAGTACAATTATGATTATCATCATCATTACAGTAGACGAAGCAAAACGAAAAAAAAAGTCGGAAAAAATCAGTAAACCATAGCGTACTTGGTACATATATTCATGCTAGACCTACAGAAAGAACAAAAAGCTGGTATTCTGTAAAGTAATCCCATTTTTTAAAAACTTTACACAGTTCGTTTCGTCTCATCTCATAGAATTCTTTTTGGTTTTTGATAATACATTAGCAAATGTTAATGCCATGCTTTTCAGGTAGCATATACAGCATCATCATCATCATCATCCAGTCTAGCAAAGCTATACTTTTGATTTCGATATCTTTTAATAATAAAACTGCCCACCCTTGGCCAAATCATCATCAGCAGCAGCTCAAACTCAAGATCCATATAAAAATCGCATGTAATTCCATATACTACAAAACATACCAGAGGAAATTCAAGAAAAGAGCATCCGTGCCTGCTTTCTTATAGTGCTAATCTAAAGGATAGGGTCAATTTTTCAGCCTTTCTTCTTGCTTGCTTTCTTTCCTTTTCATTCAAAAATGTGATGTAATCATGATTAGGGAGCTTATTAAATGGTAGTTGTTACACTGTGTGACTGTATACAGATATTTGTATAAAAAGATTTTGAAACGTAATCTAATACTCTTGTGTATTGTAACTGATACCCTCGGACTGTTGAAGAAGCGAAAGAGGAGAGGAGAACAATGTACTTTATTATTCTCAAAAACATTTTTACAGTGTACAATTTTTAACGAGTTGAGTGGAATGGAGTTGATGTACTCTACCTTTATATGCATATGTATGTATGTATGAATAATATATACAATAGCCACTATTTTATTTCCTTTTGATGACGATGATTCTAATCGTTTCTTTATTTCATAATCATTTTTTATACATTTAATATCCCATACTAAATTACATAATACAATTGAAATGAATCCATATCCTGCTTGAACAACATAGTAAAAAGGGTGGAACAAGTTGGTTCATTCATTTTTACAAGCTTCTTTTCCCTTTCGGATCCAGTTGAAAGGGATACATACAACATATAATAATATTCTTTCATCGTGTTATTATATGATTTTTCTTCGAGTTGATTATATAAAAAAAAAGTTAAGCTTCCACTTTATTATTTCATTCTTTCATAAAAGTCAACTCGCCAAATTCTAAATGAATTTGAAATCTGACAAAGCTCGTGTGTTTAATACTGATAATAAGGTAAAGAAAAGGTGCAATGTGCTCAATAAGTACAAGGGCACGTGGAAATCCTGTCTTAAGCACACGACACACGATATCAAACTAAACTCAAAGAAAGTAGTAAAACACGGTGAGACTGACTTAAAAAACTACAATAATAAAAAAAACAAGCAGGTGAATCCGGTCGGTCGGTTGGTCTTTATTTTTCTTGGAAGAAAAAAGTGGTAGACATTTACTTTTATTTCAAGTCCTTTATACCTATGAATTAAGTAAGTATCCTGTGACTTTGAGCTTAATATGATATTACAGTCAAGTCAACATTACTTTTTTTTCGTCCATGAGCCACCAGCCACCAGCCACCTTCATCAACTCAACTCAAGTTATAATAATCATTCAGTGGCTCGAGCCAAAAAGCCAAGCTCGCACCTGAAAAGTTTAAGAGAGCTCTTATCAGCTCTTCAGTTGATGTATAAGTAGAATATAACTACAACTTCCCCCATTATTTTTTAAGTATTAAAGGATTGAAGTATCTTAATAAAATATAAAAAACTCATGTATGAATGTGTTTATGCACATGGTTCTTCGGTTGGTCTGGCTTGGTTGAGTGATGCCACAGGAAAGGAAGTCTTGCCGGTATATGAGACTGTAAGCAGTAAGCAGGCATGCATGCGTGTTTCATTGTGGCTTCCTCTAATATTACTCCACTCTCCACCTCCCTTTGCTCCGTTTGCCGATTACTGAAGCATAGATGGAAAAATTTCGAGTTTTTTAGGGGATGTTGAAGGCAGTAACCTTACGTCTTCCTTTTAGCCCACAACTTTTAGGTATACATGGTTGTCTGTAATGCCGTTTTTTTGGAGAAAAATGTTTTCTTGATCTTGTTGGCTTCCTTTCTTCTTAATTGTGATTATAATGTGAGGCAGTGTGGCTTACACTACATGCAGAGTAGATCGGGTTGCTCTCGTGGCATGTTGCTCTTGGGAGGTTTCATCAGCAGTCTCAATCGTCGGTCAGTATCTCTTTGAAGGTGATACCGTCCCAGTAGTCGCTGGAAACGAAAAAGTGTATATTGACGTAGTATCGATTTCGGATTTAATCTCAAGCGCTAGTTTTTTTCGGTGGCTTTTTTTTCTTGTTTTATCGTTCATCGCGTACTTTCCACGAATCCGTGCGAAGTAAATTAAATCAAGATACATCTTCATTCATCATTGCACCTTTTTTTAAATGGATAACCACATACAATCTGCACTATGAAAAAAATTTAAAGTTGGGAATTACCTGCCTAAATTTTCAAAGACTGCTCGTCAATTGTCACTTTTTGTCAACCGTGCTTTAAAGCAGAAATCTTTCAGGCAAACAAGCTCGTCTCATCTCAGTTAGAGTAGGGAGCTAATGCAGTGAAAATGAAGTGACTAAAGAGTGAAGTTGAAAAAAAACATTTTTTTGTATTCATCATCATGTTCTGTTTGCACAGTCAGTGCACACCACAATGCTCCACGTCTTGTTGACAGCTCAGCAGCAGACCGATATAATACAGCAAGAAGGAGAGCTCCTTCATCATCATCCTTCCTTCCTTTTCGCGTCTCTAATATACTGGGAAGAAGACAAAGTCATCAAGTGTGAAAAAAGGACTGTTTGCTCCTGTCTCTTTTGACAAAGTACATCACTGATGTTGACTGACATCCATAAGGATTCACCATTCTGACTTGAGCAAGCTAGGTGGTAATATTACATCAAAGGTGTTTGGTACCAACTACCATCATCTTCAAGTAAAAAAAGTCAAAGTCGGGCTTTTTGTATTTGCTGGTAAAAAAGTGTTTTCTTACCTGTGGTGCGTTAGAGGCTGAGTGGGAATGCCGCATTTTCATCCTGGCTTTGTCAACTTTATGTAAAAATTCCTTGTCGTAATGTGAGTGAACAGCAGTTTGTTTCATGGAAGAATTTGAGTTGTATGGTGCGAAGAGGCATGTAATGCAGTGCAAAAACAGCACACTTCACTGCTTCTTTTCAAACTAATGATAAAAAAAATTATGTGTACAATACCTATATAAAATGAAATAATCAACTGGTAGGAGGTGGACTACTGTGCAATACCGATTAGAGATATCCGGAGAATAGACAACATTGTGCATATTTTATAGAAAATTTTCAGACATTCTTCTTCTCTTCACAAAAAAGTGAGTTATCAGCGTCTTCTCCAAACTTACTTTATTTATTTAAAAAAAATTAGTTGAAGTCTAGTGGAAACCCTGTCGTGACAGTGATGTGGTATGATGCGCATTTGGGATGATTATTGAAGCTTTAATGCCACCAGCAGGAGCAACATCATCATCAGACACCTAAACCAGACTTGATTATAATAATGATATTATTATTTAGATATTCCTTGTGAAGAGAACTAAAAACAAGTCTGTGTTCAAAGTTATTCTTGCTGAAGGTGTCGGATTCTGAACCAGGAGGGTTTTCTTTTAAAAAAATACGAGACATTGTGTCTTCTATCTTCATGATCAGATCACCCTGAGTGAAGCATTGGCTCTCATCAAATTTTTTCACGACTTTCATTGAGCCGGCATCGTTTTTAATTTGTTTTCTGTGTTATTCTCATCTCAACTCCATTCCATTGGAATGGACAGAATCTATGTAATATGTCAAACATGCGTACTTCTTGGAATTACATTCGCATTCGTTGTTAGTAGTTAGTATCATGTATTGTGTTTTTTATTGTTCAAAATTTTGATCACCAGTCGACTTTTTTTTATTTATAAAAGTGTTTCTTTCAATACGTGGCTTTTCTCAAGGTGTCATGTTATGAGCAAAACTTTCAAGTGGGGGAAACTAAAATATTGCTTTGTGCATAGTGAAGGTTTGGTCATTTTTGTTGTGGTGGTAGCTAGTGCTAGTGTGTGGTGAGGTGTTGACATCTCCAAATTATTTACGAGATTGAGTTATTCAAAATAATAGTTTTTGTAGTATATGACATTTTTGTGGTTGTTTTTTATACCTTTGTCTATGTGGTACTGCTGCCAACAAGAACTAATAATCCACTTTGCACATTTCCCTTGAAGTGAAACATGTTTTGCGTGATTTGGATTTTGGAGCAAAGGGTGCAATAAGGTGTGTGATCCAGAAGAAAGGGAAGAGAACTAGTTTTTCTCTCCTTTTTGCTTCCTTGGCAAGAGATTTCAGCAAAATTTGGATTCATGGTGTGGTACCTTCATGTAAATGATTCAGTCAGGGGAGATTATGTGGTGGACAGAGCCCCCATCGTGAAGTAGATCTTTTCAGGGTGTTTGTGAGATTGCACCCAAATAATATTCTCTTTTTTTCGCAATTTTTAATTAATACATATATATTTCTCACTATCTGAAGTATTTTATCAAGTTATTCGGCCAGAAACACCCCCTTTATGTGCATTGAATGAAGGAATATATATTGACTATCCTTGCGATGATCAAGGGGAGAAAATCATAATTTTGATTGAAATTTAAATCAATCTAAATTATTTTGAGAGATTGCATGATCACTACAGTTTTCATGTCTTGTGGGTCAGTCACGATTACAAAGGGAGAGAGAGATGATATATTAATTGGTATGTTCTGATACAATACATGATGGTTTCGGCAGCATTATCAGCATTATTGCTTATAAGATGGTTTACAAAAAGCAAACATGCATATGTGTCACGCTCTGAAATACATAC
This sequence comes from Orchesella flavescens, assembly GCA_964034955.1. Taxonomy (NCBI): domain Eukaryota; kingdom Metazoa; phylum Arthropoda; class Collembola; order Entomobryomorpha; family Orchesellidae; genus Orchesella; species Orchesella flavescens. Next base: position 12,368,785 of record OZ035957.1, read on the forward strand.
GTTCAAGTACGTACATACTACATATAATCTACCTATAATATCCTAGGGATATCGCGTATCATCAAATATCTCAAGCTGTCACTTGTTGGGTAATCAAATCATTTTCAAGATTATGAAACTTTTAATAAAAATCTTGGACGAAAATTAGTTCGAATGAAAATTTGCGTGCTGCTTGGTTTGTTTTTCAAAAGTTTCTAGAGCCGCTACTGCTATATGATCACATCTCAAATGACGACATGCAAAGGGTAAAGGTGACTATGCTAAATGCAATGCAAACACAAACAAATGGCAACTGCTAAATAGTATCAGTGTCCACCACTACCACTGTTTATGTTATGATGCTACTGCTACTACAACAGAATTCAATATCTTTATTTGAAGATTTTATGTCGAATGCTGCGAATTATGTTGCAGTAACAGCAAAAAATTCTATCAATATACATATGTATAAGTACGCATTTAAAATTCAATGATATTAAGTATGTTGGCATCTTAAAGACCTGTCTATAGTTTTTTATGGTTTTCTCCTTCTGTGTACATTTCATTAAGATAACCTTCTTTATTGAAACTAACTGCAACAGCAAATACTCACCTGAAGAGATATATACTGACGATGAATATTGGGTACGTATATATATACATATATGTGTATATTATACGAAGCAAGTAAATATATATTATCCTCTTGCAAAAATAAGAAACTGCCAAATGAAAAAAAATATGGCTTGACTTGACGAGCAGCTAGAAGAAAACATGTTTTTGGAGCAGAGAGCTAGCTATAAGCTGTTTTCATTAATACTGTCTGACTTCTCTGTTCATTCTTAGCAGGCATTTTGTAACTGATGTGATATAGAGTTGACGACGACGTTGAGTACTTTATATCACTCGTACACAATCATAATGATGATTATCAAGCATAATAAGCATTTAATCGTATCACATCACACGTCCTTTAAAAAAACGTCTCCCTGTTCTCTGGAGGATTATATCAATTACATGAGAAAAGGTAGGATAATCAGCAGAGATGATGTACGTACGTGAGAGGTACAATTGAAGAAAAGAGAATTAAGGTCTTCCACGAGTATAAAAATCATCTAGTCTATAGTCCAAATAGAGGTGTAAGTGCATGTGTTTAATAAAAAAAATATATGCCACAACAAAATAGGGAATGGAGAATTAAGCAAACCTGTAACCGTAACCGCTCATTCTGAATAAGAGTCAGTTGTTTTTTCCCTTACTACTACCAACCAAATACATACATATTTCTCATCCGTGGCTCCCAGTTCTATGCCACAGCCAATATGTATGCAACACCACACACTTCTTATACTATATACAACCCTTGTAACCTATCTCTCTTCTTGTTCACAAAACTGTCCATGTGGCTTGAGGTTGTTGAGGCAAAGAAGTGTGGTATCTTTTTTAGGTACTGAAAAAAGCATCCCTCTTACCTGCGGACTGACTGACTTACTTGAAAAGAGTAAGCCGAGCTCACAGTTGATCTGCTGCTGAAGGATACACAATAATAACACTTATCTTGATACACATTAGATGTTAGACTCTTTACTATTACTTAACTTGTTTGTATGAGCACACATATTATACACACGTACATTCATATACGTAGATATCCGCATCTAATCTTTAGCTATATACTTACCATTTCTTATCTACAACAGCCCTCCTCATCCCATCACATCTGAAAAAAATTTCAACAAGACAGCTTTACAAAGATCCAATTCACAATTCTCACATGGACATGGTCACGTAAGGAAGCACGCATTGTGACGCTCTCTGCTAAAATATGCGTTGCAATTTACTCCTTTCGGCCAAAAACCTAAATATACTTACATCCGTTAACACGAACAGTTAGTGTGTGTGTTTGTAAAGGTGGTTGGTTGCCTAACCCTTTTAAAAAGTAAATGTAATTAGCTTCTATCAAACTGCTCGTGAACCTTCATACAAATTATCGTATTTACTCTCAGAAATAGCTAAAGGTGCTTCGTGCTCAGTTGTGTCAGTCAACCAAACAAAGTATTGCAACAAGAGAAGAAAAAAATCATTTTCTTAAGCGGAGGACGTCTTTTTTTACTTGATCTTTTGACAGTTTATGTGTTGCATTCACATTGAAAACTTTAGCTTGTGTATAGCAATCAAAATCATCATCATTATCATTGTCAAATTGTACACTGATAAAGTAGCAGTCACCCATCATCATCTTCCATTCTTTGCACAACAAGTCGACAATATAACTACCATGCATCACATAAACAATATATGAAAAAGACAAGTCAGTGTGTAAAAAAATCTAAAAAAGTGTGAATCTATAAAATACATCTATAGACAAGTTTTTTTTTGGTGGAGAAAATATTTTAATCGTTATATTATTAAGCCGTCATGATCAGCATTGTTAAGGGAGCTACCACTCGATTACACACTTACTCATCATCATCATCATCATCAATGCAACCTCCACTTCTGTGCGTAATTCATTTTTCTATGCAAAATCTTACGAAGAATTTTACTACAGCTTTGTGAGTTGGGAGACTAACAATACACAGTAATTATATCCACAACAGGCAGGAGATGCCAAGAGATATCTTTTTTTATTGAATAGTAAATTACTTGGTATGAAAATATGTAAAGAAAAAAATTAGAAAAAGGGAGAAAACTGAAAAATTATATTTTTGCTCTTCGTGATGTCAGCCGAAGAATGCAGTAGATGATGATTACGATGTGAATAAAAAGAATAGGTACACAAATCGAGAAAATATAAACCGCGTGGTATGATGTGGTGTGCTATTGTCAAACTATATACTTATATGTATGTATATTTTCTTGTGGTTGTTTGTGCTCATGTAGTTTTCATATCTCTGAGAGAGTTTTAGCTTTGTGTGTGGTTGGTTAGTAGTTGGGTTTTGTCATTTTTCTGTCATTTATGATCCCATCTACATGAGCAAACCATGTTCCCTTCTGTTCATGTGAACAAACACAAAATATTGTAAAATGCTTCGCAAAGAAGTTAAAACGCTCAAGTGAAAGAGACGTCGGAAAAGGTTTAATCTTTTTTGCATACCTTTAAAAATATGCACGTTTGATTTGACATGGTTATTGTATTTTCTTGTGTGTTCTTTGCCGCTCCTTCAAACTAAAAGGTTCTAGTTTTGTGCAATCATGTAGCTTGTAGCTCAGAGTCTAAAAGAAGATAAGAATGAGATGAAAAGTGGTAATAAAATGTGCAACAAGAAAATTTATTCTTATTTTTTATAATGACAAGGAAGGTCTCTTAACAAAGCTGGTTGGAGTCTGAGTTTTATTCGATTATATTATTGTGAATTTATCACAAAGTAAAATGATATTTCAAGTGCATAAGTTACCTTCAACTGATGATGCTTCATATACAACAAAAGCAAAGAAATTCCTTTACTAAGGTCCCTTAATTACTCTTCACTCTTCAAAAAGTTATAAAAATCTATTGAACACATAAAACCATTCTTTGATAGTTGTCATTGGGCCGTCTATCAAGATCGATTCGTGAGTTAGTAAATCTCTTACCACATTGCTGTGCAGTTGAATTGTTGAGGATCAGTTATATTGTGGACGTGTATAGAAGATGACGTGGTGTGGTGTTGTGACAGTTTTTCCAAGAGATCCGTTGCATAATAAAGTATATCAGTATCGGTACCAACGTCATGATGAATAACATTCATCGTGTTTTCGGCACTAATCGATTCAATCTTTGTCAATAATCGTCACGAGCGACACTCAACTGTGCACTAGATTCACCGATAAAATGTGCATCGAATCATCGTATTTGATCAAGCAGATCCATTTGATTATGGTTTTTTTTCATTTCCGTAAGATTCACCTGAGAGTTTCGTTGTAGAATAGCAAGTGCTCATATTCAATGCATTAGTTTTTTTAGCTCTTAAGATGATGTTGATAAACGGTCTATATCACGAATTGATCATTGGAGTCCTCCCACCAAAAAAAAGATGATATTTTGATAAATGTTTATTATTTTTATTCCTTTTCGTGGAACGTGCAACGAATCATCATCTCATCATCACCAGCGGCCAAAAATAATGCATATAAATAACACTAACCAAAAAGTAGAGGACGGTCTTGTATGAAGCAATATCTTTGAACTCTTTGTTGTTTTATTCTGCATTGTACTCTCGTATGTGTTCAGCTCAATTGAAGCTCAGTTACGTAAAAGGGTAAAAAAGAGAGTGCGTGAGATGAGGCAATAATAATAATAACTGCATTGTAACAGCATCATCATAATCATGATGATGAAGAGAAGAAAAAATCAGCATCATTTACCCACGGCGAAGAATCCATTAAATTATTAACGTTTTATAGTTGTTGCCGTTTAGCTTTGTGTGCATTCAATATTACTATATGAAATATATGTAAGGGAAAGAATGGAGAAAGAGAGAGAGAGAAAAAGAAAGACGATAATGTAATAATCTTTCAAAAGTGGTCATGATTATTGGTGCGTATGTACTCTCAAGTTGGGGGTGGATCAGAAAGACCATAAAACTTTCTTATTCCGAACACTTCCCAGATTCCTTTCGTTCTGCTCTTCTGTATGAAAAAGTCAAGTGATGGTGGTGGTGCTGGTAGTTGAAAGTAGCACCAGCGAAGAAGAGATAAAAATTGTTATTTTTTTGTTACAGGAAAAAGGCTATAATATTACGTTTATGTGGGCATGAACAATAGCATTATTGCACTTTTTATGTAATAACAATTTTCAACTAGTAGCCAGAGCTAGGCATTCATAAGTATTTATACCGAGTTTCTAAAAACTGGCCGTTGTTTTGTTAGTGTTGTTGCCTTTTGATTAGTGTCCGTGTACGGGTTGCTATTATCAAGTGTGTACTTGTATAAAACAAACATTTATACGGACTGTGAGAGGGCAGACAAACTGGCGATGCCCAAGAATTTTCCCACTGTAAAGGAAACACACAGAGAAACGCGAGTGTTTTGTTTTTTCGGTGCATTGAAGAAACTTGAAACCTTCACCGTTGAAATGTGATTATTGTGGTTTAAGAGATAAGATGGAGTATTATTATTATAGAGAAGGATAAAGTTGTGGCTAAAAAAACTACTTTGTGGATACGTCAACAGTTTTGTATGATTAGTTACCTTTTATCAATCCACTTATATGTCTGGGGCTGTGAACAAACATCGGGTTTGATTGCAGGGTTATTTCTTATGCACGTATGCACATTAAACGTAGGTGTGTGGTGTTGTATAGGTAGGTACCCTTGTACTTGTACAACAACCTTACTTCCCACAATACTATCGACTAAACAACCTTTCTTATCCAGAAGTTAATGACTGGTACTGGTGGTAATCCCCCTAAAATGCAAACAATTCTTATATATGCATTTACTTTTTATCAACAAATTGCCCACAGATTTAAAGTTTTATCCTTTGAGTTTTTTTACTGTTCGATATGGGTACATGATATTACAAATTTTCTCATCAAAAGAGCATTTCCGGCAGCCCTATAATCTTCACGAAGTAAAACAATTCCCAAAAACAGATAATTTAGACGTTATACGTTACTTGATATCAAAAAGATTTTTTTGGTGTGTATTTGCCCAGCCCATTCAATTGCAGTTTAAAACGCCCTTGTGTACAGTCTACCATACCAAAGCGTAGGCATAAGTATAAGTGTACGCGAGGGTACACAATATTCAGCTCAACCCACGTACGAAAACATTTAATCATATAAAAAATACATGAACACACACACGACATCACATATTATCACATATTATGATAATATTATTCATTCGCCACCCTCAAATTATTTTGGTTCACCCATAATCGTATCCCATTATCCATAAGTTCTTCTCTAAAATCTCTGTTATCCATACGATCAAAGAAACAGAAAAGTTAAATTAAAACAAGGATATACATGTATATTATGAATATGTGATACAGATACGTGGTGATTTGATATTAAAATCTTACATTTGATTGCTACAATACGTAGACTAGACTGACACTCATTTAGAATCTGAGGTAAGCATGAGATTATAGTATTGGAATATAGTATGCAAATATATAAGCGTACGTGTACGTTCCGTAACAGTAAATTACACTCTAAATCTTTCTATACCATTATCATACCCTTATAATCCTTAAAAATCTCTTTTCCATTCTCAATTCGTCTTCGTCCTTTTGCTAATTGACCCGTGAACAAGGAGAGATAATAGAAACAGCAAACTAATATCAGTTGAAGGAACAATAATAATAAAAAAAGAAGTTTATCCGCTGCTGCTCTCCTTTCCATTCAAAGATTTGTTTTGAATATCTATGCACGCTACATGCATTGTTGATCTTTACCATTCACACATTCCATTGTTGCGTGAATGATGTGATTCTCCACGTACTGCCCTATGAAAGGAGAGTTACAGGTGTTACACACCTGATTTTTCTTTGAATTTTTTTTTATCAGAACACAGAAGAGAATGGAAGGAGAAGGTGGATTGACAATTGAAATTGTCATGTTGCAATATGCGAAATAAATTCACGAGGAGTGTATGTATATGGTTCTCGTATAGTAATAAAAATAGTGATATAAAATTGTAGTTAATGACAAACGGCTTTATGCAGGTATAGTTAAAAAGTAAAATTGTACCAACCAATATCATCTCTCTCTCTCTCTTTCTCCCTTCGTTTTAAATACCTAATAAAATGCTGATAGCTAATGCCTTCCGAGGCTTTGACAGTGATACCGTACACGCATGACTCGTTATGGTTCAGTTATTGTTATGCAAAATCCTAAATACGGATCTATTAGGATGATATGTGATGGGACCTATTCATGAAAAGGCCCAAAAAGATTTGACATGAAGATATTACACATTCTTCCACATAGTATAAAGGTTGTTAATCGTCTCACTGACAATTAAAACATGCCAAGGAAGAGTACAAGGAGAGAAAAAAATTATTCTTATGATTATTTGCCTTCGTAGGATTTCTGCACTCAGGAATATATTTGCTATAACCTATGACGTCCTGACTATAAGTTTTGATTGCGAGTGCTATGTGCTTGCCAAAAAATGGAATTTAAATTATCTCTAATCCAAAATGGAGAAATGCCTCAATCAGATAAAATGACAAACTTCACCTGCTCAAGCCAAAACGCACATGGATAGTTGATAGTAGTTCTCTGTGAGTTTGAAGAAAACTGGTTTTTACACTACTATTGTGTGTATATATCACATCACATCTTGATGGACAAGAAGAAGTCGACACACAATCCTTGCTCATTCGAACTATGCTTTATGAGCTAAAGAGATTTAACCAGATAGATTAGCAAATAAATATATATATTCTACAAAGGTACTCTGGTTGGACTGGATTTAATGCTTATATGATCTTCAATGTGTGGATATGTAATGAGGACGAGACGAGGAGAGGAAAGTTTCTGTGAAAATTCATTTGTGGGATGCCATCATCAAAGTCCAGGATGGACATTCAACATTAACCGTGATGAAGTTTGTGGTGATTCGCGAGTGTAGTAGTGGTTCTCGGTGGATTTAAAGAGTTGGAGAGATTATTTTGGGTTTGTAGCATTTTCATTTGAAAAATGTATACAACACCTAGGAAAGTGAAGCAAGAGTCAAGACTTCGTCGCTCTTTGTCTTTGACAAATAATAATAACAACAATGGGCGACCAAGTAATAATTCAGGTTTTTTTTATACAGAAAGCACAATATTCTCATCTCATGTGACCTTTTTTATTCAGTCAGCATATTCATCCATCCATGATTTGATTTCACTTAATTATTCTGGCAATTCAATGTTAACAAATTATGTTTTTGTATTGCAACTTTAGTTGGATCAGAAGTAATTGGGGATGATCAAACAACATCATTTTCCAGCCGGTCACCTCAAAGTCATCATCATTTAAATGGTATAGCAGAGTCTTCTTACCCTGCTACTGATCCATTTTCATCAAACCCCATCCCTATAGAGCTACAAAACGGGAATAGCAGAAACAGATTGTCATATACCAGTTCAACTGGAGCTATTATTTATCCGGACGTGATTGACGTAAGCCAGCCGGACGGATCCTCAGTTGATTTTCAACACCATTACCGTCTTCCGCCTACGTCACAGTACGAACAAGGTGTACCTCCTCCGTATAGAAATCCTCCCAGGACAGGAGTTCCGACGACCCTTTTAGATCAGCAGCAACAGAACGGTGGAACATATAGCCAGTCTTTCACAAGTTCAGCTCCGATTTCTCCCCAATCCGTTCCGGATTCACCTGTTGATTCATATCACACTCATTCCGCAAAGTTCCCGGTAAGTTGTCAAAAACCATATTTAGCAGGACAAAAGACAATCATAAACATAACATGTCAACTTTTATCCTTGTCTTTGGTGCCTATGTTATTCCATTCACCATGCATTATGCTACATTGTTACATGAAACTTGAATGTTGGAATTGCTACAGTTCACATATTATGTTAGCAAGCGTATTGGTATGCAGGATGCGTTTTAAAATTCAAGATTTTTTGTCGTTCACATGCTCCTATTGAACTCTTTAGTAAACATATATATTATATATGATCTTAGAAAGTGCGTGGTTGCAGAGCAGGTACCAGTACCAACTCCTCACTACGTTTTTTACTTACATATCAGTGTATTAAGTCCACGATTAATTATAGATTCATTGTTATTACCCCCACGCTCCTGTCATCCCATTTCCTGTTCCCAACTTTCAGCTTCGAGTTTTGTAGCATTCCCACATGGCTTTTGTCAGTGTATATTACTATATCATGTGTTTGTAGTTTGTATGTATATGTAATATTCATGCCAGACAGTATGACAAATATTATGAAAGTGTCCCAAGCAAAACACGAACACAGGAAGCACGACAAACTTGTCAGCGTCGCTTCCAGATGTGCGTCATTATCTGTTGCTTCTATTTTTCCTAAAAAGTCTACTCCCTTAACGTAACGAAAATAGTGAAAATGCTGATGCGCACATCAGATCAACAAAGGTTCTTGTGAGAACACTAGCCAAAGTAGAGAGCTATGCATTTAAGTGGTAGCCCATACCCTATTCTATTTCTACTGCCAAGGAACTTGTAAATGCACGCAACAAGTATGTTTTTGGGGTCTCCAGATGTACAAACATACTTTTATCTTACACTCAACATCTGTACCCAATGCCGGAAGTAAGAAAGGGTTGGTAGTGCCACGGCGTCTTGTCTACAAAAATATTCCCATCTATAAAAATTTAATTCCCACCTGTTGGTTTTTTTTATACATTCGGGTTACTCAATGAGCTCATAGTGAGTGAATTCTTTCATTGGATTTTTGCACGACCTCCAGCGACAAAATGTTGCAAGGGAATTAGTACCATTCACCTTTTTGCAAAAAGTATAACTTCCTGTTTTCATAATAAAAAATTACTCATACAATGAGGCATAATTTAATATTGTAAGCTTTACTACGTATAATGGCAAAATACTTGTGTAATGCCTTAATTCTTATGTACTTCCTGGAAAGCCTCAAAAGCATGTCAATACAAAACTTTATGATTATGGTACTCTTGCACACACATTACATCAGATGAAAAGCTAAAAGCGTTGGTTGACTTTTCATTATTTCACCAAAGGTAATATTGTATATTGAGAGAATAGAGAGAATAGAGAGAGGAACATACACACACAAAATGATTAAAGTGCCGGTGCACTGGTACCCATAAATTCTAATGGCGCATCACTCTTTACAGTAGACCGGAGGCACATTTTTAGATTCATGCAGATGCAACGCAGGCAAAAGTCGTTTCTACCCTTGTCTTGTCTACAACACGAAAATTTTATGCCTACTACCTATATATTTACCTTTTCATATACCGACATGCATTTAAGTATGCATAACATTATAGACAGGAAAAAATGAAATTGTAATGCATAAAATTTATTGAAACACGTATCCATAATATTATGTGTATTAGCTAAAAACGTGTAACAACTCAACCACTGTTAAGTTACTTGATATTTTAGCTTTGGGACATACAGAAAAAGATTTTTTGGCTTGTGTAGGGGGGTGTACGTTGTTAAGCGTTGTGAAAGACTCATTAATTTTCAATGCTCTCAGCATGCCAGCATGTTCCTTTCATTGGGTTTGTAGTTTGTATTTAATATTGCAGGTTTTTCCTCTCTATTATTGTATTGCATATGATATAATATTCAACCAAGCATTACATCGGTGAGTTTTCCCCGTTTATATTTGTCGTTTTTATTCACTACTCTTCATCCAACTCGCTCTGGTTACGCTATAGGATATGGTTAGGGTTGAGAAAAAAATGGAGATGATATATAGATAGAATATGATGCTGGAATGAAGTATCTACTGGATTTTTTGTCATGTTTTATGGATGGCTGAGCCTTGCGCGTTATATACAGAGATAGAGAGACTCGCTCTTGTTTTCATGTAGTTTTACTACATTTTGGCTTCTGGCTCACTTCAGTTTTATTTATGCTTCTGAGGGGTACTTACCTTCGAGAGAGGAGTATTTGAGTTGTGTTATTTTATTGTTTTCGTTTGTAAAAACCTGTGTATTATACTTTAAGTGACTTCTTTTTTTTTGAGGTTTTTATCCTTTTGGCTATGATTTTTGAACGTTGATGTGCTGGATAAATCCAATCAGTTTCGATGCTGGAATTGGATGCAGGTGCACATGTGCAAGAGACGTTCCGTTTTATACACAAGTGCATATACGTAGCTCCGGGATCGAATTAAACTGTAATTTATAGAGGTATTTATTTGTCACGTGGTTCATCAGCAAAGTCGATAGGGCGTCTGGTGCCGAAACAATGTTTAAGAATGTGGTTTAACTTATTGCCCAAGTTCATCTTATATTAAAGTTTACATACCTGAGGATTTGATATAATGGGGGGGTTTTTCCAGTTGAAACTGCATCCAAAATAATATGATGGTAGTAATAATAATTTAAAAGTCTTCATCTCTGGAATTGGACATGGTTCATAAAGTAGAAACTCCAAAGTTGTTTACAACTAAAAATGAGAACTTTCCTCATCAAGGTGCTTCGAGCAATACTAATAATAGTTGTGGTAGTACAAAAACGTATCATTTGATATTATGTGAACAGATCGTGAAAGAAGTGATCATTTCCGAAAGGGAAATCCAAAGTGGTCCTTTAGGAACTTTGGGTAGCACACCACAAAGATCCATTTCTACTGGAACGTTACCCCGCTTACCGCCAACATCTTTATCATCCGAACCACCTACACTTCCCCATCAGATTCCAACATCATCGTCTTCCTTGTTAACTCCAGAATATATTAAAACGTTTCAGAATAAAAAACTCACCAAGCATCTTGCATGGAAGGATGAGAGAAGAGCTGTAAGTTTTATTTGTGTGATGATTAAAGTAGCTAGTTCGTATATATCTCTGTAGGTAAAATTTGTAATGCTTCATGAGCACACTCCACCACCGCCACACACTTGCTGGTGTCTTTCACTCTACTTTATTGCACTGCACCCGCACCCTGTCTGAAACCCATTTTTGTCTTTTTGAAACCTTATTAAAGAACGGATCACCGTATATGATATTTTCAATATTTTAGCTGTTACAGCGTTTGATACTCACTCTTATGTGGCTTCTTTTTACTTTTCCCCTAAATTATACACGCGATAATGATACTGATCTTGAGTTAATCCTTACAAGATCTTGTGCACACGATCGCTGTAATTCCCTTCTTCATGAAAAATGCCTACATCCATGTATACAACAAGCGAAATGCTCACATTGTCATAGGCATACCATGAATACCTTCGAACTTGGTAAGGTAAGAAATATTGTACAAGGAATGTTTGTATTCATGACCGATTGAAGCCAATTTAACTTTTTTTTGTGGAAGTTTGCCATCTGCTCCATGTGTGAGCTTAAAAAAACTGACCAAACTTGCACATGACTTTCTTTGTTTTCTTCATTGCCAGATAATTCATATGGAAATAATAATGCTATGGTACGAGAGTACGAGAACGACCTACGAATGTGAATGCATGTTGACTAGCCTTAGGAAAGGGATGTTGAGTTGCTCAGTGCGGCATTTTTTGAAACCTTGAACAATACAATATTATACTGCATTTCCATCGATGCAACATATCTTTATTTGATATAGCTATGTAATTTTATATTTCTAATATCAAATCAACTCACCACTGTTATAACAAGTATTAAATCCGTGTATTGAAAGTATGATGCTGTAAGCCATGTCTTTGAGCCTCCCTTAATTTATACCTTATGACAACATATTGCTGTAATTACCTGGAAGAATGCGTGGAATGATCAGGAGGATCAGGCTAAAGGGAAAACTTTCCGTTAGTAGATCACTATCTATCTTGTTTATGAATTATTCCTTGCCTCAACGTAAACACTCTTGTCAAATGCATACTAAACAAGGATATAGACGACTAGCCCGTATTTCTTAGGGATGCCAATAGTAAACCCAACAAGGAGAAAATGAGTGCAGATCTTACCAAAAAATCCCTAACGAGAGAGCATCAATTTTAAAATATGAACTTACATGTCATAAATAAATGCTGTAGACTGTAGTGTATTAATTATTACTAAAAGACGACGAACGTTGTGTCTGACTCAATATTTATCGTCAATTTTTAAACAGACCCAGCTACTTTTCTGGTCCCCGTCTTTTCTTTTCATTGAAAAACAAAACTTGTTTGCATATTATTTCTTCCCCTTGTTCTATATTATGTTGATGTGTAGCGTTATTATTCCCTTCGTTTAAGTATTTGGTGTGGTCTTTGGTCTCTCTGTGTAATAAAATGTGATGTGTGGTTACAGTCAAAAGATTGGTAAACCTTTACAATTTTCGACAGCCTAGATAAATGTATGTGTGCATGTCATTCCATAATATTTTTCTTTGGAAAAATTAAGACGGTCATGTCATCTCTTACTGTGAAATATAATGTGAAATCATTTTATTCTGAAAGTTTCTTTTGCACGCTTTGACTTTAGACTAGCAAATAAATTTTGTAGCTTAAGTATCCCAACGTTCCCAACTCAATTATTTACCACTTGGTTGCAAAAACGTGAAAGCATTATATCTTCTTCTTTTTCTATAAGTTAGCTAGTAACTTGTCCTTCTTTTGAAAAAATGTAGCTACCTGTTTTCGCCTTTCGCAGACAAGTTTTTTCACTAACAAATAACTAAAATGTATGTATATAAGCTTCCAGTAATTTGCACCTAGGCGAGTAAGTAATAAAAGAAAATGCTAAACCAACACGTTATGAGTATATTACGTACCTACATATATCTCTATTTGCCTACACTATCAACTATATACGCTCACTCATTTGCCAAAAAAAGGAGTTTTTATGATCTTGGTCCTAAGGAACTTGACAAAACTATGGTTTGACATGCAAAAAAGTGATTAAGAGAAAGAAGCAAGTAGTAGTATTAGTAGTAGTCACTAATAGTGTCTAGATCTATTTCGCATTTCAGTTAGCTCAATATTTACTTCAAACATGTCAAGTCTATCGACACGTTCAGTCATCGTCAGTGCTCATTCAAGTCGACAAACTTATTTGATGAGAAACGGTTGAACACTTGTTTTTTTAAACACCGGAAGGATGGCATTAATTACAGTTAGTAATTGAGCGACATCAATAAAAGAAAAGATTTTATGTGAAAATGAAAATACAGCTGAAAGCCCAGTATTTACTGTTTCCTTCACTTCCACCACGTCTCTCCTTCTTCCGTCCGTTCTTCAAAACTTTGGTGTCGGATGTCGCTAGACGCTGCCACTGACTGATGATGACAAGCAAAAGTGAATCAAGTCCTTGCAAACAAGCTTGACTTCAACAACTTTTGCTATGTCAGTATATATATATTACGGGAGGCGATATTTTACGAGACAATAAAATGCTTTGAGAAATTAACTACGATGTAGCATGTCACACAGCGCTGCGCTGCTAGTTAGATTGACGTGACGATGCTCGTGAGTCGCGACGCGTCGGAAAATGCATAGTCAAACTAGCCCATATAGTGCACCCACCAACCAATCATCATCATCCATTTTCCTCTTTTCTGCTTCCTTCCTCTTTTAGCTCGCACGCACGCAATAATGCACCACTCTACTGAAAATGATAATTGTAGTCATTGTGTTTTACAACACCGTTTTTAAACAATATTATTGCCACTCTCTGTCTTTTTCTCTGTGCAACTGTAGTTATCTCTATAATTTAAAAATTTAAGCCTGCCATTTATGTGGGTAATAACCTCTAAAAAGTGAGTTGAAGGAGAAAAATAATTATTGTTCAACAAGAAAATGAATGAATATGAATGGACGAATGAGAATGTTTACTTTTTTTTGTGTTTCTTCACCTGTCAATTTCATTTTCTATTTCAGTTGACACTTGACAGTGAGACAGCAAAAGAACTTCAAAATCAACTTGCCGCTGCAGCTGCCAAACAAAAGTCATCCGAGGCGCAAGGCACTGGCACTATACGAAGAAGTGGAAGTGCCTTTGAATTGCAGAAGCTTATCGAGGTGAGTGTGAGTTCATTCATTCGATATAATATATGTTTGTAAGTGTCTTTCATGTTGGATTATCGTCAATCAGATGCATTTAAAGGTCTCACGTGAAGAAGTTTCTTGAAGTGATTTTAAGTAGGAGATAGAAGTGAAACGTTTTTAACTTAAGTAAACCAACTCATCATCCCCTTCCCCATCATTTACGTGTTCGGCAGGTTTTTTTGTTTCAAAAGAAAAAAATTACTGCAAGCATCGGTCATAAAACCACAGAGTTATCTTGGTTATATCGGTATTATTGCATTTTAATGGGTACAAACTTGTCAATTTTCTTTTTTACTATTGGTAGTTTATGTACAAAATTGTTATCAGTGTTAACGAAGAAGACTGGGAGGATTTTCTGAAGTTGCAAACGAACCTGCAATTGCAATCGTCGTCATAAAACAACCTGTCGAATCAAGTTATTTAATGTTGAGTTTTCAGTCAAGTTATCGAGGAATACAGTGTGATAGTGAGTTTAAGTGGGGTATCATGCTTCTTCTCATATTTAACTGAAAAATCTCCTCTCTATACCACCACGAGGTAGTTGTAGTATATATTTGTAGTTGTAAATTGACAATTGAGAAGAAAATGTTTGAAATTGTGAACAGTCCATTAAACAAACCATATTATTATTTTCTCGCAGAATTATAAAATAAAACCAAACCACAGTCTTCTTCATCGAAAGAGCATACAGGAAATGAAATGAGTATTAAACAAAGATTTTTGTGTGCATCATTTTATAGAGACAAGAGTTGGTCATTGGTACACTTGCTTTGCATCAAGTGCATATCATTTTTTCAATCATCTAAGAAATGCCGTTAAATCCATAAAACGCCTGTTTATTGCCTTGTTTACTACCATTGACGGTCATCGTAATTGAAAAAAAAAATTGCTGATACAGAAAATACAAATAGACATGCAATCCCATCTCTTATAATCTCATTATCTATAATGGTTATCTCTTTTCAATTGACAAGTTTGGAAGAAGAATGCAATCATGTATATGTCGGACGGCTACTGGTATGGCGGTGTGGTGACGGTTTGTCGCTGTACTCATGTAGAAAATTGGCTTCCCGTAACAACGTAGACCAGATTTTCGCTATTACACCATGAGATTATCAGGTTACTACATTATTTTACGGAGTCGTTAGACTGTTTTTCAAAACAGAAAAAATCAAGCTCGTAATTTACATGCTTCTAAACATGTGTGTAGATCATCATCATTGTCTTCTTGTGTGTTGGTTGCATCATCTTTATTTGCATGCCACGTTCAACGTTTTCCTATTTACAAGTGCTAAAGATCGGCATTTACTTATAGAAAGTTTTCAGTACGCCGCTACTATCATCATTAATATGCGCTGTGAAGTTGTGAATCAGGTTGTTGTGTTGCGGTCTAATTCATCTCAAGTCATCATGAAAATGATGATGATGATACGCTATATACATTGCTGTTGTTAATTAATGTAAATTTTCGTAAATGAAATACAGCTCATGAAAATTGATGAGTGTCATCAATTCATATATGATATTTTACTGTCAAAGAATGAATGTATCAGAGACAGAGATGATAGGTGTGAAATAGGAAGTCGGAAACTGTTCAAATTCTTTAAATTTTATAGGTCGCCAAATTAAATTCCTTTGATAATTATGTGAGATAAAAGAAAGTTGTGTGTACAAAACGCTTTTGACAATTTTGATAAAATCAATTTAGTATTTCTCTCATCAACGCATTGCTTTCATAGAGAGAATGATACTGACACTGGCTGACAACTCCCCCTCGAAAAATGTGGCTCTAAAGTCATGTAAGGCAGTTAGGCAGCCTCCTATGCAAACCGTGTTGTGTGGTGGTATGGGAATGTCACTAATTAGTAGCAAAAACTGAATTGGCAATAAAAGAATGACAAGTTTATGCTCAACAAGTACATAAATTATCTGTCAGCTATAAACCGTACACGCACATTACTCTGATACTGTACAGGTGTACAATGACGGATATTTTGACCAATGATGAAAAAAAGACTTGAGTCTTGAGAAGAAGTAAGAAAACTTTAAAAACAACGACAACCCTCAAGTGCATACACGTGAGTTTCGTAACAGTGCTAATGATACGGTGCTAAATTGCTAATTCAGAGCATGTCATTTTCCTAATCTGACTCAGCCTTAGTAGTAGTATTTCATGCAAGCTGCAAAATGAGCACTGCAGCAGCTTTTCATATAGAATAGAGTAAGCATACGCATACCTACTTAGACAATGTCAGCAAGACAAGATAAGACAAAAAGAGACATGTACCATCTGATATGGTAATGGGAAATGATTGAAATTTCCTGGAAATTACTACCGTAAAGTGTGTTCATTATGAAAGGCGTAGGTAAGAGTATCAACCAAGTGGTGTGTGTTTGTGCCCTTGGGCCGTTTCGCTTCTCATTCTTCTTCTTTTGTAGCTAGTGCTATTTATCTTGTCAGATTTAATTCATGTCTTTTTTTTGAATTGCAACTTTGTGTGATTATTTCTTGCGAGTTACCATTTTACTGAACGAATGAAGTATATAGTACGATCAGCCAGCGGATGTGGAATGACAAGCCTTTTAAGAAAAGTTTGTTTGTCACGGATGGAAAGAAATAGAGCTTTTTTGTGCAACACACATGAATGGGAAAGCCGAAAAACAAAGTTTTAATTTAATGGAACTTTGGTTTCGCCGCGGAGGTCACAGAACAATATCATTTTACAAGCAGATTTTGCAATTAGATATTCTTATGGTAATTGGAAAAAAGAAGTCCTGCATCATATTTCATCCTTTTCGTTTGCATTGGAATTTGGAATGTTGAGGCTCCTTTTGTACAATGAATGAATGTGAGTGTGAGATGTCCAATGTATTGATGAACCAATACTTTCTTATATTTGGTTGCCTTCAATCGCAATCGGTTTTTGGAAAAGAACCAACTTGCAAATTTATCTTATCTCTGAAATGATCAAGACATAATGTAGCAAATTTTTTACTCGGTGAAGGACAGCCTTTAATGAGAAACACGCATGAATAATGTAGTGTGTATTCCATTGAAAGATACAAATGAAAATATTGATCCATGAAGACAAACCTGAAATCAAGAATACTCTTCTGGGAGGTAAATGATTGTAATGTACAAAAGCAAGGCGCAGTTTTTGTTTCATAACGATCCAAAGAGGCTCATCAATAACAATCATGCAATCTTCATGAAATATGTTTTCTGACACCCCTTTGGGCAGTTATTGGGCCGGAATATTATGATTGTTATGAATCATGTCGTCCAAAGAGTCGTCTCATGTTACACTATGTTAAAGAATATATGTATAGTCAGTCCAGTGTCATGACTCATGACATTACCAAAGCGCATAAATATTATCGAACTTGGATATCGTGATAAATGATAATCTTTGAAAAATAACTTGGATCGTTCATTTCTGCTTGCCTGTTACTCTGTTGCGTGCACTTTACATAAGTTTTGAGTGAGTGATAGCCAACCGTACGTTACACACATAAAAAAGAAATCATTTTCAATAGATTGAAATCTTATTTAGCCCGCAATGATTTCTTGGAAGAATGTTTAAAATTAGTTTGTTGTTAAAAATTAAATTTCGACGTTGCTCAGACTTTTAAGGTCCAAACTGTCCCAAATTCCTTTATGCTTTAAAGATATATAGCTTTCGCTGTTGTTCGTTCTTTAAAATTTGTGGGCTCGTCTCGTTTCTCGTAGTCTAAAATTTGATGCAACAGAAATCCTGGAAATCAACTCATCAACTCTTGCCATTTTGATGAAATAAAATTGATCAAATTATAACCACACCGGCTGGTAATAAAGGAAAATATTTGCATACAGATGATGTTGAATTCTTAATCGAGTGCATAATGCATGCAACAACAAAAAATATTTTCCAATGCGTGTTAGTTTTAGCTAATGTAAATTGAATGCAAAAACCTACGTAGTTGTTTTGTTGTTGTTCAAAAAAGCAAGCCCATTAGCCATAAATACGTAGTTCGATTTTTGACTCTTTTTACAAGGCAGAGGGTTGACTTTTCTATAACTTGTACTAGTAATGTAGACTTCAGAATATTAAGATTTATAAATAAGTGCAATGTTTTAACAAAGTATGCCGCACAGCTCAAAGAACAAGCTTTTTTACCATCAAAGTCTGAACCTTTTTACCAACTCTCAGCTCACTTTAGCTACAAATTATTATGAACTTTGATGTTAAATTGTTATTACATGAAGTGATTTAAAAAGCAAGAAAAATGCAAAAAAAAAAAAAGTTTCATATTATCTGGCTCTGGCTCCAATTGCAAAAGCTGGGTGGTATAACATTTATGATCAAGACATGTACATTTGAATTTTAAACAGTGTAAACACTGTCAAGTATGTACTTAAAGCGTGTGAATCAACAAGCTTGTAAATTGGACATTTTCGTATCCACTTTTCCTTGAATAACACATATTTCAAAGCAAATGAAAGGTGTTTCAGTTTGCATCTTTTTAGTAGTCGAGGTAAAAATCTGAAGCGAATTTATATTTACGCTTATGATTTGATGGATACGTTCCTCTGAACATGGTATATCTTTTACGCTTGCAATGTATAATAATTCCATTTCAAGATGATGGTTGTAGCTGTTGCCCATCCCATAAAATCATCACATGAATTCAATTATTATTTGCAAAAAAAATGTGCTTGTTAGTTGTGATAGAGAAGCATTTCAGTGATGGTACAATGTTGAGCAAGTAAAATAGTGACAGGTAACGCTTGTTAAAAACCAAGTTTATGCATAGTTAGAGATCAGCGCAAGCTGAGCATGACATTAAGCGTGGGTGTGTAATCTCGCCTTAAATCTTTGTCTCGTTGAACTCTTCAGTTTCTATTAAAGAGTCAATGTAAGCAACAAATGTTAGGCATAGCATAATCAAAATCAATAAAAGAGGAACAGAAAGTTTCTTCCAGAATAAAAATTTTTGCCGACCGCGACGGATATTTAAGTATGCCATGTAATGCCAAGTAGAAATACTGGAATTGTTTCACTTACTTACCTTCTATATAATAAACGATATAACATGAAGCCACAGTGCTTAGTTTAGGGGAAGAAAACACGCCATTTCACTGCACATAGACCGGATATGATGGAGTCTTGATAAATCATATATCACTGTTTATGATCTCACACTTTACTCTGTACTTATGAATGCAAACCTTTTAAACCAATCATATCATATGAGTTTCGCTTCTGCTTTAAAATTTATCTCAATCATTGCCTCCCCACTTCCGTTCCAGCCTTTTATAGTCAACTCATGACGTTGTTGGCATCCACCAACATTATTTTTCCATTTTCACCTTCGCTTCGGTCGTTCATAGAAAAGCTCATCTTTGTTTTAAAATTGTGGGATGAAAAGAAACGGTTCGCTGATTCATTCCACAGTCCATGATGTTGCATTAGAACGCATGCATATTGTGTTTAAAAGTACTAACTGTTTCGTATTATGGTATAATCCATTTCTCGTTATTACTCCACACATCACTGAAAATGCGAGCAACCACATGCATCCGTAGCGGATATAAGGTTAAGCTTGAGAAGTTAACATTTAGTTTTGGTTTCAGTCCGCGTATAGCGTAGGGAGTATAGGGAATGATTATCAGCGAAAAGTATCGTGAGGGAAAAATCTCAAGGTTAAGCATAAAACGTTACGTGTTTATCTGGAACTTTTTTCATTCATGTATTAAAAATGTCACTTGCTTCAAGTCCTAGGTTTTCAAATTTAAAAAATCCTTTTTTATTGCAGGCGTTCAACGAAGAGCAACATGCTCTTGTAATGTCTTCTCTACAACAAGGTCTAGTCCCCTCAAAAAGAGGTTTAGATGGCATCGATAACCCCGCCTTAGACATAGGATATCAGACTAACCCTTCATCAAACGGTCATCCCCATAATATTGGAAGTAGTGGTCAATCCTCGATTCCCTATCACGGAAATAATTCGGGGAAAATGGCAGGTTATAACTTTTCGGACTCCTCAGCTTCCCAAAGTTTAAGCTTATCATCATCAAATACGGATAGTTTGGATACTGTTATATATAAGGGGTAAGTTTGTATTTATAGTTTCGGTCGTATCACGAATTGCATTGGAGAGATTACTTGACTAAACCAATTGCTTGAATAATTATAGACCAAATGCTCCAGCAACCTCCGTTCGTGATTGGCAAAGATCCAAAGAGTCCATGCAAACGGATTTCGTTCATCGCAATGACGGAAATTCAATGTCAATGCGCGGTGAATCCCAAGGAATCTTTGATAGTCGTTCTTACCCCATGCAACAGGTACAACTTTTGTTTCATGTTTTTTACTACAAACACCCATACTTATTTTAAAATGTTATCAATGCAATTGAAAAAATAAGCTTTTAATGATTCACTTATATCTTATCACCATCCAATGATGTTATAATTATTGCTCTCTCATCATAATTGCAGCTAATTATAGCTGTGGTCACACTTCATTTCCATTTTAATCACAGTTTTGTACAGGACAAACATTTTTAATTGCACTATAATCACATAATAAAATGCTGAATTATAACAAAGTTTTAACGTAAGGCTCATGTTTTATGAAATAGTAATCCTTATTCAGCCGACTTAAACGGGTTAATTAATTAAGGTAGAAAGTTATTAGCCGATGATCAAACTCATAAAAACGCAGATTTTTTAATTATTGCTAGTATATCTTATATTTTTGAAGCTTTAATTTCCTGTCGGAGTAATATTTCATTTTTAATACTCAGTTTTCTTAAGAAAATTTGCATTTTACTTTGAATAAAGAATAAATTAATGCAATCATATTTAGAATGTAGGGTGGGTGCGGGATGGATCACGACTATTTTCTTCCTACATCCCCATATAAAACTTTTATCAACTCGAGCCTGTCACAATAATCTGTGTCATTAACGCTTCTTCATCATGGTAAAACCTACTTTTTACGACCATATTTGCATATGAGGAAGATAAGGTGAATCTAAAAATGTTATATGCCTTAAGTGTAGGAACCCAACACTTGGGTTTTGCTCTATAATCTTATCAAAATAGTAAGCATACCTAAGGAGTTGTGTAGATTATTGACAACAGTTTGAGAACGATGAAGATGGTGTTGGTTATGTAGGCGGAGGAGAGGATGCAACAAAACAACCGTATTTTAACCTGCTAACCATCCTGTCATGAAAGCTAAAAACTGTTGACTCTCAGAAGAAAGATTTGCTCTCAGCGAAGCAATTTAATGGGGAATGTTTTTATATGTATCGCTGTGCTCGAGTTGATATCATCGCAAAAGACATGACACTATAATGTTTTGTCCTTTATACCATATAGCAAAGTCATTTATAATGCAACTCACTAGTCAGAGTACAAGTTTGAATGACTACTTTCTCTGAGGCAAAGGAATAAAACAAAACGCTGTTATTTATGTGAATGCTTGTGGATGTTATAAATGTAGAGGATTGCATAAAAACTAATGCTGTGTAATTAATCTCATGCCGCATAAAACAAGAAAGGATTAGTAGTATTGGATTAGGAAGGAAGTATCACCTGAAAACTATAAACTATCACACACACGCAGAAGGAAAAAAATGTACCTATGGTACATAATTTCTTTTGATACGGAATCTGAACTAAAATGGTAATAATTATCACATATTTTCTCATTTCCTTTTTGCTTCATCTTTCCTAGGCATCTTCTTCAGCTTACCAACCCATGCAGTTTAATGGACCAGGTGGAAGTGGCAGTGGTCAAACACCTTCGTCAGCACCACCAGTGAATAATGGGTACTCAATGGAATATCGTCACCAACAACAAGTTCAGCAGCAAAATCTTTCTGTTCAGTCAGTTCATCAGGGGCAACCGCCACATCATCACCATTCACAGCAAATAAACGGCGGAATGAGACAACCCAACGGACCCACGCCGACGGCATCCCAGCTTCAATATAACACTTCTGTGAGCCCTATGCTACCTACAAAAAGTCCAATGGTGACTCATAAACCTTTGCTTCCTCCGCCCGGACCAAGTCCGTCTTCGAGTTCTAACCAAAGTGTTCCAAGTGTTGGTGGTAGTTCAAATATAAAATCTAATTTAAATGGTGGTGTCGGTGGTAACAGTGGTGGGGGAGGAGGAGGAGAAGTCTCCTCTGGTGTCGGCTTGGACAAAGCCAAAGATTCAACAAAAATGTTCCCCACGAAAACATATAACCACATCAAAGACATGATCTCTAGTCGTTTCGGTAATAATAATAGTGCTGCAAGTACGACCTCAGGCATGCCACAAAAAGGGTTGAATAATAGTGCGGTTACAAACAGCAATTCCAGTAATGGCAATGGCACTGCCACCAACGGAAATTACAATATGAATGGCCAAAATGGAATGAATTCTTACATGGATTCATCATCATCACCTTCTACGGGAATGCCAACATTACCTGCCTATGGCCATAGTCATGGACATATACACGGTCATATGCATGACTCGTATGGTAGTGCTCCATCATACTATGCAAGTCCACCTGCAATTTCTCCACCGGGAAATGGCATTAATAATAATAATAATGCGGGTAACCAGTCGATGATGAATGGAGCAAATTCCTATAGAAGTCCACCGATGAATGATCGTAAAAATGTGAACACGAGCTTTAGAAAGGCCATACATCAAAGCACCATGAAATCTAATTTGACTGAAGAATCTCTTCAGTTGAGACCTATTATGGAGAGTGCAAATGGTAGCAATAATAGGGATTTATATCGGCCCATGCAGTATCCGCAACAAAATGGTGATCAAAATCAACAACAGCAGCAGCAACAACAACAACAACAGCGCTACGGCATGGGTCATGAACCGCCGTCACCATCATTAGTCCCACATCACATCACAGCTCAAAGGGCCTTGGACAAATTGTGTGAACCGAGCGGTGCCCAATTCCACAGAACAGGTTCAGGGCCAATGACTCATCAGAATGGAATTAGCCGGATGGTACAACAATTCTCTAGTGGCAATAATGAAGAGAACAGAGCATTGTATCCGAATGGTTATAATGGACCACCAGATAATAAAGGAAAGATTGGAGCAACGTCTTCTGCTTCAGGTGCAACTCAATTAACAACAGGAGGTGAGCTTGGAGCAATTCCACGGCAAAACCGGTTCAGTGTCACACCAGGACCGAGCAGTAGTACGTCTAATTCATCTGGAGGAATGGGTGCTGGCTCAACCACAGCTCATCATAATACTGGTGGGTTGAGTGTAGAAAGTTCACTTTCCTCACCGTCATCCTCAAGCTACACGCATAGCAGTAGTAAGCATCATGCTCCCACGACGTCTTTGCCAAACGGAAGCAACACTGGTAGTAGCAGCATCAATAATAATAAGAGTGGTGGTAACAGTGGTAATAACAATGATCAGCCTCCACCATTGCCAACATCACAAAAGCCGGAAGTGTCAGGGGCGTCTGGACATTCCTCGTCCTCTGCTCTCTCACATCATCATCTTCACCATCTTCATAGCCACAACACGTTAGGTCTTCCTCCAGTTCTACCTTCAGTTCTTGCCGGAGAGAAAAGGGAGAATGGGGATGGAAGCAGTGGGACGATGGAGACACCTTCTTCGGGAACTATTCATTTAGAATCTTCACAAGGAGCAACAGGTGCAGGAGCAAGTGGAACCGCCTCCTCTTCAGCTCTTGCATTGAACAAGAGCAAGAGTGAGCAACTGAAGAAAATCACGTCAGACTTGCATAATTTGGCCATTTCGGTGGCTGCAGAGCAACATTTTCATAACCATCATTTGCAGTTTGCTTCTGGCAGTGGAAGTAATAATAACCAGAGTAGTAGTAGTGAATGTGAAAATAAAGGTTCGCAGAGGATTGGCAGTGGACAAAGTCATACCACGTCGGATTCTGGTGTTGGTACAGTGATGTTGACCAAATCTCCGTTGAATTCAATTTCGGATCAAGAAAATAAAATTGGGAAAGATTTGCTCGGAGGTGAGGATCAAAAGTTTGGTGATAATGTTATGGATAGCGTATCTTCAGGTAATTGCGATAAACCACTTTTCATTGTAATAAATTTTTTTGCTCGGTTTGACACAAAAGAGACATTATAAAAGTTTGCCAGTGCCACACTCTTTTCTAATTCTAATTACTAATTACCCCCTTAAACATTTACGTATCTTTCACTGTCTTTTACTTTTTTTCCTTACAATCAAAATCAGTTAAATACACACAGCATCAGTACTGAATAGCTATTGCTGATTGCAGCCACTACAGAAACCCAACAACCAAGCTGCTAAAGCATAATAAAAAGTGTAATTCACTTTACCGATTCCCAATCCAACATCATTAAACTTTTAAACGAAAATCCGCCTTTTCCTCAATTCGATTAAAAGCTCCATTCATCTATTATTATTATCACTTAAGTTAATTGCAGACAATGTTGTTGTAGCCGAGTCTCTACGTGAAGTTAGGCCTTTGTTATACAAAGGTCTAACTTAACGTAGAGGAAATGCGAAATTTCTTTGTTTTCTGAATTACTTTGTTCTTTAAACTCGCATGGGAATATAGCAAATGGATGAAAACGAAGAAAGTGTGCGCATCCTGTTTGTCTGCCACTTTGTCTTATGCTGTTGTATGTACTGAATGGTTCAAAATGTTCAGTCTCAGTCACTAAATTGTCAAATACTGGTTACCTGCAACCATATTATACGTTATAGTATTTTTTATACATTGTACAATGCACTTGCAGTGTGAGTAGAAACAATTTGCAAAAGTGGACAATTATAAGGTTTTATAAATTTATTTTTAAAGGTAACGATTCAGAGTGGATTGACATTGTTGAGCCAGAAATAAGGCAGATTCTTGAATTGGAAAAGAAAGCAAAACCTGGAAAAATCTTACGTCCCGGTGAAAAAATGACAGGAGTTCCAAACGCATTAGTAACAAGCACTCCTGCTCACATTACCCAAGGCCATCATGGCAAAGTGAACCAAATGACTAACAACGGAAACGCAATTATTCACTCAAAGAATGGAGAGCAGACGGATTTGATGGGTGATATTACAGCTTCACCTATACCCCACCATCGATTAATGTCCGGCTCGCCATCTCAGTCGCCTAAAGTTCCGAAAAAGTTTGATCTCAACTCGTACAAGTAAGTTTTGCCACTTTTAACATTTAATGTTCAATGGACATTAATTAATAGCTCTTTATAAAAAGACTGATATAATTATCTTTCATTTCGTTAATTAGTAAAAAGGCCAGTCAAAACAGAAGCCAAGAGGTATTAGCAGGTCCCTCAACCAGCAACACACAAAATGGAAGTGGTCCCTCAAATTCTAAAGTTAAATCACCCCGATGTACAACCAAAGTTAGTCGTTCCAATTCTGGAGCTGGACAACAGAGATGGAACGGCAGAAGTTCAAGAGGAGACAAAGGAAACAAAAACGCTGCTGCCCACCGTCTAATTAAAGACTTGGGGCTCAAAGGGATAAAACTTAGCAGACATGCTGCAAGTAAGGAGGAAATGTTCAAATGTATTTGATACGATTAACTTACAAATTACATAATCTACAACTATATTCAGCATGTTCTGATATGATAACTCCAACACTCAACATTGTAGGTCAAATCCTGTATCCTCATGATGATAACGGAGATATGACTTCCACAACAACTGGTCTAGATTTAGAATCCATGTTGGATGGCCAGACAGAACAAACTTCGGATGATGACGATGATATGAGTACAACTATTGACACCACGGACGCTCATGCCATTCGCAGGCAATTAGAGAGCTTAGAGTCTATGTATACTGAGGTGTGAAGATTCAAATTAAATTTATAACAATACAGACTGTAATGATTTTAGAACCCTGTTACTTACTCTTTTGTTTTTCTGATTTTGATAATAGGTTCTGAAAGTTTTGGGTGCAAAACGATTTTCTGGAAATCGCTATCCTACTAATGACCTCAGAAATGCCAAGCGAAGGCCTTATGGGAGCATGTCATCTTTACCTAGCTCCGTTAGCAGCAGACCATTCCGAGAAAGAAAGTTGAAGCTTGATGATAAGAAAAAAGTCAAAGATATCAAAGTAATTGCCAATCTTACTGTTTTTACTTCAGTTACAGTTATTCCGTAAGAATCCTAATCTAAATATCTGTTTATTCATTACAGAGTATCAACAAACGCTTCCAGCGACTGGAATCTCATGTTGTTACTCTTGCCCGAAGTGTAGCTCACTTATCTTCTGAAATGCGTACTCAACATATGATGGTTCAAGTAAGTTTTTTTAAAAATCGAAATGAAAAAGTGTTTCTTTACGATGCATCTCAAGTATTTAATTGCTTTTTTTATCTTTTTATTATTAGGAAATTGAAAGCATCCGTAATGAGATGCAACAGTTAAGGAACCAAGTAGTAAAGTCTTCCATGCAAAATCAGTCTGCAGCAGCTGCCGCTGCACAAAATTTTGCCAGAGTGGCTAGTGGTCGCAATGGGGCTGGTGTAAACCTTGTTAGTACAACAGATTGGACTTCATTCCGCAACGCGCTTCCTTCCTTAACCAACCCCTGTCGCGTTAGGAAACTGACAAAGTTCTTTGGGGATGAACCTCCACTTGTGAGAATCTTCCTTAAGAAGCTTGGATATGAGGTACATAAATTTTACTCGTTGTTAATGGATGGGATTCAATTGTTAACTATTATTTACACAAATGAATTAATAGTTCAGTGTAAATGTTTTAAGTTTCAATGATTTTTCCAAGATTGCATATTAAGAACGGTTTTATGAATTTTAACGAGTCTGTTGCTTGCTTTAATAGAAATACGCGTCAGCCTTTGAGCAAGAAAGGATTGGTATCATGGAGCTGCCATATCTGACAGAGGAGCGTCTTAACAAAATGGGAATCCCAATGGGTCCTCGACTGCGTATCCTTCAAGAAGCGCAGCTTTGTCTGAAACCTGGTTATCATCAAACTCATGAATCACATCATACCCACCATCAGAGCAATAACCATGGACCTGGGAATCTGAGTGTTTATGTCGTGTAAACGTTAACATGAAAAAGAGCTTTTTGTTGCTGCGCTGATTTCCATGTAACAAACAGAGTTAATTTTTATGTCATTTTAAGAGTTTCTTCATAAAAAGTATGACGTAGATGAGTGGAGTGGAAGTAGTTATGAAAGCTGCGCATTTTTCTGCATTTTTATATTTAATTTATCATTTAGAATGTATTTGGTCATGTTTGTGTTTTTGTGTTCGCAATCGCATATTTTCTGATTTTTATACAAGCACCACTCTTTCTTCCGAGACCTTTCATACAAACAAGAGATTATTTATTTTGCACGATTGACGATGTTGTACAAGTTTTAGAGCATAGTTAATAATATGTGTATAATATTAATAATATCCCTGTCTTTAGTTAATTAACCTTATATAAGTGTACCTATGTATACATACTTGAATTCATTTTGTACAACACTCGCAAAAATGCTTGTGGATTATGTATATAAAGTACAGTAGAGTATAAATTAAACATTTTATTTGCACACATTTATAATTTCAACAAAAATATTTAATGTAATTGTTCATTCTATAGTCAGTCAGTGCTCAGGCCGTTAATTAACGGTCCAGGGCCGTTGATTAACGTCCCAGCTGGGGCCGTTAATTAACGTCCCTGGACCGTTAATTAACGGTCTTGGGCAGCTGAGACCACTAATTAACGGTCCAGGGCCGTTAATTAACGGCCCTGCTTATAAATTATAACATAATCATACGATTGCCCGGTCTTACTATTGACTATACATGAAACTGTAGCGTATTTTATAAAGCAATGAAATTGCTTCTTAAGGATGAAAATTTTGTCATTTGGGAGGGTTGTAGAGTGAAGAGCGTAAGATTTATAATCAGGGATAAACATTCTCATGCGTGACTGCTTCTTTATATTTACATGAAACTCAGTATCTAGAGGTAATTTTTAATGGTGAATCAACTGGTAGTATTGGATTTTAAATTTAACGCATATTTCAAAAGTTTTGGCGCGTAAATTTAAAAAATCAATCGATTTAGTTGACACTCAGTATTTAGAGGTTATTTTTAATGGTGAATTAACAGGCAATATTAGATTTTAAATTCAATGCATATTTCAAAAGTTTTTGAGCGAAATTTAAAAAAAAATAATCGATCTAGTTAAAACTCATTATCTGAAGGTTATTTGTCATGTGAATGAACTGGTAATATGTGTCTGGCTCCGAAACTTCTATATAGTCCCTTGTAAAACGAAACTCCGCCTCTTTGTCAAAAAAATACATGGACAGCCGAGTAAGAAGTGGATGGAAGTTCCGGAGCCTGACACGTATTAAATTTTGAATTCAATGCATATTTCTAAAGTTTTTGAGTGAAAATTTAAAAAATCAATCGATTTAAAGGAAAGTTTCACTCGCAAATTTCAATTTCATTGCTTGTGTATCTTCATACACTTACAGTTTATTTATTAAATACAACAGCCAAGGCCGTTAATTAACGGTCCTGTTTGAAGGCCGTAAATTAACGGTCCAGGGACGTTAATTAACGGCCTCAGCTGGGACGTTAATCAACGGCCCTGGACCGTTAATTAACGGCCTGAGCACTGACTGATAGTTATTTGTGTATTTGTAGAATTCATATTTGAAAGTTAAATGCGTGTTGCTCATTTTGATAACGACCGTTAGTTTTTATAAATACAAATCGTTATAATAAACCTGTTTCACAACCGAAGATCATTTAACTTTTGTTGACCATTTATTCACATGCGCAAACATCTTGCTTATCTTAGCAATTATCAGTAACTTTGGGATTGGCAAAACTGGGATTGCCTGATGCAAGGTGTTATTATATCATCATATCATTCGCATAAATTTCTGGAGCTATCGACAGCAATATGTCATCTAATAGCATATTATGTTATCACTTTATGCCCTTCAATTATGGAGTCTGCAAATATTAAATAGTGCCCATAAGAGAAGGAGATGTTGGAATTGTGGAATGCACACTCAAAATTAGTGAGCTAGTATGCTAGTCCACAATCTGAATTTTACTTACATGAAACTCTTCATATTTCTGTAGTCTTCCATCATTCACTCATCATTCATTCAACAGCGTACAAGGTTATACTTAAGCAAAGCATACTTTGTAATGTGTAGTAATTGTAGTATATTCCATATGTACATGCATATCAATAAAATGCGCAAACTCCAGAGGTTCAGAAAAGGTCAGGATGACTTGTTCAGAGAAATATATCACTTGACCGATGATGACATATCGTACCTCGTACCCATGTTTTACGCAGAATATGATTGGAGTTGCATACATTTAATGAATGTATGATATACAATATAACAGTATAATTCTGAGAATAGGTTGAGGAGGATGAACAAACTACAAACAAATATGCTTAATCAATTAAAATGATACAAGCCTTCAGTCTGCAGTAGCATGATTAGAGCAATTCATTTAATATTATAGAATTAATATGGAATTTACATTATGATGAGTTCAGGCCCAGAGTGTTATAAATATTTATATATAAGATTTTATATCAATTAAAATAACCTGATCTTTTACATCAAATTCTTGCCTTCCGACTCGAATATCCTTACTTCTTATCGCTCATTCTAAACCTTTTCCTCTTTAGTGTTGGACGACATCTTTGATGTCCCTGAGTACGGTAAAGAATTCAGCATATATTTGAAAACAGTTTCAATAAAACTGATTTTTCTACTCGAATTTAATTGGTTTTTATGCACATTTACTAATATGAAAACCGTACTATTCTGGATCCTTGTTGGATCCGTTGCTCTTGTCGCTGCTGAGATCATTGAAAATACTCCGTGTGACGTTGGTCGTGACGCCAATAGTAAGTCATCCGAACTTGAATTTGTATCAATATTATTTTGAATTCAAAAGAGTTTTTCAGTTTGATGTATTATTTCCTTCAGTTTTGAGCGCATTACATGAAATTACCGTAACCCCTTGTCCAGGAGGTGAGGATGGGGAGCCATGTGAATTGTACAGAGGTTCTAATGCCACTGTTTCATTTAGATTCACTCCTTGTAAGTATTAAAAGCATTTTCCCAAATGTGTGGCTATAATCTATACTTACAACATTATCTATTTTGCACAAAAAGAAATTGCCAATTCTCCTTCGATATACAGTTTAACAAACATCCTGAAATTTTTGTTAATGCTCAATATTAGCATACAGCCCTGCACGTATGAAGTCTTCAATTGCATGGGTGAAAGGAAACACTGACCTAGCATTCCGTGCTATGAGACCCGATGCCTGCTTGTATCTACCCTGCCCCGTAAGGGCAAATGAAGAGACTACTTTCAGTGCAACACTTTCCCTAGGCAGTACATTGCCTACGGTAATTATAACAATTTTAATGCATAGGAGATGTACACGCTAGTACTAGTAAATGTGCTAAATAAGACTTTATCCATTAATTTTTTTATAGGGTTTGTACCCCCTGAAAATTAAGCTTCAAGAGCTTCGAGGACGTAAACGAGTGTTTGCTTGCCAACTTTTCTCAATCAGACTCACAGATCCGGAATAAATCTATTTGGAAATATGAAACTTTAAAAATATTTTTTTGGTAAATTTTTGTTACAATTTGGTGATGGTGATAGTGCAACCAGACGAGCGTAAGAAGTCAGTTAACATACAAAATGGAAATTATTATATTTTATGAAATCTAACCTTCAAAAGTCATTCATATATAAAATTAGAATTAAATTACTAACATCCAATCCAATCCTCACATTTCTGTAATAAGAATCTTCTGTAATAATAAACCTTCCTTTAATATACCAATGCAAATGATACATATGGATATAAGTATATGGATAAAGGTTTTATTAGGCAAGATGGCCAATCTCGCCTGTCTAATAGGAAGTATAAAATATTACATACTCATATACTTGCAGTCAGCAATCTGTATTTTATGCTGCCACAGTCAATGTAATATACATATTTATTTTTATGTAACTGCGCAAGGGGAGATAATGCGTTCACACTCACTCAATACTGTCATGATGCAATAAGGGTAGGCACGAAATAACATGAATAACATATATGGAAGGAGCAGATTTCTTCTCAAGCTTTGATTAGCGAGATGCGTCACCATGAATAGGTTTAAGATTTCCAATCCAAAGTCAAAGAAATGCATATAATTTCCTTCCTTCCATACATAATAACAGTTTCCCCTCTTGAGCTGCATTAATTTAACAAGATGTCTAATTTTTTTATTGCTTTCTACACTTGTGAGCCTACCAATAATACGAGATGCATAATGTAATCTTATATATGGATCATGAATGTGAGGAAAGGCATACGAAGAGAGTGAGTTTATGAGCTGACTGAGCTAGCTGAATGCTGAAGATATCACTCGAATAAATGAAAAAGCAAAATGCTTCATGACTATCTTAAAGTAAACATATACATATGCATTTATCTTTTAAGAAAAGAGGAGGACACTGAATTTTGATCCATTTCTTTTCCTCTTCAGTATAGCAATATCCTTTAGTCTTACTCCAGTTCATATTATTTTGTGTGTGCTCAAAAATTCTTTTAATAATTCAGACCTTCATAACATATTTGTTGTACTAAATTCTGCGAATCAATCAATTGAAACTAAATCATTAAATCAGATTAAATTAGATTGGTATAGTGTGAAGATCAATAGTTTTCATCCAGTTCAATAAGCATGTCTTTCATCAGGATGTTGATGCTTAGGGAAATTCTGATCTTGACTCTGATTTATTACTGGTTCATTGCTGTGTGTACAGCAGAAGTTATCAAGACAAAACCGTGCAAAAAGGGACGGGATCTTGATGGTAAGCTATTAGAATTAGCTTGTAGCCAAGTCAGACTATAGAAAATGATTCATGCTAGTTTTTAATTTCATATCATTCATATATTTATGACTACTTTTTATATAATTTCAGTAAAAAGTGAAGTTCACGAGATAAGCGTAGCGCCGTGTCATGATGGAGGATCATGCGAGGTGTATAAAGGCATAAACGCTACAATAACTGTTAAATTTACTCCAAGTAAAAGCCAAGTAAAATCCATCATTAAATATCTTTAATAAAATATGTTTGTGTATAAAGTTTAAAAATGAAAAAAAAAATATTTATTTTTATCATGCAGCCGAAACCCCTATGATCTCAACTTCTTGCAAAGTGAAATCTAAACTAGTTTGGATCTCTAAAATCGAAATGGATTTCGGTGACATTTCATCAAACGCTTGTGACTATATGGCATGCCCCCTCAAAGCAAACGTTGAAAATGTGTTCAATGCAACTTTCTTTGTGCCAAAAATGTGGCCAATTGTAAGTTTTTATCTTTTATTTTTTTTAAACTGTTGCATAATATTAGACAATTTATGAGTGTAAAGCTATATTCAACTAAGTAACTGAAGATATGAATACGCACTATAAATGTTCTTATTTTATTTTCTACAGGGTACATACCCTCTCAAGTTGAGAATACAGGAGAAAGGTGGCCCAAGAAGATTATTTGTGTGCCAGTTGTTCAAACTCAGACTTGCAGATCAACCGGCTGATAACGTGGTGTACTGATTAAATTCATTACTTACAATAACCTTATTATCCATTCCTTCCATAGGACGTAAGGCTGAAAAAATATTGTTTAGGACTTTGATACTTTTAATCATTTCGTCCAATATCTTTATTGTTAACAATGTTTTTATATAATTATTTATTATCATAAAAACTAATTTAGTATTTAAGTGGTAGGAAATAATTATTGTTACACTTTTTACTTGACAAACGTATTAAGCACTAACAAAAATTTAAATTAAAAATAATTTATGTGGAAGGAGAAAGGCATATATATTATTCGAACTGATTAAGAGTGCATTTATAATGTTGCCAATTTCCGATGTATCTAACCCAATGATTGATAACTGTAACGTAAAATATTTGGATTAGATTTTCAAGTTAATATGTATATGTTCCTTATAGACCTCTCTTGACAAAAATAAAATATTTGGTAAGTTAATGAAATTTTCCTTACTTATTTTATGCCCATGAATAACTGGGCACGCTCCATGGTATGTATCTGGCCGAATTGTACCATTACGAAATAAATTGTACCTATGTGATGTAGTTAATAAATAACGCTATATTAAACTCCAAAAATGGAAAAAATTTTAAATTTTGAGTACCTTGAGTAAAAGAATACATTAGCTTTTCAAAATGATAGTTTTGTACCATAAAATAGCTGAACCACGTGCAGGATGAGCATTCACTTTAGCATTGCAAAACGCAGTTTTACCACCATGATCTGGGAGCTCAAGCTGAAATGAAATGCATGTCATAATGTAAAATTATTCATATAACATTTCAAACATTAATTAAAAGGCTAGTGTAAAATTTAGCATTACGTAGTATAACATGGTCGCAACTCTGTCACCATCTTCTTCCAGTTTTAATTCAACATTCTTTTCTTCACTCATCAGGTTGTCCCCTAGCTGCAATTTATAATGTGTGACACGTATAGTCTCATAAGGGATTGCTTCGAAATACACATTCAGATTATTACTTACTGCGTCCGTATGATATGTGTAATGTCTGCCGTAAGTGTACTCAGCGACTTGAGCCGCCTCCGATGCTAAATATAGTTTAAGACCTGACACTATTTCGGAGTGATCATACAGCTTCGGGACTTCGTCAAACTTTAGAAACGTACCCACAGATGTTCTGTGGCCAATTACCTCGTCTAAATCATGTCTTCCTACAACTTTAGAAAGCTCCATTCTTGGTCCAGCAATTCTTTTAATTTTCTCGATTGTTTCATTAGATAACAGATCGTAGAATTGCATCACCAGCGGGGTCTCTGATAACAGTTCTGTTTTTATAGGGTTGATGTATAGGTATGGGTGGCGTTTATTTTCGTAGAAGCATTTTAGATTAATTTGCTCTTCTGGGGTCTGGAACCACGTGAGGAGTAATACGTTAATATTTTTTTTTGCGTTTGAGGTTAAGTTTCATATTTTCACCTGAATGAAGTATAATCATAACATGCCTGTTCCAATGCTTCGGAGCATACACCCCAATATTGAACTAAAGGAGACATTTGGTTCGCACCAAAGTCCTCAAGTTCTTGCATGTAGAAAAACTTGCGACCTCTGATTCTCTCTTCTACCGGTTCCCTTTCGTACGTCGGCAGATCATAAAATTCCCATGGGCTCTCTTTGGTTTCATTGTTCAAACCAACATTATGCTGTGAAACAAGAAATAAGTCTAAAGTCAGTCAGAAAAAAAACATTTTTACGAACAAATTGATAACGCGAAGCCAAACCAACTTCTTTAATAGCAATGTCAACCAAAGAAGAAATTAAATCCAGTTGAATGGTATTGTCAATCTCATATGGTGAAGTCAAAACATTTTTTGCCAGTTCTAGCCATTCTATTGCTACATAGTGATACTGCCTCTTTAGAGCAAGCACACCTTGGAAAAGTTTTAAACATAATTTCAGCTTCTATGATACGAAAATGGTAAGGTGTCCTATTTGTCTTATTGTTAATCTTACCTATTTCAGCACAATGTCTTGCATTCAGAAATCCAGTATATTTTGTATGGACGCTCAATCCGTAGCGTATCTTTAAGAAAATACTTGGAAGTAAGATTTTGAATAAACTTTTAACCAGCATGCATAAGCCAAAAACTATATTTATACATGACCACAACGTACATTGCTAGGGAAGAACCCATAATTAGCGTGTATGTGAGCAATGGATAATCCCGACATATACTTGTCCATATCATTTGGCCAAAGGGGTGGCTGTGGCTCTTTTAAATTATGATCATTGGTAAAGAAAATTTCCTTTACAGTTTTTGTAAAGTTAGAAAATGCAAGATTTCTTTCTTCAATTCCATCACAAGTTAAAACAGGGTTATGTTTCTTTTTCCACTTGTGCTCTTTCCATGTCTTAATGATCAAAACATCAAGTTCGTCACTAACATTTCCTGCATATTTAAGTAAAATAATATTTTCAATCCAAATTTTAAATATTTATATAGACGATGAAACAAAATATTTATCCCTTACGCTGATTCTCAGTGTAAACTGAGGAGCCAAGCAGTCCTTGTAATTGGGCTAGTATGCTGGTTGATCGGTCAATCATTCGATGACCCAACACAGAGCTAGATCCAATAATTTTCCCTCCTTCTCTCGCGTGAGTGTTAAGTGAACCATTGTGCAAGCCGATCAATGCCTTTCCAGAAGTTTCCATATAGTCATTCAGATAACTGTGTGCATGTATATATTATTATTATGGATGAAACAATCTAATTAAAAGAATCCGCATTTATTTTGCAAAATATTCATCGTGTCCAAAGTCGCTGTGGTACCTTCTAATTAACTTTGATTCTTTACGTAACAGATCCAGCCTTGCAGCCAGAATTTTTGATATCGATTCCTCTTTCACTGACCACTTACTGAAGCTATCTAAGGTGTGTAATATACCAAAGTCAATCCGTGGCTGTGGTACAGCTTCAAACTCAGAATCAAAATTTGTGGATTTTGTATGATGCGATACAGTTCCATTTTCGCTAACCAACTCAAAACACGTTGACAAAGTCAAGTGCAAAAATATTTTAAACCACAATATTCTCATTCTAAATTGCTACTTGACCGATGGAAAATAATAATAAAAGTATAATTTGATTGTCCTATTCTCTTGCTGATATATTTCTAATTTGCATGCAATCAACGCTTTATACTTTCTATGTGCCATATAATAATAATACAATGCATGCTTGAATTTCACTTGAAATCTAGGGCAAAGAACAATATCAATTATTGATCATAAGTGTTTAATATAGAATGCAAGAAGTTATGCGAAAAGGTTAAATAAAAATTGTTTTTTTTATTGTTGAATAAGTTCGTTTTAAAACAAAAGCAACGCTTTTGAAACATTACACTCATAAGATTTATGATCCGTTACAAAAATTTAGCATGCTCTTAAATAGCTTTTAAGAAAAATTAAATTGGATTAGTACGACCACTTCGTTCTAGTCCAACTGGTTCAAGGAGCATTGGAAACTCCGAAAATTTGGAGAATATCTTATCCACCGATTAAAAACTATTTTATGGCCATGAATTACTGGACATGACGCGTGAGTAATGTCTTCTCTAATTGTCCCATTTCTATACATGTTTAGCCTGTAAAAAAAAATTTTTTTAAAACAAAAGTAAATCTTGAAACCAAAATGATAGATGTAAGCTACTTTTTACTAAATTTGAATACCAAAATACAGCAGAATTTTTCACTGGTCGCCCAACGATTCCCGCCTCCAAAAATGGAGTGAATCCACCAAACGTTGGTTCTTGTAGCTTAAAATGAAAAGGAGGATAAAATAATTAATTTTGACTTTAGGTACTTTTTTTTAGCAAAAAGTTTGCAAATAAAAAACTATTTCCACAAGACATTTTAAAGATCATACATAATACAAAAGAGTGGCCAATCTATCACCAGCCTGAGCATCTGCATTGTCGGTTCCAATTTCATAAATCTGTAATTAAACACTTTGCATTCATTTCTAGTAGTAGATAACAATCAGCAATAACAATTGCACTAATTGTAATTTACATACTGGATCCGTATGTGGGGTAAAGTATCTTCCATATGTGTACTCCGCAACCTGCAATTCTTCATTCAATATATCTTGGAGTAATCCCGTAAGGATTTCACTCTTTTTATTAATCCGGTCCGTAAATTCACCATGGGGCATCGCTCCGCCGGCTGAGGATCTTCGCTTCGTTCCTCCTCTGATGTCCTTAAATCCTTCTAGCCTTGACAATTTCATGGTGTGACGTACTTTATAATGCTGCTCAATGGTTTTGTTTCCCAAAACGTCGTACATTTGGATAATGTATGGGTACTTGGATAACTGTTCAGTTTTCACAGGATTCAGAATAAAGTAAGGATGGCGTTTTTTTTCTAAATAGCATTTCATCTGGGATCGGATTTCAATAGGCTAAAACACAACCAGGAAAAGTTTTTTTTAATCAACTTAAAACCAATATTATATGAATCTGGTAACACAGGTGGACGTATGAATTTCAATAACCTGGAATTCAAAACCGGAGCAGAGAGAAATTTTGTTCATTTCCCAATCAGTACGATTTCCATATGCTGTTCCTCTGTAGGTAAGAAGTTCTACTCGACCAGATTGCCTTTCAGGGGCAGGTTGCCCCGCATAAGTTGGATTCATGTATGTATTGAGGAATATATGATAATTTCTGGCTACTTCATTTGCTACTTTCACCTCGTTATGCTAAAAAAAATTGTGAAAGATGTTACCTATTCTATTTGATTAACCAAGGATTTTCTAATTAAAAATTATTAAATACCGTTTGAATAGCCTCGTCCAGCATAGTCTTTACTAACACCTCTGAAATTGATTTGTCAGTTGCATCTTGGCTCAATAATTCCAGGGCAAACTCTAACCATTCGATTGCCGTATAATAGTATTTATGATACAAGGCAGCCTTTCCAAGATTTGCACAGTGTGAGGCTTTAAAAACGCCTCCAAATAAACTCTCAATCGTCATGCCCTTGGAGAACTGTGGTATGCATTTAAAAGTATTATTATGAGTCATGCTCATCACATTTTAACAAGTACGATGCTTTACTTACCTGTTGTGGAGTAGATCCATAGAACTCTTGCATTTGCAGTAATGAAACGTGAGACAAATATAAGTCTTCCTCGCCTGGCCACTTAAAATTATATTTCTTGGCCAACTCCTCTTCTTTTTCTGTCAAGTCTAGCGCCCATTCCAGTTGCACTGCAAGGGCACATTACTCAGTAAACACAACCACTTACTGCAACATATAAATATAGTATTTTCTCTGTAAAACTAACCTTGTAAATCTCGATATCCTTTGGACTTTAACAGGTTTCGTAGCTCATCAATGACTGTCACGTAACGATCCGTCATGAGATGAGATAAAACGGCACTTGACCCAATCAATTTACCCCTGTCATTTGGGGTATCTAACGGCTTAATAGCATTATTTAGGGCCTTCAACGAGGAATCTTCGTAGTCTTTCATAAACCTAAGTATTTTTCATTATCCAATCTCATTCTGAGTTATAATGTAATAGTGATAAAATTTGTGGTAATGAATTTACTTTTCGATAAGGTCCATTTGTTTATGAAGGTTACCAAGATGGCGACTCAAAACATTGTAAAGAAACTCTTCTCTGTTGGCCCAAAATGAGTATGATTCCATTGTAAGGAGCTCTCCAAAATTAGAGTCAGGTTCAATTTGTTCTGCTTCCTCTGTAACAATTTAGGTTTTATGTATTTTCACATGAATATTCTATTAAAGCATATGCTTATATTACACTGTTTACCTTGATTAGTCGGATTTGAAGCTTGAACACAGGTCACAATGAGTGACAGCATGATGATCCTGTTGTATCTCATTTTCATGGTTTGTAGAGTTTGATTTGAATTGAGGTTTCAAATAATAACGCTGCATAAAAACTAAATAACTTTTGACTGTAGAAACTTTATTAGTGTGTGATCCTTATTATAAAAGCCTTGTCGGAGAACACAATAACAAACCTCAGAAAGCGGCACGTACAGAACAATTGGTAAAAAAATTCTATATATGTGTAGAATGGTAAAGTGAAACAATAGCTTTTGTATTGAATGTTCGATCAATAAAAAATGAGTAACCTTCTTTTAAATAATATTAAGACGATATGATCATAATGATGACGTAATTAATTGAAACTGTTCTTTTAATTTGGAAATAGTACAATATTAAACATAGGGAAATGATGTAAAAAGAAAATATAATTTAAAAAAAGCTTTTTGAACATTAATTTTTTAGTACCATCAAAAGTACATAAATATGTTTAAAATATAACGGGCATAACATTTTACATTAGGAATTAATTTCGCGTACACCAGTATGAAAGCGACCTTGACTTTATTTCTTCATCGCAGGCCCCGGCACGTCTTTCAATCCAATGGATTCAAGGTGCACTTGAATGTTTGAAAATTTTCAAAATACCTTATCCATCGATTAAACACTGTATGGATCAATTAAAATGTTGTATTATTATACAAGGTTGCATATCAAATTTTACGACTTTTGTGCTGATAATACTTTCTCTAATACCTATTTTATGTCCATGAATTACTGGACAAGCTGAGTGTGTAATGTCAGTTCTAACAGAACCGTTTCTGTACATATTTAACCAAAATACAGCAGAACCTTTAACCGGCAGTCCTGCAACTCCTACTTCCGTAAATGAGGTGTAGCCTCCGATTTCTGGTTCATGAAGCTAATTGGGGTAACGTAAGAATTTCATATATAAGCGAATATAATAAATGGTTAAAAATAATTCGATCGTCTATACTAGTTAAATCTTTAGCTAACTAATCATACATAGAACAGCAGAGTGGCTAGTCTTTCACCAGCAATAGAAACAGTATCGTTCAATTCCAAATTATAAAGCTGGAATAAAAACAAATTAGCACCATTTGTATAGCTTCTCATTTACCAACAAAATTTAATACTAGGTTTAAATTCTGCTTCACCAATTACATACCGGATCCTTATGTGGACCATAAAACCTTCCATAAGTGTACTCCGCAACTTGCAAGCCTTCAACACTTGCATCAAGATGCATTCCAGTAAGCATCTCAGCTTTCTTATCAATTCGTTCCATAAACGGACCCAATGGTATCGTCCCACTACATGAAGTTCTGTGTCTCATCTTTCGCTTTACGCTCAAGTTTTCCACACCTGCTACTCCTGACAATTTCATGAAAGGACGACGGATTTCATAATGTTCCTCAATGGTTTTGCTTCCCAAAACATCGTACATTTGAACAATATATGGGTACTCTGACAATTGCTCAGTTTTCACCGGATTCAAAATGAAGTAGGGATGACGTTTCCTTTCCAAGTAGCATTTCATTTTGGATTGAATTTCAATAGGCTAGAAAAGTATGACAAGTAGTTTTTAAATATATCTAGCTTTCGCCAAATCATGATGTATTATTTGTGCATTCAAAATATCACCAACTTGAAATTTTTGACCAGCGCATAGGACGAGATTGTTGATTTCCCAATCAGTGTCATTCCCATAAGTTCCTGCTCGGAGTTTGTAAAGTTCCATACGACCGGATCGTCGTTCATTTGCAGGTTGACCGGCGTATGTTGGTTTTATATAGGTATTGACATACTCCTCATAAGTGAGATTTTTATTCCTTTCGACCAAGTTATTATGCTAGAGAATTGCACAAAAACAACATTTATACGACTGTTGATGCTCTTGAATGACCAGTTATATAATTTCTAGTATAAACTATACGCATACAGTTTGAACTGCCTCATCTAGCAAGGATTGCACTTGCTCTTTAGAAATTGAGTCATCAGTTTCATCTTGACTCAACACCTCTAAGGCTACTTCTAACCATTCAATTGCCATGTAGTAGTATCCAAGTGGTAAGGCTGCACTCCCAATTTTTGCACAATGTAATGCTTTCAAAACTCCTCCAAATGAACTTTCAATTGTCCAACCCTTGCGTAACTGCGTCATGGCATGACATTATAGGTATGTATATATTGTGAACGCGAATAATTATTAAGGACAAAAAACAAAATTAACGTTCGGTTTTTACTAACCTCTCGCACACTAAGTCCATAGGTTTCTTGCATGTGAAGTATTGAGACATAAGAAGTATATAAATCCTCCTCATTTGGCCACTTGTAATTGTATTTCTTGCCATTCTCCTCCCCTTCTTTAGTCAAGTCCAGTACAAACTCCACATTTTCTGAAATTGATGAGACTAGCTGCTAGAAATAATTAATAAGAACATATCCTTTCATGGACAACTAAGTCAGACCTCGGGATTCTCGATATTCCTTGGACTTTAACAGTTTTCGTGATTCATCAATGACTGTAACGAAACGGTCTGTCATGAGATGAGATAAAACGGCACTTGACCCAATTAATTTACCCCTGTCATTTGGGGTCTCTAACGGCTCAATAGCATTTTGTAGTGCCTTCAAAGAAGAATCTTCGTATTCTTTCATGAACCTGATTTTGATAACCAGGCCTTAAATTAGCAGGATAATCAGGAAATTTATTTACAATCTAGTCAAGTAATGAATTTACTTTACTTTTCGATAAGTTCCATTTCTTTATAAAGTAGGTCAAGGTGGTGTCCTAATATTGAGTAAATGTACTCTTCCCTGTTGGCCGAGAATATATATTTTTCCATTGTGTGCATTTCACCGAAGGATTCCAATTTAACTGAAAAAAATTGACGATTTAGATTTCCACATCGCATGAGTAATAATTATATTGCTAAACGTGTATTCAACAAAGATTTTACTCTTACGATCAGTTGACAAATCTGATGCTTGAATACAGGCCAATGTACACGAAAGTAATGGTAGAATTATTTTCAAATATACTTTCTTGACCAGTGCCATTTTTCTTAGTCCCTATTTAAAACAAGTACTCGTTCAGAATTTTGGAGAACTTCTTGAAAAAAATAATTAAATCATGCAGTAACCACTTCAGATGACCAAAACGTAAAAGAGAAATTTGTTACAAGACAATGATGACTTTATACATTGTTCTTCTCTAATCATAAGTATGCTGAGCTCATTGCTCAATACCAAACCTCAATTAATTCAATAAACGCTTACATGTATATATTTTGGATTTGAGTTTATTGAATACAAAATGATATAGTTTATTGATAAAATATTTTCTACAAACAGAAAATTTAAATAGGTAATGCAAAAACAGTTCTTATTGTTTAACTTTCACTAGGGGTTTGAGGCTTCAAACATCTGTACTTTTCCCAGTTTCCATCATACCGGATCCAGATAGTGGCAACTGCAAGTGGCAACCGTTATATATTACACAACTTTGTTATTACTTTCTCCTTAGCTTCTCAAGTGGGATTTCTCATCGGATGATTTACATGTTATTATGTATATTTCTTGATTTCATTACTTGACTTGGTTCCTTGGATTACTGGGCATGCTCCATGAGTTGTAGTATAAACTGGGCTTCCTTGTCGATAAGTATTATACCTGTTTAGTTAATGTCCGGGTAAAGTATAATTTATTTTTCAGCTAAAAAAGGTTGTCCAATCATAGTTTTTGTAAGTTCGAACCAGAATATAGCGGATCCCTTCACGAAATGCGAATAGACTCCAGCATCACAAAATACAGTGTCTCCACCAAATGCAGGCACTTCCAACTGTAAATTTAGAAAGTAATTATGAAAGTATTTTACCTAATTAAGTTTATTTTCATACAATACATAAAGTGTTTGTCTTTGTCTACATAAAAAAGTAAAGTAGCCATCCTCTCTCCACCATGAGTTGCTCCAATGGGAATTGGTGGAATAGGAATATGTGGTTTTACAATCTGTAAGTGAATTATATATCTTAATTTGCTGTAATTGGCATTTTTCTAATCAATCACTACTAGAGACTTGAATAGGAGAATTTATGCAAACATTCACATTATCTGAATGCGGTAGGTAATGTCGTCCGGGGACATAATCAGCAATTTGAATTTCCTCAGCAGTTGTCCAAATTTTCAAATCAGTCATGAGCTCTGCCTTATTTAAGATTTCTGGGAAATCCTCATGTTCTAGCCAGGCTCCAGACGATGTTCTAAATAAAGATGGTGATAGCCCCTTTTCGGTAGAAACTATGGATTTCTCAAGCTTGTCATTGGATGCTGACTTTAATTTTTCTATTTGATGTTCACTCAAAACATCATACATTTGAAGTATTAATGGGTCCAAAGACAATTCTTCAGTTTTAAATGGAACCAGCTGAAAGTACGGATTTGTCTTTTTGAAGTAGCATTTTAGTTCTGCTTGTACAATAGCTGGCTAAAATTACGACAAAGAAGCAAAAAGTAAAGGGTTAAATTATAATTTTTTCAACAAATAATTAAAATGAATAAACGTTTCTGAGTAAAAAATATGAACTTGATAGTTTGAGCCTGAGCAAAGTCCCCAGTAATTAGCAACTGGATCAGAGTTAGGATGCACTCCAGCATAATTCCTATGCCATATTTTCCTAGCCCGTACTCTTCCACTTTCTCCTTCAAAGGTCTCATTATGAAATAAGTTTAACAATTTCGGCCA
This sequence comes from Orchesella flavescens, assembly GCA_964034955.1. Lineage (NCBI taxonomy): Eukaryota > Metazoa > Arthropoda > Collembola > Entomobryomorpha > Orchesellidae > Orchesella > Orchesella flavescens. Next base: position 12,412,643 of record OZ035957.1, read on the forward strand.
AATGTCTGGTCCTTTGTACGCTATCGCTTTTTTGAACTTCAAGTTATGCTGTAAGTGTAAAGCTGTATTAGTATTAAAATTTATGCAGACTATAGTTTCGTAGTAAATTATTTAATTAAGACATTCCTGGAGTTTACATACAATTTGAATGGTTTCGTTGAGCAAATCGGAAACCGTTTTGATATCAATGCTGCTGTCCCCTGTTTTGGTTAAGGTTAACAGAGCTTTTGCCATTTCCAACCATTCTATTGCTATATAATAGTGTGTTAGATTTAAAGCCATTGTTGCTACTTGGTAGCATTGAAATGCATTCAGCTCTCCAGCATATGCACTATCAACTTGAAGACCCTCTTGTAGCTGAAAGGTTTAATGAAAATGTGTTAGCGTAACAAAGCCTGTACTTTCAACTTGCAACAAAAGAAATCAATTAACCTGATCTGGATGAAACCCGTAAACTTCATGAATACGCACTACGTCCATCAAGCTTGCCATGTACTCTGCATTACCGGGCCATTTCCTAAATCGCTTATTTAAAAATTCGGCAGTTTGAAGAGGAATGACACTAAATTGTAACGGCTGTTGTTGTATGGGATCTTTAAGTTTGGTTTCGAGTGCGTCATTCACTTTATCTGAACAAAAAATACATTTGTGTGCCGGGGAATAAATTCATTGAATATTTTATCTGTGAGTATACAATATTTTTTACCTGCAGAGCTCTTATAATTATAGCTTCTCTTCAACTTGCGCAAGTCATGTAATGACGAATTAAATCGATGAGTCATGAGTAAAGTTAAAATGGCACTTGACGCAACAACATTCGCACGTTTCTCTATTGTGTTTTTAGGTTCATAAAGCTGCTTCATGGCTTCCCCAGTCGATTTTTCATAATCCACTAAGAAACTAGATATGTAATAAAAATGAAATCAATTTCAATTTCATTTAGTCCCTAGTTAAAGGAACTACACATGTGTATCTTTACCTTTACCTATTCATTAAATCTACTTCCTGCTGCAGATACTTCACATGATTCTTTACTGCTTTGTAGATCAGCTCTTCCTTAGCTGCCCAAAATGTGGTGTTATGATGAGACCCTAAAATTCCTAAGTCGGATATTTGTAGCCGGGAAAGAATTGTGTGCACACTTTCAGCCTCCACCTCATCCTCTTCATCCTCAATTTGTTCTGCACGGTTACAATATACTTCGGTGCCATTCTTAATGTCACAATTTGCGTTTACAAATTTAGTATCAACATTAACTAGGATCGTGGTTATAGACGCTAAAAATAAAAACCAGAGTAATCGCCAACCAAACACGCTTTGAAGCTTCATCTTTGAAATGAATCTTATTTTTATGTATGACTTGTCTACATGAAAAAAAAGAGGGATAAGAATGAATGATGAAAATGAAAGTATCATTTCACAAAATAAAATTATTTTTCAAGGTCATAAAGAGCCTTTTGTTTATTATAAGAACACTTTAATACGAAGTAGTACAATTGAAGGTTTGTAACAAAGAAAAAACCAAACGCTTATGATTATGACAAAAAGGGTTGTGTTTAGAGTAAATGTTTGCAGTCAAAGTTGACACGCAAGTTAACATATGCTCCCGTTTTGGGTATCATAATTTGAGTGCGTTAGACTACTTTATATAGTGATCAGTCATCACAAAGAAGTTCAAAAATTAAAAATACATAAATACTGGCTCCAGCTCGTACAAAGAACAAATATGATAACAGCGTATGGAATAAATTACAAAATACTTTATACAATTGTACATTTAGACTTAATTCAGTGAGTATCTTTACATATAAGGAACTTTTAGGAAAATTGCTCATTTCGCATCAAACCCTTCGTTTACTTCTCCTCCCTGCTCGCTCGTTTTGTCTTTGGTGAATGTCACAGCGGCAGTTTCATGAAATTTCTTTTTATTATGTGAGGGTCCTCCTGTTGGTCCTCCCGCTGCAGTACTTGCGGTGGCAGTAGAAGAAGCTTCTCCGATGAAACTTGATGTAAACTTTGATATTGCTGATGTGAACACTGAAAATTTAATGTATTACTCTCAGCATACGTTTTGCATGTTTAATAAATAAGACTAATCCTTATATATTACCTTTGAATACGGGGTGAGTCTGTTCCAACAAGTTGAGAGAGGTTCTTTTGCACACAAAAATTATGAAAATGATTATCCCTGACATTGCATTGTACAAATCAAATATGATCCAAATGACATGATTTTCCGCATCCTCTTTCGTGGCCGCCCAGCTTATTACTTCCATGACCCAAATTAAGCCCATAATCGCACTCAATTTCAAGAACAAGAGTACACTAAAAACACAAAATCAAAATTACTTTCACCTTCTCCATTAATATATTAAAAAGGAATCCCTAAAACTGCCCTACGTCTTTTTATCTTCTGATCGTTTGTTGGACCTCAAGTTATTAGCCCCTTTCTTAAAGACATACAATCCTTTAAGTGTTAATGCAGCAAATAGGAATGCAATGGCGATAAGAATGGAGAGAATATAGTAAATATAGTATCCTTGGGCCCATGGTGCTACGAAACAGATATGCTCTCCATAATCAGGGACTGGTACGCGTGATGTACGGCATCTATACCCGCAACAAACCAAAAGAAAATCATCAGAATTTATATGACTTCACATTTATTTTACAGTTTGTATATTAAATAAGAACACGTACGTATAAATAGAATTCAAGGTCAAAGATATTCCAGTGACAAGTAAAGGGAAACCCCAGCCTCCCAATGAAAAAAGAAGGAACCGTTTCCATCCCTTTCCCCCATCTGGACGGATGGAACTATTTAAAGCAAACATAAAATATATTTCATGCTCCATTGAAATTTTGTAACTTTACATACGAGCTTGTACGCATACCTAAAAGTCCACCAGAGGTCAATATTTACAACGAGCAACCATGTAAATGACGCAATTAAAAAGTACTGCGCTGCAACACCTATAAAAAATATGTTATGCAAAAATTTCCGATCTGATACATTATGCTTTTCAAAAAACAGGACATAAATTAATTTCTTACTGTTAACAAAGCAATAACCGCCATTGTTACTATTTCCAAGAATTCCGAGAAGGTGAGCTGTCCCCATAAACACATTCATAAAGAACAAAGCCAGGGTACAGGAACACAATGTTTTCCCATGAATATTTTGCTTGGGCCACGTTATAAAGTAGAAAAGGCAAGTTAGTAAATGGAAGAATGCTCCAACATACATGCAAGCCATGTAAATTCGTGACACTTCAGTTTTTTCTTCTTGGTCCTGTATACATCAAAATTTTATTTTATTGTTTCTATTCCTGTTTAATGTAAAAATAATTATAAAAGCTCTCACATGCCGTGTTCCGTTTCCTGTACACATGAACAACATATTTTTAGTCGTTCCATCTTCAAACATCTGCTGCTCGTAGCAGTAAGTTAAATTCGGAGTAAGATCATGATCCAGAAACTCCCAATGACGGTATGCACCAATAAATGCAGTTTTACCGTTTGTGGCAGGATAGAACCTAAAATAAAACTGTCATGATTTTTCTATTTGTGGTGGAAGCCTATATCTATATTTTAGCAAAATAGTGGGCGTACTCAGAGTTACACTCGTCCTCTATCCAATCCTCATGATCTGGACAACCTAACCTCGGAGAATGGTAAATTGGGTTGACAGTCTCGACTGGTAAATGCTTCAAAGTTTTAGCATCCAAATAATTAGGATCCCATTTCTCCCCGGTATGTACACATATCCCTTCTGCAAGGATTGCTCCCACTGGGCAACATTTGTTCAGCACTGGTCTTGATTTGACGTTTTTGCGACAGATTCTAAGCTTTACTGCTGTATTATCATTCTGTCCACTGTAAGCAAGAGTCAAAATTTATGACATCATCCACAAAAATTTAGACTAATAAATTCTACTTAGGAAATACTTTAATTACTGAATATCTTCCAAACAGTATTCATCTTGGGAGTAAAAAGTTATGGAATTATCAGACAAATTTGCAACCGATAGATATCCATTTTCCAGCAAGGCAACCATTTCTCTTATAACCAAATGTGAACCATTTTGCCCAAGGTTATCCTGAATGCGAATGAATCCAGAGTGTGAGGTGATGTTGACTGCTGAAAGGGAATTGTTTTCATTTGAGCATGCGTGAGAGTTTTTTTCCACGCTAAAAATTATCATTAAATATGTAACTAATCAGTTTTCAGCTATTACTTTTGCAAACCATTAATACATATTTATGTAGATAGCAATGTACCTAATGTTTCTAAAAATATAATCAAATTCAAACGATGATTCCATCAAAAATGTTGGGAGAACAATCACGTTCAAAGTTTTCAGCTTGCTAGTTTCACATTTCCTTAAAGTCAATGGAACCTCTTCCAAAATCGGATGCGTAGAATCATGATGATCATGAATGTCGTTTCCGTCTTCACCCTCAGTTGCGCTCACGCATAATATGAGAGAATGAAACGATGCCAATGTGAGCATAAAAAGTACTTGCATTGTGAAAATGAGATGTGATGAACATTTGAGAGAACGTTCCTGACCCAGGATCAGTCTCCCCATGGTGGTAGCTGGATATGATGGCGTTCAAGGAATGAACACAAATTTACTTTTTAAATATATTCAACAATATAGACGATAACGATAAGTATTCACTTCACATCAGCTGAGTCCACCTACTGCAGTACTTATCAAATTGTCTTTTGTATCATTCAAAACATACAAATGTTGACCACAATCTTAATGTGGCCATGCACTCCTAAAGAATGTTGCGTTATGGAAGGTTATGTTGCCTGTTCTTAATGACTTATATATAACGCAACGCCAATATAATAGTAAGTGACCCCATGATTGTATGTGAAAGTGATCCCATGAAACTTTTACACTTTTTTAAAAAATTTATAAACAAATTTAGTAGAAATTTCCACTTTAAAATTACACATCGTCACTTTACTTTTTTTGTTAAATTTCATGGCATAATATCGTTTTATATGGAAAACCTACTAATTAAATTCTTTTTAACAGCTTATTAAATTGCTATAATTACACTTTCAGAGCTTCCTTGGCCTTAGCGGGCCTTCCTCGCTTACGCTTTTGAAGAATTGGTATTGTTTTAGCCTCCGGAATGACAAAAAAGTTTTCTATTTATTGCAATACCCAACACATGCCTACACAAATATTGTTTTTAATAACCGGAACAGGTGCAGGACGAATCCGTCCGTCCGTCCGTCCGTCGAATTGTATGTTTATCGACTGACTTGCAATATTTCACCTCACTAGATCTGGTTAGCCCACTGAAATGATTCGGTTTGAATCGTGAGGGTCAACAATGGGGTTTTAAAACAATTGTTTATTACTAACTAAAATTAACACCTCCTAGTAACACCTTCTCGAGCGTTCGGAATGATCGCTTTTGCTAGCTTTAATGTTATGATGTTACTAACTATAATAGTATTGAGGTTCGAGAAGTGCAGTTAATTAGTAGATATCTTTACTACCGCAGATATATTTATGACAAAGTTTAGTGAGTAGATGTGTGTGAGCACAGAATGAGCAGAATCATCTGAATGATGTTAGCGAGAAGGATCAAGCTCACTTTCTTCCTTCCACGTGAGTTGCTTTCTCGGGGTGAATGTCCCTTGACATGATTGGTGAAAGGAAGGTTTTCTCCTGACGCTAGGCCATGATTCCACAAATGTCAGGTAGCCTGATAGTTTCCTAGACTTACAAAGGAAATTCCTATTAGGAATACAGCCCGTGACACGATTTCAAACGATTGTATTTAGGCTCAAATGTTAAACTTTTTATCTCAGCTAGTTAGCTCGTATGACTTACATACGAGACTACTTTTTATCGTCATGCCTTTACGTGGTGTTAGATACTACTTATCTACAACCTAACTTTATGCTTAATCATTGATAAGCCCAGGATCGATTATGATTAATAACGTAACAATAACGTATAATTAATAGCGTAGCAATTAAACGTGACTGAATACATTCTGTGCCAACTGCACGAAAGACTAAGCACACCTTCACATTACCAAATATTACCACGTCTAATAATACTACAACACATACTTCTCAGTGTCTATGTCCTTCAGCTTAGAGGTTCCGGTTGCTTTAATTAAGTAAAATATTTTTTGTTCATTGACTCGGCCAGATAGTGTACTACTAACTTTTTAAAATGTTAATTAAGTAATTTAATGACATTAAAAATTCGGTGCTGCTCATTCACTTATGAAATTGGGAAAAGCATTAATGTACAGGCAGATGTTTATGACAATAATGAGTATCAAGTTACATGTTATTGCAAGTGCTCTTTCTTGCTTACATGTATATTACTCAAAATTAATTACATCTTTATGTTCAAATGTAATCGTTAACATAAATACATTTGATTCATTGTTTCTTTTAAAAAGTGTAATTTTCATTTCTTTGTGTGATGAAAATCCTGAGTAAGGTACAATAGTTTCATGGGATCACTTTCGTATAACGTCATGGGGTCACTTCATATTATAGAAGTGTGCGATTAAATGTAAGCCATTGTTGACATTTCCTGCTACTTGTTTGAATTTGTACGGAATGGGATAAAGATACATTCACCCCTCAATTGTCACAGTACATTCTTACAGTTTTCGAAGATTTTGAAAGATATTATATATGCTATTGGTATACGGTCACGCATGTAGTTGGCTTCATTGAACAGGTTTTCAGCGACTCCCTCATGTAAATTGATGGCAACTGACAATCAATATATATCAAATGATGTACCTACATTCTGTATGCATAGAAATATATATATGCACAGGCAACTAATATGAAGCCACAAACGCAGAGAACAATGGTGAGGGTTATAGATGTCTACTTGTCTTTCGGTTACCCCAAACGCTGTCATTCGTCCATGTAATAATAATTTATTTATCAATTAAGCGGATGATTCTTAGAAAATACTATGAAAACTGCACAATTCACATTATAAGTGTGGCACAAATTAAATTACGTCTGCAGTAATTTCTTGATCACATCACGTCACCATCCAATTGGAAACGAAATAAAAAAAACTGGTAATCTTTTAATAAGTTCTTATATCAATAGCTTGAGCTTGTAACAACGATATTTATATAAAAAGAAATTGCAGATGCGTAGTTTGTTTCAGACAAAATGAGCATGAATGAGTAACTGCTTGGCCCTTGACTTGGCTCAATGACAAAACAAGTAAGAAATGAGTAGTAGAAACATTAGAAACCACACGACATACATGCGGTGCGGGTAAATTCATATAATAGTTAGGCGTAGTTTTCCTTAAATTTAGTCGAAGGATTTATTGTATTTTTTTTATATTTTGATCCCATATAGAAATTGACTGAGGTTATGTGGTAACTTTGCAAAATTCTACACAGCAAAGTTAACAAATTTATTATTTATCTCCATTTGCATAACTGTCATATATATTAATACATTAAGCTAAAACTGCAACTCTTAACATTGCGAATTAATAAAGCCACAGTAATTACCACATCACATATCACAGCCACAATGAAACAAAAATCAAAACCTATATACTTTACGGAGAACTATAACCAACAACATCTCATACAGTTTTAACCGGGGAAGCTGATGACACCGACACTGGTGAATTATTTCCGTTTAAAAAAGTAATGATGAAAGTTGTAATTTTTCTCATTACTGAATCCCTTTCCCTGAAAATTTAGATCCGTCTTAGCTTACGTATGCATCGAAGTAGTTATTAATACACAGGTAGTGTTGCATATAAACGAATGCCAACAAGTCATTGAAATGACGTGACTATTTAAACTCGGAATTATTGCCTGCTGTCTCGTCCTGGAGCCTGGAGCTCTCTTAAGCCTTTATTATGACAAAAACTTGTAATCACTGAATCACGCACGCATTATTACAAGTGCAATTAAAACATTTACAAAGTCATGCTGTAACGTCATGATATGATGATTAGAAAGCAAAATGAAATGGTATGAAAATTTGCTGTTATAATAATTTTATAATGAAATGGCACAAAAAAATTATCTTAAAAACTGAAAAACGTAAAGCACAGCAAGATAAACAGATAAACCAGAAGGCACCTTGAAAAGTTTTTAGGTCTTATGTCGTCGGTCTTTTCCTTTTACCACATTCGGCTGCTGGTTTATGAATTTTGTGTTAAATAAGTAACATGAAAAATAGAACTACTAAATATTTACTTCAAAAACTGAATCCAATCAATATATTTAAGGATTACTACAACTGGATATATACGCTTAATATTTTTAGAAAGGAAAGCTCATTAATAAAGGACGTGCCTTATGAATAATGTATACAATGTGCATACAAAAATGTTTATTTACGTGAGATATACACACAAAACTACAGCGAAGATACTGTTCTGGGATGACAAATATTATGAACTGAACCGACAGATGTGCTACAACATTAGGTTCTTTGACGCAATGCTAGATGAGAACAAACTACTAGAATAAATGTCTCAAACTTCATTCTTATTTCAGAATTAGTATGTACGGCTGAACGCCTACTGTTGATTACTTTGTCACATATCTTTCCGTGGAAGCATACGCAATCCAGATAAACATTATCACACTCATTATCACCTTTTGCTTCTTCTTCTATCTTCCTAACTATTTGCATTTTTCTTAGGGCAGTATATGCATTACACGGATTTCTAGTAAGAACAGCCATGCATTCGTTCTATGGACTAGATTGGAAGCAAATAAACTTGGTATCCTGCAGCTGTAACTTAACAAACATTTTAAACGAAATTCTTTTCCAGTTGCATATTTGTCATTTGCTTCCGCGCTCATTATGAGGATTATGTTAATTTAACTTGTATTTTCTCAGAAACATTAAATGTAAGTAATTTCTTTATTTTTGTGTTAAGATTGGTGTCATTACAGCAAATAAGTTGTCCGAAATCTTGGAAAAGCCTGACTCGAGATGTATGAATCACTGCATATTCGTATCCTGGTATCCAATATATATTTCATATTTTACGGCAACTAATAAAAAATTTATCAAAAAAGTTATATACATGTAACTTTTATCTCGCCTAGTTTTAATGCGTACCAGTTGTAGTTTAAGGATTCTACCACAAGTAGTAAAAACATGAATAGTGTATATTCCACACATTGCATAATATATGTTCTATTGAGATTATTGTAAAGTTATTATTACTTATGAAGCATACATAAATTACTACATTATCGTACTTATTTAGGATAAAGTTTTGCTTTAGTAGCCAAAGCCAAGCTATGAAAATAAGATTGGATTTCACAAACCTCTTTTTGCACACTTTTTTTGGGTTAACAACTCCACTTCTATTTTCATTTGAATGGCTGGATCGAGACGAATTTATGCTGAGGAATTAGGGAATAGCCATAGATATGAATAGAATTCTGTGGAAATAGCTCATAACCATGCTCGTGGATCCTGCATCTAGTATAATCCATACAGTTCACAAGTAATCATTAGTATGATTTTTGTTAAATATGAAACAAACCAACAGTCGAGTGTCGCGTATCCATCATATCTGTACCATGCGACTGATAGATAGACATCCATGTACAAAAGAGAGGGTGTGTTGTATTGTTGACCATATCATGCAAACAAGAACTGGCTATGTCCGGGTCAGGTAAACTTTTGGTGTTGGAGCATCCGCTAACATCACATAAATTGAGTATATGCAAATAAGATTCTTCGTTTTGTTAATTCCATATTTACTGATTTTGAGGAGAGGTGGAGGTATATATTTACTTAAAAAATGCTGTTTCCTACATACAGTACACATAATATTTAAAGTATTCCGCAGGCCAACATTTCATAGACACAATTTGTCGCTATATTTAATTACTAAAAGATCCTTTCCAAAGACTGAACAATGGTTGCGTGACAGGGATTTGAATTACCTTGCAGATTGCGAGGGTCATTACAATTGGTATAACTTTACGTGTTGTAGTTAAAGCATTAAACTTAAAACAACATATAAGTTATAACTTGCAACAATATGTTGTAGGTTTGACGTAAAAGTATCGAAAAAAAATAATTTAATAAGTTTTGGTGCACAGTAGGTCGCAGGAAGCTTGTGTGCAGTATTGTTTCGGAGATGATGCGTTTTATTAGCCAGAATCATTATTGTTCATTGATCAATTGTTTTGTTTTGATAAATTAGGTTAAATTGCTACATTCCAAAGATTTTATCATAGGCCCATGTACCGACCTTTCCATACACCCTCCCGTTAATAAAACCAGGCTCAAAATCTGGCTTTCCATCACCCATTCCAAAAGTTTTAGGTGGCTGACAAGCTGTAGCACCGAGCTTATAGTTGTAACTTTGTTCACCATCAACGTTTCTCTCTATAACTTCATCTACCTCAACACTTGTGTCATAACTCAGATAATTCCACCATTTCCATAAGTTTTTATACCACTTGTAATTTCTCTTTTGGGGAGGAATCTGAGTTTGCTCGAAAACTCTTTGGCAAATGTTACACCAACCCTGACCACTTTTAACTTCAAACTTTGATTTCCAACGGAAATATTTTAAATACTCTTCGTTATTCTTGTCCAAAAAGAGTAAATAGTCTGCGAGATCTTTAGCAGTCTTGAAATTCCTGGCATCAATGTAAGAGTCTTTGGGTGCGATAACAGAATAATCTTCAGCACTCGTCCCACCATAAACAACTGGCACAAGATTTTGTTTCATTGCACTGAAAAATTTCTCTGTTATGTAGTCAGTGCATAAAGAGTTTTCAAAGGATAAATAGAATTTGTATGTTTTTGCAATGTGGGCATAACAATCCCCATGCTGGGGACAGTCTTGACCACACCAACCAAAAACATCAACTTGAATGTATTTCTGAAGTTCATGTACTAAATTCTCCCTTTTAGAATATGAATCACAACTTGACACTATCCAGGCAGCGAGCCTTGTTTTATTTAGCGACTGAGCTGTTACTCTGGCTGCTTCTTGGACTTCCATAGATAATTTTTCCACTTGACCATATGGATGATAAACATCAGAATCCCGTCTGCAAACAATTTGTCATACAGCCGTTATGAACGTGTGAATGACAATGAAACATGTATCTTGTAGATGGAATAATATATAATGGCCTACCTGTAGGTCATGGTCCAATTGAAAATGCTAGAATAAGCTTGCAAATTTAGTTTTGTATAAATTGGACATTCTTGTTGAAGATATACCCATAACTGTTGTCTAGAACGCTTTTTAGGCACGTCCTCACTAAAGTTTTTAATAAAAAGGAATATTTATTAATGGAAGATTCATAAAATGATATTTGTCATATTTACCTCATAAGATCAAAGGAGTGAAATACAAGAGCATCACTCCTCTCCAAATATCTTCTGTCGAAAGTTATTCGACAAGTTGAAAACTTGGTCGACGACTCTCCTGAGGGTTCCGTATGAGGGCAATTAGCACTGGTTAATATTCTCGGACTTTCATAATATTCTCTGAAAATTCTTGTCCATTGTAAAATTATCACTTCGTTTTCTAAAGAATTTGATCTTGATGTCAATAAACTCGAGTTATAGTCATAATCATGCCATCCTTCATATGTCCATGGGATTTTAAATAAGATCATTGGAAGTATGTGATACGAAGCTAAGATTACAACAAAAATGATGAAGAATCTAAACAGAAAAAGTTAATAGTGAATACCAACCATTTGTTTTTCATAAAACTGCAATTTATACATAATTGGAACCTGGTTGCTTTGATATACTTTTATTCAGGTAAGGCAAAAATTAAAGAGCGAGTATTTCTACGATGATATTTAATTATGTATTATATGGAACAGAAGTTTTATCTTGTTAGATAAAAATGCAGTATACACTAACAATAGCACAACCAAAGACCACACAATTTGCAGTATTATGAGATTTAATGATTTGGTGCTACAACTCCCCTTTTGTTGCTAAAAACTCGATGTAGATTGGTAGATACTCTTCTCTGTTTTTTACAGATGTATTTTATTCCTTTCATTATTTCCTGTAAAACAATTGAACACAAAACTTTAAATTAGTATTGGTGAAACTGTTGGCTATTTAGTAGATTCTGCGCGGTTCCCACTTAAACACTCATGATTGGATCACGTAAATATTTATCACCAAAATGTACTTCATCATCCGTATATATGCTTCTCGATACTGGATACGCTAGTAAGTGGATTACTGGATTTTTCATACTTTTGTAATAAAGTAAGTGGATCGGCGTGTATGAATGTACAACGCAAACATTGGAAGATTAGATACAGCGAGATTAATTTCAACCATATTGCAGGAAAGCTCACTTCGGAAAAGGCTTTCATACTATAACAGTAGGGATTTTAGCAATGTTATATCTTTTAACTCTCTACCAAGTGAGGTTATAGCTTTACCCAGTAAAGACATAACTCAACTTGTTAATTCTAGCCTTCTATAATCTCGGTAAAGTATAACTAAAGCAGGTTTGGTTATTCAATCACACTAAATTTCGGCTTTCTGCTATTTATTTTTTGAAAATTCTTAATTTCCCAAAAACATTAATAAAAGTTTCTAAACGGCCAGGTTAATAATTGTTTCCGCTTTACCTTCGACGTTATCTCAAATAGTTATTTTGCAAGATGCTTTTTTAAAAATGTAGAAACTTGGCTGCTTTCCACCCACAAAGTAAAGCTATATAGTCTAACTTTTCTGGGCTGATCAATATATACCTACTTGATTGGATGTTGAAGATAAAGCTATAGTAAATATTGGCGATAGAAAAGGAACATGTAATCAAGTAATCACTTTGGGTAAGTGAGTAAACAACAGAGACGAGCAAACTAATCCCATTTGTTTGCATTTGATTGTATTTTTTGCATTGCATTTATATTTGGAAGATGTGATTAGAAATTAGAATGAGATGTGGGACAGGGAATTGAGGAAAACTAAATTAAAATTTTAGAAGGAAAGTGAGATTGCACTGCAGAGGGTTATTGTCATTTCACTCAGTCTACGTTAATTTTCTAGCTATATATCTGTACTTGTAGTTCCGTAGATACTTGATAACGAACAAAGAACCCGAAGTTATGCATTTGGTATGCCACTCTGGATTCAGCACTTTTGTTTATAGCTTTGTGAAGATTCAATACCATGATAAAAACTGAAGACGAATAACTTTCTATCAACGAATAATCACATTTTTACATTAGAAATCAACCAATTACACAATAAGGAAACTGCTCTTGTTTACCATCTTCATGGTTTGCAAACTGTTCACGGTCCACACTATCCGCAAGGATAACTGTATTAGCCAACAATTATGATTAATAGGCATATCATACGCCAAATCACCCGACCTCGTCAGACGCTTTTATGCAACTTGTTAACCTAAGCGACTTTTTTAAAACATTTTTTAAACCACGACTTCTTTACTGCTTTTGCAAGCTAATTACAACGACTCGGCTTCATCCTGGGCCATTTTGTTTCGCTAAGGACTTCAGATTCAGCTCACTCAACACTCCCACTAAAGACACAAGATAAACAAAAGCTTTACAAAAACATTTTTACCTCAAGAATCTTGTACTTGTTGACGTGACTAGTTCCATAAAGTTTTCTTCTGTTTGGACTTTTCTGTTTTATGGAAACTTCAAGACAGAATTAGGAATAATTTATAATATGCTTCTTTATCTAAGAGCTTTTCTTGTTTCCGTTCGATAACACGTTGAGTATTATGCAAAATATGCTAATTTGCTTGCGCATGTAATTTCAACGTTGATGCTTGCAAAAAAGGGTTTCTCTTTACGGATACGTTGAATTGATGATAGGAAAATACAACTTTGATAGACAGCTTTAGTAACGATGTTATTGCTGAAAGAGTGCATATATTATACACTTCATGCTTCACTGTTGAGAGGTTTTGGGTTCCGACAAAAATGAAAAATATCTGGGTTTCTTGATTTTGGATTGTTGTGATCGACATACCGACTAGATACAAATGTTTAAACTAACAACGACCAGATATGATTTAGCTTTGCATAAGAAAAGGAAAAATGGTATAAAAAATGTTGAATGTTTTGTGGTCCGTTTTATATGAAGCAGGTGGCGGATTAATATACGTCTTCTGAACCTTATTGAAGAATGGTACCCGTCAATTTTATTCTGTAAACGTGATTATAAATGGACTAAGAATCGATAAGAATCTAACGTTTTGTCAACTGTCTACTTTATTATGGACGAATCCTTCATTCAATGCCATGCCATGTTGTTCACTCTATTCTTTTGCACAAAACCATGCATACGATGTACGAGGGAATTCGGAATTCCAAACTTTCCAAGAAAATGGGAACAATATAAACATCCAAATACATTACTGTTCCACAATGAGTGGCTTGATGTTGATAGACCCACCATTAAAAACATACTCAATAAGGAATTGGAAAATTTAGCAGATATGTACATATTTCTCTGGGAAAATATCCGTGCTCACTATCACTTTGCTGATACTAAAGAGTTTTTAGGAAGAGTTGAATCTTTATTGCGTGTATAACTAAAGAACACGCCTATCTTAATGGCTTTCATTTAATAATTTAATAATAGGTTTCTTTAATAATATACCTAATGTACGTATGATGTACCTATTGTACTTATCTAATAGTCCAGAGTTGGAGAAGTATGAAAATTTCATGAATTAACTGTATAGTTTACATTTTAACTGTTTGATATAAAATTGATGACACGAGAAAAATACACTCTAAATATAGATATTGTTATGAAGTGTGATGAAAGTGGATCCAATCCTTCCAATCCCAAAGGGTGCCTGCGCTGAAAACAAAGGTGTTCATGATTTTATGGGGCAACAAGATAAATGTTTCAAAATAACAACATCCATTTATAAATCATTATGTCAGATTGTCAATAACTTTTTATTTTCAAAATAAAGTTCTTTTAAGCCATCTTTTTATCTGTCTGAAGCTGTTTGAAACACTTGTTAAAATATTAACAGGGGTTTTATGAACAAAAAAATCAGTTTGACAAGCAGGCTTATAGTTAGATTCCTCTTCGATTACCAAGTCACCTTCAGCATTTCGTTGATTCGTGTTTGGCTTTGAATCATCTTCTGCTTCATTATAATCAGCATATGCCCACCATTTCCACAAATTTCTTTGCACTTTTTTATCCAAATTCTCTCCTTGCGTTGTCAACTGGCTGCATAAATTACACCATCCGTCACCAGGATGGACTTTATACTTTGATTTCCACTTAAAATACTTTATATATTCATCGGGATTCTTATCCAAATAAACTAAATAGTTGGCCAAAGCCTTTGGACTTGTATAATCATTTGCATTAATGTAAGAATTTGGTGGGGCTACCGACTTGTAGTCTCCTCCACCATAAACAATTGGGACTAGATTTTGTTGTAAAGCATTGTAAAATTTCTCCGTGATGTAATCAACGCACACAGAGTTTTCAAAGGATAAATAAAATTTGTACTCTTGTCCAATCTCATCAAAGCATCCTTCCCCTTTTTGAGAGCATGCAAAGTCACCACAACTTCCGTAAATATCAATAGATATGAACTTTTCCAGCTCTTCCACATAGTTTTCTCGCTTTCCTTCTGTTCTGCAGTTGGAAACGATCCATGCTACAAGCTTTTTCTTTGGTTTAATTATTTTATTTAAGTTTAAGCTTTTATTTAAGCTGTCCTTGAAATCAATAGGTAGTATCCGCTTGTAGGGATGGTAAACATCAGAGTCTCGTCTAGAAGGGATAATATTAGCCACATCATATTACATATTAAAACTTTTCCGTTGTGAGCTTAAAAACGTGAAATTGACAACCAATCTTTTTCTTTTGTACCGATATGACATGGTCCAATTAAAGACTCCGGAATAGTCCTTCAAGTTTTCATTTGTGTAGACGGGAGATTCTTGTTGTAAATACACCCAAATCTGGTTTTGAGGATGGGATTGGGGTAAATCATCAAGTCTGCAATAAAGAGAAATAATACTGCTTGTCATCACTTCACATTAGGCGTGCCTATATACCGTATTGTTGTTAATTTTTCATGCATGCTTTATCTTACGTAACGCAACGAAATGGCGAATCCATGTATGTATAATTATAAACTAGGTATTATCTCAAAACACAATTCTGCGTAAAAAATCGATAGCAAACTAGCGGCATTAATTCTAAAAATTAGTTCCATATATAACTTCCGATCGATTTGCAGTATATATATTTAATATCAACAGCAAACGTCAATACCTATTTACATCCGGTGATTAGTTGCACATTAAGTATGCAAAAAAATGACGGATGTTCATATCGTTTACAAGCTCCATTCCATGTTATTTAGTTTTGTTGTAGTCTTGTCGCTAATGGAATACAAAATGAAAAGTAATCTCGAATACGCTTTTGGTTTAAACATTAAATATATTTATGCATCTTAGAATTTCTTCATTTGTCCTTTATACATATATCCTTCCGAGTCTACTTTGAACAATGTATTGTAGATCATAGAGAGGTATTATATATGAACGAATGTAGGTATATTAGAGCTGAGACCACTTCACATGTATATGTTAGTTTGTTTAGTTTTAGCATGCAAAATATATGCATAGGCACATGCCAGAGCCAGGCCATACGATGCACATGAAGGAAAAACATCAATATCTAGGAAGAAATACTAAAAGCGTGAATAGTAAAAAACAAAACAAGATCGAGCAACAAGCAATCTGCTTCGACATGAGAAACCCACATAAATCAAGTTTAGATAAGGAATAAAATAGTAAACAGAAGATTTAAAACAAGATAAGACGGCGCAGCGCTATAATAATCAGTTCGTAGCAGCAATTCACGCATACCGATTTCCGATAAAAAAAAAGCAAACGTATATAGGCGCATGCAGCCATGCCATAGTCATTAATTTGTCTGGCTAGTAAATTGTAAGAAACGATAGATATTATAGCGTTAGCTAATTACAGTGTCGCCGGTCCCAACCTAAATAATTTTACTACCGGAAGTTGAGCTTTTATGGGCACGCGTGTATGCATAAAATCTAGTGAACCAAGAAATACATAGGTACATCTGAGCCGATGAACACAAATGTGTAATTAACATGCAAACAAACCTTAAATCTCTCGAATGAAATATCACAGCGTCACTAATTCCAAGAAAACTTCTGTCAGTCACAATCCGACAATTTGCAAAGCAATTGGGATATGACACAGTAACATTAGGTTTATCCCAAGCTTCCTGTTGCTCCCCCCAAAAATACTTTGTCCAAAATAAAATGACTTTTTCATT
Organism: Orchesella flavescens; assembly: GCA_964034955.1. NCBI lineage: Eukaryota > Metazoa > Arthropoda > Collembola > Entomobryomorpha > Orchesellidae > Orchesella > Orchesella flavescens. Next base: position 12,429,993 of record OZ035957.1, read on the forward strand.
CTCGTTGATTTTTTCCACATGTGAGATCAATGATATCCTGTTGGTATTATGTCCACCTTTCCGTATTGTGATTGGGCTCAATCTCTTTACACGATTCGTAGTGTGATACGAAGATATGAAAATGACACTGACGAAAAAAGCATTGCACAAGAAGAACAAAGTGCAAAACTTTCTTGAGAATCTTCTCCTGGTAAATTTCCTCATCTTCTCAGGTACAGATTTGGTTTTTGACATTTTGAAATCAGATTTGAAACATTTGTAAATTAATGTTCTAGTCCTTTTCCAAGCAAACGTATCATTTCCATTTTGTAGTGTTGGATTTATGTACACCATTGAACGATTTTGATTTGTAGAATGACAAACAACAAAACTTGCAAGATTTACGCAACATCCTCTGTCAACTCGATGTCCTTCACTTCAGATCTTCCTGTTAGTCAAACTGTCTACAAACGCGCAAAAGTAACGCTTGCATATCTTCACATTCCATTTTAATAATGTGATAAAGCACAAGAACAACAAAAAATCTCAAGTCTGAGTCCACGGATGCACTAAACTATAAGCCTTTGATTTTTCTTGTGTATGCAATCGGAATGTATATGTAAAATATGTGTGTAAAAATATTACTCAGCGGTTTTATGATTTATAGTGACAGGCGAAAGTGAATTTGAACACCGGTTTTCGTCAGATCCCAAACTCATACTCTCTCTTAAAAACACTGCACATTATATCTATAGTTGTTCTTTCTAATCTCCTCGTAAATTCTTGTTCGACGTAAGTGATGTAAGGCGAATGCAAATGATGATTAAAAGTACAACGATGCATGTTATTACTTGTACAAATCCCAGTGTCCAGTAAGAAAACAAGTCCAACAGTCTCTCACTCAACCTTCTCTTTTCCTTCCCTTAAACCTCTGCGTGATAGCAAACGCAATGTACTTTTTCGTCTTCGTACCTATTTGTATATGTAACTGCAATAACTAGCTAAAAAACTTTGACGGAGTTCCTGATGTGATTTTAAAAGCTCAAACGCCTACTGTCTCTATAGTCTCGTCAGTGGCAAAGAAAATATTTTTTACAAAAATAGGAGAATGGTATATAAATCCATGAGATGTTAAATTACATGGTATGGCTATCATCCTGAATTCGAACATGTTTTATAATCATTTGTGTCCGTCCTACAATAGGAGAGAAACTGCTCAGTGAACGCTTCGAACGTACCTTTGTCCTAACATATTGAAACCTTCTTTATTTTCTGAGATAGCACATCTGCCCGTTTTTATAAACATCACTTTGTGTTGCTCACTTTTCTTTCATTTCAGTCAAGGTTTTTTTGCTGCCAATTGTAAACACTGACGAAGCAGCTTACATAGGCAATACGATGCAGGCACGCACTTTTTGCTTATTCATTCGTAGCCCTGGTCTTTGCACAATGTTTTTTTCACTCGCTCAAGAGTTGCTTCTTTTTCTTGAGCTCTGCTTTTGGACAGAATGCTTTGAAACCCTTTCAAATGTTGTGTGTTGAAATTTCTCAAAAGAATTAAACTGAATGATTCTTTACCATCTTGTCTCACTATCTTTTCGTTGAAATCATATATTTACATATGCTAATTACTTTCGCAGTAATACACAAAAGGGAATTTACAATGTGTTGTTGCTGATGTCATCTTTAAACCTAGAGACGAGCGCACACAACACATTCAAATGAAGAATGGTGTTTACACGAAAAACTTTATCGTATTTTAATTTTAACTTCTTTAAAAAAATATGTATCTTCCAGTGTCTTTTCTTCCACTTCACAAATTACATACGATAAACTCAGAGACAATAACCAGAAGTCTTTCTTTAAATTAACGTATCCGAGCAGCAGAACTGACTTGGTAAAGACTCCATTCCATAATGTAATGTCATGGGCTTCCCGTTCAATTTCTGTATGAATCTGATCTCGAGGTTTTTACGACAGGTATGAAGTAGTTGAGAATCGCTTTAGACAATCATGAGCATGATGGCATAAAATAGATGATGATGATGATGGTGATGACACACCTACGCACACTTTTGACTTGACGTTTTCAGTGCTTAAAAAGTACATGGAGCTGGATGATCAGAATAATATTTCACCTTCTTGTGGATTTGGTAAATGTACATGCTTTATATGCACACACCGCCTTCTCCATCCCCTTGCTAGAATTTTAGGGTGGAATGATGATGATGATGACGATGGTGATTCACGATAAGTGATAGCGTCTCGATTTTAAGTATGTATTAGATACATGAAAAACTTTGTGTTTGATTTATGATTAATTTTTACAGTTTTTTTTAGAGGAGATGATAAAAATATATTTTATGCATGAAGCAGGGTTAGGATGAGACTGAAGATGAACCTTGTGTAAAATGGAAGGAGAAGCCTTTTAAACGTCTAAATATTCACCTGCATAAGAGTTTTCGGTTCCGTTCAGGTTGTTACCTTGTAATCTGTATTGTTTGTCAACTCTCCTCTGTAGGTTTGATAAAGGCTTCACATATAGCTAGCTCTAGTCGGATAACATTACGCTGCTGCTGCCTACACAATGAAATGCAATGCATACGAACGACGCATGCATATATACTCGAGACTCGAGGCTAGCTGGAAAATGAACCAACTGGTCTTTTTTTTCATACGATTACGTGACTTAAATACTTCCATGGCTATTGTATTTTCGCTCGGAGCGTGCTTATTACATCTGATTTTTTGTAGCCATCAAAGCATAATAAATGTAAATGTAAAAGTTGAACCTTTTCTCTTCTGAGCCCGAATGAGCCAACCACTTACTCCTTTTGCACGTACATGAATTCATATCATGCGTGTGATTCGTAATGTGATATTACTACATGATGTTGTTCCGTGTCGTCGTCATGCATAGTTTGTACTACCTACCTATGTGCTTTACCATTCCCTTCCTTCCTTTTTTTATACTTAAGAAAATGATTTTAGGCTCCATAATACATACTAAACCATATAATATACTATTAACATTTTTAGCTAAGGTATAATAAACACTGAAATATATCGTGCATATATGTATGGATAAAATTCTGGCCATTAGCTATATAAGTAGCAATAATAGCACTAGTAAAAGTCATAGGTTTTACTTTACCTTTGCTTGTCAAACTAGCATTACAACTTGAATTGGTGATGGTAACGCACGGAACAAAACTTTTGGTTCCATATATTTTTCCCTTGAAAAATAATACGACTGCATGAAGCTCTAATGATATGATATGAGGTTTCAGTCATGAAAGCATGTTGGTAAACATTTGTACTGATGTAAAAAAAAATGCACGACATTACTTACTCGTTTTTGTCTCAGACTGTCACGGAATGTGATTACCAGAGCATAATATTGAGGGGACAGGTTTGTGAGTACGAAAGAAAAAGAATGGGAAAATGACAGGAAGCTAGAAAGAGGGAGAGGGAACGCTATAGTAAATGGTCCTGATCGGTGATCAACCACAAGCGTGTTTTACATGATGTTAGCTGAACTACTTTTCGTTGTTTCAGTCATTATGTATACTTTACTGATTGTGAGGGAGCCCATGGAATATCATAAAGTCGAATAAATATAGTCATGTCCTAGTAAAATTTACATGTGAAATCGCAAAAGTGTGAAAACAGTAGGTCAACGTTAGGACCGACTCCAGTAGACCATATTGAACATTTTAGAATAGGAAGTATGATAATGGACCAACACACGAACTTACTACATCTATATTATGGTTATCTATATATCTATATCTATATATTGGTTAAGTCATATTATGAAGACTATCGGGTAGCATTCCAGCGCTGGGACTCTTCAGGAAGAACTACTTCTCATGCATATGAAGACATGAAGACAAAGCAAAAAAGTTTCAAATATGCACTGCGACGATGCAGAAAAACGAAAGACAGACGAATGCAGGGTGATCTTGCACTCTCATATGATGGAAAAAATTTTGCGAAATTTTGGTCTCATGTTAAAAGTTATGACTCGATTGTGAAATCGCAATCTGAGATCATTGATGGTGTGAAAGGTAGCGAAAACATCAGTGAACATTGGGCCAAAGTTTACTCCAAGCTATTTAATATGAATCAGCAGACACGTGACGAAGCGTTTGTTAAACAATACATTTCTGAAAACAAGAGTCAGCACCACCCAGTCACCTTTAAATTGTCATCAGTTCATGATGCTATAATGAGTTTGAAATCAGGAAAAGCGCTAGGATCTGAAAACCTTCAAGCTGAACACTACAAATATACGTGTGCAGTTATATCACCCATCATTACAACTTTAATTAACTCAATGTTTTCTCACGGTTTTATTCCTGATGATATAATGACCGTATTAATATCACCCATCGTAAAGAAGAAAAATATTGATGAAACCACTAGTGCCAATTATCGACCCATTGCACTTGCTAGTATTTTTTCAAAAATTATTGAACTGTTAATCCTGAAAGAGTTTAACGTTCTGCTGCAGACTTCCGACAGTCAGTTTGGCTACAAGAGAGGAATGGGAACTGAGCTGGCAGTGTATACAGTGAAACAAGTGGCTCACCACTACTTGAGAAAAAATACTCCGGTTTATGCATGTTACCTCGATGCAACTAAAGCTTTCGATTTGGTTAACCATTTTTCTCTCCTGAAAAAATTGTGTAATCGAAAATTTCCGTCAGATGTTGTTCGACTCCTTCTTTTCTGGTTTCGAAATCAGCATTTTCAAGTTAAGTGGAAAGATACTCTCTCAGCGCCCTTTTCCGTCCTGAATTCTGTGAGACAGGGTGGAATCTTATCTGCGTACTTTTTTGCAGTATATACGGATGAGCTGAGTAAAATGCTGACGAGCTGTGGTGTGGGCTGCCGAATTGGAAGTACTGTCGTCAACAACATTTTGTATGCAGATGATGTGTGTCTACTTACATCAAGTATCAGTGCGCTCAAAATCATGCTCAAAATCTGCGAAAATTATGCCAGGGAGCATGATCTAGTTTTTAACCCGAAGAAATCAGTGTGCCAATGTTTTTGTGACGTAGCGTTCAGAGACATGAGCCCTCTGATCAGATTTTGCGGCAAGATATTGCAGTGGCAAGATACCGTCAGATACCTAGGATTTGACATAAACTGTCATGATCGTGACTACGAGGAGATAAACAGAAGAAGAAGAGAAACATACGCGAAAGCCAATCTCATACACACACGATTTTCTAAATGTAGTCATGATGTTAAGATGTATTTGTTTAAAACTTTTTTCTCTAATGTCTATTGTAGTAGTCTCTGGGTGCCCGTCAGAAGAGTGATCCTGGACAAAATGCGGGTCGCATATAATGATGCATTTAGGATTATTTTTGGATATAGCAGACGAAGCAGTGCATCGTTGATGTTCTGTGAAAATAGGATCCATGATTTCGATGGCGTTAGAAGAGCTGCCGCCTATTCCCTCCTATCCCGATTGGCGAACACCGACAATAAAATCCTCATAGCCATAATTAATTCTGACTGTTTTTTACAATCCTCAATTACGAAAGAATGGAAGCGTCTTCTTTTTAATAACATAACTTGATCCATTTGTTTGTTTGTTTTTCTTTTTTTTTTTTTAACCCAACTTACTGAATAATTGTATGTAATGTTCTGAAAGCTATATGATAAGTGACCTATGACTGATGTCAATGTATTATTTTTCACATTTTTTTATCCCAATGGGTTTTTTTGTGAGTAGTGGAGTAGAGTATGGACTTCCTACCTGTTATAAACGTGTATCGAATGTCTGCAAATAAAGTCAATAATAATAATATATCTGTTCATTCAATGACAACATGAAAAGTATTTACACAAGCAAGCTCCAGCTAATTTCCCACTCATGCAAAAGGTAGCACGAATTTTTGCAGCGTTTGAATAGAAAATAGAACTGTTTATTTTAATAACTTTTGAAAATAATTTCAAGCATACTAAAGTGAAGACACAAAAAGAATCAAACTATGGCAGGATCTGGAGTTTGCATTGATCCCAATCAAAATGATAATTATATGAATACTAGTTTTATTATCTACAAGACTTTCACTCCACAGCTATCGGGCATTATTAACAGAGACTCGGGATCGGATCTGTTTGAGTCACCATCATACATAGTGTCATACACGCACCGTTATTCTTAGGTATCGTAGGTTTACAAAGTTCATACGACCATTCGCAACTGCAACATGATAAAGTTAAAGTCGGTCGATAAGTACACGTACATAAGTCGTTAAGATATATAGTAAGCTTTTGCAACTGAAGAATGACTATATTATAACTTTCATACTCATCGTCAGACTTATTTGTTTGCATAAATAAAAGTAAAACTGCTGGTTTAGGTACACTCGTGTGATCTAATTCAGCATAACCTTTCAGGGCGGCAAGTCATATACATAAGTGGTATACGATAAAAATAATCAATTTAGGTTTCCTCCTGTCTACAAAAGGTGAAACTACTGTTTAAACTGAAGCTGTTAGCAGCAGTAAAATAATATATATTTTATATAGGCATGTAATGCCCTATATTTAAGAATAGAATGTTTAGTATTATTTTATGATTTCCACTTGAATGCTTGTTGTTTATCAAGCTAAACCTCGACTGGTATCAGTCATTCGTAAGACAAAGGGTCCTAAAACTAGCAACAACAAAACATGAAGACCTTAAAGCACTCAAGTAGACACACCACTTTAGAGATTTACCCTCAAGGACGATGAAAATCCAGATAATCATCTTCAGCAACAATATTACCTTTGATACTATATACCACCCTATCTGCATGTCATGCATGCAATACCTAGTTAAACTATCATAATAGTTATGATTCATTGAACTTATCTTGGCAATAAAAACATAAAAACTGGCATAATTTTAGTTATGCCAAAAAATTAAGGGTATTGCTAAATGAAGCAATAGGATGAATAGAATATGAAGTAAAAATGTGTTGAACAAGCTCATTAACTTTAACTAAACAAGATAAGACAACAAAACGTAAAGTCCTTCGTACTAGTCTGCAATGATTCACAGAAATAAATAAACTAAAATTAGGCAGGTTTTCATCATCATGTCCCATTTCCTATAATTAAGAGAGTTCATTCATTCAATATAGCAGTACTGAAAATATAGAGATCTGATAAGATGTTCCCAAACAAGCAAGGATTAAGCGAATAATAATTATTTTGGATGTTGATTGTAGACTTATTATTTTGAAATCCCGAAGGTGTGTTTGCTTTGAGTGGTGTGTGGCGACGATGATTTTGTGGCTTTGTTTCTGTTGATCAATGAAGCAAGAGTAGTTGAGTAGTATTATCATGTTTGGCTGGGGGAATACATAAAGTTGGGAAATGGGTTTTGTGAAGTTCAATAACAACGACATAAGACAAGACAAGACATAATAACCCAACTCTAACTGACGTAACAAAAAGTCTTCTTTGCTAGTACCAAACGTTTAATGAGTGTTGATTTTAACTGTGGATTTCCACCAAAATTTGTTGTTCAATTTTTGTACTAATGATTAACGTTGTACAAACGGAGGAATAAGAAGTACTCAATGAAATACAATGCAACATTAAGCTTTAGCTTATCTAAATGGCCTTACACATTCTTAAATCTTTTAAGCATCTCAAACCATTTGCTTTTATGTGAGCATGAGCAATATAATATACACATATATGTATGTACTTATAAGTAATGAATCTTGAATACCTAGTTTGACAACTTAGAAATGCACTTTAGTGGATGGAAATTCAAAGCTTTGAAGTGTAAGCAATCATTGACAAATTAGCCCAATTTATACATAACATCACATTTCAATCAGAACTTATTGTAAGGATTATATCTAAGCATTCATAGTTCATTGTTCTAAATGAAAATGGAAATAAAAAAGTTGTGAATGCCACAACTTATAGCTACTACGTGTAACCTTTTATCGTTTGAACTTGAAAGTAAGTTCATAAAATGCACAATTTCGCATTGCAAAGTTTCAAGAACTTATAAAAGTAAATTGCATCATATTTTATAGGGGTTATTCGCACTATTACTATTACTATATGTATATTATATTTGTCAAAATTGAAGCGGATAGAGTAATTATTTCTACAAAGTATTTCGATATAACTAAGTAAAATATACGTATTGTAACATTTATCTAAAACTTTCTACTGATTAGTAATTCACTAAAAATCATTACTCATTCAATATTGGATCGTGACGGCTTGAGAAGGAATTATTAACAAGTACACACATGAAATTGACATAATTAATTAATCAGCAAAGCTTCAAGTTTAAAACCAAGCATCTAATTTATGACAGAGATATTAAAACCTGACTCTTTTCAACTGGCATAATAGTATTCATAATTTAGCAGCTAATTATTATATAATTATATAATATAAAATAATTTATTGTATTTATATGAACAAGAGCTCCTGTTACTTTACTAACATAGTTTGAAAATAGGTGCATGGAATAATTTTACATTCACTGTTTTGTGTACCTACGCACAATATTGAGTTTTACTTTGCATGATTTTTATTTAAAAAAAAAAAAGAACAATGGTTTACTATCACCAATCAACTTGTACCTCTGAAAAAGTGCATTATTCTTCTCAAAACAGCACAGAGATTAAAAAAATATGCGTTGGTACTTAATCCACCGTAGTATTCACGTACATTCACTTTGAATGTCAGTTTAACGAACGCGTACGCATGATGAACTTTTCGATATGCAATTTACGTTTATTGTCTCATTTACTTTTTTCACGTTCGTTACCTCACCTCACGTCCACATTGCTATTGACAGAGACCGTCATTCTTGCAAAGTTTAAGAATTGCATATGCTTGCACCTTTTTCTTATGCAAGTTGTAATAGTTATGATATGAATAGTATTTCTACTACTCCTTTCTTGGTTAACATAATGTATTCAAGCTAGACATATGACCTACCTTCCTTTCCTGAAATCTCAAAAAAGCATGTTTTACATGAACATAAATAATTTAAAGGGAATTCTGTCACTGAAATCCCAATCCAGTTCCCACCTAATCTGACACATTCTTTTACTTAACATTCATTCGTTTCGTACAAGACATGGTCGTTTGTATTTCGCTTGCAAGAAAAAAAGGACACACTTGAGTAGTCGCCTGTTTTTATTCTCATTTAATTTACTTCACTTTGGAGTGCCAATACCTACTCAACCAACACTGTTATGACGGAATTGGATATCTGTGGGCACATTTTTCATGATGTAAGTTCAATATGCATAATCAAAAACCAACCCTAATTGAATCCAGTCGAGTTATATGTTATATGATAATTTTACTTCTTTGTACTTAAGTAAAACGCAATCAGTTGGTAGCCCTGTTCAATTTTGCTACAATATAAAATGCATTTTTCTTACAAACTAGGAAAAGTCCTTGCATTCTATGGCTGCTAGTAATGTACTTTTTTGTACATAAAAATGTCACGAAATGACAACTCAACAGGTGCAGTACGGTTTAGTTATACTGCGGTTTAGTTGCATTAATAAAATATATGCATAAATATATATGTTGCTGATACAAAGTAAGATTATATTATGCACATGTTCACTTTGATAAAAATCCTCGATACGGTGCGATTGTCATTTTTTTGTCGTGTTTTACTTGCAGAGCCTCATTGTGTGATTCTGTAAAAGACATATAATTTTTCATGACTTTTCATGCTTTACATATCAGAGTCAAGGTGCCTTCCTCTTGCTCACTGTCCGTATCGACAAAACACATTCCTTGTTCCTTAAGATTAAGATCAATCAAGTGACGATTGGGCATGACAATTGCAAATTGTATGGCAAAAATACAACAAGTATGCAGCAGTGTTGGCAAGTCTCTTCGGTATAGCAAAAACATGAACATGCCTTTCTACTCTTTCCTAATGCAACAGAACAAGAACACATCGCAATCTGCAGAATTTTCTCTGGACTGGACACCGACACCACACCACATCAATTTGGAAGTGTGTGGTGCGTTGTGTTCACCAAATGTCATGAACCTTTTCCCAAAATATGTCTCATACCTAAACAAATTGGTGGTATATGGGGCTTCACAGCAAACTCATTACATTTAATGTGTTCGCCTTTCAAAATTGTGGCTTTTGCTATTGTAAACGCTAAAAATCTCATCTCATGCGCTTTTGCCCAACCGCCGAGAACATAAAAAAAAGTGTTACACATCATCACCATCATCAATAGTCCAAGCAAAGCCTTTCAGCGATCTGTATTTTTTTTCTGTTGTGATATATTTCTCTCAAATTACTAATTCTTTTTATGATTAAGCATGGGAATGGGAGCACCGTGTAGTGCAAAGTACAAAAATATTATATGAAGACTTATGTCTTTGTCTTTTACATTATTTTTTTCGACATTCAGCCAGTAATTGCTGTGTACAAGCCGCTGCAACACTGTCTAATTTAGGTATCAATATAATATAATTCTGTTCTCTTTTCATCAGGGGATAATTATGGAAAAGTCTTTCATGCACGCTTAACATTGTTTCAAACTGTTTGGTAAGGCTAGTCAACTGCCTGCCCAGACTTACTATAGCTAGACGAATTTCCACATTCCCATTTAAAAGTGAATCATCCATCCGTTATGTTTTGCTATTTTTTGCATTGCAATTAGCCTTTTTAGTTTTTACTCGACAGATTCTATTTTGAAAGGAGAAAAAAATGTGATTATATGCTGCAGTGTCTTATATAATATCTTTCATGTACGCCTCTGCTTGCAAAAACAAAGTCATGCTATTTCCGATTAGCCTTAAAATGAAGTGTGAATGGTACATAAAGAGGTAGCACTTTCTGTGTACCTTAAAACCTGCAAAGTGCCACACAGTAGACGGTAGAACGGCAGTACATACATACATGCATATATACATATATCAATCGCCAATTCATATTCATTGTAAATCAGGAAAAGGAAATGCATTTTGTTTGATATACTACGCATATATTTTTATTTCTATCGCCTTTTTCTTGTAATCTTGTAGTTTTGTTGTGCCGTAATCTCCTTTGTGAAGCTCCATTAGTCATGCCTAAATGATTGTTACCTTTTTTGTTTTTTCAGGTTGCATTTTTCAGCGAGGGATAATGAATAGCTTAATTATTGTAGTAGAGATAAGGGAGATAAGCCGTCGTTCTTTATGCAACACTCGAGATAAGAAATCAATCCAACATTCAACCCAACCCAACATTTCACACATTATATAAAGAAAGACCATTCGAAACTGTGTAACTCTAAAGCGGAACAATGAACGATAGTTCAGCCGCCTACTCCCCCAAACAATCGCTACTTTTATGAAACTTAATACAGCCATAAAAAGTGAGTTGGGCTTATAATAACAATCAGTCATTAATAAAATTGCCTATGTTTTGAGAATTTTTATATATATTCATTTTTTAGTATTGGTTTTCATTTATTCTTTTAGCTTATGTAATTTGAGATGAACAGTCAACAAATATATACGTTTATAATTAACATACAAAAATATATATTTCTCCTCCTTCCTCAAGAATAGAACATTATTTTTTTTAAATTTGTCTTGAGGCTTGTACAAAAAGTTTGCGTATGTATATGTCCGTAGGTAGGTACATTTTTTTACTTAAATGATATTTTGTAAACGGTAATTGGTAAAAAAAGTTCTATACTTATTCTCATTCTCACGCTCAAAAAAATCAGTCATCCATTTCTGGTAGGTAATTTTTTATGCTGCGGTGGTGTAAAAGGCACAAATGAGTTGTTACAAAATTGACTTTGCAGAAAAATAATGTAAAGTCATCGTACCTCCGATTGACTATGGTATTGGTTTTGGTACGATGACATCAAATTATGTAACAACAAGTTTTTCAGCGACAACAGGTAGTCGATATTGTCTATAGCGTTTGTTACTTAATACCGTCCTTGGCCACCTTGACCACCACCACCTCCTTGAGAGAAATCTCCAGCAGATGGATTATATTCTTGACCAACACCTGGGGCAAAGTTGATGGTAAATTGACCACCGTTTCCAAGATCGAATCCAGCATTGACTGGTCCGGTAGTGTGGGGTTGGTAAGGGTTGGACGCGGTGAACATTGGTCCACTGTATGAAGATCCAAGGCTGCTGATATCGGGAATGCTACCTCCTCCGTGGCCGGATGAACCAAGACCTTGCAAGAAACTAGATGAGCCACCATGTCCTCCAAGACCAAGACCTCCTCCTCCTTGATGTCCATGTCCTCCAGCTGGGGCTGAAGCACCATGACCAGAGTAACGACCAGCACCACCACCACCGCCGCCTCCTCCACCACCACCAGAGTAGCTTGGAGCTCCTCCACCACCACCGGAACCACCTCCGAATCCAGCTCCTAAACCTAGATAGACGTCAGCAAATGAATTTTTTTTGTTCTCAACCTATATCCTATATAACATGTTGGTGCTGTAGAGGTCTGCAAGTTTACCTCCAAAGGTTGCTTCATAGTGATTAGTGAACTGTGGGAAGGAAGGAAGACTACCTCCGTGTCCACCTCCACCACCAGAGCTATGGCTAAAGTGATTGCCTCCACCACCATGAGCACTCAGACTAGCACCACCGTGTCCACCACCATGAGCACTTAGACTAGCACCTTGTCCACCATGATGGCCACCATGATGACTGGGTCTGTGATAAGCTCCGGAATTGACTGGTGATGGGGAATGGGAAAAGTGGTGTCCGGCTCCACCGCCGAGACCATGACCTCCACCATGGTGGGAAGATTGTGAACCTTGTTTAGGAGAATAATTATCATGGGACTCTTGTTTTGGATTGTATGGAGCACTTTGAGGCTGAGTTGGCAAATGATCGCCTTCAGCTACAAAGCCGTTCTTCCCAGCAGTGTATTTCACTGTAATTAGCTTTCCATCTGCTCCAGGATAAGAGTAGAAACCTCTGCGCGTTCCGTCACTATCAACCGTTTCCCCTTGATGGAGGCCATTATCAGCCTGATAGTTGAAGTTGATGGTACCATCGGTGTTCAGGGTTCGGGTATCGGACAGAAGGAGAGGATAAGTTGCTTTGGTATTGGCCTTACCTATTCCAGATGAATAACTTGGGGAATGACCACCACCACCACCACCAAAACCACCATGATGGGATTGTGATTGAGGGGCAGCAGCTTGATAAGGTGATGATCTAATGTCAGCATCTCCACCATGAAGACCAGCACCTGGTGAAGTGGCAATGTATGCTGGCTTATGTTTTCCTCCCTTTAAGGCCTTCTGTGATGCTGCCACAGCAGCAAAGGCCAAAACCTAACAAGAACAAATTACATTTTCATTCAAGACAACTTCTAAAATAATCTTCATTCACAAAATCACAACTTCTTATTATTTTTGTTCTCCACACATTTTCACAGCAAACTTTAAGCACTCAATTGCTTATATAACACAAAAATGCTCCTCACGGTTTATTTGTATAAAGAAAATTTCTTGACATTTTCTTACCAAAGTCAAAGTTTTCATAGTTCCTTTTCTATTCTCCTTTGTTCACTCAATAATGCAACTTATCCTTTCAAAGGTTCACTTTGATCTGAGTTGGGACAAGGGCCTGAGCTCTCGTTTTATAAACAGTGTGGAAGAAAAACGGCAAAGGGACTTTTGTGCATGCATATTAAATGTATTGCAATTCTTCATACGACAAAACAAAAACTTTTTCTTTCTGATCACATCACATAATCATAAACACAATAATACAATATACAATACATGCCAAGCCACACCATTTACGTGAAAAGTCCCATAGAGCCCCAACTGGTAATAATAATTGTAATATATTTAATGCTACTCCAAAAAAAAGTGCAAAACGGAAAAATAACAGTTGGTTGGGTACTTGAGTACTTACGTGGAGAAAAACACTAATATCTACATGTGTTAAACAAGAGTAGACATTTTTACATAGGTAATTTTTTTTATAGTACAAAGAAATATAAGAATCAGCAAGGGAATTTGCCAATATGTTTAGTCAGTCAGTAATAATCAATGACCGACCGAGTGAGAAGGGATTTGAGTTCATATCATATATAATATACTTTTAAGACAGTATAAACTGTAATCGTAATAAAGGGTGCGTTTTTGCAAAGTAAATTACTAACTTATTGCAAGAAAAAATGCATGCTTGCAGAGCTAAACTGCAGAATAAGTATGTGTGTATACCATTTATGTGCCTTTGTATGCAAAACTTAACATGGCATAGGTGTGGGGGTATTGGTACCTTGCATTTTATTAGCCCTTCGTCAAGTCAAACTCACATTTATTCATAATGCATGCCCCAACCAAGCACACTCATATAAAATAATCACCCCGTCAAGCTTAACAAGAGTAAAAATGGATAAAAATAATATGAGAATTATATGAGTTTGCAGTTGCAACCAACTTGAAAAAAAAATATTGCCAAAGTTTATGGACTAATGAATTACCAAAAAAACTTCAAATATGAATATCAAAAAATTTGAAATATATCAGCATTTGCACACGTGGTGAGGACTTATCCTATTTAGTTGAGCAGTAGTTGATAAGTTCATAGTCAGTTCATCAGACGCATACTAATCATATTTGATATCCGGTATCGTCCAAAAGGATCTGCGAGGTAGATAAATAATTAGAAAAGGTGATGTAACAGTATAAAAAAACAAGGAATTCGTTTATATATTTATTGAATTTTTATTTGATTATTTATAATAAATTGCAAGAATGCATTTGCACATTATGATGTATAAATGATAATGTTCAATGTTCAAACAAAAACTAATTGAAGCAGAAACCAGAAGTTGAAATGGTGAGAGATATGGACATAATATTTTATAGCTTTAAGACAAAATTCAATAACGCTAAAAAAAGTAGGTATGTATGTGCAATGAACGTGTAATAAATCACCTATTGATTGAGTTAAAAAAGCAAGTTATGTCTATAAAGCCTTGACCAAACCCTTTTATTGAAAATCTTTATCTTTAAAAACATATTTTAGGATTCTATCCAAATCCAATCAATTTGTACAAGTTTACGCTAAAAAAAAGTTATTTTAAGCCAATTATGATTGTGCATTGTTAAGCTGTTGATTTTTTAATGCAGTTTGCTGATCTTGTTGATATACAAAGTTAAAAACAAAGGTGTAAACACTTTTCAAGCATGTTTTGCTCTTGGATAAGCTTCGTTAAACAATCTCATATTTTACGGTAAGCATTTGCTGAGAGGAGTATTAATGGTATAATTGAAGGGTTTTAAATGTTGCTCGTCGTGAGCAGAATTAAGCAGGCATTGAATTATTACATCATTAATTTAAAAGGTGGCTTTGCCGAATCTGACTTTTTTCATCAGGAGATATTAATACTGCTACATATATAGATAGTTTCTGTTATCCTAAAATAAATCTTATTGAAAAAAATTAAAATCCCGACCTGATATGTGATGGCTATAATCGTCAGAATTGAGGGATCAAATATAGTTCGCATTCAAGGATTTACAGAGCAGCTTAGACACACTAACTGTTTCTAACAAAGTACAGGTAACATACGTGTGATATATGAAATATGAACACTCAGGATATGATAATCATACGCATACTTATTATACCCATTCCCTTTCAAAACAGAATATCCTTACATGAGGTCAAAAACTTTTCTATTGACATTTAGCTTCCTTAAGAAGTACATGCATATATTATACATATGATATATATATATGTTTTAGGATTGGATTGGATAATGATGTGAGGTATCAAATCGTAATGGATGTGAAAGAGATTGTCATTTGTCAGCAATGGAATATCATCCTTAATTCCTTAGAACTTTCATGTTGTCGTCATTACATTCTTTGTTTATACACACATAGCATCATTTATTTACCATTTCTCCTATCACCAGACCCTTAATCCCATCCCCGATCTATTTGTTTGACAGTAATTGTATGAAGTTCCCAGTTCCCACACATATTATATTAATTAATTACACTTTGACTGACTACTACAGCAAAATGCAAATTAATGTATGCTGAACTGCTGAGTTTCAGAAGATAATAAAGATATCATGAATCCCAACACTGCTGAAGAATTCAAATCGAATGTGGAAAGTAAGTAAAGAAAAAATTATTTGTTTGATGGGAGAGATTTTTGTTTACTCAAATTACTCTCCTATAGTCAGTATAAAATACTCACAACAGGACGTGAGAAATAAAAGTGATCAGCCTGATCATAATAAGAAGGAACAAACGGAATTAATAAACACATTTTCTTTTTATTGTGACTGTTACTGATTCAGACACTACTGAAGTGTACATAGAAGTACACTGAGTTTCAAACATATTAGCATTTGATGCAAAAATATGAGCATTATTATCTATGAAAAAGTACAATTTTGTTTAGGATTTGATTTAGTAATTTGATACGCTCTGTAAAGACTGTTGTTTTTATTGGAAAAAGCACAATGGGAACATTATATATAGCTATACTTACAATGAAATGCATTAAGACACTTATCTCGTGTCTACTAGTACAACTTATATAGCCATGGCCTTTGATGCGTTTTTACGAAGTGATAATGTGTAAAAAAAGGCAGAAATAAATCATACAGAGCAACGATTAAAAGGGAAAGTTTCCTCCGCAAACGAGCCAAATGCATTTATGAATGAACGGAATGAATGAGTGCATGCATGTGTATGTGTATGCACTATCCTCATTAGGAATCAAAGAACAAGATTACAAGACTGTGATTTTGATTTTGGTTTGGCTTGGCTGACAGTTCCTGTAAACTGGCTAAAACCTTTTGTTTCAAATGACCAATTGCTCAAATTTTAATATTAAAAACACGGACCTAGCTCAATAAATTTTTGATAAAATCCTTAAAAAATTTGTAAAAATTTAACAACAGTGATATCATCATATCAAAACTTAGGTGCCAGACATGGTGGGTATAGTTGTCCATAATAGAAACGGACTGACTATATCTTGGGACTTGAACAGGCAGTCAAATTTGAAACGCTTGAATGCAATAATTCTACAAACAAAAATGCATTTTTATGTTTGATGTTAATCATCTGTAAAAATCTACAACATACATATAATTTAAAGTAGTTTAATTATCACGTGCATTGCAGCAGCAAAAATAATGACATAATTCAACATTCATTCTCAACTTGTTGACTGTTGAACTGCAGTTAAAAACTTTCATTTGAAAATACCAATAACACTATTAATTATGTATTTCCATTGCATTTTCCTTTGTCGTCGTCATTCATAAAAACTAAACTTCCTTACTTGAAAAACTCTCTTCCTTTGTAACCTCCAAAGTAATAAAAACTGTTGAATGACTGAATGAGTTTGCCATTTATTCACACGTTATTTATATACAGACAGAAGAAACAAAGAAAACTGGGTTGGCAACTTTAAACACACGGTCAAACGTTTTTTTGTTGGGAAATATTCGAAAGGAAAAATTAAAGTAGAATTGAAAAAAATGAGCACTTAATGAAATAATTGTTTTGCAGAGCTAAAAATTACTCGTGTATGTCTGTCACTAACGCTTCTGGCTTTCATTTTTTAAATGTTATTGTAACATAACCTCTGTTTTTGTTCTGTTGCATAAAATCTGTTGTGTAAAAATACCATTGCCTGTCAAGTACATGGTGTTAGTAACGTAATTCATAATTATGATATCGCTTGTGTTTGTACATAAACCATCCTTCCTGGCTTTGTTACTTGCGGAACTGTAATTGATTACATATGTACCTGTGTAAGAATGAAGGAAATCAGACGAGCATCTAACAAAAATGCAGTGAAAATGAAGAAGAAAAAAGTGTGAAAGTTGTAGATAGCATTAATCATATGTATTAAACATAACCTGTGCTCACCAACACCATTTCGTAAATTGATTTAACCTTTAAACTTGTAAAAACATCAAAATGCTTTTTTACATAATAAAAATACCCATAATGACTAGAAATTCAACTGAATCATTCCGCATATCATTTGTTTTATATGGTCTGTTACTGATCATGAGCGTGAATGCTTTAAAAGATGAAATGAACATTGGTCAGTGAACACGCATCATGCCAGAAATCAACGTTATTATGATTGATTCTAACAATTAGGTAATGATATTGTCCCATGTTTAAGAGAGATTAGAGATAGCAAAGCAAATATTATGCAGTCTTTCCCTACTTAAACCAAGGTTGAAGTTGTTGAGACCCAATCTACATTTACACAGTATAATGTATTTCTAACTAATGCTCCAGAGGGTTTGGTGCGTTCCAGAGTCCGATATAGATTCATGGAATTAAACTAATATATATCGAAGGTGTCGTCGGTACGTCAATATGAACCATGTACAAGTTTTGATGAATATGATAACTGGCAAGGTAAAGTTTTCTTTGATAATACTTATTTATGTATATGTATGATATCAGATACCACAATTGACAATACTTCCCCTTAGAAATCTATACGTAACGCAAAACGGGTTGTTCCAGACTGGGGCATCATATTGCTATCTAATTATTACATAAGCTATTTGTTTTACCTTAGGTACGTAAAATATGTTGACAATAAATACGCAGTCAGATAAAACGTTGAAAAATAGCTCATAACATCACATTTCTTACAACTGTCAAGTTAACTTTCCAGACTTGTCCTACAAAACAAACTTAAAAGTATTAATCTTATTGCACCTACAATGGAGAAACATTTCAGCTTGGTATTCCTTTTGGTGGTAATTTTCCAACGTAAGTAGTAATCCAAAAATTAGTTAAGTTTCTACTAATTACTAGTGTATCATGAAAATTGTACGTGCATAATTTTGTGTTTGATGCAAAGTTAGAAAAATGAAATGATTAATGATTGATTTTTTGGTGCTTTATAGAAGGATGCTCAGCAGAGGTCTGGGATGACTTTAGAGGTAGGATTTTAACTGACTTTTCGTTCAATCCGACATAAATACATATATACAGATAATGAATTACTCCTATTCTATGTTCTTTTTAAATAGTAACTTATAACGTGAATCCCTTTGGCCATTTCAACCGACTTCCAAAAACCGTTCGAGATTCCAGTTTCGCCCAACAAGGTTGGCTGCCTACCAGTGCAAACTGCATCAATAATGGCAATTTCAATGGAATTCAACATATAATACCTGGAGACTACAGTGCTGCCTTGCTTTTCGATGTCAATGGAGTAATTGCAGGAATTCAGCAGTTGGTATAATAGCACATATCTTAAGTTGCCCCTCAACACTCCTTTGACTTATAAGGATGGTAGTAGCATCAGTATCACAATTCTTGTTGATCATAACATTATTATTACTCTTTCAGCTTAACAAGTCCAGCATTCTTGGACCTGAAAATGGTGTTAATTACCCAGCCTTACCTGTATACCAGAGTATATCGTTTGAACAGCAAGAGTACTTTCTCCTTACAAGCTACTTTGTAGATCCAGGTAATATTATTACACAAATCATTACAAAGATGATTTCAGCAAAAAGCCCCACAATTTAAGTGTTATTTAATGTGTTTTCAAACAGCAATAATTTGTACAACTGGTCGAAATGATTCCGATTTGGTTACCGATGGAACTGGAACAAGTCTCTGGATTCAAAATGGCACTAGCCCTTCAACCTCCATACAAGTTCCCAAGAACCGAACAGACGCAATTGCAGCAGGTTGGACGAAAAATCAATGCTTTATTGGAATGGGCTCCCACAACTTTTACCAAGTAGAGCAATACACTAGTAACAACTGCACTGAAATGTTCCCCGTGTTTGGCTTGTATAATCGAGCGGATGCCTTAATGGGATTTGGACTTATTACACCCGGAACCGTAACAAATCATAGATTTGAAAATCCACCAAATGCTGCTATTCAAGTAAAAATTATTATTCATCTTCGACAGTTCAAAGTAAATGAGGATATTTTGATCTTTACAGAAATATTTTTATTTATTTTTTTTACAACAGCTTATTCTAGGAGACACCCCACAATGTGTACTAGATACAAATGATAGAAGTAAGACAGATCTAAGATAAAATTGCAAAATGACCCTTACACACTCAAAATATACCACCCGTACAAATTATTATATGCCTATTTTTTTTATACATTTCAGTTGGACTCACTTCAATGCATGTTTACTTTGTGGATACGCCGTGGCTCATCATTTGTTAAATAATCTAAAAAAAAATCCTAATTCACATTTGACATTATTTCTTTTGAACCCAAATACATTCGCAAGTTTCTACTTTTTTTTTAAATTGTAATTATGCATTTATGCAAGGTTTACGTTGATACATGCTCTGTTCGTGATTTAAAAACTTTTTGAATTTTATAATCTGGTTTTACATTATATACATTTTTTCTTTCAATAAACCAATTCTTATTATCATATGTTTAAAATATCTGTTCCTACTAATATGACTTGAAGTTAAGTCCCACCCTGTTTAATGACATTCACTATTGTTTGTAACCTTTTTTCCTATCTTTACCATTACCATATATTTCTTTGTCATATACCATATAATTTCTGAAAAACCCACTACTTTACTACTTTACATGAAAGCAGAACGAAATATTATATATATATATAAAAAACATGAGTGCACATCAAGTAAGGAAGTCATGAACATTTTTTTAAAAAGTAAATTGACCAAGAATGAACAAAAACTATTTATGAAATTCTGCAATGCAAAGTGTACAACTCCAGGAACCTTCCGGAGGCGCGTCCAGGGGAGGAGAGAGACAATACATGTGGTAACCTTTAAATTAAAATATTATTCTTACTTTCAATTTACTTTTCCCTATTTGTTAAAATTCAATTTTATATAATGTGTTGGAAATATTTTTTTTTACAAACCTCTGTCACAGTCATCACAAAAGAGTAACTGATCCTGCAGACATAACAATAATATTTGTTGAGGATTATTAGCATTATCCATAATTGATGTTTGTTTTAAAAAAACTCAATTTCAATTATTTACTTACATCATTGTCGGAAGTTCCACAAATGGAGCAACATTTGCATTCAATGCACTGCCATCGGTATTTCTTAACGGAAATGATCATGTTTGCTGTAAATTGTAAGCAGCTAGGATGACCTGCAATAAGAAAGTCAATGAAAGTTATAACAATGAAAATGAATTTTGTTCTGGGGCAAAATAAGAATGCACATCATTTTTAGTTGATTTCTTTTACCTGATCTACCACAATCAGAGCATGACACCATTTCCTCTGGCTCCCCACTTTTTTTGTTTTCATTGGCATCACCAAGACAGAAGTCACAGTATGTTGAAGGTTGCACACGAGGTTTCATATTATCCGGCCCCTTCTTTTCTCCATTACTATTTGGGCCCTCCGATGGATTTGGAGGAGGCAGTTGTTGTCCACTTGCATTTTGTGGGGGTGGTGGTGGTCCACCAGGTAGCCCCTGTGGTGGAGGTGGTTGTTGTTGGGGATTTGACTGTGAAGAAGGTGGCATTGTAGGGTGAAGTTGTTGCTGTTGTTGTGGTAAAGGTGGTGGAGGTTGATGATGTGGAGGAGGAGGAGGTGGAGGTTGTCCATGATGAGGAGGCGGAGGAGGACCCCCATATGGATGTGGGAGAGGGCCTCCCACCACATGATGTGGTGGAGGTTGTTGTTGTGGCACAAGATGTGGTGGTGGAGGATGATGACCATGCATCATGTGCGGAGGTGGTGGCATCATCATTCCCGCCGAAGACACAGCAGGATTTTGCATATGCATCTGGTGATGCTGGGGTGGTAACTGCTGAGGTTGCAAAGTAGGAGGTTGCAAACCACCCGTCGGTGGCATCTGTTGCGGATGCAAGACAGGAGGAGGTAGCGAAGATGCAGGCCCACCACCACGTCTCCTTCCTAATGAAATCAAGAAAAAAAGAGTGCATTTTACTATTAAAAATATTGTTCTACTTTCACCTAATCGGGAAGAGAATAAACAAGATTCCACAAACAATTTGGACTAACCTTCGCTAAAAACCAGATGGAATTAGAGAGACAGAGCGTATCTTGAAGAGATGAAGATCGTTTAGAGAAATCAAACAGACATCCGAAGGAGTCCAAACTGCCTGTGGAACTTGGATTTAGGATAGGACTCGGAGAAGAAAGTTATATTTCTTTTCTTTTTTTTTCAATTATTGTGTGAAATAAAACTAATGGAATACTGACTATGACTAGAAAAATATTTGTTATTGTTCTTTGTATAGTAAAATACTGAAAATTTTATGGAAAGAAAGTTATTGCCACTTCAAAAAGAAAATGTAGGAAAGGCAATCATATATTTTTCAGATCTTTTCCAGTAATACATCATATATCATCATTCATTGTCGATTTTTATACATCAGTTTTTTTATACGTACTTTACTTTATACTTGTAATTATACTAAAATCATTGTGAATGGTTGTATCTTTTTGCTACATGCGTTTTTACAGTATATGTATATTATTCAATATTTTATTTTGATATAAAATAAAATATAAAATATAAAATATAAAATAAAAAAAAAACTTTTCCTGTGTTCCGAATCATTTCAGTTAAATTCATTCTCCGGGCAAGATTTTTCGGGTTTACATGACAATAGAGAGAAAAGATTTTTCTCCACTCATTTTTGTTTATCAGCAGTTTGCTGTTACTTTGAGTTGTCGTGATCAATTTTCTTGTGCTAATAATAACAGTACATCATAATTTGAGCAAAGATTGGATTGTGCTGATGAGTCCCAATAGGACGAAACAGTACTGTCCACAATTATATCTGAGCTCAATTATTATAACACAGTATTGCCTGTTAACCTTTCATTTAAATATTTTATATGTTTTTTTCCTAAGATTACTTATTATGATAAAAAATATACGATCATGATCATGTGGAATTTCTAAAAAGAGGGAATGGGATTCACAAACTCATGTAATATTTTTTATCTTATCCGAAGCAACTCATAAGCAATCAACTTATTGCTAACGACATCATCTTATCATTATCACATGCACAAAGGAAACGTGTCATTGATCGTGGACAAATCCTTCAAAGATTTCGGGTAAGCACGATCACATATTATGCAATAATATAAAAGGACTTAACGACTGGAAATACCTAAGAGCAATTATTACTGCACCATATAGGCATTCATTCTTTTTAAAAAATGCGAAAATAACTGCGAGCAGTCTTTCATAAGTCACTTGAATTTTTTCTTACTCCAACCCAATATTATTCATCGGACTCATTCTTCATTCTTTATCATTTTTTTTTGGTTAAAATCATCAGTTTAAAATAAAATTTTAAAACCCTAATAAGTGTATAGTGTATATATCCGGGAAATAAAAATGGTTCTATATGATTATTATTGCGCTAAAATCGGTATATTGGAGTTACGGATGTAGTAATGTTGTTGTAAAGTGAATAATATATACATTTTCTATTACACACTTTGTTGCCTACTACTATAACGAGTCTATCTATTGTTTTATTTAGCAGCGATGATGCGACAACCGTTTTCGAATGGCTTTCTATAATATGAATTTAAAAATGCATTGACAATTAGCGATTTAACTTGGCAGTCGGCCTTACTACACATTTACGCTCTGTGTGTATTCCCAGCTAGCCATTCGAGATATGTCGCTTAAGCGAAATCGTAACTAAATGTCTCGACGAATCGTTACTCTAAAATTGTAGCGAATTCGTAACGAAATCACTCTTATTCTCTGATTGTCACCACGAAATCGATAAAGAATGCAGTTTAGCGTATGAACATATGGTGCTATTTGAATGGCCAGGTAAACCATGGGTATCATATACATAAGATATCCTACGTAGTGGCAAGTGGTCTGTTTATCATTTAATAAAACTAAATATCAAACTTTAAGTTTGTTAACATTCATTTCACTCGATATTAGTTTTCGCTATTCTATAATTAATTTTTTTTAAATCAATCTGCATAAGTTTTTTGATACGGGAAAGAAACCACATAAAAATTCATTCAAGTAAAAGATACAAAGGACTAAGAACAGCCTTAGAGATATCGAAACATCACAAACGACGATTTGTTTCAAGTGTTAAGTCGACAAGATAACCGAAAATAACGCATCAGGGAAGAAATTTACGCAGTTTTAATCCATTGGTGAACATCATTTCTTCTGATGAAGCTTCAGATGCAGAGAAAGATCTACCCCTTCAGCAATTTCCAGTGAAGTAATCTTATAGTGAACCAAAGGTACCAATTTCTAATCAGATACAAGTGGATGCGGAAGTATAATTGTAACAAAATCATTCATCGTCATTCATTGAGTATCCACTGATAAGAGGGAAGTGTACACGTGTGAAACAATTAATTTAATCAAGTGTTCGAAACCCATAAGCAATCGAAGGTTCTTTAAAAGCATGGGGAATAAAGCAAATTGTATTAGTATTAGCTAATGCTATGTATAAGTCTGTCATTACATTATAAATAGTAATAATTAAAAAATGACTGTGTGATGATCGATAATAAAAAGTGCTTTATTATATTTCGCATTTGTGTTGGCTGCATGTTCAAATTTACGATAACCGCCTAATTCTCTGCCTAATTCGTGACGAAGTCGTCCTTAATCGTGGTATTACCAATCGCTATGAAATCTGCACGAATAGTTGGCGAATAGGCGGACATTTATCCCAAAAATCGCTAACTATTCACTAGTGATATTCTACGATTCGTAGCGATTATTACAACGAAATCCTAGCGAAATTAATAGACGATTTGTAAACGATTATAACGAAAATGGCTAGCTGGGTTATTGCATTTTGCATGCTCAATCTGTATCGCTGACTGAATCCACCGCATTTAATTACTTATTTACGACTAGTACCTAATATCTCTATAAAACATGCGAAGCGTGTGCTAAATCTATATTCTTTGTTGAGTGTAATCATTTTTAATTAATAATATTTTTAACCTACAATAAAGCTACCTAATTAAAATCAGTTAAAGTCTTTTTGTTGAAAATCCTTACTTCACACTTCATTATTCCCCTCAAGTCTACATATAGCACCAAACACTGAATTATACGGAATACTAAAACAGTAGTTGCACAGTTTTACGCATTGTGAAACCTAACAAACTAGTCAATTCAACTACAAGCTTTTCAGTGCAATAAATAATAATAATAATAATAATGCTGCTTTGAATTTGAATTAAGACTACTTTTGCTAATTTCCAGAATTATTATGTCTATGCGAGACGCAATAAATTTAAAAAAAACTTATTGCTCAAAATCATTTCGGAAGCTCGGATTTCTTAACTAGATTCTATAAAGCCAAAGTCTAAATGACTAAAATACGTCAATAAATACGTGGCTCCGACTTCCACAGATAATTCACAGAATATCCCAAAAGTGAAAGTTATAATAATAAAAGTGATATTCTGCACACTGACATAGTTTCCACTTCATAACGGAAATTTAGCTTCTATGTATAATAAGATGCCTACAGCACGGTGAAAGGGTTAGTGTTGTCAATAACAGATAACAAATCCTAAAGTGTGAGCTTTGTTGAGTTAGATGGAGTATAGTTTGTTATTGGATATTTTGTAGTGACCTGCGGCATCATCTCGTTTCGGTGAAGCTGGAACCATCTCATCATCTTCCTCGTCTTCCTTATCCTTATGCGAATGAGTGTAATGGTACGTCAACCCTGGACGAGTTTTATAGCGTGCTCCACAAACTATGAACCAAGGATTATTGGGATCAATTTGTATTGTAGCACATACTTCTAGTAGCAGACTTTCCAGGAAGCCCCTTTCGGCATTAAATTTAAATATATTTGTTTAACTTACTGTCACAGGCGAATGGCTTCTCAGGATCTGTGACAGCGTCATATGTGATTTTTCTTCTTCCACGGCTTGCAGGTGTCTGAAAAAAAGAATTTATTTAACCATTTTACACCATGAAACGTCACACTACAAAAGTTCTCCCATATTTGAATGAATCTATTTATACCCGTGGAGCTTTCGCAGGTGGCTTCTTCTTCTTTCTCCTACTACTACTATACTCTTCATAGTCATAATCTGAGTCCGGATCTGGATCCTCAAAATCCGCAACATCAGGCATTTCAAGTTCATCATAGAACCATTCCTAGTTTTACACATTAAACATAAAATAAATTATTGAATCACGTTTTTTCAACTAGATGTAAAGTCGATTTTTATAGCAAATTTTTACATACAGGTTTGGTTTCGTCCTTAGTACTGTCCCGACTATCTTCATTAAAACCTATTGAAGCTGATGGTGGTGGAAAGGGTGAGCTCTCAGCGGAAACCACACTCAATTGTTCCTCCTCTTTATTCTCCGTTCTAACAGGGTATCTTGGTTGCATAAAGTTAATTAAATACTGACGGCGCTTTTTCCTCCATCGTTTTGATGGATAGGAGTATATTTGGCCTTCCCTTAATCCTGGGAGGCGTTGTCGGGGATCCATAAATAAATTGGAATGATTCTGAGCAACTCCTACGAAAACATATAAGCACGACATTAGTATACATATTATGTAACATTCCCAATCCTAATAGCATTGTTCAGAACCGCTATTTTTTGCACTTACCAGTTTGCGAATCCAGGAAGGGAAGTCGCATTGTACGTT
Source organism: Orchesella flavescens (assembly GCA_964034955.1). Lineage (NCBI taxonomy): Eukaryota > Metazoa > Arthropoda > Collembola > Entomobryomorpha > Orchesellidae > Orchesella > Orchesella flavescens. The sequence continues at coordinate 12,456,652 of OZ035957.1, forward strand.
CAGAAGATAACCGGGCATTGTAACTAGCTGCATTTTCAACGGTTTCTCGATAAACTGGGTCATTCATATAGCTAAATCAACAAATTAAAATTTGTGAAATTTTTAAACCTGGTCAATCATACATACTACTGTAGATGAGTTAGTCAGTAAATAGGTGCACTCACTTCTGAATCTTCTGAACCAACGCTGGATTCAGAGTTATCGTTTCAGTTGACCCCATATTGATTAGTATATGCCCGATTCTCAGTGAAATTGGTTTATCCTTTGGTGCTGTACTGTCATTTTGTGTATGCGTAGTATATTCCTTTGAAAGCACTTGTGACTATTACAACTTTCTTGTAATCTTCAAGGTTGCGTGCAATCACAAAATCACCTAGCGCATTAAGACAATAATTACGTTGTTGCATAATTTCACATTTCATAAATTATGTGGATGTGACACAATGCATCACACAACACAACATTGCACAATGCTGTTATGATTATTGTGTGAAAATAATGCATAAAAACTATTCGAATATTGTGGATACATTAATAGCCAACAATATATGCAAACAAAGGGCTTCCAGTTCTAAATATTTTTGTACTTGGATCCAACTAAATAATTAAGCTATGATTATTATTATTATTCTAATTTTTGAGTGCCGACTTTTTACGCGTTATATGTACATGTTTTTATCTCAATCTATCACTGACGGTGGTGGCTAAAGAGAAGAAGGAGATTTATTGATTCTGGGAAGACATAACATTGGGGAGGGATCCAAAATCTAACACGGGAGAGATAGGAGTGAAAGATGCTGCTGATGCGTACATTTTTTAAGCACATCAAATATTCTTCAGCATACTTTGTGTGGATTCGGTTTTAGTCTTATTAGGCATCGTGAAATGTGAAATACACATACAATACATATGCATATTTTATATGAGACATCCGTAAATACATGTTGCCTCCTCGTAGCGTCTTTTCTCCATTCACTACTGATATTATGCTTCCTTCGTTCATAAAAAAAGTAGATTTCCTTTAGCTATACTACACATTACCCCAAAAACGGGTATATGTGTTGTACATACTGCAGCGTTTCAGCAGCCTTACCATGCAACTTAATGGGAATATACTTTACGCTCAAGTATTGAGCGCTATAGCTTTGTACATAAGTTTTTTCTCCCTCACAAAATAATACTTTATACAGAGTGTACACCAACACCATAGTCAAGATCAGGACAATCCAAATACAACTTTGTGGGAATGCATTTACATTCCACTTTGACCAAAAGGAAGGTTGATGAATGAGATATGCACAAGAGGAGAAGCTATGCATATATTTCTGTTGAACGAGTTACTTGTGTTTTATGTACAAAAATGTACATAGTGAAAAAATATTGAATTCTGTAAGCGGCAAGTGTTGTGTACAAAAATCCTTATACTTATAAAGCTCATGTACAGCACTCAGTACCACCGTTTGCTTTGTTTGTCCGTTGACAGAGTTTTGGTATGAATGTTGTTTCTTGGTTATAAACAAAAAAGGTCTCCCTTCTCACATTCACTTTTTACTTGTTGAGATTTAGAGTTTAGTTTTGAAAGGTTATTTCTAATATTATTTCGGACGAGGAAGCTTAGGAAGCATTGGACTTTTATTGAGATTGTAGGTGGTAGCGGTTTAGACTGTTGGGTCAATCGGTTGGTTGTTAGTTTTTCTAGTGAGATAGAAGTATTGTTGATTGTTGAAGTTGACAGCAGCGATATTTAAGATTTTCAAAATGAGTAGTGGTGGGTGGGAGCTGTCTAAAGAAAACATCCAGCCGTTATCATCAGGTCGGAGGATGGCTCATTTGGCTGAATCTTTGCATTCCGTAAGTGGCTCAACTTTGAATGATCAGCAACTGGAAGCTCATCACTGGGAAGAAATTAGGTAAGGCATTATTGATAAGGGGGTGAACGTTTGAACGTACTTTTAGAGCTTGAAAACCAAACATTTTAATCTAATCTACTCATTCATGTTCATTCATATTGATTTTGCTTTGCAATGTTTTAACTCTCGTTGGTTATTATTCTAATATTTCTAATAATGCACAGAAAACTGGAGGAGGTCGCTTTGAAGCAAGCAGGGAGTGATCCTTTGCAAGAATGGGTCGAGCTAATAAAGTACATTCAGCAACATTTCCCCGTCATGAATGCTAAGGTCAACACCAAGTACAAGTTGTTTTTGAGAAAAGCTGTACAATTGAACCTAAATCACGTAAACTACAAAAATGACAGAAGATTAATAGAACTGATTCTAAAATCGGTAAGTCAATTGCTAAAAGCTAAGGCTAATTTGTATAGTCACTAATAAATAGTGGTCCACCATACTCTATCAGTATGATTTGTGATGTGTCCGATGCAAGCTGTTTAGTAATCTTTTTTTCTGTAGGCTGCTGAAACCATGCCAGATCCTATGCAACAATTAGAATTACTTCGTTCTATCCTTACCAGTGGTATTGGCGACTCGGTGAGCGCAATGTATGTGAAATTAGCAGAAATTTATGAATCAAAAGGTGATGAAAAGAGTGCCTCGGATATTCTCAGGAAAGGGATTCAAAATAATGCGGAACCGAAATCTAGTCTCGATGAAATGATGACGTAAGTTTAATTTTATTTTTGGAAGTTTTTTGAGTATGGAAATAATAGGACCTTAAGAAGTCACAAAAAACAAATTACTTCTTTCAAATACTGACAGATACAATCCTTAGTTAAGACAGAAACTCTTGAAAGGAAATGATTCCTTTTTTTTAAAATATAAACAGCATGTTTAAAAATGAAAAGGAATAGTACTCAAAAACCTTACCTTTACTAAATTACAGACACATCCAAAATCGATGGGCTGAAAAATACGCAAAGACTATAGAGGACGGCTCAGACGGTGGAGTGAGAAAGTTTGCGGCATCTGTTCCTACTGTTGGAAGAAACAATGAAGCTATAACTATTCGAAGAGATTTACCACCTGCTGCGCCTGCAACAGATAAACAAAACTTCAAAATGCCTGCCTCAAAAGTTCATGTTTTACATGTATGTATACTCTGAACCCATTTATATTAATTCCTACCACCACTGGCACCACAATTGCTTTAATTGTACGTTAAATATTGATATTTTAGGAAGAAAACTCTGCTCCACAGAATATAAACAATCTACAACCAAAGTTCGCATCAAATGGCCCTTTCAGTTTAGATAAAGCAGTAAACGATCGGGAAAATCAAATGGAGGCAACGAGGTGGAATACAGGAACTACCCACTTAGATAATCCAGCAATTCCTGAACCTCCACAGAAGTTAACGTGTAAGTAAATTGTTTTAACTTCTAGATGTATAATTATGTTAAATGCAGCGTGAGTTGAGAAGGGATTATGATTATATTCCATTTACACGCAGTATTTGTAGAAGAGTCTGTGTTTAACGTACCCTCGTCAAAATCGGAAAAACCTCATGTAATGGACAAAAGAGCCCTTAAAGAAAGAACTGAAGCCACAGAAGAAACTGATTCCCAGTTAAGCGCATCCTGTCAATATCCATCAAATAGTAGCGTGCGTAGTTCTAATGCATCGCATGTGCACCTCCACAATAACACAGACGATCAATTGAAGAAGGATGTTTCTGAAGATATAAAGTATAAGGTAACAAACAACAAATTTATTTTGATGTTAATGTTAAGACCGATTTTTATGCAATATTTTGTTTTTGTTTGTATTGTAAACGTTGAAAACTTTTTTGCTTTCGTAGAAACTACTACCAGCCAGAGGGAAAGTGAATCGTATGATGATCAAAGCAGCTGCGTACTTAGAAAAACAAAAGCTTAAAGAATTAGAAAACAACGAAGTAATTGTTATGCGGAAGGAAGTGATGCAGCTAAAAGAATGCATTAACATTCTAGAAGATAAGATTAAAAATCAATCGCACCTCACTGAATTAAAGCTGATGGAAAAAGATGAAAGGATCCAACAGTTGGAATTAAATAATGAAAGTGTGATGCATCAATTAACTCATCTTTCAACAAGCATCAATGTTCGAGAATCGCAGTTTGAGCGAGAAAAGAATTGTCTAGAAAAAGATATTCAGGATCTTAAAACTAAGCTTGAGAATGTTCATGAATTGAAAAAAGAGTTGGCGTATTTCAAGAAGCAATATGAGATCCTTTTGGAAGAGAAAAAAACTCGTGAGGCAGAGGCTCTCAGAGAAAATGAATCCGAATCGGATTATGCCAATGTTATTGTAGAAAAGAAGTCAACTTTGGTTAAAGTTGATGTCCAAAGAAGTGTAAACTACATCTCATCATCTTCTGGAGAGCAGTGCACTGGAGAAATTAGCCGATTTCACAGCGGAGAAAATACTATCGCTTCTAATTCATTCTTGCCAGATTTGAGAAATGCCAGTGGATGTAACCAAGGCCTTCGTGAACGCAAAGGATTGGCAGAGATTCATAAAGACGATATGATGATGAATATAACTCCTGCTGCAGCACCTCCTGAGGAGTATGATGATGTGCCACCTCCGTGCTTTTCGAATTTCGGGTTTAAAAAACCAGCATTTGCTTTGTATGAGAGCATTTCTGAAAGCTTCGCAAAGCCCAATCCAGCAAAGGTCAACTCATTTGCTAATAACAAGCGGACTGATGTCTTGAAAAGTTTGCACATGTTACCAGAGAATTTACCCCCACAGCAGCAGATGAATTCTCATTCCGAACCCGTTTTTGAACCTCAGCCATCTTTTGTTCCGCATGGAGTACCAGATCCCAAACCGAGAAACGAAAATGTTAGTGGATCATAACTATAACTCTCATTTTTTAAGTTACATAATAATATAAGCAAGCGTCCCAACAAATTCCATGTAAAGAATGTATTTGTAATTCATTTTTTTAACAGTTTCTAGTGCCATGTCTACCTTCTTCAAGGAGATCAACCGCTACATTCTCAACAAATGAAAATCTTAAACCATCTGTCGAAACGGCAAATACTAATGATGTGTATTCTTACACAGACTCGTTGTACAATGCAAATGTAAGGACCAAACATTTGCTTACGTTTAGTATTATTGCAATAATAATGACTTTGGATTGCTTAAAATAAATATACTTTATAATTATTGTAGGGAAATGATTCAGATTCTGAAGAAGAAATCATGGTAAGAAGACATCAGCAAACTGGTCTTGATTTAAATATGTCGAACCTTACCTGTGCCCTATCGATGGGCCCTATACCGTTAACCAACTCTACTCCCGAGAAGGCTAAAAATCTTCCTGTTCGCAATCAACCAGTACCAATATTCACAGAGGACCCTCCTGTAGCCGACTTTCAAACTGCTGGTTCTCGAGTGTCTCGTTATCATTCAGTTCTTAACGATCCAGAACTGTGAGTAAGATTATTCCTCGCTCATAATTTTCAGAGCTGGTAGTTTTATTTGTTGCCTACAGTATGTATTTATTTGCACAATTTCAGAAATCTAAGTACAATTCAAGAGACTTCACGTGAAAATAGGTCTCGATCTACAACAAGTAGTAGCTCTGGAAATTACACCGCCTCCACAACTCGTTTCGGAATGGCCACCAGCACTACCCAGTTTTATAACAATATTACAAGATCCTCATCAATTCCTAGATCAAACAGCCACATGTCTCAACTTTACAGTAACGGGTATCATTCTGATACTAATGGAAAGTGAAGCTACTAATAATTTGTTATTTTTTTGTATAATATAATGCATACTATTGCATACATGACGAAGGGTGTCGTATTAAGTTAAATTGTAATGTTTTAAAGATTATTTTTTATGCCAGAATGTTTTTCTAAATATTATAATATAGCTTGAATTTTGGTATTCGTATGTAATCCAGTTCATATTTTTTCCTTGATGTGAGATGTATAGTCATCGATTATTATAACTGATTGTTTATTTAAAATGAGTGTGTTGTTTAATGCAGAATTTGACAATAATTGATTAAAACTTCAAAAGTTACAAACTTGCTTGTTTATTTTACATTTTTTTTGTTATTATCTTCATTAGTGCAATCATTGCACTGCAATGCTGCGTTTTCAGTAGTTCAATTTTCATAGATTTGTCATTCGTTAGAATATTATTGCGGAAGATTATTAGAGACAGTCAACTCATAGTTGGGCAGGCTACAGTGGGCCAGTAGCCTTTTTCGGTGGGTACTGGCCCACTGGCCCACTGGACACAGTAGCCAGTGGGCCAGTAGCCAAGTGGGCCAATGATTTTGAGTATCCAGTGGGCCAGTAGCCAAGTGGGCCATTGACTTTGAGTATCCAGTGGGCCAGTAGCCAAGTGGGCCAATGACTTTGAGTATCCAGTGGGCCAGTAGCCAAGTGGGCCAATGACTTTGAGTATCCAGTGGGCCAGTAGCCAAGTGGGCCAATGATTTTGAGTATCCAGTGGGCCAGTAGCCAAGTGGGCCATTGACTTTGAGTATCCAGTGGGCCAGTAGCCAAGTGGGCCAATGACTTTGAGTATCCAGTGGGCCAGTAGCCAAGTGGGCCAATGACTTTGAGTATCCAGTGCCCAGTGGGCCAAAATTGGCCCACTTTAGCAATGGCCACAGTGGGCCAGTGGGCCAATTACAGTGGGTACTGGCCCACTGGCCCACTTGGGTACAGTAGCCAGTGGGCCAGTACCCAAGTGGGCCATTGACTTTGAGTATCCAGTGGGCCAGTAGCCAAGTGGGCCAATGACTTTGAGTATCCAGTGCCCAGTGGGCCAAAATTGGCCCACTTTAGCAATGGCCACAGTGGGCCAGTGGGCCAATTACAGTGGGTACTGGCCCACTGGCCCACTTGGGTACAGTAGCCAGTGGGCCAGTAGCCAAGTGGGCCATTGACTTTGAGTATCCAGTGGGCCAGTAGCCAAGTGGGCCAATGACTTTGAGTAGCCAGTGGGCCAGTAGCCAAGTGGGCCAATGACTTTGAGTATCCAGTGGGCCAGTAGCCAAGTGGGCCAATAATTTTGAGTATCCAGTGGGCCAGTAGCCACGGCCCACGTGGCCTGCCCAACTATGCAGTCAACACAGCGCCGATGGTACAGTATCATAAGACCGTTCCAATTTACGAGATTCCATTCATTGCATAAAAAAATATTGTTTAGAAGAAAACCTGAGTTTTACATGCATTTAGAATGGATGTTTTAGGTTAGCATCTAACATCATCCTACATGCTTCGGCTCACCGTGCAATGCAATGCAATGCATAATAGGATGAACACAGAAATACATGTGTGATTTCGATGTGAAGTGAAAGTGTGCAAGGGCATTTTTACCAGGTGATGGTGATGGTCTTTTTGTACCAAACACTTTTGTAGTTTTTTATATTTTGTTTAAATCAGTTCCTACAAAGAGTTAAATTTCGGTTCGGTAACTGAATTATCAACCTTTAGACAGTAATACAAATGACATCATAAAATGCAATAAAGTCATTCGCATTAAATGCTACAGAAATGAATCCCGGTGAAAGTGAAGGTTCATCTTTGCTTGCAAGTGGGGAATCGCCAAAGCCTCCTGATAAGCCCACACAATCAGGTATTAAGACATTAGGGGTTCCTTTGTTGTCTTTAAAAAACAACTAGGCAAAATGTGTCATGTATGTGAGGCTTTTATAATTGTTATTCCGCAGCGACTACAACTAGTGCCGTCCAGTTGGCTGTCAACAATTTCGTGGAAGAGTTAGAAGATATCTTTGTTAATACAGATAAGCTGCTAATTAGAAATACGGAGCAGACTATTCCATCAAGTATATGTCAAATTCAATTATTACTTATGTATTGCCACTAAAGCAAGAAAAATGTATGGATAATCGATAACGTTTGTTTTTAAGGTTGTATTCCTGAATCCACCCAACTGGTCAAAGTTTATGAGGTGTTGGATGGAAAGGGCAATCCAGGTTTTTTGCTTGGAAAATGTCAAGAAAGCTACAGGACGCTGCAATTTGTGCTCTATTTAAGGAGCAGGGGATCTGGGGTGCTAAGACTGAAGTATTATGGAATCTTTGTAAGTCGCAGTCACAACTAGATTGCATCCCTCCAAATTAGATAGAGTTCTTTAAGTTGTGGTGAGTTCTGAGAGATCAGATCAGGTAAAAGATTCTTTTGTTTGATAGGATCAACACTGTGAAATTGATGGGGCTGGAATACTAAAGTTTCGCCAAGTGAGCACCTTGCTCGGTTATATATTGGAAGATGATTGGAAGAGCCTTCTTAAGATTAACCTTGGATGTGTTCCGTTCTGCAGTTGCTTTATAGGAGGAGATATCACCATGTCCTTTCAGAATTTGGATGGTACATCCTCTGGAAGCATGTCTTATAAAGCTTGGCCAGAGTTAGGAATTAATGAAAAAGTATTTGCAGTTCACTTTATTCCAAACCTGGATAGAAAAGCAAAGTATATGCTACTTGCATCAAGCTTATTACCGGTAACAATAAAATACTACTACTACTAGGGCAATATTATGCGTAAATAATTTCGTTCAACACTTTTGCTAACTTCCGGTTCTTTTATTACAGTTCAAGAAATATTTTTCGTGACCATTTTATGATAAAAGGAACCCCCAACCTACTGGAGAATATTCTTTCCGCATCGTCGCTATAATGAATTTCTTTTAATAAAAAGTAATTAATTATTTATTCAAGTAGTGCTACTAAACCTTATACTAGTCTGTTCATTTACTCAAGTTATAGTCTGTTAATTAGTCTGTCCATATCTGTTATATGTCATAATGTGACAATCGGTACTGTTCATGTTTTTAATATTTCGTTGTCGTTGAGTATGTTTGTCTTTGTTTAGTTCAGTGTTTTAGTCACTACTGTTGGTTATTATAAAGATCTGTTTGTACTGAAGAGTATATTATTATGTATGGTCGAGATAAAGTCATATCGTCAAGGTCAAGTTTAGTGTAGATCTGCCAGTATGTTACTTATAGTAAAAAGTAATATAAAGTCAAAATGTCAACAAATGCAATAAATGATCAAAATAACTAGCAGTAGCATAAATATAAAATACAATTAAGATAATAATTTACAAAGATTGATGATAGTTTTAAGAATAAGCTATATGTATATGTGTACTTAGGTTTTTACAACAATAAAGCCTTCTAATTGCTGTAAAAATATTCGTCATTATCAATAGGATATTTGGCAACAAAGTTCCTATATGAGAAAATTATTGGTTTAAAGTTGACATCTTTGGAGTATCCAAAGTGCACCACTGGAGAGAACAATGGTCTGTTTTTGAACGCATCACTGCCCCTGTACTCTTGAATCTCAGGAATGGTTTCAATTCTATTCATGTACGCCTTCAAATTCTCCACAGCAGAATCTTCAAAACTCTCGGGACTCAGCTCACGGAACCAATCTAATGTTTCAAACACAAGAAAGTCCACATATGTGATTTTCGGTCCAACAACGTATTGGTGAGATGTTATGAAATTGTTCAATTCTCCAAGTCGTGCTGGAATAGTAGGTTTATAGTCTTCCACAATGCTGGTGTAGTTTGGTGCAGATACAAGAACAAAGAAGCCCCATCGCAAGTCATTCACAGCTCCTTCGACCATCTCTATTGTTGCAATTTCTTTCAATGTCTCTCCAGCCAAATTGTATTTTCTTGCAATATGTCGCATGATGGCCAGTGATTCAGTTATTTTCAATTCTTCATCAGAGTAAAACGGAAGATTGGAAAAGTCCAATGAATGATTGTACTTTTGCTCGAGCCAATTTTCTGCAAAGTCTGCCCCTGTCCCTTTGAAGGGAATTCGGGTGTCTTTAAAGTCAACTTTGAGATACTGCAACAGATAACGGATCGGTTCGGAAAGGCCTCGCATGTCAAAGTCCATGAGTTCAGGCAGTCCAGGAATCCCGGTGGGTGATTTATCGATCGGACTGTTAGCTGGTGTTGCTGTAGCCATTATGAAACACTATAATATGCTTAAATCTTGCACAGTGGAAGGAAGATGAGATCGAACAATTTAAATGCGTTCGGCTTGCGTGACTACCACGGAGTAATCGAACTTTGTTTTAGTCGCTTCACATCTTATACTCAACTGGAGCTTTGATATTTCACAACAACCTAAAAAAATCCTTCCGTGTTCTGGCTTCATGTTTTTTACTCGAGTTCAATGAAATCAAATGTGCTGCAATGTTATATTACAAGTAAAGTTACTTCATGCGTCTAGGGACACGGTTATGAACCTTTATCAACGTATTCCATCAAAATTAAGCCAATTTTATGCAGATGGAAATGCCCTGCCTATAAACCAACAAAACAACTCTCCACAGGAAACAAAAGTTGTGCACTTCCTGTTCATTTCTTCGTTCGTGTTCTACTTATTGTGCTTTGTTAGTTTCACGCTGCAATGTTCCATGCGTTTCATAAAACTTTCTTTCCTTATAGCTTAGAGGCAAAATTTATTTTTATGAGTTTGGCCAGCCACAGACGAGACCTTTTTTCTGAAAACAGTTTCAACAATTGCTTGAGAATTTGTGTAATGAAATTTTGCAATAAAAACAAGTTTTTGCACTGATGTCATTAGGTTTTTGATCAATTTCATAAATAGCATGTTAATCAATTCTCAACAAATAGGCCATTAAAGGGCTAGCGTTTTTGCTTCATTTGCAAGAAAAGTTTGTATAATCTGGAATCAACAAAATGAATTGTAGGACCATAGCCATTGACCAACAGTTTTGCTTTACAATGAAAGTCAAACTGTTGTTAGAACAAAAGTGTTGACATATAATTATGTAATCATAAATGTTACACAAATTATTACTGAGTTCAATGATTTGGTAGAACTTGTTTAATAGCATGGAACCAGTTTCCTAATACACAGTCTCAGGATACCCCAAATATATCAAAGTCGTTTCGTTGCTGACTTACATAAGTACTTGCAAACGCAAACAACCAACCTGATACTAGACTTATCTGTAATTTAATGACATGACAAACCTGATGTGATAAATTCTTCGTATGACAATACAGCAAATGAAGGTTAGAAAGGTTGTATCGATTCGATATGATCAATAATACAAGGATTTTGATAGTAGTATTGTGTTTGTTATTATGTGAACAAAGCTTCATTCACATTCTTCATCAAGATTTTAGCTTGTCTAGATTCGCCCCAATGTTGAATGGTAGTTTGTTTGTTTGCTTGTGACAATAAAATTGCAATAGTCCATTCTAGTTCTACAAATAGGAAGTGATGAATTAAACCTATTAATACATACCTATTCAATAATATCTTTACTAGTAATTGACACAATAATTCAGTGCATTGCGTGGTTTTAGTTAGCAGTCAAATTCAATATTTGGTAAAGTAACCTTTTCGTGTTTGACAGAAACCTTAAGCTGTATCAAGTTACCCCGAAAAATGTATCGCATGCTGTAGCCGCTGTAGGAACGGACACACTGAAGTTTACCATTTGTACATTGGTAAATCTTAAATTTACATTGAATCCCAAGCGGGTTTATGGATGTTTGCTTAACATAATGTATGCTGTAGCTTTCACGTTTTGCTCATCAATCACACCTCTTTTTCATTATCAACATTTTAGAATCGATTAATGCAAAGTCGTTACAAAAATCGTTAAAAACTGTCCTAGAAAACAAACACAGTGGCTTGCAAACACTCGTATATACTTCGTAGAAACTTTTGACTTTGTATTTGGCCATAGCCTTTTCGAAAATCAATAAACCTTTTCGTAAGTTTATCGATATCATGTATATAATCAGTAATAATACTGTAGTGTATCGGTAACTGAAAAAATTCCGAACACAACGATTATTAGTAGAGGAGCCAGTATATACTATATTCTTACATCGTTATTTCAATAGCTTTAACGATATGTCATAATACGGAGTATTCAATCATGGCATGGCATTAATATTGCACGCAACAAAAGGTGGAAGATGACAAATAGATGATAATCAGCACCAGACGTTTGTCGGTATGTGTTGTTCTGGTAAAACCTCCATCAAGAAAAGGCATCTACGCCGAATTGAATGTTTAATCCAAAGTGTCCCACAGCCCCACTTACCGAACACATATAATATTTACTTTAGAGAAAAGAGCACATAAAAAACAGTCGTAATATCGATCAGACCACAAATTTTTATAGTAGTGGAGAAAGCATGTGGTCATCAACCTCTTTGGAAGAGTGTTTCACCCAATAACACACTCCTTCATTCATTATTACAGAAAAGCTTTTCACTTCACGCTATGAGCTGAAAGTTTGTGAAACATTACAGCATGATGATTGTATGTAATAATAATTTTGCAAGGCATATGTAATTTTCTCCTCCTACATCCACAATGCACTCGTGACAATGCGTGCAAGCCCTAAACAACAATTGTTTAGGGAATGGGCTTTCTATCAAAACTCCGTTCTATATAGAAATAGACCTGTTGTTACTCTCTTTAGGCTTGCTCTTCTGTATAATGCAGTGTTGCCTAAGTTTTAATCTTTTTCTTTATTGAATACTCAAATTCGCAAGGGGAGCCAACTCTTCATAATTATAAAGGATGTAATGGACACCATGCAGACACTTCAAGGCAGACACTCACGAACCTTCTCCGTGCCAGTCTGCAAATGAACATCGTAGGTAGTACAAGTTTCATAAGGGTATGGGGGATGGAGTATTAACACAAGGCACTGGAATTTGGTAACTTGGTTGTCACAACTTTTACTAAATTGAGAAAAATGTCGAGTGAAGCTCAGGAAGCAGTAGAAAATTCTCCACCTCCACCACCTCAAACGGAAACGGAAGAGACAAGCCCAGATTTCGTACTGATATGGGATAAAACATCTAAAGTGGCTACGAGTGTAGATGGATTTGAGAGGAGAAGTGTGTTTGAATTTAATCTTCAGGACGAAGGCTTGCTATTGGATTGGGAAACCAGTGAAGCTGCACCTTCACTTCAAGTGGTGAAAATATGGGCACCCCTCGAGATATTGAAGCGATACAGTGAAATTCTGAAGTTGAGGTTGCCAATAAAGCAGGTAGCAATAATTGGGTTACCCTTGCTTTCTACATGAATTACACGATTCGTTCATTTCATATTTTTTCCTTCGTTTTTCGTAGTTTTATGCAAAGCTTTTTTAATGTCAATGTTTTAATTTTCGGGATGAAGTGGGTTAGTTAAATATTGAAATTTTCTTTTTAGATTCCAGATTGTGATGAAGCGAAACCACGTTTGAGCACCAGATCGGATATTTTCCTAAAATTATTTAATTACTGCAACAGAATACAAAAATGCATTAGTGTGGATACCGACGTGTTTCCGCAAAAATGCAGGAAACTGACCGAGATTTATAGCAGGGATAAAGAATTTCTGTAAGTATAACATAACAAATTATATTACAAGTATTCGTAGACAAAACTGAGGATATTGATAAGGCATATAACATATTATTGCTTTAAGGTTTGACGTTTGTGAATCCAACATGAATGAAATCTTTCCAGCTTCAGTTCGGGCTCGTATCATTCAATTCATTTTAAAGAGAACTGCCTACAAATCCAAAGCAGAATTAGAACTGGATGCATTTGGCTTTGGTTACGAGCGACTGATTCAAAAAGAATTTTATACGGCTGCTTATCCCCTTCACGATGTAAAATTACCATTTTGAAAGTTTTTAAATGCAATTGAAGTGGTGTTTCGTATTTATTCAATTTATTATTATTTAACCGTTAATTATTATTGTAGGGGAAACTTTCGACAGAAGGCTCCACAAGAAAGCTCCTTTACTTGCACTGGGCAAGGCTTTCCCAGTGTTTAAAATATCAACCTTTGGACGAGATCAAGAACTATTGTGGAGTAAATATTACTCTGTACTTTGCATGGTTAGGCTATTACACCTCCATGTTGGTGTTTGCAGCAGGATTAGGTCTTGTTTGCTTTTTCTATGGACTAATTTCAATCACTCGGGATCCACTTGTGTAAGTTATAATAATTATAACCTATATTGGTTTATATTATTTATATATTTATATTGTAATCATTCGTTGAGAAACTTAAGGAAGCTTAAAATGGTTCATGTTCTCGAATTCCAGAATAGATGTCTGCAACACTGCGCAGGAGTACAAAATGTGTCCTCTCTGCGACAACACATGCAGTTATTGGAAACTCTCAGATAAATGTAGCTACTCCAAATTAGCCCACTTGTTTGACAACGACTTTACAGTTGCTTTTGCGCTACTAATGTCGGTGTGGAGTAAGTAAAGTCGCATTACTCGAGTTTCCACATTCCATTTCATGTTTGTTTGCAGGGATGTACGTTTTGCCCCAATGTGGTTCAATAAGGTCTAAAATGTATATTTTTGGTTCTGCTTGATAGCTGCGTTTTTCTTGGAATTTTGGAAGCGCTACGTGGCTCAAATAGCTCATCAATGGGACTTGACCAATTTTGATCTAAAGGATTACACTCCAAGACCAGAATATATTGCAGAATTGAAGAAAATTTATCCTAGTGGAATGGATGGAGAAGATGAGAAAAAACGATATGATTTTGACCTTCGAATTCCATTTTGGAAGCGAAGGCTACCTTTTAGCGTGCTCAGCTATTCAACGGTTTTATTCCTGGTATGCAGCTAGGTTCGCTACGCACACAATGGCTTTGATTTATATACATACATAAAAGAGACTATTGGGAAAATTTAGCTATGTTGAAGATACTGCGATGAAGATAAATGGTTTTATACATTCTTTCACATACACGTCTCTTTACAGGTATTTTTGGCTGTTGCAGTTCTAGTTGGGGTAATTATCTACAGGTTATGGATTACCCTAGTTTTATCAGAAGTATACAGCAGACGTGATGCTTCTGAGAATGATTTAGGTTGGCTTCCGATGGTTGTCAGCATATCTGCTGCATGTCTAAATTTGACCTTTATTATGATATTTGGCAAGGTAAGTAGATGCATTGTAATAACTTCATAAACCGATTTTTGGGCTTGGTAAAGAATTTGATTGAGACAACAATGACTTCTGTATGTAGGTATATCAACGACTGGCAGAACGGTTAACAGAAATGGAATTTCCTCGCACCCCACAAGATTTTGAAGCAAGCTATTCTTTAAAAATCTACCTATTAGAATTTATGAACAACTATAGCTCAATCTTTTACGTAGCCTTCTTCAAAGGTGCGTTTACAGGAGCTCCGAATAAATATGTTCGAGTTTTTGGAAAGTTGCGACAAGAAGAAGTGAGTTCAGATGTTAATGATGATTAAATTGGTAGCATTGAGAGGATAAAAGATTATAGTGAATTATATATGAAAGATGTCCTGTTTTAAATATCAAGTGCGGAATTAGTTGTATGCCCGAGTTGTGCATTCAGCTAGCTATAATCATGATCGGAAAGCAGGCTAAGAGTATGATTATAGAAGCCTTTGTTCCGTAAGATGCCTAATTATTCTGTCCGTTAAAGCAAGATTTATGGTTGTGTCGGTTGTTTAAAAGAGTTCTTTATATTTGTATGGTGTAGAATGGTTAAAAGATTTATCAAAAGGACATCCAAAAAGTTGAAAACTGCGACTGCACCTTCGGATGGCCCAACAGCTTCACGAAAGACTTCCAAAACAGCATTTCCTCAATGGGCACATGACTATGACTTGTTGGAGTGGGGAACTTATTCTTTGACAGATGAATATTTAGAAATGGGTATAAGCATCAGAGATTTTATGTATTACGCTTAATGTTTTATGGAATCATTACGAATGAAATCATTTCTCAGTTTTGCAGTTCGGCTTTCTAACAATATTCGTCTCAGCTTTCCCGCTAGCTCCACTATTTGCTCTTATCAATAACATCTTGGAACTACGAGTCGATGCCACCAAAATGTTAATACATTACCGTCGACCCATTGGGATAAGAGTCAAGGACATTGGTGTCTGGTCCAATATTATCGATGGAATTGTTAAAGTTTCAATTATTTCGAACGTAATTTGTGCATATTACACTACAAGTGTGCTTGTACCATGTGCATAACTCTGTTCTTAACGCACACTTGTTTGTTTAGGCATGCATTATAGCAATGACATCAAGTTTCATCCCTAAATTCATGTATCGATACGTCCTGCTGGATAAAAGTGATCCGCGTTACGGAACCCTAAATGGTTACTTGAATAGCTCATTGACTCTATTCAAAACAGTTCATTTTGAGAACGATTCCAAACCAAATGCGGATGTGCTAATACGAACTGGAGATTCTGCTACCGACTCATGCTAGTAAATGGATAAATGATATAAATCCTTCTTGATATTGTTAATTGGTCGCATGTTATTTAATTATTAACGTATTTCGACAATTTCAGTTTTCCTACTTACCGAGCCAATCGTGGAGGAAATAACTATGATTTTACCGAAAGTCATTGGAAAATTTGGTTGGCTCGTGTAGTTTTTGTGCTACTTTATGAAGTAAACTAAATTACACAATTACATTATTTTCATTAATGCACAGTACATACAATAATTATTGTACATATTTACAAAATATGATTTTTTTTGTAGAATATCGTAGCGATAATGATTGCGGTCTTGTGCTGGATTATCCCCGACATGTCTGGAAAACTTCGTGATAAAATTCATAGAGAGCAACGGTTGGTGCATGATCTAATAATTAAACAGGAACTGAGACGAAGTCATCAAATGCGTAATCATGATAATGAACACCAAGTTAACAATAACTACGATTTCAAGTCTTCACTCAATTCCCCTAAACCTTAACTAGTAGGACATAAGAGAAACTCCAAACCTAATCCCAACACGGACGACAACTCCCAAGCCATAGTCTCTTTGTCTAGCCCTAAACAACAAGCGCAGCCCTATGCATTTATGTATACAAAATATGAGTCACCCATTTCTTTTTAAATGATCAAAACTCAAAAATATCAAATTGTTATATAGTTATATCATAATTATCTTTATTTCGCAGTGATGTGTAGTGTGTAGTACGTCTTCAGGAAGAGGCAGCGATCAGTTTTTTTGATAATATTGAAAGCAGTTTGACATTTCCATTCATAACATTGGAAGATTTAAGCTTCCGACATAGATGCATAGATTATTAACTTTTTTTTCAATCTTTTGAGTTTTATGGGTAGAAAACAAATTATTATTTCTTACATGACTTTAGTAAAACTAAACAGTAATAAAACAGAAGTCATTAATTATCATTGACAAGAAAATATTCTTTTTAAGAAATGAAAGTGACGACTAAGAAAGTTATTTGTTGAATCGATGATTAAGTTTTATCGGATTGCGATCAAGCCACTGTCCAGAAGCTTCTGAATCTTTTGTGCAACATCAGGATTCTTTAGGTGGCTGTATTTAATTAAATGACATGGAATCACATTAATAGTCTGCTGATGGCAACTTAAAACATCAATTATTAATAATAATCGTGATATTTTATTATTCAAAACTTACTCTTGCAAAGCCTTTGGATCACTCTGCATCTGCTCTAGAATTAAACGCATAGCAGGATCTCGCAGAATTGCTTGAACTTCGGGGTCGCCCATTGCCCGCTTTCTCATTTCTTCTGGATTGGAATGAAGAGTCATCATACACTGTTGGTAACCTTCAGCAGCTTCCGCGTTATTGGGATCCAAATCTAAAGCTTTTTGGTAGGCAGTCATTGCTTTTCCCGCATCTTGCATCCCTTGCAATATCTTTCCTTTCCTGATCCACCCTTTGACTGAAATTAATAATACATTTTTATTTTGCAAATAAATGACCACACGGATACTGAAAGAATTAAATAATTGTTTAACTATAGATTTGTAGTCACATACTGAACTTGGGATCCAGTTCTAAGCATTTGTCACAATCCTTAATGCCTAAATCAAATGCAGCTAACTTGGTATAGCAAGCTGCACGATTACTATACAGCTTGGCGTCCTCGGGATTTCTGGCAATAGCTTCAGAGTAGTGTTTCATGGCTGCAGCATAGTCACCTACACCACATAACATATGATATGTAATACACATTAATTTTACATCATCACAGGCATCATTATTCCAACCCTACATTAATCCGATTTAAGCAATCATTCATGTCCTTAGATAAATTACCCTTTTTAAACAGCTCGTTTCCTAGCTCCTTTTCTTCCTCTGCTTTATCTGGGTTAATATAAGCTTTTCTCTCCTCTTCTTTTATGAGTTTTTCCACATCAGCTAACAAAGATCGTGTTTCCGGCGTTCTGTGTTCACTCAGCGACTTTTCATAAAACACTTTAGCGTTTCGAGAATCGCCCATCTTCTTGTAAGAATTTCCAGCGCGCAAAAATGCTTTAGCAATGAGCTTAAAGTCAGCACGGTTCTCTCGACCCAACTCAATAGCATCTAGGCATTCTTTAACACAATCTTCGTACTTCTTTATCTCAAAGTAAACTGCAGCGATATTTAACTTGTAGGTCATGTCAGTTGGGTCGAGTTCTAATGCCTTCTTATACTGCTCGATAGCCTTATCAAAATTTTTCGCTTTGTATGCTACATTACCAGCTTCCTTCTCTTTGAGTGCCTATAAGCAACCAACCAAAACACATATTGTAGCTTATTATTACAAAATGAGAACAAGGTAAGCTAGGATGATGTCTTACAGCCTTTTTTTCGTCAGGTATTTCTGGTTCCGGTGCAGTTTCCTTTTTCGGAGCTGGAGGAGGAGTGCTTTGCCTTGGGGGTGCTTCATCAGTATCCATTTCTTCCCCACCGTCAGCAATTTCCATTCCTAGCAAAACACTTAAAGTTGTCATCACTCGTGGGTCGCTAATTTTGGTACTGTAAAAAATTCGAGATCCAAGGACAGTAAATACCAAAGCTCATGCTTCATTTGAAAGATGAAGGAACTCAAGAAAATGGGTGTCAAAAACTAACCCTAAGGCTTTTGGATTTGTCTGAAGTTCTCGCACTAGAGCTAAATAGTCTGGATCATCCATCCATTTAGAAGTTCTCGAATCATTTTTTAATTTAATAAAAATGGCTGGATCAGAAAACGGACTGGTAAAATTCGGCGCAGCACCAGCATTTTGACGACCCTTTGCTTCCTTAGCTTCTTCCAGTCCTTGACGCAGCTGGGCATTATTTGGATCGCAAGAAATTCCAGTTTCATAACAAGCTACTGCCTCATCATATCGCTGCAGATATGCTAAAGCCGCACCCTTTCTAGAATATCCTTTTCCTATTATTAAAGAAAAAATGTTACATGCTCATGATGACCTGGCCATTTTACTTTTACAGCACCCACCACTGGTGCCGGTTTGATATTCTAATGCAAATACATACCCCAATCTGGTTTCAACTCAACGGTCTTTTCACCATCTTTCAAGGCATCCGCATAATTTCCAGCTTTAGCATGTGCTGCTGATCGATTACTAAAAAGGACATGATTCACTGGATCTACTTCGATGGCCTGAGAATAGTACTTTATTGCATCCCAAAAATTTCCATCGTTCAAGGCGCTGTTACCCTTTTCCTTCAAAGCATTAACCTGCAAATACACATAAAACATACAACGTTTAAAATGATATCATTAAAACGATGATGACACGGCCAATTTCTTGACTACGCCCAAATCAAATATAAAGTATCATTGCTCAAGGACTAGTAAAGTATAATAATTTATTCGATCTATGACAAACCTCCGTTACCTGATCACTCATTTTGACTTTAGCTACGTATCTTCAAAAAGTCAAAAAGTTTTTCACTCAAATATGAAATTCCACCTTTGCAGGAAGGACGTACAAGAGATAACACAACACCTATCTTCTAATTGCAAGTGATTAGTCCGATTTCACACAAATTAATCCTTTTGAATTTCAGGATATCACTACACCACACAAAATTGTCTTCATAAATCTTCCGGTTCTATTCTTACCTACTGACAATCAATAGTAAACTTTAAAATATCCAGATACTCCAGTAGTTGATAGTAATACCCTTTCTTCACTTGTTAACAATATCAAAGCAGATTACAACTGTGAATCAGCACATGAATCTCAGAAAAGAATCACAAAAAACAACTTTTTTCTGGAAAACATTAAATTTATCCTTTTGCTTTTGCATCATTCATGCCTGTGAACAAAACATCCTCAGATCTCACATCATATTTTTTCTTCTGGAGGATTCCACACGATTCGCTGAAAACCCTCTCCCTGCAACTATTCATTTTCTTTCCCATTTGTTTTCTTAACAAATAAACCCATTTTTTCCTAAAACCTTAGCTGGCACTCCCAATTTCGAACGTAGCGGCTGGTCTCGCATAACCCCCAAAAATTTGGTAAATTCAGCGCGAACCTGCTCCCAGATGCATAAGATATGTGCATAAAACAATGAATGACGCATCCCAAACCCGTTGATGATGATGATGATTATGCCACCAAGAACCCGAGTCCTATCAACTTTTTCATATAATTTCCATAAATGATTTCCGTTTTGATCAAATTAAATCGAAATTAGGGCAAAGGACATGATAAGTACTTGATATTTAGCAGTTTTTGGGCCTGTCGTGACATGACCTGCTGACATTTTAGGGAAGATTGTTCATCTCCTTTAAACTCAATAGGAATGAGCTGGGTCCCTATTTCTATTGCTTAAATGCGTTTTACATACACATGCCGTATCCGTACAACCATCATCATCTCTTACGTACGTGTTATGCGTATGGTCTGCTACTCGTCTCGCTGAAGCTATATAGTGTCTCGACGTCTTGTTTCTATTTGCTTGTTTGCTTATGAACGTTCTTAGGGATCTTTTTTGGTGTTTGGTAAGTACTTTTAGGGAACTTTTTGGGTATATATAAATATGTATGTATGTACACGGCCTTAGGGATGTGGATTGGATGTAATATATTGTGCCTTGTGCTTTTTGTTCGTTGCGTTGTTGAGAATAAGAGATGAAAATCATATCATATCACATTTTGTGTGAACCAAGAAACTCTTCTGTATCGTGTGCAATTGGGAAAAGCAGTGGTGTTTTTGTGACAGCGCGAGCTGAGTGAATACGCGGGTACGCTGCTCCAATCCTATGAGAATTGAAGTGTCCGGTTTTGACTAATTAACAAGTTTCAAAATTGGATCTGATCCTTGACACCAGTGAAGCCGTTGTGGAGTCCCGAAGGAAGGGTACTAAGAAGGGGCAGATTATTGTTGGTTGTGAAGAGATAGAGACATTAAATTGAGGTGGGTAGGTGAATTAAGATGTGATATTCAAGTGGTGAATCACTTGCTGAGAACGTAGCATGTATTCACTTAGGGGTATTTTTTTGTGCTGTTTATGACGAAAACAGTATCAAGACAAAGTACACGATCATATCATGACTATATGACATGATTAAAAATGTGATTGGGAGAAAAACAAATTTTATTGATGGCGATAGATTACCTTTTCTACGGTGTAGAATAGGAGATATATTAATATGTTGATGTTAGATGTTTGCTTGCATTAATCATTGAATTTTTTAAGATAGATTTTGTATGATATGCTTCCTAACTATCATAATTTTTCAATTTTCGTCCTTAGTTGTCCTATCGTGCTATTACTAATTTGAGAAGCTGAACTAAATTGAAGACAGAGAAGGAGAGTATCCTGAATCTGAAATCTAACGCTTAGATTTATAATCAATTCATTATTGTAATTTGGCCTCGTCTCCGCTGCTGAATCATGAATATAGATTTAGTTTTCCATTATATTTAACAGCTTTCATCTATACTTCGTAGTGAAAAGATGTGAGTTTATTTAGTTTGTGCCTTGTCACTATCAATTGTCAGAGATTTTGAATAGAATTTAAATTTTGTGTGAAAGCGTTCAGTTTCAGATTTCACCCTATCTAATCCAAATCACATAAAAGTTTTAGTTTTTCATTTAAATAACATACAGTTATAAGCCGATATAAATCGGGTTTCTACTGTTGCTGACATTTTTTCCTTGCTAATATTAATTACCTTGTTAGTTTGGCTATAAATGTGCTACATGCGTGTATGATTGATGGCGTTGTCTGGAGAAGTTGTATTGTGACGAGATGAAAGAATGATACCTGAACTTAGTTTTCTGTGATGTGCATGAGCCATTTGTTGTTTTTTTGTTTTTAAGTATGTTTGCCATATCTTTTTTAGCTAACACTCGCTTTCTCAACTCTTCTGAATAGTGTAATTTTATTATGTAGCCTTTAAACTTTTAGATTGCTGAATGAATGGTGAATGGAGCTTTTTGTTATATGCTGTCCTTTCCTCTTTTTCGTTTCAGAGCAAAATGCAAATCTTGAATGTAACGAAAGGAACAAGTTTGCTATTTGACTTTTATCTACTTTCCCATGATGACCGGTGTTTGACAATGCGATGAATGATTTTCAGTTCTGTATGCAGTATGATATATGTGGAATGTCTGAAATGGATGGATGATGAGATGAATGATGCTCAATGTGAGTTGGTTATCATAACCGTTATTTGGGATTAGGTTAAGGATACAAGCTGAAATTCAGTCCGAGATTGTTGAGACGCGTTTTATTCATGCTTCACTACTTGAAAGGGGAGGGGGAGTGTGCATTTTGTTATAGATGCGTTGCGTAGTATTTCAATCAGTTGATTGAAAAGGTTGTTTGCCAAATTATAGCAAAATAGACTAATCATTAATATGGCAATTTTAACAGGATATTCAAAATCGTGAATGAGTGAGCTTGAGGAGTAATTCATCAAGAAAGTGCATTATCTGGAACTATAGACTCCATCAGGTTTCCAAGAAAGAAAAATGAATTCCACAGAACAATGTAGGGCTGAAGCTGCGAAGCTGTTGGATTTTACACAGCGGTTAGACATCCAGTTGCTGGATACAGTTGTTGGGTGTATGTATACCGGTATTGGAGAGCAGGTAAATGTAAAAACAGTTATCTTATACATTTTAATTAAGCAGTTCCTAGAAATCATATTAGTTGCATGGTTGCCTAATATAAACTTTTCATTATTTGCTTTACTTCAGCAAAAGATTGCCCAAG
The DNA here is from genome assembly GCA_964034955.1 of Orchesella flavescens. Lineage (NCBI taxonomy): Eukaryota > Metazoa > Arthropoda > Collembola > Entomobryomorpha > Orchesellidae > Orchesella > Orchesella flavescens. Next base: position 12,479,651 of record OZ035957.1, read on the forward strand.
AAGTGTTAACAAGGTTGAAGGAGCACCCAGATGCCTGGACCCGAGTGGATACCATTTTGGAATACTCCACTAACCAACAAACAAAGTATTATGCGTTGCAAATATTGGAGCAGGTTATCAAAACCAGATGGAAAGCTTTACATCGAGTGCAGTGCGAAGGAATCAAGAAATACATTGTCGGACTAATCATTAAGACCTCGTCTGACTCCAGCACTCTGGATCTTGAAAGAGTGTATTTAAATAAGCTGAATATGATATTAGTGCAGGTAATAATGAAAACAAAATTGCTCTCTATTATCATTATGCATTATCTTGCATTACTTATCGTCATTGCATCAAAGTAAAATGCTGACAATTATTGCTTGTTTCACAGATTTTGAAAAGAGAATGGCCAAAGAACTGGGAGTCATTTATTCCTGACATAGTTGGAGCTAGTAAAACGAATGAGAGTCTATGCCAAAATAACATGGCAATCCTTAAATTGCTCAGTGAAGAAGTGTTTGATTTCTCATCGGGCCAAATGACCCAAACTAAAGCGAAACACCTTAAAGACACCATGTGCCAGGAATTCTCTCAAATATTTCAACTTTGCCAGTTTGTGATGGAGAATTCTGGGAATCCTAATCTTGTGGGAACAACTTTAGAAACTCTACTCAGATTTCTCAGCTGGATTCCGATTGGTTATATTTTTGAGACTGAATTGATCCCTACATTAACATTAAAGGTAAAATTTTAACCATTACATTTCTATTCCTAGCCATTACATGCTGCTTCATTTAACAGACTTAAAAAATCTTTTTTTGTATTTCAAGTTCTTGAATGTGCCCCAGTTTCGAAATGTTACCCTAAAGTGTCTAACGGAAATCTCAACGGTAACTGTGCCTCATTATGAACAGCGATTCATTCAGCTGTTTTCTCAAAGCATGACTCAATTAGAACAGGTACTATTTTTTGTATTCAGTATTAGGTTATGTACCGAGGTTGAAAGACTAAATGTTATATTAATATTATGTATGCGATACTTTTTTTCTACAGATGATACCTTTGACATTAAATATCCGTGATGCGTACGCTTCTGGAAGTGACAAAGAGCAACAATTTATTCAGAACTTAGCCATGTTTCTATGTACTTACTTGAAGGAGCATGGTCAGCTTTGTGAAAAGCAAGCTACTACAGACTTAATGAAAGCTCTACAATATCTTGTTCTTATATCTGAGGTAGATGAAGTTGAGATTTTCAAAATATGCTTGGAGTATTGGAACGCACTCGCAGCCGATTTATACCGGTAAGGAATCTATTTGTCAAGATTTTATCAAATATTGGTTGTAAACGTAAATTCTTGATAATATACAATTACGGTTATCATTTGGTTTGGATTTTGTTTTTAGGGAGGCTCCTTTCATGTCAGTAGCTCCCATGTTTCTGGGTTGTGAACCTAAATTACGAACTGCGAATCAGCCTGGGGGACCAAGACGTGCTTCCTATGCATCTGTTCTTTCAAGAGTTCGATATATAATGATTAGTAGAATGGCAAAACCAGAAGAGGTGTTGGTCGTAGAAAATGAGAACGGAGAAATCGTCCGAGAATTCATGAAGGATACAGACTCCATTAATTTGTACAAGAACATGAGGGAAACATTGGTTTATCTTACGCATTTGGACTGTGCTGACACCGAAAGGATGATGACGAAAAAGTTGCAGAATCAAGTAAATGGAACGGAATGGTCCTGGAAGAACTTAAACACGGTATAAAATATAGCACAAGAAATACTATTTAAATATTGTTTAAAGTGGTGAAAAAAATGAAACCCTCTTAATTATGTGTGTATTATAGCTTTGTTGGGCAATTGGAAGTATATCAGGAGCAATGCACGAGGAAGACGAAAAAAGATTCATTGTCACCGTAATCAAAGATCTACTAGGACTATGTGAACAGAAAAAGGGGAAAGACAACAAAGCTATCATAGCGTCAAACATTATGTACGTCGTTGGCCAATACCCTAGGTTTTTACGTGCACACTGGAAGTTCCTTAAAACCGTTGTAAACAAACTGTTTGAGTTCATGCATGGTAAGTTTAAAACTCATCATTAAGTAGACATTACCTTTAGCCTTTAAAAAATTGTTTGTTAGTTTTTTAACGAATGCTTTTGTTATTACATAGAAACTCATGAGGGAGTTCAAGATATGGCTTGTGATACCTTCATTAAGATTGCACAAAAATGCAGGCGTCATTTTGTAACGGTACAAATGGGCGAAGCAGTTCCTTTCATAGATGAAATTCTTAGTACTACTTCAACCATAATCTGTGACCTTCAACCTCAACAGGTAATTAACATTCAAACAGTTTTATTTAATTTTCTTGATGCTCATATGGCTCATCATTGAACTCATGAATATTTGGGTTTAGGTTCATACTTTCTATGAAGCTGTTGGATACATGATCTCAGCCCAGTCCGATCAGACAGTTCAAGAACATCTAATAGAAAAGTACATGAGCTTGCCTAATCAAGTTTGGGATGATATAATTGCCCAAGCGTCGGCCAATGTAGCTGTTTTGAAGGATATCGACGCAATTAAGCAACTTGCCTCCATATTAAAGACTAATGTTCGTGCATGTAAAGCGTTAGGTCACCCTTATGTTGTTCAGGTATGTCTTTTTGTTGGTTATTTGGAACAGTTGTGGGTTGTCGTTAACATGACTTCATGGAATGTTTTTGTTTAATGTTTTAGCTCGGTCGAATTTACCTGGACATGTTGAACGTGTATAAAGTAATGAGCGATAGTATTACTCAAGCAATCGAACTGAACAATGAAGCGGTCACAAAGCAGCCAATTATCAAAGGAATGAGAGTGGTGAAAAAGGAGACGCTGAAACTTATTGCTGGATGGGTGGCGAGATCGAATAGTCCTCAAATGGTCTTGGATAATTTCATTCCTCCTCTTCTGGAAGCTATCCTTTTGGATTACCAGACAACATTGGTTGCTTCAGCTAGAGAACCTGAAGTACTGGCAGCAATGGCCACCATTGTCAACAAATTAGAGGGGACCATTACTCCTCAGATTCCAAAAATTTTTGACGCTTTATTTGAATGCACCTTGAACATGATTAACAAGGACTTTGAAGAATTTCCTGAACACAGAACAAACTTCTTCCATCTGCTTCAAGTATGTAAAATATAAAACTACTATCGATTGAGAACTAGTCTACGACACTATTATCAAAAATTTCTTTATCATAATATATTTGGGCATTATTTTAAATTTGTCTTTAGGCTGTGAATACGCATTGCTTCCAAGCTTTTCTTCAGATACCACCAGTTCAATTTAAATTAGTATTGGATTCCATCATTTGGGCGTTTAAGCATACAATGAGAAATGTAGCAGATACTGGACTTCACATATTGTATCAATTACTTCAAAACATCAGCTCTAAAGAAGTGGCAGCTCAAAGCTTTTATCAGACTTACTTCACCGATATAGTCCAGCATATCTTCTCTGTAGTGACGGATACATCTCACACTGCTGGACTGGGAATGCATGCAACCATTTTGGCTTATCTCTTTACTATAGTAGAAGTAGGAAAAATTACCGTCCCATTAAACCCAACTCCAGCGGCAGTACCTTTTGATCCTTCACAAAATGTTGCATTTGTTCAGGTAAGAAAATATCACTATATGGAATCTAAATCTATTGTGTAATGTCATTTCGTAGTCGGTTCGCTTCTTAAAATGCATTATTTGTTTACAGGAGTATGTTGCGAATTTACTGAAAACTGCATTTCCTCATCTCAATGATAATCAGATCAAAATTACGGTACAAGGAATGTTCACTCTGAATCAAGACGTTAGTGCATTTAAGGAACATTTGAGGGACTTTATAGTTCAAATACGAGTAAGTTTCTCAGGTTATCAAGGATGATTGAATGATAATGAAATTTTGAAATATAATACTAAATTGATTCAACTCTTTGTTTTTTAGGAATTTACTGGAGAAGATGACTCTGATTTATATCTTGAAGAAAGGGAGGCATCCTTGAAAACTGCAGATAGTGAAAAGAGAAGAATTCAAATGTCTGTGCCTGGAATTTTGAACCCTCATGAGATCCCTGAGGAAATGCAAGACTAGAAGGAATTTTTAAATAGGAAGTAATCTTAGTTATGTTCATTTTCGTAATGTCAATACTGATGTTCAAAAAAAATGTCCTCTCAACCCGTTGATTCATCAAGAATTTTTCACTTTAGAATAGTAAACACAAAAACCATAGAGTAATAAGTTGTGTTATCATCGTTAAAGAGTATGAGTCGTTTCTAGTTTGTATTAGAAATCAGAATCAAAAATTCGTATGTGCCGTTGACTTTTTGTGAAGTGTAGTTAATCTATGTAATATGTATGTTTATTAGTGCGATTACCTAACATTACCATTTATCAAACATAAGCATTATATGTAGTAGTGGTTAGATAATGTTAAGGTCATGGTCAGCAGGCACATACAACATACAAATCGGTCACTGTACACCTAAAGCGATAAATCATGGTATGATATCCCTTAAAATTATTTACAGCGTAATCAAGAAAGGGATGCATGACGAATCATGCTCATCAGTGACTCACAACATGATTCTTTAGATATGTTGATTCATCCTAGTATTATTATAACAATTATATTAATATTATTGTATTGTTCTTTAGTAAAGAAAATGTTGGTTTTTTATGCACGAAACTATACCTGGAATAAGATGAATAATATTGAATATTGAAATCACATTATGCAAATACGTACAGTTTTAAGAAACACTTTGTATACATAGGTTATCACTTCTATTTTTAGTGACACATTTGATATCATCAATAATGAATCTATGTAGTTCTGAATTTGTTGGATAAACGATTTAAACTCCTTGTATACATACAATTGCAATAACTTTGTTGCCTCCATGTGGTATCATCTTCAGCAAAACATTTGCTTCAATGCCGGTTCATGCAAAAGATTGCTACGGCATAGGCACAGATAGATAGAGATAGATAGATAGTCATTGATAATGCATCATGTTTAATCATTCATCCACCTTGAAAAAAAAAACTTTCTGGAGCATGATGTTCATGATGATTGCTTCTGGAGAGAGAACAATGCGCATCGTGCTTTTCATGCGAATCCAAAAGGATAATATTATGTACACGAACTAAAAAGCATACTACACGTAACAATGCATTCACATCTTAATGAACAGAAACAGATGGGAAATACCTACACGTTTCACGTTCCATAGTATTAATGCATATCTCATCAGAAAAGGTACACGTAGGTGAACCATACACATACACACACGGTGGAGGTATGAAATTAAGCTTACGTGCATTTCGCATTTTATATTTTGCAACAAAACTAATTCTAACTATTGATTTTATGCGAAATTCATGCTTAAACTGGTAAAATTAAGTCGTGTCAATATTTCTGTATCGTCGTATCGATAGCAGTTGTGTTTTGTGTGACAAATAAAGAATAAAAACATACATAAAAGAAAAGATATTGTCAGCTGGATCTGATATACAACCTGTCAGATGTCAACATCAACATAATTTAGTCAAACGAAAAATCGTAGATAAATGATAATATCACAGCAGCAGTTCCGTTACTTCCCTTTTGACTAGCTAGTTAAATTAGTTCCAGATGGAAAGTAGAAATTGCACAGTATTCGCTCGTCAATATCAAGTGTTTTTATTGCGGTGATGGTGACACAGAGGATGTAATGTAACAATGGAATGGATTTATTTCAAATTCATCAAAAGCATTCCTTCGAAATAGTTAGTACTTTGTTTGGGGATGAAATAGGAGTTTAACTCACTTAATGGGCATTCGACAATCCAATCTTCAACTCAGTCATCAGGAATTTCATGTTTTTGGTTGTGAGCCAGTCAAGTCATTATCTTTGTCTCTTTCTGGTGCTATATTAAATTGAAATTAAGGGGTATAACTTTAGTATTTCGAATCACTTTTCAAGCCACCATCATAATATGAGCAGTGTGGTCGCAAAATCAAAAGAAAATGAGGTTGGAAATGGGTTACCTATGGGAGATGGACTGTGTAATGTCCGAGCTTTCACATTTCTTATCTTGTGGTATGTATTCTCCGGATTCACTCTCTTTCTCAACAAATACATCTTGACAACTTTACATGGAGATCCAACTTTTCTAGGTAAGAAAAAGAAGCGATGCACGTGTTTTCATGGTTAACAAGTTTTAGAGGGGGTGGGTGGATGTGGAGTAATTCTGACACTTTTTTATATCCTTAGGTACCTGTCAAATGCTAATGACGCTTACATGTGGATTCATACAAATGTATTTTCCATGTGGAATGTACCGTCAAGTCATTCGGTATAGTCGTCCTCCTGGATTTTATAGGCACATGGTATTAGTTGGCACGATGAGGTGAGTGTCAGTTTGACAATATATGGACTGATATGTAATGGATTTTTATTGTTATGATGAAAAAGTCATGGAATTTCCATCTTTTATTATAGGTTTACTACAGTTGTGTTGGGTCTAGTCGCATTAAATTACGTAGCAGTTAGTTTTACGGAAACTATAAAGAGCTCAGCCCCGATATTTACCGTGATGATATCGAGAGCCTTGTTAGGAGAGCAGACAGGGATTTACGTTAACATGTCGTTGGTGCCTATCATGGGAGGGCTTGCGTTATGTTCCATGAATGAGTTGTCTTTCGATATGAGAGGATTCATGGCAGCAATGGCTACTAATTTAACAGAATGGTTAGCTTATACTTAAATTTGATTATATTGCTATTTAAGCAAAAACAGATATGAAAATCCTCTAAAAAATGCATACAAAACTCTTGTCTAAATAGCCTTCAAAACGTCTATTCAAAAATGCTCATCAGTGGGGATCGCTACCGTTATACGTAAGTCAATTTTTAAAGTGAAAACAATAAGTAAATTGATAAGGATTTTCTAGTTGACTAGCATTTAAAATGGCACTTTGCTGATTTTATTCACAGGCCCGCAGAGCTTCAATTCTACACGAGCATGTCTGCAATGCTTGTACAAATTCCAGTATCATTCCTACTAGTGGATTTTAGTGAATTAACATTAGCTGTGATACCGGCATGTATACTGAATGGAATCTTTTTCCACTTTCAAAGCATATCTGCATACGTTCTGATGGACTATATATCACCCGTTACTCATAGGTAAAATAAAAAGCAACAGTTTATTATGTATTATTATAATGTATAAGATATCTAATAAAGTATAATCGTGCTACAATGTTAATTTAATTTTTATCCGTAGTGTGGCGAATACGGCAAAGAGGGCATTCCTCATTTGGGTCTCTGTGATGTTGTTTGGGAACGAAGTTACCTTGCTCAGTGGCGCTGGAACTATTGTAGTAATAATCGGCGTTTTGTTGTACAACCAAGCTAGAGAGATTGATCTCCGTCGTAAGCCAACTATTGTTCAGTTTGAACCAAAGTTTTTTGAACAAAAAGTTGAACCCTGTTAGCACAAGGAAAAGGAGTCTATACGCTCCTAATAATGTCGCACAATGTCATTCATAAATGTGTAGCCTCTGACTGATCTGATAGTTAGTGACTGATTGATCACTCATCAAAATGTCGTTCATTCATATCATTATAAAGTGATTATGTACCGTTCCCGGTATTACTTCCATGATTACGATATGATTCGTGGAAGAAAATTTATTATGCAACATATTTAATAATATTATTATAATTGTACGTCTCAGGAGATTAACTGAACTATTGAAATGCATGAAAAATGAAATTGTCGTCGTCATAAAAAACGTGTGGTGTTTTAATAATTATTATAAGCTTTAAGCAGAGACTATATTGTACTGGCAGTCGCCAACAATGAGTTATCCATAAGCAGATTTATACTACAGAATTTTACAGTATTCATCAGGTTGGAAGATTAATGTCAAATCGTCTGAAGGCGTGTCATATACTAAAGCACCCTTGTAATTTGATTTGATCACACACATAATGTAGAGGTACTTAGAAATTTTATTTTTTAACGGATTTCCGTAATGTTTTACGATATTGCCAAAAAGGTAACTATTTTGATCGTCATTAGAGTTGTCTGTGATGGTGATGGAACCTAAAATTGCAGTGAATTATATTGAAGTCTACAATTCATTACTTTTACATGTAATAATTCATTCATTCCCTACATCATAGAGATGGTATAACGTTGATTGTGAACGTAGAAATAGATATTTTAATTATATAATGTCAAAAAAATATAATTTAGTTAAAAGAGCTCATAAGAGCTAGTTATTTGAATATTTCAATGACTTTACTTCACACTTCAAGGTTCTACAGTCGAGATGTTTTTAAAAAAAATCGATGTGCATTAGTATAACCATAAAAAATAAACGCAACTTGAACTTTTAAATCTTCTGTTAACTTACATGTATGCAAGTACAAATTATTGCTCAATTTCTCCTGGATATAACTTATTCATGTTCATTAGTCGTAGCGTAACCTGTTGAAATTACTTTTCCTTACATAGATGAAGCTTAAACTGGATAAAAAAGAATAATAATTACGAGCTCATGCGTGTATGGCATATGAGCGTGTATTATGAGTAAACTACTGACTTTTAAAACCATGTACTTACATATATTATATGCATAGTATCATGACAAGATACCTTGTAATTAATTACCCTGTACCTTGTGATATGGGAAAAAACCATTTTGCCATGCACGATGAAGACTAGACGGATTTTCCAAGATACCTATACACTTCTGATTTAAGATTGGAATGCATTACTTCTACACAATGCAACTGACGTAATACAGGTGAAGTGTTAGCATTGCTTTCATAAGCTCTAACAAGACAGTTAATTAATTGTCGCAGCATAACCTGTTTCTTTAGTTGGTTTTACCTAACAGCACTCTCTGCCTCCATCCAGAATTAATATAATTAAAATTTTAACCAGAGAATCAGGGGTAACCGTGTGTTTGCAATGAAATTAATCCACCCACACATCATGGATGCTAAACCTGGTAGTGAGAATTCTATCAAACATGCTGCTATGTGCACATAATATTTTATAATTTTTTTATCAAACTGCTGACAGCAGACGTAGATGGACCTTATATCTTCTTAATGAAAATGATGTAAGTTCAAACACGTCATTTGAGAAAATTAGCAAGACTGGCTCCTTCTTCTTCTTCAAGTTTCTTATTAGATTTGAAACGCACTGGCTGGAGTTTGATTTTATGATTAGTATTAATTCTTTAACTCTTCCGAGTAAATAAAAGTTAAAATAAATACAATTTTTATGTTTTTCATTTTGATTATCTGTCTTTTTCACATACTGATTTTAATGTATTGATAAGTATTATACGTGCAAACATGTATATCTTCTCATATGACATTTCCCATGACGGAAATCTCACGAGGTTTTACAGCGTCAACTGTCAGTCATTCATCACTAAAAATATCATTTGTCAGTAATGCAAAGATGTAGTCATCTAAAGAGTACTATACGCAAACGAAATGCTTAAAAGAACATATAATGAAGACGCATGCCTGAACTACCTGCTCGTGCATGTGCGTCAGAAGGTGCGAAATTCCATTCTGAAAATATAGCGTTTCTGAATATTTAATGATGCTTACACAATAAAACAGAATCTAATAATGAATAGTTCTTGTAAAACTCATTGATAGTTGTATTGGTTTGAAGCATTTGCATTTCTATCTCCACGATGCAATAGCACGAACGAAATATGTAGAATGCATAGGGAAAGTGACAGTCATATTCACTTTATCCTAAAATCCGAATGCAGTACACCCAACGAATAACTAGTCTCGTCTAGCATGATTTCAAATTTAAACATGGGAAATTTGGTGATTAAGGTCAGTGGTTGGGGATGTTAGTTAGTTAAATGCTTTTCAAAAAACCAGTGAATCATCGCAATCGTTGGGGTGAAATCATGCGTATTCTAAATCCTTTATGGCCGTGTTTGGGATGACTAATCTGAGAAATACGTTTGCGTATTTCGTATGAACATCAAACATGAATGAATTTAAATGAACAATATTTGCCAATTTAAAACATTAATGTATGTACTTACTTACGAACTGACAGGATCATTTACAAGTACGAATGTGAATATGAATCATCAAATAAACGAATTTCTTGTCTGAAAAGTAGCCTAATAGTAATATCCAATTCTGGAGAACGGAATTCAAAATCATGAATGGTCTCATGATTACGGTCACATCATGGCATAGCCATTTCCAAGCATGGCTAGTTACATATGAGTGTAGCAGAAAGAAAATGCCTAGCTCATGCGAATAATGCGACTAGGAGGAATTGTTGAGGAAATTACGGAACAAGAAATGCAGATTGTACAAAGTTCACGGTGAAAAGTCATGAATGCTATAAGTATATTGAGCACAGTTTATGCAAACTTTATTTCAAGAATGGGTTTTTGTTGTCGGTATTTCCCATATTTATGCAATTATGGACCATGATATGATATGATAACTGATAACTTCCGACGGAACGAAGAGCATTAGCTGACTCATACTCATGAGATATGGGGTATCACAAGAATTGATTTAACTAATCATTACGTATGATGATGCAAGGTAGCTCGTTAGCTTAAATATATCCACTTGTACAATTTATATTATGTAACAAACGGGACCTCCTTCAACCGTCAAAACAACTGTCAGAGATCACGATAAAAAGTTTTCCTTACATTTTAAGAAACTGTAATAATTTTGACTTCCTTCCGTCTTACTTCGTAGTTTATCAAGTTATTGCAACTTCATTCTAATCTCATTTATAGTCAATCCTGCTTGTAATGCATATTCCTGTTCAATTGAGCATTGTGCATTAGATGAGGTGTATAACCTTTCACCTCAAATGTCCTGAAGGGAAATTAACAAGACATTATACCTACTTTATATGAATGTATGTCCATAAAATTATGTGCCGTGCCCTGAAAACTATGCCAAGCCAAACCCTTGCGGTGTTTCATCTTCATCATTTTACCTCAATCTCATACTAGTCTGCCCAATTCCATTCACTCGACCTCTCCTACTTGGTTGCAAAACAAATCTGAAAACAAGTTGGGATTTCCACTTTTCTCTCCAAAAAAACCTTTCAAAAGCAACCCTTTACCTGTCATGGTCAAAAATACTCAAATTAATTACTGTGTTTTCCCCAAAAAGAAAGCTCATCTTCCTGTCAAAGGGCATAAAGTAACAATGCCAGTTATAACTCTTATCCATGCACATGTCAGTGAGAAGACAAGTTGTTTAAATACTGTCTTTATGATTTTAACAACCACAACATGTGGAAAAAGTATCCTCGGCATATATACATGCATATCGGGTTAGTGTAAGAGCACCAGTGTTATACAAGAGTTGATTATCAAACATAACAACATGTTCCTACATTTATCAGAGTCACAAACTCAAAAGCAGAACGTAATTAAATAACTATCATACTACATTCTACTATTCTGAATGATTTGGTTCTTGAGATATATACATAAGCACTCAAAAAATTTCATCCATTCATTGACTCTTCGTTCTGTACAATTATTGTACATACATATCTTTTCGGTATTTCCATTTCCGCACTCTGTCTGGTGATGAGAGCAAACACATAACACAAAAGTAATATTCAACATTCTCTCATGTCATGTTTTTTGGTTCCTCGTTTTTACAACCCTGTTTTAGTTTATTGTTTTCTTTAACGTATCACATCATATCACCTACATCATTATAAATGCCACATAATATCAATTATGAAACAATGATAACTTTACTGTTGTGCAATTACGTGCTTCAGTCAGTGAAAAAAAATCTCTTTCCATTTTATAGTATAGTTTGTTTTGTAGTTACGCTAGACCTGCATGGGCATATACCTATTTTGCCACACGCGTTCATTTCATTCTGTGCAAAAACCCCAATCCAAATCCAATGCAATATGCATATAATATGAGTAGCAGCTCACACAACACCACTTCTTTTCACATCAAAGGAAACCCAGCAAGAGTAAAGAATGAACAATGAAATGAACTCGGCATGCTCAACTCACATCATCATATCATATCACATTGCACACGTATGGCAAATAGGTATTCATAGGAAAAAGGATTTTTGACTTTGGGATTTCCCCCGAAATCCCCTACAGGAAAAGCCTAGTTAGCTTACTTACGGCATACTCGTTCTCTACTCTCCGTACTAAAAACTCAAACTCACGTATATATCGTTTCATATCGGATAGACCATAAAATATATGTGCATATAACTTTTTTACACGCTCCTAAATGCATAGATACATACATACATACATACATACAAAAATTCCATATAAATGTATCTCTCTGCTCACTCATTCGTCTTCCCTTGTATATTATATAGCACATGCTGAATGTTACGATATATTGGTTGGTGCACTCAATTTTTATGCTGTTGCTTTTGCCTATTCCTTACCATGTTCACTTCTGTGGAGTTCCCCAAGATATAGATAACCTCTGAATGTGTTTCATCAACTCAATACATTTTAATGTAAAAGAGCATAAACCAGACCAGACCTCTTCTGTGCTTATATGGGAAGGTACGTACGTACACATTTTGCATTGACGAACAAGATATATACCTACTCCTTTCTGACTTGACGGAATACTGGCTGGTTAGTAATAAGAACACAAGAACAACTTGTCTTTTATATATACATACATATTAAATGTGTATAAGCCGTCATGCTCAATTCTTCTTTCTTATTGTGGCTTCAGCATCCATCCTCATCCTGAATCGTCATTAACATCATCAAGATCAAAATTTGTAGTATTTGTATCTTGTCTCTATCTTATATTCTCTTCTTGCTGTTTCCCAAGTCAAAGAAAAAAGTGTATATTATGGAAATTTGCATTCCGCATGCAAACCATACATCGTAAACCCCATATAGCTTTTAGATACATAAAAGACCTACGTATTTTCCGTGCTGATATATTATGTTCATACACAAGACGTAAGTGGTGTAAAGTAAAGTAAAATGCGTCAATTCCAATTCAACCACCAACTCCAACTATATTATCATCATCCATCTAGCTAGCAAAACCACCTAGATATATTGAGATCGTAACAATTTCATGTACATTTGGATTATGCTCTATCTATAAAACATAATTCCATTTTCATCACCATCATCGTCAACATCCCCACTTATACTTTGCTTTTGGGTTTTGCCCCATTATTATCAGTTTCCCATCGTTTTGAAACTCAAGTAGGGCTGCAGACATAATGTGAAGCAGTGCTATTATACTGTGTATAAGAGCTTTATGTTATACACACATTTAACTTCAGCACATTTTGTGAAGCAGTGCAAGGAATATATAATATTATCCTCATGTTGTTGCATTGCATTGCAAACGCTCATTTACTATTTTGCAGTAAAGCTGACACGAGTCGAGTGCACTGTTGACTCTGCAAATGAGTTCTGAATTGAGAGACCTCCTCCATGTCTCTCCCTATGTGAAGCGATATATCAACAAAAATTACGTATACTTATCTCCCCAACAGCAGCAGCAGAAGCCAGTATTTTTTCACAGTATACATTTTGGCCACCAAACTTTTTCTGTTCCATACTCTACTGAGCCTTCACACTGAAAACAAGTGTCTTCGGGAAGCACGTCTTGAATAAGTAATATACAAATAGAGCGACACATAAACATTTACCTACAAAGACGTACCGGAAGGAAATTAATTTATTACGGTGAAGTTATGGATTGTGTGATCGAGTTAATTGAGCTGTGAGAATATATACATAACGCAAGAGTTTTTAAATTGATTGGTGAAAACTAAGCCAGTAAAAAGATTTTTTGGAGTGAGAAAATAAAAAAAAGTATTTCTGTCAAAATGAGTTATCATCACCGACACCCCGCTCCAACAACTGGAGCAGCCACCTCCCCATCATCGGCGACTTCGATGGGCGTCGTCACCAGCAGCAGTAGCAGTGAATACGACTGTCACCCTGACAAAGGGGGTTTGATGGAGTCGTCAACGACGGTGGATTCCGGTTTCCTTTCCTCTGGAATCTGCACGACGGAAAGTGACCTGTCAGTCACGTCAGCATGTGATCTTGGTGCAGCAGCACATTTTCCAATTAGTACGACATCAGCCAACATGCCCACATCCCCTAGCAGCTCTTCCGTAAATTTTAGCAGTAGTCTTAGTAGTTCGAGTAATAAAAGTAATATGATGATGAGTAAATCATATTGTAGACTGGACAGTGGTGTGGATGTGTCGGATAATTTGAGCCAGTTGAACTTGAGTGAGTCCCAGGATGCCATTGTGATGAAGAGTAGTATGATGAGCAGTGGTATATTGAGTGAAAAGGATGAGCAGGAAGCCAGTGGACATCATCATCATCATTCGGTGGGGATTAGTGGTAGTAGTAGTAATATTAGTGCGTTCAAAAGTTTGGGGGAGTATCCTCCTTGGGAGTATTTCTTCACGCCGGATGAAGACGGAGATACTCAGTTGCATGTTGCTGTCATGCAAGGCTACACGGAGGGTGTGTGCTTTCTCATCTCAATGGTTCCACATCCCTCAGTACTAGACTTTCAAAATGACCTGTGTCAAACGGCCCTTCATGTGGCGGTCCTTGCGGGTCAACCGAAATTGGCAAGGAGATTGGTAGCTGCGGGGGCGAGAGTCGACATGAGGGATAGGAATGGAAATACTCCGTTACATTTAGCTTGTGTGCAAGGGGATCTTGAGTCGTTACAGGCCCTTACCACCGCATTAGCTGTATTGGAAACGCAGGAACTTCAGCTAAAGTATCCTTCCTTTGCTCAGGCCCTTCCACAACAACTTGACCTTCTCAATTATGACGGTAAGCCATGCCCTTCTTTCTATCTTATGAATACAAATGATGATGCGATTTGTGATCATAATAATGATACTTTGAATGCATGCATGATGATGATGATGTTGGCATAAGGTCATTTCCTGTATTCCAAGAAAATGGGTTTGAATCTGCATTACTTACAGTAAAACTGTTTTCTCTCAAAGTATTTTTTCGGTTATGTAGCAAATAACAATCATGCATATATACCTACGTAATTACAATTCAAAACAAATTGCATCACTTCACATGGGGAATTTCTGTGATTACTCAACCAACCTAACCTGTAAAAAAGAGTCGTCACAATGAGTTCACCCTCAGATCAGATCGCATAAACGTTTGTGTTATGTTCATTTATATGTATGTACGATTTCTGAAAAGTTGATCTCATCCTTTGCTTCAATGATTCATGACAGTATTGACAGTTGAACATGAGCAAATCCAAACAAAAAAAAAGTTTGAAAAATAGACTGCATGTTTTATTGGACTCGCAATGACTGATAACAGTGGTTTTTTCTCTCTCCAAATTATGCAAACAATTTAATTTCATGTGTATTGTATCGACAGATGCGATATTGCATTATATAAGGTGAGCAAAGCAATTGTTGCAAATTGCAATGGAGGACGTGGGAGACGTGATATGATAACTTTAATTTGCATGCAAACATTCAAAGCGGTGTGCATTTTATTTTGACCTCATTTTCCTGTTGTTATTGTACAGGATAGCATGTAGTATAGATAGAACATACATATATACATGCACAGTAGCGTACCAGATCTAAATTGAAGTTGTAGGACGTGTAGGCACGCTTTTATCTGGTGGTGGTGGAAAGTATCACAAAAACAGAAAACCCAGCTGGAATGTTTATGGAAGATGATACCTAAAAGATGCCGTGTACCCATAGAATTTGTGGTGTTATACCGAGTATTATATGCATGTACCGTTGCTCGTGTGTGTGCTCTGCTCATGCGGCATTTCATCAAGTGGATCAAATCTGTAGGTAATTCCCAATGTAAACGGTACATGAAATTGCAACGTAGTTTAGCTCATCGTTTTAAAGGGTAATTGGTTGTAACGGTAATTCACAAATTGAAATACTCAATTGAGTATTTCGTGGAAATTGACTGATAAAAACTAAAGTCTTTACCCCTCATTTGTTTTGTTACTCGTCATATCATATCACTATCTGTCAGCAGATGCATGTACCTTTCTTCTTATCTGAATGTAATACATGTCAAATATTATGTCAAGCATCGGCCAGATTTTTTTATTCGGAAAATCCATAGAACAACAACATAGAACCTTAGTTCAATTGAGTTTTTGGGGAAACCCCAAAAGGACGTTTTGTAACGTCTGCCACACAACACATTCCTTTCTATCAAAATCCCCATTTCAATTCAATTCAACCTTTTTCCCATTTAAGGAAGTGCATACACCTACACCCCATAAACATTTTAAGTATTACACACAGTTAGGTTCCGTCACGTCACGTCACTGTCAACAAGGAAGGACAGTTAAGCATGTTAGGAAGTAGTATTGCGTACATAAAAAATCCCACGATGTGTATTTATAAACTGAATACTTCAAGTGTTACTTTATTATTAGAATTTTTATAGAAACAAACTTTTGAGCAATGACCATGTGTGTTTTCATCCGACATTGGCTTGGTTTGACAGTAGTAGTAGTACATAGAAATATGTACCTAAAATGAAATGACATTTCTCATTCCTCATTACGCATTGTAAAGTACATCCACGCGGTGAGTGAGGGTACATGCCACAGCTATGAGAATGCCTTTTACAACCAAAAGCTCTCTTACGTAACTCAAAAGACACCGACTTCTCATTCTGAAATTACCATGTGGTTTTTTGGGAAGAAACAAAGACCATCATTTGGTAATACCAATGGATGGTTGATGGAGGATTTTTCATTATAAAAAAAATGTAGGAAATTACTAGGAAGTCTGTTGCTTACGAAAAAGTATGTAAAGTGCTTCACCATCTGAAAAACCCAATTGTTGTACTTACTCGTTAGATGAGAGGGGAAGGTACACATAGTCATAAAACGAAAAGATGCCTTTTCAAAAAAAAAATGTTTGGATAATGGCAAATGGGGAATTTTCGAAGAGAAATAAAGGTTTTTGTTCAAATAGGACAGTTGATGATAATATGATACAGCATTGTGATGGTTGGGTGTAGGATAAATGGATTACAAATGCCCCAAAGGAAAAATCATTTAGAGTTTGTACTGTATATATACACTCCAATGCGTCTGTCTTTTCGACTTTTTATTACAATTTTCTTCTTGGGGAATACCGGGGGATTTTGTGCCGTTGACGATGATGATTATTATGGTGTGAGGAATGAGGTTTTTCTTCTGTTGCATTCACGTTTTCAAAAGAATTTTTTTTTTGTATTTCAAAAATTGTTTACCAAAACACTACGTAGTACATCTGCTAGCTCATCCATCCCCCGACTTGGCCATATTTGGCTCTAGTAGTAATATTTTTAGACTACTTTCAGACTATCTTTAGCTAGGAATGTGAGAGACGCGTTGGGGAATCCCCAATTGAACAAGCCTCGAACTCTGGGATTTCAGTGTGTTTTTTATACCTCGCTTTTCTCTCTCTCTCGCTTTCATTTATCACCACATCACATGAGTTAGTTACGTGTATATGTATAGTATAGTAACGTAGTATTATAAACGTAGTATCTTAATCTCTATTTTTAACTGTAAACTGCATCTTGACTTGGCATTTTTATTAAAAAAAATATATTGTAAAGGCACGTTTGAACTAGGGTGCTCGCTCGCTCACGACAGCAAGCGCTCTGACTTTGCAATAGGCACACAATATTGCACGTTCGTCCTTCCTTTGCTTTTTTTTCAAAATGAGTCGACGTACTCACTGTGACTGTTACTATATCTTAGAGTATCAGGATACGGACGGATTTTAGGGGGATACATTAGTAAAAAACCTTTTTTTTATATTTAGCCATGTACCTAAACGGTATTTGGGTATTTACGTACCTGAAATAATGGGAGAGTGAATGATGATTATGATCATCTTGCATGTACTATTCGCAGCGTCTTGTGCTTTTCTTTCTCTCTTGTCTTGTCATCGGATCGGTATGGGAAGCAGTGTTTGGTATGTAACCTTTTGCACGATGGATGGACAGAAATGGAAATGAATGCGGCTGTGGCAAAGCGCCATCGTAAAAAAAGACTTTTTTTCTAAAGTTCATGTGATTATATTGTTTCTTATCTTGAAGCTCAGCCAAACTTTGTATATTGTGCTCTAGAAATAAATTTGCATCCGTACTATTTTAAAACTGTGTACATCGTGTGTAGAGGGCAATTGGCCAAAAATATCCGGGTGAAAAATGGAATGTACCTCCAAACTCTAAACCCTATTTTCATACACTTACTTACTTATGGCATGGCATGACAGATTCATTTTTACTAAGAAACGAATTATGCATAGATGTACTATTCCATACTATAAGAACATTAACATTTGTTTAGTTATGCGTAATTTGATATTTCGTGCATTGTAATGTGTGATCGACCTTAGTACGGATTTACAATGCATAAATACTTACTTACATAGTCAGTTGATACTGTCTGCGATTTTTTCGTGTTTTGATGAGTAACTCCAGATCCAATTTTCCCATTCAACCAAACGTATTTTCCAATTAACAAACATGCATTTTGAATATAGCTTTTTAGCATGAAATGGCACAGAAGGAGGTACTTGCATTTAATTTTTTAACGTATTACGTATAAGATGGGAAAGGAAGACTTCCGTTTACGCGGTTGGTTTTTTCATGTCTTCAGCAACTCGCTCACATGCATCGTAAAAAAAATACCTAGTTGATGTACGTCACACTGTCTCACCCTCTGGATATTTAGCGAAGAGGATGCACATGATACGAGGTGTTACGTAAACGTTTGAACTTGTTTTGCATTCTCGTGTAGTTCTGATGAATCATATATATTTTGTCAGATCAAGTTCAAATGTTGATTATATATGATATGATGATACCCACCCCTATACTATATTCAATTTCATTTACAATGTATACATACATACATGTATCATAATAATAATAATGCGCCTACTTCCAATTCCAGTAAACCAAGTCAGTAGTTTGATTTCGTTGAAATTGCATTATTGCTGATTGTAAAAAAAATGGATGGTAATAGTTTTGTATTGTATTGCTATAAGGAAATTAAGATAATTATATATTTTAGAATCATCATCGTTTATGCAATACCATGTGTTTTATATTGTTATGAAGAAAATACAATATTGCTTAATGGATTTTCCTTTGAAACTGCATTCACTTTAATTGGATGGGATCATCTATTGGGTTTTTCACAAGGTGTTTTTTGCCCTCCTCTGTAGTTTAAGCTCATCTTAATCCATATATATATATATGTGCAAGGAAAAGCAAGGACGAGGCTTTTTATGTAATTGTGGGTCAGCATTGTGTCCGTCAATCACACTTTAAAGATAAAGAAATGGCTCAAGAATGAAATTTGGGATTTTCTGTTTTGTATTGTGTAGAGTTTTTGACATGCATGCGATGTGAGTGCATTTAAGAGATCTTTATCGTTCTCCCCATCTCTCAACTATTATGCCGGCTTCTTGATATGTGTGTTATGTTGTGAAATGTGTTGCAACTCAAAATTCCCTTTCATTGAAGCAACATTAAGCTTTCAACATCCATTTAGTAAATGTATTTAACGCTATATCAAAAGCAAAAAAAATCTGAACATAATTCATACATGCAATATTTTTTTAGATAATTTTTGTCACTCTTTTGCTTCATTCCATATATTTCAAAATGTAAAATGTATTGTGTCACGAAGCACTACGGCCGGTGTGGAGTGAAATCATTCCTTTTTATAGATGAGGAAGTGTACAAAAATTTCATATCATTGTATTGTGTCTTTTTACCTGTAGCCAAAAAAAAATTTTTTTTAGAGAGACAGAAAAAATGTTACTTCTCAATTGAATGGTTTGTAGATATTATAACATTTAACCTACACATTCATTACGTACTTGTCTAAAGTAATGTCTAGTGAATTCGTTTATTTTCATCATCGTGGCTTGCTTGATTATATTACAATACATTAAAAAACAACATTTTGTGCTTTAGCTTATGTGTGTGATAATAATATGATGGCAGAAAAGGCAGCAATAGGAAAAGGAGAGGCTCAATTTGCGTCCGTGGATTGCTGGGAAATCCCGCTTGGCCACCTTGATCTTTTTACTAGTGCTCATATTACGTTCTTCGTATACATTTACGTCGGAATAATATATAGAAAGGGATATGTATGCATGTATGTCTAAAGAGGAACATATGATGTAGGTATAAAGAATGTCTGATACGTAAAAAATGAAGTACATATATGGATGGTTTGCGTTTGAAACATTATGGAGATAGTCCAAAAGGCAAAACAATGTTGTTCATACAATGTAAGTTCATTCATTTTGATACGTGTCGCTAATGCTTAGAGCTAGAGAGACGAAATTTTATACATGCTGCTCCTTGCATGCTAACAATAGGTAAATGATATATTTTATACGTAGGCTGGCTGATGGTGGTGGTTGGTGGCACATGAATAGCTTGGTTAGCTTGCGAATAGTGTTTAGGCTGCAAGGCAAGGTAAATAATACTGATCGCTAAAAAGGTAGGCACAAAGGATTTTTGTGGGTTGAGACCAAGCAAGCATGCATAAAGTTCAACCTGCATTTGCATAATATGAGTTTGATAGCATACGGCAATGTATATATATAAACAATTTTCGACAATTTTTTGCAATTGTTGTTGACTACAATTAAGTTTTTCTCAACCCCCTGTTGCTTTGTACGCTGTACTGTACACTGCACACGTTTACATGTATATTGAGTTGAGACCTCGCAGTCTCAATTCAATTGAATGCTCAAGAAACCAAATTTAGTACATATGAGTACAATTTTTCAATTACATATGTAGTTCGTTTCACAACTTCCATACAAACAATAATTGTTTGGCTAGTGACAAAAAACGAGCCATGTCAGAGATTGGTATTTTTTGCTGGAAAATAATAATAATTACCTACACAAACGTCCTGTTTCTCTCACTGGACAGTGATTTTTTTAAGTACCAAAAATACAGGTCGTCGTGTTGCGAACGTCTGGTTCGTGTTTGTTTTTTAGGGAACGTGAGTTGCCTAGAGGGAGATGTAGTGGGGTAGGGGTTAAAGCATGGATGAGGAACTGGATCTACTGGATGCTCATGTATTTTGATGGTGACGGAGGGAAACATTTGCATTTTATGATGTTGATATGCTGGTTTGGGTTTCTAGAAGGGGAATTTAATACATACGCTATAATAGTTTTAAGCATAGATTTGTTTAGTTTGCAAAATTACAAAAGCATTCTAATACAGTATTAGTAATACTATATGTTTATATGCAAATAATAATACAGTTGCCTGATTATGAAATTCTTGAACAATTATTATTATGTTTTTGCCTCGTTCATTCCAACACGGCATGACATGATGAGAACATGGGCGATATGAAATATGACCTTTTTTGGGTGGTACACACACGAATGCGTCATGATTTTTTTGGAGAATCCCCAGTCACAGCGGGACACTGTTTTGATAAGGTTTTATCATTTAACCTTTCATAAAATGACATTAAAATGAAGGTGGGGACATATTGTATTGAGCAAAGTGCCAGTCACTAGTGGAATGGAATGAAGCATGCAGCGTTTGTCAGGTGAAGAATGGCAGGAATATAAAGCTTAATATTTCGCTCGTATAATAATGAGTGATGCGATTGTGATTATGCATCCGTCGGCATCCCAAAGGTTTAGGTATGATTGTACATAAAAAGTGGTTTTATTTATTCATACAAGTTCATATAATATTTTTGCACTAAAGTGAAATCTGAACACAACGTTGATTCATTCATTCATTCAACTTGTACGGTCAGGTGACTTGAATTCAAGTGGGTCGGGATTACCTCAGTGTATTTTGGGAAAATCCAGGGGGGAAAGAGAATCGAGTTACACCACAACCATCGCAAGGTTTCTAATGTATTCATTAGAAGCGAAAGTATATAATCATACTCATCGATATTATCACTTGTAGAAAAGTTTTAAGTAGAAAAAATCTGGCTTAGGAAGAAATGGCGCATGAAATGACTAGCGTGTCATCATTACATTACTTTAAAGGAATATATCGCAGCTCTTTTATGATGATTATCTATGCATAATATGAAATAGAGCTATGATTTGCTATTGCTACTCGTCTGTATTTAATTTGAATTGGTGGACATGGTCAAGATATGAAAGCGAGACTAGCCGGTTTAGTTACATCTTTGATTGGGGACTATAAAGGTTTTGTAGTTGGGGTTTGTTAAAAAAAGATCTCTATATAGTATTGATATGAATTATGGCAGCTTCAAGTATCAATCGACATCGACACGAGTCATTGAAAGAGGTAATATTATTATTGGTAGCATAACAGGTTGTCATTCTGGTCTCTGGTCATAACTGTTGGGGTGCATGACTAATGTACGTATGTATATATTATTACCAACGTAGTGACTTAAAAAGTTGGTGTCGGTATGAAATGAACTAATGGTTAAAAAAATTGCATGAACTTTCAGATGGTAAAAAAATAAAAAAATGTTAATAATTGTGGTGGTGGGTGATATGTTGGGAATTTTCGTTGTTTTTCAAGTTTACCCTTATAGACAGAAGTGGTTGTTTTTTTGTGAAGAGAGTTGGAAGTTCCCAGAATTTCAAGTGTTTCATTGCATATGATAATATGATAGTATCACAATGCAGATTCCCTGCTTGTTACTCATTATCTTATGACATGTCTCTTTTTGTTAAATGATGTGCATACTACCATATAAGTTGTGTATCTGTTTTTTGAAGGGAAGTTTCATGTTTGGCCGTAAATGAACTTGTTATTATTGTATATTTAATCATCATTCAAGATAATACTATACTTACTGTAAGTGTAATGTACGATCCTTACGTTGCGGTCGCGCATCTCATCATTTTGGAAGGATGGGGAAAGATTGGCACTGATTTTTCTACTAAAATTCTGTCATGTTGACAGCCCAAAGCTCCCATTATGATGATTTGGTTGGGGAATACCCCAAGCCGCTAGCTAGCCAAGCCAAGCCACAAGAGAATAGAGAATGTAGCCGGTTGCACGGTATTGCTCTCTTTGATCATTCTCGTGATCTTTGTAGAAGTTGTATAAATTCAACTCACTCAGCTATATAGAAAGGATTATGACAGGCCAAGTGGAAAAGCAAGTTGGTTTAATTTACCTCGAAGGATTAATTTTATAGTGTGGTCTGCCACAACTTTAATGGTTAGGGTAAACTAATCAAGAGAAAAATCACTCTTTATTACTGAAATTCCTCTACCTGTCTTTTTCTAGTATGTGTATCGTATATGATAATGATGTAGCAATACTAGATACTACTGTCATGTACATACATATTTGCATTCTCACAAATTTTATGCTTTAGTTTTCATGCGAATAATTTTTATTGCTTACCTTTCCCCATAAAAAGAATTAAAGAAATATTATGACCTATGGTCGACCTCAGCTAAAATTAGCATGTTTCTAATCCAATAATTACAATAATTAAATTGGATATGGAAGGAAAAACCGGCTTAAGCTTTTACTCCTTATATACTGCTTCAGATAAGCGAAAGGAAATTCTTGTGAAAGAATTAAATCGTAAAAGGGCAAACGCAAGGGGGTAAAAAAAAAGATATTATTGAGTCTTGCAGAATAAGGAAAAGATTTTGGGTGGTGACTTCAAGCTTCGGAGTTTTCTTTGATTGTTGATAGCAAAATAATTACCAAGTGTGAGAGATAGATTACCGCTAATGTAGTTTCAAATTGAGGATACTATTTCTGGGGCTCTTATTATCTAGCTTTTCCTTGAGAAACAGGAAGGTGAAAATGTCATGGAATAATGATACAACGCAACATAGTATTTGTAAACTGGCTATTTTCATGCTTTACTTCTTTATTATATTGTCATGTTATGTTCATCATTTCAAAGAAAATTCCCCAATGATAATATTTGATTTTATAAGGTGATATCACCAATATAACCTGTATTTCACACAACAAGTTTACGTGAGAAGCAGTTTCTAGAATTGTTGGTTGAATAGGGTGATTATGATGTGATGTGATAGGATCGGAAGTAGAATAAAACAAAATTACATAAAGTTTGAGAAAGGAACAGGGTGTGCTGCTAAAAAAAGGAAAAAAGTCATTTCAATTGTTGTAAAGAGTTTAAGATGACTCATAGTCAGCGTATTATACTTTTTTGCTATGATTTTAACATGTTATTGTTTGATTTGATGATTCATACCGGGCAAAATTGTGCTTTAAAATGTTAAATTAAAGATTGAAAACAGAAATCGTGGGAACTTATTACCTAATGGTGAAAAATAATTGGTGTAAACAATTTTAAACTGGTCATGGTTTACACAGCAAAATAAGAGCATAAAGCATAATTTTAGTAAAAAATACGATAATTCTAGGGTTCGACATGTGAAACAGGGTAAATCCCAGATAAATATACATAACACCTTTGTGGGAATGGGAATTTAGCTTTTTTTTTATAGAAAATTGAAGACAATATATAATAGTGGAGTTTGGGACTTTCTTCAAGAGGGCAATTGTCTATATCAATTTAAGATTCATTAATGTTAATGCGTAACGTGATTTTGCTTGACAGAAAACTACACGCATGATAATTAGGCTAAAATTGGCAGTATTATACTAGAGTGCATGAGTCATTTCCAGGAAAAGTCGACGTAAATTTGGTACTATATTAATACGGGAGACTTTGTACTTTAATCGGTCTCAAAGCGAAAACTAGAGGAAACTGAGGTTAAGACAAATGAATTTTGAGAAAATTTTTGCTGGACTTTGTTCTTTGGTGGCCACTGATTTTGACCATAGAACGTAATCTAGGTTTTCCAGTGATGAGATTGTACCAATTGAATCAATTTAAATGTACCAAAGGTTTGTTATAAAATGTACGACCGGAAAACAAAACCAAAAGTTGGTACCGCGTTTCGATTTCATGAAGATGATTATTAAAGCTTATGCAAGTCCAACAATCATACCGCATTCTTCTACTTTGACCAAAAAACCATGCATATGCATCATCATTGGTTTCGCCGGTCAAGCTTGCAGTGAGCAAGAAGTGAGCAGTCACAATTTCAAAAATAAGAATGACTCAAACAAATGCAAAAAAAATGTAAATTATTGCACAGATCGTATTCATGACTTGGAAATGCTGGATGCTTGTAAATGTAAACGTGATTTTTCATGGATTTCTTTTTGTTTGCTTCCAGGCCAAGCACCTATCCATTTAGCAGCCATTGGTGGTCACTGTGATGTCATCAGAGCTTTACACTGGCTCGGAACCGACCTGAATGCCAAAGTAAGTTTCTTATTCCAAGAATATGTATTTAAGGATAAAATTCTCACCTTTCCTGCGCAACACAATCAGTTTTATTATATAGTATGTAATAAATACATCAGAAGGATTAGTACCTTTTTCTTATGAAACGAAAAAACGAATGTATAAACTCGTTGTGACGAAAAACTAGCTTTTGGTCCTTCCAAAAAGCATTCCCCCTGTAGCAGTTTACTTATGTAAGCTTATACTTTTCAATGTCTTTTGATTCGCAAAGATGTAATCATGAATCTTCTTCTTTGAGGTGTTTTCTTGGTATGTACCAGTAAACTCGCGTATCAGAACGGAGTATGAACACGAGAACCCACCCAATATAACTACTGTGTAGTAGATGAAGCGAAGTTACGAGAACAGCATAGAGTAAACTCACTAGAGTTTACCATCATCATGATTAATCTAATCTTGTAGAACAGCTTGCTTGTTAAAGATTATTACTACTCGTATTGCATAGTATATATGTATAGTTGAGTACAAAACATTGTGTTAGGAATCAACAAAATATGAACATAAAAGATGAAAAGATACACATGCCTGAAAGATGCGCATAAATTTCCCTTTTCTACAAGCGTCATTATTACCATCAAGTCAAGCAAAATACCTAGAAATAAGCCCATTATCCATCATTTACAGCAGCCCAAAGGAAAACGGAGAATGAATTTGTTAATTTGGTAAAAATGGTGATTTGGAGGGTTTTACGCAGTTAACGTATGTATACTGCAAGATTAAAACGAGAATGAGCAAGGTGGTTGTGGCACCACCACCACTACCACTTTTTAAGGCAAGCTTTCTTGTTGACGAGCTTATAGATATAAAGTTAACTCAGCAGAGAGCTCACCTGTAATCAAATTATTAGTTCCTTCTTGTGTACATAGCGCAGCTAGCAACAATAAGTAATAAGCCTTACTTACATCATCCACGTCGTCTTTAAGAATGTTTCTGGATATAAATGAAAGTGGTAATGAAATAGGGGAGCGTAGGTGGAAGAGAGAGGATGGATGATGATGTCGTACGTGAGAGTTTGATGTGTAAAAACTGGAATTCCATTAGGTATTCCAAACATGAACACTGTTAGGTAGAAAGGAATTGATGAGATTAGGTCGGGAAAGATCAACTTGAGGAAACACAGAGGGAGAAATGCAGTTCTGACATAATGATAATGATGGGAGCAACTTTACATTGTCCAGACTTATGCCACGCATGGCAATTGAATCATAATAATTATACTTGTATATTACAACCATAGTAGAACTAATTTCAAAGGCTTTCCGAACAAGTTTTTACCGTATGAATTTAATAACAGTTTACTGGCTGGTGCAAAATAACATATAAAAAATTGACGTTTTGAGGAAGCTGTCAATCATTCTTCCAAACACTGGATGCAATTAAAGTAATTTTATAGCTTGGAGGTTTAAGATTAATGGAGTTCAAGTATATGGGGTTAGGCACGTGAGGAAAGTGCAGAAGCGTTTTTTGACAGATTAGTAGAAACAAGATAATTTATCAGAGGACATGATGCATGAGTATTTTTTTGTACACATATACATAGAAGAGGTATTAACAATAAAATAAAGTGTTCTCATTTCAATAATTTTGCGACCACCTAAACGGCAAGTTTTTAAACCTTCAAGTATGAAGCACGCCAATAAACAATGTTGTAAAATCTCACAGTTACTGTGTAAATCACAATAAGGAGCTCGTTTTAATAGTTTTTGGGGCTTTTTTGGAAAGTTTGTTGGGAATCCCGATTGACTTTAGTAGTAGTAGCTCATCACATCACATCATCATAAACGAGAGGTATAGAAATAAATATGTAGCTTATTGTGATGATGATGTGATGTGATGTTGGATGAGAAAAAGGACGTTTGTTGCAGAACAAGTGTGTTGTTGTGTGTGGCAATGATGATGGTTGTAGGTAAGTATAGAGCTCAGCAACAAAATCATCATCAACATCATGGTCGTGATCATTGCAAAAATTATATTGCTCTATACGGTATTTTTAATGTATGAAATTCATGCAGTCCCCAAAACTGCTTTATTTCAATGCAATATATTTTGTTGGGGATTTCTAAGCCATCAACCACCATACCATATCAACATTCTCGTTTTTCACTTTAAAGAATTGTAACAAGCAAGCACTTTTCTTGATTAATGCTTGCAAGTAATGCACACGAGTAGGTAGGGACTGCTGGCAATGAGAGTACAGTGTAGTGTATAATATGCAATCATAGTTATTGTTGGCAACTTTCTGTCTGTTCTGTAATAGCAATAACCATACATTTCAAATGTGCCTACCCCATGGACGAACAGCAATGTATAATAATGTCAGGACATGTACAGATGAGATTTAAACAGGAGGAAGAAAACAATATTTTTGAGGGAGTCAATACAAACACAATGGCTGATTATAATGATGGAAGACATGTACAATGTACATGATATAAGCAGAGAGCTAAAAAGAAGTAACATGTATAATATGAGCTTGGTTGTTGGTGGTGTGATGACGCTAATCTCATAAAATATATTGTCATAGTCATGCGTATAATAATACTCCACTCTGCTGTGTCGTGCTCAGCGTTTGCACTTTTGGGCTAGGGCTACTACAATTACATTGTACACATCTATATACTCTGTTCTTTTACCTGGTTTGAGCTTTTGGTCACCTCAAGGCCGCCAGCTTAAGATGTTCTGGTTCATTCCTATCTTGTATAGAGAAAATGGTTGTTTATCTTATTTTTTCATCATCATGTTTTTTGGATGATGGCTGAGATGGTGTTTGTAGTTAGAGAAGGTGCTGCTTTCCTATCTTGTAAATCATGAATGATTATTTTTGCAAAGTATTAAAAAGACGAAAACGAGTGCTTTGGAAAATTAATTTTTTGAGATGCAATACTTTAATGATCATGATAATTACATTTTAAAATGGATGGGTAACTTTTTTATGGAAGGAATGAACTGATATGTGATAAGGATTGAGGATAATAATAATATCCCGAATTATATTATCATGCAGTTTTTATTGCTACATGGTTAAACACTGGAGAAAATACCAACGTCACTAAAAAATATTATATGTGTAGTATACTATGTCTATATAAGCTAATTTTTTTTGTGTATGCGCTTTCATGACAAGACTCAAAAAACACACTTGAGTCTGGTCATGGAAAACCCAAGGAAAACAAGATGAATTTTAATTGCAAGCCTTATAAATATGATGGATGAGTGTTACGTGGAATGTGATAAAATACTTATCAAGCATTTTTTTTTCTCTTTTTTTTTGCAAATAGGACGGAAAAGGTGGAAGAACAGGGCTTCATTACGTTGTTGAGCGTGGTCACCTCCAAGCCATTACTTGCCTTGTAGCTGAATGTGGGGCTAATACTGAAATGGAAACGTATGGTGGACTGACGGCATATCAAATGGCTTCCGAGTCTGCCTGTAGTAATTCTAAAGAGATGATAACTGAGTTGAGTCGACTAGGAGCAATCCCTTTGACTGTCCCAATGGATGAGGATGAAGATGAGGATATTTCAGAAAATGAAGGAGATGAACCATGCTAGCCAGCTTTAAATAACAAATTTTAATGTACTACAATAAGTGATTTCCAATTTGTTAACCAACTTTTCCACGCACAGTTTACATAAGAAAGAATAGAATATGCCATCAAATCAAATCAATCCAATCATACATCACCACTGGAGTAATATGGTGCTGAAGAACGAAAACCAATGGAATTTTGATATTCCATTGAAAATGAATTGAAGAGATGGATCCTGACAACTTGTCATTGACAATGTTTCGTCAAGTCAATGTCCTAGACACTCAGCAGCCCTCCAAGGAATTTTTCGTTAGCACAACATCAAAGAAGGAAATCTTCGGTTGGACAGAAGGCCAAAAAAATGAACGTAAATCAAAAATGGCCAAAGACTAAAAAAAGCATTTCAGAAGGCTGGGCCTTTAATGAAATTACGAAGATATGATAAAATGGAAATGTTGGAGGATATTTTGTATTTTCTAACGTATCGCACGCGCATTAGAACAGTAAATACCGCAGTAAAAATACAAAAACAATATCCCATGTATTAAATACACACCAGTCCAGTGTCCAGTCCCGTAATTCCAGTCAATATCAACATCATCATGCAAAAACTGTATGTATGCTGTTGAGCCCAGTAAACCGACCCCGTGAATCCAGTCGTCAGTCCAAGATATATAAGATTTTTAGAAGATTTAAAAAAAATACCTTCAAAACTGTAAAATGACTTATAGAATATCATTTCATGAACACAGTTTTTTTCTCCCAGAGGCTGTGCCTCTGGAGAGAATTGAACAATGGTGATTTATAAATGTATGTAATTGAGTTAAGAAGGATGATTAATTTGTATGCATGTTAACTTAATAACGGAGTTCCTCTCATGGAAAAGTCTACGTGTAAAAGGTGATGCTAGTTATGGAAGGAGGAATTTTGTGTGGTTGGATGATTTTCCACGCGTGAGTGTAATTAAAGAAATGAATGTTAACACTTGTACTGTGCACGGTTTGTTCATGTAAAATACATACATATTATATGTTAGAAGGAAGTATAAAGACGTTATATTATATTATTATACATATATATTATCTATATATCTATATGTGGATGAATGAGTCGCAACATGTTTTGAATGCAAATAATAATATAATGTGTTCGGTTTTCTGAATGAATGAATGAAATGGAGTGGAAAAGTTTCTACGTGAGTGTTTCGCTATGATAATATATTGTTATTTACAAAAACCAAAACGTCAGAGAATTTTAAACTGTGTGGAAATGCCAATATGTTCCTAGATGAGCGTTTAATATCTTTATTATTATAATTATTAACATTATATTGTATTTGTATCATTATTTGTTCTTCACTCTTTCAGTGGACAGCGTAATAATAATTATTATTGTTATTACCGAGTTAGGAAAAGCTAGTAAAAATCATAATTATTCTTCTGCCACCTCACACATCACACCAACACCACCATCATCCCCGTTTCTCACTGTGTTGTACATGATCCTGAAAATGTATATTATGTTAAGAATAATTATTATTACTATATGTCAGTTGTTTTTTAACAAAGATGAGGCAAACGAAGCTGAAAGGTGAAATGTAACAATGCGAACATGTCTGATGTATTACTACATGATAAGAATGCCAAGCCACTTATATATATCTAGAGGTAATAATATTATTGATGTATTAAAAACTAATATCTTCAAATACATTTTCAACTGAATCGCTGCTACTACCTTAAATGAAGAGAGAAAAAAGAGAAATTGTTGAAAATATTCTTGTTTGTGTACAAAAAATAAATAAATTTTTCTATGAACAGTATAAAAATCCTTTTTTGTGAGTGTCAAGTTAATTCTGCATACATGCATGCTATATATTTAAAAAAAACTTTCATCAAAACCGTTTTCAAGGATGCAGGATATGATGAGCGAGCTCTAAAAATCATGAGGAGCTGAACAGTTTCGTTTGAAATGATATAATATCTGACTCACAATCAGACAGTTTACATTTATTGTCAACAGTAAACAGCGGCGATGACGTTAATGGGGAAAACTCAATCATATTATTTTTATGTATACAATAACATTCATATAACAATTTTTCAACTAACATTTTATGCCCACACATCACATCACATCATGTACTTAAAATTTACATATTATTTCCACAGTGTTGCAACTTAGTTAGTGGTACAGGTAATTTCCATTTGTATGTTGTGCAGTGTGACGTGACAATATACGAAAGATGATGATGAGCGAATGTAATGACATGACATTCGGCACGAACACCTCAAAGATGGAGTGAAAAAAAAATCTGGAACACAAACTGGAATCTGTCGGCATCTACTACAAATTGTGTGACATGACATGGCATAAATTCATCCACATCCTGTGTCAATCCTAATTCATAATCACGTCATGTATAAATGCGTCATTTTCATCCAATCAAGTACATACAAGTCAACAGTTAT
The DNA here is from genome assembly GCA_964034955.1 of Orchesella flavescens. NCBI lineage: Eukaryota > Metazoa > Arthropoda > Collembola > Entomobryomorpha > Orchesellidae > Orchesella > Orchesella flavescens. Next base: position 12,511,102 of record OZ035957.1, read on the forward strand.
ATAAGTTCTTATGGTAGAAATTATTGAAAACGGAGGAAGTGGTAGTAAGAGTATTAAAGGAATATTAAAATTTCGTTTGCATACGCCTTATAATCATTTAAAGGTTAGAGGCTGCCGTTACAAACCAATGCATATTAACATTAACCTTATAAAGTCTTCTGTAATACTTTGCTTTAATATTGAGTTGTGTTTAGTTACTTATGTAATACAATGACAGGAACAGGAGCAATGTCAATATCTCACAATGGAGTATGTAAATGGAGGAATGTCAAGATTTCTTTGATATTTCAGCATTTGAGTTTATGCCAACAGCTAAGCGTTATACTTTTTGATCGTTAGTTGGTTTGCATGTGAAACTAATTCGGTTACAGTTAAAATTTGACACAATGTCAAATTGAGGTGGTGGTAGGGTGGGAGGTGGGTATTACATGATGAGAGATATGAATGAATGAGAGTGATACGATAAATGCATGCATAATTCAATTTCAAACATATACATCCACACGTTAAAAACGGTTTTTTGAGGTGAAAATAATTATGTGATGCATCGCTAATTCTTACATCCATGATTAATATTTTAGTGGGCATACTGTCAACTGTATATTATGTATTCTTATTTGCAGTAAGTTTTTAGTCTAACGATAAGTTGATGAATAAGATGTCAACTTGTTTTCCTCTTTAAAAATCTCATTTCAGTTTACGCAATAAGTATTATTTCATGTGTTTTATCTTTATGTTCTATGTACGTACTGCATACTCTACATAAACCCTTTGACTGTACTGTCACATTTTTTTTTACTGTATTCCTAAAAAATCATCACGATCTTTTATGGTACGGCCTGCATAGCATAAATAAGAATGGTTGAGATAATTTATATTAAATGAGTTGTTATTATAATAATATGTTGAATATATTGTGTGGCTCTATGAAAGCATAAGGGATTTTTATGTATAATGTACAAATAGTTGATTGATGAAATGCATCATGATATATAGTATACACATTTTTGTTAAAAGTCAGTTTTTTCGTTCTACTTTATCTCTTTCCTGTTTACTAGACATACTATAAAATTGACATTGAATACAATATAATTTGACGCAGCGAAAAATCATAATCTCATAGAACAGTATACACAGATTGATTGTAGCGATTTTAGTTTTGTGCATGAATACACACACATAAACATATTATATATTGATTATTATTTCTACAAAATCCTGTACTTTCTTTTACTTACGAATATCTTCCTATAACTTTTTACATACATCACACGCTTCATATCCGGGATTATATTATGTATATTAATACAATAATTATTATTACTTATTTCAGCTAAAGCTATACTCAACCCATGAAACAAGGATCATCCTAAGGATGTACGTTTTCAAATACTTCGGTGGAGGTGTGCGGATGATCCGACAAAGTATGTCTTTAGTACGTCCTAAGCACGTACAAGCTTGTAACAAAAATCGTCATTTCTTTATATCATACTTTGGACATCCTATGCATGTCCATCGAGGACATTGATATTATCATATGATCATGTTGAGGTACAGGTTTTGAGCGCAGTTAAATGTGTAAATAATTAATCAAAGTAGTTAATGTAATTTGAAGTACATATAACAGTGTAACTATTGCAATGAGGAAAAGCATTGTAGGTAAACGTAGACTTCAACAATTGGCAAAAGACGACTCAGCCATATTTTTATCACAACAATCAACGCCTGTTCTCAGTTCAGTTGTTATACCTCCATACGAATCTTTATTAACGCCTACTACTACTAAAAATAGTAACAACCACAGTTATCCTGAAAGCGGCCATTGTGCTGTATATACAAACGAAAAGGATCAACAAGGCAAATCAAGTTCGGATGAAAGTGACAGCGAATGTGACTCGGATTTGCTTTTTGAATTAAAAAACTGGGCAATATCAAATTCAGTTAATCACAAGCAGTTTTCTTCCCTGTTAAAAGTTTTAAAAACCCACTCCTGTTTTGAAGGGTTTCCATCCGATAGCCGAACAGTTCTAGCTATTCGACAAGCTCCAGATGTTTTGAAATTACGGCCTGGAGAATATGTGCATTTCGGGTTAACTAATATTATTAAATCGTTTGTTGAGTTAAACAATAAAAGCGTTCCATTACAAATTAATATTGATGGACTGCCACTTTTTAAAAGTAGCAATCAACAGCTGTGGCCCATCTTAGGACATATTGTTAATGAAAGTGACGAACCGTTCATTATTGGTGCATATTGTGGCTCCAAAAAACCAGAAAGTGTCAATGACTTTTTGAAGCCTTTTGTCAACGAATTCAACGAGCTCAAGTTAAAACTAAGATTGGAAAACCAAATTAACCTATTCATTCATAGTTTTGTATGCGACGCACCGGCAAAAGCGTATATAAAGTGTGTAAAAGGCCACACTGGATATTTCGGCTGTGACAAGTGCAACGTAGAAGGGGTGTACATAGCTAATCGCGTGGCTTTTACTGACTTGACAGCAGCCCATAGAAATGACGAGTCTTTCCGTAATCGGTGGGACAATGAACATCATTTATCTGACTCTGTATTGGAAAATATTGTTTCCCTCGATCTGGTGAACAATTTCCCTATGGATTATATGCATCTCGTGTGCCTTGGTGTTATGAGAAAATTGTTACATATATGGTTAAAGGGGCGGCCAAGCGATCATAAGTTAAGTGGACAAAGAATCAACATTCTCTCAGACAGCCTTATTAAGTTATCATCAGAAACAGTCTGTGAATTTTCGAGAAAACCACGAAGTGTTAGTGAGCTTGATCGCTGGAAAGCAACGGAGTTCAGGCAAATATTATTGTACAGTGGTGTACATGTACTCAAGAACATTATATCACCTGATAGTTACAAACTGTTTTTAGCTTTATCCGTAGCAATTCGTATCTTAAGTACTAAAGGGCTTCATATTCAATTAAATTCATACGCCGAATCACTTTTAACATTTTTTGTTGATGGTTTTAGAACTCTTTACGGACCAGAATTAGTGTCCTATAATGTGCATGGTCTTATCCATTTAGCAGGGGATTCTAAAAGATTAGGAATATTAGACGATATAAGTGCCTTCAAATTTGAAAACAAATTGGGTAAAATAAAAAGGCTGGTGAGAACCCCAAATAAACCACTGCAGCAGATAGTGAATCGCTTACTTGAATCCAATGTAAACACTCCAAAATTAAGTGGCAGGCAAAACTTTAGTCAATCCCATGAATTAGGCCCCGTTTTAGAAGGATTTGAAGGAAAGCAATTTAGAGTGTTAGATTTGAATGGTTACCGATTACGTGCACAAAGAGGATTATCAAAACGGGATTGTTATTGCCTCACCAAGTCAGCAGTGCTTTTTCTCGTACAAAACATCTGTTGGTGCAGTTCTGGTATAAAATACTTACTTGGGAATGTACTAACTAAAAAAACATCCCTATTTCAGGAACCCTGTGACTCTGCCATTTTAGACATATACTGTTTTGAAAATAATTTGTCTGTTGATCTTGTGCCTCTCGCTTTGACGGAAATAAAGTTTAAGTGTCAAGTGTTTGCTGATGCTGAAAAAATAATTGCCATACCACTGATTCACTCAGCCTAATTGACTTGAAATGTATTTGATTTTGGCAATCAAAGACGAAGGAGGTGAAACTCGTGCCCAAATGCTGGTTTTCCAGCAAAACTAATGAATGCGCATGGCCTCCAGTTAGAAATGTGACAAAACTAGTGGAAAAGAACAAACCCCCAGAGGAAAATTGGAAACGATATCTAGCTAGAAAATTGCACTCATACGGTAAGCGTTAAAGTTACTCCCAATATTATTCTCATTAGGATACATTTCATGTTATTGAATGATGTATTCATTAAGAATTATGATTATCCCTTTTTCCAGATAGTTATAAATCTGCCAGGGCAAATATTGGTAGAGCGGAGATGACATCCGATCTGAGTTCTGAAGTTGAAGTTGAAAGCCCTCCCAAAAGGAAACGACGCAATACACCTCGCACCCTTTCGTATGCACCAAAACCGGACGAAAGTGATGAAGAAGCGCTTCCAATCGTCACAAGACTAAAAAATATGCCAGTCCCTCCACCAACCATTGCTCGTAATTTAAATTACTATTTAATTTAAAGCTTATGGTATGTTCATGTATATAGGACACTTTATAACATTAAACGTTGTTTGCATTAGGATTTCCGGTAACCGGAATGGAGCAACAACCATATTCGTCGGAAATGTTTTCATGTAATCCATCCCAAAACCAGGAACTATTGGGTGTAAATGCTGTTAAAAATGAAACGTTGAACAGCCGCCGTGAGTCACCCACAGCACCAAACGAACACCAATCAAATGTGATGACGCCCAATCTCGTTCTCGTAACCGACACCGAGCCTAGTATGTCCAAAAAAATTGTTGTTAATTTAGGGTTTAATAGTATAATATGTTCGTCTATTGTTTGCACAGATGAACCCGGGACGTCTGAAGGTACACACAACGGCAAGCGATTTTCTCATACGCTACCCACTGACTCTCGTGTAAATGAAAACTACAGTTTACCCCTCCAATCCTACTTCACCTTTGACGAAAACTTTTCGCAATCAGAAAGTGAAGTACTAAATGCTAGTCACGACCATGCGCAGAACTCAGTCCACCATTCTACACCTGAAACTACTATGCGAGACGAAAGCAGAAGCGGTTTTACAACGGCTGTGTGTGATCCCAATTCTGAAGTGTTCGGTAAATTAATATATATTTTCAAATTGATTTCGCGTGTTAGCATTCAGCACTAAGTTAATGTTCAGTGTAATTTTGTTGGATTAAAATAATTTCAGTTTTGCTAAGACGTCTGGTTCGCGATATGTCACTGGTGAAGCAAAACCTGAAAAATCTGGACCGAAAATTAGATGCTTTTCGCGGAGGAATGACGACTGCAGTAAGTGAAACCATGGAGGAGTCCGACAAACTACCACTTCCTATAGATTCCATGGAGCATTTTATCATCTTCGAATCGAATTTAGTAAACGACGTTACTACTAGGGGTGCACTCGTAAGTTTGATCCATTAGTTTTATGAAGGACATTATTCACAGGACGTGTGAATTAAAAGTTAAGTCGAGCAAATGTTTTTTTTTAAAAATTAGATGCAGTTATTCGTTAAATGTGGCGGAGATTCGGTGGTGGAATTCATTGGAAGAGCGTTAAGGAAGATTTTCTCCGAAGAAATTGCAGTAAATTACAGCCTCAGGGGATTGAAAGGAAATGTTGACTTCTCTGCTACCGTAACTTGGAAAATACTTAAACGTAAGTGTTATTTTCTTTTTTGCTACACCATGAATACAAAGATATGAGTTTTAATTACTCTCTCTCTCTTTCTGAATTTTTTTCTGAACTTTCAGAAGCAACTCTAAGCATAACGAAGCTTAACCCAAATGAAAAACTGATTGAGAAAGCTGTTTCTGAATGGTTTCGTCATGCTAACGAAAGGCTGCAAAAGAAGCTAAAGAAGACGAGTCATTTCTAACATTATACATCTCAAAATCAAATATTATTATCTTATTGTAAGCATTAAAAGTAAGGGTTGATTTATATTATATATAATTTGTAGTATGAACAATAAATGTATGTATATGTATTCTTTGTTCATGTTTCAAACGCACCAGTACTTTATGTAGATATTTAATTACTATTTATTGATTAGTTAATTAGTAGGTAAATAGTAATAGATAAATGTACATACGACGTACATTCTCAGTACATCGTTTATATGCTCGGAAGAGTACATCCTAAGGACATTCTAGGGATCATCCGTACGTACCAGAAAAGGCTGTTCTATAGCGAAATAGGGACATGTACAGGACATCCGAAGTATATCCTCGGATGTTTTGATTGACATCCATTGGATTTTTATGATTTTTCTGAAGTATATCTTAAGTACATCCTACGTATGTATCCTTGTTTCATGGGAAAAAATATTGGCAATAAAAAGTGCGCTTGAAAGTAGTTGTTCATAGAGCACCGTACAGGAAATGAGAACTTTGTGTTCACAACAATAATGGGAATTATTTCGGTACCAACAACGTTCAGTTATATACATACTATTTACGATTGAAATATAGTTATATACATATATATTGTATATCATTTCATTTCTCCCATCCATTAATTTAACTTTATGCTTAAACTATAACTGTTTTCTACAAAACAACTACAATATTATTATTTTCTGTACTCTTTTACTTGTATGTAGATTTGAAAATGACTCGTAGTACACTTTGATAAATAGTTCATCCTATACAGAGATCTATCTACGTTAAGCTACAAACTACAAAATATGTACAATATATGTAACAGTTTCAGTTTACATTTTGATGATAATACTCAATATATTCAGTAAATGCAGTTTAATTTAGTTTAGTTTCATTTACATAATTCTGCTATATAAATAAAAAAAAATCCCTTAAAACTCTCTCTCTCTCTCTTTCGGTATATATGTATATAATGATTTTAAATGCTTTTCTGAACAATTGGCTTTACTACTACGTTTTTAGAATGACTAAATCCTAAATCCCTTCATGTAAGTAGATATTACAGCTCAACAACACGACAAGAGTTTACTCAACTGTCGCTTTTCTTTCCGATTGTAATAATAATAAAGTCAAAATAGATTATAACATTTTAGTTCTCGAAGGACTAGCACTGTTGAATCAGCAGCAGATAACGCAGCTTCCACAGAAAAATAAATCTTCAAGAACAAAAAAGTAATCCTTACTTTTCCATACAAAAAAAATCATCTTTATCGTGTAAAATGATAACGGGAAGTTTTTGCTAAGCATACACATATCCTAAAGGAACAGTATGAAACATTTTTTATTGCAACTACTTACTACGTACGTACGTCAGCAAAAAATAGTTGAGAGTTTTATATTTTATGGCCACTAAAACACAAGGAAAGTTTGTGAATGATGAAAAAATTTAACGATAACTTGTTGTATTTCAATAATTTTAAATCCTCCCATATGCTCTAAATTCATCTCGGAATAGAAGAAAGCAAAGAGTATTATACTCTGTTCCGTTCCGTCACAATCCAAATAATGCAGATCTGCATCTTACACACGCCAATTACAAACAAAAGCTTTTAGTTGACATAATAATCTTAAAGCTATGGACTAAAACCTCAGAAGAATCTATACAGACGGCAGGAACGCAACAGCAAGAACAAAGTCTATATTATATTCAACAGTGAATAAAATTATTATTTCTCCTGTCCTGATTTGCAAAATGGAAATGACAGGAGCTCATTCTTATTTGTTTTATAACTTACAATGTTACAATACAAACTTTCTTTCATTTTTGTGAATTCTAATTACGACAATCCCGAAACCTCCAACTTGGGGACTTGCTTGTGAATTCAAAGAAGAAAGTTTATATTTAGAAATGCAAAAATTGCATAAAGTTAACTTTTACCTAGTAATACCGACACAGTATTCTTGATCATATCATTATTTTATATTATTATTACATTACATACATAAGTTAAAGTTTGGAAGCCAGCATGAGTAGCGATAAAGATGCCGTTATGTTTTGCTTTGAACTGTTAAGTAACTGAAGGGTATATCGTTACCGATTGACATGTATGACGAAATAGCAAAGATAGAAAATTTTGTCTTTGCTTTTCGTAGACTTACTAAATGCTAATGGAAAGCTGGTGTTGAGAGTTTTGGATGTGAAAGTGCATGCGCACACTTTCACTTGCTTGATACAAATACAACTGAAAGGTTTATTACAACATATCACCAAAGAGGTTATTAGAAAAAAAATCATACACTAGAGCTGGATAACTTACTAATAATGTATATTATATATTTATGCAGTGTTGTTGTTGCGTTTAATTGTATTAATCTGCTAATTTTGCTACTGAAAGAGGAGTTACTTTTACAATAGTATAAGGTACACATAACCCTTGCACTGTTACTGTTCATGATGATTATAAGTGATACTTTTACTTATGTAGCTAAGCTGATTTGATTTAGGATTTGTTGGGCTTGGGGGGAGGGGGAAGTTGTTGATTTTAAGGATATTAATCTAATAAAGGTACACCGGACACATATATTATTTTATATATTTAGTATTTTCACAGCGCTGCCTCTTCAATCAATCACAAGATTATATATATAGAGTACAAGATTGTCAGTAATTGTGTTTTTACACTATATATATTATCATCAACTACGTAATCGTAAACCTGTGACGACTTTTCATCAATGCGATTGAATGAAGAAATATTTTAACGGTTATAGATTCAAAATCAGTCCTTCCTGCAATACATTTGTATTTACGCAAAAAACCGCAATCACGACGTTTTCCTAAGCTTTAAATAGTCCTTTTCAATTCCAATGAAATCTCGCTTCACTGTCTTAAAGTTTACTGATAATCCATTCATTACTAATAATAATTATATTAACGCTTTATATAGTAGAATGTAAAATGCTTTCTGATAAATACGTATGCATGTATTTGTAGTCAGATCTTAGTAAATAAATTCAATTAAAAATTCCATCATTATTGACTGCGTTAGGGATTGATTGTATAAATTAATACAGAGCTATTACCGATGCACATACTGACATACATACATGACATGTATAAATTTAAATTACTCTACTTATTTTTTTGGAAGTCTACAGTAGATACAAGCTTCAGTTTCATGATACTGTTTTCGCAGCTCTACAACTAGCATAAATCTAGATATGTTTGGGTATTCTCACAATCTACAATTCTACAACAATACAGTAAAAACTGCTAACAGCCTATGGAACTCAAAATATAGCATGCTTTAGCTTGTGGAATCTATAGTATTATTACGGCGGTTGTTTGAGGAATCAAGAAACCATTCTCTAATAGTGATTCATATTATGTTCCGTCCATTTTTCTCTAATAGGTCGACTTATTGCTTAGTAGGCCGATACTCTTTAAAAACAATCATCTAATGCATGGAATGACAAGCATCACCACGGAATGTATGCTCACTCCCTCCTCCATTACTACAAGTGTCACTCTCTGTGGATAATGACAGATATCGCAATGAATACTCCTCATCCAAATGAGACTCCTGAAAAGACCAAAAGAAATTGAGGATAAGTACACACACTCGTTCATTAGTTAGTTCATACTTCATATAACCTGCTCATTTGGTAAATGAGAAGAAATTATTTTTTAGTTGGGTGTGGAAAACGTTAAATTACCTTCATTTTATACTCTTCAAACTTTCTGAGAATGTCCTTGTGAGACTTTTCTAGCTTGGCTCTTATGTCTATATACAGCTCAGTTTTCCTGGCTCTTTCCTCCACACCTTTATCAACTAGCAGCGTACTCACTTCCCTTTTCATTCGATCCAATTCACTTTTGTCACGCGTTTGCTTACTCAACCGTTTGTACTCATCCTTTCTCCAACTGTGGATCCATTTCTTCACTTCCTCCTTTTCTCGCTCTTCCAAATGGCTCAACAGTTTCAGTTGCTTCGCTTGAGACTCTTTGATCATCTTCTCCATCCACTTGAAAATCTGTGAGTGTAATAATATATAGCCATGGAATAAAAAAAATATTGCATCCATTCTATTTTATGCATCTGTTTCTGTTTTGCAGATTTAGAGATTGCAATTTTGCAATAGAGGAATGTGGAACGTGTAGGAAGATCTGATTGGAATAATTTATCATGATCCTATTCTGTGACTGCTAAATTAATTATGTACGTGCTTCGTTGCTGCCTATAATATTCAGTGTTTCATATCACGTACCTCATCCTGCTCCTTCCCATGAAGATCCTTCTCGCGGTCTAACTGAGAGCGTAACAGCTCGTCGTTACTGGGAAAAGAGTCTTTCTTTATCATGCCGTCACGATCCCTACAACAAAATATTTACAAAAATTCATGTTGTTAATTAATTAATTTTTTTTAGCAAAGTAAATGGAAGGTCCATTAATCGGATGTGATCTGATAGACCAATCCAGTATTGTGCACGTACAGATTCTTGGAAGACAATCGCTTCACTAACACAGATTTGGCTGGGAAGCTCTTTCTCGGCTTCTTTCTTTCCTTTTCATGATTTTTCCTCAAGTCCTCCAATTTCTTTTCCAACGCTTGCCTTTTATCACGATACGCTTTACTATCGAAGAGTTTTTCAAACGACTCGGGATGGAATAAAATGGCATCCTGCTGTTTTTCACGTGTCCCTGTTTCTGAAAACGCTCCCAGATTGGGTGGAGGTGGCGGCATAGGACCAACTATACTCTTTTTCCCTTCGTCGACGGACTCGTGTTTGTTTGCTTGGGGGAAGACCGATTGGTGGGGTGCTGGTGATGTACCTGAATTGGGTGACGACGAACCACTGCCACCCCCAACAGGAACTCTTCTCCTAATTGAACCTCCCAAGCCTATACCTGCCAATGGTCTTATGGGATGGACAGGTTGAGGTACTGATGTTGGCTGAGTTGGCTCACTATTTTCACTCGAGTCATCACACAAAGTGTCATCTTGAAATACACTGAGCTGCTTTGCCCTCTTATCAAGTTCATTTTGATACTTGATTGGATTAGCTAACGCTTCTGCAAGCTCTGATAATCCGTCTGGAACATAGTCTTTTACGGCAATATTGAGAAATAAGGTGGGTAGATTCAAGGGCTGGCCACTTTCATTTCGGAGCAGTATATGTCTATATCCCGGTCTGAGACCGGATACTGGTACCACCCTGTGACCAATCAGTTTCCCAGAGTCTTCATAAGCTGCTATTCGAACACATGCCAGTTCTGGAAGAACCACTTTTTTGAATACAAATGGTTCTTCTTCAAACACAGGATTTATTCCATTTTGTGGGACTGTCTTTGTCCGAAATTGCTTTCTCTTTGTGTCAGTCGGCAAACCGTACATTTCAACCTCTACATATGTTCCAACACGTTTGTCGGATAAAAATTGACCAGAAATGACCTGCGGGAAAAGAAGGAGTTAATGTCAATTTTTTGCTCATGCAATGACTAAATATTATATTAATGTTTGCTAAGAAAATTATTGGTTTATCATTACTTGAATAGATACAGTCCCCGCTACAATGCCATCAACGGTTGATTCCGCAAAAGGATCAAATCTCCTGTCTTTCCTACGCATAAATTCAGGTTTGAGCAAATATCCACAACGATCATTGAACTCAAAGAGTCCCAAATTAAGCTGCATTGCCAAGTCTAAAGAAATGTTTCATCAAGAAAAAAATCATAGGCTGACATTTTAACACACATACCACACTTCATTCATTCAGACACAATAAGATACCTGCTACACAAAGGAATTTAATATGACTTTTACTTGGAGCTTACCCATTGTTTGAAAGTTCAAAGCCACCAACTGACATCCTGCATTCCAAAATACCTGAGGCATGAAATTTGTTGAGTCGACTCGTGTTCCACGAGGATATATTCTGGCTAACTGAGTCTTATTATAATTTACGAATTCCACAGGTCTTTCTTTCAACAGCGTCATCGCCTGCCTCTCATCAAATGAAGACATTTCATAGCTTTTGTTACGACCTGTAACATACATTTCAGACCATATAATTATGCTCATCATCTTTTCTACGGTATATGTATGGAAAATGGAAGTGTTTTTTTTTCACTGGAGGGGAAATATGATAAAACCAGACAAAAAAACATGGTGCTATCAAAAATACCAAATGTCACACTTACTCTGAGCTGCCTCAAAGCTGTAAAAATGAACAGGCTGAATGTAATTTACTAGATCCGATATTTCATCACTAGCCTCAGACTCTTTCTCTGCCGTTCCTTTATCACTTTGGGATTTTTCCAGATTTTTTAAATCGTCTGGCTCCGCACTGTCTTCTTCGTCATCCGAACTTGAGCTAATCTCCTCTTCCGGTATCACAGGACCAGCTATGAAGTACAAAAATGTAACGACATTAATAAATAATTGCAAAAAAAAATGCTCATATTCCACTACATCAACATTAAATTCATCAATCATTCACACTTACAAGTAGATACATCTTCTAAATCAACACTGTCTTTTGAGTCATCCTTCGACAGGAAGGGTTGAGTTTCTCCATTTTCCGGAGCAGCCCCTTTACTCAACTTTTTTGATGGTTTTTCTTTACTATGACCGTGATGATGCTTCTTTTTATTCTTAATTATAATACGTCTTTTGAGTAAATTTGGGGGTGGCAGTGGGCGACCTGGTTCCAGCTAATAGCAATAACAAAAGATGCAATAATATTCTTCTTCGTATTTCATCCGTAAATAAGCCAAGTTTCTTAAGTTATAAGCATTAATAGAATGCTTACCGGATGAGATTCAAAGGGACTTTCGAGAAGCATATCACCGAAATATTCTCGACAATATTGTGCAATTTTTGCTTGCTGCTTAGGATTACAATGATTCTCAAATGACAAGACTATTGGATAGTCTGACGTTTTGAACGCACTTTCAGCTATTGCTTCTATCACATCCTATAGTTTATAAAAGTTCACAACAAATACATTTAGACATGGAAAGGTGTAAGAGTGAAAGTACAAGATACGAGTAATACTACTAATAAAAATAAAAGCAATATTCCCACGTTCTCGCATACCTTTGCAGGAATTTCAGGAACTAGTGTATATCCATGAACGATCATAGGTTCCTCCGTTCTTCCATTCCAAAAGTCTAGCTCAACACACCTACACCCGGAGAGCAAGCTGAGTCTGTACATTTCAACGGAACTTTTCCCCGTCAGTTGATGCCCTATGAAATATTATGATAAAAAGGGAAAACTTGTAAATGCTTATGTTGCTCTTGTTGTTTCAAACTTTCAACAACATTGTTCCTTCGGGGAAATATGTGAATTGGATGTAAAAACTGTGTTTTCTCTTAAAAGAAAGTCAAGGGAATTGGCAAGTGAAAGTTTGCGTGCGGCACGAGAGGCGTGAACTAAAACTAACCTGTGAGGTAAGTATTATGTGATGAGTTGATAAAGTAATGACTTAGTGGCTGATCCATATCATCAGCTAGATCTAATTTTTCCATCGAGACCACAGAGTTATCATCCGATAACAGATAGCGGAGAAAGCCATCCAAAGACATTTGCGCTTTTTGTCGGTTGTACTGGTTGGGCTCGTAGGTATTGATTAGATCCTTTGCTTTATCGGGGGTTGTGTACGGATAGAGAATTTCATTGAGCCGTGGATCACGTTGACCTTTGTTAATAAAGTCCATGAACTGCTCAGCAGTCATCAACTTCTTTTTTGAGTTTAATGAAATGACATCAAATACTTTCTCCACCTCGCTACGACCAGTCATATTCTTGTAAAATTGGAAAAAGTCTTCAAATGTGAACTTGGCTGGGTTGATTGAGTCATTCTACAAAGCACATATATAATTCATGGTATGAAACTAATTGAAACTTGATTCTGATTATGATCACGAAGCATAATTTCAGCGAATAAGTCCCTCAATTCATACACGTACGGAATAATACTCAAATATGCATAACAAGTCTTGGGGTTTGTTTGCTGTGAAGAATATTTAATGAGAAAATCCACTTTTTTTACCTTTCCTGATGGGAGTCCTGCGGCGTCCAGCGCCTTCTCCACACGTTTTCGGTCTTCCTTATTTTGTGCAAAAGTTTTAGTTATGTTCTTGATAGGAATTTTACCCAGTTTATCTGTTAGTATTGATAACCGCGTGTGTATCTTTTTGAGATATGAAATTATCGGATTATTCAGCTGCACGAGGTTATGAGCGATGTCGAGAAGTTCATCAGCCCATTGCTATACGACAAAAAAATATGTAGCATATATGAATTACTTATGTACTTCTCAAACAAAATTAATCCTAGTGCAATCAGAGTATTTCTGAGTTCATTAGATTTACTCTGCCGCGGTCCATATTTAAGTATTTGTATTGCTATCATATTGTCACGTTATTATGAGCGTTTATATTTAATGAAACAAACACCAACCTTGGCAGTTTCTTTCTTGTTGCAGCAAAAGTTTGTGAAGGAAATGTTGACAAAGTCAGGGCCTGAGACAACGGTGATAGTCTTTTCTTCCAGAGTATCCGTCGGACCCATTGTCACAATATGTCTCAACTTTGGATCCTTCGGAACTTTCGCTCCTTTCCCCGATCTGGTGTCACGTACTGTGGCTATATCAAGCAAATCTACTTCCTGCATACAAGGAAAAATCCAAGAGACAAAAATACCACCACGGGTTATTACATTTTCATTGTATTGTTGTGTGATATCATGATAAATGGCTCATTTTCCTTTGATACTGTTATGTTACCATCGAAGATGAATGCGATCCCATATATTTTCCAAACATAAGAAAAGCATTTATCTTCCAAGCGTTTCTTTTTATTACAAAGAACAGAGCTATGTACGTATGCTGTCGCAATTTCACGCTTGTATTCCTTCCGATAGATGATACACCAATACCACACATAGGAAATCGCAATGCAGAATAAATGTAGGAGAAATGTAATATGTTAAATCGAAACCAGAGATGCCATTTGTTACCTTATTTTGATTAGTCCAATACAAGTAGAACCCATTCTCATCCACTTTCAATGTGACTGGGCTTCCAACACCAGAGTCCTGCAAAAACAACATTTCATTTCCTTTATTCAATCCACTCTATCCATCCATCTACTAACCGAAAATAAAACTCGTATTGATTACACATTTAAACCATCAGGACAGAAACGAAGGAACGAATAAAAAAAATCAGACTAAAAGCATCAAATGCAATGGAAAATTGTGTAATGGGAAAAATCCCATTTGCTCCAAGAGTAGCACTGAAGCTAACAATAATAAAAACATGAAAAGGAAATCCATTCTCGACTCTCGACTACACTAAGCCATGCCATGTGTGACTTTCGATGTGTGTGGAGATGGAGAATAACTCCATTTCATACACAGAAACTAAAATAGAACTGGGAAAACTACCGAAAAAATATCCTCATTCTCACTCACAAGTCACACTCCACCAACAAAAAAAAATAAAATAAAAAATGCTTAAGCTTACCTCATCCCACTTTACAAACTTGTCCCCTTCAATCAGAAACTGGGGCACGGTCACCTTTTGTAACTTGCAAATATGAACCCCTGGCTTAGCACCTGCCATTTTTTCAGCTCAAAACTTTGTTTTCACTCCGTTTCCAAAAAGAGAAAAATGGTATATGGTGTTTGACGAAGTATTCACAGGGAATTATACTGGTAATTACGTGATGGCGACGACACCCATGTTGGGATAATAAAGCTTAGTATGCATTCACATCCGTATATGTTTTTAAAAAAGGACAGACATAGTAAAATCAGTACTGCACGGAGGATTATTGCCTGGTGTGCACGAAAAATTGATAATGACGGGCTGCTGCTGCTGCTGTCTATTCACTGCACCTGCACCATTTGCACAAAAAAATTATTTGGTTGTTTGATGCTCAACCAAATAATAGTAGTAATCACGAGCGACGAAATGGAGGAGCCACGAACACCAAGTCGTTCCAGGTTCCAACAAAAAAAATCTGGTGGAATGTGCGAGTATGTGTTTACTTTCCCAACGAGCAGACAGTTTTAGTTACTTTCTCCACTTTTCCATTTTCTTCTTGATTCATTCCATATGTTGGAAGTGTGGTGAAAGATTTTGGTAGAGGATGATTATGATAACCTTTCTGAAACAATAATAATGTTTCACTCGCCTCGGGTGAGTTCACATGAAGAAAAGAGAGAGAAAGAGAAAGCATCAGGTTTTCACAGTCAGAGTTTTTAGCTTCCTCCTTCTGGCAGAGAAGAGCACAAGCACGAAAACTTTTTTTACACGGGATTTCATGCAGTGCCTTCTCCCAGTGTGTGTGCGTGCATACAAAGACTTTTTATCGGGTGGCTCCACCTCCTCACTTTCCCCCTTTGTACTTGCTTTCTCCACTTTCCTTCTAATGATGTCGATGTTGATGATAGCCAAAATGTTATCTTCTTCGTTTTTTGGCTATTGTCTGGAAACCTGAAAGGAGAGTAAAAGAACAATCATTATCATCATCGTCATTGGCGTCCTGAGCATTAAAACCTTTTTTGCAATTCAATGAAATGACTACCACCAGAACTAACAGAAGGATAGAGAGAGATGAGATGAGCTAACATAAACGTTTTAGTTTTTGTAAATAAATCTTCATTTTCCCATTCCCAGGTACAACCTACATTTCACTTTTTTATCTAGTTGAAAATTGTTTTGAAAGAAAAATCGTTATATGGACATCGTTATATAACATGGGCTATCATTTATTATGTAGACTGAACAAATCAAATTAATAATTCAGATACAAATGTACAATGTACAATCATACCTAACATGACAAAACGAATGGTTACATTTTGCCCCTACATAATAGTACATAATAATTGTCTCTTGAGAAGTAAAGTTTCTACTCGTACATAATTAAATGATGTGAGTTTAAAATAAACGTATAGTATACTTTAGCTATAGTTGAGTTTCTAGCAGCTTAAGCCAGTTACAGCATATTTAATGCATTCTTTTCCACATTTATCTACCCTTTCCTATCATATTGTTCACGGGAGAGTTGTGAGCTACACTTAGTCTTTATTATTTCAACCAAAAATTACCCTTGAGATGTTGAGCTCCTCACTATAATTGGAATAAAAGCGGATCGTTCCTAAGAAAAAGACTACTAGCGGAAAGGAAACATCTGCTTGGAAAACTATTTTTTGGGAAAAAAACCACAAAATTTAGTGGCATCAACAAACTGTCAAAAAGTGGCAGCTTGTTCTATTTTCCTTCATTTTGAGTTTCGCCAAAGGGAGAAACGGGAGCGGTATGATATGATATGATTGTCACATAACAGACAATGCCATGCCAGAAAAGGAAAAGTTATGAACGAATGTTTTATTTTAACCTAGAGGATACACTTCAAGGACAGTGTAGAATGATGAGTATGTTTTACACAGAATAAATGCCCTGAGGCGCATCCAGCTGAGGAAAACAGAAAATAACCCATTTTTCCTAGAACAAGATCCCAAAGTCGACAGTTTTGGAACCGGACAAGAAACAAGGGGGAAAAGAGACAAGACACCCAGGAGAGAGCATAAGAGACAAGACAACCAACGGGACTAAAGAGTCAACAGTTGCCACTGCCAGTACAAGAGGAGAAAGAAGATCTCCAACTCGTTTTTTCCCCATCGGAGGAGAAAGTATCATCAGCCTCTAGCTTCGCGAGTAGAAAACAAGATACTGATTAAACCTGACATATCTAAGTGCTTCTCTGTGTGCACATTCAATTAAGTTAGGGGGCTGCTTGGAACAGCTAAAGAGAATACAATGCAATGGAGGACACACACGTAGTACGTCACCTTTTAAAATACCACTTCGATCCACTTCACATCATCGTGAGACGGGAATAGTAGTAGTAGCTTGCAATATACAGATATAGTAGAAAAATAAATTCTTTTAGAGCGATACGATATGGCAAGAGGGAAAAAATTCACAGTCGTAAGCCTGGGGACGACACACGTCACCACTTCCTTCGCAATCATCATCACATGCTTCCTTGTGAGTACCAGCTTGATGTACATACTCATATATATAAATTCCCTTTTATTCCTTGCTGAAAATAACGAGCTATATAAATTGGTTCTCCGTAGTTAAAAGCCCTGGCTGATCCTGGAATGTCATTTTGATGACCGCAGCAATTACATACACCTAGGTTGGGTTAAACAAAGTGATCGTCTCCAGAGAGAGAGAGAGAGAAAGAGAAAGCAGGAGCTGCTACCATGCTTCCATTCCACAAAAAAAACACCACCACCACCACCATTATCATCAGATGCCATAAAGAGGCGAAAGAAAAGATGAGAATAACCATCAAAACCAAACCATCACATCAACCTATTAAATAGATACGATGGTTCGTGGTTTGTGTAGACCTTTGCACGTCTTCCCAAAGCATTTTAAGTTTATACATACAGAGATAAAGTAGACGTGAGAATTAACAGCAAGGAGAAGGCAACAAAAACTTTTCTTCTTGTTTTGAACTCACTTAGAGTTTGAGGAAAGATGCAGTAAGTATAACACTCATCATTTAGGAGAAAGTCAGGAAGGGGAAGTAGAGAGAGAGAGAGAAAGTATGAGTACAATGAAGCATAAACACAAGAATGGAATCGATGTAAAGTAAAGAGAATCTAAGAAACCAATGGTATAGCTACATGACATGAAAATGATCGACTGACTATCAGCGCTATTGTAGTCGAAAGCGATCTATTTTCTAAGAAGTGTCTAAGCTTCTTGTCCTGTACTACCTATCAGGATTGTCTGACGCAATTTATAAATGAACCCATATCACGAACATTGGGAGAATGATGGACTGGACTACTGGTCTCTATTCTTCTTATCAATATCCTTCTTCTTGCCAACTCTTTGAATGGGTACAAATAATCATATCAAACAAAAAAAAATCCTATTGGAAAATAGGAACCTTCATAAGGTTTTTATGAAGTAAACTCCATGTACAAAAACGAATGTATATATATGTAAGAATGAACACGAGTCATGGATTTTTTTCTTTCATTTCAAATGAATTGAATATTTTCTTGGACGTTCGAAAGTCGAAAAGCAAGGATGCGATGATAGACTTCCTTTAACTTTGTCCATCTCTCGGTACTTCCAAACGATCTCAAGTATGGATTCCAGCTTGGGTATGTCCAAAAAATGTACAAGCCATATTGGATTCACTAGCAGGAATGCTATTAAGGATTATTGAATCTAGGTATACTTTGTCCTTCTCAATCATTTTGAGACTAGATTTCATGTTTCTTTGTACTTCTTCCTTCTTACTATACCGACCGTCGATCGAATGAACAAAATAAAGTCGAAAGAGTGAAGTTCACTTTACTTTATGTCCCTTGTCGTTCAACTTTTTAGTTGTCCTCACAAAAGTCAACTGACGTTATTTTTATTAGGAGTAGTAGTACCACCACTACTACTACTTTTACCATGCTATTTTATATCTCATTCGTCTGGAATGAATTGAGTAGAGTCTGAATAGAATTCATTTTGTATTCCATCCAAAAGAGAGGAAAACAGAAATGCGATGGAAGGGAGTTTGTTATTAGGAAAGATGTTATACTTGTGCATTATATATGATCAGATTTGTATGTAGCCCCACTTTACTATCATTTCCCTCTATCATTATCTGCAAGCTGATCTTCTTATCTGCTCAAAGTTGAGACAGGTTTCTCTCATATCGTAGATACCGAAATAGGGACAACTAAAATCTTCCTAATCTGATATCTGATCCTGCCCGATCCATAATCACATGTGTGTGCACTATTGACTTTATACATATGAACCAAAACCAACTGGCATCGACATCGACAACAGCGGCATTATATATAGAAGCACCTTGACTTGACAAACAAAGTTTATCTCTTTGGAAAACACTATATCCTGTGCTGATGATGGGATCCGGTACGCTGCTACGGTTCCATGCTTATTATTACTTTACTTTTCAGGAGTTCGCCATACGACATTATTATGTATTTTCCTTTGATCACGATCACTTTCGCCTTTTTTATTCCTTTTATGTTTTTCCATTCCATTCCATCATATCCATATCAATGTAGAGGAGCCTAGCCTAGCGTCTTAAAACCTATATAGGAGTTCGGAAATTCAAAAGTTTATTGCTCAAAAACATGATATTCCTTTCAAACTAAAATAAAATAGTAAACCCACACACAAATGGAGAAGGAAAAGAAAAGAGAGGCGGAAAGTATTATTCATTCCTTTCCCTCAACAACATCAAGCTTTCTTTCTCTCTCTTTTCCCCGCGTCCTGTTGTATCATCATAAATGATTGTTTTTACTTTTGAAAACTCATAAAACGGGAGAAATTGGCTCTTAAACCTAGTCAAGTGATGCAATGCAATATGCAATATTAGAATATTAAGATGGGATAATATGCAAGATGCTTTTTAGTATGCATAACATTACTACTATTACTACTACTCGTGTAGCAATTTGACCCGACTCATGTTCATGTTATGTTATGTTTGGGGAAAAGTACTACAAAACTCCCACTTTATTGTTAAGTTGTTCCTTCCTAAAGCCCCATAAAGAGAGTAAAGTATCCAAGAGATAAGATAAAGCTTACAGTGCTCTTCACTCTCTCTCTCTGTCTCTAGACCATTTTGTGACTTTGATTTCTCACGGACACACTCTATCTCCAGACATGTACATGCATAAGACAGTCTTTATGTATTTTTTTGTCATCTAAAAGTATTTAGATAACTCACAGATATATTCGTAGTGATAATATTCCTAATTCCTACTACCACTACACCACCAGATCAATATATTGAGCATTGAACCGGACTACTACATAAAAAACTCTATATTATACATTTTATGGATAGTAAGCTGTAAAGCTCATTTCAACGAACTCTTATCAATTCCATAAAACAAAAACGTTACAGTTGTCTCCTTCAATTCAATATGATAAAACTAAGTCAACGTTGGTGCGGCCTGCTGTCTAGTCTCGCCCTCTGCTCCATATTCCTTTTGAACATGTAATAAAATCATTGCCAATAAGCGTCCAATTGGAACTACGGCTTTTTGAAGTGAACACTCACGTATGTAACTAAACTAAAGGTGGAATACATATATATATATACATTTAGCGTACATATCTTATGCAGCTTTAGCACACACGACAGTCCTATATTTCATCCAGTCGTCTCATAAAACATAATTCCAAATTTCCTTTTTACGATCATCATGTCAGCACGTTTATCAAAAATCCATTCCAAACATGCATGATCGTACATACATATAAATGTACGCTTCCAATAAAATAATATTATTCAGTCAAAAAGAATCAACCGGATGCTTTCTATAGTCCATCGTTTCCTAGTTTTCACACGAGACTCTAGATTTGAGCTCAATAAATAAAGATAGAAGTGCTGCTATACCACTAGTACCAAGAAGTAAGCATTATATAAGTTTCTTCATTCAGTCAGCCACCCATTTGGGTTTGAATAGGCGGAAATATAGATGATAGGAAATGGATATGCTTTACATTTATGTGTACACTTCATTTAACATGTACATTGCGCTTGTTAAGTTGCGTTGCATGTCCTTATAAATAGTTACAAGTTTTCAAGTAGTTCGGACTGCCGGATATGAATATTGTAATACATAAACATCACACACACACACACACCAGTCTGTAAGGTTGATCTCTTTCAAACTGTTTTCTGTGAAACAAAATTAATTTTACGACATGGCTCAAGTATCATTTTGATCTTTTAACGTACCTACATGTTTCAGTACTTTCCCCCGTTCCATTTCAATTCATTATGGAACTTCAACAACAATACCACCTTGTGTTGTATATATAATTCAAACCATAACAGAATAGCCCCATTTATTTCGAAAAATGATACTAAAAATAGCGAATAGTTGAAAACAAAAGTCTTACAAACGAAAACGAAGAAGAATTGAATCCACCATTCCATTCAGAGAACAATTCTACGTATTACTTCTTCTTTTGCATAAAATATATTGCTTTTTCATTAGATATTAAGCCTGTTTTTTGCTTATGTATATTATATGGAACTTGAATAAAAGGGGGATCATGAATCATGCAGTATTATGAAACAACCTGACATAATGTTTTGCTCAAAGTGATTTTTTTTTTAGATTTTAAGAAGATGATGCTCACGTCGAATGATACTTAGTTTATTCTTCTTCTTGCATTTGGGGAAGCGTATGTAATGAAGGAGAGTTTCTAGACAGACCATGTCCATGTGCTTACATTAAGCACTTTTGAATAAACATTAAAAAAGTGAATAATGCCAAAACTGCTGGGCTCTCGTTTGTACTGTAAACGAAATAATATTATGCTGAATTTCCAATGCAATGCTAATTTGTCCCATTTTTAGAAGCTACATCAGAGTCATTTAGCATTAGAGGGGAAAAAATCCCCGCACACTCAAAGAACATGAACGACGTCTGCGGAAATGGGATGAGATGGCTGTTTCTTTAGAAGGGTAAGAAAGATAGTATTCTATTACACGTAATAGAAAAGAAAAGCCGTTTCTCAGTTGATATCCATAGCACAACCCATCCTTTCTTCCTTCACGTTCAACCCAATAGTACTCAGACAAAAGCCAGAGTCAGTAGTCAGGAGTATCAACGATGCCAATGAAAGAGGTGAAGTGAACTCAGCCAGTGAATGAAACCACTAAGGAAAGTTTTAGTAGAAAAATTTGCTCACTTAAAAACAAGTTAGCGAAATATTCATTCCATACGTATGTACACGCTGTAAACACACAAAAAACATGTATGATCTCTAGCAAGCCTATATGACCAAAAACTTATTGAGCAACTGTTACAACAAACCCTGTATAATTCACACAACCAGATGCACAAAAGTGGCCGTTCTGTGAATGACTTGCAAATTAACTGAACTAGACTCTCCACTTCTACTACTCCATCCATATCCATAATCCATACTCCTGTTTTTACAAACATATTAAGCCAAACTGTAACACATAAAATGCACAATTTATTTTTCTGCTGGTCTTGAGCAAGAAGAGCAGCAGGACGGACGAGACTGAAACACATAGAATACAAAAAGTAGGCCGTCAGTCTTAGTCTTCCATCCATACATAAGTACATATGGAATCTGAATGACTCGCAGATTTTGCGCTTGTTTGGAACACACACACATTCTCTTTTTATCCTTTCGACAACAACTTAAACATCTTTCTTCTTATATAACTCTTCCAATTCCACCTACCCCAAGCCAAGCTACCACCAAGTCAAGGCTTTTATTTGACTTTCTTTTTGCCGTGCTTGAAGTTTACATTTGCATTTCACCTGTGTTTTACTTACCGAAACTTTGATATTATTAATGGCTCCTAAAGTTCCATGTGGAACAACAAAGTTAATCCATAATGTGATGGGAAAGAACCACGACTTCAGCAGGTTATGATAGTATTCTTTGGTTGGGAGTGCAGAGAGTTTTTAGCTAAATGACTACTATTGCCAAACAACCTTTGCAAACTACCTAAAGGGAACGAGCGGTACATAGGAGAGAGAAAGAGAGAGGAGAAAACCCGCACAGCAGGTAAGAAAACCTTGAGGAGGACAGATGTGGTTCACAAAATGTGCTTCAACATCCAAACATTCATTTTCTTTGATGATGATAATGTTCACGATGACGGGAGAGAGAAAGAGTGAGAGTGAAGAGAAAGAAAAGCAAGAGGAAAACGAAATCATGGCATTTTCCAGCACTAAAATTTTCCTCATTATACATTCTAAATAGTATTTTCGCTTTCATCCACATTCACGTCACAACCTTAAATCACGAAAAAAAGTCTATCTCCCATCAACATCACAGGAAACTCTAGGAAAAGCTTAACATGCTACATTCATATTCATATTTGTAATGTATTCAATGCTACAAGCAGAAAGCAAGTGCTTATATGTATATAGCAACTGTAGCAAGTCAGGAAGTGGAATATATAATATGGAGATTGTATCTCTATCATATGCATATTAAGCTCCCTTGATCTCCACTCAGATCCAAAATGACTTAATCCATAATAATAGTACTAAAAGAACCAAAAGGCAGAATAGAAAACTTTTGGGATGGTATTTGTAGAAAGTGTGCTTTTTGCAAATTTATTTTTTTGGATGTTGGTGTTGGTATACATGAGAAGTAGTTCATCTGTTACCCTTTCTGTCGTGTCATGTAACAACCGAACATCTAGACACGTAGGTATAACTAAGCATTCATAATAGGAGAGCACGTAACGCTACGCTGTAGCTAAATATTATCCAGCAGAGGACCATTTCGCTGGAAAATATTAAAGAAACGACCAAGCTAAATGATTAAGATTGGTCTGCGGTAGAATGCAGAATGCTAATTGTTGCTACTTGTACTAATAGTTGGTGAGCTAACTCATATAATATAGAAGAATTTTACATGTACGAGCTGCCAACATGCTATTATACATAACACGAGTCGTGTTACACGACCAACCACCATGCATTTCCATTCCCAAAAAGTAAGATTATGCTTAAACGTATCACCTGAATTTTCTCCTTTTTTGTCCTCCGACTACTCATCCCATCCGTACATAAATGCTCAAGAATGAAATTCGCATTTAGCCTCGCCTGTCTCTCCAACTCGTTTTTTTTTCTCTCCGCTTTTCTTCCCTCTTTAGTCTTCATTCTTTACATTTTTAAGCGAAAAAAGTTGGCCTTTTAAAGATTCATGTGTCAGCAGGAGCAAGAGCACACACATTCAACATGCCAAATTATGCATTCTTTACATAAAATTCCCTAGTTGCAAACCTTTAACAATACTCCAGTGAATTTTTTCCGCTTTTCGCTCTTGTTTGCTGTTTGAGTTTCAAAAAGAATGAAAAGAGAAGGGAATTTTTTTTTGGCAACTTGTCTCCTGTCAAGACTCAACTGAGAGCACAGAAAATTTGGGTTAAGAAGAAAAGGAAACTACGTTAAAATCCTGAAGCGCAACAGAAGAACGAGTGTAAAAAAAGTTGTAATCATTATCATCATCATCATCAAGTAGAGTTTACTGCATGGACCCGCATATACGAACGAAGGAAGGAAGGAAACAGCGAAGAAAAAGGAAACTGAAATCAGAATGATGTTTGAAGGCCAAATTAATATGGCAAAAGGTGGTAAAAACTTTTTGGGTTTTACTGTTATTGTTATTGGATTTGGTGATGCTAGTGCTATATGCTGCTCGATGCTGGAGATTTTGGCATGGACATACACATTTTGGTGGATATATAGGGTTTATGAGAATCCAATAATCATTCCTTGTTCCTTCGTCATATCTACGTAATACTAATGGATCTACGTGACTCATTGAACATTATTAAATGAGAATTTATTGAATACTATGTCGATTTTATTACTCCACGTCTACACGAGCTCCTTTCTGATGATTTACTCTCAGCAAAATGTTCATTAAATTATATTACATTATGATGATAAGCTGATCTGATGACAGGGCTGTACGATAAATGTACGATGATGATGATATTGCATATATCTACATTCTTCTTCTATATAGCTTAAGCTATACATAGTTACCTTCTTTCGTCGTCGTCGTCGTTTCCTTTTACGATTCCTCGTTCGTTCACCAAGGGTGAAGGGCATATTACTTATCGTTAGTAAGGAAACTGACGTTAAGATCACATGCATGTCGTGTTTACTTCTTTATAAAACGTTCTTTAAAAATGTAAAGCCCTCATCCCATTGCATCTCATCCTGAATAATATTCTTCATCTCCAACAAACTTATAAGATAATCAAAGAAGCCCCCTTACAAAATGGTTGAACCGTATATAATGATATTCTGACATTCATAATCTTTTTAGCAAGATATGCTAAACAGTCCATTAGAGGTAATAAATTAAACAGAATAGAAATAATAATGAGCGTGATATTTTCCTTTCAACCCTTTAACACGCGTAGTGTTCTCCTCTCTCACATTCGTAAATTTTATATTGCTTTTTAACAACATGATTGCTTCAACCTAAACACGGGGTTCATTGATTAGTTGGCTCAACGATAAATATTCCAATTCTCCTTGAAGGAATTGATTTTCATACAAACTTGCCAAGTTGTAGATATATAAGATATATTTGTACCTTCAATATTCAACGCCAACATCATAAAGTGCAATTTTAAAAAGTAATTTATACATTGTGATTCTAATGAATACATGAGCGTATAGATAAATATTATGACCATAGAATAATAGTATGAAGTTGAAAGGCATTTTGTTTTTGTGGCTGGTGATGTGATGATTACAAACTAAAAAACATTACTAATGCGAAATTTGTCTGGGTATTAATATTACCTTTTCAATTTCTTTTGTCATATTCATGCATGGTTTCCTCTCAAACCATAATCAGAACTCATCATCATTTCCAATTTTTCCTCTTCAATCCATCTTACTTGACAAAGTTAAAAAAACGTAGTTATAATGGACGCGTGATCAGTTGGATGGAACAAAGCCTTTGGGCTCAATTACTGAATATGTGAATTATCATGCTTTAAGTCAGTCAGTATGAATATATATGATTAAACCTGAAAAATACTCAAAAACTAAGAGTAAAACAAAGCTTGTCTTCCTTGTTTCAATGCTTTTTTAGCTTCTCTTTCTTGCCATGTCATCCTTTAAAAACTAAAAAGAGATAACTTCAAACTTTATATAATATTCATTCGCTTGCAATGCAATGCAATGTTTCCCCCTTTCTAAAAGCAGCATTTGCTAGAATGGCCTTCTTTTGATGTAGAATAATTATGAATTTCATACATTATGAACATGGACAGTCCGCCTACTTCATTTCCAATCCTCTATATGACATCCCCATGACGTAGTGGGTTGGATCTGGATAGGTTTCAAAAAGCTTTTAAAACTTTTTTCCTGGATAACTCATCTTTGTAATCGTCAAAAACTTATATAATGCTCGTCAATTCCCTTTGGGATCTGTCAGTAGTCACGATATAAAAGACATAACAAGCGACGTGTGAATGATATGACGTACAAGCATACACAGGAGAGCTACTGGAGGCAAATAGTAAATTTGTTGCACCAATGCGAAAATGACTCCACACGTATTATACATTTATCATATCAATACTATAAAAAAATTGATCATTAACTATTACCGAAGGTCTACCTTCGTTTTATACACACTCCTCCTATATCTGCCTCTCCCTTCCTTTCAGTTTGTAAATACTAAACACAAACTAATTCCATATTCTAAAGCACACACAGTTGGTCTAAAACATTCACAGTCAACATAAATTAGGCAAAAGGAAGTTGCATGACAGACTTGATTTGATGATGCATATTATTGAAAATTGTGTGTGTGCTTAACATTCTCCATCTTTAATAAAATAATGAAAAACATCCCAAAGTGTACATATTACGTATATACATAATGATGCAGTTTATAGTATTTCTTCTCTAAAAAATTAAGCACGCATGTCAGAACTGTCTGTGTGAGCACTCTAGTCGCATTAATTATTAAATCGTATTAAAAGTTTGGCGATATGTTCAAAAGAAAAAATACTGGATCTCGACCGGATCATTCCTTTTAGGAAGATATTTTGGTGGCACCAAATAGACTTTATCTTTGTCAGCAATACCAATAACGCTATGACTTTACTACAAGTTTCTAAATGATGCATGATATTATGATACAAATGATAAGATACTGTCAGAAGATGATTGTCGGAGTAAAGGTTTCTTCTAACATATGCCATATCATATCATATCCTTATGCCAGCCCAATTATACTTTTACATATTTTACTATCAACATCAACTATATCATACATATTATGGACTACTTACTACTCTATAATTAGGAAGCGATCGTAAAGCAAAGGTGTAAAAGTTTGCTTGTTAACATCATGTTCTATTAAATAGCAGTACCCATAATATATCATGGTTCGCTCTCGACCTACTACTAGAGTGGGGTTTGGTTTGGTCGCGAAATGAAATTCCATTATCACATTACCATTACCAATCATAAAAGAATGCGTGCGTCGACCATAAAATATCAAAGTCATATATGTATGCGGATGAGCGTAAAATCGTAAATGGAAAATATATGATTTACGACCAATGGCCAAAAGAGATATTATGTCTTGAATATAAAAAAAACGTTGAACAGAACAGCTAGAATATCTTAAAGCGAGGTAGACAACTGAGCTTGACTGAGCTATTAAAAAATTCAGTTCGTTCTTTTATTTTCTTCATTATATTTAACTTCACGCGTCGTGGCCTTGCCATTGCATTCACTTCCCTTAGGAATGTTATGATTGTTATTATGAATTTTCTATACAATATACATACAAACTTGTGTTCCTCAACAGCGGAACCCCTACGTCAATCGACTCAATGAATTAATTAGCTTAACAACACCTCTCGGGAGGAAATGTACATAAAAGCAAACATAATATGGACAACTTATACATTTTGGTGTGAATAACTTTTATACTTGGCTAGACAAAAATAGAGGAGAGCAGATAACGTAATTTCCAGATTAGCCTCCTCCTATTCTATCTTTCATCCCGTTTCAAGTTACATCCGTCTCGTCACACACGGTTTGATTTGTGCTTGACGTAAAAGCACCTTATCAGCGGTATGTAAGCCCAAATCCACAAAGGGAAAAATGCTAAACTTCCGCTGAAGTGCGTACGTATGGGAAAGTTTTTTTTTATTCCACAGGAAAAATAATACATAACAGAACAGCAACCTGTATGCCTATACACGTGTTTGTTGTACATTGTATGTATGTATATAGTACACGTATGACGTATAAGTTAAGTATTATCAAAAGGCAGCGACTACTTCAACATACTTTTTGACACGTTGTTGAGTACAACTAACGCAATGCTGAATCTATACATTCATAATAGAAACCTATAAGTAGTATGTATGTCAATGGTCTTGGGTTTTTGATGAGTATGCAGAACAGGAACCTACAGAAAACGCTGCGCCAACACATTGACATTATTTATTTATCCGACACTGACTCAATATGAGCTGCTGACGATGAATTAAATACAAAAGCTTTCATGTGAGTATGTAAGTGTGTGGAAAGCTAAAATTATCCACAATCCAATCATTTGCGTTGATTTGCGTCACCTCAAAAACTGGATTCAATTTCTGTGAAATGAAAATTCCTATGTACTTATTTACGTACGTTCTTTTTGTAAATGAATAAATTTCATGTTAGAATCAAAGCTCTTTTATCATCATCATCATCATCATCAGGATTTAGCTTTTCCTATGCTATATTTATCATCAGCAGTGTATAATATGGTTTTACTTGCGGTTTTTAACATTAATTGGTCGATCAAGTTAAATAAACTACTGGTTTAGGAAACGACATGATCCATCAATGCCGTTTTATGAAATAACCACCTTTCAACATCATACTATCATCAGTACTGTGGTACAAAAGAAAACAAACATGATGAAATGATGATGCACCTAGACCTCTATCATCATCTACTACTCTCTCAATGTGGAATGTGTATATTTACAGAAAATTGATGTTCTCCTTACCAAAATAAAAGGCCCGTTTTATGATGTTTGTGGACTTGTGGTTGAGCTACCCAAACACGTTGTTGAGAAACAGGTGCACCACCACCATACACTACATGATGATGATGATAACATTGAAAACAGAAGCAGAGCAAACAGACAGTAAATGTTTTGACACTTTCAATGTTATTACAAGAACGTTGTTTCCAACTTCCAAAACCGTAGTTTTCCTCCGCCGTTAGCGTCAGCAGGAGGAGGTATTATGGCACCCACTCAAAAAATATACATTTTTATAACCATCAATACTGGTCACACATACATCACCTTCTTCAATGTGCCAACGAAACCATCATCACCTTCAATTTCATGTCATTCAGTTATTTTCACGCCATATTAAATGCTCCTCATAAAATTCACCAACAGTTTTCCTCCTCTTATTCCACCTTCGTTTTACTATCTATATCGTCCGCGACCAAAGACCAATCTACTCTAATGACGATGATCAAAAGTTGGCTTTTAAAGGAATTTCAACCGCTTTGAGTAATTCTTTCAGCAATCATTTTTTGCTTTATGTCCGTGTTATTAAGAGAGAAGGTCCACTTGATTTACTGAGATCCTCCAAACACAAAAGATGCGGTGTTAGCAATAGGAGTACTTACGCGAAAATGATTTATGCACCGTTCTTTTCCGCTATTAATGATGATAAAATCCTTCCTGGTTCTATTTCTACTTCCTATATATTATTATATAGTCTCTCAACCTTTTTTGTTGGGAACGAAGGAGCAAGTTTTTAATAAAATAGTGGGGATGATGATAATGATGATGTTGTTGTTGGCTGTACTTCAAAACAGCACAAGGCCGAAATAAGTGCTAAGCTGTCCACTTGAAAATTTATCATGTGAGATGATAATGATGATGCTTATGTAAGTTATTATTTTTTACTCTACTCTTTTCTAAGCATGGGTCTAGGCTACCTTTTCAGGTGTGGATCTCTCGGAACCAAGTGTGTCCTCCTCCTGGAGAGGTTGGAGGTGTATATTGTGCAGCTGGCTGTCAGAACCACTTATAATGACACTGATTCAATTAAGTTGACACCACCGCCGCCGCCGCCACCATCACCAGAGCCAAGCAACACCGTATAGGTCCAACAATAGAACAAGCTTCTTTGACACTGCTGCTACTGAATACAGGTTTGAATTATTGCACTGGCTTGGTGACAGGATGCTTTACTTGTCCCTTTAATAATAGCTCCACACTACCAACCAACTACTACAAGATGATGATGGTCATAATAATAATGACGGTAATGGAGAAAGTCAGAGTTGTGACGTTGTGACAATGTACAAATTTCTTTATAGTTCTACACCCTCGTCTTCATTTATCCCTGGCTTTAGTCTTCAGTTTATTATTTAGAAACTATGTCTGTGAGAACTGCACTGTTCAGTTATATTATTAACAACACTGTTGCGACCAAAAATCTACTAACATTAAAATCGACACCAGCGGGCTTATCCAGTTCCATTCCCAACTCCTCTGCGAAATTAAATATCATTAAGAACAAGAACTCATTCTCATTTTGCAACTCATTCTCTTCTTCCACTACTTAACCATAAAGGATGGCTGGAAGCAACAATGAATAATTAATGCACATTTTCCTTGTAAATTTGTGCTTTCTATTCTTTAGAAACCAAACTACCAACTTTCTTTGTGCACACAGTACAAAACTAACTACAAAATCTACAACCTTCTTTTGTAGTAGATCTACAAAAAATGCACCCGAGGAGGTTTAATGCTCAGTCACTAAGTGCATAATTTATGATGTGTGAAAAGTCCCGAAGAAAAATGGAAACATTAAGAAATAGGAAACAGAATGTTGTGTGTTATATATATGGAAACTTGTTGAAAACCATACAAATGATACTCTCAACTCAACCCGTCTAAACTGCTAAATGTATATTTCTCTTTGGAGCCGAGTGAAAAACGTGATGATAATATACTATTTAATTATTATCCAGTTTTGAAAGTCTTTGGAATGAAGGAACTGGCCTGGCTTGTGTTTATTATGAGGATAAGAAAACGGAGGAACTAAAGCACGTTCACTCATCCTCTATACCACAACAACTAAAATACCATACCACGAAGGAAGTGTACTCCTCAGAGTCTTGTACACCTGTTAAACAATTTAAGGGAATAGGAACACACACACATACACACAAACACATACAACAAAACAACCAACTTTTCTCATAAGGATACTGTTATGGACTAGACATTTGAAAAGAGGAACATTGAAAAGGAAGAGAAAAAAAAATTGCGGAGATCTTCCGACCAAAAATACTCGGCATATAGGACTATACTTTTTTTATACTCTTTCCCATACATTTTATACACATATAGATCGGTTGGTTTGTATACAGCTTAAACTCCTTGTTGCTTCTGCTTCTTCACATTGTATGAGTATGTTATGGTGTGTCTTTGTGTGTGAATGTGATATTTATATAGCTCTTTGGTTAAACTATTCCTTGGAAAAGTGACTGCTAAATAAAAATATACTTTTTCCCTTTTCCTTTCACAGACACACACAGACATACAGACACACTCACACATTTGTACTATATAAAGCCCCATATAAAAACAATAATAATAATAATAAAACACATCGTCATACCATCATCATCATCAGCTTCATCTTCTTCTTCTGACTCCTCTTCGTTTTTCTCAAGTCACACAAACGAAGAACTGGTGAAACATGAAATAAACCTCTCTGGAGAATCTCACACGTCTCTTGTTTCAGAACGTTTCTCCTTTTTCGCAAAAGAAAAAAATGAGGATGAGTACATGAGATGAGAGCAGTTGTTTCTCTTTCTCTCATCAATATCCGGCAAGGCAAAAACTCTCTCTTGCACACACACAAAAAGTCAAGTAATAATATCAGTGACTTGGCTGGCTTTGAGTTGAAGTCTGTATACTATACCTTGCTATTTAGCAATAACACAATACAATACAACACAACACAATGGAAATCAAGACGGGGGTATGTAACCTTAGTCCAAAGACTAAAAGCGAAGAAAAGATGTTTGGGGAGTCAGAGGATCAAGAAGTGTGTAATACACAGAGGAAAGAGAGTCGAGATAGTGAGCCTGACGACGACTGAGAGTGAAAAATCGGAATGATTCAGGGTGCCGTTTGGAGTGAACACTGGCAGAAATTTTTGGGTACACAGCACAGAAACAAGTAGTACCTCTCTCTATATCTCTGTTGTATTGGTTTGTTGAGGCAGGAGCAGGAGTAGCAGCAGTTGGAGTTCCCCTCTGGAACTTTTTTCCTTCTTTCCCATTCTTTTTTGCAATGCAGAGCAGCAGAGAGTCGTTGTCGGAGAAATAGAGAGGAGAACAGTGAACGAACGAACAGAGCCTTTTTCCTATATTTTTCCCTTGGCTTGACTCAACTCAAGCTCTTCTTGGCTCACTTGTGTGTATACACTGTTTTGGTGGTCTCTCTTCTCTTCCCCCAAAAAAAACCTAATAAAAATATAGTTTACCATTTTCATGCTATATAAACTTCAACTTCTTTTTCTTCTTCTTCTTTCTTGTGTGCTTTTCTTTTCAAGACAAGACTTTGGAGTAGGAGCGGAAACCTGAGAGCTCCTGTGTACTACTACGTCCACAGTAGTAAAATTGTACTAGTCAAAAATATGGTGGTGGTTGGTGTGTTATGTATGGGAGCTCTTCTTCTGGGCTGCTAACACTTTATGAAATGTATGCGGAATATTATGATGAAGGAATAAAAAAAGAGCAAGTATTAGGATAGCATCGGCTCGACACTCTGAGACTCTGAGGTCTTTCTTCTAATAAAAATATTACTTATATATGCTTGCACACACGGCGAAGAACAAGAAGAATACTGAAAACACATATTAATGTAGTACGTACCTTATTTTTTTTAGTCGCAACTAATATTATTGTTATTATTCACAATACT
This sequence comes from Orchesella flavescens, assembly GCA_964034955.1. Taxonomy (NCBI): domain Eukaryota; kingdom Metazoa; phylum Arthropoda; class Collembola; order Entomobryomorpha; family Orchesellidae; genus Orchesella; species Orchesella flavescens. Next base: position 12,544,241 of record OZ035957.1, read on the forward strand.
ATATACTATACATAAATAGTATATATGGCGAATATTTTTCCACTCTGCTCTGCACATACATTTCTATCATATGATATGATGAGAGTGGTGGTGGTGTTGGTGATGATGATGATCATGATCATGATTACTTGTGTACAATGTATACGTTATAAGAACTTATAAAGCATGCTTTCAAATACACATCGAGTCTTTTTTTTGCAGACAGTGAGTGAGTGAGAGAGTCGGATGATAGTTTAGTTGGTTCAGTTGGTTTGGACTGTGGTGAGTGTGCATAAAACTTACATGCTTTTGCTTTTTTCCTACTACTTCTTCTTGTGTGTGAATAGAAGCCCATAGCTCGTGTCGAGGAGTCACTCAGGAGAAGAACTGACTGAGCTTGAGCTTATGAGCTCTCTTCTCTTTTTGCTGAACCTATCACTGATGAATATATATGAAATACTAGAGCAGAGTATTACTTTGTGTGTGAAGATGAAAAATACATAAAACATAATACTATGTACATTCAACCTTTACGTGCATATTTTGTATTAATATGATCATCGCAGCGGTATCATCATCATGAATTGATATCTTCTTTTTTTTGTGGGATATTTATGCTCACGTTTAGTTATCCTCTGTAGTATATGGCATGGATAAATGGGATGGCAAATGGGAATGATGCAGTAACAAGGAGAAAAAAAATCATGGTTGTGTGTGTCTATGTCTATATTATGTAGGATACGTTTGGTTTAACGAAATACGAACGAACACCTTTTTCCAAATGTCTGCATATCAACATCACTACTGACTGACTGAGTGAAGGAAGGAGAAATATAGAGAGAACAGTTTTTCGTCATGTACCAAATCTTTTGTGCATAAAATATCAAGTATTTTTATGCTGCAATATGTATGATAAAAAGTGACGCTCCTCTGTACCAATCTAATCTAGTAATGCATGCTTCGGAATAAATGTGCCGTAGTTTATGAACGAGCAAAAACCGTGCTTTTTCTTTGGCTCAAGATTTGCACGTAAAAAGGCATGATGAGATGGATGATGCGATGTATAGATTGTAGATGCGGACCATTTTTTTGAGAGAAGAAAGACGTCTTTTTAGTTTTCGGATTTTCTTTTCGCTTTTTTTCTCTTTTCATGTGATCATGATGATGATGATGTACTTTGTACTACCAGGTACTTATATGTACGTACGTAAGTACCTCACACACACACAGCACATCATAATAGTGGGTGAATTTTATATTTGGATACCATGTTTTTGGAAGCAGGTAGTGCTGATGGAGAATGGAGATCTGAAGATCTGGCTTTGACTTACACTTATGTACTTGCTGCTGCTGGCTTTTACGGCACACTGTTGCTTGCCTGACGTTAGGTTGTATGAGAATTGACTATGTCGTTGACTGCTTTGACTGTATTTCTCGTACGCTCTTCTCTGGCTCGGTTCTGCTATATGTTTTTTTCCAATTCCATTCCTCTCCCTTCTTTCACTCTGAGTAGATCAGTGTGGTCTGGTACTGAAGAAAAGAGGAAATAGAAATTGATGTGATGTGATATTGTGAAGCGGATTCCTATCCAACATTTTTTTCGTTCTCACTACTACTACCAACCAGCTCTGCTCGCATCGTAATACTTTTTCATTCCATTCCAAGCCAACAACGACCATCCATCCATCCACCCAGTAAGCCAGGCCAGCTTTTCTTCTCTTGCTCTCGCTCTTCTCGCAGCTTTTCTCCAAAATACAGCCATAATATATGTCTTTTACAGCAGTGGAATTTCTGTATTACGAATAATAATATACTTATATCACATTGCATTGGCAGTTGGAGGAATATATGTAAAGCTTACCCATCTAATAAGTATGAACATTGCTTGCATGTTGCTTTCCTCTTGCTACATCCATATGCACACACTACTACTTTTCCCTCACTATTTTTTGCCCTGCTTTCACCTTCGTTCTATATTTCTTTCTCGAGCTAGGCCTTCCAAAATGTGGATATGAGAATGGATGAAAACCAAAATGCCGTAGTGTACTAAACCAACCGAAAAGAACTCAAATCCTCTCCCTTTTCCCCCGCTCTCTTTCTCCACTATATTTTTTACTCTCGTTTTCCCAACAAATTCACAATTTTTTGTACACCTCCTTTCTCCAAGTTTCGTACCGTTGGGAAGCTATAGGAAAACCACATTTTTTCATTCCTGATGTTTTTTATTCTTCTTCTGTGACTCAACTATGTTTCCACATATTATGATCCAAACTTTTTCTTCCTCTTCTATTCATACAATTTTTTCTCCATATTTCTTGTTTAACTTAAGTCAAAAAGTTTCTTTGTCGCATCAAGAAAGTTGGTGGTAAAAAAGCCGCCTTCTTTTTCACTTTCCCTTTTCTTTCTTTTTCTTCCTCATCTTGTCATATTGTGTTGAAATACAACTGGCTGAGGGCAAAAAAGGTGCTCATCCTGCGGTATTTTTGGGCCGTCATCCATCCCCTCTTTTCTCCACTGTTGTGGACTGATAACAATAATAATAATTTGGTATTGATGTGACATCGAAACTCATGTCCTGAAGCTGACTACTTCAACCAAAAATATAAAATTATTCTTGTATGATCAAAAACCAAACATTTCTACAAACCTCAAAACGCAAGATGGAGATGATGTAGATGACATGATGACAAGTTAAAAAATATGGTGTCTTTACTGACACAAATGTGCATTTATGTACAACTCTACTACTTCCTATATGATGCATACAAAATCCTGTCAAGTCGATAAATTACCAAACCAGAAAACCACTTCTATTTAATAACAATCATAAACACAAAACATATTATGAAGAGCGACGAGAAGCAACGTTATATGTCATGTATAAAACATAAATTATATACGGTATATAGATTTCATATAAATAAGTGATTTCTCTATTTTTAGACCTATATTCATTTCTCCTCATTCCGAGCACAATGCAGCCACCACCACTACTATACACACATTATCCAAACTACATTGTGGTGGTGATAATATCACCGAGTCATTGAATAGATAGGAGGAGATGTGATGATGTTATCACAAGCTATCAACCATCATTATTATTAACTTGAGCCCTTGAGCTTTTCTACTCCCGTCTTTCAAGCATAAGAATATTATGTATATGCTTATCATGGTATTGGTCTAGTGAAACTAGGTACACATTGTTTGAGTGCCTTTTATTCTCCTCTTTTTCCTCTCACTCGCTTTCGCTCTCTCTCATTCTCATTTTTTGCTTACCGTGTACATTATTTTATTAGTGTTATTTGTGTCTGCATGCTCATATTCCTGTCTTTTCCTCCTGCTCTGACCTCTTTCCCTTTCAAGCATCATCCGTAATACCTACGGTATTTTGGAAGATCAGAAGAGAGTAACAACGATGTGTGACCACATTTGTATGTTTATGATACGGTACCGCTATCGCATGATAGTGATTATATATACACAGAAAAAAGTATGTATCATTATCTTCATCATATCACTTTCCAATCCTGAAAAAAAAGACAAAAAAATCCACTCCACAAAACAACAACAATATATCTCTTTCACTATCTCTCCTTTTTCCCTTTCATCACACTTGTTATTGCATGCACAGTGATGTGATGTGATAGTAGTTCGTCTACAATCGAGGTCACAAGGTTTTTAGTGGAGCAAGTCAAGCCAAAAACATGGTGAAAGTGTAGTATGCAGACAGGGTCCTTTCACCAACTTTCACTCTGCACTTTCCCATATCTCTTGTGCTTCCTGTGGTTTTCATACAAGTGCCTTGTTTTTTGTTAGTTACAATCAATTCCCCATGTCAAATCTAATCTTCCTGGTGTCTTTCCATATTAAAGTTTGCTCGTGTTGTTTTAACATGCATGCAAGCTTTTGTATCCCTAACCAAAGTATTTTTCCTTGCTTTTCCCTAGATCGTGTCCTATCTTCCATTCATGATTGAGTGCACAAAATCATTTGTGAGTAAACAACATTTTCCTGTTGTTCTGTTGATGCGGTTTGGGTTTGCTGACATGAAACCGGCGACCATAGGATAGGACCAGGAGGAGAGAGAGATATATAAAAAGGTGATGACGACGATTTTATTATGTTATGTGAGCTCTGAATTTCCTAGAAAAATTCCCCACACTGACCTCCAAATAGAAGGATTCGGATAATGAAAGAGGAGTGGAGGGATCAGTTTTTCATTCTAATCATTTAATAGCATACGTATATATATTTTATTGTGGATGGAATTCTGCGGTATATGTTTACGTAAGCATTTACATTGTATTATTACAAAGATTAAAAATGTATTTTGGTTCCTTGTACAATGCAGATAAACAGTTTTCTTTGCTCTGGGCTGAAAGTATATTTTTTTATAGTTTTGTTGCGGAGAACTCATGCACCACTCATTCACTCACTCTGCATCGTAATGTAATGTATTTTTTTGTCGTCGTTATTCTTGGTGACGCTCTTTGTTACATTTTATCTCAAGTTTCACCATTCTGATTGCATTATACAGAGTACACAACATGGTTGCTTTAAATTCCCTTTTGCTTTTAAGCTTTGCTGAACGTCTTCATATTCCTTTCTCATCTTTTAGCTTAGCGAAGAAGAGGAAGACTTGAAGATCGTGAGGAAACCATATTTTGAAAATGCAGGAAGAGAACTACACATTCATAACACATGTCGAGTTTCCTTCATTGCGCTACGTCCGCTCTTTTGTACATTCCACTTGGAGAGTTGAATGTACATCAAATGTGTGTAATCAACACGTATTCATCAATAGGAAGTAACCAAACGTTGGAAACGTACATATAAGTACGTATAGTATGTACGTATCTCAACCCAACTCTTATGTAAACCTACTTTCTACAAAGCATGTGTACAAACAGACAAAGCTGACAAACGTCTCCACTTAAGTGAAAGTACTATTACAAGTATCAAATTTCCTTTCCAATTTATATTCTACTGAATTGCGTCTTATATAGTTATTTTGGTACCGTAAAGCATGTTAAAAATTTTAGTGATCGCAGTTGCCATCATCATCAAACGAGCCATAATATACGTATTGCTTATATTTTTTATCTACAAACTTGTGTATGGTTTTTAGGTGAGAAGAGATGGAAAAGTGGACGTGGAAAAGAGGTAAGTCAAAGAACTTGGTAGAGAAAAGAGAGTTTGAGTTTGAGAGAGGGCTAATTAACTTCACCATCCATCCGTATCCTCCTGCTTTCACCGATGCCATGCCATTCCATGGCATGGCATATCATTGAGAATAGGAAAAGTGTGTCGTTTCATTCCCTCATGTGGAATGCATGCATATCTCGCGAGATAGAGAAAATGGAAATATTTATACACTGCATGGTTTTACTGTATTGCTCGAAAAGTGTGATAAAGTAATGCAGTGAAGTGAAGCAAGAGAAGTGATGATCAAGTGTGCTGCTGCTCTTGTGTACAACTGGAGAGAGAGAGAGCGAAAAGAGAAGTAGTATGAAATTTAACAGCTTCTTCGTCTTCTTCCCTATGACTAAAATGAAGTTAGAGAGAAAGAGTGTGAGAGAGTAAGAACTTGCTGCAAAAAGAGAATGGCGATATGGTGTGGTTGCTGACTAAATTTCCTGAATAGTAGGTTTTGTTAGTTGCATATAACAGGATTTTAGGCACATGTTTAAAAATATAGAATATATATGAAGCATATACATGGATGTATCGGTCCAAGTATTTACGTCAACGTCATTTGGTTGGATTGGAATTGGAAAAGGAAGAGAAGAGAACAAGAGGGTGCTAAAAAGAGTAGAGTAGTAAGTAAGTAGTGCCATGCCATGCCACTGCTCCTGAATTCTCGTTGAGATCTTGTATATAAAAGAGAAAAGTGAAAGAAGGGCAACTGCTATCGCCCTTCTTCGCTTCACTGAAATAAAAGCATTTATTTCCTCTTGTTCTTTTTCCTTTTGAAGTGATGAGAATATGTACGGAGCAAGTAAGTAATGCTAACTACTTGTTCCCTAACAAGATGATGCGATGCGATATGCAAAGGAAATGATGAAAAAGTACAAGCAAAGAAAAGGGAAAGCTGGTTTTCTCTTAATCATACACATAACATACCGAAACCACTGGACTCAAAAATAATATATACGAATGAATGCGTATAGCACACTACTGCTTTGAATGGATGCGGATGTGTACATGTTACATCTTAATTTCCTTTTTCACTTCACTTGAACTTCACTGGAAGTATAGTATGGGAAAGAAAAGTTTTTGGAAATGTAATTCATTCAATTCATTCTTCTTCTCTAGATACCCCACACAACTGTATACAACTTGTAACTTAACGAAACAACAATAATGCATCACGTTTTCTCTGCTACTACTCTTGTTTTCACTTCTGGTCAAATGAAAACAACTCCCAAGTGTGTTTGAAACTGATTGACATGAGAAATGAATGATAAATTACTAAACTTTCTTATCACTCTACCTGGCTGGCTGCCTTTCTTTCGTACTTATTCAAAATGGAAATAATAAAGAAGTTGCTGATGCTCAGTAAAACAATATTACACTTTTGCTAGCGTTTACAAAACTGTGAATAATGTGAGCCGTATATCTATCTGTCTTTAATGATGTTGAAGTGGATGAACAAAGGCAAAGTCTTATTTTGAGTGAAAGGGACTAACAAAAAGCGTCTGTTGGATTGGAATACATTTTTTTATCTTCTAACTTTTCTGCAGTTCATCATGTTCATCGTAGGATGAAGGAGACTTTCTTCTCTACTACAGTCAGTGTTCATGGTAGTGAAATTGACGAGTCTTTTGCAGAAACAAAGAAAGGATAGGCTTTCAAATTGAATCTATCTCTCAATAATAATTTCAATCGCCATTAATTTTTATTATAATTTACGTAGCAAGTCCATACACATCATCCATTTCACACACATTCACGCTTTTTTTGTATGTCGCTGAGTTTCTGTCACACATTTTCTCACTTTTTCTTATACAATAACTTTTCACATGTACCTCAAGTTTCTCTTTTTTGTATTATTTTTTTATGTATATTCCGCTTTTAAATTATGTACAACGTTGTTCATTTTTGGATTAATCATTCAGCATCATTTTCTCCGCTCAAAAGATCTCATTCATCGGTTTCTATATATCAGTACAATATTTTATGTAGTATATGTATAATTATTATTATGTATAATAAGTAATCGTAATCATATACACGGTTTTTCTTTAAAACATTACAGTACAATCAATACATTATTATACAACAACGGGGAGGAGGAGATGATGATGATACCTGCTTTGTAATTACTAAATCTTACATGATTTTTACGTGTACAAGTTTTTACGAATAGTTTTTATCTGGCGTATGTTACATATCTACATGCATTACAAGATTCACATAAAATCTATACTTAGTTTTTTTAACATATTACTGCATATACATACACATTATGTACTCTATATAAGATGATGATGATAACGTATAAATAATAAATCAGTAACAATAATAATAAGTTTAATTACTGTGAAATTAGTCATTGTTGAACCTCATCTATATGTAATCGTATTAATCATAATCATATTACTTTACACACAATGTACTTCAATAGCTCTAAAAATTACTTTTTATTTAGCCTTTATACGGTTGCTCTTTCGCACATGTGTAAATAATAAAATTTTTTTAAATGTGACTTAATAATTTTTAAATCCACTTTTGGAAATGGATTTAATTATTTTTTTTAAATGTTTCATTCGTGACTTTTTATTAGTTTAAATCATCCTCCTTGCGAGATACTACGTACGCAGAATTGATTGATGATATCATCATGAGACGACAAAAGCAATTTGGCACGGTTTTAGGTTCAGGTCGCATAATAGGGTTATCATCGTCATCAGCGACTACCATCCAAAATTGCATTTTGAAGTTTCAGATTTAATTCAATGCATACAACTTAATATGACTCACTTGGTTTGACTTATCATCATCATCATCATCACATAGTATATTACAACTTTTGACCTTGAATGGATTTAAAACACTGACGAAAGTCGTCAATTTTGTTGCAATATGGATCGTGGTTGACAGCACTTTTCGAAATGCTTTTGTAACTTTGTACTAAAGTCACAACAGCATTATTATAACATGACATTAAATACACATTTTCATGTACAGTCCACTTAAAATATTAATGAATTTTAAAGGATAAAAAGGATGGCTTTTTTCTGTTTGTTGGAGATCGCACCACTCGGGATACAAATTATTATTAGATTGATTTGATGATAATTCAAAATATTTTTTGTTCTTGGTTTAGTTAAAACAGCAAATTACATATTTGAATACACGATTTCTTGAAAGCAGTATAGTATAGTACTCTATTGTATGCTTGAAAACGCTAAGGCATACTCATTTCTGAACGTGAACGCTTGCTATAACGCTGTTTGTTCTCTCAATCTTAAAAGTTCTTTCCTTCGGTATTAGTTTTTTGTAACAATTATCGTCAATCGTATCGTACACTTGGAAAACGTGGCAAGTGCCAGTGATATTAGGAAAAAGTTAACCAATTCACGCTTTGCTCTTTTTCTGTTGTAATGAAAACTTTAGTTTTATGGAAACTTGTTCAATAAGATATATTGATCATTCTGATGGAGTGGTTATCAGTAATTATAATTTTTTTTTCACATTTCAGTCAAAGTACTACATACATATGTAACCGCATTGATTCAACATTAACGATTCAATTGTGATAGATATTAACTCAAACCTTTTTGTATATTTTTTTTATTGTTAGAACAACTTTCTAAGCTTATCCTTGCGCTAAACTGCTACGATCAGCGAAAAGCAATGTGGTTTATTTGTGAAGCGTTGAAAGTTTTTCTTTTTTGTATCTAATCGAATCTAAAACTTTCTTCTTATTTTACTCATTCACCTTGACTTAAAAAAAACAAATCTCAGCCCTTTCACCACGCTTTATTTGCATACCTGTGACTTTGAAAACTTCAGCCTTTATTCTAATGTATCGAAACCAACTATTTATTCAACAGCTTTCTTTTCTTTTTTTGAACTAAAGGAATTACTGAAGGACCTTCGTTAGTTCAGTGCAAAAATTGTGAGTTTTCATTGCGTGGGATGCCACAGCTTGACGTGATTGCGTATTTTACTGTTATATGTAAATATCAAAGCTTATCAGCAAATATTTTATACAACTATGTTTGCGTTTGTGAGGCATATTTTTTTTGTGGAACAGCAGCAGAGGTTGTGTTCTCTGAAGTTTTTATGATACTTTAAATGATAGAAACATTTTTGTAACTGTCCTCCTTTTTTCTGACTCATCTCTGAACGCATTTAACAGAGCGAGAGTTTCATATTTTTATGAATGTTTATGTAATTATGTATATATCTATTACTCTAAACCTGTCAACAGCAATGGTACTTATACTCAGCAGTCAAGTTCTCTAAGAGCTAGATTGAATGTAGATCTTCGTTTTCGTTTGTATATAAACCTGAAGGGCTTCCGGCTTATTTCTTAAGATCAATACACTTTTCATAAATGTTTTGTGAGGTTAGGATATTTATACATACAGTTCATAAAACGTACAATAGGTATCTATATATATTATCATATTCAATAATATTATCATATATATATGATGTTGATGCAGTGAACGGTAGTAATATGGCTAGATCATTCTTTTAACTGCTAAAGGTGATATTGTGTTAATTTGCAAGTATACCATCATAATTTATAATAGTAATTTGTAGAAGGAAGGTTGAGTCGGATTTAAATGCTGATGGATGAATGAAGTAGGTAAAAACTACGACGCATAACTGTACCTTAATAATGTAACATTTTATATTAGTACAAGGTTGCACTTCAGTTCTACATGATTGGTGTGCAAATATCGTCATAAAAACTCATAATTTCGTAGCAGATTTGAAACACACAAGGATAGAATTTCATTTCAAGAAAGATTTATAATGGCTGACTGGCTTACAAACAAAAGACGCATGAAATGTATCGTTATCATTGAACATTAAGTTTACTCATCCAAACTAATCCGAAGACATATTTTGGTCACTGGTCAAAAGTACAAACAAGCACGGTTGTTTACAACCATACTATTCTTTTTCATGTTTTTTTTCAGTTCAGTAAATGACGCCATTCACAGTAAAATGCCTACAAGGACTTTTCCAGCACATTAAAGTTATTACACAAACTTTTCTTACAAGTAAATAGCATTATCATAATGAAATGCAACCAGAAAGGCAAACTGCCAGTCTAAATTTGATTAAAGACAATTAGTCGCAATTTCCTTTCTGATGCTGCTATTCTTTTACAAAAGAGAGACATAAAATTCATTCTACTGTAAAAACTGGTTTAGTTCAGGCATATAGATTAGATTACCTACAATGCATTGTGTGGCAGAGATGAAAAATGATCTACTGCGACAAAAAACACTATTTAACTATAAATATTGTTATCAAGGTGAATATGGTGCAGTATTATAATCTATTCATCATTTTTCCTGCCATTATTTATCGTCGCAGTAGTAGTAGTAGTAGTATTACATTGTATAACTCTACAGTCCTACAAGAAATATTTATATTAACTGTAAAATAACTGAAGTTATATAACGGTGTGTTTATGGATTTGGTTGAGATGACGTGGAATCTGGATTAGTCGCCGTGGCTGCCTCTGAAGATGCAATAAGGTCTGTTGCACTATTTCCCCCTCCATTACCTCCGCTGTTTTCTTGAGTTTGTGTGTTCGATCCCGATGAACCAGCCGCGTGTGGTGGAATCAATATCTGATTAAGGTGTGGCTGTATTCCCAACTCTGTGAACAAAGGAAAAAAAACAATGAAACTATGGTTTGAAATAATAATTATGAATTCAAGCACCTTGTAATATTTATTCTTAGAACGTCATCATTACCATGCTCTGTAAAGTTGAAAAGAGGCGGAAGCTCCCGACCGTTAGGCAGTCTAGTATTGGGATCGCGGAGTTCGTCGAAAAAGTTGTGGGCACATGCTTCCAATGGAGTTATCCTTGAGGATGGCGTGTACTCAAGAAGACGGGAGACCAATTCAATTGCCTCTGGTGGTGTCCGAGGTCGGAACACCTGATTAAAATATAACCAATTGTCAATAAATAACTGTTTGTATATTATTCAAAGAATGATCTCAGTAGCAGAATATACAATAGTGCAACAAAAATGTATATTATGCATATTAGAATAACCATGCATTGTTAAAGTAGTTGAAAGTAAGCACACCAAAGTTTCTTTCGTTGAATATTTATAAATGTTATGTAAGGATTAGGTGCACAATTCTCAATGGAATAACCAAAATACTCGTAGTCTAGCGCACACTACTATATGTACAAGATACACCTTTACAATGGAATGAGAATATTTCTGCCTTTATCGCTTGAGTTATCGTTACCACTCACATTTTTACAAGAAAAGGGAATGCATAATAAATTCCTTAAAGTGTAATCCGTTTTTTTATCACGCCCTTGTAAAGGTTGTTTCAGCAAATATTTAGGTTACAGCAAATGTGGCTACTGAGAGTGATAGCGTTGCAATCCATGCAGCAGGAATTGCCTGTGTCAATGAAATTGATTTTTCCATTGAGCAATGCAGACATCAGTTGGAGAAAACATTTAATACTTCACAACGTGAGTCTCACACTTGCCATTCAACACTTCAGTACATTGTTAGTAAATATTTTATCGATTGTAAATGTAACAAGAGAGACGAGACGACAGAATGGATTACACTGCAAACACAGGGCAAAATAATAATCACCTATATTGGTCACACTTACTCTAATTCGCTGTTTAGGTGATGAAGTGGTAGATACACACATTTGCTGTAACCTTTGCTGTGTGGAGAATCAACATGCGCTATTTTATCATACTAATTTGGTTATATAGCCCCTTGGTACAAGTAAATATTTACAACTTATAAATATATTTCCCAGTTTCCCTATCATTTAAATATTTAACTTGAGAATCTGCAACATAATGAGGGATGTTAAAAACCTTAAAAGTTCATTTGTCTACGTGCAACATTAATTATCGTTTTGATCAAACCAACTGCGTACTGCTGACTAATAAAAAAACCAGTGAAAAATTGGATACGCAAGTGAAAAAAGAAGAATTCCATGAAGATGGCATACCTTAGTCCATGGGTGGGCAGTGATTTGGGGAAACCGGAATTCGGTGTAATTTGGATTCATTTCCCTGATTTGCTCACGCGTGGGCGTCCCCAAAACTTTTATAATCTCCACCAGCTGATCAACGCCTGAATCACCGGGGAAGATAGGCTGACCCAGCAGCAACTCCGCCAGCACACAACCAGCACTCCAAACATCTGTAAAAGTTATATTGATAACAAATCTGTGTCATAATCATAACCTTGCAGAAAAATAAAACGGTACGGTTGTTTATGGTGGTGAGCGAGTACATACCAATTTTGGTGGTGTAGTCAATAGCACCAAAAATGAGTTCAGGGGCTCGGTAGTATCGTGAGCAGATATAGGATACATTTGGCTCTCCACGGACGAGATGTTTGGCGCTACCAAAGTCACAAAGTTTTAATATTCCCGTTGCAGGGTCAAGAAGCAAGTTCTGTGGTTTGATGTCACGATGACAAATTCCAAGAGAATGAATGTACGCCAGACTTCGAAACAACTGATACATGTACAGTTTAATGTAACTGATTGGGATCGTCTGCTTGTTTTTACTATAATGACGCGCAACTTTGTACACCGTCTCGGGAATATACTCCAGCACCAAGTTCAAGTAGACCTCATCCTTCTGAATAACCAAAAAATAAATAAAACAATGCATTAAAACCGCATTCATATTCATGTATACAGTAAACGAACACAATAGCTTTAAAAAAAACTTGCCTTTTCACCACTGGAGTAGAAAAAGAATTTGAGCTTCACTATGTTACAATGTTCTAACCGTCTCATAATCTGCAATTCTCTGTTCTGTTAACACAAAAAAAGAAAATAATTTAGTATAAACTGGCCCAGTGAAAGAATCTAAAATCCAAAACAAATTATTGATTTATTACCTTAAACCTCTTATCTTGGAGGACTTTCTTAATTGCAACTAGCTCTAAGGTGTCACATAATTTGGCTTGATATACCACACCAAAGCTTCCGTTTCCTATGGGCTTTGTATCCGTGTAACGGATTTCCTGAGGTCGATCTGGTCCAGCCCCGGGAGTGGCTATCACTGTAGTCACCTTTCCACCATCTGATGAAACTAATGAAACACAACCAATTCCAAATATTAAACTCCCTTGCACACACGAAAATATTCATCATATCCAACCAACTAATGAAACAAAATAACCAACTTACAGCAAAACCTAATATTATTAATAAAGGAAGTTGCTTACTCGAATTTCGCTGATCCGCAGACGACGATGTCCTTTGACGGCCACTCATCCTAACTATTGTAGTGATTGCAACCGTTAAACCACACTAGAGCAGAAGGGGCTGGATAAAATCGACGAAGGCTACTTGCGGCCAGAAAGCGAATTAGGGATGTAATTATTTTTATTACAAAATCTCGAATTACTCCACGTTAATGAGATGCTTTGATTTGATTGTTGATTTCAACTAGACTGAAAGCAAACAGTAGCTTGCAAATTACGAAAAGGGGTTTTAAGAACCAGATCGGTTATATCCTTGAAATTATTTAAATCCTCTGCAAATCTCCAATGGAAACTGGGGTCTAAGGACAGGATCTTACTACACGGGCAACATTATAGTTGCCCGTTCAAACTGATTGCCCAATAGCCCCTCCCAACATCAATGCGACAAGGTCAATCCCAAACACATATAACTGCGTAAAATGTTCAGTTGAACTAACCTAATGTTACAGTTTAACACGAGTAAAAGCTTAAATACGTGCACAATCACAGTTTAACTGGCCTTTATAACGTTCAACTCCGCTTCCTTTCAATTTGCAAAGGCCACCATTCTGGAATTGATTTGGACGTGATGGTGACGATGGGAGGCAATGTCAAAACTGGTGAATGACTTGTCATAACCGTTCTTTCGCCAGCCTTTCACGCGTCAAAACCACACCTGGAAAATACCAAAAACAAATAAAAATCAATTAACAATTTCTTTCGCAAAGTCACAAAATTTCAACACTTTTTATAAACAGTTTTAATTGTTACAGTCTTCAATCCCACCCTCAACATGACCACCAACACCAAAGCACCATTAACCTTACCAATCAAAGAAACCAATCGTAAATAATTAACTGCGCAATCAATCAATACGCAATAATTCCTGGCTAACTGTTTTAGAATCCATCAAAACAACAGCTACAAATCCTTATCCTCTCGTCCAAACACCAATGATTTAGCAACAAAAATTGGAATAAACTGCTGTCAATGAAAAATACCTGGAGCAACCTCTGACCTCACATGCCACAAATGAAATATTCAATTTACGCCTACAACCTATGGATTATCCAAATCCAGATCAAACATATGATATGATGTGCATAGTAAATTAATTAACTTATTTATGAGAGTCGAGCATGAGAATGCAGTAGCTCACTACAATATGATCCTGATGATGAACAGGACTTTCCATTCCATTACTTAACTTTCTGAGACGAAATAATTATTATTGCCTACCAAAAAAATGATTATCCTATCTATCCACACATTAGTTTATGCACCAAAACCAATACAAAAAAAAATTCATACACGCTCCTCCATACACCAAACTCCATTCCACGCTCAATCTAGTCAAGCGTTCTACATCATTCCAGCCAGCAGCGTACATTTAACGTTTAACATTAACTACCAAACTATGAACTACAATACACAAAACCATACCACACTTGCTACATAATGAGCAATTATCTCTCTCTCTCTACGAAACAACTGCACTGGATATGGAATCTGGACAGGCACAGGACATGTATATTACGCTTTTATACGCTTCTTTCATCTTTTTATACCTAACAAACCCCAACCACATGATACTCACTCCAGCTCCGCTAGGATAACTACTAACACTAACTAACTTCTTCTCCAATTGAATTGAATGTTCGACATCCAACAAAACGGATAAAAAATCTCACTTACTTCTTTTTCTTACGTCGTAATAAGAAAAACTCCAAAACGGATGACCTACCAGACCACATACAATAATTTAATCAAATCAAATTCTAGAAGTGAAATTTCACTGCGACTATCCCATCTACATTCAACATTACTACTACATTACAACCCAAACCTAAAGCCAAAAACCTCTTGTTCCAATAAGCTCACACACATTGAACATTACACACATTCTTCGCTACTTTTTTTTTGACATGCTCATTTTTCAGCAAGAAGGAAAGTGAAGAAGGATGAATATGATGATGTGAAGATGAGAACGCATTATAATATGCAGCTGAGAGTGCATGTATCAATTCACAAGGAAAAATGCCTGATTTTGTTTAACATCCAAGAAAAAAAGAAGGAGAAGCACCTCCAACTCCAACCTCAACAACAACCTCATCTTCTTCTTCATCTAACATCTAAAAACTATACACTTTTTGATCATCATCCTCCATCTCCATCATCATTTTAACCATCAGTAGCATTCAACAAGCGAACAGTAGCTTTTTTTTCTTGAGAGTATCAAGTATTGATATCAATGATCAAATGAGCTCGACTCCTCCAAAAAAAAATGTAGCGTAAAGCGTATATATCGTCATCCTCAACAGCCTCAACAACTGTCGATGATCATATCATCGTGATCGTGATCTTTTCTCTTCTCCTTAAGAAACTTTACTACAACTTACCCCCAACTTTTAATTTCTGTATCGCAAAAACAGAGGGTCTCCTCCCTTAACTTTTTTTGTCTTGCTCAGATTTGTAACCTAAACCATCTCTTCTTATTGTTCTTCCTTTTACTACTAATTTATTTTCCCCTTATTTAGGATTTCGCCATTTCGCAATCTCTCAAAAAATTTTAATGATCAAATTAATATGATAAAGATATAATATATATATTGGATCCCACATACACCAGAATCAAGAAGCTCCTCCACTTCTTGGCCAACCATTCACTGGCTTCTTGATCTTGTTCACTTTTTAGTAAAAATCAAATGCACTTTTTTTAATATCCTTTTAAAAACTCGAATCGGAATAGGAGAGTTTGAGAAAAAGTTGGTTTGGTGGTGGTGGTGGTGGTGGAAGTATACTTTACTGCTGATATGTTCCGTATACTTACGTTACTTTACTTTAGGGAGATTTGACTACATCAAAAAAAAAAGAAGTCAGCAGAAAGTAAAGTGGATTGAAAATATGATGGTGATGATGATGATGATGATGACTATGATGAGGATGATACGGCTGGCTCTCTTGTTACTTTTCAGTTTCTTCAAGTAAGTTTTTCTGTGTGGCCTGGCCTGCCTTCAGCCTTAAAGAGCCTGTGACTTGACTTCGACTTGAGCCTCCTATTGCTGCTGCGCTATTATTTTCTCTCCTTCTCAGAGCTACTATTTAGTTAGTGTTATGTGTGACTGCTCTCTTCTTTGCCGTTCCTTCAATAAAATGTATATACATAATAAAAAAATACATGCATACTGCAGGCAGATTAGTATATATATTCTTCTTGTGCTGTTCTTCTAGGTTCTCTCTCTCTCTCTTTCTGTGTGTGTGGATTGTGGATAGGAATGAAGAACGAATGCAGATGAAAAGCATGAAGAACTGCATAAGAAAAAGAAGTACTAAAAGCTCCTTCTTCAGAGGAGAGGTATCACATCACACATTATACACTATCAACTCTATATATGATTGACCATAAGGAAAAAAGAATACGGATCGGATATAGAATACCTACGGAATACCTTCATATTATGCAGAAGAGGAGTAGTAACAGTAGCATAGCAGTACTAGGAACAAGTTGAAAGAGAGAGAGAGAGAGAGAGTATGTGTGGTAAGGGTAAGTTGGTATAAGTTAGTAAGTACCAGAAAGAAAAAGAGATGTGTTATGTGAGGTTGTATACCTAACATACGTAACATGTTAGTCGTAGTAATGATCCTCATCAGCTCATGTTATATTCAAGAAACAGAATGAGGAAGAGAAGAGAGAATGTGTGTATAATATGTGTGGATTGGTTGTTGGATGGATGGATGTGGATTGGATTGGATAAAATGTACTTTGTCTACCTTTCTGTACCGTCATAATGGAGTTGGAGATTGAGTCGCATCATGCCATATACATATATATAGATGAAAGACTATGAAAGCATTGCATTAAGTTGAACGCGGACGTGCCTTCACGCAGCAAAAGAAAGATCTCTCTTCTCTGCTCTCCACACATCTGTAAAGTGTTTTTTAAATGGACACATATGAGAGTAGAGTAGAGTACATAAGAGTAGGTTTGGTTTGGTAGGTTAGGTACAATATATAAGGATGGTTGAATGTATGTGGTAACAATTTCAGTACATAAAAAGGGCTAGGGCTCTCTTTTTCCTTTTGGTGTGTATAATAGTATTGTGTGGTGTATTAAAAAACTGCTTTTGCTGAGAGCTCCTGTCCTGTCACTGTGAGGAGAACCAATGTGGGCTCTAATGAACAAGTGGAATGACTTGGTGAAACAACCAACTACGCCACCAACAGCGTCCTCACCGCGTACTTCGAACAAAGGAGATATCAGATCAGGATCAGCATCTGGATTATGTTGGATATATAAGTTTGAGTGGGTTCCGTAGTGTATGCCTATGTATTGAGGAGAGGGAATGCAGATAAAAAAAGAGAAAGCACTTTTCACTCTACCACCGTTACGTGAATGCCGTCTTTGTTCACTTGATAGAATATGACCATATTATAAGTTTGTGTAGTAGTATTGGAATGTATGTATGCGTTATGACGTTCCTATCTTTTCAATGTCAATTATTTTAACTACTGTTTTGGAAAACATTTTATGACAATCATTCTGGACCGAAAGAAACTTGAAGAATTTGCGCATCAGAATTTATTCATGCTACATTCAAAAAGTAATAATTTACCTATAAACATTTAAACAAGTCACGACCTATCTAAATGTCTTACTTTCATCCAGAGTTAAGTTTGGTTTGTTAAGGGGCATTCACAGACGGATTTTCAGTAAAAAAGAAATTAGGCTTCATAATAAATCCCGTAGTCCTATTTAAAGAAATTGGAAAAGAGATCAGTACGAGATTGTTGTAAGATTCCAATCATATTATGTTCATCATATTTTCCTAAAGGTTAAAAAATATATTGCTTACGCTTGCTGATCCGAAGACACCGGCCAATTTTCAACAGCAGGTACATTTGTGATGCCAAATACATGCCACAAAACTAAATCCGTTTCTACAATACTGGCCGTTGAATTTTCTTTCACCCAATCCGCTAAACCGTCATTGTTCATCCAAAGGCCACTTGCATGTAGCTGATTATCATTGTATGGTGTCACCCACATGTTGTAATCGGTCCACGCAGTATTGTTTCGTAAAGGACTATTTTTCTTCATTAGCAAAGGAACATAATTTCCAGCAGGCACAAGCTTCCATGATACAGGTCCTTTAGTAAGAGGGTGATTTTTGGCAGGATTGAAAATTTTCCAGGTTCGACCTCTTCGTGGAGAAATATTTGTCTTTGCACTGGCTACAGTTTCCAGAATGGTTTCCCGTGTCGTAATCCCATTTCCATAAGGGTTTCCTGGTGAGCCTAATTCATCCTCTAGTGCAAGAACGTCTTCAACAGCTACGGTATTAGTCACGCCGTCAATATCCGTATCAATTCGAGAAGCGAAAAAGTATTGATTAATAGAAGTATACAGTTGTGGAGCCATTATGTTTCCGTAGGAAGGAGTCTTTGCACTCCAACCCATCACATTAGTGTTTTTTACACCAGTCAGTTTAATTTTAAGCTCAATTGTGGCATCTTGATAAAACCTCCAAGATATCCAATAGTCAGAATGGCCAACTGCAGCCAAAAAGCTGATTGATAGACGCTGGGATCTGGCCGTAGCTGTTTTAGGCTGAGTCCAATCATAATGAGTCCAAAGTACTCCAGAATCTTCTTCGTAAATGCATATTGCATTTTCTATTGTGTGGACCTCCCCCTTCTCATTATGATATACCATATCCAAATATTGGGAATTTCCTGGACATAAATTGGTAGCTGCGAGGTCTGATGCACTGAAACCTAATCGAAATTCCCCCATGTCGAATGACTATATGAAATTAAAACATTATATTGTTATTAATAGCACTGGAATAAATGTTGTCAGTAAATTATGAAAGGTATTCAGAATCTTTTGGTACTTCTATAAAGTGCACTTGTTTTTTACATCTAACCTTTTTACGATGATAAGGTGGCGTGGGATCTCCATACGTAACTAAAATTTCTGATAATGACATTCTGTACAATATTGGACGAATGTTCCCATTGTCATTGTACTTCACGTGGTAAAGTACCACTCCTTCCCGTTCGTTGTTACTGTAATCCATTACAATTCATCATTAACTAGTAATACATTCCCTTAATTCTTTCAGCTTTTTAGTTTTATAGAATATCGTTTGAGATAACTTACCCAATACGCATTACAAAATTTTGCCATGTTAGTTTATGACCATGTAAATCAAAGCTTGGGCCATTTGGTTGTGTAACGGTTATTGGATGCAAGGCATTTCTCTTGGAAGAAGATGCTGGTGATCGTAGATATGGAAAGTAATTTACTGAAGTTCTTGGAACTGAATTTCCAGTGGGGTTACGGTTGCCTTTCCCAAAAGTAGTTTGAGCTGGCAGGCTTTCTATGCCTCGAACGGTTTTTGTGAACGTGTCAACATAAGCCACAAAGTCAAAAGGATGAGCTGTTAACAAGTATATGAGTAAAAGTCTGTTATTATTATTTCTTATCAAAATGCCTCCATCGTAAGACTATGGCTTAAAAAATAAAGTAGTACCATAAATGTTATCTCCAATGAATTCAGCACCGTAGAAATAGACTTGCAAGAGACGTTTGGAGGTAATGTAATTAGGATTATCAGCGATGTAACCAGAGTCCCTTGAAAACAGTTTTGCACAAATATGCTAATGAACTCATTTTGAATTATTGTTTGCGAAAAGTAAGCAAAAGAAGGGGATATAAAAAAATTTATCATACCAGGTATCGCAAACAACTTGAGACAAATTATAACCGGTGGCCTTGATTCTTCTTGCAATGTCAGGATTCTCTAAAGCAATGTCTCCAGCTAGCACCACATCTTCTGTTGTGACCATAGGCGGCTTAGCACCATTCCTTGATGGTATCCAACTTTCCAAGATAATTTTATTCAAGTTCACAACAATTTCATAAGAGTTGTATGTTTCAGGATGGACAACTAGAGCCCAAACCCGTCGATCTACTTTCCCTGATGCTGCGACACTAATGTCGTCATTACTGAGGTAGGACTGAAGAAGTTCTTCCTTGGATGGTTCTTTCAAAGTGATAGTTTTATAAATCCATTGTGAAGAACCATTTACTGCTTTTATTATGAAGATTGCCAAACGGATTTCCGATGCTGTTATAGGATCCAGGGGATGGTACGTGATTTCTAAAACCAGTCAAAACCTTGTAATTTATTCATTGTGCTCGCGTTCGTGTACATCATGGTACAAATCATAAAATGAAAACCTGCTTCACTCTATAAAGTTTAATCTTACCACTGACTGGAAAGCCAGAAAGACTAGGACTTGTGTGATATATTTTTGTAGCAAAACTTTCGTCTTCGTTGCCCAAGTTGACATCTAAGTAAAAATATGGTATGTATTACAAACTTTAAAATTTTGAGCATGCAAAATGAATGCCAAGTCTGGGGTCTTTATGGGGCACATGTAGACATATAAAACTTCAAATCTTAAATACCTTCAACCGGGCGTCGCCTCAAAACTCCATCACTGAAATATACATTTACACTAATAATCACCAGAAAAACACTCCAGTACCTCAGAAGTTGCATTATGTTAAAGGGGAAAAAATTAGAACGAAATTAACACATTCCCTTTCAACAAGCAGATTGAAATTGAATGCAATGAAAACTAAAAGATTCTGAATGCAAGTTTGTTGATCACGCCATTGGAACGTGTAACGGTTTAAAACTTATCTCAGTGTTGGTTTTATCCTATAAATGCCATATGCCACCCTTTGTAATAATGGGTTGAGAACCTGTATACACATATGCATTTATAAATAACTTTCTGGTCATTACTTTCATTCCTCTTCTATACCCACAGAAAGATTTCATTCTTTGTCTCATTCTGAAGTTTGACAACGTACATATATATGGTGTAACTGATTATACATGTATATATTGATCCTTTAATGAATGAAAGTATTGTTTCTTGAATGTGATCTCATATATGACTTAAAGGGTGGTACAGTGCATACAAAACTGGTTACATTGTATGTTTACAAGTTATATATTGAGGTCGGTCGTCGGCCGAACGGGATCTGAAGGCTAAAACGAAGTGGTTTTTGTGACAGACAAAACAAGGAGTATATATGTATGTATGCATGCTAGAGTTTTATTGCTTCCGAAATGCGTTATCAACTTTATGATATCCTTAACTGCTTATTTTCCGAATGCTAAACAATTCTTTTGTTTCCGTGAAGTCAAATTTAAGAAAACAAATATTTAAAAACGTATTTATTTTACGAAAATAATTTACTAAATTAACATAATGGATGAGCACAAAACTATCAATTTTAGCTTTTTTTTAAGAAGAAGCGTTCCATCCAGCGGGACTGGGATTGTTATGCCATCCTCCAGGTCCAGATGTCCCTTCACCATCTCCAGCAGTTGTCGTACTGGCTGGTGGTACGGTGACAGCAGGATTTTTCGTGAAAAAGTTACTTGGTCGGAATCGGAACCCAGTTAAGCTGAAAACACAATCAATACATAAAATTAGTCAACTCAAAGAAAAAAATTTTCTTTACATTTTTAACATATATCTTAATAAAATTTGAATAAAATAAAGTTTTTTTTATTACCCTGGATCTCCAGAATATACTGGCCAATCCTCGGGATCTGGGATATGAACAGATCGACAGACGTGCCACATGACAATATCTGTATCTTCAATGTCGGCATTTGGGTTATCATTAGTCCAGTTAGCTAGTCCACTATCAAGATACAATCCACCAGCAAAGATTTGATCAGGATTGTATGGAAGAACCCAAGTGTTGTGATCACCCCACCTAACTACATTTCGAATGACAGCATCGGGAGCCATATAGTTGCCTTGAGGTCCTTGTGGCATAAGTTTCCAAGATGAAGGTTTTCCACTTATAGGCTGCAATCTGTGTGGATTAGAGATTCTCCAAAAACGACCAGTCAAAGGACTTATATCTGACGGGCTTTCTCCAGCAGTAGACAAAACGTCGACATTGAGTGTAATGCCATTTCCATAAGGGTTTTTGGAGGGCTCAACGGGAACAATGTCTTCCACTGAGACAGTGTTATCAAGTCCGTCAATATCTGCATCAATTCTTACAGCGAAGAAATTGTAGTAATTTTCGGTATAAATCTGAGGTTGCAAAAGAGGTCCGTACGGAGGAGGTTTTACATCCACAGCCAGTAGATTAGTAGTCAATGTACCAGTCATTTTTACAGCAAACTCCACCGTAGCATCTTGATAGAATCTCCAAGATACCCAATAATCCAGGTTTCCAACGGTGGTCAAAAAGTTTACAGACAGTCTCTGTGATCTTGTCACTGCCGTTCTATCTGTAGCCGAATCCTTATGAGTCCAAAGCAGTCCAGCGTCATCTTCCACAATACAAATAGAATTTGGAACGACATAAGTTTCAGCGTTTTCGGTGTGATGGTCGGTTTGAAAGTAACGAGCATCACCGCGACAATGCTGTTTCATCAACAGTTCCGTAATTGAGGACCCAAACTCAGCGTTACCCATGTCAAAATCCTGTTGAATGAAACAAGTAAGTGAAACATAAAAATCTTTTGTTTTATGACATGAAGTTCATTATCATATACTTTGTATTATACGCTTACACTTTTTCTGTTATACGGAGGCCGTGGATCTCCATATTGAAGAAAAACTTCAGAAATTGCCAAGCTGTAAAACAATGGTCTAATTTCTCCATTATCATTGTATGTGACAGTATAGATATGAGGTCCTTGTCGTGGATTGTATCTTTAAAAAAATCATACAGAAATGAATTATACATAATATGGTTTGCTCTTGCCTTACATAAACATTGAAAATGTTTCCACTAACCCAACACGAAACTGAAAGTTTTGCCATGAGACTTTCCTCCCCTCAATTAAGAAGCTTGGGCCATCTGCTTGCGCAATTGTGAGAGGTTTAACATCATTTCTGATACTATTTGGAGGAAGATCTTCAGGAAAGTATGGGGAGCTTGCAGTAGGTATCGAATCTCCAGTTCTGTTATTCGTGTTAAAATCATCCTGGATAGGGAGGTTCTCTATTCCAAGTACTTTGCGTGGACCCACATCGACAAACACAACGAATCCAATTGGTTTAGCTGCGCAGGAAAACAATCATGATTAAAATACATCCAAAAACTTGCAACATATGAATATTATTATATCGTTGAATGCACAGTTAACTTACTATAAAAATTGCTGCTATCAACACCATACAAGAAGACTACGGTAAGCTTTGCAGCTTGTGCATATTTGGGGTTATCTGCGACATAGCCTCCACCCCACCTGTAAATTTGGAAAAATAAATAAATTAGAGAATAGTAGTGATTGTGAGAACAAATCAAAATAATTATTATTATGTACTAACCATGGATCAGCAAGAACTTTACTAACATCGTTGTAACCCAAAGCACTTAGTCTACGACGCACCTCGGGGTCAGCTAAAACAATGTCGGAAGAAGATGAAGCATCTTCGAGTGTGATAGTGGAAACCTTTTCACCATTCTGTGCCTTTGTCCATTTTTCAACTTTATTGGTACTCAGGTTAACAACTACGCTAATGGGAATTCTGTTGACAGGATCAGCAATAAGAACTTGAACTATTCTTGGAATACGTCCCAGAGGTGGGTTAGTACCAGAGAGATAGTAGGGGAGGGCCAATGTCTTGTTCACTTCAACAATACCGATGCATTTGAACTGCCATTTGACAGATGTGTCGTAAGCTCGTACGATCAAGGCTGCCAGACGCATTTCATATTGTGATAAGGGGTCCCATGGACTAGCTTGCTCTAAAAAAATTACAACAAAAGAAAATGTTAGCATTAGTGGGGCAAGAGATGTGGACACATAATGCAATAATAGTAATTATGTATTATACCTAGGGGATAAGGATATCCGGTTGAAACTTTAGTAGCCGTAAGGAGTTTGTCCATTAGAGGACCCTGTGGAACATTTGCATCGTTGATTCCTTCTTTCGGATCTAAAAAAATAATTTGGAAACCATTATTAACAAACATTTTTCTTTGAATTGATGCCTCGAACAATTATTATTAATTTAATCGAATAGTTTTCATGCAACTTTAGCTTACATTTCGGAGTGAATCTGAATTGGGAATAATCACCAACAACAAGTCCTGAAATGATGAAGCATAAGGCCGGGTTCGGCCATGACACACGCCAGTTAACCATCCCACACAGATTTTGGTATTTCTCAGACTAGATTATTTGATTTTCAAAAGAAAAATTTTATTTAAAAAAAGTCTCTGAAGCAAAATTGCTTGAAGATCAAGACTAAAGTAATGCTTGACAGGAACGAAAACGGTGTTACTCGCTTCAGCTACCAAACGAATGTGAAATGTGCTCTGCTCGTGACGCGAGAATGTAAACTAATTGCAAAAAAGAGGATATGCACCCCAAAAATGAAGCCAAAGTTTTAAGCTCACTAGTTTGTTTTTTTTGAGTTTTGAAGAAGCCGTAGAAATATCATATCGCAGACAATACAGTAGTATAGGAAGGAAACTCGCATGACGATATGCCACAAAATTCCTTTAAGGTACTTTTCATCAGCATCAACCATGAAAGGGTTTGTGGGAAGGGGTAGTATGTAGGCTTTGTTTTTAACAAATTAGGATTGTTGAACACAGGGACACGAATGCCTTCACAGCATAATCGTCCCGTTGTTGTTGTACGCAAGACTATAGACCCATTTTTCTATAAGGGTTAAAATGTATATCATATTCATTTAATAACGAACTCTCATATGAGGACAGTACACCATTTACCCCATCGTTTTTTTTCATTTACATTTATGTAGGTACTGAACTGAACCGATGACCGAAAAAGCTTATAACGTTTGCATAGGCTGTGAAAATTTTAAAAAGGACGTAAGGCAAAAAAAAATGTAGAAAAACTCATTAGTTGATGGTACCACAGGCGATTGGGGAAGGAAAAAAAATGAAGTCAACATTCAATATTAATCCCCTGCTGCTGTAAAATATATTCATTTTTATACCCCTGTATTTTTAAACCGTTTATTGTCAATAAGGCTAGACACCATTCTTAGACAAAATCAAGGGTTCTTAATTTTCCTCGTAGCATATACCTAAATATACAAGCGATTTTCTTTCTAAAGCTGCTTACTAAACTTAAAAATAGATAGCTTTCCTAAAGTCAAGGTGGCGTTGCTTAAAATTACATTTATTTTATCGCCTCATATCTTTCATCCATTTGTAGCAACGTACATATTATATTGTATATGACTTGGGAAAGACAGTGATGATAAGACTAATCAAATAAATGTAAAAAGAATCACGTTCATTACAAAAATGATAACAAAAAACGATAGCATAAGATTTCCAGCATAACTCTATAATACCATGTGCCTAAAAATTAAGTAATCAAATGACACATTGTGTTTGTGATGAAACTGATGTACAATATGATGTGTTGGGTGTAGATAAGCTAATAAAAAAGTGATAATTGAGTGACTATATCAAATACGATACGTAAATATAACTCTATTTAATATTCAAGCAAACAATGAGATGCAATAACTCTATAAGCCTTTTTTATTCATTCATACACCATGTTAGTTTATGACCATGTAAATCAAAGCTTGGGCCATTTGGTTGTGTAACGGTTATTGGATGCAAGGCATTTCTCTTGGAAGAAGATGCTGGTGATCGTAGATATGGAAAGTAATTTACTGAAGTTCTTGGAACTGAATTTCCAGTGGGGTTACGGTTGCCTTTCCCAAAAGTAGTTTGAGCTGGCAGGCTTTCTATGCCTCGAACGGTTTTTGTGAACGTGTCAACATAAGCCACAAAGTCAAAAGGATGAGCTGTTAACAAGTATATGAGTAAAAGTCTGTTATTATTATTTCTTATCAAAATGCCTCCATCGTAAGACTATGGCTTAAAAAATAAAGTAGTACCATAAATGTTATCTCCAATGAATTCAGCACCGTAGAAATAGACTTGCAAGAGACGTTTGGAGGTAATGTAATTAGGATTATCAGCGATGTAACCAGAGTCCCTTGAAAACAGTTTTGCACAAATATGCTAATGAACTCATTTTGAATTATTGTTTGCGAAAAGTAAGCAAAAGAAGGGGATATAAAAAAATTTATCATACCAGGTATCGCAAACAACTTGAGACAAATTATAACCGGTGGCCTTGATTCTTCTTGCAATGTCAGGATTCTCTAAAGCAATGTCTCCAGCTAGCACCACATCTTCTGTTGTGACCATAGGCGGCTTAGCACCATTCCTTGATGGTATCCAACTTTCCAAGATAATTTTATTCAAGTTCACAACAATTTCATAAGAGTTGTATGTTTCAGGATGGACAACTAGAGCCCAAACCCGTCGATCTACTTTCCCTGATGCTGCGACACTAATGTCGTCATTACTGAGGTAGGACTGAAGAAGTTCTTCCTTGGATGGTTCTTTCAAAGTGATAGTTTTATAAATCCATTGTGAAGAACCATTTACTGCTTTTATTATGAAGATTGCCAAACGGATTTCCGATGCTGTTATAGGATCCAGGGGATGGTACGTGATTTCTAAAACCAGTCAAAACCTTGTAATTTATTCATTGTGCTCGCGTTCGTGTACATCATGGTACAAATCATAAAATGAAAACCTGCTTCACTCTATAAAGTTTAATCTTACCACTGACTGGAAAGCCAGAAAGACTAGGACTTGTGTGATATATTTTTGTAGCAAAACTTTCGTCTTCGTTGCCCAAGTTGACATCTAAGTAAAAATATGGTATGTATTACAAACTTTAAAATTTTGAGCATGCAAAATGAATGCCAAGTCTGGGGTCTTTATGGGGCACATGTAGACATATAAAACTTCAAATCTTAAATACCTTCAACCGGGCGTCGCCTCAAAACTCCATCACTGAAATATACATTTACACTAATAATCACCAGAAAAACACTCCAGTACCTCAGAAGTTGCATTATGTTAAAGGGGAAAAAATTAGAACGAAATTAACACATTCCCTTTCAACAAGCAGATTGAAATTGAATGCAATGAAAACTAAAAGATTCTGAATGCAAGTTTGTTGATCACGCCATTGGAACGTGTAACGGTTTAAAACTTATCTCAGTGTTGGTTTTATCCTATAAATGCCATATGCCACCCTTTGTAATAATGGGTTGAGAACCTGTATACACATATGCATTTATAAATAACTTTCTGGTCATTACTTTCATTCCTCTTCTATACCCACAGAAAGATTTCATTCTTTGTCTCATTCTGAAGTTTGACAACGTACATATATATGGTGTAACTGATTATACATGTATATATTGATCCTTTAATGAATGAAAGTATTGTTTCTTGAATGTGATCTCATATATGACTTAAAGGGTGGTACAGTGCATACAAAACTGGTTACATTGTATGTTTACAAGTTATATATTGAGGTCGGTCGTCGGCCGAACGGGATCTGAAGGCTAAAACGAAGTGGTTTTTGTGACAGACAAAACAAGGAGTATATATGTATGTATGCATGCTAGAGTTTTATTGCTTCCGAAATGCGTTATCAACTTTATGATATCCTTAACTGCTTATTTTCCGAATGCTAAACAATTCTTTTGTTTCCGTGAAGTCAAATTTAAGAAAACAAATATTTAAAAACGTATTTATTTTACGAAAATAATTTACTAAATTAACATAATGGATGAGCACAAAACTATCAATTTTAGCTTTTTTTTAAGAAGAAGCGTTCCATCCAGCGGGACTGGGATTGTTATGCCATCCTCCAGGTCCAGATGTCCCTTCACCATCTCCAGCAGTTGTCGTACTGGCTGGTGGTACGGTGACAGCAGGATTTTTCGTGAAAAAGTTACTTGGTCGGAATCGGAACCCAGTTAAGCTGAAAACACAATCAATACATAAAATTAGTCAACTCAAAGAAAAAAATTTTCTTTACATTTTTAACATATATCTTAATAAAATTTGAATAAAATAAAGTTTTTTTTATTACCCTGGATCTCCAGAATATACTGGCCAATCCTCGGGATCTGGGATATGAACAGATCGACAGACGTGCCACATGACAATATCTGTATCTTCAATGTCGGCATTTGGGTTATCATTAGTCCAGTTAGCTAGTCCACTATCAAGATACAATCCACCAGCAAAGATTTGATCAGGATTGTATGGAAGAACCCAAGTGTTGTGATCACCCCACCTAACTACATTTCGAATGACAGCATCGGGAGCCATATAGTTGCCTTGAGGTCCTTGTGGCATAAGTTTCCAAGATGAAGGTTTTCCACTTATAGGCTGCAATCTGTGTGGATTAGAGATTCTCCAAAAACGACCAGTCAAAGGACTTATATCTGACGGGCTTTCTCCAGCAGTAGACAAAACGTCGACATTGAGTGTAATGCCATTTCCATAAGGGTTTTTGGAGGGCTCAACGGGAACAATGTCTTCCACTGAGACAGTGTTATCAAGTCCGTCAATATCTGCATCAATTCTTACAGCGAAGAAATTGTAGTAATTTTCGGTATAAATCTGAGGTTGCAAAAGAGGTCCGTACGGAGGAGGTTTTACATCCACAGCCAGTAGATTAGTAGTCAATGTACCAGTCATTTTTACAGCAAACTCCACCGTAGCATCTTGATAGAATCTCCAAGATACCCAATAATCCAGGTTTCCAACGGTGGTCAAAAAGTTTACAGACAGTCTCTGTGATCTTGTCACTGCCGTTCTATCTGTAGCCGAATCCTTATGAGTCCAAAGCAGTCCAGCGTCATCTTCCACAATACAAATAGAATTTGGAACGACATAAGTTTCAGCGTTTTCGGTGTGATGGTCGGTTTGAAAGTAACGAGCATCACCGCGACAATGCTGTTTCATCAACAGTTCCGTAATTGAGGACCCAAACTCAGCGTTACCCATGTCAAAATCCTGTTGAATGAAACAAGTAAGTGAAACATAAAAATCTTTTGTTTTATGACATGAAGTTCATTATCATATACTTTGTATTATACGCTTACACTTTTTCTGTTATACGGAGGCCGTGGATCTCCATATTGAAGAAAAACTTCAGAAATTGCCAAGCTGTAAAACAATGGTCTAATTTCTCCATTATCATTGTATGTGACAGTATAGATATGAGGTCCTTGTCGTGGATTGTATCTTTAAAAAAATCATACAGAAATGAATTATACATAATATGGTTTGCTCTTGCCTTACATAAACATTGAAAATGTTTCCACTAACCCAACACGAAACTGAAAGTTTTGCCATGAGACTTTCCTCCCCTCAATTAAGAAGCTTGGGCCATCTGCTTGCGCAATTGTGAGAGGTTTAACATCATTTCTGATACTATTTGGAGGAAGATCTTCAGGAAAGTATGGGGAGCTTGCAGTAGGTATCGAATCTCCAGTTCTGTTATTCGTGTTAAAATCATCCTGGATAGGGAGGTTCTCTATTCCAAGTACTTTGCGTGGACCCACATCGACAAACACAACGAATCCAATTGGTTTAGCTGCGCAGGAAAACAATCATGATTAAAATACATCCAAAAACTTGCAACATATGAATATTATTATATCGTTGAATGCACAGTTAACTTACTATAAAAATTGCTGCTATCAACACCATACAAGAAGACTACGGTAAGCTTTGCAGCTTGTGCATATTTGGGGTTATCTGCGACATAGCCTCCACCCCACCTGTAAATTTGGAAAAATAAATAAATTAGAGAATAGTAGTGATTGTGAGAACAAATCAAAATAATTATTATTATGTACTAACCATGGATCAGCAAGAACTTTACTAACATCGTTGTAACCCAAAGCACTTAGTCTACGACGCACCTCGGGGTCAGCTAAAACAATGTCGGAAGAAGATGAAGCATCTTCGAGTGTGATAGTGGAAACCTTTTCACCATTCTGTGCCTTTGTCCATTTTTCAACTTTATTGGTACTCAGGTTAACAACTACGCTAATGGGAATTCTGTTGACAGGATCAGCAATAAGAACTTGAACTATTCTTGGAATACGTCCCAGAGGTGGGTTAGTACCAGAGAGATAGTAGGGGAGGGCCAATGTCTTGTTCACTTCAACAATACCGATGCATTTGAACTGCCATTTGACAGATGTGTCGTAAGCTCGTACGATCAAGGCTGCCAGACGCATTTCATATTGTGATAAGGGGTCCCATGGACTAGCTTGCTCTAAAAAAATTACAACAAAAGAAAATGTTAGCATTAGTGGGGCAAGAGATGTGGACACATAATGCAATAATAGTAATTATGTATTATACCTAGGGGATAAGGATATCCGGTTGAAACTTTAGTAGCCGTAAGGAGTTTGTCCATTAGAGGACCCTGTGGAACATTTGCATCGTTGATTCCTTCTTTCGGATCTAAAAAAATAATTTGGAAACCATTATTAACAAACATTTTTCTTTGAATTGATGCCTCGAACAATTATTATTAATTTAATCGAATAGTTTTCATGCAACTTTAGCTTACATTTCGGAGTGAATCTGAATTGGGAATAATCACCAACAACAAGTCCTGAAATGATGAAGCATAAGGCCGGGTTCGGCCATGACACACGCCAGTTAACCATCCCACACAGATTTTGGTATTTCTCAGACTAGATTATTTGATTTTCAAAAGAAAAATTTTATTTAAAAAAAGTCTCTGAAGCAAAATTGCTTGAAGATCAAGACTAAAGTAATGCTTGACAGGAACGAAAACGGTGTTACTCGCTTCAGCTACCAAACGAATGTGAAATGTGCTCTGCTCGTGACGCGAGAATGTAAACTAATTGCAAAAAAGAGGATATGCACCCCAAAAATGAAGCCAAAGTTTTAAGCTCACTAGTTTGTTTTTTTTGAGTTTTGAAGAAGCCGTAGAAATATCATATCGCAGACAATACAGTAGTATAGGAAGGAAACTCGCATGACGATATGCCACAAAATTCCTTTAAGGTACTTTTCATCAGCATCAACCATGAAAGGGTTTGTGGGAAGGGGTAGTATGTAGGCTTTGTTTTTAACAAATTAGGATTGTTGAACACAGGGACACGAATGCCTTCACAGCATAATCGTCCCGTTGTTGTTGTACGCAAGACTATAGACCCATTTTTCTATAAGGGTTAAAATGTATATCATATTCATTTAATAACGAACTCTCATATGAGGACAGTACACCATTTACCCCATCGTTTTTTTTCATTTACATTTATGTAGGTACTGAACTGAACCGATGACCGAAAAAGCTTATAACGTTTGCATAGGCTGTGAAAATTTTAAAAAGGACGTAAGGCAAAAAAAAATGTAGAAAAACTCATTAGTTGATGGTACCACAGGCGATTGGGGAAGGAAAAAAAATGAAGTCAACATTCAATATTAATCCCCTGCTGCTGTAAAATATATTCATTTTTATACCCCTGTATTTTTAAACCGTTTATTGTCAATAAGGCTAGACACCATTCTTAGACAAAATCAAGGGTTCTTAATTTTCCTCGTAGCATATACCTAAATATACAAGCGATTTTCTTTCTAAAGCTGCTTACTAAACTTAAAAATAGATAGCTTTCCTAAAGTCAAGGTGGCGTTGCTTAAAATTACATTTATTTTATCGCCTCATATCTTTCATCCATTTGTAGCAACGTACATATTATATTGTATATGACTTGGGAAAGACAGTGATGATAAGACTAATCAAATAAATGTAAAAAGAATCACGTTCATTACAAAAATGATAACAAAAAACGATAGCATAAGATTTCCAGCATAACTCTATAATACCATGTGCCTAAAAATTAAGTAATCAAATGACACATTGTGTTTGTGATGAAACTGATGTACAATATGATGTGTTGGGTGTAGATAAGCTAATAAAAAAGTGATAATTGAGTGACTATATCAAATACGATACGTAAATATAACTCTATTTAATATTCAAGCAAACAATGAGATGCAATAACTCTATAAGCCTTTTTTATTCATTCATACACCATGTTATATTATTCTTGATATGATGTGTCAGAAATGGACTGTCCAACATGCCCTGAAGCTGATGATGTGTGAACGTGGCTGGAAGTTCCATCCTGTCTTTTACCTGACAAATGCCAATATATATATAAGCTTGATTTGATAATAAATATGTACTATGTAACTTTTTTAGACATTGTAAAAACGATGACGCTGGTGATATTTTATCATATAATTAATATTACACATAAAATGAAGCGCTGGATCGTAATTGTAATGTCTTGTTCATCCATCGCTGGACGATGAAGCAATTGGTCGGTGAGATTCTTCCAGTTCAGTCCATCCCTTTTTGTCCATGACCCACGAATGCAGAGACGGCAGTTCGTCAGTTGATAGTCCGTTTTATCACTGAAAGCAAACTGTTCAACTCAGACCAATCAACATTAAAATTTGGAAATCTGTGGAGTAGTAATGTGCGATAGAATTGCGTTGATTTTCTTAACCCCAACAGAATCAGCAATTAGTTTCGTATGTTATTATTGCTCTGTCCAAATTAAGTACGGGTAATGTGATACAAGGAATTATTCAGAGTAAAATATTTTGGAATGATTTTTGGCTCAACCAAGACTGCTCAGCGACCCTATCATTATCAACTGAAATATTCACCTCATCCAAAAAACATTCCTATGAAAAGTGAAGAATCAAAAATGGCATCAGCATCAGCGTCTTTTCATGGAACCGAGGATTGGCCGCTGGCTTACTCGCCGAGTGGCCCATTGTACGGACCTTACGCTTCTGGAGCGTCACACACATCTCTGTTGCCATTAGATGAGTTCCAGTCTTCCTATTGGAGTTCGTCTATGGCTCTAGTAGATAACTATGAAATTACGGAGGATGAAATGCACATTCCTTCAAGGTATGTAAAGTAAAAAGAAACTCAATTTGTATTTATTTCTACAATTTAAATGCATTGCATAATATGCATTGTGCATAGTTTATCGGGGTTGAATGAGCTGCTGAACTTGAACTTCCATTCGCAAGGTTATCGAGGGGTGTAAAGCGTGCTGTATGCCTTATCATCACATATATGTATCAAGTATGATTTCCGGCTAATCTATTGTAAACTGGGATGAAATTATTCTCAGAAATCAAATCTCTGTCAAGTCAGTCGTACGTAAAAACTTTGGGTCCAGTTGTATTTTACTATAAAAAGAACAGTTTCTTTGTTCACATATACTTCAACTGCTTGTGCTTAGTCTGCTTAACGACAAATTGCACCATGTAATAGGGTTTGCATTATTTGGACTGATATATTTGACTTAAAGTCACCTACTGTGTCAATCCTTTTTGATTATTGCACCATATACCTCCCCCCAAAATACCTTATCTTGAGCAACAAACACAAATGTTTTGATAAGCCCATTTCCTATCGCTGACAGAAGACATAAAAAATGGATGTGCAGTCATTCATCTCTCCCTACCTGCATATGTATGATATTATTATTGTTATGCATAAGAATTACATTAAAGCTTATCTATGAAATGGCGGTGGTGCCAGTGATTCTGATAAATAAAATTTTAAAACTGATAAGCACCCAACATAATTTTTTAATCAAAAACCCATGATGATTAATGGACATGCTGAACAAACCATCACGTTGATGATCGTGGTTTTGCACACGCCACCATTTCCGATTCTAAATTATTATACCTGATAAAGTTTTACATAGCAAATGTCAAATTTATCTGCTAAATGATCAGCCAGCGGCAAAGCGCAATGAATCCTGGAATAAACTTTTAATCATATTATGCTGCTTATTCAATATTTTATTGCGACTTGTAAAAAAGGGAAAAGCAACATTTCATCGTTATCACAATAATATCTTTACTAGACCAATTGGTGAAATAGCACGTGAAACTGAATCATTACCAAAAAAGGTTACGATGAAACTTTTCGACTACGAAGAATTTTTTATGACTTTTTTTTAGAATAAGTGATTTAAAGCCACACCCGACTTACAGTTATGGAGGTAGTAACGGAAGACCAACTTCCGGTGGAGGATTTTCAATGCGTGACATTCTAGACCTGCCTATGACGGACTCAATGCCTGCTGGAAGTGCGGCTGGAGGAAATTCTGGTAAGGTCTCATCATCGGGAATCCCAAGTTCTGCATACAGACTTCCAGGATTCCATCATTACTCTCCACATTTTTCTCCATTTCACCCGACTTCCACAAGCTATTATCAATATGGGGAAATCATGGAGCCCAGCTGGTCTGTCGCTCATGCATTCATTAACCACCCCGGTTCAACCCCTAACTCTCCGACATCAGATAGTACGTCTATATGTCTGTTATACATTTCATGTTTATAAATTTTATAGGTTGCTTCTAGTCTTCATGTATATGTTTGATTATTAGGAAGGTATGATGATTTAAGTCATGACGGTTATAGCCCGCTGGAAAACGGGAAGACGCCCGAGTCCCCATACATGAACATGTCCATTACAGAACTTTCAAATGACGCTGTTACACAGCCTCGGTGAGTTTAATTGTCTTGTATTAGAATTGGAACCACAAATGAATGAATTTGAATCAACTCATGTATGTAAGTGTAGTACTCATTTTTCATATAGAGATACAGTTCTATCCAAAAGGATTGATGTAGTTGCTGCGGATTCTAGCACAGCCGAGCTTATATGTACAAATCCACTGTTGCTGTCTGGAACAGCACCTACAACAACGATGTTACAAAATGGAAAACACCATCAACAGCAAGAAGAAAGAGCTTCCGTTATAGTGAAAGATGAGCAAGTAAATAGTCCAAATAACACTGGGGCATTATTGCTACAACATGACCATAGGTCTGCACATTTGGAACATCGTAATAATGGTGGTGGTGGTGGTGTATTGGTAAGGTCAGCATCCACCAGTAGATTTGAATTAGGAAGACAAGATTCCTTAGCGAGCACTACTTCATCCCTTGGAGGTGGTACAATGAGTGAAGAAGATGAGAATGACAAGAGGTCTATGCGAAAGAGAAAGCGCCGAATTTTATTCACTAAAGCTCAAACAAACGAACTTGAAAGGAAATTTCGGCAGCAGCGCTATTTGTCCGCTCCAGAAAGAGAGCAGTTGGCATCTTCCATTAATTTAACCCCTACCCAGGTTAAGATTTGGTTCCAGAATCATCGATACAAGACCAAAGTGTAGGTGAAAGTAAAATGTACATACATTAATATATGAATGCCTTAAAAGTAAATGCACCACTATGTATATATCTACGTGACCCTTGAATATAATTCTATTTCAATTATGCCGTAGAATGCAAGAAACTGCAGGGCGAAAAAAGAAGGATTCGACAGATGTGCAACATCAGCATCATCATCACCACCACCATCATGATCAGTGGACATTGAGTGTAAATGATAACCGAGATAAGCATTCATCATTTCACACAAATAATATTGGAAATAGTAACAATAGAGAATGGAGCACTCAATTAGCTGCATAGAACATTATAAATAATATAACACACTTATAAGAAACTGAAACTTGTATGAGTCAATGAGAGAGTAAAAACTTGATCTCTTCATTATAAATTAAATTACGACACACAGTCATCATACCATTTACCATTACTTTTCATTTTAGGGTGGTGAGTGAATGAAATCAATAAAGCTTGCAAGCAATTTGCATATTATTATTTTAACTTTTATTCATAGTTTTTGTTGACTTTGAGTACGGTTGGATGTGATATTGACCAAACGAATACCATTTTACAAAACATTCGAGCACTCAATTCAATCCAAAAAAAAGAGAAGAAATAACATATTATATAACTTGACATACGAAGACGTATCAATTATCACACACAAAAATACTATAATACTTCAATCAATAAACTTTCAAACCATCACCTTAAAATGAATGCGAAAAAAATGAAAAATTAAAACTTGGTAGAACAATTTTTAAATGTTATGCCAGGTATGCCTTGAAACAAAACAATTGAAACCATACATGACTATTTGGACAACATTGCAAACTACTTAATCAATATTATGACACCTAATGAATATTAATGACATTGAAAAACAAAGTAAAGTTTGTGTACTTTCATCACTTTTGTTCAGCGGACTTATGGACTTATCTAATTTTACTTATCTCAACACAACTTTGCATACATTATTTTAATTTTAGGTAACAAGGCTCTTTGTGTACAATACACATAGAAAACAGGACAACACTATACTACTACGTGAGCGAAGCCTACCAATTAACAGCTTCTTAAAAATGTAAATAATAATAATTTTTACCAAAAGGCAGTGCGTACATTTACAAGATTACTTTTCCAAAGTATAGTAATAATTTCCAAAGTGTTCCTATTTAGTCAGTCGAAATTCGTATAATTTAAGCAACTTACCGGTTGTTATCATATCAAACAAGATATATGTATCTAGTTATTCAATATTAATTTTGTAGCATGTATAGTACAACTAATTATTGCAGGTATTTACAATTGTTAAGGAACGCAATTCTAGTAAAATTCTTGGACAATACAAAAACTTTCTCCAAGCTTAAAAGGCCTGTGATCTACACTTTAGATACTGTAAAACTTTTTATACAACCAAGCGTTCTAACATTATATATAAATGTACAGCGTTTCATATTTATTGATGTAATAATTCAATATGAATGTTATGTGGTGTAATTCCTCGTAGTAAATTAGATAAAGTGTACTATAAAGTTACGTTACTCTGTTTTTACTTTAGACGATAGTATTATTATATTTATCTCATATAATCAAAGCTATTTAATATTAGAAAAGTTAAATGGTTTCTGCATTAGGATAAATGATGTCATAATGTCCAGGTCGATACAAAAGGTGAATAGATGGTGAAAGGGAATCAGGAAAGTCGTGGTTGCCTCCCAATCCTCTGTCCATGTAAACAATTCTAACTCCAATCCCAAGAGCGGATGTAAGAGCAATTATGTGAATGTGATCGCTTTCCTTGTACATTGGCTCTACTTCCAGTTGACAAAAATCGTCTAATGATTGTTCCCCATCGATAAAATTTACATAAAATTCACGACCTTTTCGGAGTTCGGCAGAGGTTAAAATTCTCAAGTAGACAACCAAATAGTCAGCCATACTTTGCTCATTTAACTGGACAAAAAGCTCTTGGTCGGTCATTCCCTTTCCAACTTTATCCACAATCTACACAAATACAAACACAATAATAAAAATCACACCCAAATTGTTAGATTAGATGCAACAACTACTCATTAAAACTAATCACAACATACCTCCAGAAAATTCTCATAGAAATCATCAACAGTAAATTGCGTAAATCCGGCAGCAGCCAGGATGTCTTTTGAAGCAACAAATTTCTCACGAAAGGACTTGATTTCATCCTCCTTCCCAACCAGTCTTTCAAGGCTTGCATAGCAGAAGGCTCTAAAAAAGCAGTTCCCATCAGGTCTCGTTCGACGTATGAACTTGTAACTTTCGCATATCTCCTGAACTTTCTTTTGATACACTGCATCCTCTTTGTATTCCTCAGTTAACACTCGAACAGACTCCCTATCACGCACTAACGGAATCGTCGCTGATATCTACAAAACCAAACCAACAACAACAACAACAACTTCCATCAGTTACAAAACATCTTACTAGTTACATTATTTCCATCTATCCATCTTATATTTATTATTATAATGCCACAATCCAAACCTCCTTGTCAATTGCTTCCTGTTGTTTCATCACCATCTCATCATGAAGGGCATTACTATCCAGTTGCTGCTGTGAGATCCCTTCTCCATTTGTTATCTGAGGTGGTGGGCCTGCCTCTTCGGCCATCCTGATGGAATGTCTTTTATGTTCTTGTCTACAAAACCAACATAACCAATCATCAATTAAGCTCCAGATCCAATCCAATCACCAGTAACAAATACGAACAATGAACAAAACACAAAATGTTGAATTAGTTAAATACTTTATACCAATGACCCAACCAACCTGCCTCTACTACGGATGAACGATAACCACTAGCCAAATCCGGATCCAAAAGTTAATTTTTTCCAGCTACAATAATTTAACAATTTTTACACAAAGAAAAATACACTCATCAACAACAATATCCTGATGAAATTTTGTTGAGATGAAATGAATGGGAAGATCCCAAAGATTTATACATAAAACAAATCAAAAGAGATGGATGGAGATATTGAGATGAAGTTGTCATTAGGGAAATTTTAGGTTTGCCGGGTAAAACTGAGAACAAATACATCTACACAAAATATCCTTATAACCAGCCGGTCTCATTCCATTTTATGCACAAGGATACATAAGGATAATATCAACATGCCTAAAGGATCTTATATACACAAGTCGTATACATTAAATTTCTATATTGACGTGGACATGTCAACTGCTAGGATGAAGTAGAAAGGAATCCCGTATTGTATTGGAGTCATCTGCTCATCATCTCATCATTCTGTTGACATTTTCATCGAAAATCGAAATTGTTTCAAAATTAGGTGAGTTTAGGTCAGCAAAAGCTTTTTTGGTGCATTGATCTCCTCTTACTGTTTGCTGAGGAGACGCTAGTTTGTAGTTACAGGGGTTCTTAATGTTCATATTGTTCGTTTTGTTTGGGCTGTGAAATATCTATATTTGTTGGTGTTTTTATGATCCTCTTTAATTTGTACATTTTAGGACACTTACGTTAACGTTAGAGCTCAGTTACCAGTGAGCCTTTGGATTCCACCAAATGAAAATGAATTTCAAACGGGACAAGAAGGAGGAGGAAAGTGGTAAGTTATTGCTGGGAGAATTGATGATTTGAAAGGGGATTTTTGATTGGTGGGTGTGTTGGTTTTTATTTTTGATTTTTGATTAGGTAGCATGTTAGATTGATGTTAATTGTATGATTTGTAGGGGAAGCTGCAAACCCATTTGGAAATTTGGAAAAGACCACAGTCCTCCAAGAAGCTAGAGCGTTCAATGACAGTGTGATTAATCCAAGGAAGTGTACTGTGATCTTGTCCAAGATTTTATACCTGTTGAATCAAGGAGAAGTTTTTGGCACTACGGAGGCTACTGAGACGTTCTTTGCAATTACTAAGTTGTTCCAGTCGAAGGATCCG
Organism: Orchesella flavescens; assembly: GCA_964034955.1. Lineage (NCBI taxonomy): Eukaryota > Metazoa > Arthropoda > Collembola > Entomobryomorpha > Orchesellidae > Orchesella > Orchesella flavescens. Next base: position 12,583,815 of record OZ035957.1, read on the forward strand.
ATTTTGAGAAGGATGGTCTACTTGGGAATTAAAGAGTTGAGTCATATTGCGGAGGATGTTATCATTGTAACTTCGTCTTTGACTAAGGACATGACGGGGAAGGAAGATTTGTATCGTGGGGCTGCTATTCGCGCACTCTGTACAATTACAGATGTAAGTATTCTCTTAGAAAATAAGCAAATGCCAAAGTTGGATGAATGAAATCTTGATAAAAGAGTTTAATTATTGATTAAAAATCAAGATGGCTTGTAGTGACGATGACGAACCCTGATTAAAAATGTTTATGTTTGCTTTAGTCATCCATGCTTCAGGCTTTGGAAAGGTATTTGAAACAAGCAATTGTTGATAAGCTGCCACATGTTAGCAGTGCTGCGTTAGTTAGATCTTACCATTTGACCAGTGGAAGTGGGGAATTGATCAAGAGGTGGGTTTCTGAAGTCCAAGAAGCTCTGAACTCCGACAAGTGAGTAGTAAAAACTTGAAACAATCGTAATTCGTTCAATAGTACTTCGCTGTGCTGTGGTTTTAAATACGAAAAAATGCTAAATCAATGTTCTTTTTTATTATATCTAGTGTCATGGTCCAATACCATGCCCTGGGTGTATTATACCATATTCGCAAGGCTGATCGCCTTGCAGTAACTAAGTTGGTTACAAGACTTACAAAGTCTCACATGAAATCACCTTTTGCTGTGTCATTGCTGGTAAGAAAAATTATATTTGTAGTTAGTTGTAGTCACAGTCAGACTTATATATCATTTCAAATAATTTTTCTGTTGGGAATAGATTCGAATTGCTGCCAAGTTGGTTGACGAAGAAGAGAAGCCAATGGATTCACCATTTTTTGATTTTCTGGAATCATGCTTACGACACAAATCCGAGTTGGTTATTTTTGAAGCTGCTCATGCCATCATTAATTTAAAGAATGTGACTCCTAGAGAAATCAATCCGGCAGTCAGTGTTTTGCAGCTTTTCTGCTCTAGCCCAAAACCAGCATTGCGCTTTGCTGCAGTGAGGACTTTGAACAAGGTATTATAAATTACTGATATGCAAAATACAAGCTGATACTTTAATATCAAATCATTCTACAATAATAATCATATTCTCACGTTCACTGTTATCTTTATTAACAGGTTGCAATTTCTCATCCAACATCAGTGACAAACTGCAACGTGGATTTAGAAAACCTTATTACAGATTCCAACAGATCTATTGCAACGCTTGCTATTACCACTCTCTTGAAAACTGGAGCTGAGTCTGCCATCGATCGCTTAATGAAACAGATTGCATCATTTGTTTCTGAAATTTCTGACGAATTTAAAGTTGTTGTTGTGCAAGCCATTAAATCGTTATGCTTAAAATTTCCAAGAAAACATGCAACTTTGATGTCCTTTTTGTCGGCTTTATTACGAGACGAAGGGGGTCTTGAGTACAAGGCTGCTATTGCTGATACAATCATAACCATAATTGAAGAAAATCCAGAGGCAAAAGAAACTGGTATTGTTTTATTATGATAACTTTGACTAATTTTTATTTTATCCTTCTTGATAATGAGTTTTAGTAATTTTGGTAATTGTTGTAATCACTATTTTGTAATTCATAGGCTTGGCTCATTTGAGTGAGTTTATTGAGGATTGTGAACATACAGTTTTGGCTGTTCGCATTCTCAATCTATTAGGAAAAGAAGGACCAAAAACCAAACAACCATCCAAGTACATCCGCTACATTTATAATCGAGTTATTCTTGAACAAGCTCCTGTTCGAGCTGCTGCAGTATCTGCTTTAGCCCAGTTTGCAGCTCACTGTCCTGCCCTGCTTCCAAATATTTTGGTTTTGTTAATGGTAAGAAGAGTAAACAGTATGTATGCGTCATTAAATTTGTAATTTAAAGTTCTAAAATTAATAACTCCTAAATTACTTTTCAGCGATGCCAAATGGATTCTGATGATGAAGTGCGGGATCGTGCCACACTGTATTTCCAACTGCTATCAAGCGGAGACCGGGCTCTAACAAATCAGTTTATTCTTAATAACTTGCAGGTATTATTATTAATCGACACATTTTTTATATTGTGCAGACATTTCTTGTCCCATCAATTGAAATTATATCAAAATGATGATTTGTATTTAAAAGTCGTCTGTAGTGGCACTTGAGAAGGCCCTTGGCAGTTATCTTCAAGGACCAACTGATGCGCCTTTTGATATAAAAACTGTTCCACTTGCATCTGTGGCTAGTGATGAGCACAAACCAACGGTTGCTGCTCCGGGCGTGCTTAAGACTAAACCAATTGAGCCAAAGAAGGCACCAGTCAAGGAAGTTTCATTCATTGATGAAATTTCCAATATTCCAGACTTGGCACGTTTACAATTAGGTGGATTATTTAAGACTTGCACCAAGCAGCCACTTACTGAATCGGAAACTGAGTACGTTGTTACATGTACGAAACACATATTCACTCAGCATTTGGTCTTGCAGGTATTAAACGAATAGTTTAAAATGTACCTCTCCTTCTCCATGTATCAAGAATATGTTGTATCAATTTGGATATTTTTCAGTTCCATGTTCAAAACACACTGCCTGATCAACTGTTGGAAAAAGTCAAAGTTCAGTTAGATGTTCCAGACGGATTTCGTCAAGTCGCAGTTGTTGTGGTTCCAAAATTACCTTATGGCACTCCTGCGAATGCTTATTGTGTCTTAGCTTGGCCCGAAGATTTGGAAGTTGCTTCAGGAGCCACAATTGGTGCTACTTTGAAATTTATCGTGAAAGATTGTGATCCCGACACTGGAGTACCAGATTCGGATGAAGGATATGATGACGAATATGTGGTAAGACTTTAGTTAATTTTATTCGTTGGCTAATTTTGAGTTCGATCGAAGGCATCCAGTTTGTGTTCTAAATATCGCATTTGTCAATAATATTAATAGCTTGAAGACGTGGATGTCAATTTAAGTGATCACATATTTGGTGTCACTCGTTCCAACTTTGGCGCGGCTTGGGAAGAAATTACAACCGAAAGGGAGGAGACCTATGCTTTATCAAATGCCAATACAATCCCAGAAGCCGTCAAGAACATTGTTGACTTTTTGGGTATGCATCCATGTGATAGGAGTGATAGGGTTCCAGAGGGTAAAAGTAGTCATGCTGTTGCACTCGCAGGTAAATTTTTTCTTCTTCTTAATCTTATTATTGTGTAACTAAAAGTGTATGTATCTCCATGATCTATTTGATTTAAAATGATTTAATTTCTTAGGCGTTTTCCGAGGTGGAATTGAAATTCTGGCTCGTGCCAAGTTAGTATTGTCAGATGGAGTAAATCTTCAGCTAACTGTCCGCGCTCAAGATGACTTGGTAGCGGAATTGATAACTGCATCTGTGGGTTAAAAAAACATCAATGTGCACAAGCCCTACCAATTGACTATAATTTATGTTGTAATATGGTGAGAATTTTGCAAGGAATAATAATTATTGCTTTTATGAAACTTTTACTCTGCGTAAATATCTGTATGAAATATGAAATATCATTAAATTCATGTAAAATCTCTATTCTATAAGAATGTAGTGATTAAACTGGGATTTTGTTTAGTTTGTGAAAAAGAATGTTTGTACCATTTTTATTACTTATCATTTAAAAAATGATTAGTTTTTTTCTCAAGTTACAATAGTAAATCGTAATATTATCTCAACACTCAAAGGTGCATATATAAGAATTTCAGTAACAAAGGTCTACAAAAAGAAATCTCATTCATGTACACATCGTACAATACTCTTTGTTTATCGCATATTAAAAGCTAGTAAATGCGACTGTCGCGAAATTTTATTACAATTCATGAAAATTCTTAATTTATGGACAATCACACAATTAAACGTAATTTAACATCATTACAACTATATTTATCATCTATCTCTTATTTTATTGTTCAATATTAATAATATAAATTACAATTTCGGAGACCTAATCAGTAGAAAAGGGACAAGGTGTAGATAATTAATCAAAGTTGTGGTAATACTAAAGCTCGGAGTGAGAATATAAATAGTAGATAAATGCTATGAATTAAATGGATGGAAGTTTAAGGATTTGAGTGCAACAGTAGAGAAATTAATAATAGTAATTCACTTATGATTAGTAAATACACAAAAATCGTAGACAAGGTTTACAACAAATGGAGAAAAAGGCACCGAGAACATTTCATACTGACAATAATTGTTGTGTCTTTCCTCAAGTTAATAATAATACAGAGTTTTATTAACTACAAGGTACTACTTAATTCAAGTAAGTAAAAATCGTATAAAGAGGACGGACAACGATTGATTTCCCTGTCCGTTTTAGACAGTTCATTAAAGTTACTAGATTTTTTTTTGTTTTTAGTAATTCCGTTAAATTCTTAACATGTTATGAGCGAAAATCGAGGAACACCGATATTGAATGATATGGTTAGTTATTTGATTTGTTTGTTTTAGTAGTACAGTGCTGTAAAAGTATTATAAAGTTATGAATTACACATGATTGAAAGATGAGGTTTTGTATAGTCCGATTGATAATCTTGACATTGGCTTTTTCTAGAATATATTACAATATATTGTGTGTGAAGAAGTAACGTGAAATGACTGAAGAAGATGAAGAATATACTTGCTGCTTTCTCCACTCACACTATATATATTTTTATCCTATACTATAATAGTATTTTCTGCTAACCCAAGGAAGACATTTTAAACTCTAAACACATTTGTCAACGTAAATGCTAATTTAATCATCTTTGACGACATTATGGTACGGTCATTTTGAAATTCAAGTAACAAATAATTATTATTTTACCCTGCAAAATACTGTTTGAACGTCCAATATAAAACTATATTTTCCATAATTTTTTTTATGCCGAACAAATCTACAAAAAAGTTGTTTTTACTCTGGTTTTTGTTTGCATATTTAAACTAATTCATTAAGATAGACCTGAATATTGCAAAGTGGTAAACTTCTTCTTAAAGCTTTACGTATTACAAATACATAGCATAATATATAACTGTGGCGTCTAGTGAATAGAACGTAACATAAAGATTTAATATTAAATTAGAAATTGTTAAAGGAGATTCTACAAAAATGATATTTTCAACTGAACACATTAACTGGTTCGGCCGGGTTAATACATTCTTTTTGTGGATATCGCTATAATTCTAAGGACTCACATTGTTTTCAGATTCCCTGTGTCCATCAAAGACATTAGAGTAATACAATAATACATTACTTTTACTATTTACACAATAGCTCTTTACATTCGATGGATTTGGTAACATTAAACCGGATCCTCATGATTCAAAACCATCATATATACTTTACTTTCATTTTTTTAATGTGTCCAGCCAACTCCTTAACCTTAACCAGTGTACAAGCTTTCGGTGGACTTTTCTTAACGGAAATATTGTCAGCAGTCTTCTTCGCCATTTTCATCTTGACCTTCCACTGTATGGAGCAGCCATTCTTTAAACTTCAAAAACTGATCTTGGGTGGAATGAGACTCTTCTTGTAAGCGACGATTTTCTTGTTGTAAATTTGCAACTTTCTCAGCCAAAATATGCTTACTTTTCTGTTCCTTTCGAAGTTCTGCTTCTAACTGACTAACTCGGGCTTCCAAATTGAAAACGCTTTCTAAAGGAATTGGAGAAACGGAACCACGATCTTCGTCTTCCCTGTAGGTGTGGCAAATTAAATTTAGTACTTGCAATTAAATGAATAATGTACAAATTTTCTAAAGTGTTTCACTTACGAGGGTGCTTTTAGATCATCTTTCATCCAATGCCCAACCGATATGGCAGGAGGGACACGGAAGGTTGGAGGTGGTGCACAAGCTCCTCCTCCTGTCGATGTTCTTTCATTATATGAATTTGTTGAGTATGATTGCTTCAATGGTGATTTGGACCTGATTCCGTTAGACTTCACCTCGGTTTCAATGTTTGAGTTGGGGTTGCTTTGTAGGGACTTCCTATCTTCATCTGTTGACCATGACTGTCTCTGTGGAGTAATATATTTAGGAGAAGTTGATCCAACTGCGGAAATACGCATGGAATATAATTCGGACGAAGGTGCTTCTGCCCCCATACTCACTGGTCGTAGGCATTTCTGGGGTGTCGACATAAGCGGAGGAGGTTGCACAACTTCTTGGGGAACTTCAGGATTCGTCTCAATGTCGTCCGCAGAAATGTATTCCGGACTAATTAAACGAATAAGATCTTCTTGCAGGGTACTGCTCCGATTTTGACTATTTCTATTAGTTTGACTTCGCAGCTTAACTTCATTCGAAAGATTAACTTTTGGACTAGCACCATTCGTCATCCTACTGGAATTTAATGATACAACTCTGGGCTTCTGAGAACCAATATCGTCTACAAGAACAACAAATAATGCAATTTACTATATATCGTACGGAATACATGCGGTAATTTGATTCTCAGTCTAAAAATAAAAACAATTTAACATACCATCGGGAGAGGAGCTGTCTCTCCTATCATTTGCATTAAAGGAAGGAGATAATTCCTTTTTAAACCTTCTATCTCTGTCTTTATGCTTTTCTTGATACGCTTGTTTTATAGCTGCTAGACGTTCATTCTTCAATGCAGTTATTTCCTAGAAAAAATTATTATTATTATTTAAAATTATTTCCACTTCTAGTTTGCATTTCCCTAATTACAAAGAAATAAGATAAACTCACATCCTTATGCATGCCAACACTCTGTATTTGTTCCGAAGAACACGAATGAGTCAATGGAAAGTCCGTTAGATATGTCATTTTTGCTCGAATAGTGTTTTCCGGAACAGTAATCCCATAGCCATTAGTTGAAGGTGTACTTCCAACTCCAAGACTGCTTTTCTCGCGAACTAATCTTCCTTGAGGAGTTAAGTAACTCGGTCTATTTCCAGCAACTCCTACCATCATATTACTACTACTCCCAGACGTAGTCTGATCCAAACCCACTGATGATCCAGGGAACGCTCTGAGTTGATTCATCCCATAGAGATTCTTCAAATGCAGCATATCATGGCTTCTGCTCGGTGAAAGCTTTGTGTGAAAGGAGCCATGATGTGGTGAACTTCGCTGAAAGTAATCTCTTTTAACTAAAAAAGATCTGTCAAGTAGCCCCGCAACCGACGGTGAAGCCCCGTTCATACTCATAGAATGTTTTAAATCTCCACGAAATCCAGGCAACTGTTCCAATTGATTATGGTCCCGAAGTGGTGTACCATTTTTATTATTATTGTTATTATTATGTACTGACAACTGATTTACTGCTGACGTAGCTGGAGTCCGAGCTGGAACTGGAGGAGGTGTACTACGTGGTTCCGAATTTCCAAGACTATCCTTTAAATTATCGTTCAAATCGTACCACTTATCTTCACCCGATAGTCCACCACTGGAAGTACTGGCAGATGCATCTCCCTATATAATCATATAATAACCATTGTTCAACATTATATTTAACTACCACATCCGTGACAATAAAAGTGGTTTCAATAATAATAATAATAATAATAAAAGAGAAAGGCATTGTAATAATGTACGTGCATTTTTGATATTTGTGAGAAGAGGTACAAAGACTGCAAATCTACAACTACTACAGAGTGTACAAGTGTGTAGGAAGAAGAGCAAGATTCCCAAACGAATACATTTTTCCAAAAAATTTGCTTAATACAGGTAGATTGTCTATAAAAGAGAAGGAGAGGACCATATAGAATCACATCCGCAGTAAGTTGAGGATATCCACAAAAAGAAGGTTTTTGAAGGGAAGGGGTATATTTTCACTAGAAGATGAGATCGCGTCATTCATGTCACCGTCACCATCACCATCAATCACATAGTCACCACCAAATTGCACTACTCTGCTCTGTCTGCTTGCTCAAAACCAGCTACGCCCATGGGAACTTTCCATCCACATTTCCCAAGATGTTACTGAACTACAATTTAGTAATAATTAGCCAAACAAAAAAGTCAGACTTGGATGATTCGAAGAAAAATGGCTAACACAAACAGGAAATCGTGTCTAACGCCAATTATTACTTTAAATCGTGAGCAAAAGCTTAACATGGGCTGAGAAGAGGAGACTTGTATAAACTTGCACATACATTTTGTAACGTAACGTAACATATAACAAAAACCACTGACAAAAAAAAAGAATTTTTTCCATTCACTTTTTGAAGAAAAAAAACACCTCAAATTTATAACATGTAAAACAACAGTGTAAAATCTTCGCACAATAATCATTATTAAACAGTAATTTAGCATGGTTGAGCAACTTTTTCTTGGACAAACTGACAATTATTATCAAGTCTTTCAGGACGAAACAGTTTTCGGATTCAACCGGAAGTTGTAAACAATAATATACATTTGTAACAACAACAAAACTACAGAGAAAGCGTGCAAAACTGGTAAAAAAAAGGATAAATGAACCTCAAGCAACATTTAACGACAGTGATAATACGGGTAATAATCATAATAAGAAGCGTGACAAATAGAGTTTTTTACAAACAAAAAAATGCACATGGATGGTGAAAACGCAACAGTTGAAAAGCATTGATTACAAACAGGAAATAGCTATACAGAGCATTGCAGTAGATTACAATCATTGTAATTTACATTTAAAGAATACAAATTCATTATTAATTTACCTCATGATGAGGTGGTACATGATGAGTGTCACCATTGCCGCTGGAGAAGCTTTTACTTGAACTTCCCGTGCCATAGCCAGAACTATTACTTGAGCGAGGAGGGGAAAAGCTTCGCGGTTCATACCTGGATCACGGTTAACAATAACCAACAGCAAAAAAAAAATATGGAGACGAACATAAATTAAAAAATAAAACTCGGATTTTTCAACGAATAAAAATATATATAAACCAGCATCAACCAACCCAAGTTAAATTCACAAGACATTATTAAACGGTAACATTCCGCTACGGGTATCATGCAACAAAACCAGTTTACACAAGACAATAATTGAAATGATTGCTATTCAAATGGCGTACCTTTTACGATGTGAATTAACTGCGTTGGATTTGTAGTGAGGATGAGGTGATTTTGAATACGACTCCCCATCCTCACGTACCCCGTTTTTTAAATGAATGTTCTCGTATTCACCTTCTGGTTCGAGATTGAACACACAAGGATTTGAATTGCAGCCCCTTCAGGTAGGAAAAAATTGGAGCTTCAATATTATAGCTCAAACAAAAGCATGTGAACGAGAATTAACATTCTCGTCTGATTTAAACTGTGGAACATACCTCCTGGGAGTGTTGTTCGCGTTTGGAGGTATTACCAGGACGGCTACGGAAGTGGATTTTTTCAGCAACTCTATCATTTGGTCTTGCGTTAAAGTGGCAACTACTACTTTGCATACCTGTGAACACAAATAAATGAATATTTGATTATTAAAAAGATCCGACATAAGCTATTGCATTCGTATAAAGAAAAAAGGATTAACTACCTCAACAAGTCTGGAACCTTGCTTCAAGCCTACGTTAGCAGCGTATCCCGAACTTTCAATCTCAGTTATCACACCATCCTGTTGAACATGAAATCCAAGTTGTCCAACATCATTTCGATGCAGTACAAATTCCTGTGTTTCACAACCTTTAGTAACAACTTCCAAGCGGGTAACAATTTCTTGCAGATCTCCTTCACTGATACTGGACGTCTCTTTTCCATAAATTGTAACACATTCTCCTTGGTGGTAATACAGTCTCAAGCTATACACATAGAGATAATTTAACAAGTAATTATTATAAAAGTTTATCTAAAACACTTGTTAAAATTGCATGTAAACATTAAAATGTGCATAAACCATACCAATTCCGACCTCTGGTGTTCCATCCTAGTACAGAAGAACATGCAGTCGCAAATACTGGCTCACGCGTTATCGCGTCAATTATCACAACAGTGTCGCATGAAATTCCCAAAAATGCATCGATTTTGTCTTCCTTAAAACTGTCTTCCAAGTAGACAGCCCAAGAGAGAGCTCCTTGTAAAGTAGTATCTCCAATAAATCGAATTGGTTTCGAAAAGTCTTTTTTCTTACTCGCTCCAAATGTCATTATAGCTATTAAAAAAATTAAAAATAATCAAAGTAAGTTCCATGCATCTATTTCTCGTAATCCAAAATCAAAAACATATTTGGCGTAACATACAGAATTTAGGTCTTGGGTCGATAGGAGTCGAAGTGGTGAACTCGGAAACAAGATCCTTCAAAAATCCCTGTCTCGTTCTTGTAGCCATTGTTGTAAACTTTTCTGAACGATACGTTGCATTCTCGGCATTAATTACTTTGGCCATAAGAAACTCAACAAACTCTTGATTCTTTGGAAACTCTGCCCCAGCAGGGATCGGTGGTCCAAACAACGGAACGTCTCGGGAGCGGCTTACAGAAACGCTAGATTAAGTATAGGAAATCATTAACAATCATTTATCAGTATATAGGTTAGCTATTTATATATATATAATTTTGTTGATCAATGTACATGATAATAATAATTGTAATTAACGAAGAAAGAAAGTAACGTTTTACAATAACTTTTTTTTCCTTTTCATTAATATTCTCAATTACCCCCATTTTCATTTCATTTTTATTACCTGTAACTTGTTGAGTCTGTACAAGGATTAATTGCTCGTACAACGATGAAAACATGTTGGAATTGAGAGCGTATGGTTTTAGGTGTAAATGGAAGTGCTCCCGGCTCTTGAAAAACGATTGTAACAATATCGTTACCAATGTGTCGCTTTCGCATAAGCTGAAACAAAGCAACAATAAAGTCATAAGTTCACATTATTGTACTAAAATCAGTATGGTGCTGACGCTGTCTCTCTCCCTCTCATCTTAACTATCAAAACACTTTGCTTCTATATATATATTTTAGATAGCAGAAATTGTTGTAATTTAGAGATGATTATCTGGACGGCTGAGGTAAACACATTAATAAAATGCCTGCATTGAGAGAACAACCTGCATTAAAATTCCTATGCCACAAACCTACTTCTCACGAGATGACTGCAACCGTAGCGTGAAAATGAACAGTGAACTCGTATTATTATTATGTGAGTTATATTTACTTAAATCCCACGTGCTTTTCCTATGCTAACGATAAGGGGATTTTAACTATGCCTTTGTTAGGGCTCTGAAAAGACATTACGTTTGGCTGTTGCAACATTGAACAAGCGACTGTAACATATATTATTTTTGTCTTCAAATAGACCTAGCATAGTAGTCGTGCTAAAAATTAGTACACATACAAAATCCCTTTCGTTTTCAACAAAATTGCTTGTGAGCTTGTGTTTCTAATAAAAAATGTAAATATGTGTGCTTTTGTGTAGAGATTAAATGCTTATGTTTCATCATGATTTTCTTACCTGTTGCCTATTGCTTGGAGAAAACGGTAATAAAGTAGATACATGAAAAATGACTTCACATCCTTGATATTGGGAGTAAATAGAGTGCAAGCCGGTAGAATCGTCTGTCGAAAAATAATTCTGGGCGTTAGTTATACTTTGAATATTAAACTATAAACAATTCGTTAGATTATTTTGCTTTCTTATTGCCAACCTTTGTTATCTAGTCCTCCAGTATATTTGTCAAAACCTTTCAGACGGATGCGGGATCCAATGAGATCAAGAAATTCATTAAATGCTGGTCCAGCAGATTCATTATTGTACATTTCCTCCTCTGTTGACTGGCCAGCTTTGCAATACATGATTCCAACTTTGTGACGATGAGTTAAAGATTGTTCATCAAGTTTCAGAAGGATGTCTTCTGTTTGGGCGCCGGGTGTTCCAAGTTTTAAGCTATGTAACAAAAAGTTATAGCATATAATATTTGTATATGTCTTGCGCAACGAAATTTTCGTATTCTCATTTCATTCTAATTGAGCATGCTTACCATGAAAGTTGGATTTCAGGCAACAAAAATTCTATTACATCTTTAGCATGAGTTCCTCCTTTATTACTATTTGGCTTAATACCAGGAATACTTTCATCCAGAATCGAACCCCTTATTGTATTTAACTATAGAATTGATTTCAAACAAATGGTTAGCATATAAATAATAACGAAACAAACAGAAAGATTTCATATGCATGAACATGTATGTACCTCAGTTGAACGAACAATTATGCGAAACAAGCATTTGGAACCGGAAGACACAACAATGTTAGATTTCCCCTCATGATGATTTACATTACTATAAAGCTGATTGTCAATACGTTCCTTCTTGATACTAATAGCGAGGGGTCCCAGGTTTTCATCCAAACCAAACCAATTTTCATGTTCTGATTATATAAAAAAAAAATTGAACCAGTTATAAAATCATGATTTCCGGTCTTTGTATTATTGTTATTACTATAAAGTAACAACACCCTGGATTTCATGTGTGGTGCATATTTTAAAGTACCTTGCTTATTAAAATATTCCCTATAATAGGTTGCCCCAATATCAACCGCTTCCAGCATGTTCTGCTTTGTTGCATGTGCATTGTTAGGATAGAGACAGGTTCCCTGTTGCCAGTGTGTTGCTCCATTTCTCCATTCAAGGAGGGCTAGATTTCTACAGGATACTGAGCGATGTGTTGCTTCATCAGAAGGGGCAACAAATGGACCTTTCCCCATCACAGCTACATCATCAGACTTGCCATAAATGCCAACTTTCCGGTGTCCCGTTACAGGTTTTTTGGATGTTGTTCTGCTCAACTGCTTGGTAAGGGATACAATCCTTTCCTGCTCTCCGCCCACTTCATTACGGAAGTAGGAACAACTGTTGTTTTGATTGCGCAAAGCACAAAGCAAGAAGACATAAACGCATTAAGTTTAATAATACTGGAAAAGCGGATTTATGAAAGAACTTGAAAGAAAACCGAATTTTTTTTATTACCTTGAAACTAGAGCATTAGACTTGCCATCTCCCAGATCCGAATCCTGATGGCCTGGAACTTGAAGCATGTTTCCACTACTACTGGAAGACGATGATGGATTTTGACTAGAAGATTGTGCTAATGATAAAGACGGTCCTCCACTTGATGAAGGGCTGAGATTACCATTGATTGTACTACTACTGGCACTACCACCCCCATTACTTTCGTTTGGTGGTGATCGTTGACCCAAGGACGCTGCTGATGCTCCCGTCGTAGTATTCCTCCTTTTTGAAAGGAAACACCGTAACTGGGCAGCATATGAAATATTAGCAGACACACTTTGACAGTCATAGTGAGCCAACGCTCTTCTCCGATACCGCTCCTCCATCGGATTTGTTCCGTGTCGAAGAACAACTTTGGTGGACATACCGTCACTTGCTTCCCCTACACTACCACTGTGAAGATTTGTATCGTATTTACCCACTTCCGGTAAACTTTTAGAAGCTTGCTGACGGGAGTTGGAGGAAACGCCTCTCAGCTTTCTAAATATTGATGCTTCCGTTTTGTTACTACTACTGTTTGTGGAGGACGGGACTGAGTTACCCATTCCTTTGTCGTTTCCGGTGGTGTTGTTGTTGCTGCTGTTATTTTTATCTTTGCTACTACCACTACCACTACTGCTGCTACTACTACCATGCTCCCACAACTTCTGTAACTTGAGTCGAAGACGAGGGCTTGCTGTTTCCCTTGAGGACACACCAGAAGAAACCTTTGTAGGCACCGGAAGACTCTTACTCTCTTCAATAATCCCGTTTACACCACTACCACCACCATCCACTTGATCCACAGCTCCCTTGTTGCTGTGAATTAAACCACCTGCTGCTGCCGTCGATGGATTCATTAAAGAAAGGAACGGACGAGCTGTGCTTGTACCAACTGAACCACTTCTGGTTGTATGACCACCACCACCTCCTCCACCAATAATAGATGATGCATTTTGTGCAGAAACAACGTCAATAGATCCATGACTTCCAAAGTCTTTTCTCCTTGTAAAGCACCCTGTTGAAACACCTACACCACCGCCACCAGACTGAACTTGACTGTAGGCAATGCTCGCATTCAAGTTCAACCTTTGCTGAGGTGAAAGTTGATGAGCATGTGAATGGAAAGCTCTGGCTTGGTTGTTCAAGTAATTGTCTCTATCCGAAAGGTTAAGGCTACTATTGCTACGGTAAAGGGCGAGACGTGGACCGGCTTTTGAGACGCCGGAGTATACCTTAAGCCCTGCTGGCGCTGATGGTACCGACGAACCACTCACACTTTTCACAAGGCTTCTCGCAGGTGAGTTTCTTACTGTCACTATGTACGGCTCATTGTCATGAATCTCGTATGTAGGGGTGTCTTTTATGATAGGGGTGGTTGTACTACTTAATACTCCTCCTGCAGCCGTACAAGAGCTCTCGTCTGGATTATTTGTGTGATTTTTCAGGAACGAGCCTTTATTGCTCTGCAATGCTGTGCTTGGGTCAACTACCTTTTGGTAAATGGAGTGGTGTTGGTTTTGTTGATGATGCTGCTGCTGATGCTGCTGTTGTAATACTTGGTGGTGCGATAAAGGAACTTGTGTAAGGGATGAAAGACGAATGTATGGTGATGTGGGAACTCCTCCAGCAACCGCAGTGTTTGCTGAGGATGACACCGCCCTTCCACCTACAACTGCTGTGGTTTCCCCTAGGCCCACCAACTCCAGGTTGCTTCCTCCTGAGGTACTCATCGATCCGTGACTCCCTCCAAAAAACTGACACTAGTTCAATTCCAGTTGATAACCAATTAATATAGCCATTCGACGTCGGAACACCATACAATTCTCTCATCACTTCTGCTTCAATACAATCAACTTCCTACCGGCTTTAGCTGACACAGTAATCAGAACTTCCGTGATTTTCATTAACTATCCCTTTCCGATATTCCATTATTAATGCAGGAAAAAGGTTTTTTTTATATAAAGAGAGAACAATAACTATATCTACTGCAGCAGGAAATACTAATACTTTTAATTCACAATTCAATGTATATAATGTCACACTCGAATTAATCTTTTTGATGAAATAGTCATTCTTTCATTGTATATCCAAAAACCCAGTGGTTCTTCCTTTTCATAGATATGACATAGTATCGTAATATATGAATCACAAAGAAAACACATATGCAGCAGGTTATCTCCACTTTTATGACTCAGCTCCTCATTAATAACAGTAGTGAAACCATTGAACTCGTTAACTACTTCACTTGTCAGACACTTGACATAATGACATTATACATACGTTCATGGTCACCTTTACGTGTACGTAATATGCACTTTCAGTTTGTATCCCAAAATCCATACAAAAACGCGTGAGCACTGTCACAACTTCGTGATTAACATGTATGTAATATAGGTATCTTATCTTTTAAACATGATGATCCTTAGCTTCTTCTTTTTCTTCACTTTCTTTTCTCTTATATTCTCATCTCAAAAGTTAATTATTTTCTTCTTCCACCACCGCCTTCCACAAAATGAAGCCGTTGTTTGTTAGTTTCTCGTTGAAAATGGAATAATGCAGCAGCAACTTTCTTGACATCAGCTACTCCACCTCTTTCGCCTTTGAACTGATCTGTGAATCTCAATTCAATCTCTGTAAAAATAGAGAGAAAAACATATTTATTGTTCAAACTCTTAAACTCAAAAAAGCTTGCCTAAATGCAATAATATTATAATCAAATAGACATGTTCATGAAATAATTTATTTGTTTTTCTTTTTTTCTCCACTCTCTTCTCTCTCTATCAGATTAATCATCATAAAACCAAACGAATAAACCATTAAAATTATAACCTATTCCCTCATACATACTTATCATCATATTATATTCATGCTCAAATAGTATAGTCAAGCTGATCATATTATAGCAGACCGGATGAATCAACGTTTTTTCACCACCACCACCACCACCACGCACCTCATCTAAATGCAGTTAAAGCTTATATGTGCTCAAGTGCTTTTCATAAAAACTATGTTTAGATCACAAAGATACCCTAATAGTTCTGACTCACTCAATCAAAACTCTTCAAAATGAGCCGTCACGGATAAATATGGAAACTTGTTTGAGTCGAAGTCGAGTAGTCTTTCAAAAAAGCACTCATCCTGCAAAAATTGCAACGCATGTGCATTTTATATTATTATTCTCATCCTATGAATAACAATGAGATGAGATTCATTCGTTTGAACATTAACTATCAACATCAATATAAACTTGCAGATCATATAATGATGATTATGATTATGATGAGATTCGAGAGGATGAGGATGCGAAAGAGAGAGAAAACCTATAAACTTCATAAAAAACTTGATCTTCTTCATCACCTCACATGATCATAATCATGCATACAAACATATTTATGTATCATGAGAAAATTTTAATATACTTTTGAGTATGTATAAAATACAATGTTGTTCTTATTCTAAAAAGGAAAAATCCGAAATCTAGAACTAACGATATGTGATGTGATAGCTGATAAATAATTTGTTATTCGCTCCTATTTGTAATGGTGAATGATGGTAACTAAATCTCAAAACTTGACTAGATTGATGCATGATATCATCATGATTGATTTACCGACCTATTTGACTTACGCACATAAAACTAGAAACTAAATACTTTTATTTTATAAATTTGAAAAAATAAATACTTTTATATTTCATTACAAAAAAAATATAAACAACAACAACGATATCTCATAAGTTAACTAGCTGAAGGCACCTTTTGCTCATTATGTGTAGCGTTACGTTGTGTTGTATTGAATGTGAGCTACATACATAGAATAATTATGCTGATTATTTATCTACGCATAATTGTCTTCACAGACGTTTATTTCAGAGTTATAGTGCTGTTATTCATTTTTCATGCTACTATACTTGTAGTGCTCTACTATTTTTCTGCAATAAATGTTCCACTGATGATAATACATTAATGTCGTGGAGTCGTAAGTCATATATTTTTATCTAGTTAACAGTAGCTCAGAAGACTTCAGACACGATTGACGATGCATACGCACTTTTATTACAATCGGTTAATAACAAACAAATCTACATAATTGGATCACATGAAGTGAAGAGGATGATGACTTGACTGAGCCTGAATAAGGATGAATGCCTTTCATGCAAAACCTTACATGATATCATGATGATTTGATGATGATGATGTTACGATTAGGCACCAACAAAACACACTGCCTGTAAATGTCAGCAAATAAAAATATGATTTACAAGAAACAATATGAGTTACGATACTGGGATGATGAAGATGATATATATAATATAAATGTATTGTACTCAATTGCATTATTTGCACTGAAAGAAAAAAAATAGATTTTTCTTGGTTGGGAGTAGAAGTTTATGTTCATATCATTATCATCTCTTTTCGTTTAATACATTATTTGCAGCGTACGCGTACCTATAGGGTAGTAGTTGATACGAGCAGCGCATGTGTATGCATACTACATACGCTTTCATTCACTATTCCAAACAAAATGTGTCTAACAATGAAATTTATAAAATTGAAACTTGAATCATATCATGTATGAATCATGATTGATGTTGTGTACATGCCATACTTTACATATACATTTGGGCATTTGGCATGAATGATGGTGTGTAAGCACCTAATGAAAAATACCAAGCTATTTTTTACTCTAGAGAGCTACAAAAGGTTTTTCCCACCCTACATCCATATCAAAGAAATGCAAACTTATAACTTGCACACACACACTTTTAGAATGAGTATCAACAGCATGCCATCCCATTACATTTCTATCAAGATTTGTACATTAGGCACATAATCAACAATATACAACACTCCACACAATTCCACATATTATAATGCATACTATTTGCTTACACTCAATTTTTTATAACAAAATGTTCACTGGCTGAACTGAAGAGATAAACTGCGCAATGTATCACACAAAAAATCAAATGGTGTAAGATATTATGTATAATATATGTGTATTTTTTTCTCAAATATTTCAATTTCAAGTGGAGAATAATAATGTTACCTATATGCGCTGCGTACGCATGGCGTAATAGGATGAACCCCAGGTTAGACCGCAAAACTCATAATTTGTTAACAACTGTTACAATAAACAGTCTTTTCCGATTGCAGCTTCTTCTTTCCTACCTCGAGCACTAACGATACTTAATGCACTGTTTCCAATAGAAAAATTGCTGGGTATAGTTATCGTCGTCATTATATTGATATCAATCTGAAATCTGCTGCCAGGCAGGGCGATATTATACACGCAGCATGAACAAATCGGAGTACATGAGTATGAGTGAAACACAGGTAAAATCACCTCATTCTGTAAATACGTCTTCAAAACGTTTTTGATACCATTTCATTCATCCTTTTTCTGATTTTTGAAAAGGTCTGCCTGTGCATTATATTATCTTATCTATTTAAACAACTTGGAATTTCTTGTTAGTACAATGTTGGATACACTAAACATTCTCGTAAATACACAGCTATAGAATTATTCTAAAATAGATGAAAGATGTATGCTACATACGCACACGGACCGACTACCGGTACGATGCGATGTGCCCCTAAAAAGATATCGTTTTATGCCTCGTCTAACTGCAATCTAATGCTAGATAAGAGGGCTTAATTTTCAGATTTTGGATACCTGTCCAAGTTAATCAGTCCGTAAAAATGAGTATATCTAGTAGTATGAAACGAAGCTTAGTAAGTCCTCTTCTATATTCAGCTTTTATACCTTCGAAATGAAATGATGGTGGCGGCTGCTCCAACCATTTCCTCTAATTTTTTATATATTATTTTTACTCTACTACGCTTTTTAAAACTCGTTCAACAATCACCTTCCTTCGCGTAGCTGAGTTCAGTCAGCAATGAGCTTTCATTCAGTCCGACAAGGAAATTTACAAAAAAAATAAATTTGCTCTGAGCAGTCTTAGTCATCATGATCATCATCAGCAGCATTATCACGCACCATCATATCAACAGCAACTAAACTACAGACTTTTTGAGCGATTCCCTTCTTCGTTCTTCTTGAGCCTATTTCTATCCATATTTGAGGGTAGTAACTAAACTATGATAATATATAATATTCGTACAACTTCATCCGAATAAAAAAATATCATTGAAATGCAGATGAAACTCTTAATGTAAAACTAAGAAACTCCCATCTTACTCACCTTCATTTACTTAATTTACTCTATCAAAGATGACTGAATGATGATAGGGTGGATGTGGGTAAAACGAGTAACAACGAAAGGTAAAGGTTGCAGGTGCAGCGTAGTTAGTGAAGTAAATGATGAAGAGGATATGCAAATGTATGAGTTCCTTCGCATTTGTATTTTCTTATCAATCCAACATGCTTGAACGGCCCATTCTGTTGGTTGTCCATATACGTAAATGAGATAACTAATAGTAGTTGGAGCCATAAAATTTTTGTTAATTGAAAATAAGGTTATTTTTTTCTTTCAAAGCTCAGAATCAGAAGAACCATAAGTAAATTAGTTTTGTGATTATTTTCCAGATATGATTTCGTCAGACCAAAGCTTTTAATACATTAAACTCTCTTCTTGTTTGGTATTTACAATTGAATAGTGAATAATTAATGAGTGTAAATCCACATCCGCTAGCAGCTTAACAAATTTTACATACGTGACATGCATTCACAAAACGTACCCAAAACTTAAAATAGGCTACGTACATATTTTTTTGTACTCTTCACCATTTCAGATTCGGAAAACACATCATGCCACACCTACACACGTTTTTCATTTACCAAAAATAAATCTCGGCTCTCCCAAGAATACCATATTTATTCTTATTCGTTCATACCTTAAAAAGTGAATAAAAATCGAGACCAACTCAAATTTTAAGGAAACCGTTTTCTTTCATTCATAAAATTATCGTAAAACACCCGTTTGAAGTTTTTATTAAAGTCAGTGCGATACACGAATATAGAGAAGAAAAAACTCACAATAAATATGCTACACCAGTGTGCTTCAATAAAAAACCAAAAATAACCCTTCTTTTGAAGATGATTTGATGATGCTCTATTTCTCATTTTCATTATCGCTATAAAAAGAAAGATAAACTGATGAGCATGAAGGAAAATTTTTAAGCATCAAGATGAGCTTCGCTGTGACAGCATGTCACTGTGTCGAAATCCGTGTCCACTACTCTTAACACATTAGGCAAAATGCTTGAAAAAAACAAAATAGAACATAGAGAGAGTCGTCAGTTTGTCGGTCTTTTAATGACTTTAATCTAGCCTTATTATTATTATTTTTGTTATCAAAATTCATAAGAATTCCTTTGCAGGTACTTAGGTGGAATCAAAGTAAGTGGGATGTTTTTAACTTTGCACTTGCATACCTGCATTATAAATATATGCATCATCCACATCCACCTATAGCAAAAGGAACGTCAATGTCCCCAACAACCTTGGTTTTTTCCCGTTCCTCAAATTACATCTTATTGGTATGCATAATATAAATGAGCACATTACTAAACTGACACCACACCGCATGATGTAGCATATAGCAAACAAACAAAAAAAACGTTCCAAAAGTATTCATTTCATTTATTCAATTTAACCACAACATCAAACATCAACATCCATCCATCTTTCCATTTAAAATTCCATTTAAATAACACACAGCACAACCAGCAATAACGAAAGAAGCTCCACATATCCACATATTAAGCCCAAAGTATACAGAGAATTGAAAGAATGAGTCAAACAAGTCAAGTCATTATTCTTGGCAGAGAGGAATTCACTCTTCTCCTCTTTGATTTGATATCAGACACTGATTGTGAAACTATGCAGTAGTTGCGAGTAGATGTAGATGCATCAAGAGTGTTTGTAATACAAGTCAAAAGTCGCCGAGTAATAAATTTCAATGCAAGTGCAAATGAGATCCATCCATTCCATCGTCTTGAACTGAATAGCTACCTGTTTTACAAGCCTTTACCAGCCGATCCATCAACATATTATTCACAATCTCACTTCGACCTTGAGATGAGCAATTAATTAAGAGAGAGAAAAAGGACAACAATAACAATTAACACGAAATAGACACAGAGCTGGACTTGTTTTCTATTACATCCAAGAAGCTCAACCAAAGGACAACCATTTATACATAAAGCATCTCACTTACATTGAAGTGGAGTTTTCCCACAACCCTCGAAATTGTTACACAAGAAGCAAAGGAAAATAGATGTAGACGAGATTTTATTTAAAACAAAGAATTATAATCATGACGGCTGCAGCAGGTAGAAAGATCATGAACATTTTTGAACTGCTGCTGCTTCGACATAGTAGAGTATGCTCTGTGTTTCTGATATCGTAACACGATAACTGAATTTAATGAAGCCCCCTTGCTGACACGCAACGAGCTGTACGCAAATGATCTTGATGGGGCATCGTCATCATCAATAGTACAACTCTGATCTGCAATGTCATTGTCATCTCTTTTTAAAATGTTAGCTTGATCATGATCATGATGACGAAGAACAAAACTAGCAAGTTTTGCTTGCTCTTTTTTCATATGAATACCAAACCATGCCATGAATTGTTTTTACCTGCCTCATTCCAGTCACTTTACTAACTTGTCCTGCATGTAGAATGTTAGAATCAGGCAAGCATGACACTTTTTTTAACAGTCGAAAAAAAACGAAGAAGAAAATGTTTGAAATCGCTTGTTTAATAGCTCTCCATCGTGTCATGCATGCACGGCAATAATAATGTACAAAAAGGCAAAGGGACGAAAGTGGTCGAGGAACATGATGTCGAAATGAAATACATTTGAATATAATACATACATGTATTATTATATATTGTGTATGTATATATGCCTGAAACAACTAACCGTGACAGGAAAAATGAGAAAATCCGCTCGGAATTTTTTTATACATTTTACACGAACACACGGCTCTGTGAGGAAGCTCATCACAACGCAACACATCAAATCATCATCATACATGTACAGCAGCAAGCTTCACTCACGAGTATTTCTTCAGTTGTAAAAAAAATTGAGCTTCTCTGGTTTCTTGAAAGTGTTGGTGAGACAAAGTGCAAGCAAGAATAGCACAAGACAAAAACAACGGGTAAAAAAGATGACAATAAATGTTAGCTTTGGTTCCCTTTTTTATTATTATTTCCAAGCTTGAAAGTTGTTCCCTTCTATCCAAATATTTAACAATAAAGTAATGTACAAAGTGCCCATGCATGTGTCATAAAAAAAACTTTACTACACTTTTATGTCCTAATATTCCTTACGTTTTGATGCAAGACTTTTAGGCTCTTTTTAGTGTCCTTTTTCTGTTTTACTTGCATTCTTCTCCCTTCTCCCCTTCCTTTTGTTGTGGCTATCGGAATTGTTTTTTAAAAGTTTTGTTTCACATTCCTTGGAAGAGCAACTCTCTCCAGATGCATTTGACTATACCTATGAGAGTCTATGTGTACGTGTACGCATATCTACCTTACCTACCTGGTCATGCTTCTATTACCAGAAAATCACTCTCTTGAACCTTTTCAGAAGTAGGGTGTAACAAAAAGAATTCTAAATGTACACAAAGGTCATAAGAGTACACCTTCATAAAAACGTTTGCTTCATTTACGTATTTTATGTATGTATAAAGAGATAAAAACGCATATGGATCTGAGGGGAAAAAATGCTCAGGTATTTTTATGTGTTTATTTACTTCTCTCAATCTCATCATCGTATGAAATGAGGGTATGATGACAATGACTAATGTTGAAGCACGTAAGAAGATGATCAAAAAGACCAGAACAACTTTAAAAGTAGAGGAGAATACTCGCACTAGCTGGTACATTAAAATTTTCCCTCTGAACACTGAAAGTGAATGAATGATGCAATACTAGAAAATATAAAAATCACAAAAAATCTATAATGTTGTAAAGTCAAAAGCCTTCTTTTCTCTATACTAACAACAGCTTTGGTATTGCATTGCTGCCCTTGATTCCGGATCTCGACCTCTCATCATCATCAAAATCAAACAAGCCACAAAAGCGTCTTTTTGGATACTCTGCCCATCATTCCTATTATTCAACAGAGAGTGAGTATCACATGTTATCAAATTTTATCATCTCTGCATCACATCAAAAACTCACAGTCATCCTCATCAACGGCTTCAAGCAAATCTGCATCTAGTTTGCAGCTGGTGCGAGTTCAAATGAAGAGGATTGAAAAACGCATGAGGAATATGAGGATTAAGTAAGAAGCAGCAGCTCGAGCTCATTCGCCGTTTTCGTTTTTGATCTTTGTGATCTCACGTAAAATACGCATGCATAAATTATTATACAACAGCACAGCCCAAGCAGCCCATCACTCTGCTGCTGACTGGCTGTTGTACCTTTTCTATTCTGTTCTTCTTCTTCCGTGTGTTTGATTCACAGTCACAGGATAAGTACATGACCATTAGGACAATGTTCTAGATGCATGTTCCTTCCAAAACAAGAACAATGAAGCTTGTTTGGCATCTTTTCCTAGAAACTGATCGGATCAGGATCGAGATCGATACTCAATACGATATTCATTCATTCATTTTATCCTACCTACCACATAGAAACGGAAGAACGACATGATTTCAAATCCTTTTAGATAAAAACAAGCTCTTCCCTCCTGTATGATAATCCTCCCTTCTCAGGATTATCCAGTTACACACGTACCACCAACTGAACATCCTGTGTGACATTTACATGACAAATAAAAATGCCCTAAAGATATGAGATGTATATATGTGACATGACTGGTACAAAATCAAAGAAGAATGTATAATTTCCAGTCAGAGAGAGAGAGAGAGAGAGAGAGAGGAAACAAGAAAACACGTCAAAAGTTTTTTTTTGCTTTGACAGAACCACCTCTCTAGCTTCTTTGACTATCAACATGAGCGTACATTTTTATTATGGAACAATGGAGAGATGAGATATGCGATCCAAATGCATTATACGCGTTTAAGACACTAATTTTCCACACCAGTGACCAAACAACTCTCATTTATATACTTATCAGCCGGAAAAGACAAAATCCTTCGACTACTTTAACAATAATATCGAGTGTACGCATTATCTTTCAGCTGCAAGCTACAATTGAAAATTTCTTTAGCCTTTGCATTTCCCATTTCCTTCTTTCATTTACTTATCCATCTCCATACAGATCATATTATTTGGCCTTGTATGAATGAGCATGAGTATTAACTTTCCATTACATTGCATTGGATTGCTTGGCTCTATAATTTCAACCAAACCAAACATCCGCATCGACATTATACATCAATCAACACGCATCAACATAGCATAAGCCCCTCATCTCATCATCCTCATCATCTATAAAGTCAGCTCAAACGGTTCATCAAACCAAACCAAAGACTTTAAATCTCAGCCACTCAATAAAATTATACAATCTGCACACTTCAAACCTTATTATCTTCAACTGTACGTGTACACACACAACAGCCTACTACTCTCAACTTGAATAATACCATTTTCTTCTCTTATTTTTTACCGTACCATGTGTCGATTCAAGCCAAGTGTCATTAAATAATGAAATCCAAACGAAGTTGGTGAGCTCCCCTTTAAAAACCACAAACACACGGCTGTCATTTTCAATTCACCAGAGGAGATCCGAACCAAATTTGTGATGAAAAAAAAACAAGACTTTCAAAATTACCTTTAGGTTTATAGCCAGTGACGTATGTTCATATAAATGTATTTGTATTATGATGATGATGATCAACACATGACAAGTTAACGACATATGATGAGATTCTTGTGGTAGCGGTGCAGTAGTAAATACCCTTAATATGTAGGTAACAATGTGAGACTGTTTCAAAATCCAAGCTTTTTTTTCTTCAAAAGTCCAAACACATTTTTACATGGTATGTACACGTAGTATTAGTATCCCTATTACATATATTCATTCACAACTCTAGCAAACGTTCAACATGTTTTTCTCTGATTTAGAACAGCAATTCAACAATCATTGTCATTATCATCATCACATCACATCACAGTATTATTACTGTACTACTACTTACGATAGTACACAATAACCCATCTCTACTTGTTTTGAAGGGCATTCAATAGTCTTGGAAGAGGAGAAGAATAAAACCGCAAGATTGACGAAAAAAAAATCCCAATAAAAATGTGTAATTCAAGAAGGCACAGGACAATCAGTCCGACAAACACAAAATGATAGCAATGCAATGTACATACATGCATACATGTGCCATGCCAAAGGAGTAGCTTCATTAACCGGATCTTCTCTTTTGAAAACCGATATGACATGATATGATAAACAAACACACAAAAGTTGTTACAAAATTTCAAGGTTGAGCCCCATATCTCAGGAATCTGTATAGTCTAGAGTCTAAAAAAACAATAAAACCAAACCAGCCTCTCCTTCATTCCAATTCTTTCTCTAATCAACCAAGAAATCAATAGGTTGAATGCGATACGACAAAACATTAACCACTCACAAATTTCTTCATTCTTCTCGATAGCTAATATAATATTTCTTTGAAAGATGGGAGGAAAAGATGAGATGGGATGACAATGTAGACACAAACATAAAAAAAACTGTAACAGCAACTCACATCTAATCATGGGCATGGGCATAATGATTATGATGATGATATACAGCATTAGTAATGTAAAGTAGTGTAAGGCATGTTCATGTCAAAAGCCGTAATAATGACCACCACGAAGACGAACTTCTTTGATCATAAGTCAAGTCTCAAGATAATGTCATGCCATTCCAAAATGAAATGATGCCTTTACAATTACCTCGCTCTAGTACAATATACAATACAATACAGTACACTTGCCATATCGCATCGTACACTAACCGTGCCATTAAATGTACAAAGGAGGAGGCAAGTTTTTAGCGAAAAAAAAGTTTAACGAAAAACATCATGTAATAGGCAATAATAAATGTTTAGAAATAATGTGTCGTTATGTTATACCCTCCAAACATGTATATTCACAACTTCTTGGGTTGAATTACCGAATGAAATGAATGAGAAGCGACAAGCAAGGAAAAGAAGAAGAAGAATGAAGCTTAGTATTATAAAAGTGTGCTATTCTACTATCCTCAACCTATATTAGGTATCCGTTTTCCGTATTTGTGCGGTTTTATTGCATGGTTCCTCCTTTGCCTTTTAAATAGTCATCGTCATCATTATATCATGCGATGCCAGTACCAGACCAGTGTAATCATCTTTAACAACAATTCCATGTAGCATAAAGAGCAGCATATAAACAAGTACATCTTATTTCTGCCACCTAACTATCATCCACTCCTTGAACATAAACATTTTTCTCATGTATATTCTTCAGGCACCAAACTTTGTGTGTGTACAGTGTACACGCTCATGTTAGTCATACTCAATAATCCACTCAACTCAACTTTAGTGTCTCGTAGACATTTGCCTTGACTCTTTGCCACACTTTCTTTAGGCATGGATTGCGGATGTATGGCAATTTACGTTTGATGATGATAATGACGGAGCAGCATGAATAAACATGTAGACTCACTAAATTGTTTAACCTGAGAAAAAAAATTCCATTCCATAAAACTTAACTACATGCATGCACAATGAAAAATATGTGCAAATAATAAATAGACTTTGACTAACTAAATACATTGTCTTTTTTTTCTCCAACGAACGACGACCAATTCGGCAAATGGCACAGATGGGAGACGCCAAGTCGAGCCAATAATATTATCCACCAAACCACCATGCAAATTGGGAAAACAAGAAAGAACAAGGCCAAGCCCAAAATGCGAATCATTTTTTTTTGTAGTTGTAATCAACCCAACTAAATAATATATTTACGTGTTCATCTATCCATCCATTACATAAAAAGATTATATTTATTCTCCTGTGTCCTGTTTAACTCTGATGACTGTGCCATTTGACAAGTACGGTGCACCACCACAAAACATTGGAATTTTTAGAATGTCTACGTACACGAGAATGATGGGTGTAATGAAGGTGCATTGTCACAAAAATTCACATTTTTTTTACAATGACAAAATCCTATGTAAATTGAACCAGATATTTAAATATGAAGGGTTTCAATGAGGATGTAAATTAAATTGAAATACATCAACTTTTTTCCATCCTTTAATAATGTAAGATATCAAATCATTATGCAAAGTACACAGCACATGCAGCTACCAGAAAAAATACCACGAGAGACAAGACACATAAATGTATTTTTCCTAAATAAACGAATCAAATCAAGGTACGTAGGTAATTTATCATTTCCCAAAGTCGCATCCGCATTCGAAGAATTCATTTTGTACGCATGAATGCACTCAATCTGCATAAAAAGTATTCATTTGGTTTATTATCAACATCAACGATTGGGAAAGGAATCCTAGAATCACAGAAAAAAACATGGGACTACAGCTACGTGGCATATGCGTACGTGCGTTTCATAATATGATCATGAATCAATCAGCATTATTTTCATTTTCAAACGCACCTCATCGTCTACAGTGTTGTATGATTTACTATCGTCACGGACTTTTTTTGTATGATTTTTATGCGCAAAAAAATGTAAGTTTGCTATTCAAACGTAAATTGAATCCAGTAAAAAAAATACTCAAACCCAACCCATCATAATATAATCATGCAAATATTTAGGATGGTTATAGTTGTACTCGAATAGTAGGAATACGAATGTACGAATGGAAAACAGGCATGAAATCCACTACTGTTTCAAACCGGAAACAATCAACACTTTCTTCATTTACACAAAACCTTCAGCATCATCATCGGCATATACCGTAAACACTTTTTTTCTCGAATGGTGGTGGTGGTATGGTGCTGCTGTTTGAGACTGTTTTGTTGAATGTTGTTGAATCCCAAATTTATGACAATGAATATGAAACCACGCGTAAATGTGAAACGTGAAAAGCTCTCCAACTGAATTGCAACGTAGATATGAAATTGTGAAGGTATATAGGATGGGCATTACTACATTACAATAATCATAAAGATTGCTCCATTACTCCCTACTGTCTGTGCACTAACTGTGTAGGTGCATTTCATTTTATTCCATTGTAACAATATCATATTATACGCTTTTATTTTTCTGTGTATTGTATGAATATATGAATTTGAAGTCTGAAGTGTATAGCATCGTATCGTTATATTCACATAACATTAGATCCATGCAGCAAAGCACAACAACCATTAAAGTACAGAAAATTATTAAAATACAAAAATAGACATATTTTTTCCGAATTGCCACATCCACAACCCATTCACATAACTTATTCCTGTCTCTTTCATAACGTTAATGTTTCAGGTATCACTCTACTCACTCCACACTCGTTTGCCGTGCTTCAGGCTACACAAAAACAGGAAAGAAGAAAAAACACAGCCACCCCTGCCAGAAAGAGCCGCACCGGATATGACGTATATTTTTGCTTACTCAAAAATACTTTTTGCTTCATAACATAACTTCAACATTAAAAACCATATTCAATTATGGGATGTGAGATTTTTGGTGTTGTTTTTAACCAGGGAGCTCAAATGGTATCAAATCCTCATATTGGAATTGGAAATTTTATACCCTACCACTTCTCGTCTCTGCTAATGATGATATGATATGATGAGAATCGAAAGTTGAGCATTTGCTATAAATGATTTTTTTTTGTGAAAAATACTTCTAATATGGAGTAAACGTGCAAACGTACAGAGTTGTTGACGTAAGTTATTGTATGTAATATGATATGAGGAAAGAAGGACATGTGTGAAATATAATATTATTATCATTATGACTTCCACTTTTGCTTTTTCCTCTCATTTTTATTTGGATAGTATGCTTTTATTGGGTGTCTTGGCTGAAGCTGGTACCACAACTTACGATTAGTGACTGGTAATCAAGATAGCCATCCTTCCGTATACATACTCATTTTCCTCCCCAAAAAAATAATATTGTCATGTTCATATTATTATGTGATTTTCATTGCGTTTATGTATATACGAGGAATGCTCATGTAGGAAGAGAAAAAGCAATTTGTTTTATCATTAAATTAATGAAGACTCAAGGAAGACAGAACGGACGGATGGAAGTATCAATTTCGAAACCTTCTTCCTATGACTTCCTTTCCCAGCCATGATTTGCAATCGAAAAATATGGAAATCAAATGTCAAATGTTGAATGCGGAGCATTAAATCTTAAATCTCTTGACTGGATGATGAACGAATCAGTAAACTAGCGTACACAAAAAAGATTGGTATTGCAGTCTTCTTTTTAAAAAAATTTGAGATGTGTCAAGTCGACATGCATACATTATGCTAAGGTGATGTTTGACGGTGGATGTGCCAAAATATACAAATCGTTTCTCTTCTGCTTGTTGTTTTCTTATTCAGCTGGATGTCTATCTCTGTCTGATTCATGAAAATGAATGAATGAGCAAGAGCTATGCAAAATATTCTGAGAAAGATGTCTTGGCTTCAAAAGTTTCAAGTGCCTATACGTCTTGCAAGACTTTACTACACGCAGTCAAGCTGAAAATGCGGAAAGATTTCACAGGAAATGTACATTACATAACGTCTGCAATGAACTATATGAGACAGATGCTGTCATGTAATCTGTTGATTATTACGAAGATGATGATGACGACACGCATAATTCGCTCTGCGGTGGTATAGGCTTTGAAGACCTGTGGGTATATATGAACTCGCAGCCATACCTCACAGCTTTTGAAACTTACGTATTTATGCTCGCAGAATAAAAACAAAAAGAATTCTAGGTTCAATGGAATGATTGTAAAATCTTTTAAATATGTTGGAATTCAAAGCTAGGAAGAGGGTCTTTTGTTTAAAATGGCAAGACTTGAAAATGAGATTTACATTTTCATTGACCAAACCCAAACCTGAATCTTTTTCCTCCTGAATAGAATTTCCTGCAACCATTTTTTTGCTGTTTCGCTCAATCTCAATCCTCCAAATTCCATAGACTACACGTATACATTATTTTTTTTGGAAAAAAAAGTTCAGCATACCTGAACCTCCGTCACTGTCAACGAGAAGGCACGGACAGCCCAACAACAGCAACAGCCATAAATTATTTGACTGATGACGCTTACAGAATGTAACGCAGCAAGAGCCACGTTGAAAAACCACCTTTGCTACTAATTAAGACATGATCGATGTGCCAATTGGCACGACTTTTTCCAACCGAATTTGACCTTTCTACACCCCATAAAATAGCAGTCTTCTCATCTCATCTCGTCATCATCATCATCATCATCATAGCATTCATTTTCTCTCTCTTTTGTTACATCAAAATCACTGTAATTAGACACCAGAGTTATTTACTCTGACGTTTACAACGGTAATTTCCGTAACTGAATACATACGACCTGTGTAGTTAGAATAGTGTTACATAACGAACTTCACGCTTTTTTGCAAAATGACGATTTGTAACACAAAAAAAAGTGCCACGCATTATCTTTGTCCTGCATTAGATTACATTACATTTACATTATATCACTTGATTTTTTACAAGAGAATAGAGAGAGAGAGGCACGCTCTACTAATTCATGTTTACTCACATTCCGTCCTTTGCAAAGCGCAAAACAAAACAAAAAATAATTCTTTCATCTCGTTGTTATATCTATTATTGTTCATTTTCTTCACCTATCACCATCACCTTCCGCCCTAACATAACCTGAACTTGAGGCTGTCAGTTGTCCGTAAAAATTACGGGAAAGAATAGAGAGATGGATTCATTTACTTCAGCTTCAATTACCTCTGTTCCCTATTGTATTCGGAGTGTAATTACATGCTACACATATACTTTTATTGAAGTACCGTCACCGTTGTGTAATGTCAATTTCAATTCTTTCGTCGTCTCGTCAAACTCCTTCGTGTCCGACGATGTACGAATAAAACGTGACCTTCACTCGATCAAAAGAAGTTTTCCTGAAACATGATATCCCTGTTAAGAAGAATGCAAGACACTTTGAGATGAATTACTTTGAATTATACACTTATCCACTCAACCTCTGACTCGTGTTTCGAAATATAATAAATGTACATATTTCCCTGTACACTTTGCATTTGAATCTGTAACATGCTGTACTCAATACAAGTAGTGATATATGCGAAGTTTGCAATCAAATCCTATTAAAACTAGAACTGTGAGGAGTTACTATTTGCTATATAATAATACATTTTCTTGCGAATGTCTCTCATTTTAAAATACTGCAATTTGATTTTAATTCTTTCCACAATCCTATAAATCAACCATCAACCGCATAAAAAAAGTATAATACTCTTAAAGGGAAATGGCCGTAGTCATTCATATCCCTAATTTCCCTCACGGGAACTCTCATTGTTGTAGAGTAATTAAGTTGATTAAAGTCCTGTTCGTTTACTCACGTAGTTATTACACATTTTTAATGCTTTCTTCTTTTTTCCCTGTTTTGAAAAGGAAGCTTTAAAACATGATGATGATGATGATGCTCTGTATAATGTTAATGTTGGTGTTTCTGATGCGCATTTGCTGATACTAATATGATGGTACGGGACAAGTTGTAAGCTGTAATTCAAACTTGGAATGATTCATTGTTTCAGTTTTCTAGATAATGATGATGATGAGGCATGGCGAATGGTAAAGTAGATAACAAGCTTTTTTAAACTGAAAATCCTGTCATAATACTACTATTACTGCTGCAAATCATGTTAGCTTTCTGATGAGTTTATTCCATATATATATTTTTTTTCAAAAAATAAAATTAAGATTTGTACAATTTTTACAAATTCTTATCATTCACGAGTACGAGTCCTCCACTTATCTCCCTCTGCAAGTACAAGTAAGTTATCTTATCTCTTTTTTTTCTGCGCATCTTCACAATTTACCAAGAACCAGCATATTCCTTGTACAAGTCAGCATGTCACGGTGTCACCCAAGAAGCTTTATGCAGACAATAACAAAGTTAATGACTTGGAAATAGGAAGAAAAAAACAGACAGCAACACAGCATTGTGGCTAGTAATAAAGCAATCATAATACAATAAACCTTTCAGCAACAGCATAAAATCAGGGGGAAAATCCTTTTACATTTTTGAAAAAAAACTAGGTACATTCTCCTGTTTCCTCTCTATATAATATTTACAGTCATTCGTCCGTCCGTGACAATTTAAACACCTACACTCATTCATGGTTAATTATACAATTACACTTTTTCAAATCATGTGACACGCATAAATATATTTTATGCAGGAGGCATCATCATCATCATCATATCATATCATTCTTTGCTTTTTAAACTCACGTTCAACGTTCCACTCTCATCATCCTAATCAAGCAATCAAAAAAAAGGAGTATTATTATTAGGAACCAACTAGACAACGACGACAACACTACCTTAGAGCCTCGTCCAACCCAAAAATATATATCTGTAATTGTAATCCTTCGTCTCAACATAATAATTTATATTGTTATCAACATCAACAAAAACCCGTAACACAACATGGTTCCTTTTATCTTCTCTCCTATCCACATACAACATACAACCAACATCCACCTTTTTCTTTGCTACTATCAACTATAATGAACTAGAAATACAATACAAACGACATTGCTAATCTTCATGTAATTTTCAAATATAGTCATAAAATTGTGTACTCACACAGTCACTATAGCCATTCATTAAAGAAATTGAGGTAAAGGTAATGCCAATTAAAACAGATTTTAATATATGTCCTCCTACACACAGAGCTCAAATCAAACTCAAACATAATTATAATATGCAGTCCATGAGGGAATGGGATGGGGATACATTATTAAGTTATTTTATAACTAACATGATGCATACAAACCCAAACCTACCTTTCATTTGAATTTTGATAACAATGGGAATATTTTCAAGATGACCTTTTTCCAACAAGAAATGATGTGCCCAAACAACAAGTGCCCTTTCTGTCAGTAGTATGCGATAGCCAAAGTGGATTCCAAAGCACCTAATAATGTGTAGGGCTGTGGTGTGGTGATGGCTAGCTTGTGTGAGCACTTGATCAGAGGAGAAGTGGTAAAAATGTTTGAGCATAACTGTTCACGTCCCTGAGCCGATAGATATGGTGACTTGCATGTTTTCCTTTTGTCTCTTATTCTTGGATGTTCATCACATCACGAAGCAAACTATTCAAAAGCTTTGTAGCTTTGTAGCTTACAACACAACACGTTTTGTTTTGTAGTTGTAGAAGATGAGCCCTTGGACTAGGACATTTTCTTATTGTTAAGGGTCGTTGGATAAAGTCAATATATGCATACCCTACCCTACCCACACTACTCAACATATATTATGTAGCTCTGTACCTGTTTCAGAAAACAAACTTGCTTGACTTCAGTTTTGACCATTATCCAATCCAATACCTTGTCTCGACAATGCAATGCTCAATGGTTGCCCATTTTATCATTTTGCTCATTGTTAACAGTTAACAGACCTTAAAAATAATTACTCCTTTTTTGATTGTTAGCTCTCCTCTAAAGAAATTCCCAGTACTAGACACGGATTTTGGATGATTGACTGTCGACCATCATCATCATCATCACCTCGATAGTATTCAAAGAAGCCACTACCATGTGCATAGTGCATAGCATAACAACATAAAAATGCATTTTTCCTAATTCAGTGGGAACAAAGGACCAGGAGGAAGTCAGAATGAGCTAAGTTGTAGAAATATGAAAATGGACCTTCAAAACCTTAAACTTAAGTATAACCAGCGGATACCTACCTACCTATGGTTTAGTGTGGATGACGAATACTTTTCTAACGTAGCACAATGGAATGTGGGACACCAAAAATTGTCGCAAGAAAACCTCACGTACATAACCCCAACACAAAAACTTCCTTCCTATCCAGTAGTAATGTATGAATGTATGTGTAATTCAACCATACATTAAATATAGGCATTTACTGTGCTATACTAGGAAGAAGACCTTTTGAAATTCATTCTGTAATAAAAATTACAAAAATGAATGAATGAATGAAATCCGTGCTTACTTAAATACTACATGCATGCATGCGTGCTTATACTTTCTATCACTATCTTTTGGTTGGTCAAGGAAAATTCTGTGAATTGATGTGATGGATTTCATCAATTGCTCTGGAATGAACTTACTCGAATTGGTGATGCATCACACTAAAACCAATTTTTTCCTCAGTTTATCACAATTACACAAAAAACGTAGGTATATAAGTAATGTCTGTGGTGTATGCATTGCATTGCATGTTGGACATATATATATGTATGAAAACTCTTCAAACTCTTTACTATTATCTTCCCATTCGTGGCTAGCATTCAATGTGCGGATGATGATGATGACATGACTGACATGCTCCATATTATTGAGAATTCCGCTAAATAATAATCACAATCAGCAAAAGCTGACGAGTCCACTGACACACACACACAACAAGACATGCATGCAAACAAACAATAAAACAAACCTCAAACAATTCCTTTCCAATCCAATCCAGCTTCATCAACAACAGATAAGGCAATCCCGGTTGTCGTCACTCCAGTAAAATGACATCTCTTGCATGGTACCAAATGATACGCTTTGGATTCCGTGCCGTGTGTGGGTTGTGATGATGATATTACCCACTTTTCATGGAAACTTTTTTTCTCAACTGTGAAGTGAGTTCACTTGTTTATAACGTCAGCCGTCAGCCGGTTTTGACGCTCTTTTCTTCACGATAATTCACACAGAACTGACCCACAGAAACTTTTCCAGAAGTTAGTATGATGATGATGATGATACACACATGAAATGAGCATGCGTTCTTGCAACAACCTGAAACAGTACAAAATAACTTTTTGAATGATATAGTTCACATCATTTTACGCACGCATATAATACACCTTCAACTTCAACCAACCTTCCGCCTCAAACGCTAACAGTGTACTAGAGCAAAATGCTAGCTGCTGCTGTTACAGACTTGACACACCAAATAAAACTAAAACTTTTTTTTGAGCTTTTCCTAATTCAACATTTTCCCATTAATCATTCTCATATCTTCTCCTGAGGCAATACCAAAATAGTTTTTAATGCTGAAACATAACCAAACAACCACGAAAAAATGTATGAGAGTAACTGAAAACGATGAAACAAGCTAAGCCACATGCGTTGCGTGCTTAACTTAACATACCAATACCATCATATTTAATACAATCACAAGACAACGCTCTTCTTCTAAAAACGTTCAAACACAAAACAACTCGAAGAATGGTATTCACCTTTGTAAACAGTATTTTTATGCATATTCCTCCATATCCATATCAAAGTTAAAAACATTTGCATTTAAACACACATACAAAAGAACAGACAAACTGGCGGAGATATGAAAATATCCCGATGAACAATCGTGCTTCTACTTTGATGCTACCAGTATACGATAATTCGATATATACGCGACGACATTTATTCGCGAATTCTCGTATGCTTAAAGAATGCTCGCCGAACTCGTCTTTTCATAATTGTAAAAGTAGTAAAATGCAAGCGATAACACGCATTCGGTTAGAATGCTATTTTTGGGAGAGAAATCGCATGCAAAAAGGAAATACAGCATGCAAAAACTTGCGGATGGCTCGCATACGACTGGCCTTCTCGTTGTAGCATTTAGATCTTTGGGCACCGGAGGGAAAAGTTAAACCAAGCACACTCACCTATAGCACACACACATCTCTTTATTATTATCATGTCATAAAGCCGAACCAAACTTCAAGTTTGACTGGTGTGATTTTTTGTGCTGCAATTCAGTTCATTGCGATTTTATTGAATTTCCACAATGCTTCCGTTTTCAGTTGTAGTGTTTTTAAACGAGGTCGCAATTGAGGTGATCTCATCATCCTGGCTAAATATCGAGAACAGTCAAACTTACTGGCCAAGGGCATTGGGTAAAAGCTTAATAAATTAGTGATTAACCATGCCAGTCATCTGCTGGAAGATAAAGTGAAGTGGAGTGTACATCCATGCCGAGTTTTAAAGTCATATGGTGAGTATTGTATTGCTATGTAGTTGTTCATTATTTATTTTGGTTCAATCAGTTTGAAATTTGTGTTTTTCCTGTTTTTGTTGTTCTTTAGCTACATACGATGCTGCTCGGAAGGGGTGCAAGAAAGCAGAGGATAACGAAACGTCTAACAGTGAGACAACCGACGTTGATGCAGCCGTTCGTCACCGGAAAGTAAAACAAAAAATCAAATCCCTAACCACTCCAGCTGTCAATCGAAAATTCAAGCAAAAACCTAAGGTGCCTGAACCGGAATCTTCAGAATCGTCTTCATCTGAATCGTCACTGGAGTTCATTGAAGAGTCTCTTACTCGGCCAGCTATACCATTCTTTTTACATCCGATGACAACTACCCCTGCCAATCGTAAGTGTTTTAAACATTCGCATATTCTTAACTATTAACTTAAATCATAGTATTAATTGCAGAGTTTTTGATTGTGCTTGACATCTTGCAGAAAATCCTGTAGCCGATATTTCTTTGTCAGAAACGGACGATACTTCACTAAATTCCACAAGACAAGATCAAATCCCTGAGCATGTCATTTGGACATTTGAAGGGACTCCACCACCCACCATCACAGATGTTATGACGTTGTTGAAGCAAGTTCAATCAACATTAGAAACCCAAAAAGAAGAAACAAAGCGTAAAATATTTATCTCGTGAATATTGACTTATTACTTATCATTACTGCTGATGGGATTTTAATGAAATATATGAATGTTCTATGTTTTCAGGATTACATGGTGACTCAGGTGGTCTTAGTTAAGGAAAAACTAAAAGAAATCCTATCAAGAACAACAAATCCCATTATTGATGTTTCTGAACGTTGTGAAGTGAAAATTCCAGCAACGACAATTGACGAGTTAAACTCACTTCAGTCGTTCCTATCATCGCCGGAAAATTTTGCTAAGCTTGTAAATAATCAATCATTGTACTATATCTTCCAAAGCAGAACAATTTAAGACCACTTTTTGAAAATGTTGATCTCTTTTATATTTTAGTCAAGACAGCTGGCCGTACTTGGAGGTGAAACCCCGACAAAGATCACAAGTAATATACTTGATGAACTTATTTTCAGACCAGTCAGTTTAATCACCAGTTTCACTGGAAAAGGCAAGAATGCTCAAGTTGGACTGAAGAACACCCCAGTGATAGAATTTTTATATGGTACAAAAACAAAAAGCTTACAACACAACTCTCACTATACTTAATGATGAACTCAAATATATAATAACCATTATTTATTTCCACATTTTTGTAGAGACGGTTCGCAAAACCAAGGGTGGAGCCAGTACCACAAATAAAGAAATCGACCGATTCTTGAAAGGATGGCTAAAGAAAAAAGGGGACCAAGAAAAGGAGGAAGGAAGCGCAGAAATTCAAAGCGAGAAGAAATGTCTCAGCAGTCACCCCAAGTCGACCAGTAGCCGCCATCGCCGTTCGTACAGCAAGCTTCCCAAAATGGACCG
Source organism: Orchesella flavescens (assembly GCA_964034955.1). Lineage (NCBI taxonomy): Eukaryota > Metazoa > Arthropoda > Collembola > Entomobryomorpha > Orchesellidae > Orchesella > Orchesella flavescens. The sequence goes on from OZ035957.1 coordinate 12,621,297, forward strand.
CAGCGACCCCAACTGCCGCCACCGCCGTTCGTACAGAAGTCTTCCCAAGTTGGACAGCAGCTTCTGCCACCAATCATTAAGCAACGCCCACAACCCGTCAAACCAACACGTCGACCCAAGTCAACGCAGATACCTCCACCACCTATCAAACAGCAGCAGGTGCAACCACTAGTAACTCAGCTTGTCACATCTTCGCTCAGTCAACAACAACAGCCAACTCTAATTCTGCACACTGTACAACAATAAGATTAGTTAGTCAAGTGTCCACTCGAACAAAGCAGCGTAAAAGAAGGGTTGAAATTAACGAGCGACTTGTTAGTTAAATATTTCTGTTTGCCCTACAGAAGTTCGAAATTGTGTATACCAATATAACACACTCTATAAATAGTTATTTGCTGTAATATTATTATTATGTTTGTAGTGTTGTAGATTTTAACTATTACTATGTATTTATCCGGTATATTTAACCGTATATGTACAAAATAATGTTAAAAGCAATAAAGTATACCTAAAAAATAATTATGTGCACCATTTGCATATTTGATTCTCAACATTCTATATTACGCAATATAATAACGGCACAGCTAAGCGGAACGTAAAAAGCGGACGGATAGAGTGCGATTTGCGTACGGATGCATGGCGCGTTTTCTACACGTAGCAGCGATATAGAAGATACGCGTCGCATGCGTTCTGAATGCTTTTGAGGCGACAAAAACGAATGTTTTCCGCACTAAAAGTCTCATTTAAGGAACGCATGTAAAAAGAAGGTGGATAGCATGCTTCTTGTTGATCGGGATGATATGCGTTGTTTCACTGTTTTTTTTATTTAAAAAAAATCCTTTAGTTTGGTAAGTACAAAACAGACAGAGGATGAGCAATATGAGAACTCACCGCTCCAAATAACGCATATATTAGTATTATGGTGAAAAAACCGCATGAAAATGAAATGATGCTTTACTTTGCTACGCTGATTTTTTCCACTGATCTGGTTGTTGATGAACAGTGATATGATATGATACGATGATGATGATGATGAGACACAAACAAATTTGATACTCAACTTGAGTTGAACTGAAATACTAAATGTGGAAGAAGTGCACAAAACTATAATTCATTTTAACTAGTACGTACGACGTACACGCATCCTCCTATCCTACAAAAGTCTTCTCCGCCTCTGATTGTCTGACAGATGCTGATGCATGCTACTATAAGACTGCTTACAACTTTTGTGTTGCTTGATGATGGGATCATCATCATCATCATCATATCATGGGGATTGGGATGATACGTAAAAGGTATAAAAGCATACGGATACCTACACTCAATGTACATTACATATTATTAATCCACTCCGTTTAGGTCATAATATAATGCTTGCATCCACGCTTTCATTGTATTGTGTGCTTTTGAGCTACCATTACCATCTACCTACCATACACATTGCAAACTTCGTATATATACTTTTACATTTATGCGCTAAATCTTGCTCATTTTTGCAGTTATTTTGCTCCATACCTGTCTCTCTCCCTTTTACCTACCTTTTTGAGTGTTTACTTGTTGTAAAGTACCTATAAAGTGCCACACTGTGAGAGTGAATAAGCTCCTATTCTCAGATCACATCATCCCACACACACACTCTGTTGTGGACGTGGACAATCAGAAATGCTACTTTTTACATTGATTATGATTAGCATTCACCATCAACATCAAGATCATCGTCATCATCACAATCTTAATCAGTTGAAAAAAAGAACTGCTACTACTACTCACGGCTCGTCACCGCATCATGGTAGTGCGATGACCACATGCTAGTTCATTTTCATATCCCACATTTCATCCAAATATGCTAATTAGCAAATCGCTCCTGTAGACATGTATATTATTTTGCTATGCATTTTTATCCATTCATGACAAAAAAAAGAGTGTATTCCCACTCCATAAAGTAGGAGCTGTCATAAAAATCAGCAAGTCAGTGGTATCCTCAATTCAAAAAAAGCAATTGAACCCCGAGGAAGCAAACTAAGTAATCAAATCACAATCATCAAGAAATTATATTTTGGTTTTCTATATTGCTAATTGCGGATGATAAAGGCTCTTCTGATGCTTCCTACTGGTATGTGCTTATTGTGCTTGCTTGCACACGACGACGACGACGTCAACGTCTACGTACGTGAGTCGTCCTACGCAGTCATTCACAAAAACTGCGAGATAATGAGCCCAATCCCATTTCTCCTACCCAAAAACAGAAATCGAAATCATCAATCACCAAAACTTAAGCCTTTTTTTTAAATGACTTGGTTTATGTATGGTGTTTGGTGCTGGTTGGGTCAAAAAATTGATAACAGAGAGCTGCTGAAATGTGCCATGGGCTCAAAATATTATCCGCCTTCTCTTTCCATCCCTCATCATCATCTCGCCTTCGTGCAATTAGATGAGCAGAGAGCAGAAGGCAGGAGTACAAAAGCAAGGTTCTGTTTTTGCACGCACATTCTTTTACGCAATGCCAACTACCATATCATCCTTAACAGATTTTATTGACTGTAATATTAACGATAATGGGTCAAAAGCAGTTCACTACTTGTACAAAAATAAAACCAGCCCATCGCCACGCCACCAATAATCATTGAATTCACGTTGTATAATAATATGCAATGGAGTATTGCAAACTGGCAACGTTTGGTTTATTGGTCTTTCTTTCTCCTTCTCCTCCTGTGTGTGTCTATCTATATATTTGTTTACATGAATGTGTGATGAGAACATTGCACTTCCCACAGACAAAACAAAACCCAACACCCGTAATTATTATTGCACAACAATTATAATGAACAGCAAAAGCAACACAACACAGCACATGATTTTTTTGCCATTTATTCATATGCATGAAAATTGCCCAAGTAGAAGTTACAATTACTACATTACATCAGTCATGAATGTGTAGGCATGTAATGTGGAGTGGAGTTATAAAACATTATTTAAAATGAAACAATGGCTTAAAAAACAACTGTTCAAACGACTTCATATGCACACACTGCCCCTTTTTGAAATGCATATATTGTCTAGCTAGTTAAATATGAATGACGCAGATGCAGCAGGTACATAGCCTTAACTCCCAAAATATTTAGTGTTTTACCATATTATTCCTCCTCTTCCTCCCTTTTATCGCTCGTGTAGATATCATTTTTATAAATACTCTGAGCTTGTCGTCGTCTCCTCCGTCGTGCTTTGAAAATGCAGTTTTCCATCCCATAAATATACGGATTGAACAGCAGATCTTGAAGACTGATGAACATGCCCATGTTTCTCGTAATGACATGCTGATTTAAACATGAGAAATAATGCAAATATCCCTTCATGTAATCATGTATGTATGTATGTACTACGACCAAAAATATATATTATTAGGTGATTTTTCTTTTGCAAATTACAAATTGTAAGCAAATGCAACCAACCAAGCATGCAAGTAAGTAAGTAAAACAATTGAGGTGCTAACTCTTAAAAACGTAACACGATGAAACAATGCCATAGTTTATAGGATTAGTACGAGTAAATAAAAATAAGTAAACACGCATCATGTGGGATATATTTTATGTAATGTAATGTTATTTTGCTAACAAGCTATTATAACAAAATGCTAAATGGTTAGGCTCACACGAGTTCGTTCAGTCAATGTGGTGTTCGCTCTTTTTTATATTCCTCTTTCCAAATTTGTTTTTAGGAGACTGACAACTAACATTATGTTTCCCCATATATCATTATCACACAAAAATGATGAAGTATTAAAGTGTGTCCCAAGCTAAATATTTTTTCGCTGGGTTGACTTTGACTCTCGTCAAATCTCCTCATATCACGCATTCTTAGTTCGTTCGTAGTAAAAAATATAATTTTTTTTGTGAAGCAAATGAGAATCATCCCCGATTGTAAAAATGCAGGAGATGCAGACGGTTTCATTTTTCATGAGAAGAAAGAACGTCTGATATTTACATTGAAATTACATGCAATTTCCTAACAAAAACAATGGTTTCCTAAACTCATCATATTACATATTTTTATGCATGGAGTTGCAATAACATTGAAAGCTTTGCCGTGTGTGAACAAGCTTTTGGTTCATTGCTAAAACTGCAATGTTGAATGTTACGGCTTCCTTGACGCATGTGTACATGTGTAATTGATCATGAAAAACGCAGAGTTGTTCAAGAAATTGTATAGTCAAAACCATATTATTATTCTGCGTAAACTTGTATGCATACATGGAGTATGTATGTATATGGTTTATGACAACAAAGAAACGGATGGAACATTTTTGAAGAGGTATCAAGAAAAAGGATGATTATGAGTACACATATGATGATGACACAACAAAAAACTAACACGAAGAAAAAATGCGTGGGTAACATCCATCCCCTTTCCTTGTATTCCACCACTACACACTATTATGTGTGATGTGATGTTGATTTGATATCAAAGTCAAAGGCTCGCGAGGATGATTCGTAGTCTTCTTGGCAATGTACGTATGTATGTAATTTTCATATGAGCTTCGAAAAAGGAACAAAACCAAGACATATAATGAAAGAATGGGCAAGCCAAGATGATCAGTCAGTAACAGGAGAAACCTTGCTGACTCCATACTACTTCTTCCAAATAAGTGCAAGTATTGCTAAAGGGTTGACGAAAGATGGGGATGATCATTTCATGTGATGACGATGCATAATGTAAAAGATGAGGACGGGACAAAAAAAGAAGTGAAGAAAAATTGTTCTACGTATTTACACATACTCTCGGAACATCATCTTCTACGTGGACTATGCTAGTGCCATAAACACATAAAAATGTATGCCACACGGACGCTTGGAAAACAAAATGTTTTTGTTGTCTTTTGAGAATAAAAATTCAGGGGACATAAAGGCACTCCTTGAGTTGTTTTGCATGTGAGTAGACACACAGAGAGGAGGACATATGATCCAAGTTTCTTTTCTACAAAATTATCATACAACATATGTGGATAATAGCAGAATAGCACCTTCACTACCTACCATACACATTTCGGTGTGTATACTTTAAAACAATGTACCAGCTTTACCAGCGTGTGTGAAGTAATATACATGTTGGTTGAGCCGACATATAACGTCAACGTCAACACTTGGCCAGTGCAATGCTCACATTTACACTTTCAGGAAGAACAAAAAAAAGAAGGCATTTTCTTGTTTCATTTCATCCATCCAAGTCCTTTTTATCATTATTATAAAAAAGGCTTCTATCCATAGGCAAGCTTTATATAGCATGTACATGATGGACGGTTCGTATTTTGGTAGAGGATTAATATCATGATCACACACTATTCCCTCGTTCTATTTCTTTTTACTGGAATGTTCACTCAAGACAAAAACAGGATGAATCTCTCGAGCAAGGTAAAGGAACTTGGAAAGAGAGTCGAGTTGGATGTAAACGCATTTTGCTGAATCGATGCCTTTCAATACATAATGCATGTATACATACATTCCACAATCAGAGTGAGAGCAACCAAGATGATATGTAGCAAGCTCAAAAATAAACGCGAACGTTTTTCATCCCACCAGTATCTTCTTGGACTCTTTCAAAACCCGTAACATCTGTGAGCTCAAAGAAGCCCAAGCTAAATTCAACTGAGGCTAGTTTTCACAGAGCATGTTCATGGAAAGCTAAAAGTTTTTTTTTGCTTGACTTGACTTGATACGTTTTTACTCAAGACGGTAAAAAATGAAGTCGACTCTACAAGGAGTACATAAGAATATATATATATTCCGGACTGATCCATTTTTATATAGCAGGGAGACAAAGAAATTCACGAAAGGAAACTCTACTTTATTCTTTCCAGTATTTTTTCACAGTATCATTGAATTTTATAGAGTGTATAAAAGGTTCTTTTGACGCCTCCGTACTTCTTAAACGATTTTTGTATGGGTGAGGGAGGGGAGGGCACGTATAGGAGCCTTGAGGCAGCCAGAATATAACATTCTGATATATACATACATATTACATTACACTTACACATTCTTCCATTTTCTTATCCAAAGTAGGGGAAACAGATTCAAAGAAAATTCTCTCACATACTTTATTCTTTTGAGGAAGACAATAAAAAAATATCAAAGAAAGAAGAAGGGAAGGAGCCTTAAGGGAAAGTTAGGAATGAACACATATTTCTTTTTCTTAAGAAGATAAAAACGTCTTTTAAGACGGTATTCTACAAGAACTCTACAGGAACAAACAATGTTCCTGAGTAAGCTTCTATTTACATGGGCACATACATTTTTAAAAGGCTTTGCACTGCATTATTACAGCTTGCGCACACACGCTATATATCTGTGTGTATTTTCTCAATAGGAGTCAAACGGACGGATTCTCTTCACAATCCGTGTGTACACACGTATGTCTGTCGTGCGGACTGAGACTGGACGTAAGATACATTTTTTGTTCGGTTAGGACAATGCAACCAATGAACCGAACAAAACGAGCTTTATCATCATCGTCTCCATCAAAACGAAGAAAGATCATATTATCATCGCCTATAGGTAGGTAAGTCAAGGATTTGAAGGCCATGATCACGTTGATGATGATGATCATGATGATGATGAAGTGAAAAAGAGAGCCAAAAGGGACCTCATCTCAGCCAGTTCTTGTTGAACGGACAAAAAATATTTCTTGATCAGAGTTACTTCAACATAGATAAGCATCCTCTAATGCAGCTTGCTCAACTTGCTTTTTTTTGCTCTTTTACACAAGAGATCTTAAAGCTTCCATGTGATCTGAAGTAATAAGGTTGGTTTGGTTTGCTGAGATGCTCTTAGGTAAGATCCGGATACGCATAATAAATATATATGCATATATAAATATGTATATACTTCTTGAAGAAAGAGGGAGAGTGCATTATATTATTATAAAGTAACGAAGACCGCAGCAATGCATACGGCATCATGCCCAAGCGCTTTAACGACTTGACACGATGCACAACGTGTATTTAAGCAACTCAACGTTTTTTCTTCAGGTATAATCACATCTCTCTCCTCTGCGTGTACAAATAAAGTACATAACGTAATCGAAGAAAATGTGTTCAATGTTCACTCAACTCAGAAAGGCACTACATCAATATATATATGCTTCTTACAACATCCTCTTTAATGCATGCAACGAGATTTGAGTTAGTGAGTGTACCTAAAATTATATAGGATCCTTCCAAAAAAGTGTTAAAAAAGACGTGTCTTGTTAGCGCTAAAGAGATCACATTATTAGGCTGAGGTTTGTCCCTTTTACTTGGTCTGAGTTTTATTTGAACTTCTTTTAGGATATATTCCCCCAAAAAATCCAACCTAACCTAACCAAGAAGGGGAGAGAAAACGAGAGTAGAAATGAGAAGATGAAAAGAGTCCGGAGAATAAATGATTAGGGACGGGATGACGCTGCTGATAACTACACAATATTACAAAGATGATGAGATGAAGGAGGAGGAGGAGAAGAGGAGCGAAAATGTTCTTAGTGGAATTACATCTTTTTAGTAGTACGTCCACATCATTTTGTACCAAACATGATCCTCATCCTTCCACACTGGACTTGGTTTTCTTTTATAACCTGTCTTTTTCTCTTTCGGTGGACCAAGAAGAAACACTTCTGACTCACACAAAACACAATGAACATTTTACTTACATGAAGGAGCAGCAGCAGCAGCGTCCAACAAAAAGTCTATTGAGTTGAAGGTTGGTGAAGGTGAAGGAAAGGTGTATTACTACATGGAGAACACAATGGAAGATGACAATAGAAGAATACAACGTCGACGAAGAAGATGCTCTTTCTTGCTCATCCTAATCATCATCATCATCATCATCTAGCAAGAGTTTTTATTCGACAGGTAGAAAACCTCATGTAATCTTTGGCATCATCCTCCATAGTCCTCTTCTGATATACTGTGCTTTTCAAGAGATTTCTTGTAGCTTATATTATAGTGAACTACACACACCTTACCCTTTCTTTCTTTCTCTTTTAACGGATCAAAGAAAAAAAGGGATTAGGAAAACAAGCTAATAGCTTAAGCATACAATGTTATTATATTGTATATTGTAATATAGAAAAAATTATCATCATGATTCCTTCATCTTTGCCAGGTTATATCCTTAAAGACTCTTTTATGCATGCATTATCAATAACGACCTAATATGAAGAGCACTCCCAGCAGCTGAGGAGCACTGCCTTTTTTATCATATTTATCCATCAATTATTACAGTCCATGTGGTCCTACCACATTTTCAATCATGTCTTGTCTGGTGCCTGGTGTGGAGCTTTTGTAGCAAAGTTTTTTAGCATCATCAGAACCATCAAGCTCCTTTTTACACGTTATTATGCAAATCTTTATGTAAAATGATTGCAGAAATGGCCGTTGTAAATATTGTAACGATTAAAACGATTTCCATCTTTTGTTTGCTGCTTGAATGCTTACATCTACATGAAAATACGATTTCTTTCAAGTTGTTCTTCTCTTCGCGTCTCTCCCATTAGCTCACTGACCGTCCGTTGTTTGATCCCTTTGTTTGTAACGTCATTTCATATCATGATCGACGATCAAGACACAATAAGGTGAGCTCTGGTCTAGTACTTATTGTAGGCAAAAGTTACTGCGTCAGATTTACTTCACTACATTACAACCCACCTGTGGTGGGCGCCATCATTAACACGAGCATAAAGGACAGAAATGCTGATCAAAGGGAAAAAAATATCATAACTGATTCATATAAATTGCTCCAAATGGTAACAATCGACAAATGACAAAGCTTTAACGCAAAAGAAAATGTGCAATTAGCGATGAAATATAATACAAGAAATCATGTAAGGAGCCAGAAATCTGCAAAAGTTCTCATATCTCATCTCATCATCATCACAAATAAAAAAAAATATTCATTATAATATTATGTCTACTCTTTTCTTGCAAGATCAGTTTTCACTTATAATATTGTCCATTTGTGATGCCCAAAAGGATGGATTTGACTGGTTTTAAGGATATTTCTAAAGAGCATGATGACTTATATAGGTTTTGAAAAGCAAGAGAGACGAAATATAATATATTATGGTATAGAAATCTGATGATGATGATGATATATACCATATCCTTATTTACTTGTCCGTCAAACCCATTATCATTACCATTAGAGATGACCTTCAGCCACAAAAGCCGGTGTAATCTGCATCCAAATCATAATAATGACGATATGATGAGACTTGGAATGGCAAGTCATCGATACACATGCAATTTAACATACAATGCTCTATGTATGTATATATTGAATATATAACTTTACAATTTTTGCTCAAAAGGCAACTGCAAAACTAACCCAAAACTTTTGCAAACCAGAAGAACATTTAAGATGAGATGAGAAAAAAAATAAGAAATCACAATGAAAATCATCACCAGTCAGACGGAGCCAGTCCAAAAAAGGGTTATACAGCATCATCACCATCATCATGTAAAACACAACGACGCAATACCATAATAGAAGCAAACATCATGTCATGTTAATGTACTTCAACTTCAACTCATCAGTATTTCTCTAGCTATGGCTGTACACAACAAGCGTCTTCTGCACAAAAGTAGAATGATTTACCTACACAGTTCCTTTTCATTTAAGTACTTTTACGGGAAACTTTTTTTGAGTCTTCGACAAACTATTTGTAAGCTTTACGTTTACTTGATCATGTGTATAAGGAATGAGGAGAAAAATGCATTTAACATTCTTTTGGCCCATTCTCAGCCAAAAAAAAACAAGTAAGAAAGCATGGCACGGAAAACATTTTAATTCCATTTTCGTTCCTTTCTCGTGAAAATTGGGGAACGACTGGGAAAAACCTAACCTAGGCAATGAAATGTAATGTGTAGGCAGGCACGCCAGATAATTTCACGTTAAAATATGCGTAGTTGTAGAAAACAAGGTCCATCCATCCATATACTGCTACAAAGTTTCAAACCAAAACCAACCAAACCAAAAATATCCTTAGAGAATCATCAACAATTTAAAAGTTGTAAAAGTGTTGTGTTCGTTGAGGAGGTTCGTTCGTGCAGAAACGCAAGAGTTTCAGGAGAGTACAAAAACTACAACTGCTCCCGTTTGTTTTCTTCAGTCGGACAAGACAGGCGGAGAGTGCAAACTTGTGAAATAATGACTTTTCTTCACTTGCTATTTTTATATGATACAAACGATCAGGTTGTTACTTAACATGAGAAATATACTTTTTTTTAACGTTTTGCCTCGTTTGAAAATTGAGTGTAATATATGCAATCTCATTTCATATCAAATCGAAACGTAATAACCCTCCTGTCAGAGCAAAAGAAAGCAATGGCTTCTTTAGTAGAAGGCCTACAAAAGCCACAATACAATGTATGTATGTATGTAGATCTGCGCCGCTTGGAATACCAATGCCATTACCTACCTCCACGTAAAGTACAAAACTGCGTAGCTACTTTTTTGTTTGCTCTTTTAAGACAAGATATGAGCTTTACACGACCAACATCAAACATCATATCGCATCGCCTCAACCACCACCACCACCTTGTACTTTACTTCACTTTCCTGTTGTTTCTCCTTTTTTTTACTACATGCACCACGGAGTGAAAAATCATATGCACTTGAACTTTTTACGTCTTATTGTCTTAATATGGTTACAGAATAACATTATATGAACCACGACGATAAAATAAGTGGAATCTTCCAAGCAGGAGGGAAGACGAAGAGAGCGATATATATATAAGTAGAGAGAGAGACAGAGAGAGAGCAAATAAAAGTAAATTCAGAGCATAAAAATGGAATAAAGATGAAGGCAAGAACATGACTTGAAATGAAATGCTTTCCATAAAATTTACCCAAACCAAGCACAAGTATGAAAATGTTAAGTACAATCAACATCAAATCAACGAATCAACCTCATCAACAGGATCATACGATCTTTCCTCCTATATGGTTTTTTGTATATTTACAGTTGATATGATAAGCACAAAAATAGCAAGTAAGTAGGGTGTGTAATGAGTCATGTCTTTTTATTCCACGATGATTATGTGCATGCAGTCACATACGATGCATAATGATGATGGAGAACCTTGCAAAATGTATGCAATTTACCTTAAACGGTACGCATTCCTATCGTATAAGTATCGTGTACACTATATCAATGTGTATGTTGTGTTGTGTACCATACGTTAATATCTCCGTGATAAACATGAGAAGGAGTTTTAATGCAATAAAAATCTCAAACTTGCGGCTTGTGTCATCATCACCATCGTCGTCAACCGTCATCGTCATCCAAATCCACCTTCTTCACCAACAACTCAACATATATATACTCATCAAAAAAGGCTTTTGAAGCAGAAGCTTGAGCTCTAGCTCTGCAAGGAGAACACGTAACACATTTGTTTTACGCTTTAAGCTGTACTATGTACTACTGTCGACTGTATACACACAAAGTCAAATGAAGCCTCAGGAAATCCAAATAGCATATTTTGATTTCAGAAAATCCTCAAGATTTTGTCGGCTTACGTCAGACTCGTTGAAGTCTGTGCCACAGCCACATCATACTATACACAACCAACAAAACAGCATCAGTAGTACCACTCAAGTGCTGACAACATTTAGCATAAAAAAAGTCATTCACAAAAATTCCCAATTGCTGCCTGTCCTGGTTGGCGTACTGTACCGATATTCTACGGCGCAAAGAGTCACTCGGAGTGAATGACGAATGCTTAAATGTTTCAAGTCTTTTTAAATGAAAAATGAGCTTGAAGACGAGCTAACGTCATCAAAGACAGTGTTGGCGTATGTATGTACCTTTGTATTGTGAAGAATTTGTACGCTTTACTTTATCCTCCTTTTCTATCTGTATCTTCTAAATGAGAACGTGCTGCTCAGGTGGAACAAAAAAGTCGTAATAATTTAATAGCTCAGTTACGTGTCTCATGCAAAAAAGAAAGAAGAGAATGATAAAGTTTTTAATGAATGCCTCTCTATACCGTGCAAACTATAAGGCCTTGTAATAATCTGATCCCTCACACTTAACACACTCCCACACAATCTGCTTTCTTAATTTTTTGATATTTTCAATAAAAAACCATTTAGTCATTTAAATCATATGGGTCTGCTTGTCTGCTACAGAGTAGTGATTGTTGGATCATAAAATCACAAAGAATATATAAATATAATATGAATATGACACAATTTTTTTGCATGTCGTACGCCAATCTGCATGAAACATTTATTCTCACGAAAAGCATATACGCAATGATATATTTAATCATTAAATATTATGCCTCATATCATATCATGTCATATCGTTGTACCCTACCTTGCTGCTTCGATAATTACCTCGCTTCTTTAATCATCTTCAACTCAGCAGCTCAGAGAGAATGATATCACCGTTTGACATCACGCTACGACTACTGCGCTATATATATGTGTGAGCTTTTATAAAATTATGTCATGTCATGATTACCGTGTGACGTATAGTGTCACCTGTCACTTAATGTCAATCATGAATCATAGCGAAACATGGATTTCTTTATTGCACTATAAAAAGGGAGTAGAAACGAAAAAAAAACTTTTAACAAGATGATTTAGCAATCAGTCTTAAGGAACTTCAAACTTGAAGGAAAATGTAGTTAGCAGTAAAAAATGAACGTCTTTTTTTCAACTTGTACTATTTTATTACCTTTTGAAGCAGTAAATTGATCACAAAAATTGTGTGTATTGACAAAAACTCAAACCAGGAAATGAGTGAGCAGTCATAGGCAGTAAAGTATGTGTATAAGCATAAAAAATTGTCGCAATATCTACGCTCAACGTCGCTGACGTTGATTTGATGGGTGGTAGTGGTGGTGGAGTAGAGGTGATGTTGGCAAAAGACTTTAATTTTTTTAGATGATAATGTAGAGCACATACCATTTTGGTTAAGTTATGATGAACCATGAAAATGCTTTAATTTTTTCTCCAAAGAAAAGACAAAAAATACCATCATTCATTGCGTGCCCTGCCTACCAAACTGTACGTAGGCAGATGTACATAAAATGATCATTGAAGTAAAAAAAATACCTGAGCCAAACCAGTACAAATACATAATATCATCATCATCATGAACATAAAAAAGCACATCTTTATGACTTCCGATAGGAGAAATGGGATGGATTACTATATGGCTCAATGAATATCATCGCATCGTGCTCAACTCAAGTTTATAATCAGCTCAGCTGAACCTATTGAGGGAAGAGGAGGTCGTCGTTTGCAGATGTTTTTTTCTTCTTCTAAATTTAAGTAGATACCTATAAGAAGCGGTTGGTTATAAAATAATATATTAAAAGACACAACATGTAAAACCATTCAAGACAGAGCATACTCCTCCTTAATCCTCTTCTGCAAAGGCTTTTAACAGCATCTGCCACTTTGTCTGTCTACTTTTTTTAAGCATCACATATTTTGCCTTTACAATTTCAATTCCAAGTGAAGCCATGTACGTCTGAAGTAGTAAGGACGTGAACAAAAAGTGCAATAATCATGATGAGTGGTTCATTTCATTTCTCTCTTGTGGCTGAACAATAATAGAGATTATTTGGTGTAAAAGGAAGTTGTGCGCAAGATTAGTTTCATCGACTCCAACTATCAATGGTGTATTGCAATGCAACACTCGCAGACTCATTCACTAACTCACTCACTCACTCACTCACTCCATTTCATTTCAACATGGTAGTACATACTCCTCCAAAAAAGAAAAGTACTTTTGTCTTGTCTTCTTAGCAGTACTATATAGTCAAAGTAACCAAACCACACTTGAGTATACAGAAAATCTCTGCACGCTATATGCACATAATGCATTTTAGTCACTTTATTTATGACAGCCAAGGCAAAAATCTAATCTGTCTTGTCATTCAATAAAAAAAATATACAAAGCCACAAAAAGTACTTTGCTGGAGACAGAATTGGCAAATGGAGAACACACCCTCCAAGTCCATATCAAGACAGGCAGCAGCAGCAGGGAGATGATATTATGCTCCTCTACATCATTTAATATTTACACGCTCATTTTACTTAATACGCCTTTAGGTACATAAAGCATTCTTCATATATCCGGAACACAATGTTGAATGCTAAATCAATCTCTTTCCTCTCCTTTAATAATATACGCTTCATGTCACAACACGACAATATGATATGATGGTTGTGGATGTGTTGTAAGAATGGGATCACCTCCATATACGAATCTATATATACTTATTGGTGTTTTTCAATTGAGATGAGAAAACCCTATTTTAATTTGTTATGTTGTGTTATGATATGCACGTCATGCCACACGCTTCAAGGAATTTTAGTGAGCTCGTTTATAACGTATCGTAAAAGTATTCTCATATCCTCTCGCCTCAATTCTTCTCCTGCAGGTCTTGAGAAAAGGATATGACGATGATGTGATGTTATGAATAATATGATGATGATGATGTGATGTAAGGTCTACTTGTCTAAAGACTAAAACGCGTGTCACAGTTGCAGGCTAATAATGGCAGCAGTATATATAAGCACTTGCAGCCAAAGTAAATATTTAATACACAGTAGCAGATCCTGACTGGTTGAGTGGCGATTCTTTTTAAGTGTTATCAATATCATCATGCCAGTTTATTTACCACCATGTCAAAAAAATCAACTCAACTCAGCTACTTGATTACCTTTTGAGCACAAGTTCAAACATGATCATGCATAGAAATCTTTTTAATTGACTTTTTTTTTCTCTCTCGTTTAACACATTATCAAGAGGAACAAATAGTTTATGTGTGTTTTTTTCTTCATATATTACATTCTCTTTTACAAGATTGATGAATTTCATTATCGTCAGAAGAAGTCACGTTGTACATTACTTACGATGATGGCTAACAAGGCGTTAGCTATAGAACATGCTTCTGAAATCTCTGTATCGTACGTACGTACATTCCATCTTCCATCCCATTGGAAAGAGAGAGAGAGAGTTTATTAAAGAGTCTGTAGCGTAGGCTGATAAGAAGCCTATTTTTTTTGTTGTAATGTAAATGTAATGTAATGTTAATGTGATTGTAAGCACACACTCATATCATCTCGGTTTCTGATCTGATTCACTCATTGCTTCTTGTTGACCTTTCATATTTCCTTAATTTCCAACGTGGCATGTGTCTAGCATAAAGTTAATCAGTTGGTTCATTCATACAATTCAAAAACAGCAAAAATAAGCATGTATGTAAGTATGCTGCACTACGACTGAACAGAATAGAGTGGAAGAGATGCCGGGGATTTGTAGAGATTGTTTTTTTTTGCAGCACTGATTTCATTGATAGAAGCATAGAACCACACATGAATTGCAGCCAATTGAATTTTTAATCTTTGATGGCTCTAGATATTTGCAACATGAATGGCATAACATGGGTTGTTGAACAAAAAAACGTGGAATATGTGAATGACAGCGTAATGACAAGTAGATTAGTTAGTTTAGTCCTTGTCCTCTCTTGATTTTTTCATATGAATTGAAATTGAATCGAATGTCCAGCAAGCAGGGTTTGGTTGGATAGGGTGGGTGATGTTTTTTTTACAACATAACAAAAAACAGACCCAAACATAGAAGCCAAAAAGTGACAGCTGAATATTATTTAGCTGAGGTCAACGGGTGGATATGGATGATGATTATTTGATAACGCTGATTTGACTCTGTATTTTTTGTTGACTTCATCGTATAATCATCATCATCATGATGACTTGTTTGCACCAGCAGACTTACTGCTGCCTCTGAATTGAGTTACATATTCCTACTAATTGCCTTCTCGTCACAAAAAGGAAAGGTTTTTGGGTTAAATAGTCCGTGTAATGTGGAGATTGCATGTTTTTGTCCATTAATAATAGCATAGAAAATCTATATAACCGAACATGCATAAAACATCAGTTATAGTATCGACATTCAACATCAGAAATGGGTTTCAGAGCAGTAGCATATGTACATCATTATTACCAGATGAGATTACAGGAAATGGCTTGAAAGTGATAAGGAAAAAAAGGAACATTTAGGACGAGGCAAACAACTGAATAAGTTCTACTCGTTCTGCTGCTGTTACGTTAAGTATTTCCGAAAATAAGTAAGCCAACATTGATGTTTGCTTCATGAATCCATTCTGAATTTCATAAGAGAGAGATGATAGGTATTACAGACAGCAGACGAAGAGCAATACAGCAATATCCTACTAATCCTAATATGACTGGATTTTTTTACTTGTCTCAATTTTTAATGAATGAGAACCTCATTCCGGTTTCGTAATTCCTTGTGAAATTTCAATTTTTCCGTGTAAATTATGAACTGAATTGGGTCGAGATTGGGAGCTATGAGCACCCACACGCTTCTGCATTTTATACACATATTGTTACATTGTTATTCGCTAATTTGAGGGTTGCTGCTGATATGAAATATATAAAACATGGGCTGAACCAAACCAAGCCGGACTTTTGTCATTGTTTTTCAACCTTTTTATTATTATTTTTATTATAATGTAATATATAGAATGTACGTAAGTCCAATTGTGTGATCGAGTTCAGAGTTCAGCCACGATAATTTTGGGCCAAGGTTGAAGGAAATCGCACATACGACACAAAGACAAAAGCAGGCAGAGACCGTGATCGTGAAGTATATGTACAGCACAGTATTTTTATATGTGCACAAATTACTTATGCATGATACATTAAAAACAACTATGAAATGCACTCCAATCCATTCGCTACGCTGAATGTGTAGTAATAATGCAACTTTGCAATTCAAATATTATAGTTTGCTTAAATGAAGGTAAGCTGTCAAAAAGATTAAGAAATATAGATTTGGATTGGATATATAAAACTACCTTCTGTGACTTGTGCTCGATTTAAAGATTTTATTGCGCAATTTTGAATCGTGGCCATCAATTCATAGCCAGGATTAAAAATAGTTATCCAACATTCTTGACAATTAGCGAAGGTCATCATCATCATCGTCATGAATTTAAAATGTTTTGTTTTTAGCTTTGTATGATAATTTCAGCAGCAGTTATATCTCTAGATGAATGAAAATCAACTCTCGTATGAATAGAATAGAATAGATTTTTGCTCTTGGCTATTACTCAGCTTGGGCAAATTAATTTATCATAAATCATTTTTTTGTTTCACATTTTGCATCATGTGGATAACAAGGTTGGCTTCTTCGTGGTAGGAATGCAACAGAACAATGAATGGTTGGAATATTGGCATATTTGAAAAAATACACGTCTGCTCTGTTTTATATGCAAACATATAGAAGTACATACAAAAAGCATATCTTTCCTACTTACTCATCTCATGATCATGATAATAAACTATTTCATACTTACCAAGTATCAACTTCAGATCCAAAAATAACTCGTCAAGTCAAAAAACTTTTGATAATAACATCCAAAGTTCCATGTGAAAAAACACGAATTCAGACCAAAGCCCTTAAAAATATGTCTTTTTATTAAATTGAAATAACGGAAGGCACTTCATATACGTTGGATAGTGTGATTAGATTAGGGAGACGATAATCTCTGAGCTTGGCTTAAACAGACATATTTTAGTTCAGTACAAATAAACAAAAGAACTACTCTACTACGATAATAACACGGCATTTACTCCATAACACAAAGTTAACAGGGTCAATAATTCATAATCGTTGTAATTCTGTTTAATGATCAAAGCGCATACCACACGCGGTCTTACTAGACGTCAATCTTGATTACACAATCTGTGTGTTGTGTCTGTGTATTTATTATTGTTCATCCTTACTTTAATTATTCTCCTCCATCTGTTTCTCTCGTGTTTGTGTATTTAGCATTCATTCATAAACTCCTACTCCTCTGGCAATGAGAGATGGCAATAATAATTTCTTTTTATAGCTAATCAACTTTCATTGACAATAAAACATGTGGATGCACTGACTGAACTCTCTGCAGTTTTGCTCTCAATTTCTATTTAGCTCCACACATTCAATTCACGTTTACGTTCTCTCTCCTTTTAGATTCAGTGCAAAAATTTTATTTATTAGAGGTTCTTGTCTTCAATCATGAAAATGAAGATTCCTTACCAAATTATGGATATCCAATTACGTATTTACGTACATGGACTCAGTAGTTAAAAAAAAGCTATCAAGAAATCATACTGAATCACACACCATAAATAAATATAAAAGTCTTTTTAACACGGGACACACATGAGAGCACTTTTCAGGATGATATTTTAAAGAGTTATAAAAATCTCTTGGCTTTGCCCAAATTCTAAATCCAATAGCTCATAAAATGAGTCCTTTAGGAGCAAGAAGAGTGCAAAAGTCTTTAAATAGAATCAATGAAAACTACTTTCAATCTCACAATCAAGATCAGAGCGGTTTACATATATATTTTACTGCACATTGAACATTCGAGGACGACACGACGACAATGTGGAGTATATGAGGTGATACACAACAATGCGGTTTTCTGCTTCTCTTTGTTCTACTATCTCAAGACTTGCATGATTTATATCATTTCAGCAACAGCGACTAGGTCTCGTTTTGCATAAAACTTTCTCACGTCACAATTTACGATTGTATAATCTCACAAATAGTAATGTTCAAAAATGCAGCAGCACATGGATGATGATGAAAAAAGGAGCAATTTTCCAGTGTTTTTGATTGAAATAAATTTTTATTAAGTATCTAATGCGGTACTACACAATTTGATGTAATTTCGAATCACAATTTATATTGAGTCAGTGTGTGAATACAATGAGGAAAAGATGTAATTTCATTTTTTTTTCTCTAAAGTCCAATGCAATACAGTTAAGAGTTACATTACACTAAACTGGGAGTCGAGTGAGTGATCTCCAGTGAGCAAATGTGAGGAGCTAACGCTAAGCCATGCAATGTTATACCTTCAACAAAATACCGTCATCCTCAACGCAATATCATTCACAGCATAATATTATCATCATGCACAGAAAAAAAACAACTTCAAATATAACCTAACCACATTTTTTTATCCTATATGTTGGCTTGCTGAACGCTGTTGCTCCTGATAAGAGTTCTTATTTATACCATACCTATACAGAAGAGCATGCCGTGTGGTGTGCTTGTGCTTATGTTGCGTATTTGTGTATTAAAGCAAGCAAAGGTAGACCATGAAAGAAGAAAGAAAGCTAGAAAGGTTTCCAACCAGAGATTTTTCCCCTTATTTCTGCAATAGCTGCTGTTACCCAAAGGAAGGAATAGAAATAATATAGGAATTATATATACAATGAAATACGTACATGCACATAACTACGTACGTAAGCAGTCCTCCACTTACTTAGCTCCGCTGGAATGTTTCTGGTAATATGATAACTAACACCATGAATTTCCCTAGGTCTAGTCTTAGTCTTATGCGGTACACATTTTCATCTATATGTACATTGTACGTAATATATAGCATATAATGCATAACATTGTATTGTATTGGAATGGAAAAAACAAGCTGGCAAGCCAAGCCAAGCCAATGCATATCATATACCAACCAGCAAGATGTTACTGAACTACGCTTGAAATCTTGAATGAGCATTCTGAGGTTTTTCTTTTGCCTTTGGCAGCTTCAGGATGTTGGGCTTGAACTTGTCTTGGGTGAGTGTAATGTACCTTCATCACATCCTCAAGAGAGCAGCTACGGACGGATGAAGCTTTTTAGGAGCCCGAGCCGAAGCAACAACGCAAAGCAATGATTATGATTATATACTCTTTTCTATTGTGTTATGCATATATATTCTTAGAACTGCGTCCCAGAGACAGATGCATGTTTAGGGATATTATGCAGAAGATTCAAATCCCTGTCTTTGTCCCATCATCATCATCCGCATCTTACAGATATTCCTATCCTTTCCAAATTTTACTTGTACTTTTCTACACAGTTGTGAGCAGCACCGACAATGTAAGTAATGTAAGTAGGCTCTAAATTGCATGCTATTGCATCATCATCCGATCCGGTATTGAATGGGTTATGTAACTTTGTCTTAATCGAAGAAGCTGTAGACTGCTGTAGACAACATGCGAAATCTTAGACATTAAAAATTATATCTACTGACCTATGCAAATTTCAGAGGACGAAACTTGTCAAAGTCAAAATATCGAAACATGCAAAAGTATTCTAATAAAAATGTCGATTCAGGAAAAAGTGACGACACGCGACACGCTACTTGATTGTGGAGGTCGCAGAGTGGAAGAAGAAAAAAAATCGATAAGGTATTATTGCATTGCACAAGACTGAAATTGGATTTTGTGGAATTCTGAATGAAATGACGTAGCATTGGAGTGGGGCTGGAGGAAGGAACGATAATATGCAAGAAAGAAAGGCAAAAACTAAGAATGAAAATGGAAATGGGGAGAAAGGGAGAAAATATTATGAATGAGAATGACTTTTGGTCACATCCATTCTTTGTGAGCTGCATGCGAGCTCTTGCGTCCACAAAAGACATCAAATGAATCTCATCTGTTCGACCACCTTGTAATTTGGATGAACTCTTGGGCCTTGTGTCTTGTGTGTAAAGTGAGAATGACTGCGAAGAAATAGTGCTGATGTGTTGAAAATAATTTCATACTCTTTTTGTTTTTATACCTGTTTCCAGTTAACACCCCAAAAAATCTCAGTTTTTATCTGCTAGTCGCATTGTTCCGCTCAACAAGTGACACGGAGTAGTGTTTTTACTTGCGAATTGAATTTTAGTTGAAATTGATTGATGGTGAAGTTTCGTGTATAAGTTTTCAACTTTTTCCGGTCGGTTTTACTTCCTTACCTGGCCTGGGCCTGCACTCATTCAGGTGACTATTTCCGAACATTTCCTACTAGTACTAATATATTTTTGATAAGTTGTAAATAGTTACAGAAGAAGAGGATGGTTGATGTTGATGGTAGCTGGTAGCAAATGTTTGTAGTGGATGAAGAGGTTTCTGGGAGTTTTCTTAATCTGTATTCATCGTTTGAATGTGTGTTGGAGGTGTTTCTTTTCGAACACTATGAAGGATCTTTCATTGGAAAGGTGGAAAAGCTAAGATTTCTCTCATTCAGGGTTTGCAAGGCTAATTAAAATTGAAAAGTTGTGTTTTAATCTAAGCATGGTCGGGACCTCCAACATCGATAAAATATCGATCGTACGGTTTGAAGTTGCTGAACACAGAGAATATAAGTGCATTGACGCTCCTGCATAAAGTTTCGTCATTTGTAAGAGGGGAGAGGAAGACCAATCTCTAATGTGTCTAGTGCATCTACATACTGCCCATGTCGGTGTAATTTTTTTTTGGAGTAGTGTCTCAGAACCAAGACTCAAGACTAGAGTCCCATTCTTTTAAAATTGTATAGGAAGTATCTAGTATATTATTTAGCATTAGGCATGTGCATGCTCGTTCTAAATACTCCACACTTCCTGTGACCACGTCGACACATAGGTGACGGTGACGATGATGATATGGCATGTAAGAATTAGAGAAACTAGAGCAAAAAACTACCATGCATATTGTGAGTTGAGTAGGACAGAAGTTTGCAGAAGAAATTGTCACCTATTTGAATGAGCTTACTGTAGCTTAGAACACGACGCATTACATAAAATTGTCGATTTTTATTAGTAATATGATATTTTATGCCCCTTAGATAAGAATCATTATTAGTGTGACTTAATTTTGATATTCTAGTTTTTGAAGCATAAATCAATATTTGCTTATTCTTTTAATTACATACTATTCCATTACAACCGTCCATAATTAATCAACATATTTTGTTTTCTAGGGTGTACGTAAATAACAAACATGGTGCGAATTGAAGACGTAACTGATGCACCTGAAGCAGCTGCATCTGCTGCAGGAACTGCTGAAGGTGTACCCCATAAACGGCGAGTTCAGTTCAGTAATGAAGTGAGCACTGTTGAGAACAATAATTCTGGGGATGATGAAGAAGAAACTGGTGAAGGACAGCCGACAGAGGTATAGCCAAACTACGACTTTTTAAAACTTTTTTTTCATACATTTTCTTGTTAAAACTTTATTAAAATGGGCTTACTGTTTTTCGTTCTATAGCTAACATTTGATGAGCAAGTTGATGCTGCTCGTGCTCAATACCAACCAACACCATGGGAAAAGTTTTTAGCACTGGCAAAGTCCTTGTTTCTGCGAGCTATCATGATTTACTTTCTAATGACCTTTTGGCGTACGAACTCAAAACCAACACCGACTGCTTCTGGAGGAGGGGGAGCGCAAGCTCCTGCTAGTCTAGCGTCCTCCAACATTTTCATCAACGGAACGGAATTAGTAAGATAATTTGTGACCAAGTTTTGAACTGAATCAGACGATTTTGTGCTGATAATCTTCGGATGCATTGGATGAAAGAGCTATTGGACAATAATAAAGATTAACTATCGTTTGTTGTTTTCAGGAAATGTATGTTTATATCTCAGAAGATAGTAAGAGCATTTCAAATTTTACTAATGCTAACTTGGTATGGGAGCAGGGAGGACTAATTTATGGTGACTGGCACGGTGGTCCAGATTCGGATGGAGTTTATATACACTCAACAGAAGTCCATTTGTCCAAGGTACCATATTTTTTTAGCTTTCATCCAAAATTGTATTTCCTACTAGGGTATGATGTCGTCATTCCAAACAACAACTCTATTGGCTCTCTCTATCCGTACATTCGATTCTGTTATGACGGGAATGCTTCAAGTATTGCTTCTACTTTATCGCTACATCTTCATTCTACTTTTAAGTTCTATGCTTATCATACCAGTATAATACCTTGTAGAAGTATAAATATTGCAAAGTTTCTATGTTTCAATAGTTGTTTTTCTTCCTTTATCTTCTTGTATTTTGCCTTTATTATTCAAGATAAAGGACTTGTTTTCAAAGGGATCTTTGCTTCTGTTTCAAATAAGTTATTGATTCATTATTGCCTGCTGCAATCTCTATTAAAAATGTTGCTATTACAAATAAAATATAAATGTTTAAAAGGAACATTATCATCATCTTTAATGTCACTCATATTATTATTTGATTTTGGCTGTATTTTTTCTTAATAATTGAAAACTCTAGCGGGTTCAAAACAACGGTTCAGTTTACCTTCACACTTACATCGTTCCGAAGGGCTTCTCACCGGATCCTACTAACAAGCATTTGTATTCCAAATCGTTGACGCTCCATACGTCAAAAATGATTAACAAGTTTAAGCGTAAACGCTACGTTAAAACGCATAATCTCCTAACTGGCGAAACCACAACTTCTGCTGAGGATCAAGAGGTAATAATAATTTGAATGTTGAACATAATTTCAATTATATCTGCAGTAGGAGAACTTGTACCTAAGAAGAAATGCATTATTCCTTTCCTATTTCAGAAAGCCAAAGTAATGACATCAGAAATCGTTTCACATTGGCATCCAAACATGACCATCAATTTGGTAGCAGACTGGACTCAATGGACCATGGGTGCCGTTCCAGTACCCCTAAATGAACACATCAAGTTTATTCCTAATGATCTGAAATATAAACCAATCCTATTTTACAACGATTACTGGAACTTGGCCAAAGAATACTATCCAATCAATGAAACAACACCGTAAGTGTTTAAATAAAATACAACTTCCCGTAAGATTAATCTCTGTACGTTAATTTATTGAGTTATAATACATTGGTTTCATTTTTTAGAGTATTACCTATGACACTGACCTTCCAGCCGCTCACGCTATTTAAGTGGCAGTTGTATGCTGCACAATCGATGCGTAATCAATGGAGTGCTAGTTTTCTAACTGGTCAGGACGAAAGCGATGATGATGAGCAAGATACGTTAAAAGAAGCCTTTCTTGACACAAATCCCTATCTTCTTGGCCTCACCTTTGTTGTGTCCATACTTCACAGCATATTCGAATTTTTGGCCTTCAAAAATGGTATGACCAACTCTATTATGTACCGGCGGTTTGAAATTGTTTTATTTGTTTCCTATTTTATCTAACATGATTTTTTTACGCTTGCAGACATTCAGTTTTGGAATAATAGGAAAAGTCTTGAAGGGCTTTCTGTTCGTAGCGTGTTTTTCAATGTTTTCCAGTCTTTAATCGTATTGCTGTATGTAATGGATAATGAGACCAACTTTGTGATTAAAGTCAGTGTGTTCATTGGATTACTAATTGAAATATGGAAGATTCATAAGGTGGGTTGCTCGCTACAACTATTCTCATGTGACTAACTTGCAAATTTTTCTTCCATTCACTCAAGTATTTTATTATTTTATCATGTTTTTAATTTAATAGGTTATGGATGTCAAGCTGGATAAAGAAAATCTTGTGATGGGCGTGTTACCTCGCATTACACTAACGGACAAAGGATCATATGTGGAGTCAAGTACGAAGCAATACGACATGTTGGCGTTTCGGTACCTATCGTGGGCTTTGTTTCCTTTACTATTCTGTTACTCTATCTACTCCGTTCTTTACGTGGAACACAAAGGATGGTACTCATGGGTTTTGAGTATGTTGTATGGATTTCTCTTGACGTTTGGATTCATCATGATGACGCCACAGTTGTTTATTAACTACAAGTTGAAATCAATCGCTCATTTGCCCTGGCGAATGCTCACCTACAAGTTCCTCAACACATTCATTGATGATATTTTCGCATTTGTTATAAAAATGCCTACTATGTATCGTATTGGATGTCTTCGGGATGATGTCATCTTTTTCATCTATCTTTATCAAAGATACATTTACCGAATCGATCCTACTAGAGTTAATGAATTTGGATTCTCTGCTGAAATGCTGCAGGAGAAAGATAAGGCTCCTGCCGCCGTTACAGAAGCAAATGGATCTCTCACCACTCAGCAACCACAATTAAAATCTAGTAAAGGAGAAGGTGCTTCACCAACCAAAAGCAAAGACAGTGGTGGTGGCTCATCTACTAAAGCTGCCAAATCCCCGTCACCAAAACCAAAAGCTTCCAAAACCAAAGCTAAAAAGGACCAGTAATTATTTAAGCTCTTTTAACTGTATCTTGATAGTCATAAATCAAAGGTTGTACTTCTTAAAAAAATCCAAAGTAATGTTTGAAGTATGTTAATATTGGAATAACTTAAGGATTAATATGATTATTACATTGCTAATAAAAAATACCTATGGTTGAATAGTAACGACAATGAGATAGAATATCGATATTTTCGGTATAACCTTCGGCTGTTGTTGATGGTTGTTTGTAGTACAATAGTTAGATGAGATTTATAGTCTGTGCTGACATGATAAAACTCAAATTGACATAACATAAACATGCTTGTGGATATAATATTAGTATATTGTCGTCACTGTGGATGCTGTTTTGTGGATTGAGAAAAAGAAAAAAAACTGGTTACTTATTTAAAACTTCTATTTCTTACTTCCTATGATCAAACGACTTTATGAACATGTATAATATTTCTTACTTATTTACCGTTTTATTTACTCCATGTTGAAACTATTTAAATTGTTGTTTAAATGATGATGATGAATCATGTGCTATTACTTTATAAATTGTAGAAATGCGTCTAGTCAGAGTTAAACTATTTTTGTTCGTATCGACTAATTATTACATTTACTAATTTTTCGGAATTTTGTAGGGGGATTTATAATTTTTAAGATCGTGATTTATAAACACGATCGAAGCATTTAATTATGTAGTAAAATCCAACAAATCTCATTTTGAAGAAATTGTACTGTCCGTCATGGTGTAACTGTTCACATACAATAATAAAACGCAAAGTTCATCAATGAAAGGGACTGGTTTATTTTTCCTAAAAGGTTTCGACACATTATTCATTCATATAGTCATGTTACATTGTAATAATAAAAAACACCTTCTTGAATGGATAAACCATCATATCGCGGTGATATACCACGATAACCTCGTTAACCACATTAAATTAGACCGTTGGTAATACGATATAGTAGAATA
Source organism: Orchesella flavescens (assembly GCA_964034955.1). NCBI lineage: Eukaryota > Metazoa > Arthropoda > Collembola > Entomobryomorpha > Orchesellidae > Orchesella > Orchesella flavescens. The sequence continues at coordinate 12,647,286 of OZ035957.1, forward strand.
CTTTGAACTGTTTTACTGATCTATCATCATGTCTCTGTACATGTATGTGCAATATGCATTTGCATATAACATGCCTTAAGGTTAAAAGAACGGATGATACAATATTAAAAAAGGAATTTGTTTAGTTTTGTATTACAACGAACAAATACGAGTAATAATAGTAATAAAAAATAATAATAATAACATATAATGTTATAGTAAAATACGATGGACATACGTAGGTTAGGCTAAAAGAAAATATGAACTTATAGGAATCAAATTAATCAGAGTGAAAGTAATTATTACTAATTACGTGCTACGAGACTTTTGTGATACATTTAATTTACTGATTGGGTCGGGCTCCATTTCTAGTTCCGTTTGCAGGAACTTCCAACATGTTCAAGTTCATGGGAATTCGGCGAACATCTAAAATATCATAAACCAAACAAAATGATTAGATCCTAGAAACGTTTTTTAAAGGTTTAAGCGATTTAAATACTTACAGTTTATTAAATGATTTGGAAAACGTGTTGGTAGTGGATTTACAACAATACCATCTGCAGCATTATCAGTCGAGTTGTCTAACGTAACGATTGGAATACGGGCGTTGACATCTAAATGCTGGCGGCCGACACGTCCAAGTTGTTCAATTCGCACAGCAGCTGCATGAGCATGAGAATGTATTGGAGGAGGAGGGTTTGGAAGTGCAACATTAACATGTCTGGTAGAAAGTCTACGACCCCTACGACGGCCACCAGTTCCTTGTTCCCCAGCAGGAGCAACACCATCACCAACAACTCTTTCTTGTATTCTGGCACCTATAATCAACAAAGTAAAAGATTATTAGAATTTTGATTGCCAATTTGTAGTAAGTACATAAATAGATTTATTTATGCAGTGATAGGAATAGAAATATATTCTACTAAATGAAATAGCAAGTAAGACGCAAAAGTTGCTAGTTGCGACTATTTCATGTTAAGTTCCATTGAGCATAAACAAACATAATTACTTCGTCTTCTATCACTTCCAGCTGCCCCACCCCTAGCAGAATTAGGACGCGGAGCTAAAATTTCATTGATCTGATGAAGTTCTGCTAAAAAATCCACGTATCTTTCAGCCGTACTTTGGATAAAGGCATGAAAATTCCCTCCCGTACCTGTACCTCGATTTTGATGGGCTGTTTGAGCACGAGCTGCCTCCTCTTCAGCTCGTTTCACTTGATTTTCTCTATCTAAAATGCTAGCTTGGCGCTTTGCAGCAATTTCTTCGTTGAATGACTCGAACATCTTTATTATAAAGTTCTCCACCTCAATATGACGGCATCGACTTGTGAACCTTTTTCTACATATGGGACACTCTTGTTTCTTCCGTGACCATTCTGCTATGCAAAAGCCGCAGAATGTATGTCCACACTCTATAACCGTGGCCTGCGAAAAAACATGAAAAGTTGTTATTGTCAGATTAATAAATGCAAAAAAAAAAGAATTATCAAATCCATCCTTTTAATGCAATCTCACCCACCTGAATGAAAATTTCATTACATACAGAACAACTCAGTTCTGATTCCATAAGTTCCAAAATCTTTTTGTAAGTTTCTTCTTTGAATACAGTGTTTGATGACTCTGCCTCTTTTTCTTTTTTATGAAATTCTTCTCGTTCAATGTTACGGTCCATTTTAAAAACCTCCAGTTGTGCTTCAGCCTTTCCGGCCTTGAAAATATATGACTTCAGTTGTGCTTTCAATGCCTCAATATCATTACATTTGTTGACTTGTTCATCAGACATCATTGTAGATTCTGGTATTTGTTTGAACTTAAAAGTTGAAGTCGAATTAGGAAAATCAGCCTTTGTAGAATCATCTTTAGAAGATTCATCCTCTGAAGAACTCACGATGATTTTCTTTTTCTTGCGATCAGTGGGGCGACTGTCACTATCCCTTTTAAATAAGTAAAATAAATACTTATTATTAATAACAAATACAACAATCAAACAATTCAGCACTACATTAATGAACGTTATATGATGAATACAAAAAAAACTTACGACGAGTCTTCATTGTGTTTTCGTTTAGCTACAAATGCCCCTTCCTCGGAAGATTCAGGATCCACTGCTGGCGACTGATCATCTCCACTATACCCGTACAAGTAATCTTCAGGGTTACCCAAACTCAACAATGACTCGCTGTGATTGCTGTCTTCTGAGTCGGAATGATTATTATCGCTGCTGAGTACTTCGACTGAAGAGGAGATCCTATTCTCAAATGACCCATTCCTTGATGATGATGATGATGATGAAGCAGCAACAGCATTGGCATAAGATCTTGAGGTGGATGGGAAAGCCGGCAAGGGAGAGATCAAATTATTATTTTGCCCTAAAGACGTATTAGGCCTGTACGGTGCGCTAACGGATGACGCGTATTTGAATCTATACCGAACAGTGCCAGTTGGTATGAAACTGATAATGTCAAGATCATTCAAAGGAGATAATTCCCCCTTGACCAACTTATTCCCATTTACTGAAAGGCCATTTGTGCTCTGTAGGATTGCAAACATAGTTTAGATTTTAGATCATACACTTTACACATTAATCTGAAATGATCGAGTATTTGAATTAATGTACTAAATAATGTTTTTACTCACAGTGTCTCGAATAAACCACTTTGATATCACGTACTCCAAAGAGGCATGCTGTCGGGATATCTGCAACGATCCCCAAACTACATTGCAGTTCTGCGCACGGCCAATAGAAACCTAAAACAATCGTCAAGGTCAAGGTCCTCATTTTAAAATTCAGTGAAATTATTTGAACGCAAGAATACTATTTTAATAGACAAAACGTCACATTTTTCATTAGTGAAACTTACATTTGTGTTAGAGAGTTCAATGACTCGTTGAAAATGTTGGCCATCTCCCTGAATCAGTATAAGCTGGGCTGTCACGGCAGAAGTCATTTTGTTGCCGTCCCGCTTAGCAAGATTTTCTAAGAGACGATGAAGCTCAATTAGATTAGGATCAATTTCGCCTGATTATTGTTAGCTCCACTGAACTGAACTCACGATGCTGTAACTGCCACCAATCAATCAATCTCAGTCAGTGCTAAGATGGCAGCTTCTAAAAGAAGTAAAACAATCAAAACAAACGGACAAATTCAAATATAACTCAATCAACCACACATCATTAACTAGATTAGATACTACTGATACTAGAACCCAACCCAACTAAACGAGACTACAAATGACAAATACTGACCTTGAGTATGAAATAAAAGTATAAACAAACAATTGATAATAAAAAAAATTATTAATGGCTTACATAGAACGCCTTTCAATGCCCAACTCTCGATTTCACCAGCCAGTTGTTGTTAACTTTACGTTCAATGTCACGTCAATTCCCCTTCCTCAGTTTCATTACCAAACCCCAATATTCATTTAATATCTTCATGATTACTATCTTCCTAAACCATTTTTCAAGCTATGAGAATTGATGAGCTGATCAATTAAGTAACAAATTAGAGCTTCCACCAACTGAAAAAAGTGCTTCCCTAAATATCTATCAAATTATACCCAAGTTATACCTAACACCTATCGATTCCAACCCAAACTTTCAATACTTCAAGGAAACTGTGAGGATGAAATTACAGTAAAATGTATTTAAGTCTTTCTATCTTCTATCCATAAAATCCTCACAAAAGTACAATAGACAATAGAATGAGAAGTGGACACTGAATTTGACTAAACATCTACCAAAAAGAATATTATAATCCTGTGTCCTGAGTGAAATATACCTAAGAAGAGAATGAGAAGGAGCAGATATTTAATTTCGTATGGAGATATCAACATTACTCTATAGCATTACAGGAAGGAGCAGGCTCTAGGCTCTTCTGCTACTATGTACGTGACTATAAATATATTTCGAAGAAAGAAACCAATATTTTTTGAGCTGAAGAAGAAGGTAATATGGATAATGGATGTACACTATGTTTACAACACGATCATATATATACATTTATACACACAGAATATAGAGCTATATACCTCAGTTTCAGTCAGTCACATCCACATCCACAAGAAATTCGTAACGAACTCAAAATGTAGAATCCACTTCTTCACGAATATGGAAAAAGGTCCTCATGAAGAAAAAGTTACATACACATTCACAGATACAGAAAACGAGGAGCTCAACGGATCTGATAGTAAAGTATATAAGGTAAGTAGTAACAACCTCCCAACTTCTGAGAAACGAGCAAACTAAATGTAAATACAGCCTGCCTGTATTTTCTGTATCTTGTAAGCAAGCAATGCATAAGAGTTTAAGGATGGCCACAATAATATATTACGGTATGTTATGTTACTAGCGTATTTCTACCCTTGCCTTAATCCCTTATCCTTATAAAGCATATAGAATGGAACCACACACATAGAGAGATTCTTCCAAGTTATGTATATTTACTCAATGTGTATATCATATGAACTGATGTACCTAAAAGCCTTTGCGCACGTTTTTATGGACTGCTCTTGCTCTCTCATACCTTTTTAACCATAAGATGATAACTAAAAATGTACATAACGTTTTATAGAGCAAACTGACATTTCCCTGAATATTGTAGATATATGTTGTGTATATATAGTCTTACCTACACAACACCAGCTGGTATATTGTGGAATCCCAATCGCTTGCTAAGGCGCCACGTTTTTCATCAGCGAAGCTATTGACCGTTTCTGTTTATTTGGATGATGAGCTGCTGCTACTACTAGTAGTAGTTTGCATGCTTTTGTTTACTGGAGTGATCTACTGTAAACTGGAGATTCGAATGTTGAGAGCAGCTGAAATATAATAGTTGATGTCACTTGAGGTCATAGTCCATCCATAGCCATAGCAAACCTCACAGATTTGCAGATTTAAATTGGGAACGGGCTGTGCTAACTAACTTTTGACACACACGCGGGACCTGACGAATGAGAAAAAGCTTTTGAACTGTGACTGTAAGTGGTAAGAGAAAGTGGAAATGGAACTCTCATTCTCAGTGGGGACTCCAATGACAAGTTCCCAAACTTCAAGTCTTTTGGAAGCTGGTTTCACCTTTATCTTGTACCAGAGGGGTCAGATTCCGATGCCGTTTCAGCAGTTACAAACATCGGTGGTGGAAATGCAGCTGCAAAACCTTTCAGGGAGGAGCAAGAGTAAAGCAGTGCTTTCTGTAGAGTCCCCGGAATTGGACGATTTAGAAGTAGCAGATTGTGTGAAGAAGATGAATCCACGCCAAAGGATCGCTCTAATGGTAATGAGTTGCCTATTTATTTATTCTGATAATTTGGGTATGGTTCGTATTAATTTGTTAATATATCATATATTTTCCTAATTGCTTACAGAATCAAGAAAGGAAAAAACGCGTTCAGTTACTTAAATTAGACAAACAAAGGAAAGTTGGGATAGCTGCAGAATCCAAGGCGTACCATTCTATCCAGCCTGCAATAGAGGTATGCAATGGAGCGTTTCGTTTTTAGAACGGATGTTATTTTCACAATTTTAATGGGATTTTTTGTATACTTACAGATTTTAAGACGTTTGTTGGCTGATGTAACTGCTCGAAAGCCAGAGCTTACGCCATTCGGTCACCGTAAGCGGATTGTATCTCTGGCATTGCTTCTTGGGCCGTCTGTATACTGTCCAAAGGAGATTTACTATTTTGATTTACCTTGTCATTGGGTTAGCGATGACAGTAACAAAATATCAAAGGCTGGGGTGGAGCAGTTTCAGACCACCATTCTTCGTCAGTTCTACAAGTATGTCTTTTTTAAATACGTTAGACAATGCATGCATTATGCGAAGGAAGATTATTATGCAGGTCGTATAACATGTTTTTTTTCTATGTATATTTTATAGGAAAATAATAACCAGTTCAGATTTCATGGATTTCACCACCAAGGCGTTAGGAATTCAGTATGTGCACCTCTGTGTCGTGGCGTTGGGTGATTTAAATTCTACTCTACAGGATGAGTACTACAATAACGTATTGCGGTTACCTGGTCTTCCTCCATCGATACAACAAGCACTAAGTCGACAAGTAGGTGACACATTAGATACCGAACCTTTTACCTCATCAATTCCGATTTACTTTTCACGAAAGAATCGAAATAAGTGTTTCAAAATTAGAATCCAAAGTCCATCTCTTGAAGCCGAGAGTGTAGAAGACAATTCATGCGATTGTACTAATAGTAGTTTTTCAAGTGATATTTTATTCGATAGTAATTCGTTTTCTTGTTATCAAATACCATTGCGTTTCAAAGGAGTTCAATGCAAAAACAAACGGTTGTGACTGACACATTCATGTATAATAATTGTTTTTCGTTTTTGTAACAGTTTAAGAATCCAACTTTACTTTACACTATACTTAAGTAAATGTACTTAAATTATACGTATAGCATACCTTTCGTTCAACTGATACCATGATACCACCATACAATATTTGTTCAGAAGTAGGGTATGTGGTGGTTGCGTTTCATTCAGTATTCATGTATTTATTATATTACTAGGAATAAGTACACATCCTCAACGCTGTAAATAAAGTTATTTATCTAAAGTAAATGTCATTATATTTTGTTTTCATTGACCACTTTTCCTTTTTGTAACTCTCAAAGTCTCAAACAAACCAATTTGCAAACATTTGATTTGAATGAGATGATTGATTGTTGTTGCAAGGTCTGTTCCTGATTTTCTTAACTTTTGCAAAGTAGTTACTAACTACTTCAGTGATCCGACCCTATTGCTAGTAAGTACTGGTTATATTTACAATCCATTCTTACTTCTTAACAAAATATTTTAATTTTTAAATCGGTACAAACAAAAGAATTTTAGTTTCGCTGATAAGTGATAATTGTAAAGATTCAATGAAAGTACATGATATAGTAAACATCAAAAGTAACATGGAAGATGCATTATTCATCGGAAGATAGTATAAATAATCATTTTTAAATTAAATAACCGACTAATCAATATACAATATAAATAACGCAAGTCAAAAGTAATACATAGTTTGAAAAACATGAGCAAACAAACTCTTTGTGACTAGAAACTGTAAAGACTCAGTAACTAATTTCCATTTGTGGAACACTTAACAAACTTTAACAAAAAACTGACTTCATTCATTGAGATCTATATTGAAGAATGAGTATAAGAGGCGAGTGGATTCGTTTTTAAATTAGTCAGCGTCTGGTATAAAAACGTTACAGTTAATGGAAGCAATATATTTTTACCATTTACACTATCATGAAATGCGTACACATTATCCATACTCTCAAACTGGTATTTAATTACAGTAAAAATTGGTTCAAAAAGTTACAATCCTTAATACACAACGTCAGCTTATGTTTAGTATTCTGCTTCTTTTTTTAGTTTCACTTTTTTCACAAGTTAAACGTGCAAAAAACTCTGCTGCTGATTGATAGGTGTGTGGTCTAGAAATATTTAGTGTCGGTATTCATCGTGCACTGAAGATATCACTGATTAATACTAGCAAATCTTTAGCATATAACACTTACAATTAATTACATACTAGTTTTTACAAGATTTATCAAATGTAAGATGTATTGGTAATGTGTATCGTATTATTCGTAAGTAACCTACTTTATTTCTAGCAGATGATTACTGGTGGTAGTAGTTAATCCAAGGTGTTTTCATACGTACATACATCTTTTGCACAAGGAATGAAACCCTTTTCCATACAATATCACTTTTCATTCAACTATATCATATAATCTGGCATGAATAGTATTCTCGATATTCCTTCGTTGGATCTCTCGTGTAACCGTTATGTAGTCGTATAGTAGCTTACTTGGTGAATCCTAAAAGTATCGCCCGCAATAACTGACGTAGGAGACATCACCACATTATTACTTTAGCGTTTTTCTTGTATATAATAATGGCTGTTACAAGCTATACTTCCTTACGATAAGTACATTGTCAAAAAATGTGCATTGAGTACGTTAAATTGCGAGCTTTACAACGTACAATCGATGCATTTGACCGAATGAGTAGAATATTTTTTAAAAAAATTGTCATGCACGTTCACGGATAAGTTGACTAAAGTTGAGTCTTCGTCAGATTAACTAGCTGTATCATTAAAAAGAACGATTGTGCAGTGAATGCTATTGAGCGAAAGCCCACGATCCTGCTTTAGAAACACATATTCCTTCCTCATCAAATGCCGCAAGGGCCAGCTCACTTAGTTTATTTGATAGACACGAATTCTCTTCCCCACACTGCGTGACAGTTTTCAGTGATACAAAGAAATCTAGAAGAAAAGGTGTTGCACATTTTATACTTTATAATGTCAAACATTTCTTATGAATATATTATTTTATTATTCTTACCTCCATCAATTTCTGCAGACTCCACTCCATGTCCATCAACTTCATCACAGGATTCCAGGCCATGATGTGACCTGCTTCTTGCTCTATGAAATCTGCTAATCAGAGCATCCATCATAGGTGCTTGTTTTGAAAAGATCTGTAGCATTTTACTCTGTCTGCTTTCAAGTTCTGAGAACTGAAGAAAAAGGCAAGGGAGGCAGTTGGGGTTCGTTTCGTTTGATGGCCAACCTAGTTCAACTTTCAACGATTCGAACCTTGCACCAACCAGTATTCTCTGCAAAAACATGAAATAAAATGAATATTATTATCCTGTTAGAATCGGGTTACAAAAGAAATGTTCGCACTGTAAAACTTTCATAATGCTAAAAACATACATTCCTATAGTAGTCTATAACATGAAGGCTGTGACTATTAATAGCCACCAAAACGAAATTGTCTGGATGGTCCAAGATTGACCAAAGGCCTTTCGCAGGGCTCTCCACTTGACCATGGAACATTGCACTCCTGTAATTTGAAAGTGGAAAAGTTAGTTAGTGTGCAGCTTGTGTAAGGGACTAATCTTTAATGCTTTAATTTAAGGTTATTTTACCCATAATATGGAAGCGACCAGCATAGCTCGAGATACTTTCGGACCAACTTCCTGGACGGCGTTGTGGGCGGAATCCGCCGAAAGTTTTCCAACAGAAGATAGGCTGGAGAGTTCTTTCTGCGATTTGATAGAAACGATGGAATCCATGTTGCTTCACAAACATGTTCAGGTAAGAATTGACGCTGATTTTGCCTGGAATTGTACGAAACATTTAAAAGCTTTATATGGTAGTACTTAGTACATTAACTACAGTAACGTCAATGTATAGTTCAGTACCTGAAAAATTCAAATGTATGAATCTCAGCATTATAGGTCCCCATTTCTATTCCTGCTTGAAGAGCACCTAACATGGAGTAGTCATCTGCTTCGCAAGGATATCGGCCACTAAGAATATTATGACGCGCTTCCGCATAGAAAAGTTCCAAAATTTTACTATCAGTAATCCTCATTTCTTCCTGCTTGGTTAGGAAAGCAGATCTTCGCAAACAAATTCTTGGATCATCAGACTCTGCCTCTAGATGTGTAGCTGAGCTGTAATTGTGCAACAGCCTTTTCCAGTTTTTTCGAACTCCTAATGGCTGTTGATTTGGCTTTAATTGGACCTCTGAATAAAATAGAATGAAATCAGCATACTCTGAATTTCTAGGCAAGTTCAACATTTAAGCGTTTGGTTCCTAGTAATTTATTTGTTTATGTACCAAGAAACGAAGAAGCCATCCATAATGAAAAGACTTCTCCAGCGTAAGGCGGCAGGGCAAGTTCTTCACTCTCAACTATCGATTGGAGTAGTTCTTTGGCTGTGCATGAACTACCACTGTCTGGTTCCAAAATCACGGCTGTTCCGGTTGCTAGATATACAGCGATTTTGCAGCCTAAAAAAATGAAAAAAAAATTGTTATAGACAAAATTCTGATCATTCAGACTTCACTATGTGTTGTAATTTTAATGCAATTTTACGTTTCGGAACACGAGGAGTGATTTTGCGTTGATAATAAGAGTCATCAGTCATTGTTTGAGTTTCTACAGAAGTCTTCCTTGGTGGAATGAGCCTTTCTTGAAAGCCGCCATCCTCCCCATCCCCCGGGGAATGAGGATCGCTTCCTCCAACTGCACCCATTAAACTGAGTCTTTGTGGTGAAGGATTCACAGGAGGGCCTGTATTTTTTGACAAGTTGCTCACTGCGGCCACAGCTGCAGAAGATGGACCCAAAGAGGCTCCACCGCCACCTCCTCCCGACCGATGGTCACTACGACCTAGACGCTCTTCCACAATTATCATCATGCATGAAGCATATCCAATTCCAATACCGACCAAATCTTTTTTGATTTTAATAAGGTGGTAATTGGTATATGGAATATGAAATTCAACCTGCAATTCAAGGTCAGGTCAGCTTTGATGAATTTCCTCCGGGACACAGGATAGGACGTGTGCAAGTCACAATATAGCACGAGGAACTTTGCGCAACTTTCACAAATCCATTTTAATTGATTCGGATCTTGGACAAAAACTTCTGAGTAAGTCCGTACTGCAACTACGTTTGCATATATTACATTAGTAGAAGAAGAAGGTAAATCACACCTGCATGACCACTTACAATGATTGAAACACTTTCAAACGAGCATAGTGAAACAACCCTTTTAAACTTTCTTTCTATACATCCACTCCACTTTACGAAGCACAGCTCAATCTTAGGACATTAAATCAATCCTGTTCCAAACGACCTTGCTTGCCATCAGGCAACAAGCCTGATAATCAGGTCAAACTCTCTCATCTAAGGGAACATGCTTTGTACTTGCTCGATCAACCAAACATTGATGTGGTTTGTAACTTTCCTTCACAATACTTACATTTAACTATAGTTCACTCGCAGATTATTTCTTGCGTTTCCAACATCCAACTTTCATTCACAAAATGTACTCTGAACTTTACGAGTCTGGAAGTAGCTGGAATTTTGAAGAGGAAGCCTTTCCCTTGTCCTAATATTTCTCATTTTCTAAATTTTCACTCACAACACATACACACTAGAGAATACAAAAAGAAAGTTGTAGGGTAAAATATATTGGCTAACTAGATGATAAAGGAATACACTTTTTCCTTTCACAAGTTACTTTCTCTCGCTCCCATTTCATTATTATACCAATCAAGTTAAATATTAAAAGGAAGCTGCATTATTTCTAAAGATTTATGTCCTCATTTTAAGATAGTGGAGCAGGAGCTGCATATTTTTTTTTCATTTCCAGCCAGTAAGTGAATAAACTTTCAAAATGTCCTTCCAAGTTCCTGGAACTGCGAAGCCCACCAGAAACTTTGCTGGAGTATTATAAGGTTTCAAAAATGGTTTTGGTAAAAAAAAAAGAGTTTATATAATACGTTTAAGGATACATATGCATATATTTCCCAGTAATAATATATATGGAAAGTGCTTCCTCCTCTGGTCTTTTTAGCAGTACATATGCACGCACACAATAACACTTGATTTTATGTAGACAGTCTAAAGGCAATGAGGATTCAGTGTAAAAGTAGTCCTCTCCTTTGCTTCTCTCTCTTGTCGAATGTTTTGCTAGGGCATTGAAACTAGTACCCAATTTTACAGAAAAAGAGGTGTATGCGAAATGTATAGTAGAGAGAGAAGGTGGAGGAGGCGATGCTCAGGTTTATATTCAAGACATAACATAATGTGAAATACTTTTTTTTTTGTTTTGTTGGTTATACACAAAAATAGTTGCCATTGTACAATGTACATATGCACTAGTCATTTTTTCTCTTCCTTTTGAGCTTTCCATATCCATACATGAGCCTTTATCCAGAAAAGAGTTCCTTATGCCTTATATCAACAACATATTTTGATACCTGCCTTGGCAAAACCACCCCTTTCATGCATGCCTTACGCCTTATATAATACATGTATTCATTGCTCTAAAAAATGCTACATGTACTTTTCATGAGGTCGCTTTTGTTGGCTTTGGAAAGTATACGGAGAGATCCCTTCTATCCACTTTTACATGAAAGGAAAGGTAAATAGAGGAAGTAATGCTGAGCGAGTAGCAGTAGCGTTTCCCATTTTGAGGTCTGTTCCACCAGTGAAAAAAGAAAGTTGGGAATACATATATGGAAGCTTGCACAACACAATATATAGTGGAATGGAAAGCAAAAAGAGTTTTACCTATTGACTTGGCATTTTACATGGATATTATGATTTTGTACACATATGTACGTAGTCCAGTAACCCTTTCCCCATTTTATGAGGAAAGGAATGAGTTTTTTTTACGTAACGTATGTAACAGTATAAACGATAATGTGGTTGTTTGATACGGTCATATAAAAAACTGTACATTTTTAAGCGTACAATGTATATACTACTCAGCGATCTAGATCTGGAAAGTACATATATATAGTATATTTTCCATTTGAAGTAACTTGTGTACTACTACTACTTCTTTGATCATACGTATACAGAATTGAAGTACTGTCTTTAACTCAAACTGCAAACAGTACGTAAGGAAATTCCCCGACCGAATCGATTGAATACTGCCGATGTTGAGTTCGGGTATTTTCTCCACCAAAAAAGATGTTTCCTTTGCTTTTAACCTATTTTCTCTTGGCTCTCTACAGATGACAGAGGAACCACGTCATGATGGTTACTTTATAATGCAACTTTGTAGTAGATCACTTTGGGTGCTGCTGGTTAATGATCCGACGGGACAGATGCTTGCACAAAATTTCTAGACTGTAGTTTAAGTTGAAATAGGTTGTTGTTGTTGATGATGATGATGTGCTATTAAGAATTCTCCATAAAATATTGCATACTTACTAGTCTCTTCCCCACTATAATGTCACAGAAATAAGACAAAGACAAAAGACAACTTTCTCTTTCTTGGTTAGCAATACAAAACATACAATATTCACAACATCACAACCTTCTCTGTCTGGAGGCTGAGCTGATTTATATTATTTTTGTGGATGTAGAGAAATACTTAAATAACAAGAACAATAATTAAAAACAGATATTTCAGGTAAAACCAAATAAAAGCATTTTTGACAAAAAATTAGGTAAAGCAGCGGCAAAAATTTGCCCCGAGTGAGGATCGAACTCACGACCTTGAGATTATGAGACTCACGCGCTGCCTACTGCGCCATCGAGGCTTAGTTAAGGAAGGAGCTTAGTTTACTCAACTTGCTCGCTACCTCCAGTAGCTTTAGAGTTGTAGTTGAGATCGAGAAGCAGTTCAAGATGTACATGTCTTCCCATTCCCATATGAACAACAATGTATTCATTCCAAAAAAAAAGGTTTCATCCCTTTCGCATCACACAACACAATGCAATCTTTCCACACAACCATCCACCCGCATCCAACATTCCACTTCCACAACTTCTTTTACGTACGTGTATTGATATATTGATTGTATCAGTAATTTTTAATTGAACAAATGGTTATCTGTTATGCTTTATGCTGTTATGTATTGCAGCAGCACAGCAATCAAGCAGAAAGAAACATCGTGATTAAAACATGATTGTAATAGACATGATAGGTGCTGTATTAGCTCATAAGCGCGAGCGATGTAACTAACAGCCAATAACCTAATGCAATGATGAAGTAAATGCAGCATCCCGAAAATTCTAAAACTTAACAAACCCATGACGTGAATGGAATTATTGCAGCTTAATCCCTCAAGGTAATCTGGTTATATATACATTGCAATTTAGGCACTTTGATTAATGCAACGTGGCATACAAAACGGCTACACGATTACACTTACTACACGTTTAGACATAAACAAGATAAAGGGGAGAAGGATTCAGAAATTAAAGCCGGAAATTCACTAGGCCGGAAATGCCGAAAACTGATAATTGTGACTTTACATTACATCCTTTATTCACAGTTCTTACATTGCCCCCCTCGCACCCTTCTCTCTTTGCTTTTAGGCTGTGCATGAACAGTTCATCATGAACTGTATCAACTATTGACTATAGGATATATAAAATGAAGTGGACTACTTACAATTGGAAGTAGCAACTTTTACAGAAAATACAAAACATTAAACTTCTAATGACTAATGTCCCAAAACTCAACTATTTTCGTTAAAATAGCAAACCAATTCATGTTAGATCTAGATGCCATTCAATGCATTGCATAAATTTTTAATTATTCTATTCTATGATTTACAATCATATACCTAATCCTGGAATGAGTCGTGAGCGTAAAACTTTGACACGTCACGTTGCGGTAGCAGTGATCAGTCACATCAGAAACTCAACTCACAATGCAATGTATATAAAACACGATAGGTGGCCTCACATGCACACAGATATACTACATGTAAAATGTTCCCCGATAGATTTATTTTGCCAGCTGTCCTTTGTTTACATTTGATTTGCAGCAAAATGCTACTTCACCGTTGTTCCATCAGTTGCTCCCAAATTTTTCCCACTACTTCCAATTTTTTCATAATACTCCCAACTCTCGCCCAATACTTCCAATTCTCTTCCACTACCCCCAATTCTTTTACAATGCTCCCAGTTCTCTCTTACTACTCCCAATTGTTTCCCTTTACTTCCAATTCTCTCCCACTACTCAGTGGACGTATACTTATCTTTTAAAACCAAAATTTAATTTATATCTGATTCAGTCAGCAATGATTCATGACCATAAAACCATCTTTGATTTAATGCGTGTGTTGAAGCCTTACGTGTGTGACTTGCATGTGATTCTTGGTAATGTATTGAACTGAAACAAATGGTTCTGGAAGCGAGATTTGAGTATGGCATTGGAAGAAATTGGAGTGTCGTTTCTTTATAAATTGGTCTGGAGGTAATTTTTTAAAAAAAGTACTATTAAGTGTGACCTGACTTGAAGGGAACTTTAAAACTGGAATGTAGGGGGATACTAGAATTTTGCTCACGTTACTCGATCACCAAATTTGATTGGTAGCGTATAAGTCGGGGCGTAGCCGGACGGCTGGCATTAAATGTATGACAGTGGATTAAATTTTGTGTGAAGGTTTCCACGAACGGTTTGAATTAGAATTAAGTAAATGCCGAGGCGTAGCTCGGCTTGCCTGCTAGTATTTACCTCTTCTCACTTAGGATCGGGTAACTGTGGTCAAAAGGTTTGGTCTTGAGTCTTGGACCATCCATAGATTTCACGATCCTCTTGGTGTCCGGATAAAGTTTACTGCATCATTGAAGTTTAAGTGTTTAAGTTGTAAATTGAGAATTTAAGCTAACGAAAGCTAAAAGCACAAACACTGGCTGCCTTAATTTAATCTTGTTCCAACCATTTTTTAAATCGACTTTTATTCCGTTGACACTGAAGCACATATAGTAGGTGGTATTGATAATTGGAATTTAGTACAACTAGCTCGGTGACCGGTGACATTATGGTGATACCTCGAGCCTTCGTTGTTGTCGGCTATCGTTGTAGTAGAATATCCGAAGTGTTGAGTGAACTTTAGCAGAACCTGAACAACCTTTAGCATGTTTTCTGTTCAGAACAACACCAAAAGGTAAGTCGCTTATAGCCCTTTTGCACAAAAAAATTAATTGACTTGGCTTGAAGCTATCCAACAAGTGAGTCTGAAAGATTCAAAAATTTAAGGCGCCCGATGTGGGGCTCGAACCCACGACCGTTAGGTTAAAAGCCTAACGCTCTACCGACTGAGCTAACCGGGCCTCTGTAAGAAGTATTGTCGTGCAAACCTCAGTGCATCTACCCATAACTTTGTTGGAAGATATCTTGGTTGGTTTGTTTGATACAACAGGGCCATCTTACTTGCATTTATACCTTTATCCTTTGTCTTCTCGAGCTTTTGGTATGCATAAACGTAGTTTTCACAAACCACAACATGAGACGCTGATATGCGGTTCTCAGTTTTTGTGGAACAGAATAAGCAGAAGGGATGAAGGAGCAATTCCAGTCCAGCATATACACAGCATAAAGACCACACATCAACTAGGTGCATTAGAGTCACTATACTCTTTTATGGTACACATGAAAAGTGTATGAGTGACCGCTAAGTCTTTGTGGCAGCAACATGGATAAGATGGTCGCGTGGTGTAGCGGTTATCACGTCAGCTTTACACGCTGAATGTCCCCGGTTCGAACCCGGGCGCGATCAACTATCTTTTTGATTTTTTTAAATTTCAGATAACGAACATTTATTTATACACGCTGAACCTTAGCTTCAGCCTTCAGCACATTGATGTTTTATCTTTTGATATTCCTTTTACTTACACGCTGATCTCACGTATGAATTTTAATTGGTGTGAATAAAATAAATTGATTACGCACTAATTTTGTACGTAGAAATTAAAATAGAAATACCTTCACCAAAACGCAACCAATACAATATACATGTTATTGGAGTTAAGGTTAAGAATTTCATTGGATTTTTTGGGCTTAGAACTGTTACATGTTGAGATTTAGACATTTTTAGCATCGGTGACATAGTTTTCCTGCGACTCATGACTATTTTTTAACATCACACTTTCCTTTTGAGTTCTTCACAAATGTTGACCTTCGATTCTATTGATGGCTGATCTAGTAATAGTATCATTGCTTATCAAGTTCTACATTACATGTTCACTAGAATTGTTTTTAAATACAACTCTCTCTATTCTCGAACATCCATGCCATACCAATGCCAAGCAAACATTTATTGACAGAAATAGTCATAAACGAAAATTCATAGAATTCTTTTACATGTCATCGCAAGAGGATTCTGAATGAAGTAGTAGGTAGGCATATTGATGAGATGCGGATGAGACATGGGATCTACCTGCTATCATGCTACGTATACCTGTTCCTTATCCTCAGCCAACAACATCAGCATCATCATCATCATTTCATGATTACAGCCGATCGAGTCACATTGTATTATGCATGCATAAACACTAATCCTAATGTATAATGATATTATGCATATCCAAATGACTTCAACCCATCCATTACGTCTTACCACTGGCTCTGGCTAACCCAAAGCAATTGTAGTGTAACAAAACGAGTATAGCTGTTAGTTACATACTTACTTACATATAGGGTGCTAGCTATATAGCAAGGAAACAGACGAAACTCGAAGAAAGGAATGAAAGAATCACCGCAATATACATACCAAAGAAGTAGTATGTAGTATGACCCATCATTCATGTGTATACAAAGGTGCAGAAGATGAATATAGTGAGCAGTTAGAAACATACGTAAGGCTTGCCAAGTATGAGGGTGTATCTCCGACTTAAGTCATAAACACTACATATAACCATGTTTATACCTGATAAATCTTACGTATACTACATAGTATACTACCTGTATACCATATATGTACTCTACACATCTCATGTACGACATACACATATGAGCTTTTACGCTCACACATATGTAAACAAGCAAACATCTTTCATACTTTGCTTGGTTTGATCAGCTGCCGTTGCAGTGCTATTGCTATTGTTTTGACTTGCAGAAAGAATGCACTATAGCATTTAAAAATCCAATATTCATTTTTATAATTACGGCTTCAGTTATGTGGGGTGCCCCGTTTCTTAATTGTGAAATTTCATAAGCTCGTACATTTTAATTAATTATTATAATAACATTGGAGCTTATTTTCACCCATAAGCTATCATATATCATCAAAATTCAACAATTAAGTGCTTATGAAATATCTGTTAGTAATGGAAGCACACTAGCCACCAAGAGGAATGGTTAGAAAATTATTTACAATGGTTAAGCTAATTGCAAAAGTAAAAACCTAATTAAGGACCGATCAAGTACATTTTTACAACGCCGATGCAAGTCAAATATTCACCATTACCCTCAATAATAAATACTATCAAGCAAGTGCAAACAAGAATACTCGGGGTGCCCCAGCCATCTGAAACATCAAATTATAGACTCATATATGACTAATTCATGTTTCATGGAAGTTGAATCGAAATTAGTAAATTGAAATTGAAAATTTAACCAGGTTGATTGTGGTTTACTTAAATTAACTCGAAAGACATTCAATCACAATCAATCACTGATTTACAAATTCTTTCTGAAACATAATTTATAAAACAACAATGTATAGTGGTAGGTAAATTTTTATTAGTAATTATAGGCTACATAGAGTAGAGTACAATAGAGTTTAAATGATTCCGAATTCATAACACAATTTGAGCGTCATTTTAGCTGCGCAGCACGTACTTTTTCCATTTTGGAGAAACTTTGAAGCCTTCAGAAGGAATTAATGGCCACCCAGAACGCAATGCACAGGATCTCGCAGCTTTGACAAATTATAATTAACTAAATAACATTTTTGAACCCAAAATCAAAACAAAAGTGATAGTAATAAAAGGTTCGAGAGTTGACTTATTGATGGGACAGTCACAACATCGTAATAAATGGCGACAAATAATAATAAAAGCAACCTCCCGTAAGTTCTTGGAACAATCCAAAGATCACAGCGACCTTGAATTCTTCGTTAATTTCCTGCAAGCACGTCGCGCGACAATCAACACACCATTGCTTCAGCAGGAGCGCTCCTTAAGTTACTCGGCTGAAAATTTAAAAGATTTTGTCCTTAATTATTAAGTCCTTAGCTTAAATAATGCGTGGATGAATTATTGAGTAACAATTTACGGTAAAGAATTGTGTTTATGATTTTTTACCATGCTGGCAGCTTCTAATATTAAACTTGAGAGATCCAAATGAAATCATCCATTGGCATAGTGCCGTTTCAAGAAGTTCTGAACCAAGTCAAAGTTTGCGTTGGAGTTCCACTCGTTGATGGGGGTTTAATATTTTGGGCGCCCAACGGCATCTTACTGAAGTATGGCGACTCCTATAAGTATGAGATACATCGTTCTAATCAAAATGGAACAAACTTTGTTAGTATTCAATTAAACGTAAGATGATTCTACTTAAATATATACAAATTAAGATAACACAGCATTATATATATACCTCTCGTACCAAAGATGTTACTGGCATCACAAAATATTGCGGAATTGAATTAAATCACTTGCAGCCGGAACTGGATTTAACTGTAGAATTCTGGCTAGTAGTTAACTTTCTCAGCACCAGTGGCCTTCACCAAATCCCCAATACCTTCTGCTGTCGTGGCGCCACTGCTACTGAAAATGGAGAAAATTTTCAATGGCTGAAAGTAATTATTTGTCGTTTAAATTGCTTCAATGCTTGTTTAACAGGGATATACACACGCAATGTGGTGGTTAACAAGCCTAGTCCTAGTTAGATTGGGGCAATTGATTCCTCAGGGCAGCCCAAAAAAGTAGTTACGTTGATGGCACGGTCAGAATTGGTACTTTAGACATTTCTGCCTCACGTTCCATAATGCGCAACTAGATGCAGTCCATGAGGTACTTGCGACGATTACTTGGAGAATTGAAGTTCCTAGACGTTGGTAACGGTGGCTCCACTCCTGTAGGGTACTGTTAATTCAAGAAAAAACCAATTTGTAAAGATTAATGTGGCGCCACAGTTTTTACAAAGTAGCGTTCGTTTAATGGAATATCATAATTTGTATATTTAACGTCATAACTAACGCAGAACGTCCAAACAATTCTTGCTGACGAAGAGTTAATGAATCCATTGCGTTGACGTGGCATTGTTAAGCCAACTTGAGGCATGATGTGAAAGCTTAGCAGATGCTCCAAAAGCTGATGATATTGAAGACCCCCCTGAAATTTTGGACATAGAATGTGTGTTTTTTAATTTGAAGTACCCGTAACATTACTAAGATTAATAATATGGTGCTAAACATAGAAATCGTAATTGACATTAAAGAATTGGTGGAAAATTATTCACCTTTCTGACCTGTGCTTAAATTGTGAGAATAAGCTAGCTATTGGTTGCGCAACTGTAACAAAATATTCAAATATGAATTAAACCGGAAATTAATTGGGTTGGCTACAAAAACGATGTGACGAAAATTGGAGGAGGTTGCGAAACAATCAAATAACAATACACCTTCTTCACAGTTTACAATCTTTACTAATACGGATTCCTATAATTCCAAATCCCTCGTGCAATTAATGATCCAAGATAACTAGTCCATTGTACTTGCTACTTTTATTTCAAAGAAGCACAATTTTGACCTTAAGATCAACAGAAGTCCCGAGTCCGTCCAACAATGTCAAAGCTCCTGTGGTCCAGCACTTGGCATCAAGAAGCAGCTGGCTCAACAAAAACCGGTTAATCAATTCTAGGTTGATTGTTTTTGTCACATTTAACTTCCACAGACGTGGCGCCACAAGCCTGCTGATCATGGAGAAAACATTAAATCTGGAAGACAGTATTGGTTAATTAATATTTTTATGCTTGTTAAGATTTGATTTACCCATGTAAACTGATAGTATTATGACCGAGTCCGAGCCCACAATAGAGATGCACTGGAGCTATTGATTCCTCCTGACGTGTGTAATAATTAAAGTCGGTTTGATGACAATCCAAATTGGAGCTGGATGGTTTTCTTCCACCAATTAATTCATGGCTGGATTGCGTCTCGGAGATGCAGCAGTGCGTCATGGGGAGTCATGGAGAGAGTCGTGCATGTTAGGAGAGTTGAAGTTGAGATAACAACATGCACATTGAGCTGCAATTTTGGATTTAAGTTACTAAAACCATAACCACTGGCTGCAAAGCATTTTAATGCTGTGGCGACACTAAATTGCAGAAAGAAATATAGTTATTTATGCTCTGCTAACGCACAAAAACTCACATTGTTGACAATACGCCGAGTCCATGCATTGAAGTAGGAGAGGAAAGGTGAGAGGTTAAAAAGGCTGATGACTCCACCTGAGTTTGGAATAAAAATGCTCGGATGTAAGTTTTCATACAACTACACTTACTAACTCTGAGATTAAAACAATTGTACTCAAACCTGTCCGGTGAAATGGATTACTCTGCGCAGAATGTGTTGGAGTCGACTATCATATCCAAGTGGTGCCACTAAATTGGCAATT
Source organism: Orchesella flavescens (assembly GCA_964034955.1). Taxonomy (NCBI): domain Eukaryota; kingdom Metazoa; phylum Arthropoda; class Collembola; order Entomobryomorpha; family Orchesellidae; genus Orchesella; species Orchesella flavescens. The sequence continues at coordinate 12,668,182 of OZ035957.1, forward strand.
AATGGATATTTCACCATAATCGGATGTGGTGGAAACTCATTTCACTTAGTCGTTGTTTGTACAAGAGCAACTGGTGGACTAATAATGACAGCTTCTTTGATTGTAATGAAAAGTGATTGATTTACATTTTAGAAAAAACAACAAAATAAAGTGAATGAATAAAATGAATTCCAATTAAGTAATGGGGCGCCCCTGAATTATGATTGAAATGGTAAAAAACTTAAATTGTATTAAAATAGGGTGCTATTTTCACAACAGTACAAAAACTGCAAGTCAAAACAATACCAATAGCATTGCAACGGCAGCTGATCAAACCAAGCAAAGTATGAAAGATGTTTGCTTGTTTACATATGTGTGAGCGTAAAAGCTCATATGTGTATGTCGTACATGAGATGTGTAGAGTACATATATGGTATACAGGTAGTATACTATGTAGTATACGTAAGATTTATCAGGTATAAACATGGTTATATGTAGTGTTTATGACTTAAGTCGGTGATACACCCTCATAGCCAAGAAGAGCACACAAAAATCTCATGTGTACGGCGATATGATGATGATGAACTAAAATTTAGTTTGAGTTTGACGAACGAGGTATGCACATCACATCTTACACATTGCCTCCTTTTACCGACATCAATATATACATATTATAATCCTATCGTATGTCGTGTTATTTTTGTTGACTAACTCAAAAAGTAACAAGCACATTTTATTCATTCTCACTCCATTTGTGTATCTCCTATTAAAGGATTTCCAACCGTGGATCAACTTATTCTCAAGTGTCCATCGTGTGTGTTGTACGCTATTATCAGACCGTAAATATTTTTCCTCCTTTTCTCAAAGTTTTAATCTCCGTTGAACCCTTGTTGGCTTTTTATATTATGTATGAAACTATGCCTCATGTAAAATCTTGAGCAAAGTTACAGAAACGTTTTTTAGGTATGTTGTAAGAATAAAAATGAACCTAACTGCCATTCATGCTCTTTGTGTGTAGTAAACATTAAGTGTTGTGTATCGTAATTCATGCGTTTGAGTGTGTGAGGAAAGAAAGAACAACAAAAAGTGGGGATGAACTGGACAAAAAAGGTTTCTTGGATAATGATAAAACGGATCTTTGTTGTCGCTAGTTCTTCAAGATCCAACAGGATCCCTTTTTCTTAAGAACTTAACTACAACCTATATTTATAAGCCCATTTTCTTCTACTCTTCTTACCGGACCCTTTTTTCGAGTAACGAATAAGGCAGGCGTAAATACCTGTTTTGAAGTTTTTTCATGAACGTTTGAATGTGTAAGAGTATGTCTTGTAGAGCCATTGCATGTGTAAGTTTTACAGAAAACACATATAACGCAATTCTTACGTTTCTTTTGTAACGCGAGTAAAGAACCCTCAATTTCATAAAAATATATATATATATGTGTCTGGATGCTTATGCCTTAGCAATTCTTTTTTTGACTGGGAAAATATTTTAGGTTCAGTTTCGTTCTGGACACGGTGGAATTTAGTATTTGGAAAACTGTGCCTCCGAGTTAGTGGTATGTTTTGGTTGACGTTGCGTTGAGAAAGTAGGAAGAAGAAGCAACAAGTGAATTTTGTGCCTTGTCCTTGTGCTCTGTGTACGTATTGTACCTAAATATGAACTATTGAGCCTACAGGTTTTTGTGTTTAAGTGAATATTTTAGCTAATATTTTTTTCCGGAGAAAGTGAGTGCAAAGGTGAGAAACCTGCCTACCTATATACAAAATAGTCCATGCTCTTAAGAGCTAATTGATTAAAATTAGCAAACCGTGTACCATGTAAATGCTCTCGAAAACCTCATGCGCATGCATTCATATTCATGGTTTTCACCAAGCATGTAATAAACTTCAATTGCATATTTTGAATCGGTGTAGGAAATGTTGTATTTTACGGCTTCATAGACACTTGAAAGAAAAGAACAAATCAAGTTTAATGAGATATTTTCTGCCTGACTTGTCGCTGAAAATCATATAATTACTAATCCGTACTATATACTCTTTGTTCATTCACTTTTGCAATTTGCAGATTTGATTTTCCAATAGACTATGCATATGTACACGCTTATAGCGTGATTTTATTACATACGATACTAACGAATGCAATTTTCTCTTTACAAAATGGTATGCTAAATGGGTTTCGTGTTTAAATATTTTGCTTTCAATTATTTGCATTTTTAGCTTGTAATGTAACAGCTCATATTGCACAATGATACATAGCACATAGCAGTCTACCTCATGAGCTGGCTCCTTGCAATTTTTGCAACATATTGAATTAGTGGTTTGAAAAGAAGTGTGCAATAACGTAATGCACTCATTATGTGCGTATTTTAGGCCAGCGCAGTTATCAGCGATAAACGATATTGCAATCGGAAGTCCTGATTTTTTGTACTATCACGCAACAAAAAGGCCTGAAGTGTGACGTGTTATTTCACATCACGTCACACATAAACACTTATTAGTTTAAAATTACTTACAGGGGCAATGAAAAGGTAGACATTAGGATCGATAAAAATAAAAAGGGTAACTGTTACGCTAGCATTCAAGCATCGTTTCATTAAAAAATTGTTTTAGAATTTTATGAGATTTCAAATATTTGCAAGGTCCTTTAACTCCTATATTAGTATTGTTGTTTGTCTTGAGGGAAAAGCGTCAAATTTTTAATGCATTGGACGGTGATGGATAGTGGCTACTATACTGAGACTGTTGTTTGTAACGGTTCTTGAACGAAATAATTATCAGTAAGTACAAAAATGAAATGATGAGAAAACTGACTCGACTCGAGTACTGTCTGTATTGTATGCCTGTCAATCCACTCTACTGGTTTGTAATGACATTGCCAAATCCAACGACACGGCAATTTTTCAAACATTTTGTTAAACCACTAAATTAAACATTACTGCTACCTACATTAAAGGGACAGTTGCATGTCACATTATACTTGGAGTTGGTTGCCTAACGTGGTATATCATCTTGATGCGATGTACTATATGTATGTATGCATGCATGAAATATAATATGTCATGTCATTTTATTTAGCCATAGTAGTTTAGGTTTTGTATATATACGAATAAACCAACAGTTTTAGTATTAAACAGTGAGTAGCACGGTGAATGACAATTGACAGTTTGAAAAGATAGTGGGTAGAAGGAATATCTAACTTAAGCCTTAGTAAATTTGTCACTATATTTGCGTAGACAGTTTTAAATGTGCGGTCGGTAAGTGCTTTTTTTTGGCTGTATGCTATTTGTGGCATCTCTCTATTTTTATGAATGGTTTTGGTTTTTTTTGTCCCCTTTCTAAGAGATGAGGATTAAGAAGTATTTGTCTTTTGTATTGATAAGATAAGAAGTAGAATATAACAACGGGCATAAAACGAGCCTTGTTAAACATGTACATGTGTATGGATGCATTTCGTACACATGTGCTTCATGCATTTTTCCCTTTTGTTCGCATCGTATGACACGGTTATTTCTTGTCTCGTGAATTATCATTATCATCATCATTAACATTATTATTTTGGTCGTGGTTAGCAAGTTAAAAAATGTCAGAAAAGAAGCACAAGTTACATTTTTACATCTTGGTTATATTGTTATTATGATGATTATTAGTTGCGTACAAGTATTGACAATGGCTGATGGCACTTGCCAATAAATTGCTTCTTGTTCTGGCATGGCAAAGTTATTTCGTGTTTTCTTCAATTGTCTGCATATCTCTCTACACACTGAGCCCTAAAGCGATGTGTCGTTTCGAAGGAATTTTTTTTTGTCATCCGTGGCTTTATTTTTGGGTTAGTGTAGAATAATATACAGCAAGTAGAGATTGAGATTGGTTTACTTTTCATGATGATGTGATGATGATATAGACCTCTAGTAATAGGACACGGATCTCATTGCATTGCCATTGCCTTATACTTACGTTTACTAGCTTTGAGCCTTGTTTTTAGGTGTCAACTTGTTCGAATAATATTTCTCAGTTTAATTTTTAGCTTTATGGGCAAACCAATCTTTAATGTATTTTTTTCTTTCCTTACATTCCATCAGTTCGACATTTGACATGCAAAACTGAAGGAAAGAGGACGTGCATAAGTATAGAATTAGTGTTGAAAAAAGAGTGGATTTAAATGATTGTCACGACTTTTTCTTCAACTTCTCTCTTCACTATCAACTATTTTACCTTCGAGCTTTATTTGAGTGACTCTAGAAAAGAGAATTCGATTTTGGGTATCTAGCTCTCTGAGCCTTTTCAGCACATTTTACAATTTTTCATGATCTTGTTGTCTTGTCGTAATGATGCATGTATACCTTTTGATGTTGGTATTTAGATTTCTCATTGTTTATTGTTGTCAGCAGCAAGCAAGGGGATCACATACCAATGTGTGTAGGTATGTATGTACACAGGTAATATATATATTATATATATCGACCATATGGAACAAGTATAGAATACACATTGTAATAGTCTCAAACATGCGTATGCATGATTGCCCATGATGAATATGAATACGAAAAGGAAATTTTTCCTTAGTGAAATTCCTCATTGTTATACAATGCATAATATAACTCAAGCGACTAAAGCTACTGCTTCTCATCGCTGATTGTATTGTTATCTGTCAGTCATGCCAGAAGAAAGCATATTAGATTGGAGTACCACGAAAAACGTGGTCTTTTACACCTTTTTGAGGCGTTTCTGTGAAGAATGTAGAAATCATTTGATGATGGTGATATATGATGACAGAAAGGATTTAAAACTGGTGAAGTGCATGCACTGCTACTTTAAAGTTACTCTTTGTACAAAAAGCGAAATCGAAAATGTTTGGTGCAGGCAGATTGGAAACTCTGACGTAAACGAATTAAAAGCATTCAAAGTGACTGCCCAGTTTTACATCATGCAATTTCAGTCATCATCGTCATCATCATTAACTATATCTACACATCATCTCATCTCCCTTTTACATTGATTAACACAAAAAGAGTAAACCTCTAACAATTACAATTAGTCAAGGTATTCGAGCTTGATCAAAAGTTTGGGTATTTTGCTACACTTTTTGTGTTTTTGGTAAACAAAATCTTTTAGCCTTTTGCCCTGAAATAAAAGTATACAATGACTACTTTCAGATTCAGAAACGCAATAATTTGTTTTGTTCATTTGAAAATCATGAATCATGACCAGGCAGTTTTCCCTTCGTCACTATATCCAAACAGATATACTGGTTTGCACAAACAGAATAAATAATGCATAGCTTAGCTTATAGCTGAATTTCAAGTAGATAGCCTTGCTCACTGCTCCTGTAGGGAATGAAGTATAGTGTGTTAGTTACAGAATAAGCAATTCACTCCACCCCTTGACTCACACTTTTTTCTCGTTCTGGGTATATAGTAGTTGCTTTTGCAATAATGGATGTAAAGGAGAATTGAAAATGAGATCATGCACAAACGTAACAATGAAGGTTTGGTTCAGTGGAAGAATGACGCGTTAAAAAAAGTTGTGTTTTTTGTTCGTACATTGATTATATCATGTAAACAAGTGCAAGCTCGAAAAAGCTTGACACAGTGTCATGACATGATATTATATTGTCGGGAAGGCAGTCTGATGGGAAAATCTGATTGATCACTGCTTTAATTGTAATTTAAAGTGTATTGTTTGCCCTTAGCTATTGCGCCTGCCGGAGTTATACATAGAAAATGAACTGATCTAATTTTGGTGCATGTAAATATACCTATGTATAAAACTTATTGTGTACAAATCATAATGTTATACATATACAAACATATCCTATTGAAATACATTTTCTATATATCACTCTATTTCGTGTTTAACAGGGGCTTCTCTTCGCTCTGCTCACGTCAGTGCAGCTATAAATGGATTTTGATGTGAAACGTGCTTACGGAAGGAAATCAGATTTTACCTGGACAAACCCTAATAGCATTACATGCAGAATACACGTAAATTCGTGAATATACAACGTTTTTTTACAATTGATAGGTTGAGATAATGTGACTAGGGAGAGAAAAAATTGACTTTGTGAAGTGATGTGTGCATGCAGAAGCCAATGATATGAATTTGTTGGAGTCATGAACCGGAATGCATGATTTTTTTCATGTTGTTTAAACAGTTTTGATGTGGCTACTTTGAATAGATTGTACAGGCGTTTGTATTACGTTGTTGCAGACTCAAACAAAGTCTGTTACACATGGACACACAAATAATAGCCATGAAGATTTTTTGTGCTGTTATTTGCATTTCCGCTGTCTACTGACTGTTGATTTTTGATATACCTGACTGAGCTCTGGTTCTGTTGAGTAGATAAGGATTTTCCTGTTTCACCGTGCTTCAATCAGTGTAATTAAGTTTTTTTTGGTATAAAGTGAACTGTTGATATGAATGTACATTTGTTGAGTTTTATATTTGGCTAAATGTAGTCGTACCGAGAGACACAAAGCGTTTTCATCCTATAAGACATTTAAGTTTTCTATAAAAATGAGTGAGCTTCGTAACGGAGATTTAGTAGAGAATAGTAATGGACTTGGATCATCTATTGGATGGAACTCTTGGTCAGCTTTGAAAGCAGCGAGAAGACGTCATCCGGTTCGCCTCTCAGCATCAGTTGACTCCATTCCATACATGGATAATGACTTCTTCTCGTCCATTGGCAGCCTCAGTAATTATCCTGGTAAATAATTGCTGCAATTACATAATAAATGCTTTTTCTTTCTGTAGCTAGCATATTATACTATTTTTTGGCAGTAGATGAACCATTTACCCATCTACACTTTCCATTTTTGGTATTTGTCATGTTTCATGTCATGTCATATAATGACAGCAAAACCAGCATAATGTTCCCAATTGTTATGGCTGTATCTAAGAACTGGTCAGTGCGACCATAACCATATCATCATAAATTATATCGTAGCAAAAATACTCCTCATTAACATGTAACGCACTAAAAATGTGGTGACTGTACAAAATAAAGTCATTGGAGTCATTAGTTTGTAGGCTTCCTTTCCACAAAGTCAATTCAAGCGTATCACATAATCACATGTCATGTTATGTACATAGATACATCTGCATCATCACCCTCTCCATGTGCTCATGCTCATTAATCGTTTTCTGATCTGGTCCACTTGACCTGTGCAAAACAATTACAGTCGCTTGAAGGGGAAGAAGTCTAAAAGCAAAAATAAATAATACTTTTCGCTACAACATCATGTTAGATTTATTGGTCAGTGCGGACTGCGGTGGCGGTGACTAGTTCAGAGAGAGGTGACATAAAATAAAACGCATCATTACTACAACTCCAAATTGCTTTAGATCAATACAAAATGCAAACAGCCATAGCCAACGTCTCCAAGACAGGTACATACATCTGTAATAATATGTAACAACGAATTCGTATTCGTACATAATCATTATGACTTGTAGCAAGGCTTCACTATCATAGCGCAAACACTTTCTTGACAGTTGAGCTGCTAATGATCATGATAATGATGCGCTGCAGATATATTTTTCTTTTCAAAAGTAATTTACTTCACAGAAAGAAAAATCCATCTAAGCAAACATTCAAGCGAGAAAATTTGCTCACATTGTTTAATTCTTTTCCGTCTTTCTTTCACTCAAAAATGTTTTTAATAATTGCCAGTGTTTTATTCTGTTCTGGCAAGATAACAAGACTCTAATTATTATCGAGAAGTTGTCAATTTTGTAAATGAGAAAAAACTTCTTTTGACAAAAGCGATTATGTAGTTCTGGCTGTTATTTTTTTATGCGATGAGTCCCTTTTCAAAATAGAAGCGATGGTTGCAAATAGCCGCATTTGTATTATTATTGTTATTATTATTTTTGAACAGAACTATTGTGTAACAGGGGGAATAAAAAGGGCATTATATTGAGGTTATAATGAGTGGGGTTTGAAGTGGAATAATATAATTTGCATTTGATTTACCGACCCTGATTGATTTTTGTGGATTCAGGAATTGTAAAACTCTTGTGAATTGAGTGAACTGCTTTTTGCATACATACATTCTCTATTCGTAGGATGATGATGATGATGAAAAGAGGTCTGCAACTCGTATAATCCAAATTTTTATTGCGGCAATCATTCACTGTCTCTATGTTTGTAGGCACAGGTAGTAAAACAAGGTCCTTTAACTGTCTACTGGTGGTGGTAGTGGTGGTGCTACGTAGAATTCTCGCTTTAATTTAAAAAGCGGAATGGGAAAGCCTAATCAAAGAAATAGCTCTATATAGTAAGATGTATAATGGAAAGCAGAGAATGCGGATAAATAAGAAGCTAAAAAGGCTTATGTAATATAAATGAGTTACACATTTGCCAACTAGCTAGTCAAATTTTTTGACATGCTATCACTGGTGTAAAGAGGATAAACAAAAGATTTTTATTAATGTCTTGTTTGCATAAACCATGGCATATGGCATGACGGCTCGCCTGTATAGAAGACGACGCTGCTGCTGACGCTATTTACTTTTTGTTTTATTTTCACGAATACGCGAGAGTCAAATTTTTATTAGCACTTCACGCAATGGAAAACGTTCAATTGTCTAGTTCCAAATGAACTGCAGTGGTGTTGGTGTTAGTGATAGGAAAGATAAGAATAACGTGTAAAATATTTGCAATCCCCAAATTTTTTTTAGTTCATTTGAATGTTATTTCAGTGAGTCACAGTAAAAAGTGTTAAGAGAATGTTGAATGTTTGTTGCAGTAAATGCAATCATGTACAGTTATGCATTACAGGAGGAGTTAATAAATAAAATATTATCAGTTTTTGGGTCTACAAGAAAATCTAGGTAATATTTATGTATTGTTAAAAAAAATGAGTATTTTACAACTGGACTGTCGTGCGCATGATGACTGCACGATAAGGGCTTTAGGTTGCAATAAAAAACCAAGTTATTGTGAAGGATTATTATAATCTGACGATGTGTGCCTCGTGCTCATGATGTTTGCAAATTCTTGTAATTCTTTATAATTCTCCTGGTCATCATCATCATCATCATCTGAGTTAATCCATTTAAGTATGCAATTGTAAAATTTAGTAGAAAAAGATTTGTACCATTAACCATTATGGTTTTCATTTACAACTGCTGTGGCTTGGCTTACAATAACTGTTGGACATTGTATTTTGTCAATTTCATACTCTTACCATTATGGTACTTTGCTCACCGGTAAAGTGCCAATTAAGGATTGACGATCGATAGATTTGTTCGTGCGTGCCGTAATATGCGCATTGCATTGCTTAACCTGGCAATTTAATAAAACAAGTAATTGGTAAAAAGTGAACTGAATGAACAGGTGAGCTTGTAGCACGTTACATGCATGCATTTATCGATTTGAATGAATAGCCATTATCGATTAGATGATTTTTGTTTCTGTCTCGCAAATTGTTATGGAGGTGGTTCTCCCTAAAGTTTACTAACTTGCTCTTGATTGTCTAAACTTTAAGGAAACAACAAAGCCGAGTTGAATTGAGTAAAGTAGATTTTTATACAAATTGAGATCGTAATCCAAATAGGTTTGTTCGAATTGAAAATACACACAAACTCGGCATTTAAGATAAATATGGGCCGATCGTGCTTGTTTTGTGTGATGAAGTGATGCAACAATTATTATGATTATGACATACGATCTTTTTCAAGTGACCTACCTACACGCAGAATAGTAATACCACTCTCGTCGAAGCCACCACCACCACCATGTGCACGACTTTATGCCTGATTAGCAGACGTAAATACATTCATTCACACGAACCAAAAACGATGCGATGCGATCTCTACAACGACGACGGTGATGATGATGATGACGACAAAGTTTGTAGTTGTATATGTATGCCTACACGGTTATGAAGGTGATCTCAAGAGAGAGAAGTGTGGAATTAGCTAGGCATTGTCTTTAAAGACGCGCCTACGCATCCTCGTCATAATAATCATTATCATCATTGGGAGAAAAAGAAATGTTTATCACTTACAAGCATCTTCTTTCTCTCTTTTTATCTCTCAAGTCAAGTACATGCTTGAGGATGGGCATACTACATAACATACGATGCGTGAAATACATACATAATTATTATAAATTCTTCACAGTCCGTATTTGAATTCATTGGAAAATTATAGACGTATATGTAATTCATAATCATCCTTCAAACAGAATTGAAAAGAGCCAAAAGTCAATGCGTTGCTGTAACATAATATGCTCATGTTCAACACATCCTTCATCAACTCACGTCTCCACACAAAAGTTATCTCCTGTCAATTCCAATTATTTATTTGCTCATTTAACCTCAACTTATTATGCATTATGTACAAGATTATTGAAGGATTTGGAAGGTGAGGTGGTGGTGGATTGATGGATAAGTAAGAAGGTGTGAAATAAAATGATGTCTTGCTAGTTGACATGCAATGCAAGTGGCTTTCAATGCTTTTAACACTAGATTAGAATTAGAGTGAGAGTCATCATATCAACGTGCACTATTTAGGTAAAGTTATTTTTTTAGGGATGGAGTAGCAAAAGTTTGAAGTGATGAAATTTATGGGCTAATCGATTGAATTGAATACAAAATGTCAAATGTGATCTTCACAATTTGATAATGTTTGTTCACCTATTCTTATAGGTAGTCAACAAATGAACAAATAAAAAACAATGCGTGTCACTAACTCCCTATTAGCTCCTACCTCAAAGAACAATGGATATTGGGATGGCGTATTGTTTTTCAAAATGGCAGTGTCCATTCCCAATGATACAAAGATAATAATTGCTGGGCGTTGCATGTTTATTTGTGACATAATTAATTAACTTCATTGGAAAATGACCGGTTCTGCTCAATTCACAATTTGGTCTCATTTTCATCGGTGACAAAAATGGATATTGGGAGCCCCAAACTCCCCTACACTTTTGAGATATGAATCTACAGTCACATTGACTTTTCTTTGTTTTTTTTTGCTTCTGACGCTTGCAAGAAAATTGTTTGGGTTTTTGCTCTCATTAATTTTACGAGAGAATTTTCACGATTTGGTTGTAATTAAGCTACTCTACAATATTTCATTTCTTGGGGCAATGTTGTTGTTACAGTCAGTCAAACCAAAGTTATTGAAGGGCAAGTAACTCATGATGTGCGTCGGCAGCTGTGTCATTTTGTTTTATTATAAAGTGTTTTGCTAAATGCAGTTTACATCCAAGTCGTGAGATATTCATTACAATTTTTACCACTCTGGAATCCAGTTTTCCATGGGAAAGTCTCAAATTTTTTTAAAAGGAATGATGACATAATGATCATCCTTTAGGTTGCTCCTTTATTGCTACTGCGTGCTGTGCACCTGCTGCTGTAGTACTACTTACATATATGCTTATCACCTCATCACAATACACACTACAAAATAGCTATCAGTTCTTCAAATCGTAGTAGATCCGCAATTAAATAGCCGTGAGCAGCAAAATTTCACCATATTTTACTTCTACAATGTTTTTACTTATCTCGACTTTAAAACGTATGGAGCACGTTGCACTTAATCAAAGTACTTTCCTAGTCATATAATCAAATTCAGGATGATTTCATTACTCGCTGAGGAGGTGGAGATATCTAGAAATAGCTAACTGCATATATCATCAACATCAACGTCAAAGTAGACTCGTCTCGTCGTTGGAGTCGTGTGCGCAAAAATTTATACTTGTTTGGTATGCAAGCTGCATATTTTCTAGGTATGCTGTGTGTATGTAGTAATATTCAATTTATTTTTTTAAAAACCTGTGTCTTTGTCTTGCTGCTGAACAGGTACTATACTCTACTACACACGATGCGAAAAAAAACTCCTCATCACGATGACCTTGGTTCTTTGGTTAGTTGCGGTAAATAGATAACCTTTATCCTGTTGCACTGGCTCTCTGGCTCCAACCAAACCTCTAGAATTATGAAGTCTATCCTCTGCAAATTCTATACATTGCATGAAATTGCCCTTGTATTGCCTGAAAGAACAGGAAAAACACTTGGAGTTTTTGATATTGAAATCTTATCTTTGATAGAGAAGAATAATAATTATTGTCGATGCCTTTTACACATGCCACGTACTTTTAAAGTGGTACAATAAGTGCCGATCTATTATTCTTCAACAATACTAAGCCAGGAGGTTTGATTATTCACTGTTGCATACTTTTATCTAATTGTTAGTAGTGAACCACTTTTGTTCTGCTATGCCACGTCTATTATTGAAAACAATTTTGTTATTCAATACACACGCTATTTAACAAAAATGGCAAATAGTATGACAGCATAATTCATACGTCAAAAGATGATCAATTTTTTTGTGCCTTATTCAATCCAACAAGATGATGGGAAAAAAAGTAAAAATTTGACCCTGGCTTTGGCACTCTCTCTACTCCTAACAAACAACATGTTTTATGATTTGTAAAAAGAAAAATAATTTTAATGCATTCACACAAGGATATTCAAGGGCAGCAACTGAGTGAAGGAATGAAGCTGATAAAAAAAATTCCCCTCTGGATTCATTCAGTTGAGATTGTATTGTAATTTGCACAAAGTTGATGATGAAGTTGTATGAATAATTGCATCCATTTGTATGTGGTTAGAGTACATGAATGAAGGTTTTCCAAACTGAATTGCCTACTGACTACGACTGGACTATGATTAGTGATGGGCACGTCGAATCAGTTCAGCTCATTTCTTAGGATAGCGATAGCACACTGACTTGAATTGATTTTCTGCAAGTACGTTAACATACATTAATTTTGGTTGGTTGAATCATTACAAACTCAGTATCTTCATTCTGATTCTGATTGATGGTCAATATGATTGTTATTATGAAGTTGTTGGAGCATAAATGGAAAAGTACATTATCCAAGAAAAATTATACCTACTGATATAATTCATTTTTGTTTATGCAAATGATCTATAGACAATCCAAAAGTATGATTGCCATTGTATATTGTGTTGCATTTGCCTGCAATCACCATTTCACAATGTACAATTGGATATTATTGAATGGGACTTCTGTTTTCATAATTATTTTATTTTATTGGTCTCGTTCTCTTTTTGAAAAAAAAATATGTTTTCTTGATTCGAATTGGAAACAAAACGATAAAACAAATGCATTGAAGGCCTGATGAGCAGCTCGATTCGATGTAAATCTAAAAAATATATTACATTGTGTTATGCTCGAATAACCATCTCATCCACATGAATTGTTCCGGTTTCTATTGCTCATTAAGTTCAAAGTAGTCAACCACAACAAAGTCCATTAGTTAAGTGCAGTAGTTCGTAACGAGGAGAGAGGGGGTTTTCACCAACTTTTTAATTCATTATATGCATCCTTTTGAATATTCAGTTTTTTTCTGGTCAGTAGCACTATCACCAGCAGTGGAAGTGGGAGAAGATATGTAGGTACAAACAGGTGGTGACCGTATCATTCTGTGAATTCAACATGACCAACTGGCAATTATTTTATATGGGTGGAAGTGGAAGGATAATGATAATAGCAACAGCAACGTTCTTCTTGGCAGGCAACAGGAATAGGAATATATAAAGAAATAAGAATATTAAAAGAATGCGTTTGAAAAGGTGAAATAGATAAGTTGTAAGTAACACAATTTGCAACTATCATTTTATTATTACCACATATCATTCTTGTATTGGCAGCACATTATAACTTATCAATTCCTCCTCCTCCACCATTTCATTTTATGTTTTTTATTACATTCGAATATGCAGTGAACAGGGGATGTTTTGTAGTTTAACTGACGTGTAAATTCCATTAGCATTTTTCTGATATAAAAGTATCACTCTTCTGGTCTGTTGTGAATTGTAAATGTATGTGTACTGTGTATACTGGTCTTTTCATATGTTGTTGATTGCATGTTACATGCACCACACATTCCACTTAAATATGAATGAGAAAAACGAGGATTTTTATCAATAATTTCATTTTGGCTTTGAAAAGAAAAGAAGGAAGGTCAAATAATAGAGATTATCATTAGTAGCAGCAACATTCTCTCTAGTACACTTCATCGTCATCGTCTATACCTAGTCTGGTACTGGCTCCCTCATTATTTGCCATTATTATTGCGGTAAAAAGGAGAGAGAGATATATATTTCTTGGACTCGAAATACGTTTTTGTTGCACGCTAGTGTGTGCTTCCTTTTGTATTATCGAGGGCATTATATTATAATGACGACGACGACGAGGATGATTGAATGTTGTATGGGAAGAGAGAACAGGTGAAGAAGATATATATGCGTAAATACCTATCTGTTCTTTGCTCTCCAAGTTGAATAATCCCAAATGCATGTGCGTTTTATATAACGTGAAAATGTGAAGGCAACCAGTCTGTCAAGAAGTAAACAACTGCAACTCCTCCGCAAAAAAAAAGAAGATTAAATTCTGTAAATCTTGGTGGTTTCTTCTCGTTTTGTACATTAAGTTGGAGGGAATAAGTTGCTCTTTAGGGAAGGGGATTTTGTGTGTGTGGCTTGGCTTGGGATGGATGTTCATCTTGTAGATGCGGATTAAAACCGATATGGCATTTAGGCACACACATGCACATCCAATATATTATCAATGTTACAAAACACAAAACTTGAAACAATCGTTCGCTTCTTGTTCTTTCCTATAGAGAACTAATAACGTATGGTCATAAAATATGTTACGACTTTACAAGTTTTACTACATTATTGCAATACAAGAAAAAAAAGTATACATCACAAATCACAGCAGCAGTCAACAGCAGTACAAAAAAAACCTATACAACAGAAGCACCAGCAACAACATTCCAAAATGCACAAAAAAATTCAGATAATCTCCCTAATGGTTTGTGAGTTATCAAGTGATTTTTAAAGCAGGAAAGAAAATTCCTGCACAATTTTTTTTTCTGTTTTTCTTCTATTCTTTCATCTGAGTACATACATACACATTATTTCAGATCATGAAGTCTGAGATTGGAAATTGACGGAGATTACATAAACCTGTATATGCCATCATCATGGACTTGCATGACATGCTGGTGTGGTTTGCTGAAATTTACTGATTTCAATCCTTGAGCGTTCAAAAACGTATGCCAGTGCACTGTCTTCCTCTCTATTCATTCTCTCGATTGCTTGTGACTTTCAACTTTTGAGTTTGTTTGTACTAATGCATCCACGCCAAAAAAAACTGAAGTCACGCCAGAAGCGAGAATTTTAGTCGTTTGTAAATAACAGCTCATGCAGCGTTATCTCACACAGACGAAACCATATGTGTGTATGTCCTCAAGCAAGAAAAAAAAATGCTTGCCCGGTTAGGGCTTAGTGGCTGGTTAGATATTTACAAATAAAGACAGATCATACATTAAAAGTAAAAACTCCCGTTTTTTCCTCCTGATGCTTTTTTATTTTGTAAAAGTTGATGATCAAGTTAAGGAGCACGAATTGAAATGCATGTACAATTCTGTTTGTAGGAAGAAGAAGGAGAAGGGTGATGATTTTTATATTCTTCAATAATAATACATTCGTATTCAAACAAACATTGAATGTATAAGAATACTCTGAAGGCTCTGGTTTGCTTGAAGAACTTGCTTTTATTACCAACAAAAATGGAACAAACGTATGTAGTATAGTCAATAGCAGATGTGAAGAAGGTGATCTAATACACAAGCGAAAGACAATCGTCGTAAGAATTTTAGATGTATTGTATATCCTTCTGTCTCTAATTTTTCCTTTGGTTTAGTTAGCTGAAGTACACATAGCTTATAATTACTAATTGCAAATTTTTTCATTAAACTTGTTGCTGTAATGAGTAATCATTTTGTATGTTTGCTAATGACATCCCCCGCAAGTACACAAAGGATACAAAAGTCTGTCATGCCATAAACTATGTTGCAGCAATCCCTCAATCAAAAAATGAAAGAAATTATGATGCTCGTATCGTGCAAGGTAGTAAATTAAAATTTGCTAAGATGATGATGATGAAGGTATCGCATCGTGACTATATATTTATAGGAATTCTACTAGGACTGTCTTCCTTTCATTACTGTAATCTGAAACTGTGGCCACACATACATACATCATGACATGCGTATGTGTTTGTCAATGTAATTTTTTATAGAAGAAATTACTGTTAGATGTAAGCTAATGTATTGGTAAAAACAGTTTCGAAAGATTTAAGTGGAATAATAAAGGGCCTGGAAAGAACAAGAAACAATTTTAAGCATTTGCAAGAAATTACATCTACATTAGCTGATCAATAACCTGGTTGGTGGTGTATTTTAAATAGCTTCGTGCAATTCCGTGCACTAAAGTGACAGGTTCTTATTCAAATTCCTGACTTTAAACATATTGCTCTCAGCTCATATTCTGTATTGGATGCCAATTGTGCCCTTTGTTGCATACATTACATTACATGATTTTTTATTTTATTTTGTGAGTTGCATATATGATAATTTGTCTTGGAGCAGTTTTCTGGACTTGCTATACCATTATAATCATCATCATCATTCTCGCAATTCATATTCATACCATATAATCATCACGTTTCATCGCAAGCCGAACCAAAGTATGCATTTTATTCGTTACTTTTCCTGCTGTTATAATAATTTTATTATTGCGTACATAGGCCAAGATGCGTGCTTATCCTGAAGCAAAATTTAGTAATAAATGGTGTCTGCACCAATCCCAGTGTATATTTTACACTATTTGTTCGATTATAATGTACACAACAAGAACAACCAAGAAAGAAAAAAATCACATCATCATCATCATCATCAAGAAGAAGAAAACTCAACACGACAACAGATGTTTGCTGGAGGGACGCCGAGATTTTCGAATAATATCCAGATCATCAGACCGGCTTCGTATTATTCTTATGACCATGTTTTGTATGTATATTATTTGTCCACGGCCAATGATGCTTAGGCATCATTTTAGTAACTTCAAGTGCAGCCTCCCTCCATTTTACTCATACTACTTATAACTAAAATGTTTTCTTCTAATATGTATAGCAAAACAGAATGGGTTTGACTGCAATCATTCTTCCTGACTAGATATGCTCATGCTTCTCTTCCCTCAAGAAATACTTTACTACACTTACACTCTGCTCTAATTCAAAAAGTAGTTAGTTAGGTAGTGCATAATTCAGACAGATAGGTATAAAAATTGTTGCCGTTTATTTTATGCTCCCTGTAAGCCTCCGGCTTGGTTATAAAACTTTTTATGATCTCTTTGTGTTGGGTTCCTTCTTGATGTTGGATGTTGGATGTGATGTGGAGCAGGAAAAGTGAGATTTTGATTGAGTGACAGGCAAAGAAGCAGTAGGCTCTTGTTGGTGCTGATGGTGGTGGTGGTGGTGAGCTTGAATTTGCTACTGAAAATTTGGTGCAATCAATTTCTATACAGTTGATGAGTAGTAGTATATAGCTACGCGTAGATCCAGAAGGCATGTTGCATGTATATACACACATTTTCCTAGGAGCTGAAGAGAAATCACTGTTTTTTTCTCAACTTGTTCACTAATGATAGTCATGACAGAGGACATGACACTTATTTTCATACGAAGTTGCAACTCAGCCATCCGTATTATAAGATGTGTTGGTTTGGTTATAGATAAAAATGCACTTAGGTGCATTGCATATAAGTATACTCCTCTCACTGACATGTTCATATACACAGCAGGTAATATGCCGATCATGCACAGTGGATTTTGCCTTAACGTTTCTTGATCCGATCATTTTAATCCAGCAGAGAAGAGAGATTTCATCATATTATCCTCCCAATTGTTATCCTAATCTTCTTTTTCGCATTACTTTCCTTATCCTGTAACTTAGGTTTCTTCCCAATTGTGAATGTTGTTTTGTTGATGAAGAATGATAATAGTAATGATAATGAATGATGATTCCTCTTTGGCTTATTTGTTGATCCCACTTTTTCTAAAATCTGATTCCTCTCCCATTTGCCACATGTGCAGTTCACAAAAGTCCACATATATGCCTTTTTTATGCACATATGTATATGTATATAGACGGGTTGGTAGTGAGATGTGATGTGTTTGTGATGGTGTAAGAAGAGGCGTACAAATAGTATAATCCCTTTTAGAAAACTCTAACCCTTCTCTCTTCTCTTTCTCATTCTTTCAATCACATCATGTGTATTCAATATTCATGAACGTTAAAAGAATATATTTTTCCGATTCTACTTTTTATTATATTTCATAACATTTCGCAAATGCTCAAATCACTGCATGGCAGACAACACACTGCTGCTCATCTATAAAAAAAACGGGGGAGAAGCCTTCACGTATCCACTATTAACGTTGGGTTTGGGCTTATTGTATTCGTATTCCTCATTTAAAAACAATTCCATGATGATCTCCCAACCAGAACTAATCTGACATCATTTGTAGTAGCATCAGCCAAAACGGTCGAGGAAACAGCAAGGTGGCAAAGGCAAAACAGCAAGATTCTGACAAGAGACCGTTTTTCCTTGTCATCTTTCTTCCTTATATAAATATAATTTTTTAACATTTTCAACAAAAAAAATCATTTTCATTGTCAATTCTACATATTTAATTCTATTTGTATTTTACTCCCCGTTTTGTTGCAAAGAAAATGAATGACAGTTAAAATACTATGAAGAAATGCTTATTCATCGGACCGAAGTTGAGGGAAAAGATTACAGACTTAAAGGGTGGAAATGGCATTAAGTATGTTTTGTGTTTGATTGCATATGCGTGCCGCATAGTGTGGTGGTTCAGTTGTCAGTGTGCAGTTTTCTTGTTTGAAATTTTTAAAATGTCAAAAAAAAGAGCTTAGCTTGTGGTCTCCTCTTTGAACGATTTTCGTGTGGCTGCCTGCTTGCCGTTCGGTCATAAAAGTATATTTTTATTGTCCATATCATCATCATCATCCTCCTCGTCCTCAGTATTATTACCACCGCTAGTTGAGAGGAAAATAAAACCCTCCCGTTTTTTATTATTTTTGAAAGTCAGCGAAGTGTTAAATCGCTATTATTACACATTTACCCATTGTCACACAGTCATCATATATTATCATCATTCTTGTGCTTGCAATAATCCTAATGCAAAAGTCATTTATTTTGGCATATATATGCATGCTCAGCCAGGTTACGAAAAGTATTTTACCAGCCAAAAAATTATGTGGAAAGAATGAAGAAAGAAAGATGGATGATCATAAACTTTTAGAAAAAAAGACAAAAGTGATTGTGTGTTGTATTAAAATGTGCATACATCCGTTAGCATTGTATCGTGTATCATGGTGAGCGCATGTTAAAACAATCAATTTTTTTTTATCTGAGTGTGTAAATCTCGTCAACAACTGAAAGATAAATAGGAAAGGTGTGTTTTCTCATGTTTTACTATATATGTATGGGTTTATTGTGACCATTTGGTTGTTTCAGTTTGAAGAAATAAAAATATATAATATATGTATGAGTTGGTTGGTGGTGGTACTCAACTGGTGACGATTCAACGGAGCTACGTGGTGTCATTCCCGAAGTTATTTTTTTTTGCATAAGAACATTTTTATTTCTGTTTTTGGTTGGTTGCATGTTTATTTTGACATTGTGTGTGAAGTAAGAAGATGGGGGACATGAAGAATGACTTTATTTTGCATTCCTCCAAAGATCCTGTTTGCTACAGATTTATGAGCCTTATTGAAATGAGTTGTAACCTAATTGTTATGTTTTCTTGTTTTAAACCTACAGACTATCCTGAGGAAGAAGATGGGAGTGTGAACAACATTTTGGATGCATTTGGGGGTGAAAGGAGTGCCTCAATTAGTGGACTGAGTGTTCACGAAGGCCATTCCTCCTGGACCGTTTTAGACGGCCCATCAGTTCTTCCAGGTCAGCCTAACAATCCTGGTGGAATTATTCACACCACTATTGGAACTAATGGTGTAACTGGCGGTGTTCGAACTGGAATTGCAACAATGAGAGAATTATCCCTTGTGGGTAAAGTTGGGATGATTGGGAGCACAAGGGGTGACGCAGAAAGTTCCGGGGTTGGAAGTAGTGCTTCAGGTGGAGCCAACTCTACAAATTCTTCAGCAGCCTCACCAGCTGGTTCAAGTCTTTCACAACCCCCTCAAAATGAGGACTATGAACATGTCTATTGTCAACTTGACCCTTATTTCGTAAGTGATACTTTTTTTTATTACAAGAACTAATTTACGCAATTTGCTTATCTGTCCCTTTTGTCTCTCTCTCCCTTTTATTTTTAATCAGCACACCTCTTATCACGTACTCAGCATGGAATTTGGTAGTAGTATGAAATCCATATCCATGCAAACAAAATTTTACTTTCGAGAATCATCCTTCTTTGCCTTTGCTTTGACTTGACTCAAGAAAACAGAAAATAAATTAATTCTTTGCTATAAGCGGCTAAAGTTAAAACCTTGGGATTGTCAGCCGCTTAAAATCGTGGCTCCTTAATTAATTCTTGCGAAAAATCCTCATAGAGCAGACGAGGGAGCTTATAGTGTTCTCAGCTCTCAGCTCAACATGGGGGAATCAATAAGATGACAGGACACAAATTGGCTTGTGACTAAATATGACTTGCAAAATATTAGTGGAAATGGGTTTGCTAATTAATGTCGAAAAGGCATTGTTCCCATGTTGTAGTAATCTTCTTGTCCGTGTATCTGTTGTAATTCTCACAATGAAATTCATTTGGTAGGCTTGTCGCGTCCATCCTTCCCATATATACCAACCAAAAAAGTCTCATGTCATATAGGTATGCATTCTTCGCTCTACTGAGAGAAATTAAATTTTTAGGGAGCACACTACTCTCTTACTCCATACCGAGAACTCTTCTCGATCTTCACTTTTGTAGAGACAATTTGATAGCACTCGATTAATCAAAACTATTAAAAAGTTATCATACAGCAAGACAGTCACCCAGCTATTATGAAGGCTAGATGAAAATTATTTCAACTTTTATATTATTATATTATACGATATATCTGCCTCTACGTGTAAAAGTAATAGGTAGATCTACTTTAATGTATTCATTTTATTGTCCTTGATGACGATCAGACAGGTAAATATCAAATTGCAACAGGTAATGCGAGAGTCAATGCTCCGTCCCCTCAGCAAAATTTAAAATGCTTTACTTCTATTACAATTACTTTGTTGTCGTCAACAAGCATACCTTTTCGTATCTCCTTTTTGTTGTAGGAAGATACATATATCAAGAATTTGTCGCCATTCACAAAGAATGATTCCATAAAAAATATCAACGCATAAAATTAAAGTGTTGATGACGACCGAAAGGAATTTCAAAAGGATGAACAGAAACAGTATTATATGGGAGATGCAGTTTTTCATATATTATATACATGTGTATATGTGTAAGACAATATTGATGTTGTATTGCTTCTGTTGTCACTTGTCATTTTTCATCCTCTTTTCAAGGTTGGCAAACAATCTTGGTCTGGTCTGCGTAGTATATATGCTTTCATTACCTTTTTGAAAATGTGTGAAAAAGGAAGAAGGTGGAGGAGAGCTGAAAGAATAGAAGAAAAGATGTTGGAAGTCAATATAATGAATGGAGTTTTTGGTTCAAGCCAATTATTCACTGTTTTTTCCACATGTGCATGACTTACGAGAAGATCGTGCATAGCTCCATAATTGTGCGGACAGAAGAGAATCGTAATTCCTGGAATTTTTCTTCTTTCAAGAGGAATCAAGAGCTGAGAAATGCATTTAGTAGTTAGACATATTTAATATAATGAATGTATGCATATAAAGATATAATGGATGTTGAGATTCAATGGTGCAATGCACCGCAGTGCATTTAGGAAGACGAGTCAAGAAGACAAGGAGAGAAGAGATTGTTGATGGCGATTGTGATCTTTGTTAAAAACTAGTAGCCAAGCATGGGGAACAAAAAAAGTAATAATAAGGAGAGAAAGAAAAAGCCGGTACTCGTTTTTTATTTCAAGTGCTCCGGTTTTAAAAATCACTTGTTTGATGGAAGAATGGAATGAAGAAGTAGATATTTCCCGAATATACGTTCATGTATCGCTTATATATATGGTATAGTTAGTTATGAACTTACCTAATCCGTGGGAAATGACATTTGAAACTCACCTTGCCTTGCCTTGCCTCTCCTTCTTCATCTTGACTTTTATTCTCCGCATCGTTTCAGCTCATGAAGCATGGAGTGCAGTAGAAGATCATATGAAACTGCATTTCTACTTCTTGTGGAAGATGCAACTTGAAGAATTTGATGGTTTCTTGGGTTCAGACGACGGAAGAAGATGAGAAGGATGGATGATGAGAGGAAAGCATGTTAAATTGAAATGTAGGAAAAGGGAGATTTTTTTACAACGTTTTACACTTCTGTAAAACTACCCTTCTTGATTCATGGTTATTATTACTCGTCTTTTGGTATTGGTGTGGCAATTCTGTCATGAAGATTGTCCGCAGCATCTTCTGAAAATTGGATTTTTGGGATCCGTTTGTTAACTTTTGTAAAAGAGCCAAAATTTGACCAAATGAAAGGGCAATATTAAATTGTCTTTGAAATCACTTTCATATAAGGTAACATTGATGAAAACTGAATTTCATTTTTTTTAGATCAGCATATATTATTGCATTTTTATAGCATGTCTAGCCAGCGTATCTTAGTTTCATCAACCTAATTACGATATCGAACACCTCATCAAGTGTTACGTCATCCCACATTCAACATTATCATAAAAACAGTACAGTATAATCATAGCTCATCATAATATTTTCCTTGGGATCTTTTCTTTCTACCCTTGACGTTTTGTGACAGAAAATGGGTAATCGTACCACAATCTTTCATTAAATATAAAATCTTACCTTGAGCCATCCTCTAACGTGTCCTTGAAGGTTTTGAAGCGCACACTTTGATAATGAATCTTGATTTAATTATAATGAAGAGGCAGTATTATGTAGTACATCTAACATCTTCGATGTCGTGAATGTAATGTGATGTAGTATAATGGCTTTTGAATAATAAGTACAAGTGGATTGGAGATTGGATCCTCTAACTAATGTTGTTATCCTTAATGTTATTCACTAAAGAAATTGCCTAAAAATTCAAATGAATGTTTCCTCAGGGTATTTTCAAAGATTAAGTTGTACATTCATCAATCAATTTAATTGTGTTATTATGTGCTATGCAATTGCAGCACAAAAAAAGTGATGTCATGTTAGAGATCTGCTGAAGAATCCCATAGGTTTGTTAATGAATGGGACTATATCATAAACATTCTTAAATGATGGTCTAATGTATACCCATCATCATCATCATCAAATGACATGACACATCATACATACAGTTGAAAATTTTTGTGGCTCCCCTAAATATTTCACACATTTTCTGGACACCCATAAGCTATATATGTCTGTCTGCTGTCTCCATACTTTTATTCCACATGGTATGTATATAAACCCTCTATTTTCCATCCATTATCAATCTTCGTTGGGGTTGCT
Organism: Orchesella flavescens; assembly: GCA_964034955.1. Taxonomy (NCBI): domain Eukaryota; kingdom Metazoa; phylum Arthropoda; class Collembola; order Entomobryomorpha; family Orchesellidae; genus Orchesella; species Orchesella flavescens. Next base: position 12,691,667 of record OZ035957.1, read on the forward strand.
GGGAGGAAATAGCATTGGTAAATTTCTGTTTCATTCTTTGGTCTGTGGAATCGGATTCAATTGAGTTTTCTGTTGTGTTGTGTGATTTGTCGGATTCTTTATGGGATTCTAACAAAAGTTATATTGCTTCATTATCGTTGGGATCTTATGAAATTCCACACTATACCGCTATATGAATCTATGTGAATCCGCATCCATACTTTGATTCTTTTATGCAAGAGTATATAAGTAAAACAACGACTAAAATGAAATAATGGATCTCCGTGCGTCGTCCTCTTGGAAAAATTATTGGAGTGGTAATGGAGTAATAGTATGTTGAATGCTGCATCTTGTTTCCATTCCATTCCAGTGTTAAGCTCAAGTGTCGATGATGATGGGCCTTTCAAAAGGCAAAAGTTAAAACTCTGCGTAACAAGCATGAAAGTATGTAGGTACATAATATACATAGTAAATCCTAGTGATAATGGTATTTGTCGGTCGGTCGGTGTTATGACCATACTTGTCTTTCAAGCCTTGTTATTATTACGACCATTATGACTCACTTAAAAATATTTGTTAGCTGCTCTTTTACTACTATATTTTGAAGGATTCAGTTCACAGTGTAAAAGTTCAAGCTCCTTGTATTTATTCATGGCTTTGGTTTGAAACTCCCCAAATTCTTTAGGTTTTTTTGCTCCTTTCTAGGAAGAAAAAAGAGGAATAATGTACAAAAATGGTTTTGGTTTATTATTATCATTATATTTCTTCATTTTTCTGAAATGAGGGGAAAATTTTGTTTGTTGTTTTCTCGAAAATGGAATAAAGGTTGGGGAAGATGGAAGATGTGAGCCCCTTTGGTGGTCACCTTCTTTCTTTACTTCACATCTTCCAATTTTTTTTAATTTTTCTGTCTTCAGTGTTTTCCGTCCCTTTTATGCTAGTAGTATATTCGGAGAAGCATGAGAAGAAGGCTGAAAAAGGAGACAAAAATGAAGAAATATTTCAACTGTGTAATGCGAACTTGGGAATCCTCTTTCTTGTTCTTTTCCAGGTTTTCTAAAGCATATAACGCTCAATGCGATTTGCTAAACTAAAAATGATTCTCTGTTCTGCTTCCTGTCCCAATGCCAACTTACCCAAGTATATATATGTTTACCCAAGCATCTTTTTGAGAAATTATTGTCTGGTTTATGTTAACACGGATTTTTACGTTCTCATTTCCATTTCTCTGACACAATACCCTCTTCTAAAAGAATATGGCTTGTTAATGAAGTCAATCTTGAGCACATAAAATATGTGCTTGTGAGATTAGGTTTGTATAAGAATCCCCTATTTTATGTGTTTCGTCTCACCACCCGGTTGTTTAGTCTACTTTAATTACGCTTTTACTCTTCTTTTTCTGGCTAAATTAGTTCAGACGATGGCGATAACACCGAGGGATTTGTAAAAGGTTTTTGCTGTGAAATCGTGAGAATTAGTTAGGAAATCGTAAATTGATTGTTTTGTGAAATCTTTCTACAAAAAAGAATCGCCTGTGGTCTTCATAGTTCTTGAACAGATTCGTTTTGACAAGTATTTAGAAGATGAGATTAAGATCATTTTTTTAAATCTACAAATGCCAAGATTTGCTTCGTCATGTTTTAGGGCAATTTTGACTACTACTACATGTAATGATAATGATGGATAAAAACGCACCGTAATTTTCCAACGTATAGGTCAGTTTATTGAAATATTATAGAAATGAATAGGATTTTCATACAATAGAAAAATTGATTGAGTATTTGATAAGTAATGATAGTTAATAGTACACGTAATAATATTTGTGTTACTCTTTTCTGTGCTTTGGTTGCATTTCGTGCGTGCAACTTTCCAGATCCAGATTTTGGATTGGTTATGAAAAGGATCCAGTTTTTTTTGTGTAAGGTGGATTGAATGAGGGGTGTCTGACTGACAGAGATTTGATTGGAATGGAGAATCGAAGAAATCGAAATTCCTTCAGGGATATTTTTTATTTGACCAAACTAGACCATGCTATTATTATTACTTTGTATCCAGAGATGATATAGTAATGCAAAGCAGCGTTGAATTCATTGTGTAGTAAGTAGTAGCTTTGAAGGATTCAAATCAGTTATTCCAGTTCAGTAGCATTTTTGTATAACCAAACCAGATGCATGATGGAGCATACTAATAATATATAATATTTTTTAAAAAAATATGCTCGACGCAATAAGAATGAAAATGGAGGAGACCCTTTTTATCAAAATGAGCTTCTGGAGAAGTGCATAAAATGGATGGTACACGAGGTTAGTTAACAAATAGTTTTGTTCATTCGTGCGTGAATGCATTTGAATTAAGGGAAAAGTACCCTTTGCAAGTCACGTCATGATCATCAACTTCAAACATGATCGCCATGAAATACTAAGATGATGATTATTAGGAACTTTTGAACAAAAAGGATTGTATTGCGTCATGGTTATTGACTGTGAGAGGGTTGGTGTTGGTTATAGGAAAGGGTTAAATAGAACTGGAATTGGAAGTTGAAGGAAAGGAAGGAGTAGAAACTCCAGACAGACCCTTTAAGAACTGCTTTTGTTGGTTGAGGAGCAGAGATTTTGTATTGACATCATGAGATCTTCCATTTATATAAGCTTCTACCTACTTGCTTATAATGTTTACCACTTGTCAGTTCATCATCCTCACCAACAACGTTCTTAAATTTGTTTCTTTATTCTTCAGTTCAGCTGGTCTTACGTTCCTACAATAAAAATGCTTCTGTTACTCCTCATGCGGCTGCTGTTCTTGATGATGATGATGATGATGATGAAGATGACTGGCAATCCGATAAATTCCTTAGTAATAACCCCTGCCTGGTTGCTCATGTTCCAGTATGAAAATGGAGAAGGGCTCCTTCGTTTTTTCATGTGTGGGTACTTTAAAAGAATCTGAAAGGTTGGAAAGATGCATATGAATATAGCTATCTCATCTCATCTTCAAAAAAGTATCAATTGTATTATGTTTTCATTTGTGAAAAGTAAAAAAAAAATGAGGTGTACCCACCACGTCAAACATTTTGAAATGAACGCATCGAGTTTCATAATACAATAAGTGGCTTATGTATGTGTGTATATCAGCGTCTTCATCATCATCATCGTGATTTCGATCCCCCATCGTATTAGATTTGATTGGGATCGAGACAGTGTAAAATAAAGTTTCGCTGCTACTAAATATGTCTGCATTGCTTTTGTAATGTGATTTTTTTCCTGATCCGCCCGCTACCCTGAATTAGTTACGCTGTAGCAGGTTTTGCGTTTGTAGCTTCAGGGGTCCGGCAAATACAGTAACGAGTAACCTACTGAAGAAGTTAGTACCTATTGTTCTCTTCCCTTAAGGCAACTCAAGTGTTCTAAAAATTATCGGGGTTCTCGTTAAGATAAAATGGGTTTTGAGTAGGTGTTACTATGTAGTATAGAAAACTTTACTGGCGAAAGCAACCTGCATATTATGTTTTGTGTAACATTTTGATAGAGGTAGTGTAAAATGGAAAAGAAAGACATTATGCCATTGTTACTTTCCTGTTTTATCATTAAAAGTAAAGGAATATATATTATTTTCGTCGCATGATCACAAGACATTATACTAAGGAGATGGAGCGGATATAAAATGTAAACTATAAAGATGAGAACGTTGTACTTTGAAAGTATTAATATTTGTTTAGTGGTGTAGCATAAATCGTACCACAAAATAAGTGCATTAACATGTCCTTTATGAAGCATCCGCCAGACAACTCCAGAATACCTATAATGTTGCAGGGTTGTATAGGTATTAAAACTCAACACAAACTCCCATAGGAAATGTGTGACAAATGCAAATCTCAACTTTCGAAAATCATATGCAGATGGATAGATACATGTATTTATTTTACATGTTCCATATTACCTATTTTAGACCGAGTTAACTGACAGAGGAGGTGTGTAAGAATTTATGAAGTCAATCAACCAGAGAATTGAGTTGAATGAGACAGAAAATGGTTCTATTTTATCTAGCTTGTAAATCAACAGGGACAACCCCCTCCTTCACTTAACAATTCCGATTCCATTCCAATCCAAATGTTTTGTACCATCATATTGCTTATTGTTAGTATTTGGTATAGACATGAGACGTGACGTACATTACTGTCTCTGCGCCAATATATTTCCCAAAATAATCATAATAAAACTGCACTTTCTTGAGGCAGTCTCACAATCGGAAAAACACTGAATACAGATTTATATTCATCATTCAAACATGCTTTTTTACTACGCATACATATTCTTCCTCCATTATAAAAGCAGGCCGACAATCACAAGAGGCGAGTTTAAGGAGCAATAGAAAGATAAAACATGGGGATGTTGATGATGATGATGGCAATGAGGATGAAGGCTTTTAATCTTCTTCTGAATACAGCTCTTAATTCACAATTTTTATAAGACAAAACCATTTCACCAAGTTTCAATAACATGTTTTCTATCTCTCTATTCAACGCAACGCTCTCAATAATACTTGAGACTATGCTATGCTGCCCACACGATATAAAATATAATACCGCAATGATCTCATGTCCAAATTTGGACAAGTTGTAATCAGAGTCATGAAATCAGGAGCTCTCTATCTCACATGTTTCTAAGCAGGCTAGAAGCGTAAAAAAACGTTAGATCAAACGGATTGTCAAACACACACACACACAGTTCAATGCTTTCATCTTCCTATCAATAATGTAGTCATACGCTTAACACATGCATAAAAAGAATTTTTGTCTCATTCATGAAAAAATGAACACCAACAAAAGATGAGCGAAACGGCGCTAGTACAGATGCGACGTTGTACCGGCATCATCATTGACTGTTATTTATTTAACTCAATTGAATCTAAATCTTTTTCTGTTCAACCTTTTGAAATCCATCAATGAAGCTCATCATCATCCTTTTCATCAACGTGATCTCTACACCACCACCAGCACCAGCTTTTCCAACCGCATCCGTTTTCTCTCTATTCATCTTGATCTGGTTTTTTCTTCTTTTGTGGTTATAACAAGGCCCGCATTTAATTTGCATTGTTTAAAAGAAAATAAATTGACCTGATAAATTTCAGTCTGCTTTTGGTAATATCGTTCACAAAAGAAAGTTATGCATATTATTATTTTACGTGTTCTGATTAACAGAACATTGCTTTTGGAGTGGAGTAGACAAACTCTTCAGCTTATGCATGTGCATAGGAATCATCTACTCAATGAAACACTCTACCAGCCAAGCCATATTATCATCATCAGGTCAGAGTCAAAGAGAAAAGGCATCGAATCCAGTCCAGTCATGTCACGTTTAACACATATTATATATATATATGTATATAAATTTATATTCATATGCATAGGCATCAAATTACGCAGGTAAGGTCATAAAAAATGTAAACAAAAGTGTAACATGATGATGGCTACAATTTACATGAAACTTTGAGTGTGTATGTAGCTCGGGAAGTAAAAAGGAAGATCAGCACGATGACAGGAGATTGACATGACATGTCAGAGTTTTTGAATGGAATGGGGGTTTTATAGTTTTAGGAAAAGGAAATAGTGAATGAAACAAAAAAAATATGAAAACATTTGCCTTGCCTTGTGCATGTCTGAACATTCTTCCTGTTTGTATTTGTATGCATAAACGATCATTTAAAAGCTTTCCATTCTTGAAAGTTATGCGTAGGTATGGTAAATGGTATGCATGTGCCATGTGCTGTGCTCGAATGAGAGAGATGAGCTCTGAGCTTGTCTTTGTTTCCGCCTGATGTGGTGGAGATTAAAGATTTTATCCATTTTTGTTCACAATCACCATGATGAGGTGATGGTTATGTGCAAATGAATTAAATTAAAAGGGGTCTATTATCTATATGCGTTGATGTTGACTTTATGTGGTAAAGTGTGCATAGCATCATGGCATGAGCATATAAAAGGAAAGGGGACTTCAGGAAGTATTTTTATTGAATCACGAAACTTACAAAATGTAAACATTTATCTAATTCGCCCTTGCGATCCCCATTAAGAACTGTATGCAAAAAAAATATATTTTTTGACAGAGTTTTGTTGTCTTGAAAGAAAAGAGATTATTAGATTAGATCAGGAAACTTGTTGCCATTAAGCATGACTAAGGGCCTTTTTGAACTTTATTAAAATTCGACAGGTGGTACGAACGCATTTGTCATTTGATTTGTTGCTCGCCAAAAGGAAACTTGGAATGGACAGGATTAAAAGAAGGCGTGTTTGTTTTAAATTCCAATGAAATATGGCAAGTACAAGATTTTTGTAACTGGTGTATTTTTATGGAGATAAGATGAATTGATAATAGTCGACTTTGATTGCCAGAATTGCTAAGCTGTGTGTATTGTATTATTGTATATGCTGACTAAAGGGATAGTATTTTACCTTGATTTGCCAACCTGAATTCCTTTTATATTAAAATGATTTACTGTCGGTCAACTGTTGAACATTTTCAAAGTGATTGAAACTAAAGTAAATGGTAATAACACAGAGTATTTGTTTTTCTAAAAGGTGGAACTAATAATCTTGTAGGAAACAAGACAATTCGTATTCAGCATGTAGCGCGTAGAGTTGCCATCTTGCCATTACTAAAATGTAAGCGAATTTTATATTATATTGGAATTGGAAAAGTTTGGGGGCTCTCTTCTGTACACTGGCAAAGTATTTTGATAGTTTTGTCTTGTCTTGATACTAAATAAGAATGTGGAACGATAATTCCAAATTCGGAAAAGAGCTAGATGAAAGAGATTTATGAGATATCAATGCATGTCTTTAAATGTGAGGTATGTTGTCTTCTTTTGTAAACTCTTTAAAATATGAGTTGATTAAAAAAACATGATGATTTTCATGATGGCATCAATAAATATTGAAGACTGGTGAGACAACGATTGTCAGTTTTCTTTTTATCATGTCATATCTAAAGCCGCCTTCATCAGAGCATCATCATCATATCCCATCAACTTTAGCATTATTATTATTACCTTGATTTAATTTTTGGAATTTCAGGAAGTTATCCGGTTCGATTTTTTAACCTTTTAAGAGTTAAGGTTAGGCAGGTTACAGAGTCCATTTAAAAATCCATTTTCAACTCCACTCCATAAAAACATCTTCCTTCTCAAGATAATTGTGTATATAGATTTCTGCAAACTCGTTTTAGTAATTAGACAGTTTATGAGCTTTGATCTATTATTTATCCTTTTCAATTCATTATGAAGTAGAAATGTCATGCCGTCAAGTGCAAGGCTAAACCTTTTAAAAACAATCAACTATTCCCCTTGCTTTTGCTTTGTGTTTGCTAGTAGATTTGGGGTATGAGCCAAGTCAGCCACTCGACGCAAATCGCAAATGACTCATTGACGAATGCACAAATAAAATACGTGGCAAAAGTTTCAAAGGTCTACCTAAGTATATGGAATGAAATATTTTTATCGTTTTTATGGCCACTTTTGAAGTTTAATTGCGCATAAATCCTTGCACAAAAAGCTTGGCATATCATTAAACCTTTCGTCATTACAACTGGATTTTGTTTTGACAGGAACTAGTGTAATATAAACATCTGCGTCTAATGGATTTATGTGGAGTTACCTCAAGCCTACCTACCTATGTCCTTACGTCAAGAGTGCTTCTGTCGGCTCCACAAAGTATAGATAGGGAATTAATACGTGAAGAGAAGAAAAAAAGCGATTAAATATATTTCTCATTTGTGTATCTATAGGTGAGCTTAAAGGACAAACGTATGCAATTTTAGCTTTGCCATTATTCTTAGGAGATACATGCATTCGACATTCATATTCATGCATGTTTTTCAGCTCAGCGAGAGTTAAAATGAGAATGAAATATTTGTCATGAAATGGTGCTTAAATTTAGAAGCAAAAAAGCTGCCGACTTTGTACATAAATTGTAAAATCTGAGTAAATAAAAGCTTTTGAAACAATTTCCATTTGAGTAGGATAAACAGATGTTTAAAAACGTCAGCGATTTGTCATACATGCTGTAATACATTTAAATGAATTACCTACAAGTTGATGATGAATGTAGCTCACAAAGTTGATGTCTCTTTTTTTTATTAGTTCCACATGCAGAAAATGTAATAATTATTTTGCATTAGAAGCGAAACTGGAGTGAAACGTATATAGCAAACACATTTGGAAACTCAAAGCGGTTGGGAAATAAATGTATTGATGTTGAAAAATTTCAGCAGTTGGTAGGTATATGCTTGCATTGTAACCAGAACCGGATCACATTTGATCATCCAATTTGGCATACGTGATCGTATGTTTTCCTACATGTATACATATGTGCATCTGTGTACCTATCCAGTCAGTACAATAAAATAAAAAGACTTTTTAACAGATGCAGATTAGCATATTTTATGCATTTTTATACATTTCGCATGTGAAACCATCTTTTTCTATTTTCACTACAAAGTCCAAAGTATTAATGTCACCATCATCCATACCATGTACTATTAGGTATCGCTATCATATCATCATTAGGACGGTGAGACAGAGATTTTTTAGCGAAGCAAAGCAGATTCTTCGATGCAATGCATATTTTTACGGCAGACATTATTACATTATTTTACGTATCATGATGATATGATGTGAGATAGAATAACTCATCACTCAACACTTTTAGTCGCATCACTCGCACGTAAATATAACATCTCAGCGCATTTTATTCAGCCAACACAACATAACATTCATTCCTTATTTTATAGATCCCCCTCTTGTTGTTGTGACATGTAAAATAGTCATCCAAAAACTTTTTTTTAAAAGTCAACTCAGCACAAAAGCAGATAACAATTACGACATGGGTTTTTAAATACGTTGACAAAACTAAGCATTCTATTTTTCTATATACAATGTACAGTTTTTCATGCTTTCACATATTGAGCACAGGAATGATGGTGATTGCTACATAGATTATATGTATTAAAATATATGGGAAAGAGCAGGAGAGGTGTAGATTTTTTAGAGCAAAACCAAAATGAATTGGTTGATGGTTAAGCGAAAGCCAAAAGCATCATTATCATCATCATCATGGGAAAGATGTACACTCATGTGATGTCTAAATGTGAGGTGGATGGGGATAGAGATGCGATAGGACCAAAACCAAATACAATTTTTTCAGTCTTTTTTGGGACAAGTACTCACCATACATACACAACACAACTGTTCTTCAGTAGTACTCCACTTCAATGAGAGTTTTGTTATGCACGTTTTTCGAACGTGTTAAAGTTTACATTTTAGCCAACTCTGTGAATAATTTTCAGTGAACTTGCACTCCCAGTGCATTCATTTGGACTCCCCTTCCATTTAACACTACTGAGCACTATTTGTTCATGTGCTCCTTAAACTGAAGATTTTTTTTTCTGGTTTGAAAAAATGCACATTTTTTTCAGTTCCTTTCTGTCCATGTTACGTGCTGTGTCATGTGAGGGTTTTTAGCTGGTGCAATAATATTCTTGTGTGTTTAAAGTTGTCCTTCTGTTCCGCGTCTTTCTGTTGAAAAAATGACGAAGACACTAAGCAAACATTTTTAAAAAGAAATTTGGACTTCATGGGAATAACTACATTTTTCTACGTATGCGATTCCTTTTTTCAAGAAAAAAGTAAGTTGTAATAGCTAATCTGCATACAATTTTGTTCAAAAAGTTGAAAAAGGGGATGAAAACAAAAGGAATCCTTAAAAAGGTTAACTAGTGAAGTAGACAAAGGAGAACATTGTGGTGTTGTGTAACAATCATAATAATATAGCTGTAACAAGGCTACATGACATTAGCATATATGAGGATGATAGTGATGATGATGATCACCACAAAAAAATGTCAAGTGACAAGAGGTGTCGGCAACGCACAAGGATAGAAAGGGAATATTATCTTGTTGAGTCTCATGACGAAAATGGAGATTTTGTGTGATTTGTGTGAGAGGCTTTAAATAAAAAAAAAAGAGTGTTATTCAAGTGAGGAAACGCGTATAAGGTGATGGAGAAAAAGGTTTCGTCACCATTATCATCACATCCCCATATCCAAAAACTCAATGAATGAAATGAGTGAATTGCAACTATACTCTTGTGTCTTAAAATGAATGAAGGAGGATTTGTGGGAAAAATGGTTATTGTGCATTCAATTTGTCTCTTTCGCTTCGACAACTGATAGTGATAGCACTATTATTTCAGTGAAGCCAAAGCCAACAGCGCCAAGGATTTCGGGCTATTAGCTATTAGATCTTGGTGCAGAAGAAGTGATACATACGCAGTCTTTGCGTAAATCTTCTGTTACCACAAAAAAAATATCTGAGAATCTCACACACAGTTCTGATTTTTGTTGCTTAAATATTATATGATCGTGATCGTGTACTTGACTTGTCCTGTAACATAATACTTTCTTGCACGGATTGATGTGTACCTACATCACATCATTTTGTCTTAACTTTATGTGTGTACATAATTCCATCCGGAAGTCAGAACTCTTCTCGTTGATGCAATAGTAGTAGCTTCAGGAAAAAATGTGTTATTTTACTCGAGTGTGCAAGTGAGAGTTTCTGGCTTGGCTTGTGAGGAGTTTCATTATTTGTTGAAAGATTGGGTGATTGACTGCCAGCCAAATTTTTGAAGAAATCCATAAAGATCACCAGACATGTAGAGTATGGCATCATGGCATCATCCTCGTTGACACTCTAAAAGTCGAAAAAGTAAGCTCAAACTTGTAAATTATTTTCTTTGCGCATATCTTCTTCAGCTTCGTCAATGATGATGGGGATGATGATGATCATGCACGTTTTCTACTCCGTTCTTGATCCCAATATTAGACGTGTAATGATAAATACATTACTTTGCGCTATCTCCAAGTATGACAGACTCCATTTGAGTGAAAGACCCTCGAAAAATGTTTGGTCCCATTTTCCTCTTCTTTTACTCCGCAAAAAAATGCTGTTGTACATTTACTCAAAGATACTCAATTTTTGACGGATGCCATCCATTCATTCATCCATATCCTTCGGTTAAGTAATGCAATGTAATAAATAGGATAAATAATGCCTGTCATTCTTCATCTCGTAGCAGAACCATACGTTACGTTACACATTACACAAATACGTGGTTCAATAAGCATTTTGTTTGTGGATGTATAAGCTTAAAATTAGGAGTATATCCCAACGGCAGAAGGTATATAGTCTAAAATGTTGTGACGACTTTGATCTGATGACTAAGATGAATTTACCGAAACGAATATATTATGCATCTGTTTTGCATGATGTAGACCAGACTGCACATACATTTTTTTCAATTCTCTCCACACGGTTGTCACTCCTTTGATGAATCCTGTTAAGTTAAAACTATTGCTGCGCATTAAAATTGGACCGAAGAAATAAAGACCGTTATTTTTTTGCCAGTGGTAAACAAAATGAGTACAGTTTGATTTTAGGATAGGGGGAGCTTCTTCTTTATTTTTATCAAAACAAATAGTGTTTCTGTACGGAAAATCGTTAGGATCAATCCCAATGAATAGAAAGGTTTATTCAAGGCAAAGGCTAAAAAAAGTGACGACGTGAGAAAAAGGTCGTCTTTAAAAGTAGGTGTGCTTAAAAAGTGTAGCTTGAGCTGCTCACGCTCACGTCTCTCGTTTTGCTAATATGGTTCATAATCATTTCGGTTTTGGATATGTCAGGAGATAAAAGTTGCTGTTGCTGTAAAAGTGGATGTAGAAAAAAAACATCGACATATTCGCATATAGAGATTTTCATGGTTTGGTGCACTCTTAAAGACAAGGTAAAAAGGTGGAGCGGAGGAGGACCACGGTTAAATTTCGTGTGGTGTTAACAAGTGTAATAATATTTTATGTGTGCATACTCAAAAATTGACTTTCAAGGAAGTTTTTAGCATTATTCCTTATAAACATTAGCAGAAGGACATCCTTGTAAGATTTTTGGATTTTGTCTCAAATTTGTTGCTTTCTTACAACTATTTATAAATCTTTTTGGTTATAAAGATCAAGAGACATTCATCCGCCGACATAAAATCGTGATTCGTAATCGTCACGGTTGTCCTTTCTTTGCTTGCACACATAAAGCATTTTTTTCATAAATTCACTTAAAAAATGGCATCTGCGTGTACGAGTAGTAGGTAAAGTAAAAAGAAACCAGTCAAGAGCAAAAATGAAAATTCATTTTACGGCAGCCTGAACACATTTGTTGACTCTCTCGCATTTTCCATTTTTTCACACGGGGAGACTTGGTGCGTTACGCTTTTCCTCATCATCTTGTTGATATTGATAAAGTGTGCAAGAAATAATATGCGCAGAGCAAAGAAATAGGAAGGAAGTACGGAAATAAAAAAAATTGAAGCGATGTGTTCTACTTGAGAAAATCTAGAGCTCTCTCTTCTCTCTCTTCTCTCTCCTTGTGCCTCTTGTGGATTCCTACATTACGTTTCATCTATTGGAAACGCATGTTTATAGAATAAACTATTGAGGTTATTTTTGTCGACATTTTTTACGCTCGTTATAACAAGGCAGCGTAATATTAACAACGCCAAACGCGGACATAGAGGCTAAAGCAACTGCAACCGTAGTAGCCTGTAGCATAAAATCAATGTACACAGAAACTGGGAAGATTTCTTCAGATTTGCTTACTTTACTACTGGTTCGGATCGGAACAGCATATGAGACAAATTGGTTATGTTTCGTTATATATGTTATACATTTAGGATTATGGGCTAGATTTCCGTCTGCTGTAGCTTGTTTCATCCAAGCAGCATTATTATAATTACGGGGTGACTTACATCATCTTCATACCATCATAACGCAGAGCACACATCGTCGTGCGTGAAGATTTCAAAAACATCTATGCAGTTTGGTGTTATAGATAAGAGTCTCAGGCATGCATGAAGCAAATTTCTCTGTTGATAATAACTAAAATCGACTGCAAGATAGAAGAAAAAGCGTGAAAACGGGTTTTACTTTGCTAGCATAAAGAAGGATTTAGGAAAGTTGATAAATGCTAATTCAAAATGCATACAGCACATGTACAACTCTCAAGCGGATAGGAGAGTTGGAGTGGTGGAAATGATGTGTCGTGGTTTTTTGGCATTTTCTTCTTGGCCAAGAGATCAAGAATGTTAAGCCATGCAAAGTGTTTGGTTTTTGCATTTTGTGCATTTAGATGTAAGATATACCACAAAACCATGCCTTATCCTGTCACATACGAGGACGTTGCTGATGATGATGATGATGATGATGATACTGTGTTGGTAGATTCTTATTTGAATTTCTGCATCATGTTTTTTGTTGATGTTGTTGTTTCGAATTACAATTCAGTACAGGTGCTTATGATATGATATGATGCTGCACGAAACTGAACAGAGAGCAAAAGACGAAGGATAATGATGATCCTATTTAACTTTGAGATTATAATATCGAACGTTCTCTCTGTATACTCTTCCTTTTCCTCCGAGACTGATGGGAGTTTCTGTTTTCATTCTTTTATGGCTTGTACCTACCATCATAGGGTTCAATGCGGAAAAATTAGTTGATAGTAGGAATTTAGATACATAAAATGCCTCAAAATCTTAGGATATATATTTTTTCGTGGAAAAATCGATACTGATATCAATATGCAAGCACATGCATTAACTCACACATTAGTTAAGTTATAGGTATATTTAAACGTGCAGCATGTGACTAGAAAAATCTTTTATGCACAAGTTGACGGAAATGTATTTTAGATATGGATTTTGATATGCAAAGCAGGTTAGAGTTGATAATGGTTGATGATGGCAAAGGAGAAAAATCGAAGGTTAAAAACTTTGAAATGCTCATTGATGCCTTTGCTGTTCTTTGCTTGATTTTCAATTGATATATGTTCTATTTTATAAAGGATAACATGTACGTAGTTGTTCTGTATAGTGTGATACGAACAGAATTAGAGATGTTCTTTGCGATGAGATACAAGGCGGATAAGGTCGAATGAAGAAATGAGATTTGTTGGTGCACGATACACCATTTAATGTGAATTTAATGCGGTTGTGGTTTCTGAGAAGATTTTTCTCTAAAAAGTCATTTCCAGGAGGAGGATTTTTTGTACATGTCATGATATAAAGCAGTTTGTGGTATAAGTATATATGTAATGTTTTTTGAACTGTGTGAAGTTCAGGATCAGGAGACCGAGAAATCCACTTTTTGTAATTTGTGGAAGCTAGCTGCGTGTAGTAAGTAGTAGTTTAGTGGATTGTACAGCACATACATTTACATTATATATGCCAGTGTCACTGCCACCGCTGATGATGGTGAACATCGTCGTCTCGTCTTATTAACCTCGTTATGTATGTGATGTGCCTAAATACGTGAATAGGTACATTTCATATATATGGTAGACTATGTATACAGAGTTCTGATAATTTCTTATACTTACACACTAAAATTCAGTTCCTCAAAATTTTATCGTTTTCCTTGGGCTATGAGCATAATCTAGCATAATATAGAGTGAGGATTCCCACAAGTTCCAGACACCACTAGACACGTAGGCATATGTATTCAGATTCCGATAATGTGCCATGCTTAATTTCTTCTTAGGGTTTGACAAAAACATTTTGAAGAAATTATCAAAGCCATTAGTCAAACTAAACCATTTAAATAGGAGCTGAGTGCTAACACCATACGTTCTATATAAGCTCATATTCTGTCATATGTGACTCTAATTGCTTGTACGCTTGTTGACTTTGCCATTTCATACTTGTCATAATTAACACACAGAGCGACACCAAGGAGGTCGTTCCAACGCAGCGAGGAAATGTCTTGAAAGGAGGAAGAAGCAGCATAATAGGAGTTGCAGTTGCATTCTATTTTCATTTTTGAAGTGAGTCACTTGTGACTTGCCACACAAGTCAATGCAAATGTTTGTGGTCTTGATCGAAATACACTTCGTTTTTATTATGCAACTAGAACACTAGAAGTTACTTGATATTTTAGGTTTTAGTCGTTTACTAGCTTGACACATCTACGATTAGTAAAATAACTTAGTGGTACGATTTAATTATATGTTCATTTAAATGTGACAGGAATTTGTTCCCAAGATTGGCACAGAATGCTGCAAATAAAATAAATTTTTGGTCGGTCTTTACAAAAGCTGCCATTAATTGTGAATTATTGGTTTACTTGTGAGACCACGACCTCAATGTGGTCCATTTTGTAAGTGAGGTTATCTTTTCACGAGTTTGCTAGTATGTTTATGTACTTTTGTAGTGTGTAGTCTGTAGTGTCACTCTCATATTGGACGTGGACAACCTAGACAAGCGAAATTTAATCCCATAAGAAGACGCAAACAACTTTGCGTGAGGCATGGAAGATGTTGTGTAATTTATATAAGGTCTTTGTATCCTCCAGTTTCATGCTGGAAGATGAGTCTTTGGATAACAAGAGTGGTTTATGGGTCATTGCAAATTGATTACTAGAAATCCATGGGTGGTTTTGCTAACTCTGACTCAGCCTTGCGGAAACACTTAATCTTTAAAGAATTAGGAGACAAACTGTACAGAGTAACTTTTTAAGAGTTACATATTTAATGTGTATGTATGTATCTACATGTACATATACATTTATGTGGCGCTTCGCAGTTTCATAAAGGAAACTGGAAGGGAGATAAACGAGTAGTTTAAGTGCGACACAAGAGACATTCATAAAAGTGATAACAAAAAAGTTGACAGTGACAACTACCATTGCTCCTCTCACTCTGTAGTTTTTATGTACTTACGATAATATTTATCGTTAAAAGCAAGAAAAAATGCAAAGAGGTTTATTTCGCTATAATGAGATAATCGTATTCCTTGACATTTTCACCGTGAAGTTCAAACTGGCATCTAAATTCAAGTAATGTGTATGCAATATGCAGTAGTATATATTATGCTTACGACGTGATTAGCAAAATAAAAGTTGTTTTAAGTATATAATTTTGAGTTGAACTAGTCCAATTTTTCAAACGTAAGCTTTGACACTTGGGACAATTATAGATATTTTTTTGTCTTCTAAACTATCTTCGCACATACCACGCCACGCACATTCATTCCATTCCACTTGACGTAATGGGATGAAAGTAAATTATGGATAATGATGTTTATTTAAAATTACAATGTCAACTTCAACTTTTTACCCATTTGTGAAAACATCATGTCACTTCAGTTGACATTTAGAGGGAAAACTAGAAGGAAGTAAAATAATCTTCCTGGTTTTTTTTTATTTTAAAAAAAGTTTGAATTTTGAAAAGACTCTAGGAAGTTCTTAAAAAATATACAATATAATGGCATTTCTAAAAATATTAATGATTTAGTGGAAAGTTTTATATATTTGAGTAGGATATAAAGAAAAAGAGATAAAGATATACTCATAAGACACAAATTCAATTTCACATTTTATAAAGAAAAAAAATCGTAAACTATATTACGGTTAAATGTGTTGAAATGGCCAACAACTGATGTCTTGTCTGGTACAACTGCCATTATTTCTGTTAGTTCATGCTTCTGTTGACATGTTATTTTTTGTAAAGATAAACATTAAAAAGCAATGAAGATGCCAGCTTGGCCGTAATTTTATAAATAAATAGTGAAATGATTTATTGTTCACGATGATAAATGGTCAGGAAAATCGCAAAGAAATGGAAGGACTTGCTGTGATGATGAAAAATTAAATTATTACAGGATTTTGGATGGGGTGACGACTGTAAAAGTGTGAAATGTACATGTGAAATGGATCATTATATGACGTGATAAGCTCAAAAAGAGAAGAAGAATTTTTGCACATTAGTACCAACCATGGTACGTTTTATGTTAAAAAAAACCATCATTGAAAGAAAAACGGCTCCATCATAAAATATGAATCATTTCTCTTCACACTCTTTAAAAAACCAGAAACCCTCTTGACATCAACTGTGACCATTGCGTATTAGCAAATGATTTAGAATTTGAACTCGAACTCTTGTGAGTTCAAACGGTTTGTTGATTAATTTTGCAAAATCTGCAATATGCCAGAATTTGAGTGTCAGTCTTTAGATTTGCAAGCTTACTTGCGCCAGCAGCAATTCTGCAAAGAAGAGCTCAAGCAGGTATGTATGAACAAGTGTTTTATAAAAAAAGATTGAATGGTAAAATTTTTTCGTTAGGAAGTGTACTTATAGAAAGTTACTAAAGAGGACAAACTGTTTTCATTAATGGGCATTTCCAAAACTTTTTTAATGCTTGCAAGATTGCGTTTCTGAAATCCAAACAAGTCATATAGATTTTACTAAAAATGTTTTTTTTTTGTTTTGTTCCAGAATCCACCATTGAGTCTTACAAAAAGCCAGCCAATTGTGTCCACTGGGATTGGTAACGTTGTGGGTGGAGGCGTTGGTCGATTTTCCGCAAGAGCCTCAATCAGGTCATGGGGAAGATCCAACTTGAATGGAAGCAGCATGATGGAAACCAAAGAATCCGGAATAATACCCTTTCTCCAACAAGCTCTCGCAATAAGGTAATCGTGCGTGCCCAATGTACATATTATGTACTATGTACGTATTATTATATACATTCTTAAATATCTTCCCATTTTATCTTTATCATTTGTTTGGCCATTTAGCTTTTAGCTAATGAAGCAATTTTCAAAACAAATTGTGTTCTAATCTCATTATCATCATCATCATCATCATGACCGTTCCTTCTACATAAAGATGAAAGTCATTCTTATAAAAAAAACTTCCTCTAATGAAACAGCCCCTTATTAGGAACAAGACTATGTAATGTCATTGCCGACCTCCTTCCCCGTAATTTAATTAGACCGATATTCCCAGCATTTTAATGACTTTCTATTTCAATTACAAAATCTCAAGAGAATGAATTTTGTGGCAATTAAGTGTGTGTGTGTAGTATGTAATAGTTTGTCCACATTTTTGACAAGGAAGTTGCGTAAGGAGCAGTTGAGATTTTTTTTCTTATTAGTATAGCTCGTCCACTAAATGAAATGGAGAGCTATAGCTAGATGCTAGACCAGCATTATTATTATGTACTATGGAAGAAGCCTGCTAATGAGAATTATTATTTTTTACTGTTATTACCATCCCCTCATCTACTTGAGCTAACTTTGCACAAAAACTTGGACCTTTCTCATTATCATTGTCAGAAAGAATTTCTCCTTGCTCATCTCTGAAAAACTCCTTCATCTTCAGTCCACACGTCCATTGCTGCTGCCTTCCTCCACGTCTTTTCGTCATCGTCATCATCATCATTATACCTTCTTGCTTGACTCATTATTACACTTCGTTCATGCGAATAATACCATATTATACTATCGTAAATGTAATCATTATTGTGTTTCTACTTGTATGTATCCTTGCTTCAAGTTTATAAGAGACACATTCCACTCATTTTCATCCCTCTCCTCGAATAGTTTTCCATTGTGTCATGTTATGTAGCCATATGCCATATGATACTCATAAATTCTCAATGGCTGAAGGAGCAGCAGCAGAAGCACTTGAAGTTTGAAACTTTTTATAGCCATTAGGTATTATAAGGAGTACCTAAAATCCAAATAAAAACTGGCATAATATTCATAAATTGCATATGTGCCTATGTATGCCAAACCAAACCACAAAAGAACAAGTGTCCTTTACCCATTTAAGGAGTCTTTTTACCTTTATTATTACAAAATTGTTATGTGTATGGACTCATTCACATTATTGCTTGCTTGCGTACTTGGTTGCTGGTTTTTCTTTATGACTTCCACACCAAGATGAAGAACACTCTCATCATCATCTTCTCCTTAACCGGCTACAGTTCTCTGTAGTGAGATGCTTATTAGACCATTTATTATCGAGAAAGAAAGAAAAAATATTTTATAATCTTTTTTTACTAAAGTGTAAAGTCCGTGCTATACCTACAACAAGCTTCTTTGTTGAGCCACTTTAAAGGAATGAAAATTATTATGAAGGACCTCACTTCTAGTATAGTCTCATCTAAACTAGAACCTGAGTATCTTGTTATGGTGCATTTTTATGGAGACTTACTACATGATTATTTGTACTGCCAGAAAAGGCTAAATATACCCCTATTATTTTGGATACTTGCTAAAAGAATGCTGTTAAGAGAAGGCCAGCACAGCACTTTGAACTGAGCTAGTGTGTACATAAAAGATAACCGAGCAAGGTGGAGAAGAAGATGATGTTGAGTGAAGATCCCTTAGTTTGTATGCATCATCATATCATCATCCTTTTCATCGTAACAATATGGTCTTCTAAAATAAACCTCTGTTGTGCCGTATTACCATTCTGTTCTATTAAAAATTCTACGCGGATATTATTATACATGTAAAACAACAAATATTGCTCAGCTTCAACTGCTGCTCTCTGTGCTCACTTGACTCTCGCTGGTATCCTTGGAACTCTCTATTCTATCTTTGTTGGTGTGGACGAAAAAAGCGATGTGATGCTCTCGGAGGTCCCCTGCAGAGTTCCTTTTCTTGTGTGCTAATGGCTCATAACTCTCCTTGCTCATTCCTCATACACATCAGAGAGAAATGCCGTGTAGACAACTCATCTCCATAATACAGTTTTTTATGTAATTCTTAGGGGTAATAACAAATATGAGCGAATAATAATAGCAGTAAAAATACTTTGGAGTGAGGAGGGATGGGATACTTTTTTTAAGAAGAGGTATGCGAAATTGAAGATCTATAGATAAATTATGTGAGAGTTTAACTGCAGTCAGCAAGCAGTAGGACAATTCATCTCAGATAAATTTCGCATTAGTTTTGTTGGTGCTTGAGTAGGTGAGCTGCCGATGAAACGTTAAGCCCAAAATGATTATACGACTGAGTCTAGGAAAATTGATTAATTTTACATACCTTGATATCCTTTAGTACCTTTTTCAAAGGAGTCGTCAAAAGTCTTAAATCATATTCAATGCTCAATGAATATGAATGCTTGATTCACTTGTTCAGGGCCAGATGAGACTGAAAACCTATTTCCACCTGTTCCTTTGACATGGTTGTCTCAACAAATAAAAATTTGTTGTTGTTGACTTTGACTCGGTTGTACGAAAAAAGTATGTATATCCGTGAAGAAGAGATGGTATTTCAAGCTGTGCTCGGTGATGATATTGCTTGCTGTGTGGAGTGGATACTCCCATTTTTATTAACTCTCTCTTCCCCGGAATTTACTTCTTATTTCTTGAACTGAATGACGAGCATTAGATACAGTCGGAGTACCTAATGTGCGTATGGTAATGTGAAGCAGACATCATGTATGTACATATGCATTTTGAATTTTCGTTGTTGTTATTATAATATTATGCTGCATCATCTTTTTTGATGTACACGACAATGTACCAGGTATATAGCACGCATGTGTATACACATGTGGTTTGGTTGTGTGGATGTTATAAGAAATGTCCAGATGCCTGTGGCTTTTTCAACTTGCGGCGGATGTGGATATGATGATGATGATCTCACAGAGACAAGCCAAAGTCACTTTATGGTCTTAGCATTGTAGCTTCCCTGAAGGTTTTAGCATACAAAAAAGTGATCATGATTAATGTTATGCCATATTCTCTCTTTGTGGACATTCTACCTGTCTGACTGTGTTAAAAAATACATGATGACCTTGGCCAAAGTCAAATATAATGATTGTTTGCATGAAATATGGATGTATGATAATGATACCTGGAAAAATCCATTCCTCATTACCTCGTTTACGAATTTCCATTGAATTTTTGTTACATTCCATAAGAAAAACAATATTGAAGAACAAAATGTTTAGATGCTCATAATTTATTTATTACTTCAGGTACCGAGAGATGTTGGACACCTACCTGGAATCCCCATCTTGGTATCGTCAACACATGGGCACCACCGAACTGGACGAGGTTACCCCAGTCGTGTTCCAAATCCTCCCCTCAGAGAAATCCTCAAATATTTACGGAACAAATGGGAGTTCAAGTGGAGGTGGTGGTGGGAGCTCGACGGCAGCCGCAATGGCACGTAAAAGATCACTTTTAATGATGTCTTCAACCGGTTCGATTGACAGTCGGAGAGGGCCTTTATGGTCACATCATCAACAACCTGAAAACCTTCGACCAATACTTCCCCATCAGATATTTTCCAAAACGGTAAAACAAAAAGCATTAGAGAATATTATCTTTTACACAATTTTTACATTTACTACTTATTATGTAGCACATTTTATAAGGCTTCTGCAACTGCCAGCTTCTGCTTTTTGACGAGTATTATCATTTTTAATCCACTTTTTTAATTCAATGCAATACGATGTAATATGATGAATTAACTATACCCCAAGCATGAACTACGCTATATATCTTGACAAAAAAGTAGGTTGTCATTGTCATATATTGTTAATAATGCTCAGCTTCAGAGTTGGCTGACGCTGAGCTGACGTTCTTGACTCTGGCGGCTGCTGCGGTTCAACTTTTGTTATAAGGAAAAACAAGACAAAATGCTTTATTTTGACTTTTACCAATGATGCATTAGTTGCCCTGCCTTTATCTTGTAACCCACTCTTTGGGGGCTTTTGTTTTGGCTCATTAAGCATATAAGCAATCTCAAGTTGATTATATCATATACCTATAGAAATATAACGCGCATCAAAATCTTATTAAAAGCATGCATATAGCATAACTAAAACTAACCGCAACTGTGTTAAATTACACGGTATAATATGCGAATAGTTTTTGAGAATAAGTCAATGGAAGAAGAAAAAAAATCAAGTTTTTGAGCAAACCAAAAAAATAAGGATGCTTTAAAAATTGATGATCATACCGATGCTACTACTGTTATTATACCGAGTTTCGCAACAAAGTCGTACACAAACAAGGACCAAGCAGTCGTTTGCTAAAGAAGCCTCTTGTCATAATGATTTCGGTTGTAAACCTACTTTCCTTTAAATAATAACAACAATCATCTATCCATCCATCTCCCATTCTTGTACGCCTCTTCGTCTGGCTGGTGGTGGTGGTAGTGGTATGCAATAATATGGAGTGGATTTTTGAATGATGAAGATGATGATGATCATTATCATATGATGTATATATAATAGCATGCAAAATACACATGCCAGTTTGGTTGCCAATGATCTGTAAAGATGAGGAGTCGAGTCCCTAAAGTAGTGAGGATGAACAAATCCTATTAAAAAATTGCTCCGGCAAAATAAAGTCTTCTGCAGAAGCAGTCCATTCATAAAAATTGTTTTTTTTGTATTCGAAGCTTCATCATCGGCTTGAGTTCACTTGTAGAATCTCTCAACTGCGGTCGGTCATCTACATCTCATCAAAAGTTTATATATTTTCTTCCTCATCATCATCATCATCATCATCATCATTTTGTTGCTACATAGATATATAGTACCTTCTACTGAATATTAGACATGCATGAGTAGGTTACAGTAGCTCAGTCAATGTGGTAAAAAATATGTATGGACATTTGATGAACAAGTCTTTATTTATGTAGGAAAAAGTAGGTATTTAGAGGTATGAAAATCGGTGTGTGCAGTCATTTTTTATTCTTCTTCATCTTCTTCCTAAACTAGTCCCAGTTGAGTATGCATGGCCAGGAGCCATTCATGAATTTACTGTGGCTCATAATATGCCGTTTTCTCTCTTGCCGACCAAAACGACACGGAATGATCATGACGATGATCATCATCAACATGATCATCACAGAATTTCAGAATGGTTATTTTCTTATGTTAATATTAGCCAACCAAAACATTAACAGCAATGCTGCTGCATCAAACAATGCACGACTCTTTGCTAGGCAAGTGGTTTTTATTATTATCATGATGTGTGTATTTTTACTGCGAATATGCAAATGAGGAACTACTTGCAGTTTAAGTCTTATGGCGTTACAGCTGCTTGCACTAACCGTTGACTCATTTTGAGGGCAGTTTTTTTGTAACTGAGTGGTTTGCTCGTATGTAACACATTCCAAATTTTTTTCACTACTTTAGGCAACAATTAGGTTTAGCATTAATGCCTGGTTTGGTTGGTAGTGGTAATAATTCTCTCGTTTGAATTCACGAACGATATATGTATGTATGTATATATTTATGCGTACACTTGCTCAATGGACGAGTAAATGAGACGAATTTTTCTTTCAGCTGCTTGAATTTCTTTTTCGTTAAAAAAAGAGGTAACAATGTGCTTGTTCTTTACTAAATATCGCGTTAATAATAATGATGATGATGATAATTTTTTTCATACCAGAGCTGGGTAAAATTGAGATGTATACAATAAGCGCTCGAGGAGCTTCATGCACGCTCTCAATCTTTCATGCTAATTTTGGCGTGCTCAATAAGGTAGTTTATTTGAAGTGGGATGGGGGATATGAAATGGAAGATGGAAAGCTATAATTTCAAATAACTGGTGGTGGTGGTGGTGGGCATCCTTGTACTGCTAATTTTAAAACTGAAAAAGTGTGTCGAGTAGTGTTAGATTGTAAAAAAAATAACTTCATGCTATTTTTTGTCGATAAGATAGGTTCACTGAAATTTTAACGGTGTTGACGCATGCTCATGTTCACCTCTTGGTTGCGTGACTGGATAATAAAATTAAAGTATTTATGAGAATCGAAAATCGCCAAAAATAAAGTGCCAATAGCATTATTCTATCACAACACAAGTTATTGTATTGACTTGGTGTAGAGATAAATCATCAGATAAATGTAATTTTCAATAATTCTTCAATTAACTTAAGGTTAGAAGTGAAAGAAAGGGTCAAATCAGGTCCGGTCTAAAGTTCACTTTCAAATGCATTATTATTAATCAAAATCGGCAGCAGTAGTAGTGGTCGCTTCATCGAGTGCTACATCTATCTACCATCTACGCTGCTTTATTTTCCTTTTGACAAATAAATGTGACAATGATGAAATCAATCTTAATTCATCATCATGGGAGTGGGGTGCGTTACAGAACAAACCTTAAAATGGGTGAGCTGATTTGATGAGTGAAGACCTTTTCGGGTGATAACACAGCCAACAAAAGTAAATTGGAAAGTAAACTTGTTTCATTTTATAATTCTTCATAATCTAAGATGGATAAATAACCTCCACTCTTAAAAGTCAACGCACAACGGTACAAACTAACCAAAGAACGAAAAAAATGTGAAGAAGCTCTCATCCTAAATTTATGTACAACAAAGTAACATCCTACAGCATTAAGTTGCGAACAGTCCATTATTTTTACATTTTAATATTCCTCAAATTCATTCACTCAGAACAAAGTACAATACAGGTTTTTTCTCTTTGATGTAATTGCCAATTGTTGTGTTTTCATGAAAAAAAATGTGTCTATACTGGATTCACGTAGATTTCGTAAATTAAGCAAGTTTTCTTTTGGGAGACAACTAGAAAGAATAGTCATGGTATGGTGCTAAAATGTTAAAGAAAAGAGGTAGGCTGACTAGTAGGTATACATACATAATATATGTCTATGCAGCTATAGCTTCTTCAATCAGATTCAGAAAGAAGGATTTGTTTAAAAAGAAAAGCGTTATTATAACAGCACAAAAGTAATAAGCCTTTTGTTAGGGTTGGGCACCTTATTATCTCACTCCTCACCGGTCAACCAAGTTGAAAGAAGAAGACACACACGGTGAAAATGAAAATGTTGGATTGGATTATTGTGTAACGATCCAATTTCCATATTGTGAATCGAAATTTTTTTTATGGCTTGATGTGTCTTGTGTCTTACCTGATGATGATGATGAGGTAGAGGATTCTTTCTTTTATACTCTTTTCATTTTACCGAGGAGATTTATATTTGAATCCACCCCATATTGTGCCGCAAAAAAAAGTTATGGAGTGGGTACAAAAGGTAAAAGTCTTGACTTGACATGACTTTAACATTTCAAGAGAAAAGGGAAGAGATGATCGTGATGTGGAGATTTCTTTTTGTCTTCAAGTTCCACTTTATGGACCTGTCTGAATGGGTGTATTTTTACTTGTCAGACCTCTCACCGTATCACTTGATTTTATGCATGTCAATAGGAAATGACTAAGGAGAAAAAAGAGGATGCTGCTGCTGCTGAATACATGTGAATCGTTGTACATTCTTTGGATTGAGTGATCATTGTCATTAGTCTTTAGGATGATTGGATTGCTTTGATTTTGGCTTGTGCTTTACTCATTTTAGATGCTTGTTGAAGAAATGGAATGTGGAGAAGAGATCGAGCCGTTGATTTTTATGATGACTTTGTTTGATCATATATTGATTTTGATGTTTTATGGGGTTTTCTCTATTTTTTTTTCAGAGTGAAGAAGATATTTGCCGTTGTTTTTGGCTGGAAGGGGAGTCAGGTGCTGGGAAAACGCTGTTGTGCCTTAAATTAGTACAAGAATGGATAGCTTACCATTCCTACAGCTACACCTCAAGTCCACTCAACAGCCGTCTAGGAGAATTTCAAGTGTTGTTTTATGTGCCTCTTCGAGAAGTACGTGGGGGAAGCTTGGGTCGGTTCCTTTTGAGGGAGTTGATCCCAAAGCGTTCCGTCCTCTCACGAATGAAAGTGGCGAATGTTTGGAAATGTTTGAATTTATTGGGTAATTCCATGCTGCTGATCCTCGATGGATTGGATTCTGTAACGGATCCTGAGCTGATGAAAGAAATTGAAGACTTGTTGAATGGTCACTTGTTCCCCCAAAGCATGGTATTGCTAACCTCAACAAGCTCCAGATTGCCTAGCAAGCTTGCCTCCTCTGTGTTCAGTAACAATAATAATGAAAGTTCAGCAACAATGTCGAAAAGTAGACTACCATTTGGAATGACTGGAGCAGAAACAATGAGAAGATATGTTGTGCGGGGGATGGATTGGACTCAGATTCAATGTGGAATCAGACGATATTTCAAAGGGAGGAAAAGTGGGAATGAGACGAGAATGAGTGAAATTCTTGGTGAAAGGGAGGAGGTATGTGGTCTCGCATCCAACCCATTTTTATGCCTTCTCTTATGCTCCGTCTTTGAAGAAGTTGGGGATATGCCACAAACGAATGCGGAGTTGTACACGGCCCTGATAAAATCATTAATTTATCAGAATGGCTTGTTACGAAACGACTCAACGTCTTCAACATCATCATCCTCGCATAATAATGGCTCATCTCCAGGTTCCGCAGCCACATCATCCTCATGCAAGGACAACTCGTTACCACAAAAGTACCAAAAGATGCTGCAAGATTTGGGCAAATTATGTCTTGTAAAATTGAGTGAGAAGCGTGTTGGGTTCACTGAAGCGGAAATAACAGAATATTGTGGGAGTCCAACCGAGCTAATAAAAAGTGGGATCTTATCAAAGCAGAAATGGTTTTTCAGAAAAGGGAGCAAGAAAGGAATTCAACACCTGAAATTGTTGCATCCCTCACTCACTGCCTATTTGGCAGCTTACTACTTGGCAGTCACTGTCAACTATCCTAATATTCTGAGAAGAGAGTTGGAACTGCTCCCAAGTTTGGGGTTGCTTCAAGAAACCCACGTCCGCGTTCCCCGTGCATGTTGCTACAGTGCAAATGATCAAGACAGTCCTTTCCTTGTGCTAACCCATTTAATGGAATTGCTTCAGAATAAATCAGCCTCTGTATTTTTAACCATGAATCTCTTGGACATTTCTATAAATTATTTGTTGGCTCTGTTGAGAGCAGCAGGTTTTTATGAGTCAAATATGAGGGCTGTTTGTGGAATTCTGAGATCATGTAAAAATGTCACGATTAATGTCAGCTCGGAATGGGTGTCCGAATGGAAACAAGTGTTAGCTAGTGTTCATTGTCCCGTAGAAAATCTTGAGGTGATCCTCCGACCTGGCTTCTCACTCTCGAGACTTACTGAAGGTTTATGTGTGAATGAAACAATTTCTAGTGTGAAATTCTCCAGCGTGCCTGGCAGTGACTGGACACCTGTGGAGATCAACTTGATTTGTGGTCAGCTTGTTAGATTGCTCACGGAGAAGAAATTGAAATCACTTGAGATTTGTATGACTTGTCTGGAGGATAAAGAACATTCTCGCTTTCAACCTGTGGTTGATGCCTTGTGCTATGCTTTGGCAAAAATGATCCCACTCAAGAAGCTTGTTCTTGATATGGATCTTACGTGTTCACAAGTGATTCAACTGGTTTCTTTCATCAAAGTCCATGACCATCTTGAGGTTTTACATGTACCACACTTGGGATGTGGGCCTGAAGGTTTCAGAGCAATAGCCAATTTGCTCCGATCAAAACCCCTGCTTTCCCTCAGCTTGGCAGGATCTTGGAGATCAAATAGTTTGGAGGAAGAAGCGGAAATCATTTTGGAGCCCTTTCCTCTCATCGCCGCACCAAGCTTTCTTATGCCTGGAGGAGGAGGTGTTGGTGGTGGTGGTCATGGGATGATGGGAAAACCAGGTGGATTTAGCAGTTTACCCCGAGGTGGAAATGGAAGTATTAAAAGTCCCTCCATTCGAAGGAAAAAGGGTCACCATTATAATAACAGCACTGGGAATAACAGTAATGGAGGCAGTGCCAATAATACCAACGGAAGTAGTAGCGGCTTGACAGAAAATGACAAGCGGAACTCGGATTCCGTCCTCTTCCAAAGGAATTTCCTCCCATTACCTATCTGTGATCGTGAGAATCATGAAGTTGACGGGTTTCATGAGATATTTACAGTTCTTCGCACTCCTGGAATCCCTGCCTCGAACAACTTGAGAAGCTTAAATCTCTCAAAATGTGTGATGAACTGGGAGGATGTGATCTGTCTTGGGGAAACGATTAGGAAAACGAATTCATTGGACACGTTGCGCATGGAAGGAATGAAGCTATGTGATGTTCTCCCGGTGTTACTAGGTCTCCAAGAGAATCGTTCTCTCAAAATGCTTGACCTTTCATCCCCTCATGTGGTGATTGGAGATGACGCCCTTCAACTCGCAGCCAACAGCCTCAGTAAAAATACCAGCCTAAGACTGCTTTCACTTCAAGGTTGGACTGTCTACATTGAGGTAAGCTAAGCCAAACTTCACAATCCCAAATCAAAACACATAAATAACCTCTCGCAGTGCCAAAGTTAAAGAAAAAACAAAGTCAACATGGATTTTATTGCTATACTCTCTGATCTCGTCTTTGCTATTTACTTTCTTGCATCACGAAGACAGTCGACATAAAACGATACGATATGTTTTATTAGTGGTGAAGTAGTGGAGGAGTGTTAGTAAATTATAAAAATAAAAATAAGCGCAGCATGCCATGTCACAACTTGAAACACTCTTTTCACACGATGACTCTTTAGCAAGGAGTGGAATTTCCATAAATAACGGAGTCGACACTAATTCAGTAATTTCCCCCTCATCATTTTGTCCATTAAAAGTATTCATATTGTACCCTCAAGTGCATACTTTTCAAAACTTAAGTGCGATTCAATTAGGTTAATTGAGTAAAAAAGATGATACAATCTTTCTCACTCTTGACTTTGTCACTTGACTTGACTCACCTTTTTTTTTGTTCTCTTTTATCTTTCTGACTGACTGGTCGACTGACATAAATCCTCAGGCTGAGATTACATGCCTTCACATTTTTATCTACTTAAGAATGAAAAAAATGTAACATTCATCATGCCTTTATTTATGTCCTTTTGGATTTGCATGTTTTTGTGTAACCTTTTTTTTATACTGTAACAATCTGATACATAGTTGAAGGGGGGATTGAGTAACGTTTTCTTAGAGGAGCTTCGCCATATTGCAAATAAAAAAACAGACTTTGTCAGAGAATAGAAGAGACTAGCGTGTGCACACACGCCTCTCATCTCATCGTCTTGCCTTGCTATTTTATGCATGCAGATCTTATTTTTTTTCTTATTTTATATCCATCCGGTAAGATGATACTTAAGTTACTTAGCTAAATGACTTGAGAAATGTTTTTTTTCCTTTGCATGCATGCATTGAGTTAGCGGAGAGAGAAGTCATTCATTTTATTCATTCCTGTGTAGTGCTTGCGTGGATTTTGCATGACTAAATAGGTAGAAAGAAGGAAGTAAGCCGTGGAGCCAAGTCCATGAATAAATGCATGTGATGTGATACGACGATGGGATGCGAGATTTATACAAATTTCATTGTGCGCTGCTCCTATACCATTATCATATGTAGAGTAAAAGAAGAAGAAGAAAAAGTAGCAGCTAGCAGATGTGTGGTACAATTTTTTTTGTATACAAAAAACTAGGCGAGGCTTTACATAAAAACATAGTTACAGAGCTGTTCCTATTGCTATTGCATAATACCATAAAAAGCACACATTCATTTGAATGAGTAAATTAAGGAAATGAATTTCAGTAGGTTGGCTGACTTAAAAAAATGTTTGGATAGAAGTGAAATGATATGCATATTATGATGCCACTCTTTTTCTTCCCAGCAGCAAACACAGAAAAAGAAAAGCAGGGATTTTTTATTTGAGATTGCGATATGGATATGGAACGAGGAGTATGCACGCTGAAATATAAGGGGACAGGAGTGACTTACTCGTTTTCAAAGGCGTAAATATATAAATATATTGTGTGAAATTATGCACATATTATTTTCGTTTGTCAATCAGCTAAAGTCCAGGCCAGGATAAAGTATTGTAATGTAATGTATATCTTGTGTCATTTATAAATCCTATCTCCTTACACAATCTGTTTCGAAATCTAGAGGAGAGAATCAAGACAGTAATCAAATGCTGTGCATAACATCTTGAGACGTATACACATTTTTTTGCATGTTGTGTAAATTAAAATGTTAGCATTTTATTCTAATATAGGACCTCCGTGCTTATGTTGTAAATTACGCAAGAATTTTATCAAGATGTGTGTGCGATGTGATGACTATGATATGATATTTAGTAAGGAAGGAAGTTATGCAAATCAGATACTACAATAATTTAGTGTCTTTTAAAGTGGTCTCTGTTGCTCCATTCTTTGCAATATATTTTCCGGATGATGCCACATGGGGCCACTATAAGTGTGTGATAGACACTTATGAATTTTACATGTGTCACTAACTTTTATAGAGATGTACCCGGGTAACCCCAAAATGTATTTTATATAACAGTCAACAGTGCATTCACATTTGGTGGAAAACTTTGCAAGTAACAAAACAAGGGCATGTGTACACACATGGTTATATATCATATCATTACATATATAGTCAATGTTATGTTAAGATGATGCAAGAACAAACAGCCAGAGAAAGGCAAACTATAAACGTATTATAATTATTAAAATGAGTAGAAGCTACAAGGAAATTTGGTCTTTTTATATATATAAACTGCTAGGCTCTTCTAGTTCTACTTTCACAAAGCAAATGAAACTATATCACCCCTTTCGTATCCTTAAATTGTCACTTGTGTGTGCGTACACTGTTGCTGGGCACATTTTGTCTCATTTGAGGATTCTTGTCTCTAGAGTTTTCGTTCGTTCTTTGCTTCTCGAATTTGTTCCTTCCTTCAGCTTTTTTCTCCTTCTCTTGTTTCTTACGTCTTTGTGCATTGTGTATACATTCATTCTCTACTACTACTGTCGCCTAGTTTGTAACGTCTCGACTCGACTCTCTCGTGATGCAATAAATTGGATGAGAATTTATGTGTTTGTGTTTAATGTAATATGGATGAGCAGGCAAGAAATAGAGGTTCTAATGGGAATGCTCAGGATGCGTCGCTTGATTAGCTCATTCATTCACGTCAAAAAATTCCTACTTCTCGATTTCGAACTCACTTGCATGCAAATGGTACCACAGTGGCATTACTCAAAGTAGTCAAAGTAGAGCGGGATGCTCTCGTAAGTGTCATGGCTTATCATATGAATTGTTTGTTGGTTGACTGCATATAGGGAATAGTAGTAGGAATACACCAAAGCATTCTAATTCTTTTAGGGATACACACATACCTTAGTTGTGACTATCCGGAAATGCATGCAGTGCAGGAGCAGGACACACTCTACTCTGTCTCTCAAAATGCTTTGTCTCAAGAAGACAAAACTGATTTCTTAATAAATATGCAGTGCAACATTATGCTGGCATGAATTTCAAGAGGATGTTCTACAATGTATTAAAATATGGGGGGAGACGGAAAAGAGCAGTTATTGTTTGGAAATGAAGAGCAGGAGTGTTTGCAAGCAAGTGTTTCAAATTGTACTTATGGGAGAAATGTAATTTCCTCAAGAGGGATTATACATTTTATTACGTCGGAAAGCGTGTTTATAATGTACGAGAGAAGTGTGATGAATGCATTTTTGTGTTGTATGATTACTAAATGCACACACGCACACAACACAAGATTTTGATCTGGTACTTTATTACTCTGTTCTATATCTATGTGGTGGAGGAAGACGAACAGAAAAAAGGACAGAGATGAAGAAAAAAATGTATGCTAAACATATTATTCGTCCAAGAAGAAGAAGAAGAGCTTATATTGAGATTTTTTTGACTCGCATCGCATAGTCGCTTATTACAGCATGCATGCCTTAGCAATTGGCACCTGTCTTCTGAGAGAGAGGAGGAAGACGAAGAGAATGCTTAAAAGCAAAGCTCGCATCTCTCTGCCTCACTCATTCATGATTCCATACGGATATTTATTTTACGACTTGACTGGTTCTTTCCTTCTCCTGTCTGACACGTTACTCTCCTTTTTTCAAAATCTGTACACATACTTACTACTTAAGTAGAACTACACACACTTTTATACATATTCCATGCCTAAATATTGTTTTGACTCAAGTGAGCACACTGAAATATTGTCTTTAGAACGTGTCGTTCAAAGCGAAAAGGTAAATAAGTCAACGTGCTACATTCTACACATACAAAATCCAAGTGCAATGCCAATGACATGTTATAAAAAAAGAAGTTTCTCACAGGGATATTTTAAAAAGTCATTCGCAACCTTAAATGCTATATACGATACTAAGTTGTGTACATACAACGTGAAGTAATTTAATAGTAGTCTTATGGAATGGAAAGGAATTCAATTCAAACAATATAATATACGCTCAGCTCAGTTCTCGGCGGCGGCTTCCATACAAACTCAAATCACACACACACTCTGGGTATGCATGTATATTACATGACCAAAAGAAAAAGACGAGGATGAAGAAAAGAAACAAGGAGAGTGATTTGTGTTTTAATGCCAATGCCAATAGCTGAAGAGAATGTTTGGATGGATGAATGCAATCCTATACGAGCAAGCAAACTACATTGAGTCGACTCTTTCTCTCTGTAATATGAATTGAATACATAGATTTTTTTTTGTACCAGCAGCAGCAGCGTCGTCGTCAGCAGCTCATTGAAATGCGACTTGAGTCGTCCTTTTAATTCTTTCTTTCGCTTCATTCCTTCTGCTTCCTTTCTCGAACAGAATTCCAATTCGTTTTCGATGTTTGAGCAGGAATGAAAAAAATTGAATGGAATTATTGGTGCTGTGCTTTACACCCTACAATAATGCATAGGCGGATATTGATGCTGATTCATTGAACTGGAATGGAAGTAGGTTTAGTAGGTTGTAGGGATTCTTATAATTATTATCATCACATCACCATGCGTCTTCCTTCTTTCCTATTCATTTGAATGTTTTTTGGTCTCTTCTTCTTTTCTTTAAGATATATACATTCTTCTGTAATGGCATTCATTGTCGAGGACAATATACATTGAATGGTTTTCGTGTCCAGTTAGATTGATACACAAACACAAAAAAAACTTACCTGTAATCAATATTGTGCGAGTTGGCTGTACTATGACTGTACTTACCTTGTGGCAGTATTAACGTGATTACATTTTTTCCTTATGATATGATGTCTAAGCGAAAAAGGTCAAGCTTCCAAATGTGGACAATTCAACTAATAATAATATCATAACGTCATGCCGTTAATGATGATTGCCAAGAAGAAGAAGAAGAAGATGGTCAGCCGTGTTTATACATAGGATGTTCTGGTAGGAGGATGGGAAGGAACAACTTTTTGTAATAACTCCCTTTCAATAACAAAATCTCACATTGGGATATGTTATTGCCGGAGACGTTTCAGCTTCATAAAGGAATGAAGCCAATAAGCCATTTAATTTAAATATCGATAGCCTCCCAGTCATGTTTACAACCTTTTGCTCCTGCTGCTGATCACTTTTTTTGGGCGAGGACATTATTGACAATAATGTCAATAATCGTCTTAGTATTACCTGCCAAAAAGTCAAAGCATACCTCTGGGAGCCTATGAATTATAGCCGATAAATGA
The DNA here is from genome assembly GCA_964034955.1 of Orchesella flavescens. Lineage (NCBI taxonomy): Eukaryota > Metazoa > Arthropoda > Collembola > Entomobryomorpha > Orchesellidae > Orchesella > Orchesella flavescens. Next base: position 12,724,934 of record OZ035957.1, read on the forward strand.
CTTGGCAGAAGAATGAGTGTTCATAGGGAGCGAAGCAGATTTAAGAATGAAGAATACAAAATTTTATGCACATTTATTTTATTGCTATATCGTTGCAAACTGTCCATTTCATTTGAAGTTCAAGCCAAGTTTTTAGAAACGACGGGAAAAGTCTCTTGCTGGCTATTTTATTGACTTGTGTAATTGCAAACGAACAAGAGGAGGAAAAAGTAGCATATAATATGCTTTGTCACAAAAACAGTTTATTTCGTGAAGTCATCATTTTTTTGCCAAACTTTTATATTGACTCCAGTTTGTATGCCATGTCTGCGGTGAGTAAATAATAGTCCTTAGTCGTCTCTCTCTCTCTCTTTCTACTCTTCATTTTCATGTGATAACCGTGTGGTACAGAAAAAAATAGAAAATTGCAAGATTATTACTAGTGTTACATTCAACGTTCATCATAAAAAATGGAAGCATGTACATGTACAGCACACATAGTCACATATCATTTGCAATGAAAGTCAGCAAACGAATTTAAGCCACGATGGGATGCGATATAACTTGACTTGACTTGACGAGAAGAAGATGATGATGAGCAGAAAGCTTCTTCATATTATATAAAAATGTTGAAGCTCACATCTTCAGCAGCAGAAGCAATAAAGATTTTTATAGGATGTTGGTCTAATCACATCAGCTCTCTTGCAAAAGCAGCAGCTCCCAAAAAAAGACCATAATGAATATTCGTCAGCCCATCCACCACTAAAAATGCAACAAGGAGGCAATCTAACGATTTATTGCAAGATGTTCATTATTATTTCGCCAAAGCATAATTGTCATTGTCGGTTTGTTGCTTGCTAGAAGTTTAGAAGTAGAACGAATAAGAATATAAAAATCCAGAGAGGAGACGCATCATTATTTATTATTTCGTTTTCTATTACTACCACATACATTGCTATTATTAAGATAAGAAGATGTGGAATGCAATCCAATGTAACATTATTATGTGATGTGATGCTCACTCGCACTCACACACACACACACACGCTTTTTGAGTCGAGTTGAATCTTCTTTTGAGACTTTTCCTTTCTTTTCTTCTTCCCTTGTCTTGTTTTTCTGGATGACTGCAAATCTACAGATTTGTCTTGGTATATTACGTACATTTATGGATTTTAAATGACATATGAGCGTACGCAACGCACACACACACACAATCTCTCTCTCTTTTACTTCTTTCGAAGAATATATCAACATAAAAAAATGTTGTTAAAGCGAAAGCTGCGAGCAATAATTTCAGCTTATGACGACTCGACTTGGTTCCCATGTATTTTCAGTTTTTTGCGGTCTTGTGCGGTCTTTCAGATTCACTCAAGTTAAAAACGTGTTTTATGTATGAATGTAATATAAGCAAATATTCGTTTATATATGGATCTTCCTTCCCTTCATGGATGTTATGTGCTAGTTCTATTCATTAGAAGGGCAGGTAGGTAGGTACATGAGATTGGGCTTTTAAAGGTGATTTTTTTTGTGTGTGTACTGTGTACACCTTGAATCTTGTTGAATGGGATGGAAGGGAAAAGTTATTTTGTTAGAAATGTTTGTTCATACTGACCATTTACCATCCCCATCATCATCGTCATATCGTATATATCCATCGGTCTTGTCGGCAGATCGCCTTGAACGCCTTCAAAATACTCATTCACATTAAGAGGCGGAATGAAAGAGGAATTTGAAGACAAGTGTGTTGTATTTAGGGGTACGCTTTTACTTACATTACAACATCTAGTAGATGTGATGAGAGAGCACTCTCATCTTCTTTCCTGTCTGGTGATGAGGAGCTCTCAGCTCTCCCAAGATTTTTTTACCCGCATTCCCCTTGTCTTCTTCTACATTCATATTCTCATCTCAAATCATGTGTGTACTTGTTGTTACACGCTGCAATAACCAACTCCCTCTCTATTAAAGTACCACAAGATCAACGTGAATGTACTTACTTTGGACTCTTGCCTGTTTACGGTAGAAAGAAAAAAATTCACGCTTATTTATACAGATATCCACAACCAGATTTTTAGATCTATGTGTGTACGGTGGATTATGCAATAAGCCAGTATTGTTGTGAACTGAATTTTAGGTAGGTATATCATCGTAAATACACACAATCAGCGCAAGACTTATATATACGTACGTATTGTGGTGATATGATGTGATCGTATCATGATGATGATCCCTATCTTGTAGTTTAAAAGTATGACTGAGTTTCTCCACATAAAAGGTATCTTTTCTGTTGGATTACCCATCATAAGTATCACCAGCATTTCTCTGAGAGATAGATGTGATGTGATCTTATGAGATCCTTTTTTTAAAATGTGAATGTTGTGTTATGCTATGCATGATATCGTATTTTATCCATGGATCTTTGTGTTGTGCACATGAAAGCTGTAAAAGGCTCCGATCCTACCATCACATCACCATCGTCATCATCATTTGTCTTGTAGCGTCAGCAACTTCACTCCGAACAAAGATTTTTCGCTGGAGGGCTATGTGGTTATGGTACACTGCTTCGGTATTTCATGCTCTCAAATCTCTGCCATCACATCATATAAGCCTTTTATAGTGCTTTTTATTACTGTTGCTGCTGTTTATCCGCTAATATTCCCCTTCTCTCCAACTCTCCGGAGGGATTTTCTTTTCATATCGACCAAACTAAATCCATGTTTGTAATATAATGTACTGTAGTACTTAATAAGAATTTCCAATAAGGCCAATCATATATAACTTTTTAAAAGGCTATTGCGCAACATTTACAAAAGACGACATTTGAATTCCCATTTGGATGATCAGGATCACAGGCAAAAAAAAAACGATGAATATCAAAAGATGAGAAGATATATAGGAAACAGCAGGAGGGAGCTAAAAGTATTTTGCAGTCAAACAATAAAATTCAAAACTTCAGCATTTTTTGAATAGAGTAAACAGCAGATGAGCTGTGCGATTCAGTTTAGCACAAAGGATATTATAGAGGTTCTCTTCCTGCAATATCCGTTTTGAATGTCCTGTGAAAAGTGACTGTACTTTGTGAAATTCTGGAAGTTATCACAATTTCCAGAAACAGTCAATATGCTTTCAATGTTTTTCTAACGCTTAAGCATAACTATCCGAATTTACTGAAATTTGTAGGCACATATTATGCAATCATGTTTGTATAAAAAATTTACAGTGGAAAACATATCCTCGAGCCAATTTTTAGCAGAGGGTCCACAAGTATAAATGTTACGCGTGGAGAACGTAACATTTGTAATGAAAGTCAGAAATAGATAAGCCGAGGCTGGACTTTGCTGTTGTAAACGGTGTTTACTCATGTTTATTACATTTCTACTTTAGTTAAGGTTTTTCTTTGAAATCCAAAATTCCATAAACATTGGCTTATTCATATGGAATAAATAAGTCAGCATGAATCATAAAGCGAACAGGATGACTAGAATGAATAGAAAGTTTTAAAAGTTTTCTAAAACTGAGTTCGTGTTCGTGATACAATCGTTATATTATAAACTTTTCGGAATGTGTTTATGCGCCCAGTTTTTAGAATTTTGAAATGAGGAAGATAAAGCCATTTGCAGAGTTTGCAACTTTTGCTTCAATGAATGGAAAACATTTTTTTCTCTAATTAATTTGTGTTTTTTGCTTGCTGATGCTACTTCTCTTATCCCCTTCGAGAATACTAAAGTTTTTCCAAACATATAATGTGGGCTTCATGTTTGTGATGATGATGACCAGGAAAAATAAATATCGGTCTTTTTCTCTTGGAAATAAGTTGTGTATGATGAAGTGTGTTAGTTGTTCTTATTTCTTTGCATGCTACTCGTAAACATGACTCGAACGATAATCCGTTTTCTTCTTTGTCGGGAGAGTTTTCATGTTGATTACAAAATGTGCATGTAATCTTCAAGGGCGGTTATATATTATTGAGTAAGTAGGTATTCTTTAAAGTTACTGGCTCGATGATAACATGAACTTGCATGCACATGCATGCAGTTTGGTTTAAAATGGATGAGTGGTAGTCCGTGATAATGTTGGTTGGCTACTTTGGAAAAAAATGTTTGCAGTTTTTCTAAAGGGTGAGTCCTACCTAATCTTTAGTGAGCAGAGCATGAGATCAGAAGTAGTTTTCTAGTCGGCAAGTAAAGTATATCATATCGCATGTCATTTTGTGTCTTGATACAACAAGAATTTTTTTATGCCAATACATGAAATACTGTTTCACGGTCGACCTGACACTACTTCGTTTGTTGATGACAAATGACCACAAAATTTCGTAACAAGGTTTTCTCTCTTCGTTTTTTTTGGTCCCTGTGTAAATGAATGTGGAAACCAAGTGAAGAAATATTTTAGTTTTGTTATGTAATTCCCTGTTGAACAAGGAATAAACTGTGGCTTTTGTTGTCGCTGGTGAGCATGTGTGTACAAACATATTCATGTCATAGTCAGAGTCGGATTGGGTTCGGTACACTTTAAATTGAAAAAATATATATTCGTTTGGTTAGTTCATGCATGATTTTGTGGTTTTCTTCATCTGACTTACCATACCATGTGCATAATCAGAGAATAAGATGGTCTATAGTGTGTTGGAATATGGCATTTTTTTCATATTGACTTAAAAAATTGAATCTTTTGATGGCGATAATGATGATGATGATGACTATGGTATGCTGTGTAGATAGTCGTCATCGTCTCTAAAATCTGAACTGAACAGCAGCGTGCCTGGAGGAATTTATTTTTTGTTTGGTTTTGAGTTTTGAATCACTTATGAGAATGTAGTTTACATTCAATTTAGTACACGCATGAAGAAATTTTCAAATGGTTGACTGTTTGCCACATCCGCATTACAAAAATACTTCTGTTTTGTCCGTACATGTGTGTATATACCATTTCATGACAATAGAATCTTTTGGGAGGATGAACGCATGAAAATTGCCTATGTACGCAACTGCTAACAATTGAAATAAAACTCTTTATTTGCATTTCTCGTTTGAATCGTTACTGCTTGTTTGTTGATGTATATGCGAAAAGAAACGCCCTCATGGAAATAGATTGCTACTAATTGTGTCATTCTTAAGGAATCTCGCTTGGAAAGTCTGGTATAAAGATTCATTATCTTCATTCGGGTATTGTTTAATGTATGAAATGAATCGGCAAAGAAAAGAAAGCATCTGTTCAACTCAACTTGCGTACTTGCATTTGTGTGAAACACAAAACCAAAATGTACATTAGGGCATGTTTTATCAAGATTTGGTACTACCGGAAGCTGGCGTGATCCTAAACTGCCATATTTCTTCCCGTTCTTCTGTGACGGAATGATACATGGATAGAAACACCCATCCGTGTGATTAATATTCTTATAAAGAAGAATTTTTATTACAACAGGAATTTTGATTAGAATTGCGTATCTAGACTCTTACACACGATGTGTCATGTTATCATGAGGATGTGGATGACGACGAAAAGAAGTCGAGCTGAGAATAATATTACAATTTCATACAACTTTGGATTCTTCTTCTTCTTCTCATTTCATGTGATGATGATTATGATGAGCTCAAATTTTGAAGGCGTTGCATATTGCATTCCTTCAATGAAAAAAAAGTGTTGCCTTCATTTCATTCACACTCACATGAAGGTGCGTGCTGCACCTTATTGTGTACAAAAAGAAATTAAATGACTTGCGTAGATTTTTTCATAATAAAAAAATATGCTGTGCAAGCGAAAGAAGAAAGTGTGAAGAAAAACAGAATGATAATATTTTTTGGCATTCATGATCATGATGATGATGATCATTGGAAATTGGGATGTCATTCCATTCCGTGTGCTTTGTAGAAGAGTGAGTGCATTCTCGTTCATAGCATGTCGGTTTCAAAGAAAGAGAAAGAAAAAAAAGGAGCAAGTGAAGTGAGTTTGATGATGATAATGTGCAAAGATGATGACTATGACGCGACGGTGTGGTGGTGGTTGTTGTATGAGGATTTCGTATCAGAGTTTTTGATGATGATGAAGTCTGATGAGAAGGGTATTATGTGGAAATCGTGAGATTGTGGCAACTGGCAACTTTGTTGCCAATTGGCAAATGGCATTGCATGGCATTATTTTGCTCTTCTGTATAATAGTTTGAGATCCTATCATCATTGTGTATCGTTCTTCGGATGATGATGATGCTGCTGCTGCGGCACTGAGAATGTAATGGCTTTGCATGGAAATTTCAGATTTTTTTAAAAAGTCAAACTCACATTTTTTTGGCGTTTGGAAGTCTACGTTATGCAAACGATGTAAACTCCATGAAATGAGAAAAAAAAGTTTTTACTGTCAGTTGTGCGGTATGCTTAAGCTTAGAAAGAATTCGAAACGATACGAATGAATTGAATGGACAAATCCATGAATTCAAAATGAGCCAAGTTATTTCGCTATTTTATTAGCATTGATGTGATTGTCTCATGCAATCATTTTACGAAAATAATATATTTACATTGGAATTTAAAATGTCTGTATCATGCAATTTGAAGAGCGAAAACGTGTAGCAATAAAAAAACGATATGTTTTCATTTCATATTGACTTTGTTTAGCCATGGCATTGATATAATAAAAAAAACATGTTATACACTGTTGTTCAGTGTGTTCAGAAGACTAAATTTCTGTATCCTTTTTCTTTATACAGGAGGAACGTTCTATGGATAGCTTGGAAAGCCTATTTAGGTCAACGAACCTGCAAGACTTGGATCTGACAGGAGTCCGAGTACATATGAGTAGTGGGTCTGCATCAGGAACAGGCACGACAAAGAGTCAAAAGCTGAATACGTATCCCGGCATGATACTCTCCAGTAATGAACCATCAAAGGACTTGTCAGCAGCTGGAGACAACAATAAAAAGAAAGGAAAGGAGTCAAAGGTTAAGCAACAGGATGAAATATTAACCAAAAAGTCTTCAACCTTGAGCTCAGCCCTGAGTTTGGCCTTTGGTCCAAAACGTCTCGCTCCCGAGTTGTCATTTCTACGGTTGGGAGGCATGCAATTGGAACAACGTAAACATGCAGTATGGAAAAGCACAGAGATACTCTGTAATATCCTCCCATTGCTGGACAAGGGAAAGTTGACACATGTTGATATCAGCCTAGATAGAATGACAGCGATGGATGCTGCCCATCCCGCTAGCGGCGGTCAGTTGCCTTTAGATGAGAAAGGTGTTGCAAAAATGTTCAAAATTATGGCCACTCAGGTACCACGACTCCAATCTTTAGTCATGAACCATTGGAGGATAAAACTGACAGAGAAGAATGCCAAAGATTTTGTCAAAAGCTTGGCTACCCTGGGAAATCTGTCGGAAATCAATTTGGACAATGCTGCAGTGACAAATGAGAGTTCTAAGAGGATTGATCATCTTGTAATTCAAAGCTTGCTAATTCATTGCAAAGGAGTAAATGAGATCTCATGGACAAATTTCGATTCAAGTCAGTTGACACAATTAGCAAAGATTGTTAATGATCATCATCAAGGGGGAAGATTGTCTTTGAAGTTGGATGGAATCCCATTACCAACTATAAAAGATATGGTGGCATTTAGTAGAAGCCTTGGGAATTGCCAGATAGAATATGCTGGCAATCAAACCGTCACAGTTCATAAAACCAAGGAACGGGGAGAACATTTGATTCAGAGATTAAGAAGATTTCTTTAAATTTGAAATGGTTTGTAGTAGCAAGTATAATCATATTATGACAATCATGCTGATTTTTAGTGTGCTTTTACTTTGTTAGTTTTCTTGATTGACTGTATAGAAGATACGAATTAAAACTACCAGTATATATATAGTATAAGTGTAGCCAACTGTTTTTTTTGCTACGATAAGCGTGTTGTTGAATTGTGTTGTATTATTCCAAATGGAGTTTATCGTATTGTATTAGTGTTCTTAAGTTGTATTGTTTGCTTGTTGGTAACCTGAAGAAGATGTAATAGGAATAATTAATTAATGATATTTACCAAACCATGATGTGATATGAACAGTTTTCTAGATTACGTTCTTTATTATTATTGCGTAGTAAATTACTTTTGCTAAGTTCTATATAATAATAATTATTGTTTAAAAAGGAAACAGAAACAATCACTATTTAATAATAATAATAATAATTGTTGTTACTTGTAAGTTTAAAGTTTAAGCATGACTATGATATAAATATTTCTCAGGCACGACATTATATATATGCTATATAGTATCCACCAGTTGTACATTTCAATTTCTGCAAAAAAAATAAATATTTAGCGAGGATAATATGAACTGATACAATATTTAGCTTTGTAAATTTGGCCAGTACACAAATGGCAAATTATGTGACTTGTGATTCAGACAATCCGCCAAGTGCCTCTTGATAATAATATAAACCTAAGATTGTTGCTATTTCAAAATCCACACAGAAGTTAATTTGTAGTACAATACGACAATCACAAATACATTATATATGCACACATAAGAGTAACTAACTGTATTCCTATTGTGCAAAGTTACAGTTGTAAAACAAAAATAAACTTATTTAGATTTATATAAATCCGCAAACCTTCTACACCTTACGTCTACACACAGAAAGCAGTTATTTCTTTTTAAATTAATAGCACACGCACATAGTAGTTTAATCACAATATTATTATTATTATTTCACATATTCTATCCAATGATCTCCTCTTCGAGATGTTTATCGACGAATGATTTCTTTGTCCAATCACCATAAGTCGACTCCATGAGACGCAATGCATACTTTTCCACATCCGTCGTCTATAATTAATCATATAATAGCACTTTACATAAAATATAGAGACTAAATTTAAAAAAAGTAAACAACAAAAATCTCAATCACTCATCGTTCGTAGCATATATAGCATAAAAATATTACTTACGTATTGAAGCACTTGGTCAAATTCAGCATCAAATTTACTTCCGTTACACTTCAGATCAGAAAAATAGGGAGAGAAAAAAGTTTATAATAATTACACCAGCACGTAAAGTGTCTTATTTATTCAATGGACATAAATAAAAGCAATATTCTGCCAAGTACCTCATTCTCATCAAATTCTTCCATTTCAGCTGCAGCTTCATCCTTTAGTGTCTGCGCCGCTTGAATATCAGTGTCATCCTCAGCAGTAGCTAGGGCATTTTCAAACATTTTTATATCATGGCTATTCTCAAGCGATCCCGTCATGTCATTATGGTCAAAGGTTATTCTTGTATCATTCTCCAAGATGCTTTGTGAATTCTGGGGATCCAAGTTTTTAACACTCAGTCTTTCAGCAACATCAACCTTCTCATTTATTGTAAAAAGATCACGTATCGTATTCTGCAAAATTAAATAGAAACCAATATTCCAAAATGATGCCTTTTCGACTTAAAATTTATATTTTCCATTTTCAATATACAATTAATTAGCCAAACCTGCTTGAAGAAGGCAGTAGTAAAAGTTCCACTCTCAATTGCTAGCTCACCTAACAATCTCTTTTGGTTACACTTTTTCAAAATATTCTCTTCAATTGTCTTTTCGCTAACTAGTCTGCTAAAATTTTAAAAAAAATAGTAAGATTCTCTTTGAGATTCTAATAATTACATGATGGATGCAAGAACTCAAATTAAACGATTTAACCTATAAATATGGACATCTCTAGTTTGGCCAATACGGTGGCACCTATCTTGTGCTTGGGCATCCATGGTGGGGTTCCAATCACTGTCATAAAAGATGACTGTGTCTGCTCCCGTCAAATTAACACCAATTCCACCGGATCTTGTTGACAAAATGAAACAAAATATTTTCTTGTCTGCGTTAAATCTCTCCATCAACAATTGTCTATGATCTATCTTTGTTGCACCGTCCAATCTCAAATAGCTGTGGCCATGATAATTGAGGAATGCCTCCAAAATATCCAGCACTTTGGCCATTTGAGTAAAGATTAGTACTCGGTGGCTTCCAGTCTTCAATTTACGAAGGAGTCTATTGAAAACAGATTAATAACACTTAATCATTAAAGTGAACTACGCTAAATGCTAAACCACGCATTACCGAAAATGATTGCGAAAATGAAAGAATGAGTTTACGAGCTTACGTGTCCAATGTTTGAAGCTTTCCACAATCATATTGAATGAGTCGAGGATCAGGGAACTGAGTAAGCATTCTGGACAAAACGGGGTGAACAATTTCCGTGGGCTTTGCGAAGTTCTTGTGATAAGTTTCTAGCTGCTGCACATGCTCCAAATACATGGAGGAGTTGGGGGGCCTGTAGAAACGGGATTGAAGAGAAGGAGCACTTACGGCTGGGATATACATGACATAACGTGTCAGTACGTCCATCAGCTCTTCTAATCTACTTTCAGGAGTTTGAACAACAGCTTCCAGATACTTTGTGGTCGACCACATGATAAGAGGATGGTTGAACAAGGAGGGTTCTTCTTGTCGCACCCGAATTATCTTCATTATTTCTCCAAATCCTAGCTTAAAGTACCCATTGTTTTCAAAATCTCGAGGATGGTCTCTACGTGCGACACGAATGCCTGTCCTTTTACTTGTCAACCTCAAACGAGGGAGCAAGCCCACAATTCGACAGTTATCGATAAGCCGTGGCCCAAGAAAAGAATGAACATGACAGCGACTCCAGTTCACTTTATTCAGGTTGTCCACAACGGCCTTCCGGTCTTGGAGCTTCCTTTCTTGGATATAGTCCTACAAATAAGTCAACCAGACACGTTCGTAAGCCTTTTGCCAACACAATAACAGGGATAATATGGAGTTATTGTACTGCCCAATTGATCCCGTCAACGTATTTGGATACAATTGACAGGTCAGTGTGGGCAGTCGTTTCATTTTTTCCCAAGTCAAGACTGTCACTATCATCGTTAGAAATGACGTACGGACATAGAATACACCAGTTAAGTTTATATCTATGCGTACGGAAGACTGGGAAAACGTAGAAAACTATTTAATCAAGTTATGTTCATTCATACCAATTCAAATTCAGGTACAGTACAGCCCATCATCGCCAACCGAGTCATGATGTTGAACCGAGTGACAGGCGTTTTCCGTTTCCTCACATCCACCACCTCAACATCACTATCACAACTAGATCTCGTGTTCTCCTCCGAGTCGCTGTCAACCGGAGTAGGGCCCTTCTCAAATTCTCCGCTCACATCAGCCATGCTCTTAGTGTGGGTCTTCAGAATACTCTTGTTATTTTGAAATCCATCTTCCTTTACATTCTAAAGCATAATAACATAAAAATGAAACAACATACACCAACTGCATAAAAACTCAAGGCATTTGTAATTACCTTGTTGGTAGCCTTCGAGCTGCTAGCGAGACCTTCAATGAACTCTGGATTTTCAATTTCAGCAACACACCTTGCTGGGGAAACGAAAAAGTTCAATGGCACCGGGATTTGCGGACAAGGAGGAGGCTCATTCTTGTTCAAATTGATGATTTGTTTGGAACGTTTGACAGGAGGTTGTTCACCATCAGCCCGTTGATCGTATTTCATTACAACATAACGTCTTTCATCATCAGGGTTATAGGTAAAGAGTGCTGCGGCTGCGAGTTCCCCAATCCTGTCTGCATCATCCCGATCATAAGTATATTTGGCATTGGTGATGGTGAACAATGGTGAGCAAAGGCGCTAGATCAAATAAATCCATGATAATCGTCTATTCTTGAGTAATGTTAATACAAAAATATTTGGAATTTCGGAAAGGATAAAGGACAGTTATAGTACTTACAAATGAATCTTGATAAATTTCCCGTAACATGTTCCACACACAGGATGGCACTCTGTATTCGATGCCCTCCGTTTGGAATGGGGACGTAATTGGACGAGGCTCAAAAAGGTTTGGATGGTTGCAAACCTTGCGAAGTTGCATTAATAGGTTAATCACACTTAAAAGATTACCTTGATTCAGAGTATCTCTTGTCCTGTGAGAGAGAAAACGGAGGTTAGACAAATTGAATTACGGCAAAATAAAAGATATGTAAGGTCACATATAAATAATTGCTTACTTTGATCGTGACATAAACTCCTCATACAGGTACCGCTGTCGTTTTGACAGTGAACACATAACAACATGCTCATACTTGTGTGGTAACTGCTTCTCCACTTCTGACTTCATTCGACGAAGAATAAATGGACGTAAAACCTAACAACCAAATATAATCCAATGTAAGTTTTTTTCTCTTCCTTTGTTCAATACGTCTATGTTGGAATTTAGAATGTATTCAATTTACCTTGTGTAGTCGTTGTACAATATCCTCATTGTATTCCTGACTCCCTTCCACCATTCCTGACATTGGATTGGAGAACCAATCCTTGAATTCCATGTGAGACTGGAAGACATTTGGCATGAGAAAATGAAGGAGTGACCAAAGCTCCATGAGATTATTTTGAAGAGGAGTCCCAGTCAACAACAGTCGTCTCTGTGAATGAAAGTTGAGAAGAAGCTGCCAACGCTGAGATTTAAAGTTTTTAATATTCTGTGCTTCATCAAGAATGAGATACTTCCATCGTTTTCTTCGAAAGCTTTGATGATCCTGAATGACTAGCTTATAAGAGGTAATACAAACATGGAAAGCATTCGGTCTCGTCCACCCTGATCTCTTCAACTTTCTTTCCTTCTGTGAGCCGTAGTAAGTGAGTATTTTAAAGCCTGGGCACCACTTTTTGAACTCCATGTCCCAGTTTAGCATCACAGATGTGGGAACGATGATAAGGTGAGGACCCCAGTTACATCGCTCTTCTGCCAGATAAGCCAACAGGGCAATGGTTTGAATTGTTTTTCCTGCAAACAAAAGTGAAACAAAAAAACGTCGCACGTTGGCATTATTCTTAGAAAAATATAAAACAAATTAACTTTTATACAAGTGTATTAATACTTACCTAAACCCATCTCATCTGCTAGAATTCCATTCAACTTTTTGTCATACATTGTGACCAGCCAGTCAAGACCAATGTGCTGATACTCTCTAAGCGTATGTCGAAGAAGATGAGGTACTTTGGTGACAACAGTCGTGGATGACAAAGTGTTTCCTTTAGGTTTAAAGGATTCAGCCAGATCTGCAAGTTTGTTGGTTTTATCCTCAGTAGTTATCTTTGGATCCGTATCCGAAATAGACCTGAGAAGGGAAGCCAAGCCCACAGAATCCTTTTCTGCTTCAGAAGAAGAATCATCTCCTGACTCTTCTTCTGTAAATGTTGTGTCCACTTCTACATCAGTCTCAATGGCAGATTCAGCTACTTTAGCAGTTTGAGCCTGGAGTCTAGTTGTCCTTGCAGTGGACCGGAGTTGACGGGTGGGTTGGACTCTACCCCTCGTAACACGTCTTTCAGGTTTTCGCTTCGGCTCTGGAGGAGATCGCTGCTGACGTACTGCTTGTGGTTCTTGATAAGCCCCAGGATGTTGTAGATAACCTGAGTATTTTGCAATTAACTGCTCATAGCTCATATTGTTTTCATCTTCTAATTCCTGTATTTCATTGTTATGATCAGAGGCTTCAACTCGCTCCTTGGCTTCTTCTTCGGCGATCGTGTCATCCACATCTGACTCTGAATCTGGAGGAACAAATTCATCATCGTTTTCTTCGATGAACGCCGGACTATTCACCTCCTCTTTCCCCATATTTTTAATTCCAGCCTTTTGTGCTAATGATGTGAATGTCTGAGCGACGATCTCAGAGTACTTCTCCGTTTCGTTGACAAGGGAGTTGAGTTTTTGGTCGAGAGCCTTTTTCCTCATACTCTCAATGATCGTTTGCTCCTTGAACTCCACAACGATTTGAACATTTGACCAAAACTGACGAACGAATTTGGCAATGTTCCCTGCTGTCTTGCGCTTTCTCACTTCCTCCTCCTTTTCTGCCTTTTGACGCTTCACATCTTTGTCCTGGAAGTGTTTTTCGACCATTCGGACACGCTGCAAAGAAAAAAGAGAAAAAAATGACATGAAGATAAGGAGAGCGAGAGAAATAAAAGAACAATATGCCGATGCCGGGTGTCCTACCTTTTTCGCTGTATTTCTCCTCCACTTTCTCTCAGTAGCAAACTGACCAGACATCCATGACATCTCTTCGAGAAGGTAGTCCCAATGGGACTTTGCTCTAGGAGGTTCATATACCTTGTACAATCTTTTCTCCCACCACATCCCCTCCTTTTGAAGGTCTGCAATTCTCTGAAGAACTGATGCCTCTGCTTTCATCTTCTCCTTCAGTGACTTGGGTCCTCTCCCAAGTTTCCACCCTTTGGTACTAGAGGAGGAGGCATTCGAACTATTGTTACTACTCCCGTTGTTCGAGTTACTGTTGGTGTTGTTATTCGCACTAGAACTATTATTATTGTGATTATGGGAGTCATTGACTATGATAAGATTGCTGCTGTCATTGCTAGTGCTACCTCCCATCATGACAGGATTATTCAGAGTCACCCCACTGAGAATACTGTTACTATCATTAAAACTACTACAGCTGACATTTGTGCTGGGGAAAGAAGACGAGTCCGTATTTTCGGAAATCACACTGACACTAATGTCACTAGCACTTGAACGAGAACAGAGCCAAGTTTTGACACATCACTAATCACTACCATTAAGGTTAATCCAGTAATTCACCCCTTTTTCTACTTGTAATGTCTGCCCCCATAACATTTAGACATCTGCTTTAAAATGCCACTTTCCGAGTCCGCTGAACGTAATATAAAAGCGGGACAGTGCCAAGATTACGTAAATCGTGACCTTGCGGACTTGTATATTGTCACTTGGACGCTTTAGGTGGATATCACTGGTGGCGGAGACTTTATTTTTGAAGATATTGATACATAAAAAAATCATCCGATTCTATCTGGAAAAGTTCCTCAAAAAGCGTACACAAGACAAGACAAACGTGGAAGAGGATTTAGGTATTATAAAAATGCATTTTTTGAGTCTGACGAATTATTTCTTCCAGTCCAAAAAGATTGAGGCATGCATGCTTTCGTATGTTCATACATCATAGTGTTCTGTCGTCAGTTCTCATAGCTTAAGCTTAGGTACGATACATTTTACAGAAAGCTTTTTATTGAGTGTTTAATGTCAACGTGGCAGCGTAGCATAATTTGAAGATAGGCAAATCGGATCGAGTGTTTTGGACATTTTTTGGTACGAGATTTTATGAATGGGATTAATTTTATTTTCTTATAGAATTTACACACTGATATGATAATTAACTATGATATATGGTAATTGTAGTAATCTCTTGGGTTGATGACTGACAACGACAGCAAAGTTTTACTTAGCCCCAAATATATTCCTTTAAGCGAAAGGTCTGGGACTGGGATATTGACTGCTATCGTTCTGTTTCTGTTCGTCATAATGATTAATAATTAACCACCCTTGTAGAATAATTTACTATTGTTGATAGTGCATTTTGGAGTTAAAAAAAGGTTTCTTGACTTTCTTGTGTTTTTACAGTTTCGGAAAGATCAAAATGGGGACACGAGCTGTGAGGGGACTTGTGATCAAGATGAGGCAGCAAGCAATATTGCCGGTGAACCCTAATAAGTCATTCGTGTCAAGCTGTTTGGAAGTCAAGTCCTTCAATCGCAAGTTTCAGACTGGTCCCCTACTATTAGCCGAATTGGAAGCGTCAACGACCGGCGCGACTCCCAATCAACAGTTGCATGCTGCTCAAGGCAAAATGGAAAAGACTGTAAACCATGTTAATCTAATGGGAAGAGTTGGTGGAGATCCTCAGAAAAGGGGTAGCCAGGAGCACCCTGTGGTTGTGTTCTCACTTGCTACTCATTCTAACTACAACTATCAAACTGGAGGCGTTCTTCAGAAGACGGACTGGCATAGGGTTTGTGTTTTTAAGCCCTATCTTCGGGACTCTGTGTACAAGTACTTGAATAAGGGACAACGAGTCTATGTCACTGGAAGAATTTCTTATGGGGAGGTGAAGGATGATAAGGGGAATTCACATACGACAGCGAGTGTTATAGCGGATGATGTAATTTTTGTCTCAAACTCTCCAACATCAAAGTTTTCGGCAGAAGATGAGGTCGACTGAGCAAATGCATTGTTATATTGTTAAACAAAGGTCAACTAATCATTATAAATTTGCGTACTGCCCCACACCTAATAACATGTTTACACATTTTATTGTATGTATGTATTGTATGATTAATTGATGATAGATTGTTTTTACGAATAAATCAAATTAAGACAATATTTAAAAGCAGATAGCATGACGTCATTTGATCACTAGTCCTATTAAGCAATGGAATATGCAGACTACTTTAAAAGTTTTCAGTTCATATATGCATTGATTACGCAGACACAATCTAAAATAAATGGTTTCTTTCTCTCAATATTAAAATTATTGATAACAAAAGTACACTAAACAAACCTATAAACCTAATAATATGTTTAGATTTACGACCCAGCCGGCAAAAATCGCAGAGATCTCTTCGTTCTAGTATTTTAGAATCGAAATCTATTTCGAAACGATTTCTTAGCGAATCGAATGCGAAAAGAAGGCTCTATGTCCGCTACGCATGTACGATTCAACTTCGACATCGTTACGACTTTCATGTGAGATATCGTTGTAAAATCGCTGAGATATCGTTTTGACAGGTGGATGGGATAACGGACATCGCTGGGATATCATTGCGATAAAGTTAAGAACTCGGTGTTATATCGCAGACAAATCGCTTATGTTGATGTTTGTTAATTATGTCGTATCGATGTCGTAAAGAAATCGGAAAAATGTCGATGAGTTTGTTTTTGAATGAGAACTTATGACCAGGAAGCGCCAAATTCGATTAAGAATAATAATTGTTTATAAATTAAACCATTTAGAATTATTAATAAACTATACATTAATTTAGTAAGCTCACTAAAACTAAATGGTATACTTTAAACATTTAAAATCTATTTAAAATTTCTTGTTCTTCGTCACTCATCCCGGCCTTCAGACAGCTTCGCATCAGTCTTGCTAAAAATAGAACTACACCCAATCTTAAAATATAAATAAATGAACTTTAAATACAAAATTAGTTTTAATTGCTTCTTCAGTATCTTCATTCGGTTCGTAACTACAAGGATTGACAGATACATTTTCGTTTTCTTGAAATGGACTTTTTAAAACATTTGCTGGACTCTCAGAGGGTAGGCACAAGTCAGTTTGAGAAGCAGATTGATTGTCACACACAGATTCAAAAATTCACTCCGGTAGATTCTCTGCTCTTTGGAAGGAAGGTTTAGTTGGTAATTGTTTTACACTTGTGTAATTATTACGATTACTATATTTATACAATAACGAGTTTACAGTTTCTTGTCTTCTACTAGCTGAACCTTCACACATATGAAAACCTATTCTTTTCGCCATTCAACCACTAATATTTTAAGATAACACGAATATTTTGAGATAACGCTAATATTTGTTTAAATAACAATCGTTATTATGTACACCGACTTCTGCAGTCAAAAAATAAATTCTCAACACACAGCTGAGTCACCTACTGAAATGATAACGGAAAATAGCTTTAAGTAAAGCATAGGCATAGAATATCTTTTCTTTGGCCAGTATGCATTTACGATATCGCTTCGATATCTTTGAAATCTAGATGCTAACATAATAAAGTATATTTCGTTTTAAGTAGCGATATCTATACGATCGGTTCGATATCCTATACTTAAAAAGGTGAACAAATTGAGTGTAGCTGATTTTAAGTAACGATATCTCAACTATTCACACGATGTTTCTTTTTCCAGTACCTAACATAATTTAGGGAAATGCTCAAGAAAGATGCGATATCTTTACTATATGTGAGATATCGATTATGATTATTGAGTCACAAAATGATATCGTAGGAAAATCGCTAAAATCTCAGAGATATCGATCTACGATTTTTATACGACATGTCGGCTGGGGAATGGTATGAACAAAGACACACGCAAATGCACATAATAATATTGTTAATGTTAAACAGTTTCTTTTTTGCTGTCTCTTCAATAATAATATATTATGCACTACACAAACTGGAAAGGAATGTGTATACACTTTACAGTATGACTAAATTTGAACTGAACTTCCTCGAACCTCAAAATTAGGCTCAAAAACAGCATCTCACATGATGTTCATGAAAGCATAAACGTTTTATTTTCGATGAGTCATTTTTGGTACAAAGAATGTTTGCGTTACATACGTTTTATGTCGAGCAAAGGATTATGTGCTATGGTTTGGTTTTAATACATCATGAAAAACAGGGAACCTCTTAGAACTGAAATTCACTGCAGTCTGCAGCTCATTGGAAGTTTAGCATATAGTAGTCATTTTAGTGAGGATTAGGTTTATTTTATTGCATACTAACATGAGTACATTGTAACAAAGATAATAAAAATTCGGCTTTTTGGTGATATATGCAACAATAGTAGCTTGCCACTCTTCATTTCATCTTCATCGAATCTAAACTCTCCAAACGTTTTACACAACACGTTTTCGTTACCTGTCGTAGCATAGTTGATAGTTTAGTTCGTTTGAGATTGAGACAGAAGCTTCAAAAAAATACACGCTGTCTCAATATGCATGGCCATGACTAAACTAGCTGAAAAGTATAGAAGATGACGCAACTAAAATGCGTCTGGTTTTTGCAAAAGCTGGTGTCCTGAACAAACTTAAAATTATCTACGAACCAACACAACATTGTGTATAGTCATTTGACTGGAATGGGGAAAAATATTGTTATCCAATCATGTGTACAAACAAAGTCACAACTACTAATATGAAATGTGCACGCGATCGACAAGTGGTTTGGTTTGGTCCTATGAATGATGAATCACTGAATTGTGAAGCTCACACTTGTTCAGAGATACATGTTTGAAATGATCATGCTAATGTAGAGGTAAATTAACATGGGAAGAACTACACTATACACATGCAAACTTATTGAACATGATTTCTTTGCAATTATGTTGCAGTGGTAGTGACTGTAAAAACCAACAGTATAATATAATATGAACACGACATGCATGTATCATAAACTGTGTATCCATTCCATACTACATATAACATTTCCATGTAATAAAGGCTGATTTCAAACAAAGAAATTCATCTTCCTCACCAGCTCTATTTGCTAGCGTATTCATATATGCTCAGTAGTGAGACTCAATTTTTTTATTTAAAGGCTACACATGATTAAGAAACAGTCAGTTCAGACTTACAAAGCAAGAAAAACAAGTTGGTGGCTATAACGTAGTCTGTTGCACTGAAAGTATAATCAAAATCATAACACAACCATAATATTCCATATTTTTTGGTTCATTCAGCTCCAGTGTTGTTTGTGTTGTGTCGAGTGCAGCAACTAGTTAATTCTGATAGAACAAACCTCTCCAAGGAAAACTCTGAGACGGGAAGAGCATCAAGATGGGAACTATAAGAAAAGATAGATCCCTTTTAAATTTGCATCTTCTCATTCCGTGCGTCATTTCCATGCTCCTTATTTCGCCAGTTGTATTGTCCTCTGGTGCTCATAGCATCTGGAATGCTGTTCGAATTTTGGATATCTCTGCTGCAGAAGCAAATCAATACGCAGAAGATGAAATTGCTCCACCAAAACCTGACTTTGCCTCTGGACCCAGTCAGAAATTAGAATCTGCGCCAGTAGACCCGAAAAGGATCTGGGCCGTTCTTGTTGCTGGTTCTAATGAATTCTACAACTACAGGCATCAGGTACGCTTCCAATAAGTTTTCGTTGAAATAGCATGTACTTTTGTTTTGACACATCCAATTTCCGGTGTATAAATAAAAATCTCTTCATACACTCTACATGATGATCAATATTGCATCATTGTAGTTATGTTTCATAGAATGTAATTCCATTTTCAACATGAGATCGAAAACATGATGATGCTAACAATTTTTTCATTACTTGTTTCCCCACAGGCGGATGTTTGTCATGCATATCAAATTTTGATCCGAAATGGAGTACCAAAAAACCAAATAATAACCATGATGTATGATGACATTGCATATAGTGAAGAGTACGTAAAACAAAAATTTTTTTATAACAACTCGAAGAATGAAATCCATCATTTTTTAAAGATGTTATTTTATGCCTTGTAATGTAACATCCGGTTAATCCAAAAACAGTATGTTGTTAATGTATTCCAAGAAGAATGAGAAAGAGCTTCTATTTCTAACCTTTCTTAAAAATATTTTGCTCGGTTTTCCTTTTCAAGTATTATTATTGGTAGGGATAATGCGTAGTTTACAGACTTATCAGGAAAAGTCGATTTTGGCATTTCAAGGACCATGTAAAATGAAACTTTTCATGAAAGTTTTCTCTCCCTTTCTAAATCTCAAGTGCATACGGTGAAGGGTTTCAAAGAAATTTAATCTTCTAAGCGTCATTAAGTATATTGGAGGAAAGGGAAATAGAAAATTACATGATAAAAGAAAGTTTAGGTCTAATGCTCTGTGTGGAGTTGAAGATGACTGGGTGAAATGAAACTATATATAATATGTATATGTATGTACTAATGAACAAAGGATTTAAAGAAAGAGCAGGCAACTGAGCTGGTTGATGCGCTTTAATGATAATTTGGATTTTATGAGAAAACCAAAATATGCATTAGCTCACAGAGAGCAGCCTCCGACAAACCTGTGAACTTTATTATAGTTTCATACCAGCTCAGCTGAAAACTTTTCTTATCCAAATTGAATAGTAGATTTTGTAGAGAATTGATTTCTAATAAAGAGTGCATGCAATATGTTACGAAAACAAAGAAAGGAGAAAGACCTCCTCCTTGAAACGTAGCGTATGGTGTAGTAGTGGTAGTAAACATGAATTTTCCCAGTGCAATTTCTAACCTTCAGTTTTTATTTCTCTTTATCACAAACTGTTTCTTTCCTTTCCATGTCCTTCATTTTCTCCCCCCACTTCAAAGACGTTTCCTTTCTGAGCAACCATTTTAATCCAATTTCCCTTCTCCTTTGGAAACCTTCTTACGCACAAACTAGCCCCTATCGCCTATACATCTTTGTTTAGTGGTTGTGTGTAGTGGTCGTTATGAATCATGAAGTGCATGTTATGTGTGCTTCTTTGAAAGAAAATTGCAATCGCAATCTAACCAGAAAGAGAGATCCACCTTCTACAACAGCGTACTTCTCTATTCTTGTACTCCCATGACCAAACCAGTCGATTTTTATTACCCGGTGGTTAGCCCTAATGTCCATTTACCCTTGTCCAACAAGCAATTTCACAATCCATAGCACCTTCCGAAAAATGTTACATACAAAAAAAACCTGAGAAACCTATTCATTCACTTTTTCTTCTTCTTCTTCGTCTACTTCTCCCTTGTGCCTTGTTTTCCCACGCGCTATACACACCGACATACAAATATCCAACTCCTGCTACTTCATCATGACATCCATCCCCTTGAACTAACTTGTTCTTTCCCAGACCAAAACATTTTCGTCTTTCACTCTGCTTTCCCACTTATCTACAAGACCATACACTTTTTCTTTCAGTGAAAACACGGCAAGACATTGGTGTTGGTGGTTCATTTAATCCATCCACTAGCTTGAGTTACTTACTTTTTACACGGTTGAATTGAAGGGGGAGAAAATCAGAGAATTAAAGTAATGAAGAACAAGAAAAGAATAATGACCATCTTTCCGAATATAAATACTTTGCCAGACCATACCAGTATGTTTTTTCGTATGTAATTCATTATTTCTACAAAATCTCCCTTTGCTTGCTTTTTCACGTGAACTTGAGTCGTTTTAATCTCACGGAGACCCACCACCACACTATAACTTTGTCAAGGCTAAATTCATTTACGTTTCATTTCATCAGAGAGGTCATTAACGTTCTTTGGATTAAATGCTGGTATGGTGTTCGTTCACATATCGAAAAGTAAATGTGGGTGATTATGACTTCCTTATTGGGCCGCACAAGCTTTTAATACGCACAACTTTTACTTTCATCCTTCCTATACAATCTTAAAAACAGTAAGTCGAACTAGGAAGGAAAATCGTGCACAGACGGTTTTTTTATATATAGAATGTTCTTATGGAATCCATATAAAAAAATCCTAATTTCCCGTCTGGCAAAAGTAGATTAATAGCTATTTATATATCGAAGGATATCTGCAGCTGTGCTTTATGCAACCTTAATAGACTACTGAAGCAAGAGAAACTTAATCCGTTCAAAGAAAGACTCGAGCCGAGGTCTGGTATAATCATCAAATTCAAATAATTTTTTCTCCATAATATACGGGTTGGTAACATAATGGAAGAAATGGAGAGTCTCGAAAGTGCACTTGTGAAATGTATGTATTTCAGTAAGGAGAAAATACAATTCTTCGCTTTTGATATGATAGGGAAAGTATAGCGTAATGACAAAGAAAAAGCTGACCTGGGACTCCCAAGGAGGAATGGCCCAGAAGGAAGAAGAGTTTAAAAACTTTGCCTTTATCTTATTTATGCAACGTTATGTTATACATAAGAGTCAAGTTCGAAAGAAGCTTGATGACTTGGGAAAAGAAAAAACTTGGAACTGCACTGAATGTTCTTCTTAGAAAGTACATACTTGTAAAAGAGCATAGCAATATTACAGTCTCACTAATAATAATATTAATGGGTTTGATAGCAAAAGAAATAATAACCTAAAGGACTTTCCTCCATCTTCGTTCACAGTTGCCGTTTAGTTTTCAGCACTCTGATTGCTAATATTGCTCCGTATAATATGTGATATGATATGGTATATGGTTGCCGAAAGAAATAAGTCCTCGACATTTAATGCCATTATCATCGTCCTATACTCATGTAGAGAATGGTGGTTGATGGTTTGGTAGTAATAATAATATGTGCACGTTTGCTCATGTGTGTGTGTATGTTACGTTTACATGTGTGTTTTCTTGTGATATCGGCAGAAATCCAACTCCAGGAGTGATCATCAATCGACCCAACGGAACTAATGTCTACAAAGGAGTCATCATAGACTATAATGGCACCGTAAGTCTCGACCTCTTCTTAAAAAATTATTACAGTATTCTCCCTAAAACTGAATGTAACTGGAGAAGGGAAGAGAACTAAAGAGAAGCTATTTTTTTGAGTGAGCTAACATACCTAATAGATTGGGGGAAAAGTTGGGTTGCAGTTACGTTACATTACACATGACGTGCAAGAACAAGAAGACGGCATTTATTAGGTCTTCTGGAGGAAAAGTTTTTATGACATCTTTGCATCTTGATATCCTTTTCCTTCTTCCATCCATCGCCCTTTTTACTAAATACACGAATGTCCATAGTCCAAAGTATATACTACGCACATTGCGCTGACGAGCATGGGGCAACAGACTAATGTTAAATGTGACTGTGACTGCACTACTGGTAACCGGCCCTTAGCACTTTTTGCACTTAGCACTTTTGACCCTTACCACTTTGTGTAGTTAGCACTTTTGACCTCTAGCACCTTGCGCTGATAGCACTTTTGACTTAAAGCACCTTGCGCTGTTAGCACTTATGACTTAAAGCACCTTGCGCTGTTAGCACTATTGAACTTTAGCACCTCAAGTCCTAATTGGATTATTGTAAATTTTAAGTAGCCTGATGCCTGACTGCACGCTACACGTTACATTGGAAAAAGGTACATTCTTTGATTCCAAGAGTTAGGATTAAGTCTTTACGGTTCCTGCTATTTTGCCTAAAAGGCATTGTCATGAAATATTAGCCGATCTTATCATGTATATATTGTTCAAAAACAAAAATACAATGCTTAATATTCAATATTCAACTTTGGAAAAGAGATGAAGTGTTATTGTTATTTAATTGCTGCTACTACTATTGAATTGCGCTAAAAATATTGAATTGTTTCCAACAACTTTTCCATTTGCAACGAATGACTAGTGCTGATTAAATTCATTAAGGCAAAACCTAAACTGATGATGGAGAGTGTAGAAATGTCTTAATAATTGGGCTACGTGATCAATTCAATAATACGCCTATAACTTGAGAGAGGGGGAGGTGGTGCACAAAATGCATTGAAGAGTAGAAGGTACTGGTATAACTTCGGCTTTTAAAAGCGAAACCCTTTCCGTCAGAAATTCAGAAGGGCACCCTGGCTACTAATCAATAGCATTAATCAGAATATGAAATTCTGGGGAGAAAATGAATGGCTCCCCAGACTTTTCAAGATGAATTCAAAATTTTATTTCCTTCTTAATGCAGCAACCTCCTCAATTAGTTGCTACGATGATCCTTGGGTGTACAGTAGAAAAAGTATTTGTTTACAAACAAACTTCTCCTTATCTATATCGTGTAAAATATTATTATTAATGAATTTAATCAGCACTAGCAGTAAACGCTTGGAACAAAAAAATGGACCTTTTTCCAATGCGTCCAGTGCAGTCGATTAATTAATATTAATATTTACAATAATTAAAAGTACTTACACTTTTAGTAGAGTTACTTCAAAACTTACTTCTAAGGTGCTTCAGGTATTACGACTTGAGGTGCTAAAGTTCAAAAGTGTTAATAGAGTAAGGTGCTTGAGGTAAAAAGTGCTAACAGCGCAAGGTGCTTTAAGTCATAAGTGCTAACAGCGCAAAGTGCTATTGGTCAAAGGTGCTAACAGCGCAAAGTGCTAGTGGTCAAAAGTGCTATGTGCACAAGGTGCTAGTGGTCAAAAGTGCCAATGGGCCCTAAAGTGCCTTTTGGCAAAAGTGCTAAGGGCCTAGAAGCGCACTACTCATCCATGTTATTGGTACAAATAGTTTGGAATACACATTTCGTGCAACGGGCGGATGGCGGTCGGTTGTTAATAAATGTAGCTATTTATATAACTGCGTGTTATAAGGAATTTTGCTGTAGTTTTACTTGTTTGTTGTTGTGATACTCTTGTCCTTCCTGCTGCTCTTGGTTGTTGGATGAGGACATCAAACTGAGCTGATGGAAAAGGAGATATCTCTTAAAAGGGCAAATGCCAAGTTAAGCTCAACGCTGATGGTTTGCTTTGCTCATTTAATGACGGGCTCTTGTCTGCATGCAACTTTTAATTCAATTCAACTAAGGGAAACATTATATTGACAGAGTAGTTAGAAGGAAGTAGTAGTAGCCTAGAATTTTACGTATTTTGGGTTATACAATTAAGAAGACTCAAATTTATTGACGACGTCAATAGACCAGCATACTTAATATTACTTTCAACTTTGTACTGTACAAATACAAAAGCAAACAGTCTATATGCTTGAGTGACTGCTAAATCTGATGGTGATGTGATGGTGATGGGATAGTAGGAAGAAAACACAATGTTAAGTAAAGTTGTATATGCTATCTACATGCAAGATATTTCTAGTTTTAGTTAAAGCAAGAAAAGAACGCGTAGTAGTCAAGTGGCAAAGCCAAAGTTCATGACAGAAACTAGTAGACAAACAAAATTGAGTCTGTTATCGTAATATTACTTGTTATATTAGTAGTGGTTAGTAATATGTAATGTAATATTGGAGCAGGAAAGGATAAAAAGTTTGTGTGTAGTAAAGACTAATGCAACTATTTACTGCAATATTAAGATTAAAAGTTACAGCTACAACAACGACTCCTTTCACACAAAATGCGTACAAACTACTCCAAGAAGCTCAAGTGTATCGTTGTTGGTGGGCTTGAGCTTGCCATCATGTACTTTTTAATTCTTTTAATATCATTGAATGCAAGCGAGAAGTTTTTGGATGTAGGGGAGACATGGATGCAAGAAGTGAAGACAAGGTTATGTTGTCAATATATTTTAGGATGGAAGTCATTTTTATGCTGAAATGTTTTCCAGTAGGGTTTCAAGCTGCATGAGTTTGTAAAGTTGGTGTTGAATGTGGAGACAAGAAATTAGTTTTATGTATCATGATGAGGTTTTATGAATCTTGTTCACATTTTTCTCTTTCTAGTATAATATATGTACTACGCGAGTATATATGTACATATTATAGATAACAGTGTACTTTGCTACTCCTCTCGGGCTTTAGTTCATGAGGAGCAATATGTTCCAAGATTATTTTTAACGGCTGGAGGGAAAGTAGAAATTAGGTAAAGGAAAGTAAAAAAGTTGTCTCCAAATGAATTGATCTCTGGGCGAAATAAGGGGAGCAGTGTAGTAGACGATGGAGAGAGGAAGGGGAACATCAAGTTTTAAGTGTTTTATGACATGATGTCTTGTATCAAGAAACGTGA
Organism: Orchesella flavescens; assembly: GCA_964034955.1. NCBI lineage: Eukaryota > Metazoa > Arthropoda > Collembola > Entomobryomorpha > Orchesellidae > Orchesella > Orchesella flavescens. The sequence goes on from OZ035957.1 coordinate 12,751,155, forward strand.
TGTGCATGTATTGAAAAAATTAGTCCATGTAGCAATATTTTTTTACATACATAATTCCATGCATGCAATAACCCCATATATTTTATAAAGACGGGAAGTAGTAGTAAACGAAACATTAACGATGCACCTAGCAGTCAGTGCTCAGACCTTATATATAAGGTCTTGGACTTTATATATAAGGTCCAAAAATCACCTGGGCTGGACCTTATATATAGGGTCTTGGACCTTATATATACGGTCCAAGACCTTATATATAAGGTCCAAAAATAGTTTTTTTGAAAATAATTTTTGAACAAAAAATTATGAGGTCTAAAATTATAAAACAAATTTTACAATTAATTTAAGCGAATTTAAAAATTATTGACCGTGGCAATTCTATTTTTTCACATACAGTAACACTGTAACCGATTTTTGAAAATTATCCCATGCATAATTTGCATAAGGTCCAAGACCCTATATATATGGTCCAGCTGAGCTATTTTCGGACCTTATATATAAGGTCTGAGCACTGACTGCCTAGACGGAAAACTGATGGATGATGAGACTTTTAGTACGCATCACGTATGATTTTGCAGGCAGTTACTACCATACCATTAATATTAAAATGCAAACTTCGTATTCATAAAATCAACGAGAACATACTCCCATGAGTTGAAGCAAAGACAGTACATTCAAAAAGAATCGAAAAGAATATTTTGGGTAGAATATTTATCTTGAAATGCAGCACCATTTCTAACTTATACGCATTCTTTTCAACAACTTACATTGAAAAAATGTACCTAAAGTACCTCATATTAATGAGATATTCTTATACAATATTGCTGTACTAGTTGTAGTAAAAGCAAAGTTGTGAGAAAACTTGTCATTGTTATAAAGTACGTAATTACGAAATACAACGGAAAAGTTCGTTAATATTACCTTTTTATACATTGCGTCACCTGCTGCCCCCGCCTTCCTGATTTTTCTTCTAAACATTATTGGACCTTATTTCATTGGAAATTAAAATGATGGAGACGTTGATAAAAGTTTACAATTTCAAAATGAAATGGCAGAAGACAAGCCTAAGGGAGATGAATGATCACTCTGACTTTAAAAACATATTAAATGGTAGAAAATGGGAATCCTGTAAAGAATAGGGAATGCAGCGAAACACATGAAAAATCCATTTTCATCACTCTTCCCACTGTTGTTATATATACCTAGTCACATCACTAAAAGTTATTTAGTTCACCCTACTTTACTTAAGGCAAACAGAAAATATATTGGATATCACATCCACATCTCATCCGATTTGAGTCAGTCAGTAAGCTAGAGCGAGGGTAAAAATGCATTTAGTTTTCCTTAGTTTATCTTCCATGTTTTAATAGCTTTCACCCGGATGACGTGACAGACTGGAAATATGATAGGATTATGGATGACTCAACTGTCTGGAGAAGATTGAGTTTATGATTTCTCTAGCTGATATAAATATAAGTATGCATATATGCACATAGTTTATTCGTGTTCTATCTATCTATCTTTAAGTATTTTTACGTGATCCAAACTACTCTCACACAGCCAAACTTTCATTTAATACACAACTGGATTATCCGCTCTCACACTTTTCGTTCTATACAAAACTCGTCATGAAAAATAAGGAAAAAAGTAAATAAAGATGATATAGATAAGTAAAGATACGTATCTTTTGTCGTGTCGTTAAGATGATATAACAGCTTAAGATAGAGAGATTAAGCCTTCCATACATTCACCCAAAAGTTTTGTCTCTTTTTACTAGTTTTCTTTTTAGTTTGATGTACTACTGTTTTTCTTATTTTTTTATAGGATGTCACGCCTCAGAATTTCATAAAGGTTCTCCTCGGTGATCAAGAAGGACTGAAGGGGGTTGGCTCAGGCAAAGTTCTCCAAAGGTAAATATAACTTACTACTACTAAAAACTTACTTCCGACAAACTACATTTTTACTTTTTCAGTGCCAAAGGTAAAGTAAGCAACGCGTTGCTTGCAACAGAACAGAGAATGTTTTTGGTCTTCTTCATTTTCCTATACTTACTTGCTCTCATCCTCCTACTCCTGATTTCTTTATGCATTGAAGTTGATTCAACCATCCTTCCATTCAAAGGGTGTCAGAGTTGGCTATCTCTCTGTCTAATATGGAGCATAAAATCTCTAAAAGCTTTCATATTTTGGTAGCATTTGTGTGTATCCATATCGTCTTTTGTATATTTTATATCCATTATATATTCTATTCAGAAAATGTGCGCACGATATGATCAAATTTTTCCCGTTTTTACTCCTCGTTCCCAGAACCAAGATAAAAATTGTGTTGTTTTTCTTTTCTAAGCAAAAAAAACGTGTAAAATATGATGTGAAGGTAAGTACTACTTTCACATGATAATATACAAGTTGCAATGTTATAAAAAGTAGGGAAAGGTCTCCGGGAAATTGTGTGCATTGTATAACACGTCCCATCTCTTATGATATTACTTTTCTTGTATACTAGACAATATTACACACCGCACCACTACCACTTTCTGGATTTGGGATAGATTGAAGCATTATATTAGTTTTTACCTACTTTTATCCGTCCTTAAAAAAAGTTGCACTGAGGACGACACTATATAGCTTTTTCCTTGGCTTCATTTCATCTCCCTTTCCCATCTCCCTCGTGCTCGGCATGAGCCTAAGGTGCTCTTTCATGCATAAAGATACGTGCACTTTTTGGTTTCCTTTCAAACACGCTGTGCATAACTAGTTCTCCTTTTTTTACCTCACTCCTTCTCTCCTTACATATTATACTGGCTTTCGCCTTTCCATATCTTTTTTTTTACATTCGGTTTCCATTTCCTAGCTAGTCAAAAGGATCTAGTTTTAGTTTTAGCGAAGGCTTAACAAAATCCAACATGTTTCTGTTTTTGAAAGGATGCAGTGGCACACAGAGAGAGTAGAGTCTGTATATTAGCAGGGATTTGAGAATGCGTTCTTCTTACTCAATCTCCCGTACTAAACTTCGCTTTTTCGTTGAAGCTAATGGAATAGTTGATTAAATGAATAGGTATATACATACATAGCTATATATACAAACAACATTTGCTCATCATGTGCCGGCTGCGTGATGCTTTCACTAAGGAGGATGATGCTGAAAGTAACTTTGATGGAAAAAAAGGTTCTCATTCGGAAACACTTTTCCTAGAAGTAGATATCATACAGGCATATCATTTTAGCGTTGCGTAGGTTGTTTTTCTGAGGTGAAAGGCAAGTTAAATATTGTATTACTTAAATAAAACGGATCTGGTTTCGAAGCTTCGATCCTTTAGTTAGAAATGACTTTTATATCAAATAGTGCGTACCTACTTGACTTGCTAACCGGCTCGGAAAATCTATTTTCTCTGTTGAATACATATAATAATAAATATAGAGAGGGTGAGGAATTTTCGGATGATGGATTACGAATCAATGTAACAATAGGAAGGTTGAGTTCAAGATCTTTTAAACATCTACTTTCTTTTAGCAGGGGAGAAATATAAAGCACGGGAATAACTTTTTCAGTTAAGGTTTTGTCTCTCATTCCATCCTATAACCTCTTCCTTTCCAACGCAGGAATGCTCACTTAAATTTTTGCTTGACTTGTCTCAAGTTTATTACATTATATTATAACCTCACTTTCAAACATCTTACCGGGGTATGAATCTACAAGAAAATGCTATAAATAATATGTATCTTCATCCTTCATCTATCTCCCCGTCACTACATGAAACGAGTTTTATATCAAAACAAGTTCAGTTTTTCAATGAAGCCTTTTTATGCGCAGAAAAATGTTACGTTGAATGAATTTCTCGTTTGCTTTCTAATACGAAAATGTTTCTTTTCTTTTTTGTTTTCCCCATGTTTGAACCTTCTTGGAATCCCTTTGGCATGTGGATTGTGAAGTGGACCGAATGATCACGTTTTTATTAATTTTGTGGATCACGGAGCCCCTGGACTGGTTGCGTTTCCTTCGGAGGAGCTACATGCAAAAGAGCTGGAAAACACTTTCAAGACAATGCATCGTTCAAAGAAGTATGGAAAGGTATGTTGATGTTGATATACGTGGCTTGGACTTGGACACACGTAGTATATTGTCCTAATACTCTCATCTATAAACTTAAAGTTATTCATGAGTGCAACAAAAAGTTGCAAACGAGTGTACAAACAACACCAATGTAGTATTCGAGTATTCCATATGCATGAATGATGCATGTACGTAGAAACTAAATAGTTTTCCTAAAATTAGAATAATACTTTCAAAGAACACCAAGAAAATGAAGTCGAAAAGTGGTTAACAAATATTGGACGAAAGTGGAGTCACTTTGACATACAGAGTAGAGTAGTAGCAATAGATAATGCGCTTGTTTATGAGGATGAGTTTTGTGAAAAGTTCATCTTATTTTTTTTTCGAGGTTAACCCTTTAAACTAAAAAGTTGTAGTTTGTTCGGCAATAGAAATATGCTTGTAAAAAAAGTTGTCGAACATTTCCTGTAGGAAAAGAAAAATGGTAGTTTACTATATTTTAGATCTCACAGACCTCCCCATGTATATTTTTGCCTTTGCTTGCTCTCTCTCTCCATGAGATTTTTATTTTTTTTGGAACAAGTGTAAGTTTTTTTTCCTGCTAGCAAAACACAAGAGAACCATTGCTGGGAAAACTAAGTCAAAAAGAGGATCCTTGCAAAGTTTTTTCCTCAGTTATTTTCTCTCCTTCCTCTACTTATAATCTATGTAGAATCGCTTGGGTCTGGTTGGAAATGAGGAGAAGAAATGAGAAAAAGTAGGTTAACTAGTGACTTGTGCGTAGAATATGGGAATTTGGTTGTGAAAGAGGGAAAAAGACTTAAAATGGAGAATGTGGAAGAAGAATATTATCTAAAGTAAAAAAATCCAGTTTGGATATATATGTATACTTATGTCTCCCTGGATGGTAGCTCGTGTTTTACAAGAAGCAAAAAAAATCCACAGGAATCCACTTTTTTTCTCCTTTCGCTCATCATCAACACCATCCAACCAACGAGCATCACGAGTCACTAGCTTGAGGCAAATCTCTGCTTTTACTGACTGACGAGGAGAAAGAAGTCAAGCGACATACTTACGCAAGGGAAGTCTAACCTAAAACTTCCTGAGTTGAGCTTGTTGGCATACTTTACCAGAATTTTTTCTGACATTGGATTGGTGTTGGTGATGCTCTCTCTCTTTCCTTGTGGACTCAGCTGGGAGGGAAACGAAAAAAGTTTTTTTTCGTTGTAGCTAACAGATTCGTTAATAAATGAAGGGGTTAGTATAGCTTGTCTGCATTTGGTTATGTGTAGTTTTCCAGGAACATGGAATTATCTTGTTTTGGAATATTTTTACGTATGAATGCCAGTGTGCTTTTTTATTAATTTAACGGCTTCCTCCAGGCATATGATTTGTATTTTGCATACATGTAAAATTTACATTGCTATCTTGTTAGCACAGAAATTTGCAAACCGTTTTTAATTATTGTTAGACTTCTGTTGAGTAAATAAGCGTTCAACAGCTGCCATACCTTGGTTTTAGTACGTAATACAAATCTTATAAAAGATACATCTGCTCTTCAATCCAGTCACATAAGCATAAAAAGTGAAGCATTTCTATATACCGTTCATTTTTATTGAATTAGCTAGTTTATTCAAGGTTTGCTTGCTGCTACCAGTACCTCAGAGCCTGAACTTCTAGACAGGTGTAATTGATTTATTAAAAACACCATCAAATATATTTCTAAGAACGTCTGGAATTTATGATTTCCCAAAAGTACAGATCTACAGACAAGTTTTTCAGGCAATCAATTATTACGTATTTGCATGTCTGGTTTAAATTTTATCGTGTCTTGAGCATCATCATGATTTCCATACGTTTTAGAAACTATAGGAATCAGTAAACCTTTTCACAGAAAATCTGGATGTGGTACATTGTTATTTGCAATACAATGTATAAGAAGCTTGTGAAACCTTTTCCTGTTTTACTTCTTAGAAAGTTACAAACAGGAGGATTGCTATACGAGTACAAAGCAAACTCACTCATGTTTTTAATCTATTCATAGCTTAATCAGCGGTAACATTTTCAATAACAAATATTTCCAACTACCTGAATGAAATCTTGTAAACCAGAAAATAGTGCGTACTTTGCTACTAATTATGGTGAACTATGCAAACTCCAAACCCCAGCGTGAATGCAGTTTAGGATGTAAAATGGAGTTATGATGGTAGGAAATGAGAAGTTGTGACTTCCCTAATGACTTGTTATGATGTGCTTGCTGAACAATAATAAAGTTTTTGGTAGAGAGAGAGGGAAATTTCCATGTAGTATAATATGCAAGCATTCATAATAATATCCGGCTTACATTTAATCGCACACTTCTATAATATGAAGTGACCCCATGACGTTATACGAAAGTGATCCCATGAAACTATTGTACCTTACTCAGGATTTTCATCACACAAAGAAATGAAAATGACACTTTTTAAAAGAAACATTGAATCAAATATATTTTATGTTAACGATTACATTTGAACATAAAGATGTAATTAATTTTGAGTAATATACATGTAAGCAAGAAAGAGCACTTGCAATAATATGTAACTTGATACTCATTATTGTCATAAACATCTGCCTGTACATTAATGCTTCTCCCAATTTCATAAGTGAATGAGCAGCACCGAATTTTTAATGTCATTAAATTATTTAATTAACATTTTAAAAAGTTGAACAAACAATATTTTACTTAATTAAAGCAACCGGAACCTCTAAGCTGAAGGACATAGACACTGAGAAGTATGTGTTGTAGTATTATTAGACGTGGTCATATTTGATAATGTGAAGGTGTGCTTAGTCTTTCGTGCAGTTGGCGCAGAATGTATTCAGTCAAGTTTAATTGCTACGCTATTAATTATACGTTATTGTTACTCATAATCGATCCTGGGCTTATCAATGATTAAGCATACAGTTAGGTTGTAGATAAGAAGGCATAACGTTACAAAGTAGTCTCGTATGTAAGTCATACGAGCTAACTAGCCGAGATAAAAAGTTAAACATTTGAGCCTAAATACAATCGTTTGAAATCATGTCACGGGCTGTATTCCTAATAGGAATTTCCTTTGTAAGTCTAGGAAACTATCAGGCTACCTGACATTTGTGGTATCTCCACCAATCATGGCCTAGCGTCAGGAGAAAACCTTCCTTTCACCAATCATGTCAAGGGACATTCCCCCTGAGAAAGCAACTCACGTGGAAGGAAGAAAGTGAGCTTGATCCTTCTCGCTAACATCATTCAGATGATTCTACTCATTCTGTGCTCACGCATATCTACTCACTAAACTCGAACCTCAATACTATTATAGTTAGTAACATCATAACATTAAAGCTAGCAAAAGCGATCATTCCGAACGCTCGAGAAGGTGTTACTAGGTTAATGTATTAATTTTAGTAATTGTTTTAAAACCCCATTGTTGACCCTCAAGATTCAAACCGAATCATTTCAGTAAGTCAGATCTAGTGAGGTGAAATAATGCACATTAGTCGATAAACACACAATTAAACTGAGCGGATTCGTCCTGCACCTGTTCTGGTTATTAAAAACAATATTTGTGTAGGCATGTGTTGGGTATTGCAATAAATAGAAAACTTTTTTGTCATTCCGGAGGCTAAAACAATACCAATTCTTGAAAAACGTAAGCAAGGAAGGCCCGCTAAGGCCAAGGAAGCTCTGAAAGTGTAATTATAGCAATTTAATAAGCTGTTAAAAAGAATTTAATCAGTAGGTTTTCCATATAAAACGATATTATGTCACGAAATTTAACAAAAAAAGTAAAGTGACGATGTGTTATTTTAAAGTGGAAATTTCCACTAAATTTGTTTATAAATTTTTTAAAAAAGTGTAAAAGTTTCATGGGATCACTTTCACATACAATCATGGGGTCACTTACTATTATACAGGCGTTGCGTTATATATAAGTCATAATATCCAAGTTCAGGAAAGTTCTCTCTAATTCAAAGAATTATGGAGTCTGGGGCACAGTATGTTTTTGCCAAGCTCAAAGCTATGTACATGCTCTTTTCAGAGGACGGCACAGAGAATATGTTGCGGTGAGAAATGTCGAGGTAACTTGGATGCTTGTAAACAGACAAAGGCTTTGGAACACCGGATACAAGAATGGAAGGCCTTTACCACCATATACAAACTCATAGTCCTCTATAGTCTTTTGGTTTGGTTATGAAAAGTATAAGAAGGCGATATATTATTAGTTGAGCAGTTGAATTATTATGAGAACCTGTAATAATACCAGCAGGTCAGGAAACTGGAGAGTAGAATATACATAGAAACTTGTTCTTATTCCTTACCTGCTTAGTTTACCACCTGGTCGCACGCTTCCAGGCTTTTACCCACCTTGTAGTATCTATCTCTCTTTTTCATTTTCCCTTGCCATCACGATTATAAAAGCTTGCAACTTCTCATATTAATGTAGCTCCAACTTTCACCGAATAATATTATGACAAGTTGTTTTCTCTCCGGGGTATAAAGTTTTGCATGCAACCTGGAAAATGAATGCATTCTCATTTCTCATGATATAATGATGATTATATTTATACGTATTCTTTTTGGCTTGGACTTGGAACCTCCAATGAAATTCCTTTAAGTAGCAATACACACGACGAGTAGGAGTATGTTATTCATGAATATAGATATATATTGAAGGTAGTTTGGTGAATCACGTTTTATACCTTGATGCAACACAGTTCCTTTTCAAGAGAGTATTTTGGCCTTGGCTAAAGTTAAGAAAATGATGGGGAAAGGTAACATCAGGTTCGGGTAACAAAGTCAGGGGAAAAAGTGGGAACCGCATAGGTATGGTGTGGTGTGGTGTGGTACATCTACTAGAGAGAGTGGCGACATACCGACTTCTTCCCCAAGTCTGGAACAAGATATACGTTTTTATTATGTGTGGATGTAATGCATGCGCATTTTTACAAAAGACTGCTTAAAAAAGATCATGACGACGATGAAACCATGGTGGAGAGTGAGAGAGTAGAAGGGGAAATTGTAATAAGACGCAAGTTTTGCCAGGTCATAAATTAAGAGTTTTTTTTGTGTGTGGATGGGAAAAAACGACAACGTCCTCCTTTCAGAGTTTTTCGTTTTGGTTTTTGAGGTTTTTACTCGTTCACTTTCACTTGGTAGTTGAATGTTAGAAGAGTTGTTGGAAAAGCGGGAATAAGGATTGCATATATATATAGTATCCATCCTGACATGGGCCATCTTTTGATGTTCTCAAATAGCAGCAATATTATATATGAGCTGTTCTGTGTTATACAATTTTTACTTTTTCTGCTTTCCTTACTTATTACACTCCAACTTTTGACTCCATATCATTCAACTTCTATATTTAAGGGAAAGGTTGGTAGTTGTTACGTGCATAAAAACCCGTGAGTTTTTAGATAATGCTAATAATATTAATAGGAATATTTGTGTGATGAAGAGTGAGCATACGAGTATACCTTTCCTTCATCGGCTCTCTTTAAAAAGTTTCTTTCGTGTCAAAAAGTAAAGCTTCTTATTTGCCAGCTTTTCCCTACTTTGACTTTGCCCTTTCAGCCCAAGCAAGCTTCATACTTTCTTCACTTTTCCTTGTTAATATTACTTTGTTGAAAGTCGACTTGAAGGAAATGGGAGGAGGAAAAAGTACAGTTTTCTATTGACTTTTAATGAGTTACTTGATGCTACCGCTACCTACTGCTTATATCCGCTTTCTGCTTTATGCATTGGTATGATGACGATGATGATGATCCATTCTCAGCTTTTCTCAACTTGTCTTTTTTAGTATGTAAGAAAATGAAGGAGAGGATAGGGATTCTTGTTTCCCCTTTTCATTTTTTCCTGACATTCATAAAATAACGCGTCATATAGCAGCTCGTTACAGATAATATCAGATGAGAAAGAATAAGAATATGAATTTCATCCAAAGATGAAAAAAGGGCATTCAGATGCAATCTCAACTTTACTTTTTAGAATGTGTTTTACATTTCACTCTTTTCTTCCGGGTTCAAAAAAACTGCTCTTTTAGAATTTAGAGAGAGAGAGATGACATGTCAGATATTTATTGCTTTATTACAAAGGGGTGGATGATGAAATGGTTTGTGAGATTGGTAAAGAGGATTAAAAGGAAAATTTGCATTTGAATTACTTTTGTATACAAAAGGTGCTTTTTCAGAATTTGGATATCAGCAATTATTTTGATTGTTTCTTTTTCTACAGATGGTTTTCTACTTGGAAGCTTGTGAATCTGGAAGTATGTTCACGAATTTGCTGCCTGCTCACTGGAATAGTAAGTCAAAATTGGGTTATTTTTCATTCAGACTTTTAAAAATGTACATACCCCATATCATATTACTATATAACATTGGGTCGAATAAGTGTACGAGCTCCACCTTACATTCTACTTTACAAGCCCGAGAATTGAGAATTACATTTTGGAATGAGTGTACTTATTTTATCATAAATCTCCACTTCCATAAAAATCAGAAAGTAGTGCTTGTAGGCAACTTATCCACACCAACCAGAAGCAAGGAATAGCATATATTCTTTTCAGCAAAAACCGTTTATATTGAAAGAGATAGAATCTGTTCATAGCCACGAGAGAAAGCTTAGCTGAGCAGACAAATCTTTTTCTAATTTTCTTCGGAATCAATTAGACGATGACGGCATATAGGAAAAGGAGAGGAGAAAGAAATGAGAGTGAAAGTACAGCCAAGAGCAAGCACATAGGTACATACTCGTATCTATATACCTACTTATGTTTGCTATATATCTTCTGGCGTAATGTAATTCCAAAGTGAGAGGGCGAAAAAAATGCTGATATATACGTCCACACCACAACCTACACTCTGCAATAGGGTAATGCTCACTCAACTTTCATAAAAATAAATCCCTTTGGGAAAAAACGCGCATATAAATCCCGAGTGGCTCACTTCACTTTCCTCTTCCTATATGGTAGTTGGTCTTGGTTTTCCCCACATATTTTGGTCTTGTTCTTTTTTCTTCGTTCAGAGATTTTTATGGAAGGAAACGTGGTAATATTTCGAGAGAAAGGAAAAAAAATCTTAAGAAAAGAGCAAGAGAAACTAGAAACTGAGCAAAAGATTCAGGATGGATACACAGTGAGAGAGATAGATAGATAGACAGATGAATTTTTTTCCAGGGAATTACCAAAGTGCTCCAAGTCAGTCAGTCAGCAAGTTCAATCGCACTCTTCATGAGCATCAAGCTCTTCTCCAGAAGACTTTTTTTTATTTTCATTGATATTATATTTTTCACGAATAGTAGATCGTTGAAAATGAATTGAACCTATGAAAATCCAATGAAATGATTGCTCTTTTCAAAATTATTAGATGAACTAGAAGACAGTACGAGCTAAAAAAGGTTCTAGCAGCAGCTATATATACATATTATACTACATTCACATCACATTATGACCAGAGAGCACTTTTTTTCCATTGTAGATTGTAGTAAAAGAAATGTGTAGAGAAAGCATTTTGTCATTAGTGGTTATTTTTTTCTGCTTGCGTAGGAGTTACTAACAAGAACCCTTTAGAGAGAGAGAAGAACTGACTGGAGATGTAATATAAAAAGTACAATGGGACTAGTTGTAGAGAGACAAGAGTAGTAATAATGTTGATGATAAAGCTGATAATGACAATAGTGACGTGATGACTGGATAAATGAGCGTCTTCACATTTTATTTGAACACAGAGGATTTAATGAAGGCACTTCTTTCAATACTCCAGGGAAATTTTCTGTGTACACTTTGGGAGTCTTCTACGTACGACTCCGACTCGATTGGACTAATACTACTTGGGAGAGGGGAGAAAGAGTTGTTAAATAAAAAGATAGAGAAAAAGCTTAAGTACAGGAAAAGTTGGTGGAGTGTGCATGGGAATCTGTATATTTGCTCTTTTGCTTGTCTTGTGAATTAATTGAGTTCGATGATGATGATGATGGTGGGGTATGATGGGAGGGATATGTGCATTAAAGTCTATTCTCTGCCTGCTCCTTCTTCTCCTTTCCTAGAATTCATTATCACTTTTTGATGGATTTGTCTTGTAAAATTCGAAATTGGAAGTTGATAAGATGAGTTCAAGTTGGGTTTGAGGAGCTTGTGAGCATTATCTCTCAACTGACTGACGGAGTTATATTTTCTTTCTTTGTTTAGTTTTCGCTACAACAGCTGCAAATGGGAAAGAGTCATCATGGGCCTGCTACTTTGATGAAGAAAGGCAAACATATTTGGGTGATGTCTATAGCATCAAATGGATGGAAAATGCTGATCAGGTGAAAATTAAAAGTGTTTTTCTTTGAGACTTTATGATCTACACTAATCTCTCTATCTGATTGAGTACTTATATAATCCTACTACTTTTGTGTGTTGCTTGTGATTCCTAGTCGGATTTGGAACAAGAGACTCTTCAAAAACAGTTTCTCGCAGTGAGGAATGAAACAAACACAAGTCATGTGATGGAATTTGGGGATAAGAGATTGAGGGAGTTGCCGGTAGCAGATTTCCTTGGATATTCCGAAACCCGTTTGACCTACCCAGAAGTTGAGGTAAGAAGGAAAAAGTATTATGAATTCTCTGTGTTGAGCTTTGAAATTGATTTTTGGAACCTGTCAGCAACACCAACAATACGTAATTATGTATTCGTTGAACATTACCTTTTTCTTCTCTCCCCGTCATTTCCAAATATAAGTGGGTGGTTGTATTTTGTCATTCTCCTTTGCTGCTTGCTTGTTACGACTGCATAACAACACCTGGCTGAACATGTAGGAATAATACTTTCCATATATTAATATTTACTGACGGGGTACGCATGAAAAGAAAACATCAAACGGTTAAGCAAATGAAGAAAATAGGAATCTTTTGTTCTTGTCAAATTCACATGTCAGCATGTGGCGTGTGTGTGCCTATAGCTTCCTTCAGCATCCTGTATGTGTATGATTTGATCAAGATCAAACGAAAAACGACTATATTTGTCTTTGTATTCATGTAATGGTACTCTAAAAGTAGTAGTAGTAGTCGCATGTCAGTAGCGAGGTTGAAGGTAGCAATGAGAATGAGAGAGATTTGTTTCGTTCAGTCAATGTTCTGTTGTTGCTTTTGTGCATACAAAACAATTCGTGATTTAATATTAATCTGGAGGGAGATCACAGATGAACAGAGATTTTATCCGGAGATTTTAGTCAGACTCCTTCTTTGGGAATTCAAAAAGGGAGAAATGAAAGCGTGGGGAAAAGTCGGTGTTGGTACTTGCTGATGCCATATTGAAGTACAAAAGTAATATGCAAGAACGGTGTAGTGCGCGTAGCTTTACGTATCGTTAGTAGTTTTTCTCTGATCCCGTTCTACTTTGTAAAATCCTTTTTGGCTGTCTTTCGTCTTCCTCTTTCCCCTTTTTGTTTCCCCCTTTTATACTTTTTTCTTTCTATCATATATCCTTTCTCTCGTTCTCTTCATTCTTTTCTCAGTGATCCATCTCATTTCGCTGGAATTCTTGCAAGTTATTAGATGAAACGAGATTGATGTTTGTGATGAAAATGATGAAAACATCTCACAATCAGTTATAACTGTGCTCCTGTCAATGTCAACCCTTTCCCCTTTCAGATCCAGAGTTGAGATACATTTTTATCCATATCATTATTCCTTCCTGTTCACACAATATCTCAACTCTACACCTTCCATTTTATACTAAACTAATGGGTATGGTTTGGTTTAGTGTTAGCATCAACCTTTTCTGTCGTATCATGACACAAAAAAATAAGTTGCTTATCATCTTGATCCAAGAATGACTCTATCTATCTGTAGTATTCTTCTTATGTCCTCTATTATTCTTTGGTGTTAGTGTTGAAGCAACTTTACTATTTGTTTTGCTTTGTTTAGTTTCACTCATTGTCAAAACAGGATGAAGTCTTTCTGGTCTTAGCTTTTAGTTTGGTGCTTTTGCTTCTCCTTTTAATTTTCTTGTTCCTTTCAAATCCTTTCTTGTGAGGTGCTTTGTAGAGAAGAGAAGTAAGTTGATATAGAGAACCTTCTCACTTTTTTTCGTTGGCTTCCTTCTTGTTCTCGCTTTTGAGTTCCGTTCCTCTGATCTCCTTTTTACTTTTAAGACGTTTCCTCTGTCTCCTTTTTCGCAATACTTAATTTCCTTCTTATTGTTTGCAACTCAGCTCCTACTCAACCATCGACCTAACCCACTTGTATAATATTGATCTAAAAGATAGACGCATTAGCAAAGATTTGATAGACGCATGAAGGCTTTAATCCAATTTTCGTTTCGGCTGTCTCAGCAAATTGATTTTCAAATGTGATTATATATTATGGCATATAATAGTAAGCACTGGTAGACGGAGAAAGCCGATCTCATCATTCAGGTTTGCTAATGGCGGTCTAGACAAAATGTAAAGTTCCCAATTTTGCTAATGATGTCTTGCTTGTCAGTTGTCAAAAAGAACTGAGTTTTTTAGTGATGCAAAATACCTCATTTTCCTTGTAACGTAAATACGCATGTTAACTTGAAAGAGCTGACTGACAAGGCCATCAAGAACAAAAATATTATAATAGTTTTTCGATTTATTGTTCGCAATTCATACAATTTTTAATAATCAATTTAGTCCTGAAATTGAACCAATACTTTCACATTTACTTGATGGGAAAATGACATGAAATACGTATACAATACTTTTTGACAGCAGGTAGATGAGATAGATATAGGCGTTCGTATATAGTTTGGATCTGCATAAAAGTAAAATCTTTCTGAATGATCGATATCAATAGTATTTTTTGTCCACGGGCCAGGAAAAATACATATTCTGCCTTGAACTTATTGGAAAAGTTTTTGCTCTGGAGGAGTGAACTGAAAAGAAAGCTAGAGTTTAAAATGGTTTCATAAATTGGATTTTCCTCAGGTTTTCAATAGAATTATAAATCTATCAAAATAAATAAGGTAGAAAAGTTATACCTGTTCGCTTCGTACCTCCTGTCGTCTTTATCATTATTTACGATTGGGCAAGTATAACTAGGTATAACCTTACATATAGGTGTTGGTATTATAGAACGTTATTGTTTCTTGGAAAAGGCTCTAGCTTGTTTTTTTTGTTCTCATTTCTTGTCAAACACTGCTATGCCACTGTTTTGCACGTCTCTCTAAAAAAACTTGTGTCATCAAACTGTCAGCATAAAATGACTGTGAACTAACTGGAAAGAGTAATGTAGAAGGAAAAATTGCACAATTTCATCAAAACGAAAATTTATATAACAAGAAGGAAAGGGAAACAGTTTCTCTTTTGACAAGTTTGAGAACAAGATGAAAAGAGAAAACTTTGGGTTTGAGGAAAATTGCTAAATAACTTGTTATAAGGATGTGGGGCAAGCACATACATATTATTTCATGCGTTATGTATGGGATCGTCAAAGCTTTTCTAGTTTAAACTTGATAAAATGCTACAAAAGTTGTTTGCTTAAGAAATATTAATGCATTTGAAAGAGAAAGATTATACCATTTTATTTCAGCGTGTGTCTGTGTGTCTCTCTCTCTCTAGTATTTTATGGGATTGCAAAAGATCTTATTTTGTTTGGGATGTGCGGGGAAATTGCTTTAGGATTATTATATACCCACCTCTTTCCTTGATGATGCTATATATGGAGTGGCATATATAGCTTTGGCGTGAAGGATCAAGTCGAGATTTTTGTTGTGGATAAATAAACTCCACAAACTGTGTCAACAGAGTACCAGAGAGTAGTTTGGAAAGTGTATGAAAAAAGTAAACTGAGTGCTATAGATAGCTTAAAGGCTCAGGAATTCAGTTTATTACTTTGTTTATGACAAATATTTATTTGTTTTCGTTTGTACGCGCTTTCTCCCTATCAATGTACCCATGCCCATCTTTTCTCCTTTTGAGTTTGGTTCCATGCTTAAAGTACACGCAGTGTACAAGTTAGTTCATCAAGTCCCGCAGTCTCATCAGCCAAACCAACCTCGTGTTCTTCAAGTGTTTCTAACTTCAAACAAATTTTTGGAGTGCTCTTATTAGATTCTCATTAAAATGAATACACTTGCTCTAGGTCTAAACACTATGAATTGAAATGGGATGTGATGATGATGATGATGATCACAATTTAGTTTGTCTTGCGGTTCCATATACACGCAAAGTCCATTAAAAGAACTCTTGAAAAGATACGTGTGTTTTTGTAGACCTCTAGAAACTAAAGAAAATGGAAGTTGTTGTGTGCATAATTTATAGAAATGTAGTCAGAGAGTTAGTTGGTTGGCCTACAGAGAGACGATGATGATGATGATGATGACTATATGTGTTTTGCTTTATTAACTAGTTGGGGAGGCCGAAAGAATAAAATATTGATTAGATTTCCAAGAACACTTAAAACAAAAGTATTTTTGTAGTTGGTAGCAGCTTTTTATAGGCATATAGAGTCAAGTACATTTTAGCTTGGAGCTATAGTTAGAAATAGCAAGACGCGCTAGAGCGGCATGGTCTGCTGGCATGCATACCTTAAAGAATCCACTTTGCTTATTAGTTTGAGCTTTCTCCTTTGTGTAAAAGAAGTAGGAGTAGTGGGACGCTCTGCCGTAGCTAGAGGATAAATTTGAGTTGTGTGTTATTGTATGGTGTGGTTGCGGTTCTTGAAAACTTGGCTTGTTACTAAAAAAAAGTTTTCCGGGCATGGAAAACAATAAATGTCACCTTGTGTATAATTTTCGCACATTTGTTTGACTTGGCCTCTCTCTTGTGAACTCATTCATTCATTCATTTTGGGTTTAGATTGGAGTTTTCATTTGCACTCTGAAAGTGCTCTCTCTCTTTCTCACTCCCGTCTCTCACTTTCTTTATAAATGAACAATGATTACAGACGAAGTAGATAACTTTGATTTATTTCACTTGTAATATATTACCATCAACTTAAGGAATTTCATGTACAAGACATTCTACAGAAGAAAGTAGCTGAATAGTGTACTACTGCCTTAGAAAAAGTATTGAGGTGAGGTGTAGTGTGGTATATAGCGAAATAATGGTATCTGAAAACAGAGAATTATTACTTGAGTTTATATATTGTTATACTTATTGTCTGTATTATATGTATCTAGTAGCCCTGTTAACCTAGCTGGTATTTATGACCAAGAGGTGAAGTTACTTTGGGGGTAATGTATCTCACTTAAAATATAATTTAAACGGGATGGGGATAACCATCACAGTGATTATGTAATATGCTCAAATAGGCGGTATACAAAGAAAGAGGCTAAGCTCTGGTGCAAAGCAAGATGAGGATGAAAATGCATTATTTTAGGGACTTCACCAAGAAAATGCAAAGTTGCGAAGTGAAAGGAAGGATTTATTGTTGTTGCATGTTTAAGGAGAGAAAGAAAACAGGGTGGTTTATGCTTATTTTGCTTTCATACATAATATGCTTATATATATAATGTGTGTAGTATAATGCGGAGGAGAAAGAGTATTAAAGTTATATAGTAGACTATTACACAAGACTGAATTATTTGTTTGGGTTTTTCCAGTTGGACGCAGTCGACTCCGAAGACATCGTTCCATCCATTCTCCAGAGGAAATTGGCCCGTACTCAAAATAAGCAGAAGAGGCAAGAGCTGAAATCCCAACTGAAAAGACTTTACAAAGTGAGTGTGTAATTAAATTCTCATCCAAAATCTCAATTAACCACTGTAGTCTTTTCGCAAAGCGAGACATGATGACGATGCTCATCATCATCCTCAGCCTTCTTCTACTTCTTCTCTAGCAACGCATAGTATACATGCAGTCTAGAGATAGTCATCCTCAAGACTTTTTTTAAGGCTGCTTGCTGGTGCTGAGAATGAAATGCTAGACTAAAACTAAAACTACCTACATAAAAGAATAATCGAGCTTGCTCCTAATACCACTTACGACGGAGGCTAATGATAAAAATATTTCTCTTCAGTTTGGAATCTGTAGTCATCCTGCTCCTTTTGTATGAGCTTAGTTCAACACAAATTATACCTTTTCAGTAGTCCTCAGGTGCAGAGACAGAGAGGATAAAGGCTGAGCACTCATTAAAAATCTAGGCTGTTCTCAAAATATCCCTACACAAAATTTTAACTATTTATTCGATTCGTGGGTCTCCTCGAGGTGAAGATGAGAATGAGGGACTAAGTATGTATAATTGAAGTTGTAATGTGACAGTGACAAGCTAGTTTTGCAAAACAGTGGTGGTGGTAGGTCTCTGGGATGTACGTTGTAAATGTAAATGTAAATACTGTGGGTACTCGTTCGCCGTGTACCCGAGTTAGCCTATTACAACTGACCGGCCGTCACGAACCGGGTTAGCCACTTGTAATGACCGGTCGGCCACACAACTCACGAGAGCCGCCTATTCCCCCCTTATGAGGAAATTTCGCAGTCTGTCCCATTTCCGTTACTTTATACCGCTTCCTATAGAGAAGGGACACTCTATAGGGAACACTGCAATGCTATAGCACTTCCCTTGTAACAGCATTACAGTGTTACGCCCCCCGTACGAACACAGAGCCAAGGACGATTTGGGTGGCGAGTTGGTTGCCTAGTGCAAGGGATTGAACCCCTGACTACACGCTACCCAAGCCGGTAGCTTACTCAGCACCTCTAACTCGCCATCCCTCGGGATGTACGTTAGGTTTAAGCTATCTCATCAGCAATTACCAAAATGCCCACGTCCATCCAACTAGCAGCTTAATGAGTCGTGGAGTAGACAGAATCGTTCTCCTGCTTCTGAAAACTTTTTGTTTCTCCATTGGACAAAAGAACATATTTTTTTTGCAAAAATTATTACCCCTTGTAACTAGAACAAAAAAATGAGGTTATGGTTGTACGTATTCATCGGAATCTGCTTCTGCGACATGATGATGATGATGCTGTTGGAACCGGATATTACAGGGAATAAGAGAGTATGCTTGGAGCCTGGTATAGTCAATGGCTTTTAAATATGCCCATTGCACACATTTTGATTACATGAGCGTCCGTCACTCAGAATACTTTTTGTGAGGGGTGAACTGACTGTAACAATGTTTAATGTTTTTAGTAGTTGCCTCTTTCGCTCCGGGTTTCTCATTACGTTTTTAGTTGATGAGATTGAGTTCGAAGAATAGAAAAGTTTTTTTTCTCCTGAAGTTGAAGTAGCAAAAGTAGCAGGTATATATAGTATGGTGACAAAAGGAAACCATACAAGCAAATCGAAATCTGGCCGGGTTGTAGTTGTAAACAGCCGGGTTGTTAAGTATAGTAGAGACCTTATAGGGAACATTTTTACATTAAACACAAATTTGATTGCGTCTTGTTGAGGAGAAAGGGAAACGCATTGAAATACGCAGCGTGACTCTATATCCACCGGAGGAGAGACGAATTAGACAGAAGTAGTACAACATTATGTATATCGCATTGGCGTACAATGCATTACTATTATAAAGAAGCAGCATGCGGCACTAGTTACCACTCGTTGATTTCAACTTCTCTTTTCTCCCAACTCAAGACCGTACATAGGTATAGGTAGTGAAAAGTGTCATGTAATTTAACTGACGAACTGCTGCTGCTGCTTCTGCTTATACGAACTACGGATTCTCCTTTATTTTCCTTCTTCTATTTTATTCCCTTTTGGTTGCTCAGGCTAGAGGAGAAGAAACAACATCCACGTAACATCCATTTCATAATGAGAATCCAAACATCTTTCTCCCCAAGTATTTTATGTGTTTTCACTCAAACGAAGCAAAGAACCCTTTTCCTCCTATCATGTTGCTGCTTCTGCTGGTTAATGACGATGATCTGTCGAGCAAACTGTTCGCTTTTCAGGAAACCAAATACATATCCACCAGCAGGCATGCTAAAGAGTTGTGATGCATTTAATTGCTCAGTAAAAGGGAAAATCCCAGGGTGCAAATCTCTTGTAAATTTTTGCCTTCAAAATATCAGTCTCACACTATGCTTTCACAAAACTGGATCACAGGATGGATGATGTGTGTATGTAAATGACGGGGAAACATGAAAACAGGAAAATATGTTTATTGAAAACTTATTCCTGGGCTGTGTAGCTTCAAGAGAATTATTGAGTGTAAAGCAAAGGTAACTACAAGTTTGTGAGTTTGTGAAACTGGTGAATTTGCCACTTGGTTTGTCCGCAATGTAGGTGATGTGATGATGATGACGTGGGGCGTTATGTAATGTTAAATGTAAATATTAGTTAGACTCCAGCTTTCTCTCAAATTCATCTGGTGATTGACTATGAAAATTTTGCAAAATTGATTCAAGTAGCGAAATATGGTAACAAGTTATATAATATGTAAAGCTCGTATAGTTATGAGCTTGCAATGTGGAAAAATGAAAAAAATTATTCATATATTTGGAAGGAAAAGGAGAAGGTTGGGGAGAAAGGTAATCTAGCAAATGGCTTCTTGCCATGATGGAGTACGCAATACGCGTTGAATAGATGATAAGTTTGGGATAACTTTGAGCTTGGTTGTATTAAGGCATCCCTCTTTGTAGACAGAGTCGCTATAATCTATAAGTATATTACTTGGGTAAGGACAAGCTCGATGTTTGTTGAGAGTATACAAAGAAAAAGCTCAGCAGCACTGATCTCAAATGTCTTTCAATGTGGTGATTGTAATGCTACTACCATGATGATGGTGGTGTAAGGTGGCACGGTACTTAAAGATGAAATGTGATGTGTGGCAGATGCGGAAACTGGTAACGGCTCAAATGATGGACATAATTGAACAAGTGACAGGACACGGTCAGAACATGACAGAGGAACTCCAGCAGCATCTTCTCCATTCTCGCCACGAGCTCTCAAATTACGACTGTTACGAGAAAGTTTCCAGACATTTCTCCAAGCAGTGCTACAGCATAGCCAAGGTAAAGTCAAAACGAAATATTATGTATGTATATTACTTATCCCTCTTTGCATTATGTGCACGTTTATGCATTAGCTGGAATTATAGCAATATCGTTTGAAAAAAAAAACTTTCCTCTTTTTCCGTATCATCGTGTCACTTCTTTATGCATATTCTTTTTAACATTTCCCTCTCCCATTGCATTTCATGATTTCGTTCGTATTATGTAAATAGACGCTTCTCAGTTTTCACTAAATATAACGGGTAGAGTATTAAGGAGCAGTATGAAAGTGACAGATTTTTTCTTAAAAGAGGAAAAAAGTAGGTCCTAGAAAAGCAACTGCTTCCTTTTCTAACAAGAATTTACTTGGATGCCAAAGAGAAGAGAATATGTTGCACACAAATGGTGGCATGGCAGATGCTCTCCTTCTTCTACTGATTCGCTAGCATATTTTTTATAAAGAAATCTCTGGATACCATTGAATTGAAAAAAATAAGTATTTTTGTGCGTATTTAGATGCATCCTTTGAAAGTGAATTAGCATGTGACATATCCCATTCCTTCCTCCATTTTATTTCCAAGCCTCCTTCTCATTTCATTCGTACATATTCTTATAGTCGTGCTCTCTTTCACACCATACTCTTGTACAAATATAGAAAACAGACAAGAGTGCTCCTCTCCACCCAAACTTCACTTCACTTCACTACACTCACATCACATAATATTGTTCTCCTAACGATCCACTAAAATGAAAAATACTATTTCCAACTCTTTTTTTCTTTCTACAGAATCCGTATGTGACCCGTAAATTGTACCTTTTGGTAAACATGTGTGAGCTTGGGATGGATTCTCAGAAAATTGTGAACGCCATGACAAACACCTGCCACCACAGAGGAATCGTTGGAATTTACTGATGCATTCTCTCTTCTTCCTAATACCACTTTTTACGTGGATGAAGTTGGGGGGAAACTGCAATCGTAATGCTAAAAAAAAAACTTCTATATTTATATGTCTTTATATGCATTGTTGTATGTAAGTATACTTTCTAAAGATGAGAAAATTTAAGGATCATGGGAAAAATGTATGATAATATTCTCCAAAAAATAGTGTTTTCAAAGTAGGGGGAGCTTACTAAAAGGTTACTACTTTATGCTGTTATTCCATTCATCCCACTTTGGATTTGGGAGGATGAGAATATCAAATATGGGGAGAGAGAGGGAGAAAGAAAGCAACCCGTAAATAGTTGCTCTAATGGACCGTTCTCACAATTTTTTATGAATATTACATTCGTATGCATAGAATAATCTCCCGATAATAGCACAACTCTTGATCCGCTTTTCCTGGTGAAAAGACAGATTTTCTCCTTTTTACGTAATTTAGTGGTAGTATATACTTACTTTCATATTTTCCCTTCTTTTGGGATCACCATTATCGTTTCTTTGTTATTTATAATCCCGTTTAATACTAGTTGGTATCATGTGTGAAATGAGACGTATGAAAAATAAACATTTGAATAAAGTACTAATACTGATGAAACCCTTTTTATAAAGAAGTTCACATGTGGAACTATAGAAGCATCGAAAAAGCTCATAGCATTATTCAGAAAATGATTCGATTTCCAGATTGCTGGGGAACTTGAGATCTCCATTTTGGACGTCACATAACCGTCAGTTATTATAGCACCAGCGCGTGTTCAACCTATCTTCTCTTGCTTGTCATTTGGACCATTTACTTGCGTGATTTGACTGGGAATTTTGCTTTGGTAAGAGCACAAATATAAAATACAAATGCCCCTTGTTAGAAAGTAATGAAATGACGCAAGTAAATTAACATGTTGCCTTAAGCAGATGGTTTTTGTTGGGTAAGGGATATCCTCGTGACAAATATTAGTGTTACGTGCCATTGCATACGAATTAAAAGGCGATATAATGGCCCATTTACAAAGTAGTAATATGTATAAGAGTGATCTTCCAAGGCTTAACATTTGATGCAATAAATGATAAAGCCATGAAATTAGCAATCTTTGTCACGGTTGTACTATTGTTTTCTCAATTTGGTCTCTTTTGTTAATATTCCAAGTTGTAATGTATATATAGTAGTTTGCCCACTAATCTCTTACATTTAGCATGTGGTGTGTAGCAGAGCAGTCTTGTATAACTGGCTACATCTACATAGATGTCCATTCCGTGATAATAGATAATGTGTTTCATTATTAGAGCTATTAGTTCGTGTATCATCATTTCATTACTGACAAAGTTACATGTGCCTGTTGGCGTAGGTTCCTCATGGCTCATTTGGAGAAAGATTTCTGTCTTGAAACGCAAGCCATTTATTCCTTAACTATGTATTTTGACTTTCAGTCGTGTCGTAGTACAAGATACAAGACAAATGCAAATCTCCTTTATGCCTCATTCAGAGAAATGGAAATGACAAAGACTATGGCATAGTTAAATGGGATTTGGTTGAATTTTAGCGTGTAAAAAATGAAAGTATAAGTAGAGCCTAGAAAGTTTCCATTTTAAAGTATTTAAATTAAAGGCTGGCAACGAAGACACAAATGATAAGACAGTATAAAAGGGTTTTAACTGCTTAATATCATAATTTCTAAAGCATGTGATTCCTTCATTCGTGGGCGTTGTGCTGATGCTGAGTGAGGAATAGCCAAATAAGTGGAGTTTATAATACCATATCATTTTATTTATATTTCATATTTAATCTTTATTGACTTAAGCGGATAAATACATTCACACATTCATATTTAAGATCCACATATTATACAATACTCGTTGATTTTGTAAGATTTGTGTATCCATATTCTGTATTCCATAATATAATATAATTTAAGACATTTTCACTCATTCACTCATCCATAATACATATTCCTTGAATAGATTACACTACAACTCTTGATGTATTGCATAAAATAGACGTTTAAAATTCAAGGTCCTGATTTTCCTCCAAATGTTCATTAAAGCTTAATACATAATACAATGTTATACAACTATCTAATAATTCGATAAAAAGTATGACCATTCATCAAACACACAGAGTCTATGCGCAGGTACTGAAAAAGAATACAATAGTAATCAATATAAGGAATCATAAAATGAGTATCTAAATTTCTTTTTAACTAGACATTTCATTTCACAAAATGTAACATTAATTAATTAAACCCATCCATTCCAGGAAATGCATAGTAGTATACATAAATAATATCATAAATACACAGATAGTTCATAGTCACCAGATCATTTTCATGTGATATGCAAAAATTTCATGAAAAGGTGAACATTTTTCTTGTTCAAGGTTTTTGTTTTTTTTTCGGGGGAGTTGAAGAACATGGTTGGAATAACCAGTAAGGTAAGAAGTAGTATATATATGAGAAGTGGTATATGTAGACAAAAAAAATTTGCTCCACGGCTCCACTTTTTCTTTTATCTAGAATTTTTTTTACATTCACAGCGGAAATTTGATATCATATGAATTTGTAAGTAAGGGGAAAGCAAATTCGATTATACGATAATTTCCCATTCCCCATTTTATCGATAGCATTTACTTGTCCTTGGCCGGATTATCCACATGAAATCGTTTCCATGAACTGCTCGTGTGATCCCGGTGCGGATGATGTTGATGATGATGGTCTTGATGATTGCTCTGATAGTGCTGATGATTTTGCTCTTTCTGTTGTTGATGATTGTGTTGGTCATGATCATGATGATGGTTATGGTGTTGATGCTGATTCCGCAGATGATGATATTGGTATTGGTTTTGGGAGAGCTCGACTGTTGCTGGCACTGGAAGATGGCCGAATTCACCATCTCCGTTTCTTGAAGACGAAGAGGAACTCAGCTGGTGTTGTTGAGAGGAGGAATGGTGTTTGGGCTGATGATGGTGATGATAATTTTTGTGATAGTGATGGTCACGACGACGATGATGATGTCTGGCAGGGTGATCATCATTTCCTTCTCCTTCATGATGTCCATACTGTCGTACCACCACCTCTGGCTCTCCAAGTAGTTCATCTCTTCCTCCGCCCTGTCCATGTCTTGGGTCCCATTGGATTTTATGGGAATTGGGTTCATTCCCTTGGCTCACTATTTCCGTTGGCAGCACAAGGGCACTACTCTTAGGCATCATCCCATTACTGACACTACTACTCTTTCCACTGTTGTTATCACTATGACTAGCACTAGTACTACTACTACCGCTACTTTTATCACTTGCCAAATCGACGTGTTTCCCTTTGTTCCCGAATCTGCTGAAACTATTGCTAATAATATTATTATTACCATTCGTATTACTACTACTGCTACTAGTGGTTGTACTGGTACTTAGAGTGCCCCCGCCCCTTGCTATGGGCTTTTGAATGGGGTCATCAAAATGGGCAGAGGATGATATTTCAGAGCGTGCTTTATTCTCTCCATCCTTTGAAAATGTGGATGAGCTCGCCTTTGAAGCTTTTAAAATGGTAGATGTAATACTGCTTGGAGCATCAGCAGCAGCAATGTTGGTGTTGCTGCTCGTGCTTTCATTTTTACCCTCGTTTTCAGCAGTGTCAAGGGATACCACTGCTGCAATGCCTCGACTTCTCGGCTGTCCAGCTGCATTCAAATCCCGAACACGATGGTAAGTAAACTTCCATTTAAGTCCGTGATGATGAGCCTGCTGCTCATGGTGCTCCTCCTGATTTTGGGTACTTGAAGTGGAAGAAGCTGAAGAAGAAGATGTAGTGCCACCACGGCTGCTGGCAGCAAAAGGAACGCCAACAACCCCAAGGGAACTATTCGTCGTGCCGTCATGAATGGCCTGATTCTTTCCCTTTTCCAGTGAAAGTAACGCCTTCAAATCCCCATCAACTTTCTCTGCATAGTAATAAAAACAAGAAAAAAAGAGAAAAATAATGGTATTATAATAATAACGACACAATCATCATCATTTTCTATTTCATAAGTTTAGAAAATATAAAGTACAGAGTATGCCAGCACCAGAATATTCACAAAATGCAATGCTTCTCTGTATTTTTCTCTTGCTATGCTGGTGGAGAAAGTGCCTCCACACATCAAATTTACAACGTGTAATAGTCGTAACTTGTGAAATATGTATATAACACATCATAACAACATCTGTCCATATGAATGGGATTATAAGAGCTCACAACAAAAACCATCAAGACGCCCAGTCACTATCCCTACTTGCTATATACTACTCTACAGTACTTATATCTACCATAATACAAAAGAGGCGGCAGCAAGCCAGCCAAGTCATTTTTTTATTTGAAGAAAATAAGTCGTGTCATCATAAGTTTTTTTTTGAGGAATGCAAAATAATGCAAAAAAGCTTTTATCAGAGGCTGCACAATGTTTTCTCCATTTGCGCCATATTTACTCTCTTCAAAAAACTCATGGATGGCAACGACATGAATTTCCGGTAAAGTGCCTACGTAAAAAAAATCCTACAAAAATGTAGCTGCCTATATTATATAGTAGCGTCCCAAGTCCCAACTCAAAACCATGTTATTTTGGTGATCTGCCTGTTCTGTTCCCTTCAGACAATTTACAATCTGCTTGCATTCCCACCACTTTACGAGAAACGGGAAGAAAAAATGGCAGTATCACTTTATTCTCTCTATTTTTTGCATTCTACTATGCTATGAAATGACTGAAAGAAAGAGACGAGGCGAGCCAATAGCATATAGCAAAAAATATAGACACCTTCCCACACCCATACAATCTTTGTGCGTTGCGTTGGAATAATGTGGTGGAGTATTTCCATATAAAAGTATATATTTATTTGGTAAATATTCAGGAAGAGAAAGCGAAGGAAATAGAAAGCAAGACGTGAAAATAAATGGTTGTTTGTAAAGTGAAAAAAGAAGAATGCAAACGGGTTTTCCTATGGGTAAACCCGAGAAAAATAGTGTGAAAAAGTGAAGGGAAAAAAGTGGAGTGAAAGTGGTCTGAAAATGTTGATTGCAGATTGCAGTCAAGAGATATAGTCAAAGAAAATGGGGTAATGTTTTAGACAGATAGCATAAGACAAGAAGAAGTAGAGAGAGAGAGGAGCATCTTCTTTTGCACACGGGCCTATGGCTCTGGCTTGGCTTATGGTTTGGCATGCCTTAAGAAAGAATGAAGAAATACGTAAAGCAAAACTTTAAGAAATATATAACGTATGTATCTACTCAAAGTCCATAAACCATATTCTTTATAGAGCATGCAGTGATGATGGTAATGCCAGCATTGTCAGCCAACAGGCTTATCATCAACGATAAGTATTCTTTATAAGCCTTTTTTTCTTTCACTCCCGTTCTCTCTCTCTCTTTTCCTTTCACTATTGAGCAGTTTTGCAGTGACGATGAGGAGGACGGAGGGAGATGATGCTGCTCTTGATATGCTGTTGTTTGTGGGTATGTAAAGTTGTGTAAAGTCAAGGAAGAAAAAAAATGTGTGTCTGAGGCAAGAAAAGAAAAGGAGAGGATGTGTAGAAACAACCTATTTTATGATTGCCCTTCCTCTTTCCTTTTCCCTCTTTTCTTCCACCCATGTCCTATTTCTCTCTACTATTTTTGCAGATTTTCATTAAATTGAGGACATCATTGCCATTGCCACATGTACATCTAAACAGCAGAGCTCTACTAGATATATGTGTGTATACCTATGCCAAAAAATACATCGTATCATCAACCTCACAAACCACAAAAAACGTCATCATAAGTTTTATGTTATCAGTGAAGTGAAAATAGGAGGCGAGAAAGCAATGACATTTATCTTAGTGGCTATTCTCATGTCATGTGCATATTTTTATTGTAAAAAAAACGTGAAAAAGAAGGGAAAAAGAGTGAGTGCATATGAGTTTCAAAGAAATAATATGCCTATATTAGACACGTCTATGGTAATGGTTGGTGTTATGGTATGCAAAAAATATACAGTGAAGTGAAGGGGAAATGGATGGACATCGAATGGAAAGATAGGAGACGGATATGGAAAGTGATTTTTTTGCTTCGTGGCAGAGAAGAACAAACCACGAAGCAATAATGAAGCTTGAGGTTTGTGTTGTAAACCGAGGCACACCATTTTCTCCTCTTTGAATACCAAAAGTTAGTCTCAGCCTTTTATTCCTGTCACTTTAAATACGCTCTTACAATTTTTTTTACAAGAGTTTGTGTTGCGCTCGGCGCCTTTCGTATGTACACATAAATGTACATCTCTATATTCTATATGGAGTAAGCAAGATTCTAATATGCTCTTCGTCAATTCTGTCATCATGATGCATTACACGCGCCAGCTCTTTTGTATGGTTGTTGCTGTTCACTCTTTCATAGTACACACTATGTATTCTAATGCCTGTGGTTCTGAGAAATGGCTCATTATCTTCTTTGACATGAGAATCTTGTCGCTTGCTGTGTGTATCTAATACACCTTTTTCTGTATTCGACAACCATCACCACCTCTACCATCTACTATACCACCCAAACAAAAATTGCTACCTTCTCTCTCCCTCCTTCTTTGCAACTTCAGCTTTGTTCGTTGACCTGACTAAAAATACTCTTTGCTAGCGTAATCACGTTCTGAGGAACGCAAAAGTAAGCAGAAAAAGCAGGGACAAACTATATATCGACTTCAGGAGAAAAGGATGAACCAGAAGGAATGACAATTTCCGTTTTGAATAGAAGAATTTTGGTGAACTGGGTCGCTTGGTTGAAAGATCATGCATTATGCATTCCTTGTGAAAAACGTATTACAAGGAAGAATGGGTTTAGCTTTCATATGGAAAAATTACTAGGTCATTCATATAAAATTATAGTGCAGGTGGATGGATAGGTTGTAAATAGACATATATGGTTTATAGGAAGAAAATCATATAGTATTTGAAACTGAAAAGGTTTAATCATCTGCATCCTCCTTGTGTGACACGTTTGATCCATATTCATTCAGCTGGTCTGTAAAATGCAGGTTAACCTAAATCCGAAAGGTGAAACATAAGCTTATAAAATGTTGAACTGAATAGTTTGAGGTCGGAAAAAAACCATGTGTCCTTTCTAAACCTAAAAAGAATTGGCATCGTAAAAAAAACCTGGGAAATGAAGCTAGCTCTACTTGGTTTATTGTACTTTCCTCCTCTCTTTACTTTCAAATTGCTCAAGTACTAAAAACCATTTTTTTTGTTTTGACTTTTCGCAAGTTTAGGTACTACACTATACTGTCAAATCAAGAATACATCCGTCACAAATGAATACTGAAAATACTTCAACCCCCGAAATTTAACAACTTTCTGACTACACCTCCCACGCTCCATAAAGTGGCTTGGGCTTTGGTAAATGTCAAGCAATGAAATTATATTCATATATGAAAATAACAAGGGCAAAACTCATAAAAACCGAGTCAATCAAATCAAACCAAATGCATTTCCATATCTTTCATGCCATTTTATTTTGGGCCAAACCAAACCAACCAGCCAAATATATACACTATACTCGATATATGATGTGAACTTTTACTCTACCACAAAATAATTTCATGATAGCAGGGGAAAGTGATAAACTCAGATTTTATGTGAATATCCACTCCAAACGAAAATTGTAATTTGCTATCAGACAATAGGATCACAAAGCAAATCGGACTAAAGCCTAATATGCGTAATGTAATACTACCTTTTGTCTGTAATATGTAATGAAAGGCTATAAAAAAAGAAAAGAGGAAAATGCAAGTCTAACATGAAAGCCTAGGCATTACATCACAATGATTCTTGACTTTTTGGCTTAGAGCTACACAACTCCCGTGCTTTCACTCCTATTGGTTACTCACATGACATGTTTTCCATCCAAATGTTAAAAGCAAGTTATATGTCTAGGTATACGTTCTTCAAAGAGAAAATAAGCCTTTGTTTCTGTTTTCACCTTCTAGTTTTCTCTCTCTCTTTCGGTGAAGTGTAGTGACAATCGAAATTGTGCAATAGATTTGTATTTATTGATCAATTCAGCTAGAGCTATATACAAGATGCCTAGCTATACACATATTTTTTACGTGTATATATACTTTCTTCTTAAGTTTGCAGATTTCCATTGTCCACACTGGTAAAAGCTTAGGGTGGATTTGTGGCTTTACGTTGTATCCCATTTATTTTTTTATTTCCTTTCCTGTTTTCGCTAGAGGATTTACAGCGACGAGAGAAGAGAAACGTAGCGTGGCGTAGTTGTAGTTATCTAGGTTGGTTATATCCTACATGCATTTTTTGTATTTTGTTTTTACTCTGGCTCCCGGTCAATGGTCACTGGCCTTGTGTGTATTTTTTCTTTCACATGACACACAACTTTGTTTTTGACTGATCATGCAATGAAAGAACAAACAAGAAGTTGACTCATCCTGTTGTTTGTGGAAAGAAAGTAGAGCATTTTGTGCCATTACACGTTTTTTTTCTTCTACGAAACCATTTGAGACTTGCGAGCTATGAAATGAAGCCTCTCTTACTTAGTGAATTGGTGGGACCCCTTAAAATTGGTATGACCATCATTCACCTTTATTCCATGAGATCTTTTCTTACTTAACATACTTCCCCGTTTGTATGTAGGTAAGTATAACTATACTATATACCATAAAAGAGCTGAGCTGGAGCGAATTTGTGAAGGTAAATGTTTGTATAAATCATGTTGCTAATAAAAATGAAACGCCAATATTGTCGGTAAACAAGAGAGAGGATGATTTGAGAATGTACACAAAATTCATTTCATTTTTTTAGTCCGCCAAGCCATGTATCCAGTAGTAGTGGTGGCGGTGCTACCAATAAAAGTTTCATGTACATTCTAAATATATACGTCTACGTAGGTAAGTAAACACCAGAAGAAAATGCTTGTATGATGACGCTCAGAAAAACTGGGTAAATCTCTTGGGACGCTGTAGAAGAAAAGGATCATAAGAAAATGGAAAGTGGTAAACTGACAAAAACTGCGGAACAAAACCTTCCTGCTTACAAAATCTTGTTGTAAATGTGAAGCAGAATTGAAGGTGGATGCGGATGTGGACTGAGAACAGGCATAGAAAAAGAAAGGGAAAATCCTTCTGTACTTTGCATTTTCTCTACGTTCACTTCCTTTTGCTCATGAATGTATGCATGTACGTATCAGTCGAACAGTTATGAACCAGAACGAGAACTGAGAGTGAGTAAGCGAGTTTAGCAAAGCACAAAAACATTTAGCATACATAAGAAGCAAAGGATACAAATGTGGAGATATGGAATTAGACACAAGGAAATTGGAACGATAGCTTTGTACTCCATGCGGAGAACGAGCTCAAGCAGCCCTTTGCATAAATGTTTTAGGCAAAAATAGCTAATGGTCTAGTTCCCTGTGGGTGGAAAGAGATACCGGTATTAAACACACGGGATATATATGGAATGCATTCATGCCTCCAACCAAAAAAAAAGAATCAGAATCAAGAGGCAGACTCAGACACGAAGAAGAGCAACCAAAAGCATCCGTCTCTGTAAAACCCTAAGGAGCTCCTTAATATGTACATATATTTGCTCAGAGGTAGAGAGATATCTCGCACACTACTCCACTATACTATCCACTCATTCCTTTAAACTGGAGCAATCTCTGGTATAAAATCCGATTCGGTTCACAACCCCCAGACATTTATTTCCGGAGAATGCGACACACACACATGCACACACATACGGTACTTACTCAAGTGGTTAGACAAAAGAAACGGATCAACATTTTGCTATTATTGCATACGTCCTTTAAAACATACCTACACACTCGCCGCGTTTAAGAATATAGATATATGCTAGCGGCAACAGAAACGTATCAGTTTTCTCTGCTTCATGTAAAATACCATCTATATATTTCTCTTTTTTTCGTTTGATGACGATAATGATAATAACAATAGCAAGTGCTTTTCTCCTGCTCACATATTACTCCAACTCCAGCAGCCAAATAAAATATACTGCATTTTGTGAAAGGGATTCATTCCTCCTTTCTCCTTTCATTTTGTTCCTATCATTATCATTACCATCATAATAATAGTATCAAAGGCTTGCATGCATCTTTTTTTCCTCCTCCCTGGTTTTGTACTTTGTACTGTGTAAGTTTGCCTAATCACATTTGCGTTACTACTTGTATTGTAAAGTGGAATGAATGCACGCGACATA
Source organism: Orchesella flavescens (assembly GCA_964034955.1). Lineage (NCBI taxonomy): Eukaryota > Metazoa > Arthropoda > Collembola > Entomobryomorpha > Orchesellidae > Orchesella > Orchesella flavescens. The sequence goes on from OZ035957.1 coordinate 12,783,258, forward strand.
CACGTCCCATATGTACATATTTATATAATATGGCTTAAACTATAGCTGGCTGAATAAAAACCTTTCGTACTTTGGTTCTTTTGTTTTGGTTGTTTTCTTTTCGTACCTAAATGTAAAGGACCAAAAAATAGGATGAAAATAAAGACCAATCTTATTCCGCATCCTGTTGTTCTTGCTTCCTTTCCCTTTGGCCGAAAAATACATTTAGAAAATTGGATATTTGTTTATCCTTTTATCAACTTCTTTGTTTCTAGTTGAGACAGTATCTACTAACAATAAGAAGACGGAGAGATAGGACAGGACAGGACAAGTAACAGAAAGAAAGGATATGAATATTTTGGACTTTTAAGTGTCCTACAACAACAACAACAACAACAACACAACCAGAACCAGTGTCGTTCGTGATGCGATGCAACAATAGTAATAATACTTATTCAAAATAACACAAAAACAACAGGAAGAGAGAAAAGGGAAAGACGTAAAAAACGATAAAATCTTTCATGTTGTTTCATACTTAAGCATACACTCATTGCTATCATTTCGGGATGTTCAAAATAAAACAAAAACATGGGAAGATAAAAAGGATGTCCACTTGAACATTGCAAAAAGTGAATTACGGAACGGATATGGAATGTAAGCTAAGTAAAAGATAATGAAATGAATAGGAAGTACGTACAAAGGGGTGCTCACCAAAGAGTGAAAGCGAGTACTTATGTGATACACAGGAAATAGCAAATACCATTGCCAACAGAAATACATGGGACAAGACAAAGAATATGGAGAAGAGAGTACAGTGGGATTCAATGATGTTCATGTTGATGATGACGACGATGATGATGGCGGATGAGGAGATGCTATTGTCTTCTGAGTAATTTGTTCCCTGGCCAATTTACTTTATGGCAGGAAAAGGGGAGAAAATAGGGAATACCAAGAGAGGACATAAAATAGGGGGGAAATTCATGATACGCATTATATTACGTACTTGTCTTTTATCCTTTGTCCAAGCTTGGGTTTGGGTTTTGATGTTTGATCTTTGTTTGGATGACGCGTGCAAACAAAAATGGAAAAGTCAACTTGTGCAAGTCATGTGGGATTGTTAAATGTATATGTATGTATGTATACATTTGTACCGACGGAACTTTATATCAAGTTACACTGCCACACGTTTTATGTATTCCCTTTTTCAGTCTGAAATGAGATTTTGAAGGGGATGGTTTTTTCAATTCGTTCATTATTCTCGTAATACAATGATAATTACAAGTGCTATTAATTAGCCTTTATGTTCATCAGAACATTGAATTTTTGTTGACTCACCCAGTAAAAAATGCAGCCCTTCAAAAAGTGGAGTGCTTTGTTGGCTGATGTACTTAAAGCATAATTTTATGCATACGCATTGTGAAACGGCACTTCTGCATGGTGACAGTTTCTACCCTAAAGCGGTCATGGTTTTTGGTAAGGATAAGTCAAACTCTCTCTCTCAACTCAACTCAGGCTGATCGATTCGATACACTTCTGAAATTGCGTGTGCGAAATTGCAGAACAATGCAAAATACGCTTCCTACGCAACTTCCAAACCGGAGATTAAAGTGAAATGGGGGAATTAACCTATAGGAGTGTGTATTGCATGCAGGCATGGATTATATTCTGAGGATATTGCCACCATTAATCTGAAAACAGGAAAGTCGGGGGTTGACAGTTTTGTGACGTGATTGAGCTAATACTGTAATTAGTAGGGATTTTTCACGCTGACGAACGAGAGTGTATATAATTTTTATACATGTGTAAGCGTTAATAGCTAAATTCATAGGTAAACTATTCAGATATTGAAAAGGTTTCTGTATATATATAGGTCGGTAGATATGTACGAGTAATTGGAAGCAAGTAAGTGTATAGCACACTTGCATAAAGTTAGCTTATAGGAAAAACCTTCGTGGCATGGCATGTGTTCCCAAAAAAAAACGTTTTATGTAAGTTTGAACGATAAGTTGCTGTCACAAAATGAAAATGACTTTCTAAGCGTAATTTTATGGCGACTTTGATAAATGAATTTGTAATGACGCTTTGTAAACTTTTTTTTTGGCTTCGCCATAAATTAAAGTTCTGATGCATTTGCAACCATGAGTTTTAATTAGAAAAGAATGGTAGGTGAATCATATATGTAGCAGGATACGGCTTTCTTTGGCAAACTTAAGCTATAAACCTTATCGCATCGGCTTGAACTAGTTTCGACATCATTATTTCACTATTTTCAAGAAGAACATTTAAAAAATTCATGGCACGTCGAAGGTAATGTGTGAACCCAATACATATGGTTCATAATTTTATAGGAAATGTAATTTAAGTATATCTCTATCATGTATTTTTTCGTTTACAAGTTATTAAAGTTTTTTTTTGCTTTGAGATAAGAAAAAAGGATTAAGAAATATATATTATAGTATATTTGTGTAATTATGTACATACCAAATGCTTTCCTTAATTCAATCCATTCCTCAGGATTGGCCAAAGCTCGGATAATAAGTTGGTCCAACAACCGATCTCTATCCAATGCCCAATAATCATCCATCGAGAGTGGCAGTGGGTAGCCAAGATCAACTTCACCTCCTGTTTCTTCTAGGAAAGCCAAATCATCAGCAGCACTCTTCTCCCCTTGCTATACTCACCCCAAATGGATTCCGTTCCAGTTAGCATTGTTAAAAGTTGAGCGATGGGGACGAGCACAAACATGTAATAAAAGAGATCAACAAAATAATGAGGACTGATGTCAATTAATCACCCTCCAACTGACCAGCAAATAATGCCCCACAGGACGACAAAAACAACATGATCCATATTTTATATGTTTATTCACCAATGTACCAATATTTCTTCATGTACACTTCCTTCCTTATTTCTCCCAAACATTAATGAGTTTAGGAGAGAGAAAAAAAGATCATCTCAAGTATTGCATTACATTACGCATTCCGATCACAACAGCATAACATAAATGTATCTATCCCAAATCCACTTCAACTTTATGACCGTAGCAAATGTAGCTTCTCTTCATTCTTCGCAACTGGAGTGGAATGATGATGAACAACAACATAACCGAAAAAATAATAATAAGTGTAATATGATTCCAAAAAATAAGAGTATGTGCTACTTACTCAGAAAAGGGGAGGGGAAGGAATAAATTGGTAAATTGAACCGAGAACAAATTCATCTAATTTATCAAGTCCGAAAAAAACATGAAGTTAATAACAATGAGGGAAACAAGTAAGAAACTCATCCAAACCTAAAATCCTAACCATATTGCACTAATCCGGGGAGTAATACATATAAAATATAATATACAATAAAGCAATTTCTAACTGAGCATGAACATATCAAATCCAAAAGAAATATATGTAGGGTTCCAACAACATGAATAGCTTCTTCATTTCATCATCAATCAGTTTGTCTCTTCTCTCCCACATAAAATGACATGACAGGGAACAAATAACTGACTAGCTCTGCTGTTAAGAGGGAGAAAGAGCAAGGAAATGAAATGAATGAAGTCCGCCAAGGAAAAAATGGCATTATTACTTTCTTCGCTCTCACACACAGTATCAATTGTACTACGAATGATTGGTTACTATTATATTTTCACCAGAGAAATATATATATTATATATATATATATCTTTCTTTGTATAGCTACACTTTCTTGCTTTTTTATATTGTTCCCATCTCACATTTGCTATAAAAGTGTTCTAAAGCATCTTGTAAACCACATAACAATGGTCATAATACCCTGTTCAAATTACATCGTTTCAAAGTCCATAAAATTGCTCTCCCTCTTTCCAGCAACCCAACAAAAAACCAAATCCAACTGATTCTAGAGTAAAAAACGTAGAGGAAGGATGAAATTTATCTTGGTCTTGGTTTAGCCTGATAAAAAAAGTTGCGTCGCTTTCCTTAATACGAATTGGAAGACGAAGCTGAGGAATTGAAGAGAGAAAAAGTGGGGGCACGAGAGTTGAAGAAGAAGAATAGCTTAGGAAAGAATTTCAACGTATTTTTTTTACAATACAATTCTTTCTCCCAAACTTACTGCTGGAAAAAGATTGTGCGAGGTAAAGTGTGTGATATGCAATAACGCTAACAATTCCACTGCATTGCAATGCAATGTGGCCCGTGTAAAGGAAGGGAAGAGTGAGTGGGAGCAAGATCGATCATCAGGGTGCAAAATAAGAGTGACCCCTTCCTCAATCTCAATTCAAAAAAAGTGGAAAGAATGAAACACATACACACGCATTTGCTTTCACTCTCAACAAGGAGAGAAAAAACTAGTAAAATATACGCAAAAAACATAGTACGTGTGGATTGTGGGTGAAATGGCTTTTGGAGCCGTGTCGTTCATTGTAAGTGTAAAACGGGATATGTAATGTACTAAAGCACATTTTTGTATTGAAGGGATTTGTAGCAGCAGTAAATAACGGCATGCATAATACTCTAAGAACCTCTTTTATCCAGCAACCAAGAGAAAACTTGATTTTCACTTTGATTTCCTTTTGACTCTTTCCACGAAATCGGTGATGGCGGTGGTGAGAAAAGGCCGGTAATAAGTTTTATTGTGTAAAGTAGTATACGGTGTCTTGGATGGTTAACGCACGAAACAGAATGTGTAATGCAATGCTGCTCGCTGTTGGTTCCTCCAAGCAAAAGGATTCAACTTGCATTTATTACGCTATACCTTGTTTTGTTGTGTTGTATATAAAAGTAAGTTGTGTAAAGTTATTGCATTGCTTACTTACACCGAGAGATTCATCATGGGTGTATTCATTCACATGCATGAGGCAATGAAAGTGTGAAAGTTGGTATTGGTATTGTAGAGAAATCTTCTCAATCGAATTTATAATATCGATGAAACGTGAAAAGCCAAAGGGAGTACTAGCGGTAGCGTTATGTGTTATACTAGCGGAAAAATAAGGCGGCATATGATATGTCAGTACGTATTCTTCAAGTCAAAAATTCGTACACACATTTTCCTTTACTCTTTCATGCTCACAACTCTTTCTCTCTCTTTCTCAAGTGTGTTCCATTAACTGCATAAAATGTGGTATTTGGAACCAAAGGGTGTGAGCAATATCACTCAATATAATGATGAATAGACATGGCCCACCGAATTTTCCTCCCCAAACGAATCAGCAACGAAAAAAATACTCAACTTTTCCTTCCAACTTTCCCCATATCTCTTTCTCCATCTTTGGCCGAGAACTCTCAAGAAATCAGGAATAGAAATCAAGTGCTTTATGCACTTTACATTTGTATGAGCCATCAAAAATATTCCCATTTCTACATTTCATACGCTAACGTCTTTCCATATATACCTATACCTACCCCTGTCTATAAAGTATTGCCATTACCATTATACTTTATTCAAAAAAGTCACTCGTATAAACTGAAAAGAATAAGGGTTGTACAAGGAAAATGCTAAATTTCGTTACTACACACACTCTTTCTCCTAGTCAGCCAAGTGAGAAATACCCCAATTTAGATGTACATTCCTTCCGGCTCGGATCTACCATTCAGAGAGAAACTCTTATGTGCTGTTACTCTTTTTACAAGTTGACGGACTGAGATTGATGCAGTCCTTAACAAAAAAAACTGTATATGGTGATGATGATGGTGATGATGCCGATGCAATGCATTTGAGAAGCAACTCAACGTCAAACGTACTACGATTGACGATACGATGCGATACAAATGCAGTGGAATAAGGAGTACGCCCAGCTGCAAGGCAAAAGAATCCTTTTTTACTTCCTGGTATTCAACCAAGTGTCAAAGTAGATATTCATCTTTATACACAGTATATAGAAGACGAAATAAACATAACACTCAAGCACTTTTTCCTCCTTCATCACATATCACATCACATGTCTATTGTCGATCATGTTACTGATGATGATAATGGGATGTCGACGAAGAAAAAAAATTCATAGGAAGACTAGACGAGAGACACTTTTTTTTATCCTAGATATCTCCCTACTTTATTGTACAGATGGGATAATAAAGTTGTCTCCTTCTCTTCCAGTAGTTTCTATACATTCATTCATATGCATTCATCGCATAATATCCCCCCAACTCATCCTGCTACTCATTTTTCTCCACCACCATATAATATCCTACTTTTTTTCACGGTGCATAAGGATCCTCAAGAATTTTTCACTAAAGATCAGGGAATGAATAGAGCGTAGCGTGACATGTTTGGCATCGTGACATGTGCCCAAGCTTTCCCGTGATTCCATTGATATCTATAACCAAGTTAGCTTGACATGAAAACTTAAATCTCTCTCCCACTCTCTCCTTCCCTTTTCATCGAGTGGAGGAGTTGTAAGTAGTATGGGATTGGCATATAGGTACGACATAATAAAATAATATTGGAGCAGCATACAATAAAACTCTAGTCATTGGGCTCTAGTCATGCCTATCAAAAAATTAGATATTATAGTACATGCTTACAACTTATGTATGTTATATCCGCTTAGATGTAAGTATGGTATGTATATAATCTTTAATATTATGTGATTCAATCTGCTCAGCTCCAATTTTTTCCTCTATTCATTTTCGTCCTTGTCACAGGCGCCATTCAATATACCACCTGAAATCACATCATGCGTTGTATGAAAATGATTGAGACTCACTCACAACTACTGACTTATAGAAGCAGCTTAAGGAAATAATGTGGGACGAAGGAAGTTAAGTTGAATACCATATACGTACACATTATATACTATACGAATCTTGGAAGTGTATTATGTGACTCAATCAATTCATTAAAACTCCACCATAACAATATCTATACGTCAAACTCAACCGAAACCTGCCATTGTAATGATTAGAATCTCGACATGAAGGATGTCGGATCGGATGTGGAACACTATATTTCAGACGGTATACACACACCACCGCGTACCACACATTGTCGTCACAAAGAGTAAAGTATATCCATCACATCACATCACAGAACATTGAGCCATACATACCACACTACCTAACGTGTTATTATTATCCAATCCTCTTTTCACCTATATCGTATATCACATTGACTTTACTTCATACGCCTTTCCTTGCCCATTGAACTATGCATCAATTATCCTGATTTAGTCATCATGGTCGTCATCATCATCATCATCATATGAAAAGAATGAAATCAGGACATCTCCATCCATTCACCGTGATGGAGCAATTGTCGTGTTCGTTAGCGACAGAGTAGTAGGTATTCAATGAACATAAGGAACAAAGCAATTATCTGCAGTACCGCAGTAGACCGTAATGTAATTTAATGTTACAGTATTCCATTGGGGGATTGTAGAACAAGAACGTAAAGTAAAAAGTACGTATAGTTAGTTTGTGGGGCTGGGTTCTATTGTATTTAATGAAATTCTTTGTAACATAACTCAACAATAAAGTGAGATGGAAGAATGATTGGTGGAATAGAATACTATACTTGGTCTTTTGGTTTAAATGGTAACTTCTCTTGGTAAAACGGCAATAAAGCCTTCATGTCAGAATTTTTTTTCGGTGGTGGTGGTGGTGCTTAAGCAAATCAAAAGGTCAACATGAGGTCGGGTAGTTAGATGGATAGACACGGATGGTGATGGTGGTCCCTTTCAGCAATTGGAACAAGAACAAGTCACACATTCATAGAGAATTTTTTCTCCATCTCAAATGAAAAAGGACATTAATCTCCGTTTGACACAATTCTTCATCAAGTGAGCTGAACAGTAACTAAGTAAAAAGAAGAAAAAAAGATCCAATCACCCTTCCTATTTCTCTCTTTTTTTCTTCTCTTATTCTTGTTCCTTGAGTCAATAAACGGTTGACTAAAAGTGAGTCAGTAACTCAGCTGTAACTTGACTTTTTTTTCTTTTTTTGGCTCATGCTTCTTCAATTTCTGGTGGAGAAAGCAAAAATGCTTAATACATTATTATATATGTATCTCATTCTTTTGTACATGGGTTTAAGATTGGGCTCTTCTGGTCTGGTCTGGTCCTGAGAAGTACACGAAGGATAACTGGAAATGAAGTAGAAAGAGAGGAAGAGGGAAAAAATATGTGAGAGCTAACTAAGTGAATGAGTAAAAGATCTATCAGGACAATATGGAGTAGACAACTAGACATTTTTCCCATTGCCCTTTTCGAACTATCGCCTAATTCTTCATCTTCAGCTGGTGGTGGTGGTACTGGGGACTCAACCAAGCTGATGGTGGGGCCTTTTATCTATTTTCTGTGTGTATATAACTGAGCTCCAAATTCGTTTTCCTTTTTTTTGTTGCAAGAGTCAACTCCTCAGGCTACAAAATGAGTGAAGGTCCATAATATAGAGCCATCATGTATGTATATTTTTTTATAAAGAGGGCTTTAGCTCAGTTAACCGAATTTCTGGATCTGTATTTTTTTCTGTTAAAAAAACTTCTTGGTTCCTTTTCCTTCAGTCAGTTCAGCTCAGTGTACTGTACTGTACTGTACCCAATTCCATTCCCATATTCTCTAGTAAAAGTAGCTCTCGGCCTTTTCTTCCTTGGCTGACGTGAAGTCAGAAACAGAAAAATAAGTAGGGAATATTGGCTTCACTATGTTCAATGTTATGTTATGTTATTACTAGCTGGGCTTGGCTTTGGCTTGACTTTGACTTGTGAGCTTTTTGCTGATGATTGGAGAAGAAGAAAGTGAAGCAGAAAAAAGTAGTAACAGTAATAATAATGCCTCTAATACTTTTTTCCCGTTATGTTCAACACAGACAACTAGTCACTCAATTTTTCCTAGTTTTGCTCTCTCTCTCTCTCCCTTTTTCTCAATGTAAACATGTATAATGTACTCTCAGGAATACATTATGGAATGAGCTGAGCATGTGGATGGAATTAGGAAACCTTATGTGATTTCCCAGTCCCAAGTCTATTTCCTTATATTGCCAATATATTTTATTACTTTACTGTAAAAATCCAACAAAAAAGGCCCTACTATATTTCTCTTCTTGGTGATGTTGGATGTTGGATGTGATGTTATGGTGGTTGGTGGTGGTGAAAGTAATATATCGCAACATTAAGTACACAAGTCAACCATGATGAAACGTTGTAGCCTCTAATACGAAAAGTAAACTGATTTTACGTATAATTTTACTTTTTTTCTCTCTCCCTTTTCATAGTCTAGTCCTCTTTCTTTTGCTTGCTGTGTGTGTAATGTGCGTTTGTTCCGCTTTTTTTTGTAAGAGAGTGGAAGAAAAAGAAAGAAAAAGGTTCGAAATTGAGTTGATCTAACTTTGGCTGCCCTTCCAAGAAGATGCGTGAAGTGAAATGAATGTAACCCACAAAATACGAGCGAATTCGAAATGGAAGAAGAAAGCATATGGACTCTTTTTGCTTAACAAAAAGTCCACTTTTTTTCTCGTGAAAAAAAACAGAGCGTATTTATGTACTTCATTTTTGTAAGAGACTGGAATATTGAAGATGGATATAACAGGGAAACCTAATGCTGTAACCTGATTACTTTAATGATAGCAGCAATAATGTCACTGTGCCTTGCGTAAGAGCTGGTTACGTGAGCGATATATATTTGCAACTTTTATGGAAAAGGGCAAGTCAGGAAGTGTCACTTTGTTGGAATTAATCGAGCCTGTACCAGCTTTAATTCATTATCTTCCTCCAGCTGATTATTATTTCTTTTACCAAGTTTAAGCTGGGATGGGAAAGTGTTTCGTTTAGAGACTAGTCCTTGCCTGCACTGTTCCAATTTTCACACTAAACCATAATATCTTTAGGTAAATTTTAGGATACTTATTGCAAGGAGAAGATGGAGGGCATAGGACCACAAGTTTTCCATAAATTTTGCATAATATGCATTCACTACCGTAGTAGAGTTTGCTTATGGGACTAGAAACACTATGAGAAGTGGAATGAGTGAGCATGATTTGACCAGCCAGTGTCGTCGTCGTCTGGAATTCAATTCTGGGAACGAACAAGAGTACTTTGGTTCGTCTTAGCTTACAAGGGTGTACTCATTCTCATGCTGCATACGTAGAACGCACGTGTGTATACACACAAGTAGTATAACACTCACAATAGGAAGTTTGGTTGGGGATACGAAACCGGATTGAGAATGAAGAGAAATCATGAATATTTATCAACTTTTCTGTTCCCTTTTGATAATGAATTAAAGCACATTTTACATACCATGTTATAAATGGCTTATGCATTATAAATATATACATATTTTAACTATACATTTTGCTTCTCGTCTACTCCAGCTACATGCTACTCCAAAGATAACAATGAGTCTGGAGTTTCTAGAAAAGAGTCTTATTGTACATTGTCAAGCGGATTCATAATATCACATCATCATCATCATCATCATCATGGAATTTTGTGAATAAAACTCAAGGATGGCTGGCTTGGCTTGGCTGGATGGAACCTGCATGGGAATATTTGCTCAATCCTACTTTTACTTTTGTGAATATTATTATACTTTTCCTCTGAGTCTTGATTTTCTCATGACCTTTTTACTTTTAGCATTCAGTCAGACATCGAAAATTCTTCTGTACCAAAAAAAAACAGGCGAGAGAGAACCAGGAACCAACTGCAAAACACTGATTTCCCTTGTCAATGTTTACTCAGCTTTTTCTCCACATACTTGAACCTCAACTGCAAATACACACTTTGCTTTTCGAGCTCGAGTTCTCTCTCTCTTTCTCTCACTTTGAGGTTTTCTCGCTTGTCTTGGCTTGTTCAGTCTGCCCATTACTATTGTCAATGAATGTGGCAAAATATACGGGAGGTGAGGTGATGTGAGGTTTTTGGTGGCAACCAGTCACAGAAATTCATTCAGTAGCATATACTTAGCAAAGGCAACAAGAGAGAAGGAGTGAATTTGTGATAGGAAATGTCAACGCTTTCATTACGTACGCAAATAGACTTTATGCCATGCTATTCCATGGCCAATGCCATACCACGAGTAAACTTGCAGTTTTGTTTCTAGACTTGACTTTTCAACCCAAACCGTTGAACTTTATGCTTATGTTGTGTAAGTAGTAGTTAGTAAATGGTGGTATGGTGGGGGGAATGGGTGGATACACACAACTTCAACTTTGCTTTCTTGTCGACCTCGACAGTCAAGTTACCCGTTACAGCACAGCAAGGGATGACTAACACTGCTGCTGTTGTTGACTTTGCATTTTGCTCTCTCTCATCCATTGGGAAAGAAATCTATAATATCATTAAGGACACACTACACGCTGACATGTTAATGTCGTAGTGAGCAAAAAAAATCAAGTTAGAGGAAAATGCGATGCTGTTGACTCTGTTCCGATTTGGCATTTTACTCAAATTAGACCCAGAACAGCAGAAATTTTCACTCCAAAACATACAATTTGTGATTGTCCTAGTGGAAGGGAGTGGACTTCAATGCACAATCGCATCTAGTAGGAAAAAAACGCTGACTTTCTTCAAGTTTTCTTTTGTGGTTAAAAGCAAGCAAGGCTGTAGAAAGTATATACGAGTTGGCTATGTACTAAATAATAATAACAATGATTTCTTCTGCTTTTATGAAACAGCCCTGTTTGCTTTTTTATTCGCGTATATGTAATAATAAAAGTTGGCGAATTGGGTAGGAAGGAAATAAAAAAATATATCGTAAAAAAAGAGAGAAAAGTCATAAATACAAGTGGATGTGGATATATATGTGTTCTGTTGATATACCCCGCTGATCTAGCTTCGCCTTGAAGAAAGGAAGTTATGAGGTGCTACCAAGAAAAGAAAAGTAAATGTTGTCTTTGTTAGTCTCGGGGATTTTTCCCCTTGCCCTTACCTTTTGAAAGCTGCTGCTGCTGCTCGGCGAAAATGGCCGGGAGGTTGAGGGCATCAGGCGGAAGTATAGTTGCTCTTGCAATTTCCCTCCTGATGCGTCTGCCGCCTCATTTTTATTAAGATCTAGTAAACCATGTTGTTGATAATGTTGTGAATTTATAGCCGAGTTTTTACTCGAAGACAATGAACTGCTACTAGGACTACTGCTTGGAGCTCGATTAGGTGCGCCTCCTCGACGTAAGAGAGGATCATCTTGTCGTAAAACCACGTCTGCATCACTCACTCCAAAGTTACCTGTCAGATAAATAGAAAAGTAAAACTTGAGTCAAATTATATTTATACTTTGGGCTTGATTATGCATGTATAGTCCTCTCAATTTTAGTTATCAAAATATTCAGTCTTCAACATGTTAAGTAGTTTTAGGATTCCGTTTTCCTTTAAATGCTGTCGTGTCGACGTGGGTCATAAAAGGCCCAGCAATTTTACCGTGACACATTTTATATCAATCAAACGCAACCTACATAAAGCAACCCATAAATGGAGATGGGGACAGTTATCGTAACAAACTGACACAAAACTTTAGTGCAGACATAACAGAATTCTTCCATGCACCAGCTTTAGTTCCTTCTACTTCACAGTTCAGTATGTCATATATGTACATATAGTGTACCCCAAAACACATTGAGTTTCATTGTACTGCACTATACATTTATAAAAAAAACTTCACTAAAACTTATGAGTGAAAAGTAGCAAAGAGAAAATAACTGAGCGTGTCAAATTAAAGAGTGAGGAAAAGAAAATCAAAGGACAAATGACACAATAAAAAGAGCTTTAAACAATTTTTCCTTCTCTCTTCCTTTTCCCTTCTTCTGGCTCAGTTCCCTGTATACTTTGGCATCAGTACATATCACATAGTTCCGTAATGGTAAATGGTAGTATGTACAAAATGGTGAATATATCTCCCATTTAGTAAAAGACTCTCGATCGTTTCAGGACAAAGTAGCAAAAAAATAAATCGCGAGCTGCAAAATAAAACCTACAATTTAGCCCAGTTCCTTCACGTAGACGAACCGAAAGCGAATATTTATCTACATTCTTGTGAGATTCGCAAGAAAAGTAAAAATTCAAGCTCATACTCTTCCCCTTTCTCCTCTCACACGTCCGTCCTCTCTTTACATTCTACATTTTGAGCAGAGAGGACGAGGAGAGCATTTGATTTCTACGGAGCAAATCGATCTTCCTCTCTCTGTGTACAGAATATGTATAACAGGCACACGCAACCTAATAATACAAATTCCGATAGAAGAATAAAGCTTATAGTTAGTTTCTTCCCTCTGCCCATTACACTATTAAGGACACAAGTGAAATTCCAAAGTGAAAACCATAAGCTTGAGTCAACTTAAGTAAGTGAAATGTATCCGACCTTTTACAAATAAGAGGGAAGCATGCCTGGCTTGGTGAGAAAAGAAGAACCAGAAAAAAAGAAGGACACAGAGAGAAAGAGAGAGTGAGAGAAAAGGAAAAAAGAAACTGATAGACAAGTACCAGCGGAGGAAACGCACGTACGACCACACATCCCAATTTTCAATGTAACTTTATAGTTTGAACAAGAAAGGGACGGCGAGACGAGAAGTAGAAGAAGAGAAGGAAGAAAAAAGGAGGTAAAATTGCTTTTTATATAAGTTATATTTTATCACTGCGTTTTTCTATTCGTAGCTAGCTTCCATATTCCCCATATTTGTATGTACATACATATATGGTGCAGTGAGTGAGGACAGTTTGGAATATAGATGACGATGATGATGATCTACACAGAATGTGGAGGTCTGCTGGGCTCCTCTCAAAGAAAAAGGAGAAAATGGTTAGAAAGCAGAAAAAGAAAAACGAGACTTGAACCCTTAAAAACTCTTTTCTTTTTGCCTCCATCTTCCCCGCTACACTTTCTTTCTATTCACGGCTTCACAAAAAGGAAGGAATGCATGCGTTACATATTTTTATGTAAGACTGGTCCCCTTCCATCTCATATGACGTGTATATTTATATATGTATGTATGTGTGTGTGAGTAGAGTTTGAGTGTGCATGAAACATGTGGGCCAAAGGAAAGTAGTCTTAAAAGAAAACCAGATTCTCGAGCGAGCAGGTGGGCAACCCTTTCACTTCCTCCGGCCTTGTTCTTTGTGGAAATAAAGGAGGTAACTTTATGACCAACGTGTAGGTATGTATGCATGTATGTATGTATCTGTAATGTAGGCATTTTATGTATGTAAGGAAAGGTAAGAGCAAAGAAAAGAAAGAATGGTAAAGATGAAAAATAAGCAAAAAAAATCTACTAAGGGCCGTGTTTCTTTCATCCTCTCTGTTTCTTTCGTACTCGCTGTGTGAATAACAACCTGGAAATTGGATCTTTTTCAGTTTCTTCATCTCCTTTTTTTACTTTTCTCCTTCTGTTCTTCTCACTCATATTCTTTCTGTCATGTTCGCACAAGGAAAGTATCTGGAGAAATAAAGGATTATACATATATTATATAACGTAACAAGAGAATACTACTGCTAACAAAAAGAAAACATTGTGCTGCTCAGCCTATTCTGTGTAATAGACATACATATGTATACTTATGTATGGTTGCTATATTACAAGAAGAAAGAAAAGTATAAATGGTGATATACAGTCTCCCACGTGGATATACGGCTTTCTTCTCTCGTTGTTATGAAATGAAGTGAATTCCAAAATTGTAGACCCATCCCGTTTGTTTTTCTATCGCTTTGACAGATTCAACATTTCTTTTGGCTTTGTTAGCTTTTAGATTGTCTGACTATTGTCTTACAAAACAGGATGGACTGATTGTGTAGCGTGTGGCACAAGGACAAACAATCCACCAAATGAAGACGGTGGTGATCGTGCCTCGTTTCTTGTCAAGTTAATTTCAATTTAAGGAAAAGCTTATACTCATTATTCAACATTGTTTAAGTATGCAGGCATCTTGTAAATAATTCTGGTGTTTGTAAGATCAACTATTTATATCAGAGCCGCTTCTTATAAAATTTGAAACGGTTTCGGTTTAGTAATCCAACGTCAAACGTCTTTGTTTCTTTGAAATTGTGAACTACGTTTAACATTTGAAACCCTCAATTTAATCTAGCCGAGACTTCTCTAGATCGAGGATGGGGATATTCAACTTGGACTTCTGAGAAGAAGTCAACATCATCATTTTTAAAAGTGATAAAATAGATGGATTGCTTCACACAAGCAAAATAAAGTTGCTTCTCAATATTTTATTTTTCCTTTCGATCCACGCAACCACCGTGTAAACATTCAATATTAAAGGATTGAGGATATATAACATCTTTATTTATATTATTCTGTATGGTAGCTCGACAACGACCTCCTTCCCTCGCCTCGGAGCCCAATAGTGCATTTCGAGTGGAATTGCGTGTGAAAACGGACATTTTCAATGTGACAAGGAGCAAAAGGCAAGACAGCCAAGTCAGTTCATAAAACAAACGTGTATCTACCTCGGTGCAACGTAATGGTCTTCATTCCCCATTCTAAAATTTTATTTCCTATAGTAGTATTATTTCCATTTTCAGTCGAAACTCAATACTGCAACAGAGCTAAAAACTAGATACTTTAATGTCCTGAAAGAAGGAGGATCTTGGGACTCTTTTAAGTCTTTTTATTGTATCTTGCTGTGTGCTATTCTCTATTTTGTGTGTGCAAGTGCTGAAAAGCTTTATAAAATTTTCCATTTCTTCTTCATTCCTTCCCCCATCATACTTTTGCACCATCTCCATCTATTCGATTGGATTGTTGTCTTTTTACAAAGGCTAGAACACAGAATAGCATTTAACGTACTCTATCCCATATATACTCATCCTTTTGCATTTAAAGAAAAGGATAGAAAATAAAGAGGAATTCTTTGAAAGTTTCACTGGGAAAATGGTTAATAATGGCTATCGGTTTCTTGAGACCAAGACGCACAAGGAAAAGACCAGCAACCGTAACGAACAAAATAGGATTTGTGCAAACAAAAAGAAGAAGGGGGGAAAGTAAAACCAAAACCAAGCCAGTAGTTTTTGGCTTTTGTTTTGAAAGGGAGAGAGAAAGAGCCTCAACTCAGTCCAGGACAAGACATGTATTTATGGACAGGAGAAAAGAATAAGAAGATCAGGAGACGTTTACATGTCACTTGGTTGGCTTACCACCACCCATGCCACTACACTTTTTCTTGAGTGACTGAGCGATGCGAAGCAATGTAACGAAAAACACAGATATAAAGTACATCCCATCACAAAGCTTTACACTCTGGTTCATCCAGATCCACTCTCGAGTTGGCTTTCTCCTCGTGTTATGTGGCATGGTTGTTGGATCGGAGGTACTAAAGATCCATCTTGAATCCTCTACAAAGTCACCATCAATGTGTCGTGTGCGGCAGTTAGAATAGCCAGACTAGATCCTAGCGTGTATATTTATAGTATGTTTGCCAATATACATTATCGAGAATCCATAGGTATTTTTTTTGCTTGTGCGTTTATTCCATTTGTTTGTATTGTTTGGTATTGTTATTCTGTATACTATTTTCTGTTTTACATTGGTTCCATTAGGTTCTAACTTTATGTACTGTGACAATATTCTAACCACAACACTTTCACTTTCCTTACCTATCAGTCCACGACCTGTTTTGTATCTCTCAATTCAACATCACTTTTTCTCCCTTGCTTTTTTTGTTCTGGTGAAACATCCATCAGGTCAATTCATAGGATGTATGCTCTTATATGTATAAAATACTGCTGTGCAGAACTGAAGAGAAAGAGGAGAGGAGAAAGGCAGAACAAAAAAATGTAATAATGGAGCGCTTGGCTACATGAAACCAGGAGGAAATGTGTGTCCCTGTCTATGTCCATACACATGTAGTTTTGAAACAAGTGGGATGATTTTGAATGGGGTTGAATACTCTCAGATAAGTATATGTACATATACACATTGCACTCCCATTTTGGGAAAGAGAACAGAATAGAAGAGATGTCCAGAGGGACCAATAACTCATCCAGAGTGGAGTTTTGTAGAACACCACGATGAAGAAGTGGCATTTATTCAGTCATCTCTATTTAGGTGGAAGTAGTTGTACGTTGTTGCCTTCTACATGGTTTCCCTTGATTTCCACAATGAGTGAAAATCTATACTAGATGATGATGCTGCTGCTATTGTTCCACACTCTTGTTGGAAAATTTATTGGAGTTGTACAACCAATCCTTGAACATAAAGAGCCTCTTGGTACAATTAAGGCTTGAGTCTTTATGCATATATAGAAGCCGCTCTTACAAAGGAAAAAGTGCAAATAAAAGTTAATGCTTTAATGAACGCTCTCGGTCTTGGACTCGGCTCAAAAGTACAGAACGGAATTGCACATTAATGATGATGTTTCTAATACTTTACATTGCTCCACATTTTACATTCGAAACAATGAAAAATTACCAAAAATGATATTATATAAAGTTTCCATTGAAATAAAAAATGTATTGTTGCAGTAACTTGGAGAAAGTAACCTTATTCCATAGAAAGTAGTACAAATAGCCTACATTATTCACGTCCTTGTTAATAAACTCACTTTACACAAAAAGGATGATATTACTGAGATTGTGCCCTATACTTCACTATATAAACCTCCTACCTACTCTTGTTGACTCCCTGACTTCCATGGGGAGTCGTTCAGTATGAAATGGTGGTTCAGGTAGCACAAGGCTTATTACCATGAAGACGCAAATTCCAAACAAATAAATGAATAAAAACTCCCACGGCGATTCCCCATTCTTTTGCCTTGTCTAAAGGAAAGTTGCTAACAATATGGGAACAAGAGCAAGAACAAGGCAAAGGCTGAAAAAAGGGGGAGATTGGCGATATTGTTTGCATTTTATTCTCTCTACTTTCTTTTCCCATTCTCCCTTTTCAAAACGACAGCAACAATCTAAATTTAACAAGACGGGACAAAAGATGTTGTTTGTTACTTGTAATGTGAAATGCAAGGTACACACTTGCCATGCTAGTTTTTTTTGTTTTCCCTTGTGATGATGAATTGCATTTTTCATATTTATTGTGCTACCACCATACTACTACTACCACCTTTGCAAGCTTTTATTATGTGAAAAGTACACTATATAGTTTCATTTTCGATTAGATTTCACTGCCCACGCTCTTTCGGCCACGCAATTACATGGCACCACTTTCGTGTTTACGCTCTAACCTTTTCCTTTCGTGTTGTTTATGACTGGGATGTTGATACCTGGGAAGTGAGAGGACTGAGAGGAGTTTATAATAAAAAATACACCTTTTTCTTCTCACTTTAACAAGAAAAAAAGTGAACAAAAATATAATGTTCTTTTTTTGTATTTTTGCTTTTCAAAAAAATATCCAAAACTTAAGGATATGTTCTTACACGGTTTATATATATATGTAAAAGTATAAATACAAACACAATCCTACTTTTGCTTTTGTTTTCCTATTGTTCTGGCTAGAAAGTTTTTTCAATGTGTGTTTTTAATAGAAAGCCCTCAGGAAACGTTTTCATTCTCTCTGGAGGAAAGGAAAGGGGATAGTTTTATGCAAGTTTCTTTTGTATCAAGATGGAAGTAGAAAAATAAAAGATGTGTGTGTTTTTTTTCTGTATGGGCACTTAAAATAGAAATGTCATGAGCATAAAGTAACTTGAGTTCTTTACGTGTTCACTTGGTTGTTTTGAGCAAAAAAAAGTTTTTGAAATGGTATAATATTTGATACAAAATGTATACATATATTTATGCAGGTGCTACAGCATGCGATGGACTTAACTCTGCTGCAGTTGTTTCCATTTTCTCTGTAAAGCACATATTATACCAAAGGAAAGTATCTTGGCCTGGTGGTGCTGCTCCTCTGAATTCGACAAGTGAAAAGGATGCTCTTTTGTGAAAAGATTTTTTTCTTCTTCTAAGAATGAGCTATATAGTGTGTTGAGGTTTCCTACCTTTTTCAAGGATTTACTGAGGAAGGGGGCCAGATTGTTTCCGTCGGGAGAGAGAGAGAAAAAAAAGAGATGAAAATATTTTTCTTGGTCTTGTGCATAGTTCAGATTTACAATATTCAAGGGCAAAAAGAAATAGGAACAGGAAGGGAGAAAAGAAAGTTAAGTAAATCGTTCTTATGCATTCCACCAATCCACCATAACATAACGTTGCATACTATATAAGAACGAGAGGATGTAATATAATGCGCTGAAAAAATTCTTGGCGTGTAGCACATCTTCAAGAGAAAGTTAACTACATTACATGGCATTACATTTATTTGAGTTGCTTTATAACCCGACGACAATATGTATATGCATTCCAGATCGCGTGCACACGCACGCACATCAGCTTCGTTGGAGGACTCTCATCTTCTCTCTCTCTCTCTCTTTCTCTATATCTTAAAGTTTTTCGTTTGCAAAAGAGGATATGGATGGTGAAACACCAAGTGTTGCATAATACATGCCTAAGTACACTTATTACCGGACGAAAATGATCTTCTCCTTCACGAAAGGGGGAACAAAAGGGATATAATAAATATATAAAAATAGCTGTATGCATACATGATGGTGATGATGATGAGGAGGAGGATATGATATTGTAAACAGAAGTTACTTTTGCTCTTCCTCTAGTGTGTGTAAAAGTATTCTCGTATGAAAATGAAATGCCATAGTAAGGGATGCCACAGCAGAACACAACACACCATCAGAGAAACTTAGGAAAGACTCTTGAGTTGAGTTAGAACTTGGAATAAAAAGAGGAGGAAAAGTTGGGGAAAATCTTTTAAGGACAGATGATAGCACGAAGAAGAAACTTACAAGTTTGAAGAAAGCAGCAGCAGCAGTTATTTAGGAACACACTACAGTTCTAACTACACACTCCTCCTGTTTTCTTGATAAATATAGTCTACTCACTCACTCACCGAAAAAAAGTAGGAAGAGGAAGAAAGAATAGAGGAGAGAAAGTTGAGAAATTCTTTTTTCAGCCTCTCACTCAGAACAAAGATGGGAAGAAGAGAAGGAGCGGATGAACTCTTGGTTTTGGTTTACGTTGCGTGTACTCTTGTGGCATGGCATGGCATGCTTATCGCGTGATGTGATATGATAGTAAAGTGGAAAATACATATACATATATACATTCATAAGCAGAATGTCCCTTTTAGAGAAGAGGATAGCTACACTACCAGAATTTGATGCGGTGATGCTAATACACACAGAAAATCATGCTGGTGCATCCCAACGAGGACTTTGAATTTGAAGACGACTCAAATGATAAAGCTTGGAGGAACACCATACCACTACCACCATTCTCGTATCGAAGGGGAAGGAAGGAATTTTCACAAGGATTCTATTTTTCTCTCTGATGTGAATCATGTCATAAAACATATTCGTTCAGTTTCTTTCCTTTCATCGCTCCCATTTTTATGTGCATACATTTTGGCCTGTTTCTTCTTTTTTTTGGGAAAAGAGATACAGTTACAGTCCCTTCAAAATGCTTAGCTTACAGGGGAAAGACCAGACAGGCCTGAAGTGTGGAAACAGGACGGAAGCAGAGAGGCCTTATAGATATTATCGGGTATTACATTTTCAAGGGTATTACCATCACCAAAATACCACGGCCACCATACCACCAAGTTGGTGGCACCAACGCAGGAAAAAAATACATATTGTATTAAGAAAGATCGATCTTGTTCCTATATGTGAATGATATATAAAAAGAGTGCAAAGAACAAAGTGATAATAGGAATGCTTGGTCTTTGACTACTGAAAATTTGGTGTAACTCTTCTTTTCTTGTATTTCTCTACTGTCCATAAAATGCTTTCCTCTGCTCAATGAATATAAAGGAAGTATCGATAGGAATAGGATATAGGAAACCTTTTCTCGCTGGTATTTTGTAAAATTCTTATTATTATTACTCTTTCCCCATGTAGCTTGTAGCTGATAGCCTCCTGTCAGTTAGTGGCTTTCACCAATTTTTCCCTCAGTCGTGCTTTTCTTCACCAAATCCTTTGAGTATAGAAAGATGCACACGTTGCACTGTTCTACTCTTTCCGTCTCGTCTCATATTTCCTATTGTGCTTGCATTGTCACGGCCTACTCTTCTTCTCTCTGCATTGTTATAGGTAAGACCTTGCTTAGCTCGGCTTCGACTGTCTATTACCTTGTTAAACTAAAAAATATTGTGAAAAGTTTGAGTCTTTCCCAATTGCACTCTTTCCTTTCACTTCACTTTCTCTTCCTTGGTATATTCTTTTTCATTCATTTTGCTCTCTTTATATATATTTATATGCGTCTACTTTGCTACTGTAAATAATGGCTGGAATATAAAGTTACGTAAGTATTATATATTATGATAACCAACATGATAGGGAAAGGTCTATAAATTTTGTGCTGCATTTATAAAGTCAGCTTCGTATACAGAATAACTTTCAGTGTTTGTGTCAAAGTCCATGGTGGTGGTGGTTGCATTTCGAGTTATATAAATCATTCAGTTGTTAGATTACCCTTCCCTCTTTTCTTGCTCTTCATATTTCCATCCCCAAGATCCCAATATTAACAGAGCGTACATATAGAGAGAGAGAGAGAGAGAGAGAGAGAGTGGCGGCGTCGGGCGAGGTTTTGGTGGTTGGTATTTTTTTTTTGGTGCCAAAGTTTTTCCATGAATGATATCTAGCTGTACCTAGATATATCTGTAGTGAGAAGTAAAGTTTTCAAGTTCATTTTTGCCGTGGGACGTGAATCTTTGGGAACCATATGGAATTGGCTTTATTCCAGAGTGAAAGCATATAGATCACTGAGTTTTGTTGGATGACGTTGCAACAGAGGCAAGGAAAATTCCATATACTGCGTATGATATGAACTGCAATAGATCTGATGCTGTTTTGAGCAATATGATACTTGACAGGTAGGGAAGGAAACATTTAAAATGAGGATTTATTATTACAGAAAAGCCACTGGGTATACAACAAACAAGGACGTTCACAAAAAAATAGCTAGTTTCAATGGGCAAAACGGAAGAACGTGCTGAAAGTGTTGCGTCATCTCCCATAAAATATTGCTGTTCAACGGAACAAACCAACCATTCAAACACTGGAGAAGTGAACATATGTGTGTGTAAAAATTACTTTGTGCTTTGAAAGCCGATTTTAGATTTTTACAAATTTAAGAATTTTACGAATCTATAGATATGACAGACCAATGTATGCATTTTTTGCAAACCAAAGTGATGTGCGAGCATAATATGAATGTATGTGATTTTGTGCAATTGTGTTTGTTGGGCAAATTGCTGTTTCGTAATTCGCATTTATGTGTCATTGCAAATTATTGAAGCCAAAACACATCGGTTTCTACTCTACATTAATAACGAAACTTCAATTGAATATCATTAATTGGAAAAATTGAGTGGAATTACGAAAACAGCACGCAATGTACTACACATATACTTATCCATCTCATTCTCAAAATGACATTTTTTATCACTTTCATTTACACATTTTCATCCTCTTCACACGCACCTACATATTATAGTTCAACGGAAATTTCCTGCATCACTCATTGTGTCAGTCAAACTTCCTCTTTCATTATTCATACCATCCAGGTGGAATCAATTTAATATTAAATACATTTTTCAAAGTCAATCCTTTCTCTCTTTATGAAGTCAGACAGAATGGAGAGTTGCGCTATACTGTGAAATCTTTGTTTTTTACAGAGACATTATGTGCTTGCTATATGTGTATTTATAGTATATACTACAGCTAACCTATTCTAAGAACTAGTACATTAATAAATTCTACATGAATGACACCGTTTTTATGTAGACATCAACATTTTTGACGATTTATTATTCCTAATGCTCTTCATCTATCCACTTCCTTCACTTCTATGCCACAATGAACCCTCAGCATTTCCAATTCCCTTGATAGGCCTAAATCTACGTCACTATACATGTGTATTTGATAAACTACTACTGGATTCCTCCATATAAATGCATGTAAATGTACATATTTTGTGTATTATCCGTTAAAGCAAAATCCAACTTTCATAAATTAGATAAATGAACTGTCTGTCTCTTAGTATGCCACTCCTGTCACGAGAACAGCACATAAAGTACCATCCACCAGCATCATCATCATCATCATATCATCTGGTTGCTTCTTCTACTTTTACCTCTGTAAAATGGTATACCCTCTGGAAGATAGGTACGTGCCAGAGTAGTGAATAAATTAATGATATGAAAGCAAACCAACAAAGATTTTTGGATGTGTAGAGGAGCATAACAGTGTAGTAAACACACTTGGGAGCTTGGAACTGACAAGACTGAATAATATTGTGTGTAGTATTTGTGTACAGGCATATTTCTGCTCATTCAACATTCAAACACTTTTTCCCTTTTTGCATGCATACAAAAAGCATTATGCTTATGAGACAAAAAACTATTCCCTTCTTTCCTCTTTTGGTCAAATTAAAGTCAGTCATTGAGTCAGTCAGTCAGTCAGTGCAGTAGTGGAGATAAAGTTGAGTAAGTATATTATGAAAGCTGAAGCCAAAACCAAGCCAAGCCACTCAAAAGGAAGAAAAAAAGTGAACAACGATATCACCTGAATTTTTGATGACTAGTCATTTTCATTTTGCCAACTTTTTCATATACCAGAACCAACCAACCAAATCATATACTTAAGTGCGACACAGGATGTGCATATAATATTATGGGTTTGAAATTGGGAATCTTTATCAATAATTTGGATGCCGACGCTGCCAGGTATGCAGAATAGAAAATGAGCATAGTTTTGATAGTGAGAAGAATTATATGGAAATGACAATAGTATGCATATTATCGTAATAATAATATGATTAATGTCATTGCATATTCAATGTAAAGGATGTACGTGAGCAATACTATGTAATAGGCTAGCACCTACCTAAGCATCACAGCATTTCCTACGCTTTAAGCTCGAGGGCAATAAAATAGGCTGCAAAAGCTCACATTAATTTTTCCTAATGAGACCATGGTTGATTCCATTATAAATAAAAAGTACTCTCGTCCTGTTTACACAGCCTTTTCATGAAAAACGAACCACAAAGCCAAATATATTAAACATAGAAAATCCCTTTCTATTGCCAAGTTGTTGCACGGAAAGCTGATTTCACTTGAAAAGCAGTTTATTTTGTGTAGATTTTTCTCCTGTTCCTCCCGTAAAAAATCCTATTCATAGTGTGTGTTTTTGGACTTTTGGATGTTGGAAACTATTGCACGAACACACGATAATGTGTATCATTGCAAAAACGTGAGCTCTTACATTTTTACGCTTAACAGATTCCTCGTTCCTAGCTACACTAAAAAACAGACCTGAGTTTCAGGATGGATGTAATAAAATGCTTTCCGCTTTAATCCACATTGAACATTTAGCAGGTATAAAAAACAACATCTCTCAAAGTTTATATGGGAAACGGAAAAAGTAAGTAAAACAGTTTTTCTCTGGAATTAGCAGGAATATCGGATTATGGAGCTTGCGGAAGCAAACCCATTTTACGAATTGTACACTAACCACTACCGCGAAAAAGTGGTACTCCTGCAAAAGCTCACATAATATACATACACACACACATACTAATGCTGCTACTTGTGTTTGTCCTCAAGCAAAAAAGTGTTCAGCAAATAGGGAGAAAATAAACAGAAATGTAAAAAAAATGTAAAAAAAAAGAACTCTGAGAGTCTGTGAATTTACAAGGGAAAAAGTTTGGTGGGGAATTTAGGATGAGAAAATACAACATGGCTTGTGTAAAACAGGAGCTTGTTCTCATCTTTTAGTTTTCTTGTTGGGTACGTATTTTACTATTTTGCTTTTAGCAAAATTCCAGATCATGTTGGAATATTTTAGCATTTTGGATCTCCTAGCAGTCTCTCCGAAGTCGTCATTATCAATGTCTGATTTTGTATGTTCCCTACATTCAATTTCGTGTGACGATGGAAGAAAATGAGAGACATGCATAGATATTTGAACACGGGGAGCTGCATGCATCC
This sequence comes from Orchesella flavescens, assembly GCA_964034955.1. Taxonomy (NCBI): domain Eukaryota; kingdom Metazoa; phylum Arthropoda; class Collembola; order Entomobryomorpha; family Orchesellidae; genus Orchesella; species Orchesella flavescens. The sequence goes on from OZ035957.1 coordinate 12,808,130, forward strand.
AACATCCAACCAACCATCACCACAGAACCCCGTTGGCCATCCACATATTTCGCATCAACTCCACAACATCAAACAACTAAAATGTAAAGTATAAAACCGATCCCCCACTTGTTTGACAGATAGACAGGAAGCGAGAAATCCGAAAATTTCGGATTACTTTCACTTTCTTCTCCAGCTACCATCCATCTCCTCATTCCCCTAATGCTATGTATATGCTGTTACTTAATAGCACAACCAATCTGCAATGTATCAAGTAAGGAGCTCAGAGGGAGTAGATGTGTAGTGTGCCTAAGTACCTCCACAGATATTTATGAATCTGAGACAAAAGTAATTTTCAGGAGTGAGCGCAAAGCAACCATATATATATAGGTATCATCATTATTCGTGCATATTATGCACAAAAGGATTCCCAGAACTACTTCCAACAACTCCAACTTTACCATCCATGCCAGCAGTATTCATGCATTAAAATGCATTCACACTCAATTCTAGTCTTCCCTTTTCCCAAACTCAATTGCATTTTCTCACATGCACTGTACTCTCTCTCTCTCTCATGTACATCCTTTTGGAAAAGTCTCAAGGAGAAAAGCCGTTATTATGCAGTATGTGAAATTAGATTTTTTTCCATCGTTTGAAAATAGTCCCAATGAACCCTCACACGTACTACTTAGACACAGACACATTCTAACAAAGAAAAAAAGAAATAGTGAGACACAAACATGTCTACAGGGAAACTACACATTTCCTTTTCATATTTTCTTTGAAATCATATAAGTATGTGCTTCTGCTGTGCTGGATCAGAAAGAAAGATTTGCCTTTGTTCTTAAAACCTTTGCATATTCAAAACCATGCCGCAGCTATGAGTACCGAATAATGCATGCATTTCCAGAGAAATGTAATGAGGACACATGTTAGTTACATGCTACATAAACGTACGTAAATGTTCGACGGGCCAAACCAAATTTCACAAAACAACTGAAGAAAACGGAGTGAAAGCAAAGTCAAAAAGTGCCACTCACTCCCACTCTCTTTCTATAATAACTAACCAAAGAGGAAAAAACAGTTGTGAAACTTTCATTATTGCGTTTCCCCCTTTTCATTTATGCATATATCAGCCATATTAAGTAAATGTGAATGCATTTTACAAATAGAATGAACTAAGCAAAAGGTTTTGAGAGAAAAGGAAAGGGAAAATTATTTAGCTTTGGTAAATGCCATAAAAAAACTGGCTTATCTGGCTTGGATGAACCTTTATTTCCAGCCTACTTGCCTTTAATACTTATGTAGAACGAGTTACCTACAGTCAAGTCCTTTCTCAATGGTGCCCACGTACAGAAAAACACACACACACGATGTGAACAGATATTTTATAGTACGTTAAAAAATTCTTTTACTATTTTGCAAAGAAAATGTACTTTAAACGGAAAGGACAGACATGAGTATCGTGCATATTTTCCCGTTTTTTTTTCTCCAAAATGTGTTACAACCTCCATTTTCCTTTCAATTTCCTTAAAAAGCCGACGACCGACCTTATCTGGCTTGGTGATACTTTCTATCGCTTTTGTCTGACTGACGAAGCTCAAGCATTCATAATAATAACACGAAGGAGAAGAAGGAATGGTACAGTCAGTCGAATTTCTTGTTTAAAAAGGAAAAATACTGCAGAGTAGTTCCAGTTCCTACATATTCAATCTATGCTACTATACTACAACCTACAACCATTTTGACTTCATTTCACATATTACATCACATCATGTTATTACGCCTTTGGCAGTGTCTGAAAGAGAAGAGGAAGAAACTAAGACGGGAAAAAATGCTCATAAGAATAGGATAAAAAAGGAGCTAGCTGAAGGGAAGCTCATAAAACTTAGTGGGCTTTAATGGGAACAAACTACGTTCATAAAAATGAAAAAAAGAAGTGTAATATAAGGGGGAAATGGAGAAAGAGAGCGACTGAGAGTGAAGAAATAAAGAGTGGAGTTTTGCATGACAAAAGATCGTAAAACTTCTTCGACTTCCAGTACAACATATAAACCAACCACCTCTACTACCTTCATTTTGTTAAGTATATCCCGCAATTTGGGAAGCTTTCTGTATTCCTTCAAATACCCCATATAGATTACTATATATGCATGTCCTGCTCCTACTTACTTAGTTCTGAATGAATTCCGGGAAAGGAAAAAAACACAGATATTATGTATTTTCTAGCAAATCCTGTCTTTCCGAGTTTCCCAAACCTTCTTGGGAAATGCGTAGGAAAAAAGAAGCCAAACATAAAAGGGGAAAACTTCACTTATGATGAAAGCGACGGATTCTCTCTATATATATGCATGCATTAGCTCAATCTTATTTCCATCATCATCATCATCAGCTTCTTCTCAACCAAAAATTTAATCCAATTAATTAAAACTTGTTAGGTGAAATGCTACTATGAGAAAATAGGCTGTACATGTACAAAATCGGTAAACAGGGTAACTGGTTATAAATGGAGTGTTAGCATTAGACAAATCACGACAACGTCAATGTGCTTTTACTATTCATAAGGAATTGTCAAAATTCCACAAAACATACCAAAACAGTCAGTCCAGTCCTCGTAATAAAAAAGCCGCCGGTTGATGAATCTTGGTCTATAATTTTGGTTGTAAATGAAGGTATATAAAATGAAGATATTAACTAACAACTATAACGTTGAAAATGTAAATACTAAGTAAAAATGGTTGCTACATTCAATGGTTTCAATTGAAACTTCTACACGACCATGAATTTTTTTGCATAATATTCATCGCTGAAGAAAATGTACTTCTACCCTCCGTACAATTATAAAAATATGTCAAAATGTCGGAAATTTCATGGGATTTTCTACATGATCATCCCCACTCATCATTTCTTTATTTATTAGGAAATGAATAGGGAGTTTTAGTAAGCCGGAGATGTAAAATGTGCTACTTAAATGCAATTTACTTCATATGAATATTGGTGTACCGTAAAAGTAGTTGTAGTAAACCAGGACCATTTTTATTTTTAAATCATCAGTTGACCTTCATTTATATCTGGGTCTGGACTGACTGTTTTGGTATGTTTTTGGGATTTTGACAATTTCCTATCTCCAAGTATGAGCCCATTGAGGTTGTCGCTATCTGGCTATGCGTGTATACTCCATTTGTTACCCGTTGCCTTGTCAAAATATCTTGGTACATGTATACATATATGCATACTGCATTCACTGACTGAGTGAGTTCTGGTCGTAAAAGACCTACGCAAGTAAACAAGGTGCATTGGAAACATATGTGGAGGCGGTTGGACTCCACCAGCATTAGCTTTGCTTTACTTCACCTTGTTGGTGTGCATGTTTGTTTACGGTTTCACAAGTTTATTTATTTTTTCCTCTGGTAAGTGCCGAAACTCATGACAAATATGCATGCATGCCAACACCACCGCCACCATGCAAATCCAACCTAATGTACATACGTTAGATGCAACCATGTCAAAGTTAGTTGTTGTCGTGTCATGTAATGAATACAAAATGCATGAACATTTAATCAAGTCGGAGTGCTCCCATTTACGTCACACAGCTTTTGTCGACTTTCCTTAGAGGAGCTTTACATAACGGGAGCCGATGCTGATGCCGACATATGCGGACATCAGTATTTTGTCAACAAAATATATTGTACATCAACGTACTTGATAACTTACATGCATTATTCTTGCGTGTACACTGAATATACTACATTGCTATACACGGCGACCTTTGTGCACTTTGTAATTTAGTCTAGAGGGCTCAAAGACCAGTGTTTTCTCCGGGTGAAAAGGGGAAAAGCCACAGGAAAATTTCATGAGACAAGAGCAACTACATCATTACTGTGGGCTATGTGATTTATTTCCTGTCTACTGGACTGCTGAAGAGAAGAGCAAACGGAGACTAGCCTAGGGGAGACCAATCAAACCACTCTATTGCAATGTATATGTACTAGAGGTATGTTTCTTCTTTCACTATGAGCATGTAATCCAGGTGAAATTCTGATGACAGCAGAGGATCGAGTGAGTAGTAGGAAGGACAACAGAAGAGAACACCATGAAAACCCTTGATCAGTGTTGTGGTGCTTTGCACATAAATTGAAGGGTTCAGTGGTGGCGGTATGTAGTGCTTTATACTCTAGCTCACCATGACCATGACTTGGGTACTGAAGCTACGCCGACAGTTTTCCTTTTCTACTTTTACTTTCACCCATTTGTCAATTAATTTAAGTCAATCGAAAGCAACCGAGCTTTCAAGCTGAGCTTTATAGTCTATGGTATTCATAAACTACGCATGTTGTCAAGTTAGTGTAATGCCAATGCTCCTTCATGGCAACTTTTAGACAAGCACATGGGTAAAACTTTCGTCTTCAACTTAAACAACGGAATTTGTTGATGGTGATGTGATGAAAAGACGAGGATGATGAAATAAGTGTTTGTACCGAACTATCTCTATCTACGAACAGTGTCAAAAAGTGGAAGGGAATGAGGAACTGAAGACTGAATGAATGAGGGTGAGTAGTTTTCTCTCTTCTGAGTGAGTGCATATTTCGCCACAGGGAATGCTCCAATCAAGTAAATTGGCTCTGGACGAGTGAATTCTGTCTTTGTCCAGGGGTGAGTAAGCCGCAATATTCTGATGAAAAGCACGGCTTTATAGTACCGGATGCAAGCAATAAGTACTGAACTAAGTGAAATACCTGATTTGTAAAAAATATACATTTCGTTGGGGTTCATACCTATCTGTATTTGAGTGATTTAAATCACCATCATCATCATTTTAAAGCTTTCCTAATTTCCAAGTATCCAAAATGTAACTCGATCTAATTGAATATAGTGCTTACTTTTACTTTTCTAAGGTAGCAATTAACTTAATATTTCAATCGGTTTAAATATGTATTATAAAATGCATTGGAATATTCATAATGTATGTGCTCACTGTATTAGAAATCCCTTCAGGCATAAAAATATTAAATGCTTTATGAATATTGGATCACTATACAGCAAGAGGGTAATAATTTCTTGATGAAGATCAATTATTACGAAGCAGTAATAATAAAACCCTTCTCAATTTCCATATTATGAATCCATTTCTAAAAATGCATTAACTATTTTTCTACAAACCATTTTGTAAAGCTGATCGAGTGCATGAATCCTCAAGTTATTCATCACTTTATTTTGAAAGTTGGTTGAATCAACGCAATAAACGCATACGAGAGGCACTAGCCGCAATAACAGTAAGCACCGTGCAATTTCACTTTTCCATCATTTTGTACGATACGATGCGATACGATGCGGTGTGTGTAAATAGTTTTCGTAGCTGGTACATCCAGCCAGAGTGAGTGACCTACACATAGTGCAGTAGTAGTAGTGGTCCCTGAGCCCATCCAATCGCAGTCATTGTAGCTCGTTTAATTTTATTTCATTGTCGTATGTGCGGCATTAACCCAAAATAACAGGAGCAAGGTAAACCTCGTAAATGTACATTACATTAGTTTTCCGTAAGCTCTTTCACTACGTTTACTCCATCCACTGCATTGTACTATTTGTACTTGACTGCTGCTGGACAACCACTGCCTATATATGCTCTAAATATTATGTATCTTCATTCTTGTAAACTCATCCAAGTTTTTTAAGAGAACTATACAGCATCCCCAAATTCGGTATCAACCAAAGAGAGACGTGAAGAAGGAAACTTGTGTAATGAAATGGATTAACCTGCTGTCTAAGTCTAGGTACCGAGAAAGAGAGAGAGAGTTCATCCTTCAATCAACCTGCTGCTCTCTGCTCACTTTCCTATTACACCCTCTATAAAGTACATATCGTAGTTTGCTTTCTGTTGGAAGCACCAAGAACTATATATATGAGCCATTTCATGTTGCTTCCCTTGACAAGGTATTAGCTAAAGAGAGAACTCTCGTTTTTACTTAAACAACAAATAGGATTACGCCCTTACTACTGGCCAAAAACTTTTTTCTCTTGGTTCCTTTCTCCCACTTTCTAATCTACCCATGTATAGGAAAACAAGTAATCCAGACTTAACTGATTTAGCTCATCATACCGACAACCACCACCATCACTACCAAACCATCTAAAACCACCATCAAACTTGTATAGCTCATATAAAATGTATAAGAGCTTGAAATACTTAGAAAATTGGTTACGTCCTTCTCAAAACTAGGAAGAACTAGATAAGGATAAAATATTAAAGGAAAATGTAGCGAAAAAAGACCAGAGCTCACTGTCATACTTATTTAAACATTAATATCGGATTGCTAAAGTATAAAGTAAAGAAATGAAAAGACCTCTTCACAACCCAACTCAACATTTCAACATGCTATATTGTACATATATATATATATGCTTGAAATAAAATTATGCTGGTTGACTTGCTTAACTTGCTATATATAAATGTGATAAACTATATAAGTTTAGGACATCTCTATTACATTCAATAGCCCATTTCAAATACTCTTACTCATTTTCTGGATTTTCATTACATTATGCGAATTTGATGAGATATGAGCAGGCATAGTAGTCCAATTCGTGACTACTGGCCATCAGTTTTACTTCTCGGATTGGTGTAGCCCCTTACCGGAGCTGTGGCAGATGTAGGACACAATAATACAATCTCAGCCATATGCTCGTTAAAACATGCTTATCCAATATCATACAATACATCTTGACAAAGAGGTAACCGAATTTAGCAAAAAATCTACTCATACACACCCACGTCATCGCAAGAAACTTGTGCACATGGTTGGAGCTAAGACTTGTTTTATCTGTTGGACTTTCTTCAACATCATATTGTGAAGGCATTTGGAACAACCAAGAAAACAAAAGGGTTTTCCCTCATGAGACAGATGTCGATTTCAGTAAATAATATTACGATCTCTTGTCTACGTCTCCCTTGACGCATTTCTGTATTTCTATTTTTGTTCTGGTCGCTCCTTTACTTTCTCAATTCTTTATCCTTAGGAGTTTGACTGTTTTTGCGAACTTCCGCGACTTTTCCAAGTCTCAGAGTTTTGTCTTCATTCGTATCAGATCAAATGACAGAATATGTCACATGGGGAAGGACCAATCAACATTTTCGATAGAGAAAACGATGAGCTTCCCGTTGGCAGAGTTATGGCGAAAATGCTGCTGCTAGGGATGATTAGAATGGGAATATAATGGAAACCCAATCATGTGTAAGCACTGTGTGGGTGATAGATAAGGCATATGGCTGATGGGATGGTTAGATTCATTCTAAAATATGAGTGAACAATTTTGTGATCTTTATGGTGTAGCAAGTTTGGCCATGTTACAAAGAAATAGACGTGTGCTGCCTGTCTACCATGTTCTGTTGCTGAAGTCACGACTCTAATTCAATTCCGCTTATGGTCAGCACTGAAAGCATGTGATGATAACAACGGAAAATAGCCATACGATACCAACCAGTAGGAACATACATGACCACATATACCAACCACATAGAAAACGACGACTGAATTGATTTATCAGTAAGGTTCTTCAACCACAAAATCCAAGAATTGAGAGGATCAGGAGAATAAATCACATGGAAAACTGTTGAAAAAACAGAGGATCAACTTTGGAATAATTTTATGCAACTCTAGCAAAAATCTGGAGAATATACGATAACATAACACATAACCAATCTCCTACTGCTTCCTAGGGTTCCAGCTTGTGAATAGTGAATTGTGTAGAAAAATTCACAAAAGAAAGAAAGAAAAATGCATTTGAAAAAGGGAAAATAGGAGGATATGACGTAGCTTAGCATAAATTCTTTTTCTTCAATTCACGCGACAAATGTTTAGAGAATAGAACATGTGGTTGTGGTTGCCGATAGCCTATTCAGCAATTCAAACCCGGATTTCATACACAATAAAGAAAAGATATTGAGTGGAAGAGAAGCTGTATTATGTCATTTCAGCAGCCCCTCCTATATCCACAAAGCAATAAGTAATTCTTGCATTTTTTCTCGGAGAAAATTGTTATCCCTTGATAACAGAAAAAAATAGCTGAATTGAATGTAATGTATACCTACTGTAGTATACCAAAGGGAAATTCAGGGCCCATAAAAATAGTCAAACTTGCATTGTTAACAATATTGAAAGTGTTGATTTATTCTTACCGATTATGGCCGTTAGTAGGAATAGAATGCAGGATGATAATGAGATGAGGGAAGCCTTAGGATGCATCCGTACTTTCTTCATGTTGGAATGAAATGGCAAAGTTTTCTCAAACTTATCTTGATGTACTCAGCAGCAATAACATTTCATGACGAACCTAATCTAAGTATCTTTAGATTTCGATTCCCCAGGTGTACGTGTAACACACAAACTCAGTTTTTTTGTCTCCCTTGCATGAACTAGTTGTGCACGTGTGTTCACGTCTCGTTCACGTAAATTGAGTTGGGCAATCTGAGTAACATGAATTTTTTAACTTGGCGTGTCTCATTTTTGGATGTTCCACAAAAAACTTTGTTATGGCTGAATTGTTCATTTTCTATTTTACGTTGGTTAGTAAACTTGAGTATTTTGTATTGAATCATAAGTCAAAACTTTTCACATTTGAGTAGGAAGAGAAAAAACAAACTAGGTAAGACTGTTCAAATTCGAACATAATTTTAACTTGGTTTCTTACGTTTTTAAACAGTATTCAGTATAGCATGTATAACAGCTTCCATCAAAATTTAGAAGCTCACTTCTCCCCAGATGGAGGTTCACAGTGTTTTTGTCCTGAGATAAAAAAAAATTAAAGTTCTTGTTTCAGCATGTGGAGCCAGCATCAATGAATAATTAACGAGTTACGCCATGAAATGTTGCCAAATGTTATTTAGAATTAAACTCGTTCATTTGTATGAAAAGAAATAAGAACAGATAGCACATTGTGAACGCTGGAAAATAGGTTGAAAATGGGTTGAGATGAGAAGAGTATATGAGAACTCTGTAATCAAAAGCCGAAAAGATTATTCCTAGAATGGAATAGGAGTAGTTGGATTTCAGCTCTTCACCGGTTGAATGCAACGGGGAAACTGACAGGAGAAAGCTCCGTTCTTTCTCTTTTCTACCAGCAACAGTAGCAGCAGAACGATGAAACCAGCTGAATCTGGATACACACGAGCTTTACTTAAACCGTAAGCTCACTTTTGTGTACGAAATGAATGCTACCATATATTTTATATGCACCTGCTCTGATCATTTATGTTTTCCATGCTTCCGATTAAGACTTTATAGCTGAATATATATTAGTACACTGTAATAAAATTGTCCGACCAATTATTGTAAAATACATTTAACATTGTTGTGATATTTTTATGTTTTTATCCTAAGAAAAAACATTTTTAAATAAAATTGTTTATAAGTATACCATACATTTATTCATTTAAGAACATCTTTAATAGTCAACCCATGATTCTGGACAAAAATGCTAAGGTATATGAGTTGTACATGGCGTATATCGTCATATTTCATATTTACTCGTCATGTAATTGAACAATTTTTTAAACATCTTGATCAAAGCATCAAAGAGGTTCAGCTAATCTAGACATACGTCATCATCTTAATTTCACTAGAACAATAGATTGGTATATTTGTGTAATAAAAAATACCCATCATAGAAGTCCAGCTAATTACACACATATATTATTTCATCATTTTAATTAAGCAGAACAATAGATCGGCACACTTGGGTGATAAAACAATAGACATACTTCCACAACGTCACTCTAAGTAATCCAATGGCAAAAGATAAACAGTTAAGAAATCTATGCTAACTTTCCAATGTCGACTATTAACTCAGCTTCGTTTGCCTATCCCTCAATTTCATTTTGGTAGTAGATACCAGTACATTTGGAACTGTTATTTTCTACGCCCCTTGAAGTCTTCAAAAATGTTACAAAAAATCGTAACCCCACTTAAATTGTGTTTGAGAAACCAAACCCAAGGGAAAGCTTTCATTGAGATGGTTGAAGCCTCAATTATCGTTGACGATGACAAACCCGGTCCAGCCGAACGTGAAAAGAGAAGGCAAGTTTTGAAAATGGCTGTGATCACAGTTGCCTGCATTCTTGTGATTGGGACAGTCACATTTGGCGTTCACTGTCTCGGTTCCTTCTTTGAACCGCGAAAATATCCCATCGATGATGAAGCCTACAACAATCTTCTAGACAAAATGGCGGCGGCCGGCAAGATAGCAATTTCCCTACCAAAGGTCCGTTTTGTGCTGATCAACAAACTAGATAAAAAGTTCTGGGAATTCACCAAGCCTACGAATGATTTCCCTTATTTTACTACTTTACCTACTACCGACGGAAACAGGGGACCTGGATTGGATGATGACATTGACGGCCGTTGGTACCAAGTCGAAAATGAAGACAACGAGCATTGTGTTGTATACACGTTTGGGAATGGAAGCTACGAGAAAGAGTCCTTTCCGTTTGAAGCGACAATGCTTTTAAACACAGTTTGCGATGTTGTTGTGTTTACCGTTTCTGATAAGCCCAAGAGACTCAAGTTTATCCCTACCTGGAATCAACGCATTAAATTTATCACAGCAGCAACCGTAACAAATGATATTCCTTTACGTAGATTCATGGAGGAACAAGGTCATCCTCGCATCAGCCTTGTTAAAATTGATGTCAACAATTACACCATTGCCAATGTGGAAGCTAATATTGGAGTGCTACCTAAGGTCGGAAGACTCTTACTCAGATTGCAAGACAGTATGGATGAAGCGATAGCTGAGCGGGTGATGAAAGTCATAGAAGACATCCAAAATCAAGATTTTCGACTATACGAGATTACACCGATTTGCACTCGTTCGGATAACTGCATATTGGAGTATGGCTTTGTAAATACTAAATGGTATTCTATTTTTACGGATACTGAACCCTTAAGTGATACTAAGGTTTCATATTCATATTAAATCTTTGTACAACCAGCGTATCAACGTCTTGTATTAGAAACCAAACGTTGAGAAACAATTTGATTACACAATGATTCCGTTATTCAAAAAATTTGAAATAAAATGCCATGTCACAATTGCATTAATATCCCACCAGAGAATCCTTACAGCGTGTCCCTTCTCTGTAAGAAGAGCCTGAGTCTCAACAAAAAAATTGTAGTGATTAGTAGATTATCTAGGGAGGCGGGCAAAGTCATCTGTGGGAGAACAGACTGTTAAAGTCTGAACAGGAAAAGACTATAAAGAAGCTTTTATTTTAATTTTATTAATGCATACAACTTTAATGTTTCCTCAGGGAATCCTAATCATAAATCAATCATAACATTCCAGAAACCTTTTGATTAGTAATGTAGATAACCTAATAACAATCACCTTCAAAAGCATCTAAACTCATTTAACATAAAAGTGCATACGTACTCCATTCAACAGAGAAGCCACACCACACACACATGTAATTCTGAATCGTTTTTAGCTTACTTAACCATGGTTTAATATGTATGTATTATCTATCGATATCATGAGTGTCTTCTCATATCTTTCTGCTACTCTACACAAAAGATAAGGGATAAGATTACATTTTAAGTTAAAAAATGGAAGCAGAGAAAGGAATGAGCTGACATTTTGAAGCCGTTTGGAACGAAGCAGTCTGTTTGCGTAAGTAAATATGCTTTTGGACCTACTACGCATAATGATACAGAATCCACAATATTAAATTGTTTTTAAAATGATTGCGGTATGCTTCAATAACATTAATTTTTTTTATGTAAGTTACATACAGTGTATGAAAGGGAATATGCTAGCTCCAAATCTCCTGAAAAATCTCATAATCTCACCTCAGCTCATAACTATATAGTCACATCGCTTCATGCTTACAAACGGGGTTTCCTATATACAAAGCAAGCAAAGAGATATGCACTTAAGTGATTATCAAGTAAGCGGATATTTGTGCAGTAAAAGAACAAGAACACATACATACATGATAACAAGTATTTCACTAAATAACCAACTAAATTGCGTAGTTAATGCAAGCTCTTTATTTAAGCTTCATCAGCAACACCATATTCCTGTGAACTGTCAGTGAAGAGCTGAAAACTCAACTTCACCTCAATACTTAACGAAATATATACCTTATTACATGTATGCAAGTATAGTATATGTGCTCAGAAATATTGATTATAGCCAGGGGAGAAGAGTCTCTGAATCGGGTACACATACATGTTATAGATATGTGGTATATAAAATGCAAAAAAAAGAGTTGTATACATACTTTACACAACCAAAACACTCTAGAAGCATGTGTAAAAGTGTTGGTGTACAATGCTACCACAATTTGAGCACAAAAGTCGTTCTGTGAATACCTCCATGACTATAACGTTGAAATTTGCAATGTCATTGCGGTACTATCGACCATCACTATTTTTAGCTGCACCCACCGCAAATTTATCAGAATAATACAATCATTAACGTTTATCCTCATTCGCACAAACCGCCAGCATAACCAACTACTTAATACCATTTTCAAGGTGCAAGTTGAGCATAAAACTTACATCGCACATTCACACCACTGGAAAGTGAAACCAATTTTTGTGATATTTACTTGTGAAGAAGTGTAGGATTGTAAAATCCAAACAAATTTTAAAATGGGAAAGCTACAAATTAAAGTCGTCTACTGGTAACATTTCATTGCCTTAAAAATTCAATAATTTGCGAATGCATGCTAATTAATATTTCTTGTAAGATGACTGTAGTTTGAAGGGGTAATATAAGCGTGATTTTTATTTTATAAAGCGGCGCATGAGGGTACGGATCAAAGTTCAAGAACCTGAACAAGGAACTTGAACGTTTGTTCCCAGGCCAGTTGGACATGGTATTAGTGATTGAAAGCTTTTTATGCGAGCCATTTCCCAATTATGTTTAGTTCACGTGAATCAGAAAATTAATCATAGCATTATTTTTATGCTTTGATGCAGCTAGGTGAGGCAACTCCTAACCGCACAGGATGGTTCGAAGTGAGCATCGTTGGTGGTCCTTTGCTTCATTCCAAGAAGGTATTTACTCTTATCCATAATGATATTTTGTTAATACAACATATATATACCACTCGTAACCCGAATCATTTGTACATTATGATAATGTATTTATTGCATGCATTACAAGCATAAAGTACAAATGAAGCACATGTTATTATAAGTAAATGAGCATGTTTAAAAAATATTGGAGATTGTAAGAACAAATTCTGAGTAAAGCTTAAGTAATTTGAGATATACTTAATCTCATGCTTGTTTATTATTTAGCGAGGAGACGGCTTTGTGGATAAGCCTGAAAAGCTGAAGAAGATAGAAGCGGGCATAAAGGAAGCATTAGCAGCCAAGGATGCGAGTCAAGACGCGGCTTGAAATGGGAGATAAATGACTCATCAAGGCCATCACCAACCAAAAATTGCATAGGATTTTGCAACTGTGCGAAGTGGTAGCTTTTATTTTTTATGACGTGATGAGCCGAAATCCAAAACTATGGAGGGCTTCATTACTGATTCTTTTGTAAAATGAAACTACTTATTTAGTATAGCTGTGATTTCCCTGCAAAGACAATTATTGTGATTGTTCCAATTCGGTTGGAAATAAAGAGATTTTAAAACAGAAGAACCTATTTTATGTAATATTTTATATGTAAATGAATGAAGCAATGCTGCTTACGCTTAACGCATATGACTTCAGCTAGACTACATAGCATTGGAGTGAGTATAGTCAATAGTAGCATCGCAAAGCTGAGTAACATGGTTTTAAAATTGAGGTCATATACATATAAGCTTTCCGAGCTCACATGTTGTTGGATGCTATGTAAATCAGGTGTATTCTTGAAAAATGTTTTCACTTTAAGCGAACCATACTGATAAGAGAAACAGTTTATTTAAGAAGCTAACTAAAGCCCATGAAAGTTCAAAACAATTAAGAAAAAGGGCTATATAGCTACATTGGAATAAATCCTTAAAGTGGAGACGGTGGAGTTCAACTAGAAATATGGGAGTGATACAAATACAAATTATTTACTGGTACTACTTTAAGTGATATAAACGAACATTTTTCCGCATATATTAAAGTAAATTATTTTTTTGTCAAAATAATGTTTTTAAACATTTACATTGACACTCAAACTCTTTATTTGCAGAGGTGGCTGAGGCTATCTTCCCCGGTTTCAGTTGCTGAAAAGCCAACTTGAAGAACTATTTGGAGATGCAATCTCAGTTGTAAATGTGAACCTAAATTGTTGAAGGCATTAGTTTGAATTGTATTAATTAGGATTAGTGTATTTATTGATGTGCATTGGGTCATTTAGATGTATGTTTTTTTAACTTGTTTTGAAGTTTCAATTAGTCAATGTAACATGTTATATTTATGCAGACTGGGGAGGCTACACCAACCACAACATATAAATTTGATGTATGGATATTAGAAAATGAGGATGAAGGTCAAGGGCCAGTTTTACTACACTCCAAAAAAGTGAGCATGCGAAACAACCTTACTTGTCAATTTTTATTGCTTATAATAATTATTAGATAATGATAGATGACAAGGCGATTATGTCAACATATGAATATTATGAATAGGCCATTGAGATTATAATTCATTAATATTGCATTTTTCTTATCTTTTAGCTTGGAGATGGTCTGGTTGATTCTGAGTCCAAATTCCAAAAAATTGTTGAAAAAATTCGGCTACAGTTAGACACTCAATAATATCGTTCAAATGTGTCCTTCTAATACATTAGGTAATACATCTGAAAAATGGTAGTAGCTATTGTACGGATTGCTTGTGATGACGTAACTGATTTAAATCTTATACAAGACGGTCAGATGCCGATATAAAATTAAAGCAATTCTGTAGGTTATGAGATATCTTAATGTTACACTGATAAGATACAATCAGACTTGACTGAAGCTGAAAAACAACTTTATTTCCAAGTTAAAGTGATAAAATACATTTTGAGTAGTGGTACATTTTCTTGCAACATAATGTACGATATATAAATTAATAATATCCAATTCTTTATAGATTCAAGATTTGCAAAACTAAGGAATGATGTTAAATGATGGTCACAATATAGCTTTTATCAAATAACAATAATATATGTAATTATGTATGTCACTTATACAAAGTCACCTCCATGAAGATCATCGTTCATCATTTAAGCATTATCCCACTGTTCAGCAGCTCATTTGATGATTTGGTTTACTGCTAAACAAAAGAAATGAAACAACTAGTTAGTAATGTTGGTGTTCAGCTAAAACTTATAACAATAGTAGAAGTAGATAATACTACAGACTAAAGATCATATCAAGTCGTTAAAACAAACTTCAAGCAAAAAGGGTCAAAAGTCAAAGTCAATGAACTCGTTTTTGCAGTAATATTAAAATTATAGTCACGTCATGCGTCATTCTGCCTTCATAAACATTAATTTAATCTCTTGGAACTCGAACTATACTACTAAAGTTGAAAGAAACGCTGAGCGAGTATTATAAAAAAATGTCATGTGAAAGACATAATTAAACAGAAAGCTACATTCTCAAAGAAAACTTCCAGATTGTGAAGCATAATTATTTTCTTGGCCTTGAACCGCTGTTGAACCTAATCGTAGCGAACGCTATCAGCAACAATTCTTATGACAGCCGAATCTTCATATACTGACATAATAATAATTATTGTATTCTATTAAAAATTAAACCAATCTCCAGATAAAAATAAATGATAAGAAAACGGTACTCAAATGGTAGCCTACCGCCTACCAATATACACGGACGTAACGGACGGCTAAAAGTCAAAGTCTGATGAACGAACACCTTGTAATAATTATTGTAAACAAACTAAAGCATTTTCAACAAACTGAGTAATACTTAATGAAAGAATGTAAAGAGTGAGGTGTGTTTCAGTCATTCTGACTAAAGTACAGCCATGTCGTGGAGAAACAAACAAACGCAACACATGCGTCGTACCTAACTAGACATCTAGGTACATGTAGTTCTCCGTGGAGTAGAAAATATCGAAAAGTAACAAGTAAAAAATTATAATGTTATAACGTAACGTGTACTCTCACCTTTTTGTAGATGCGAGTAGATACCACATCACCGCCCTCCTGAGGGGCTGCTAAAACCATTTTCATTTCTGTTCCGTCATCGCTGAATTCTCTCATAATTTTCAAAACTTGGCCACCGCAGTTTTGCAAATGGACTAAAGTCTTATCGTCTTGTTTAGTGATGACAGACTGTAAAGTAACAATTAAATTAAAAAACATTAATGTTCTGCGCTCATAAGGGGGCAACATCATATCAAAATATAATATATCCTGTTGCTGAAGATGGGTACAAAACGGTAGTATAATTCGTCTCGTTTCCATCTCGTTAAATTAGAAGTTCCACTTAAACTAAATTATTCTAGACAGACTGTTCTAGTGCATCAAATTTCTGGCATTTAAATCCAATGCCGTCTATACGTCTCGATTTAAAAAGTCCTCCGTTAGCATGCATCCTGAAATGTGATTTCTACTTTGGTTTACCAAAATGTAAAATTAAGAGATTATATGATTGCATAAGACTAGAAGACTAGATTGTCGTACGCCCCCTCCCCTTCTCATAAACTTATTAAGTGAACACATCAGCAGATTAAATTTTATTAAAGCAAGGTCCAGTTTAGAGTTTAGTAGCTTTTAGCTATTAAGTTCAGTTCACTTCATTATTCCTTCGAAAAAAATTTCAGCAGCTTTCATGCATTCATGCATTAAATGCTAGTTAGTAAGAAGCAGAATCACATAGTCAATAGTATACGTACATACAAGTATTGCTGAGATGCAAGACAAGCTATGGCCATAATGTTTTGTTATCTATCTCCATAAAAAGGATCCATTTCACTTCCTTCATTTGAATGAGGATTGGGTTTATGAATGAATGCATGCAGAATAGATTGCTTGGGATCTATTTCTTAAGTTGATGCACGCATGATGACGATGATGAGAACTACTTTCAGTAAATGCATTGCAGTCATTCAATGCGCTTTTGCTTTGCCCTGCACACTCAGTCATAAAAAACCACTCAATTTTCTGTACTCCCTACCCTAATTCCTAACACTATTAAAAGACACTTAAAGTTTCAGTCACATATCTTTATGATACCATTACGTGTATGCATTGCATTTATAAAAATGGAAAAGGAAACAGTATCATTATCATCATTTCCTTACAAATGTTGATAATTCCCTTTTAGAACTACACTCATCATTCACATTCGACAGTGCAATTTGTGTGATGTATAATCATCTCAGAGTACTCCTATTAATATTCATGTCATCAGGTTATCTATCCAAAAATCAAATCAACCTAGATCCAACTTTTCCTCTTTCAAAATGTCTATTAACATGCTGTGAACAAGGACATTCTCTACCATCCCACCACAACCGTAAAATTATGAGCAAACTAGTTGCGTTGCAATTCGCACGCTTCTTCCCACATTCAACATTACACGCAACTAAAAACCACAAACTAGGCTTCTAACCGTAAACAACAAATTACAACATAATTATGGGAATTGCAGTAGTATGAATGAAGTGAAGGACCCCAAACAAAACAAATAAATGCCCTAGCCGACCTTCTCTCTCTCCTAGTTATCACCAATTACAATCATTAGCCTATTTTAAACTAGTCTGTCAAATGTCAAATTACCTTGCACTGACGACCATCAGCAGTTGTTTCATCGAATTCCTCCCCAAGCTTGAATTTGATTTCGGTGGTTTTAAAGGTGGTCATGGTTTTGATATTCCAGTCGTCACCCTCCTGCTTAATTTCAGTTGTTGGGGTAGCTGTTGAAGCCATTTTACGGAGGACCATGCCCACTCCTGTAAAACAAAACAGACATCAAACAAAACGGTTAATTTTTCATAAACAAGAATCGAATGGACGAGAAAACAAGTTTCGTTAAATATAATTTACCGATAGCTTTCATGTACTCCTCAAAGTTTTCGCTCTTGATGAGCTTGAAGGCTCCATTCATGGAAGGCATCTTGTTAGAGTTGTAGGCGAATTGTGTCCTGAAACTGAATAAAAACACAAGATATAAGAACGTAGCTCGGTGTTGGTTGGCTTACTAGAATAAACCTTTGGTCTTTGAAGTTTGAACATCAAATAATGGTGAAATGGGGTTACTCATGATATGACTCATCAACATTAAATTATTACAGCACAGCCTTTGTTTTCTACACAAAGCTATCATAAACAAAGGCAAAAAATCAATATTAATTTGTTATTTGCTCATTGTCAAATCCTTTTACGCAATAACTCTCTTCCCTTTAACCTCGAGTAAAAAATTGAAGCAATATTCAGCCAAGCCAAAGCTACCGGCTTTTCTCAAATGCATTATGTATGACTTCATACCCTATAAAACTTTTCAAAAACAATAGTTCCCCTGCTGATTTCAACTTTTCTTCAGAAAAATATGTATAAATATGACACTTTCCTTATGACACTTTCCTTATTGCACAAAATCTTTCCAGTGACTACAACCAACCACGCTATAAACATAGGTATTGAAGTATATATCAGATCAAAGCTCTGGATAGTTCAGTGACTTACCAAAACCTTACTGGAGTGATTGGCCAATGGACCTTGAGAAACTGAGTGACGATGGGCGAGATGAGCTTGACTTGACTTGACTAAAGCTGGTTTTTCATCAAATGGAAGCTGCTGCACTTGGAAAAAGATGTGACAAGATCTCTGGATAAATGCTGTCTGACAAGTTTCAAGCTGCTTACACGTTGCGTTGAGTTGCTCCTCTACCTCTATCTTCTGCGTATTTCACTTCTTCTTCTTTACTTGAAACAAGGCGTTTTTTGGATAAATGCACAGTAAAAGATTGCTGGTACGAAAGGAATATACGCATGCATGCACCACCAACTATTTACATTGCAAGAATGCCGAATGGATGGATGGATATATTATGGAATAGGGTTAGTTAAGTTATACGTATGTTATGCTCAAAAGCAAAAGAAGATCAAGATCACCATCTCCAACAGAACAGCAGACCGACTAGGCATAAGCAGCTCTAAAAAAGTGAGACCGGAGCCCTAGCCAGAAAAAAATACCACACGATCCCTAAACGCAGCCAATCAGAGAAGGGCTCGTTTGCAACTAAAAAAGTAAGCTCAATGAAGAACTGTTATCTGTATATTTCACTTAGGATTTTAAGGGAAACGAACAAGATGCGGTATATAATGTATATATGTATTATGTATGTACATAACATCCCTACCTGATATGATATATTATATAGTGTTTTATACCATACCTACCCACCACGTCGTGGTCGTGGTCTCTGGTTTGGCTTGGTCGTGTCGTAGGCACAAAGTTATAAGATTAATGCAGATGTAGTAGTAGATCTATTAGACGCATGCAGAAAATAATATAGATTGTGGAATTATTGTAGATGATGTGGATAAAGGGGGGAAACGTGTATTTCTGATGCATGCATAAATTGCAGAAGAATTGATGACGCTGCCGGGGCTGCGCTGCATGCAACAGTAAGAGAGATGTACTTTTGTTAGTTGTTCGTTGTTCCATTACATATATTACTAACGTCCATTTTTGTGGAAGAGTATAGTTTCCATTGTTCACAACATGTTTCATTGTTCATCCCAAATTTGGCAAATAAATGCATAGACGGCAGAATAATGGTAAATCGTATATAATGCTTTACAATTTGGGCTGGTTTTTAGGTTTCTCAGCATTGTAATATTTATGATGTTGGATTTGGGATTTTTGGATGTGACTGCAGATGCGTGATGGACAGTTACCAGATATCTTGTATAGATCCACATCATCCACTCCACGTCAATCAGTGGTAAGGAATTTTAGTTTTTTTTAGAGAGAATTGGAGAGTGGAGTCACTAGAAAAATATATATTTGTGAATAAGGATAAAGCAAAGCCGCATAATTAGGTGAAGGTAAAAGAGGACGTGGATGAACGGAGATGCATTTGGCATTTAGGTGTTGGATTGGGATCAGGTTAGCAAACAGAATACGTGCGACATGATATGATGCGTCGTTTTCGTTGAGCCATGCATATGAATTCTATGTATAGATGTGTAGGAAGGAAAATGAGTCTACAGTCCAAGAGTCGCAAAGATGATGATGATGATAATTACGGAAGATTTGTGTTAGTCAGTCATGTTCAGATTACAAGGTGAATTTAGCAAATGTAAGATTTCAATGTGCGCATTTAGAACATGACTTTTATGCAATTTTTTGACTACTCATTATATTATCACCTGGACAGATGAAATATCATCTGAATTCATGCTAAACGAAAACTAGTTCCCAGCTACGTAAGCAAAAAAAACACAATGCAGCATGCAGTTAAGAAGCGCCTGATCAATGAGATGTGATAGCATCATCATGATTCACAATAGTATTATAAGATGCTTCGCAAAATACATAATAGTATAATGAATGTATTTCTTCTTTTGTCTCAGTCAGTAGAAATTCCAGTAAGTATAGCAAGCATGCAGCACCAATTTTGTGTAAAACTTGCACATTACTACATTGCTTCACATTCAATATTTCTCATTAAGTTGGTTGATTATAAGTGTATGATGTAAGATGTAATGGAGGAGTTGTGAAATATGAGGAGTCAATCTTAAGAAATTGTGTGAATAGACAAATACTTGAAGACTTAAAAAAATGCTGTATAAGATCATGGTTTGGATTCATTTTTCCTTACATCATTCGAGAATAAAAGCATTTATATGAATGTGACAAATTTTTATATAACATCTCCATTTTTAGACATATTAAATATTGTGTAGCCCAATGCTCACGAATCATGTCTGCAGCCTTCTCTCCAATCATAACTGTTGCAGCATTAGTATTTCCATTGACGATATCTGGCATAATGGAAGCATCTGCTAATCTGATTCCTTTGGTATGTAGAACTCTGAGAAAATGCACACATACACAAAATGTAATATTATATTCATAATTCTGTAAGAGTGCATTATTTCATCTGCATTTTTTGTCTGCAAAGATGCTTGGTATAGCAATTACTATAAATGACATCATAAAAGCTGACGACTGGATTAAGTTACTTTTTAGTAAAATCTTTTTTTGGTTGTGGTTGGTACCTCAATTTGGAATCAACGACTGCATCTTTGTCTTCCACCCCTCGGCCCATCCTGCAAGTACTTACGGGATGATAGAGTGTCACAGAGATGTGTCTTACATAACATTCCCAGTATTCATCACTTCTGAATTCATGACTTTTACAGTCATCAATGGGAACATTTATGTAAGATGTGTTTAGCTCTTTGAAGGCATTTGTTTCTTCAACTATTTTCATTGAGAACTTTACGGCTACAATGTTTAATAATGGATTCCATTTTAGCATTATTAAGTTCAGACAAATTTTTTATTGTACTCAGTGATAAAAAATATAATTTGTCTGTTACCTTCCACAAAGTTTTTAATATCATCAGGGTGCGTCAAGTACTTTGGATCAATGATTGGGTCTTGAAAAGGATCATTACTTCCAAGCTTGATATCTCCTCTGCTCTTAGGTCGACCCAAGATAAGTACCAACATAAATCCATCTTTATCGGCATCCCTACTTTTAAGTAAACTCTCCAATAAATCTAAACGTATTCCAAGAATCTTGGATAGTTCTTCCGTAATTCCTTTGACAGGAGTAGAATCCACTAGCAGTAGCTGAAAATTAGGCCAAGCAGCTTCAGACTTTTTAACTGACGATGTAGAAAACATTGCTTGGTAAGCGGATCCTATTGCTATTGTTAATGGACCTATAAGTACATATATATTGCAACAATGCAATTCAATGAAGTTGTCTCATGTTTGGAACGCTAACGTAAGTAATGAATATCAGCAAAAATTTTAATAGAAGGTAACCTTTTCCGTGCAAGTAGTATTCAATTACATCCAATAAACCGAAATCTCTGTCTAAACGGAAAGTAATTGGAGAATCTATGGTGAATGGTAGTAGAAAAGTTGATACATGGTCCTTTAATGATTTTCCCACGGGCAAATTAATCCGTGGTCTTATCTGTACGTATTTAGCATAGCACAAAAATATATGTAAATGGAGCAAATAAGCATGTAAGTTCCATGTTACCGAAGTTAATTTAACTTACCCCAATTTTTTCTAGCTGTTTTTTTGGGCCTACACCTGAGAGCATCAACAACTTTGGGGAATCTATACTTCCTGCAGAAACGATAACTTCCTTGATAGCTTTTGCAAATTTCATTTTCCCATGGCGTACATACCATACTCCAACTATTTGGTTGAATTTATTGATTTCCAGCCTCACTGCATGGGAATATGTTGATATCACTAGATTTTTTCGTTCAAGAATAGGCTCAATAAATGCGGTATATGATGATTCACGCTTTCCATTTCGTTGACTGACTTCAAGAGGACCAAATCCTAATGGCGTCATAGATATAATGATTGCATGAGGTTTCATTTTCATGTACATAAGCAAAGTCATACGCAAATACCTTTTAATACCTGCGCGCTGATGGCCATTTAGGTCTACATTTGTTTCAAATCCCATTTCTATTCCAGCCTTTATGAAAACTTGGTGTAAAGGAGTTAAGGGTCGCCTTTCAACACTCTGATAACCTGATCCTCCATAGTGAAAATCTAATAAATTCAGGAAACCTTACAGCACCTTTTTCGGTTGTTAGCAATTAGTATATAATGGCTGTATAACATATAATATGTGTTCATTCACGAACCATCACTAACAAATTGACCCTTATATTGAATAGACTTTTTGAAATGTGGCAGGAGATTCCTGTAGTTCCAACTCTCGTCCTGAGTTATATTAGCCCAGTGTTTATAATCCAACTCATGCCCCCGCACATAGACCATGTAGTTTAGACTACTACTACCTCCAAGCATTTTGCCCCGCGGCCACCTTGAAACCTGAAAAGATTGAAAACACTAGTAACATAAGCTTCTTCTTTTTATCTAATCTTAAATTAAAATTCACCTTATTGATTAAGCCTTGTGCTGAAAACTCTTGTGGAACAGTTTTATACTGAAAGGCAACTTCTGGTTTGAACTCTAGACCTGGAGCACCCATGGGTACTGAATTCGCATAAAATGGAGTCCCGCCTGCCTCTAACAAAAGTACTTTACTATGCATCGATAAGCGGTGTGAGACCACGCAACCTGAGCTTCCAGCACCAACTTCACAAAAAATGGAAACCGTAATTTTTAATCTTTAACTGAAATTGATGTATGAATGGCATTTGGTCCGGTACTGAAACTTACCAACAATGAAATCATACTCAGCATCCTGAGCTAGATCATTTACCCAAGGAAGGTTGCTGAACACATAATCACTGTAATATTTAAAAATATGAGCGATAAGCACCGAATGGGACAGTATCTTGAGAAATAGAACCGCTGAAAGCAAGCTTAAGAATCTTAAACTCATAAACATTTTCAAAACTTTCTAGAATATTGGTAGAAATTGCAACTCTTGCTTCATGAAAGTCTAAAGGAATTGTAATTGCTAACCTGTAGATTCATTTTGCTACAATCAATCATTCTAATTACACGGTCCATACAGTTACAGCAGCAACTTGCTTTTATGCCAAGGGTGTTTTTTTGCAAACAGTACTCACTTGTTTTGTATGCACGCATGGATGATATCTTCTACTCTGTAAACTTGTTTCATGACAATAAAATTCCAGAGTTACATTACATACCTATGTATAATATGGACATAGGATTTTTAGCATAGTCCAAGTCCACTAAAACAGGATTTCTCTCATATGAACACGTTTTGTGACAATTTATGCACAAGAAAGTTCATCGGGAACCACGGGCCTACTTTTTTGGTATAAAAACAAAAAATCCAACGACTTAAACATTGTAGGTTCAAGTTTTACAAACATCTTTTTCGCTTAGGATATCTGGAAAATGTGCAGTTTTATGCAATGCAGTATGCTGACACATGCGTAGGTTTCTAATATGATTTTTATACAGCTTATTGACGCTATTGGCCTATATTCTATTAGTCTGCTGACTGAATACTCATGAAAATGTAATGCAAAAGACGATTGGCGATACTGAAGAAGCTTATTTTTCTTTAAAAACTTTTTGTTTTATTTTTTTGAAACGATTAGAATTAATTCATCATAATACTTAACAATAAAACCAACGAATGACAAAAAAACTGCGTTCATCCGTATTAACAAGTAGTAAATTACAAATTTGTAAAGCACATTCGTTCCTGATGGTAGTCGATTTTGAATTCGTAATTTCTGTTTTAAAGCAACTCCATAAAATGTCCTTTCCTTCGAAAGATATTTGTAAGATAAAAGCAATTAAAATTTAATATGAGTGGTTTACATCATTTAATTAATTACATTTAAGATTTCGATAGTATATATTTACCCGTTTCTAAAAATCCAAACCACTCGATTAAATATTAGTTTATAGATAGATATATACTCATACAATTAACATTTTAACATGGCGTATGTATAATTTAGTAGTTGATTTAATTCTGGATTGTCTGTTAAATTGTTACTCTGTATGGCTCATTCATTATCAATAATGTACTATTTTAAAATGTTTACTACAGGTTCAATACAATTTTTAAAATATATACACATTTTTTTCTCGTGGAAAGTGGAAACGCTATCCTCCTTAATATTAACTTAAGTAGGTATATATAACATTTGTTTGTATTATTTTCATATCTATGTATTTTTAGGCATTAAACGATACCAGCTCTGTTATGCTAATTTGTAGATTTCTATACAGGAAGTATATTTATAGTTTATAGTTTTTTTAAAAATTTAATCTTAAATCGATGCACGCGTTTTATAATTTAACTTGAATGCATAATTATATATATTTAAAAGCAAGTTGTAGTTTATGGCACCTCATCCTCAACTTAAGTTTAAAGTTAACAGCCAACAGTGGTAACAAATTAAAACTCATTAAATAAAAATGTTAGTTCTCTTTCTAAAACAGTTAGCCTAGTCGTAGCCAATTTCATGTTTAAATACTCAGTATTTAATACTATATTATCCTTTATCAAAGTTAGCTTTTCCTTAAAACTTTTTTTTGCAGACCGATACAGTATGTTATTTATTACGGCAACAAAAACAAATACCTTACATACATATAACGTAAATTACTATAAGAATCAAACCTTAACCACTTAACAATTGCAATCAATTGCAATCATAACCAGCTATGGTTGTGCTATGAATAAAATGTGTTGAATAAAAGTAGTATACATTTCAACATTAACTAAATCAAGCTTTTCCTTCGCTTATACTCATATTACATTATCTTAATATTTACACTGTCGACTTAATTTTAGTTATACAAGTTTATGTACAAAATGGTTAAGTTAACAAGTAAATGGGTTTGATTGTATTACTTTATGAACACCGCATGTTACAGGATGATACATTACTTAATTATGGTTAAAACATTTCGATTTAAATAGCAAGCTTGTGTACATTTTGGTTGGATTTACAACAAATAATATATATATACAGTATTACATGTGGGGACAAGTTGAGAGGGGTAAAAAGGGTTTCATTAGACACATGTAAAAAAAACTTGACTCTCAACTACCATTTATACAATTTACAATTTTACACTAGCTTGCAATCTCATCCTTTGGCTGTTGGCCCTGAAGTTAAGTTCATCCTCGGTGAATTTTTAAGAGCCACTTGTCATTTTCAATGGGACTGGAGGACGGAAAGTTTTCATTTTATATGCATACATTTACATGCGTTTGGCATGAGAGAACGAATAAAAATGCATTGTATGTTTGCGACATCATAATTTACATAGCATAATAACAGTAGCCATTTACAACATTCTTACTTAAATATAACAAATATACTATTCCAGAAGTCCACAATTGTTAAAGAGCACCTTTGTGTGATTAAATATTTTACCACCCTGACTTTTTTAGTAGGGCTTGTACTACCTCCTAACCTCGCTACAGCTCATAAACTTGTAAGTTATACATATAGATTAATGATTACAAGTTAAGATCTACGGTCGAATCACGTTCCAATAACGATTCTGATATACGGAGTTAAAAAGACATTTTCCTTAATTCGTCATAACAAGGTCATAAAATACAAGAACTTCTCTTTTCTTTACTTAGCACTTTTAATAGGCCAATAAATTCTTCGACGACTTCATCAAAGTTTCTTCTAAAAAGCCTTCACGCATCGCGTGTGAGTGATCATATTACCATACTTATTATGCTAGTCTTATTTAACTTCTAACGATATACATGTACATATTTATACAAAGTCACATGATATATATAATAGTTTACATAGCAGTAAATGTAAAACTTAGCACGGTAAGTATATTTACAGAAGTTTATTTGTTTTTGTAGCTCATTCATATATGTATACTTAAATTCTTATTTAAAAGTGTGACTTCATCCTGATAGTTTTTCTTAAAAGACAAAAACATATACGATTACGACCAGCCTCCAGTCAATTTATGGAACTGTTCCTCATTAAGAGTTTGACTGGCATCTTTGGAGCGAAGTGACAAGAAAATGTAGCCACCAATGAACTCATGAACAACTTTACAATCAGCAGAAAGACAGCTAAAACTGATGTTTTCATCATCCAATTGAATCATCATTAGTTTGACCTCCCAGTTGACATTCCATGCCTGTATAGAAAGCAACCATAAAAAAATATTTGAAATGCTTAATGAACCATTCCCAAATGTTTTTATAGCCTTTTCTCCTTTCTTCTCAAATGCTTCTCTGCCTCTACCATTCAAGATTAATTATGGCTATCAGCACCATAAAATCTAAGGAAGAAGGCAGTCAAGTCAGAATGCAAAAAAAAAACTATTCACAGGAGTTTTCTTTTTGAGTGGCATTTTTTGAGGAAGAAAGAAGCAACAACATGCGTAGTACGTTGCGTACATATAATTATCATTTATACCTTCATTGTATTGTATCTCCATGTTTTCATGTGGTCTCCTGTATTCGACTCCATCCTCATGATACGATTGAAGGCAACACCCAAAAGCTCATCTTTCTTTTGCCCACTAAATCTAACGACGAAAAGGCTGATCCCAAAATCCGGAAGAGACTGGAAAGCCTTGATGTAATTCATCTTGGCTTCGATCAAATTGCAATCTTTCACGTTTGCGTGGGCCTCCAAAATCCTTTGCGTCAACTGTTAAACATCACATTAGACAAAAGTACAGACATGAGTACTACTTCACTACTTCATTCCTATCACTGGCTTCTTTCTTAAGTAGGCTTTGAAAGTGTATCATCAAATCTCAATCATCATCATCAATGACATCATTTCAAGAAAAAATGTTTTGTGGAAGTGAGGTGACTTAAGAAAAGAAACTAAAATCACATTTCGTTTCTTGTCATTGAAAAAAAAACGGATTTATTGTCTCCTCCCTTTGCTTATCTCCAACTCACATCTTGTCTTGTATTTGTTCGCTTTGCATACATAACATTACGCATGTAACGTAGCATAATATTTATGTATATGAATGTACATATATTGCTCATACATACATATGACTAAAAGCTATTTGGTCACGAACCCTGACTGCAAATGTTCACTTTCAACCATAAGGAGAACTGCTAAATAGATCAGTTTGCTGAAATTACTGTTGTATATATGAATGAATGTCTTTAATAGAATGTGTTTAATCTAGTATCTCTGGATTTCCCATGCAAAACATGCTTGATTTTTGAAGAAAAATAAACTAGAGTGATTATGTGCACAGATGCATAAAAAATGGAAACATGCTAAATTGGAATTGGTATACACTTTCAATATTTTCTTTAAAAGATTACAAGTACAAAAGTAAGCATCTTATTGGGAAGATGAGAAGCATGAAAATGTCAAGAAGGAGCCCATTTGATTTATCATTCATTTAATTTCTCATTTACCTTTCCCTTCATCTTTTTCAAAAACCTTGGAGCGACATAGTCTTGAGGACTGATTTCGAAAGAGGAAGGATTAATGGCAGGAGCTGGAGCTCGTTTTTGCATTGCTAAGAACGTTTGGATCGTCTTTACTTCCTGTAAAAACAAAAAAAAATGAAAATATTTAGCATAATAGTTATATACATACATACGTACATGCATATAAATGTCTTCATTTCCAGATTAATCGTGGCATATTACCGTGTCATATGAACTGTCTGCAAGTGTCTTGCCTTTCGAGCCGAGCTTACATGCTGCCATCCATCTTGCGTACTGATCCTCCTGTGAGTTATACATCAGAAAAAGAAAGAAAGGAAGCATGATTTTCAAATGTATAAAAAATTACCTTCTTCCTAAGCCAATTGTGTTACACACAAATGTACATATACATACACACTGACGTGTGCATGCTTAAAATTCAATCTTGACTGTATTGACGAGAAGATGAGAAGCAATAAGTGTGTATTTTTTTGTATCTCTTCCCAACATCTTCTGAAATTTTGCCATCAACACGACCTAATTGTCTCATTTTGCGTTCGTGTAACTGCCAATAGCTCTTTCTGAATGTGAGCAGAAGACAGACAAGAGGCTTACCGAACGAGCTCACACACGACGATGGCAATGCAATGGATGGGTACAAATAATATACACACACCACACTTGCATCTATTTCTTTTGCAAGTAGCCAACTTTTTTTTACACAAATCGTGTTCTGCTTCCTAGGAGCTTTCACGTAGGCTTAAGATGATATACTAAACTTGATCTCAGCATTTTTTTTCTTACCGAATCACAACGGATCCAATACTCTGTCATTCCTTCAGGTCCAGGAACCTCCAATTTGATACCAAACTTCCCTTGGGATAAGTTTACATCGGGTGTCACCTCACAACCTCGGAGACTTATCGAGAAGCTGGAGTCAATGTCACCAGGTGACTTTTGAAAGTTCACTGACAGGTCACGACACGTAGCATGGTATTTCTTGAACGACTTTAGTGTAAACTTTTTTGGTCTATTAAAATCGTAATGAAATGCATTTAGACTAATAATGTCTTGAATATTTTATATATTCAGTTGTAAATTCTACTCATAAATAGTTAATAATGAAAATTTACTTCATGACTCGAAGAACATCTGAAAGCTCAGGAACATGTTGGTGATTCCGACTTGAGAGGGACGATCCTTCAAGAGTGATCTGCAGGTCATTGAGTGCTGCATCAATGTCATCTTCGGCAACATGATTTACATCCGGTTGAGGAACATTAGCTTGCAAATTCACTTGTAGCTGTATAAAGAGCAGAGACGTTTCATTATGAGTGTGCGAATTCATATAAATCGTTTTCATTTCCAAGATCCATAAATCATTCTAAATTTATGTCTCAAGTGTACACATGTATCAAGTATTTTGTTCGTTCCAGATCATAAATAATCCTTTGAATCCTCATGGATTTCATGTATCCTCCTTGTAGAAACAGATCTGTACTTTCTATTGGAAGTCAGTTCTCGTTTAGAAAAATGCTATGTACAAACTATCCATAATACAGTAAGTGTATTATCTCATCTCTAAATAGCTAAATACCAATTTATTTTCTGGGTGTTCGCAAAATATGAGCTTGTACATGTGCACATGCAATAATGATGAGCTTCCTATTAGATGAGACTTACTTGAAGAGCAGAGAACATCAGCATTTCTTCTTCTGTACAGTCAATCTCCTCGTTGAGAAGTTGCCATCTGGCTTGCTCATACAACTGATTGATTCGTACAGCATCGTATTTAGGATTGAGGTCGTAAAACGAGTTGAATTTGAAACGTAGGCAGAGAAGGTCAAACTCCCTCACACCTTGCTCCATTATGGACAATGAGGAATCTAACCATCTGTTCAACAATGAAAAAATATATTATGAATGATTTCATTGCGTATATGCATTTATATAACTTATTCTACACATCCTTTAGAGATGATGAGGTCAAGTCAACATGGAATAGTATATATGTGATATCTTACGCAACATTCATTCTGGCCCTCTCTATCAAATTCTTCGGTCTCAACATCTTATTCCTAATTTCTGGAGGAACCGGTGGTCCACTTTGAGCCAACGCATCCAGGTCAAATTCATTACCTCCATTGAGATGAAAGGGTTGGGGTGAATATGAACCATTCATTTTATTATTCATTGTGTTATAGGGTGACGCTTGATTCGAGTTCCAACCCCCTCCCCCACTCCCTCCTGAGCTCATGGGTGAGCTAATGGGTGTATTTTTATTTGACGATGAACGAACTGGTGCACAAAGGAAACGCTCTCCATACCCACCCCCACTACTTCCTGAACTACTGCTACTGACCGTGCTGTTATTGTGACGACTGTACATGGAGCCATTGGAGCTGGCTGTGGCGATAAATGTATTGGTGTCTGCTGGAAGAGGGGATCTCCCTCTACTCATTTCCTCTGCGTGGGATATCTTCCTATTCCGAACTTGTTGGTAGTTCTGCTTTAAATGTTCGGGGAGAAGGGGACGACAGAAAGAAAGTTCTTCTGGATGCCTAACCCCTTTTTTACGCAATTAAAACAAATGAAGAGAAATAAATTAGTCGTCAGTCGTGGTGGTGAAAAATTTGGAAAGATTGTCTTAAGATGATGATAAGCATAATAAACTCGAAACAACAAGAAAAGCCATTTGCTTGAATGCCATGTTTTAAGTAGAAGCGTTTTGAATGTTTTGATGCGTAACATATAAAGTGTGCAAGGATGAAGCATATTAGGCTCACTAAAAGTTAAATAAGATTACATGAGTGATTGCACGCAAGCTCACAACTCACCACCACAAAGCAACTGACCAAAAGAAGCTTTCATTAGAACTGGTCAAAAATGGGCAATTCATGTCATGTCAGCAAAAATAATGATTACAGTATACTCCAATCAGTTTTACAATTCCACTGAGGCTTACACACAACCTAAACTGCCAATTACTGCTGACACATAATAAAGTAATTTTTGAGTGGACGATAAAAAGCAACCCAAAGACTAGAGCAAGCAGCCGTGTTTTTAACTCAAAACTTCTCTACAAAAGTTATGTTGTGGTTGCGTGCGTGTGCTTGAGCATGAATCTTTTTTGTAACGTAGAGCAATAATCTAATGTAATCAACAGTTGTAAAGTGTTATAAGCTCATTAGGGGCATGTGTAAACAAAACATTCACGCTAGGAGAGATATATAGATTCATTTGCAGCACAACTTATTGCACTTTCTTGTCATTTACTTTCACCCAAAATGGGTTTCATCCCTGTTACTGGACCATAACTTAAGCAGCTGGAAGTTGGAAGTGATCCTACTGAAACGACACATTTGGGGCAACTTGGGACATGGGAAAGTTAAGCTTGTGGTTCCAAAGAAATTCTAGAATATTACAATCTGAGTCATCTTCTATCCGGATTAACCTTTTCTAAACTTGTTGTTTTCATTACATATAGCTTAAGTCAATTCCTTCTAAGGAAATTTTCTGAGCCAAATAAACAACTACCACGAAAATGTTTATCCCAAATCACACAAGCGAATAATAGTAATTCGCATGAAGGACGAATAATACTTCTTTTCACCCTTATGTATTACTTATCCAAAGCATTTCAATTTTTTTTATTACGAGGACGACTTGCAGAATAGGTTTTTGACTTGGGCTGAATTTTTGAATAGGAATTAATAAATGATATGTGTTGTGTTGTTATTAGGTATGTGATGATGTACAAATCTCTCTCGTCTGTTTACATTCACCTCCTTTTTACTCCCATGCAGTCTGGCCTGCTCTCGAATCTCAATGATAAAAAAAATCTTGGAGAGCTGAAGCAATATTAATCATAATATTGCCATTTGTGTAAGCAATATGTAACGCACCCACACTACGCCATACACCGCACCATGAAATTGTTCAGTCTCTCCACATGTTCCTCTGCGCTTTTAGAGACTCACCCAAAAACCTGTATTGTGTGCAGTGTATCATTGTCGCATTGATATGCACAAATGACAATGGGTATTAAAAGTATTAAAAGAAGTGCACTTGTCCTAAGAATATGGCTAATGGTGATGATATTATGAATGAGCTGGCATGGCGTGGCATATAAGCCCATTTTTACGGTAACATCATACATCATATTATTTACTATAGTTGAAGTTGTTAGTTGGAGAAGAAAAAAAATCTCCAAAGATTGATTTCGTATGCTGATTTGGTCATCCTGAAACATTTCACGTCGTCATTTTATGTTCATATGTGCTGTACTTATGGTTAACTCTCTGATAAAGTCAAATGTTGTTGCTATTCTTACATGTACAGCATAATAAACATAATCAGAACAATAATGCTTAATATGTTGATTACAAATGAGAGGTGAATTTCAATCATACTCTTTTGATGTGAGAGCAAGGCAACACAGCATTATCAGCGTATCATAATAATAATATGTAAACCTGTAACATAATATCATCTTGTTTTCCAAACAAAGCCCCTTCTTCAACCTACTTTGCATTTTGCAATCGATATAATAAAACCTTTATAATGGTTATCACTGAATGAACTTGATTTCAAATCTCTCTACAGATCAGTATCAACCTCCTTGCTCTCAACTCTCAAAATATGTATTCTTTTGACAATGACACGAACCAAAATTCCAAGTGGTCAGCTAAAAACTTTATTCTCTAATACATTTCATTTGTATTCCATTCAGCCACGATGGACAATAATAGTTGTTGTTGGGGTTGGAGTGAAATAAAAAATATATGAAGTCGTGGTCACCTATGCATTTTTTTCTTATGCCCTTATGAGATTTCATTATCACACCAGATTAATCATTCTTTAATTCTTTGTATACACTGCTGAAAAATGTCAGTAGCTGCTACTCGCTCTGATGATCAAGTAAATAGTGACCAGTTGCAGTTTGTAAAACCACCATTGTATTGTATTTTGTGTCTGGTTGTTGATTGTTAGCATTCTGGTTTTGAATTTTGACTTCACATCACATTATTTGTAATGTTTATTGCGAGTTACATCATCAGATTTCAGATCGCTGAAATGAGATCCACCACAAACTACACAGCTTTCCGGATACATATGACTGGATGACTAGATGGATCATATCATATCATAGCATTTTTTTTGTTAGACGATGTTATGTTGATTTGCTTGTCAAAGAGATCGCTTCATTTGGAATTCCTAACTGAAGAACTGATTCCTGTTAGTCGCTTCTTCCCTTTAATTTGATTACTGCTTCATACCACCAGATGAAAAGGAGTATTAGTCATATTTTCAAGTTTTGATGTGTGCCCGTGTGTTGTGTGCGCAAGCCCCATTTTGTAAAGTTTCAACTTTCATTCTGTCATTTTGAAAACTAGCTGATCAAGTTCTTGAAAAGTAACTGAATAAATTGGGATATGGATACATTTTGACGGATGAAAAAAACTGGAATGACCTTTGCTGACAAACTGATTGATGTTTACTAGTAGAGCGTGAATATAAAATTTGACAGGTACATAAACACGACTTTAGGGAGTTGTGTAGGAACTTGAAGGTTGAAATAAATGGTGTAGCAGCATTCTTGTAATTTTTTTCTAGTTTTTTTTGCTATCTCTCGTCTCAAATTGATTTTGCCAACATTATTGCTCATAAAATTGAATAGTCTTAAACTATGGTAATGTGAGAAGCTTACAATTCAAGCAAGGCAATAAAATAGATTTGTATGCAAAGTATGCAGATTAAGCACAAAAGCTAATAATTGCTAATGAGAATAATTCTTTTTCGTTTCTTACCTAATTCTTTGCACAACTGAACGACTGCGTTGAAGGTTTTAATAGAAAAGTCAACTTTACAATCCAAAACTCTCCTATCTGGTAACTCTACACGGAGCAGCTGAAATGAATCAAAATCATCCAATGTGGTGAATAAATCATCATCAAGTCCAAACGTTTCCAAAATTGTTAATACCAAATCGAATCATTTGAATTTATGTGAGGTAATCGGCTCCCATCGATCTTAATTCGATTCGGCTTTTCATTATCATTATCATCACCATTCTCATTGCCAATCATCATCATCATCATCCATAAAAGTGAGGGATTTCCTTTGGCTTCATCACCCTCAACTCAACTAGTGAGATCACCCACGGCTTTAGCGATTTCACGTTGGCGTGCAAAAGCATGATGAATCTTCTTTCAAACACTTTTTTACCTTTTTTTTGTATAAACAACTCTGCATACATAAATATATTTTGTACAGAACTTACTTTGTGAACTGGTGTGAAGTAAAGAAGAGCATCGGCTTGAACACCATACTGGTCCAACGTGAATCTCGTTCGAGTGAGCCACATGTTCTTGTCTGGCCACCAAAGAGCATGATCTGACCAATCTGCTGATATTCCTGTTGGAATTGAAAAAAATGACAAAAATTCATCAGTAATCAGTGAAAGAAAAGTCGCCCATCGCATCACTATTATTATTATGACTATTGCAACACGCAGAACACATGCTTGTCATCATCATCCCATCAATCACACCGTGAAAATCTCTTTTCACCCAAGTTGCTGTGTTGCCCTCGTAGTCAAACTCGTATTGGAAAAGAATTTAAATCCAATCTACACGAGGAAGACAAGCCTCGTCATCATGTCTCTGTCTAGAGACTTGGTTTTTTTTGAGTCTCTCTGACTGGATGATTTTGTATTGGCTTTCATTTGACATATGAGCATGATACCATGACTTTTTGGTGAATTTTGTGTGGGTGGCATTGATAGCTTAGGTATAAATCACTGCCAGAAAGGGACTCTGGCTCCGTATGCATAATAATACGTATGTATTTACTCCGCTCTACTCATTTTTCTACGTCTTGCATTCCTACTTAATTGGGAGAATTCATGGGCTTCTCTGAGGATCATGAAATATAAGTACATGTACATTGCAAGAAAGTATAAAAGTGAGAGGATTGGAAAGGGAAAATGAATGGGAAGACGGGTTGATTAAAGATCGCTTATCTTCATCCCCCACTTTATTAGATTGAGCTAGTAGTAGTGAGGTGATTTGATATTGCAGAAGTTGAGCTGCGAGATGATGGCATTTCCTGTGATGATCTCGATTGGAATTTTCTTCTCTCATGGAACAAGTGATGAGCTTGGAATTTTCGAATGAATTGATGATCATTCTGCAGGATATAAAGTGATCGCATTTATCAAATGACAAAGAGCAAAAACATTCTAGATTTACCAACTGTGAGCCAACTATTCAAAATTAAAGATCAAGTTCATATTTCATCCCATTTAAAATTACGTATAATGACCTCTTCAAATGAAAAAAATGAAGACTTTACAAAATAGATATGGAAGGGAAAGGAAGAGGAGTGTCATATATTATTTAGTTTTGTGAAAGGATACAAATGGAGTTTTTGCATTTGAGTTTGAGCAAGTTGAAAACAGATGTGACTTGATGAAATTTGATATGACGTCCATCATTTTTCAGCATCCGCCTCAAATACGTTTAATATCTTGCATTTTAAATTATATTTTACTCTCTTCAGCAGAAATGCAACAAATCAAATGACTGTGTGTGGATGTGGAAGGTATCCTGTAAATTCTCATTTCGCATCCCATTCATTATAAATTAACTGATCCACAGGGATTTAGCAGGAATCGTGGGCAAAACTCAACTTCTGCATTCATATGTTTGTGTGCTTATCTCAAAATATGAGGATGGATGTTGATGTTGCGTAGGTGCCACTGGCCACGACAGGGCCATACGACGATGACAATAGTTTTTTTCCTTGAATGAAATGTGGGCAGTTGACCTAGCTTAATGAGACAAGATAATGCCACACGTGGGTTGTGTTTGGGTATGAAATGAATGCTAAAATTTTGGTTGTAAGAAGAAGTACATATGAAAGCATACATATAAAAGATTCAGGGATTCTATTGTCAGACATGGACATCTACATGACACTATAGGTGGCTGAAGAAAATAAACTATTTTGTACAATGGATGAATGTATGTAAATTGTTCAATATTATTCTAATGAAGTCGAAAAAGACGGAAAGTTTTCATTTTGACATAATCTTGAGCTGCACACAAAAATGGAATTAAACACACGTTACATGAATATGTACGTTTGTGCGTGTGTGTGGTAGTTTACACGATCCCATTTAAATGCAAAAAGCATTCCAAAAGAATAAGATTTTAGAGGTGCACGAAAGTACTGACATTTTTTAAGGATTATGCTGATGGAGAAGCAACTTCATTGATTCAAAGTTTGGTGGGTTTTAAATAAGCAATTCTTCAATACTCTGTTTCTTTTTCAGATCTAGCCAAAAACTGTATTATCTCAATTATAAACAGGGTAACATTTTATATCACCTTGAGATGCGTAGGCAATCTAGAATTTTGTTACACAATTTAATAAGGTCTGTTGTATAGGTGTGCAAGTAGAATTTGAGAACAGGTCATCATTACAAAGTAAAAGTAAAGTGGTAGCTCAGCTACAAATCTCTGGCTGCACTTACTTTACTTATCTGACCACAAAAATGCATTGTCTGAAATTTCGAAAGAGCTCTAGCTGCCATCAAGATGAGACGAAGGGAAAGGTGCGTGGGCGACTCAATGGGCTGATACGAAACAATTGACAATGTACATCACATCACAAGCAAGACCTTTGTAAAACAAACTTGTTCGGCGCACTAAACAAAATGCAGCAGAGACGAAGAATACTCCTGATTTACAACAATAATGATATTCTACTTCTCTCTCCTTAATGCCACGAGTGTTTTTGCATTTTGGTTGTTGAGTAATGACAATGCAATTCCTTAAATGAAAGTGGACGTGTGAGAAAAGCCTCCGTTAAACTCCTCTACAAAAAATGCATCATTAATGCACGACTGTATTTAGATGTAGGTACACAACACATAAAGCAAGACGATCAAAAGACAGTGCAAAAACGAGAGAGAAGTGAAATTTATTCGTTAACAAACCTCCCACGACAAAAATTAGACAGAGATATGGGCAGGGGGCCGACCGGAGAAATTGTGCAATCATAACAATAAACTTGCATGATAACAATATGATCCTGGTTCTGGGGGAAAACATGTTTTTAGCAACAAAAGCGGATCTGATGGTGGTATGGTAATGTAAATGATGATGCTGTAACTCGTGTCATCCTTATCAAAGAGCTGCACTTGCTTTGTTAGATTGTGAGACGAAGACTTTTTATTGATTTCGTCTTAAATTTCATGCAGCAGGTTGGCTAGAAAGGACTTAAATAATTTTGTTACTTCATCGAACTAGCTGGGAGGAATCAAAGATAAAATGTTTTTTAAAGATAAACTGATAACTGATGGTTGGTCATCCTTTAGGTCATTTATTGTTGAACTGTATTTAAATTTTATGTATGTGCCAATGAATCACCTTCGAAGTCATTAAACACCATGTTAATGTCCCATTTGCTACAGCATTATAATGACCAGCACAGTAAAATAGTTTGGCCATTATCATCAACTTCCATCTCACACACAAAAAAATCTTATCCGCCTCCACCCTTTTTAAACATAACATGAATATTTGAAATGATATGCATGTTTCAAACAATTCCTTGTTTGAAACTTGCTTTTTCTTACAACACAACATACTACCAGCCCAAACCATTCGCATCACTCTTGAAACTGAAGATGAAATTAGGGAGATTAAATGCTTTTACAAATTAGGTGTAACGCTGATGATGATAAAAGTGCAATTACAAGTTATTATTCGATGACTTTTAGCCACTATATCCTTAACAGGTTGGCAAATGCTTGGTTTATCTCACAGATAATGTTGTACAGCATGTATTTTAATGACTTGAAGCTTTGTATGGCGTTTAATGCCTTTTTTATCGGAAAGGCAAGCATGTGTATTAATATGTACATCCGGGATTTAAAAAACAATCTATGTTCCAGGTAACGCTGAACGTGTGTGTTTTATCATCATCTTTATTAAGATAAATATATTTTAGACTGTAAATACGTTCGACTCGACTTTACACCACTTTGTCAGCTTGCAGCTGGATTCTCCACTGCGAATTTTCAACCTCATCAGAAAGGTATGCACGCCGATCGTGCTTAAGCAAAAAATTCCTACGAACACACACGTCTCAAGCTAGCGATAACGGTAGTAAAATATGGATGATTAGTTGCTTTGAAGTGTTTACAAAATGATCAGAAGCCGATGAACTCAATTATAAGCAAAAATTAACTGACAAGAGGGTATCATGGTATGTACTGCACACACGTAGGATGTGATGTATGATATTATGACGGTGAAGACTGTAATGTATGCATTATGCTCCCATTCTTAATGCACACATCACATATTATTATCCCACTAGGTGCAACATTATTGTTTGCACTCATCCACAAAGCGGTACCGCACACGTATGAATCTAATGATTATGTAACGGGCAAAGAACGCATAAATATTTTGACCTCGGAAGAATCTCCCTTCCTTTTTGAATTCGCATAGTTTCCTTATTATGCTGGTATTATTCATAAGCTTAAAAAATATCCTGTAGCTCTATGAGTGTGGGTTTCCTTGTTGCTCCGCGATTTCAACTGAAATGCCTATGTTGAAGGAAGTTTGGAATAATTATTTAGTTTCCTTCTAGACTAGTACACACAGAGTGAATATCAAAAGCATGAGTTTGTAAAAGGAAGCAGATTTGATCTTAACATTTCCTTTTGAAAACAAATATTATATGCAAGTTATGTAGATACATTAATATACTCTGATGGAAAGTCAACATGAGCATATTCAGCAGTTCATTTTTACTCCGTAATTTCTGTTGTAAATACACACAAGCTCACACTTTTTTCCTCATCTGCTTAGCTTGCTTCATTAAATGCAAAAGCACGAATAAGCTTATATGCTTACAAAGCAAAGCTCCAAAAATTGCTATTCATTCCATTTTGCTTAAAGCGAAATGAACACACAAGACACAAACGGTGTAACGTGGAGTTAAGTTGAACTTGGCAAAAATTGCCATGTCTTGTTGTATTATATGCGTATTGCATTGGGATTGGGAAAAGCTGGTGAATTTTGAAATTGAAATTGACTGTTTGAGTGACTGAGCACTGAAGCACGGTAAACACGTGCTATTTTTGGCTTTTTATTTGAAGTACAAGCAACTTTTTTATTTCGCTTTGCAACTCTCTCCTGTCTATCTTAACCAGCTTCAACTTCCAACGTTCATTTCATTTCATTCCTCTTTTTTTTATGTCGTTTGGAGGTTGGAAGGAGTGAAACACGACATAACATATTAAAGCAATAAAGCGATCCACAAAGTTATTTTAAAGTGCATGCCTAAAAAATCTTTCGTACCTTTCCCCCTGTAAACTTTTCCATGCGAGAGTGTGCATGCAACTACTATATAGCAAACAATTTTTTTTCTTCAAAACTCATTTTCTTCTTTATATGTCAGTGTTGAGCTGTTTAGAGCAATCTAACATATCATAATATTGTGAGCAGCTGAGTAATCCTTCCCACAGTAATTTGCTATTTTATACCGAGAAAGAATCCAAATGGTGAAAATTTCCGGTGGAGCAAAGACAACACTTGCTTTTGCACTTTTGTGCATCCTTGTCATTCCTTTGCCCTTGCTCATTGGAACCAAACGTTAAAAATCATTTTTTATGGATTCTCTTCCGATTTGAATGAACGAGGTATGTACGTAGCAGATAGTTATGCAATAGAATCCTTTATTGCATGCTTGTATTTGTATGAAAGTCACTCAAAATGATGATGACGATACCAGAAACAGGGCAGATTGTTCTTATTCGCATTGAATATCCATACACCCGGTAGGTCGTTTGTTGAATGAGTAAGGCAAGTCAAGAAAGAACTAGGGAAGGATGTGGATACAAAAATGCAATTGGTTTACTATATTTGTATCACATTATTTTCTTGATGTTGGCATCTATGTTGGTTTCTTGATAGTCATGCATGAAAGTGAGCAAACGCTTTGACAACACATGCATATGGTATGCATGAAGATGAAAACTCTTGTGAAATAAATAAATACAGACAGGCTAAAGAACCAAAAGTAAGGATTTTAGGAGTCGCAAGTAGCAAGCAACAACTCCCATTCTTGTTGAAATATAGGAGAGAGAAAGAAAAGTCAATGGTTGTCTCATTACTTCTTATTAAATGACATAATAAGATATGTGGATGTACCTTAAAAGCATCATCATATACATATCTGTAAATTAAGTGGATGAAAAAATTCAAGCTTTACATTGCATTTCATTCTTCGGGTATTTTTACTACCATAAGACTTCAGAACGAGAAAGAGTAGTTATGCAAGGTTTTTTTATATAAAGTCAAGTCACTACAAATATGGCCTTTTGACTTGCCTGTCTTGTCTTGTTCCTATTTATCTAGTATATGCACCTGGTCCAGTCTTTTTTGGAACATTGCATCACATCACTAAAACGAAGGCGCACAATATCATGTGATTTCATGCTGGTTTCGGTAAACACAATCGATAATTTCGTTCCAGGGGCTAAATTGAAATGTGAATGTAAACCTCTGACATTATTTTTTTTGAAATGAAGGCTGATTGTCGTGCCGTAGAATGTTGAGGAATGCAATAACCTCTATCGTTTACAATATTTTCTTCATAAAAAATGCATTCTGAGCGTGCACATCTGTATGTAAAATTGTGCTGCTGGTTGGTGCTGGCAATTTCATTGAACCAAATGATGAGTCTTCCAAACTATTTCTATCAGCACAACGATGGGATGTAATATGTGAAACAGGAAAAACGAAAAACAGTTCCGTTTCTTAGTTGGTACACCAAACCAATATAGCTTTATAGCCCAGTCACATACGTTTGGTAGAAACAAACTTAACTTGGGATGGTTTAGCCTGATGGGAGAAATTTGTGCTCCCATATGTACATTTTTACAAAAGTAAAAATGGTAACAGGAGACAGGTCTCAATCTGTTCAACGAATCGATTCCATGGCACATGCCAAAAATATCTTGCCAGATATTCTGATCCTTCACTTGTTGTCGCTACTTAATGCAAGTTGGAGGATATACCCCATACCACAGTATATAATAAAAAATATGCACATTACAAATGTAGTTGCTGATAGAACTGAGCACGAGCGAGCCCATAATTTCTATACAACTCAACTTGTTTCCTGAATATAACGTTGAGGGGTTTAACGTCATGTTCCATATGACCGGTCCGGTGCTCTTGTACTGAATTGAAAACCATCCCGTATTTTGAACTCCCTTGCGATTACAAAGTAAAGCTATGTGTCAAGGGTGTGATTTGAAATATTGGATTTATGTCACCAATTATGTTTGACGCAAACCAAGAAATAAACAAAGATTGAGTGATTTTGGTTTATATTGCTTGCTCCATCCATTGCATGTAGCAAAGGTAAGATGGAGGGGGAGGCAAAACAAGTAAATAGAAAAGTTTGCTAGGCTTGGCTGTTGCTTTCTTGCATTTGTGAAGGAAATGAAGCATTACAGCCACATATATTTTTTCGGTAAAAAAATTGTCTGTCTACATTTCCCCCAAAAGTATCATTCAGCTTGTTTTGTCAGCATGCATGGCTGTGGTGGCTAGCATAATGTCATAAGACGTTCAGAAATGTCACGGCAGTCCATTCCAGCTATTAGTAATCATAGTCTAGATGAACTCTGTATGAACAAGAGCGGAAAAGTTATGCCATTTGTAATTTGTTGAAAAGTCACATATATAGTGAACCTATTAATGTAGGAATGTACGCTTGCTTCATACAAAACGAAAAAATTAGTTTTCAAGAAAATAGAAAAAGGGGAAATCTGTAACGGCAATTTCAGGTTTTTTCCTTTAATGTCTATTTTCCCCTCCTCATCTTTACCTAAATCTCCATCAATAGGTGACTTGACATTTTGACATAGGCTGACAGCAACAAAGTGAATATTGTGCAGTCGTTACTGCACAAATTTTCAAAAACGAACAAACGCGGACTTTTTGTAACCAAATTTTAACCAAACTATTGATACATATAAAAAACGAATAAACTTGAGGCAAAGGTTTTTGGTATAATGTATCATTTATGTAGGGTATAAATTCCTAGCACATTCCAATAAAGAAGTGAAACACATACAATTTTGATTGGGCGAAAATTCATTTATTATCTGATTTATTAATTCAACCTAAGCCTGTCTGAGAGAGCTGATTTACCAAACAATTCTAAATGCTTTTAGGTACCACGTATGCGACATGTGGCAAAGAAAACAATTTAATGATTCTTGATGATAATCAAAACAATGTTCATTCCATCCCTAATTGTAAGCACCTTGCTCGAAAACATAATTGTCAGATCCTAACCGGAAATGGGGCGCTCCGCAGCGTCTGACTTGTTCTACATGTGGCTATGAACATGATATGAAAAGAAAATATTACATATCACTTTGGGGACTCCAGGCAGTCCAGACTTCCAGTTCATTCCAGACCTAACAATTAACTATTCCAGGTAGTTTGTACGTTTCCATTTTATAAGCACGCTTCAGACATTGTAGGACAATTAAGTCATTTTCATAACAAAATGCCATATAAATATAAATCGTACACGAACGCGATGAATGATCGGGACCGTTTAGCCAATCACGGTAATTATTATCACTGGTCAGTGTCACTGCTGTTTCAGACATTAATTAGTTTAAGCCTACTATATATATTATTTTGACTTTAGTTGCAGACCTCCTATTTCTATTTTGTTGGCGACATCGAGAAAAAAAAATCGAATTGGTTAACAATATCCATTCATGCTATAAAAATTTACAATATTCCACTTTAAATTGAAAAATGTGGGTAGTCCTTTTAAAAATTCAGAGAATTTTACAAAACTTTCGCCCATTAAAAGTCGAATATGGGTTGGAACAAGGGTTTTACGAGAACTGTTCTTTTAAACAGAAAATAACTTCGTATTTAGTTGTGTCAAACGTTTCTTTAGTTTGGTTTGCGGCAGTAATTGGTTTGAAAAATTTGATATCAGAAGATGATGAGTCAAATACACCTGACTCCATTCAAAAAACTATTCTAAACTCTGTATTAAATATTCTCTACCTCGGAATATATTCCTTGCTACTCGCAGCGGTGTGGACAAACAGTTACAGAAGCACAAATACGGTTTGGATGATGACACAAGCAAAGTTTCTTTATGAAAGGAGAGAGAACCATAATACCTCAACAGAAAACGGGTCAACGAAGAAGATTGGAAATTTTACTTTATTTGACATGCTCCTTTACGGCGTTGTTGTAATATGCATGTTTGGAGTCACAACTCTCACATTTACACCTATACTCACTGACAAAACGCCAGCTCATCTTATTTTCTACCCGATGTTACCTGAATCCTTTGTCTCTAAACATTCTACATTGCTGACTGCCTTATGTTGCCTTTATTTGGGAGTTGTTGGATACTTTGGAACTATACCTGTCCTGCAAGTTTTCACATTCATGTGTGCGGTTTTATGTGAAACTCAATTTATTTTGAGATCCAGCTATCTAACCCAAAAACAATATTTTTCCGGCATTTTTCGAAAGCGAAATAGACTCAAATTTCAAGATGCACTACTACTTTATTCACAGAACCTCTTGTTTGTAAGATCATACAATAACTTTGGAGATGTGTACTTTCCCCTCGTGATGACCTGTGGATTTTGCATAAATGTTGTAACCAGCCTGATTTGCATCAAGTTTTATAAGCATTTGTCCGGATTGCTCATATTGGTTTTCGGAGGGTTTGATATAATCTGTTTTTTCATCACTATTGCGATTCATAGCTTTTGTATGGCAGGTTTGGAGGAGTATGGAAAGTTCAATGGGTTCTGGAGATTCAGGCTGTTTACAAAAATACAACGGAGACAGTTCAAAGCTTGTTTGCCACTTAAGATTGTGATTGGACCCTTTTTTGTTTTAAAACGGAGGACGTTACTAAATACTATTTCAGAAATTGTAAAGCTTATAACGTCGCTGCTGATTGCGGATGAGTAACAAAAAATTGGATGAACTGGATTATACAACAATCTATGGGGTCCTAGTTAATGAACAGATATCAATCAATTTGTGTTATTGAAAATAAAGCTATATGTATTTCTGGAATAATTTACTTTCAAAAAGTTTGCACCACCTTACCAATAATTGGATAATAGAAGCTTAAATTGTTTTTAAAAAATGTACAGCAATTTCTGTGAATGATTGTCATTATAAAAATTCTGCTGTTGAGCAACATAAAAAAACAGACTATGAAGTGGGTGAAAGTTTAAGCTTTCTTTCATACAAATTTGCAATAATAATTGTTGAATAAAAAAAAAGAACAGTCTGCGATCAGCGTGCAAAATCGCACTATTGGAGTGCGATTTTGAACTCAATGGTCATAAATCGGATAAAATTTTACGTTTTAAGGTCTTAATTTATTGCATCCTTTTTTATATAAATAAACTATTGCTGCTAAATATTAAATGCCAACTACCAAAATAATAGCAGATATGATATACATCAAAACATTTAGATTAAAGGTTGAATATTGCATATTATGTAATGCATCAAAATAAATTAAAACAAAGTATAAAGTAAAAGTGGTCCGCGAGCCTCATGCAGGTATCCCAACGCAAATTCGATTTTATGTACTACATAATGTTCCTCTTGATATTGATAAAAACAGTCATAATAAATTATGATTCGTATGAACACTCGGATGCTTAGTATAGCATTGATATGAATATGATAAGGTTTATAATCAGCACGATGATTTTTGTTATTGTTTACCAAATAAAATAAACAAAATCTTAATGTATGCATGCCTTGTGGAAACGCACAATAAAGTATAATCTTACGAATCAAGAAATTCTTCGTATTCCTAATCAGGAAGGC
The DNA here is from genome assembly GCA_964034955.1 of Orchesella flavescens. Classification (NCBI taxonomy): domain Eukaryota; kingdom Metazoa; phylum Arthropoda; class Collembola; order Entomobryomorpha; family Orchesellidae; genus Orchesella; species Orchesella flavescens. The sequence goes on from OZ035957.1 coordinate 12,853,056, forward strand.
TCGGTTGCCACTTAATTTAATTATTTACAATACGCTCCTTGTTTACGCATACACTCATATTTTCCATAAATTGATTAAAATACCAGAAAATTCATACCGCTTTCCAAAAAAAATCGGCATAATGAAAATCAAACGTGTGAAGCCACCCCTGATAAACATTTTGGTGAACCTAACACATGCAAAAAAACGAAACCGCTTTGTCTTGGTCATAATTGTATAACCCAGTTACAAACCAACTAGGCTCTGACCGACATTCATACCACATTGGAAGTTCTTAGAACATTTTCTTTTTGTGAAAGAAAAATCCGTCAAAATAAATTTTCAAAATGTGGTGCGCTTTTATACAATTGCAATGATCAGGCCCTTTAATTTCATGTAGGGAATTTAGAGATTTTGATTTTCAAAAAATCTGCAAAAATGGAACACGGAGAAGTTAAACATTGTGAAAAATAGCTATAAGTTATTCAGCGATGCATTCTAAAAAGGGGTACAATTTTGTAGCCCTGGAGTGTAAATTTGAACGCTGATCGCTGACTGAATAAGTATTGCAATACCTGTGTTGAATCAAACAAGAGATTAAGCAATTTCATTTTCAACGTTTTAATTTCTTTAATTGTTTTTTGTATGTATGTCCATCCACAGTTTATAATAATTGTTTTAAAAAAGCTTATATAAGAGGTCCTACTGAATGAAATGTGTTTGCCATCTATAAAATATCTCAACCCGAAAAAAATTGTCAGAGTCTTTGGAAGTAAATAGTATGAGATACATCTAACATAGTGCATATATTATATTATTGTTTCTGTCTGTCTGTTAGACTTATGAAAACTTAACAAAATAAAGCTGATAGGAGCGAGTCACAATGTGGAAAGCATTACTAACAATTCAAAACATAATTCAACGGCTTCGACCACTCCGAGTCATTTATTCAAAGGAAGTGGGTGGATTTTATGTAAATCCTGCAGCCAGGAGAAAGTTGAAGCTACACTTGATTGATCTCAATCTCATCCTTGTTTTCATAGCATCAGGAGTTGGATTACGAGACATCCTTAGTCAAAAAACGGAGCATTTAGATTCTGAATCCCAGAAACTTCAAACTCAGAAAACTGTGCTGGGGGCTGTGGTCTACGTCCTCTTTATGGGACTTTTCACAGCCCTTCTAGGTGCTAGCTGGACATTTAAGAAGAGCCATAATGAAGCAGTTTGGGCAATGTCACATGCAAAGATTTTGTACCTCCAAAGAGAAGCCAAACCATCGAGTGAAACAACATCCAAAAGCAAGAGTGAAGGAGCCCTGTTCAGCGTGCTCCTGTACGCTCTTCTCTTTGTTTGCATGGCCGGGCTTCTAACCGTCACAACAATCCCATTTGCTAGCAAAAATACTCCAGCCCATGTCATTTTAACAGAGCTTCTACCTTTATCCCCGTTTCCCAAAGATTCCTTCATTTTCACTCTGCTTTGTGCTTTTTATATGGGAACCTCAGGATATTTTGGCGTGATACCAGTTGTACAAGCTTTCTGCTACATTGCTGCCGTTCTGTTTGAAATCAAGTTTATTTTGAAGGGATCTTACGAGCGGTGCCGTCATAAGGATCTAACATTCAGGCGTGAATGGCTCATTTACGGCCAAGCCATAATATTTGTCCGGGAAGTAAACCTATTTGGTTTTGTATTTTACCCCATAATGATGCTGGTAGGGTTTTGTATAAATGTTGTAACAAGCCTTGTTTGCATAAAATATTACTACCAACTCCCCCTTCCTATGTTGCTGGTTTTACTTGGATTTGATGGAGTTACCATAATTTGCACGTTGGTCACTCATAACTTTGCTGTAGTTGCAGAAGAAGAAAGTGAAAAGTTTAAAAAGTATTGGATACCACGAGTGGTTTCAAAGTTACAGAGAAAGCAAATTTCGGCTTGTATGCCAATGGCAATTAAAATCGGATCATTTTTTCACCTGAAGAGGACCACGTTGTTGAATACTATTAACGAGGTTGTAAACCTTGTTGTAACACTTTTAATTGCTTAAATTAGAGTTTGATTTTGACACAGAATTTAAAAGCATCGCTTATTTTGCAGACTGAGTATCAGACTCACGGTCGAGTCCGATGTGATGTCTATATATAGCATCTATAGCTGAAATTTTTTGGTTATAATATTAAACAATATTGTAAATATTAGCAAATGATAGAATGTAATATAAAATCGATATATACTGCCGTAGTGCATATTAAATCAAAGAGTAGTAAGGGAAAGTTGTTCACCTTATAGTAAACATAACAATCAAACCATTTTTAGGTTTGAAATCTCAATCCTAACCTATTACTAAGTAATTCAAGCTTAAATTGTATTAAGTAATATGTATTAAGTTAACATAACCCACTTTGCTTCGGTTTCTAGTATCCCTCTAAAGTATTCCAAACATGATTGTTTTCACCTTGTCATTATAGTGCTTGACTTTGACTCTAGGCTTTTTAATAAAAAACATAATTTTATGGAATGTTGATAAATCGAATCATAGCTCTTATTGCGAGACAGTTGTGGCAATCTACAAAAATTCAATTCAATAAGAGAAGACTTTTGTATAAATGTTACTTCGTTTGCATCAAATTCTATCAAAATCTGCCTGAAATGGTCCTATTCATCTTAGGAGGGTTTGATTTAATTTGTGTGTTTGTTACAATAACTCTTCATGGCTTTAGTATAATCAGTACAGATAAAGGAAATAATTTTAGGGGATGTAGGTTGTTTGGAAAAATTGGGAAGAAGGAATTCAGATCTTTATTACTCATCAACATTATGATAGGAGAATATTTTCCGCAACGACGGACTTGACAAATCAAGATAAAATTGATGAATTAATGCAAATGCAATTTTAGCTCCCAGTATTGCCTCCTCACTTCGCTAATGACTAAATGATAAATGAACTGCTAAATACTAAATACCAACTATACCAAAATAATAGCAGATATGATATACATCAAATTGCATATTATGTAATGCGTCAAAAAAAGAAAAAAAAAAAAAGTTACTGGTCCGCGTGCCTCATGCGGATATATATATATGTAAAGGTCAAGACATAAGTATGCCTTATAATGCAAATTCGATTTTATGTACTACATAATGTTCTTCTTGATCTTGATAAAAAACATTCATAATAAATTTTGATTCGTATGAACACTCGGATTCTGGTATGAATATGTTAAGTTTTATAATCAGTACTAAGAATTTTTTATTGCTTACCAAATAAAATCAACAAAGTATTTAATGTATGCATGCCTTGTGACAACACATTGAACATACAATACAGTGTATAGTCTAGCGAATCCAGAAATTCTTCGTATTCCTAATCAGGAAAGTTCGGCTGCAAATTAATTTAAATAATAACAACGCTCCTTGTTTACCTATATACTAATACGTATTCTTCGGAAATTGATTAAAATACTAGAAAATTCATACTGCTGTCTGAATTTTTTTCCGGCATAATGAAAATCAAAGGTGTGAAGCTACCCCTGATTAGCATTTTGATGAACCTAACACATGCAAAAAACGAAACCGTTTTTTCTCGCATAACCCAGTTACAAACCAACTGGGCTCTGACCGACAGTCATACTAAATTAGAAGTTACCGGAACACTTTTTTTTGTGAAAGAAAAATCCGTCAATAGAAATTTTCAAAATGTGGTACGCTTTTATACAATTGCACAGATTTTTGCAACGCTTATATCCTCTTCGATTTACATACAACGATGAGACACTCAAATTTGAAATAACTAAAAAAACCAGTTACACTTACATTTGGGTAAACTCACAAGTTGTGTGTGTTTCGATGATATCTTTATTTAACATGATAAAATTCATGAAATCTCAAGATCCCAACGCAAGTCAATTTGAGGCATTTGTGATGGATCTTCTTTACTGGGGCTTGACGATTGTAGTCTTATCAGTGGGGTGGACGTTACAATACAGACGAGAGGTAACCATTTGGTTCATGAACGAAGCCATGGGTTTGAAAAAGAGAGAAGGTAAATGGTAAATTGAAATTGAGACCACGTAGGTTATTTTCTAACACACATTTAGTCCAGTGTAAACTTTGATTTTGATATAGATCTGGAAAACAAAGAATTGACTTTCCCAGCACTTTGTATGTATTCCTTGGGAGCAATAGCTTTCATCTTTCCGGTGGCTCTTGCCACTCTCCCATTCGTTTTCAACACCACCCCGGCAAATGAAATGCTAAGATTTCTTTTACCCAGCGTTATTATGGAGAACAAGACCGTTGAAGTAATTCTCAGCTCGTTATATTGGCTAATTCATGGATGGCTTGCAGTTTTCAACGTCATGCAACTCTTGGCTATTTGCGTTGTCATCTTTTACGAAGCCGGTTACATGATGATGGCATCATACCAACCAAAGGTAGCGGTAAACACCAACTCCATCCGTCTACTGCCGCTGGGCATACTTCGAAGGGGAAAGAAGAAGCAAGCGTTAAAAGAAAAGGATGCCGATGAAAAAAGGAAAGTTGCTAACTCCATGAAACTGAAAATTCAAACTTCTGTAAGGTTTCCAAACGCCCTCAACGTTTACAGACGCAGTGCCATGATTTTTCTTGGGGTTCATCAATTTGGAGGAAAAGTTCTACTTCCGGCTATGCTCTTTGTTGGCTTTCTAGTCAATGTTGTGTCCACTTTTGTGATAATTAGATTGAATGATCAGTTGCCGATTTTGGTTGTGATTATGCTGGCTGTTGTGGATATTGGTATTATTGGGAATACTTTCACTTACGTCTATTTTGCCCTCATCATCACACATGAGTATGAGAAATTTGTCAATTTCTGGAATGGGAAGCTAATAAGAAAAGTGCATCAAAAGCAGTTACTATCATGCAAGACGATTCAAATTTGGATTGGAAATTTTTTTCCTGTAGAAATGACAACTAGTCTTTCTAGCATGCATCGAGGTGTAGATTTGACAGCAACTTTGTTGCTGGTTCAGTAAAGAAAATATCACGGTGAAGTGAAACTTGTATAAATACTTTTAACCATAGATTGTATAAATATTTTATCAGTCTGTCTGGAGGGGTAGAAGGGTTTATTTTAATGTACGCGTTTGCTTTGGAATTTTCGAAGATCCAACGTGCTTGGAAAAATTGTAAGGAAGAAATTCACATCTTTATTGTCCATCAGAATTATTATAGAACAACATTCAGCTTCACAACTCGTTAATCTGTTGTTGGCTGCCAGTAAAATAAAATCAACGCTTAGTGATTGATAATTTAAATTCAAAATGCAATTGAAGCTCCCGAACTAGTGTTGTCTTCTCACTCTGCTAATTTATGTATGAACTGCAAAATACCAATCTACTAAAATAATAGCAAATATTATTATGATACGTCAAAATTTCTGTGTCTGAAGTACACATATAGCATATATTATGTAGAGTTACTCAATAAATGAAAATAAAGTAAATAGTTATAACATCTAAAAAAATGGTTCGCGTGACTCAAGTATACAAGTATTTCTTGGGATCCGAATTGGATTTAATGCATGACATATCATTCTTGATCTTTATGCAAACTGTCAACTGCATGTTTGAATAATTTATCATTCGTATAAACACTCGGATTTTTAGTATAAAATTGATGAGTATGATAAGATTGATAAGGTTTATAATCAACCGTAAAAATTGTTTCTTGCATATTAGCATAATAAATAAAACCATCAAAACCTTTATGTATCCTTATATACGTATGCATATTAGTACAACTCACTCACAGAAAGCCTTCCTGCAAATTAAAAGTAGCACCATATTCATCATATTCCTGATGCGGTGGTGACTGCACTACTGGCTGCAAATTGATTACAACGTTACTTGTTTACGCATACGCTCAAATTCGTTGGAAATTGATGAAAATGCTACGAAATTTATACGCTTTTTGAAAATACATTGTAGATAATAATAAAGCATCTAAAATGTGAGGAGCTGCCTATGATATGATTAGCATTTCGTTTATCAAAAACAAAATTAAAACCATTTTTAGGCTCTTATTTTGACCAACCATGGTATAGCCGACAAGCGTTAAAATACTTGAAGTTCAAAGAGAATGTCAATGTGTTCCGTAAAAAATCGGCATTCGAAATTTTCCCAGTCGCTTATTCACTTGTACCTCGTTCTTGAAATAAAGTACATTAACAACTTTAATTCAATTCTACTTCGAATTAAAACCAGAACTAAAGTTAAAGTATTGTGTTATTGACTATTCCGGGGACTGACCGACACACTTAGTACTTATTTATCGGAGGGTCATCGAGGGTTTTCCCTCGAAAGTTTCAAAATGTGGTACGCTTTTATACAACTGCACAGATTTTTGCAACGCTTATATCCTCTTCGATTTACATACAACGATGAGACGCTCAAATTTGAAATCACTAAAAAACCTAGCTACACGTTTATCTGGATGAAGTTACAAGTTATTTGTGTTTGGAGCTTATGTTCTTTTAACATGATAATATTCATGAGATCCCAAGATCCTAACGCAAGTCAATTTGAAACATTTGTGATGGATCTTCTTTACTGGGGTTTGATGATCATAGCTTCATCAGTGGGATGGACGTTACAATGCAGGCGAGAGGAAACCGTTTGGTTTATGAATGAAGCCATGGGTTTGAAAACGAGAGAAGGTAAGTTTGGTAAAATGCAAATGTATGATGATCACATAGATTGTTTTCTTACATTTAGTCCAATGTCACCTTTGATTTAGATCTGGAAACCAAAGAATTGACTTTTCCAGCACTTGCCATGTATTCCCTGGGTTCAATATCTGTCATTTTTCCGATGGCTCTAGCTACCCTCCCATTCGTTTTCAACACCACACCGGCAAATGAAATACTAAAATTTGTTTTACCCAGCGTTATTATGGAGAACAAGACCGTTGAAGTAATTCTCAGCTCGTTATATTGGCTAGTGCATGGCTGGCTTGCAGCTATCAACATCATGCAACTGTTGGCTATTTGCATTGTCATCTTTTATGAAGCTGGCTACATGATGATGCCATCATACCAACCAAAGAGTCCTGTGAACGCCAGCTCAATATCACTGGGTGTCCTTCGAAAGGGAAAGAAGAAACAAGCGTTAAAAGTAAATCATACCAGTGAAAAAAGGAATGTTTCTAACTCAATGAAACTGAAAATTCAAATTTGTGTAAAGTTTCCAAATGCACTCAACGTTTACAGACGGAGTGCCATGATTTTTCTTGGAGTTCATCAATTTGGAAAATTTCTACTTCCGGCTATGCTCTTTGTTGGCTTTCTGATCAATGTTGTGTCCACTTTTGTGATAATCAGATTTAACGACCAGTTTCCGATTTTGGTTGTGAGTTTGATGGCTGTTGTAGATATTGGTATTATCGTGAATACTTTCACTTACGTTTATTTTGCCCTCATCATCACACATGAGTATGAGAAATTTGTCAATTTCTGGCATGGGAAGCTAATAAGAAAAGTGCATCAAAAGCAGTTACTATCATGCAAGACGATTCAAATTTGGTTTGGAAATTTTTTTCCTGTAGAAATGACAACTAGTCTGTCTAGCATGCAGCGAAGTGTGGATTTGACAGCAACGTTATTGTTAATTCAGTAAAGAAAATTTAACAGGAGAGTGGAGCTTGTGAATTCTTTTTATTTTACATAATGCACTATATTTTGCTTACCTAGCAAAATCCAATAATCATAGATCCACGTAAATCAATTTATGTACATTGCTTCATGCTTAGAAAACAAACAATTTATATACAACTGGCTAGAAAAAAGCTGACGTCTTGTCATCTATAACCCTTTTTTGTTGCTTACATTTATCCTACCTTCAAATAAGATGCTACTGCTGGATGATATTTTTGATAACACAAACAATTTTGAGTTTATAAAGTCCGTAAATCTTTAAAAGATTTTACAGAAATTTACTTAAACGATAGGTTCATCAAACGTACATTCCACCTAAACAATGCATTAAAAGAAGAGAGTATGATACGCAACAAATTTATTCCTTCAATTAGCAAAGTTCGTGACTCCGCGTTCATTACAATGATTCCCTACAGGCAAGTTCGAAACATTACATTTTCCCTTTAAAGACGCTGCACGTGTTAAATTTAATATCGTTGTGACTGTTGTGAGTAAGTCAATATCAATATTCTTGAATGTATATATTAGAATACCATAAAACTAATTACAAAACAGAAGGATATGTGTGCAGTTCAAGTCTTCAATTTCAATTCTACCAAATTCTGAAATGCTGTTCTGATAAAATATGCAAAATAATCTATTATTCCTTTTGCAAATCTCATCTCACGCTGAGAGAAAATCCATGTGCTACGCCCTGTATTAACTCGACATCCTACATATAAGAGTGGATGACTGTAACATAACAGTCAGTGTGAAAGCTTGTAAGCTGTAAGCTGCTGGTGTCTTTTGTAGCGATGAAAATGAATATGGAAAAAGCAATCAATTTCTTGGCTCATTCTTTTTACCCTTATCAAATAACTATCTTCGTGGGCGACTTGAGAAGCAGATCAAGTTTAAATTCGATGTAACGCTTTCAAAAACATTGTTTTTGTGATACACGTCAGTGTTTCGAATATAAGATTAAAGATAATATTATATTTTTGTGTGCATTTATAAAAGATTTCCTTGCTTCTTGTTGAGATGTATTAGGCTGAATGAAAACATAGAGGATAATGGAGAAAAAAGTTGTTTTTACTGTAGCTTTGGCAAGGGAGTCAGACAGGAAGTTTGTGAGTCAGTAAGAAAAGGGAAAACTTGGCATAATATTGTGTTCGTTTGCTTGTCGTGTCATGAATGTGTGTATATACAAATAAAACATTGAAAATTGAAACACAAGAAAATAGTATCTTTTCCATTCTATTTTTCTTTCTTTTCCAATCTCAATCTCCAATTCACATTTTCATTTGGTCTGACGCTTGTAAAAGTGACAAAGTGGCACCTTTTTACCGACCGCGTTTATTGCCTTTATCATCTCTATAAACTACTTTGATATAGTGATATGGAGAACCAAATATTGCATGCTAGAAATAACATGAAATGAAACCAAGAAGAATGTACCTACATTTAGTAGTCGCCTTGCCTTCCCGTGTTGATAATGCAAATGCCCCACCAGGATGACGACGACGGGAATAGGATGAGGATACTTTCTTCCTTGGAATGAATTATTAGAACTTGCCAAAGTCAACAAAACTCATAAAAATCAGGAATCAAAGAGAGTGCCAAAGGAAAAGGAGTGTTTTAAAACATACAATGATGATGTGATGTAAATGTACTTGTACGTAAATTCATTTTTATGTCACGCAATCTTCTGCAAGGTTTGCTTATTTGCTCTTGCTCGTTCTACTGGTTTCAATAGTTGCGTTTGAAAAGCCATATTATTTTTATGACAGTGCCACACTGCTAGTACATTAATTATGATATGGTAAAGCTGAGTATACATTTGCTACAAAAGTGACGGGAGAATGGTACGCAGGGAGTCTGAAAGAGAGAGGTCGTATCCATCCATAAGACTAAAATTAGCTGTTCCGATAATTTTGATCCCCACGTGCATGCGTGTGTCCCTATTCCTTATACATACTATATATATTAATTTCATACAGTGACATGACATGATCCACCATTATCATATAAATGCGCAAATTGAATTGGATATGACATGGGAGAAGAGCAGAGCTCGAATTGCAGTAGGTTTATGAGATTGCACAGAAAAGCATTTTGTACTCATTATCTTCACAAACCTTTCGATTCTCATTCAAATTATGAGAGTAATAACAACATATTATTTGGTTCTTTATCTCTACCCTTCCCTGATGAAAGTCAAGTGTTATTGTGCATGATATCCAACTCCTGTTTCCGTTCCGTATCCGTATCGCTTTTTCCTAAAGGGTTTGGGTTACAAACACGGAGTAAAAAGTCAATTGCGTGATAAGATGACATTCATATCAGTAGGCAATGTCAAAGTCAAACTGAATCGTATAATCGTTCATGCATGTTACAAACGCTTTGCATTGCAACCCAACTTGACTTATTATTCCTTTATATTTTGGAACTATATATTCTTAACTGTAGACAAGTCACACCTTTCGGCTAGTGTACATATACAAATACAGAATTTTCATACGATTTCATATCAAAATGGTCAATACATGAAAAACATATCCTTATATTTTATCGTAGTTTTTCCAGCACACCCGTTTGTGCTTCATTAAATTTTCATAACTGTCTTAGGCAGGTGATGATGATAGGCGTGTTTGAAAAAGTGGTCACATTATATCACCACTGCATTAAGTAACCACCACCGTACCAATTTCTCATAATGAATTTTGAATGAAATGCAAATTGAACACCTCTACGTTTTTCACCGTTTCACGAGTGAATTTTCATTATAAAGAACAAAATTGACTTTTGGAAAAGCCGGCCGGGTCCCATATAAGTACGTATATATTGCATGCATTTATTATGTACATATCAAACTAACAAAAGTAATATTCTGTTATCTAAAAAAACTTTGGGATTACATACACAACTCCGTTTCGGCATTTCTTTTTCATCAGCATATAGAGGTAGTAAAAATAGGAGATACGGATCGCAATTTCCTCTATGTAAGCAATTATTATTCTATACAATCCAAAAGTAAACCTCGGTGGAAGCAGACACATCAAAAAGCGGCATTTTATGCATTGCACTTGACATGACGTGATCCACCGGTTCGATAACAGATTTTAAACGGCAGTAATTAGTTCTCCCAAAAATGTCCGGCTTCCCACGTTTAGTCCTGTGATAATAAACATGGAGTTGATGTCGATGCACAACAGAATGGCTTCATGTCGTGTCGTGATGTGATGCGATGATCATCTTCATATCAAAAATGGGAGTCAAAGTCAAGTCACATAAGGGATCATTTATTTTTATCAAATCGAGACTCATAAATGGTAAAACTTGACTTGTGCATTTTCCGCCGCTTCTGAAGCAGTTTTTGGTCGTGGGAAGTGAGCCTATTAATACGCGACGTGCCTTTTATAAATGACTAGATGTTCTATTCAAAGACGTAAGAAACCTTGATCTTTTCATGTGATAGCGGTGGATCAAGTTAATATAAAAATTTGTAAGTACATTACATCAAAAGCATTAATATATTAGTACAATAACATGAGTTATAGCGTCGCCAGCTTATTTTTGGGGTCGATTTTGACAGAACGTAGGTGCAAGCAAGCTTATAGCATATGTATGACGAATACGATAAGGATACGCAATGCATATTTTTAAGCCAGTCGGTAAGAAAAATTATTCTTTGCTGCGTGAAAGAAAGTAGTAGTCTAGCAAAAAAAACACGGCCATTATATTTATCGACAGATAACAATCTTTTTCACCACAAAATACCTAATCACGCCACATTTCTTTAAAAGGAAATCTGAAGGTGGTTCTCTGCCAATATAATCTATTGAAGCATCCCGTCTCATATGAATTTACCATTTCAATGTGTATATATCAACTCTTCAATTTTTTCTCTCGATCTGGTTCTTCTTTGGACTTGTCTTTCTTTGCAATATTTTCAAAAATGTATCGGATCCCAGAATCGTAGTTTAGTAAATGATTGTTGAAGTGCACAAACAACAAGTGCATCTTCTTCCTCAAATTGGATAATAAAGTAGCGATATATGGTGGATGAAATGGCAGGTGGCAATCTTACAGACAAGGACGGTCGTTATTCCGTCCGACCTTTTTGGGCTTGTATCTTCATCCTTGCCACACCGTGTTTGTTCGTAAAAAAATGCATAGGTTGTTGCAGTTATAGAATATATAGATATAAAAGTCTTTGCTGATTCTACCAAAAGGGTGAATGTACATTCATATGAATATGAAAGTTAAATAGTATACATTACACCTGAAAACACTCCTCTACAACTTTTCATCCCTTTACTATTCCATTATGTATGCGTGGCATGCTTCACATGAACTTCAGAACAAAAAAAAACAGTCGAATTTTTGGATGTTGAGTAAGCAAAGAAGAGGATGGAGAGGAAGGATGGAGAAGGCCATCCGTGATCATTATTATGTAATACGAAATAATGCATTATATATGCAAACTATACTCATTTTGTCATACTACATTTCATTAGGTTCTACTTTTTAACCTGTGTTGTGGCTGAGTAGGTATACATTCATATATAAGATTTTACTACATCTCTAATACATGGGTTGGCCAAGGTTCTCTTTTTGGAATTAAAAAATGCCTTGAGGCTTCCAAGAAGTAGTCACGATCACGACGATATGCAGAAGAGGACCTCAAGTCAAGTCAAAGTCAACTGCAGGCAGAAGAGACGATGAGCGCATGCAGATGTGTAAATAATACACTCTTTACGATTCATTTCATTACAAAAGGACGTTTGCGTTGGTTCTGTAGCCCGTATAAAAATCAGGGTTTCAATTCTCAGACGTACTTTTATTGGTTATGTATCTACGTATATGTATGTATACTCATTGCATTCTTTTGTATACACATAACTCGGAGCGATAACGAGAAGAGAGGGAATGAAACACGTCACGACGACAGGTAAAAGCCATTACTCAACACCACAACCAGTTGGATTCCACACAGTTCTTTGCAAATGTTTTGCAAATTGGGGAAATCACGTGGAAAATGTGAGAATGTGTGAAAACGCGTGTTGGATTTGAGCTCAGCTGATTGAAAATACACAGACTCGACTTTTATTTGTGAAGAAGTTGCTTCCGGAAACTGGTTGGGAGCATCAAGCATCTATATATACTTATCCCTTCCTCTTTTCCCGTACCTTCACAATAGGTATATAAAGAAATGCAATGCAATGTAATATGCATATGTGGAGGGAAAAGAGCACGCAAGATTTAATCTGGTTAGTGGTATAAATGTTCGGTCATGGCCATAAATATGGATAAAAATGGATTTTTCTGTCTTCATGTGCGAAAGAAGTTGCATGCATGGGCGAAAAAAATATATGTGGAAAAGTCATGCTGTGCCAGTCGTGCTCTTCTTTGTACACCACGCGATGCTGGTGCGACTAATCCATATAATATATTTCTGCGTAAGACAGTAAGTGATAAGAACTTGGATGTTGTGGCAAAATTCGAGATAGCAATAAAAGATATGATGTAAAAAATATGAGAAATTGTGTCACAGGCTAACACAACGCACCAACATAGATATAAAACGTCGCCAATCACCAATGCAGAAAATATACTTGTCGCACCACGCTTCTCTCTCTCTCTTTCTAGTTATGTATGGAACTTTTGTCCGATCTTTCACAAATGTGTGACACCAAAAAATTCAGACTTTGACTTTTACTCCTTGTTTTTCAAAATTGTAGTTGGAGATAGATATATAAGTAGGTCCTTGTGTACTCATACTCGTGTATAAGCCTTATAAAATATTTATTTTCATCGTGCAATAATATACACGAACTATAAAAAAAATTGAATGCAAAGCATGACCATAGAAATTAGTTTTAAAGTCACAGTGTTCAGGAAGGATGGTGTGCGTACAGTAAAAAAAATCATGCGGATGTTCGTATATACTGACTGGAGAAAAAAAGCATTCCATTCCTCCCGGTAGTAGTGCTTAAGCCTACACCGAGAAAAAATTGTCAGCTCCTTAGAAATATATATCTTCTTTTTATCTATGTGTTACCCTTATACATATTTATAAGCTTGCTTGTAATGTAATGTGATGTGATCCTTAGAACACACAGAAAGTGTGTGTAGAGTAGGAGGAGGATGTTCTATAAGGGAAAGGAAAAGCGAGGGAATTCAGGTCTTTTGGAATGATGCCATGTGTACATTTTTTCCCCTGAATGTTATGTTGGGAGCACATTCAAAAAACACACGTACATAGATTTAATGTAGTCTTCTTCTGTGTAGCCATAATGTACACACACACCGGTTATATGCGTACTTGACTCGAAAAGAGCTACTAGGACAGGACCTCCATTTTTTTGAAACTTTAGATGAGACCAGACACATTTTTATCGCTTTTACTTTGGGCTTGGCCTGAGTTTTTAAGTAAAGCCAAAAAAATGTGAGGAAGATCCCAAGATTTTTTAAAGCATGCCATGTCTTTCCCCAATAACTTGTGTGTATACATACTCATATGCAGTACTTTTGTATGTTATGTACGTAATTGAGCTGCTGCTAGATTACTTTACGTGTCGCCTATGCTCTAAATGCTCCTTGTTTATTCCACACGGTTACAAAAGCCTAAACACCCAAAAGTACATTTGGTACTTTATGGGCAAACCAAAAGTTGATTCCTAATAATGTACAGGGAAGCCGGAGAGAGCTAAATACACTTTCCTCACTTTTGTTACCTTCTTCCTATTTTATTATGGTTCTTTTCCAGTAAATGCACTTAAAGTTATGGTATGGTACTATATATTGTGTTTGCGTACAAACAAGAAAAAAAAAGTTTGTAAAAAGTTATTGGAAAGTTTATTGCAGCACTTTTTCACTTTCAGGAAGGAACTGCGATGTTTATATCCCATCATTTGTACGTACGTACCTATCTGCAAAACCTAAAAGATGCTGGAGACGTTAGGTAGATGATGATCTCAGGGTAAAATGTTTCTTGAGAAAGATACTTCAGCATTGAAAAACAGGACTACTAAAATAAATGATATTTTCAAAGATATCCTGAAGAAAACAAGCTTTTTGTTGCTAATTCTTTGTGTACAAACTTTGTGATAGTTGAGTACTATTTCATTTGATAAACAGGAAATGACATTGGCTAATTGGATTCAGTTCTCAAAGCAAATGTAAGCCTTTCGTGCTAAGTTTTGTGTAAAAATTTGATTAATAATTTTTGTACACGGATAATTATGCACCATTGCAGACAAGTTCATAAAAGCCAACCAACCAAACATTTATCCATTGATGTTTTAAGGTCGCGTGCAGTAGCAATCGATTGACATTGTGCACTGGTCCATATGGATGCACAAACTTATACAAACATGTAAAAAAATCCTCAAAACTTTTATTACATTTGTACGTGCCCGTGCCAAACACTATCGCCCTTGCTTCCATTCGGAACACCCCCGTATAAAAAGAAGATGAACCTTGAAGGATATGAACCAGAAGTAAGGAAGAATAGAAAGTACTCTATCAATACGAACATAAACAAATGCTAGTTGGAAGATGAAATGAAGGGATTCGGAATGTAAATAAGAATGATGATGATCACGATGATGGTGTTGGGGAACATGACATTGCACGCATATCATCATCCCCTCATCCATCCTTCCAAAAACATCTTCATCATTGCGACCCCGCTATAATATTCACACATATGCCCATAAACCATATTCCTTCATTGTTGAGGAAGATTGTAATAATAATATTTCGGTGAGTGAGTAAGGTCTGCCGTAACGTAACACTAGAGACTAGAGTCACCAGCGCCTGGTAAAAATAGGTTTGGTTTTGGTAAGCATTGCTCATCCAGTTTTACAATGTAGTGGGCATGTTAGTGTGGTGGTGCGCGTAAGTGTAGTAGTAGTAGTAATAATAATTTATTGACCATATTCAGCCATCATACACGGTCATTCAGGTTTTACAATTTTCCATGATTCCGAAGAAAAATATAAATATAATCAGTGTTCTTCAATATACAAATATGATTTTACAAAATTTTGCTAATAAGTTAGTATAAATTCTCTTATCTTCATAGCTTGTTTCCAAAAATTACCAATACATTTCATTACATTAACATTGAGCTTACTAAATACTTGATTGAACGCAGCCATATCCATTTTTTCAAATTCTACATTCAGATTGTGGCTTAATAATTTTCTGGCAGGTTTATAATGCCTGCACTCACATAAAACATGATACACATTCTCAAGACTTTTATCACACAATTCACAGTTTGCAAATCCGTTGCTACGATTTCCTCTGAGGTTGCTAGATTTTATATAATACACATAATTATGTCCACATCTCAATTGGAAGCACAATCTTTTCAGGCTGAAGTCAGTATCCTCGTTGAGGTATTTTTCCGTACCAACTTTATGCTTCAAATTGGCGTAGTTATCTTTTCCGCTTTTCATGGTGGCTACGAAGTCGTTAATTTGGTTTCGTGTATGCTTGTTGACCTTGACATCGATGTCGCTGCTCCTTCTTAAGAATGAGATTGTCTTATCCACATCTCCCAGTTTCCACCTTCTTAATAGTGCGTTCACACTTGATACCCAGTTGTAGCTTTCCTCGCATACTTCTTGGATGCTTATGAGCTTGTAGAAACAGTCTTTAACAAGAGAACCTTCTGGTTTTAATTTAATTTTAAACAGGAACTTAAGCACAATATTTAGATAACTAGCTTCTATTGGTTTAAAATTAGTTTCTAGTAACAATTTATGTCTAGCTGTTTCGTTAGGTAAATAATATAGCTTACGTATGAACATATTTTGGAATGTAATGAGCTTATCAATCACGTTAGACCCCCACAATGGGATTCCATAGAATAAAACTGACTTACATAGTGAGTCAAACAATTTTTCTTGGGTGTTAAAATTACTTATCTTAGCCTTATAAAATAAACCTATCAGCGAGCTTTCGGCATTTCTTGCCTTTTCAACAAAGTGGTCGCATGCGACATTAAATTTACCAGAGTAATGAAAAGGGATCCCCAGATAGGTGTATTGAGGTACTGTTGCAATTTCCTCTGGGCCCCAGAATGTTTTAAATTTTCGCATCGAATGATGTTTTCGGAACACCACCACTTTAGTTTTTCCCAAATTTACCTTGAGGTTATTCTTCTCGAAGTACTCTTTTAGTTTATCAATTTTGATCTGCAGGTCACGGGCGGAGATAGCAACCAGAGCGATATCTGGTGCGCGTAAGTGAAACCACATGGTGAAGCGAGTCATAATTTTGTTTGAAGTTTTAAAGTGCATATGTGTGAGCACTGAGCACACTTGCATATGAATGCAGGGAAAAAAGACGTGATGTGAGGATGAGGATGCATCATCATCATCAACATGAAATGAGAATGAAATGAACGGGACCGGAAAGATGTTTTCCGGTTACACCCCAAAATTTTCTACATCGTGCCCTTTTTCCATGTCTATTACACAACTTTTCAAAATTTTATCACAAATAATATCACATACGCATATCTACAATGGAATTTCTTTCTCCCCCACATGAAAATATTTTTTTCTTGTAAACACAATTGCCGACTTGTTTTGAGTGCCTCAACTCACTTGAAGAGTGAGGTGAATTGTGAATTTTCACGTAGCGCTGCACTTCCTCGTTTAGTTGCTTTAAGAGTATAGAAACGATCAAAAAAAGAACGTTTTAAGGTTGAATTCCCCTTTTTCAGATTTGATTATAGAGCGTAATTGCCTGAATAAAATGACAAAGAGATGAAAATGAATGAGTGAACACAAAGCAATGCAATGGAAGTAGCACGAGCCAAAAAAGGATGACCCTAACCAACCAAAAGAATGATGGCTTTTTAGTAGGATTAAATCCTGGTTCGGAAACCTGGAAAATTAGATGCTCCTTTTGGTTATATACCTCCTTTGAGCAAAACCCCGGAAGGAAATCCATCAGACAAAGTTTAGAGAATGAGAGCCAAAACAAAAATAAGCGAAATTGCTTTTTGCTCCTTTTTCATCCAGATAGGAGACACACGGAAGAGATACACTTTCCTCACAACAAAAGTAAAAATGTTGATGTTGATGATAGCTTCTGTTGTTCAACAACACAAACTACAGAGAGCACAAAAGTGGATGCCACTTTTAGGATTATTTCTTCTTCTTTTTTTCACGAATACTTTCTCAACAAAGAAAGAAATCGATACGCATTACGAGGCTGTTGAAAAAGGGACTTACAAATGGAGCTACTTCTGTTTAACATTCGAGAGTTTGGAAAGATCCAGATAAAATATTGAGAGAAAAAATCCAGTGTTATACATTAGACATTTCTGCACTTGGATATTTTTCTTCTGATATCCTATATCCGCCTTGCAGCACCTCACGTCATCATCGTTAAAAATGAGGATTCTTGCGCTGGTCGTCTTCTTCATCTTCATCATCATCACCATGTTCTAACGCTGTATCAACTATGTATCTCCCTCTTTTTCTATGTTTCAGCGAAACATTTATCATTATGACAAGTGAAGTGTTTCCTAGTACTTTTTGGTGTCTGTATTTCAAATTCCAATTTTTGTTCTCTCGCTTCATCCCTCCGATATATTCAGTCATTTCTTGAGCTTAACATCTGAAAATCTCTGCTGTCCAAATAAATAGCGTTTCCGAATAATATACTTTTGAGCTAATATGTATGGGAAGTTCATACAATCCCGAATAGTTTTTTTGTCTTAAGGAAAAGAATAACATTTTTTGAAGAAATGGTCATGAACTAATAGCATTCGAGATTTTTTTCTTCCTTTTTTAGAAAGTCTCTGACATTCTTTTCCCCCCAAAACAGTCGCATCTCAAAGACATGCATCGTTTCATTTCAACAACTTTAGCAGAGCCTGACTTTTTTTTGTGCAGTTAACTTTCTCAACACAAATTGTCATCATCATGATGTTGATGATCATCATCGTCATCAACTTTTTGTTTTTCTCTATTACTCCTCGCAGTGAACTTGGGAAAAGGGTAGTCTTCTAATAATTTTTGTTGAGCTTCACGATCAGCACGAGACAAAACCAAAATCTCCCCCCGATGGATATATACGTGAATAGCAATAACACATAACGCTTATCCTTTCAGCTCACAAGACATTATTTGAGGGAAGCGTATCATCCTTCAAGGTGACATGACATGAGCATACCAAACCGAAAAAGTTGTCAACTTGTTTTTCTGCAGGGGAAAATTTTAAGACATGTTCACAACCCTGTATTATGGCCTTGTTGAATGTCATTTCATTTTCTGGTTTTAGGATATCATTCCCACAAAACAAGAACAAGAAGAGGGGAAGAAAACTCTCTGCCTTGCCTTCCTCCATCATGGTCCATCTCTCTAGCTCTCTCTCCCACTGTTATAAACAGAACTTTCTAGCAAAAACTCAAAGAACTCAACCCACCAAAAAAGATTTTTATTGCTTTAGATATACATTGCATTATTGCCCTCCTTGGAAGAATTTTTCTGGAGAAACTGTCCCCTGTGTCGAATTTGTTGGGGTTCCCTCTCCTCGTTTGGGAAAGCAATTGAATTAAATGAACTGTGGTTACGCTAAAACATATAATGTGGCTAAGTGAAAAAAAGAAGTAGATAGCGCTACAAAGTTGGATGCATTCTTGTTTTGTTTCCTACTATCATCTTTCTCCTCCATATTACTTATGTACATCGACATCGCACTTTGCATCATCGTATCATCATCATCATCATCATCATGCGTAACGAGCTGTGCAAACATGTTAACTATCGTGAGAACTCTGACGCAGTTTTGAACTCATAATAATCACGCATCCAAATCCAGAACCGTACATTCCAAAAAGGAGGTTTGTTTGCAAAAGGCATTTCATCTTCAGAGTTGTTGCAATCATAACAATAAAGAAGGAAACAAATTTGGTTATTGCTCAACCAACGACTTTGCTTACTCATATATGTTTTTTTACGCTCCCATATCCAATACACATATTCTGCTTCTCAGAATTAGAGAATTTGTAACCAATTTTTATGGGGTTTAATGAAGCATTTACACATTTTAAAATGGTAACTAGCAATATTGGAATAGCATAACTTTAAACTTTTGTGATAATGGCTGAAGCTAAATCACCAATATCAGCATCTACCCCCGCTTTTACTTTACACAAATATTTCATCAGCTCGTCAAGTCCAGGGAAGCAAACGTAAAATTCCATGAATAATATATATTGTGTAGATTTTTTTGGAATAGAATCTAAGCAAAATGAATGGGAGCAATACAGTTTTTACTCTCAAGAATTGGATTTCAAAGTGCCGAACAAAAACATTGTATTCTTGATTGTGATGAAGCCAACATAAACAGTTGATTTGAAGCAGAAGCAGTAGAGATCAGACTCAACATTAGTGTTGAAACGATTGTAAAAGCTAAACGAGGTTATGATTAGCTTTTCAAAGGAGATTAGTAAAAAAGGAGCCATTCAGTTCAGCCATGTTAGCTGAATGACAGCCTTTAGTGGCTGACAATGAAAGCCTAAATCCGTATATATTTAGTAGTATACCATCCATAAAAAACTATAAGGATATATATATGAGTATGATGATGACGGTAATAAACTGATGAAGTCTTCAAAACATTCTGCTCCAAGCGAGCTTCGAACAAAAAATTTGTTACAGAAAACAAAGCGTTTTTTGCAACCTATCTATATACTACTTATACTCCAGTTTGCTTTAAGCTTTTCATTGCGTGAACAACCAACGTAACATTATTTTCTCGAGCCAAAGAAATCACATCCTGGAAACTGCTTTTGAGGCAGTAGTCCATCTGTGAATAGGATCTTTTTATTGTCCCTCCATAGTAAGTAAACAGTTTTCTCTCTTTCTACGCTTCTGACCTGAATTTAGGTCAAACTGGGTGTGTTTGACTAGAAGTGGGCACATTACATTTTTTTGCGAATTTTCATTTCACATGTGGCATTTGTTAAATCTATAGGTTTAACCTACAAACCAACCTTCCAACCAATTCAATTGCCTTTATTGCAACATTTTGGTCATCTGGACTGGATTATTAAATTCACTTTTTGTACTTTATGTACTTACCATTTCCTAAATGACCAACCATAAAATTCTCATTGTCCATTTGAATTTGGCCATTTACAAAGGATTTCACTGAAGTGTTCGAGTGCTAGCAGTTCGATTCTATGAATTATTTAGCTGGCTTTGCCTAAGATGCTTAGCAGGAGATAAAATGTATATAAATACTGAATAATGTAACCAGATGAGAAGTTTTTTTGTTCTTCTTTTATCTGGCGCTTGTAAGAAGTAAGAACAGTACAACTAATCCAATTAAACTCTGAGCATTTTGAGATTTTTGTCTATGTCACTTTGCCTTTAGTCTTGTTGCCTTTTTCGCTTGATAGGATCGAGTCGAGTAATCTCATTGTGTTTACTTTATATAATAAAAAGGCAAAACATACAAGCTAAACCCATATATAATGCTATATTATTACCATCGGGTAAAGTATTCCTTTTAATAAATCTGATATCCTTTTATTTCCTAACTGACAGATCTGCTTATAAAGTGATCCCCAAGGACTTTCATCTCTTCTCCCAGTATGTTTAGTATCTCATGAAAATTGTACGAGCTTGCTTGCAAGCTACAAGTGCTATTGTAAACGTTATGTATGTATATATGTGCATAATATATACTTTACACGAGTATATCATTACCAAAACGAACTTTTAGCATGGCATACAATACACATCTTCATCTTTTCTAGTGTTGTTCCGTTTACCAAATCCCTTTTTCAGAGAGTCTCTATATTCACGGCTGAGTCTGAATCCTATATCGTGGTTCATTGCATGACTCAAAATCCAATTTAATTGTGACAGCTCCTTGATTCGATTTCACAAGTGGTCAGCTGGTTTTTATTCAGCGAAGAATATTATGTGAAAAGGAAAAAAATCTGCATCATTTCATCTTTTTTAAATGTAAATTTAGTGGCTGCTGCTGAGAACATTAAGACCCTTTTGTATTTAAAATTACCATTAGACCCATGAAAAAAAGGTCTGGTTTTTATACAGACAACGAAGCAAAAAATATTTTTGCGATGTGTATCAGTGTATCGTATAGTATTATTCGTATCCGTGTTCTCAGAATCCCCCCACATTCCATAACTCAAACTCAAATCAGCCATTTCATAAAAGGAGTAATGAAACAAAACGGATACACACAGCACATTCAGCATTATTCATTTCAAGACGAAAAAAAAATTGCAACGGGCAAGCGGAATTCTTAGAAAAAGGATGAATGCTTAAACATAAAATAATATGTGCTAAATGTGTGTTCCCCCTTGTTTCGTCCAATATAACAAGATTTGACAGACAGTTTAAAACAAGAAGAGATCTCTCTTTGTTGAGAGAAAAGACAGTCATAAATATGAAAACGAGGTTATGAAATATCATCTCTGTGCCTTTTGCCACCATTGAAATAGAGGAAACAAGATGGGCCGTTGTTTAAAAAAACTGACACAGTAACGCTTATGCTGATGAAGGGAATAATACTCATTGTTCTCAAAAGCACGCACAATAATCTCAAGATCCAATCTCCTCAAAGTCAGAGTCGGAAGCTGTTACTACGTCAAAACTAAGAAAAATTTCATGAATGCAATGTAATGCTCACTCACCCAGTAGATAACAATATTATAATGGCAATAAAGTCTAAGCTCATCTTGACTTCCAAAAGATATGGAATGAAGCCAAAAGCAGTTTTTATGATTAAATCGGGAGAGTGAAGAAATCATGATGAAAAATATTCGGAAGGTTTCCGAAACCAGTTTAATTTCTTAAAAAATCTACCATGTTCTCAGTTTTTTTACTCTTATTTCTATCACACTTTGTTGCATCTCCTTCAACATCTCTAACATAACTTTTTCCAACGAGTCAGCAACCAGCCAACCAACCATTTTTTATTGCAATACGATGTGATGTAACATTCAACATTGCGTAAAGTTGGATACTAGTAAGATGCGATGCATGATATTGAAGTAAATACACTACAAACAAGCAAATGGCAAAAGTAGTAAAATTTATTAACAATGTTTCTACACATCTTCATTTTCCATTTCCCGGCTTTTAATGCTCTTGACTTGCTTTGCTTGCATATTATCATCATCATCATCACCATATCTTATTATGAGCGTTGCCCATATCTGCTGGTATTTACAAAAGACATGATGGTTATAGGAAGAAGGAATGGTAGTAAATATTGCTCAAGTCAAAATTCATATTTGTGTATGCTACATGCTTCTCCACATACAACAACAAAAAACTACCGAAAGCTGACAAAGACGACTTTATCACATGTCGAGTAAAAACTTAACCTGAACTTGCATAATAATGTATGATTATAAAATGCTTTGGATTGGAACTGAATGAATGAGTCCCATCGGACTGCGGAGAGAACACTCATATTCCTCTACCTACGTACAACTACAATGAATTCAAGGAGGAATGTGTATAATTATGCAAACCAAAACTGGCATGACTCTCATCAATATTTTTATTATATTATTTGATGAATGAATCAGCTTTTTATGATGGCAATGCAATGTGCTGCTGATGATGATGATGATGAATCGCACCACGAGTGTATTAAAACGAATCAAATGTTTTGGGTTTCCTCACAGCATGAAAGATGTTTGAGAAAATCATAATAATTATTTAAGGGGAAAAAGAGATTTCAACAGTTTGCTCATTTTAGTCATTTTCAAAAGATTTACAAGTTAGTATTAATTCCAGCTGTGCTCGTAGAGCATGTTGAGTTTATTACTGAGAAACTGCAGGAAGTTCACGGAGAGAGGAGGAGTAAACTGTGTGTGACTATTAAGATAAGAAACAAAAACAACCAAGTTTTATTTTGTTGTGTCCTTTTGCTACAAAATCAGTAATTTCTAATAATCAGGTAGGTAGGTATGAAGATGAAGACTTGCGTAAATTAAATAGGGAAAGACAAGACAAGCCCAACTTTTTATTATTTGTTGGCTTGCTGAGTGCCTTGTTCTACTCTTCTTATGTCTTTACCCGCAGACCGACCTGCAGAGAAGTTTGTGCAAGTATGTTTATTGTGAGTGATGCTTATAAGTATGGATTTGATATTTGATTGTTAACCATTTCATTTTTGCTTATTCGCCAGTTTAAACCCTTTTGTTTGTGAGTAAGCTTAGTTGAGTCAGAGCAAGCAGTTTTTGGATGGATGGACGGGCGTGACGAGAATAAAATTGTTATTACCTACAACAGCGAAATGATGATGATGGTCTGAAAAAATCTAGGAATGAAAAGATGAGCACATAATATTACCTTCTTGCAAATGAAAGATGTGTAGTTTATAGCGAATAATAATATGATGAAAAAGGTACTTATGGTTTTTTATACCTATTTGCTCTCTCCTTTTACTTTTCATCGTAGAAGGTGAACCTTTCATAATTTATTAGGCTTGCCTTATTTTCCTCAACTTTTACAGGGAGAGAGAAACGTAGAAAGAGAAAAATCACAGCTTGTTGGAAGGTTGTTCCCACACATCCAAAATTATTATTATTATATTTCATACGGACACAGGGAAGCTTAGGGGAAATGTCCATTTTATTTTTGTTGCTGCAGATATAAAGATGCAGATGGTAAGGTACAAATTTATTTTATGGCAAAAAAACTTTTGAGGTGGATGAAGATGATGATGATGCGCATTATGATGTGATGACACGTGATTCAGTTTCAAAGTTAACAAGTACACCGGCACTGGAACACAATAGAGAGCTGGATTTTCCCATGAAGGTGCCAGACTGACAGTCTACTACTTGCCACTTATTCTTGCTGAGCTACAAAAATTATGGCAACTATAATTTAAGTTCAAAATTGGGATGAGTGCTAGGCAAGACAGATTTAAATTGGATTTATGTGAAATACAATACTAAATACTATTAGTAGTGATTGTGATTCGCCTCGTTCCTTTTCCCTGTCATGATCATATCAAATTGGGTTGTTAGTGCGAAGACTGAGCAGAAGATTAAATGAGACTTCATTGTCCTGGGTAATATCATGCAATAACATTCAAACTTCAAATTCATGGAGTAAATGAACATCATTTTACTTCAAATCGTGAATAGGCACATGGCTATCATGAACTTGATATCATATCGTAGCGCAATAAGGTAATAAATTCTGGATAATTTGTCGGGGAAAATGAAAGTCCTCCTGTAGTTTATGTGATTTAGTCTGGTCTAATAAATATATGTAGTTTAATTCTTCTGGCTAGTATTCACCATTTGTGGCAGTATTCACAACTTACTATGAAAAAAATATCATATATAATATTCTGAATGAAGACTACAATTCATGAAGCGCTTGTTTTGTCACGACGCTTTACATTTTTGAATCGGTGTCGATTCCGGTCCTATTTTCTATATCCCTATATAAACTGTAATTACCAATTTTCATGGTCGTATATATTATTGATTTAATCCCAAAGCCTTTAATCAGCAGTGGGATCAAAGAAGCGACAGCTAATGAAATGATTCATTGCTCACAGCTATTAGATATCGTTTCCGCCCTACGTCAGACGCGAATCGACAGGGATTTCATCAGCAATATGCATGCAGACTATGCCATGCCACTGATTGAGGGTTTACTAGGCTCATACAAACTTCATTAGTGAGGAAAATGCATGTTTCTGACTCTAGTGGAGAAGCAGTTGAGGGGAAAGTAAATACAAAAGTTGATAACAGGGAAACGACCAAAATGTGAAGTGGAGAAGATATAAAACCAAAAAGTGTTTCATTACCATTTGCACTGATTGTGAAAACGTGAACACAACCTCGCTATATATACCATTATGTTTGTTAAATTAGTCACTGTGTAACATAATATACGTTCAATTGAGCATTATCATTCATTCATTCATACGTAGTCTAGTTCAAAACAATGTCATAAAAATAAAGCCACTGACAGAGCATCAATACTATACGCACATGCAAAGCCCAATGTCAACTTCCGCTATGACTCGACTTTTGTGAGAAACCTGGAGATGGAGAATTTAATATGCGTAATAAATTTCTTTATTTTATATCCCATGTACACTCACCACAATGGAGAGTAAATTGCCTTGATGAGTGAATGAAGTTGATGTACGCAACAAACCTCATTCATCTATTCTCAAAATGAATGGCAATTGACAATTCCCAGAATTGTGTTGTGATATTGTCAACAACATCAACAACATCTCATGTTTTGCGAGAAACTACATGAATTTCTCTCCCTGATTTCATTGTCTATTGAAACGCTAACAAGAAATTATGCTTCTTATTTTCCGTTAAATTCAATTAGACTTGCTAGTTAAAGGTAATCAAGGATGCTTTTGTAAGTAACACAATAAGTTTGAAACATTTTCAATTGTATTTATGTGACAAACTTGTGATTTATGGGGGATTGTCTGTATCTTGATTTTCATGGTATCTGCTATTTAAAATGCAATTAATTAATTCAAATCAGCGATGTAATATATGAAACGTCTTGAACCTCATCACATTGCATAAAAAATTTAACTGTTAATATGTTGTTCAAATGCTTGTTAAACCTTCTGGGAGTGTGAGACCTATGCTGACTTGAGTTACAAACAATTCTTAAAAATAGCATGAAAGAAAGTAAATAATCCTTTTTCTTGTGTGTATGCACTAAAATATCTAGCTTAGCTTGAAGTGACATAACTGCAGACCTACGTTTTTAAAAAAAAAAAAAGTCAAGTGTTAATGAACTTTATACCCATCGGAACTGCGGAACTAGATCTGCATTTACATCAAAATCGTATTTGCATACTGAGCTTTCCTTCTAATCTACCACCTGCAGTTTTGAATGCTGATGGTAGCTCGTTTTCTGAATAAAATATCTGTTTGAGTTCACTCAATCGATTCCCTTTTCCAAACCAGTCTATCGGAGGGCTCACAAACGTACAAGAATCCACATCCACACAATCACAGCAGCATTGTCAGTAATTCATGCAAACAGAATTACGCTTTTATTCCCGTCATTATCGACAAAGTATAAAGCAGTTTTAGCATCCCCTTCTTGAATCCTATTAGCTTTCATTCCCTCTTTAGCTCCATCAAAGAGCCATTAGCCATCATTCCCATTATTATCAGCTAGCTAACAAACCGTTACCTCGGCTCCACCATACCATCATCACTTTTACAACCTACTCCCGAATGTCCATCATTTCGACAACTATTTTAGTTCTATGTATTCCCATTAAAACCGAGTCACAATAGGAAAAAGGAGAAGCACTGCTTATCATCAGAAATAGTTTTCTCGTCTGTTTCGTCTCGTTCTCATTCCATCCTCCTAACTTCTCCACATCCACATCAAACTAATGCGGCTACTTAAATGAGCTTTGTAACCAAATTCTATAAAAGGCAAGTGTTAAATCAGTAAGTAAAATAGGGACGACATCCCATCATATACAAACATCAAACAACACCCACCAGCCAGCCAGCAGCATCAGCAACAGCAGCGTGCTTAACACCATATGAGAATGCTTCAAGCAAATGTGTCCATCTTCCATTACATTACACACACTCCGTTCTCGCTAATTTGTGCAAATATTAGTTGCTAAAACATTTTGGAGGCTTGTAACCGCCTGTAACTATACATAGTTAAGCAAAATGAATCTCATTAACACACGTACGTCTACTAAAGCATCGTGCTTTAAAGACATCGTAGTCATTTCCATTTTGCTCTTTTTGGGTTAAACAAACGTTGAAACTTGGCCTTTTAAGGGACATGTCAGTAACAAAAAATATTTACAGCAATGATCATAAACCTCACCGTACGTCCAAAGTATTCCTGAAGCAATCTATAAACTTATATATTCACCCATAATTTCCAAGCTAATGCCTATAATTTGAAATCGTGCTAAATGAACAGGCGACAGACAATAAAAGTTAACCAAACGGGATCATCAGTGTCGGCATCGTAAAAGCAATTTCCACGAAAATTTTGCAAATGTGCTCTCAATCGATTCAATAAGGTACAAAAACTTTTCTGAGCAAGCAACAAAGACATCTTGTCGGCAACTCTAAAACTCTATAATATAGCACATGGGTGAAAAGTATTGTGTCTGTTGCCTATGATTATGATCATCTTAGGTGCTTGTACATTATCGCTCGTAGGTTGTAAGTGAAGCTTGCATAAAAATGACCTTCAGACTCATTAAGAATGGTTTTAAAAGGCCTTTGGGATTTTACCAATTTATTATATTGAGATAAATGATGATGATCCCAAGATGTTTTTTTTTGTAGTACTGCTGCTGCTGCTGTAGTAAGATGAGATGTAACGAGTAGTGATGTGATGCATGCAAGGAAGCACAAGCTCATTAAAAAGTGAGATCATCTTCATTATCTTCTTGGATATCACACACATCAGCAATACAGATCTGTTACAATGTATTATATTATGTCGTAGCATTTTGGTTTCGGCTGTATAGAATACAGAACACAATTGCCAACAATTGACTATCCACTTGTCTCATACCAAAATACGCGTGGTTACTTCAGACTCTTATAAGTTATCACGATTGTTTGACCATTCCATAAGTGTGGTGGTACACAAACACAGATGAAATCCCAGTGCATCATATCACCTGTGCCGTCCGCATACGCAAATTACACAAGAAAACAAACGCCAAGTAATCATCATCGCATCACGGGTCATTAACGTCAATCTGATTCCATCCGTTTGAATGTTTTGGCTTTTTAGCCCTGTGTTTACACAAGTAGCCGTAAGCCGAATCTTATACGTATGTACATATTCCTTTCTTTTATCATCATCTTGTTTTTCATACCTGCTACGTAACCTTCAGAATGATTTTTTTTCTAGACGGAGAGTGTGTAATTTCTCTTGAGGCTACTTTCGGTCATATTTTTTTCTGGCAAAACTTACCAACAGCATTATAATACGCCCTGTCAATTATTTACTGCTGCAATGCAATATTATTATATCCCTTATCATAAGAAAGAAGAACAAAACAAAAAAGTATGATATATAAGCACTTCAGACAGCGTTGTTTTGGAATGAAAGCACAAAAATGGCAAATTTTTAGCTCTTAATCTACTTCCTTATAAGAACAAAGGGGGCATTACACAGTAAAAACTTTTTTGACAAGTAAATTGTCATGAAGGATCACATGAAGGATGAAGGACTACAAGCCTGAATTTGGCTCTTACTGACAATGACTGATCCTGTTGATTGAAAGTACTTTTGTAACCAACCTGTTTGCTGAAATAAGTTTGATGTGCATCATCTGCAGAGCAAGAAAATGATTTACATTTCATAAATTTTAAAATCAGTAGTATCCCTTCTTAACAAACGTGTAATTAACGTTTCTGATCTTTCTTAGCAAAGTAAAATTGAGCAACCGTCTTTAGATCCTTGGTGTGGTTGATCTGTAATTATTTACGACCGACAATATGTTTGCCAATTATTTTACCTCCCAGAGACTTTTTTCCCTAAAATATTTGCCTTGGGCTCAATAACTTTTCAGTAATTTTTCTTGTCTTGTGCAGACTCCCCACTAAAATTCCCAATTAGTCGGGTTTGTGGGTTGTGTGGATTCATGGGCTTGATTGAGTTTTTGCGTGATTAATTTTTTGCATCAATAATCAATATATATAGCCACTTATTAGTACTAATTCAGTAATAGGGATAAAACATGCTAGAAAATGAGTGGTGCAAGGAGAGCCCATTCCTATTATTACTTACGATGAAATAGAAATATAGCCATGGTCTACCATATCCATATCCGGTCCTTCATAATTTCAAGCGGTAAATTTTTGTATTTGTAATAGCTGACTAATGGTGCAGCTTGTCTAATGCGGTTCGCCCGAAAGTAAAATTTGTTTGAATGAGTAATGAAAATGACCAAAAAATTTGCCAGTCATTTCCTCCATTAGACTTTCGTATAAAACAAAGAAAGAATAAGGCATGTCATTTATATTAATTCCATTAACATTGCAAATTTCATTGTAGGGTTCATTATGATGCTGTCAGTTTGAGATGTGTGTATAAATAAACACAACTTAATTACAGCCATTACTTTCGCTTGGTTGCTTTATTTATTCACGAGTCAGTGGATTATTGCATTATCTCATTGGTTGGTGCATCCTCCATACATATAAGAACGAGTATTTACTTATGTATATTCACTTTGTGTCATTAATGTAATATAATGTGGATGAATACATCTTCAATTCAGCAATTTTCCTTCTCTTACCAAATATACTAATGTTAGTAGTATTATTTCGCTTAAAGGAATTTCATACATTGTATTTGATTAACTTGTGATAGTTGTGATATGACTGCACTTATTTGGATCTGCTTGTAGAGTCCAATTTCCTTTCTTTTTAGTGAACGATTGGCGTATCACGAACCTTTTTTTAATTACACAACGCATTATGTAAAAATGATTATTTTTAGGTTCTCTATTGCCACACGGACTTGTTGGCGCAAGGCAAACAAATTAATTAAAAATAAGTCGAAAATCGAAAATAAAATGGATTGTGAGAAAACACAAATAATGGCAAATGAGAATTCAATAACCCGATCTCTCTCTAGTTCTCTATTTTTATCTTGGTAGTGGTAGCACACGACAAGTGGAATAAAATAATCACGTCAAGCTTGTACTCAAGATCCGTGTGAGCTTTCAAAAGTGACATGGATATATTTCACTTATCTAACCAAACAAATGACATTTTCCTTTCTTTCCGTTAATTTTTGACATCTTCCACTTCTGCATAGCTACCTTTTTATCAATGCAATGGCTTTTGGTATGTATAAATAGACATATTGCGAATTATTTAGCGCAAATACTTCATACAACAGACTCATTGAACCAAGGATAGAAAATGCGTTCAGGAAGAACAACCAGAAGACAAGAGTCGTAAATCATTCATTCTTATA
Source organism: Orchesella flavescens (assembly GCA_964034955.1). Classification (NCBI taxonomy): domain Eukaryota; kingdom Metazoa; phylum Arthropoda; class Collembola; order Entomobryomorpha; family Orchesellidae; genus Orchesella; species Orchesella flavescens. The sequence continues at coordinate 12,883,728 of OZ035957.1, forward strand.
TACTCTGCTAAAACTTTAGGCTTTGTTTCAATTCAAACTCCGACGAAGAGTAATTTCCTGTCGCTCTTGTATTTTGCAACCCAGTGCAAAGTATTTTTTACTGCAAGCAAGATCCGAGAAAAGTTTCTATCTGTATCTGTACGACTCGTTTTTATGCGTAAATGTTGAATACACACTACGCAGCTTTGCAGGAAACTTTCAAGCTGTGTTCAGGAAGTGCGTGAATAAATCACAGAAATCTGGAAGAAAGACACCATTTCAGACCTTGCTGTTATCAACCGAGCCCCATAGTACGGTTTTGAACAAACTCCAGGTTAACGGACCGATGAAACTTACAAATTCTTCCAAAGTTTTTTTTCCCAGAACGCACAGAAAAGGTGATAAAAGTACAATCCTGTTGTTTCTATACATGCATATCAAACTCTGATAAAAATAAAACGTTTCCTTTGCAAGGGTGGATGACTGCAGAGAAAAAGGTGTGAAAGAATTCAAACACAAGAAAACCGTTTTTGTTCCCTATCCTTTGAGTGAAAATCTAGTAACATTGCTATTTGCCATTTTGAGATTTATTACCTTGCTACAATGAAATGAACTGGAACGACCCTTCCCCTATAAATAACTACCGTCATGATACTCATGATAATACGATAATGCTCCACACAAATGCTGTTCATATACAAAACCAAAACCAGGATGATTGTGACTTGACTCCTCACACATACATTATAAGGCAAGAAACCCCAAGGATAGTTTTCAAGATAATACTCACTGATTTGATCTTGTCTCACCGCATGGTTATGTGTTTGTTGTTTTGTTTGTTGAGACGAGAATGTGAGAAAAATCTATTAAAAGATCAGAGATTCCGACAAGTTGCACTACTAATAGCTTTCCTTCATTCAAAAACAACTCAGCCACTCATCATTATCATCGTCATTACATTTAAAAAAAAGCAAGACACAAACAAAAAAGGAAGACTGAAAAACCATCAGTGTTATTAGAAGGGGAAAGTTATAAAGGGTAAAGCTTTAACACTTGTGGAAAGGACGCATATTCAAAAAAATTAAAATCCAATGGTATTATATTCTATTCTTAGACAGCTCATTTCATTCACCCTCAGCAATCATATTAATTCACTCCTTTCAACCAAGATCATCATTATAATGACAATTCACTTGGAGTTGGGTTTGTGAATCTGAGATTTTCACAGCAACCCTCTTCGTACTCTCAACGTATCCGCCCTAATGAAATAACCTTACATATATTAAATTGCTTTATTCCCCCAATGCGTGCAACTACCCTTTTGCACTAAAAAGCAAAATCTCATTTTCCTATTTCCATTTGGCAATTCCCGATTTTCATTTCACTAAATGGTTTTTAGCACAGCAGGAGATCCTTCATTTAAACTTGTTTTTGGTCAGTCAAAAAGAAAAACCGCATTTTGTTACCATCAAAATAAAAAAAATCACAGGCCGAGAACATGTAAGCAATGAGCATTAAGGGTTAATAACTTGGTATATACTTCCACCAACTATAATTGTGGTAATGATATTGATACGTGATGGTTGCAATGATTGTGATGATGGTGCGGTTCTCATGCTGGTTGTGTTGTAATACGCTTATCATCTGACACTTTAACTACACACTAATTTATTGACATGCAATAGATACAGCAGGATAATATGAGAAATATATAAGTTTACATTTCTGAAGTCCAGGACACAACGCATGACTCGTAAAAAGTGAGTCTCAAATCGTAAACCTTGGTGATGCTGATGTTTTGCAGGATACTATAAGTTCTTATCTCTTTGTTTTGGAAGTTTTAGATATCTGCACTCACATTTGACGTTATAGTTTAAAACTTTTGGCATCCATGATAAGAAAATTATTATGGTCCAGATAGGAATTACGATGGTCAAGTCTATGAACAATATGATGTGGTAAATTGTAAATATTTCATATATTATGTCATATCTCAATTTCTATATTGCGTGTTAGAATTCCCGTCAGGCAGCTCATCGTCAGTCATATACATATATGTATAGTTGTACTTGGACAAGTACGTCCTGTTTTTTATTTGGTTTCAAAAAGCCGCAAACATCATGTAAAAAAGTAGTTAAGTGGTTTCACTTTAAATAAATGTGAGAATTCCAAGATTTATATCAGTTTGCATGAGTCATGAGGGTCATATAGGCATAAAAGTTATGTTTTAGCCAGCCTATGCCTATGTGTTGTTAGTGAAATAGTATCACCACCATTGACCATGTAATTATACACTTGTGTAACTAACTATATGATATTGCCTTTATTTATGGCTGTTGTTAAATGGTCAATTTCAATTTCCACAAGTGGACACATGAGGCGCAAAAATGAGATGAGTTATTGATGCCCTTTGAGCCTACAATGCGATGGTGGTGATAATGAGGATGGGATGATGATATTCGAAAGACTAGGGGACCACTTTTGTAATGGGGAAGGAGGGCGATGTGATTAATGAAAACTGAGTTTTGGAAAGTCAAAGGTTCGTACTAAATACTTGTCGACGGTGATACGACAGCATAAAAACTTTTCCTTGGTTTTAATACATTGAGCCTAAGAATAACTCTTACAATCGCATCGTTATATTCGATTCGACATTGGTTTGACTTTTTAGAGAAGCCGTTCAATATAAGGCTGTAAGGAGCGAGAAATAAACTGGAATATATTCAATGGTCATGGAATGGATCAAGTTCTTCTGACCAAACCAAACCGTGGGATTCGAATTCGACCAATGGTGAAACAATTTTAAGGCAGTCTTTCTTATCAAATCTAACTTATCAATCTCTCCGCGTTATTAAGATAAGAGTATATATAAGCCAGGGAAGAGTTTGGGCTTGAATGTGCAACTCGCATGATATCCATTATGAATGATGGTTTGGTTGAAGGTTGAAGTTTGAATCACAATACCAAGACACGCATTTATTCCATACGCACGTTCGTGATCTACTGGTCATCCGTAACTTTCACAGAATGATACGGGAACATGAAAATGCGGAAGTTTTTTTTCTTCAACTAAATTATGCAGTGAATCTAAATGAGCTGACATTTGGTGTGTGTAATGTGTAAGTAGTTGAACTTGTTACTATAAAGTTTTCTTGAGTCTTTTCTTCTCGTATACTTAGCAGACCTGCCAATGAACACGCATCCCATCACAATTTCCGTTTTTAGACTTTATTTCATACCGGTGTGGTATATGCATGTTATTTGAGGCTAGTTTGTCCAAATGAGTTAGTGCCTACTCACTTAGCTTAAAAGTATGTTCAGCCTTCTGCTTTTCTCTTTCCTTATCGATATTTCCTGAGACACAAGTAATTGTCTGGGTGGAAATGGACCATGGTCCATTCCAAAGGACAAACTGACAAGTATGCAATGTGCATGTCAGGTTCTGTTTCATTTCATCAACTTGTCCCGTTAAAATACAATTTTACTTGTGCCCCCAGCAGCACACAGCAGTCAACTCAATTACCCATTTCTCCCGAAATGGGTTTACTAAAGCATTTACATTCACAGAAAACATGTGTATAATGCCATGCCATTTATTTAAGGGTCATAACTAGTAAATTGTTGTCAGAGGCAGGAGCAGTAGTGCGTAGTTCAGACTGCAGACTCACAAACAACAACACTATGTTTCCTCACCTAGCGTTCCTTCTCTGACTTTGACTTTGTCCATGAACTAGGAGACCAGACCAGACCAGACCAAGAGAGCAAGTCTTTGATTCAATGGTCCTTGAAAAAATTCCCCATCCTTTGAAATTCAAAAGATCACTTTGCCTCTCCTCTTCATCTCTTCCAGCCTAACATAGTAGATTGGATATACATAATATGAACTTGTTGGGCTTCTCTCCTTCATAAGAGCCTTCATAATATATTCCAGACATGGCTTTGCTCTTGCCATGCGTTTTCTTTTATCCGCTCTTCAAGCTTGATTACACTTGAGTCAAATGGAATAACAGAGTTTTACGTAACATTAACATGTCCTACACAAGCTCTCAAAAAGTCTTTCAAATCAAAACCCAAAAGTGATTCTTACAAATTTCTTGTCCTTTTCTCTCTCTCTCTCTTCAACGATATAACATCTACTATCGTTGCATGAGCACAAAGAAATTTGATGTGATAGCAGCGTACTTTAAGTATATTAGGAACAACATTTTAACACCAAAAACACCATGTTTATGTGCTATTAAAAATGCACTGCCTCATTGCATTCTCGTTGCATGTAAGGTTGAGGCAGGCAGGTAGGTAGCCAGAGGAATAATAAAAATATAGTTGGAAAAGTGATGGAGCAGGTAGAGTCTGCTTAACAATAAGAAATATTATATGGATGCCTTTTATCAACATTAAAAATATTTTCAACATTAACCCACCGAGAAGGTGAAGAAACAGGTAAAACAACCTGTTTCAAACTTTGTTGAGGAGTAGTTGAGTTGACTTTGTGGAGAAGAGAGTCAGGCAGGTAGAAAGAGAGATTTCAATTTTTATTACTTCCCAAGGATGATGCAATCTATATGATGATGCACCTACTGTTTTAACGCATCAAATCATCATCATATATTAGATTTATGTCCTAGGGAAAATAGGATTACGGTGATGTAGGCAAGGTATGCACCATCAACAATACAAAAGCTGTTTTTTATCTTAACCCACGAGACTCTCCTCCGTCTCGTCCGCATTGACAATTATAGATTGCCACACAGAGTCCTCTTGACTGACGCTGGCATGGCATTGGCTTTGGTCGTCGTGATCATTTTCAATCTTGATTTGAATTGCGTTCTTGCGTGCTTGAATATAAAAGGTGCGTACAGTCAACAGTGCAAAGTACAAAAAACATATATAAACCCTCAGTTCACTGGTAAAATTATTACATTCATATCGTAATATATATAATAATAATATTTACAACTGGTATTTGTTCATATATATGAATAAATATTTTCCATCTTGAATAATACATGATGCCTATGATTATATAGGTGGCATCCACATTCGAAGATGTTTGTGACTGATTACATTATCATTGTTGTTATTGAACCTGGTCGGTCCCTAGTCCCTGGTTTTCCTAATGGTAATCTCGTTATGACCACACCACGCTAGAGTTGAGGATGCTGATGGGTATTACAGACAAAAGTTTGGTGAGGTCATGATATGAAATACTCTGTCGGGAAGAGTTGGTCAAGCTCCTAAAAGCATCATCAAATAATGATGTCTGCACACCATTTCACATCTTATTTCTTATTTTAAAAAATGATGCCACAGGGTGATAGTGCAAATGCATTTTCTCACCCGGTACATATTACCTACTGAAATTCGCTATAATCCTCAACAAATCCAACATCACCAACATAAGCTACCACTTATCTCTTCATCGTAAAACGATGATGGAAACCATATGTGGGATGTGTAAACAGCATTTTGTGTTTTAAAAGTTTAAGAAAAGCAATCAAATGTAATCATAATAGTTGAATAAATTGCACAAAACGTACGTATGTTCAGAGCAAAGCTGCTAATCAGCGGAAGAATGTAAGCATGCTCGCATCAACCGTAAACTATTATACATATGTACATGTAAATTTCCTCAACAGACGGGCTGTGTAGTTTTTGGAAATAAAAAATAAATGGAACAGTGAAACTTTGTATTTGTATAAAATATAATCTTTTACCATATACCATGCATGTCACAACAGAAGTCATTCGGTAGTCGGAAATACGGCGTAATAATATATAAACGCATCATGCATGGATCTAATAATGATCATGATCATAAGCTTGGTGACCCAGTTTCTCTTTAACAAGTCATTCAGTATCACTCGTAATTTCTTGACCTGAATACAATTTAAAACCGTACCAAATGTGCATAAGTACATATACAATGTACGTCTTTTCAGAGTTTAACTCCAAGCATTCCGTGTGTACATTCATCTGCCAATTTTCAAAATATTCCTTTTCCTTTCTTTTCATCGTATCGTACCCAACAATTTTTGGCACGTTTACCACGTTTGCATAAACATCATTATGACAAACACACACATCTTGAGTGGAGTAGTCGGAGGAATAACAAAGTGCAATCTTTTAAGGTACATAACGTGCGCCAACACATCTGTAGCCTGGAGGACTAAACCCATCTCATATATTCATACTAATCTCAAGATTTTTTTAAAAAAAGGAGCAGTTCTGTACCAAAAAAATTCTTCAAGAAATGCATCATCATCATATCAGTAGCGTTGCTGCTGCTGATAAAGAATTAGCTTTAAAAGAATGCAACAGTACCAACCCAAGATGCTTCATTTGTACCAGAAAAAAATATTGTAGACTAATTCACCTCTTGTCTTCTGGTCTTTTTTGGCAATGAGCCGAAAAAACAACACAGCCATAGACTTTTTTTTTGCTTTTTTAAAGATGCATTTTATTATCAAACAGACGTTAATGCTGTTGCGGTGAATTATTCCATTATATAACAAATGGAAATGTAATGTGTAATTGTTCCAAATTCCAAAGACGACCAGTCATATTAAGACTTTTTTCATGTTACCTTCCAAACTTACGACTTATTTATGCATGGATGAATTATCACTTGCACGAATGTGCAATACAATGTAGGCTGTCGTTTATTGCATGTTGTAGGACACTTAACGTGTATTTTTTTCTTTGAAAAAAATTAGGCGTAGGTAGCAGCGGCAATAATAGCAGCATGCAAAAACACAGTTGGTGGACTTGTTTTAGTTCACAAATTTGCAATCACTCGTCATAATAGCTTGTCTATTCTATTCCTTTTCTAGTTTCTTGTTTTGAGACTATCTTTGGTGCTGAGCTCATCATTATGAATGATCATTATCAAAAATATAAAATACCCCACTTCAACTTCATATCCAAACCATATATTCTTCTCTACATGGAGTGGAAGATCTTTGACAAGAGATAGCAAAAGCTGAAGATGCTAAACAAAGATATTTTTAAGGACATGACAGAAATGACGACGATATTTGTCAGTGATATGTTCTACCATGCAATTTGCTTGTGTGTCTTTTTGGACATGAATGACCCCATCATATTGTATTATCATCATCAGAGGAATGAAAGAGAATTTGCTACACGCAAACTTGCTTGCTGCACAGTGCACGTGTTATATCATCATATTGTTATTACCAAAAATTATGACTAGGTAATGACTACTGCTTTTGTCTCTGGATAATATAATGGACGACTTCACTTGTCTGTTTCGCTCTTTTGTTTATGGCCCATGGCTCATAGACCAACATAATAACGCGAAACGCGACCTTTCTGTAATGCAGACAGATTGGCATACATAATATACTTACTCACATGAAGACATCTATAGTATGAATACTTATTACAACACAGTATTTTCATGTTTACATAATGAAGGCAAAGAATAATATGACTTTGGGAAAAGTCAAAGAGGCAATATTAAATGTATAGTCAATGAGGTGAGGTGTGCTCTACCTGTACTTACCATTAAAAATGAGACATGGTAATGTCCATTTTTGCACTTGTACAAAAATTGTGTGTAGGCAGAGTTGTGAAGTAAAGTTGTAAAAAACATATTAAATGGATTAAAGTGATCAGAGACTCCTTTTGTTTTTGTTTCTTTTTTGTGAAAAGAAAAAAGTTATTAAGTTTTACGAGCACAGGTAAGTACATGTGATCGAGTGCTACTTTGAAAGTTTGCGAGCTTTATTTGGAGATTATTATGCAATGCAGTCGGCCTTTTATTAGACAATGTGTATGACGTGTTCATCAAATCCACCTTTCTGCATAGTGTGCAGAATGCACACAAACATTGTATTTGTTAGTTACATATGCAATCAATTTTTGGATTATCTATGTGACAGGGTGAAGATGTGTGGGTGTAAAAAAAGATCTTATGGTAACCTACCTACCTCCCTACCTGAAATGAAAGGAAGGGATGATGGCGATGGCGATGATGAGTAGCAAATATAAAATTTAGGCAAGCATCTCAGTTCAGAAAAGGAAAGTAAGGAGGTGTTTGCTGATTTGAAGATATTGAGCTGGTGATAAAATCTAATGTAATTACAATGACATGTTATTTTGCTCAGCATGAGTTACTGATTAGGCCTGCAGAACAGAATAAATTACTCAATCTCTACCGTACACAAACACAGGTTGGTTGTAGGTTGGAGTTGGGAATGAAGAAGAAGTTGCAAACTGGATTGCGTTGCAGATCCCATTAGGAATACTTAGGCATATAAAGACTCAACTTGGGTTGTTAGAAGAAAGCACTGCAGCAGGCTAATATTATGTTGGTGTTCGTACAATGTATTCGAGCAATGTAATAATAATGATACAAAATGCCAAAATACGCTAGTAAGTAACAATGCTCATTACCTTTTTACACAGAGTCATCAAAGCATAAAATTTTCTCTTTCAATCAGCAAACTTATAGCTTGGGAAAATGTCAAACATGCCAGGTGAGTGAGATGACAATGACAGCAGCAAAAGGCTGTGAAATATTTTTTGTTCTGTAGCAGCAGACCAAAACGGCGAAACGTGTGATAATGGAAGAATCATAAAGAAGGGAAATCCGTAGGCATACGTTTGTGACGATGATGACACTGATATGATGATGCAAAAGTGTGAACAACCATGTAGCATTTACAATTTGTACAAAAAACTATTCAGGTAAGTATATACTCGTACTCATTCACGTGTGTTTGTGTGTATGTGTGTACTTACGCCTGCATGCAATGCGGCTTTTTGTACGCTTGACTTGGACTCTCAGCTCAACGTGATAAATTGTAACTTTTGTTTTGTACCAGAGGTTCAGTTAAAGAGCAAAGTGGTTTATTGTCGTATATACTACCTACCCTATCATCATCAGGAGGAACTGACAGATTTTTCTCATGTAAAAAAAAAGCTCACAAAGTCAGCTGAATCATGATGATATGGTTATGTTAAGGCCAAGCGGTTTTTATCATGTACCTGAAATTCGCATTTCATCCTTTGCCAGCAGGAAAGGGAATATGCTTTGAATACAAATGTACCATCAAAGTAAATGCCACCCACACATTGTTGTCTCAGTGCATGCAAACGATATATATCACATCATGATGGTGAACGGGTAGTAGTAATGCAATGCATGCTGCTTGCATTTATGTATATACAAAAATTAATTTCTTACCTAAATCCTCAACTAGTTGAAGCATAAGACCTCCAATGTGTAAATCTCCTTTGACCCGGAGTGTCCTTGGCTCCTCGTTGAGATCTGTGACGAGGATCCTCAACTCCCAGGAACCATCACCAACTAAATTCCCGTCGGCGAACATTTTGATTTTGATTTATGGATGAAACTTTGCAACTAAAACACTTTTCTCTCAAAAGAAAAGTAATTTGTAGCAGAAACTTGTAAATTATTGTTATATGTATATAATATAATAATGCTTATGGCGAACTTCACATATTGAAAACTAACATGGATTAATTTTTTGTTCAACTGGACACGTTGGTGTTGATCGATGCTGACAAATACTCTTATCAATAAAATATCCTTTTTTTGGCTAGTTATCCAAAGGTAAAAGTAGATTATTCATTAAGTTGGTCAACTGACAATATAACACATTCCTTCTCCAAATATCCATTTGTTTGTATTGTAATCAACAAGGCTTCTATTTAACTTGTGGACGAGTTCTGTTGTCATAAAAGGCGATGAAGTATATTTATTTATGGACCGATTCCATTTATGTTAAACTCATGAATTCCTTTGGAATTCAAACAAAACTCAAGGTTTTATTTCACTTTTGATATTGAAGTTATGTAGGCTATCAGTATAGTGCATTCATGTACAACTACTATTCACGTCATGTAACATAACAAAACATTCAATCATCCAAAAATACTGATACTGCAATGATACCACACATCTGGCTTCAAACTGCCAACAAATTAAATTGAAAAAGGCATATGATTTGGCAAAGGCATCAGTTTACCCACTGTTCACATGTGGAGTGTATTTTATTTCATTTCATTTGGTCACTTGGTCAGCAGGATAAAAGAAAATGGGAAAGAGAAACAGGTTGATATACTGCGAATTGTGCAATGTACGCCGTATCTTTCTTCTGCTCTTCTTTGTTTTGCTTAGCGAGTCTGTAAACAAACACCGACAACCAAACGGTTTCGTATGTGCATGTATATGTATATCCGGCTGGAGAATGAATGAGAATGAAATATCAGAGCAGTTTTACATGAACAAAACAGCTGGAAAACATTTTTGACGCCAACACTTGTGTGCTCAAAGTCGAGGTAAAGAAAAAAGTAATTTAATTACGCTACACACATCCCCTTCACATTGCCTTTCTACGAAACACATAAAACCCCCGAAAAAAATTTAAGTTATTGCACTTGCCGACTCACATTCAACATTCCTTTAGCATCCTCATTTCCAGCGTAAGAAACCACATAAAAATTTCACATGAATTCACAAGAGCACAAAGGGAAACGTTCTCTGTGTGTTGAGTTTTACGGGTTTTCTGCAAAATAATTCGCTGTAGAGAAGTTCCTAGTTCGATTTTCCGTGTCCTATTTTAGCTTCAAGACGAAAATTAATGTTTGTGTGCAAATGGAAGAGAATGCACCACAGGAACGAAACTAAGTATAAGTAATGAAGAATACGATATTACGAGACGATAGGATATCTTGAAAATTGTACCACAAAAAGAAGAAACTGACACATGCAATATCCAACGCTGCGCAATGTTTTGTATTATACTACGCTTCTGCTACGTTTTACACAGCTTGATAATGATGGACCATGTAATAAAAAATTGCACAAAGTGCTCTTTCTTCCTTTGATTCTGTATAAAACGCTCCACAAACATACATAGGGATGAAGGAGAGACGAGACGTAACGGTGATGCGATGTGGTGTGATGCTGAAATCTATCTGGTGATTTGGTGATGTCTGCAGTTGAACTACTTTTCTGGGTAAACCAGCAACAACCAAACCAAGCAAAGCATTCACAATGAAAAGGACGAGGAGGTTGATGATGATGATGATGCTGATGTTTTTATGTAATGTGTGCGAATAATAATGGATGAGAGTGCACATCCATACACACTACTCAACTCACTCACTCACATTTACACACACGACAGCACAGCGCTGTGGAGATATTGTCCAGTTATTACTGTAATGGATGGGCATGCAGATACAGAGCTGACGGATGGACATAAACTATAGCTTTATAGGAGCGTAAGTAGAGTGCATGTAGTAGTAAATCGACAGTGCTTTTACTCCTTTTTTTCCTGAACAAGATAAGCTCATGTACTTTACACTATGTTTTGGTGGATGGATGAGATGACGATGCCAAATTCTGTATATCCATTGAATCTTTCTTGAAATCAGAGGAATACAGAGGAATCCTGTGAATGTGAGAAGAGTCGGAGGGAGTCTGCTGCTGTTGACTTACTTGACTTTGCTTTTGCCTCGTTTCCTATGGAATACATGTAGAATGCAGAGCCTGAAAAAGAGTCGGGAATAAAACAGCTCTCTCTCACTCACTCTCAAACCCCATAACCCATACAGGATGATATAAGGGTAAAATGTCTTTTGATCAGGCTAACAACTATGCATTTAGGAACATGTAAACTTAGTGCTCAAACTAACGTAAGTTTTCTTACTATTCTTACACGGATATTACAACCACAACCACACATGCATTCATGGGAGTACGCTGACTAATACCAGCTTGTAAAGCTTCATCAGATGGAGACTCATCATTGCATGTGTACAAGTATGCATATATATATCGTGTAGTAAGTACGTATCTTTAATTCTTCATCACATAAGAATGTGCTACATATTATACATATAAATATTACACATCGAATGTGGTTGTAGTAGTCGTACCTTCTGTACACACTCTTTTTTTCAAGCATTCATATTCCTCAAGCCGATATGCGATATTATAATCCTTTGCCTCATGTAACACGCTATGGCTCATCAGCCAGCCAAAAACTAAGAAGAGTTATATTATAAGCGTAAGAAGACCAACAAGACGTTTATGTCTCAAGAAGTCTGCAACCAAAAACCAAAGAGCTCTAGTGCTTGCAGCACCAGAACATTTTAAGCATCCTTCATATCATCTCTTCATTCTTCCGAAATCTAAAGTAGAAAAATACTGAAATAAAGGCTTCTGGGCCGGCAGGGCAAAAAGTTTTTATTTTTATTATTAATGCAACTTTCTATGATAAAAATGATAACATGGTAAGAGGGAGGCTCTCTAGAGGTAAATTATGGTACACATAACTTGTACCGAGATTTTATATTTGGTTCACAAAACGGGAAAGAAATACACTAGAGGCAATCGGCTAGGAAATTTTTTATGAACATGTCAACGATTTTTGAAAGAAACATATTTAGACTCCAATTTCAACTGGGTTTGTGTCTACCATCAATTTAATTTCTGCTCAGCTCAAAACCGTACTTATATATTTACTCGTTGAATCGAAAACGGTGAGGTGCACTTGCAGCAGTCAGTTTGACTCATTTTATTTTCCTTGTCTGTTGACATTAAGAAACAACCATCAACATCCTTCAAGACCTTACACATATTTAGAAGAAGAAAAAAGACGGCAACGGGCAACGGGAACGCAACACAACGGCATGAGTAAAATGTCAGCCTTGTGCGATATGGGCAAATAAGAACGGTGTGGCGTGCATGAAAATGAATAGGATGATGGAACGGGAACGCTTGAGCTTGCACTTATATGTATGTATGTATATGTGAACTAAGTACATATCTTTTTTCACTACTTTATTCCATACACCCAGTTTTAAAAAATACTCACAAGAAGATCAGAATACATATCACATCAGTTTTAGTTTCCTACTCCGCACTGTTTAGATATAAGTTGGTGGAGTTCTTTTCTTTTGCCCAGTCAGCATTTTGAAATCTGATGATGCCGAATGCACTGAAGTAGCTCACATTTACTTCACATGGTGTATGGGAGCGGGTAATTGTACATATGATATACATAAGCCTACACACACATTTTTAAAACATTGTATAATATCTTTGTATATCACTGTTGTTATTACTATAAAAGTTATATGAATATATGTTTCTTAAAGGAAAGGCCTGCGAAGGAACATCTTACACACTCAATCACTTCTTCTTCCTCTTATGTGCGTATGTACCTACCTCTATAAACCAACTCACACACAAGGACTTTTTTGTGATTACCGAATATGGGAAGAGCTATGCTCATTGGCTCCACTGCCAAAAACATCCCTTATATTTATTACATTAGAAATACAAACTTTTCTTATAATGTACCTACACGCTTAGTGTAACCCCATATATACCATTTACAATTTACATCTGCCATCATGTTGTCCTCCTTCGTGTTTTGTTCGTATGACTATATGGTGTGTGAGCAGCCTTTGTAGTTTCTTTCCATAAAACAGACCTTGGTTGTATCTAGTGGTCTATTAGAGGCCTCAAGTTAATGTACCCTTAAATCTTCATAGAACTCTCGTGTAGGTATGAGCACACCACTGTACCCCATCAATACGCACCTTTGCCTTTAACTCTCAGAACCGACAGTGTTTTTCAATGTAATAGTTGTGTGGTAATGTATGTACCATACACACATTATGTTATGTACGTTTTGTACGCATTAATACTTTCGGTCTTATAAGCCGCTTTAAATTGCAGATTCATATACAACATTCTGTCAATCTTTAAACGGAGACGGTGGAGAGAATAGTAGGCTAAAAATCTCGGATATTCCAAGCAATATTTACATTGCATAACATGCTTAACAAACACGTATAGATATATTGATTGAAACTATTGGAAGAGGAAATCATTCATAGGACGTTATTATAATATCATGCTTACGTATAATATTTGCAATACTACTACTCTTTCTTTATACCGTATCTACACCGAATCCACTTGACTCATTCTCACTTTATCCAGGCCATTACGAAGAGTAGTTGATTTAAGAAAGCGTCCACATTAATCTTATCTATGAACGATACCAAACTACCTTTTCATAAGAAAGACAGTATTCAGTTTTTAATGCATGTAACGGGGCGTATGTGTGGATAATGTGAGCAAATGCTCTGATTTACCTAATTTGTTTCCACCCACACAAAAAAATCCTATGCAGCTTCTCTCAATCTCACTCCATACATATATGATATAACCTTCTCACATTATAATTTTTTTGTGCACATGTCAAAATCCTACTAATATAGAGAGGTAAAAGTTTATTTATGGATTGCTATAGGCTCTCGTGTCCTAGAAAAGATGGAACGAGTTTAATGATAAATTATTATAATCATTACTGAAGAGAAAGGGTATATAGCAGTATAGCACCTAAAGGGGAGACTTGAGAGAGCTTCTAATGAAGACGACAGAAAACTTGACGAGAGAAGGGTTGAGGGATGGGTCTCAAAACTGTCGATTTTTAATGGTTAATATGGTAAAGAACTTCATTTAAAATGATCTTTTTCAACGAACAGGACACGATTGACGATATGCAACCTAATATTAACCTTTAATACCTTTATCCCCATTTCCTTTAATATGAAATTATGAAATGAATTTTAAGAAAATTAAGAAAATAAAATGATAATTTTTAACTAAAAATGATTACTTCTTACCTTCATCTTCATCCAACGGTATGCATTAAAAAGTCCACACCCGAGGTCGAGGTCTTATTTTATCCGTTCTTCGTCACTTTTTCATGACAAGCTGCATTCGGTATTCCGCTATATTTATGAACAAATTCTATACCTACTCCATCTGTATCATTGAAGGTACACTCTTATGAGGGGGTATTCCCGCCAAAAGTATACACACTACAGATACAGATGTTTATACTCAATGATTCTTCATGCATACCCCATGTACAACATACACATATGATCTTTTACGCACACACATATGTAAACAAGCAAACATCTTTCATACTTTGCTTGGTTTGATCAGCTGCCATTGCAGTGCTATTGTTTTGACTTGCAGTTTTTGTACTGTTGTGAAAATAGCACCCTATTGTAATACAATTTAAGTTTTTTACCATTTCAATCATAATTCAGGGGCGCCCCGTTACTTAATTGGAATTCATTTTATTCATTCACTTTTTTTTCTAAAATGTAAATCAATCACTTTCATTACAATCAAAGAAGCTGTCATTATTAGTCCACCAGTTGCTCTTGTACAAACAACGACTAAGTGAAATGAGTTTCCACCACATCCGATTTTGGTGAAATATCCATTAATTGCCAATTTAGTGGAACCACTTGAATATGATAGTCGACTCCAACACATTCTGCGCAGAGTAATCCATTTCACCGGACAGGTTTGAGTACAATTGTTTTAATCTCAGAGTTAGTAAGTGTAGTTGTATGAAAACTTACATCCGAGCATTTTTATTCCAAACTCAGGTGGAGTCATCAGCCTTTTTAACCTCTCACCTTTCCTCTCCTACTTCAATGCATGGACTCGGCGTATTGTCAACCAAGTGAGTTTTTGTGCGTTAGCAGAGCATAAATAACTAAATGTTAAGATATTATATTTTAATCAATGAATATTTCTTTCTGTAATTTAGTGGCGCCACAGCATTAAAATGCTTTGCAGCCAGTGGTTATGGTTTTAGTAACTTAAATCCAAAATTGCATCTCAGTGGGCATGTTGTTATCTCAACTTCAACTCTCCTAACACGCACGACTCTCTCCATGACTCTCCATGACGCACTGCTGCATCTCCGAGACGCAATCCAGCCATGAATTAATTGGTGGAAGAAAGCCATCCAGCTCCAATTTGGATTGTCATAAAACCGACTTTAATTATTACACACGTCAGGAGGAATCAATAGCTCCAGTGCATCTCTATTGTGGGCTCGGACTCGGTCATAATACTATCAGTTTACATGGGTAAATCAAATCTTAACAAGCATAAAAATATTAATTCCAAGAATGCTGTCTTCCAGATTTGATATTTTCTCCATGATTAACAGGTTTGTGGCGCCACGTCTGTGAAAGTTAAATGTCCCAAAAACAATCCAATTAACCGGTTTTTGTTGAGCCAGCTGCTTCTTGGTGCCGAATGCTGGACCACAGGAGCTTTTACATTGTTGGACGGACTCGGGACTTCTGTTGATCTTAAGGTCAAAATCGTGCTTCTTTGAAATAAAAGTAGCAAGTACAATTGACTAGTTATCTTGGATCATTAATTGCACGAGGGATTTGGAATTATAGGAATCCGTATTAGTAAAGATTGTAAACTGTGAAGAAGGTGTATTGTTATTTGATTGTTGCGTAACCTCCTCCAATTTACGTCACATCGTTTTTGTAGCCAACCCAATTAATTTTCGGTTTAATTCATATTTGAATATTTGTTACAGTTGCGCAACCAATAGCTAGCTTATTCTCACAATTTAAGCACAGGTCAGAAGGTAAATAATTTTCCACCAATTCTTTAATGTCAATTACGATTTCTATGTTTAGCACCATATTATTAATCTTAGTAATGTTACGGGTACTTCAAATTAAAAAAAACACACATTGTATGTCCAAAATTTCAGGGGGGTCTTCAATATCATCAGCTTTTGGAGCATCTGCTAAGTTTTCACATCATGCCTCAAGTTGGCTTAACAATGCCACGTCAACGCAATGGATTCAGTAACTCTTCGTCAGCAAGAATTGTTTGGACGTTCTGCGTTAGTTATGACGTTAAATATACAAATTATGATATTCCATTAAACGAACGCTACTTTGTAAAAAAGGTGGCGCCACATTAATCTTTACAAATTGGTTTTTTCTTGAATTCACAGTACCCTACAGGAGTGGAGCCACCGTTACCAACGTCTAGGAACTTCAATTCTCCAAGTAATGGAGCTGAGTTCTTGTGAAATGCTACAAATATCATCGCAAGTACCTCATGGACTGAATCTAGTTGCGCATTATGGAACGTGAGGCATAAATGTCTAAAGTACCAATTCTGACCGTGCCATCAACGTAACTACTTTTTTGGGCTACCCTGAGGAATCAATTGCCCCCAATCTAGGCCTGTTAAATAGGACTAGGCCTGTTAACCACCACATTTCGTGCGTAGGTCCCTGTTAAACAAGCAATTACTTTCAGCCATTGAACATTTTCTCCATTGAAGGCCACTGGTGCTGAGAAAGTTAACTACTAGCCAGAATTCTACAGTTAAATCCAGTTCCGGCTGCAAGTGATTTAAGTCGATTCCGCAATATTTTGTGATGCCAGTAACATCTTTGGTACCAGAGGTATATAGATAATGCTGTGTTATCTTAATTTATATATATTTAAGTAGAATCATCGTACGTTAAATTGAATACTAACAAAGTTTGTTCCATTTTTATTAGAACGATGTATCTCATACTTATAGGAGTCGCCATACTTCAGTAAGATGCCGTTGGGCGCCCAAAGTGTTAAACCCCCATCAACGAGTGGAACTCCAACGCAAACTTTGACTTGGTTCAGAACTTCTTGAAACGGCACTATGCCAATGAATGATTTCATTTGGATCTCTCAAGTTTAATATTAGAAGCTGCCAGCATGGTAAAAAATCATAAACACAATTCTTTACCGTAAATTGTTACTCAATAATTTATCCACGCATTATTTAAGCTAAGGACTTAATAATTAAGGATAAAATATTTTACATTTTCAGCTGAGTAACTTAAGGAGCGCTCCTGCTGAAGCAAACCATAGTGTCTTGTCTTTAAATGGTGTGTTGATTGTCGCGCGACGTGCTTGCAGGAAATTAAGGTCGCTGTGATCTTTGGATTGTTCCAAGATCTAAGTCAACTCTCGAACCTTTTATTATTATCACTTTTGTTTTGATTTTGGGTTCAAAAATGTTATTTAGTTAATTAGAATTTATCAAAGCTGCGAGATCCTGTGCATTGCGTTCTGGGTGGCCATTAATTCCTTCTGAAGGCTTCAAAGTTTCTCCGAAATGGAAATAGTACGTGCTGCGCAGCTAAAATGACGCTCATTGCTCATTAATTGCAAATTGTGTTATGAATTCGGAATCATTTAATCTCTATTGTACTCTACTCTATGTAGTCTATAATTACTAATAAAAATTTACCTAGTGTTACCACTATACATTGTTGTTCTATAAATTATGTTTCAGAAAGAATTTGTAAATCATTGATTGATTGTGATTGAATGTCTTTCGAGTTAATTTAAGTAAACCTCAATCAACCTGGTTAAATTTTCCATTTCAATTTACTAATTTTGATTCAACTTCCATGAAACATGAATTAGTCATATATGAGTCTGTAATATGATGTCTCAGATGGTTGGGGCGCCCCGAGTATTCTTGTTTGCACTTGCTTGATAGCATTTATTATTGAGGGTAATGGTGAATATTTGACTTGCATCGGCGTTGTAAAAATGTACTTGATCGGTCCTTAATTAGGTTTTTACTTTTGCAATTATCTTAACCATTGTAAATCATTCTCTAACCATTCCTCTTGGTGTCTAGTGTGCTTCCATTACTAACAGATATTTCATAAACACTTAATTGTTGAATTTTGATGATATATGATAGCTTATGGGTGAAAATAAGCTCCAATGTTATTATAATAATTAATTAAAATGTACGAGCTTATGAAATTTCACAATTAAGAAACGTGGCACCCCACATAATTGAAGCCGTAATGATAAAAATGAATATTGGATTTTTAAATGCTATAGTGCATTCTTTCTGCAAGTCAAAACAATACCAATAGCATTGCAACGGCAGCTGATCAAACCAAGCAAAGTATGAAAGATGTTTGCTTGTTTACATATGTGTGAGCGTAAAAGCTCATATGTGTATGTCGTACATGAGATGTGTAGAGTACATATATGGTATACAGGTAGTATACTATGTGGTATACGTAAGATTTATCAGGTATAAACATGGTTATTTGTAGTGTTTATGACTTAAGTCGGAGATACACCCTCATACACTCTCACTTTATTGCCGACCACTCTCGTCAGCTGCTATACACATGTTTTAAGTCTTTAGAGTTGCATCCTCAGAAGAAGATCTTCTAAACAATCAAAACATCAACATTCAACATCTACAAAATTCTTGTGATTTTAGACAACAAAAACACAATTGGCTATCGCATTTAGTTTCCTTTAATAATGATCCAGCATTGTCGATCTTCTTTATCAAGAGTAGTAAATCCTAATTACCTTTTACCCATAGTTTTTCGCAAACAGCAGTATCCTCATTCAACTCCTCCTTGTTTAGGTCTTCAGTTTTTAAGAAATTATGGGAGTGACAGCGTGAAAAAGAGAAGTTGTAAATTTGAAGCTGTACTTTTGAAATCCCGATCTTTGTTGAAACTCCAAGGTCCTGACACTCACCAACTTCTTCATGGTCTCATTACCAATGACATAACTCATTTAGACAGCCGACCGGCTATTTATGCCCTCTTTTTAAATACACAAGGAAGGGTTTTGTATGATTCCCTAATATTTAATGTAGCGGAGGGCTCCGAGAGACAAACGTATATTGAATGTGATAGCTCAATTAAAAGTAATTTAATTAAACATTTGAAAGTATTCAAATTGAGGAAGAAAGTTGATATAGTGGATGTTGAGGAGGATAAAGGGAATGAAATTGATTTGTGGGTGGTTTTTGATCATGGTCACACGTAAGTAATAATTTTATTCATTTATTGGAAAAATTTTGTCCATTTACTTAAATCTGAGTTTGTATAAAATTGTATAATTATTTGGTTATTTTGCAGAATAATAACCAAAGAACTAATCAAAGAGGAATGTTGTGGTCAAGTTATTCAACAGACCAGCAAAAGACCAGAGCTACCAATTAGTGTTGACTCATCCCTTCGATCCTTTGGTGACCCTCGATTGAATGAGCTTGGATGGCGAGTATTGGTTCCGAGGAATAAGGCACATTCCTTTCCACCCCAAGATATAACTGTATCTGGAGAGGGTAGCTACACGCGTTTACGATATGCTCTGGGTGTTGCTGAGGGAGTAAAGGAGTTACCTGCCGGAAGTTCTTTCCCATTGGAGTCTAACGGTGATTACTTGCATGGTATTAGTTTCCAAAAGGGGTGCTATATTGGACAGGAACTTACGGCTAGGACCCATCATACTGGAGTGGTTCGGAAAAGGATTATGCCATTTGGGTAAAAATTATATACTACTAGGTTTTTAAAATTAAAATAATTGTAAAACTGTAGGAATTGTTTTGCTTGTGGATTTGTATAAAGGTTACAAGACGGAGCTGGGTTGAAAGATTTAGATCCTGCATCACTCCAGTTGGTAAATCCGGATGGAAAACCTGTAGGAAAAGTTCGCGGAATAAGTGAAACATTTGGGTTAGGATTGATAAGAGTAGAAGAAGCACTTTCTGCACCTGAACTCCATATAAAAGATAAGAATATACATGCTAGCGTAGAAAAACCATTTTGGTGGCCAATAGAAGCTTCAAAAGAAAAGCAAACTAAGCAATAGCGTTAGTGGAGTAGTTTAAGTAGTCAGTTTTAGTAATTTATGATACATCAAAATGAGCCACAGTCACAAGGACCCGTACGGAAGCGCCAATTCAACTGGTGATAAGGATGCGCCAGCAAAAGAAGAAAAAAAGTTCTTTGAATGTGCAGATTGTGGTCTTAATGAAATGTACGACTATTTTGGGAAAACTCCTCCATTCTGTAGATCCATCAAGTTTTTAGAAGAAAGTTATGTTGTTCGAGATCCCTTTACTGCACAACAAGGAAATAATGCAAATTTTTTACTGTTAGGAAGTAACTGTAGTGCATGCAGCAGAATGACATGTCAAGAATGTAGTTTATTTTTCACCAAAAGATTCTGTGCAAAATGCTCGAAAGCATGTTCCTCTCATCTTCCTGAGGAATTAAGATCAAAGAAAAAAGCTACAAAGACTGAATAAATCAAAGCTTTTTATTAAAAATCAAAATCCATAACTATATTATAATTTTTTATACAGATTTTCGAATGTACCTTGTACATTAATTTATGACTATCAACTAAATATGTTTAGGCAAAATATTTTTTCTTGTTTTTCATATTTCCACCTGAACCATTTGTTGCATTGAAGTTAGCAGTTGGTTTAGTCAGCATTTTAGCAATATTGACCTTGCGAAGTTCTCCTTTGTTAGGTTTCTTAGATTTCCGCTGAAAGTCGAAACAATAACTTTTGTACCAATGTGTTTCAAGTTCATACAATAAAATTTAACGAAATGGAGCTGGTACTTTACCTTAAGTTTTCCAATTTCTGCCAACCTGTCCCCACCATACACTTGAATTTCCCCCACATTCTTTTTCTTTTGGAAGGAATGCTGTTTGTCTCCTCCACCAAACTTCCCCTTTGGTTTCCACCCTTCAAATTTTCCAGTTGGCTTTCCATCTCTTGAGTTTGGTTTCTTATTAGTTCCAAAGTTCTTTTCTTTTTTAACCTTCAACTTTTTAACGCATCTGGAGATCCTGATGCTTCGATTTTTCAGTACCTCTTGGTTCTTCTTTAATGCTAGTTCAACTGCAGCTTTTTCAGCAAAATTAACAAAACCAAATCCCTTTCCCATACCAGTAGCTCCGTCACGCACTACCCGTACATTAATTATCTTTCCACAGTCCTCAAAAAATCGCCATAATTCTTCGTCAGTCAATTCTAAAAACACACATAATTTATTGACGACCAACTTTTTACAAATATTAATTATTTGATTGAAACCTTTTGAATACTTACTGAGACTTAAGTTCCCAACAAAAACTGCCTTCTTGTTATCCTTCTTCTCCTCTGGGACAGCCAAATCTACATTCACATGATTATCATTTATCATTAATCCAATTGATTCTTCGGCCGCTTTCACCGCCTCCTCCCGAGTAGAAAATCTGATGTATCCAACCAAAGTATTATGATCTGGATGGAGTTCCTTTCTGAAAGATAATTAATTAAACAACCTCAGTAGAATAAGATAAACCTCAGCGATGCCGTCTTCTTTACCTGTTGATGGCAACTTTCTTTAATAATGTTGGCTTGTTTGGGGCTCCACCACGAAGTCGAACAGTTTCAATCGTCCCAAACTGTTTAAACAATTTCTTCAAGGTCTTCTTTTCAGTTTCACCTGTCAGGTTGCCCAAAAATAGTGTTCGCTTTTCTAGATCCATGTTCTTCACTTTTGGGGCATTTTTCTCAGCCAGCGTTTTCACAACTTCTGTTGTAGCAGCAGCAGCGGGTTTCTCTACTGGGGTGGTGGTAGATTCTTCTTCCCCACTACTATTATCATCAGCTTCCTCCTTTTTATTAACTCCAGTTTCTTCGTCTTCATCTTCGTTTTTCACAGTTGATTCTTGACTCTTTTCCTTTTCCAGTCGAGCCTGTGCCCTTTTCTGCTTCCGAATTTCTTTTAGTTCCTTTGACTTCTCCTTTGGCTTCCGCTTCTTAATTCTCTTCTTGGCAGCACCAGCACCTCCTGGAGCTGGAGCCGTCGTTGAACTGGATATAGTTTCATCTTGAAGTGTCTTGCTGGAATGTCCAGCAGGTTTATCTTTTGTGTTCTTACTGTTCTTCTTAACATTAACTTTCAGCTTTGGAACGGGACTACTGCTTTCATTCTTTTTAACAGCTTCTTGAACCTCAAACTTGACCTTTTGCTTAGCATCCACTCTAATTGCTGCAGCATCCTTATGTTTTAACTTTACATCGTCTTTCTTCTTCTTCTTGTCCTTTCTTCCCTTCCCGTTTTCAAAGGTGCTGCTGCTGTTGTGGGCCTTGGCATTTGGCTTATTCTTCCCTAACTGGCTCTCAGAAACTTTCACTGTTTTGAAAACTTTTGAGGTTGATGCGCTGGTAGCGTTTCCAAACAAAGCAGCTAACTTTGGATCAACCTTTTGAAGCTTTCCTTGAGTTGTCGATGACTGTGCTAACAGTTTACTAATTGTTCCAAGAGTGTACGCTGACATTTTCAATTGTTTAGAACAACAACAGAGTCTGCTCGATCACTATAGTTGTGCTTTAATTCAACAGATTTCATTCAATATAAAATTTTTGAATGAAACACTGTCGATCATCGATTAAGATGCTGCTAGTTAATCACACTCCCAGTTACAAAAATTCTACTATTTACTTCCCGTGATCAGTATTGATGTTTATAATGCATGTGCGCCGCAAGTAAAAGCATCTCGTTGAATGCATGCTGCTCCCGCTGAGGTAGTATGATACAAAAGGGGTACCGATAGCCTGTGAAGATGTTGTATCAATATTGGATGCACAAACAAGATACCCCTCTTTGTCTGCCAGAACCTTAGCATTAAAATGTGTATAATGGCTAAATAAAGAAAATAACCTTCAATAGGAAAATGTAACAAATACTCGATAAATTTTTAAATATCCCATTATAGTGGAATTCTAAAGCGTTTATTTATATTACTTCAAAGACTGATCATGATTCACATTTATAACCCGGAAATTTCACCAAGTTTTCTAGATGCTTGGCCATCTCAAAGATATTTTTTTCACTAAATCTTGGCCCAATTAATTGTAAACTAAGAGGAAGTCCATGTTGGGATAATTTGATTGGTAAACTCAGTGCCGGAACTCCAGCCATATTTGCAGATTGAGTGCAATAATCTTGAACTGAACTTTGTTTCCGGTTGTCCCACTTTATAAAGTCTGTATATTTGGGTGCAGTAGTTAATGTGCAAGGTGTCAGAAGTAGGTTGATTCCCTGGCTCCAGACATTTTCAAAATCTTGTTGTATAAGTCTTCGAACTTTTAAAGCTTGCAGAAAGTACTTGTCGTAGTTTCTAAAAGCAAAAGAAGAACACACATACACATCAATACGAGAATTTGTTGTTCAAGATCAAAGGTGTGGATTTTGAAAGTTTTTGGCTGTACATACGATTTTAATAGAAAGTAATTTCCAGCTAGGATACGTCCCCGGACTACAACGTTGAATCCTTCGTGTCGAGTTTGTGCATATAATGCTTCGGTGGAATTGTGACGTGGTTTGGTTGCCCGGTGTCCATACCGAAGTCCGTCATATCTCGCCATGTTACTAGCTACCTCACACGGATTTAAAACTGAATAGCAGACAATGGAATACTTTGTATGGGGCAATGAAACTTGTTCAATCTGTGCCCCTTCCCTTTCTAGACTGTCTACTGTACTTTTCCAACATTCTATTACATCATCAGCCATTCCTTCGCACTGGAAATCTTTTGGAATACCAACACGAAATCCTTTAATTGAGCCAGCTTGGGAGGGAATAGTATGTTTCATGTCAAATTTGACAGTAGTCGAATCCTTTGAATCCCATCCTTTTATTATGTCTGTATAATTAAAGCGATCGTGATAAGTAACTTTGAAATGAAACTGATAGAGTAATCCGAATTTATTTTAATTACCATATAATACAGCACAGTCATTCACATTTCTTGTTAGAATTCCTGGAACATCCATTGAATTGACTAGAGGAATCAGACCATGACGTGACACAGTTCCATAAGTTGGTTTCAATCCTACTACGCCACAATAAGATGCTGGATTTCTGGTTGAGCCACCCGTATCCGATCCAATAGCCCTAAAAACAATCGAACCGTTAAAATAACTTTCACTTCTATTGTTCGAACAATGTACAAGGTTTTCAAACTAATCTACCCAAAACAAAGTCCTGACGCAACGGCAACTGCACTCCCACCAGAACTACCTCCTGGAACATGCCAATCATCAAACGATGTCGTACTGCAACGATATTTCTCAAGTCCCCAAATATTTTTAGTAGGCCCATTTATTGAATCAACAGTTCCATTCCTGTTTTAGAATAAAAACTGCAAATAATAATTACACTCCATAATTTAAACCAAACTCTGATGATTTTACTAATAGTTTCTCTCTAACCCCATGCCAAATTCATCCATGTTTGTCTTCCCCATTATCACTGCTCCTGCATTGATAAGCTTCTCCACAACTGTTGCATTATACGGAGGGTCAAACCTACTCAGCATTTTAGAACCACATGTTGCCGGCATTCTCCTCACACAAAAATTATCTTTTACTGCGATAGGGAGCCCTCTTAACGGACTGTCGGGGCTACTAACAACCGCTGCATTACGAAGCTGCTCCTCCAACAATTCCTCTGAAGCGATAAACGTGAACGCATTTAGATGTTTGAATTTACGAATAGCTTCCAAGGATTCCTTTACCGGTCCATTGTTAATACTTTGAAGACGATCGTTTGAGTTTGTCGCTGCAGCGTTGGTAGTAACATTCCTTCGCAGTACCTTCATCATGAAAAAAACACAAAATGTGTATTATTAAACACTACATAACAGCACATTATGTATGGTACAAATATGATTAACATTTCACGTTGACTTACTTGCTTCAAAACACGAGTCGACATCTTTGCCCAATACACAAGGATCTTCTTTCTTTTGGTATATAACTTGTCTAAAAGTCACCTCATACTAAAAAAATACGCTGCTGTTTTCTTATCACAACAGTTACTCCAGAAAGAACACTTTTTCGCTGGACAAATAGCAATTCTACACAGCACATCTACCGATCTACCTCATCTCCGAGTATAAACACACTAAAAGCATCTACCGCACATGAGATCAGATGTAAGATGTAAACAAAGTAGATTCTTCAAAGCTTTTGGCTTTGGACACGACACATGACTTTGGTTCCTGTTCTTAAATGTGCAATTAGAAACTTCAGTGATTGTGATTAAAATCCTAAATTCTCAGTTAAATATTATTTATTGGTAAATTCAATTGGTGTCAATGAAATGAAGGCTCTAGTAGGGATAAGCAAGTCTGCAAATTTGACAAAGACAATAAGTCCCAAATTCCAATTATGGAAATGCCGGTTTTTAAGTAGTAGTAGTAGTAATACTGGAAACTCCTCATCCTTTTCTGGATCGGATCCTGCTGGAACTGGGGGACAGTTTGGCTATACACAACAGCAACATGGTGCGGAAGAGACAATGAAAAGTTGGCAAATTCACAGCTATGGAGGACCATCAGAACTTCAGCTAATGACGACATCTCGTATTCCTCCGATAAATAGTCCTGATGAGGTGTTGGTCAAAGTTCATGCTGCTAGTGTAAATCCAATTGATTTGGCTATGACGAAAGGTCAGGTATAAGTTGGACTATTGGAGTGCCTCCTATGAGTAGTGAAGTGCAGTATTTGAGTTATATTAACTAATCGGGATTTTATGCAGGTTATGGAGCTGAAACGATAAACCTGCTTCGGGACTTTTGCCCATCAGCATCGCTTTCTACTGTGATGGATATACCCACAAAATTAAGAAACTACCTGATGGCTCCAATTGCTGGGAAAAAGTCGGTTATTGAGTTTCCACTGACATTGGGTAGGGACTTTGCTGGTGTTGTGACGAAAGTCGGACATGGCGTCAAGAATGATATCAGAGTTGGTGATGAAGTTTATGGAGTTGTTGGAATTCAGAAACAAGGATCTCATGCTGAGTATGTGGTGGTTTCGTCAGATACAGTAAGTTGTATCAAGATATAAACGAGTTAAATGTCAAGTGAAAGCAACATCTAACTTTTACTTTATTACTTTCAAAGATTCGCCGGAAGCCCAAAAATATTGATTTTGTAGAAGCTGCATCAATACCTTACGTAGGTCTTACAGCTTGGTCAGCTATTAGAGTCACCGGAGCCTTCTGTAATGTGGCCCAGCGAAAGTTTCTAGTACTTGGTGGCTCTGGAGGAATTGGTACTTTTACTATTCAATATTTAAAGTCACAGGGAGCTACGGTGCGTGCTACTTATAAACCTAAATTAACAGAAAGTTCCATGCAAATTTACCTAAGTTTCTTAATTTATAATTATTCTATTTACGTTTGGACAGGTGGTTACGACATGTAGCACTGATGCTGTACCTCTAGTCACCTCAATGGGCGCTGATTCTGTAATTGATTATATGGACCAGGAAAGTAAATCCCAAATTCAACGCTTTGCTCCGTAAGCCTAGAAAAATCTGTTATTGAGAGATGATGTATGCCAAAACAAATACGATAAAATGTGGCAATGTGTGATGGTTTTTTATAATTTATTCATTAGATATGATTGTATTTTGCATCTGAGTGGTCCAAATACGACTGAAAAATCTATGGAACTTGTGCGATACTTAAAACCTGTAAGTGGCCAGTTTATTACGCTGTCCCCACCTTTCTTGGGAAATGTTGACAAGTACGGACTTGTTGGAGGAACGGCAAAGAATATCGGCGACCTAGTCATGAGTAATTTAAAATCAATGACTGATGGTAAAGCAGTAACGAAATGGGCATTTTTCATCCCTGCTGGCGATCCTTTACAAACTTTTGCAGATCTGATTGAGAAGCAACGGGTATGTTAGCTATTATTCTTTATGCTTATTCCTTGTTAGAGCCTGTTGTAATATAATAATTTTGTTACCCACACACAGGTCAATCCTGTGATTCAATCGGTATACAAATTTGATGAACTACCCAATGCCTATCGAAAGCTCGAGGAAGGTCACCTAAGAGGGAAAATCGTCGTTGATGTATCCTAGACCAATCGCAGAAGTGCAATGAGATAATTAGAGCAGTAGTATGAGTAAAAAAAATGAATAAAGTCACGAGTAATCCTGTTTAATAATATATTATATGGATGGAAAACACTGGAAAGTTTACTTAATCCGCACCACTACACTATAAGTATCTATATCTACTTAATTAACAGTACGCTTAATAATACAATGTATTTAGTTCACAAGTCCATGTACATTGTACAAAAGATTTAATGTGCGCTGACTGTTTTCAAACCGATAGCTTTTGAAGTTGACTATCCACCTCATCTGCCACCGAACTACAACTAAGAGATTCATCAGTATCTTCTTCGTGATTTCCATCATCACAGCTCAAGAGTTTGTCTAACACCTCCCAGAGAACAGTTTCTTTTGGGAAGTCATTATCTACTAAATTAACCAAATAATAACTATTTGCAATACTTTCAATGATTTGTCTTGATTTTGAGCCTTCTGGATAAAGTTTTGCCCATTGTTCCGTCCATAAACCGAAAGCTTCATCTTTCCAAACCAAAAAACTCTCAGGGTCCACAACTGTTGGCTGAATTATTTCTCTTCCAGGGAACACGCCCCAAGTTACAGCAATTGGACAGTGACGATAAGCATTCGTAAAGTTGAACCGACCCTATAAAGAAAAAAATTAGATTAAATTAAAAATTCTAACACTTAAAGTTCTACCCAATGAAATTTATAAATGGTGAGATTTATTTACGTTTTTGTTGATGATATGATAATTAATCTGGGGATACTGTGTAAGGATATTTTTCAGATTTTGCATCCTGCGCCCACTGACAAAAAATTCTAAATATGCCTTCTTGTAAATGTATCCGCCTTGTGTACCCCAACCGTGTATAGGATCAGTACTATCAACACCGTTTACGTTGGGCTGTGAATTAATAGTTAAAATTCCCCGTTTGTTCAAGCATGCTAGTCTGTCTGAAATAACACTAGTCTCCGGACAAAGCTCATCATCATTCCATGGAATCTTCGTAATCTAAATAGCAACATACGTATGATTTTAAATTAATAATAATGACTGAATAACTGCTACAGGAATGAAGTTTTTTTTAAATAACGCCGTGTATTACCTTTACTCCATTCTTATTTGGCAGGCCAATTAAATAGTGATAAAAAACGTCCCATACATCTTGGTAAGAATCAATAGATTGCCCCCACATTTCTAAAAGTTCATCTTTTGTGCTTTTACTTTTTAAGTAAAACAGATAGTAATCCCTAAGATCCCCAAAGGCTGGGGACTCTGAGCTACCCCATCGACCATTTGGGAAATCATCCCAATGGCTGGTTCTATGAATGTAAGCATTTGGCCTTGTAGACCAGAATATGGGACGGATTTCTTCTTGGCATCTACGAAAACTTGGAACAACTTTCCATGGCAGTGGTCGCTGGGGTTGGCAGTTCCACATTCCAAGTTGTTTGATAATTGACATAGTTGCAACTTCTCTGTAAGTAAAAGGTGAAAGGATTACGGATTTGGAGGAGCTTACGTTTACTTAATACCCCTTGAAATTCTTAATAAATATGAATATACCTATTTAATGTGTAGAAATGTATCCCTGGGGCTACTCCAGACTGAAACATTGCTTTTATCATTTCACAAGCCTGATGAATTCCATAATTTCGAATCGCCTCATCATTATGCTTTAAAGGTTCCACTATTTCCACGATTTCCTGTGGTACTTCCAATTTAGATAGCTTCACGATGTGACGAAGGGAATCGTAACTCTAATTAAGTAACATAAGTTGGATACATAAGTAATCTCAAACTACATACTACTTAACCAATTATTCAGTATGGCATTTCCATTAAATTAAATACCTGTATGGGCATCACACCAGGAATGATCGGAACGCGTATGCCAATTTCGCGACAATCATTTACGAACTTAAGAAAGACCTCGGGTTTAAAGAAAAGTTGTGTAATTATAAAATCAGCACCGGCATCAACTTTTTCCTTCAGATATTTCAAATCGTCCTCATATGAAGGTGCTTCGGGATGGCCAGCAGGGTATCCAGCAACTCCAATAACAAAGTAATCTCCATAAGTTTTTCTGATATGTTTAACAAGCATGGTAGCGTACTCGAAATCGGATGGGCTCCCATCTTCCAAACGATCTGTAAGAATTCATTATATCATACATTTTTATTCGCATATTTTTTAACCCAACGAGTCATGGCACACTCGTTATCTGCTATCCCTAAAGAAATGTGCATAAAGTTCCGATAAACAAACATGCTAATAAAAAAAGGGAGTCGCAATATGAAGCTGACTACAAACGTCATTCATTTGCTTTGCACTGTCTGTTTTCCTTATGTCAGGCATCAGACAGAGAAATGCACAACACGTTTCAAGCATGCATGCCTACTAATATATATCATTGACTCAGATGAACAAAAAACTAGTTTTGCCCTAAAAACCACTATTGTATTATACCTCAAACACGTACGTCAAAACTCTAATTGAGTAAAATCACGATACTTGTGAGTGATCAGTTCGTTCACAGAACAAACGAGAAGTATGTATATAGTTGTAGGAGGTGTTTTTATAAAACTTGTGCCTAACACTCCAGTTCATTATAATAGGCCTTGATATACGTGCATAAAACATTCCTACTTGCATAATATTATACGCACCGACTCTTTTATGTAATTAGGCAATCAAACCAAGTAAAACTTTAGGTAAATTGGAAATAACAAGCATCATCAACCAATGGCAGTAAATGGAACATGTAAAGTTAAGCATAATACCTCCTCTTAGCGCAAGGATATTACGAATTCCCATGTTTTTAGCCTTCACCAGATGCCGGTCAATATCAGCAACCGTTGCTCCAGCACTCGTCATATGCAACATTGTATCTAATCCAGAGTAGTTTAAGGAAGCCCAGGCAATTGTCATAGATGATGTCTCGGAATCTCCTCCCGGATTTCCGGCTGGATGCCATGTAATGTCACAAAACAAAGGACCTCCTTGTCTCATTCTATCCAATCTAAAATGAACACAAATCGGAACAACATCATTTTTAAAGCCTCAGAATATGCAGAGCTGAGCATAAAATCCCATATTAAGTCAATGCACATACCTGGCCAGAAGATTTGCTGCACCGCTTCTAGTTCTTGGAGGAAAGAATTCCAATGAAAAAAACGGCTCTCCCGATTCAATTCTCGCCAATATTTTCTCCGATAAAGGTTGATACTGTTGATACGTAGAGCATGAGCTGGTCCTTCGTCTTCGACAGGGACCCACAGAGCCCGCATCTGAGCCATCGTCCAAGTCGCTACAATAGATAGATGACTCGCTACAATTCCTGTTTCCTACTTTTGAGCACGTAATACTGCCGTCGGAAGTTCTGCCACGTTCACGATTATTGGTAATCACGTTCATTTCAGACTCGGAGATACTGCAACACTTTCCTGAGGTTCTGTTGCCAACTGATAAATCCACCGCCGATGGATCTTCGGCTGTGTTTTGGATCCCCATTTTAATAACCTATTCTAATGCCACAAGACTACAAAAACAAATAAGGAAAACTTGCGAAATTCGTAATTTTATAGCAATCTGTCCGCAATCAAATTATTCTAATGATGAAGTTGGCATTGAGAAAATATGCACTTATATTTGTCCTCTAATATTTTACACCGTATTACATAACACTACTCAAAGACAATTAATTTGGTCATATGTGCAAAGATACACATTTCGAATCAAGTGCAATAGCGATTAAACGTATTATATAGCACACACAGATTTCTTGAACATTGCACAACTTAAAGGTGAATGTGTAGAACAGAAGCAAGCATGCGTTGTGCCACAATGAAATTGGTAAACTGAATGACTACTGGTGAATTGTACAGAGTCTAGTAGAGATGCTTCTCTCTCTGTATTTTCCCATCTGCTTTGACTATTATTATTGTTGTGCGGTTAGAAAGGTTTTGAGTACATAATATATAAACCTGTTCTCACACATACATGTATAGGTACCCACTGTTACATGAAATGAAGCTAAAGTTGGCTGCATCTTGAATCTCTTTACAACTGGAATGTGTACATGCTAACTCTTTTTTGTGCACCCTAACAGTATAATCCATCAGAAAAGAGACTAATACGGATAACACATTCAGAGCGAATACAAAAGCTGCATGATTGCATACTGTGAACACTGAGAGCGTGAAAAAGTCATTAATAGACAGCATGAAATCATAAAAAATCTTCATAACATTTATAACGAGCAAATGAAATGAAACTACCTGTATTAAGGTTTAAAGTCCACATATCACAAGAAGCCAGAAGGGTTTAAACAGTAACAGTTAAATAGTTAACTAAACCATCCAATTTACGAGTTTAAGTATAAACAAATCAATGTCAGTTTGCTATACATTCAACGTTGTTAGAGCCAGTTGTGTAAATATTGGATCTAACTAAACGACTGTGTCGCGTGAACTGATTAAGTACGTTGATTGGAGTGTCTACCTGAATACTTTACTGACAAGATTATAGGCAAATAATAATCTTCTCACCCAGTTAGGTGATGCATGAGAATAAGTATAATGTTTCGCATGAAAGACTTATCATGAATTAGCCATGCACTTAACCTATCCTATATCTAGTCTAGTATACATTGAAACAATATGCTTACACAAGTTAATTCATTCTCAGTACACCCCGGCAAGCTATAACAGTATTACATGATATATTTATTGACTTTAATAACTCTTATTATAAGGGAATCTGAAGTGCACTATTAATGTTGCCAGTCACTTCAGTATTAAGCTAAGTATATGTACGATGTACCACCATACAATATATTCTTGGAAGAGTAGAATAATGTACCCTGGAATATATGATATATTCTTTAGCATCATATTGTAACAAAACTTAAAGCACAAAAAAAAAACCATCATGGGGACAAACGGAGATCTGAAGTAGCCGGATACATACAAGATGCACGTGTTCTATAAATACTGCATTACGGAATTATAAGAGACACGTCGAAGGAGACCATATCAGGTGTGACTCCATCGACTCCACGAGCTTCCGGTATGAATTCCCGTTCATTTGTAGATCTTCTGATTTGTCTAAAAGTTCAGCTTTCAAATGGTAAACCTCTTTCAAGCGGTAAACATTGTCCCACTTTTTGTATAAATCTGCTGAAGCAGTCAATTTCTTCATGAGCTGCTGCTCACAGAGTTTAGGAATTGTTTCATGTAGCCGAAGACTTATTTTTGCGGTGATAACATTTAGACGAACATTCAACATCGGATTTGAGCTTCTTACAACGCTGCGCATTTCCTTGTGGATTGTTTTACTAGCTGCTGTAGGCAATCCCAATTCACACTAAACATGAATGAATGAATATACAAAAATGAGTTAGTTATTAAAAGAAAAGGGCAATACGTGCTAACACTATTAAAGTTATTTTAAAAATCTAACCTGTATTGAAGCAATGTGACTTAGGCAAAGGGTTACATGATGGTCAGCAGAAAATGAATACGCTATTTCCAGAGCCTCATAGATATATCCAAGTGCGGAGGCTGGAGCACCACTCAGACATTGTAATTCCGCCATTAATAACAAACATCTATGAAGACGAGACACATTTAGTAAGTGATTTTGCATTGATTCATGCCGTAGCCGGATTAAGCTGAGCACATGTCAAAATGTCATTTGAAGTTCATAAATAAAGACAAACCTTATTTTCATATCATTGTTTTCACACGATATTTCTTCTTCTTTGAGAAGTTTAGATAGGGAAGTTAACAGATTCGAGGCTTGCTCCCATTCATTACCAACCATTCGTGAGTAAGCTTGCCTGATAATAAAAGTAAACAAACAAATCCATACATCAAAACTAATTCAATATGCCTACATGTTTGTGATATAACTTTGCATAACATGGTCAAGAGTCTAACACGTAAGTTGGAAGATCAACTAAAAGCGAATCCTATGTTTTTCACCAATGTTAAATGACTCCATATATTGAAGCAAGCTGAGATGCCACGACATCATATCATGATTATATTATCAATTGCGTATAAAAAAGTATCAAAGTTCAGCGAGCTATATAGAGAAGTGAAATTTTGCTTGCCCTTCAGTAAATAAGGAAAACAAATCCGTTATTCACGAAGCTTATCACTTAATAGTCTGATAATATAATTTGTAATTACTCCTTATGAACCTTACATAAATATAACTATAATTCTCCCGGAAATAGCTTAAAGTCGTTAGTAGATATATAGTAAACTTAATAAGCATTTCCTTACCAATAGAATCCTTCGATTTTGTTGAAGGAATGCAAAGTTGCAATTACCCTGTCAGGCACTGGCCTATAACCGAGATAAGCATGAAATGCTTTGAATGTTGCATGTCGCAAACAAAACATTTGGCCAACCGCTGAAGCATCATAGCCAAATAACGACTTCCCATACTCCATTATTGCGCAAGGTATGTCAGTCTCCCCTCGTATTAGCAACGAGTCTGCTAAAATGCACAATGCCTTACAGTATGCTTTCAAAGGCCACTTTAACTTTGAATAGAGAATAATCTGGCACGGAAAAGACACCATCTGAATAAAGAAAGAAAATACACAATAATTATTAACTCAAACTGTTACAACAAGATTGAATAATTATTATTTGATATGCATCGAATTCGAAACTTACTTCATGCCAACCAAATGACATGAAAAACCCAGCGAGGGACAAAAGCAGCAACGATTCCATTTCCTCCAAGTCACATTCCGCGTTATAATGCCACAATGTCTGCGTAAAACAAATTAGACATAATTTATCAATAATACATACAAATTGGACTTCTTTACATTGTTAGGGATCAATCAAATTACATAAAGGACTTCTTCGGGGGGTTGGCGTTGATAATGATAGTCAAAGGCATTCGATATCACATTTAATGAATGAAGATACGCCATATTATTGTCAACTTCCTTCGTTACAGTCACAATGGCGTCTGTATACGGCTTGTTCTGAAGACTTGACCACATATTGTGGCAATAATGAAGACATGTGGCATCAGCAGCTGAATGACCTGCCCTAAACGCTTCCTCTAGACACAGTAATGTATCTTTCCTTTAGACATAAACACAAAAGTAAATCCGTTAAAAAGACACATTTAATTATTGCCAGCCTCTTGAAAATAAGTTGTTAAAATGTTAACGTTTTTTACTTTTAATAAAACTTACTTATATCCCATAAACTTGTAGAAAACAGCAAAATTATATGATGCATACGGAACAGCCTTGTTTAATTCCGAAGTGTTTGGTTTAATTCTTATGTCAAATGAAGTCCGCAAAGCCTCAGAACACCTACGAATGTCTTTCATTCGCATGCAGTTTAAATACTCGATGAAAAACTGCAAAAATTACAACATACAATCAAGTGTAACTATTGAAGGCTTAATGTTAAAACAGTGAACATGCATATATGTAATATTGT
This sequence comes from Orchesella flavescens, assembly GCA_964034955.1. Taxonomy (NCBI): domain Eukaryota; kingdom Metazoa; phylum Arthropoda; class Collembola; order Entomobryomorpha; family Orchesellidae; genus Orchesella; species Orchesella flavescens. The sequence goes on from OZ035957.1 coordinate 12,918,814, forward strand.
CATAAATTAGTATTGTCTTACTATTTGTGAAAGGAGAATTTGAGCGCTTGGATTTTGAGTAATGATTTCTACAAAGGAAGAAATATCTTTTGGTGCATACGAATAGGGTGATGTATTTGTAAGTTCGCTTGCTAACTCCTTAAGAGCTCGTTCAATTTGCCTTCTGCTCCACGACTTGACCTGATCCCATTTTTGACTAGCAGGAACTTCTTTTAAACACCTATCCGCTACTGCAGATTTTGTTTCTGGTGTTGCAACAAATGAGCTATCTAAACTTTGCAAAAAACTACTTAAGGACGGAGATTTTTTGCTAGGTCTCATTTTACTTTTCGACTTTGATCGTGGAGTGATGGGAGTTGTTGGTGGTGGGCCCATGGTCTCGTCATCGTCTGAAGGAAAATATCCATCATCCCGCTCACATAGTGGGTTCAATTCTTGCGGTATCAGAATGTGTCCCCTGCTTTTCCTTGGTGAACGAGCTGGTAGCGTCCTCAAAGGAATCGGAGTTGGTCTTCCACCGGACCTACGCTTAGCTACATGTCTTCCCGCAAGTCCACTAAATTCTGGATCACCTCCACTATCGAGTGAAGCCTGAGAAGCCGTTCGCAGCAAAGGATTAGGTTGCCAAAGGCTTCTGAGTGATTTGGTTGCTTCCAAGGCCAATGTAACACGTCTCTTTTTATCTTCAACGTGTTTCTGAAGTTCTCGTTCCTGGGCCAAGTTCCATTTCCCAGTTGCTCTCTTATATTCTGCTGTGTACTGCATAAACAAATCCAATCCTGACGCCGCTTGACCTCCTCTCCTATTTCTGTCCGACATTCGTTGAAAAATTTCTAACCCTCTGAACTTATATGGATTCGGCTGCTGTGATAATTTCATGACACTTTTACAGGACTTGGATGTTCCAGCCGTTGGAATTTCAGTAAGGACGCTTAATGGAACTGGAGTTGATGTCATCGGAGGTCCAGCATCTTCCTTTTCTTTAGGTACGGCCGTAGGAGTGGTAGGAGTTTTTGGCACTTGTTCTGGAGGAATGACTCCTACGCTTTTCTTTCGAAGTTTAACAAAATCTCCAACGTAAGTGCAAAGCTGTCTGTACAAATAATGCACCTGTGGATATGACATTCTCCTCACGTTCATCAAAACCATTCTTAGGAACCTACCAAAGGGACTGTTCTTTTCCACTTTCTTCTTTAAAACTGTAACATGAGTAACTTGAGTTGATTTATTGAAGTCTACTACGATTGCAGAATGAAACAGCTCGTAAAGAAAGCCAACATTTCCATCTTCTAAATTTGAAACAATCTTCATAAATTTCCTAAGCACTTCAGGACGTACTTGCGCTGAAGCATCTTCAATCAATGCTTTAAACTTGATGAAGGGCATATCCACTGACTAAACAAAAAACAAAGGCATATACGATAATCTTTAACTTTAAAGTTAATCGAAAACCTATAAAATGTAAGAACTGTACCATGTTAGATAACTCACCGTGATTAACTTATAAATTAACATGAGGGTCCTCGGTGACAAATTTTTCTCCACCGTCTGAGGCTTAGGAGCTGCTGAAGCATCATCCGTTGAGCTGGAGTTGGTGTTTAATGTGAAAACTTGTGGAGCAGGAGGATTGACCAAAAAGTTTTCTCGAATAAATAGGCAAAGAACTAACTTGTACGGAGACACCTCCCCTTCTTTAATGCACTTCCAACGAGGCTCCACCCGCTGATGGTCACTCATGGCGCCTTGATCTCTTGTCATTTAGATTGTGGTATAATGGCAACTTGCCTGAAATGAATAAAAATCAAGCTCATTGTAATAATATTATCAAGCCAAACACAATTAGCCTAGCCCATTATGTCGACACACAATTTAAACTGAACATAATAACAGAAAATCAAATATATATATACCTTACCTTTTTAACTAAACTGTATGTTAAATGATCAATGATCCATTGACGCCCAAAATGTTGAACGTATTTATTTAAGGGCAGCCTCCCCTGCTGTCACCTGTCAACCAACGTGAACCGTGTTGTCTGTATCGAAATTGAAGCCTCTCCAATCACCAATTGACCAATTATTAATTTAGTTGCATTCCTAACTATTTAATTAGCCTGGCCTGATAGTAATTAAACACTCTTTCAACTTTATTTCATAGAATACAACCAAGACCCTTTATCTGTTTGTAGACAACTACAAATACGTCCTTTATGTTGATGGAAAATGCATTCTTTTTCCCAAAACCAAATGCACCGACAGAACATCCAAGAGTGGTTCGCGGAAGGCAAAAGATGTGAAGAGTGCTCGATGCCCAATCCTTTACCAATGCATATGCTATGCATAATATTGCTTTTAATCCTGAAGCTCGTTCGCGTTCACTATTTTTTGCTATTTAGATGGATTATGAATATTTGTGGATGTCAAAATGGCAAAGGTGAAGTTTGCGTTTGTATAAAGTGATTTCCTTCATCCTTATCCATGAAGGTAAGTAACTACCTCTTGTAAGAAAAGTATTTTTGGAAGGTCTCATCTAGTTATGCAATTCAGTACCATCATACACATTATAGTACTTACACATATCAGCCTTCCATTCAGCATTCGACTTTTACTTTGAATTCCAGAAAAAATAGATTAGGAGAACTTTTTTATGCAGGTACAACCCATTTCATTCATTTCCATCATGTGTAAAGCTTCAATTCAACATAATATTCAATCGTTTAAAAAAGTTTATACATGGCATTACATTTAGATATTATGTACGGAGCATATCTTGCAGTAAGTAAACCCCTGGAATTTTGTAATAATGAAGCTATGCGTGAATCTTTTGTGCAGCCTACTAATTTGAAATTCCTTTGAGCCATTAAAATTGCGTAACAAAAACATCAAACCACATGCCTCCCAAAGTCCCTACTGACTGACGATGAGATGAGTGGGCAGTCAAAAGTATGAACCGAGTACCACCACCATCGTTAAGTTATGAATCGGAAGTAGTAGTAGCTTCGTTATGTTCTGACAAAAGGATTCCTTGAATTATGTAGGTATTTATATGAGATGTTGCCTTTTTTGCACATGTTGTGTCAACATCGAATGCGAAATAAATATGGATAAAATCCTTTGAGACTCACGATGCCCCCTTGATGTTTATGAAGTAGCAATGGAACATGAGAATGGAATATATGGAATGCCAAAAGAAATGAAGTGATGCGGTGAAAATTTTTGTTTTTCTAACAAAACAACATAACTTGGTATTTTTATTTTGAAATCTACTGTAACTGTATTGTATAAGTCATATATATGTATTTCTACCATCTAGAAACGAAATATTAATATTAATAAATACAGCAGCTTTCTCTATAATTCAATTTTTATCTCACCACAATTGACAATGTGCACATTTATCATTTTGTGCAAAATCCAATGAGGTTGTTTCAATTTTTGTCTTTTCAGAAATACCTTTCACCGTTTCATTCATTAGTCAAGTAACTTAAATTTTTAAAACTATTTTGTAGCTACTCTAGGATGAAGAATATCTAAAGATGTACACCTCCGCATTTCTACGTCTCTTTTGTGATGGATGAGGATGAGGTAGTACGTTGTGGTGGGTTTACTTGCGTTTTCCATGAGATCCTGGACTTGCAAACGCTAGTCCCAAATTACCCCGCATGGCTTGGAATCCCGAGTATCCTCTTCCAGTTCCCAGGTCAAACATTCCTCGTTTTTCACTAGAATAAAAATTGATTGGGAAGTGGAACAAAATGAAAAAGTTATCAGCATCATTTCAGTGTCGAGAATTTACACAAGAAAAGAAAGAGAGAAAGAAAGAAAGACGGCTTTTCAAAAAAAAAAACTTACTAGAGCATTTTAAGAGCCAAGGGCAGAGAAACATTTTCATCATTCATTCTTGGGTCTTGTTCATCATATTGTGAATGCAAAAGTGGTGTATCCTGAGCCTTTTCTTCGTGACTGTTTTTCTTGTCGATCTTGAACCACTTGTAGTTTGACCTAAATTGGATTAAATTGATTTGCAATTCAGAGGCGAATTAAAATTGGAGTGCAATTAGTCAGCTATGTATGCTCTCATTTCATATTACATATATTAGGACTTACTCAGCTCTCTTCAGTTCAGGGACAAACTTGACGGATGCACCATAACATCGTTCAGCAAGATACGCAAGGGTCGTGAATGAAAGCAGGAGGAGTGTAAGTGTATGCTGCAGTTTCAAATGCATGACGATGATACTAATGGTGTGGGACAGATTGCCAACGTCAATCTCGGAAACTGGAGAGAGAAAATTATTTTGTTATGTAATAACTCCACGCGTGGATACGTAATCTTATTGAGTCACACGGTTATTACAATAATGTAGATTTTCTTCAAAAAGACAAAACGGATTTCCTGTTTGTACACTTTAGAGTAATGTATTATGCAACGCTATACTTTTCAGAGTATCTTGATGGAGACAGACGGAAGGACCGAAAAATTTTATTTGCTGGAAGATGAAAGATAAAAAGCTGATGCTGTGTTGCTTCTACAACTTGTTTCCTCAAACTGAACGATTTCAGCTCTCTTTCACGGAACTTGGTTCTCACTCGATTTGAACTTAGGTAGTGTTGGGGAAGGAATGAATATAATATGCGATATCTTTATTGCATGAAGGAAAGCGATGCATAATATAAATAGGTACGTGGACGAGTAGTGGGCTCTGCTTTGGTTTGGTTGTATGTGGTTTAAACGACAGCGACAGCGAGAGAAAGTATTTTTCTATCATTTCGTCTCAGCTTTCGCCTTGCCACCACGAACAAGAAAGAATGATGATGATGATGCCATATTTTTTAAAACAGTGATCATGGAGCTTGTTTGTAACATCCTTATTTGACGCTATTTTCTTAGGTTTCATCTTTATCATCAGAGGATATATATGTATGTAAAATCCAATTTTTCCATTTTACAAGCAGGATATTAAATTATAGAGCCCGAGATTGTATTGAAAGCACGCAAACACTTACGTAAGCAAGAGGAATGAACGTACATTATTGTTCACTTTCGTGGTAGCGTTTGTAATTTGCAAGAGTTGAGCCGAGTTTTCCCTTTTTCCAACTCCAACACGGTTCTATCACACTTTGATATTGTTTCATGGCTCAGCCTGAGCCAGGAGGATACACTTTTTTTGGGGATTCTGTTACAATTATCTCAGAAGAACCGAAACAAACGTGTGGAATTTTATAATATTATGTTACGCTTACACCGCGCATCTATAAACAACGTTAATCTTACCCTTTCTCTTTTCCATCTTAGCGAGACTAACAAGTAGGTGGCTAAACCTTAAGTATCATCATGCGAAAATCTTATTATGAGCTCACCCAGTCGGAAATTCAACTAGTATCTTTTAATATAGTGTTTGGTGAAAGCTTTAAAGTCTCTATGATGATGATGAGATGATGACGATGATAGAATTTATACATGAGAATGTATACGCTCTTATATAGATGATTCAAACTGTGGCTGACGATTACACTTTGCCTTTGGCCATTGGTTTATAGCATGATATGTTGATGGAAGACAGTGAAAATATGAGATTATTATTAAAAACAAAACTAAGTTAAATGAAAACACTCTCCTCGAAAAAGAAATTGAGCATGTAATGCTAGACTTTTTAATTCTGTTTCTTCAAAAAAAGTCTCTCTGTTCTGTGGTGTAACATTTTTTGATGAGATTTTTTTTAAAAGGCAAGCATTAAGCAATATTATGCATGTATGTATGAATAACATGTTCGTGCGTGCTTCAAAGGTAATCTGATTATTGCTCGTGTTCCACAAAATGAGAGAGGGGTTCGCTTCACCCTTGAAAAGTCCTATATTTATGTTCTTCGATCTGCTGGTCTTTGCCACAAAGCTGCATTAATATACCACTGCATCAAAGTGTTGATTCCCTTTGGGACAGTAATGGCTTTCGTCTTATACCCTCCAAGATTGGACGCAATGATTCGAAGGCCCCGTTGAAACCTCAAGAGATATGACTTTAAAGGCGTATCATAAGTTAAGTACTGCTTCAAAACGTGAAGAAACTCTTGGGACGCTGGATACAGTCGGGAAATGATAATGAGCATCCGAAACAAAATCAGCATTCCGGCTAGGGCGTCACCCGCGTAAAAAGTTACTGCTAACATATCCGTTTCTGGCTCTTTCAACAACTGAATCATCATAAAGACGTCAGTGACAAATTGTGAATAGTTTGATCCCATCGTCCCACCCATTAGGAGACCAACCCAGGCGTTGAACGAGTTTGTAGCAAGCATCAATTTTTCATAGTCATGAAGTAAAGTCATGACATCATATTCTGTTCCAGGTACTATTGTCTTGGGGTTCAACAGTCGCTTCGCAATATACTTTCTCCTAAAAGAATTAGTCGCTGCTGAGTAGGTTTTGCGCTCTACATTATCCTCATAAGTAAGCTCTATTCCTGAATGTGCGCGCCCACCATCCCCATTTTCGGATGTGTCCTTATCGCTGTCATCTTGTGAAATAGCAGCAGTTTGGGTTATCAATGTCAAATTTTGTTGCTGGATTCCAAGGTCAATCAGCTGCTTAAATACCACTGTCATTTCACGAATGATGTGGGTGTAGCTTGATGCAAACACCTCACAAATCATAATGGAACAAATTTGATAAACCCAAATGTGATACACATACATCACCTCGTGAGCGCAAAATATTATTCGAAGAATCCAATTGTCATATGGGACAACAGCATAAATGTTTGCAGCGTACTTTGGTGCTATAAAGAATTGAATGAGGATTGCCAAACATCCTTGTACCACTACCAACCTGAATGAAAAGGGATTTATTTATAAGCGGAACAGCTTTCACTTTCACAACAACGGTGAATGAAAAATTACTTGAAAAGTAAGGACAGGAAAGAGTCTTACGTGTGCATCCGCACAAGGCTTCGATCGTTCTTTAGAATTGATTTTTCCACATGATCCGGTGATCCCAGTTTTCGAAATACATCCTCCTGAATTTTCCAATTCGAACAGAGGATCTCAAATAATGGATATTTCCTGCACCACATGTTGGTTTCCTGGACTAGAGCAAAAATTCATAATTTAAGCTTTTACAAACGTATACAACTAAGGCAAAAGAAAGATAGAAATTGAAGTGAAAGCAAATAGAGAAAGCAAAAGAGAAAGTAGGTTACCTAATTGACTAAAAGTTAGAAACCAGTCGACCATTCCTAGATATTACAATGTAAGAAACCATAGATAAGAGATAATTGATAAACCATTGATATTAACAAGTACATTTCTAAAAACGTCGTTAGTTTAGAAATTCACTTAAATAAACCATATAATCAAGATATTATCTGTGTTTTAACCCATTTGATCTAGGAAATGGACCTCGACGGGTAGATATTTTCGATAAGCCAGGGTTAAATAAGTGATTTTCGTAACAGCATTGAGCCACAAGGCATAATAGAAGAAAAGCCTGATCCGGCCTGCTTTCTTTATCACAAAATCCCCGTTTTTGGGATCGCGAACAATGTAAAATTTGCAAAGAGTCATGTAGCTGAGACACAGCCATAATACACGTTGATAATCTGTGATCTTTGCCATTTTTTGCTATAAAATGGTAAAAGTTTGCCCTTTCTTCACTTGTGCCGTTATAGACGTCTTCTTGCACAAATGACCTGACACCTCAAAAAGCGTCGTTTTCTTATAGTGGAATGACTGCAACTGCAGGTGGTGGTAAAAAGTTACACTCATTTATGGCTTAAGTGGTTTTAACTATAGATAGAACGAAGTGAAAATTGTTTACAATTTTTTAACAACCTTAATGGACGGTAATGCAATGTTCGACATAATTTACTAACGGTAAACGAATGTGACTCGGCTGCAAAATAATTTACCTAGCTTTAGTTCGTTCGTATCATTAACAAAAGGAGCAAGACGGTAATTTGACTGGTTTGGCTACTACAGTGATTTAAATGGTAGTCGTCGCCTCGTCGTAGTAAACAAGCTTAATCGAAAGTTTCTTGATAATTTAATGTTTTCCCTTGTAAAGACCCTGAAAGTTTGGTATATGATTTAAACCTACATAAGTGCATGCATTATTTAAAAATCATCTCCACAGCATTTGAAGGCTTTACTGTTTTACACTGGAAGTTGAATATCATATTCTCCTAATGGTCCTGATTCTCCCTTGTTAATATTTAATGAGAGAATCGTTTAGGAGAACAATTTTCATGTTTCTGTCAAAATTGCCTAAAGTTGAAAGTTCTTGGCATGAGCTTCAGTCGGCCTGTTGGTAAGATTTGGATGTTTGGAAGGGGGACCATGATGTGAAAGTAATAGAAAACGAGTAAAGATTGGCACTGCTGACTGTTGTTTTTATTGAACCCAACCTTATGTTTTCTGCTAAAGCAAGATTCATACGTAAATAGAGAGGGACATACATTAAATATATTGTATTTCATCAAGTCCTCAGCAGAATGGTGGGTTAGATCGACGCGGAGTGAAAAACTGAATCATAATGAATGGAGTGGGTTTTAATGAGAGATAATTGTATAAAATAGCCACAATAGTTCCGTCATTCAGATTCCATTAGCCCCAAATTGCAAAAAAAACTGTTTTGGAAAACAATACCAATTTATTAATGCAGCCGAGCCATATAATGCAATTTACTACTTTTACGAGCATGTAGATAAGACGAATTTCATTGAAAATCTTTCCATTCTTCCACAAACGGATTTTCAAGGCTTTCAATTCTTAAAATGAAGTAGAGCAGTGTAAGTATGAATAGAGTACAAGCTTACTCATTCCTAGTCTTTTTGCTACTTTCCCCAACCCAACCGTTGGAATTTCTAAGTAGTTAATAATACCAATGCAACTTTAAGTCGAAGATTGTTTTAGAGTATGGAAACTCGAGAGCTTTTTTCTACCGACGAAATTCCATTAAGGTATCTGAACGGTGTTTTGATTATCAATATTTTGGTATTCAGGCTGATTTATAAAAACCAACATTACAATAGGTGGTTCACCTATGTAACAAACAAGTATGCGATTTGGTATGCCTGCCATAAACATTTTGCGACTCTGCACCTACAGCATGATGCTTCAAGTACACATGAAGCTTATTATGTAGCAAAACATCAAAGTGGGACAAACATATTATTGGTTTCAATCAGTTTTTAATGTTTTTAACTTGAAGCCAATTTCCTCAAATACTAGCTCGGTCTTGCTCATAGACTAGTCTCGCCTGTCTTATGCAAACTAATCGTTGTAACTACTTGAAGGGAAAGTGGCAAGTTAATAGGCTATTTCTGATTACGTGAACGTCAAAATGGCCATACTTTTAGAAAATGACAAGGTTTAAAATTAATATAGTTGGAATTTGGAATCTGAACTACCAAAATCCTATATTGGTTAATCAATATAATCCACTCACAGCCGGGGCCAAATTGATTCTTAAGTTTCCCCAAACAGCAATTTGGAAAGGTGGTAGAATATATAAGTTAAACCCCCAAATTAATTGGGCCCTTTGATTTTACCATTATATGATATGTGGCTCGTTTTATGACGGGTTTTGGATTAACGAAAACTAATAACAATTAATTTGATTGTAAATGCAAAATCTCGCTTGACTGATTGACAAGTTATAAAGAATTGTTTAAACCAACAACAAATGAAAATAACCTGCTGCTCTGACTTATGTATACTATGTACTATAGGAAATAGTAACAGTACCGATTAAGTAGTCTGGGATTGAGAAGATAAGTGAATATAAAATATTTATGAATGAAAAGAAAACTATCAGCTAGACGCTGATACTCTGTGAAGTAGGGTTGCGACAAAGTAGGATTTGCTTGCTCCAATCCTCGGTACAAGCAAACCAAGAGAGTCAATCTGTAAAGAAGAGCTGAACCGTAGTATCGTTTTCCCCGGTTTCCAGCCCTAAATCAACACGTACTTTCTCATTAACAGCTATAGGAACGAAGCAGATGTAGTGTAAGGTGTTCTTATGTATAATACAATATGCCTTGACAAATATAATACCCTTATAGTAGTATAGTGGTAGGGAATTTTACGCGATTATTACGCACACCTGTCTGTTAATGAAAGGAAAGGGAAAGGATCGAGTGTGTCTTTGGGCGTAATTATCAAAATGAAAGATATTAACTTACCCAAAGCCGTTTTTGAACCAATAATCTGAGTCTTTCATAATTTCTTGATGATGATAACATAAATAAACTTGGACCTGATCCTGCATTTTCTTCTCTCTATTTGTGGATTCTGGTTAGTATCGTCGTTATTTTGTTATAAATGAAGCCCCGAAAGTACACTGATGAATCCAGAATTGTGATCATGGAATCATTGGGTTAAAAATAATCGTCTGCAAAAAATATATCATTTTATGCCGCTTGCTTTCGACTTACTTTCCTAGTACCTGGAAAAAGTACTCGCTTTTGATACGTATAATTTGATACCCTGAATCTTATACTTAAGATTTGTAACAAAAGCACGTTATACAACACTAAGCCCCATCTTTGTTGTTTACAGAATCTTTCTACTTTTACGTACATCCCTACTCTGATCTATTACTTCCTTCATCTTAGAAATCGTATGTTTCTATAAAAGCGAAAAGTCCACAAAGTTGAAACATATCCTGAATCTTCTTTCGTTTTCCCCAAATTTCGGGATTTTTAGCAATTTGTAACAATACCCCATTCACATCGATTGCTGAACCACGTAAAACCATCATTAAACAACGATATTGTATTTCGTAGTTAGTTCGATACATAAGGATTCCTCAAACAAACTATACAAGTAGTGATAAAAGAATAAAGGAAGAAAAACAGCAGCCAAAACCTAAAATGTAAGGTCAAATGTTTGTCAAATTATTACCCCGGTGGTGGGGTATTGTAAGGGTCTAGAACCTTAAAAAACACTTGGATTTAACAGAACCTGGATTTTCCCCAAATCCACATACATGCATACATACATACTAGGGTAAAAGAGTATAATAATGAAGTGTCATTTTTGCTGTCATACTGATTATATACAGAGCACTCAGCAGTAAGGTGGGGTTTAGCTGATTCTCCACGTCTTCTTGAGAACTCTGTCGTCCATGTAAGTTTTTTGACTTACACTTATCCTTCTACCTTCTGGTTCAATTCCCATATCCTCAATTCATGAATCCTCTAACAAACAGAGCGTGCAAACATTTGTGATCTTGCAACAAAAAAAGTTAAGTTTGATAGACAAGGTCGTCATTATTCCCTGGTGCATGCAGACATGAAAAGGGTATGTTTAAAAGTTTAAAAAACATCATATTATAGTACACCATTGCAAAAACCCGCAGTTATCAATAGTACATTAAGCTCATCTTCACGTCATCATAAGTTCTCATAAATTGAAGTTTGCAGTAATCCCATCTAAATTTCATGACCATCTTTGCAAAAGTACAAATGAGAAAACTTTATTGAGTTCAGCTAAATCACACGATTTAAGGAGTGAAATTCATGTGAGTATTAATGTACGTAGAATCCGGTTTGCATTCATGATAATGGCATTTTTTATCGCATCATATTTTGGACTTTGAGGATAATCCAATGCAATGGGGAAAGTTTTTAATCCATTTGAGCGTAGTGCTTTAAGTTGAGCCTCAAAATACTCGAATTTTTATATGAACTTGTGAACTAAACCAAATATTTTATTGTACTAATACAAAGTGTACAAGTCAACATGACGTTGCATCATCAAATTATAATAATATATTGTGTTTGCTTTCCTTGGCAAAAGCTTCACAACGAAAACTGAAAAGTTTTGAAGAAATCAATGTGGGCATTGGGAAACATTTGTCGTGTCATTCCTCTTGGATGAGCTTTCTCTCGTACGCAAACAATAAATTTTCCATTCCAATTCTACCCAGGTATATTGATAGTAGTTGCAGGTCTCTCAACTTCCACAAAAATATTTTTTGTAGGATATTGACTGCTTCCGCATTGACATAAACTAGCGTAGCCATTCACTTTCTTTCACAAAAAGTAGTTGTTGATTGTAGAAAGTTCCATATTTTATGTTTGGAGAGCAACACTCCACTTTTTTACTTTGAGCTTTATAGCGCTGAAACTGAATGTAATCTCCAGTCTCAAATCTTTTCGATTCTGCTTGTTTACTGATATAAGAAATAGATTTTTGAGAATTATGATGGGACGATGCGAAGCGCATAAGATCCCAAGAACGATGAATGAGAGCAAATACACGTCACATCACAAAGTATCAATTATTTTTTAATAAGTTTGCATTCACATACATACATTTATCCAGCGTAATAATTTATATGAAATTGGCTAAAATGTGAGTTGATAAAATTCGACGGGGAGTGGGAGTTCTGGCTTGTTTCTTCAGGGCCAAGTATGGCATGCATGATCATAATCGCTTTAATAGACTGTATAATTGTTAATATTTTGTGCTACTGTAAATCGATGTATAATATCCAAATAACGTACCTCTCTGTTAGTAATAAGCAGGCAATAGAAGAGAGTTGTCTGCGTTATGGACTGCGATAAACAAAACTTTATTAAAATATTTCATAAGCAAAATTTGCGGTACTATTAAAGCATTCAATTGATGAAATTCAAGATAATATCGACTCTCAAGCGGATGCTTATCAAACTGGTCGAAGGAAGTTCTCGGAAATAGACACATAAGTTGCCTTTGCTATGCAGTGAGCGTGAAAAATTAGATGGGAAGGAAAGACAGCTAAACGATCCAGCTTTCAACTACTTGTACTGTTGTACTATTGCAAATAAAAATGTCTGTAATTGTAAATTTGCCACAATATATATAGAGTGAGGTAGATTGGGAATTACAGTGGTATGATAGAGTGAGGAATATATACAATATATATACTTACATATGGGTAGATTTCATTGCGTTTTAGAAAGGTGGAAGGATGTTGTTCACTAGTTTTCTGTAACATGTTTAGTAAACTTTGAGATGCTGTATAAACTTTAATTATTGATTCATAAAAAATGTAAAAGCATTGTAGTATTGTGTCGTGATTGTGTGAGTACGAAGGCATTTCTGGAAATGTCCGGTCAACTTTATTTTGCTCTCATTTTATAACGACTTGACATGTTCTATCAATTTTTTCTACATAATCTCCCCCAACTTGCACACAATTTTTCCACCTTTTCTCAGGAGCCGAGATGCCAGTAGAGAAGAATGCTGGGCCTCTACGTCCAAGCTATGAAAATACACTTTTTTTAAACATGTTTTTAGAGGGGGTTGTGAACCAGCTGGGAGCCATTGTGATGACTGTCTTTTAGTCTCTGCCTGATAGGGATGAAGGTAACTAGCATCCCCAGTCACACCTTGCCCTAGAAAAAATCTCTATCCTGAGAACCGAGGTTGAGATTTTCTTGGATTTGTTTGCACTTAAATTTCGTTTATTGATGTGTGAGCAGTTTGGGAATCCACCTTGCATAGCGAAGAGATAGACCCAAAGTCAAATGTATAATTCTCCACACTGTCATGACACTTATATTGACCTTTTCCGCTATTTCCCGCAACAGGAGTCGTCTGTCCTTTTCAACAACAGCTTTCACTTTAGCTACATATCTGTCGTCAGTCAAACTAAAAGTTCGTCCTGGGTTTGTCTTGTTTTCTAGCGATGGGTCACCACTACGAAATCGCTTGCACCACTCCATAATAGTTGATCGCACTGGCAATGGATCAAAACCATCTTTTTGAAGCTCCTTTCTAATTAAGGGCGAAGAAAGGCTCTTCAAAAATGCAGTTTCATCTGCGCACGAATATCTTGCGTTGTAAAAAATATTCGCGTTTACGTTTCCAGCTCTAACTCTACAAAGCAAATGAATACTACTACAAGCAACCCACCATTCAAAAGCCATAATCTTTATCTTTCAGAGGATATGCAGAACATAGTATTTGAGGAAGTCCCCTTTGATATAAGCGTTATCAAAGTTGACCGGACATTTCCAGAAATGCCTTCGTAAGCTGTAACGATGTACATACATACAAAGTTGGTATTTTGGTACATAGTAAAAAGCTTTTATTTTATGATCATATAATATTGAAAATGAAAGTGCATTGCCATTTGCTATAGCCAAAGGTAATTTCAACAGCAATCTAATTCTTTGCTTTTGGTTGGTACTGTGTATATCACCAGTCCCTAGGAGGCTGTCATTGTTTGCTTCACGGTCCAAAGCATCTTGATCAGCTTCTGTTTGGTGTTTCGTATGGTGCACCACCAACCTTCTATTTTTTCGGCTTTCTCTGGAATCTTACATCTTATAGGTTTCCTGTCGGATGTTTTCCTTTGGGGTTCTGCATACTTTTTTCTCAGCTACTCGCTTGGAGCTAAATATGCATACTTGTAGAATCTTCGTTTACAATATAAATGTACCTCTACAGTATATATTTTTATAGCTCTTCGTACTACCTAAAATTGTTCAGCATTTTTCAATTGCATTATCGCTTCTCTTCATCAGGTAAGGGAAGAAGGTTGTTTTTATTTAAATCCTCGTATATTTTTGCAATACAAGTATAAGTTGCAACAGGACAGCTATTAACACAATTTCCTCCATTTTCACCGACGCAAGGTAGCTTCAATTTCTTTAACTTTATTATAATCCTATAAATTCAATATTTTAGAAAACTACACAGAGAGACATGCTTTTTTCTACATATTTCTGAACCTACATTATTTATTTTACACGTACGATAAAAACATGCTTATGGACTTTCATACAGCAAAATGAATGGTAATGCAATTCATACACAGAAGAAAATCAAGTGCGAATATCTTCTGCAACTGAATCATATGATATACGATATTTATTAATAAATAGTCTTGCCTTCTTTCATTCAAAGAGTTTACCGAAAGAAGTCCAAATGCAAACAATACGTACTTGTATACTGTTAAAGTTGAATGAAAGCTATAAGGATTTTAGTGGAACATCTAATTTTGATGAAATTACAATTAGCAAATTTTATTATATTTTGCCCTATCTAGCATTTATCATTCCTTTTAATCAAATTACTTTACACTTTTATTTTATTATGCTATAGCTAATAAAGTTCTTTAATTAAAACCGACTTTATAACTTTAGTATGTCAAACATTAAATTGTGTTGAGCAGATATGAAGAAAATTAAAATCTTATATACGCTCATATTTGTAGCTGAAAACTTGAAAAAGAACAAATTTCTGCTTTTATGCTGCGTGTTTACTCTTAAGTTAGGTCAAGCTCTCATGTAGTGGGTGGATGGTGATCCATAGTTCAAACTGCAAGTGATTATGGCAAAAGAATATTTGCTGAAATTCCTGTTAAGACTCCTGAAGTATTTATTTCACTGTTATACTGCATACTCTTTCTACAGGTTTTGTTAATTTTAAGAGCAGAAATCTTATATTTTCCTGTTCCACGCATTGCTCATATCAACTTGCACGGAGCAAACCCAAAATCTTTTTTTACGTTATACGATCTACAGGCCTTTGCCACATGGCTGCTCCAATGTAGTAGTTCATCAAGCAATTGATTCCTTTCGGAACTGTAATAGATTTGGTGCTATAGCCTCCCAACTTTGAGGCTATGATCCTCATCGTCTTTTGATATTTCAGCAAATACTTGCGAGTAGGTACATCATGACCCAAGTAGTTTTTAAACACTTGGAGAAACTCCTCAGAAGCCGGATAGAGTCTGGAAACAATTATGAGCATTCGAAATAACATGATCATGCCTGCCATAGCATCTTCCATAAAAAAGAAAACTGCCATCAAATCTGTTTCCGGCTCTTTTAGCAACTGTATCATCATAAATACATCAGAGACAAATTGACCATAATTCGAAGCCGTCGTTCCACCTTGTAATAGACCTGCCCAACTGTTAAATGCTGTGGTAGACAACATCATTTTCTTATAATCCCCCAAAAGTGTTGCTATATCATATTCTGTTCCAGGAACCACTGTCTTAGTATCTAAGTACCTTTTGACAATTTTTGATTTCACTACATCTGCAATTTCCGTGTGCCGTTCACGATGCTCTAGATCAGAACGGGGGCGACGGCGAAGAGTGCTTCTAGCACCGGAGGTTAATGAGCTTCTGTGAGAGCGACTGGATCTTATTGGCTTTACAGGCTTTCCTTCTTCAATCAACCTTTCAAACACGTCAGTCATCTCCCGTATGATGTGAGTGTAGCTACTTGCAAATACTTCACAGAGGACTATGGAGCTTGCCTGATTCGACCAAATGTGGAACATGTAGAGGTATTCATGAGCTGCAAAGAGGAATCCCATGAAAAAGTTGTCAAATGGTACTACAGCGTACGTATTCAATGCATACTTGGGAGCAGATGCAAATTGGACCATGAGAGCAGAACAGCCACCAAAGACAATAATCCTTCGCAAACGACAAAACATTGGCTAATAACAATTTTGACTATATAACCTTTGATAGGAAAAAAGGAATTATATTGGTCAACTTACATGTGCATTACGACAAGGCTTTTGTCATGTTTGTTGATTTTATCCTGAACGTGTTGTGGAGAGCCGAGTTTTCGGAAAACCTCTTCCTGAATTTTCCAATTTGCATGAATAACCTCAAAAAGAGGATACTGGCGATACCACATGTTTGTCTCTTGAACTAGAAGAACAATTCATTATGTAATAGAACAAAGAGAAAGCAAGAGAAAGCAAAAAAAGAAAGTACCTAATTGAGAAAAACACAACATCCAGTCCACTATTGACATCTGCAAATTCAATTCAACGAATAAGAACCTTTCTTTGGCTTAGCATTAGCGTTTTCAGGGCTACTTTGCCAAAATCGGATTAAAAGTGGCTTATCTTGCCTGATCTAGGAAGTGGATCTCGATAAGATAGCCACGGTATGTTAAAATCAGATAGATGATTTTAATGGCTGTATTAATCCACATCCCATAATATACCGTCAGCCGAAAAAAGCCGGACTTTTTGATGATGTAGTGTCCATGATCGTCCTCGTCAATGTAAAAACGACAGACACTGAAGTAAGTGAGGCAATGCCACATTTTTCTTTGAAAATTTGTGAAATTAAGCATATTGACAACTTGTAAGACGACTGTAATGCGAGGTTTCTTAATTAAACTAATAAGAAACTTTAAATTAGATGACTTGCAGAGGTGAAGTGTGAAAGTGGATTACCAGCCAAGTCACCATTAACTTGATTTGAAATCAATTTCCAAAAATTCAAACAGTTTTATGCTTTTGATACCTCATTTTTTATGGTGACGACGACCTAAAATAAGCGTATCTACATACATCGTAATATGATGGTTGTTATTAGTTAGAAGAAAATTTGAACTATTCTTCTAGGAATCATAATGAAGTTGTAATCTTTAATATTATATATTGCGTTTCAAGCTCTGTAGCCTTTTAAGGCAAAGTCAACGCTGCATGATTTAAAAGGTGATGAACACTAGCTGCTTAAACTGACTTTGTACGATTTCTGTTTACGAAACAAGTCGATTGAACAGGAAGCAATTACACATTTTTCAATTTTTAAAATGTCTCCATTGAGTTATTTGAACATTTCACTAGCACGTGGAAGATTTAAGAATCTGAACACGCAAAATTGGTTTAGTCGATAATGATGATGAATTCAATTGCTAACATATAAAATCACTATACAGTACACATAAACCAAAGTGGGTTTGCATGTTTGTTGTTTAATTTAGAATGATAGTAGACCAACATAATTGCTTCTCAGTAAATATTATGGAGTAATACATTATGGAATGTTGTAAACAACATAAACAACATAATTTCCAACTGATATGGGATAAGTTGGCAGATTAACATGCTTTTAAAGCTCAATGATTGATGCTGTAAAATATATGAAGTGAGGACACACAATTAATAACAGAAGAAATATAATACACTCGTGCCAATTGACATTAGAAGCAATACGCAATTCGTTTCAAATAAATGTAAATGAAACGAAGCCTTAGGTTGCGAAACAAATTTCGAATGAACCGGACTGGTATATCACATTTAATTTATATTTGTTTAATAATACAAGAATATTTTCTACAATGTGGAGTTTTCTTGTTGTCTAATACGATTGTCTAATATGCATATTTGCATTATAATATTTTGTCTATCCTCACGAAGAACAATAAAATTAGAAATAACATACAGTAAATATTTTAGTCAGCTTAAATTGCAGAGTGAGAACCTTGGAGAATTGAACAAATGAAAACGCAGTAACAAGAAAAACAAACAATTCAACAACAATTACAATTAACGTAATACGAACTACAAACTACGTAACTAAAAACCCGTAAACTAAGTATAAACCTATAAAATTCGCAAGTCCTATAGCCTAGACTTGATGATTCATTAGTACACCTTTGTCATACGTTTATATAGTACATGTATTGAACAGAAATATATGGCATTTCAAAACGGATAATCAAAAGACTATTTCAACGGCAGCATTTGAAGCGGGCTTCATTGTTCTTGCAGATTCTGTAGTCACGTTTCATTTCAATATAGCCCATGTCGCACTTGAATTCCTTTGTCTTTGTTCTTCTACATGGTGTCCAGTAGCAGTCCATAGCTCCTTGCAATTTAAAAGGCATGTATTGTAAATAATGTCAGCCTTTTTTATTCCAAAACCAAAAACACAAATTAAAGGGAGAAAACAATTTGTGCTGTTTTTAATACTTACCTCGAGCTTCGATGAATGGATTTCCATATCTGAGTGCGAGTGATGAAATTAAGACGCAAGACAAAAGGATGAAACACGTAGATAAGAGCGACACAAAATTTTTCATTATGGAATATTACCACAGGAAAATGTTGGTAGGCACGATGAAAAAAAGTATTTTTATCAGAATTATTAATCAAGAAGAAAAATGCTGTGTATGGAATTGTAGAGAGAGTTGGATCGCATCTGAGCTGAGGAAGTAAGGGAAAAGCATTTTTCATCTCATTGTTATGTTGGTGACTAACTAACTGCTATCTTCTCTTCGTCTGAAAAGTACGATTTTCAATTTTTTGCATCAGAATACATTTTCGAATACTAATTAACTGTTTTTCATCTAGAGCTCAACCGGTTCTTCTAAAATGACTGCAAGATATTGCGCATAGGCATTTTGCAAAAATAACGAATCGTTTTGAGGCTCTATATCATCATTCAGTCACAAAAATTATATCCTTAGCCTTATCATAGCATAAAATTTGAATAGCAAGTTACATTACATACTTATTAGGTATTACTTCATTTTTTATAGATTCAACTCCTCTTCTTCCTTACAGAAGCTACATAATCCAATTCCGTCTATTGTCGTGACTAAATCAACATGATTTTAGGGATGAAATGATAAAATTACTGCTCCTGGTTCTGCTCAACAGCAACATTTATACTTTGCAAAATCATCGTAATGACAGCCTCTATCGACTTCGGTCATTTGGCAACCGTTAGGACATTTAGGCTGACCCGAATCAACGTATTTGCACCGACTCCATTCACAATCATCTACAAACCAACCACAAGCAAACCCTTGATTATATTACGCAACGAAGCAACAAACTAGGCTAAACATGGTTGATGCAAGCCAATTATCCATAATCCTTCTCAAAACCAGACCCTATACTTACACATTTCCATTTACTGATTGAAAGTAATCTACTAATCACTAACCTTCTATGTCAGCGTCTTCGTCGGTACTGTCTTTGTCTTCAGCTTCAGCCAAAAGTAAAATCCAAGAAAAAAACAGTACAAAAATTAGAAATGCAAGCCTCATGTTTCCCGTATGTGTAAAGGTGCAGACCACTGACGTACATATATGTTTAGGTGATTATGAAAAAAATACGAAATGCTTTTTGACGCTTTCAGCAGTTTTTTGTTGCTATTCACAGCTCGAACTTGAAAGCTCTACTATCAACCACCATTACTTTTAATTTTTGGTGCATTTAAAATCTTGCATTTTTTATGCAGAGACATGCATTTTATTACACACAGGTATAATATGTGCGATGCTATGCAAACTGGTTTAGAAATCGAAATTTCTTGAAGTTGTTTAAGCGCTATCCTGCGTTTTGTTTACTTCCAAAAATTATTACAATGCACATATACATTAAAATTACTGGTTGGTGAATATGATGCATTTTAATTTAAGTGTAATTGGTTGTAGTAGCTGATATACAAGTTTTTATAACATCGGATGAAAACCTTCAGTCACATCAAATTGTCATCATGAACTGAAGTGCTCTAGTTCCTCTAGCATGATACGTGAAATGTGAGATTTTGACAAAAAGTTGAATGGCATTTGTGTGTATGTTTGCAAAATGTTGGCGTGTATATAATAAGACGATATAAACACAGAAACGGTAGTGCTCGTACTTATGACATGACAGCATTGACAGCCAAACAACTCATTTCACCACCATTGTTTATGCAAAATATTTATAACACAATAACAGCATAATATGTTGATTTCAGTATATTTTTACGTGTCAGGTGACACTGTTCGAACAATAACCACTAACCAAAGTCGAGACGATGAGTAGTGATGTTGATAGCGTGTATTTATGAGGAAAATAAAAAAAGTTCGATGCAAACAGGATGAGTCATAATCATAAATATTCTTTGTTATTGTGTGGTTTCGAATAGTCAAACGAAACTTTTTTATTGAAAGTTTCGTTATAAAAATAGTGAATAAAATTAAACAAAATCCTTTTGATTAAATTTAATTAAATTGAAGTTTGGTTTGATGGAACTCATTACTCATTGCTCGTACTATATATTATGAGTACCAGTCCGTTCCCGTATTACTTCCCAAGACTGATCGATTTTCTGCCTTTCTCAAACTCAAAACCACTGTACTTCAGGAAAACTTATTTCTTTTTCCTTAATGATCTAAACCATTAGTACTAATTCCATGCTATTAACTCCGCTCACATCCACATCTTATGTTGTATTCCATATAAGTTTGCGCATGGTAAGTTTCTTAGAATAAAATTTTGATGCCACGTTTTCTTGTCTTATTCGTGGTCAATTTTTGCAACATGACCAAAAAGCTATCTATAGACATCTCTTCTAATACCTGTGATCTTATGTGCCTGACTTTTTTCCAAGCCAATGAATACGCAATAATGTGTACGTTGTTCCCGAAAAATCTTTTTTTTTTGTAATGATGACCCATGCCCATTCCATTAGATAAACAACAATAAAGTGCTGAACAACAAGCTCAGTGAAGTCAGCTCCTCAATGAAATATTTAATTGGAGCAATCCATTCGATTAATGATGAGATGGACGGAACTGCCTATTTTACAAATGCATGATTAACCAATGGCAAACAAAGTCGATTGCTATGCAAGTTGACTTTGTGAAGAAAAACGGATATTTTGATAAAACACACTCGAAGCCATCATCCATAAGCCATATTGCAATAGCTAATATTTCAGTTGAGTCATACCATACCATACACATCTTCATTAAATTGGTAGCGTTGTGTCAGGTTTTTCAAGAGAAATCGAACCCTCTATCTAAATGTTATGGTATACATATAACATAACATGCAGCAGTATAGTCAACTGGGCATCAAACTTTTCGTGTCACAAGGTCGACCGCTTCTTTCTTTGGGGTTGGAAAACAAACAATAATAACGTGTGTTTGAATAAACAACTTATTGTTATCACATTGAACAAAATTCTGATTTTAATGTAAAGAGCGTGCTTGTGTGCACGAGGAGGAGATTGTTGAAATTTATTATTAGCACGACAGTGACAGCTTATGGCCGTACTAAACCTAAACCCAAACCCCTTGTAGTTGTAGGAATGTGAGAAAGATCTGTCAGTAAAATATTTGGATGTTGTATTGCTGGCTTTTCATAAACTAGTCAATAGAGAGGATGTCTTATGTTACATAATAAATGCTCAGCCTGCGTGACTGGCTCTTGTTTGAGTCGTTTGACATGGAGTACATAGTACATATAAGAGTATACGTGAAAGTAGAATTGCGTTAGTATAAGTAAATGACATTCCAGTATAATTGGTGCCGGTTCCGATGAAAAACTTCACTTTAAGCTAAGCATCCTTAAAAGCAGTAAACTTGTGGGCATGAACATGGACAAGAAGCCTACAATAATAATACACTATAGAGTTGATGTCCAGTTCGATGAAACCACATTTATGGCGAGTGACATGCCATGTCATGAATACATATAACGAGAGGATAATTCATTATGCATTCAAAGATAGATTCTTCTGTGTGTATGCTTGCTTCATTTTAATAGTCGTAAATGTGGGGTTTTAGCTTTTAGCTGTACACATCATTAAAAAAGAATCATTAGTAGGTACACAGGCACAAAACCATTCCTAGCAGATAGCAACAGACTATTTCCATGTTTATTAGAGCGGTTTAGGTTTAGGTGCTCAGTTGCTTTTAAAACTTGATCGCTTGAAGGAGTCGGTTGGATTTAGTGCTTCAAACTGAGTCTCTCTGTTTACTGTCAGGATTGCCAGTTGTCAAGTCGCAGGCTGTTGATTTGTATTCATTGTCCAGAAGTGAAGTATTTTCAATACTTTTGTTCGGACGCATCAACATCAAGGTTAGAAGAATTAAAGCTTTGGTTCGGTACAGCATTCTAATAGTTTACTTTTATATAGTATATTCAACACCTTTGCAAATTATCATTCTCAAAACAAACGTTTACATTTACATACATTCTTCAAATCTCTTTACATAATGTATAATATAATTGCAATACTTCCAAAAAATTATATTGCTGAAAGAAGTGTTACCATAAATGGTTTACATACATGCATAACTGGCAATAGTGGATACTGTTCTGTTCGTTCGATTATGCGTATCCCCAAACATGGTTCATAATGACACTCTTCACATGAAAGGAATGGGAATTGATAATTAATGTCTTGATGTACATCTCATAATGTAGTTGGGACTTGATAGTAAAAGCATGCTAAAGAAATTCAATTTTACTATTTCACAGATATAAATTTCTTGACCTTCTGCATCATACTTTGTCCATCTGAGTTTAACCTTTCAATAAAACCATGGGACTACATCCATTAGATCCTCTTACCCCTGAGGAAATTTCCACTGCTTCTCGCATAATTCGAGAAAATCATCAAAGTGCTCATGGATGGATATTCAACTCTATCACTCTACAAGAGCCTCCAAAGCAGGAGCTTGCGCCTTTACTCCTGGAAGAATCAAACATGGAAAAGGTAGAGCTGCCGAGAAAAGCATTTGTGTTGCTCATTGAAAAGCTATCTGGAACAGTCTATGAAGTCGTGGTCAACTTAACTGATGGAGCTGTAGAAAGATTTGAAAAGGTTCCTCCCGGCTGTCAACCTACTCTTTCTCCAGAGGATTGCTTGGAATCTGAAAGAATTGTGAGAGAATCTCCGGAAGTGCAGGAAAGATGCAGGAATTTGGGATTAGAAAATATGAATTTGATTACTGCGGATCCTTGGTAAGCAAATAGTTTTTGCCCATACATAAGTTTTGTTTTGCCATACTTCATGAAATTTTGCTTCATCATAAAAATGCATAGGTCTGTTGGATACAATGCGGAACCAGAGTTTGAAAATCGGAGATTGGTCCAATTGTTTATGTATAATAGAAACTTTGAAGGTGACAACCATTATGCACATCCACTGCCGTTTGTCGTAGTAGGTATGGAAGAATACACACTTTTTTACACTGTCTTATTTCATCTACATTATTTATGTAATTATTTATTTTTCTTTCATTACTTTTTCGACGTTTTAGTTGACATCATATCAGGGGAAGTTGTTTCCATTGAAGACCTTCCATGTCACACGGACTTTAAGGCCAAGCCAGAAGAATCCGTACCCATTCCTGCAACTCCAAATAATTACGACCCAGATTTTTTGCCACCAGAAGCATTACGAACCGATGTGAAAATTTTGGAAGTTTTACAACCAGAAGGCCCCAGCTTTTCCATTAATGGGAATGAAATTCACTGGCAAAAGTATAAAATTCGAGTGAGGTATGTAAAAAGACAAAATTACTGTGTTTACTTTGATAACACAACTTTTAATGGCACCTCTTTCTCATAAAAGTTGCACCAGAATGAAGCTTTGCTGGAAAAGAGGACAGTTTCAATGAATACTGAATTCCAATTTCTTGTCATGTTTTTGGTTTACCATTTCAGTTTCAATTATCGAGAGGGTTTGGTTCTCCACAATGTTCGTTATGAGGATGGGGACAAAGTCCGACCATTATTTTATCGCATATCCTTGAGTGAAATGGTCGTTCCTTACGGGGACCCTCGCCCACCTTATCATCGAAAATGCGTAAGCAATAACTGTCACGCAAACCTCAAGACTTTTTAAATATTTGACGATGTTTTTCTATTTTTCTTTACCTCCCAGTAGGATTCACCCTAATAGAAAGGAAATAAGAATTGTCTGCTTTAATTAACTGTGCAAATTTTGTATTATTAGGCATATGATCTGGGGGATTATGGACTTGGCTTCTGTGCGAATTCATTAGCACTTGGGTGTGACTGCTTGGGCACAATCAAGTACTTTGACGGAGTTCTCAATAACCACGAAGGGGAGCCTGTCACCATAAAAAATGCAGTATGCCTCCATGAAGAGGACACAGGCATACTCCAAAAGCACACTGAATATCGTACTGGAAAGGCTGTTGTGTCCCGATCCAGACGACTTGTTTTGAGCTTTATTGCCACAGTCGTAAATTATGAATATGCTTTCTACTGGTATTTTTATCAAGATGCTACCATCGGATTTGAGGTAAAAGCCACTGGTGAACTCAGCACAAATCTTTTGGCTGACGTGGCTGACCCTCGTGGACACGGAACTGTTATATTCCCAAACATTAATGCGCAATATCATCAGCACATTTTTTGCATGAGAATGGACCCAATGATTGATGGGCTCCAAAATTCCATCACAGTTATGGATGTCAAGGCCCTCGAACAGGGATTTGGTTCTGAAGAGAATCCTTATGCGCAAGGGTTTACAGTGGTAGAGACTCCTCTAAGGTCATCAAAAGAGTCTGTGACGGATGTCCAACCTTTGACCAACCGCACTTGGAGGATTAGCAATCCATCGTCTATCCATCCGTATACTGGTAAGCCTGTCGGGTGGAAACTCATCCCATCTGGAGCAGCGTTCACAAGCCTGCTCGCCGGCCCTGAAAGTTGGATTAGTAAGCGGGCTGGATTTGCTACTCACTCTATGTGGGTGACAAAGCATAAGGATGATCAGTTGTATGCTGGAGGTTTATATATTAATCAGAGCAAGGGAGGGGAGGGGGTAATTAAATGGGTGGAAGATGATGATAATATTCAAGATGAGGATATCACTGTATTTTTTGCATTTGGAGTTACACATTTGCCTCGGGTTGAAGACTTTCCTGTAATGCCCATAGAGTAAGTTATTATCAGTCCATTGTCCAAATTTTATGCTTTAATGGAATG
Source organism: Orchesella flavescens (assembly GCA_964034955.1). Lineage (NCBI taxonomy): Eukaryota > Metazoa > Arthropoda > Collembola > Entomobryomorpha > Orchesellidae > Orchesella > Orchesella flavescens. Next base: position 12,944,315 of record OZ035957.1, read on the forward strand.
AAATTTGCGTTTTATAACATATCTATTTAATTTTAGGAGCACTGGATTCACACTGAAGCCAAACAACTTCTTTACAACCAATCCTGGAGTGGATGTTCCACCACCAAGGTCAAGTAAAAGCAAGCTCGCAGAGTTGTACTTGGGTGCTCCTAAATGTCATTAAATCATGACAACATGAATGAACTTCTGAATGAAGTTCTGCTTTTAAATATGATGAACATATTTTCTGAATCATATCTTGAAATGTCTAAATCAATAAAAAATTCTTTGTACAAGCAACCAAAAAGCTTATATAGCATATAACTTGTTGTAAACCATTTATTTCAGATGAGTTAAGTTGAAACTTACAAATTTTTAAGATCAGTCAGTTCTCTGTTACTTATATAATGTTTCACTAAATATATGCATATAGTTTAAGGAGTTTACATAATTTCAATTTTCCCTACTAGTTACAACAATTAGCACCACCCGCATCACCAGAACAGCATGATCCTTGTTCCTCCGAACCCAAATCTTTGCTGGTAATGCTCCTGCTATTCATTCCGTTTCTTTGGCACATGAACTTTCGTAGTTTATCCAAAGTTTTAAGGCACACCACAACACAGCACCCTCTCTTATTAGTAGTACCCATTGATGATGACAAGTTTCCACGTAGCTTATCAGCTCCTGGTTGATTATGGTTGCATTTTTGGCACGCACAAAGAACTGTGCGGGTAACGTGTCCGTTACCTAACTTGGAATCAGTCCCCCCACCACAACATGACATCATTTGCTGATTCTTGGCTTCCCCAGAATTTTCATTAGGATTTGCAATCAAATTGTTGTTGCTTCCACTCGGTGTCTCATTATTTTGGGGTGTAACTAAAGGAGCTGGAGCAGCAAATGGAATAGTATTGGCATTAAACGTGCTAGTCGATGCTTGAGGACGTTGGAGTGTCTGGACATTAACGGGTTGAGGCAGTGGCTGCTGTTGAATACTTGGCAATCCATTTAGCACCCCAGAAAATAACTGTTGCTCATTTTGACTTTGACTAGCATTATTACCAGCGACAGAGTTGTTTCCAGCACCAAAATTATCAAAGCTCCACCCCGAGTTGGAAGGAAAACCAGAGTTCCCATTCAAATTTGAAGAATTGTTTGTCACCGCAATATTGAGCATTTGTTCCAACTCTAAGATTTCACTAGGGTCCAAAAAAGTATTCATAGAAGACTGAAGGGATTGTTCTGCCGAGAAACTGTCCGAATTTGTTGTTGTCGTCGTCGTCACATTTTCATTATTACTATCTTTAATAAGCTCATCCAAAGTCATGACTTTATTATTTAAAAGCTCCATCTGGTTTCTTGTCAAGGGTATCAATGCATAGCCTCCAAGAGAGTTGAAGTTTTCACTAGAAGGAACAGTCTCATTTGGCTTTACACTCGATATTACTCCTCCTTGACCTTGAGCAATCAATCCAGCAGCAGACGTTGATGGCATGGGTTCTTGAACATCAATGATTGGAGTTTGTGACATGACAGGAAGTGGATCAATTGTTGGAATAATTGTGGTGTTGCTACTAATCGTCCTTGTGATTTCATTCGAATTGAATAGATTCTCGTTTTCAACATTTTGTGGGGCAACAGCAGCAGGCTCAATTACCACAGGTGCTTGCGTCTCCATTGGCTCCTCCTTGATTGATCGACGACGATGATGACTTCCTTCGTCACTGGCTTGACTACTATTGCTATCACTTTGACTTTGACTGTGACTCCCATGCTTTCTACCAACATGACCTCGGAGACTGTTCCTACTAGCAAATTTCCTTCCACACGTTTGACATTGATGAGCTCTTTCTCCAGTGTGAACCCGCCCATGCGTTTTCAAATGGTGTTGAGCACTAAACGCCTTTCCACACTGGATGCACCGATAGGGCCTCTCATTAGTATGAACTCGAAAATGTTTCTTAAGGTCGGACAGTGTTGTAAAAGATTTCAAACAGTTGTCCTCAGTACAGTTAAATGTGTCCCCGGTATGAACGCGTTGGTGAGCTCGTAATCTGTACAAAGTTGTGAATCTCCTATTCAGACATTTGTCACATTCAAATGGTTTCTGTTTTGTGTGAACTCGAACATGAATTTTGAGACTGTAGGATGTTAAAAATGACTTGTTGCATGCGGTCTCATCACATTTGAATTTGTATTCCCCTTTATGAGTCTTTAAATGTGTTTTGAGGTTTCCCAATGTGGAGTATGATCGTGTACATGTTCCTGGAGAGTATGTGCATTGGTGGCGACTGTATGATGATGATAAGGAAGAGGATGTTGAGAGGGACCTGCTTGCTTTAAAGCGACCACCACCTCTGAACCTTTCACCATTGTAACTTCGATGGGAACTAGAAGAAGATTCCCGAGAATGTGAGTGATTTGAGTCTTGTTCCATTATTGGGATTGATGCAGGCATTTGACTAGGAGATATATTTTCTGCAACTAAACTTTCATTGCTGTCACTTTGATTGTGATTTTGTGATAGATATATTCATAGATTGAGCTTGTGAAAGAACAGATCGAGTAGTTCACGTTGTTGTTTCAGCATAAAGTAACTTCAATGATCGTTGTTTCTATTAAAATTAAAATATGTCAGATTTAGAAAACATTTTAGAAAACAGCAAAAATACAAAAGGATGTACTTAGTAAAAGTCATATGATCACATTCTAGAAAACTTACGTTCCAGAAGCAGTCCCGCGAGTGTTATTTGGCTGAATGGTGAGTAAGAGTAAGTATCATATCTATGCTGTATGTACTGATGACTGATGAGGAGAGTTCTTGTGGTAATGCTGAATGTTCAAGTCTGCAAAGCACATGTGGGTATTTGAGTTCGATTTACATCAACAAGAATTTAGACTTATACCTTAAAGTAGATACATATGTCATAATACTTTAAAGTTTGTACGTATATAGCATATATGTATACATGTATAATAGTATAATATGAATTTATGTAAGGATGAATATTATACACTTTGGTTCATTTTTAGGATGCATAATCCTCAGTATATAGTAGTGAGTGAGGCAGTAGAGCATGATATTGCATTGCTATTTGTACACATGCATAATATTTTAAGCAAGCAAAGCTCTTTGTCTCCATAATTTAAATGCATAGAATAAAATCATGACTTAACACTTTTTTTGGAGTTGCATATGAAGTACTGAAATAAATTAATAATATGCATCTAATAAAGTTTTGAAGTCCAATATAATTTTTATGTATGTCTATATATTTGTAATTTAAGCTAGATAGAAAAGTTCTCCACAGTCAAAAATTAAAATGAACCACTAACTTCTTGTTAAGATGTGAAGTATGACAACCAATAAGTAACGAATGGTGTTGGTAATAATGAAATATACACTTTTGTCCAGAAAGTTGGAGCACTAGAAAGGCTGTATATGTTATAAATATAATGCACAATAAAGCATGCTGGAATTCTTTCGGAACAAGTGCGTTGCAGTAAATTTAAAATAATATGTATGATTTAAATTTAAAATAGATTAGCAGCTACTAACTTAACTGGAAGCTAAAATATATTTCTTATTGAAATCGGCTTCAAGCCACCCAAGGAAGACTTTTAAAAACAACAACTAAAATATTACATTGATATTCTATCAATGAAGCATGTCTTGTAACTTTTCAAGTTGTAAGCAAGGTCATTTGTTAAATTCATGGAGATACCTTGAAAACACCAGTCATTAGCATTAGAAGCAATTTTGCACCATTTACAACGCAATCAGACAAATTGCTGCATCATTTTACTCATTGCCAGAGACATGTTTGTGTGCTGGCTCTTGCAAGTTTTGCTCTGGTGATCGATATTAACATAATTTAGCAAAAAACTACAATTGCGCATTCATTTTTAATACATATATGTACGTATTACATTTTGACAATTGAATAGAAACATGAAACACGTTTCGTCTCTAGCTTAGCATCCTTTTACAATCGTAAATTCATATTAACTGAATACGGAACTGAACTATTAACATTTTTTTGATGAATAAAAGGTCAGCAAAAAGGTTGCTTATTGTATGTTTATGAAATTAAACCCAGTTATTTAAAATACCTAAACGTAGTGATTTGACAGTATAATGTTGATTTGTTGATAGGCATTTGTTGAGTGATGTCATTCTTATTTCAGTTCCTTGTCAAAACATGTAACCTATTCATACATAATAGATATCTGTATGATTTGATGTTATCTCTAGGTATCGGTTCGGTTGTTCATGCTTATATAAGTGGTACTATTCTCATATCAATGCCACGTGCAATCTGCAACCTTAGTACTTACGTAATTTTTAGTAGAGTAGATAGATCCTTTCTACAATAATAAAGTTCTTAAACTGTATACTGAAGGTTCTTAACTAACATAAAACTTTACTATTACATTGACTAAAGTTAAGTAACATGTACAACTTGGGAATCTATACGCAATACCAAATGCCAAAGCTAAAAAGATGCTATGCGCTCCTTTTGATGTATGTTGTATGAAGCAATTGAAATGCAATGCATGACAGAAAGGCGACATTTCGCAAGTGTAGTTTTTAGTGCCTATAATTTCACATCCGATTATTACCAGTTAATATTTTTTTGCGTTGGATACTCTTTACCCATAAATAATTATATGCAGGCACATAACATTTGACACTTCTTTATGACTATACATATAATCCCTTACTTACTTGAACAACATCTCAATTCCAACACATGTATTAATTATTTGGGTCTTAATCTTTGCTCAGTGTTGACAGAAATAAAGCATATGCTTTTAATTGCCTAAGCATTTGACCTCCACGATGTTGACTGTTGTTGTTGGAGCCTGATTTCTCAAACATTACAGAAACATACAAATAAACTGGATTGAATAGAGTCAAAAGTGCAACGCATTCATTTCTATTGACATATTATTCCCTTTTTCTTAGCCCATACTAATAATATGTCTGCTCTAGATCCAGATCCAAATTTCATGCCTCCCATGTAGTAGTCAAAATCTTCAACATTTTTCCATTAGCTTCAACTAAAGACATTCCCATCTTCCACATAACATTTATTGTAGTCGTCCCCTGATCTGATCTCATTCAGAAAATCAGAAGGTTTTTCCTCTGGAATTATGACTCAAAAAACAAATTCGAATGAAGTGGATATAGCGGTGATCTCAAAATCTACTTGCAGTAGCCTACCACCAGTGAGTAAGCAAGCGATAAGATAAAAGCTAAAAATCTTTTTTATGGTTACTTTCAACATAAATGGCTACATACATTAACTTTTATAGTAAGCTTATGTCTCCTCTTCTCTCGTCTTATTCCCCCGACAAGTTTTAATCTCCTTATATTCATAATCATAAACAATTTTTGTGTATCTGGCCTGGCTTGGGTTGCACTCCAGGACAGTACATATCAGCACAGCGGTGTATAAAAACACATGTCACCGCACCACCTTCCTATCTGAAACTTAATATATGCAAGTAATGAATATTACAATCCATAATCTGTCTACATGGACGGACCTCACTGAGTTTATCTCCAATTGCTCTGCTGTCGCTCTGTCGCTGTCAGTCATATCATAATATCCTTTGGCAAACAAGTCAAGGTTTAATGTTCAGTTCGAGTTCCTGTGTGAAAGCAAGCAATAATATTCGGCAAGATACAAGTTTGTGCATATAAGGACGTAGATTAGATAACCGTAAAGCATGCTAAAGGCACGTACGTAAAACACAACCATATTATCTTTGTGTTTGGTTTGATTATCAGCAGCAAATGGTAAAATCATTTTAGTAGTATGACTGTATATTTATATATGCATAAAACGCAAAAAATATCATGCACAGGAAAATGCTTTTGATCACAAATGGAAAGCTTATAAAATGTATTATAGTTAGTAAATAAAATATCGTGCAAAGCAAAGCCGAACCCCCCAAGTAGATTTTTATGATACTTTGCATTTGCATCCTCCAGATCTGATACAAAGACAAGCTGTCATATGCAAATGCGGCATGGCGGAGCATGGCATTTTGCTGAAATAAGAACACAGCCAAGATGCACAAATACAAATTAAAATGAGAAGATGTATTAATGGAAACGACCTACATATCCATCACACAGTATGTAAAATAATTAATGCATAGACATGGAAATTGTTTGATGAATGGCCTAGTATTTGGAAAAATTATTTTCTACCTTTTATAGTACGCACAGTACAAGTATTATCCTGCACCCAAACTTTTCCCTGCAGTTGGTCTTGTAAGAATAAAAGCTTCATTCTTCTTTACAAAGATTGGAATGTACTACTGGGTTTAGTTTAACCAGCAGAAAGAATAAGCGGTGACATTATATTATATTATAGGTATACGGTAAAGCTCGAGATTTTTATTTGTACGGAACAAAGTATTGGTAAAGATATGCATATAGTGGTAGTCAGTTCATTATACTTTATATAAGGAGATAAGTTGTATTTATTTTGTGCTCTCAATATTATTTTTCTCTCCCAAAAACACTTACCCTAAAGTGGATGATGACTTTCTCTTAAAATAAAATACAAAGAGCCCTTTTATCAGCGTAATATTTAACGGTTGAAATAGAAATGTTGGCATTGCCATAACACTGCATTTATGGGTCTGTTTCTCTGAACTCTATAATTACTCCTTGTTGTGACTGCTGGGATAAAAGATTTATTTATCACGGACCCAGCTATTACCAAGACCAAGACAAAACCAAAGTGAGAGAGGGTAAGTGCAAGATTATGGCTGGAAAGTATATATTACTATATATCATAAATGTATATGTATATTGTCCCAAAAATATAAAGCTATCATCATCATCATCTTGCGATGCACAATGTGAACGAATGCTATTGGCTCCAGTGAGACGTAGCTTTGTTATTATTACAAAAATATAATATTGGGATCATGTTCATGTGTGCATTCGTTCTTTGAGAAAAAAAACTAAGAAAATGAACTTTTATTTTTACAGATCCAAGAAACAAGGGTACAGAGTTCTGATCGGGAGGGTTGGTGAGGGAGTACATACGAATAAGAATAAGAAGTTAAGAGTTAATCTTTCAAGAACATTTTTTGTTCCACACGCAGCAGCCACAGCTGCATTCGTATATTCAAGTTTCATTTCTGACTTTTAAAAGAAAGACGTTATTGTTTTTGTTGAGTCGACTTCTTCTTACACTCTCCTGAGAGAGTGATGCTGACTCATCCAACTTCTGCTTTGCTTTGCTTTGATGCGAGAGAGCTGCAGCAGCAGAAGAAACCTCAGTTCAGTCAGTCAGTCAGTGTGTGGGTACGTTTAAGACCGGCAACAGGTTGGTTTTCCTCGAAAAGAATATATTTTTGGGATGTGGTTGTGGCTTCGTTTTTTGTGTGAAAGAAACTTATGATGCTCATTTGAACGAGAAGACTGTTTCAGCCATAAACCTAAATCGAATCTTCCTTTTTAGCTGGTATTGGTATGGTACATAGAAAAAAATTGGGAATTACGCTCATGATCAAGCCAAAAAACAACCCGCATGTATATATATGTATATGTGCACGCCAAAACCAATCTGTGCAAGTGAAACTATAGAAGAGTTATAGAGACCTGAAAAGACAATCACGTAATTAGTTCGTCCTGATTTGATGAATCATACATTCACGAGGGTGACAAGACTTTTGCTATGTGATGTGATGTTTGCTATGGAACTACTTTGAGCCATGTGCAGGAAGCACTTGACGACTCATAGCTCTTCTTTATTTTTTGCAAGCAGTGCATTGTGATGACTTCATGACGGTGACCCACCATCGGCTTCGTGCAACTCACTTCTTGCTCACACTCTGTATATCTGACGCATTTACGCAGAGTTCTCAGCTCAAGGAAGTTGTAACAATGAATGGAAAGACTGAACGAATGAATGAATGAATATTTTTATGCAATAAACTCTTTACAACTTGACGCGATGTTTGTGTTAGATGTGTAAGTAGTGTCAGTTCTCATTTAGTGAAGTGTATGAAAATACATGTATGCAGGTGCGTGTCTTTTACAATAAATGCACTAATTATCTAATTTGCAAACATGTTACTTATATTCCTATTTACTATTCATTACGCATTTTATTGCTATGAGGTGTATAACCTTTTGGTTTTTTGTGACTTTTTTTCAGGAGTTACCAGTTACACCATGGATTTCATAGCGGAAAGTGTTCTTTGGCAGCCGCCCCCTCGGCACAATAATATTTTGATCTCATGGAAGCTTCTTTTAACTATTTCATTAACATTTACGCTGCTAATCAGCAGCCCGCATAAAACATGTGCGGAAGAGATTCCTGAAAGCCCCAGTGGAGTAATAGGTGTTGTGCAACCCAAGACAGCGTACTCCTGCACCGAGCCAAAAAGTCAAAATGGAAAATTGGTCACCTCTTGCAAAGGATACAACGAGATCCCCACTGACATTCCGGATTCAAAGACAATTCACAATCTGGACATGAGTGAAGGGAACGCAATACATACCCTTACAGACGGCCAGCTAGCCAGAGCTAATTTGGTGTCGTTGGGCATCTTAAATATGAAGAATTGTCAAATTCGTACCATTCAAAAGGACGCATTTACAACGGGAGGCAACGTGATAACGGATTTGGATTTGAGTAAAAACAACATTGAAGTATTGGATCCTGAAGTCTTTGGGGGACTGACTCATCTACGAACATTAATTCTGAAGGAAAATCCCATCAACAGATTTCAAACGGATAAAGTGTTTCCAGTTCTTCATGCGCTTACGAGTGTGGATTTAAGTTTTTGTGAGTTGGACATGCTACCTGAAAATGCATTTGATAACTTAAAACTTGAAAAATTAAACTTGAGAAAAAATCATTTAAAAACCGTGACATGGCGTGCTTTCCGTAACTTGCCTTACTTAACATCTTTGTCTCTCTATGAAAACCCTTGGCATTGTGATTGTCACATCAAATTCTTGATTGATATCCTTCGAGAAAAGGCTCTTTCAGGGACTATTCAACAAACTACTTGCAGTACCTCTACAACCAAAGACTCTTTAAATGGAATCAAATGGGATGTGATTCCACCTGAAAATTTGACTTGTCACCCACACATTGATAAGCTCACCTTTGAGAATTTTGATGTTCACGGACATGAGTCAGAAATTAGGTATGTTGATGATGAAGGCAGGTCTCCTGTTCAACAACCCCTTCATACACCTGATGATAATGGACAAGTTAAGCTGAAACAGGATGTCTACTTTGAATGTACTTTTTCTGGATATCCTCAGCCGGAAATTAAATGGTTAAAAGATAACAGAGAGCTTGTTTTGAAAAAGGATGAGTCAGCAGAAAGACCTTCCGTATCCGGGAAGCAAGCTGGAAATAATATCAGTAGTAATGTTGATCTTCCTTCCTCTCAATCGGCAGGGGAGATGAGAATTAAACCAAGAATAGAAATCAAGCCAAATACAGATATGATTATTAATGGCTTAGAAGAAGAAGAGAAGAAAAGAAGTTATATGTTTAGTGAGCTTCTGATATTGAGACAAGTAGAAAAGGACGACAGAGGGGTTTACAAATGTTTGGTGTCGAATGCTGCTGGCTATGATGAAAAAGCTGTGTATCTTAATATAACAGTGCCAATACTGGATGATGGGCTGATTGTTGGAGGTATTGGAGGAGGGAAACGGGTGGCTGTGTGGATATGGATTTTGGTGGCATTATTATCCATCCTGATTATAATTTTCCTGTCGTTGCTAATCTGTTTGGTGTGGAGGAGGCATGAGAAAAGGAAGCAGGAAAGATTCCGTAAAGTTGTAAAGGAAAAATTTAAGGTAAATCCAATATTATGAAATGCATATATGCTTCATATACATTTACATACATATGCACGTGGCGTGTAAAGAACGGAGTTATAATTTAGTTTTAATATTTTTTTTGCAGGATTCTAATGTTGATCTTGGAGAATTCATTGACATGAAGACGACTAACCCCAACTCGCCACAAAGTAATAAAGGCACTATAGTCTCTGGTGGAACAACTCCGCTTCTAGATAATAAAAGTGACAGCACCATCGTCATGTCAATGTTAATGGAGCAACAGAAGCAGCCATTACCTGATCTCACTTCAGGAAACGCAAGTTTGCTTCGAAACTCCCAAATATTTTCACCAAAACCTCCTCCAGCACACAATGGATACCCAGAAGATTCAAGAAAAGAATTTTTCGCGAGACAAATATCAGAACCTTACCTACGACCTGGTAGTGCCATGAGCTTGAGCAGACCACCCTCTGTCACAGCATCTCAACAGCGATACATTTTTGCCAATCAACCTTTCCATTCCCAACCCGTTCAAGGTGAATTTGAGCCCCAATATGCTGTCCCACACCAGCACCAGCAACAGATTAGAACCATGCCTAGGTCAGGAAGTGCCATGTCCATGTCAGCTCTTCCCGAGAGTGATTTGCGACGTCAGCTTTTCCTCCGCCAATATTCACAACCTTCCTATGCAACGACTGCAAGGAGAAATCCTAGCATCAGTTCAGAACCGCCACAAGACATGAACTATACTGCAGGAGCATTCAACTACTCCACATTACCGAGAAGACCTATCAGGCTTCAAAATTGGTCTCGACCAGGCAGTCCAACGGATTCCACTTGTTCCTCATATTCCACACTTTCTTGGAGACCGATGGCAAACCCCGTAACGGGTGTTATTTATGATGGAGTTGGAGCAAGAACAAGTGCAGATGGAGGCTCCTCACTTTCCCTAAATAAAATTCCAGACACTGTTGGAAATGGTCATAGCAGTGGATTTGACACCAGTAGTCGAGGATCATCATCTACTCCATCATCATCAGCAGGGAAAGTGAAGAATATTCGAAACCACCACAGGTTGGGACATAATAGGACGCCCAGCTCACTTACCAGAGGTCACAATGACTTTTTCAGCTTTGAGCCTATTCAAGAGGTGGAGAGCTCGGATGTTTCCAATTTAAATTTGGATAAGACAAACAACACCTACCAAACTCCACCAGGTTATTCAACACAGAGTTTAGCACGTGGGGAGCCACGTTACAAGAAGAAGAAACCAGCTCCAATTGCTGTTTTTCCAACTAAGCGCAAAGAGCCCAGCAGAGCCTTTGAACATTTAAAGGGGAGATCAGTCAGTCCTTCAACATTAAGAAATAATAGTAATAATAGAAGTTCTACTCCAGTTAATGAGCAGGAGCAGCAGCAGTCGTCAGCTAATGATAAAACCGACAGTATTCCAAATGGCAAAGCACATAATATGAATGGAAGTGTGCCTGTGCTGGACTCGCCAATTGATGAGGAAGAAGGTGGAGGTGGTAAGCAAATTCCCAATAAATTACCCACAAAAACTCCCCCACCTCCTCCACCCCCAAAACCAAAGCGAGGTCAGACTGAGGAGGATGATCGAATTGGAGAAAATGTGGAGAGAAGCTCAGAGGCTGAAAATATTGAGCCCCCACCGCCACTAGTAGTAGCAGATGGGACGGTAGTGTAATTTATTATGTGACATAAAGAAACAAAATGTTATTTGTTCATTTAGAAATTTTTAAACGATTGTTCAATTTTGTTCCATGAGCTGTATGGAAGTTTCAATTTTTTGGGACAAAGAACAACCTTCAAATAAGCTTAGCAATGTTTCAGATATTGTTGACACATTATCATATCATGCATGATTCATTGCCTGCTTTTTGTTCATGAATACGCTTATCATGTACATAGCATATTTGCCCTTCCTACTTATCTCTCCTAATTTGTTCTTACTGTCGAGTTATAATAATAATATATAAGATTGTGTCATAGTCAGAAATGTTGTAAATTTACCTGAATACTAACTATCAAACTGTATTTAAAATTGTGATGAACTTCTAGAGATGCCATGCTATATTATACAGTGAATTACAATGCAATATATAGTATACAATGATGATGCCAACGAAAATTACCAATACTTTGTTCATACGTTTCAAAAACAGTATCAACATCGTCGACAATATGTTTGTTATTAGTGTTAAAATAATTACTTAATTAGAAAGGTACATTCGTAACTAGATATTTATGAAAATTATGTTATTAAGAAGTATGAAATACGTACATAGTATGTAAGTAATACTTATAAGTATACACTTGATTATTTTTTAATTATATTATTACCTATTGATAAAGTATATGCGTGTGTAATAAAAATGTCAAACAACATTAAAAAATTTCTAGTTTCGTATTTCCAGTTAAGGATGATAAACGATAACTCATAAAACTTTTTTTGCGTTTACTGAATTCACCATGTAGGACTACACAATATAGGAAATGAGTTTCGTTATTTATGCATGTTATGATAATTATGCTTGACATAAATCTTGTCAAATCAGAAAATATCTGTTTACCTGTCACGAATTGAAATACACTCACGATCAGTCAGCATTATGCATGCATGCAACACTTGTGTTAAGTAAATGATGCACAATGCTTGCGGCACACTTTCTGCAAATGCCATTTCCAAAGAACAAGAGAATTGAAGGTCAATCATCGTATCGATGATAAAATTGCAGAAAATTGTGCACCTGATGATATTAATCAATAATTTATTATCAACGTATAAAACCGAAAATACTCTGGCTGAATATATGTAACACATGTAATTTATTTGCACTACATAAATATGATGGAGAGTGGTGATGATTTGTTACCAGGAATGATATATTAGCCAGCAGGTATTTACAAACTTTACGCTTGCATATCAATGTGAGAAACAGAAGCTTATGCTTAAATTTAACAATTATTCTGGAACAAATAAACGTTGACAAGAACAAGGCTGAAGATGAAGTTTTCAAAGGTAAAGTTACATATATTTCAAAAGATGTAGTCGTATATTAGCTTCATATGAAATTGAATGTTTTTCCTTAGTTAATGAAAATGAGTTTTCCAAAAGGAACAACCATTTTGTTAGCTATTCTGACAGTGGCTTCAGTAGCAGCAGATGACGTCATCATTACAAACCGTTGCGCCCGTGACGTCCATGTGAAGAATGAAGGAGTGAACACTGGATCACTAAATATGCGACCTGGTGACTCCACAAGGGTTACAGTTGATCGTAATGGATTCCCAAAGCCAAGAATTTGGGGACACGTGGGGTGTGATGGAAATGGGAACAACTGCGACACAACTGAAGGCTATGTAAGCCTTGCTGAGTTTCAAATTGACCCGTCGGGTTGGCTGTGGTATGATGTTAGTCAAGTGGATGGCTACAATTTACCAATCACAATGGAAGCGGTTAACCCAGCTGCGGGTGGAAACTGTCGGGTTGCAAATTGCAATTTTAACACTGGTGGGAATTGTCCAGAAGCAAATAAAGTGATGAAGAATGGAGCAGCAGTTGCTTGTAAAAATCTAGATCGAGATAACCCTTCCGGTTACTCAAATGCCATTAAAAGTTCTTGTCCAGGAGTTTATTCGTATGCTTTTGATAGTGTAGATGTTATGAGAGATTGTCTACCTGGAAATAATGGATTAAAAGTTACCTTCTGCTAGTTATATAAAAATGTAGTGGCAACAGCACTTTTATGGAGAACACAGAACAAATGGATTTGTACCACCTCCAAAAGTTAAAGCTATAATTTGGGATCATTTGCATAAATTGTTTTTAACAAGAATTAAAAAGATATCTTAATAAAACCATCAAAGAGGGTGTTAATTTGCATTTCCTTGTTGCAAATATTCCTTAAATTTACACTTATGACGTCAATAATTCTTTGTATAGCACACCATTGACTTCCATCCTAGGCTAGTAAAATATTTATTTGCGCATGGTTCAATATACGTCACGCCATTCTGCACTAGTTCTGACGGCAGTAATGATACCTACTGGTTATTTTATTCTACCCTATCCATTCTTCTTTAATTCATAATTTTAGTGCACATAAACCACAGCACAATCCCTGCCGCCAGCTTTTGCATGTTACATACGCATTAAGTATAACACAGTACAATCAATTAGAAACTCTTCTCCAAAAAAAACAAAGGAAGATTAAAACTTGCTCCCGTTTATCTATTTATATACCTTCCCAAATGAAAAACAAACTAGTATCATCATATCGTCATCCTCAGTTCAGACTAGTTTTCGCTTGCTAATAAGACAACTTTTTGCAACGTATACATGCGTGTTAGACAACTTTTTCTGAAATTTTTGAACCGTGAAGATGATGATAATGTTTTTACAGATTTGCGCTCATCAGTGTTCAAGGCTGTGAGAATTTGAGGCTGGCTTCCCTAACCCAACGCTAAGCTCACAACGGAGAATATTATTTATATGCATAAATAGCATGGTAGTTTCTGCTTACGTAAGTAAGTATATATACAACTTCTTCATTCTTGTTAATTATACAACTTCCCCGTTTTCCATTTCATACCATAAACTTTATTCTAGTTTTGCTGTTGGGATCATCACACTGAAAAATAGCTTGCGTGGGATGGTTGTCATTTCAAATCGGAAGTGGAGCTTAGATTTCTGACGGAGACGTGGAGTCAGTTAAAGACTATAGCAGTTATAAATTATTATTTGTTATTCTATTTTCTAACAGTTACAGTTCATCATGACACGAATAGGCACACCAAGTAGTTCGACCCCAACCTCTCTTTTAGAGAGGTTGAAAATTTGCCTCAAAATCATGTGGTCCTACACTCTTATGGATCTATACATGAAACTTCTTTTGGTTCCTTTGATACTCTTAATTTTGCTCAGAATCTTGATTTCCATAATATTTAGAATTTTATACAGAGGAAGATACAAGCTAATGGCTCCAAATGACGCAATGTTCTCCGTGAACTCATTTGCAAACATGAACAATCTAACCTCCTTCGTTTCCGTGCAGGGAAAGTGTGACATTAACTTGATTCGAGAAAGGGTTGTCAAAAGATTCATAAACTATGAGGATAAAGGACACAAACCATATCAAAAGTTTTTGTGTGAGGCAGTAACAAAGTTTGGATTTTATTGTTGGGAAGACATGAGTAAATCCTTTGACATTTTCAATCACATCCGATTCTGTCCCGGTGCTGACGATCCAAATTATGTTTACACAGAATCAGAACTTTTTGAGGCTGTTGAAAGATTATCTAACGATATTTGGGAAAAGGGTAGACCAAACTGGGAAATCCTTGTGATTCCAAAAGTCAAGTCGGATAGTTCAGAGAGTGTGAATTATGTGATGGTGCTCAAATTTTCTCACGCATATATGGATGGAATATCATTAACTCAGTTTTATAGAAAGTGTTTCTTTGATGATGAGCCATCCAAGCGGTTCTTTGACCCCGTGCATCCGCCCCTTCCAAAAACAACCTTTTGCCAGAAAATACTTTTCTACATTCGAGTTTACTTTATTGGCCCTTACTACTTTTTCCAACTCCTGAACATCAAAGAGGATCATGTTTATCGACAGGGAAAACTGACAGGAATGAAGTTCATTGGGCGAACAAAGCTTAAAATCAATCGGGACATGATCAGGTTGATTCGCAAGACGCTGAAAGTGTCCACAACAGCACTACTCAATTCTTTATATTGTGGAGCAATGCACAAAGTTGCAAAGCAGAAGGGGCTCATGATTCCAGACTCCATTTATGGAGCTGTGACCGTCGCAAATCTACCTTACCCGAATGAACGTCCACAAAATCGCTTTGCATTCTCCATTCAATCATACCCAGTTGGGATGAGCGACCCCATAAAACGATTGGCTAATATATATAAAAAATCAAAAAATTCAGTCAGACTCCGATGTTTAATTTCAATTTGGTCAAACATGATGACCATTCATGGACTCTTTCCTGCAAGCTTTATTCGACGATTTTCCAAGAAACTTGAGTGTTCATACATTCTTACGAATATCCCAGGTACGGAAGGTCCCTATACTTATAATGGAGACGATGTTGAATGCATATTTGGTTGTCCTTCTGTACTAAACACGATGGGTAAGTTGAAAAACATGTTGTTGTTGTTGTTAATTCCAAAATTAGACTTAAATCTCATATTATGCAAATGCTTTGTTTTCAGGCCACAGCGTTGCAATTGAAGCGTACAATGACGTCTTCACAGCTTGCTTCATAGCGGAAAGAACATCAGTAATAAATTACAGGGAAGATATGGACGACCTAATTGAAGCATTTGAAGATTCAATCACTTTTCTGGAAGCACATGCCAAAACTGTTGCAGCTGCAAAAGTTATACGCTTCAAAAAGTCGGAGTGTTAAAATGAAAATTGCAAAGTTGCAATTCTGGTACATTGAAATGTAAAGGTCATAATCATTCACCGCCACACTTATCAATATATAGTTGTTGAGCAACTACCCAACTCAGGTTTCGTCCATGCTGTAACATGTATGCAAAGTCAAGTACGATTACAAAGCAAACTTTGCAGACGATTTTGAAAAAAAATAGTGTAAAAAAATTGTTGACTTTAGACGGGAGAAGTCACACGAGAGATAATCAAAATAAATGTTGCTGCGACCAAGGTTAAACCAGTCAAACAAAAGTACAAATTGTGAAGCTACATAATGTTATTGGAGTGTCAGGGAGTTTAATGTAAATATGCGTACTAGTACTAGTAGTAGTACTAGTGTTAAATTCCAAACTATATGGTTGTAGCAATAATGTGTAAGCCAGGCTTGCTGGTGAGAAAGTTGAGGTGTTAGTTTCCCAGCGGATATCTCCAGTGTCTTTCTCATCCCATGCAATATACGCTAAACGTTGGGTGGTAGGTGGTATAGACAGATTGAAATGTATATACGTCATCATCTCATTCCAGGCTTTATTTGACGTTCTGTGCTCTGCTGAAGAATTACCTGAATTACATATTTGATGCATGAGTGAACTGAACCTAATTTTAATTTAGAGATTCGTGGTAGTTTTTTTAATGTTCATGTAAACTATAGGGAAAAATAAAATGACTGAATAATCACACGTACTCTAAATCTATTACTGTATTGCGTAAAGACAAATGTTTCCTTCCTCTTTTTTATGACTTGTCTAAATTATGTCTAGAACTAGAACTACATTGATCATATCAAGTTAAAAATTAAAAGCCATGGTCCATGTAAAGGCAGGCGTGTATTTTTGTTAACTAAAAAAATATAATCCTATATTGTTTATGCTTGTACTTTGTTCTTCGACCTTTGTGGTGTTTGTAATGCAATACAAACATAACTCGCCAGCCAGTCGTTGGATATTTAGGAGGCGCTGTGAGAAGGGTGTAGCATGATGATAAATCTTATCAATAAAAGCAATTCGTTATTGTTATTTAGTTAATAAAAAGTCAGCTCTAAGGTTTCGTCAATAAAAATTATGCCATTTGACTTTACCTCTACGCTTAACTATTTTAAAATTTGCCAGAATATATGTGCGAAGCAGTTGCAGATTTTAGGTTGGAACAAGAAGTTCTATATAGCATTCGTCATGACTCATGACCCAACTTCGATAATAAAAACTGATGATGTATGCCATTTTCTTAATGTTCATAGTCATGAATGAAAACATTCAACATTGAGAGGAACCATTATTATTCAGGCTGATTTAAAGCACTACAAAAAGTAAAAATTGTACTGAAAAAAAACCCAGAACATTGTAGAAGCAGCAAGCGCATCAAAAGCATCATCATGTCTGCTCCTACACAAAGTAACCAAAAGTTTGAAAGTTTTTCTCCAAAGTACGTGCAAATAACAATATGCAGCTTGATTGTAATTTTTTGTCTTCCGTTACTAACTGCATTGACATTGTCAACTTTGATTTATCGCGTGTTTATCAGTTTGCTATTAAAAATAAACTCCAACAATACGCTTTCCTTGGTATCCCCATCGGATGCGGTATTTGCTGTGGAGAAGTACGCAAACACATCCACAGTAAACACGCTCATGTACATCAAAGGTTCTGCTGATATTCAAAAGATTCGAAACAAATTTTCCAAAACATTAATCTCCCGTGATGAGAAGACTGGTCACCAAAAATTCCTAAAACTTATGTTCAGACTGACATCAAAATTTGGTCTTTACTGCTGGGAGGATCAAAGGGACACATTTGATATTTGCAATCATGTAAAATTCTGTCCCAAAGCTGACTCACCCCATATAACCTATTCCGAGCGAAAGGTATTGGAGGTGATGGAGAAACTAGCTGATATTCCTCTTAGTGAATCTTCAAAGCCTCAATGGGAAATGCTAATTGTGCCACAAGTTAA
Source organism: Orchesella flavescens (assembly GCA_964034955.1). Classification (NCBI taxonomy): domain Eukaryota; kingdom Metazoa; phylum Arthropoda; class Collembola; order Entomobryomorpha; family Orchesellidae; genus Orchesella; species Orchesella flavescens. Next base: position 12,962,567 of record OZ035957.1, read on the forward strand.
AATAAATTGTGATCAAGGTGGAAAAAGTGGCGAATCTCCATCGTACCATGCCATTATATCCAGATATTATCATCCATACATGGACGGAATCTCTATGATGCAATTGTTTCATAAAGGAATCTGTGACAGTCCAGGAATTTTCATTCAAGATCCTATAAATCCAACTAATATTCCAAAGCTATCCATTTTACATACATTTGTACACTACCTGCAAATTTTCTTTATTGGTCCTCACACAATTTATGAGTCTACTCGAGGTGATCCTACCAGTGTATTCCAAGGCATGAGGGAAAATAAAGGTCCAAAGTTTTTGGGATATACAAAACGGGACATGAAGATAGAGTCCGTGAAGAAAATACGGAAAGCATTCAACTGTTCAACAACATCTGTCTTCAATTCTGGGTTTATAGGGGCATTAGGAAAAGCTGCAGAAAGGAAAGGTTTACCTTTGCCAGCATCTGAAACTATTGATTTTGGATTTACCGTGGCAGTGGTTCCTTATCCAAATGATGAGCCACAAAATCGATTCACGATTGCTACAATGAAGTCCTCAATGTGGCCTACAAAGGACCCCGTGGAAAGACTCAAGATAAATAGTAATATAGTTAAAGCACTCAGAGCTCATGAAGTGTCAACCTTCTATTGGTTTGGAAGACTAGTTGGACTTTTTCCTGTTCCCATGATGGAACTAATTCTTTCTAATATGCGGATAAGCTACGTTTTTACAAACTTGCCAGGTTTCAGCAACAAGTTGACGCTTAATGGAAATACAGTAGAAGAAATGTTTGGGTGTCCACCAATCAAAAATGGAATAGGTATAGTAGCTCAAAATAAAAATCTCAATTATCAGTAAAGAATTGCATTAGAAATTAAAATATGTTTTCTATTAGGATACAGTATCGGGATCTCTTCCTACATTGACAACTTTCGTGTATGCTGCTTAGCGGAAAAATCCCGGGTTATTTCTTGCAGAGAGGACATGGACAATTTAATGGCAGATTTAGAAAACGAATTGAAATGCCTGGAACTGCTTGCAGTTGAAAGAATAAAATAAAACGATGTTATCACATTTTTGACATTGGGCTTTTCGAAACTCAATTTTTAATCCAATAATTTTGGTGCATCTTTTTCTAGTAGCATTGCATGCATATTGAAATCGTTCTCGGTTCCCTAAACCAAAATTCTTTTTGCTGCTCTTCTCTCATCTACTATGGTTGAAGATATTTCAGCATTAAAGTATTTTGATAATGCCGTTAAGAATGTTTATCGTGCATACACTAACGTATTTTGCTTATAATTAAATTAATTTAATCAGTAAAACTAATTCAAATATCAGTTTACTTCGGTTTGAAAATTTTAAATAAAATTCAAATCCTGTCAATGAGACAAAGGCATGGTACTAAACTAATGTTTGCATTTTCAGCTTCACCTCATAGTATATAGCAGTACCATCTACACAGTACCAAATCCACTCAAACCTCTGCATTAAAGAGCTTCAGAACAAAGATCAAACAACTGGGCCTGCATGAACGCTTTCAGAATAGAGTTCTTCTTTGATGGCGTAGATGGCAAGAACCTCACAACAAACTCGTTTGTGCTTTCTCGCAAAGTTGTAAGAATGCACCTTTTCAAGTATGGGTCTTTTCATTGTAACGACACTACAGGATATTTAATTTAAATTAATAATATAACTTATGATAGATTAGTTGTGAGCATGCGAGCATATGCAGTATGTAATTGTTAATTCAATGATTTACTTGATACAGTATTAAAATCGGATGTTAATTATGAGGTTATAGGCTAATTGTTATGCTGAGGTAACGAAACAATTATTAGAATCTAATCTTTTTTTATACACGTTGACTTCACTTATAACTTTTTTGTACTTCCATACAATTTCTTATAGCTCAAGAATTCATGCATCCATCCTTGTATATATTACCTAAACTACAACATTCCCTAAACCCTAATATAGTTAAGCATCAACCAGTACTGTTCATTTAGATTTTGGATCCCCTTGTCTTCAGTTCCTTATCTCCAAATTGAAATATGATAATGAATGAGAATGGATGGGTTGTCATTTGTTTCATGTCTCTTATAGAGATATCCTCATAAATCTGTGTCAAGTCAGAAAATCTGTTGACATCCAGCTCATCTCATTTATCTCATTCCCTCTCACTAAACACATCCCACCACAGAAAAAAATATCCTTTTTTCTTTCATCTTTATATTTTCTTTGTTTGAGTTTGAGCTGGTTAGCATTGCTATTCAAAATTCAAATGGAAAGTGATCTGTATATATATATATGTATATGATGTCGGATGTCGCTCTTGATCAAGATATAATAATACTACTGTCTACTATTATCAACTATGCCGTCTTCTTATGAATTTTCTACACCATAATTTTCTGACTTGTCTTCCTATAACTCAATTTTTCCCTGACTGTTCGTGTTCCAACTCTCCCAAAGACCTTTCTCACTCTCTCTCTCTTGTCTTCCATTTTCTCCGGTGAAATATGAGAAAGGCCGGAACGGTTGCATCTTGGACACAGATAAATAACGCTCGTCACTGATTATGTCAAAGGTAATGCTACTATCATAGACAAGAAGAAAATCCAGTAGCTTTTCCTTTATCCTGCTGAATGCTACTACTACTGCGTCAAAAGCTATTATGCATATATTTTATGCAGTAGCTAATTTGGCCATTACCATAATATTGTGTAGAAGTAGCAGTTTCAAGCTTCAGTTGAAAAATCCAATAGTCGTTTTTAAATGTGACACTTGCTTGACTCTCTCTCTCACTAACTTAAGCTTCTTTTCTTTTGCCTTCCCATCATCACTTTTTTCTACCTTTTAAAACATAAATGAACTTGATGACAGGAGACAAGTAAAGAGGCTGTCCAATAATTTATGAACTTTTTTTTATATATACAATCTCGTAATCTGCAATGAAATCGCAATAGATAGGAGGACGACGACATAAGAGCAATAAGAGGATCCAACAATTTTATACTCTGTTTCTGAGAGTGACACATTGATACAGGCTGTGTGACGAGATTTGGAGATATAATTCTCTTCATCATACTATAATGAGTGTGTATCATCCTCATCATCAATAGGATATCACGCCGTATTAGTCATATCTGATTATGATTCCAATGAGATTTCCTGTGCTGCGCTGGCTGGGTTTTGGTGTAAGTGAAATACACTCTCGGATCAGAAATGGATCGTGTTACAGATAAAGACATGGTAATAGATAGGTAACGTATTATATGTATATGTAGCTATATGTACATCCATTCACATTCTATTATGCATAATTCAACAACACAAGTTTGCCATCTGGAAAAGTATGAAGTTTCAGAAGGAAAAAATATCATATCCTCTTGAGCCGGCTTACATGACAAGACAAGTCACCGTGTCATGTCAACTGTTGCTGGTGTTACTGTGCTGTCATCTCATCTCATCTTTTTTCGCTCCGGATGACGGCATAACAGGGGCTAAAGACGAAGTAAATGTAACACCTACACACATTACACACAGTGACAAAAACCGTATTGTGTGAGCTACTCAAGGAGAGAGAAAAAAATATAGCTTCAATTCCTACACACTCCTTCTCATTCTTCCATCCAAACCAAAAAATGCTTTACTATTATTAATGCATAAAAACCTGAATGAGATGAAGATAAGTGAGGGTGAGCCGTGAGCCATATATATACATAGATACAACATGGGCATTTGGTATTTTTTTGTGGTCTAAAAAAAGTTTGAGATTCTTGTCTTGTCCTTTTTTTCTCTTCTTCATCTTTTGGTTGGTGACTATTTTTTGACATATGCGTGACACATGGCACATCACATCACTTTTTTGTCAAACAATTTTCTTCGTTTCCTTTCTTCCTCCTCTAGCTGTTTCCCCTTCTTCAGAATGAAAATGCTTTCTGCTTAAAAAATAACAAACTTTTCTCTTTGTACCCCCTTGTGCCCTTCTTTCTCTCTTTGAAGGTATCAGTGTCATCTTACTTTTTGCAGTGTCACACTCACAATCGTAATCATGATGATATGATGATTATCATGATGGTGATAATAATAACATTACGAACATTATCTTGATACGTTACTTCTCTCTTCTCGTTCTTACATAATATATTATTCATTTGCCAAAAAAAGAAAGGTTAGCATGTTATCAACCAAAGTGCACTCTATATAAAAAGTATATAAATGAATTTGGATGGACTAAAAGGACCTGCTCATGCTTATTTGCTTATATCATTCATACCATTATATTTCGTATTTTCACATTATAAAACACTCGCTGTAGATTATGATGAGATGCACATTATGTGCTGCCATTCAAATGCCAGATTGAAAACAAAGATAATTATGAGAGAGTTGGAGTTGGAGACAGATAAAAAAGAGGAGAAAGAGATGAGATGTCAACTTGAGGGAGGGCCACCCTGAGTAAAACAGAGAGGATGAAAGAGAAGATCGTAAAAAACGGGAAAAGTGTTGGGTTAAGTTGAAATGGAAATGATGAGCATACTGTTTTTTTGTATATTATATTACGACCCATTTTATGTCCCTTTTTATTATGCATTTTCCCCTCTTTTGTGGTCCAAATATGTGTGTTCACACCGGCAAACAATAAGCTATATAAAAACGTCGTGGCTGGTCTCATTTGACACAACTTCACCTGTTAATTCCACTATTCGACAATGTCATTTGAGGAATTTCTTGCTTTTACTCTTTGTAAGTGTGTAATATAATGCAATGAAACGCCAGGCATTTTGATTTGATGGTTAGTTCTCTAAGCATAAAACGTGTGAAGACTCTGATTGAAATCGTAGTACAGATAAATGTAAGTGAATTCTTTGAATATTTTTGTTGAAGGCTTTAACTCCAAAATGTATCTGTTCAGATTTGGAAATCAGTTTAGTATCATTTGTGATAATCTGTTTGTACACATCTTTTTTTCTGGTGTGGCGTGACCATAACTGAATTATTTAAATGAAAGCATGCATAACTTGAATGTTTGGTGTATTCAATTCATCAGTACAAAACATTCCGTAAATGTCCAATTTTATCTATATAATTTTCATACATGGATACAACCAAGAAGAAGAGCCGAGTCCCAAAAAAGAAGAAGAATTCAAAGACGCGATCACTCTCATCATCAGAGTTTTCGTTAGATTCCTCTCCGCTGTTAGCTTCTTTTGCTCTGTGTGGCTGTCATCCGTTTTCTTAAGCTGATTTGACAGGCTGATAAAAAGCATAAAGTCTTCCTTCTCCCCATTCCTTTTATTTTCTTAAAAAAGTACATCGCATCACACATCACATCATATATACATTGTTGAATTTCTTGCGGTAATCATCAGCAGCATCAAATTATCAAAGATTTTCTAGTTGGATATGGAAGAGAACATTCCACTTGTGGGTTTGACTTAAAAAGAAGATGCATTTGTTGCATTCATGTACTTACGATGTACATATATATTTCCTCTCATCTTAATGTCTTTAAAATCTTCATTTTTTCTTGCTTGTTAAGCCCTTAAGGCTCATCATCGCATTAGGATATACATTAATGGTTATGCTTTACAACAAGAAAAAATTTTAAGCTCTTCTCCTTCCTTAACAATCCCTTCTTCCTCCCAGATACGTATGTACTTGTGTCTGTGAACTGAACCTTTTTGTATTATAAAATGTGCACAGTTTATGAAAAATGATTTCCTGATAATTAGCTTTCTTCCTTTTGACTCTGACTCACTACTCATGTTGATCCTACTCATGAGATGGGATGTTGAAGCTGCTGATGGGAATAAGAGGCATATTGCTACCGAGAGCAATAGTCGAGACAAAAAAATCATGTAGCACATAATAATAATATTATGAACCGATACAAAAGTACCAAAAAAGTTTACCAACCAAAGTAGAATATTCAGGTTTTCTACACACCACCGTCGACATGTGCTGCATGAACAACACCTCTCTACATAATAGTCCGATCGCACATCTCCCCAAAACCCCAAAAAGACAGGGTAAACCGTGTGCTATGAGCTTTTTCCTTCTCTCAAACATTTTCCAATCTGACGTCAGTTGCAAAAGCATCAAGCAAAAAATATATCAACTATCCAAAACTGTCTGTGTGTACCTTTATCTTATCCGACTAGCTAATTAAAGTGGAGGTTAATGAAGAAACGGCTGTAACGGTTTGCTCTTGCATAGTACATATAACACAACAGTAACAGTGTGGTAAAAGTTAATGGTATAAAACAACATTATTAACATCCTCAATACATTTCCCTTTTGTGTTCAACATTTTGTGCTCTCTTATCTCTCTCTCTTTGTATTTTGTCATAGTTTGTAGAATCATGAACCACACGCTTTTTGTACTCATTTGATATATTTATGAATGTAAAAAAGGAAAAACAACGAAAACCAAACTGATGATGAGAAAGAACATGAAGATAGCAGGTTGATGATGGTGATCATCATCATCATCATCATCATCGTGGTCGTAGTCGTCATTTGAATGTATATGTTTGTAATAATGCTACTTTACTTCCCCATTTCTCCTCCTTAAAAACCCTATGAAAATTATTTGTAACACTGTTTAATGAAGTAGTGGGTTCAGAAAGAAAACAGTAATTAGAATTTCTTCAGTCGTGTCGTGTCCCTTTTTCTGTTTTTTTTCATCCCATCGTTTTATTACAACTCTTCCATAACCACAACGCTAGCAATATCTTGGCAATGGATCGTGCTTAATGACCAAAACACAAAAGAACAGAAGGATTCTCTCTTCTTTTCAATTCTTTTTTATCTTCTTTGTGACTGAAACTTTTTTTTCTCAAAAACTTTTTTTTGTATTATTAACTATTTCTAAAAGTGAAATGAAGGGAACATGACGATGAAACAAGAAGATATAGAGACAAGATAGATACACACGAGCTATGGGGAAGAAAGAATGAACAGAAGCAGCAAAACGAAATGGATCTTTTGAATCATCTTATGCAACTTTTTTTTTCCTTGACTCTTTCAAAAGAAAGGAAGATCTGATGATGATGATGGTGAAATAAGGGAACTTTTTGTTATTTTGTGAAACAAAGCTGATAACATCATGAATTGGGTATGTTCGTTTGCTGCCGTTTTCAAATACAACATTATTTTATCTACTATAGTTTTGTGCACTTCTTGTCTTCCTTCTTGTATACATTCACATTAAAAAAAGGGGGTAATCGTGCGGTTCGGTGGTTTGGTGATGATGAGGATGATGAAGATCAACGAAAAAACGATCATCTCCTGTTTGTTAAACTCACAGATATCTTGTCTTTTAGGTTGTGGTGATGAGGGATCCCAAAAAAAATAAGATATAGTGCCTTGATCAGGGTCTAAATATCTCCAATTCAAAGACAAGTATTGCTTTTTAGGGTGAAAAGTCTCCAAAAACGGATAGTTTTTACGTGTGCCATCTCTTTGGTTGCTGGTTACTGCCCTTGTTTTACATTTTTGTGGTTGTTTGCTCATATATAACATTATATCACATCACATAACGTCTTGGTCATGATGATGATCATCATGATGACAAAAAAGGTTATGTTTTTTCTCTCCAGCTTTCAACTTAACAACAGACAGAAAAAAGTAACAAGCTTTTCCAAAAAGGATATTGCACACTTACAAAATTGTTTGGAGATGAGATAGGAGGATCATCCTTGTTAAGGAATCCATTTAAACAGGAAAGACAAAACCGAAATAGTTTGTGAGACATGCGACGGACGACGAAATACGTCTTTTCTCTTTGGAAATTAAGAAATACACACAAAATGCTTGAGAAAGCATTCTTCTTCTTTCATAGTCACAGATTTATCTCATAAATCACTTACAACAGGAATATTTATGGGAAAAGGGCTTGTGAAAAGTCAAATAGTTGACTTGTGTTGTTAGTACAAACAATTTGGAATGAGATTTTGTTTTCTTTTTTTATAAAAAAAACTGCTAAAGGAGGATACAAGGAAAGTATAGGATTTACGAATGTAATTATATGTTTTCAATAATTTAAGTGTTATTTTTTTAGAGCTTGTGTTAAAGCTCAAATGTCTTTATACAAATCTTTGTGAAGGAATCATACATACATTTGAAAGGATTTTTGTTCAAAAGCTGGGAAGAAATTATGTGACTTTTTAATTCAAAAGTTGAACTGCCTAATCCAATCAATTTCCAATCTGTAAAGTGCCGTTTCTCAAGCATTCTTGCATGTAACGGTCATACACATCATCATGTATTACGTGAGTGTAACATTACATGATTATATTCTGAGAGGGAAAGGAAAAGCCAAAAAGGATTTATTCGACGTTTTACGACTTTTCCTACAAAATTACTTTTTCCTACACTACTGCTCCCTCAAAATGTTCGTAGTTTTTTACTTTGCTATGGCATGGCATAGTGCTACTTTCCACACTCTCTTCACAAACTCCAACCCAACACTAACACACTATACTACGCAACAATAAATAATAACGATTCGCTGTAGACAGTTGTGCTGAATGGTTTATTGCTCTTCGGTCACCAAATCACAATTACGCCAGGTGCTACTGGGCTTCGCACTTTTGACAAAAAGCTATAAATATGCCGCCAAAAGTCATTTAATCGAAGAATCCATTGGAAAAGAAAATACCAAAAGAGAGACCAAAGTTGTTACCAAAGTATATATCTTTCTATTTTCCTAATCATTTTTATATCAACTTCAACAAGGTCAAAGGGTGACAACCAAAGCATATAAAGAAATGTGCAGCTCCCCCACTTCATTTATAGAAAAAATCGTAAAAACCAAAAAAAGAGGTCAACAACATTTTGCCCCTGCTACTACTACCACCACCACCACCTCATTCTTTGAAAACTTTAAGAGACAATTATCCACGACGGCACTAAATCCATAAATTATCTGACTTTCAGCACTTCTCTTTTCTCATTCATTCAAGTCGGGAGCTACTTCTAGCTTGACTTAAATCAATCAACTTTGTTCATCTCATTTTTTTTTAATTTCCTTCAAAAAATATGACGACATCCAACATTGCTTGGAGCGTAGCTTAGCGTACCAATTGTTGTTGAACTCAAAATCGGAACACTTTGACTAACTTTTATAGCTCTGAACATGCGCTTACTCAGAGTCAGAACAGAAGATCGCATCGGTGGTCACTGAAAAGAGCATATGCATGAATATATGCCTTTACGCTTCTCAACAGCCATAAATGCTTCGTCATATTTTTTGCTCGTAAAACTAGGCCCCATCATGAGCATCTAACTGTTATATGATTGAGCATGTAACATTTGTTAAACAACAATGATGACGGATCATTTTTGTAGTTTGAGCTACCTGCGTTGTTATGCTCCATTGTTTTAACCATTTCCTATTGCTTTTACTGCTTCACTTTAAACAGCTTCGCTTCACAAGTCGGCGGCAAGCCTGCATTGAGTCATAATGTCAAGTTAAAACCGAGAATCAAATATGTATATATTTTCATCAAGGGCAAACTGATCCCAAGAGAAAAATGCTTTCTTTCGTCTCCGTTTTTTGTAAAGGATTCCTAATGTAAAATATTTTAAGATGGTTTTAATTCAATTAAAATCCTTTTTGTAGCTAGCCAGCCTACTACTGCTGCTTTGACTAAACTATAAAAGTGGTTGGCTGTTAGTGTTGGCTGGTACCCATTAATTTGATGAGATTGTCGATTCCCATGTAATATGAACCTGAGGCAATTTTTTTTGGAGGAATCTGCATGAGCAACGTCCAAATCCATTCCACACTTGACATACACATTCTACATAATTCAACGCGACAGATCTACCATCAACTCACTACCACCAATAAATGGTTGTCTCTAATGTACTTATCTCCACCATGATGATGGGGAATACTTTGTGATGATAATAATATGTAATTTTGAGGCATTTTTACATCTCAAAAGAATGCCCTCAAGAGCTTTTTCTCCATTTGATGATTATTAGGTCTAAAGCCAAGCAATAAAATGCAAAGACTGAAAAAAGAAAGATCGACATGTGTTCTAATGTACATGAACGGGAAAAGTACATATCACAAGGATATATATTAGAATGAGTCTTGTAAGTTGAGTGAGTGTGTGTTGTTTTTTCATTATTATATAAAAAAAAGCAAAGTGAAGACTCAAGATGAGGAAAAGATTTATGAGGAGCAAGTTCTATAAAAAATGCATGTTGTGTTGTGTGTACGTAATATGTAATGTAAATGTAATATAACATTCCTTAGTCCAAATTTTTTGATTGGTCCACTTCTGTCTGTTAGTCGTCGTCTTTATAGTAATAGTAATACAATCATTAGCGTCTATACTCAATTATTGCCCCTGCATCCACACATGTATGTATGTACCTATAAAAATACATTATCATTATTTCCATTTATCAAATTGAACCTTTTAGTTCTTCACATAATAACAATGGTAGTATGCTAATTTTCCAATATTCTTAATGACTTTAATTTTGGCTAGAAGGTAAAAAAGAAAACAAGAGAGGAAGAGAGAAACAATTTAAATGGGGTTTAGGTACGATCCATAATCCTTGTGCTGCTTACTACCACTTTGCACGATATATATATAAAAAAAAGTTTCGGTCTTTCCACTCAAGTGAAGCCTAGTCACCAAAGTACTTTTGATTGCATGACCACGGTTCTTCCAAATCGTTATTTGGTTGAGTTGAGTTGAGTTTTCAGACAAAATGAGTACAAGATTCATTTAGTTTCGATTTCTTTTTAAACAAAAGGATATTGGAAAAAAATAATAAGAATGAGCAACGACTTATTTTTTTCTCGAGCAAAACGAGCTTACTAAATAGCCAATAACCATTGAATTGAAAATGCGTTTAAAAAAAGATGGAATTACTTATAGAGAACCAGTTATATTCTAAAAAGTCCAGCGAGAAGTTGTGAGCGAAGAAGAAAAAAATAAATAACGAAGCCGGAGAACTGAGCTAGAACCAAAGCTGAGTCTGCCCAAAGGTGATTTTCTTTGATTATTATTACTATTTTACATGGCGAAACACTTTAGTGCCCATTTGGAAGGTTGGGTAGCTCAGTTTTGTTGGTGCTGTTTTGTTAGTTATGATTATTATTATTGCTTATTACACCACTGGCTATGAAGATAGATGAATGTGGAGAAGGATAGATAGGGAATATATATAGAGATGGATGGATGGATGGATGCAATCATTATTATTGGATTTTAGACGAGGATCATAGAGATATAGATAGGGAGAGAAAAATATAATATCCATTTTGTTACTTTTAACGTCAATGAGTTTCTGATAATCCTTTCTGGATGCATAATATAATAATCTGCATATAACATGCACAGATGCATAAGCATCAATGTTATGTTGGTCTTGTCGAAGATGAAAAATTTTCATTTCCTCAGGCTTCATAAAGTGAACGGGTCGTCGTCGGAGGATGAAAATACTACAAGAAATTTATAGTAACAAATATGAATGCATGCAACATAACATAACTACAACTACAACACACACGGATGCATTTTTCATGTCTTTCGCTTCAGGTTTTAAAACCGATTTTGGAAGGGAGGATTTACTTTTGGCCATATCATTATTTTTCCTCTAGATCACACAGCAGAGCAGTGTATTTCCACTTGGAATGGAATGGATAATATGGAGATGGCTGTTTGGCCCAAACAGTAATAACGCTATTATTACCCTTTTCGTCGTCAATAATTATAAAATCCATGTCTTGACTCCTTTCCTTGAGAAGAATACAAAATTACAACTTTATGCAAATCACAATTAACCAAAGAAAAAGAAACATGAGGTTACAACAAAGGTGATAGGAGAGAGCAAGCAGTACATGTTCTGCATTTAAAAAAAATAATACTTTTAATCCCCAATAGAATGTCTATAGTCCAGCCAAGATTTTTTGAAGCACGCAGTCAAAAAAAGCGATGGAAATTACAATATTATGCGACGACGGATGGATGGATCGATGCTGGTCAGCTAGAACACAGCTATATTAATATACACAAACACATTTACACATGCAAGATTTTTTGCTTTGATATCTCAAGTTCAATTTCATTCTTGTGCTCGTTCGTTCGTGCCCTGCCTGCGTACGTATTTAAGCTAATCATTGAAAAATGCATATTAGCTTCAACTGTACATACAAAACACGAATCCTACTCACTTTTTTTCATCCACACTGCCACACCAATCCACTCCAAAGTTATTATTATGTAAGTTTTCATACAAGAGCAAGTCGGTCAGCAACTATACAACCTGTCCAGAAATTACTATTTTACATGCGGAAGGTATGCACATACGTTATATTATTGACTGAAGATACTCATCAAGCCAACCTTCTTACTTTGTCTTATTACCTGCCCCCTTTTTACAGAACAGAAGGAGAGCCAAGCCAAGAAGAAAAAAATGCGTGCAACCAGTCACCAGCGTTGTGCAATGATGTCAATATGGTTTGAAAAGGTATGTTATCAAAATGTAGTGGAAAGGCAAATGATGAAGAAACGAGTAAACTTTTTTGTTTGGAATTTATCCACGAGCACGCTGCTAGCATACATATAAGTATATATTAATAACGTTAAGTTGATATGTGCGTAGTGGAAATGCATACCTGCGTGTCTCAATCTCAATCGGAGGAATATTAAGGCCATTTGGGGCATAACAAAACAAAACAGAACAAAAATGTACAATTATATTCTTTCTGAACGGATTCCTCTTGCTGAATAAGAATAAATTTCGTTATTTTTTTTGTACATTAAACATTCCAGCGTTTGATTTAATGTGCCTATGAACAAGTTGTATTGTTTTGTGTATTTATTATTGGCATTTTGGTTGTTAGAAAATGTATAATCCCATTGGCATGCAATCAGCTTCATAAAATTACTTTAGGCGTTCTTTTTCGATTGGTGAGTTGCCTTTTTCCTTTTGCTTCCTTACTACTACTACTATTCAACTCATATTGCCTTTTTGCTGCAATGCATTACAAGTTTCGTTCGTGCTAAATTTTTTTCCAAAAATTTTCTGTCACGATATGTGAAGGATTTAATTAAGAAAAATTAGAGTTTCGTATTCGATATAATAACTAGTCATCATATCAGCCGCAGCAGCAATCATACCTTCTCAAGGAAATAAGAAAGTAGAAGATTGGTTCTCAATTTTTTTTTTCGTTTCATCTCACTCGCTCTTGCTCTTGCATGATTTTCGTCTTCCATCATCATCATAGAAGGAATCATGACGATCATGAAGAAATTACTGTTTGCAAAAAGTATATGTTGTGTTGCACTGCACACACACTGGTTAAAAAAATCCTCTATCCGAACATGAATGAATGGGTATATTTTGCTGTGAAAATAATCAAGCATGCCAAAAGGCATGAAAATAATCTTTCTTGATGAAATAATGGAGCCAAGTTAATAATGAGAATGGAAACAAGACGAAAATGATGATCCTCTCATCATCAAGTTGGAACAACATATGAATATTGATTTTTACTTTCTGCAGAGATGTGGAAACAAAGTGAGTGAGTGAGTGAATTTTATCCAAAGTATATTGCCTTCTCTCAACCTCAACAAAACAACACGGAACATACATAATGAATAGCAGTTGAAGCCGTGATGTGATGTGATGTGATGCTAGATTCAAGAGAAAATGAAATACCGACAGGTTGGTCCTCGTATTGCCGATGGTAAAATTTTAATTTATTTGCAAATAATCAAGGTTGGCAGGTGTACCAATCCTCCTTGCTGGAAGCACAAGAGGGAAAAAGGAAGATGAATCTTACTTACTTACACGCATATGGTTTTACACACTGAAATAATAATGTAAAGAGAAATAAAAAAAAATTAAAAAATGATGAAGTGAAAATGGTTTCGGGCATATTCTTCTTTCGCATTATAAGGCAAGAATCGTAAATAAAGAAAAAGAAAATTAATGATACCAATATTATTTCCCTTAAGAGGCACTTAAAAAGAAGCGACTCTCATTTTCTTTTTAGTATCCGATATCTATGTTCAAATGTTCTAACCTTTTTCCACCTACCAAAAGATGGAATTTAAAAGATGACTTTCAAAAACAGAAACTACTCGCTTCTCTTTTTTTTAACATGTCAATGTCAAGGAGTATATTCACTTCAGTTTTACTACTTTTTTTTTGATGGTCGATGACAGGACATTTGTATTACTGCTGCTGAGAGATGGTGAGCTTTTGACAATTGATACAAATCTAGCCATGTAATTCCTATTGTTATCTTTGAGAAACAAAAGCATCTCTTTTGGATTGTTGCTCGGCATGGAGTAAGAAGGGAAAATGTGATACAATTGTATTTTATCGATGGATTCACGATACTCTTCTTGTATTTTATCATGATAATGCTTTCCCAGGAGTCCCAGCATGGGCATTTCCTTTTGCATTATGTTTGTATTCACCACCATATCGTTTGTGCGTATCAATAAAAGTCGGCTGCTGAGAAGTGTGTACTTTACTGGTTCCTGTTAAAAACCATATAGGTGCGCAAGTGGAAATATAACAACATCATCACGAACAAGGACAAACTATCACCAACCATCATCATCATATTATCATGATCTTCTTGTAGTAGAGCTTGTAATCTTGTGTGTATCACATTAGATTACTTTGCACTTTTTTATGCTGAAGACCTCCACTCTACACACCACACCATTACTAAAGCAATATCCGCTTTGGTGTTAAAAACATATCCGTTGTGAAAAATAAAAAGGTTTTCAGTTAAAGAGAATGGAAAGAAAAAAGGATTCATTTCGTATTTCGTTACGAGGAAGAAGAAAAAGAGCTGATAATTTGTATGGACGAGGAAAAAGTTAATGAATGATCCGCCTTCGATGTTGATAATGACAATGGTTGCTGTTACTTTTCTGCCCTCCTATATGATGATCATGATGATCATGTAGTGTGGTAAAAAGCAACTGTTCTGTTCACAACCATTTTTTTCCAAAAGAAAAAATAGGACGATGATAATTATTGCATTGCCAACAGAATGGAATTTCTAAAAAGTGCATCCTCTTCGTTTTGGTATGCATATGATTGTGAGTGGTGTATATGATATGGCTAATGGATGGTTACCTCTCAGGATTTAAAACCCATGTTTTTATAGTTATGAAGCTGATACTCAAAGTATGAAGGAGTGTGAGGAGTATAGAGGATAGAGAGATGGATGACGAATAACATAGTTTTTTTTCTGACTCAAATACCTCAAGCAAAATTGAAGGAGGAAGGAGAAAAAAATAAGAGGGCTACATGAAACGAAAATTCTTTTTTTTGGTGTAATACGTCCCATTGTAACAGCTCATGTAAACATATATATACATACATACGTCGTTGTTCTCTTGGTAGAATATTCGCTAAGAGCAGAGAGAAAGAGGTGTGTTCTGATGAAATGAACATTGTTATTAAGTCTATGATGCCAGAGGAATGATGATGGCTTTGGATGGAAGTCGTCGTGTGCTCTGGTGATGATGATGATGTGTAATACCAGGTTTTGTGATCCAATCAAAAAATCCTTGATGGGACGGAATCTAATGGAATGATGTATGTGAGGATGTATTGAGGGTGGGATGTCCTCTCTCATCCTGTAATCTACTCTTCTATAACGCTTTGCTGTAAAAAATGTTCGGTGAATGTTGTGATAGTACCAAAATGACGACGATTTGGAAACGCGACGTCTATACTCACAGAGTCAGTGAGGGAATGTCATCTTAATGATGGCTCTTACTAAGGGTAGTAGTTGAACGAAATGGACTCAATGTAAAAAGTACCGCAGTCACATTAAAGCACCATTACAAGTAATAATACAAGATCGTGGTTGAGTGTGCATCAGTGAACAGGAAATTGGCAGAGTCATCGTCGTCATCTTTTGTCATTGGTTTGGATTGCACGTATTTTCAGCTATGAGGGAGATATGCAACAAAAGCTATATGTTGGAAACGTAAAGCGGGTGGAGTAACATATACTATGAAAAATGCTAAAACTTTTATTTAAATTGGAAGCAATTCACAATTTACTCTTTTAACTATTAATTTCTTGGCGTCCATTAAAAAATGACAAACTAAAGCGATGATAAAAACAATCTATTATTTTTAATCATTTTTGAAGAATGTTAGGTAACATGTTCATCTACTGTAGAAATTAAACGCAAATTAGTACTGATATCAATAAGAATGTAGTGTACACTTTTTATAACTTCCTAATAAAAACCTCGTGTGATCAGGAAATTATTATGACTGAAAACTGACACATCTCCAGGTGTGTAATATATGATTGAATAAGTTCAAGTGCGAAAACTTCAAAAGCGTTTACTATTACTAATTTTAGTAATTTTTTGAATTCCATTTATTCACATAAGCTTATTGAAAGATGAACTTTTGTGAATACATTAGCAGCATGGCATTTTAAAGAATTACCAGTAGATGATAACGAGACACATCAACATAGCAATGAATTATTGATTAGCATCTCTAATCTAAAGCTAGCATAAATTTTACATATTTGCACACACACGATCATACATTCTTGAAACTTGCATTTGCATCTTCTTGATACAATATACAATGCATCCAGCTGGTGGTCATATACAATATAGCTAGCCAGACAAGATGGAGCATTTGATTCGTCTGCAAGTGAATGTTTACATACCTGCATAAAATTATCTCATTTCTTTTCCATTTGACAGGTAAGCCAGGCCAAAGATCTTCACTGGCGAGAATTATGACTAAAGTTAAATACTCTTATATCACCTCACCTAACCTCCTTGGACTTTTTTGGAAGCTGAGCGTTTGCATTTGCATTCGAAGCTTTCCTTACGTTTCGTTCGTTCTTATCCAGTCCAGCTTAGCCCATAGTCCATAATATTAAGCCTGCGTTTGCGTTACCGGAGATTTATATTTCTATAGAATGATACACAGCCAACAACCAGACCAACATAACACCAGTACAACTTTTTTTGTCCTGATCTTTTTCTGAATCTTTTTTGAATATCATATCATAAACTTGATGGGTCTGTGCTAAAGTCAAAGAAATGACTTTACAATAAGGAAGAAGACTGTTTGATACGGACTAAAAAAAGTTTAGTTGGATTTAGAATTCAGACCTTATATAACAAAATCCACGTGAGATGGTAGGGCAAAACCAGTGATGGAGTGTAAGTTACCCCCTGCCAAGCTAAATGTCAAGATTGACCTCAACTTTTAGGTTTAGTTATTCTTTTTTATTTTGAAACTGTAACGTATATACTGGCAAGTTTTTCTTAGTAATACTTGTACACTTCTCTACCCTCCATATTTTTTCCAACAACGGAACGGACATTCCTTTTCCATTTCATCTTGTTCTCAGTTGTTGCTCATTCACTCACTCACTTGTTCATTCTTCGTTTGAGGATTTGTATGCACATATTAAGTCTGATACGTCATATTTTGTATTTTAATTTTTTAATCTCTCCTAAAAAACTTGAATTCAGTTTAGGTAAATGCATTTTATCTTGTTATCCTTATTCATATAAAACTACTCTTCCTTGATATTGTTGTTACCTCCCTCCGTATAAGATCTTCAACCTTCCTTTCTCTACAGACCTGCATTCTTTGCTGCAACAGGAATCAGGATAAATGCATATTATTCTCATTTTCATCTTGATGCATCCATCCGTCCATCTATCATGATGGAAGGCACAGTAACACAGAAACAAGTATATCTCTACAAATATCTTGAATATTCCTGTAAAACCTTTTTCGTAAGGCAGATTCCCTTCTTGATCAGCAACAATTGTTTTCTGATTCTCGTCAAAAAAGAATATTCCGACATTTCCTACAGGCCCCGTCCCGAAGTTCTGCCTCCCCAATGGTGTACGTACATAATCTGCTTACATACAACACCCGACCAGAGCCACAAAGTTACATAGGAAAGTCGGAAGGGATTCATGTACTGTTTTTCAATTTCCTTCTTGCTGTTGATGAACCCTTCTTTTGAAAAAAAGTTTATCATTCAAAGACCTATTGTACTCTTGCCAGAATCTTTCTAAAATCCAACTCCACAGTAAACTTTTTTTTTCTTCCCTGACATTTTGACTGATCACTTGACCTAGACAGTCAAGAGTGAGACGGTGGATAGCGCTAATAAATTTTGGTGGCTCTGTAGTTTCGATGTGTACGTACACTATGACTAATACAATTGGAAAATCTGAAGAGGAGCTGGCTGAAAACAAAAAATTGTTATTGTTTAAATTTTTGGTTTTGTTGAAAAACAGAAATGGATATATTTGTTTTTCGTTCTTTCATTGTCGTTTTGTTACTATCTTCCCGTTGTTTTACGGTACTGTGGTACTAAGCAGAGTCAGTGACAAATGACATGAAATTACTGACGGCTTCCGTCCCTTTGAGTTAAACTATTTGAGAGGTAATTTGACATTGGCCACGGTCAATAACGCAAAATAGGAGGGTTTCCATATATTTTTCAAAGATTCATTCCACGAAATAGAACCTGCGCTTACAAACTCAGCATTTGTCAATAGCCCCAAAGTAATACAATACATACAAGGCAATATTGTGGGCACTCCACATGGCTTTTTGAAAGAAGTAAAAGTAAAATATAAAATGGGTTGAATTAAGAAAGATTCTATAACAAAAGACAAAATCATAAGAATAAAATATATAGAGCATCGTTTTTTCTTCAGAGGAGTTACTCCCCTTTGTAAAGAAAAGAGTTAAAAGCATATTGTACTTTAGCTTTTTTACAAAAAAAGAAGCCTCATGCATCCAGGCTCAAGAAAAAGCCAAGCAAAAGTATAATGAATAGAATGGGTTAAAAAGGAAGGAGGGCCAATTTCTCTTGTAAATTGCTACTTTTGGGAGAGAATAATAGAGAGAAATACTTACGGATGATCACTTACGGTAAAAAGATAGTAAGTGAAAAAGAACAACTCCATATTTTTTTAAGAGTTCATCTTCATTCCTATTGTTAACTCCTGAAAAAGGTTAAATTGACTTGCCTTTTTAACAAACATACAGAAATGAAAGAGAATCTATAATACATTTTTGTTTGAGCTTGTTATACTGACAATGAATTGTAGTAGTGCTCAGAGCCGTAGCGTGCTATCCGTACGGCCTGGCCCAAGTCTCGGTACGGCCTTTAGCAATACATGATAAAATTTGAAAAATTCAACATTTTCGTAAATTTTCTTGATTTCTCGAGGCATTCAGAACCAAAAATTTATTGTTTTATTAAAATTACATAGGAAAAAATCGAGGGGATATCCAAATTATTGCTTATTTTGTAAAATTTTTAAGCTTTCACTAAAACGTGTTAGTGGTGAGGCCTGGACCAGGGAAGACGAAGACGGTCCGGCCTGGACCCGTCGGGCCCCCTAGGTCCCCCATCGCTACGGCTCTGGTAGTGCTCACTTCACTTCAGTTGAGAAGTCCTCATCATCATCATCATCATCATCATCATCAACCAGCAGAAGCAGAAGAAAAGAGAAGTGAAGTCAAAGTCAAGAAAATGATAGGGACTGGAAAATTGTATGCTTCGCTTATAAGTATATTATAGCTTTGCATCTATTAAATAACAAAGCATAGCATTATCGAAGGAAGGATGAGCAAAAGTAACTTTTACCTCATGGAAAAACTAATGATAATTTCCAGTCCTTTTTGTAATGTTTTAACAACTGCATTTTGTGCATATATTACGTTATACATGTGTATCACTTATATTTTATATATACTACATAAATGTACTTATGTATATCTCGTTAAGAGAAAGAAGTTGGTGCTGCCCATTTACTTAGGAGTGACTTTTTTCTTCACCACACCACCATACACCATCAGCTTGTAAAATGAACTGTGAGCATGAGCTTCAAATATTACTATTATTATACAGATTTTACATTGAATATACATGATTTGGTAACAGCCAGCTGGTTTGTTTTTTTAGTTTGTGAGGATATAAGGAATGTGCTTACATTTATACACTCATTTTAAAACTTCTCTTTTTAGCTTGGTTTGGTGTGTATCTAAAATGAAATGATTATTATAACTTTTGCTCCATATAATACTTACATGTCCACACCGTATCATTAGGGAAGCTCATCATAAGCGCCAAGTGAGTAAAGAACTATTATTATCATCATCGCTTTTATGAATCGCTCACTCTATATATACTTATGCATAATATGCTTGTTACCAACAAATTCCCATTTTCTTTTCACACACTCTCTCTCTCCCACTCACTCTCACACACCACACCACACCGGGAGAAATAAGTAAGTTGAACACAAACGTAAATGACCGGGCCTGGAAATAAAAGGTGAACATACGTACAATATGCTTGAATGCGTTGCTTTTTACTTTTTAGATTCCGTTGGAAAAAGGGGGAAACTGAAGCAAAGTAGAAAAGCCACACAGCCACAACCAACAACACATAACACCCTGCCCTGGTTGGTATATAGCATAGCAGAAGTTCACAGTCATAATTTCTGAAAATGAATGGGAAACAGGAAATTTTCAAATTAGTTTCCTCTACAATTATCTTCCGAATGAGGATACAATAATGTTATGTTTTGGAAAGGTTACATATGTACGGACTCTACCTACCAAAACCCAATCCTTAATTTTTTCTCACATATTGCATTGGCTTTGGCTCGAGCTCTTTGAAACAAGAAGGGTAAGAACAACATAGAAATGAGGGATATATCCCATTTTTCTTGCTGGCCCTTATGTTTTCCCTGAGCTGAAATATATTTTGACGTTTTAGATTTTGGATTATCTCCCAAACTATTTTTGGGATGAAACAATGAAGGTGAGCGAGCAGTACAATATAAGTAGTGAGCAAGAGTGTGAAGATATACATGTATATTTCCAAAATTCTAGAGAACTAACTTTATACCAAATTAGATTCCTTTTGTGTATGAGAGGCATGAAACAATGAATTCTAATCTTGTCCTGCTGCTCCTCTCTCTTGCTTCTGGAACTTATGGGACTAGTTGGAGTAGTTTTTGTTGTGTGGAGAAGATATTGTTCCAGTGGTTTAATTCCCTTCATATATCCTAATAATATGGGATGAGGATGATGATGATGATGGTAATCATAATAATCATAAAACGTGTTGTAGTAGTAAATAATCAGTTTATGTTTCGAGTTGATTATGTGATGATGATAGTGGTTAAAACTTAGTAGTAGCACACACTACACAACACGGTAGTCCTCCATCTACTATAAAGTTTTGAGAACATTGATGATTACCTCACTGCACTGCATATCTACTAGAGGAGCAAGCTAAAAGGTCATATGTTGTGCAATCATAAAATCCTAATTATGTACTTTTTTCTGTGAAGCGGATTCTGAATTCTTATAAAGAGGTGTGGATTTGGATTCTACAATTGTTTTTCATGTTTATAATCAGAATAATGAGACAACACACAAAGCTCAAAGCTGCTGATGATGATGATGCTAGTAAAAAAGTGACTTCCACACTTTGGGTTTTAAGTAGAAGAGATTTTTTTTAAACTTTGCCGACTTTTCTTTGATAAGTTTTCTCATTTTCGTTTAATAATGATATTGTAATAATAAAAGTCATGTAAAGAAGTTTTTATCAAAAACAGTAGCAAAAAAGAAGTAAAACTGTGTAAAAATTTACGCTTTTAGTGTATCTTTGAATATTAAAAAGGGAATTAGAGAAGATTTCATCTTAATCAGAAAGAAAGAAACAGAATGAAATTGTTGTTAGTGGGTAATAATCTAGTTTTTTTTAAACAGAAGCTCATTCAAAGAGATATTTTCAGCTTTGCTTTGAGTTTTATGAATAAACCCGCTTACAAGTATTTTTTAAAGTTTATAAGTTTTTTCGTTGTAATGGAGCTTAGAAAACAAAAGTTCTTCGTAAAATATATAATACAAATTACATTCTACAAAAACCGAATGAGTTTGGAGCCTGTTCCAAGTAGTTTTGGCAGCATTATAATGTATCACAATGCAGATTACCCGAAAGCTGTGTGGTGTGTAAATATAATGTACATGAAATCAAAAATTTAGTATTGATTGTTAGTTTCAAATTTTAATTGTAAAAATCCATTTTTAAAAGAATTTATTGGCATATAATTTGTATCTATATGTGTGTGTATATTCTGTATTCAACATGTAATCAATACAAGCGCATTTTATTTTGCTAATAAGCTTATCACACGATAATGGATACATGTAAGTCATGTCATGATGTAATATACAATGTCTCAAAACTACAATTATGAACAGCAATATTCAATAATATAAAAATAAGACCTTCTTCACCGTCGGTGCAATTGCGTACATACATATTTGGCATTACTATCGCCTAAGCTTTCAACCTGTTTTATGCACTGAAAGGATAATAAACTTCTCGGCAAACTTGCACTTTCGCATTCAGGAATCAGGAATGTCTCATGGTGAAAGGCATGCAGTTATAATATAGCTTCGCGTGTTTGCAAGCAAAATGTGACCACCTAGGAAGCTACTGGGGCGATATGGAATTCATCCACTAATTCATTCTTTCTTTGGTTAAGTACGTTTGGATAATCATATTTTGAAATATTCATGGTAAAATGTCTTCCAAACTGCCATTTTTCATTGGAAGTTTTAATGAATACCTAAATAGACTACGAGTACAGTGCTTCTCAAGTCCATTTACAACTACCAAACTTAAGACTATGAGCAAAGAGCACGTTGATTCAAGAAAAATCAAAACAGGATGAACTCCCAGGGATCGATCGCTTTCATCATTTGATTTACCCCATATGCTCAAGAAATCAGGAAGAAATGTGTGCTGAAACGATCATGAAAGCTCGCCGTCCTTGCATGAAATATTTGAGAAAAAACACGTCCAAAGCCCAATTTATATTCATCAATGCGTGCAAACAGAAGTTTAGCTTTTAATCACGATTCATACGCGTTTCTGTACCTATACATGTATATAATGCATATAAATAAAGCACCCAGTTACTACAGTAGCCTTACACAGTAGTTAAATTTACTAAATGGACCAAAAAATTGTATCAAAGGGTAGCAGTAATAAGTGACGTAAGAAAAATTAAACTCATCAAATCAAAAGCTGCGAGCAGTAGTGGCAATGGCAATACACACACAAATAATAACTATAATCACTTGGTCCATGATGACCATAACAATTATAATAATAACGATTTAATGGTTAGTTATTACCGGTGTGTGTGTGATGATGATGGTGGTAGTGGTTTGCTTTTAGATTGGATTTGAATATGTTTGGCTTTTTACTACTGTTTTGTTTCACTAGCGCTCTAACCTCCAACTTTTACAATTAAATGAATTGCTTACACGCATGCATGCCAATATAATATCATGCTTTCCGTATTTACTCCCATCCATTGAAGCTTTCATCTTTCTTTTGAGAGCTCAAGTCAAAGGTAAAAACTGTAGGCATTTTTGTATTATGGATTCTTTCACGCAATTGATGGAACTCCATCACCATCATCATCATCATCATCACACGAGCAAAGCTTTCATTTCAGCCAAGCCAGGTCAACATGAAAATCACTACAATAAGAGCCAACATGCCGATTATCAAAACGAAAGTCAAGCGAGAGAGTATTACATTTACGTTAGGTTCCGAAACGTTGAATGTTGAATGAAAGGCAGCCAAAAAAACCAAACCAAATCCAAGGCAGTGAGCCATTAAAACATTACATAAGAACAAGGGCAGCCAATGCAACTAAAGAGACGGAAGATAAATTGACCTGATAAAATTGGAGCACCCAATCCCTGACAAGGAAAGCATAAATATTAATGGGAGACTATAAAACGGGTTAAATATGTATGTATGCATGTAAAGTGCTCACTAAAAAAATGGTTTACATGCCCATTTTTTTCTTCAGGTACGGATGACTGATATTTTTTTAAAAATCATATATAATAATGCTGCTGTATATTTTTTTTTACTTTTAACTTTATGTACATATTTATATTTAGTACATACATAATAGTCATCAATTTTAAACCGTACACTTTACAATACAATATAATATATATACTACATGCCTTTTAATGTCTTCCTTTTTTGTTTTATGATTATTATTATTACTTCTTCCAATGTGATCCTTGATGATGATTATGAGAAAAAACGTGGCATTAACACACACATACACATAACTTGCTTTTTTCGGTAGCTGGTGCTATTTTAAAAACCAAAAAATGTGTCCGTCACATTCAACACTCACACATCATATCATCTACATCGTTTCATATCACAGTTTTTGTTCTTTTTCCTTTCGTGATAAAAATTTTGTTGTAAAAAGCACTAGCGTTCGAAAGACCAAAAGCTGGTATGTATATAGTGACTTGACTCCATTTTGCTACTATGTTTTCACTACCGCTTTACTTTGCTATACACAAAGCTTTCAAAAGCAATTATGAGCGATTTGGATAATTCCCTTTTTCCTTTCTTTCCCAGACCATTTTAATCTGTATTATTTAGGAGTTTCATGCATGCATACATTCATTTCATTCGTGTGATGTTGATGGGATGATGATGACGAGGATTGTAAAAGGAAGCGGAAAAAACGGTCGAGAAAACGTTTTTTCGAAATTGACCATGGTTTGTTAGGCTTTTAGTGATGATGATGATTATGATCATGATGCCGACGTGCCTACTGGTTTTTTACACGGATTCACGATCCAGATTACTAACATTAAACTACTTTGACTACTCTACATAAAAGTTTGATTTCAATAATAATTGCTTTGGTTGTTGGCGCTATTAAAAGGGGTGAAACAGAAGGAAATAAAGGTTTTAAAATGTAATTAAACCACATGAGCTCCTATCAAGGTAAATAAATATTCACAGCGTATTCTTATTGCATTGTGGCTTGCTTAGTTTAGTAATAATATCATGAATTATATGTGCATGTTCCTTAATAGAGATCCCATTTTCCCCCTGTTTCAAATTGTCAATTCTTGTCTGCCAAAAATGGCAGCTTGAAATCTTCAACAACATGGCGCACAATGGCGTCACTCAACTCCTCGTGCTACATGCAAACGCTTTACTTGACATTGGTGCACATTTTCTGTAAAAAAAAATGTCAATCAAAGTTAACTTGTCCATGTTGATGATAAGCTTTACCTAGTCTGTCTAATAATAATTGGGACTATTTTGGAGAGGAAAGTATAAAGTATGATGATAAAAATCAAACAATGGGTAAAACACATTATCAAAAGAGGAAGGCAGGGTGACGCAATCAAGTTTTCTGCCGTTATCATCATCATCATCATTATGTTGATGTTGATTGATAATGATGTAAAATCGAGATGATTACTTAATACTCATTCACTTAAACTAAGTTCACACGCCATATTTCATATTATGTTGGTTGAGTTGACGCATCACATCACAAAAATGAATGAATGAATGAACGCGATTGCTTAACTATTCTCGGAATAATTCTTCAAAATGGAGAGGAGGAAGGAAACGTTGGACACTTTTAGTTTCTCAAATGTCAGATAAACTGACATGAATGCCCATGTTTCTCTGTCTGGTTATTGGTCAATGTTGTACTTAAAAAGCTTTATTTTGCACATGTCCGTCCGTTTTTTGTCCGCCCGACTTCTGTTGTTTTTTTGCCTGTCAACAAAACACAGACAAAACAAAAGGTGCGGAGTAGCCATGTATACGGATTAAGGTAAATACATGAGTAACATAGATATACAAGTATACAACCAAACCACTTTTAACTGATCAAAGCGAAGTGCGCAACGGCACTTAAAAAGGGGTGAATTTGCTCAATTTAAGTTGAAGTTACTGGAATTATTTGTGACTGACTGAAATGGATGGATAGAGGCATCAAAACTTATGTCAATCCTTAAAAACATGATGATTATGAACAATGGCATTTCTTTGTTTCAAGAGGATAATATACTAATGAAATTACAAGCGGAAAAGGGATCTGCAAACATTTTTCGGAAGACTTAAGTATAGGGTTCCAAGGTGAGAAGTGTGCATGAGAAAATAAATGTTTCACACTTTACTTTTCGCCAATCATTCTCTGAAGGGTTCGTATATTTTGTTGGAAAATTATTGGAATCCATCCCTTCCTTCTGTCTGTCGGCAACCTGGTTGATTGTTATTAGTAAAGGATAATATATATTGAAGAAATTGAATTTTATGATGAGAAAACGGGATCATTAGTTGTAATAATCGGTATTAGAAATGCCTACGCATTAGCAATCCTTGTTCAGAAAACTACAAACTGACATCTCATCAAGTACAAGTTGAAATTGATGTAAACATTATGGATTACTACCTGTTTTCTCTAGAACTCTCTCAGGACGACGACGTGTGGAAACAGACGCCTCCATGTGTGAATGTAAAAATCACACATTATCTATGATCAAGATCAGAGAAATGCATAAAACAGCATGGCTGCTACACTTCTGCTGCTACCAAAGTGAAGTATTTTACTACCAAAGACCAACTACTACGAAACTCCTTCTTGACTGAAGGGATAAGTACCTACCAAATTAAAGCCAAAAAAGCCAGCCTACAATTTACACAGACATTAAGCAACACCTACCTTGAGGCAATATAAAATGTAACAGGAAAACAGTTAAAGTTAGAAAAAGCAAAAAAGGGATAAAGAGTTAGAAAAAGATCTAGTTTATCGTTAGCATTTTATCATCATTATTATAGTGAGAGTAAAGTGTGCGGATGAAGTGTAAAAAGGGTTTTATTTTATGTATTCCGCTCGATGAAATGTTGATAATTATTCATCACCTTTTTCGCTCTGCCAACCTACCAAATTATAGCAAAATAAAAAAAAATATATAGAATCAAATACTACATTCTACACATCTCCCTCTCGTTCTCTCTTAACGTACTTACTCTCAACGTTCACACATTACATGAGCTTTCTTTTGGCAAAGATGGATTAGGTCATGCTGTGAGCCGGTAATGGCAAACAAAAATAGTGAATATACAAATATATATCTATAGAATACAAAACAATTCAACATATATATACATATTTGTGTCTGAGAAATTAAAACAAAAGTCTCGCTTTCTGTCACTCATGTGTCTTGCTCCACCACTTTGTCAGACGACAAGAGCAGAGCGACAACTACCAACCAAAACCACCACACATTTAGACATTCTAACACAGCAACACAACGCAACACACAGAGTCCAGGGGTAATGAATAGGATTGAGGAAAAGTATGCAGAAAAGGCTCATTTTTTTAGGGGAAAAGGTTATGCAATTTCCTAATCAATCATTCTCTCTACCGCTTCCCGGATTTAATTGGTGCTGGTTTTTATTCACCAAGTAAGTGAAAGCCCCCAAAAGCTCTATGTTCCTTCCTTCAATAAACAAATTTCAGTCTTGCAAAAGTGTGTAATCTCAGACCGAATCAGGATATAGTTTTCGGACATGTACAGAAATTAGAGACGTTGTGTCAACAACAATTCTTTCGTTCGTGAACAAGCGACATTTTTACAGGACTGCTTTTAAAGCCATTGCCATCATCATCGTCAATAATAAGACGCGGTCTGAAAATTGTACCTGAACGGTTACACAAGTCTGCAGACTGCATAAACATAAAAATGAGAGCAATAATTATTATTTTTTGAACATACGCGACTACGACTACTTCATTCACAGTGAACCATTTCAGTTTAAAAGCTTTGATTATGATGATTATGATGAGCTTGAGAGTGGAGTGAAGAGCTGGCAAAAATGGTGAAAAATGAGTTATTTATTCTATGAACCAAAAGAATGATCACGAGCTGAACTTACGATGACTTTTATTATGCTGTCCTGCCAGCATTTTAATCATGTGTTTTATGAGGTTGTAATGTGTGCACATCA
The DNA here is from genome assembly GCA_964034955.1 of Orchesella flavescens. NCBI lineage: Eukaryota > Metazoa > Arthropoda > Collembola > Entomobryomorpha > Orchesellidae > Orchesella > Orchesella flavescens. The sequence goes on from OZ035957.1 coordinate 12,990,483, forward strand.
CATAATATGCTACTCATTTCTGTCATCTTATTATAAAAGGCCATTATTATCCACCGACTATCAACTATGCTGTCGACGTATAGTATGTATGTGTAGGCATTCAAAGTAATAATATATGCGCCAAGCACCACACCACGCCATGCCACAACCCAGAGTATGTAGTAAATAATAAACATCTTAATTAAAATGGGATCAACCTGCAAGACAATAAAAGCAAAAAGTCTATTATTTTAAGATCTCAATCATGACTCAATTTTTACAAACTAAATGCCAACCCAAGCACACATGAATCTACCTAGTCCACATCATTAAGCTTATCTGTAGTCTAATTCATCGTCCATATATGGTATTTTGATGATGGAAATGAAAAAGCTACTTTATTTAAGGATCTAAAAAGAGAACCTTGACTATATAAAGGGTTGAGCAGAACAATTGCCTTTCATTACAAACTTTTCACTCACTCTCAGTATATATAATGCAGTTCATTTGATTAACTTTTTTCTATCTACATATGAAAGTCTTCCTCTCTCTCTTTTATTGCACTGGTCTTATATATATATATGCTGTTAATAATTTTAATCATCTGTGAAACAATGGGAAATGAGAATTTTTCCTAATTTAAATTAAGACAAGAAACATGTTGTTGAACGCATTAACAATAACATGGTGATAATAGTGCTTCCTTTTTGATTAGCATGAATTTTTCTTAAACTTGTTAAGAAGAGGAAAAGGCCAGGCCAGCAGCAGCCGTACATGAGTGCGTACGAACAGGGCTTGTCTTGTCTGTAGCATATTATACACATTGGATTATTGCTGCATAAGTAATTTTTCTAGATTTTATATTCTTTAAGAGAAACAGCAGCACTCATGAAAACTGTAGTACATGTGTCTGTGATGTGATAAGCACTGTAAAAAAGCAATAAATAATCACTGCACACACACAAGCTCTCCACTGTGCGCTGGCCACAAACTGTGCGAGGCTAAAAAGAATGGATAAAAGTCTCCACTCAAATATTTTTTTTCGCGAGAACACAATACTTATATATATATACGTGTAGTATGTATAATATTATGCTCGACTAATTAGAATCAAAGTGGCAGTGCTTGTACCTGTCATTTCAGAAAATAAAATTCTCTCGCCTTATAAAAAATATTACGTTGTATATAGTCCAGTTACTGCTAATAATCTGAAATACCAGCATTTTTTATTTTGGGTAAGTTTATACATATATATATACGGTAACAGCACTGGAACAGGTAAATACTCCCAAGACAAGCAAGTAGTAGCATAACCAACCAACGATAAAAAAAATATACGGTGAGTAGAGTGAAGATTGAATGTTTTGATAGGAACTTGTGATACAAATCTGATTTCGAGGACCACTCAAGAAGAGTACTCAATTGTGAGGAGTAAAATAGGGTTGAGCAAAAGAAAAAAATCAGCATAATATAGCAGCAATATGTTATGTTTTAGTTATATGGTCATCCCGTTCTTTCAGATGGATTGAGGATGATAGTATGAATGTATATGAAAGGATTGCATATATTGCATTTCACAGGAATATGAATGACCTGACAGCATCTATTTGACAAGTATCATTGAAATAAGGATATTGTAATAAGCCATTCTTGTGCATGTAGTGCAGATACAGCAGTGTTAACGATGGAATCAAACGATGATAATCAACATTTGTTGAGGCAAGACATGCATTAAATCTTGCAGGTCACTCCCAGTTTTTTTTCCTTGAGAGAAACATTCAAATTAGAGTTATGTGGGGTTGTTTGTTATCTTTCCTTATCTTTCGTTGCAATTCGGATGTACTCTTCCATAACCAAAACTAATTCCTGAGTTGGAGAAATGTGCAGAAATTGCAGTAACAATTAATGCCAATTTGCCATTCTGATTGATGCATGAGTTAGCTGAACCTTCATACATTCAACATTGCCTTTAATTTAAACACAATTTAGAAAAATGGTCTATTTTTTAGTTACTTTTCAATTTATATTTAAATTTTGAGTTGTTCTTTTGGTATGATTCAAGTGAATATTTTTTGTTTGGGGAATGGAAAAAGGCTCTCCGCCGAATCAATTGAAGCTATATAAATAATAATACATATAATGTATACATGCCCCAAGAAGAAGGCACGTTTTGAAGCAAAAAAATCGTTTTCGGTTGGCGACTTTTAATTGCTTTGTTTATTAAAAAACTAGTTTTATTTGTAATGGAGACTACAATCTCCATAATTGCTTATAGCCCAAGCAATTTAACCACAATGCTCCCTCCTGTCCTGGGATCTAATCACGGTACAAATTTAATAGGTGAAGTCAGCGTTGCAATATGTTCACTTGTACAGTATTTTATTCACAAAATGTTTGAATGTATTGGCATGCGTGCACGAACTATACATACACATATACAACTCAAACATAACATAACATACTTCCCAAAAGCTGGAAAAGCCTAAAAAAACCACTTGATTCTCGTCTCCATTTTACTTGTTTCATTACTTTAGCTATCCATCACCACATCACACACAATTCCACAATATACCCAAACCTAACACAGTCATTGAATCGCATGATTATTGTAATTAAAGTGATTAAGACAATTATCAAGTAGACCATGTTTCAACCTTTGCCAGCAACCTATGAACTTGAGAGCAAGGAATGGATGAGAAGAACCCTTTTTTCTCATGCCCTCTTCTTTTGTTGCTACCGAATGAAAAAAGTTTTTACATTGTGAAGCTACCTATCAATACATCCTTCATATCACATCACATCACATCACATATCAAACATCATATTACATCATTCCCAAAGTATAAATCATGAACATAAAATTCATAACTGCTAAAATATACCTATATACTTACTCATATAGCCACCACACCACCACTTAACAATCAAATATTATATACCTACCTACCTACTCTTGACTCTGAAGAAAAAATGATGGATTCGATTTTTACAAGAAAATTTATTCCCCTCTATCATTTCATTCTCTTTGGCGTTTGCTTCCGTTATCTAAAAACATTTGGCTCACTCGCTCGCTGAGGTCTTGCTAGACAAAACTGGCCCAAAAATGTACGAGAAAACCCCTAATTACAAACATTGAGTGTTACAATTTACCTGCTCTGTGTATGTATTGTATAGCATATAATATTTAATCCTTTCAGGGAAGAAAAGATCAATCCCACAAATTTGGGACTTTTTCCTTCACATATTTTATGTATCGAGAATACAACGTTATTTTTTCCCGAATAACCATAATAATTACCACACGATAATCATTGTCGATGATGATTATAATTTAAAAAGTTATACTTTTCCTAAAAATTTCAGTAGTGGAAGCCGCTATTCATCATTTTTTTGAGTTCAAAACACTCTGACAAGGTTGTCGAGAGGGCTGAGATATGCTGCGGCTACTACGTAGTTTGAGAATTCAATGTAAATATACACAATTTTTCACGTGAATCTCAAGATTTTTCCATGAATTTACCATTCAAACAAGCAATTATTACCACGAAAATTGTTTTCCACCACCAGAAATGAAAACTTGTCTGCTGACCTTTCGTCTCTGAAGATGAGACGAGATGCAATGTGTGATGTGATGCGATGTAATGCAATCTTCTTACACATATATATATATAGATACTCTCAACTCAACTTTACTTAAACTCAAAAATTATTTTCGTGACCATGTTTTCTCTCACGGTTGAACGTGAGCCAGCCTTTAAAAAAACAATCAACCGATCCTCGTGCATTTTTGTAGAAATCATGGGAAATATTGTGTTTACAATAGAAGATTCAACAGGAGGATGGTTGGCTCAGTTGAGTGAAAAGATGAGTTAATGATGCGATGACTTCAGTCAAAGTACATATTATACATAGCCAAGTAGTGCCAGAAGTTCATTTGCATTTTTTTGATATAGCAGCGCATATGCAGACTACAGACTAGAGATGTAATTTCGTTGGGATATCGATATGCACTTGAGGTGAGTATTTCTTGAGCTTTTCCTATTCGTGACGAACTGCTACTGCATCATCCCATCACTTTACAATCTCATCATCAGTAACTTTCGGTGCTATTGATGTCTTCCTGAGACACAATTGAGCGTTATCTCTGAGCAAAATCTCCGACAAAAATTGACACAGAATTAATTGTCTTTAGTTTGAGAGAAAAAATACATACAAAAAATCAATAGTGAAAGGAAATATATATTATGTCATTGATCCTTTCTTCATATCTTAACATGATACAGATTACTAGAAAAAATTTCTTCAGTCTAATAAAGTACTTCTTTTATGTATATAATGACCAATTCCAAATTACAAGACAATGTTCATGTACCTTCCTCTCGTATCTTTGAATCCCATGTTTCCCTTATCATTTTTACGTCCTCAGTTGATTTGATGTCCCAACCAAAAGCTAATGGCTACCACAACACTCCAAAGAAATAGTATCAAAAAGTTGGGTAGATGTTGAATGTGACATAAAAAGGGGATAAAAACAAGCCGACGATATTAAACCAAACCAGCCGCAAAGTCGGTGTGCGTAGATGATTTTTTTAAAGAAAAAAAGTGGCTACAGGTTGATTTTTATTTCTCAGCTACTAAAAAACCGCAGTTGAGTTGAAGAACATGAAGATGATGATGAGATGATGTGAGAGAGTAGGAATTAGTATTGTGTTGTGTGGTATGGTATGGTGCATATTTTCCCCCAACAATCATATCATTATCGTCAACAGTCGGAGAAAAAGGAGAGAAGAAGAGACCATCAAATCACAGCTAGAGCAGTGACAAGTTGTCAACCATGATTGATATCTAGCACATTATCATATTCATTTATCCGACAGAAGACTCAAGAAAAAGAAGAAGAGTTCTTTAAAATCTCTACTAACTTTTTACCTGCAAAAGGCTTATTACCGTATCTAATGTGTTTAATGTCCATGCATGCATATGTTTTGGACTTGTACAGAAAATTTTGGTTCTTTTTACACCTGCTGCTGCTGCTTTCGACTGTTTTGCATAACGTTGTGCTCATCTCCTGGTTTCATCCCTTACATTCTTGTTTGATGCAAGAAAATAAGAGGTAATGCAGTTTTTGTAGAGACGTTATTGAATGTTGTGCTTTTGCTGTTTGTAGGCAATTTTCAAGCTCAAAGGAAGCTATCTATTTCTTTCATCTTTTTCTTCTTTATGTTTGCCCCATACATACATACATTCCATACAGTACATAATATCTTGATGATGATCATCATCATCATCGTTATTTTATCATTGAGTATCATTGCGCATTTGGTTTGGATTTGGATATGTAGTCAAGTCGCGTCGCGGCATCAGAAAAAGATTCCTGGTCTTTACTTACAATTAGTTAGGCGTTATGGGATTCCAACCGACCTGATCAGAAAAAATGTATGAAGGGAATCATTACTTTTTTTGCTCCCTGCTTTGGTAGGTTGCGTTGCGGCTCGTTGCCAGCTATAAACTACCTGCAACGCAACGCACTGCTTTTACTTTAAAAGTTTAATGGCCACTTTAATGCATCTAATGGCGAGGCCCCATACCGACCAAACTCCCATAAACTGACGACCATACTCCTTCCCTTCGTCTTGCTCAACGATTACTCTTCTTTTTTTGCTAAAAAAAATGTCGAATTCATATCATCATTATTGCTTTCACAACTTACATAATATCACACAGCAGCAATGCATGGTATATCATCCTCATATCATACAGTATAGATGCTTCTCTCTCTATCTCTCCACCACCATTGTGATTTTCTGATGGCAATGCAACAATCGTAGTAAATGCACAAGAACTTGAAAAAGATACTTTTTGCCTGACCATTAGCTTTCTCGCTCAAGCGTATGCATACGGCTAGCTACTTTTTTGAGTACACTAATGTGCATTTAAAAAAGACAAATCGTAAATAAAAAGAAGCAAGCACGCCACATCAAACCCGTGGTCGCTGTTGGTGCGGGTAAGCATGCATTATATAATTTACGTTTAATTTTAAGAAACACCGTGGAGTAGCGTGAAGAAACTTGCATATGTATATATATACACTTTATTGATGCCCTGCTTGCTCTCATTTATTTTTTGGGATGTTGCTAAAATGATAACTATTCAGCTCGGCACGTGATGCAGTGCTAATTAATTATCGACTCTTCGTCATATATGTATGTGTGTATAGCGTTATGAATGTAATTAAATTTTTGAATATATTTTTTTTTCAATTTTTTTTTCCAGACTGAAAATTTGGTTGGAATTGCGAATAAATTATTTAAGCTATGATTTCATTCTCTTACCATTTAGCTGTAGGATTCTGCTAAGATTATATAATACCTACCCGTTACATGAGTACATATAGATATTTGTCACAAAATGATGTAGAATATACGCCTTTCCTTTCGAATCCGCCTAAGAAGCCGAACTAATGGTAATGGTCATCTCCAGCAGGAAAATTGCCCATTGTCCCACAATGACCATCTGTGTGCGCCTTTACCCTTTAACTGCGGACGTACAAATGTAAGTAAGTATTTTCTCCATCAGATAATAATGTCGTTTTCGTTGGTTGTTACAAGGAAAGAATAAAGGGGAAAAAATGCTCATCATCATTTACATGAGTAACATGCATGTGTACACGGTGAAATAAAAATGATTGTTGTTTTGAAATTAACCGACAATTATTTGTGGGACCATTTGTATTTGTGTTCAGAATATTATATTATCGTTTGTTGTGACAAAATCTCGTTAGGAGAGAGAAGATGTGTGATGTGGACTTCACAGCATGAGCAAAAGCAATGAAAGCTGACCCTTCAAGTAAAAACTATATAAACCTGATTCGATGAGCCTAATGATTCAAAAGGCAAGGGACATTTTGGGTTTCTGTTTCCATTGATGACTAATCCTTAACCTTTTAATGTTCTTTTTGCTGTTTCACATAATTGTCCAGGATTTGGATTTGTCCAAGTTATCCATTATCTTCCCTGTCGGATGATGATAAACCTGATTTTCATGGTGAAAAACTAATGTCCAGAATGTCCAGATGAGATGGAATGAGCATAGCAGAGCGCTTGCTGAGGGGGGAATAAACATTATACGTGATGTGATTTCAATCTGATACGACTTTACTTTTATCAGGATAAATGACCAATCTTGTATGGTTTTAATGCGAATGTTGAATGTGATCTCTTCAGATGCTTTATCGTAAAAAAATCCTATGATGATGATGACGATTACAATGACACCGGTTGGATTGAGTGAAACAAGATCCCTACATACTGATATTCATGTGCAATTCCCAACTCATTTTATGTCCCATTACGCGCAGCTAGTTATTATTATGACCAAAATCAGAGCTAAATAAAATGATGACAGTTTTGACCTTATCTTATCCATTTCATCTAAACGTCTTTGAGCTTCAAGTTACATAAATAAAACAAAACAACATACGCTTTTGCTTCAAAGGCGAAGAGAATACAGTGGATGGTTAAATGTTTACCTCTTAAGGTATAAAAACGACACAACATCACATCACATCATTCCATCTTTCCATAAGAGTATTACGATGGAAGCTTGAATGTATGGATGGATAAAATAGTTAGTTGTAACTGATAATGGACAATAATATAACCATCTCTCTGCCTTATTCTTGGTATGTCCCTGGGTCTAATCGAGATCAAGGCTGAGTGGAATGGGTCTCCTTGTCAAAATTATTACTGTCTTTGTAGTATTTTATTTTTGTAAAAGTCACAATCACAAAGCTACTATATACCCACCACCACCACCACCACTGCAATGACTTGGAAGCTAAATAATTTCTGGATAACTTTTTATTATTATGACCATGTCATACCATGCCCAGCTATTCAAGGATTAGAAGGAACAGATCCAGTTTCACTGGATTTACTTTTTATAACGTGCTTGCTTTGGTCGTACCTGGTTTGGTGTTCTGTTACAAACAATGGGACAATTTGAGTTGCTGTTTTATTACCCAAGTGATGATCATGATGATGATGATGATTTGACTGTGATAATCTTTCAACACACCAAGCCAACCCATCAAAATGCTTATCAAACGATGGAATGGGTAGGTTTGTCTTCTGAAGTTATCCAAATTCCAACCCATTGAATCACTCACCCATTTTATTATTACCCTCTGCATTTTAAACAGTATGGAAAAGAAAGTGGGAAGGGAATGGGTTCTTAAGTGAACAATTCATATGCTAAAGGAGACATCAGGATAATCTTTCAGGAAATCATAGCCGTCATCAGGGAATTCCAGCAGAGTTTTATGATCTGACAAGTGAATATAAAACAGAAGTTGGATTGTTTTCATATGTTGGATCCACACATTAAACATGAGTTGATGGAAGGAGAACAAAAGTGGCAAAAATTCTTGAATATGCTAAGTAATTGAATATATTATATTTATTTCTCTGTTCAAAATTTATACTTTCCTTCTGTGTACAAATTGACACAGTGGCGGCTGACGCTTTTGGCCAATTTCTAGAATGATATTTGGCTTTAGTGGATTTTTTTGCCTTGGGTTTGTTTAAACAAAGCAATGAACTCTTTTATCTTTATGAAGTCTTTCATTTAGTTAGTAGAAATAAAGGTGACTACTGACTACTACTAACAAGTACTATATATTTTTGGCTGTCATTCCATTTACATTATGTTTTCTCTCTGGTAATGAATGACAAGGAACAAACATACTGCTTGCAGTCTGTCGACTCCAAATTAAAATAATGAAATGGGAGCAAAACCTCATACTTAAGTTGAATACATCGAGCGTTGCAAGTAGTTGCAAAGCTACTAAATCCATGAAAATAAATGCTACTACAACACAACACAAAGTACATAACATTTTTTGTAAACACTCCACTGACATGGAATAAACACCAATAATCCTGTCAATTTTCGTACCTACACTGAGTGAATACCAAACCAAGTCGGGGTTGGATTTAGTAGAACATGAGCAATTATCATACCATTTTCTTTCCGACTGACATTCTACATTCTACATTGTCTGTAGCGCTCAGTGCTCAGTATTCTGTCAGAGAGGGAAAGAGATATGCATAATTTTATAAGAATGTATATGCGTTTGTGCCTACTTCATTTTATCATTAGGCAATCACTCGGCGCTTGCATACACACATTTTTATATGGCGTACCCACCCCATAAATTATTTATTTGGTTTTTCCTTGATGTTGAACTAATTTATTGTTGTACCTGCGTCTACGACTACTACTATTCTCCGAGAGAGAGAAAAATACAGTCGGTGTGGTTGGTTTGTTAGGTGTGTGTGGTGTGGTGGTGGTGGATGTGGATGTATATGGATGCATTTGTATATTGAACATCACATCATTGCGGTTGTTACTTGTAAGGAGGAAGAAGGCCAATTATAGCTGAGTTAGTTCCAGAAGAAAAGAAAAAAACGAATAGATAATAAGGACCCATCATTATTATCATTTCTCTGTGGCATGGCAAGTAAGTAATAATATAACGTAAGTAATGCACACAGAGAAAAACAGGAGTCCAAACAGGGAGACAGGGAAGAGCTGCTAGTGCTTGTTGGTGGAAAACTTTATCTGCTAACTACTTTCATATTCTTCGTTTCTCCAAGAAAGAGTTATTACCACACATAATTTTTTCAGCTTCTGACTTATTCACGAGGATTGCTTGTTATACACAAGACAAAGTTAAGGTGGGTAGCCTTATGCCTACAACTTTTTCCTCTCTGATATGATGTTCTCTTGGAAGAAGTTCAGAGAGCTGAAGAATCAGAAGCAAATCGGTTGAATAATAAGGCTCTCTCCTACTACATGGTACAACTCAATAATATAATATACAGAAATAAATTTCTCCTACCAAAAACGTAGTAATCATAATAGTTTGGATTGGATGTAACAAGGCTGTTAATACATCAAATCAGCGGGAGACTGTCATCCAATTCATATGAAAAAAATGGAGTGCCCGACCAATCCAATCCAATCAAGCGAAGAAAAAATAGTCAGTTAATAGTAGCCAAAAAACATATTTTTTTTCCACTGTCGGAGAGAGACTTTATCTGCCTAAATGCATACACATACAATTCTCTAACTTGTCTCAAGCACAAAATAATCATCATTATCCCAATTTTTCGTAGAGCTGCCTGCTACCTTGTATGTACACAAGGAATAAATCGACAAGTTTACAACATTTATCGATTAATTTAATGAGCTGATACAACATGAGTCGAATGGTGATCGTAAAAGTGGCTTGTGAGTCAGGACAAGCGTTTTTGCGGCTTGTTAAACATTCTGTTCCTATCTCGGAAAAGCTTTTTATTGTTCCGTTGTTGTTGATAGTCCATGTCGGCATATTAGACCTCTCTTTTTAAGGAGGTTTAAGAGACTTGTTCCTTTGCCTCGAATTCGATGCAATGACATTATTGTTCATCGCTACTACTCTGAACAATACGTAGAAGGCGTATTGTATTATACGCTGGTTGGACTTGGAAGCAGTCTCATTCTCATTCTCTCAAGGAATTCACAATCTTTTCGTTTAGGTTGTAAAAGCGATGATATTAAGTATATTATTGCTTTTTGCTTTCCCTTCACTTTGCGACTTTGATTTCTCATTCAACAAATTTCAATTTTCTCATATCCACAAGAAAGAATAGATGAGGACGGGGAAGATGACACAAGCATGCACATTCTTCTTTTTCTTTCTCATCTTCTTCTTGGGGCTTGGTAAAAGGATGAGACTAATATAATGACTATGCGATGATGATGATCACAATCACGACAATGAGCAGTAGATGAGATGGGCATCTCTTTCTTGATGATGAGATTTTTTAAGGTATGGAAATATATGTACGCTAGCTTTGCTGCTTCTGTCTTTGGATGGATCTCCTTCTCCGCTATATATTTTTCTTTTTCAAGAGCACAGGAAAGAACAGAAGTTTAGGAAGCGATGCATTGTTGCTATTATTATTATCATTAAGAAAAAGCCTTCCATTCCATATCCCATCTCATCCCATATTAAATGCAATGTGATCAGAAGACCGATGTGATGTGATGCGATGGGATGCGATGCAACACAATGAAATGCAGCAAAGAGAAGAGAAGACTAATATGAAATGCAATAAGAAGAAAAAGGGGAAGCTATGAAACTAAAAAGCTAAAAGAATGAGGTTCTCTCTGGATGTGGTATACTCTTATGGGGGAGAAGGTACTAAGTAGCATGCCTTAAGGTTCAATTCAGAGAATGATAAACGGGTCTCCTGTGACAGCTCGTTGGCAGATTTATTGGCGTCGGTTTATCTCATTGAGATGAGCTTCTTCTCACTTCTTTGCGATGCGATGCAGTTTAGTTGTGGTATTAGATCAAGAGAACGCAGTACAGAGACGGAGATGCTTCACCATACACCATGAGCATAATATAATGCTGACTGAATGCTACACAAGACTGTATAAAAAAAGGAGAAAGATATTCGTAGTAAGTTGCTGCTACTACTACTACTGCTTCTTCTTCCGATTCATATGAATCTGGTATTGGTTTGTAATAAAAGAGAGTTGAAATTCAGCCACCGACTACTATAGTTTACACTTTGAATAAATTAACGGCAAGTGAATCCAAAAAGAGACAAGTAAAAATAAAATAGATTTTAATTTTATGTTCTAAACTTCACTAGAAACTAAAGCTTTGGCTTTACCTAGCGTAGCTAAACATTTGGAAGAAGATTTTAAGAGTGGATGGATGGCTATAACAAATTCGTGTAACTTTTATAAGCCTATTTAAAGTAAGCACAAGTGATGTGTAGATGTAGGTATAGAAGATGAGACGTTGGAAACTTCTTTGTGATTGTTTGCAAATGCAGCATACCAGTACCAGTGTGTGACGGTCAGTTAGTGTCACAAGAAAGAACAAACAATTACTCCAATTTCATTCCCAGATACACATTTTTATGTCCTTTTTCTGATTTCTTATGTGTTCAAGCTTTGTATTTTCTCCTCCTCCCTTCATTTCCTTGTGTGACAGACAATTTATTAGAGAAGAAAATGAAAAAAAATCCTGATCTACGAACTACAATGGTTGACGTTTTATCCAATCTCAGAAAGAAACCGCAATACATTCATGAGAGATCAACCAAAAAAGACTTTTTTTCTCATTCCTTCATTCTCTTTCTTCTTCTTCTTGGGCAGCATGAGATCCGAAAGAATAATCAGACAAAATAGCATCATGTAATATCTGAGGACATATTTGTATTGTGGTTTTAATAAAAAACGAAAGAATAAAAGTCTTGGTATGCATATGTGTGGGTTGTCTCATGTATTTTGAAGTCAGCGTCTCGTCCATGAGATGGGATTGGCTTAGCCAACACAAAAAAAGAAGCCTACGCACAAGTAACTTTAGTCAGAGAGATCTTCAATTCATAAGAAAAACAACAACGCTATGGTCGTCTTGGCTTGGGCAAGTAATCGTCTAGATCCACTTGGAGAGATGAGATGAGATGAGACGAAGAATGAAAAAAAATGCATATACATTTTTTGCGGATTTACATAAATTAAGAACCATATCAATTTGGATAATGGGGATAATGCTTGTTGCATGTGGATGATGATGATAATGATATGAAACGATATGAATGGTTTGATACGGATCCAGCAAGAGTCAGTATCATATCATCTTTAGCACAAACTAACACAGCAGCAGCACCTCAACAGCAGGTTGTATTATTCAGCCTAAAAAAAAACTTGAATTCAATTCGAGATTCAAGAATTCACTGCGGGAGTTACTATAATACTACATAGTACCATTTGAAATTGTTTGTATTTTACCCCTAAAGGCTTTCTTTCTACTCTCGGCTCCTTTCTTCAGTTGACAACAATACGTATGTGGATAAAGAATATAGAAGAAAAATGTTCATAATATTCTACTCTCGAGTAAAGATTTTTTGGTTGGAGTTGGAACAAGTGTGTGCTAAGTAGACAAGAAAAGGAAGGTAATGTGCATGATATGAAATGATATGATGACGAGGATCTCCCGAAACAGTTTTTGATGTGGTTTTTCCCATCTTCTCATCTCGCTGATTGAAAAAAGGTGTGCGTTCTGTTCTGTTCCATGCTGTTTATTCTACGTAATCATAATCATGTTGCAGTGGCTTATTGCATTGCATATTGCTCTAGGAAAAAAAGATTGGAATACAAAAAATGAAGGATGGATGGTTTGTAGGCAGGCGAGAAGAATCCTATTTCCACCAACTTGTCTGCTCAATCTTGATATGTGTAACTAAACGCGTTTTAATCGTCGTGATATCAAGCTTTTCCTCTTTGCATTCAATTTAACAGATGGTAATAAATTTTGAAGGAATATCGAAATGGAATCCCAATCCTAAACCAAACCTCAACGTTTATTTTTTTGCTATAAGAACACACCACAGCACACTACCGCCTGATGTTGATGCTGTTTATCTCATTTTTATTATCCGATTTGCATTCCTAATCAAAAGTTACGGTGTTGAAAAAAAAATATCCGTCAACTCAACTGGTATGTAATGTAATCCTAGATGCCTTTTTATGCTTTGTCGTCCTTGTTCAAATCCCTATGTAAAAATATACCTGTTCCATCGTTCCACACTCACATTTACAACACAACAGGTTGGAAAAGAAGACAAGGAAAATTGAAACTCGGAGAAAATATCAAGTTACTTTCATTTTTTTCCTATGTGAAAAGAACAACAACTAAAGTTAGAGGATAATTCATCTTGATTATGTTTATGTGTCTGAATACCACGCCTTTTTATACGCGAAGAGAGGAGCAAAGTGTCACGCATTTGCAGGTAAAATCCTAGAGAGAGGTCAACATTCAACAAAAGAAATATGTGAATTGTTAGCAGGGAGCTTAACACCAAAGCACCACTTTAGTTAAAGAAAGAAAGAAAGAAAGAGAGAGAGATGACATGGATGTGTCACATTTATTCCCAAGCACCCTTGTCTACAGGTTGCATACAAAAAGATGGTCTCACATAAAAAGTATAATTTATGGTGAAAGGATGAAAAATGATGATTTCCGATTGTTTTGGGTGATTTGAGAAGACAAGTGAGATAAAAAAAGGGAGAAATGACAGGACATAATATTATGTCTCTACATTTTATATCCTTGATTGGTATAACAAAATTGGTGTTGGGGCAGGTTGGGAATGCACAGTATGAAATGTAGGAAATCGTAAAAAAAAATATAGTAATATATTGCTTGGTCTAGTCGCGGTGATTGTGCCCATTTTTTACCCAAAAGTCAAAGTCAAGGTTCCCATAATATTTATGCAGTTGTCTGTCGTCCTCATAACCTACCACAAATATTAAGTAAATGGGCAATAATGTAGGAAATATATTGACAAAAAAAGTTCTCTTAAAACAATTTGGGGTGGTTGGGTTTATAGCAGAAGAAGAGAGGTATATACTGTAAATGAAGTTGAAAATATGAACATGTAAAGACAACCGAAGAAGGAGGACAGTTAGAAAGTAGTAACGTACGGATATTATAAAGGCAGTAGTGTGTGTGTGTGAATGTAATGGCTGCAAGTAAGAGCAACAAACGGCAGAATGAAGACGAAGGCAGGAAGGAGGAGATGATAAAGAGCATCTTACGCAATAAACATAATTTATTAACTCACAAAGGGACGGATTTTATGTCTCTTGTGAACAAATTGCTCCTGCCTGCTTCTCGCGATCATAATAAATGGCTTTATATTATGCATTTTTTGTTATATATATATTTATAATATAAATGCATGCCTGTTTCTATATTGCTATTGCGAAGCATGTAACAACTGACGAGGTTGTATATTTATACATGATTTTGCAGATTTGACCACTCAATTATAGAAAATATTTTAAAACGTCGGGAATATATTTGCAGTTGGAATTGACGTAGTCAACCTGCCCTATGAGTTTTTGTGGGTGTTTTGGAGAATAGAGATGTAACCTGCTTAAAACTGAGAACGGAGACAATAGCTCATATTCCTGTCATGTCATACGATTCGATGTATGTACATTGGTGTCAGTTTAAAATAAGTAAATACAAAATTCTGACATAAAACATAAGCACCTTTGTTTTTCTCAAAGGATATAAAATCTATTCTAGTATTGAATGGCCAGCAGCAACTCAAGTTCGCCCAGCACGAGGCTTGTTCATTTTATTTTAGATTCTATATTTTTACCGGTGTTACCAACACCGACCCCCGAAAAGTGTATGGGAAACTCCCCCGGTCCCCACCATATATTTGAACATGTCACGCAACATCCTCATTACTTGTAACACCTTCAAAGCTCCATTTTTATTGTGCGGTTCATTCTCATTTCAGTTCAATCTCTGATTCCATACTGTATCAGTATCTGACTGTATCCGCCGTTCAAACCTTTAAAATTCCAAGTTGAAAACACGCTCTTACTTACGTATTTGGAATAAAGAGATGTATTGGTAACAAACATGTTCCTACTATTAACCAGCATAGAAACATTTAGTGACGCACTTACATATACAATAAATATATACATTTTGCGGAAATATCAAATGTGAATGTGAGGACTTGTATAGCAGATAAAGGGCAGGCAGGACACGTCCATTCTAAAATTACTTTTTACTGAAAGGGGTTATTTCGTTCAGCAAAAATCTTTGATTACATATTACACGCTTATGCATCTACGCCGTACTTCATGGGTGATAGGTAAACCGAGGAAAGGTTAGTCTTTATGTTTAATACATACTGATGAAATGAAATGTCCAGCCCCGTTTCCGGTTTCCCCAGTTGTTGATTACTCATACATATAGTTCAGTTGTCGGGTTGGTCACGTTGGTCCTCGGTGTAAGCAGTTTAACGAAATGAATTAAATCAAATTCTATATTTAATAATTTTTTAACAGTGCATTTAATTTATACATTTCAACTAGCGGTTTGACAATGTTACTACTATCAAAGAAGTTTGTGCCATCTACACGTGATAGTAATTTCTATCCATTTGTATGTGTTTTTATCGACGTTGACTTTGACTGTTTATGTACGAATTGAAAAGTACACTTTACGAGACCCAAACATGATACATTCGGTGATATTATTGATGATTTCAGCTTTTATGTGTTAATTTTATACAATGTCTTCTCACAAAATGTAAACTTCGCATGCTTTAATTCTTAAGCTTTCGATGAAACGAATGGGGAATGTACAATGTAATTGTGGTTAAATGTCAATTGATTGAGTCCACTGATTGAAATAGCTATTTAAAATAGAATTCATTTTCATTTGTAATTTCTAGGAATAATGAAAAGTTGGTTGAATAGGTCCTTGGTCTTTCTTTGCATTCTTTCGAATCAAATCAAATGTTGTATGCATACCACAAACTATTAAATATTCAAGCCCTCTTATTCAACATTCATTGCTGGAGCAGCTTCTCTCCATCTTTTACAATACAATACAAAGTTCAATTTCTCTCCTTTCTCTCATCTTCTTTCAACTTGTGAGTTCTCTTTACTCATTTATCCAATGCAGAGATTATTTATGTTTTTTATGCACAGGCTCAAACCAGGATATTAGGTATATATATATTCTTTCATTCCATCCTTAGCTCATTACAAATCCTTTTCGTCATGTAAATTGGATATGGATACACTTCCAAACAAGCTGCAAGGGAAAGGGTTATGGCATGGCATGGCATTCAAATTCATTTGTGAAAATGCTTTAATATTTTTTTCTCGTTTTCAAGTGGAAGAATATCATTATTAGATAATAAGCTTTTCCATTGAAATCCAAAGCCAGAGAGTGAGAGAACAATCCAAAAATCTCTGGTGGAGTAATATGCTCAGTTAAAGGGCTCAGGTGTCCTTTATTAACTTTTCTTTAAAAAAGTTATAAGGTTGGGTTTTTTATCTTCTTTCAGGATTCATTTCACTGGAATGAAGTTTCTCAGAAGGTAAAAGGTTTTTTTCCAGGTCACATTTTTACAACATGCAACGCAACCTCAGATAGGTATACGTAAATCCTACTCACATATGTAATTCTCGTAGGTTTTTGTGTACGCATCTAATCGTAAGTACCTGTGTTTCGTGTAGGTTGACGGGTTTTTATTTAAGCTTTCATGGAACAGGATGATGTGATGGTACAAAAAAATCTTTTAGTACATGAAATGAAATGATCATATAAATGTATAAATGTATGTATGCATGTATATATATTATGTGCTATGAAAAAGGATCTGAATTTTCAATGGAGGAAAAGACATTATCATTTTAAAAGCCCTCTTGACCACAATGCCAAAACGCTTTAGTTATGCGTATCCCCCATAATAGCCCATTGCATAGTTTCTTAATGAGTCAGAAAAAATCGTTCTAGCTCCAACTATCATCATCTCTACCTGGATAACTTGGCATTTGAATTGACAACGACGACCATCTTCTCTCAAAATCCCCTTTGTTATATTTTTCCTATCTATTCTTTTCATTGCGTACATAAGTGTATAAATAATGCTAGAGAGCAGGAGAAGCTCCTCTTTGATGTCTTTGCATTCATTATATTTTTTGTATTATGTATGCATACCATTTGCTATGATATGACTTGTACCGTTTTGTAATGGTCTTGTAGTTATACTGGCAGTGGTAATAATCACAGTAATAATGATTATGATTACAAGATTATATAACAATTGTCAGAAATGCAGCAAGCTTCATTTGCATTTATTTTTCATCTAATTTTTTTGCTGTTGCCTCATACATCTTTCTCTTTTCTCCATTCTTCCTTTGATTTCCACCTGAGAACCGCGCGTAGGTTTCCTTTGGTATGATCCTATGATGATGAAAAACTTTTCTTGTGTACTGCATGGCTTTTTTTGACTGCTTATTTCAGTGCCATTGATACTTCGTCTTCTCCTCTCTTCAATTGGAGGAGTACCCAGAGAAAAATGACGAAGATGAAGGACTCTGAAGCTGTCATTGTGGTAAGATTAACGCAACTCAAGAATTAACCTTTGACACTCATCATATCAAACACGGTTTCGGCTTCACTTCCAAAGGAATACGGAATTCAAACAAATGGTGAATGTAGACACATCCGAGTCGACTCAATGTGAATGTGAATATTACTACAACAAGATAATGAAATGGTATTCTATACGCAGGTAAGCTTCAAACACAAAGGATTTCTCATGCAAAAAGTTGCATTCACAAAATGCAGCAGTTGTTGTCAGTTGGAATGTAACAATGTTTTATTGTGCTGATGATGAGATGATGCACCTGCAAAAAAAAACACGTTACGATCTACGATCCTCACTGCATCTGTACTGCAGACTGCAGTGTAAGAATGAAATGTTGCTTGAGTGTGAAGATGTAAATACTATACTTTGTTTTTAAACTGCGAGTGGCAGTATTACAAATGGATATGGAGTGCAGAAAAATCATTTTATCATTTACGACCAAAGCTGATTGACAGGGTGTACGAACACTCACTCCACACAAAAATGTTGTGGTCCTTCTTTGCTCCTAATCCAAATACTTTTTTTTATTATTATTCTCATCTCTATCTCCGAATCCGATTAATAATGAGTCATCCATCCACCATCCACTCCACTCCACATCTCTACCTTTATAACTAATGTGTTTCAAGTCCATTCAATTTTACCCACCTTTATCATTATCAGGTTGGTTCAACGAAAGCATAAACATTTCACAAAATCTCATCATTAACTCAATGAAAATTATTTTTGAGTAACAACTACAATTTTTTTCTTCTGAAGGTAGCAGATAGCTAGTATAGTGTAGGTAAAGTCATAGTACAAGAAGTTGCCGAAAAGAGAAAATGTTCATCATAAAAAGATGGACATGAAGAACAAAACAAAGGGAATGCCGACTATATTACTGATATATCTGCGTACATATTACGAAACATACTAGATGAACACAAACTAACATTTTCTTGAGTTCAAAAAAAATATTTTTTCTCTCGCTTGCTTCTCTCTTACTTGAGTTAGTGAGTGACTGGAGTCTCAGCATTTTTTTTTCAGTGGTGCGCTTACACTTCACTATTTTTCTGTCCATCCACTTTACTTCACTTGTTTCTCTTTCCCAATAAATTATCTGCGAGTCAACTTTTTGGACCTGGTGAAGCAGACAACGAGAACGAGATAAAAAAATGGTTATTGTATTCTCATAATAATACCGAACCGATATATACATAAATGAATGTATACGTGTATATAAGCGTACGTATACATACATATAAGCATTCTTTCATAAAAAACGAAGGTGGAGAAGGAGCTCATCTTTCTCTAAGCTTTCAAGTGCTTATTGACTAGTAAATATGGCATATGCACAAGATGATCATGTTATAGAAAGGAGAAGGTAACAATAGGGAAAATCTCATTTTTACCAACTCAAGATCAGGACAAGAGAGAAGTAGTCAAGTCTTAAAATGTAAAAAAGAACGGGGTTGTGTTCTTCCAAGAGAAAAAGATGCTACTACTGAACTGAGCTGAACATTATATATTACAAAACGGAGAGTAAAGCAGCTGATTAAATTTTTGTGCGCCTCAACCTGAGCATTCTTGTATTATTATTATATTTTTCCGTTGAAGAAGAATCCGAAGGAGGGGATGAAATGGAATGGAATATTATTATATTATTACAACTATCATTATTTAAAATAAAGACTGCTAGGCTGCATCATCATCATCCATTGCCTCGTACCAAAGCGAGCTAGTTAGGAAAAAAATGAATTAAGAAGTGAACATCAGATTTTTATAGGGAAGCCAAAATAGGTGTATGAGATATTTGAAGCTCAAAAAGCGTTCTTTTGTTTCGTCTGGATTCACGCGGATGATGGACATCCTCGAAAGAAAAAAGAAGAAGTTGAAAATGGAACAAGCAACGTTCAAGAAGGTAATCAAATGCATAAAAGAGTTTACAATCAGCATCAAATCAACTAAACCAGCTAACCCAACCTGGTACAGTATGGATTGGATGCATCTATAATGGCTTGGTAGTTAGAAGCATGCTATTCTTTACCTTGATCAAAATCAAATGATCAACTTTTTTAACGCATGCACATATAATATGAATGTACCTATATGCCCCACGTTCATTTATCATATAATCATGTTATGCTGCAATGGATAAAAATAATAATAATAATAATATGCAACCAAAAATCATGCTTCTTGTAAGCAGATCAGAAGCCAGCCAGAACAAAGGATAGAGAAATAGGGATATAACTTTTGGATGGATATTGATGAACACCTCGACGAGACGAGATATTATGTTGTGTACATATCTGATTAGAGATTTGTATCTCTTATTTCGTCTCCTTTTTTCTTTTCCTCTTTTGTTCTTTTCTTGACAATATGAGGTTGCTTTTAGTCGCTACTAGGCCTAACTCTTTTATGAAAAAGATGTAGTTTACTTAAGAATGAAGAGGAGAACGTGTAAGGTAGCATCATGAACTCAGCAGCATGCCGCTCCGCTCGCTCGTGAATGTATAAAAGAATAATAAGAAATCTTTATCAGGCTGTTTTTTTATTTATATCAAAACGTACACAAGACAAGTACCAAGAAAAAGTTGGCCGATTATTAAACGCATATAATATACTTAAAGCTCAAAGGCCGAGTTAGAACTAAAATGCGGCATTCCTTTTTGCCCACTTGTAATATCGCGATAGATCGTTGCAATCAGTTAAGAAAAAGTTAGTTCCTTGCCTATAGTTCCAATTCCAATAATAATAGGCAATATTATTTCTAAACAGCAGATAGGCATCAACTTCAGCTCAACATTGTATTGTATGCTTATAATTTCATGTAAGATGCCAAAGATGCTTTTATCTGTAATACGTTATGAATCATAACTTATGATATAAAAATGAGATTCCTATAGTATTTAGGTACTCCATGGGGCTGACGGTACCGTTGACTTTTTTTAAACTTGGTAAAAGTTGGTCGGTGGAAGTAGAAAGAATTGAAGTGGACGACTTGAAATGTTTGTGGCATCCGTAAATCAAGCCGCTGTCTAAAAGAACAACCATAATGTGGACTAATAACATCATATCATGTTCTTTTCCATGTCGATGCTATTGGTATCAAATCAAAAAATCAAACCGCTTGCTGCTCTTTTAATGGAGGAATATTGTATCTGATATAGAATACATGTGCTTAGTTAGATAGAAGTGTATATACATAGAAGTTGACCACATTGTAAGTACCACAAAAGTGTAGTAGAAAAAAGAGAAATGAGAATGTACTGATGGTTTAAATTTACTACAAATTGGCTCCCTTCTGATCAGATCGTCGGGTCAATTATTTTGACAGAGAAAGAAAGGGGAAATGAGATAAAGAAAAGTGCAATAATAGGAAATTTATATATTTTTAGATTTGGATAATGGGAAAATAAGAAACTCTACTATTAGATATGACCACCAAATTATAGAGCCTTATAGCTGCTCGCATTATACATGTTTATGAAACTTTGGCTAATTAAATACACGCTGGAATAGTTTAAAAAATTCAAAGTTCAGCAATAGGTTAAAGTATACCGTGCAGGACCGACAAACATGATAGTATAACAATGACGTACTGAGAATAATGAAGTATGCAAGGTACTTAAACATTTACATCTGGCTTATACGTAACTGACTAAAGAATTTCAAGTAAAAAAGGTATTAGGGAACAGCAGCAGCACTTTTAAAAATTATTATAGCATTTTCATTCCTTCAAATTTATATCATTTTTGTGTGTTAAGTTAACTTCCACTCAATCCCTCCATCTTTACAAGAATGACAGAAGGAAGAATCAATCCACTTAAACCGTCGTTTAAAGATGCTTATCTACAAATCTTTGACAGCTCAAGTGCCTTTTGCAATCATAAGTTTTACCTAAAACTTACAATAATACATGGAAAGCATCTTGAGGAGAAAACTTTTCTCCTCTTCCCCGAAAAAAAGAGAATATCCTCCTGTCAGGTGACACCATCACATT
The DNA here is from genome assembly GCA_964034955.1 of Orchesella flavescens. Lineage (NCBI taxonomy): Eukaryota > Metazoa > Arthropoda > Collembola > Entomobryomorpha > Orchesellidae > Orchesella > Orchesella flavescens. The sequence goes on from OZ035957.1 coordinate 13,012,485, forward strand.
TCAATGTCAAATAAAAAAGGAAAAGCCGATGCATACACTTGTGTGTGTTAGTGCTGGTGGTGGTATTAGTGAAATTCCCCATATTAAATTTCCTTTCTCTTCCTCAAAACCCATTTTATATTATCCACCTCTCTCGTCTCTAATCGCACATGTACAGTAATCGAAAAACCTGGAGAGGATTTAATCGAGCAAATGGAAACATGTTACATTTTTTGACAAGAATATTGCTTTTTTATAGTTTATCATCCCCTAAAAGAAAAAAAATGCCCCACTACCAAACCTTTTACTAAACTGTCACATTACATATACTACTACTAGAATATAGCAGCCCTCTTATCCTTCCCCATTTTACTTTCCTTCCTTCCTCATTCCTTCCATGTCCTGTCATTTTCCACCGATGCCAATGCCAAACCGGATATTGAAACAGTGCATATTGCAGCGTACATATATACCACTCCATTTCCCAAACAATAGTCAGTAGTGCACAATCCAAAAAAAATATGTGGGATTCCGAAAATGTGGAAAAGAGCAAGACCAAAAGAGGGAACAACCAGAAAAAATAATAATTTCTAGATGAAAACAATTTCCTTACTCGCTCTCATCTCATGTCAGCTCAAGCCGACGACATACATACATGAGATGAAAGACATGCAAGAATAGGATGGGCACATCATGGGACAATCAAACACGTAGGCTATTTAAAAGCGCTTTCAAGAGTCAATTTTCTCCAGCCAAAGGCTTCTCCTGGCTGTCGACAAGCTGGTAAAGCCCATCCTGTCAAGTGAGCAGTTACTTTTGATGTAATAGGCTACGTTCTCATATTCCTAGATAATAGTTTGTCGTCTCTTCTGTATTAGCATTGAATCTAGCATTATTTTTTACTACTGAAAAAACGAGAAAAAAACGCAGGACCAATTTTATATTTTATGATATTTGCTCTATACTCTTCTGTTGTTTGTCATTTGTTGCAATATATTTTATTTACCATTACATTGCAGTATTATTGTCACTTCATTTTCGTTTCATTCAGTACGTACGCTACAGCCTCAGTAAATATGTATCGTAGATCCCATCCCATTTTCCTAATAGATTATTTTTACCAGATGCAATTGAAGGGGATTGTTCGTACGTATTTTTTTTATATAAAAAAGGAAAAATTGGGAAACTACTCTCTGAAATAAAATTAAATGCATACTTGATTTGATAGCATAGCGGCCCCCGTTCTAATATTACTTATGGAGGGAGAGTTTATTATATTATCACCAGTGTTGAATTTCATATACCATACCATATGTAATGGATGTGGATTATTTGTGATAGGAGGAGATAAAAAGAGAAATAGAGTGTGTAGTAGTTTTTTTTAACAAATGTAGGTAAAGTAATTTCCCGTGTCTGTCAAGTTTCTCTCTCTCTCTCTCTCTCTTGTTATACCCATCCAATCTACTGTTTGAGAAGTTGCAACTGCATTATTAGTGATTATGTGCAGCACATGAAACTAGTAACTCCATTATTATTGAATTTTTGGCTGAATATAGTAATTTTGTTCACTTTTTGGGCATATCTTTTTTATGTTACAATAATGTGAAAAAGGGCAATCAAACGGGTGCGTCCATGTAATTTCCTTTCAAAAGATGAATGAACCGGGTGGAAATGTCAATCAATTTGGAAACATTCGACTTGTGTTTTTTTTTGTTCTCATGAACTATGGACGATTACTTTTTTTGTGTACATATAACACATGTTGCGAGTTTTGATGAGGTAGAATGAAATAGAAGAGGAAGTTAAAATGAATATGAGGATTATTCTGTTGTCTGTATTTTAGGTATTTTATTCTAATTTTTTGGAGAAACTAAAACTAACTCTTTCCCTACGTTATTTCATGCAACAATATTTTTTTGTTAAAAATAAGAATAGCTTAAGTTTAAGGAAGAGAGAAATTATGGCAAAGTACAAGCACACACAGTATCTATTTCTATATGAAGTCATTCATTCAATCAGCTTGTAATTTCTATTCAATGGTTAATGTCTTGATTGACAACCAAACAATATCAGAAGCGTTCGTGCGTGGCGAGAAAAGTGACAAGATATCATGTCTCAAGCTTGGCCACGACAGAGAGAGAGAGAGCCGATGATGAGAAAGAAAAAAGGAAGAAGATGATGATGATATGGGAGTGAGTACGTTTAATTCATACTTTTAGCTCCGTTGTAACAATCAGTTTCTACCTAGGAAAAGTACACGTAGTTATGTTATTATTAGGGTTGCTCATAGATTATGGCTATGGCTGGTTGGTTGCTGTGTGTAAAAATAAGATATCTCCTCTCACTCACCTCAACATTCGCTGTGTGTGCTCTTGATTCTATTCTTGTGGTCGTTGATTAGTATCATCATCAAATCATATAATGATCATCCTCACATCACCACCATCATCATCATCATCATCATCATCACCACATTACTATACTACGCGGGATAGCCAATAAACACAATGCATTTTACTTGTTACCGCAATAAAATCTTGTAAAAATAGGCACACAACATATGTATATAATGATATGATGTGATACTCTTTGGTGAGGCGGTTGTATCTCTCTGTATGATAACAATACTTTTTATCTGGTGCACAATAGCATTTAACTAACAAAAAAGATCTCACTTGATGATAGCTTTCCCAAAAGGAAGTCTCCAACTGAATTTTTTACAAGTAAACTAAACCGATTCAGCGAATAAAAGCATAAAGAAATGAGGCTGAGCTGTGGTGTGGTACAAGCACAGGCATGGATGGAATGAATTTAAAGCAAAAAAGGCTTTTGCTTCGGTTTCATCATTTCATTTAAGATTATTGACAGGAGGAGCCCCTGCTTTGCTTTTTTCCACTTAGCTGTCTTCATGCATAGCTTGATTTCTTCATTGTTCACCAGGTTTGAGCACAGCAAGAAAGCAATTTTTTTACCTGTGCTGTTCAGTGCACTACAAATGTGAATCAAGTACACACCTTAGCAATATAACTTGATCATTTCAAAAGTAAAGTATGATATCGTATCATATCATTATCAGGAACTTAAAAAAATATCATATCATCGCATCACAACATTATTTGTGGTCAGCAGAGGAGAGAAGGAAATGAAATCATCGATCCGATATGCGATCATCATCATCATCATCATGGGATGTTGATGGGGTCACCACATCCCTTTTTTATGTTTAGTTTAATGTAATGGAATAAAGTCTCACACAGTGAGTCAGTCAAGCTTTGCAGTAGTGGTTGAAGGATCCGAACAAGACATCTTTATCTCCTTGTTTTGAGTGTGTATAGCAATCTCCTCCTGGGACGAAGTAAATATGATGATTAGGATGACGATCATCTTCATTATCAACGGATAATGATGATATGGATGAAGATTATAATGATTCTATTTTTTTCAGTTGCCTTTGGCTCTTTTTCCTTTTGACTGCAGATTGTGTATTTAAACCCATTATTTTCAATTATCAAGTTAGTTTAGAGCTTTTGTAGCTGATTTAGAGTCGTGCTGCTAAAGATGGGATGGTTAATGAAACAAAGATTATGAATGAGAATAAAAAGACAAACAGAAGAACAGAATGGGTTGCTGCAATCAAATCAAGATGCATCATATTATTATATATCTTATCATCTGAGCTTGCGAACATGTGTTTTATATAATGTACTTATACTTACTGACCACCAACATGCTTTTGCTACCTTTGCAAAACCTATTTGAATTTGAAGCAATGCACTTTTGATTTCTTCAACGAGTACAGATCTTACCTTACCCTTTACCTATGTATTTATGTATTCGCTTGGTTTTAGCTAAATAATTGAATGCATCCTGTCTCCAGCTTCATATGTATATATATATCGTACATATTAAATGCTCAACAGGAAAGGAATCATTAGACGTCAACGTCACATTTTTCACCATCATATGAAAACGTATCCCATACCATATTATTTGAAAAATGGGTTTAGCAAAAAGGTCTAACATTATATAAAGTAATGGGTCTTAATACATATTATTATGCTTTTATCATTGCAATCCTTCTTGTTTGCGTGATTTGCTCGGATGCGCACCTTTGATACAGTTTTAAGGATTTCCACTTGCATTGCATTAGTTATTTTTTTTTTTAAATCGTCGTTGCTGGTATTAGTATTGTACTATTGTGGGAACTTTTCTTAAGTGTACAAACGTGACACATTGTTGCATGCTTTTTAATACTCCGGCATGTATGTCCTTTATTGTCGATCTGTTCTACACAAACATTGAACAAAACTTTCCAACATTGAACATATCTAACATAATTTGCTTGTGACTTGTGAGTCAGGTGAATGAAATTGAGAATACTTAGCATACAATTGAAATTCCTCTATAAAAATCGACTAATGATTCGCCATGCCTAAAAATACATTTTTACAAGTGAGCGCTTCCATTCAGATTTATCATGATCTACAATCTACATCATTGTTATTTTTAAATGGGAGTTATTACATTATTAGCAGTTTACTCCTGGTACTATTATTACTCCGCTTTTGTTACAAAAATGGTAGCACAATCCCCCTTACATAAATTGTGTGTATTCATCATCATGGCTGAGCAAGTGTGATAAGAAGATGATGCTTCATCCATTATACTAATCCCTATTCACCTCTGATACACACAATAACAAAAAAAAAATGAAATAAATAGTAATAATAGCCCATTTCCTGCTAGTTCTACTCTATTTTGGAAAAAAAGAAGGATTTTACCGGGGACAGTATTAGAATTACGTAGCCTCAAACTAAATTCAGATAAAATACGAAACGATACGATTTTTAAATGTGTTGCTGCATTGCATACTCCCGAACCTGTTTTTTTATCCGGCTAATGTGATGTAATCGGATTAAAACGAATGTAATCTAGCTTTTTACACTGCATGCCTCATCAAATCAGATGAATAGATCAGTATACAGAATAAATGTATTGTTACTACTATTTACTTTATTGTTTGGATATGTTGTGTAACGCTTTTGCTCACTTCCCAAAAATTTTATCATGCAAACGCAAACTGCTTCTATGCTGCTGCTGCTCCCATTTTAAGCTGACGTTCAGAGACGGACGGAGATGGATGATTTTTCATTTTTGATGCGACTTGATGATAACTTTGGATGATGATGATGATGATCAACCATCACCATTGTGAAGGATATAAGGATACACTTAAAGGATGTCACTGTCACCCAAATGTTGTTGATCTTGAGCTGGTGCTGCTGGTGGGGCTGTGTGTGTGGTGTGCTGTGACAATAATGCGTGTAGCCGTTGACAGTGGATGTGAATGGTGGTGGTGGTGATGATAATGCGGGATAAGCTGACATGCTTTTGGACTAATTATGAAAAAATCAGAATGAAATAAAGAAGTATATCGAGCAAACAAAATTATGTGTATTGATTTGGATTGGATTCGCTGCAAAAGGGTTTTTAGGGTTTAACACTTTCGGCTATAAACTATAAAGTAATAATTGTATAATATAATCTCATGCCAAAATCAAACTCCTATGTATTTTATAGTTATGCATGTGTAACTAGTTTCAAACTTATGATATGAAAGTTACTACTGACCCGGTGGCATTTGATTTTGACTGGCGTAAGTATAACCATATGAAGTGGTATGCAGAAAGAATGAAAAAACAACTTTTGGATAAGAATGCACCTGAAATAGGCATCTATCCAAGTTCTATGTACGACTGTTGAATACAAGAGTTTGAGCAGAAGGGAATGCAGAAAGCTATGGCATAAAACCAGCCAAAAAGACAAGACAGGTGTTTGGTATTCCATTTATATGATTATTATTCCAGCAAGGAACGCACTAGGAAAAACGACCAAAAAAGAATGGGGTGAGTTGGGTTTGGTATGAATACACCACATTTTTTCTTCTAAAACTTGGGGAATTCAAGTTAAGTAAGTGAGCTGACTGTTAAACTAGAAACTTCATGAATGTACATACATAACTTTATAACATACAATCAAATAACACACAAGCAGAAGCCATGCTGGATAAAATATGTAATCAAAGATTTTTTTTTCGTGTGTGAGCAAGCTTGCACACACATGCTTATTGCTTACACATTCCTAATTTCAACTTCAAGTCCCTTCTGAATTTTCATACCCCATATCTCAATAAAACTCTGACTGAAATGCATTTCTGTATGTATATGTAATATGTACGTACGTAACTTATATTATACATGTGTATTTTCTCAAAGGTATGCATATGTATATGTGTTAAGTTTGTGGTTGTTGTGCATGTACCATGTAATTTAAAGAGTCACAAGTATCTATTTACTTCTTTTGTTAAGTATAGGGGAGGTTGAAAGATGGGCACTCACCTGAGCTCAGAGGAGGACCTGAAGGAGTGGCCATATGCCCACATTCCCAATCCTTTTCCCTTCTGTCCATTCTCCATAATCATGCTTTATATACATAGACACCTTGAAGGCATATATAATGCTCGCTCAAACAAGCAACAAAGCACACACACATATTGAACATTACATACTTTTATATACATTTTGTAGATTGAAGATTGAACAAGTTAAAAATCTTGCTTAGAGAGAGAAGAAGAAGGAATCAAAAACATCTTTTAAAAAGCTCTAAGCTATCTTCAACTTTAATACCAGTAATCAGGTCTATATATATGTAGTATGTATGTAGTATCAGTATGCTTACTTATGTGTACATGAATATAAAGCAACATGTACTGGACTGGTACTACTGGAGCTCCGCTCCAGATCCAGCCTGCCTTTGCCTTTACCACTCAACCCCATCGTTTCCAGACAGATGGCATACGTAAGCCGTTCCCAGTGAAATCGGTCAGAGGGATGGGAGAGAGAATGACTTGAGAGGTGACTACACTGGATTGTGTGTGTGTAACAACTTGCCAAGACCAGAAATAAATGAGCGACCTGCAGTGAAACGCCAGTTGCCCTGTACCTTTCATTTCGCTCCGTATATATATCACATCACACTCTCTGCCCTGTTGACTATATGTTGTGTGGTTGGTGAGATATCTAATATTTCACTTTTATGAACTTGAATTGAATATTATGTGCGTGCATCCCCCTTGTTCTTATGTATATGCATGGAAAGTTAGTCTTGCTTGCAGTTTTTTTTGTGTTACTTTTTTTACACTTGCCAAAAAGAATTATGGGTTTCACATTGCAATCCACAAATTATCCTTTCTTCCCCTTTTGCACCCATCTACTCATACAAATATACATATTATTATTATATCAAGTTTTTTTTTCACTCACTTCTTTTCTTTCTGCGAAACCATAAAACTTATTGAGCATCTAACTAATATCTAATGTGCAGATGAATATGCATGTACATGCACGTACGTACATGTATACCTATACAATCGCTTCATTTGTGACAAGGCGAGACCAAGACCTGTCCAAACACTACGCTATACACTATACAAAACGCACACCATCACCGTTAGTGCCATTGCTATTAATAATTTAAACAAGGGAAATAAATTGTGACTGGTTTATTGTTACATGAAAAAAGGAATTAGTTTGTGTGCACTACGCTGTCAAGATTTATTTGGCCATTTTGTCAAATTTAAGTTAACTTAATCATGCTGCTGATATACCGATATGATCGTCGACTCAGTGGCAATCGTGATGATTTTGCAAAATGCAAAGACAAATATGAACCAACATAAAGAAATGAATGAATGAATGAAATGGACTGAAGAGAGATAAAAATGAACAAGTCATTGTGAATCGGAAAACTTGATTTTGGTAGGCCAATATAATAATTTATCAGTATATCAATTCATAAAAAAGGTTAGACGCACACAGACAGAAAATGATATTATGCATAAAAGTGTATAATATAATAAAATATGCTCTATATTATCGTATGATGTCTATTAAAAATTTTTGTTTCGATAATATCAGATAGATGCAGACATGAATGGACAATAATATGCACATAATATCTTGTCGCATGTACTGCCAACCAATCTATTATTTTGAGCTAGATTGGAGTGGACAGGAGACGAAATGTATGAAGGCAGGCAAGCATATAATGTGGACATTCCGGTTGATGATTTGATGGGATGATGATGATGACGATCAGGGTAATAAAATACACTGATTGTGAACTGTAAGCGACAGGGAACAGGAGACGCAAATAGCTAAAAAAAAATAAGATCTTCTTTTGACTTGACGCAGTTACTCTTTCCGAGAACTTTTTCACATAACTCCAAATTTGAAACGTGGTTTGTTGTATATGGTTAAACATTCGGAAATTGTTCAACATTATCAGCAAACATTTGTAAGCAGATTAGACAAAAAAAGCGAAGTTGGAAGAATTTATTAGAAGCAGAAGTTGATTATTTCGATCCGATCCACATTTTATAAAATGTTACAAAAAGAAATGCAAGTCGAAAGTCAAAACTTTCTACACAATGCATATGTATATATATTTTCTGCAGTTGTCATTGTTTTTTTAAAGCCTCAAATGTGAATCTGGTCCGCCAGGTTGGTTCCTTGCTGAGATTATTTGCACACTGTGTTGTGCGTAAAATAAAATGCCACAAAGCTGCTAATCAGACTAAACTAACGACTTTTTACATGACTTTTGAGAAGATGAATGGGACAAGGTAACAATAACATAGAGAGAGAGAGAGACACAAGTACACCAACTAAAAAAAGTAGTAACATAATATTCTACAAACAAGTGGAAAAGAAAATGAATGGCTACTTTTTTTTTGCTTTACTTTCTTGGTGCAATTGTGTGTCTGCACATTATATATGCATTATATAATTTAAAGTTGCTGATTACAACACAACCTAACATACCATCAATTTGTGTTGTTTGTTGTTTTTTTCTCGTTGATAGTTTGTTAATGATGATGATGGTGACGATATGAAAACAAGTTCTAAAAAAGTCAGAAGAGCAATTAATTCGTAATTGCCTGACATTAATAGCAATACAAACGCTTTTGGATATCATAATGTTATTTGAAAAGGGCTGCAGTTGCCAGTGTCATATTTGATTTGACACCATGAACATATTTCTAAGCTTTAAATAATTATGTCACAATTTTTATTTATACTTTTTATGATTTTTATTACTTGTAAAGCTTAAGAATGCCTTAAATTTCAATTGAAGAAAGAGTTAAGTTATCATTCAATATCTAAATTTCAGAATCTTTGATGACAGACAAACATGTATGCAATAAATGCACTGCTTTCTCTTGGTTCCGGTAGTTTTGTGCAGTTATACTCACACTCTTACTGCACAAGATTACCTACATATTACATATATGTGCTATGCTCAAGGATACTTTAAGTTTCAAACGCTATGGATGGCACTGCTGCTTCTCTAAAGATGAAATAAATTACTTCTTAAAAGAGGGGTAATAAAACTGCCAAAGATATTGTGGTTGATGGGACATGGTGGCTACATAATGTTTTTCGGTGTTTCAGTCATTTACTTTTTCTCTTTTTGTCTTGTGTTCTTTTTTAACTTCTCTGTGCACTTCTTTATATACACTGGACTGGACTATTTCTATTATATATAGACCATTATATTGACTTGACTCCCTCGCCAGGAATACATGTCGACAAGCTCTTTAGTTATGTCTCTTTAATTCCTTGTGGCTATTTAAAAAAAGGACGAAATTTGACCATTCATTCAGAAAACTTTTTCCCTTACTTCTTTGCAGGCCTCCACATTGCATTATACTGCAATTTACAATCAGAACTTGGCTTTCCTTTCTTTTAATCCTTCCTAAAAACAAAAAAAAAGAAGAAGAAGCTTATTCGCTGTCGCCACTTTGCTTCTGTATTTACATAGAAAAATGGGTGAGACTGACAAAGAGTCTGAGCTTCTTTAAGAGAATTGTAATAATAACAGAAATAAATGAGAAGCTTTCTTGGCCCCGTATCATTTTGGCAAAAAACAAATAAAAAGAAGGAAAAATGAATGCGATGACCAAACCAAATATGTACATTAGTATTGTCCATTGATCCGGCATTAATGGCCACCAGAACTTGAATGCAAACCATAGAGATACATAAATACATGAAAATTTCTTATGCATTCAAGATGACCATAAAAGCATAAATAGGAAATTGAGCTCATTTCCTTATATCCTGACAAGCTTCTACTGTTTAAAGGAGAAAAAAATGATGATGATTATCCTATATGAATTACCCTCCCTTAAAGATTATCACACAGTAAGTCTTGTAATCTCCCATGAGAATCTTAAGACACACAACAATATATATATACTTTTGTGAAACTAGTCGAAAAATCATGCTTGAAATGAAACGATGCGATTCAATGATTTTTCCTCTCGGTTGCATTTTGAATGTCTAAGCAATCACTAAACCCATTTTCTTTCCCTTTTTGTGTGCCCAATAAATGTCCACTCACTCACTCGGCATTTTACTTTGCACTGATTATCATTGTGTTTGATGGTTTATAAGTCAACTAATTCTAATAGCTGAAGAAATGGTCATTCGCTCAATCATTCCTTATAACTTTTAATGGTCATAATAGGCCATATAAATGTACCTTTATATACGCATTATAATATTAAACACGCATGCATACGTTTATTTTATTATGGATATGCATAGATGTTCATATGTACAAAAGTAACGAAAAAATAATCCGGAATTCAAAATGTGTTCAATGCACACATGTGTCAAATAAATGGCTTGTCCATTTCCCTCACGCATACAGAATAATGTGAGCATGTGAGAGAGGGAACAAGGATTCATTTCAGTTTCAAAATGAGAAGAAAAAAGGTTTGTACTATTATTGTTATTATTATGGGACAAGTCAACTTCCCTTGACTCGTTTAGAGCCATTTCCATGTGACAAGAATCGTCTTATTATGATTATTGGCATTGACCATTCCAAAAACTTGTCCTTAATGAGCTTCCTTCTGCTCTGAGGTAGGAGAAAATGAAAGGGATGAACATGAACGGATGGATACATGATGATGATGATGAGAGGATGATGGTCAAAGAGATATCAAAGATACATTTGTAATGGATAATAATAATATCTGTATCGCTCATGTTTTCAGCCTGTTCACAATAATCATGCATGCATAAAATGCTGTTCTGTTCCGAGTTTGATGTGATGACCGAAAAGGAATACTGTTTTTGGAGATGGAACATCATTTTAACAACTTGTCCTCTTTTGTTGTTACAGTCCAAAAATTGGTGTTTGTTTTCCATTTACCTTTAGTGCAGCTGCTTCAGAAGTGACAATACACAATCCAATCATGATGATCATAATACAATACAATGCAATACAATGATGGTAGTGTGCAAGGCGCAGGCTAGCCTTATTTTTGTTTTGGTCACATCACATCTCACAACAATCACAAATTTAAATTTGTAAATACTCACTCAGCATACAGTACAGTATACACACATGAAATGAATGTTTAGATTTAAAGATGAGGGGAAGAAGAGAGTGAGTCGAAAGGGTTGACAAAAATCACAAAGTATAGTGAAGAAAGAAAACTTTTTTCCTATTTTGCTTTGACTTTTGCTCAACAGATTTTGGGATGGTTGAATCTTGATGTGGATGTGGTGGTTTGGTGTGGTGGTAGTGTATTTTTATTGTTATGATTATTGTTATTATGCACGTTTCAATGGGCACTAAAATGTGCGTAGGAAGCTCAAACAGGGAATATATATATAAAGCTATGTGTGCACTGGCATTTGACCTTTTTACCTTGCGTGACACAAAGTATTATATTTCCAGTTGTGGAGATGAAATGACTGAAAAAAGATTTGAATGAATGGAAATACTTTTTTTTATCAATGTGCTTTATATACAATAATGGTTACCATCTACAGTCAAATAAAAGTTGGGATAATAGTCAAGATAATCTAGTTGAAGATATGGAAATGACGGGAAGAAACAAACCAGGTGAGCTGCTTGCTTGCTACAATATAATGTGCTCTAGCCTCTCTCATCATCTTGTTTGGTCCATATATATCGCCTATTGTTCCTTATGGTCATTCTCACAACGAGACCATCCATATCATAACTCTTGTGGCTTTATAAGGTTCATTTTCTTCGGGAGACTAAATGACTTTGACGGACAAGCGTATATAATAATCATAATCATCATGCTCTTCACTTAATGTCCATCTCTGTTTTGGCATCCCGCATTTTAAGAAGGCATGAGTCTTTGTATGCACAACATTAGGTTGAATACAAATGGGGCGAAATCATGCACATTAAAACTTTAAAATGTTAAAACTGCTGAACTAATGTCCTAGTCTTTAATCGTTCCCTCGCTCCATAAGGTAAATACGAAATATAAGCATGATGGGTAGAAAAATGAGATGTTCATCTGGAGCATTAATTAATCTCCCCCCTGTTTATTGTCACCATATAAGAAACATTGCATTGGCCGATTTGTTTTCTAATGTTTAATCCAAGCTGCTTTACTTTATTTGATAAATAAAACTTCAGAATCTGACATCTATTTACATCCCTCTCATGTCTATTCCCAATGACTCATTTTTTGCAAACATTTTTTTTCTGAGCGGGAGGACACCCAGCAGAAGCGCAGTCATTTTTACGCCAAGTCAAGAAGGATATGAAAGTGCTTGAAAATGGGATATACTCTCCACTGCTATCATAACTTACATGGAGGGCACACTCTCTAGACACCACAAAAGAATAACTCCTGAACTTATTGGGAGAGAAAAAAACTGGTTCTTGATTTCATTTTAATCCAAGACCGCAGAATAGATTGGAGATTATACGATGCATAAAAATGATGTCTTCGCAGAGGGATAAAAAAAATACCATCATGTAACAACAAATGAGGATAATATTATTCGTAAAATTGTCGTATTTCACCGCGCAACATGGCGGATTATGATAATGATGATGATTCAACAGATCAAATTTGTTATTTGATTCCCAGCTATTTGCTATACAGAAAATATATAATCCTATCGTATATATTTTTTTTCTGTGCCGCCTCACTGGTTTTCTTCAATCGTGCCGTGTCGTGATGGGATGTGAAGCAATAGAACGGTGGTGTGGTGGAGTGATGTGTCGCTTGCTCACTGCTGGTACTGTCGTCTTGTCAGCTAGGATCAAGATCAGTGAACCATTCATTCAGACAAAATAATCTCCCGTGATATCAACATATCACAAGAGACAAGTACATCCGAGAAGCGCATAGCGTGTGAGGATGACTTTTCAAAATAAAATAAAAAATTGTGAAACAATTTGGCAGGTACATGCTTACCATCAACTATTCAGATAAGAGAAACATTTAGCAAAGTTATTTATTTGAGGATTTGCGTGCTAACTTAGTCCCCAGCTCGTGTCTTGTGACAGGAGTGGTGCATTCCTTCCATCGCCAAATATTTTTAAAACGTGGCAATCGTGGCATGTCATCCTGACATTTTTTCTCAAATAATATTGTACTTATAACCGAGATAGGTAAGTAATACTACTACTATATGGGGCTTTGCAAGAGTAAAAAACGATTTTCTATCATGAAACATTAGTCTCATCATGAATCTTTTTACAAATCTCTAGAGTAGTAAAAGTAATGTCACACTTGTGTTGATTTTTACATAGGAAATTGTGATTTGGTCGAGAATGTGTTTCTTGAAATGGGCCCTTAATCAAACTTTAAAATCTCTTTTGGCATTTGGAAGCATTTCATAACATAACATAACATAATGGCACATTCAAAACAGTGGGGCTGCTCCCCACGGAGCCCTTTAAAAAAAGTCACCAGGCTCCTGGCATTATCTCTCCACCCTACAGGACAGTTGAGTACTACTTTTGATGACTGTTGATATTATGCTTTTTCTTTAGTTTTTCAATAGAAAAGGGAAACGTAAATGCCGTGGAACACCTATGTTGACAAAAATGACAATACTTGTGGAATTTCTAATGAGAGGTTCACTTTTTTCCTCCCTTGTGTGCGTCACATCACCTTGCAACAATGTGTACCTATCTACCTATGACCTTTTTTATGAAAATAAAGTAATACACAGCAATAGCACTGCGGTGGGTTTGCACACTATGCCATACCACACCAAGAGGATCGGCACCAGAACCAGAAGACCGTCTAAAAATTGAAATCAGAAACGTTCCTCATTCTTTATAATAACCCAAATGCACATATATATTACATTATCATTTTAAATTTCTTTTTCTTTTGTGTACAACTCATATTCGTCGAAAGTCAAAAAAAAAAAGTTTGTGTTGGTTGTTGGTCCCTCAATAATATGAGAATATGAGTGACGGACTCTCTCCTGCTGCTTCTCTTCAAATTTACACAAAAGGATCAAGCATTTTGTTACATTTAGTTTGGTTTTAGAAGGTATTATTCTTGCTAGGTGGTAGAAAATAATGGGGATGAGAATAGTATTAAAAGTGTTCATACAATCATAATAATCATAATCATAATGCTTTCACACAAAATCCATTCACGCATAAAAATTCATTTACCTTTTTGCCTCTTCACGGTCGTCAGAAGAAGAAAAGTTATTGAAGGATATGGGGAGACAGAGACTCAAAAAGGAAGGATGGTAAAAAAAAACTAGCTAGACCTTTGTGCAAGTGAAGTAACAAGGAATCTAAAGAAGAAGAAAAGGAAAGAGGTCGGGTGTCGGGTCCGTCAGTGACACTTTTTCCCAGGCTTTTGACTTGGGCCAGCCCCACAAAATTCCGATCCCGACTTTTAATGCCGGACGTCTGCTACGAGCGAAGTCCCTTTTTTAAACTTTTTTATGTAGATTTACACCTTGTAAATACATTTGAGAATTTTTAATGCAAAAGGCTCCATTATTCTGCTCGTATGGAGCTAATCGTTTGGTATTTTAATTCGTGGATCAGTCTTGTAATGGGAATTTAGGTTGACAGTTTCAATGTTACACTTATTATTATACACTGTAAATTATAGCATATCAATGAGCAACGCAAACATATATATCATGTATTGGTAGTCTTGGCTGTAGGTAGTAGTAGGTACATTATTTAGACACATTTATGATGTGGGAACACATGTTTTACCTTTCGGAAATTATACAGTTTGACTTGGGTTTACATAGACATTAAATTAATATTGATTTCACGATTTACGAATTGTAAACAGGGAGGCAGATGTCAAGAATTCTATTGACGGGAACATCTGCAAATATATATGTAGCTCAACCCAGCATATTTTGGGCTAGATTGTTTTTAGCAAGTCACTTAATTTTCAATGATATATTCCCAATCCAAAATCATTTCCTTGATTAAGGACAGCTTTAATTGCCCACTTGGACTGAAATATGGTTATGTTATTCCAGGAAATTTAATGAAATTGTAACAATAGCCCATTTATTATTAAATTACTAAGCTTTTGCAATAATATCCAACCCTTTGCTTTTCTGTGTCAACTTTGTTTGTATAAGTAATTTCTTCTACATGGTATGATATAACCCACCCATTTCGGCTGAAAAATGAGAGACTTATTCCCATGCATAATCCTATTTATTTGGCAATGATACATACGTAACCACTTGTCTGGTTTTCATCAACTCCTTCCCCTTGTCTGTCACTCTTGCTACTTGACACATGTCAAAACTTGACTTGTGGAGGTCGAACTCTTTCTGACAATTTTCTTCCCATGTCATACAACTATACTAAGTATCCATATAAATAAATATATATCTATAAGTTTTGGTAAAAGTACACGTAATTCAACACACGTGTAATAACTATAAGTTTCCTCTTTTGACTTACTGTTTTCCTTTCAAATTAAGCTTTTACGTGTGCATTTCTATAATGCCATGTAAGCTGCGCTATGAAACCTGAACTTGGCTTCAATTCTGTGATACGATGTTGGATGTGATGAGATCATTAAAGGGCTTAGGCTATCATAAGTATCATAACAACATTCCGCGAGATGGAAAACGCTTGGCATTCATTCACTCGCAAAAAAACGCTAATGATATACGCTTTTTATCAATCCACTTTTCTTTGACTACTCCTTGCTATTCTATAATATGTTATATATACATGGTATCAACATCAACTATTTTTTTTACCATACAACCAACTTAAGAGTGATGCATTGCATGGGAGAGGAGAAAGAGAGTGAGAGTTGGATTGGAGTTGGAGAACTAGTGAGAAAGAGAAAAAAAATGTGGAGGAGTAGAGCACACGCGTCGCCGTCGTTTTGAGTCGTCGAGTCGAGTGATCGGATTTGATGAGGATGTCTGTCTCCTATCGACCTGCTTTGCAGAGCCACGTACTTATGCTTCTACACAAAAAAAACGAGCTTATGAAACTTTCCTACTCTTTCCTAGAAAAAGAAGTCATACGATGCCCTGAAATGATGATGATGATGATGATGCCCATCTACTATATTATATATTACATATGTGATGCCATTTACAAACATTCCCATAACGTAATGTGTATGTGTGCATTTCATGTGTCCATCAGATCCTAGAAAGAGAAAACCAGTAGCAAAATGATAGCAAAATTCCAAAAGACCATAATATAATATCATGCCCAGGTCTCCACTCCACTGTGTGGAGTTAGCTTAAAAAGGAGTAGATAGCAAAAAGGAAGCATGCCCTAAAGTCAACATCTCAACTTCATCATCATCCTTCTTGGTAGTTGGTCTCTTTGAACTTTTTCATACAGGACAGAAGTTGAGTAGAGGAGCCATATAGTAGAGCCATAAGGTAAAATCAGAAAAGTCAACTGTTCGTTCACTCAATATTCCCCAAGAAAAAAATTGGAAAGCTTTCTGTTCCTTTGCTCCCTTTTGATCTTCTATCGTCTACTCATACCATGTTTTTTCATGTTGTTTCCAGGGACAGGATGGTTTTATTTGGTCTGTCTGTCATTGATTGATTTCTCCTTTTCCCCCTTCTCCCTTTTCCCCCATTTTCTAACTTATCAATATCAACGATGGTGGAGTAGAGGTAGTAAAAACTTATTGGAAAAAAATATCTTGTTCATTCAGTGACTGACTGAAAGTTGGATGTATCAAGTAAGTATAATATTCGTAAATCCTCTAAAAAGGTAGACCGACTTTGACTTGACTTGACTTAACTGACTTTCTTGCTTGCTTGGTAACGGCATGCATCCCCCATAATATAATGTTGAAGGCCTTAATGTAGAGCACGCCAGATAAGACATGGAAAAATAGGAGGAGGTTATATTTGGTAGTTGTTCGCTGTATCAATTTTCGTTTCAATACTTCCATTCCATCATGCCGCTTCATTTTCCTTCTTAATATTGTCAGCGTAAGTAATTTTTGTCTGTGTAGCTGTGTGAAAATGAATGAAGGGATCAGTAGCAAAAAGACCAAAAGGCGACAGCACATCACGTCACATAGAAGAAAACAAGAAGCAGAAGACGCGCATTATGCCAGCCCGTCAATGGCAAATGGAGAGAAAAAACAATCTTTTTAAAAAGAACATGAACATGAGCTTTTCCTTTTGAAGACACAAGACAAGCAAATAGACAGGATCAAGACAGGCAAGACCTTCTTTTCCTATCCCACTATCAGTTCTTGATGGGAAAATCATGAAAAAGATTTATTTTCTTGGAGAAAAATCATCAATCAATAAATCCAAGAAAAAGTCAAACAGAGAGAGAAAGAAGATGAGTTCTTTTTAGCTTAAGAGCAAATATATTATGCAGCAGTGAAGCAAATGGTAACAAGCTTCCAGCTTTATATGAACCACACAAAATTAACCTGGTTTTTGGTTGGCTGATGGAAAACAAGGTAAATGATTACGGATAAATCCATAAAGATAGAAGCACCTCTACTTGACTTGTACATCAAACCAGAAACCTGTAATATTTTCAAAGGAATACTTTTAGTAAACAAAAGGGAAATCACTGTAGGGAAAAGTTCATTTAGGATCATGTCATGTCATCCACCAAAAACCACAGGCTGAGAGAGTATACATCATTGCTAAAAACATTCTTGGGGCTTTAAAAAATGTTTACCGTAGCGCTTGAAGCTGTTTCCCCTGTCACTCTTCTTTTTATACAATTTTTCAGTACATTTACACGTCCATCCGTCACTGGGTCAAAAGTGTTAAACACAATCTCAAATGTATCTTATTTTTCCAAAGTCAAAAAGACGAATGAGGATGAAAGAGGCATCCGCTCAGTCAGTCAGCCACTATGGTATGGTAATGCGTGATTGTTAGATGATGAAGAAGAATTCAAGTGACGATAGAAAAGGAAGCAAGAGAAGCTACACCGCATAGAAAATACCATACCACTACTAGGAGAACGGGAGAGCATCATTTGCCCCGTCAATCCGGATGTCACTTTTTTGGACAAGGGAAAGAAGTGGCTACAAAATATTGAATATTGTATATATATACCTACACACTACACACTCCTTTATCCACGTCCATAAAGATATGTACCGGAAAGTGGAGAAGAGAATTGACTATCAATTTGTCATTTTCTCACTTCATCAACTCTTTTAGTCAGTCAGTCACTATTGCTTAGCAAGCTGAGGGAGGCAGGAGCACCAAGAGTGAGCAAAAGTGACTGACATGACATGACATGACTCGATGACTTGCTTTTGTTGTTTGCGGTAACGACTGGATGGATTGGAGAAGAAGATGATGATGACGACGATGATGATGATATGGCAGGAGGAAGGAAGGAAAAGGTTTTTTTTGTGTGTGTTGAAGTTGAAGCTGGCAAATAACTAAATGAATGATTGACCGTCAGTCACTCAACTCTTGGTTTAAGTCAGTCAGTGAGTCAGTAGGGATGAATGAGTGAATGAATGGATTGGATGTATAAAGTCCTTAAAATCATGTTATATAAGCATCAAAAACCCCACACACCACAAAGGCACATGCTCATTGTCCAAAAGAAAATTTTCCACCTTACATAATATTAAGTTTGATAGGTGTATAAACATTATGGTGCATTACATCACAAATCATCATCACTGAAACGTGCCAACGAACGACCTTGCAAGTGTCAGTCCTTTTTTTACCCGTATAATGTGTACGTACAATACCCATGATATGCAATGTGTTATAAGCAAAAAAAAAAGAATATCTTAATGATTTAGTGATGATAGAGTAGTAAAGTAGTAGTAGTAAATAGGGAGTGAGAGAGAGAAAAACGTGTGCATAGTATTTCTCCCATTGACAGTAAAAATGGCTGTGCTTATATAGCTGTGGGTGTCTGCTTGTAACACAAGATATAATCATTAATTTTATTCTAGTGACAGTTAGCACATTTTTATGAACCTTTACGTGAAGTAACCTTTTTCTCCGTAAACGCTAAAGAGTTTGAGTGTGAGCTTTTAGATTTCCCCATGCATATACGTTTACATTCATTTTTATACATGTGTGGCTCTTTAAGTTCTCTCGTTTTTTTGAAAACTCTTGCACGTTTATCCTTACTTATTTAAATCTTTCTCTCTCTTTTTTGTCATCAACCCTATCCTATCAGAATCCAAAGAAAAATATAACATAAACGTTTTTTATTTGAAATCCTGGAAAAATCCGTATAAACCACATAAAGACCTTTCACCCATTTTTCTGTCTTTTTCACAAAAACTTTTTTTTTGCAAAAAAAAATCTTATTGATATAGTTTTTGTTTCTTACATTTTTCCTCATTTTGATTCCTACTATTTTCACATTCATTCTCGCATTCTTACTTACTTTTCGTACAACATTTAGAATACACACAACTTCCTCCTTTGCCTCCTCCGCATCTCATCCATTCCTTTTTTCTCTCCAACTCTGTTTCTCATTCTTTCCTTTCAAGAGCAAGGGGAACATTTCCAGGTGACAGTTTTATGGTTACGACAGGACATTATGCACGTAAAACAGGGCTTTAAAGAGGGCAGCCAAGTGAATGGAAATGACAGGGGATAGGCATAGGAAAAGCAGAGGAGAGAGAACCGCCGTTGTTGGTACAATATGCATGTATTCTGAACGTACGACCATGTAATAGAAATTCCAGTGCAGAAGTTGGAGAAAAAAGATCTACTGGTTGAAATCCATGGTGTGTGTATGCGTCTCTTTTCTCTCTCACCATGAAACCAGAACCAAGAACCAAGGCAGCGAGAAACCGGAGAGAGAGAGGGAGAAAGGAATCTCCGAAAAAGGAGAGAGGAAAAGTCTCATATCTTGTTCGCCAAAAGCTTGTGCATTATACATAAAGGAGAAAATTTATCCATTTGTGTATACAAAAGAAGAAGAAGAAGAGCAAAGAGACAAGGGAAAGGCTCCACTACTGAAAACTATTCAGGGAGTATACAGCATAGGAGAAAAAGTACATGAAACTTCCTTTTATTTTAGCAACAACCTTCCCGAAACAGCAAAACGAAACAAGAGAATAAGAGCATCGGATCGGAGAGAAGCATCATCATCAAGAAGACGGAAAAAGTTTTTGGTCTGAAAATGTTGCTTCTCATGTAGTAATAGTAGATGGATCCTCGTGTGTGTGTGTGGATGTGTCTGTGTGTATGGACGTAAATATAACTTTAATATTATTCGGACGTATATTGCACATGTTACATGATATGTATGCATGCAGATGTCTAACTCGCCTTTCAGAGCTCTGCTCTACTCTACTACTCGTACATGTACATGGAGGAAAAAGAGAAGTGGAGAACAAGACGAAGAAATAGTGAGCGAGTGAGTGAAGTGGCGGAGTGGGCGCGGATGTGGAATGGGTTGGTGGTTGGCAAGTGGATATTTGTGAGGAAAGGCGTCGCCAACTCTCAGATCACCGCCTCGTTTCGTGCCCCCCAAATGGAGTGCTTTTTTGTGACTGTAGAAGATGGAAAGACGAGTTCCTCCTTCTCTTCAACTTTGTGACAGCTTATCCATTAAAAACTTTTCTACAGCTCTCTTTTTTTCTTCTCCGCTCATGCTGACTGACTGACTTGACTGCTTTTGTGCTGCTGCATGTGTATCCATCCTCACTCACACACACACACATACACATACTCTCACGTTGTTCATATATGAGCGCATTGAGAATAGCTATGTGCACTCACATGCATTTATACGTAATATTTGGTTGGGGCTTTTGCTAACTTTGTATGTTGTTGTATAATATGATGTATCATACATATACATAATATTATGCTACCATGCCATAAGTATCACTACTGCTACAAGTTAAAATAAATGCATTAATGTATATAGGTATACAATGCTGGTGCTCCTTGAAGAGTGGAGAAAAAAGAGAAGGGACGATGATTGACAATCTTGTGGCAGTGCACGACGTGCGTCCATGTGTTCCTCGTCTTTTATTGCTTGCTTGCTTAAAAAACTCCAAAAATCTTACTAAAGTTCAGTTTTCTTGTATCATGTCATACAAACTAGTAGACTTTTATATATAAATACATACATACATTTTGTACCATGTTACTTGATCTTTTCTCCTGAGAATATAAGGGCATAATATTATATAACGTGTTTGGGACATACCTTATAGCCATAATAAAGACGAAGCAGTTAGCTGTACGCATAACAATTCATTTGGTCCCTACGTTTTTACACCAATAACAATATCCATTATCATCATCATCCTCATCACCAGTTGTCTTTTATAAGGCATACATTGGCCTTTTGAACATTTTTCACGTCAGATAGTGCTCCAGTGGCCCTATTTGAGGAAGAAGTTCTATCATCATCAATCATCACCGGCCTTTTTCCATGCAATTCTCCAGCTGTCTCTCTCCAGTAGCACAGCACCGGTATACTACTATATAAAAACTAATAATCCCTTTATACAATACTTTACGTTAGAATACCTTGAAGGAGCCAAGCCAAGTGTGCAAAAAAAGTTTTGTATGCAGAAACTAAATGGCAAATTAGCATATATTGCACCTGCACCTTATGATTTTTTAAATCCTCATTCGAGGACGAGTATTATAAAGTCTCGCGAGTGTGTCTCGGTGATTCTTATCTCACACTTGTTCTATGCAGTTGATGACTGACTTTTGTAACACCCATTTTTTGCAATAGATTTGTCATCATTTCATATTAGAAACACCACCAAATAAAAGCGAGCTCAACTCTTTTTGGTTTTGAAGTAAAAGCGTTAACTTTTGAGTGTGCGGAAATCACAGGTACGCAACCGTCCAGCTTATCGTGCTGACTGTTGGTGGCGAACTGAGATTAGTCCGTCTTGGTGAACAAAGACATATTGCAATATAATAACAATAATAATAATCAACATGCATTTTGTATACGAAAAACGTTACATGGTACATACCTTTTTGTGCTTTCAACACGCTTATACTCTTTGACTTTGACTCTGTGCATTCATTCTCATTCCATTATTTTTTGGGTTTGGATTTGTATTGGGGTACCCCAATCGTCGTCATCATCATCATCACATCACACACTTTGTACCACATGCACATGTACATCAGCAGGAGTGAGTGAGTGAGTAGAGCCAAAAGCAAAGCCAAGGCAGAGCAGATTTTTGTTGTAACATTGTACATGTGAGTGAGCATTTGAGTACCATACTCCGATAATAACTATATAGGAAAGAAAAAAGAGTGCTGAGAGGACCACGACGAAACATTATACGTACAGCGGCTTAATGTACTTTAGTATCAACCCAGAGTTGGGGTAGTCAAGTCTTGTGCTTTGTGAGAGAGAGAGTGCTATGCTGAAAGACTTGTTTTCTCATTTCATCCTTGGCTTTTTTGGCAGGCAAGGCAGGAGAAGCAAGGCATAGGCATACCTACACATTTACAATAGCAACGTGCACAAGGAATACTAGTGTGTGGGTACAGCAAAGGAACATTCATTGCAGTCAGCAAGCAGTCAGTCAAGTCAACTGGATAATCATTTGTCAGTCTTGTGGTGACAGTCTGTACACAAGGACATTTCACTACTACTACTACTACACCAACTAACTACCCCTTCACATCATAATCAACGTCAATATCATTTCATTATTACAATACAAAAAAATACGAATTTATACACAAGTATACGGTGAAAATTTATATCAGAATCAAATTTCATATATTTTTTTCTGGAAATATCAAAGAGAAAGTATAAAAATTTATAGGAATTATTAAGAATACAAAATTTTCTTACGTGAATTTATGCCATTTTGCTGCCCGGTGTGATGTTGTGCGCTGAGTGAAAATTAGCAATACTAAAAAAGAAGCCGGCAGAGAGGAGAAAACTCCTTACGTAAAACACATTTGTACAGATAAAAATCCATAATTCATTTCAAGAAGCTAGTAAATATTCCTGAAAAAACGTGTGCAACGTGAAGTCGACAAGTATATCGCAGCAGCAAAGTATATCTCATGTGCTCCCAATATACAGAACCAAGGATCTCATATTGCAAGCAAGCTGTAAGCAAGAGCATTCATTTTTCGTGAAGCAAGTTCCCGACGACCCGGTCTTCTTCTTCTTCTTCTTGGTGTTTTTGTTTGTTGTTGAGCTATAAATCAAGCGTTGTTTCACAGAGTGTCAACCTTCCTTAAAATACATATATAAGAGAGTGTGTGCATTGTATACTAATAAAATATATTCAACATTGAAAAAAATTAGTATTGGTTCTTTGGCACAATCTAAGACTCATTGTTGATGCATAAAATAAATAAATAAAATAAATGTGCATTCTTCTAAATGTCCTGCACTTGAAAGTTGTTGCCCTTTCCCAATAATAATATATAATTCCGATTATTGCATTGCAAAAGCTCATGCGTTTTGACTTAACGTCCAAAAAAGGGAAAAGTGCAGAAGACCCTCTCGACTTACTATTTACTCTTTCCTTGAAGTGGAACACCATTATTGTAATAATCAAAAATCACCTAAGAAAACTTAAGAATTGTAATTCCTTAATCCTAATAACATACATCACACTCTATTTGATTTGGAGCAAAAAGTTTAAGGGATAATATATAGTAATCATCAAGAGAATGTTTACTTTGGGCAATTGAATACTTTTACATTTTATTGTTATTATCGGAATTTGTAAAGCGGAACGAATTGGTGTGAAAAAAAGCACAATAGAAAAAATTCACATTTTCTCTCAAGTTTTCTCTAACAAGTGTCGAGTGAAATTGCAGCAATAAAAGTGAGGAAAAAATCATAAAATTTGACAAGTCAATAAAAGCTGTAAATTTTGGAGTAACAAGGAAGGAAGCAAGCAAGAGGAACAACAGTTGTAAAAGAATTTTTGATGTTAAGGTCAACAAAAGGGTTTCTTGTTAAGTAAAGTCCCCAAAATTTTCTCTCCAAATAAGTGGTTGGTTCTTGTCAACAATTTGGTCTGTCAAAATATAAAAATTGTACTTATCAAATAAATTTTTTAAAAGAAATTGTGAACAATTGGACAATATTTACATTTGACATTACTTTTTTAAAGTGAAAACAACATTTTGTGAACTCTTCAACAGTGTTTTTTAGTGTTCTTTGGCAGAAAAGAGATAAAAACAGTGCTCATGTAACAAATAACATAAAATTTCAATTTTCAATATATCACCAAAAAAAACAACCAACCAATCAGCCGGCTAAAGTTATTCCTTACAAAAAAAAATTCTTCATGTGCAATATTAATATCAAAGGCAATACTAGTGTCCTAAGAATTATTTGAGTGTGCTCGAGGGAAGCAACGTGCTTCGTTCGTTTGTGATTTAGTGCAGTTTGGATTGAGGATCTCTTATTTTTAGGTGCCCCATTCACTGGGCTTATTGAATCATCATGGCCCAGTCACGGGTAAGTTTACAATATATTATTTACATTTTTAATAAAAATTATTCCTTTGAAGCAAGTCTAAAAACAAATAGTTTTCGGCATCCTCATGAAACTTGTATTTCCGCAACTTGTCACTTTCAAGTGGATCTTGTTTGTCAGATTATGTGAAACTTTTTGAAGTGTACTTAAGCAACCCCTTTACACTTTACAGTGTGTTTGTGTGTTCATGTTGACATATTATTTTGCCCCTAACGATCACCCTGTGGTTTTTAAAGGGTCACTCCAAAATTGAGTAAAATGTTTAAAAAATAGATATAAGTTGTGTTGTATGCAATAGGGTAGATCCAGGGCTAAACTTGCTTCATTTGAAGATAGATGGACACTTGTACACTTTGAATGGTGTCGGTTGTGTTGAAGTCGAAACTATCCCTGTTTCTAATGATAGGATACAAATATATATAGATAGAGATTTATCGTTTGATTATATACATTTATATTTATACCCTTGTCATGCAATGCAAAAAACCTTTTTTTTTTACAATGTCATGTCATAACATAACATATCTAACAGGATGAAAACTGCATTCAAATACTACATTGATGATGACAAGAATGATATATATAAAGTGGGCATGTTGTGGATAACATAATGTGTAGTTTGATGGTTGCAATATTTTTATCATTTTGGCGATGACGATACAAAAAAGAATGGAGGACAAAAAGGCAAAGGGATCTCTTATCCTTTTTTCTCACTGTAATATATTATTATTATTATCATAAGGTCGGAACAACTGTCTTGTCGGGCAATGGGCATTGTGAACAATTTGGGTAGGTTGTATTGTAGGTTGCATTTGTAGCTAGAACAGAGCATGCGACAAGGATATTTACTATTATATTCTAATATATATATTGCACTACATTTTCGTGTCATTCTCAATTACAAAACGATCTGTTCCACTCTTTCCTCCTTGTTTTGTTTGGCGTGCGTGTTTATAGTGAAACTGACCGTAATTTATAGTATGTTTGGGTCATGTCACACACTCGATTTGTTAAAAATTATTGGTGGTATTATATTTTGACGGCGGAAGAGAGAGAGAGAGAAGTTCAAATCCATAATTTTCTCTGGGTTAGCAGTCTGGATTTGCATTCATTTCATTGAGCGGCCCTTGACCTTGCAAGGAAACTCTTTCATTTTCATAAAATATGCGTGAAAATGTTGTTTCAATTCTTCTTCGCATAAATCACGTCCTTTCATTTGGAAAACGAGCACCAAGTCAAGTGTATAAAACTTCCGAAGTTATGCGTTTCTTCCTAGTTTATAGCCCACATCACATTCATCTTTCCAATAAGATGTTCTTCACACTGCGCTACGCTGCACTGTTGTCATCATCAGTCAGCGATTGCCTCAGGAATGAGTTATGCTGTGTCTCTCCAACAAGTTTGTTTACTTCACCCCAAGAAAAGATTTACGTGCGGATGCACTTGCATGCAACTCTTTTTACCTTTGTGGTAGTAACTCAAGATGCATTTTTTATCTGTCTTGCGGTAAATGCATGCATGATAGATCAAATCAGCTTTTAATTCCGTTTCATTTTTTACGGATACTTAAATAAATTCCTTTTCTACAACACGGAAGAATACACACGGAAGATTTGCAATAGGGAATGATGATAAATAGATTGCATATTTTTTTTCGGCACTTGATGAAATGACGACGACGTTGGTGGTGGTGAGTAAAACATTGGTTTTGACTTTAAGCTGGGAGTTGTTGTTTGTATTATCACCATCATTTTCAATATATTCATAGTTGACCCATGATGACACTTGGTGACATTTAACCAACTGAGATTAGTGCGATTACCAGTCAACACGTATGCACAGAATATAATTTATTCGCTTTTCCCTTTTGACAGTTCATAATATCCTTCGCGTAACTTAAATACATAAAACTACTCATTCGCAAAATTCAAGTTTTATCATAGGCTTCAGATTTTTTTTTGCTGGGACGCGGACGACGGCTGTTCCGCATCTACAATTCATGGGGTTTTATGGGTAATGTGAATATAAATTGAAAGTCCGCTACTACTACTCGTAGGCTGTTAGATCATTCATACCACTTTGTTAAAATATTTATGAGTTTGCTGAAAATTAGCTTCGGCTATTTAACAAGTTGAATGCGTGAGCGCATGAAAATTATAGCGTTTATTTTGCAAAACGTTGTAATTATATGCATTTACAGACATAAAACCACAAATGCTTAGGAGGAGAATGGAGTTGGACTTGGGCTGCTGTGAAGAAAGGCGCAAAAGCATTTATTTCAGCAATAAATAAAATCGCATTTTATTCGCTGCTGCCACCATATAGCACATTTCATGCTTGCATGTTTGATGAAGTAGCTTGTGCACACCTTTTAAGCAACTGCGGTAGTAGTTTGGCTGTCTTGTAATCTCACACCAATTTCAACCGTATCCCAATACATCACTTTTTAAAAAAAATCCATTAGAAATACAAAGTTTCTTCTCATTCTTACTGTAGCAGTGCTATATTGAATGATGATGATGATATGATGATGATACGTGCCATTGTGTTAAGTAGGAAGGTATGCTTTTAGGTGAATGACGACGAATATTGAACCCGTTCAAAGAGAGACGGCGAAAAAAGGCGAATCACATTAATTTATGCTATTCCATGCATGCTTCTTTTTGTGTCTTTTCTGCATATATGCATATCATCCCTATCTCGCATGTCTTTGCATTCAAGTGTTTTATTTAAGATACAGGGAGTCGCTGTGAGTAAAGAGTTTTAAATCTTCGTGCATTACATAAAGTATGGCACCCAAAGTGATTTAATTTATTGCTTTCTCATCTTTCATCCAACTACATCAGCTACTTCATCATGGACATTGATCAAAAATTTAATGTTGAAGAAGTAGCTTGGGTCGCTCATGGTTCAATGATTTTAATGATCGTCCTAATATTCCAACTTTTAATCTTTGCAACTGGTGCGTATGTATTATATGAAATTATTTATTGAACTAAATTATAATTATAATAATTGACTTCTCTCACTACATACGTACGTATGGTATTAATGCGTGTTATCATCTCGTTTATACTTAAACATGGAAAAAATCAGGTTGATTCATTTCTTGAAAAAAAATATTATCTTCCAATTTTTTGTAAAAAGAAAATGATGAAGATGATGAAATGGTACTACATAGATGAGTGTTATTGCGCCTTATCGTCATCAGTAATTTTTATGTACATGAAGGAAACGAAACGAACGATTGAGTTTTAGTGTTATGACTTGGATGATGAATTAGGAAGGAATTGGAGCGTTATCTCAGAGGATGGTGCATATGAGACAGATTGTGACAAGAGACAGATTTGAGAATGTTGTAAGGTGACAGGTCAGTTGGGTCAAATGGTTTGACGTTTTTTCTTGCACTTAATCAATATCATAATGTTTATCAATTGAAAGCTGGAGTTACACACAAGTCATGTAATTTCAACACACACTGTATTTAATTTAATTTTATGGGATTCTTTGGTCAAAACATACTTTTTTCTACTTAAACTTATTTACATTTTTGTGTTTGATATTGTAAGAAACAATGTTTTTATATCGTTATCACACTCAAAAAGTATTAAGTATTTTTATTTATTTAAATGCATACTTTTGTGCGACGCCATTGACACCACATGAGGCTGACTAGTGGCTAGACGATCTAATGCCTATGGAGCTTTTTTGTTGCATTGTTTGAGCACAGGTAAAACTTTAAAAAAAACAAAGGGCTGCAGCCATAGGTAGACTTAAAGCTACCTTCATAACCTCCTGCAGTGTTGGACTTAACCTTTTTGTTGTGTATGACATTGTGACAAAAGGCACACAGGAAAAAAAATCAGCATGGATGACTATTTTTGCTTTATTGGTGCAGACAGGTAGAAAGAGCAACAATTGCCCACTAGCTGGGAAGGATTTATAGTTAACGTTGATGTTGATATCCCTCGTTTTGACTTGGTTTATTAGTTTAAAGACTTGTGTTTGTTTTTCCGGTTGAATACTTTTGTTCCACAGCATTAATTCATTAAGAGGATAAACTTTGCTTGAGAAAATTGTCATATTTGAGTGGAATATGATATAAGGTGGGTAGGTTTATGAGCAATCTTGCATTTCAGACTGAAATTTTCAGGAAAGGACCCTTTTCCTTCTTAGCAGAGGACATGCAATATAACGTCTTGCTTCTTGGAAAAGAATCTATGACAAAGTAATAATATCGGCAATTGAGTGTGGACCATTGTTCTTGTTTTCATGTTTGGTGTGTGTGGCACATCTCAAGACAAAACGGCATACCTTTTTCCAACAATTAACTTGGGGCCATAAAGTCATTTGAAAATCTTCAAAATCCTCTGTTTCACACAGGAGCCAACGACAAATATGAGTGATTGGCCTGGTTAAGGGAATTATAGGATTACATAGAAATATTTCCCCCTTTTACTTTATCCTTATTCCCTATAAGTAGTTCCAGAGAAGAGAACAAGTTTGTTCTGTCCTGTCGTGTCGATGATTATGACAGTGATAATAGTGATGACGATAAGTGTATTGCATTGGAGAGAGAGCAAAAGTTATATGGTTTATCCTTAAGGGGTAGTTTTATACAATCAAGGATGAAGCGTGCAATGTGTAGGCTTTTTTGACTGTTGCAAGTTGAAAACGATCACATCATTGCCACAAAAGAGTCCTTTTTGGTTGGTGTTATGTTATACGTACGCACATATATAGCTGGAATGAAAAAAAGGACATCAAGCATCACATCATATCCATCCAAAAGCTTTGGTACATCCATCCTATATCTCAGCTCATCATCTTGCAGCCGGAATGTCTCTTGAGAGATGAAGCTTCGGATGTATGCCTGAGAGAGAAAAAGCGTTTCATTTCATTTTCTGTTGTTGCAACATCGAAAGCATTTTGGATTTCAGATTTTGATAGTGAAAAAAGTGGAAGCTTCATTGCTGCTGCTGTTTTGTTATGTTGCTTTGCTTGTACAATTCTCTCTTCTGTCTCTCTCTCTCTCTCTGTTGCGAATGATTTATGACCATCAAGGGTCCACAAAAGACCCTTTTTCCTCTTGCCGTTTCCTCGCATACTGGATATATACTATATTATGGTTGTGACAATATGGAGTGATTCTAATAGGATTGAATATATATGGTACATGGATCGTATGTAAGGAAGGACATGCATGGACCAGAAAAAGGCCATTAAAAAGATTGCTCACAGATAATATATGTATATCTATTACTGTGATATGTACGATGATAATATGATGATAGCATATATAGCAGAGTGTTGGCAGGACATGAGCATGGATGGGGCACTAGCAGAAAAACAGGGTGACCTAGCTAGGCTCAAGTTTTTGAAGTTTGGACTTAAAATGAGTACCATATTTTGAAAAGAAAAAGACACCACGAAGCAAGATCATTGAGCTGACTTGGACTCTCCGTTTCACTCACTAACACATTGCCTCGGTTTTGTCCTGCTCTTTTCATCTCATTTATCGTTTGTTCCCAGCATTTATGGAATGGATAGAGAAATGGTTGAGCAAAAGATCACATCTCATCATCATATCATGCCGTAGCAGGATATTTGCTATACATATTCATACAGCACGACATATAAGGACACATAGGAACTTGGAATTGTATTTGTATGTACCTACTGCATATATACTATGAAAGGGAAACTATAGATTTGAAATGGCTTTTATTTGTAACAGTATTATTTGTTGTACAGTTTTATGTTACAAAAAGTAATTGAGGAGTGTTGTAGCGGGTCATAGCTACATGATATCAATGTATACCTAATATGTATTGCCGGGAACGGTTTTGAGGGATGAGATTTTTAGCTGGATTTTATGGGATTTCTCTTCTGGTACTTTTAACGTGTGCCTCCATCCATAACAGTATAGATAGTGTGGTTGGTGATGGCAGAGCACTTTTTTGTGTGCCATTCATAATATTTTTTTAATCAGTTCACTGTGAGATTGCTGGAGTTGCAGTTGCAATGCAGATTGCTAAAACGCATTAGGATCAAGTGATGAGTGCTGTTTTTTTTAAAGAAATTGGAATAGTTTACTAAACCAGGTTAAAGCTGAGTTGAGTGGATTTATTGTTTTAGAATTATTTTGTGCATCGGTAACATTTATCGGTTGTACAGTTTGTGGCTGGTTGTAGGTCAATCAAGTAGTGTTGTTTATTCTTTGTGTTAATCGCATTCACACAGTAAGTGACAGTTACATACATTAATATCGTTGTCAGTTAATAGTGCGCGGTGTGGCTTCTTTGGGTGCTGGAGTTAAATTTGGAAAGTTTCACTTAACTGAACTGTTCTTCACCATAAATGGCTTAGGTATTCCCAACTTTCAGTTCAATCTACTCGTACTGTAGCTAAACGTGATTTGAGAACAATTATTATATGACTGAAATATCATTCTTACGACTCTTACACATTGTAAAATGATTATGTTTATCCTTAAAACGTTTAAGTAGCTTACCTATGAAAGAGTCAGGTTAAGTAAATGTACAATTCGTATTTCATCGCTGAAATTTTATAACTCATTAAATTATGAAACCGGGTGGTCCTTCATTTCACCAAGTTGGTGTCTTGTCTTCCTAAAAATAATACCTACGTACTTACGTGGATAGTATTCTACCCGGTACTTCTTTAAATGCATACACACTATATAAGATTGACGATACCACAAAAGTAATCCTATTCAATTCTTGAGACAGCTACTGTTCATGTGTTCATGTTCCTTTTTGTTGATTGATTATCATCACAGATTCAAATCTTGCATTAATAAAAAAAATCCTTCATGTTATTAAAATACTCAGCTTACCGTCCTCATTTTACCTGCCGAAAATTCAACATTTCAAGTTTTTTCCTTCTCTTGAAACAAAATTAACTTTTATGAGCCATCTTGTGTCTCATCATCATTATCATTATCATCTTCTTGGTGTGCCTGTAACGTAGTACAACATAAGAGACTCTTTTAGGCAGGGAAAAGGACCTTTGAGATATGTCGTAATCGTACACATCGTCATAATACTTGATACCATTAGTACATATATAGAGAGTACAGTTGCACATATATACTCTTACCAGATTAAATTTAATGATCTGTAGCAAAACTTCAAACCGTTTTTATACTTTGTATCTCTACTTTTCTTCTCCCTCACTTTTCTCCAGAAGCGTATAAAAAAGTTTGTAAGCGTGTTAACTCCAATTGTTCTCATCATCATCATCATCATTTTCCTTCACAATACCCGATGTGCTATGCATCCAACCGTGGTTTACGCACTGACTTCAAAGCCTTCAACTTTCTGCCAGTTTAGTAGTGGGTGAATGAATATACCCACGTTTGTTTCCAGAGAGTAATATAATTTCTTATCTTTATACGCTGAACATATTCATTACGTGTGAGTTTTACTATGTACTTCAAAATCATGTCATAGTTCCAGCAATGAGCGTTGCAGTTGTAAAAAAAGTGATAAGAAGAGTTTTTTTTATATATATTTTACACATAATTAAATGTGTATAAAACTGGTTATGACTTTTGGTATTCATATTCATGTAATGTATTATTAAAATATTTCCCAGTTTGTGGAAATGAAGACTGATAATGCATTATCATTTGGCTGTGTACACTGGCTGGCTAAGGTACACTAATTTAATATTTAATTCAAGTAAAGGAATTTGTTATACTCTTGCATCTTATTGATTTCATCTCATCTCACCCGACTGCGACTCCTCAAGTCAAGTCCACACTTAACACAATCGACTCAGTGATCCAGAAGAGACGTACCTTTTATCACTATTTACTGAGCCCAAATTGACAATAAAAATGTATGCTGAATATGTTGGTCTGTTTTTAATATTTCTCTTTGTATAGCCAGAGATACCAGATGCATAGTATGAATAGAAAAAAGAACATGCATGCAGGCAATAAGTAAACACTGGCTTAAGCTTTTTCTGCTTCTGTATTTTTCCTTTTGGTTGTGTTTGCCCACATTTTTACCTTATTACTTTTTATTTTAGTCAAATATTTGTTCAACGTATGAAGTAAAACGATGAAGCAAAATACGAAAGAGAGAACATAAAATTCCAAATCAAACATTTTTCGATATGATATTAGTTTTTTAGTGCACTGCATGCATATTATAAATTGTAGTACAAGGGATGTAAGTATGTACACAATGTCTCGATTTCTGTTTTAAGCATATGTATTTTGTAATACAAACCATATCATCACAATCATCATCATCATCATAATCATAAACACCACACCAGTCCACACGAGAAATGCATACTAAAACCATAAGCTCAAAAGTAAATGTAAATCGTTCCAGTTTCCAGGCAAGTCTCTATACCACAACAGTGCATTACATACAAAGATCCATATTATTATTACAAACTTCTTTATATCCAATCCAAATCCAACATAAGATCAGTCCACTGCGAGTCAGTTTGCGTGTTTATACCATATTTATATGTTGAATTTTTTGGTAAGATTATGACCATTTACTTTGTTCAAACTACTTTTTTTTGGTGGTTTGGTTTCGTCTGGCCTGGATATGTTTTTCAGGCTGTTGGATAAAGATCGCCTTTCATCATTGCCACTATTTTTCTGGAAAAGAGAAGTGTTTGTGCAGCACCAACCAAACCGCATCAAACACACACACACACACACCAACAGTAGTGACGAAGGATTGTGATGAATACATCATATTTTACTCCCAAAAAATACAGTCGTTTCAGGTTTTTATGGAGGTTTATCAATATTTGAAGGAAAAATCAGCAATACAGTCATTTGTACTCGTTTTTCCCTAGAAAATCACACAATCTGTTCAAATGATCTGCTGCCGTTGTTAATGCGTCGCCATACACCGCATAAAAATTCGTGGCATGGAACCTCGTAATTGAAAATAGTTTATCAGATCAGGAACACAAAATTACTCCATCATTTCATACATTTTAGCACATATTATGTGTGTGTGTGTGTGCATAGACATTCCTCCAGGTGTAAAGGGAGTTTTGCCTTTTATAATATTTTTCGCCATGTCGCCGTCTCATCTAGTGTGTTACAAATAATTGCAACACTCTCTTATCTACATTAAAGAATACATAGCTAAAATCTTCTCTACCATCTCTAAAGGAAAAGAAACCTGAAACTTGAAAAAATTATCATCATCTGTCTACTCTACACACTGCATATTGCCTATGAAAAGAGAGTGAGTTTGCGTTTGCCTAGTAAGAAAATCATGATCAAGGTCTGCAACTAAAGATATGCAGCATATTTAGGTTACCAATATCATTATACTCTCAAAGTACGTACATGAGCAACATCCCAAAAAGATTCTCATCTTTTCTGATTCCGATTCCTTCAGCTAGTCGAGCCAGACAGACCAGGGTTCGAACACTCGAACCAGATCTAAAAGATCGTCGTGGTGGCATTGGATTTAAGAAAAGAAGGGAAAATGTAATTGGCTAATGCATTAGATTGTGTTATTTTTCTCTCTTCGTCCTTTCCATTGTGTATGCATGCATGCATGCGTATGATTTCGATGGTTTTACGTGAGTGTATTGATTTCAATTAGTAAAGTATGCATGATTTCAAGATGAGAATGATGTTGTTGATGATTCGGATCCCTTTTTGCCTACTATGAGCTGAGCACCAAAATTGTTCTATTCCAGTTTTTTACTCTCTCTCTCTCTTCTTGTTCCACATTTATATGCCGGCTGTGTACACATACACACACGTAGAGCTGCTGTACCACAAAAAATATACAAATACAAATTCCCGGATAATAATATAAAAACGCAACTGGACTTCGAGGCTGCATGCCATTCTTATTAGTATGTAGTTTTTTATGTGTAAAGGTATGTTTTTATGTTACATTACATTACCTTTTGGTCGCTCTCTCTCGCATTTCTTTGCTATTATTACATTTGCCAGTAGAGGTATCCATGAAATGAGGTGGATTGCGTGCACTTTCTACTTAGGTTTTGCCAAAGTATACGTATATAGGGAAAGAAACAAGATATCTTATGTTCCCTTTTTTATTTATTTTTGGGCTCCATTTACTTTTGCTGCCCGTTCCTTGTCCGTAAGGAGCAATTTTCAGTAGCAGAGTCGTTGTTGGTTGTGCACACTGCAGTTTTGGTGTAGTGGTGGTAGCACTAGGGGTAATTCCTTTGATTACAGTGTTTTCAACTTCTCTCCGTAAAATGGCCCAATAATAATAATCATAATAATAAAAAGGATAGCATTTTACTAACTCACTTTACTTAAGTTTTTTGTTCCCCTTTTATATATGTATCTCGTCGAATTTCTTGTTGCTTCTTCACTTTACTATAAATGTAGGGTAAAAATGCGTATCACATGCATTGTTGTGTATCATTTAGAGCTAAAAATGTGAGAAATACTCTTCCCCTTGTTGTTTCCTCAAACACCTTTATTTCCTCTTGAAAATGTGTGCCAGAGTCAAAAGACTCTTTTTTTTTATCGTGACCAACAAAAGTAACAGGAGTTGGAACAATGGGTGCAATATCAAAATGTGACCACGGAATACCATACCATACCACTATACTTTTTGTTATGGATGATAAAATGATGATGGTAATGATGAGCATTGTTATTTTCAAATAACATCATATCACTCACACACAACCCACTTACGGGTTACCCTTTCACAGTGAAATGTGTGGGTAACAAGAAAACAACTGAAATTATTATAAATGCTTGCCCATTTCATCTTGATCTTATTTCCAGCTTCCGTTACAAGAAAAAAGCCAAACTTAACCCTTATTTGTAACAGTATCACCATTTACTTCATAAGAGATGATGATGCTTAGCTAAGGCAATCGTTTAAAGACGTTAATTTTTCGGAGGGTGCGTAAACACCTGTTTACTATTCTTCATCCCCATTTTTTTCAAAAGGGGAAAGGAATAAAATGGGGATATGCACAGTCAGTAGGCATGCATGCAAGGCCCGAGTACAAAGGTATTTGCAAAAATGAATATTCAAATTGAATTTCAAGTTTTCTCTGATCCAGTCTTACGTGCTTGCTCATTAATGTATGAATATATGTACGTACACACACGAAGACGGGTATACATACATAGAGGCAAATGGTTGCTTAAACGCAATATATATGCATCTGTTGTTGTTTACTCATTGAGAATGTTGCCGTGTTGTCTAACGTATTTTTGCCCATGTGATGATGGTGATATCACACAATGTAATGCATGTATGTATGTAGTGGTGTGCGTTTGAGAGAAAAATGTTAAGTTAAAAGTGATGCAAATGAATGTGAAACCCATGTTTATTCATGATTCTCCTTGATGAAAGCTTTTCATGCAACAATATATGTAATACTGTCTTAATAAATGATAAGAACACAAAGCAATTCCTTTTGGACACATTTTCCTTAAAGAAACTACGACAGCTGGAAACAATTTTTTTTACTTTGTACTCTGCTCTGTAGGTAGGTACTCACTCGTCTGATGCCATTTGTTCAAAATTAAATGTATGAAAATGCTAATCTGCATATTGCGTTTCCCATGTATTTATTTACCTTTCAATAAAAACCTTACATATATAATATCGTACGTACATGCAGTTTTCCTGTAAATGAACCAACGTTGAACGTAGTAGATAAAAGTCGAGATCGCGAGTCAAGTCAGGCTAGGAAATACTTTTCCCGTTTTTTCTCTCTCCCTCAATGAGCTCAGGCTTGTATCTGGTGCATATATACAACTAATCCCCAAATAGGAAAAAATCCGAAAAAGTGCATTTGCATGCAATAGTGCATATATTGGAGAAATGCGTGCGTGAGTGCACACTGTAAAGTATGCATGAATAAGGTCCTTTCAAAGTTGAATGTATTTCAACAGCTTTTCATTTTCGGTTATTTCAGGACACTCCTTCATTTATCGATATTCATACATCTAAATAGACTGTCCTCAAACTATATAGATATAATAATGTATTATCATGTTATGTCATGTTCTTATATGACAGACCATATATTAAATACTTTAAAATTCTATACATTTTTATCATTCAGATTTGAATCGAAAAAAAAGAATCAATAATTAAGCTTATTTCGTCCTTTTAACTGCGTTGAATTGAATTCAATTGAATGTTAACTTTGAAAACATGCGTGTGTATTAAATACCGTGGAATGAGTGAACAAGTGAACGAAAGTACAAGACACTTTCGTAATCCAAATAGTTTAGCTGGTTTGGTTTTTTTGGTTTCCAAAATAAAAAGGCAGGAAAAAAAGTTGATGAAACTTGAACCAGAGGAGGTATAAGGTATTATTGGACTTGTAACATTAATTCAGTGTATTTCATTCCAGTAGTAGTTGAGCTTTGAGCACTCTATCCAGAAAAAAGGTAGTGGAAGGTGGAAGAACAAGAGGCTTGTATTATTTTATATAAAAAAAAGTTAGTTAAAAGCAAAGCCTTCATCATCATCTTTCTCACTCCTTTTGCTATAAGCACTGTACACCGGCCGATTGCTACCGATATTGTTTTACGGGCTCTCATTTTTCTCTTAAAATACATTACCACATATACATAATATGCATAGCTGTTTTCATGTGTTGTGCATGCATCGTGCATACATTGTCTCATATAAAAAAGAGCAGGTACACCGTGGAATATAATGGAATGGAGAATAAATATGTGGGTGCATGCATGCAATAAGCAAGCAGTGAGAATTTTTTTTATATATCTCATTCCGTATATTATAGTATTAGCTCCTACTTATACTTGCATGAAGCAAAAGCAGCTAGCTAGTTTAGTTTAGTTGAGTTGGAAATGAAAAGTGGCTGCGGCCTGGGCTATGAGTGAGTGAGTACTATTTTATGTATTGTTTTATGCATGCTTTTTATACCTGGTTACATGTATATGCATGAATGTATCTAATAATGACAAGGTTTTACCTTTTTGCCGATGTTCAGGTGGTTCTCTGTGTGTTGAGGTGATTGTGAGTGTTGCTCTACTAAAAACGCAGGAGAAATGCCATGGTCATTGGTTAGTTGGTTTTAGTTGCTGGCTTTTTCATGAAGGCTCACTCACTTTGCTCCTGGCTTTTATATAAAAACGGCAAGAAAAAATTTAAGAAATATATATCCCAACCTTTCTGAACAGACTTGCAATGTTTCCGCTCAGAAGAAGCAAAGTACTTTGGCAGTCCTTTACCTAAAAAATCTGGCACTTACTCCCTCCCCACATTTTTTGCATTTACCATTAAATATTAACTGCGTGCGTACTAATCACTATCGTCATCATCATCAACTTCATTATCGACATATCACATCACGACGAACATTTTCAGGAGCTATATACACATGTCCACACTCACTTGTCAGAGTCACCTTTTGCTCCCAGTTTAATCAGCCAATGAAGCAGTTGCTTAAAAGTTTTTTTTTGTGTTTGTTTGTAAATTGTAAAGTTCAGCTAACCAGATCAAATACTATGTATTTATTATATGTTCCGTGACTCTTTCGCAACAAGCAACAGCAACGTCTCTCTTGTACTAACGTTGTATGTGCTGTTGGTCAGTCCTCGCCTCCTCGTACGTCAACTTCGCTAATTTCTTGTGGAAAAGCTAATATCTCGTGGCATGTGCTTTGATCCCGTAGTTGTTTGTTCTCGGTCGGCTTGTTTGCATATTTTATTCGTGCTGTGTAGTGATTTTCCATTTTTTTTGTGTGTGGTACGTATGAAACTCTTACTCAGCTCAACATGCATATTTCCACTTCCATGAATATCCAAGTGGCAGAATGAGATTTTAGCAGTGTGTACCTGACTATATGGGTACTTGCACGATTCCAGTTTGTCCAGTCTAACAAAGTCTCTGGACAATTGTGAAAATGTGTTGTTGGTGTTCTTGTTGCAGTATAGTATGACTGCTATGAGCTGGAAAAGTTATGCGATGGTGCATTTAAATGTGCTCATTTGCTGTTGATGACACACAAAGTCCTCATTCAAAGTTGACCCTTTGCATTTCCCCTGGCACTATCCAGTATAATTTTGTGGCTTGACTGGACTCGACTATCCCATCACCATCATCATTATTGTCTGGTGGAAGACAGTCCAAAAATGAAATGAGCCATTTGGGTGCTTTAGTGAAGTAAAAACAAGATAACAAGGGAGAAATGTCAGGGATGGTTTTTGATATCGGTGGTACTCTGGCTCTCTCATAGCAAAAATGGAATGACCAAATGTGACCATGACCAAAACCAAGTCCAAACAAAAACAATGAGTAAAAGCTTGTTGGTTGTAGTAGTAGTAGTGTGTTGTTGTAGATAGCTGGGGCACATATAAAATGCATATAAAAGCAATGATCATACTCCCTACGGAGATATACAAGGAGATAATTACTATGGACAGTCGTACCAGTGGCAATAATAATCATCATCAACATTACCGTGCTGCTCCTGATGATGACTTTAGTTCTTCGGAATGGTGATGAGAGTGTGGAGAAATGTGTTCTCTCGTGAATGCTACTTGATTGTCGGCTAGTTGTGTATTACATATTGCTTTCTTGGGAATTAGAACCACTCGTCGTGGTGGTGAATACACAATCTGAAATGGGATGCAATGTACGATCAAGTTCTCTCTTGAAATGAATTTTTTTAGACTTGTTTCGGAATTTAAAAAAAAATGTTATTGTCATCCGGTTTGTTTGATATAGTGTGATTTTTATTTTGTGTCCGTTTTTTAGTACGACGATGGAGTGTCCCATTACCCTGGGATGGAAGCAATGCCCTCTTCAATGTATGACCCGCATTCGGTAGCACATCGACCTATACAACCGTTGGCTCATCCGTCTCCCCACATGAATCATAGTCACCCAATGTACCATCACCAAAGCAATCATGTGCCCACCGCCAATCATGTCATGGCACCCGTCCCAGATGTCCACAAAAGGGACAAGGATGCCATTTATGGGTAAGTGAACAAAAGTCCAAAATGAGGAACAAAAAAAATTGCATTACTTGACATATCTTTACCTCCTTATTCTCAAAAAGACGAATAGGGCTATAGAAGTTCTTATCTTGAAAAGTAAAGAAACTCAGGTGTTCTTTCATAAAAAAAATGTACGTAAGCTTTTCATCATAATCGATGTATGTTCGGTACGTAAACAGGATATTTTGCACAAAAAAATTCAATCTTGGTCAAGCCATGATTATGAGATGGCAAACTTAGATATAAAAGCAAAAGTCGACGACGACGACAAACTAGCTATTTGCTCCCTCAAAAAAAACACCACCACCTTAATTTTCGCAAAACATGATGCTGTTCTTTCTCTAATTTTCGCGACTTGGCTTTACGTCATTAGCCTTGAGATTGTTAACTAGTCTGTTATTAATCGTTTCCGTCAAACCAGCCGTTCTATTTTTGGAATTAATACACAAATATCTAATATTAGCCATGATTACAATTACGTCACAGTAGAAAAAGGATTAATTCTTAGTAAAAAGGCATCTTGTTTCACAAATTCATTCGGAAACACGTGATCGGGTGACCTTTCTAGTTCAAAGACATATTCCAAATCCAAAGTTAGGCCGTGATGATTTTGAAATTATTTAAATAAGTCATTTTACATGGAATTATGCAAAAGAATGTCTCCGTTTTGTACTCAAAAGTGAATCTTTTGATGTCAAGTCACTCCACTCCATGTAAAAAGATCAATGTACGACTGACCTTAGAAAAAACAAAAATATTTTGACCCGTGCTATTTAATATCAAAAACCAGCATCAGCACTTGGGAGAGATAACAGTTGTGATCATAAGGTTCAATTCTAATAGTTTCCAAGAAATAACCAATAAAACATTTCATCCTCCTGAACTTATCCTGTCTGATGGATGGATGGATGAGATGTAAGTTTAGTTGATGAATTATTCATATCTTATGTCCTCAATTTAATCATATTTCATTTGAAACTTTGTCGCGTGGACCCCATATGTCTTAGATTTCAAGTTCATGCTCAAAGTTCGGAGCGAGGAACAAGGAAGGAAATGTTATATTGAATATTACAATTTTAAAAATACATTAACATTTCCTGAAAACAGAGGAAAACAAGGTTATTCAAAGGCAACTCAAATATTTTTGAGGAAAATCCACAAAAAAGAAGAGTCCAATAGGGTGGAGTAGATCATAATATTATGCAGTGATTCGATTTCGATCGTCTTTATACACTCATGCATACGATGCATTATTCAAAAGGGAGGTTTTTGCGTTATTGCAACCAAATAAATCCAAACTCACCTCTTCCTTCTTTTTAGTTGCATCGCAGATTTCTCGCTCAATGCAAATACTTGCGATGGCTTGTTGTATATATATACAATCTGCGCACTCACAGCCAGCAGGACGATAATACAATTGAACCGACAAAAAAGTGGAAGCCGGATTATCAGTTATTAAAATATGCATAGGTTTTTTTGTTTCTTTTTTCTCAACTAAGCGATTGGTATTGGTAGTCTGCGTGCCGCTGGTTTTCACATGTACGTAGGTTTTCTACGTATGTTGTCCTCAGTGCTTGAATAAAGTATGCAAAAACCACTGGGTTTAATGTATGCTGTTATGCTGATAGTCGTACCTACCGACATCCCGAAAAGATAATAAATTCTGATGGAATGAAATAGAGAAAAAGCAAAAAAAAAGAGGAATGACCTGGTCAAGGAATCTTCTTGTGATGGGTTTATACATCAACAATTAGTTTACGTGGTGCATGATGGTGATAATTTTGATGACAGATAATAAAACTGTGGTGCTTTAGTAATGTATATACAACAATTATAATCTTAGAAGTGAGTCGTAGATGCTGAGAATTTTTCTGGAGTATTGATATGTATAATGGCTTTTTCATAGCCTTTTAACAATGCAGTTTTGTAGTCATCATTTTTTTTACATAACCAACCGACTCCACCAGGGATAATATCTCATCGGTTTACATATAGGTACATATGGTACTGTCTATGTATATAGTGTTCCCTCACACGTAATTATTATTTCATATACTGCAGTATGGAAGGTCCTCTGAGACTGCGGCTCAACTGAATTTTCAGCTTTAGTAACTTCCCCTACCCTATTTTCACACACAAAATGTGGAATCTCCAATCCGAATCCCATGACCATTTACTTTAGTTAATGCAGTGAACTATTGCAGTTGAGCGTGTTAAGTTTCATATTTCATATATGAGTGCAAGCGCAAGCAAAAGTGAGTGGTGAAATTCAAGTCAAGTCCCTCCATTCCATTCCATTCGACTCCAATCTACTATTACTTTAACTGACTACAAGACAAGACGAGTGAGAGGAGTAATCTCAAAATAATTTCTGACATGGTTTTCCTGGCCATTTGCCATCTCATAATTTGTTGGCCAAGAGTCAAATTGAACACAAATGAATGGATAAATATTAGTTTATGCTAGACCGACTTCATATTCCGCGTTTGTGTTGCCATTTTTGAAATAATGGTGTATGATGGACGATGTTGATGATATGATGCTATGCTGACTTGTCTGTCTGAGGATGACTAAGTTTCTAAGGTGGGATTTATGATTGAATTGAGTAATCTCCTATCATCATCCTCATCTCTTTGAAGTTATCTATTTAGAAAATCAACAATCATTTCACGTTTCCTCTTTTCTGAAGTAGAAAATTTTTTTCTGCTAAATTATCATCATGTTATCCGATCCATTTATTATTTGCTCCGGATATATAGCACATATTATCTTCTGCACTTGCTGTACTAACATAAATTAATGTTAAACACAAACATGTACTTAAATTGCACATTTAGTACACCTAGTTGATGGTCATTTTTACAGGAGGATTTTGCAATTAGGCCTTTAGAAAAATATGCGTAACTAATAAAAAATCATGTACAGGATACAAAAGTACAAATAATTCATTTCCTCCAAATAAAATCAGCACCATATACATATATTCTCG
The DNA here is from genome assembly GCA_964034955.1 of Orchesella flavescens. Classification (NCBI taxonomy): domain Eukaryota; kingdom Metazoa; phylum Arthropoda; class Collembola; order Entomobryomorpha; family Orchesellidae; genus Orchesella; species Orchesella flavescens. The sequence continues at coordinate 13,055,267 of OZ035957.1, forward strand.
TGCTCCTCTTGAAAAATTAATAATAAAAAGAGCAGGTTTTTGAAACTCATGTTATACAGAATTATGTTTATGCTTACATTTTTTGATGATTGTGAATTTTTTTCTATTTCTTCCAGACATCCATTGTTCCCATTGTTAGCTCTCATTTTCGAAAAATGTGAGCTAGCTACGTGCACACCAAGGGAGCCAGGCGTTGCAGGCGGTGATGTTTGCTCATCCGAATCTTTTAACGAAGATATTGCCGTTTTCTCCAAACAGGTTTGTTCACTATTTCCAATGACTTTAGTTGTAATTTTCTTACTCTTTGCGAACTATATTTTTTTTATCGAACTACACAGATTGTTATAATAAGTACGATTTTTTACTTCATTCATATATTTCATATCTACACTGTTGCTACTATATTGTTCTATTTTGGTACACATTTTGTGTAAATGAAGGATATTAAAACGCCTCGTTTTTACGCTCCAGTCGTGTCGGAAGCGCTCATAAACAAAGTTGACAATTTAGCAGGGAAAAAATTGACTTTTAAAATGGAAATTGTTCCATTTCATACCCATTTGGAGCTAGGGTTCTCTCCCATAATGATATGTTGTTGTGCCTATATATATCGTGTGGTCTTATAACTTTAGACTGAATATGAATATGAGAAATGCATAGAATATTTTCAAATGTGCACTTCTTCGTTTCTGGAGAGGAAGAGGATGATGGCTTCTTTTTCATCAACACATCTTGAAGAAAGTGTGTTATTCCAATGGACTCACTCATGACAGCAATATAGCAATAATGCATTTGAAATACATCTGCTCCCAACATTACCATCCATCTCGTACCGTTAATGTATGCATCAAATAACCAAAGACTCCACATGAAATAACTTCTCCATGTAGCCAAAGAGCTGAGCACTCTCATCCCAGTATTATTGTTGCAACTTGCTCCACTAAACGACCATTTTCTTCAAGAGCCATCAATTTTTATGGGCAGTCAAAAAACCAGGCGAAGATGAAGTGAACCCCTATATGTTCTATGCATACTAGAATAGGCAAGCTATAGGCAGATAAGAAGAGTACGGAAATCCGTTAAAATGAAGAACACACATAGTATTAGTATGTGTTACTTTAGTTTACACACGGCAGACTTTTCGACGCTCCTTGATTAAATTTCAATTTGCTTGCTCACAACCAAATTGCATTCTTCTCCATGAGCAATTACCAAATGCATTTTTCTATCACCAACTCCCAAAGCTTATATTTTATCCCGCACGACTGATTATCTGCCCAGAGTCTGGTTTCAAGTTTTTGTGCCAGTTGCAACACAAAAAGAAGAAAAGTTGCAACTGGTCCTAGTATTGCGTTTTCCAACATGTGACGTAACAGTAAAAAGGCGAAATCGGTATGGGTGAATGTGCATGAGTATTTGTGCACGTAGGTACATACATATCTATGTTCGAATGATATTGCATGATACTCATTTTCATCTCATCTTGTGCCCGGTACGATTTTACACAAAAAAAATTAAAACGAAATGCACACACAATAATTGTGTTTCTCTTGTACATACAAAATGGAAGACAAGACAAGCCTCTCGTTGAACTTATAGAGTTGGAGCAATAATCATAACAATAATCGTAGAATAATGGCAGGAAAGGATGTGCAAGTCCATTAAGGTTGTGGTTTTCTTTTCCATTAATGATATTATGCTCATTGGCATTGCATCTCGATGCTTAAGCATGAGTAGTCGAAGGGAGTCAGAGTCAAGTGAGCGCCATGCTGACTCGATCGTCTTGAGGCTATATACCTATTCATTTCTATAACGTACCATAACATAACATGATGTTAAAGTATCCGTATATAATGGCATACCATCATCATCATCATCACAATCATGATGATCCTCGTGAACTTACCTCTCCAATCCAGAGTTTCTTCTTCTTCTTCGTCCTCCACTCCATCCAGTCCGTTTAGTTCCTCTTTTGAACTTCAAAATTTCTGAACAGATGAGAGAATGATACAATGTTGGAGTTAACCTTTATGTACATCATATTAGATTACAGAGTCGAGTCGTTCCAACTCCACCAACACACAATATTTACTCCGTACTCATATTGTGTTTCATGTAACGCGCATTAAAATATGTTGTAGAATGATGATGGGCATTGGCCATTCTTATGTTTCTCTTGTTTGTTGGTCATCCATTCTCCATCACAGTCACTCTCTTCTTTACAGAATATGATGTTATGTATTAACATTAACTTGTGTAGCTCTGATACAAAGTATTCAATTGCTGAGACATGCAATGCTCAAATGGAGTTGAAAATGCCGACGGGAGAGTTTTTTGGAGAAACTTGATCTTGTACAGCCGTAAGGAAATGACGGGCATTGGATTCATTCTTTTCGTCCGCTTCTAAATGGTTTATAAATGCAAACTTGTATAGGATGAGATAAACATTTCCCTCTCGCATATATATTCTTATCCCTTTTATCACTAGTTTACTTTACATTATAAAAAAATGTAGGAAAAACCATAATAGTAATAATAAAAATAATCATAAGATGAATACTACATAATAGCATTCATTCGGTCGATTGGTTTACAAATTGTATAAAAAAATTAAAACTATCATATTCATACGTTAAAAGTACGGTTTTATATCATGTAAAAGTTTGTTGGGAATAAAAAGGCAACCATCTCTTTTGTATTGCATTTCATTGGCGTTTTGGGTCGGCTATGCCATGCCTTTTTGCCTTGCGTGTAAGAGTGCTGTGTGGTGGAAGTGGTGATGATAGATGCATGCTCACAACTCATGAGTTCACTCCGTTGGTTGGGTCCGTTTTTCCCTGTGGTGAATGTTTCTCACTGGATATATATAGCGTAGAAGCAAACGTTATATACAAATGCAGTGTTTATAAGTTCTGTATATAACTTGTGATATCTCCCCCTATTGCAATATTAATTGATGCTAGTTGCAACACATTTAGTTGAGAATTTAAAAAAAAATTATACTTGCCTGGAAGCGCTTAAAAATGGCCAATTTACAGTTGGTGTATATGTAATATATATAGTCTTATTGGAAGGGTAGTAAACTAAAAAATGCACCTTCAGGTCGTTTACTGGTCTAGATGCACTTTTTTGAAAACGTGATCAGGCCACAGTAAAATGCTTCATTGAATGAAGGTGTGTAATAATGTATAAGGAATGAATGGATCTACTATAGAATATTTTTTCTTAGCAAATTTATGTATTAACACGTATTCCGTGTAGGGTAGTGGTAGTAGTTATGCAATAAAGACTTGGAAAAGGGACCACCTTGATCAGAAAACTATTCCAATACGAACTGCTTAATTCTGTGTATTACACAGCCAATTTCCGTTCTTGTGTGTGTGCAGAGGAGACAAACTTACAAAAAATAAAAGTTGAGTTTGTGTACAATTATTTTTAATACATTAAAATCTCCCATTTGAGCAAATGGGATTACGGCTTTTGGTAACACAAACCATTTTAAGCTTAGTCCTGTTCTTCTGAAGAAACACCGACCTTTTACACGATATTCAATTTGGAAGATTTTTTTTTGTCAACGCAGGAAGTGCGGTGTTGTATTTAACAAGGTATCAATCGAGGAGATCCAATCCAGTGTGGCTGAGAAATATATCTCTCATGAATCGCAGAGAGAAAAATATCGTCACATACATACATACATATGTGCATAGGCTAAGAAGTGAATTCATTAAAGTTGTACCCAACTAATATGTTTCCAGGCAAAGCCTTTTTGACAAAAATCTTCGGCTTCAATAGAGAAACTGAATGAAGGAAGACCAAGAGAGAGAGAAAAAAAACTAGTTTAGCTCGCAAGCTGTTTTAGATGTTACACTGCTCTGCTACATCAGACAGACGGAGAGAGAGAGGAGACGGACGTGTTTTGAAATATGATTTAAAGGTGAACTCACAAAACGGAGCTAACTAATGAATAATAGCAGGATCGTTTTCCTTCTTCTTTTTCCTCTTTTTTGATCATCACTCTGATCATCTACAAGGTTGAAACAGAAACGAACGAATGTTGTGTGTGAATGAGCTGTAAAAAAATTGGAGCAGGACATCCAAAGTTGAGCCTGGATGTTGAGAATGTTTTTTATATATAATGAAAATGGATTTGTTCTCAAATGGTGTTGTGAAAGTGAATTCAACTTGAACTTTAATAATACTAACAACCAATAATACTCACCTATGTGCACCTTTTTCTATCCCAAATTTTTAAGAAACCATAAACTGGAAAAAGGAATGTTACATTTTTACACACTTTTTGAATCCAAAACCAAAACCAGCCTGGAAAATCGATATGAGGCGTAGTCACAACAAAGATCCCATAATGGTGCTTGTACAACACGTACGTGTTGGGATATGAAATGAAAACGTAAATAAATAGATCTATCCATTGTTGATCAAGGATATAGTTTAGAAGTAGAGGAGAGGAATGCTGGTGAGGGACGGTCAAGAGCAAAGATTTGGTGTAAGGGAAGCCAAGTCAAAAGTCTTGGGAAAAAAATATTCACTTTTGTGTTGAGGGGAAGTCGACTTTGTTAAGGGTACCTTAAATTTACCACGCATGAAGAAAGAATCAAGTCATTTTACTAGTAGGACAATGTTGTGGCATAAGGAGTGGAACCCTTTTGTGGGACTACTACTACCACTACTTGTTGATTTCTTGAAGAAAGACGACATTTTCGTGATGGATCTGTAGTACAGTAAAGTTCTAGTCCTCTTGGGTTGAAGAATTGAAAATAGCTTTACTTACATCTAGTTTCAAAGTACCTTTAAGATTCTTTTTGATGATAGTGAGCAACAGAAAGGCTTGGTGAGTGTACCAAAAAAATGTAGGTACAAGTACGTATACACCGTGTGGAGGTTAGTAAACTGGTTGTAAAAGTCGTAAAAATAACAGTGACAATAACTCCAATACCTTGTTGGATTGTCGTCCCTCATTGTTCTGGAATTGGCTTATGAGTGGTTAAACAAATAGAAATGGTTCGAACAACTAGAAAGTACGTACAGAAAAGATAACGGGAACATAAACGTGAAGTAATTCTTGCGAATTAATAACTTTACCAATAATTATGAACTTGTACTTTTTTATTCTGTGAACGCTATATTTTTAAGCATGCATCATACCATAAGTTACGAATACAAGGCTACGAGGGGAGCTAAATTTTGGAATTCTTTAAGAAATAGGATGAGCATGTAATAATGACCTGACTTTTGCTTTTTACATGATATGATGATGACGAAGAAAGTTTCTTTGTAGTTGCAACGTCATTCCTTGCATTAAATTGTCCCCCTCCTTTTTTCCACAAAGCTAAAAAAGGGTCTCTGACTTGTTGAGGTACTTAAACGAGGGGTGTACATGACTTTTAACGATGATAATGTTATATAATATTGAAGATTGAAGAGCGCACCAGGGAAAAAATATCGAATGATGACGATCATCTTCATCATCATCATCATCCCACCACGTAAACCTAACTCTCAAAATAACTAGATATGCCTTCAAGTATATAAAAAGATATAGTTTGTTATTTTGGGATTGTTGTACCTGGTTAGTAGTTTTGTTATACATGGAGGTTTACGTGCTTCTTGTACCTCACCATTTCCTCTATCTTTTCTAAATAAGATATGCATTATCATCTTGGTCTTTATCAGGGGGATGATGATTATGACAAAAGATAATGTGGATTTTTTAAAACTCTCGTTCTCCAAAGAATGTATCGGAGAAGCTAAAGAGATATATTGACTGTTGTCCTCTTTAATTCCTCCCTTGAAAAAGTATGAACTACACCATTACTCCTCCAGTAGTAACAAAGTCTCAAAATGTAATTCCTATATTCATATCATCTGCTAAGAAAGAAAACCTCCTATCCTCAAAATAATATAATAGTTTTTGACAGTGTCCCGTGTTTCATGTTACTATTTGAGTGAGTAAGTTTAAGTAGTTATGCTGTGGTTAAAAGATGAGAGAGTATATGGAAAAAGTGACAAGTCACCTTGGCTCTGATGGAAGCCAAGCCAAGCATAGTGAATTCTTTAGACATATGTGTACATGTATGTGTGTATTGTGCATATTATTACGCATTTTTTTTTCAGCTGCACACTTTTGATGTTAAACAACATCACACATTATTGTTTGTGAAAAAAGACAGGGCTCTCTCTACGTCTCTACACTGACACAGCAGAGAGGACATTAACCGTCATCATTTTCATTGTTATGCACCTATTTAATCATGATTAGCTCCACTTGCCCGGTAGTTGAAAAATCACCGTCATCACCACCACCATCATCATTCTACCTTTCTATTATCACGATACAAAGTGCAAAAAGCTATATAAATGCAATGTACTGTAACAACATCAAGAGTCTAAAAAAACTCACCTGCCTGCCTGTCATCGCATTATTCCCCATTCAAATTCAAATGCCTACATTTCTCCTTGTTCAACAACAAGAGTAGAGCATTCGGCGTATTTGCTAAATTTTACAAAAGTGTTTTTTTCCTGATTTTGCAAGCGAAAGGGAACTTGCTGCTTGAGTAAAAAGTAATTAATGAGTGATTTGACATAAATATAATAATTTAAAGAAACATGACTACATTTAGGAAGAAAAATAGGAAAGAAAAATGTATGTAATTAAATCACAATAGTATATTTTTTTGCTAAATTGCTCATGCATACGCATGCACTTATTTATACCCCAGTTAACAAGGAATTTTTGACAGCCTTCGGCTAATCTTTTTATGAATTTAATTTCGAGGAGGAAGGAAAAATATCTAAAGTTGTATGAATGCCCCGTTTGTTTGTTGCCGTGCTAGAAATGGGACCTACCCACCACAAAACCTATATAATAATCATACATTTTGGAGCTTGTGGGACTTGATTATTGTATACATTTTTGTTGTAAAGTTGAGGAAAAATATTAGTAGTGTATTTTTATTTATATATATTATACGTTACTTTTTTTTAGATTGCATGCAAGAAACACGCACACACTCACACACACAGATTTTTCGTGATAATCTGCTCATCATCGCTTAAAGGTACAAAATACTCTTATCAGAGAGAGCAAGAGGACGCACAAGGCACAGTTGATTTCAGCTGTTGTTAAAGCGTAATGAAGGTATTACATTTTTTTCAACTCCAAAAAATCGGAATTAGGACTTCACGCGATCAAAAAGTGAGTAAGTTCCAACTAAACGGAGCGAAAGAATGTATTCTTTCTTACTTCTTCGTCCTCACTTATTCATCCACTTCTTCTCCAGTGAAGAAGCAAAAGAAAAAAGGATTTCATTTCATTACGTTGAGTCGATATACATAACATACACCTGCAAAAGTCGTTGTTGTGCATCCAATCCACCAAGCAATTAAATCCGGCTGTTTTTTTTTGATAAGCCCAACAAAAACCAATGTATTGAAAAATACTTTAAGCTCATGGCTTAAGAACATGCTCCATGCTCTATATTTTGTATCGAACATGAATATGTAAGTAATGAAAAAGGAATTTGTAGTCATGTCATGTTATCACATCACCATCTTCATCATCATCATTGAACGTGTTTATATAAAGATGAGCCTCTTGAAAATATCCGTCAGTCAGTAAGTCTAGCGAAATATGAAGAGAAAGAGAAGAGAGGGAAAGAGCCTTGACTCAACCTGGAACATTATATATAAAATGTGAAATTATATATAGAGATAATAATATTACTTTTTCTTCATCTTAGAAAAGGGGATACTAAAAAGTCCTTGTAACTTGACCCTTCTTTTCGTTAGAGTTTTACAATTATTATTATTACCACATTGAATTTTTATACAACCCAGTCTTCTTCTCTAATAAATATAAAGGAAGCGATTGTTGCTTCCTTTCCCTTCTCGGATTACGATTTGATATAAATATAATATGTACAGAAGAACATACCTAATTGTAAGGATCAAGTCGAAAATCCCACAAGAAGAAGGAGAGGAGACCGGCCGGCTAGTAAGTCGAACTGGGTTTCGAAATGCATCTCTTTTCTTATATATACATACATACATTTGCAGTTTATGTAAGCTGTCGTATTATTGAACATAGAGCATGACTGGATTGATTTATTACTGTTTCCTTTTTAGATTTATGACCGTCCCTCGTCGTCGTCCGTGCATGTTCTCCTGTTAATTCTGCATTGTGTACCCACAAAAGTTTTACAAGTGTATGGAATCCCTATCCCAAGTGGGAAGAATGCAATCTAAATTCATTATCAAATTATTTTATGCAATGAGAAAGAAAGCACACACACTCGACATTACCAACTAACTGCACTACACTATCACACTGGATTTGCATACTTGATGCACTTTTATTGACTCACCAAAGCCAATTGCAAAATTGATAAAATTATTATTATTGCACAACGCAACGTCATCTTCACCTCTCAATGTCGCTATGAACTGTCTTTCCTTTAGTCATCATCACCATTTCATTAATTATACCACTTCCCTCCTCTTTCATTAATTATGCAGAAAATTATTGTGAGTGCATAATATCTGCATTGTTTTTTTCATCCGTTGAAGAAGAAAAAAATAGTCGAAAAATTAAAAATGAGGCACTCACCTGAGGAAAAGATGGAAACGTGCGGTAATGTTTTAATAATAGAGTAATTCCACTTTTTCTACTTTTCTTTGGGACTTTTTTTTATTAGGAATGTAATATAGTGACTTGGAGGTATCGGATCGACATAAGGGCGAGCTAATAGCGTATACACATGTTCTACAACGTATACACGACACACTGTCATGCATATGCAAATATTATAATACCAAAAGGTATTACCATCATCATCATCATCCTCTCATTTGATTAAGTATAAATGTGCGGATTATTTTTTTTAAATGCTGGCACTCACACAAGAACAATTATGTGAATACAAACAGAATGTGTGTGTTGTGTGTTTTATAAGTTGACCCTCTCGTCTTCGGTTTCTTTCTTCACGTCTTGTGTGTGTCTGTGTGTTTTTATATTTAGCTTGTGCTAATGTGAGTGAGTAGGTAGGCACCTAGTGGTGTGGTGTGTGTGTGTGAATGAATGCATGATGCATGCATGAAGTTCCTTTTTTTCGCGATAATTACCATCTGTCCGGTTTTTACCATGTATTTATAAACAACAACAGGCAGGTAAAAACCATATATGCATTCATACTACTCGTACAAATCCAACACGAGTGTGTTTGTATAGAAATGGATTTGCATATTCTGCATGTCATACCAAACCAATATATATATATATAGGAAAACAAACCACCAAACCAAGCTGCCACTCTGTTTTTTGTGTTACAAAACCATCAGGGTAAAAATGTCTATAATTTGCCATTTTCAGCATTTGATACGTTCTGTCATTATTATTGTGATTAGAGGCACAAGAGAAATGTGGTAATGATGGTATGGGCTGAAAAATAGTATAATCAACGGCGATGGGGTTATATTAAAATATAAAAATCTCTTTTTTAACCTGGTGGCGGTGATGATGGTATTGTTGGTACGTTAAGCTACGCATGCATCCGTCATCAGTGCACTGAGCTGTCCACAATATAGGGAAAAGTAAATGTGTGCAAAAAGGGTCAGTGAGTAGAAATGTGTTCCTTAATTTTTCAAGTATCATCAATGTCTGTTGGCAATACGAATGACCAATATATTCTATAAATAAATGGTAACTATAAGAAGGATGTGAATGGGAAAAAGCTGTTCTAGCTAGGCGCGTCCAGTTATTATCGATTAGTCATTCATTTAAGTGTCTGGCATTTTTATTCACATTGGATTAAAACGGAATAGTTTTATGTTAATGTCTGTTCTGTAATAACTACCTTTCATTCACCCTGTTAAAAGCGTGTATTGAGTTGCTTCACATGATAATAAGCCAAGATTATGAAAAAAAGTAGTATCAAATCAAACCTAAATCATTATTGAGGCGTTTCCTTGCTTGTTAAGTTCAATTTTAATTGATGTGTTAAGCACATTATCTGGGAGCCACTCGTAATTACATTTTTATCTGGTAATTACAAGATTCGCAAGGAACTTGTGTGCCTCAATAGACACAGACAATAAACATTATGGAAAAATTTCACACATGCATAAAATTAAGCACAGGTTTACCTTGAATATCATTATTGAATTGTGGAAATTACTGGCGTGTAATTATGGAAATTGCAACCACAACACGATATTTTAGCCGTTTATCAGCTTAATGGTTCGAGTGCATTTATTATTATTATTACAGCAATTCAAAAATCCAAGGTACAGATAATATGTAAAAAATTTGCAAATGAGAAGCATCGTAGAGGAAAATTATGTTTGATAGTAGTGATATTGGCAGCCATTACACTTCCGAACAGGGAACTCTATTGATTCAACAATTTCAGTTTTTCTCTTCCTTTCTAAATTGAGCCTATGCGTACACACATGCGTACTGCTCAACTGTGATGTGATGATGATACATTTATTTCCTTTCAGAAAGCTGCACTGAATACTGAATGAACTCTGTGTTTTTGTCTGGTTAAAGCAGAAGGCAAAAAAGCCTGCCCGCATATTCATTTTATGGTTACACAGAATAATGGCTTAATTTTTACACTCTGATTCTCACACAGCTTAAGGACACAATTCGAATCAATGAATAATATAGCCTCTGTGTCATATACATTTACTAAGCTGTTTTCCACAAAAATAGATATTACATAAAATGTTTAACATATATTATGAATATATCTTTATTATGCTAAAATCCTAATCCTCACTGTCCCTTTCTTTTCAACAATGAGCCTCTGTTTTGTGGAGGTCTGAATGCTCTCTTTGAGTTTTCGTAAATGAGGAAATCCAGCAGCATAATTCATAACTCATACTTGTTCAAAACGATCATCATCTTGTCACCGTTTGTGTACATATAACGTGTGCATCCTACCCATATGCCCATATATATATATTTGTGGTAGTGCTACTGCACCTACAAACAAACATGTAACAATGTCATCCAACTGAGAAGATTGGCCACGCATTTGACTATTAAAGGAAGGCACTGAGAGTAAAATGATGGAAATAAAAACTCATATTTGCTGAACGAGGGGATGAACGGGTAAACACATATATTATTGCATATATAATACAGTGCAGAGTTGATGTTGACTTGAGGGTGTCAATGTCATGATATGATTGTTTCTTTGTTGATTGTTCCATGAAATCTTTACTATCTCTCTCTACTACCACAGCAAACAGCGTATACATAAGCTAGCTCGCTAACTCATATAGCGAAAACATAAGAAGGAGATGGGCAATAAAAAAGCAACAAGAGAGCGAGAGACCCTGTTGTTGCTTGCTTTTTATGAGCCATGCTTGAGAGATTGTGAGTGTGGATTACATAGATGTAAAAAAGACAATAAAACGCCAAAAAAAAACTTGCTGAATGCAAACGTAAAGCCACCACCAGCGCAGCAAGAGCTAACGTGCAACAGTTCGGAAATAAAGAAGTTGTAAAAAACCTCTTTTTTATTTTTTATCCATGATTGTAATGTAGCTTATATAGGATGCAGCTAGTGCAAAAAAGGTATAATAATAGCCTATTACCATCACTTTATCCTGTGTATCACACTTGACTCATGTGTGAGTGATGTGTGATTCATCTAAATTTGGTTGAAAGTAGAGGAAAATTAAATAGACAAGTGCAAAACTTGACGCGTCATAATAAAAATGGTGTATGCGTTGATCTATTGATGTTGATAAAAAGGAAGAAATGTAAATTGATGTACATATGTGAGTTGAATGTGTGTGGCTGGCTGTTGAAGAAACAAGACGGGGGAATTGGTTGAAACAAAAAATACAAAATGTCTATCTTTGGATGTCTTTTCATGCATAAACTTTACTTCTTTGGTTTGTGGATGGAGCTCATTCTTTTCATACCTTCTTATTCGCAATGAATAAATGAATGAAGGAAGTCTCTTTCATCTTCACTCATTTCTTCCATTCCTTATCATTATCATTCAAAATAAAAATAAGAACTTCTTTTGATGATTGTTGTTGATGATGATGATCAAGATGATGATGGTGCGTTTGTCCCTTGAGCCGTTGGTTGGTTATGGTTGTTGGTGTGTGTGTGTGCAATATGGGGGGTCCTTCTTATGATGAGAGCTATTTTTTGTTTAAATTAAAAGAATCTTTGGGAGAGAGAGATTTCTTCATTTCAACCCTTCAGGACTCATCATCTTTATATCACGAATAAATGAGCTGTATCTATTTAATAGACCTCTAAAAAAACTGCCACTGCTTTAACAATATGTCAAAGATTCATGTTTGAAAAGGGGACAAGAATTTTTTATTCTGTGAGTGACTGGCTGCCTGGCTGTCGAAAAAATGAAAAGAATCCCGTCGCTCCAAAGCTGCATCATTTTGACTTTAGTGTCATTTCAAAACAAGAAACATTTAATAAAAATATTCAAATCTTATGAGGGAAAAAGTGCCGGGTATAAATGAATGGATGCTCTTTTATTTGTTGTGCTATGTTGCAAAATGATTTTCACATGGGTTTTCTCTAATGTGCAAACCTAATTTACCGAAATCCCTTTTGTTATTCATTCATTAAGACTTTCTATAAATTGAATCCTGATCATAACCATGATCCTATACTATACTACACTGCTGGGTTCTGACCTGAGTGATGCCTCGCACGGTTTCCGATTAACAATGGAATGCGAATCAAAACTGACTGTTTGGTTTGGTCCACATTTTTGTTGGGTTTATGAATTCATGAATTTTCTACACCTTTCAGTTTGACTGAGCTCTACAACGGTTTCCTGAAGGGGCCAAGTGCTTGTCCTTTAGAAAAAAAGCGTGGAACACCTATTCACAACAAATTTCCACCCCAGGAAGCCTCTATTCATGTGCAATTAACCCTTTCTCTCTCTCTCCATCTTGCCATTTTGCTTTTTTGGGATCACCAGTTCTCTCATTTCCCATTCTTTTTCTACTTCCCTTTCTTTTCTGTGTTTGCATTTGATTACGTCGAGTGAGATGCGTAACATTGCGTAAACCAAAAAAGGATCCCATCCCGTGAAAAGTGTTGGATCGATTCGAGAAAAAAAATATTCAAGGTTGTGTGTTTATATGCGTGAAGAGAAAGAGGGGCCCATAATAATATAATACTATGTATTTTGTTTACCATTACAAACGGACTTATTGTCCCCAACTAGGACAGAAGGACACATTATCATTCAATGCAATGCAATATATATCCCTATCGTCTACAGAATAGAACTACACTGGTGAGGGTGCAATAATATGTTGGGTGCTCTGCTCTACTGCGCTGATGATGTAGACATGCATAATGTGGAAGATCGCTCTTTAAAAATCAGACCAGCAGAAACTACTCGTTTTATATGTTTTTATTGTTATGAGCAAAAATTCAATTGTATACACAAAGCATTGTGCATTTTTACAAGTACTATTTGTTAGTTAGGATCGACGGACACAACAAAATACTAGCTTGTTTTTATGAAGGTACATACATACTCTTATTACATAATGGTTTTTCAAGAGCACACTTAACAATTTCGTTTAATATATATAAAAAAGGGATTGAATTGAACGGACAAGGAGAGGAGAAAATGAGAGCAGTTTTATGAGAGGAAGAACATTACTATCGGACGTGTATGCTCGTTTTGTAGTTTCATTTATGAGTGATTTTTTTTAAACTTCACTTTGAACACGTTATTATTACATTATTAGCAAAAGGGGATGGAAGTGATAAATGCAAAGGAGAAGAAAGAATAAGAGGGATGGAATATGGATATAGAAAAATTGCTCACGTTCACATGAAATTCCGGTTGCTTATTACAAGTATTTATTATAGTTTTTCTAGGTATTCAAGTAGCTATAGCTCGTAACTTTTATGATGAGCGCAAAACCACAGTTGAAAGTGTGTATTAATAGGTTTTTCTACTTATTACCTTGATAATAAGAACACGGATCCCGTATTTTTTTTTCATACCACCCGGGTAGAGCTCTTTTGATTGTTTATTGTATTGCGTACGTGAATATATATGCACACAAAGCTGGTATATTTCATTGTTAAAGAGGATTTGAAATGTTTTGTTTGCCATTTGCCAGTCTTCCATCATCATCATCATATGAAAAAACATTGAGCATTTAATGCATTTTGTTTCCATTGTAATCAATCCAGCTGGAGCGACAATGAATAATAATAATAATATATATGATGCAAGGACATTTGAAGCTATGAGTAAAGTTGCACCAGCAGCAACTACTTTTTTTGGCGATGGTAAATGATGATGATGATTGACTGGATGATAGGATTATGTATGTGTATATAGACATATACATCTGCAATCCACTCAACTGTAAATTTATACCATGATGTAATATGTAATGTGTTTCATGTTAAAATCATGAATTAAAATCAGATGAAGAGAGCTGGTTGGCATGAGGGTGGCCATGTGTGTGTAAGCAAGCCTCATCGTCATTCTCATCATCTAATTTTTTCTGGACAAGGAGCTCATCTCTTTGTCTCACTCTTGAGGAAATGTGTAAATTAGTCTTGATTTGGTCAATAAAGTGACAAGGATGAATGAATGAATGATTTTGGCCGAGTGTTGTTACTTGATCACTCTCTGGAGCAGTCAAGTCAGTCAAACAGCACACTTGTATAAATTCTGGTCACACACGAAGAACCAAGTGAACATGCCATGTTCTCAATAATAATGACGATGATGCCAATGATGAGGCATTTGGATAAACGAAACAGATCAAAATGTTGTTATGTAACATAACATTGTTTTTAGACAAGAAAACCAGCCATTAAATACACATGTAAGAACAGCCACATTCCAGCATAAACTTGTGTCCGCGATTTTTAATATCATTATTATCAACCCATTATATAACTATCATTACCTCCATGCATGCGAGCACCAAAATGCTACTGCTGGAAAAGAGTTTTGTACAGAAGCAACACTTTTGTATGTACATTTCTCATTGAGGATGGAGGCTCTCTGGAGACCCCATTGCATTGTTCTTATTGCAAAGCAGTAGAGTTGATGTTGGTTTGGTAGGAATAATAAGGCAAGAATGGAAGAGATGAGACTAGAAGAGAGGTCTTCAACTTTCAACTTGTTTTTTTTTCTCTCTCTCTCTCTCTCTTTGATAGTATGTGATGGTGTTATTATTACAACAAGAACCATGATTATTACCGTCATTTATTCCCCTTTAATCGGATGTAATATGTAGGGAAAAGTGGTGAAGAGGGTGTATATCCCCACTTATACAATATTATGTATAAATGTTGCTTAATAGCAATAATAATAATGATGATGATGGTGATGTAGTCAATTGTAGTAGCTTCCTTTTTTCAAGTAAGCAAACGTTTGGAGTTGAGTTGGACATGGACCTCAACTCAACTTTTAGAATCAAGAAAGTGATGATGATGATGATGATGATAACTTGCAGTCCGTCACTATTCCGTTTTGGATAGAGATACATTGATTTAAATGAGATGAATCAAGAAGGATACACAATACAGTCGAAGAGAGAGAGAGAGAGATGCATCATGTTACTGTGATAATGGCTCAAGTGGTTTGGTTGTTGTTTGGTGTTTTGTTTGTTAGTTACTGTGATTGGATGGAATCAAGTGGCAGAAGTTGATGGTAGCATTTTACATGGGCTTTCAGTTCAGCCAGCTGCGGTAGGTCCTCCAATGCCATCATCATCATGATGTGATGCACATCACATCACTAACATCATCGTGATGAACTTTTTGCTTTGGAATTGGAAAAGAGAGGAGAGAAGAGAGGTGCTTTATACGAGCTAGAAAAAGAAGATGAACAGATTTTTTTTCGACTGTGTTCTTCTGTTTAAGTATTCAAAAGATGTCGAGAGAGGACAAGGGAGCTTTAGTGTAGTGTATTATAATAATGCAGTTCTTCAGAGAACAAGAGATGAGATGATGCAACGCAAACTTTTTTTGATTAACCACTTGGAGAGGATAATGACGTGACATGATTAAAACGACGCTTGCTCAGGTCACATTATTGTTTCAAAGTGGACACCCAAAGCGAGAGATGAAAGTTTGGAGACAAGTAGAGAGAAAAAAAACTACTACTTTGCACAACTAACATAATCGTATCATATTATTATTATCCTTGTTGGCTCTGGCTGTAATATCATACCCACTATTTGCACAAAGATCAAGAGTAGTAAAACATGCCAATAATTGTAAATTTTCCATTTTGAGTAAAGTATACATACATGCACAATGTACATTCTTTTTTGCAATTATTAAACACAATTCATCATTTCACACTGTTTATTCTCCAAGTAAGTAAATGATTTTTTTATCTGGTTTTATCTCCCCATTTTTGGAGGACAGTTTGAAGGTGTGTTCCAAATGACTTGTTTGAATAAGCACAAGTACACACAATTATTGGCATCATATCAAATAATAATAAGTTCAGGAGCCGTGTTTCACAGTGTTCAAGTGTCAGATGAAAAAAAAGGTGGACAAACAAAATTGTTATCAAAGTAATCAGGACAGGACGAGTGTGTGTTCACAGAACAAGAATACATTATTTTGATGTGCAATGGTGTGGTGGATAAACCACTTGAGCTCTTCCTGCTAATATTAGACCAAATCTTTTTATATTATATAATATTTGCCTACCTTCACTTATCTATCACACTCGAAAATTTAGACTTGGGAATAATACTTATAAGCTCGCCCTGAAGTATATAGATAGGTACAAATATTACGCTGCAGCGTTTTTTATGAAGTGATAATATTTACTGACTACCTTGGTCTACTGAATTCAGTTATTAAGCTGCTTTTTTTGTATTCCCCATCGCAAAGAAAACTGAGCCATCATTCTGTTTTTTTTTTTTTTTGATAAGGATAAATAATCGGTAGTAAAAAGTGCATAGCAAAATGAAGATGTTCACATATTTAGAATGCAATTACATGGTTTTTATTTTTTTATCGGTTGAAAAAATATATGCGAGACAGAACACAAGGGAAAAAACACCAGGAATTTCCTCAAAATTATTATGACCACCAACAGCTTCCATCCAGTTCTATACGGTATAAAAAATTAGCAATGCATCCTGTCACTTCACTCATCCGTAAAGGCAAACAATATAACAAGCATAATATATAACGTAATTCTAAAAACACGTAAAGAGAAAATCCGCCAAAGATGGAATAAGTTTTTTTGCAAAAAGATTGAACATTAAAATTAGACATCGGATCGATAGACAGATCAAGATATCAAAGGGGAAACTAGCCACTCCATCAGCAGTGGTGATGGAGTGGTCATCTTGATTTTTTTATTAGACAGATCATTAGTATCAAAAAAGCACAGAACATGATATGCTGATGATGCTTGCTGATGAGAGAGAGAAGAAAGAATTCAATTCCAATTAGTTATAAATGAGAGTGTTGAAAGGATAAGGTGAATGAATTAAATGCAAAGGAGTTGCCAGTGCTATGCTATGCTATTGTATTGTTACTTTAGCAAAGAACCTGGTGGTGGTGTGATGATGATGTTGATCATCGTAAAAAAGGAGTGAGGTGAGTGAGGGCGAGATTAGAGGGAGAGAGAAGCAAAAAGGTAATTTAATGTCACAAGTGACGGCGCGTCAATTTATAGCTTGCGATAAATACATGCCTACCTTCATCAACAATATATCAGTCAAAATGAGTCAGACTTGTAGTGGTACTTGTGCTGGTGCTGCAGCTTATATGTATATACTTGGGTGCATATCAACTTCTACTAACTACTTCTAAACCAAGATTCTCATCATATTGTTATTATTATCAGCATCACATGTCACACACTACCAGTCATATATTTTACTCAAAAGAAGCTGCATGTAGTAGCGGAGCAGCAGCCGGCTTTTTTTATTTTACTTTTTAACATCCTCATCCGACAAATTGCACTAATTCCATTCAGCTCGTAAAATGACGAAAGGATAAGAAAAAGGAGAGATAATATAATATGATATATAATGCTATCTTATAATATATACACGTATAACATAACATTGTTGAACCCTGAGGATCCGTTCTGGGCAACGTAATACTCTCAAACTTCATGCATAATGTTTAATTCCAATCAAAAAAGGTTTCTGTAAAGAAGAAAAAAACACACAGAAACACACGGCAAGATAGGTAGGTAGATGTTGGTCGGTCAGTCAAACTTTTGTTTCATTGTCAAAGAAAAGAGCAAAAGTAGTCTTATTTAAAATGCAAACACGACAAACAGAAAAAGGATTCTTTTCTTTCTCATCAGAAGACATATGGTGACGGTAGGGTGCTAGTGCTGGTGGTGATACAAGAATCGAGTGTATATAGATGGATGGCTTTGTTAAAAAAGATCAAGCAAGAGATGAACGGAAAACCGGACTAATTTCGCTATCACCATTATCCACAATTCCCCATTGCTTACTTATGCTTCCCATCAATTAGCATTAAAAAGTCGTAACAAGTAACGCTCCACTGCTGACTTTGTGGATTGAAGTGAATGAACAAGCTCGAATAAAATAATATATTCATTTACAAATGTTGATGTTATTGAATCAAAAAAATGCTTACAAATTTGTTGAGAATTACATTAATTTTTTTGAGATTATGAAAATGAGTGTCTTTTGTATGACCTGTTTTTTTCTCCTCAAGAAGAAGACTGAGGTGAATAATTTAATGAAATGAGTGAAAGAAAAGTTTGGGCTTGGCCTTTTCTCGAATTAGTTTTCTTTACTTATAAAATGAAATGTGGTCTTCTTCTTCTTTATCATCATCATAGTCAGTAGTAGTATCATCAAACCATCCTTGTGAGAGATTACACAAGCTTTTAGCATTTAAGTGAGCATGTGTACGTATTAGGTGGTTCGACACTGCCTTACAAACTACAACCACCGAATCGTTCTGCATATTACACCTTCTTTTTCCATCATCAGCCAAGTGTATTTCTTTTTATTCTTTGATTAGGGAACTTGATAGCAAAAGTAGTTGGTCGGTCGAACAACACCAGAACACCAGAGGAAAAGGGTGAAGTGAATATGAAATACACAATAATACCATGCATAGCAAGTAGCAGCAAGGCAAAGCAAAAAAAATTTTTTTCTTCTTCTTTTGTGATCAGATCAAGATAAGAACATAAAACTTACCTTGAGTACATTATATAGGTATCCACTCGATGTATAATGACTGTATAAAGTATAATGTAAATGCAGAGAATTTTTTTGGAGGATGTAATGGAGTTCAGGCTAAATAGCGTTGAGAAACTGGTAATAATAATTATAATCGTATCAAATGAAGACGGATAAATGAGTTATGAGTGTGTAGAAAAGAACATGGTATTATGGTATATACTATTTTATGCCCACGTAATAATATGAGGAATGTACACACACTTCACAATTTCATCATGGCGGTAGGTTGGATGGAGTGGTGGTATTTAATAAATTATTGAAAAACATAATGTACGAGGTATGGACGTGTGCTCTCAATAATAAAAAAAATTGTAGTTAAAGTTGTGAAGAACAATCATAGGCATTGTATTGTATGTATGAAACCCTTTTTATTGTTTGGCGGCCGATGCGATCCGATGGTTGGCTACTGAGACTATGTGTTATGTACAAGAACTTCATGCTCGTGTGTGGCTTGACCGCAACCAACAAAACAGAGGGCTAGAGCATTACGCTGGAGAATTAAGTGTGACTAATAAAGACCATATAATCTACCTTAAAGTTATTACTTTTGTAACAGCATATTAAATTGCATTTTTTTCCTCTTCGCTTTCGTCCACTTCTTTAGTGTGACGGACGACTGACTTGTGCTGCAAGATAAAAGTATAATTTCCAAAAATGAATATAATAGTAATATAAAAACATTTCTGTTCTTTGGCCACGAAATGCATTTAGTCTCTTGTTCTGTGCATTGTTCTTGTAGTCAATGGATCAAATCGTGCAAATTGCATTGCATTCTGCACCTTTACCTTCATTCACAAGAGAATCGTGCTCTACTCCTTTCCATCTTAGAAAAGAAGAGTGATCCCTTGACTAATTGAGAAAATTGTAATTTCTGCGTCTGACATGACGTTTGATTTCAACCAAGAGATAATTTTTTTTTGAGATTTTCATGATGATAATATGATTGTGAAGAAGACGGCCTTGAAGAAAATTTAGCACGATGCGAGTCAACTCTGCCTGTTGTTAAAAGATCTTATTTAATGCGATAAAAGGAATATTTTACAGTATTTTTGTAACAGCCTTTACTAATTCTTCTTTCATTTTCCATTTTTTTTGCACTGCATTTATTTAATGCGATAATGTCAATGTGCAATAAAAGGTATATAAAGATACTACATGTCGTGTGGTACAAATAGGAATCGAATGCCCTCTGCATTTAATCGGCATTGTAGATTACGTTTTAGATAGATGTATCATATATATTTTGTCCTTTTTTAATGATGTCCTTAATCAGGCGAAATAAAAGGTATAAAATAACTTCATTTATTGGTCTACAAATGGGGATGACATTTGGCTGGAATTTAATACTCACCACACCACACCAAACTAAACCAACCAACCACTTTGTCATTTTATTAAAATAGTAATATACGCGCAAGCATCCCAATAAGTATAATATAACCACACAATCACAATCAAATGAGAAAACGAACCCATAAAAACCGTAGTAAAAATACAAAGAGGGAATTGTCTTTAGTTTTGTTCGATTGTTACCTAATATAATAAAAAACAAGAAACAACAAATCTTCAATACATAATATTACTCAACTCATCGTCAGTGTGTTTGCCTCAGGGGCTGGTTTCCAAGAAGAGAATAAAACGGATAGAAGTAAAAGAAAAAAAGTTGTGTCATGTAAAAATCTCTCTGGTTGTCAATGCAAGACCACAAACACCACACCACTTGTTTTGTCTATAATGTCTAGCCCTCTCTCTCTCTCGTCCTTTTGGATTGTCCTGTCTCAACTTCAACTCTCAACTTCTCTATAACCTGGCCCGCTTTCGATGTTTCATCATATAAAAAAGGAGATATTCAGGTTTCAACTGTCTCCTTTTTCATCATCATTCACTCTCCCAGATAGAGAAAAAAATATAGAGATAGTTTTCCCTATCTCTCCTCCTTTCTGTTTTATCGGTCATCACAAAATATTTTAAGCAAAATACATTCACGCAGCAAAAAGCAATGCATGATGTATATGTCACATTCAACAATTAAGGTAAAAAAAATGCATAGGCGGATGCTTTTTGTCTTTTGTTATTTTTACTGAGTAGAGAGATGAAGATACGCGTCATCTTCGTATCTTGTTTGTGTGGGCAACAAATTTTCAACACATTCTTGACCATTTTGTCACCAAAGATTAGAGCTTGAATGTCCAGTTTTGTCATTTGAGAATTGTTCGTGATCATTGTGAAGCAATAAAGTACCCACAGGGAAAATATATACGAATTAAAAAATCTCTGCAATAGTAAAGTGACTATTATGGTATAGCTTAGGGACATATTTGTATGCCAATTTTCTTGTGTGCCCAAATACAAAGCAATGCACAAAAAGAGATATAAACGGAAGAAAACGAGCCATAACCTTTTTTATTTCCTGTAGTAAAGGAGGAATTTCCTCATTTTGAGCGAGTGCGAACAAAATGTACAGAAATTCCTGTGTAGAAGGGAGAATACTAGCCGCATTTATTGCAAGAAGACATCCATTTCCAGACTTTTTTATTTTATTATTATATCATCATCATTCTTATTTCTCTCTCTTACTCGTTGTGTAATCCCACTAAAAAGAGACATAAAAATGGTGAAAGGGGGAAAATACTGTACTTTCATTCTCCTCCTTGAAAATTGTACTTGTTGCGTTTTTTATTAGACTTTTTTTCTCTCTCTTCCTCTTCGCCTTGTTCTTCTCCTCCTGCTCCAGTCTAGCAAAGCATCTAAAAGTGGTGAAGAGAAAGAGAGAGAAGTGAAAAAAAGAGTCATCATCATGAATAAGAATTGGCCATTTTTCGCCCTCGAAAATTACTCTGGTTATTATACCCAGTTGGATATAGAGAAAGAATACCATTTTTGTAAGTTCTAGGCCAAGGTCAATAGCTACATCTCAACATTTTATATCTATATGCAAGTCTAGTAATAGAAAAAAGCTATCAACTGTTTTTTTTTCTTGACAAAAGCCCATATGTACTTGCTTAAATGATTGTTATTTATGAAACTGAAAACGGCCAACCCTCCCGAAAATTGCGTAACAATGACCTAATAATAGCATTATATGGAATGTGCATAATAATAAATTTGTGTCCGCCGCTTCTACCATTGCATTATTGCAGTGGAGTAGAGGGTGCATTGCTCTTTTAGTTCAACATGTTACTCGGCTGCAACTGCTGTCGCCGTGATTGATTGATTAGATTTTTTTCTTCTTTTTCCTCCGTTCAGTTCAGTCAGTGGCAATACATCTTCTGTCTATCCTTCTTTCCAAAACGCAATGGTGTCGAGCATCAAACTCTCCACTACTCTAGTTCAATTCACTCAAACTTTGGAGTATGTATACACAATGGGAATATTTTCATATACGCATGATGTATATATATTGGATCAAAAGGGTTGACATATGTTACGTAAAAAAATTGGTCGAAAAATGAGAACCTGCTTCGCTTATAAATTCAAAAGCTTACTAATTCTATAACCATTTGGAAGCCTTTTCTCTCTCTCTCTCTTGTACAAGTTACATTTACCATCAGTCAAAGCATCAGTGTATGTGTGTGGATGTGAATAATTGGACGATAATGAACACTATCGTTTCGTTATGGGTGGGTCACATCGCTTCGCACCGGCCGCGTCACAGTTACAAAAGAGCCGTGCCGAGTTTGTTGAGTCGACGACACAAAAGCGACATCAAACTATGTCTAAGCAACTCCAATCTTCCTAGCCTGGTCTGGTGTGTTCAGTGTTTTTCTGTGAAAAAAAAATTGTGTGTATTGAAAAGAGCCTTTTTCGCATTGTGTTATTCTTATTCTTGTACATTTTTCCATCCCCAAAAAACCGGAGGGAATAAGAGTGTATGTGCGTATGTGACAAAGAGGTGAAAAACTGTTGTTGGGACAGAGAGGAGGACAGATGGATGGATAGATAGATGGATAGGCGACAAAAACGGACGGATGGATGGATAGATGGATGGGTGGCACATTTTCCCAAAATGTTATGACGATCCTTTGGAATTCTTTTAGTTTTTGAATTGTGTATAGTTCTGTTTTACTCTCGCTGCTACAGTTGCCTTTCCAATGAATTGAACAGAGGGAGAAGAAAAGATTTTTTTTTCAGGGAAGCCTCTACGCAAATCAACATATGCATATGTATGTATATAAGCAAGAGAGACTGTATATTATGATATGAATATGAAGAACTCAAAAAACTCAGCAGTGGTAACAACAACAGTAACAGTTAACAAGAACCAGGAATAATGCCATGTTTTCATGATTGAAAAAAAAGAACGAAGGAACAAACGCACCTTTTCTCAGTAAAAACTCAACAGTGGCGAAAAGAGTAGTGAAAATGTTGGCTTATTATAACATAACGCAACGTAATAATATAACGTGTGAATGCATAATGAAACCTTCCTTGGATGAAATGATATGAGAAAAGCAAAATGGAACAAGAAGCGCCGAGCTAGAGCGCAACAACAGAACGTTTCATATTTTAGTTAATACAATAAGTTACATCGTAGAAAAAGCTTCAAACATGTCTGTTTGTTACATTTTATCATCATCTCTCTCCCTCTTCTTCGTCATGAATAATATTGTGCATAGAAATGTATGAGCTCCTTTCTTTTTCTTTCATGTTTCGTTCCAAATGACTGAATTCCTAAAAAAAAAGGTTCATCAAGGAGTCCTCACATTATTTGTGGAACATATGCTGTTCTGTTGGTAGGAATGCCAAGGTACAAACATTCTGCAAACCTTGCTCAACAAACAAAAACTTTTTTTTTAGTTTTTATTCATTCGTTCATATACTTATTCATTCATTCATTTTCACGATACAATAAATCCATTGATTTATAAAACATGTGCAAAAAAAACTTTCAAACAGGACTATTTTTCAATAAGACCTAATTTTCAAGCCAAGCCGACAAAATATTCATACAGAAAAAGTAAAAGCGAGCACATGTATAGCTTAGAAAATGAGACCTAATTTAATTGTGTGTACTTTACGTGTGTACACAAAAGAAACATGCGTATTGATTTATAAGTATTGGCAATCAATGGCCAAAGAAAATAATGTAGGAGCAACCACCACCATCACGGCCAAGAAATGAAACATTTATCAATCAGACTGGTTTTTTATATATAACTATATCAGCTCAGCACTCCTCTCCAATAATAGTAGTTGTCTTATATATATGTTTTCTCTTCACAGCTCATCATCACCTGCTTGTGCTCTTAAAGATATGTTATGCATGCAGCTACTAATTACAAAGGACAAGGGAGTCGATTCAGAATTTAGATTCATAGATGAGACGTGGGTAGGTATAGAACCGTACGGTGGCGGTGTGAAAGGGATTGATTGAAGACGAAGACAAAGAGGAAAAGAGATTTATGTGACGTTTCAAGCGAACGACGACAGGCAAAAGAACACGTTCCCAATAATATTTATATTTTATATAAAAACACAGTCAAGTCACTGCACTGCATTATAATGTTGATCATCATCATCATATTACGTGTGAAGAAGAAGGAGTAAGAAAAAAAAATCTTCAAAGTGTAATGACTGGTGGTGTGGTGTGGTACACACATGAAAAAAAAACCTGCATCATCACATCACCAAACATTTATCAACGGGATGAAGCGAAATTTGTTTTATAGTATGAAGGAGCAAGTGTATAATCTTAGCAAAGCGTAGCATCTCCTCTCCAAGAGCTGGTATTTTACATGATATTATACAGTCAGGCAAGGTCATAAACTAGGACTTGCATAGTTTGAAGATGTTAATCCCAATTAATGGCTTGATGCCTTGACTCTTCTTTTGATATGCTTTTGTGTTGATGATGATTATGCTCCTATGTTATTATTATTGCGTGTGTTTTTATGTTGAAGTTGCTCATTTAGTTAGGATATGTATATAACTATATAGCCTTCATAATATAATATATGTATACATATAAACAAAGTATGTGTACTTATGACAAAATTGTGTAGCTCTTTGACGAATAAGGGTGTGGAGTCATCTTGTTGTTTTTTGATAATAGAAATAGTTGAACTTGTATAATGTAATATGCCACATCAAGCGAGTGGAGCGCACAAGAAAAAAATATCTGTCGGCTCTTTCTCTCTCCTTTTTGTGTGAGTATGTCAAGCACACATTGTAAAGAGCTGTGTACTAATGATGGAGGGATTAATGAGGTTGATGTGCCTCTTAGGCATTTTTATAGACAAATAAAGGGGATTATTATTATGCTACGTGTGGCTCTTATGACGTTTATGGTGACTTTTTTTAAAACCGAGAGGAAAAATATTGTTTTTGAAGAAGGGATACATACATACTTACTTACTGGATGGTTTCTCTGTTAAGTCTTTTGAGCAAAGATTTTGAGAAGAAGCATTCCTTAAGGGATGAGAGGTCTTAAATGCTCAATGAGTCCGTCACCAGCCAACACATGTGGCACACACACACACACATATCATCATCGTTATGATTGAAAAGGGAAAAGTAAAACTCCAAAGGGTGGTGGTATGGTGTGTGGTGATACACCAAAAATGTACAACAAGTTCAGGGTATTTTCTTTTGATAATGAGTTTAAGGAGTCATTATGAGATCGGCTCCCTGCTGGGACTAATCTAGACGGATACGCGTAGAATGTATTCTATACAAAGTCAGCAGTGGAGTTTCCTTCAGTGTTTTCTTTTTCCAGGTATTTTTCATCGTGGTGATAGCATATATAGTGGCATATGTATAGGAAACAGCGGTTGGGTTTTTGAGTTTGTGTCTCATTCAGATTCTATTTCATCATATTTGTTCCCCTAACTCGATTTAGAAAAAGGTGGCTGCTGCTGCTCCTATTCCTTTATATTATAGATGGGGAAAATATAATAAGTAATATATGAAGAAAAAAAGTTGAAGAATTTTCCATTATGTACCAAAATGCTGATATGTGAGTGTATAAACAGGACACGTATTGGATCTGCTGTTTCTCCTGGGGTATATATTTTTTCCCTTCCTGATGATGAACCCCCAGAGGCATTTTTTGGCCGATGTCCTGCTGGGACGACTTGGCTGGTATTAAGATTGTGAGGTCTCCTCCTGACCTTGTCTCTTGTTCGGTTGCTCAACTTGCTGCTCGATATGCTCTCCTCATCACATCATCATCATTTCAATTTTAATTCACTCTGATATTCCAACTATAAAAGTATGCAGTAGTGGGCACAAAGTGAGAGTAGCTCCCAATATATACAAAATATGCATGCATGCATGAGCTCGAGCTCATGCTTACACGAAATTTATACATACATGAAATACAGCATTCTTTTCTTTGATTTTTTTGATCTACCGTTGCGTTGTTGCCTTGCTATCCTTTCTGACTCAGTGAATAGTAATATCGTTGTCTCTTTGACATCAAATTCAATAGTGGTTTGGTTTTTGAGCGGAGAACCTCACCTCTGATGTGATTTCTGGGCAGAATATCACACCAACACTACCACACCCACTAAAAAGCACCCGATGAATTCCCGGAGGAGGAGAGAGATGGTTGATGGTGGTGGATAGTTTTCTAAAGTGCTCCTCCATTACCGTCATACATATACAAACGTATGTCTTGAATATGATATCAGGGAGAGTTGAAATTGAAATGCACGCAGAAGGAAAACATGCTCCTCCATCATCATTTTGCTCATCTTTTATTTAAAATTCTAAATGCATATCCATCCCATCCAGAAGGAAATGTATTCTCTTTCGTTTTCTAGGAATGAGTTTTGCTGGTCTCTTCAACATAAAAAGTATCCTTTTTGCATTTCCCTTAAGGAAAGGGAAAATGTTTTATTATTTATTGACAGTTTTTTAAAATTGATCAGCTCTTCCTCTATTTTTCCTCCCGTCCCTTATCCCTACTACTACTCCACCTTCCACTTAAGAAATATTTTTGTTGCCTAATATGATAATAACATAACATATGCAACAAAGACGGGTTTTGGTTTACCCATTTTAACGCGTGGAATTTTGAGGTTTTGGAGTGTCTTTAGTGGTATTTCTAAAAATTTAAGTGCTTTTTTGGTCGTCTCCAAGTACTTGAAACTTCAACACAACTACCGATCGATCAAAACCTCTGACGAGTGATACGTATGCTCTCACGCATCCCCCAAAAAAATTATGGTAGAAAATAAAAGGCCACGAAAACTGGAATTCTCAAGTAATTTTTATGCCATTGTTTGTTGTTTGCTTCTACAGTACCTTGAGCTATAAACAAAAGCATGCAAAGCCCAAACAAACCCAGAAATCAGGCCACAAATAAAGTATTTTCAGATGAAAAATGTTCGCACATGATATTATATACTTATGTAAGTGTCTTTTTGGAAAGACATATAGGCAAGTATATGCCAGTCAGACTAAAATGCGGATCCTTGTCTGGCTGTCGAAACTGCCAACGTGGAACATATGTAATCTGTCTAAAGTGATGGTGTTGGTAATGATGATGATGATGATGATCCAAAAGGAATAAAATGGATACGTTATGTTACGTTACTTATGCTATAAGCATGATACTCCAAACATCAAACATGCCAAGCTTTTCTACACTTTAGCTTCTCTCCTCATTTTTTTGCAATGTAATATATGTATCAATATCCGAGATAAGTATCACGTAATAACTTAACAATCATCAACACTGTTACGTGCATAATCAGGATTGGAAATCTGAAATCTTCATAAACACCAACCACCACACGGTGAACATCGCCTATCTACCTATTCAAGTTTGGCCACGCAAACCAAGCCCGTTCATCCGTACGAATGGATGGTGGCTGGCGTATCAATCAAACTTTTTTCAAAAGCGATTCATCATTGACATGAAATAATAATATATTGAATGTACATTTCTTCAGCTCGTTGATGTTGATGTGATGTTTAGCAACCCTTATGTATGTACAAACATACTTGAGAGCCTGTTGTGTTAGAAAACACAATGCGTATTAAGTACAGAAGTTTGATTTCGATCATGTTATTCTCTGTTCTGATTTTTGCTATCGTGGTGTGAACAAAGGGATTGACTAGACATGAACCAGCTTCTTGTTATACATTTTATTTATATAAAAAAGCGAGGTTGGGCTCAAACAGCAAAAATTTTCAGCAGCTAGTTTAAGTAAAGTGTACAAGCTGATGATGATGAAGGTGATTGTGAGTAGTGTAATTGAAAAATAACCTCTTTAAGAATCACATTTGATTCATTTTCATTACATTACATCATCACCCCACTTAAACAAAGTTATTGCGGGCAGGTAAAAATCTGAATTGAACGTTACTTCTCAGTAGTGACCTTCAGAACAATAAAAAGGTGTACATACATAAATATATAATATTAAATATAGCCCTTTTCTCATTACGACGAACTTATGGTTGTTAGCAAATGTATATGTACCTCAACCAGAAACTATGAAGAAGCGCATATGTGTGTACATATTATTTTTTTATACTACAAAAATATCTCCATGAATAATCCCATGCGTAGCGTACTGTGAGGAACATGTAAGAGCTCACGCTATCATCTTCAATTTTTTCCGATGCATCCCATCTCAGCATGGGCCGAGAAATTTTCTCTCTTGAGGGAACAACCAAAACATTTTACTAAATGCACATATGCATACTATACAAGCACACAATTCGTTTTAAGTAAAGTTCTCTTTCTTGTCAGGAAGAGGGTTGAAAAAAAATCTATAAAGGTGAGCAACAATAATGATAATATGTTTCTTGCGTAGTAGTAGTACACACACAGACCATCATTTACAATCATCAAGAGTTGTAGTACTGACGATGAGTACCCACATGGTTTGAGGAGAGGAGTGCATATGCGTATCCATTGTGTTGAGGGATTCTTGACAAAAAAGAGAAGAGAATATAATCATTTACTTATCATATATTAAACTTTGTTCGTTAGCTGGGTTGGCTATATGGCTAACTGTTTGGAACACTCCACTTCTTTTGTTGATCATCTGTCCATTCCGTCTGTGGTCTGCCTGAAGCTTGAAAAATGTGAAATCAAGAGCTTGAGCTCAAGTTCACCTGAGGTTACCTTTATTATAATGAAGTCAGTCGCAGCACAGTTCTCCTCTTGTACGCACAAAAATCAGCAAGCAGCAGCAGCAACCATAAGTCTATATACTATCTATTTTTCCGCCTGCTCAAGAGAAAAATTCTGAGTATATGCCAAAGGCAACCGAATTAACGAAATGTATATGATTTATGTATGCATGTACTTGTTCAGGCTTAAGTTGTAACATTAGCTGATGTACAAAAGAGTTAACAAGCAAGCAGGGCCAGCTTGAGAGATAGAAGGGAAAAAAATCTATGTACACATAACTTTGGTATTTCCACTTTTTTCTTATCCTTAAAAGAATTCCATTGTTGTGATGATGGTGCAATAATGCAAGAATCGAGCCGAGTAAGAGAGCATCATCTCATGTAAGCCAACTTGTTGTTTGCTGTTTTCTGATAAGATATACTCACCGACTTGTATTTCATTTCATTCTCCTCTTGTTTCGATAGCTAGAGACCTAACCTCTCAACTTCTAAATGAAGAGAGAAAGAAAAGAAGTCAGGAGGAAAGGGGCAAAAGCGACATGTCTTTTTTTTCTTTCAAAAGTTATGTTTTGCATTCATGACACGGTTAATATAATATTCATATATTATTCCTAGCGCACATCATAGTCAAATAAATGTGTCTACCTTTTGCAAATGGATGGCAATAATAAGTATTACGTTACAGTTTTCCGTTCCTCTCATAGTTTAAACATATTATTATTATTATCAACATCACTACTATTGTCCCATTGTTGCTTATACCACTTTGTAAAGAATAAGATTAAGTCCTTCTGGCTGAAATATTGATCTGATGATGACTAAAAACAGTTCAAAACCAAACCTACAAGACAAGTGAAATCTAATCTGTCTGTCGAGGAAAAAACATAAAAAAATGTTGTTGCATTTAAATATCCTTCTACTTCTTGGTAATACAGGCCACTCCTGAGCTAACTCAACAAAGATTTTTATGAGCAGGAGTTTATTACAAAATGAAATAAAATAGCGATGATACAAATAATATGTCCAACTAACAAATATTACCTACAGCAAAGCAGATCATTGTAACAGTACAATGTGGAGTTTATAATCAAAATCAACAATGAAAGACTTTTCTTCATGCACAAATAATGCTCACCAAAAAAGATCATACCACAAACAACCAACCACATCATATCATCATCATCACATTTGATTTTTTTATCGAATCAATATAATCTGTAAAGTATCTTATTAGCCCAGCAGCGTACGTATATTATATATTGAGATTGGGTACAACAATTCTCAATGCACAAATCTGTCGAAAGCTTTGAGAAACATTATTGCAATCTTTTTTATACTTGAAAAGAAGATAATAGAAAAAAACACATAAAATATTTAGCATGCCTACACAAAACCGTCATCTCGTCATCAATGAGAACAAGTCAATAATGCGGAGAGAGAGAGAGAAGTTCATGTTCATGCAAGGAAAAAGCAGTAAACAGTTGTTGATTTAAGAAAAACAATGAAAAAGCCCACAAGTCATGTTATTGACATGGCTCTCTGTGGGAAATATCGGCATAAATCGTACAACTACACAACTATACGTACAGTATACCATATAGCAGCAACAGCAACAAAGATATGAAATTTATGTAATGTGAGGTGCATTGTTGTGGTCACCTTCCATTAACCATTCCCTCACAGTAATAATCTTGCTGGTCAGTTATTGTAATAATCATAAAAATATTGAATATAATATATATTGTTTTATATTTATGTGTTTCTTCTTTTCTAATGTTACAGATACGTCAAGAGAAGCCCTACTATATAGCAGATCCTGAAGTAGATTCATTGGTAAGCAAATCACATACTTTTTTTATATTCATCTTTCTTCTTTTTGAGTTGGACTTTGGCTTGAGTTGATATGAAAAACGGATACTAGAGTCAAAAGATACAATGACATTCATCCATCCCTTTCTTGATTGATTATTGATATACAAATACAATGCAAAGGTTTATGTGATGAGGATTCTGATTCTTGTATCTCAGACTGGGTGTAGTTTAATGGTAATGATTATGTTATGAATATGACCATGCCATGCCGTTAGCTTTAGGTTTTGGCTTTGGTATTGCGTATTTGTAACCTGTTAACAAAATTGTCCTACACTGGAGCATGTACACACTACACACACACACACACACATGATTTTCAATGAATTTGTGTCGAGCAGTTTACACACACATTATTATTTTTTACCTGTTTCTTTCAAGTGTTTAGACCATTTCCGAAAGAAAAAAATTGTCTTGACTAAAGTTGAGTGTGTGTGTGTAAAGTGGAAAAGTTGTATGACAGCTTTTTATCATCATCATCAAATCATCCACAATATATACTTACTCAACAAAACTTAGTCACTCAGTTTTGAGTTTTGAGAATTTACACAAAAACTAGCCCGTTTTGAAAGCTACAATAACACAAAACGAGTGATTACCTACGTACATGAGCAGGGAATTTGAGTAGGCAAAAATATTTTTTTTCTTTGAGTACTCTAAAAATATATGGGTGGATAGATGATGATGATGACGATACGATGATAAACAACATGCCCTGGTTTGGTTAGAGTTTGTGATGGCAGTGGTAGCCATATTCTTCAAGTACACACACACACACACACAAACAAAGAATATACATCAAAGAACAAGTGCCGTAATGATTGACAAGGAACGGAATATTAACATTAACCAATAAAAATGATTCAAGTGGTCAGACAAAAGCCTGTCTCGAAATCTTGAGGTTGTATCTTAGACAGCCTTTTTGCGAAAAAAAACCTTTATTTGATTTCCCATTGGTTGAGCATTATAGGTCTAATGATGACTTTTGTACACAATCTCATAAAGTATAGTAGTAATAATATTCATTCAAATGGATGATTTTCTCCCATCTCATCATCATCGTCAGTGCAATTTAAAAAGAGGGTTATCGAAGAACATTCGTTTTTACATAGGAGGCTTCTCATAGACAATAACGACCAATCGTAGAAAAATCGTGTGCAGCAGTAATGATACGTAATAATCAAACTTAGTTTTGCTACAAAAAATGATCATAATAATTTAGATGATGATGATGATGATGATGACGATAATACCCCTCTGCCCTATTCTTTTTACCTGTTGGTCGTATGTTCTGCGGTTTACATTATCTTTTTATTGCAGAGCAACTTTCGGAATAGCCACTTATTTTCGCTGACCAACATCAAATCATCAACTCGCATAGAGGCAATCATAATCATTGACGAGGCGCATGTGTACGAACGTACGTACATTGCGTAGCTTATGTAAAAAAAAGAGAAGTAAAGTCCTAAACACAATGCTCCATGTTTTAGAGGCAAAGCCACGTTTTATATCATAGAATTTTCGGAATGATCATCATCATGTAGATAATGACAGGTCATGTGCTGAACAAGATGGTGATTATGATGGTTATGTTTTTTGGGTATTGTTTTGTGTATGGATTTGTGCATTTTACTAACACATTATGACATGTATCTAAGTAGAGAGATATAGTCGGCCGGTTTTTTGAAAAATAATGATGGATTTTTTCCTCTTGGTCTTGTGCATCGCATCAAAGGGTTTAAATAATTTGATATCAAGACAAAACCAAGCCAAGTCAATAACAAATATGCTCGATTGAAGGAGAAAGGGAGATTAAGGAAGACGAAAAGAAAAACATAGGTAATTTTTTCCCAATTTGGGTAATAATAAAGAGTGTTTGGAGTTTTGTACTTTTCACGTTCCTTTACCCGTTGTTCCTCTCCAATATTGATGATGATGACGAAGATCACTCATGATGGAGAGCCATATCTCACAGAATATTTTTTGGGAATCTTAACGACATAATTGTGCTCATAACATTATAATATTGTTGCGGTGAGGCTAGGGAGGAATGCAATGCATTTTTTTGGTGAAAATAGCTAAACGAAGGCTGTCGATCATTATTATCATCAATATCCATCTTTTATGTAGATCGTGCTTTGCAAGTTTTCCACATATGTTTTCAAAATTGTACCCAACAAATATTTTTTAAGATGGATGGATGGATGGATGAATGCACAAACTATAAGCACTTGCTTATGATGAGGAGTTGAGTACTACACCTGACGATAACCTTTTTTCTTCGTATTCATATAGTCAACCACACCAACGATAGTCATTATGTGTAATCATTTTGTATTCTTGGTTTTTTTTTCTAAAAAAAAGTTTTAGTCTCAAAGCCAGTTTTTTTTCTTGGATGAACAATATGTGTGCAAGTATATTAAGGCGTAGTAGTATATTGTCATGCATGCAAAAATAGTGGAAACTCTGCAAAATATGTCGAATATAGCATTATGTCTGCAATCGGAAAAGAAGGTTCAGGATTCGATGGTGGTGGTGGCCATGATGATGTTGAGAGAAGAGAATCATGATGATTATGGCAAAGTCAAAAAGAGAGGCCTGCAAAACATGAATGATCATAATGAACAATGAAAAGAGACTCACCTTTATCATCATCATTTTTACATGAAACTCACTTAGAGCTCGAACAAAGATG
This sequence comes from Orchesella flavescens, assembly GCA_964034955.1. NCBI lineage: Eukaryota > Metazoa > Arthropoda > Collembola > Entomobryomorpha > Orchesellidae > Orchesella > Orchesella flavescens. The sequence goes on from OZ035957.1 coordinate 13,089,183, forward strand.
ATGGACACGACGACGACGAAGAAAAAGAACATGATGGTCAAACCCTTACACAATGACCACGATTACATGTTTCTAATCTTGGTACAAGAATGGAAATCACAGAGACGATTCATAGTTCATCATCATCTTAAAGGCTTGCCCATCTTCAAGTTTGTTGAAAAAATTGTAATATTTTTCATACCAGATATCACCATTTTGTTGTTCATACTGCGAGAATGGATTCAAAATTGGTTGAAAAAAGTCAGTGTCGTTTGGCTGCAGTGTTGTCCATCATCAACATTATCATCATCATCCTCTCATAGTATTCATGAACCGACCGGTTTGGCTAGGCTTCTTAGGCAAAGCAAATCAAGTTAAAAGGACCAAGGAGGAAAAAAACTGTTACGAAGTTGTCAGGAGAGTCAGTGGTGCACCAGACCAGTGCGATGCTGGATATTTAGAATCGTACCTAAAAAAAGTACAGAGCATAATATACGCATTAAAGTACTTACTTTTCGAATTAATCATGCATTTCCATCTTATTTTTTTAGAGGAAACTATAATATAGTCGCATCTAACCCAGCAGTATTCTTTGCATCATATTGCTGGTTGGTGATACTGATACTTTTTTTTATCATCATCATCATCACCAACCATATCAAGGAGATGACGAAAACGACGAGGATCATGGCGATGGCAAAGCAATGATCATCATCAAGCAGCGCACCAAGAAAAAACGTTGAGATGATCATGATCATGAATTGTTACTTTTGCTCTTTGTGCACCACCATATCAATATACACGCTCCACCTGTTAAGATGATATTTTTTTCGTCTCTACTCAAATCAGTCATCATGATCATTGCTCAAAAAATGAATCTTGTTTGGGTTTATAAATCTCAGTGTATTTACGTTATGCTGACTGTGAGTATATACTCCAACAGAAAAAGTCAAACTGTTTAGTCTAAGCTTTAGAGGATACCTCTCATCTTGTCTTGTCTTTTTGGTATGAACATTGCTTATCTCTGATCTCTCTACGCGCCGGCTGAATCAGAAAGAATAAAATCTGGTAAGCTTACACAGGAGACCGGGTCCAAACAAGTCAAATCATATACGACAAAAAGCTGAGGAGAGATAATATAGCAAAAGACAACGTCAACCATACCACCACCGTATAAGTTACATTCTTAAAACTCCTCTTGATCCAGTCAAAATGCCTGAGATAATGTATTCATGACAGTGAAGAAAAAAATGCATGAGGATGATGATGTTGATGATGATGATCATCATCATCATCTTAAGAAACCATCGTTGTCGTTGTATTATTATTATTTTTATTATCCTCATCATCATCCTCGTCATCAAGAGCGTAACATTGTAGTTTTTCTTCCGATATATATTTCATTCTGGAGAACATGGTTTTACTTAAACGTTGGGAGATAAGGCTCATTTAAAACGCTCAGATTCAGATTGATGAGAGCATGTACTATGCTTATGCACGCACAATCACAAATAAATATGCATGAAAAGAGAATGATTGCACATTCACCTGAAGGAAAATGACATTTTTTTCTTACCATCATCATCATCAGCAGCATCATCTCTGAATCTTTGGATGAGCCCGAGGTGGATTGTTATCATAATGCATAAAACGTAACGAGAATGATTCAAGTACCTATCTATTTAACTTATTGAGTTGAGGAGAAAGATGACGAGAAGGAAAGAACGATGACGATCACGACGATACAATCGGCCCATGATGATGATTATTATTATACGTGTACAAAAGTCAAAGGCCATTTAACTTACATTTATTGATCACATAGAGGATGTGTGAGGATGAAATAAAAGAGTCACAAAAGTGTTGACGATCTTCGTCATTTATACCATCATCACAAGTTATATATGTCGTGTTTCAAAGTTTCAAAGGAAGGGAAAAAAATAAATAAATAAGGAGATCAGTTTACGTTCAGTTTTTTAAGGGCAAACTGAACTGGGTATCCATCTCGTTTTCTTGATGATGATGATTATTATTACGATACATATCTAAAACTCTGTATTGAATAACTCTTTGACCTGTTTTTTCACATGCATATGTTGGTTAAGTGTATGAAGAAACGGAGAAAAAAAATCGTTCCAACAAGATTTATTGCCTCGCCCTGTCCTCTTGATGATCATCTCTCTGACTTGACTTGACTTGTTTCACATTTTCTCTATGATAATATAATACCATCGTATTTGAACTTTTAACACCTTTACCAATACCAATACATGCAATCTTTGTGTAAAAAATGTATACAACATCATCAGTTATTTATTGATCATTTTCCCTGTCATCCCATTCAAAGCTTCTTTGGCAAATGGTTGAGATGATGATGATCAGAAAGTAAATTGAGCATGAATGCATACCTACCTACACGCATGCATATGTGATCCGATATACTAAACGTGTTACCTTTCCGATAATTTTTTTAATTGTTTTATTATATTTATGGCATGACATGTGTAAAAAAATATGAGGATTTTTTTTATATGCATACTTATACTTATATACACACACACGATGATACAATCTGCTCAACGATGAGAAGAGGTGAATAAAAGCAAAAGTGATAAATTTTTCACTTCAACCATTTAAAGCCTAAATGTTAGTTTTGGCAATATAATGATCATTGGGAGGACTGGTTGTATGTGTTTGCATGCAAAATTGACGTTAATATGACAAGAAAGCAAATAAAACATTTTTTATTTGATGCTGCTCCCTCTTATCAACAACATAATCAACAGAAATATTTATCAGAGGAGTACAGTATGGTTATAGTACTAGCGAACTTGAGATAATATTTGTATATATATATATTTGTATAACAAAGTCAAAAGTGGATTGGATACATTAAATCCTTTTTGGACAAATTATGATGATCTCAAATTGATTATAGCTTATCAAATTTTAAACATTTTAATGTACATGTGTGAGCGTGTCCAGTAATAAATGACATGTATGGATCATGAATAAAAATGATCAGTATCATTTATCACAAAACAAGTGTTGTACAAAAAAAATGTACTCCAATAATCTCATCTCGAAACATAAAATATACGTTTTTTATCACTTTCCCCAATGATAAATGACATACAGACCTAGTTTGATAAGCGCAAAAAAACTTGGTGATTAAATGATCAACACTTTAACTTGAGCAAATATTTAAAGAACGATTAATTCACAAAGCATATGATGATAGCTAGTGTTACATCCAGCACATCCAAAAATATTGGTTTTGTTGAAATAATACAAGCTGCTCATATCTTTCAGCATTCTTTCATTTCTTCCTGCACGATCATATTGCGTAACTGCATCCGACACGTTGCAGTTTGCAAAAATTGCAAAAAGAAAAAGTAGGGAGGAGGAGGAAGAAGACGAAATATTGCAATGTAATTTATTTTCTTTTTCTGCATTAAAAAGAATTAAGTGGTAAAAAACGATGGAAAAAGTGTTGACCTTTAGTCATAAATCAGCTCAGCTGAGAGAGCAAGAGAAGAAGAAGAAGATATTCCTCGATTTTCTTCTTTTTTTCCCTTTCGTATAACTAATGCTACACATTACATTTTCTTCCTTTTATCATCATCATCCTAAAGTAGTAACTTATGTACTGTAACATGCATACAAACCATTACAATGCAATCCGTTCAAAAGTATAGGCCACAAGAAGGCCTAGGCCATAGTCATAGTCATTGCCATTACCATTACCACACCATACCAGCACCAGCCTCGCAAAACTTATTGCATTGGAAGCAGTATTTCATTTTCATTTGCGTTTCTCTCTCTCTCTCTCTCTTTCTTTCTTCTGCGTTACGTTAGGAGAGGAAGAGGAGAGGGAGAGAAGTACCATAAAAAACAGAACGAATGATTTATGTATTGCATAAAAATTATGCAGTTCTTGCTACCAGTACTACCAGACTACGACTTACTCCTACTACTCCAACCAGTACTGTAACGCATTAAGAGACTGCACGCATTTTATATATATTGTGTTTTTATGTACATGAGGATCGTTTTGATGAAGATAATGATGCTAATTGGCTCTCTTGTCTTTTTGATTTATCATTTTTACAGATGGTACAAGCAATCCAAGTTTTACGGTTTCACCTGTTAGAATTAGAAAAGGTAAGTACTCAAAACGTTGATATATCTTATGTAACTTTACAAATTAATTTTGTTTTCTTATTTGCTTTTGCTTATATAATAATATGTGGTGCGTTGCAGTTGTAATACAAGCTTCAACAATAATAATTAACATATTCCTCTTGTTCCTGTTTATTGTAAAATCATACTATATGTTTATTCTTTTTCTTTCTGGTCAGTTACTTTTTGCATTTTATTTCTGTAGAGCTGTTAGTTTTATTACTTTGAGCTTCTGCAACTTCGTACGTGCACATAATATTATTATCCCTTTTCATTTGCTATGATATGATATGATGCATTTTCCATCATGAAAAGAGCTGTCATATCCAGGTGACGATCCCATTTATCGAACAACCACCGGAACAACAAAAGAATGATTTTGAAGTGGGGTTTCTCACTCAAGTACTTGCTGGTTTGATGCCTGGAATTTATATCTTGGTTCTGTAGTGTTATTGGGTACAAATATATATATATTCTTGTTGGTTTGAATGGTTTCTCGCTTCCTTGTTTGTGTGTTGGTTACTGAACCATTTGAACCAGACCATGGAAAGAAAAGAGTTTTGCTTCATCCAAGCTAAATGAAAATCCATTTTTTGTGTTTATACTTGAGAACACACTAGAAAAAGAAATCGACGGTTCGGTTTATTCGGTTGTTGAGAGACTAGAGTATGAGTAGAGTTGTACTGTATTATATAAGTTCCTCCCTAACTCATGATTCCTCCTCCAGGAGTCAAAAAGTAGTGGAGAAAAAGAGAGCCGGGAGGATTTCTTTTTTAGTAGAATGGGGATATGAGTAATACAAACGTAACGTAGAAAATGTCTGGGTGCACCCATGCATGCATTTAGCCAACCACTCGACGAGATGATGAGAGGCTTGGACTGCATGCTGTCAATGTGGGAATTTTTTTAGAGATGCTGAGGATGATGTCTATGTCTGCATTTGTCATTTTGAACAATGTGAACAAAAAGTGATACGGTCTGCAAATAGTCGAGTGCTTCCCCCAAGAGAAATCCTAATTTCCGCCAGACATAAACTTTAAATCTGTGTGAGAAAGCATGAGCTTATTAATATCAACGAACGATTTTTTTCTCTCTATTTATACTCATACTAAACACCCTTTCATAGTACTATTTTGAAATTAGGAAATAATTACGCACCTACAGTTTGTACACAGGTGTAGGTCCATAAAGACGATGGAGTTGTGTGATGATGATTTTTCAATTCAAGAAAAAGGGAGCCCATTACCTTACCTAATCTTTTGAGCTCATACATTTTAAGTCTTTTACACATTATCCTCATCATCACCATACCTGGATTTAACTCAACCGTCTGCCACAAAAACCACATCATGTCATGATGATGATGATGATGGTGGTATGCAAGCATAACGCTCATACTTTGGAATGGTTACGGTCGGCTGCTTGTATAGATAGAGTTGAGTGGGCAGTTGAGTGCATTAAATGAAAATATTCAAATTCGCCCAAAGGAAATAGGATCAAAGGGAAGGTTTTGTAATATAATTCAAAAACATTCAAAAATATCAAAAGAATAAGTACTCTTTGTTACTTTAACGGCACATATCAGAGGAATAGCATCATCATGTTTTAGATTGCTTGCATAGCATAACATTCTACATTCTCTTCAGCTATTATTTGATGGTCAAGTTAAATAGAGAAGCTAGTGAACTTGGGAGTGGGTATGCATGCGTTCCGTCCGTAGTATAGACATCTGCTCATAATAAAACTACATAAAAGCTTATAGCTATCACAACCAATTTAGCTTGTTTTTATGTTGGGTACACACACAAACATACACACTTGACTTTCCAACCAATCCACACAATATCGTATTGAACATGGACATAAACATAACAGGCATGCATTGAGTTAGTTTTGAGACTTGTCTGGAGAATAAAAACAGCATCATCATCAAACAACGAGAGAAGAACAAGCAAAAGAGCGCATTAAACATTCCAGATCAAAGATTAAGATTGACTCTGGCTCAAAACTGAAGGAGTTCCATAAACACGGCAGCAGCAGCAGCAACAGTATAAACAGAGGAGGAGAAGAAGGAATTCATCGAAAAATCATTCATTCCATTTTTTTCCTTCTTGGACTCTATATAAACATATTTATCCTCTGTTTGTAATACGAATAGAAAATATGCGATGGGATATAATAGGGTATATAGTAGGATCCATATAAAAACTACTCATTTCGGTGCACTGCATACCTTTTCCAACATTATTTTTATGTTGATTAGAACAAGAAATATCTGAGCTGGAGGAATGCAATGTTATGTAAGTGTTACGGAGGAAAAAATTAGATTTTTATGTATGTATGGTTTGGCTATGGATGCCCATGAAGATTTAGAATGTCTGCCCTCGGCATTTTTTCCTGAAAATAACTTTTTTCCTTGTTTTTTTCTTCCAAGTTTTACTTTTATTTTACAATTTTTATCGGATTGGAATGGCGATACAATCGTGGAAAATGGTTTATGTTTGCATTCAAATTCAAGGAAAAAAGGGGAAGTGCTCTGTTACATTTTTTTTTGTTATTTCTTTCAGGTTACATGCACTTTTACAGAATTGAAATAGACTCACTTTGGCTTTTCCACTTGGTTATGTTATGTTATGCTATAAAACAGGGAAATGGTGTTATAGAGCAATTCTAACTTGTACAGAATGCACATTAGCATATTATTCCGCCTACTCTTTGCTTGTAGCATCAAACAGGGAACTATGCGTTAGGGGAATTTCCTTTCCAAGAAAAGAAGCTACCAAAAGAGTTCACAACAAAAATTGTATATAGGGTTTATATAGGCAATGAAAAAAATATGCAATCTCAGTCAGGGAAAAGGAGGCAAAGTAGATAAATAACAAAAAAAGTGGAAGTTGGAGAAAAATCAGAGAGAGAAAGAAATATATACAATCCATTTCACTGGGAACTAAGTTTGGGAATAAGAAAGAGAGTGCCTCGTTTGAAATTTTATTTTTCTATCTTTTTCCATTATTTCAATCTCTTGAGGAGGAAAAAAGGAGTTGGATTGGTGCAGAGGTGGAGTATATATGCAATAGATAGATATAGTATGCAATATGCATTGCATTCATTTCCCCTTCTTTTTTTTCTCCTGAAAAGAAATATTTTCCTCTTGAGACAAGTGACAATGTGACTTGGTGATAGTTTGGATGGAGTTTTATACACATTTCTACATGTTGTAATGTCCTCAAAAACGGCATTTCCTTGTCCTCTCCTATCTCAAAATGGTTTACGATTTCTAGGCATCTGTTGTACTCCTTCTCTGGCTGTCTGTGAGATATGCAAAAGAAAGAGAGAAAACATTCTTGGGATTCCGTTGACGATCCGATTTATATTATTGGCTTCCATGACATGTTTGTTTTTTGTCTCCCGTGTACATATCTTCACACTCATCTTATACACCAATACTATATTCGCCCTCCTTGGAACGAATGAATATTGTATTTATTTAAAGTATTCAATGGAATTGAAATGGCAGTGGCAATTGCCTCTTGTTGTCCTTTCTCTCTCTTTCCCACATGCTTTTTTGCTGTTATTGTAAGGAACGCACACATCCAACATCACATCACACATGGAGATTCCACTCCTACATATTGCTTGACACAATCACACTTGCAAATCGAGGTTATTTCCCAGCCTCCATTTGAACACATGTTTTGAAACACAATTTCGTTTTTGTAGCATAAAAATTTGAGGAAGCAGCAGTGCAGTACATGTAGATTTTTGTATCCGCGTATTTTAGAGTAAACAAAATCAATCCGAGTAAATTAGAAATTGACATTCTCTTTCTTCAATCTACTTTTAAGCAAACATTCCATTCTTTTCAGTTTCAAACACAATACGTCAGAAACACACACATCTTGTCCTAACGAAGAAGATAGCACCACACGGTTGGAGGATGATGATCACCATCAAATGATCCACAGATCATTATCTCTTCATGGCATTGGATTGGAATTCATACGTGAAACCCAATCATGCTGACATGGCACAAAATTTTTATATTCTGTTGGCACTATAGTCTGTATAGCTGGTAAAACCAAAAAATTGTTTGGTTTTTTAAGTTCTCGCGTTCTTGCTGAGATAAAAAAAAATATATTGATCCAGTCTGCCATAGTATGTGGATATAGAGATTACATACGTTTTACCTCTACCGCGTGCTCGTCCGCTTCATTTCACATTTACAATCTTTATTTTTTTTCTTCTCAAAATGTGACTGCAAATGACTTGTCCCTCGTCATCATTATCGTCGTCATCCTCATATCATCATCTGGATTTTCAATATTTTTACACAAAGATGAGGATATGAAGAGGAGGATCAAAAATCGAACCATTTCCCTTGCCTTAGTGCATGCAGTTCAGAATGCTGAATCATTTTGGAACCAAATGAGAGTATCTTTTGAAGCTTGCAAAAGTTTGTATTCCGATCTGAGCCTGAAAATTGATGAGAATGACTTGTCACTGATTCCTGCTCAGAGCAACAGATACCTATAACATTTTTTTTCTCCCGAGATGGAATGACATAACAAACAAAAGGAGGAGGTGTGTATGTGACTTGACGGAGAAAAAAGTGTAATGCGTGAACAGGTATTACAAAAGCGTATCAAGATGAGGATAAATCATTCACTCACTCACACATCTCAAGTTTAAGGCTAATAGGACGGGAGGTCAATTCAACGTTGGTTGGTTTGATGAAGCATAGAGAGAGAGAGAAGAAGCAACAGATGCATAACAAATTCTTGTTATCCAATTCATCCATTAAAAAATGGACAAGCAAAAAGCAGAGATGAGATGATGTGTGATGCTTTTTTTTTCTCTCTCTCTCTCTCAGTCACTGCTTTTATCATTATCATCCTACTTACTCTCTTACAGTCTTCTGATTAATCTCGCTTAAGAAAAATTCTGAGAAAGAAAACGTACATGTGTAATGTGTATGTGAAAGGGCAGCAAAAAGGTTTGATGATTGAACATTGAACGTCGTCGTGGCTCTCTATAATGCAATGCATACTACTTTACACCACACATCTCTCACCAACTCACTTTTTTTGATTTAAGATGCATCAACATCAACACCACCACCATTCATCCATTGATATTACAAAGTTCTTTCATGAACTGAGGGAGAAAACACATATTCTTCTTCTGATGAAGTCACAAATAGGACATGAACTGAGAGAGTCCTCTCCATATCTCTTTTAGAGGCGATTACTTCACATGTTACGACATTTTTTGCCAGTCAATAAATCTAAATGATGTTTTTTATGAGCTGGCGACAAGTGGTGGCTCTGCCATTTAGAATAATTTGAGCAAATCACTCTCTCGCTTTCAGTCAGCCAATTCCTTTCAGAATAAAAGTGGTCTCTGGATAAAAAAAAAGAAGAAGCTTGTACCATTTTTTAAAAAACTCTATCGAAAGGAAAAAGAGGAAGAGTAGTAGAGATCTTTCGTTCTGGCTTATGCTCTTATAGTTTATGTATTTGTGGGGGTATGGTGACCTTTTGACGGCGTGCATCATGCATGAATTGCATCAAGTTTAATTGCAATGGGTTCTTAAAAACTTCTTGGATTATTTAACTCTAAAGAGAATTCCCAAAATGCTTGTGTGAGAAGTTGTTGTGAAATGAGAAAATGGATTTAAAAGGTTTTTCGGAGGCGGAGAAGAGGAGCAAAGTGAAGGATGGAATGGATGGAGGAAGGCAAGCAAGAGTGTGTGCATATTATAAAAGAGCGTGGAGGAAAGTGTAAGCATGAGCCATAACCACAAAATGTAGGAGAGTGACTGTGAGATGGGATGAGAAGAGACTAAAGTGTATATAATCCTTTTGGCAGGGCATCTGGGTCCCATCTGGAAATTATAAAGCGTACTTACGCTTATAAACATTGCATTCTAACAGTGTAAATAGTCTGTGTTGTAATTTTCTGGTGAGGACTCTCTATATATATACCTATAGGCCTAAGGTATAGATTGCGTAAATATAAGGGAAGGAACAAGAGTTTTCTGAAATTCTCTGGAAAATCTTGGTTTAATCCCTTTTTCCTCTCTCTCTCTCACTTCGTGCTTTTGGCTTTTTGGGGAAAATAAAATGAGATGAGGTGATGTGATGTAGATATATCCTAAGTATGTATAACCATATATCGTACACATATAATACATTATTCTATATTTGGCTGTCTTCTCTCCTCGCTAGCTAGAATGGAGAATGGGTTTTGTGCTAGGCTAAAATAAAATGACCGAGTTATTTGCCTTCTCAACTCCAAAAAAGCTTGATTGAATCTGGCAGACTGGTAGAAACAGTTGCAACAAGAGTGGGCTGCTGCTGCTTGGAACTACCAAAATCCAAAGGCATTTTCGGGTTTTTCTCTCTCATCAAAACTCTCTTCTTGTTGAGCTCACACAATGTTTCCATCTTCTCTCCAGGCTTTCCAAGAAAATGGAGGTAGGGATGAGGGAGGGCGAGGGAGAATGAATAGGAGTGTGAAAGAAGATGAAGAAAACGTTATGCTGCGTAGCTAGTAGAGCATATATATATAATGTGTATATCTGTAGAAAGAATATGGCATTGCATTTTGGACTGTATGGCAGGCGGAAATGGTGTAAGAGCAGATCTTGATTAAAACTATTAATCACCGGCCACACAGGATAGGTAATAACTGCCACACTCTCTCATTCCATCATCCATCCATTCTGTTTTTTCTTGAATCTTGTACGTTTCTTTGCCTTTCCCAACTCAAATCTTGTAAAACCACACCATTCTCACGTTTGCTCTCCGTTTCTTCATTCACTTATCGTTTTAGTGCTACAGTTTTCTTTCATTCCATGCTGTACAGTCATACAAAATTAGAATCTTTCCCATTCCACATTTTAATATGTTCAACATTTTTATTACAAATTCCAGGACAAAATATCAATATAAAATCATGTTTTTATTTTTTTAATTTATGTTTTGAATTTACATGAATTACATATATTGCATTGCAAATAAAAATTATGATAAGCTACAAATTTGTTATGTTAGACGGATCTTCTTCAGGAGATTAGCCTTTAGTCTTCCATAAGAATTACCGAAGGCGATGCAAGATCAACCGCAAAGAATAATATTGTAAACAAGTCCAACAAGGTTATTTCATTTTAACCATTTGGTCTTTCTAGTGCCTACAATCTTAATCCGCTATGTTTTCTCATGTAAATTTTATTTTTCTTTGATGGCGATGATGGCGCATATATGTACGTGTGTATAATATTATGTACATCACATTTTTATGGATGTAACCCATAATTTGACGAGTAATAATAATAATACTATACGCATATACCTATCTATATACTACACACACACGGATACATTTTATAACAGAAAGCAAATTGGATTGGCTTGGCCAAGAAAACATTAAAAGTTAAGTAGAGCGTATAAAGTATGTACATTATTGTTTTGTACCTTTACAATATATATATGCAACTTGACTTGACTTTTTGTGGTTTGGCTACAAGAGCCATATCGCATTTATTCCTTTTTTTGAAGTCTCTCTATGTAATGTTATGATTAGCTCACGACTGATGCAAGAAGGAGGTTCCATGAAGAAACAACCTTAAATAATAATAATATGTTTATACAAACACTATACCACAAAGGCGAAAGGACCGGCATGCATGCTTGATATAACAACATCAGCATCAAGCACTAAGGATTAAATTCCTTTTAGCAATAGCAATGCAATGGCCATCAAATGTGTATATACATAGATACACATAATAATATTATGTACAATGTGGTTAATGGATACTTTTCTTATGACTCGCCTTTTTAATGGCTAGATGAAAGAAAAAATCTTGAGAGAGTGAGTGAGTCAATGGAATATGTACTTGACTTGAATAGTTGCATATCAAATGATAACAAAAAAAGTAACATGGGGTTTTGCCTTGCCTGACCGACAAACCAAACAACCAAACCAGCCGACCTACCATTCTATTCTCTTTCATCCGCCATCATCATTTCTTTCCAGACACAAAAATATGATACTTTATTTCTCATCCCTTTGTAAGCTTTTGTAGCAATATTAAAAACATTCTTATCCAATCGTCAGTAAAGGAGTAGTTTGGGGATGATGATGATGGAAACATGACATGGTCATCCGCTCAGTCAGTCAGGATTCTTGGAGATTTTTGTTTATTCTAAACATATTTTTTTGGAGTAGTAATCCTTTCCTCAAGTGGAAGTAATGACTTTATTTACATTAGTCTCTCATCTTTTAATAGAAAGTACTTTAGGGGACGAATCACGAGTTAAGCAAACGATTACACTGAATGCAGTCAAGTCAAAGTTAAAATGTTAAAATTCAAAGTGGAACATCAAGAGGCAAATAATAATAGCGGAACACCAATGTTTGATGATGAGAAATAGAAAAAGTACCATTTTAGTATGAAGAAAAATGGGTGACCGCAAGTCACTCTCTATAATATTGTCCGTGTTAGTACTTAATATTCATACACCGTATTCAACATATTATGTATTATTGCTTATTGTGCTGTCACAGGAGAGTAGTGTCTCCCTCCAATAAATGCAAATGGGAACGGTAATGATAAAGTTTGGAGCTAAGTGGATTATTAAAGCGGAGACGAAGAGCCCTTACACGTCATGCATTACACACACTCAACAATTTACAAATTATTGTTGGCTTTTTGTGAGAGTGTGGTTCTCACAACCGCAAATAAAGAATAACATATTCACAGAAGATGAGAAGAGGTCATTGAATGTTGATGAGCGACTCGAGGGTGAAAAAAAAATGTTTGAAATTTTATTGGACGTGGACAATCTGTTTATTCCAAAGGGTTATTGTTGTAATGGCTAATACAAATGACAAATATAATGGAGGAATGAGCTCAAACGTGGCCAAATATTTGCCCGTGGACTTGAGCAGAAAACGCAACGTTTGAGCTGCTGGCAATGAAATTTTAATCCGTTTTTTCTCCATTTTCCCTATTGAAGTCTCTATTCAACGGGGGATTATAAGTTGAATAGCGGTTGGTTTGGTTGGTGTATGAATTTTATTTAAAATTATTATTAAATCGAGCCAACTGCCCGGAACCAGATTTCACAAGGTGAAAACTACCGCCGCATGTTTCAGTGCATTCAAAATGAAGATGATCATGTCATGACATTCATTATTATTAGCCCTGATGATGAACGCTAGAGTTCTATCTATCTAGATTCGAGTGAGTTTACATATTGATTATGCGGTGGTGGTGGTGTGGTGTGGTGACTGGTGAGCAATTTCAATGGGCTGAAAGTATATAAAACCTATTTTTCAAGTTTGAAAAAGGGGTTTATTCATTCAATAATTCACACAATCCTTTTTACACCGTGTTTTTTCTCAGTCAAAGTTTATGGAGCGAACTACGCAAAGAATAAGGCAGAGTCGCTTGCTGTGAAGTGCGAACACAAAAGAACAAGCGCACAACTCAATTTTTAATCTCCTGTTTTTTCTCCTACCAATAATAATAGGAAATGTACAAAAACCAGAGTAGAGAAAGCACGTTTGAAAAAAAGATGGACTGAAAATTTAATCCTACCACAATCGCTGACTATAGAAAAACCCCGAGCATGCCATGATTATTTGATTTCGACAATTTTCCACCAATAATTCGAGCAACGACCCATGTTCACATATAATTATTATTATCATCATCATCATCATCGTCATTCGTTGCATTATTGGGAGAAGTAATGCAATGCAGGCGTGCGACCATCATCAACAACATCAACGCAATGTAGCAATCAAATGAATACACAAGTATCTAAGTAGTCCATTTTATACTTAACATGCTCACCGCCACGCAATCAACAATCAACAATCATCATCATCATCATCGCCCATCGTCACCTGCAGGATAATAGTGTGATAATGAAATATTTCTAATGTTCTTATTTTCCCTAGAAAAAGTTTTCCGCCTATTCCCTATCATTTTTAGATTACATGCGACCATGTTGTTATGTTACTCCTTTGAACGATGGGCAGAAAAGAGTGCCGCTAAGACTGATTAGCAACATTTTGTCGAAACCACCAAAGAACGATACGATACAAATACAAACTCACCTTTCCTCACCACCGCCTTTTTCTGTTTTGTTGTCACCTAGTTCACAGATTGGGAATGGGAGGGCGGAGACTAAATACTTTAAATGGATCAGCTTAATGATACGGATGCCTTTTTATTTTTTTGGATAATCTTAAGCTTCATAAATGATAGAATAAAAGAATAGGATTTTGCCGCTGGCCTTCTCGTTTCTGATCTGATGCTACACATTTTTTTTTTGCATTTTCCGGAGGAAAAGAAAAGATTACTTATGATTATTATTTTATGATATTATGGCTACCAAACACACATTGCATGTCCGTAGTGTCCCAGTGACTGTCTCGTTTTTTGCATTCAGAGCAAAGGGAAAGAAAGAAAGAAAACACACTTTATATAGCCGGTTTATGCATGCATAGGTGTATGTAAGCTGGTGATAGGTTAATGTGTATTGTTGATGCGTTTACGTTAGACAGGCGTGTGTTGTGGACGTGGACATGTGAAGCTCTAAAGAGGTGGATTTTTTTTTCAGAGCTGTCAATTATCATTGTTGTAAAAACCTTAATCTTGACACAAATGTGGTTTTATGGGGTGTGAATTAAAAAGGTTGGAGAAGAGATAAGTTGGAGATGATGATGGTGTGTGTACAATAATGTATATGGAATTTTTATCCTGTCATTGGTATCATCATCAAAAAGGTTGTAAAAATGTTATGCATGTGTACAGGGAAAAAAGGATGAACGTGTAATATGTTTCTGCTTCGGTTGTTGCTGTTAAAGAATTGTGATGGTGGTGGTGGTAGTAGTGGTGATGATGATGATGATGATGATGATGTGTCAGCAGTCCCGCCTGTTTCTAGATTTTGCTGAAGTTTTTATTGTACACATTATTTAGCAGTGGAGATATGTATGAACATACATATGTACGATCGTACACGAGAGGAAAAAATTATATCCATGTAAATTTTCCCTTACGGTTATATATTATCCGGGAGAGAAGTCTTGAGATATGGGTTGACAGGTTGATGAGAAGTGAGCATAAGGTTTGCATCTTTTCACAAAAAAAGAAAGAACATATGAACAAAGCAGACCTGGCTTGGTTTGGCTTTGGCTTGATTTGCAAACAATAATAATATGCATCTTCTTTTTGATACTCTGTTTTGCTTGCCTGCTTTTAATTTATGCAACTTCCGCTTCAAAATATTTTTCCACTTGTCTAATTTGAAGTGAAGTTTTTACTTGTACAAGTCGTAGCGCTTGCGGCATATCTGTGTAAATTTTGCTCTGTGTTAATTGACGTGTTGTATTGTATTGTTAGCACCTATGTTTAGGGTGTATATATACTTAGGAGAGCATACGTACATATATCTATAAAATGTTCTTTATTGTTTGACATGACAGGTACATGAATTGTGTGACAACTTTTGTCATCGCTACATCAGTTGTCTTAAGGGGAAAATGCCGATTGACCTCGTGATAGAGGAGAGGGACCCGACCAAACCCCCATCAGAACTCGGACACACGGGGAATGGGGATGCGTCCAGATCGCTGGATTCAGCCTCACATACGGATGGCGCTAGTACCCCTGATGTCGTAAGTGCACAATTTTATTTTTATTCAATTATTCTCAGCTCTACCCTTTCCATTTTTACCATTAGAGAAAATGCACACATAACCCTACGAAAATTATATAAAACATATTTATATGAAGATACCTACGCACTTCAGTTTACACATGTTTCATACTCCATCACTGTAAATTGTATATGCGTTCCCTCATAAAATGTATTGACGACGGCACACATTAATATATTTTCTGTGGTGGTATAAAAGTGTGGTAGTGCTACACATACGGATAAATTGGTGTGCTGTGCGCACTTGGCCATTTTTTTGGGAAATGACACCCCACGGGGAATATGATCATTGGCCACATCATGCAACTCAATACCTGCACGCTATTTCATGATCATCCTTCATTACACTTTACTTTACTCTCATATCAAAAAAAGGCTCTCTCGGCTCGACTCAACCAAACATGTGAACCGCATATGATGTATAAAAAAACATATCATAACATCGAATCGAACCGACCGAAACCCACTTTATATTTCATTTGCTGCCAAAAAAGCCTCACCCGGTTTCGTCCGGCTGTTCTTTTTTTTGCTCTCTACATCCATCTCTAATATTCACGCATAGATTTCAACTACATATATTTATTTATGTATATATATTCAGGTATCGTATCGCAGTGTTTCTATTAGGGAGACTTTCGTCTATAAACAGCTTTGATAATACAAATATACCACTGCCTTTACTTAAATTCTCTTTTTATAAAACATAATTTGATACGAATGTGATGATAATAATAATAACATACCATGTCTGATTTTAGCTTAGTGGTTAGGTTTTTCTTTCTCTTAAAAAATGGTGTGGAGTTCGGTAACACTTTTATAGGGAAGCGATGAACAAAATGGAACATTTACGTTGAGAACGAATTATTATGGAAGCGAAAGAATTATGGCTTTCTAATGCTTTTAAAAGTATTCCTTTGGATGAAAAGTTGGAAAAAAACGCGAACACGAGACGATTACATATGAAACAGATCGGGTTGCATCGCATCATCACATCACATCAGGGATGCACCTGATACTCACTTTTTTTTATATATATTACCGTTATACGTTATATGTTACAAGGTTAAATAATTTTTGTAATTGAATGAATTTGACCGTAATTTCATAAGCTTACACACATGACATCCGAAGCGCCCTTATGGGTGAAAAACTAGAAAACAATGGTCGGAAGGGAAAACTCAATTACAATTTACAATGATGATAATTTCACTAAACGAAACTTCCGACAACATTTTTGCTCATTCATTCATTATACTGTCCATGTATGTTGACTTTTTCAAGGGGTTTTCTTTCAATCGTTATCATCACCGTACGTAATTAGCTTCTTTTATCGATTGCACGAAGCATATAAGAGAGAAGTACAGTGACGTGATGATGATGTGATGAGGTTATATTTTGTGGTAAAAGGAAATGTTTTAGGGTCTAATTTACTTTTCAAAGAAAATTTAGTGCCTGTTAAGTTGGAGTTGTTTTCGCTGCTGTTTTTACCACTGATGATGAGGATGATTATATAGAGAGTTTGTGATACACAAAGAAAACACGACAACTGGAAAAAAGGGAGACGAAGAAATAACCTGTGAGCGTGGTGGTGTGGTTGGAAAGAGCAAAAGCATGTAATATTTATTGACTTGATGATGATAAGGAAAAGCCGAGAGTCAACTAACTATCTACAAAGTATAGTTTTTTTTCTCTTTCTTCTGTATACATGCGTCAAGTGTGAAGCTTAATTTGGCTCCTGCCATCATCCCATTCACCATACCACATTTACAAGCTCACTTGTCCATTGTAAATCTTGAGCCAGTTTAGTTTCAACCAACGAAAAAAAAACATGAATACGTGGATTGGATCCTTTGTGTACAAAATAGAAATACAAATAGCATTATATATCGGCTAGGTATCACTTTCTCAACATTTTGGCTCATAAATCTTTACCAATTGCTCTAAACAAACACCCTCACACGTTTATTTTGACCGAATTACACAAAACGAATTTTGAAACGGGGAAGAGAGAGAAAAAAAAGTTCTCAATAATATAATGCAATGCATCTATCTATCTTCATGTGATTTTCATTTTGCTTTACAATTTTACAAATATATTCTTATTTTTTTGCTTCCTCTCTCTCTCTCTGCATTCTCGTGAAGTCAAAAAGTCAGAGGCAATTTATTACGTCACTTTTCCTAAAAGCCAAAATGCATTAGATGAAAATACATTAAACCTCCGCGATACATTCTCCCCTATGGCATCCTGTGGCTGTGGCATCATATAGCTGGATTTTTTTTGGCAAAGTCAATCCGTTTCGACGAGTTAGTTGAGCGAAAAAAAAAGAAACAAAAATATTTCGCTGAGCAATTTAATGGACTTGATGAATTTTGAAATGTGTGTAGATTTTTTTTGAAATCGCAAATGTTGTTGTGTCTATTCCATCGTAGGCGAAGAAATAACATTAAATAAGATGAGATGGAGATGCAAAGAAACAGAAAAGCATGATGATGATGATGGCAATGTCTACCAGAGAGAGAGAGAGAATTGAGGAGGATGTAATTTGTTTTTATGAGATTTTAGTTGCCTCAAGGAATTGTAATTGAGTTGTATGGATAGATAGATGGATGGATGATGATGTGAAATGGGATACATGTTATGCAGAACAGCAAATCGGGAGAGAAACAATGGAAAATCTGGCTAATTAGCGTGGATTGTGTTTTTGTGATATGTGATATCGGATCAGCAAGACTCTCATCATCCTTTCATTTTATATCATCATGATAATGATATTATATCTACAAACTTGGTTTGATATATAAGATATTCTTTCATTGAACAACAGGCATATGTTTTTAAGCATTTTTGAGAGAGCAAGAGCACTCAGCTACTCAGCATATAATATGAATATCAAAACTACACTAATTCTACATTTTCTAGCTTGAAGCGAACAAGGTGTAGATTTAATTGTAAAGTTGGCTAATCATAATGAGTGCCAAAGAGATAAGAGTTTTCCCTCTCCTCTCGAACTTGTCAATATTTTTTTTGAAGATGGGGAATGAGCAAGAAATATTAAATTCATTGCCTGAAACTGCGAAAAGAAAATATCCTTTTTGAGGCTCTTCTTATCATAACTATAAAAATATGTGCTCACGTATATATGTGTGTATGTATGTATATAATTCCCTCGAGTAGATTACTTTTTACAAAGCTCAATAGTAGAATTACTTAGAGCAATGCGCATATATATATACATACGTATTGGCAAGTTAATGACGCGAATGAGCTGAAGAATGAAGAAGAAGTAGTAGTAGTAGTGGGATCAGGGAAATTGGAATCCCCTCGCGTTGTGTCTGTTTCTGCCCTCCAGCCCGAATCAAATCAGCTGAAATGAAATTTTTTACTTTATTTTTCAAGCCGCTCCTGTTCTGTTGTTGTTTTGTTGGTTACAAATATGCTTCACCACTACTACTTCTCTTGTCGGTTTAATGATGATGATTCTACACAGAACAACATATA
The DNA here is from genome assembly GCA_964034955.1 of Orchesella flavescens. NCBI lineage: Eukaryota > Metazoa > Arthropoda > Collembola > Entomobryomorpha > Orchesellidae > Orchesella > Orchesella flavescens. The sequence goes on from OZ035957.1 coordinate 13,108,581, forward strand.
TAGAGACACACGAAACCTTAGCCAGAAACTAATCCAAAATGAGTCAAGTCAAGCAAAAGAGCAGCTTTGTGACCCCATCCATCCATCTATCGCACTTAACGCGCTTACTTTACTTACCGTTTTGCCGTTGGCCACTTAGACCTTGCACTTGGCTTGGTTGTTCAAGTCTGACAAGTGACTGATAGCAAATGAGCACACAAGGCAGGGCAAGGCAAGGCAAAAATGAGATACATATACAAATACAAAATGCATGGTATAAAGATGGATGAATGAAATGGTCTTTTGATCTGATGGATGGATAGGAAACATTAAGGCTCTGGCTGGAAGTAAGCACGAGAAATGGAGTATTAGTAACAGAGGTTAGATTATTACGGACCGTTGCGCTTCTCTGAATCCAAATGTAAATGTAATGTTGGATTGAATGTTACAATGTATTTCTCTACTGCATTTTCTCCTCTCATCCAATAGCCAGGCAAACTGCATAAAATCCCGAAAGGAATCAAGTGTACAACAAACCGATTTCCCGTTAAGATCATCATCGTCGTCATTAGACTGTTGGACCTTGCATTCAATGCTTCAATGCAGAAACTAGTGCAGATGATGCAGAGAGAAAAAGAGCATGCATAACATAAACATCTACAACAATCTCTTATATATCTCTTCATTTCACTCGAGCTGCAGTGTATGTAAGTCGAGGTTATTAAAGGGAATTAGAAAACATGGGGGATGATGATTTTGATGTGATGTGATGGTGTGTGTAGCAGTGGTGGTGGATGCATGTTCGCTCAACCATACCCGCAGCACATTCGCAACTATCCTGCTTTGGCCTGCTTTACTTCTTTGGTGGTGGTGGTTTGGTTTGGTTGGAATTGGATGGACGGACGGATGAGGAAACGAAACGGATGGACGAATGGATGGATGGATAGTAGTAGTAGAAATTAAGGATGGTAGAGAAACTTACATATTTTTATCTATGATTGTATCACCATCCTCATCGTTCCTATCATCAGAAGCATACATGCATGCCGAAATTGTTACGTTTGGCTGGAACAAGAGCAGTCAATGTTCCAGAGCGAATAAACGAGAGTGGTCGTGGTGCTCCAAGTAAACTAAGAAGGGAGAGAGAGAAAGAGAGAGGAAGGAAGCAAAATGGTTTTCTTTTTTTCGACAAGTTTTAATGCTCAGTATTGTAACTGTACCAACTACCATGCAGCACCCTTCATCGGCTCCTTCCTCTCCTGATTATTATTGCCTCTGCTCTGCAAGCTTCCTATATACCATGATGATGATGCAATGCAATGTCAAAGTCCCTGGGTAGCTGGTAACTGATAAAACTTGCTCATTTTGCCAAATCTCTCGGTTATTACATGCTCCCATGTGGATTTTCCCTTGACGGTTCTTCGGTTCGACCGACGATGCGATATCGTCCATCCATTCCAATTCAACAGAAATTGCATATGTACCTATATATATACATCATTGTAGACAAAGCTTATTCATACATACAATCACATTAAGTGCAATCCATGAAAAGAAAGACAGCTCAAGCAAAGTATGATAAAAAATGGATAAAAATGTAAGGAATGTTAATGTCCAAACATTCCATCGACAACAACGGCAAACAACGGGGATGAATAATATAATCTTTTACACGCTATTTTATCCTTCCCAAAAGTCGATACCGTTCAAGTTGCAATGGGATGGATGAGTCTTTTCTTTTCAGAATCATTCCAACTCTACTCCACCTACTTTTAAAAAGATATACTGTTGTGGTGGTGGTGCAAGCGTAGATTTTTTTAAAAAGCATTTTGTACCAAACAATTCTTTCACTCTTACATCATCATCATCATCAACATCAGGATGATGAACAACATGAAAATATATAGTGGGAATGATATAATAACAAGTTTGAAGAAATAGGTGTCGGCAAAACGGAGAATAGTGCAACACCGCTCTCAAATCTCAGAGAGCTTGTTTCTGAATTAGGAATAGTTGGAAGAGACATGGCACGCACGAGGCTGTGTGATGTGATGCTATATATTCCCTCAAGTTGTTAGAGAAGATGTTGGATGATTAAAAGGAAAAAAATAAAGTACTTTAAATGCTATGTGTGCTACGTGTATGTACTTATGTAGGTAGGTAACATTGTACCCTAGTTCTTCAACTAATTATTATTTTTCCTAACTAAAAGCGGGTGGGCTTGTGTAGAGTTATACGCGTTCATATATATGCATGGAGTTGGGATGATAGAAGGAAAAAAAGACGCTCAGTAGTGATGTGATGTGATGTCGTGAGAAATGCAATTACTCCACTTTGGCACAACGTAATCATTTCATGAATAATCCGATCCAATGCTTTTCTGAAAGAAATAATGGGAATCACCTCATTTGCTCATCATGCTCATCTCATCATCAGCTGCTCCTGTTCTGCTTTGCATTTGTGATTTTTTATTTTACACTGTGTGCTGTAGAGATGCATTGCATATAGGCTTCGCACACCTTATCGAAAATGTGATGGAGGAATTCTTAAATTGAATGTTGGAGGAAAGTATGAGATTCCTGTGTATCACACAAGCTTATTCTTGTAAGAAGATGTAGAGAAATGAGCCAGTCTATTTTTTGTCAAGAACTTTATTTCAAGAAGTTTCTCTCTCTTGGTTTGGTCTCTGATCATTTTTGGCAGCTGCTACATCTGTCTTTTTCCACAGTATAGGTAACGCACATGAAACACTATAATATAGAATTTTAGTAAGGCTACACAAAACGCCAATATATGTTGCTTTTTCAACTTCCATATGTGCCTAAGTAACGTGGAAGATTGACTCATGCAGACATTTCATGCATGCCTGCATCTCTCTTTGCATGCTTTGCCATCCACATGCATCTTTCGCTTCCTTCCTGACTTTCTTCATTCTTCTTTTTTTTCTCCTCTTCTTCTTCTTCATCTTCTCCTCTAACAGCCATCGTCATCATCACCATCATCAATACACAAGAAACGGATGAGAAAGAAGAAGAAGATGCATGCACAGAGATTATCCGTTTGGAATGATATTGAGCGTTGTACATTTACTAGAACATTAGTTAAATTTGGCATATTGGCAGCCGACAGAAAATAAAAGAGAGTCGCTTGTCTCGGTATGAGTTGGAGTTGAGTGAAGGCAAACTAAGAAAATGAGATATATACACATTTTATAACAGGAGGAACAGCACTAGCGCTCGTCACAAAAAAATCTTGCTTTTTTATATGCAGTCATCCATCCAATCCAACTATCTAAAATGGGTTGGCTCAAAATTGAAGAAAAAAATATAATTTGCTTGGTTTCATTTCATATGACATTACATTGCTCAGGGTAAATACCAAACCAATTACATTTGATAAGGTCAGGTTATTTGTAAATGGAGGACAAGGCGAAATGAAAGGGTGGCGATAGTGTTATTACAACGTATTACTATTATGCTCCACTCCATCTCTTATTGCTATTTTAGGGAACAAATAAAGAAGTTTACTTTTTTTAAAGGATTATTAGAATATGGAGGAAGGTTGGATGTTGGATCAAAAATGTTTTGGGGCTTGTGTGGGCTCCATGTGTAGTACCATCACAATTTTCTAATGTTATTGCTTTCCCTCTTTGGTAAATACTATCATCATCGGCACGGGAAGGAAGGATCGGATGCGGAGGAAAGAAAGAAATCAGAAAATCCTATTGAAAGAATTACATGAGAGCTTCGAGGAGGCGGATTCCAGTAGAATGATTGGGAATGAATCGGGATAAATTGAATGTTGTATATTTTTGAAGGGAGAGCCCAATGTTTTTCTTGGGGAAAAGGAGGGATGATGATGAGAAGGGAAGAAATGAAGTAGGAAAATCTTGTATCAAAACAACCAACTACATTGTATATTTAGGGAGGGATAAACTATAAAATCCAGTACGTAATACGTGTGTGTGTGTGTCTTATTGATATAGAAGTAGCTAAAGCTAAATACACAGAAAGCAAAAAAAAGTAAAGTCAACTCGGCAAATTTTTCCTTTTTCTGCTCGTTTACCAAAAACTTTCCTACAAAATAACTATTGAGATCTCCCCTGATATTTGAGAAAACAAAGTTTAACAATAGAATTTTCACACCAACTTGTCAAAATTCAAAAATTATCCTCTTAATTGTGGATAATGAGCAAGATTTCTATTCAGGTTTACTATTTAGTGAAAACAGTTGGCAATTATCGTTCTTCCGAGTAACATTTACATTTTTCTAAAAAGATATATGTTTTCCTTTGGTTCGTCACTGTTTTGTCTCCCACAACAAACGGAAAATAAAGTAAGTAGCTGACAATAAAATAGGCAAGGAAAACTTTTTTTATTTCACTTTTGAAGTGTGCTCTCACCAAAAAAGGGGGAAGGGAGAGAGAGAGCCGACATGGAGAGAGAGAGAGAGATGTAAAAATGTAGTTTTTACGAGCAATTTTGCGAAACGTAATGGCTCTTAGCTCTACATTTTTATTCCCCATGTGCAAATCATAGCGGCCTTTTATAGGCACTCTTACTCTTTATGTAATGGCTCATGCTATACGCTTGACTCAACAACAACACAAGAAAAAAATTGTTTGATCTTAGATATACATACATATTGATCTAGATATATATAGAGAAAGAAATGCATGCATGATGCATACCATCACATAACATTGCCGCTTTTCTTCTTGTCACCATCATCTGAAAGCATTCTCTTAGTTTTTTTGTCGGATCTTCCTCTTTACAACTTAAAGCCAATGTCAAGTCAAAGTATACAGAGAGAGATTTTGTGTATAGTTATTTCTCCTGCTGGTGATGTGATACAAAAATAAGATTCAGTCGGCTAGTTTTGTTTGGTGTGATGCTATCTGAAGTAAGTATAAACATCAGCAAAATAAATAAAAACTACTAAGAATACAAAAAGGAAATAACATGCGGGATGTGAGACAAGTAAACAAGGAGGAATGAGCTGAGAGGATTTTCACAATGGTCATTTTGGACAAACCAAAATCGGACCTTGGTGGCCCGTTTTGACAGTGTGTCGAGAGCCGAAATGGCCTTCCTTAAGTATTGTGCACTGACTATACACTATGTATCTTATATATAGTATGTCGGTGTCCTCTCCTTTTCCATCTTACCAATATGCCTTTTTATTGCCATTTCTTGTAGTTAACTCTTGTCTTTTTGTATTGTCTTCCCTGTCTTAAGTCGCTGCTTGAGCACATGTAAGTCATTTTTAGTTATGTAATGTCTACGAGCTGGCTGTGAATTCTTGTAATAAAATCACAATGTCCGAGCAGCAGCATAGAAGTCAAGTCAGTTCCAACTTACATTCTACACCCCCTTTTTCGTCGTTGTAAAGCTCACGTTGAGTTTTTTTACAACTTTAAATAAAATTCATGCAATAATAATACTACTCCTCTCCTTTTTGCATTGCAAATGCCATGCCAAGCCGAGAACAAGAATAACTTCAACTTTTACTGAATAGAATATAATTCTTGTTTAAAAACCAGTGAAAATAGTCTTCAAAGGGGTGGATTTTTTTTGTTAAAAATAAAAATTTATGCCAAGAAGCAAGCAACCTGTCTGTCCATTCACCCGTCCGTCCGTCACAAAAAAGTTAAGAACTTTATTTTATAATATTTTCCTTTCGCAACAGCAACAACACACGATATATGTGATGATGATTACCTCGTCTTGTCTGTCAATGCACATTCAATGAACGGATATGGTTGTGACTTTTTATGTCTTATTAGCAAACAATAAGGCATAATATTTTTTATTTAGTTTTACTCCTTACGTATTCATTCCAACGAAAAAGGGGTTAAATGTACAAAGTAATATAATGTTAAAAAGTTTTTTGTGAAGAGAGAGAGAAAAAAATGCATCAAGATGAGAGGATCCTTTCTGTCTTTCTTCTTCTTTGAATGGACGTGACTGGATTTGAATATTAGTTTTTAAGAGGTAGAGTGAGTAGTGTGCACTATACGTACATACATCACATGCATAATATTATGAATACTTTACCTTGTTTTCTGTGGCTGCTGATGAAATGCTCAAAATTCAAGACACAGATTCCAAATGGAAATGAGAAGAGACGACAAGGAAACAAAAAGAGAAACACATAAGTACTCACAGTCAAATGGATTTCGTCTTCATCAGAAATCATTAGCATACGTAGATGAGCTGCTGCATATCCTCATCAAATGACGCATTACAATTAATAGAAAATAGCAAAAGTTTATCAAAATTAAACTTCAACAATTTAAACTTTCAATTGAAGGATTGAGTGGCGTATGCGAATGACGACTTAACTTGTAAACCTTGTTGAATGTTTTATGTATGTAAAAAAAGTATTTCTGAGCTGGTGGTGGTGATATTGCTTTAAGCAAGGTTTAAAATATTATGGCTCTTAGTTATCATCAGGCTTCAGTTTTTGGAATGGACAAGGGTAGATTTTAATATATTTTCTCCAGAAATCCACAGTATATCAATCGCACGTCGTGTGACGAATGAAATTGGACACGGGCCTCCATTAGTATGTTTATATATGTATATAGATATAAAATGTCGAATTTTAAATGTAATATATATAAGCTGATTCCATATTCATGTATTTGGCCCCAACTTGATACTGCACAAACACATACATACGTAATAATGTAATATTCCAGCAGAGAAGATGACGAGGATGACTTGCAAAGCAGAGAAAAAAAAGTAGGGAAGGGCGGATGTGAAAGATATTAAATGCTGCCCAGCCACTATCAGCTGTCATGAGCTGTGTATTTCTCCGGAACTGCTGCTGGAAATGTTATTTTGTATGAAGGAAGGGAAGAATGCATTTCAAAAATACGTAGTTTAGTTTCCCTGGACAGGGAAAAACATTCAACGTCAATGGGGAAAAAATCCAGGCAAAACGAAGGAAATAGAAATGTTTTTTGCATGAATTTTCTCTTTTCCTGCTTACTTGCTGGTCGGTGAAAATGTCATTATCAAAACTGGATGTATGTGCCTATATGTATAAGGTTACATAATATAGTTCGTCAATGCAGTAGGAGTTTTTTTTGTGTGTGTGATGTGATACGATACGGATATTAGCTTCAGCTACTGGTAACTGCGATTTCGCTCCACTCTTTCCCATCTTGTGTATAAAGGAGACGGAAATGAAAAGTCAGGACTTGAGGAATCCGGAATGAGATGGAATTGCATGGCATGGCCATTTTTGGGTGAGCTACGTATCCGGACTCCGGAGGAGGAATCACCATATCGCCAACTAAATGGGAAGGCAGGCAGTCAGGCGTCATACGATACTGCTTCGTGCATGTATTTCGATAAAAAAGGAAAGAGTATATAGTCTATTGTACGTACGTATGTCCACTACAATACGATACGATACGATATGTGATAGCAGAAACCAATGGACGGATGGTTAGGGGGAATCTCTTCCAACAATTTTTTTTCTTCTCTTCTGAATGCATTGACGACGTTAGTGCTGAATGTACTTACATCTGCGTACGTTGGCAAGATTGATAAGTCCCTTGACCGGAACAGTATTTCATTTTAATGGGGGGATGGAGAGAGAGAGAGAGAGAGAGACTACCAGAGATTCCATTAGATTGTTTTTTGGTCGATTGTCTAAATGTCTAGATTGTATTGCAATGCATGTTTGTGTGTATATGTGCCCGTGAGTACTCACAGTCTCACAACCATTACGTTTCTGTGCTAAAGTACACAAACGATAGGAAAGCATCTGAAAAACTACTTAGCTTACTACAACAACAAGAGCCAAAAAAAGTATGCAAGGAAAAAATAACAAGTTTTTCTGTAAGAAGGTTTGTCTAGTTTTTTCCCTTGTTTTCTTGCACAAGACATTCCATTAAGTTGAGTACATATAACGAAGGACTAAAGTAAGCACAAGACTTTTCCTCAGCCATGGCATGGCATGGTAAACACACTCTAACAAAAATGCTTTACAGAGGGTTCTACATACTTCAGTTCAGTCAGTATAGAATACACACGAACCAGCAATCTATTCCAGCCAGTTAGCCAATATCACTTTTAAGAAGCCATCGGCCAAAAAAAAGCCTGGAATTTGGATTCATAGGCACACACAAAGACAAACATGAGAAAAATAAACAGAAAGGGAGCACGGACCAGCCAACTTTCATGAATGACTTTTGCCACTGAACGTTTCTGCGCATTCTTTTCAAGTGAAATATATATATTCTCATGTATAGTTTGTGTAGTCTGTAGTAATGCATATTATTGTTTAAAATGAAAAAGGGTAAAATATTCATTTATTGAAAAGGCATGGAATGAAATAGTAGAGAGAGAGACTAAAAAAGAAAGTTTTTGAGAGGCGAGACAAGAATGAAAATTTTGAGATTTAATAATACTGAAAGGAAGGAAGATAGGAAACAGAAAAGTAGGGGAGAGCAAAAGTGCAGCGTTACTGACTAATATAAAAACATACGTGCATAATATAAATGATGGTGACATTGGATTTTCTTGCTCCCTTCTTTTTTGCGATGCCATTCATGTCTTGCCCATTATGGAAGAGAGAGAAATTGAGAGAGAGAGAGAGATCCTAAAATGGATGGATGGTTGGTTGGAGAGATAGATAGGGAAAAGAGACGAAGAAGATGAATATGCGCAACGAGCAAAACATGGAATGATAGTCATCTTCTTCTCTTGTTTTCTCTGATGATCAAAAACCCATAGCATAAAATGCTACCGTCACAGTCACCGTCATCACAATTTTTTTTCCTCAACTAAAAAAAACTTTCCTTCGAACTTACGTACTAATGAATAATCTCCTGCAAGCAGCAGCACAAAATTCCTATCCATAGTTATCCTTCTCTCGTATGAACTATTTTTCAAAAGTATCTTTTGGCTTCGGTTTGGTTAGTTTGATGCAGCCTAAACTGCATTTGGATTGAATGGGATTGCATTATGCGCATCCTTAGCTTTATTTTCTGGTGAGCTTCCCTCTTCTTGGATGATGATGAAAATCCAGATGAGAAATCCGGAGAAGATCCAGCTGAGCTTTTTAGATTAGTAGGAGAGAAGGAGGAGAAGCATATCATTCTTATGGTGTTTTTTGGCTAGAGTAAGAGCAGAGTGAGATGAAGGCCTAGGGTGTGACGTTGTTGCTAATTAAATTTGTCGCAATGATTTATGATCAAGACCTCTTTTCTTTTCATCTCATCCGCGTATACCAACAAAACTACGTTCGTACGTTATAAGAGAGACGGACGCGGACGGATGGATGAAATGACTACGTCTCATTGAATTTTCTCCGGATCTTAAATTCCATTTTGTGAAACCCAAGGTTCCTCCTTTTCTCGTAGTAGTGGGAAATTACTTGTGAAAATCTTTTACTGTTGCAACTCTACCAACCACGTTTGCATTAGAGAGGGAAAGAAATAGAGAGAGAGAAAAAAGTTTTTAATTCCGCTTTTCCCAAGTTACTTTTACATGTACACAACCTAACCAAACCAACCCACATGTTTCAATGAGGGAGGAGGAAGAAGCAAGTTTTTGGCTTCAACTCTAGAAAAAAATGCCTTGTGAAAGTAATTAGAAGAAAAAGTCCCTTAAGGGAGGGAAAGAAGGAGTGGAATATACAAGAAGTGCATAAAAGTTCAAGTTTTTACTTTGGGTAAGAGTTCAGTTAATAATGAGCTTTGCAATGGTTGTTACTTGTCCTTTTGCCCACACGATCTGGAAACGTCGTTTCAACAACTTCCTTCTGAATTTTTCTTAAAGAGTTAAAAGATGTAGGAGAAAACTTCTTTTCTTCCCTTCCTCCTTCCTTGTCAAAATAAATTGTAGTTGACACGTTGCCCATTTTGCCAAAAGTCATCATGATCATGATGATGATGACGATGATGGGAATGACGACGGGTTACATTTCTAATTTCACTAAAAAAAGTTTCCTTTTTCATTTCTAATTTTCTTACTCTTGTACAAATGTTCTTAACATCCTCATGCATGTTATATTATGATTTCGATCCCAACTCAAGATATACGACTCACTTTAATAAGAAACACGTGCTTTGTTTTCACAACTTTTCATTACATTTTGTATAATTCAAAAAATCTCTCTCTCTCATTGGAGCATTACAGCTTTTAGTACAATTTTTGTTTTTACACCGTTCCCAATTTAAAATTGAATAGTTGACTTTGGTTAGTTATTTACTAGCTCTCACTCTCACAACTCTCCATGTAATATGAATATGTATGTACACGCATGTCTCGTTCCATGTTTTTCTCGTAAAATGTCGTAATAGGATCACGCACATAAAGCAACACGACGACAGCGACACAGAGAACCATGCATAAACATTATCCAACTCGCCATCATCATCATAATAATAATAAATATCGCCATTCTACGTGGCTTTTGCTGCACTAGTATATAACTGTGTTCAACTAACACAGTTGACTAGCTGCTGGAATAAATAATATGGAATATAGCCTACAGCCAAGAAAGCCAGTTTTTCCGTTGTAGTTAGTTGTGTATATATGTACAGTTTTGATAACATGGCTTTATGGCGAATTTCCGGATTACATGCACGCAGCCAATATAATATAGGAAGGAGAGAGAGAGATGCCGGCCTAATTTACAATGTGACATGAAACAAATGGCAAGTTCCCATTGACAGCACCAGTGTTAGGTTTAGGTTGGGTTGGGGGTATATAAGTATAAACAGCTGAAACAGAAAACTCAAGTGGTTTCCTTTGGTGTGGGCTTGGGCACCATCATCATATCATGCACGCATTTTTTTATCGGGTTGTTTTTAGTTGATACCCTGTAGGCTTCTTCCTTTTCATTTATTAAGTTAGTTAGGTAATAGTAAAGCAACTTTCAGTCTGACTCAAAAAAATCTAGTTGGAAAGAGAGCTTTAATCGTCGTTTTCCTCTAAGAAAATAATTATTCAAGGAAAAAGTGTGCAAACAGCAAACAGAACATGAGCATTATAGTGCTTGCCTAATATATTATGAATAATTCTGTACGGGAAAAAAGAGGAGAAAATGAATGAATGAATGAGAGTGCAAATGCAGGAATCATGTTTAGTAATTTTACATCGGACAGGGAATAATATCGGAGGATTCACTCATACCATATATATACCTACTGAGAAGACCAGCACCAGTCACTTTCATTTCATCGGGATTTTTATTTAGAGTTGGTGGTTTGGTGGTGGTTGTTGCAGAGAAGAGTCAGAGAGGAGAAAAAGCAGACTGGCTTTTACTGATATTATCACTTCACCCAAAAATGAGCAAACCAGAGAGAACTATGAGCATATACTATATAGTGTAGTGGAGAGTGAGAAGCTTAGAAAAAGACGAGGAAAAGAAGACTGCGTGGTGCTAACCAAATGAAATATTCATGATGATAGTAGCAAGCTCCTCTTATTTCTCGCTGACTTTTTTGGAATATAAAGCATGCCCGGTGCTGCATATTAGCATTCTAATTCTGTTTAATAGGATTTGCAACAAAATAAAGTAATAATATTCATCGGTTTCCCTTCTCCCCGTCTACCCCTGTCTTTCGAGAGTGTGTGATGACGGTATACCGATGTCACTACGACTTGACTTTTCCAGTCATGATGTTGTGAGACAATCGTAATGCAATGTAATGTATTGTAACTGGAAGTATTTTAATATACATGTATGAAAGTCAAAGAGTAGCTACTAAATATTTCCACTACATCCTTTTTGCTTTCTTGAGTTCGGTGTGATGGTTGGCCTGGCCTGACATGGCATGCATGACATTCATTGCATTATAATATTACGTGAAAAGTACTATTATTACAATAATTTTGTTCATCAGATCACACCGCACCACTGAACTTCTTTTATTTTGAGACAGGCATACAACAGGCAGCATATATGGTGCTTGAATACTAAAATGGTGAAAATATTAATTCCATGTCACTTTCCTAATATTACGAATTAAAGATCGTCAGCCTTTTTTGGATCATTTATTTGTTCTCCTGCTTATGTATGTATGTGCTCGTCGCTCTTCCTTTTTGCCATTGTTTCATTTCATTCTAAAACTAGGTGAATTTATTCATAGACATTTTCCACTATTCTTGTATTTTTGACAAGGCTACTCATATCATATATTTTATATAATGTTCTTTTAAAAATCCACAATGTCTCCTCTAATATTCTGAATGACGGATGGACGAAAATGGGTGGATAGGTATTTTTTCCCCAATTCAAAAAATACCTGAGTTGCTTCTCTACTTTTCCAGTAGAATTTCATTTCTGCCTGGCTTGGCATGCTCGCTTTGGAGAAAATGGATTGAATGTTTTACATTAAAGACTTTTCGCATGAGGAGCGCGTGTGATGTGGTGTAATGCATATTGATTCTTGTTTCAGCACATTTTATACACACACACCTCCCTTTTTTCTCAGTTGATATGCTCAACACGTCGACAAAGGCTTTAGTTGCTTCTCCTTTTCTTATACATTACGTTTTACATTACAAGCTGCTGATATATCAGTTTTTTCCTTGTTCATTTACACTTCAAATATAAAATGTATGTGGAATTGGCTCACACGTTGTTATTTTAATAATGACAATAGTGACGCCTCTTACATAACCCATTCGCTCCTCTGAAAAAGGAAAGAAACTATCATGAAATGTTAAAATTAACCTGGATAGCGGGGCGAATAAACGAATGTTGCTCGTGAATTATGTCAAATATGTTCTTGTACACCAAAATACTTGAATAGTTGAAGCAAAAAACTCAAAAAAACCCACATTATTTTTTCATTTCTGCGTGAAGGTTTATTTTTCGTGAGTTTCTGTCCAAAAACTGCAAAAATTAGAGTAATGGAGAATCCATGTTTGAACAAATACAATGTTTTTGGGATCTGAAAAGGAGATAAGCCTATTAATTTAAAATGTAACCTCAAAGGTATCCTGATATTAATTGGGGGAATGTAAGTACGCACTTGCATGTTAGAGCTTCGGTTTTCTTTTGTTTTTTTGCGTATCGTTTAAAAATTCATGTGCACTTATCTACATTGCAAAAGTGGTGAAAAGTATAAATACATAAAGAAATAGGGGGACAGATGGTCTTCAAATTGAAATGAAATTGGAGAACAATTAAAATGTTTTGGGTGAATGCATGTATAATAAGTAAGTTGTGTTCTTTTTTTCGTGTCGACTGCATGCATGCATCCTTTAATTTTTATGATGTGTGGTTGCTTGCTTGCTTGATCCTCTTTCTTATAAGAGTTGAACATAAAACATGAGTCAAGTTCGGTTTTCAATGTAATAATAATTTTGTGATGATGATCCCGATAATTACAAGAGAAAATATTTTGGAGGTAGGGGGATTTCTTAATAGTATGCAAGCATGCAAGTGACGATGTACTGGATGTACACACATATGTGCTTAAAATATTATGTGTAATGGCTCCATGAACTTTTTCAGCTTCATGCAAGTAAGTCGTGCTCAAGCAAATTCCAGGTAGTACTAATTCACTTTGCGAAATTATATACTCTTTGAGCTGACGAAAGAGTGGAAAAAAAAGAGAGAGAAATGTTTTGTCTGAAGAGTTCATTTCAATTTCATAGCTAGTGAAATCATTACAAAAATATTTTACGTGTTGTGTTACCTTGAACCTTGCTCTTGAATATTGTAAGAGAGTATCATCATATCATCATCATCAAAGTGATCGTGGTATGTTTTCAAAATGCGTGTAATTTTGAGTCGGACGGCAGGCTGGCTGGTGGTTGAGTCACTTCGTTAGTAATCTAGATATGCATATAACGTAGTAGTAGTAGTTAAGGAATGCATTTATTGGAGGAAAATTAGCTTGGATTTCCAGAACCCCAAGACTGCTTGCCGCCATCCACATCCTGGCTGGGCTCTCTAGAGCTAAATTAACTTCTTGAAAACAGGAATGAATTAAGAAAAAACCAGTCTCGTCTACACTTTTCCTTTATTATAAGCACACATACCATAAACTGAACCATCTCAACATCATCATCATTATCAACAACACAGCAACTGAATCTAGATTGATTATTGTTATTATTATTTCATATTTTTTTCTCCTTCTTATCTTGATTCCTTTCTTTCAAGACTTTGTGAATCAAAACTTTTCATCTTGGCTTCTTGCCATGCAATTTTACACACATATACTATCACTATATGCATGTGCATTTGCAAAAACTTCTCTCTGGTGAGAAATTCTCATTTCTTTCAGAGTTGGAAATGTATTTAGGAACCTACACAAGTGCAACCAAATAGCTTGTATGTTAATTACTTTTCATACTTTATGCCTACAAACAATTCAACTAGGCACATATATATATTAATCCCATCACATCACATCAAAAGTATATTATTCGTTGTGAGTAATTTTTTTTGCACGGAAATTATATAATTTTCACCGACGCGTAATACATTGTTATTTTTATGCATGTAACTAAGAATACACGAGAACAAGACTAATGGGTGGATTTATGTGAAGAGGAAAGTTTGTTTAATAATTGGTTTTAAAACCGGTAATTAGCAAGGGCTATCATCATCTTCCGTCTCATACAACATGGATTGGATACTCAAATGCTTAATAGTTTTACTTATTTTTTTTTCGGTTGGTGTTGCTATATACTCACTCACAAATATACTTTCAAAAGCATTATTATTTTGTGCAGGTATGTAATTACAGACATATTGTATTTCAACGGGTGGTTTACTCTATAAATATATGTACACAAATACGACATGAATTACTAGCAGGTATTTCCTTTCAAGTTTGGATTAAAATTAGAAAAATAATAATTGAACTGACAGGGAAAAGGAAGGAGATTATCTAATTGCAAAAAAAATCAGGTAAATTGTGCAATTTTGCTTACATCATATTATTATTATTATTATTTTGATGTTGCGGCATATCTCAGATTTTTCTCACCAAGTAAAATACAACCCACCACCATAGTAGAAAAGTGTGCTAGACATGGTGGCTACGGCTACACGTCCCTGATAATCTTCTTGTGATTGAATTTATCGCTTGTCATTTTACTCTCTTTATCCAGACTTGACTGACTGAGTGTCTGGTTGCGTTTTATAAAATGCATTAAAAGTGTGTGTAAGAGTGAGTGAAGTGTAGGGGGAAATGGATTGAATGGATGGATATGGATTATGGATGTATGTATCTTTTTTTGTGTGACGGGTGCAAATTGAATTATTATCTGGGTTCTGCGGATGATGATGCAACGAGCATCCATAAATAAGTTACCAGTAAAGTTTCTTAAGTGCTCTTCATTCACACGAGGAAAAGTACCGGTTTTGTTCCTGATATATTTACAGTTGTTCTTGAGAGCTATAAGTTGAATTCCAACTTTTTTTTTGTGTGTGACAAATAATGCATGTGGTCTAATAGCATTACACTTGTAATGAGTCAATATGAGAAATCATCCATGACAAGAATGGAACAAGGGGACAATCCACTGGAAGAAAATGTTGTCGTAAAAAAGATTCGGATGGAAGTATATCTTTCTCCTCCTTTTTATCCTTCTTGTGAATGCATGGACAACCACTAAAAACTTGTGTATGTGTGTGGTGAATTGGTTCGTAAAAAAGTAATCCACTTTTCTTCGTCGCTCGATCGTGGCCACGATCCAATGACTACTCCACTCAACTCAAACAAAAGCCCAAGGCTGGCTGGCTCTTGCTAAAGCTAAACTATCCACACACGAAAATGTGAATATTTTATGAACATTTCCATTCTTTCCCTCTCTTTTTCCTGGACAAAAAAGTTTTCTACAAAATTAGCTTTGGTTTTTTGAAGTAAATGCATTCCCCATTTCGATTCAATGCACTTGTCCATTGAATCTCGATACAAGGATAGGAAAGAGATCTCATTTTAGTTGACAAGTGATTTGACCTGATTCAATTTCCCGTATTATGCAATCCATTTCTTTCAATGCACTTACTTCAAGCACTTTTTTCATTTTTTGAATGCTTTTAGCTCCATTCTATTCGTAAGTGTATTATTGAAAATGACAGATATTTGAGAACTCTACACATTATATTATATATGAACAAAGCATTGCTGCTATCACATTAACTTGAATTTCTGGTCTTCACCTCATACAAAAATTTTCTTTTATTCATCGTGTCACCTTGAAAATGCATACTCATCCAAATTCAAAGCATGTTATATCATATCACTTACTGAGCGTCTGGAAATAAGAGAAAGTGACGGAAATATGCTGTTTTCGTTTTCCTTCTCCATGAATTTTTAATACTATGCGAGCAGCCCACGTAACTACTGGACATTTTCCCGAAGAAAATACTGATATGAAAGCCTTACACCCCTCATAATATTCATTAGTAAAGTTCTTGGGCAGATTTTGGAGAAAAATATTACCAAAATTAACAGCTTTGAAGTATCCTTTGAATGTCCTCTGAGCGAGCCGTTGTTTGGCCTGCCACGTGCTATAAAATTTACTTCCAGCACAAACTGATTTTCACTCAAGGAAAATATATTCATGGATGATGACAAAATGTAAGAATAGAAAGGTTGTATAATAACATACTGTGTACACAACCCAGTTTCAGCATCGTCATCATTGTGTATCATTATACTTCTTTTTTACACACCATTATCCAGCAAAAATGTATTAGAAAGTAAATGGAGGACGGTGACGGTGTCAGACAGGGATAAGTAGTACCAACACCAGTACATTGCACTGCCATCACATTGCATTGCCACTGCTGTTTCCTTTTCATCAGCAACAATGCTCATGTGCCAATGAATAAAAAGAGCTGAGAGAGAGTGAAGGAGGAAAGAGGCCTTTAAAAAATTCAGGACACAGGAAAAGGAGTACGCGCATCACATCATTGCAGACGACAAGAGGATGACTTTGCAGAAAGTTGGTTGTATATAATGTACCATTACAAAAGACTACTTTTTTTGGTAACTCCCAGAAAAATATACAACGCATCATCATCATCACCACCACCAAGTTCATCAACTGCTTCTGTTTCTCTTGTTTCTGCTCAAGGCTAGAAAAAGGGAGCAGAATGTAGTTGGGGATGATGACGGTGACGATATGCAAGTATAATATTATTGTGTAACAATTTTGATCAGTGAGCGCAATGATGATGATGATAACTAAAGAATGATACTGATGATGAGATGAGAACCAAGCAAAAATTTCAAGTTGGAAAGCGAGCGGCAGCTAGCAATATATGATTGTTGTCGAGGGCGTTATTTAGGGTAGAAAATCATACACAATAAAAATGAAACGTATGCTTTTAGGGTGGTATTTTTATAGTGTCCGTTCATTTTTTCTGTAGGAAAAAATCGCGTTGTCCTGTGATTACTAGGCCAGTCTTCAAGCGGCATGTCATATAATACTACTACGGGATAGCATCATTTATTCCTGATCTACTATACTACTCTTTCATTTCCCTTCGGTGGTGTATAATTCTTGCTTTATTTTACTGCTTATTCATCATTGTCATCATCATCATTATCATCAGCAGGAGGATGGAGAAAAGTGCATGGTTTGCTGAGTAATAGAGCAATGCCAAGTCATGATTACTATTAAGATTCTATTTTTTATACTGAAACCCTGCCACTTTTGTGTATTCAAAGGATATGGTAACAATGAGAATAGAAATTATTCAACATTATCATGCAGCTATCCTCCAGCTTCCGTTTTTTGTTTTAATGGTCATTATATTATGAAATCAATAATGATTTCTTCAAAAAAAAAAAGTAGTGTACTTCACGTGGTATAGCATCTGCTTTAAAAAATTGGAGCTGGTTAACGGTTTAAATTTTTAGGAAATTGAATGCACCTTGTTCCAAAGTTGAATACATTTTTCATTTCTTCTGGCCTTTCCTTCTTCCGTCCATCGATCCAAATCTTGGTTGTCTTCGTTTTTCTTTATTCCGTGGCTGCATTCAAATTGCTGGTGGTGAGAATGAAAAGTTCCACTTTACTCGACTACTACCACCAAAGAAAAGAAAACAAAACGGTTCTTCTGGTGATAATGAAGGATACGCAATTCGTTCTCTATACTCTTCTACTCAAACAGTCAACAAGCTTGTCATTTTGAGGCTGACTTGACATGCCAAGTTGAATAATCAACCAATCATCACCATCACCATCATCATCATGGTCTGGAGCTGACTGGAAAATGGTTACGTATTTTTTATCTCAAAATTATACACCTCGACAAGCCCATTAATACCATCCTTGTACTATTTCATTTAGGAACGTTTCATTATTATTTATTCTCGGACTCACTTCTCCTGTCAGCACCATTGTTTTCTTTTCCTTGCTATACAGCCGCCGCTCCTCTTAAATATTTGTGTTTTCTTGTTGATTTTTATCCACTCAAGTGGAAGAAGGTGACGAGGAAAGCTCTTATTTTTCCGTCGGCGGCATATGTTTTGCATATTATCGGGAAATTTTAGTAGTCAATTCAATTCAACTCGTCAAAATAAGATGATGATTACTATGCAATAAGGCCGAACTTTGGAGTTGTATAACGGCAACTAACATGAAAAATATCATTTTTTCTCTCTCGATAATTTTGGACGGGGTGTGGAGAACAGAGTGCGTATATATAGTTAGAGTTTACATGATAATATACATGATGAGGCTGATGATAGCAATCATTCTTCATTTTCAAATTATTCATTCATGCATGCCATCCAAAAAGCATTGGGTAGTAGTAGTTGCTTGGATTGGAACTAATGAAGTATGAAACAAGATGTCAGTAGAAAAAAATATTATTTTGCGTACTAAATGGGGGAAACAACTCCTTTTTGTTTGGTTAAATATTCCACTTTTTCGTGAGATAAAAGAAACTCACTCTTGTGCATTGTCTTTGTCAGGAGAGAGTAGTAGCAGTGCTGTAGCAGCCTTATTGTCTTCCTTCTCACAACTACAACTGTTGGCTTTTCTTCTTTTTATTAAAATAAATTATTCAAAATAAGTTGGCTTTCTTGGTTTCATTTTCTCGTTAATAAACTCGTCTTATGCAATGACAATAATATCATTTGAATATAATAATCATATAACAATCCAGATAATGAGAAAAATATCTGGTGGAACAAGCACAAAATAATAATAATGGGGAAAAGTAAGAAACAAAGCAGAAAATAGGATAAAAGTGCCCTTTTAGGAATTAATGATAAGAAAAGACAGAAGCTAACAACATGCATGTATTTATTCAACCGCTTGGCTTCTTATAAATGAAAATGAAAAAAACAAGTTATATTTGGTTGCGTAATCATAATTATCATCATTATCAACAAGAGAGTATTATTGTTGGTGAAAAGGATGGGCCTTTTTCTTTCTGGTGTATATTATTAGTAACGTTAACGCCATATATTTTAACCGTTGATGTTAATATAAATGAATTATCTCCACCAAAGTCTGCACAATACAATATTATTTTTTGTCTCCGGGAAATGAAGTGTTGAAGGAGGAAGAGGAAAGGGAACTTTGCGGCTTTTTTGTTTACTCAGTTTGTCTTGTCTCCAAAATCGTGTTTTTTGCCATTGAAAGTGTATGGTGTGAGGGTGCTCCGCTTGATTAGTTTTTTCTATAATAATCAGCAAAACTAGAGGAGCATAATTGAGTAGAGAAAAATAAAAACAACAGCAGTAGTGCAGTGGTAGGCGAGAATGAAAAAAGAAAAGGCATAAAGGGGAACGAAAAAAAGAAGGGTTGAATTGGATATAATCATCATCATCATCATCTCAACAGACAAGACGACTACAATCACCCATACTTATCTAGTTTTGCTTATTTTAGCAAGTAAGTTTAGAAAAAAAGGGAAATTAAATGTTAGCAATGCAAGTGGAAAAAAATCAATGATATAATAATAGTATTAAAAACCAAGAAATGCTCTTTGATTATGGGTTTGGATGTAAACACAGGGGATAAATGTTCGCCTTCTTTCTCCAACTTTGCTACTACTATATACATACTATACTTTGGAATGATTTACGATTTTGTTTCAACTTTTGACAGCAAAATGTTTCACCAGTATTTATCATAACATAAATTGGTTTTTTAAAAACAAAAATTGTTTAATTTTTGCTTGTGCCAAACCACTTACTATATATTCTCTTACGTGTACACAAATTACATAAAATAAACTTTTTAAATGAATGGTGTGTATTCATTCATTTCATATTCGTACATTATAGGATATTTAAAGGTAGCTCTGTTAAATGGTACGTTGGGAAATATGAAATGAGTCCCAAATGAAATATTTTTGCATTCGGGGTTAGAAATGAAATAATATCAACAATGTCATTACTGTCTCCTTTCTTCGGAGTTACGAGATGAACTAGCTTTTACGGGTTTCGTTTGAAATGTACATTTGTGTCAGCAGAAAGCATTGCAAACTTTGGAAAGTTTACATTTGGTTTCATGACAGGTTTGTTTGAAATGAAGTTGTGTGTGTGTGTGTTATACTCTACTGGTAAAAATGGAAAATTTTGAGTGCATGAATATGAATGAACATTTATACAGATTATGATGAATGATGATATTGTAATGTTTTGATTTTAAAAATATAAAATTATTTTAACCCTAAATAGGACTTTTTGGGAAAATTGCAGAGACCTCCTTCTTCCTCCCTTTCGTTTACAGCAGGAAACGATGACGTCAGATCACCGGGCTCTCAAGGTACACCAGGCCCACTCAGTCAACCTCCTAACTCTCAACATAGCACTGACAATGGCAGTGAACCAGGTTCGTACCACTTTATTTTAGTTTATTTTTTTCATATCAATATACGAGCTCATCAAAACATTCATATGTATCTCCGTACTTGGTTGAGAAGGAATAGTTAAAGGCTCAAAAGGTCATTGCTGGTTATTGCCACATCCTGACAGAAATGCATCAGAATCGGTTGTTTTTGCGTGTTGGAATGAGAGGAAATATCATTCAAGGAATGCATCCGATCCATGTCTTTAACACCGCATATACGAACGAAGGGATTTGAATTCCGGAGAATGCTTCGTAGTACAAAGCTTAAACTTTTCCCATCTCGTTCAAAATCTTTTATGTTTCTGACACGGAGATTGATTTTGCTGCGTGCCTTTTCTGCTAGTATAAGCGATAAGTTTCCCTGTTCCGTTTGGAGTTGGAATAACATGCTGCAACACCAACTCCAAAGTTGTTAGTCCCCTACCAGCAAATGCAGTTGCGTAAAAAAGACAAGACAAGACATTCCGATCACAGAATGTATTCACTGCAGCACTGTGTGTTCCTTTCTCATCTTTTTATTTTTACTCATCAAAATCTTCAATCGTTTCGAAGAGAGACGAGACAAGCATAGAAAATATAAGAACCCTTTACATCATCACATCCCATATTGCATTCTAAGCACTCACACTACTACACAAGCCTTTTAATGGCATTTACTGATGGAAATTTTTTGTCTTTACCAAAACCATTATAATGGATATTTCCTCTGTGAGTCAGCTTAAACTTTGTTAGAAAATGGAACTGGAAAAGCTTAAGCATCCACTTTCTAAATATATAAAGATGCCTCTAAAGATGATGGAACAAGAAGGGGAGCCATTTACTTCTTGTTCTTGTGACTTAAAACAAATAATAATTTCCAGACTAACTTCTCTCTCTCTGACTGACTGCAACAGTGTATAACATCATGAAAGAAGCTGAGATTCTTGTAGTATTCTTTTTCCTCTCTTGTTCAAGAGACAAGCATAAAAATGATTCGATTTTTCCTCCTGTATTTTTTCTTGCCTTCCCATTTAGGCAAGCAAGAAACCATGAGTTGGTATTGGTATTGATATTGAGTGCATTTCACTTTACTTTGGGTTGGTGTACTTGTCATCCGCTTTCTGTTGAAATTTGAGAAACCAACGAGGCTGTTATTTTTAATAACATTCATGAGAGAAAAGCAACCATCCCACCATTGCTATTTCATTTTTAAAGAAAAACTGTCGAAATTAAGGAATCAGTCAAAAAACCATTCCTTTACACGTCTGAAAAGTGTGTCTCCTGTCCTAAAACAAAATTTATGTAGTTGTCCTTATACCTATATCTCCGTAAATTCTTTCAAAACCAAAAAAAAGATTGTTATCTCCCCACCATACCATGTAGAAGCTATTCTTTTGTTTACAGCTTGACTCCTTTTTTTAAACTTCAAAATCCAAATAAAATGTCAGGTGGAAAGGCGTCTGGTTATGAGAGTCTTTCTTACCTCATCACAACTTTGTGGAATTTTTCGCAACAAAAATTGTTTTTACTTAACTTTTAGCTGGATTGAAAAAAAGGTTTAAGCTCTCCCAAGTATTTTTGAAATAAACAAAAAGAGACAGTAAAAAAGTGGTGGAGAATGTTATTGTATGGAAAGCATGAAAATGGCCAGATGCATCAAGCTGCTGTTGTAAGCAAAGTTTTGGCTCATAACATATTACTTACACACACTCGTCCTCATAGTTTATGTGCATTTGGGAAATGTTGAGGTTTTCTTTGTGTTATGTTATGATAGAATGTTTTTTAAGATTCAAGATCCAACTCTCAAAATTTTCGTGTATTCAGATTTCAAACTTTATATATATTTTTGGTTTTTTGAGAGCATACATTTACCATGTTTATTTGTCTTGTGGTTTTTAAGAAAGGGGGAACACTATTTTTTTTTATCTCTTCCACTAAGATCCTTTTTTTTCTGAAAAGAGGATCTGATCTTTTAGACTAGATACGATACACCAGATCGTTACGTTCGTCAAACTGAGCAAGTTTTGTCGATTTCTATGCTATTCAATGTGGCACTTTAACTTGATTATATTTTGACTGTTTAGTAAGGTAATGTGCACATTCTAACCTATGGAACAAGAGGTTCTTCATTATTATTTTCACTGACAATGGACATGTTATGACTTGACATACCAGAGCAAAAGCACACATGTTTTGCTACTACACTACTGCCCATTCTCAATTCATTTTTGTTGTAAAAATCTCGGAAAAAAGTTTGTGGGTCAGGGAAACCATAAGGTTTTTCGAATACTAATGAAAGAGCTTAAGGGGATAAAGGACCCTCCACGAAGGACAGAAAATATGAAATGCCAGATTTTCTAGGATTTCCCATTTTGCTGACGGATACTAGCCATTGTCCACCTCATTAGGGTAGTCAGCGCTGACATTTAGGTTGTCAAAAACATCGTTCCCATGAATAATAAGAGGAAGGAACGAAACACAATATTTTTGTAGGAGCGAGGAATTAAAAGACGCAATTCACAGAAAGTAAAATTTACATGGAACTGGAAGTCAAAGCGACAGAAAGGAGTGGCCCAGTTTTGAGTTCCTCCAAGCATATATTTTGACAATCGACAATCATATAAATTCAGTGGAAATGCCCTTCTGTACGTACCTACCTTTTTTCGTTAGACAAAAGACAATTTCTGCTTGAAAATAGAATAGAATATGGAATGCAAGTTGTAGCTGGTTTGGTGCTGTGACAAGCTGTCATAAAAGTTGACATTTTCTTGTCAAAACCCATCCGTGCATTTATTATCCACCCAGTTTGCTGAATAAACGTTGTCCAACAACATTGTCTTTTGTATGTAATACAAGATTATAAAGGTGCTTAACACATATTATCCACTTGTTGTTCTCTTATCCATTCCAGGGAAAGAATAATAATTGTTAAGTCTTTAACAGGACAAAGGCAAGTTATCCAAAATTTGTTATAAGAGGGTGGTGGTATGGTAGTAGCATAACAAAATAAGATTAAATTTAAGCACATGACCATCAACGCAAATGAAAAAGGAAGCTTATCGAACGTTTTCTTGCTCGTCTTCTGATTTCTGTTGAATAATTTTATCTTGTGAGAAAATTGGATTTATACAACTTATGTATATTTGTCAAATGCCCCGTTCATAGATAATGTGGTTTGGTTTGGTTGAGTCGTTGTTGAGTGTGTACTTTAAAAGATTTCCCATTGATTTATCATTCCTTTATTCCGTATATATATATATTCTCAGCGTAAAAATCAAAGTGCACGATAGGAAGGGAAAGATTCAAAAGATTTATTGCTTTATAAATGGTCCCGTATAAAAAGAGGAAGCTTGGTGTAAAAAAATTGAGCCACCGGCACCACCATATTTTTTTTTGCACACACGCTACTACCTATTCCATCATCATGAATGATGTGCATGCATATATATGTATTTTGTGAAAATTAGTGGAAAATATACAAATGTATAAAGTCATCATTACCCAAACCCGCAATCTTTAGGAAGGAGTCAGCATGATGATAATAGCATGTATAATAAATACCGGGAAAAAAATGCATGACACCACACCATGTCGACTGTCTCATTTTCCACCACTCTTTCTCCTCTCCAAGAAAGCAGTGAACCTTGTTGATATAGTGTAGGCAAAACAGGCTACTATTTTTATAGGGCATAAAGGGAGAGAGAGAAAAAAAGTGGCAAGGAGCAGCAGGAGTGAAATTATTTATTGGGTGATAGGATTTATTATCGGTTTGCCCTGGCTGTTGCCACTGACTCACTATAAAGCAAAGTACACATAATACGTAATAGTAATGTCATATTATAGGAAGAGAAGGAGCATATCCAAAGAATTTTTTGGGGTCTCTTGGTCTCCTTCTTTTCCCTTTGTAGAAAGCCAAGTTAGCAAAATGCGGTGGTGGTGGTGTGGTGTGATGGATGAGGATATTCATCGCTTGTTGCACGTGAAACTGAGTGGCTCACATTCTTTATTTCATTAAGCACTACCAAACCGACTCTTGCTGCTCCTCCTGAAGAAAGAGAGAAGGAGAAAAAAAGTAAAAAAGATTCTCAAAAAGTACTAATATTATTATATAATGTGTGCACATTGCACTCTCTTCGCACATTCACACACACACACGATACGATACGACACGACACGCATTTTGTAACAGTGGTACATTACACACACAAAGATCATAAGTATTCCGTATATTTTTCCTTTGTGTCCATAAATTAGACGGCTGTAAAATGCCAGCTTTTTTGCAATCTATTACGCAGGGCTGTCGTGAAGCTGCTAACTTATGAGCTCGTGCGGAGTGCACATATAAACTGCTAACAACGCGTAGCACAGCAGTAGTAGCACCACTACCACCACCACCTAAGTACATTATAGAGAAACCAAACCACTTGAATATGTTTTGTGTAGAGGTATTTTATATTAATGAAAGGGTCTCTACACTTTTTTATGAGGAAATATATCACATCGTTTATTAGTACATATAAAAACAGTCAAAGTAGTCGTGGATAAATGTAGTTGCATTTGTCTCTCCACTTAAAAAGATCTATTTTCTTGGGAACATAGTTTGCTCAAGCTGCTGCTACTCCTTCTGCTTTGTATGCAGTGATATAAATGGGTAGCAAGTGGAAATCAAATTAAATGCTTATGTTACATGTCGAGAGACGAAGGAATAAATGAACCTTTTCATAATGATTATTTCAAGTACGTCCGTAATCCTTAGTGATGTGCATAAATAACTGTTTCTTTATTTCATGGAATTCTCAGAGTGCCCTCATCAGTCGTATATGCTGCGTTCTTGACCTAACCCAACAAGAAGCAGCCGTTGTTTTTTGCAGATCAATTCAAATTCATACTTTCACATTAGATACAATATATCAAACTGGGAAATATTTTTAGGCAAAAAAGTTGCCACTTATGTACATTCTTAATTTTCTCGCATACTTTCCGCCATGCAATGCAATGTTCCCATTCATTACGCCTCTCATTTATCTACTGCATTATTGTCAAACTTTACTAGTTTGGTAATGAAGGGGTGGGTGGAGTAGAAAGAAAATACATTGCTCCACGCTCCATGCTTTACAGCAATAATCATGACGATGATGGGTTGAGGTTGATGAGCATTGAAGAAACTTAATATCTTTGAAACTATTTTGCCCTCGTCTTCTTCGCAGTTTTCTTTGTGAGCTGATGATGATATGACTTTGTTTTTCAAGCCCCAACTTGCATGCTTGCATTTCCTCCATTCAATTTTTTAAATGGAAAAAGTGAACAAAAGGAGACAAGGGACAAAACTTTTTGTAGAAAAACGATGATATCGTCGTCTCCTTACATTATAGTTTGTAAAACATTATCATCGTCATTATCACTACACCACCACCACGAATAGAAATTTTCCTTTTGTTTTTTTTCCTCAAAAAAGTTTCAGTTTGTAATACAACCCCGATTCAATTTCCTTCCCTAAGAGAATATTCCTCCTATCTTCCAAACAAAAAACAAAAGAAAATTTATTCCATTTTTTCTCTCGTATTTACCAACTCACCAATAACACTTTTGTTTAAAACATGCGCAGATTGTATTGAATTCAAATCGTCAAGTGTGCCCATTTTATTGATTTTGTCTCATAACACGATCAAGAGTAAATGAAGGGAAAATAATTCATTTAGCTGTGATTCTCTCAATGGCTCCATTGATGGTGAAGCCTTTTTATGAGATTAGAAACAAATTTTAATCAATTTATAGGTGCTAATCTATTCAAATGGTGTGATGATAATGGGACGGCGGAACAGTGTACAGTTTCATAAAATAAAAAAAGTTGGCAGTTGCCTAAGTGTGATGCACTTTAAGTCAGGAGAGGGTAGGAGACAAGCCGTCAAGTAGAAATCAGATTTTGCTCTGATGCTGCTTGCCCATGCCAGATTTATCCGAGAGAAAAGCAGGGGAAATGGTTAAGGGTAGTAACCTCGTTATGCAAATTTTGAGCCATTTGACTGAAAGCTTGAGTTTAACTTGCAAGAAAAAACTATACGGTACGGTTAGTGCGATACTAGGAATTCTTTGGTAGTATAAAGTTTCTATCGCACATCATGAATGTGACAATGCGATGTGTCTTATTACCCTTTTCTTTTAAATTTTGTGTCATTTATCGTTAGTTGGGTTACAAAGGATGAGGATAAAATGTAACATACAAATAACTTTACTGTATTTTTTGACTTGAACAGTTCAATGGATTTATCATGACAAGAAACGTTTTGAGACCTTGGCTTTGAAAGTTATAATTATGAACACTTTTTTTATTTACGTGTTCCACCCCAAGTCCAGTTCATAAGATTTAATGTGGGATTACTGATGCACAATATTTACCTTTTCATTTCATCTCATCCTCTTTTTCCACTCTTTTACTCCTTCAAAAGTTGAACCTGTTGTCTCATTATCCTCTCAATTTTAATTATCGTCTTTGCAGTCAGGTTTGTTAATAGACATAAAAATGAAGAACAAATCTGTTTCGATATTACAACATACGTCCTTCCCCTGCATTCACAGTTTAATAAGCTGTGCAGCTCATAAAAAAGTACGTTCATACACGTTATACGATGCTCTTAAAAAGTTATTGTTTTACTGGACTGGATTCATGTAGCGGTGAGGCAGCTAGAGTGGAGTGGAAAACCTCTTTTCTTCTCCAGGAAGAATCATTTTTTTCTTCTCTCGCATCATCATCACACTTCTTCTCGTTTAGTGGTTATTATTGAGCGTTTGTTGTATTTGTATAAGATAACTTGAAGCATTTCATAAAGTGTTAGGCATCAGGTGGATTGGGATGAGTGAAGTTGCTCATGTTGTTCTGAAAACTACAATACAATACACACATCCTTCTCTATACCACCAACAACCACCACCACTTCATAGAATGGAAATAGTAATAATAATAAGGATGAGCTCTTTTTTTCTAATTTTCTTTTTCTTTTTACATTTACCGACACACGAGCAAATAGTCTTGTAAGTCCAATGGCTGCAAGTACACACGCATACGCAAGTATAAAGAAATTGCTTTAGAAGAGGAGAATATATAGAAAATATTATGATGATCTTAACTGAACAAGTGTATGGAACATGATGAAGAACTGATTGCAATTAAGTTCAGTCTTTTAATGAGATTTTTTTCTGAGGAACTGAGAGAAGACAAGAGAAAAGAAAGGTTGGAAAAAATCGATGGGCTGAGTCTGATCCATCCTCCACTTGATATTTTCTTGTAATGGGTTTGTGGAAGAAGTTGTTCAACTGACTGACTGATAAGTTGTTACTTCTTCTGATAGGTAACAGCAGTCTGGACTGGACATTACCGATATTAACGGAGAAATGAATACAATGTTAGTTTTAGTCCTAAATTTTTAGGAAGGGCTTTTGCATGTAATAACTTTCAATAATAGCTGTGACAAAATTCCATCTCTGTCTATAAAAAAAACGTTGCTGTTGGGAGAAACCCTTTCTTTAGCTCCATAAATTTTCTTCTCATTATGCCCTCGGTTTACCACAACTCCTCTCAGCTAATTAGGGATGGCAAGCTAATTGCATGCTTATTTAACCATGCTGTGCTCCCGCAAACTTGCCATATGGCTATTGTCAGTTGGATGAGAACTCTCCACTTTTTTTTTACCCAAAATGCTAGAGGAAATAACCAAACTTATTTTTGCAGCAATATTCATAACATTCGTTCAGTATCAGTAGTACCTATGTATAATTGTGCTCCCGGCAGTTTTATTCTTCTTTATCCACAGGTGTTTACTTACATTTAGGATAGATCTTTTTCTTATTTTTTTTGTACAAAGCCCGTAAAGAATTTAATGTAAATGTTTGCAAAATGCATAATGAAATCTATGATCAAGTCACGTCCACACATCTCATTTTGCTGGTTAACCAGGTTCAAAAACGTAATGAAATGCTTAGTTTTATCTGCTTCTATTTTTTGTGCTCTCAAAGAGCTGTATATACTTATTACCACACTACAATTACAGTTTTTGCTGATTACTATACTTGACTAGAAGTAGACTGTAATGATGATGTATAAATTTCTCTCTTGTTTTTCCTTCAGCTTCAGTTTTGCACTTCAATTATCATCATCGTGTTGAACGTCAGGCATTATATAAATAGATAGAAATTACATGGTGGATTTTTATGGCACAATTTTTGTATTTCACACACATTCATTTAAAAAAATTAAATGAAAACCCACAAGCTGCTCCTGATGATGAGTATATCTCCACTCGCTTAGCTTGGAAGGAGGCTTGAGCATAACCATCACATCACCATATTCTTTTAAAGTATAAGCAAAAGCCCCATGATGTCCTTGTTTCTTCATGATTTCTTAAACAATACACCATGAATAAACATAAAAAGAAATAGGAAACAGGAGAGAAGAAGCTGTAAAAAATCTATACGAATGGTTTTTTCTCCTTCTTTTGAAAGTCTCATAAAAATAGGCAAGGATGATGGTGATGTGTATGACCACCAAAATGCCTTTTTCTCTCCTATTATCATTATTATAATACAATAAAAGCCGTTTCTAACCGTTTTGCCAGCATGCTCATGTTTATCAAGCGATAGTCATAATTAAGTAGCAAACAAGGATGCAAACTGAGCTTTTATATTTTCAACAAAAAGAGATAATAATACGGGCTTTATAAAATAAAAAAAAATTCATGTGAAGTTGCAAGTTGCAGCTCATGAGCATGAAGAGTTTTACAAAGAAATCATTCACAATGCACCGCAACACACCGCATCATCATATTATCTCGTGACTAGTTTTCTGCGCTCTCGTCATGATTACGGTTGGGCTGAGCTTGTTTCTTCTTGTCATAATTAGAAGGTATACCTTTAATTACAACAATGGTCATAATTATCACATGTGAAGAAGGAAGGAAAAAGAAAGAAAAAAACATGTGCTGATATATATTGTCATTTCATATTATTCTCAAAAGGATAAAGGCTTCTGCTTTTCAAACCAAACCAAACCAGTGCACATATAATTTGTAAAAACAATGCGTGGATCCAAAGACATAATTAGTACTGTCATGCATAATATGGAGCCCTGATTTTTACGTGACATGCCAAGCCCAACCCAAACCTTCTATACCTTGTTTTACGGGTTAAACAAAGTTATCAAAACCTCTTCTTGGGAAACAAAGACAACATGCTATGCAATCTCTCATCATATCATGCAATATCTCTACCTCTCTGAGCTGTAGTAGAAAGGGTGAAATTGAAGTTTCATTGAGATTGAGATGAGTACAAGTTTACAAGTTCTCCGTATTTTGTTTTGGCATGTTTGAGATTTGTAGAGGTACTTGAGCTCTGAGCTTGAATCCCAAAGTGGTTTTCAAAAGCAGCTTGATAATCACAGACAAATCACTGGAAATCTGTTCATCATGTCATAGTATTTTTAAACAATGTATAGGTAGTAGCTCAAAACCATCACCACCGCCACTATTTACGAAATGGGATGGTCTCTCAACCTCATTGAGATGAGTGTATTTGAGCATTTCCTCTCAATTATTTCCTCATTAGTATTTCCAGCTTTGTGCTTCCGTATGAGGCGCTTACAATGTACTGGAAAAAAAACTTCGACAACTCGACCTACAGCGGATTACATATGGTATTAGGAATTTTTATTATTAATGGTACATAGACAAAAAACACATAAAGTAGCTCGCTTTTAAGAGGAAACGATCCGTAACCAAAATGTTATTCAGTCATTTTTGACCGTCCTTCTTTATTCACTGCTGCTACCAGTGCCTCCTCTTCTCCCGTTTTTTAATGATGATTTGATGATGTGTCTGAGTTTTCAACTTTAAAAAAAATCATGTACGTACCTTTTACCATCGCAGCAACATCAACAATCATCATGATATTAGAATGATGATTCAGAAGCGGATATGCCATGAATGAAAGCGTGTGTGTCCATGTCCGTGCGCGATTTGTAACTTGGCTGTGGTAGGTGGTCCTGTCAACTGTAAAAAATTGTTATGTACTGCAAGACTAATGTTTAGCTCACCAACTGCCGCCAAAAAACGTGTAATGGCTCAAAAAGTCTTTTAAAAAAAGAGGCTTTCAATACAACATTCAATGTTGATAAGTAATGATGATGACTGGAGAAAATTACTTAACCCGATTGCCAAGATGCGTACAGGAAGAAGACAAGACAGGTAGAGATCATCATCGTCTTCCTCCTCATCTCATCTTATTGCCATCAAATCAACATACCACGACGTTGACTATTTGACTGACGACTGACTGACTGATGATTTGATGGGGCTAATAATAATAGTAATAATCGCGATGGTTTGCAAAGTTTTGTGCACGCTAAAATAATAGGAACAAGGATTATAGGTATTGGCTTACCCTTTTCCTCTAGCTTACGTATCTATTATTACTACCCAACATTTTTTACTTCTCTTTTTCTTGTTGTCAGTCAATCATCGTCAAAAAGGAAACTCTAAACGTGGCCCGGTTAAATTAATATTACGTGTGTATTCACAAGATATAGTAGCAGTGGCAGCAGTAGTAGTTACGTGAAAATGAAGGGGTCGTCAAAAATGTCAAGAGTCGAAAGCCTTCTTGACACATCATTCAAATGAGGATGCCGATGTAATGCAATACAATATTTTGACGGTCATGGCATGGCATGACTGACTGACTGAAAATAACCATGAGCATTGCTAATAATAATAATAATATCCTATGATTACATTGATTCAGTCTGTGGTGACCATAGCGCAAAATACGGTAGTATACAGTATTTTTCGAGTAGTCAGTCAACTCAAGCTTCTGTTCTGGTTTTGGTTGCACGCACGCAACGCAATTTGTATGGGTTCTACCTTCTACCTCGCCACTCTATAATGATTATGATGATTATTGTTGTTTTTTAGCATGTTCTCATATATACTTCATGACTTCATAGGGAAAGGGAAAGGATGATGATGATGACCTATGTGTTGTGTAAATTGAAAAGGATGAGACTTCAGGTCAGGTCGTATTGAATGTCTCGTACTTTTGACATTTGACAAGTTGATCAACTCCCAAGCACGGAATACAAATTGGAGCTGCTTGGTAATATTTCAATTCAATCATCCAATACAAAAGTTTTCCTTCTCACACTATTCATCTCATCATCGGGATCATATAGCAATCATCGAATTACCTCAATGAAAACGATATGCTCGTATATATCGTAATAAGAGGAGGATGATGCGGATGCGACATGAGACAAGAGCAGGGGCACCGGGGGGATTGAGATCGGAGTGGCTTGTATATTATTATTATTATTATTTCCATTATTTCATAGAATGATTATTTGTCCTGTCTAATTTACGCAGTAGCCTCCTCCTTGATTCTTCCTTTTTCCCATTCGTGTTTCCTCTGACTGACATGATAATAGGGTGTTGATGACGTCTTAACAAATAGTGTGTGTGTGTGTACTAACGAATGTTGAGGAAGAAACTGATGACAACTTCACAATCGCATGATGCTGGGAAGTCACATAAATATTAGAGGACGACAAGAATATTTGTGCATGTAATAAGTATCGTCATCATCATCATCATCATCATATTTAGTAGTTTCATTCAAAACCCAAGACAATTTGATGATAGCTTCTGTGACCCAAACAATAAATTCTATTTGTTAATACTCTTGTCCTCCTGCCTTGCCTCCCAATTTCAGAACACAATAATTCGAGAGAAATAGACAAAAGACACATCCGATCTCTCACTCTCATTGAATGTCACTACACTATACAATACCTGGAATATTACACACACAGATGTCACATCCAACCATATTATTTAAGCAGTTTACAATTTACATCATCCTACCAGATCAGACCACACCACACCACCTTTTTTTTTTAAATTGCTATTCATAAAGAAAAAAAAAATCTACCCTTGCGTTGTTGGCTGTCTTGTATTGTAATTTGTAATTATCATGCCTGAAGCCATACCTTGAAAAATATTATTCATTCTATTCTAACTCCTAACAACTACACATTTTTTTATCTCCTCATCTCTTACATATCAAATCAGCGTAATTGCAATCACGAATTACCATCAGCCATCGAAGTCTTCTTCGTCTTGTAGGTCAGTTAATTTTTCTATCAGGACTAATCATAATTCCTGTACTAATTAGGAGTTAGCCAACCAGCAAAATTTTTCTACCAGTATTAAAAAAGTTAGCTGCTAAGCACATTTGGGATTTATCCTCGTCCTGTGTTCGTTCATTTATGATGATCATCATTAAAGTTTACTCAAAGTGAAGTAAAAAAAATAGTTTGGTTTTGGTTTGGCTGCTAGTCATAAACTTGTCTTCTAATTTTCCACATTGTGCTTATTCTTCCCTCTTTGGTAAAATATGGGATAAAAATTATAAAAATTTATTATGTGATCTATGCATATTTGAATATGGAAATATGGCCATTGCAAAATAACGATGAGGAGAAGAGATGAGATGAGAAGCCATCATTATCGGTTTAGAAATGATGATGATGATCATCATCATCATCATCCGTCTATTGAGTGTGTGTGTTCAATAGCCTTTCATTTAGCTTGACTTTTCCTTCTCTTGGTTCATTGGTTTTTGTATGTAGATTTTTTGTTCCGTTTTCAAGAAGGGGTTCATTAATATTCAAAAAGGAGAATATTTGAAAGGAAACATCAATAAAGCATCATCCTTTCGTGTGACTGCCATTATATTATACCTTCTTCTTCGTCTTGTCTGGACAAGAGAGCTTAAGAAGTTTGAAATGAAAAGGAATCTTGTCCAAACCAAAATAATTTTTTTATTCATAGAGTACAGTACAGTACACCTTCCTTTTCTTCATTTTTTATCCTCCAGCAGCTATTACATGGAGAAAAATGCATAAAACTATTTTTTATGGGAATATACAGTGATGATGAACCATGATTATGATGATATGCATGCGCGCCTTGTGCCACAGACGTGTGTGCAAAGTGTACACATTTGCTTATTAAACACAATTCATAAAAGCAAGCCAAGCCACCACCATCAGCCATCACTATCAATAAGCAATTCATAGTTAGTAAGTAACATTAGCCTTCGGAGAAAATACGAAGATGGTGATGATGATGAGGAGGAAGGCACATCCTATTCAAGAAGAAGTACATTGTTGTTTCTACAATACAATAGGTTTGCAGCGAGCGACCGTGATATCATCGGCAAAATGATGATGAGTAGTTTGAATGCATAAGTTGCATATATATGTGATGATGATCAGCTTGATATTCCTTTCTTTCTTTTTTTTTCTCCTGACTTGACGAAAAAATGTGTAAGCTTTAAGAAAAAGGATAATATTATAATGGCCAGGAGGTATGAAATTTTTCGGTATGTGCTCATATAAGAAGAATAACAATTGAACGAGAATGCTATAACTTTCATGCTGAGTATAAATTGTAATAAAAAAACGGAGAGAGAAGCGAATTCAAATGGTAAAAGCTTCTGTTGCTCGCTTGAGTTTTTGATGGGCACATGCCTACTTCTTCTTCTTACAATTCGTCGTTTGCCTATTATTTCACTTGGATTGGCTTTGTATGAGGAGAAGTACTAGGAGACGAGAGTCCAAAGCTTTTCTTAATGATGTTCAATGTTGAGCAAGAGGCAAAAGATGATGATGATGAGGAAGGAAGGTAAATCGCCGTTTTTTGTTCTGGCTGGCTTTTCTTCCTCTAAAAAAATAATAATGTGGCAGTTGATGAGGAACCATATCGTGTGCAGTAGGTAGGTTGTAGGAATGTATTGAGAGGAAAATAGGGACCAAAATGTGCCGATTTGTTGTGCCTCTTTATAGAATAAGCATCTATTGTGGGATGTATCGATATGGTGTGCCTGCGTGCTTGCTCATTATACGCATGCATGGTGGTATGGTATACGTATATACAATCTTACATTATCATTGTCATGATTGTTGGTATTCAAAATTGGAGAATGGTGCAAAAAATGAGTAGATGAACCTACATGATTTTGCATGTTGTGTATTAATCCATTGGTGGACGATGGTTGAAAGTCAGCAAGTAATGCATCTTTATACTGACCAATGAGTTCATATCATTTCTAATATCATCTCTTTCCATATTCTCTTCGGAATGGTTTATGTGTGTATTCTTAAAGAATATAATTGTTTACGAAATTTTGATTTTTAACCATTTTTCAAAGACTCGCGTATCAATTTTAGCAAGCTCATTCCCCACTTTTCACAATAAACATTGAGACTATTTACTGTGTTTACTACTTTAGGACAGTTTTATGATCAGTTCATGGGTGTTACCATATTTCCAGTTTTTAATACAAAAAAAGAGAAGGTCAGAAAACAGATGTGGAAAATTATTAGATTGCAAAAAAATATCTACCAACTAACTTACAATCAGCAGACTGTGTATTGTTCTTGAGGCTAAACCAAACACATTTTTATATCCTGTATGCTGCTCCTTCTGTTTCTCTGCTATATTATAAATTCCAACAGTAGTGGGGCCGACACGTCTCCCTGGTCCCATAAAACCGTTATCATTGGCTAAATAGCTTCTCTAATAGTCTTTTCATTATCTTGCACTACCCATTTCCCTACTCATGTATCTCCAGTGTCATTGCATGGCCGAATTCCGTTGCATTTCAACATTTTCAACTTGTGATGCGTACTGTGTGCGTCCTACCCTATCAAATCAACATCAACTCCTGTGTGTTATATACCTACTTAATAACCGTAATTTCTTGTAATTTGGCCGTACATTATTATTCCTTTCCTCACATTTTTATTCATTCGCTCCCTACTTAAATGTTAGCAAAGTTGAAAGGCAGTTTTCAGTTGAAAGAAGGCGGCTTGCAAAATTGTCATTTAGAAACTTTTTTTTACAAGCATGAAATAAAATACAAAGGAAGAAAGCTACAATGTTTTTTCTACCGGAATTTCATATTTGTGTATCACATCCCACGGTCCCCTTTTTTTCTATATGGATGTACATAAATACCCGGATTTTTTTTGTGTTGCCGCTCCGCCGACTTAACTCTGTTGCATGCATAATACTTTTCTTTCCTCTTTTTCTTTTTTGCTAAAGAGATATTTATGTGCATTGTAATCAGGATGCCATGAAATTATACAAAATTTCTCTTGTCATCCAACCATTCAAAAAAGGCTTTCCTTTTTCTACTGAGAGAGTAGAAAAGGAGAGGATGATGGCATAGGCTCATATACAAGCTATTTCTCTTTTCCTCTTCTTTCTCCAGTCTTTGTAGAAAGAATATAGGAAAATTTATGATTTTTGATAAAAATGTTCTGAGAGAGAGAGTACATGGAGTCAGAAGACAGTTGAGTTCAATGTCTTGTGAAGAGTAAAAAAAGCAGGCAGATTCAAGAGAGATCACTGCATCCCACATGATATGATTCTTCTTTATGCTGCCTTTTTTTAAAAAGAACATTTTGGAGAGTTAAGCTGCTACCCTTATGCGAGAACAGAATTCGATTCGGTCGGCTTGTGAAGAGTGAGCAAGCAAGGAAGCAAGCGATTGAATGAATGAATGAATGAAGGGTGGCTCAACTCTCTGGAAGAAAATATTGTAGGAAAAGCATGAATGACCAAGTCCAAAATACGGAACAAAAAGGAAAACTCTCTGGAGAGAATGAGATGAGAAAAAATGGCCATCAAATTCGCTCGAGTGGTTTGGGACCATTTTTCATAATGTCCATTTTTCTCCCTCTCTTAAATCCTTCCTCTCTTTCTCTCTCTCTTCTATCCTGATATTCTTGTTCTGCTCCATTTTCTTGACTAAAAAAGTAGAATGTATGTGAATTGTATCTCTCCTTTCTATTCATCCGCTTGCATTTCGCTCGTTGAGTTTTGGGTTCTATGAAACTATTCTTTTGGTAAGAGAAAAGAAGGAGAAAAAGTTAAAAGACATGAAAATCTTTTTTGGTTTTAAAAACTTTGTCAAACTCGAAAGAATTTTTTTTTGTGCTGTCCACTGCAATTCCGCTTCGATTGCTCTTTTCTCCTTGAAAGTTAAACAAAATGTCCGAAAAAGGGGGAGTAGACCCTCAATGACCTCTCGCTCATCATTCTTTTACCGTTAAGCAGCACTTGAAACCATATAACATGCTTATCTTTTTGGTGTATTTTGCAATGCTCCACTCTGCGGTTTTTCATTTGAACATTTAAAATCTTACGTTCAACTTTTACCGTTGATCCGTTATATTTATTGTATCGGTCATACCATATCATACTTACAAGGTAAGAGGACACGTGCGATCTTCATAAATATTTTGTGGTAACCAAAGGTGGGCGGGGACCGGTACCCACATGGGAATGGGAATGGGAACCAAGCATTTTGTGGGTACCAGGGAACCGGGGTACTGGGTACCGAGAATTTTGTGGGTACCAGGGTACCGGGGTACTGGGTACCGACCAATTTGTGGGAACCAGGGTACCGGGGTACTGGGTACCAAGAATTTTGTGGGAACCAGGGTACCGGGGTACTGGGTACCAAGAATTTTGTGGGAACCAGGGTACCGGGGTACTGGGTACCGACCAATTTGTGGGAACCAGGGTACCGGGGTACTGGGTACCGACCAATTTGTGGGAACCAGGGTACCGGGGTACTGGGTACCAAGCATTTTGTGGGTACCAGGGTACCGGGGTACTGGGTACCAAGAATTTTGTGGGTACCGGGGTACTGGGTACCAAGAATTTTGTGGGTACCAAGAATTGTGTGGGTACCAGGGTACCGGGTACCAAGAATTTTGTGAGAACTGAGAAAAATAGATTCTTGGGTAGGTTTATTACATAGAAAACATGAAGGACACGACATACGCAAAGCGACTTCTTTAATTTTTCGTGGATTACTTAAAAACATAAGTTCAAAGCATCTTTATTTGCAAAGTTTTAAATAATATACGAACAAATACTGTATATGATCAATGATGAAGCCTACCGAACTACGCATTTCATGACATTTCATTTCATGTATTGGCTAAAAACATGACAGAGCTTGAATGACTAACGTTGACTATAATCCCGAAAGAAGGTATTCACGATAACACAACAGTTTTTCAGCAGTTTTTATTTTCATGCTGGCCCTGCGCGAACGCATTATAGATCCTGCGATTGAAAAGAGTCGTTCGATCGATGCTGAAGTAGCTGGCATCGCAAGGTAGAGCTTGGCTAATTCTGACAATCTAAATAGTCTGTCCTCGTTTTGCTTCCAGAAAGTAAGCGGATTTTCCTGTAGATCAGATTTCTTTAACTGCAGGTACAAATCAACTTCATTAATGTCCTCTTCTGGTTGCACTAAATTGGCCATTTTTCGAACCGAGGAAAAAAGCATTCGCTGCTTTTTCAAAGGTGGCAAAGGCGGCATCCCAGAGTCTTCGTCTAAATTTTGTGCCAATGGAATCTCTGGTCTTGACGTTGACGTCGAAGCTACTTCAATAGGATCCTCTCCACCCGATATTTCAGAAAACTCCTTCAATTTGGTTTTTAAAAGAGAAATGGCGAATTCAGCTGACGGAAATCCATTGGGAAACCCAGGATTATTAGTAGAGTCTACATTAAGTTTAATGTAAAAGTTAAACGGTTGGTTTTTATCAGAATAATTTCAAATTCCATGTCGAGTCATTACCATCAAACGGAAACGTTTTGAGTCGTGGATCTAACAGTGTAGCCAGAATATAGTTCGGATCATTGAAAACATCAACTCCAATCACACTTCGCTCCTTTCCTTTGCGATCCTTAACCTTCTGTCCAGCAGCTTTATTAGAACCAAATCTTGAGATTACAGAGTACCGTAGCTCCTCCTTAAAGTCCTGCATTCTTTCAAAACTTTCTTCTGTCAGTTTTTCGTCAAAATTCACTCCATCTAATGCTAAGAATAGAAGCACACGATTTATTTAAAATAGCAAGACGTTTAAATAGCTAAACTACTTTAATTACCAAAAATAAATTACCAGATATGGCATCAATGAGTCCAACAATTACAATCGATGAGGTAACCCCGTCCCCTTGCCATTCGTCTGTGAGCTCAGTAAATGGACTTAATAAATCACAAATAACATCAACCTCGGCCATATCTTCTGGAGATAGTAATTGTGGGATTTTCTCCTGCCTCTTTCCCACCCTTTTTGCCTCTTTTAGCACATCATTGACTAATGACCAAAGTTGAACCTGTCATAACAAAATATGCACCATTTATTTCAATAATAGTAAAGGATTCACACATGTACTATTAAATTATATGTAAAGCTTGAGGAGATTACATTGTTTGCATTTTCTTGCTCGTCCCCAGACTCGGTTGAGTTAGCAACTTCAACCTGCTTAAGTAAGCGCTGAAGGCAGTAGTAGAAAGAATTCCAACGTGTGTCAATCGGTTTTACTAAACCTATTCCGTTTTTCGATGCTTCTTTTAGTTTTGTGCAATAAATATTTGATTTATGAAACCAAGATACAATCTGAGTGACCTTCTTCAGCAAGTTGGTAGTTATTTCGTGCTTTAATGCGTCCTTTATAGCAAGCTGAAGTAGGTGGGCAAGACACGAATTTCTCTGAAGAGGAAATGCAGTGTGTTCAGAACTTGTCCAGGCCTGGATGACCACGTCTAGATTTTTCTCCATATCCGGATCAACCGCCAAGTCAGACATAATATTGTCCTCTGTTTCATCATCTTCTGTATTCTGATTTTCACAAGAAGAAGTACTTTCCTGATTGACGCCAATCAAATCTAACCTCCGGGGTGTCGTAACAACTGGAAAATCCTTTGTAATAACACTGCAGCTGCTGATACCAGTACTATCGGATAGTTCAGAACTTCTAAACGCAGCAATGATGGAAGAAGCATTATCTGCCGTAATTGTTGCGAACTTCAAACAAATGACAAAAATTTATTAATGCAAAACCCTAAAATAATACTGTAGCATTGAAAACCATCATGATTTCATATGCCATATCTCACGTACATAATGCATTGACAGGCTAAACTTTTCGCTGAGCAAGTTTCGGAGTTTGCTTCGGATGCTAATCGCATCATGAGATCCTGGAAAGTGCTGAAATCCTAAAACTATTTGGCGAACTTTCCAACCGTGTATGAAACGCGCCTTCACCCCAATAACGGACATGTTTTGCCTGGTGGACCACATGTCAAGAAGTAAGTGAGCGGTCCCTGACCTTGCTTTTCCAAGTTCAGCGTGAATGTGTCCAACAATCTATATAAAAATTAGCAAATACTGCATAAAAAATCCATACCACGATTAATAAAACTAAAGCTGTAGCTATTAGCATACTTTATCATATTGGTCAATCAACATTCGGCTTATCTTTCGTCGGGATGGTACCGAGTAACGACAATCTAGGAGTCTGGCAAAGAGTTTGAATCCCTGTCCGTCGGGAAGGCTAAGTGGCAGACTATCCATAACCAGGAAGTCAAGCAA
This sequence comes from Orchesella flavescens, assembly GCA_964034955.1. Lineage (NCBI taxonomy): Eukaryota > Metazoa > Arthropoda > Collembola > Entomobryomorpha > Orchesellidae > Orchesella > Orchesella flavescens. Next base: position 13,148,853 of record OZ035957.1, read on the forward strand.
TCCCTTGTCAAGAATTTTTTGTCTCATTGATTGAAGTCCATAAGGTTCTACTTTTGAATTGCTTGTCCCTTGTTTGAATGTAGTTCCAACGATGGAAGAGATTAAAGTCTCCTGCTTAAAGGAATCCTCTTCTTCTTTGATACTTGGGATTTTATAGTCAGGATGGCTTCTCTGCAAGTCAATATTGATCTTATAATTTAATTTATTATCTTCATATATAACTTAATATTTGCTTTAGATCACTGTACGGAATTATTTACTTTTAAATGACGGATAAATGAAGCACTGCTGCACGAGCTGATCTCCTTTTGTTTGTTTGATTTTTGAGTGTCCGATTCACAGCACAGCTGACATCGTAATGTTACCTTCTTTCGTTCTCGCCATTTGCCAGTTTTCTTGTCTTTCTCCATTATGATTTCCATTGAAACAAACTGAAAACTTTCTGATAATAAGCTGACAAACTCCGGATGGACATCCGTTTTTCTTTCTTCTGTCTCTCCATGAGCTGAGTCAGACCCCGACTCTGCGAGTGTAGATCCCGTTAGTGTAGTTTGTCTCATTTTAAAATAACCACTGATTTCCACTTTAACAATCGTTAAATTTACACTGAAATGGAGTTAAAGGAGTAAAATTATATAACACACGGAACTGACGCAATATGATATGCGACATGCAGGCGCAATCAGCAATCGAAACCAAAGAGAATGGATTTTGGACGTAGTGTAGTAGAAGAAAATAAGACAGTACAATATTTGATGACGAGAACGATACAAAAAACAATCAGCAATATGTTTTTCGCCTCCTAAATGATTCAATAAAACGTTGTCTGTATACTTGACATGTACTGCAACCGCAACCTTTATCGAATATCCTATGGGACAAATATCAATAAATTTATCCAACTGCTAATTATATTTCCCAGTTGAGACTTGTATTAACAATTATTATTGATGGTTGAATGACTACAAACATGTCTTCATGACTTAATGTCCGTCCAAAGCCATTTGTCAGCATATTTGAAATAATATGCGAATTTCTCTAATGTTTCCTAACTACAATGGGCAACAAGACTAAATTTAAATGAAATAATCACGCACAAAATTAAATTTAAATATGACGGATAACATTGCATATAAATGGAATAATGACGGGTAACACTTCATTTAAATGGAATAATGACGGATAACATTGCATATAAATGGAATAATGACGGATAACATTGCATATAAATGGAATAATGACGGGTAACACTTCATTTAAATGGAATAATGACGGATAACATGGCATATAAATGGAATAATGACGGATAACATTACATATAAATGGAATAATGACGGGTAACATTTCATTTAAATGGAATAATGACGGATAACATTGTATTTAAATGGATTAATGACGGATAACATTGCATATAAATGGAATAATGACGGATAACATTGCATATAAATGGAATAATAACGGATAACATTGCATATAAATGGAATAATGACGGATAACATTGCATATAAATGCAATAATGACGAACAAAATTAAATTTAAATGGAATAAAGACGGATAACATTGCATATAAATGGAATAATGACGGACAAAATTAAATTTAAATGGGATAATGACGGATAACATTGCATTTAAATGGAATATTGACGAACAAAATTAAATTTAAATGAAAAACTCACGGACAAAACTAAATTTGAAAGTTTTAGCCATGGAATTGTTAAACCTGAATAACTCTGATATGGATGCTACAAAAAAGGAATGAATATGTATCTGGATACAAGGCATATTGTGGGTAACAGGGTACCGGGGTACTGGGTACCAAGAATTTTGTGGGTACCAGGGTACCGGGGTACTGGGTACCAATAGTTTTGTGGGTACCAGGGTACTGGGTACCAATAATTTTGTGGGTACCAGGGTACCGGGGTACTGGGTACCAATAATTTTGTGGGTACCAGGGTACCGGGGTACTGGGTACCAATAATTTTGTGGGTACCAGGGTACCGGGGTACTGGGTACCAAGAATTTTGTGGGTACCAGGGTACCGGGGTACTGGGTACCAAGAATTTTGTGGGTACCAGGGTACCGGGGTACTGGGTACCAAGAATTTTGTGGGTACCAGGGTACCGGGGTACTGGGTACCAAGAATTTTGTGGGTACCAGGGTACCGGGGTACTGGGTACCAAGAATTTTGTGGGTACCAGGGTACCGGGGTACTGGGTACCGTGGGTACCGGTTCCCATCCCCGGTACCCACCATTTTGGGTGTGGGTACCGGTACCCGCGCCCACCTTTGGTGGTAACATGCTTTTTCTCTTCCACTTTATTATCGGGTCAGTGGCCAGGCCAAAAACTTGTATTGACTGAGGAGACTATGCAGCTTTTATATTATACGCTTATATCATGATATTATCATCATCATGCACAAAAATCTTCATCCGTCCTTCTGAGCTCACAAATAAAGTTTTCAGGTGATGTTAATGGGACGGGTTGGGAGAGCATTTAGATTTCATTAGGCGTCAATAATTTAAGATTAGGAAATTAATTATGATGGTAGCAAGGCACTTGAAATATGTTTAAAGCTATAGGAAAGGAAAGGATTTACAGAGGGTTTGTTATTTTTAAACATTTTATTTCATCAACTCTTTAAACTATCTGTATCAAGTGGGGGGCCCAATCTGTTTTTGACGCAGTTAAGTACGTTGTTCTACGACAGTTCACTGTCATTTAAGTATATAGCTTGTTCTACAAGACAATGAGTTATGGCTTATTTACCATATTACTTTGCTATACAAGAATCACAATATTATAGAGGAGAAGGTGGACCATGAGATGAAAACATTGTTAAAGACACTCTTTTTGGGACAACTTCCAAAACAGTAAAAAAGTATTTTGAAAAGCTTGTTCACCTTTTTACAGTGGCTATAGTCATCACCCTCGTCTTTTCAACAGTGTCCATTTAAGATTTTGTCAATAAGGCCAAAAAAGAATAAGATACCTGAGCAGGAGCAGTTTTAAAAAGCATTCTAATATGCAAAAGTAGCAAGATACATATAGATATAGGCAGCAAGAACACACACAACAGATTGCTTCTTGCTTCTCATTCACGAATGGTTGGGGTGTGGCAATTTGACATAGAGCTGAATTCAACAATCTGGTTTTCTTTAAGAAAAGTCAAAGTTGTAGCCAACAACAGAGTATAGTAGAAGTAGTAGCAAGCAAAGGGTTCGCCCATTTTATTGTTGAGTTTTAATTCAAGAGAGAAAAAAAATACAGAATTTGTACGTAACCATTTCTTTTTCTGAATGACTCACTTTGATTCAGTGATCAATAAATAAATGAGCTGATCACAAGAAGGATGAAGGAGCAGGAGAGAAGAGAAGAGAGAGAGAGAAGCCTAAAAAGTTTTTTAATGCGTGACCATACGACAATAACATGCCAGCATGACATGCCGTGCCACAAGGTTTGGGAAAATAAATGGGATGAATAATGCACTTGATCATGTCATTAGAAACAGGTATAAGCCAGGGCTAGACAAGGTACATTCATTTCTTCAACTGCAAACACACACTAACTCATACCTACTCACTCACATGTTGTTTGGCACGATAAGACGAGAACGAGACTTTTGGATGATACATAAAAAAATTAACTTCAACTTGATAAAATTGTCATTTATGTCTCTTTTTTTTCGAGTGAATTGAGGGGGGTTAAAGGCATTCACGTCAGTAGTGAAGCTACACATACATATTATTACATTGCTTAATCCCCTTGTGAGTATAAAAGAGCACTTTGTGTAATCCAAGGATTAAATTTCATCTGAATTATTTCCACTTTCCTACTCATCCATCTCGCGCTCCTTCGTTTCGTACTCTCACCTGTAAATATCTAATTCATATATCAGATCAGTAAGTGCGTATGGATGGATAGGCTCATGTAACTGAGCAGCTTATAGTGAGTGGATTGACAACTGACAAGAGGAACGTAGTATAGCTTCGAGTTTTTTTTTTGGCTTAAAACAAAAAATATCCCACATTAAAGCTAATTCCACTTGACTTCTAAGAAAAGAAGGGAGCATCAATAAATAAAAAAAGAAGCTGAAGTAAAAATTGTATTATTCCCTATTTTCCTCATCGACTCGACTCATTCATTCAACTTGAGGCGCAAACTATTGGGAAAGGACATTATTCATTTATCAAGGTGGAGTGAGTGACTGGCTGTTTGTGGGAAGCTGAAATTGTAGAGGGCACATTAAGGCGAGAGAGAAAAAAAGCAATCTACTTTACTTTTAACCACATTAATCGAAATTGATCTTAATGCGTTTCCAAAGTCCATTGGCTCCCATTCGTTTCGGGTGGCTTGGCGTAAGGCAATAAGGCATCATTATCTTAATTTGTTCGTTCCTTTCCTCTCTGCAGTAGAGCAGAAAGGTATATATATATAAGTATTTCTACCCACCACCATCACCGCTTCCTGTGCTACTCACTTGTCAGAAAATGATCCGTGAATTTAAGTATCACATTTGGCAATAATCAAGCATGTGAGTAGTATAGTATTCATATATATACCTAAAGCTACCCTTTAAGAGATCGATCCTAATGATCATCGACGTTTTTATATCCCTCTCCTACTAATGTATTACAAGTTATTTTTGTGAACCTTTAGAAACAGATTAGCCAACTTGATTGCTTACTGTTGTTTCCCTCACCTTTCTCAATTACTGTTATTATTGTTATCAACTATCCTTCTGAGTGTAAGAGCGGCAGAACCTTAAAAACTAGCTGATCATCATCATTCACTTGACTTATTGATGGTTTCGATTGGATGAAGAAAAAACCTCAGCAAATTACATGCTCGCTTACTACAAAGCAGACAGCATGTCTTGTATAAAAAAAATTGTTCCTTTTGTATTTTTACACGTTTTTTATATTTTATTTCGCAAGGCCATAAGGCATTTTCCAACGGAGAATAATCGGGTCAAAATGGGTTTGGCCATTACGGTGGTGTGGTGTGGTGGTGCTAGTTTATTTGGTAGGTCTTTGTATCGTATCAGTACAAAAAATCAAGTCACTGTAAATGCAAACGAAGCTGCTAAACTAAACTAATGCACAAAAAAATATCCTGAGCAGGTATTTAAGTTGATTAGCTTGTAATAGAAAATTTATTTTGTTAAAAGAACGTTTTTCTTTGATTGAGACAAGCCAAAGCCAACTACCACTGCCATCACATCAGAATCACCACATCACCAAAGGGAGAATATAATATGAAATGAGCTATATAGTCAACTCATAATAATAGTAATCATCATGTATGTATATGTAATATAAAGTATAAAGCATGAGCCCTAAAACCTCATCTGAGGTCCGTCCGGTATTTTTTTTGGTGAGTAACAACAATCGTAATGACTTTGTATTTTTGTGCATGGTTGTGTGCCTCCCGTGCATTTTTAGAAATCAGCAGGGAACTCCAATGTAACATGTGTAGTTGCTTTACGTTTACATTTACAGACATTATACCTCTTACTTGATTACGTACGTTAAAAAACACAGTTGTTGTGTTGTGTATCCTTACTCACTTTTTAGTTGGTAAAGCAGATATATAAGCATAAAAAAAGATCAATCCTGTAATTGGCAATTGTCGTGCTTCTCTCAGCTCCTGTGGCTATATTTTCTTTAGAGAAAGAGATTACTTGCATGCATATGCTTAATGCTCACTGTGAGAGCTTTGAGCTGTGTACGTACGGATATATACACACTGTTCTTTTTTTATATTTAGGCTCAATAAGCATTAAATCAGGAGGAAAATTACTTATTGTGTGACATTATTAAGGCTTGATTACATGTGTATTGCCTCGCATGGCATGAGTCAATTCTTTGAGGCTAATCATTCCATCTCGTCAACTAAAGTCGGTTGGTGGTCGGTCGGCTTGTTCATTTCGTGGGTAAAAATTGACTTGTTTTGTGCGATAAATGAGCTGCAGACTGCAAAGGAGGAAAAAAGGATACACAACACAAGTCCAAGTCAGACTTAAAAAAATTGGAAGCCGTTGGCTTACGCTTTTGCATTGCAACGGTGGTGCTAATGCTCCAAGCAATATGAAATGAATGCCGTATAGAATGGAATGTAAATGTAACCAGGTGGTAATCATTTTGAAAACTATGTAACGCTCACATATACAGTTTGTGAGTCTGTGTGATTACTTGAATGTGTGTGTGTAGGCCTACACAACACATGAATAAATGAGAGGTTGAGTTTTTCTTCACTCCGCGTTGCATTTTTCGGTGGAAGAAAATGAGCTTAGGGAATATTATTAAAGTAGTTTTCTTCACTAGTAGAGGAAACGAGAGATTGGTATGTTTGTGTGTGTGTCATGCTCTCTCTCGTGTTTCTTCCTTGGTTGCGTCTCTCTTTCTTTTCTCAACATGTTATTTTTTTGGAGGTCCATCCTCAAAAGAAATTTTAAGGCACATCTGTCTCAGCGCTAACGGGAATGACTGTGTACATTATGGAGTGCTATGAGCCATGTGCCCCGTTTTTTCGGTTTTAGAAAAAATATATAAGTAATAACAATACCAAAACCAAGCTAGTGGAGTTGGTTGGATAATACGATGTTGTTGATGTTGATGATGATGATGATGCTGCAGCCAAAGCAAAATGTTTAGCAACAGACATTTTATCTTACCTTCTTCTTATTTTAAAGCATATATCCATCCTAGACTTAAAGTTTTGTGTAGTTGGTGCACCAAACTGAACTACTTTAGTAGCAGCAGCTACCTATGACATCACGTTATGTACATATTATAATATCCTTATAGATTGGAAGAGAAGAGCGGAACGGCATGTTTTTAATTTTCCACTCGCATTATGCTCCCGTCGCTCGTGGTCGTGTGCAATTTATCTTTTAAGGAAAAAGCTTTTTCCCCTCGACTGCTGCTACTACAACTACACTACTACTCCGTCTCAGAAAAACTCTGCTCAATTTTCTTCCTTTTCCGAACCTCAAGTCTTATAGGTTCTTGTTGCTGTACATAAATAAGTATATACAAAGTTTTTGTACTGTTGAAACTTACTTACTTGGTCGACGAAGGCGAAAAGCCTGGAGGAAGCAACTTTTGCTTTGCTTCTTTAACATTTTTGTACCTACATAGTCAGTCGTCTCGTCTCTCGTTTCTTCCGCATGTGCTAACGGGATGGATTGGTTGTAAGGATGCTCTGCACACAAACAAACTATAAGTTTCTATCATCATTTATGCGAACATTATATATATATTCCGACCTAAGTATAGCATGTAAAATGTGTTGTGTTTTGTTGCTGTTAGGCTCAAACTCAAAGCAAGCACACGCAGTTTGTCAGCTTACAAGGAAAAACGATAAGGGTGGCTGTGGCTGTGCTAGTGGGTAGGCGGCTTCAGGTAAAAGTGTGAATAACTTTCATTATGGAAATGCCACCATCATCGTAACAACCAATTTTCGTATGAATGAAAGAGCAACCTATTTACACGACAGGTACATAGCATACACAAACATGTAGTAGGTAGCTTCTTCACCGTTATGCCCCCTGGTTTGGGTTGTGTAGCATCATATCATCATCGTCTCATTCATGCATTATGGAATTGGCTGGAATGGGAGTATTGATTTTGCATCGGATCGGAATACGGAAAGAAGTGTGTGTGTAGTTTGTTTCTATGCACAAGTGTCATGGATAAATGGGAAATGGAAGATAGAATGCGTGCTCATACCAAAAATCTTTTTCATGAGACGCATTCAGAACCCTCAAAGAATTTTGCAGACTAGCATTACTGCTACTACTCCCTTCAAACCAACTGATTTTAAGTTTGACTGACGCACACAAGCTCCTTCGTATGAGTTGATGGATAAAAGACGACAAAAAAAAGGAGAAAACTACGGTGGAGGTCGGAGTTGTGTATGTATGAGAGCTTGTGCTTGTTAGCAAATGCATTATACATCACATTATATTATACAAAGAGGATGTTTGGTATAAAAAAGAAGGGAAGGTAGGAAAGAGGACGGAGGAGTAGTAGTAGTAGTGCATTTCCATTCCTTTCTGTTTTCTATTAGGAAGGATCGAGCTTCCCAAAAGCTCTCTGGAACATGAAGCATTTTCTCTCTGGAATCATGAAATATTGCGCTTGCCTCAGAGTTTCCCAGAGCTACATTACTCTGGTTGGCTCTGATGAATAGTCGTCTACGCGTTCTGGACAAAATCGACCACTCACAACAACTGCCATGCTCATTTCGGCTCAACATTCCTTATGGTACTCTTCCTGTTTTTTTCAGGGGGTCCTACTATTTTTGGGAATATATTTTTTTATAATAGAAACTGGGCCATGAAGGCATGTACAATAGACAAATGTGTGTATGTATGAAAAAAATATTGGCCATTATAATAATAATCATCATCCATCTTATTTCTCCTTTCTTCCAATTTACTTTTTCTTTTAATAAATTGCAGATGCACTTTCCATTTTTGCATTGCTTCTGCTGCTGATGATGATGATGATCGTGATAAGATTTCGTTGACCTTTTTCCTTCACTGCATATTAGGGAGAAGGAGGTGTAAAGTAATATGTGGAAAAAAAAGTGGCAAGGTCATTTCCTCGCGGTTTATATTTCTTCCTCTTGCTGATGGCACGCATACTCCTGTCAAGAGAATGCAAGTTAGTAAAGTAAAAAGGAGCAAAAAGATATATTTCATTTGGGAGAATGTGACAGGAGTAAAAAGGATCGTTTTCTTGTGGGCTAACGTCTCTGTATATATGTATGTGCAGTGAGAAGAAGACGAGTAGTATACTACTTTTTGGTATACGCACACAGCTCCCCCTTTTTATTTATGTCTCCGCCTGTCTGCTAATGACGATGATGGACTGCCGTGTGCTCTCCTCTTGCTCGCTCGTTGGTTGGCTTTGGCTTGCTGACTTTGTTTGGTAGGTTGGTTGCTGGTTTGACTGAAGAATTGGAAAATAAGGGAAATGGATGAAACGCATATACGTACAATAATACATATATACGTGCCACCATAATCATCATCATCATCATGATGCACATCGCATCGCCTCTTTACTTTTATGCAATTTCTAGTAACGTGCATAATAATAAGTATAATATAAAAAAAAGTTTTTTTGATTGCCATTCTTCTTCCAACTTACTATTTTATCGAAAGAGACATAGACGGCTTGGTGCCGTCATCATTATCCTAGTTTATAGACCTTCCTTCCAGTCAGTCAGTGGAGTTGTGTAAGTTAGTACCTTATACATAATAGCTTACAAGCTGTCATGTCACTTGTTCTTTCCCTCTTTCTCTTTCGCCTGCTTTTGACATTGACAACAAAAGTACACACTGCTGCAACTTTTCTTCTTTGCCGTGACCTCTTAATGTCAGTCATCAACCTAAATATATATGGCGGTTGCTCTTGTTGCAAGTTTGCACATGGTGATGGGTGGTGATGCGATGCACATACTTGCATAAATATATGTATGTATATATGCTCCTTATTCCTTCCCTTCAAAGTCCATTTCTGACGATGAACTTTGACACGTGTCTGACTGGATGCTGGTGTGTTGTTGAGTACACATGCTGGGAGTTGCATTCCTTGCAAACTCTGATCTGTCACTTGCAATACAATCCAATTCCAAAGTGACGTAAAACTCGGGTTGCTCCTGTTCCCCTTCCTCCGAGTCATCCCAACAAGAAAGGAACAATATACATATATCTCTCTGTGGATTATAACATCTCTCTCGCGTGTGGCGTGGGATCCACAAAATCCACATGGAACTTTTGGTCCTCATCCTTGTCCTGGGTTGGATTTGGATTCATTATTATTACTACACATATCCTATTGTCATTACATCGTCCATTGTTCTTTGTCAATGTGATTGTGATGATGCATTACGTAAATGATGCAGTTTCTCGTTGCACTCTGTCTGCTCTGAGTGACTGCTATCCCAAATAGAATGGAGAGAGAGAGACGAGAAGATTGAATAGAATGAGAGAGCCACACACATGCATTCATTAAACAACACACTTAATGCCCTACACTACTAATTCGACTGGAGCAGTCAGAGCCAGAGGGGGAACTTACCAACAAACAACAACAACAATGTTAAAACCAAACAGCTCAACATGCGCATATCCGCATGTACCAAGTTTCCTTTTGTTGTAATCTTGGCCAGAAAAACGGATATGATTACAAGAGAGAACTGCAGCAGCAGCATTATTAAAGGGTGTATGAAGTAGTATGATGCAAAAAAAAGATGAGCGACTACTATATGGGAGAATTGGATTGAATAAAGAGACAAATCCCTTGTTCAGTCCATTGTTTGTCCTTTTGATTACACGGGCGATGATGATGATCATGCTCATGTGGTCTGTATCTGTGTGGGAAGTGATGTGATTTTTTTGTTTCCTTCGTCTTGTGCCAGAAACAGGAGCACCATCACAATCAGGGATGATGAACGCGTGTCAGTTGCACAAGGAGGGATAGTTGTATATAGTGCCTGGCTTACATATAATATAATATGCATTCTTTCTGCTCAATCTGGTGGTGTTCCCAGTGTAATAATTGGCCTTGTTAATGATCACTGTCTGTGGCTGGTTTTTTTTGTTGGCAAGTGTCAGGATTAGATTGATATTGGGTTACACGCACAAAGCATAAAACATTTTACAATAATATGCTCGTATACTCGTACTGAAAACAATATGACCCATCGAATTGGATTTTCTCATGGCTATAAAAATCCAACATATGGAATGAATGTTTAATGTACTTATACTTACTTACTAAATCCGTAATTTTATCGTTTGTTTTGCAGGTAGTAAACGTGGATCTAGAACTGGTAGTTTCGACGTACCACCATCCACCAACCATTCCCGTCAATCTTGGGTACCCACCTCTCCCTACCCTTACAGTAAGTCACCAAAGCCTTTTTCATTATACTTTTCATCACCGTCACCATTTTAAATTTTAAAAAAAATGCAATTTTCAACGCTTTCATCCATGGCGCAAATGATGGTATTCAAGGATCATTGAACTTGGTCCGGGTTGGAGAAAGGGACGGGCCATTTCGCAATCTCTCTCTTCGGTCTTGATGAAATGTGACGATATGATAAAGTTGAAATGAGAGAGAGAGAGATAGAGGGAAAAAATGAAACTATAATGATTCTTGTTTCTTGCTTGCTCCTACGTATTATTATTCGGGAGATAAAAATGTAGAGATATTTTAGTGGGGCGATGTAATGGGATGAGATAGAATTTCTATGTAGCATGCAAGTGAATTGCATTGCATTTCTCTTTCCCTTTTTGAGTGACTGCTGACTTGACTTGAATTTTGGGAGATGAGACAAGGGATGGATGCAATGCATGAAGCTCATGCGTAACATTTCCCCCAACGACGAGAGAAACGGGAAGCTCAGCCAAGAAAGTTGATTTCCTCCTCCTACGAAAACACTAATAGCATGATCATCCCAGAGTTTTCTATATAGCTTTTGATGGATGTGCTCAACTCATCCCGACAAATCAATTTATTAGATATTCTTTTTAAGAGCAAGGAGAGCCTCTCTCTCTCTCTTTCTTCCATCGTCTGTGTAAGTTCCCGGGTAATTTCATCCCGGAGGAAGTGAATATAAACAGGACCCATGAGCAACTTCCTCCGTTGCCAATGAAATATTAATGACTTGCACATTTTTCCTTCATCTTATCGCTCGCTCGCTCTACTGGTATGGTGGCATCCCTTCTTCTCTCCTTCTTTTGAAATTCAAGTAGCATGACACATACCACCATGCCAATGCATAACATAACATAACAAAACCGTGTGTGCATATAGTTATATGTAGATAAAAAAAACTACACAAAAGTCGTATCATCAACTTTGTCATCTTCTTCGTCTTCTCTCCATCATATCCTCTTTGACTTTGACTCGGGAAGGAGAATATACTCACACACATACACACAGAGTGGAGAGTGCATAAGTAAAAAAAATAAAGTATGCATGAAACTAAAAACTCGGTTCGTAACTTCGAGACATGAGATGAACATTTTTTTTTAGCAAGACCAAAAATAGTACATGCTTGTTAACTTTTTTATTTACGTTCCTCATCTACTCTTGATAATGATGATGAAGGAGCTGATGCTTCTACTTTGATACGTTTTACGTGTACCAACGATGAACGTAGAGCGTAAAGCTATTATGGCAGTCTGTTTTTACGGTGGTGATAATAATGCTTGTGGAATTGCCATCAGCCGTAGCCAAAAGTATCTCATCTTACTATTATACGTTGTTCCTACATCTACACATATCGCATCTCTTTAATTTCTTGACTTTAAGTCACAAGAGTGAATCATTTTCAGTGAATTTTTAAGGCGGATGGAACAATGCAAATTTGTGAACTTGTTTGACCTTCTCCAACCAACATTAAAACCAAAAAACCAAAAATGTTTGTGAGAATAACTCACGGAGGGAAAATAAGCTTGTGAGAGGTTTATGTAATTGAATCAAATCAGGCGAAATGGGTTTGGAGTCAAAATACATGAATGAATATATATGTATGCATGGTGTAGAGAAGAGAAAATATTAGGTTGCACACATGTCTCCCTCAAACAAAGTGAGAGGAAAAAAGACGACGACATGCCATGGCATATCAGTCTTTCTTAACTTTCAGAGCTTGTAACTAGATCGAAATGCTTTATAATGGTACTTTAGCAGTCAACACGGGGAAAAAAGTGCCGCATTTGATGCAGCTTTGCTTTTTTCTTCCTTCCCAACTTTATTTTTTTTAAATGGAAGATGAAGAAAAAGATGAGAAATTTTTTGGTCATAATACCCACACTACATTACTGCAGTAATTTTCTAACAAGCTTTGATCATTGCAGGGAGTAGTAGCAGGCTCCTCTCTACAAATTTACGAAGGGAATTCACTTTTTTTTGGCAACTATCCATATCCATCCCTTTAAAAAACTCAATTTTCTGTCTTTTCTTTGATGACTCGTTTTTACTTTACAATTATTTGCACAAGGCTATAGCCCGTTTGCTGTCGCTACTTACAAAAATTCAATATGTTGGGGTTGGTGGAGTTTTTTTCCTCAGAAAATTAGTTTTGTATGATATTCTTTGGGTGACAAATTCAGGTCAGTTTGGCATGAAATTCTTGGAAAAATTTCATTCAAAACTTTTGAAACCTTTTTGTTTTTTTGCTTCTTCACCAGAAACTGATTCTTTTCATAAACAAAAAGAAGTTGTGAGTGTCATTGTCACCTTTTTGTTGTAGTACACATTATTTTATGCATTCCCATTGTTGTTCCGTCATCAATTGTTGCCTTGTTTCAAGTGAAGCAGATAAAACTGCACGATTGCACTTGATTATATCATTCTCTTTTAGAGCTACACTTTATAAGTGGGCAACTTTTACAATAATAATAGATGGTTTCATTGTCACTTGTTGATGTTGTTGATCTTCTCTTATTGTGTCTCTCCTGCAAAATAAAAATGACAAGTACCACACAACTACTGAGTCATGTTCAATTTAATACGTCACGAACACGTAAAAACACATGTAAAAATCTATTATCCACTTTGACTCTTTCCTCTCTTCCTTCTCATATCAATGGATGAAAGATGATGTTACGCACATGAGTTCATTCTCTGTTGACAGAAGAAGAAGAGGTAAAATGTCATTCATTGACATAAAATAAATTATTTGGACACGGTGAGAAAAAAAACCGACCGAGTCTCCAACACATATAATGCGGTTTTAGATTGTCATCTCTTCTGCTCCTTTTTCATTCCCTTTGACACATGAGCGAAGATGATGACACTTGACTAACATGACACCAGCATTTAAGCAAACGTAAACCATCATCATCATCATCACTTTACTGTATAGTTATGTATAATATTATGATGAAGAGGATGATGATGATGCTCCTTTAAAAAATGAATGAATGAGACATGTGTGTGTGTGTAAAATGCTTTTTTGAGGGATCATTTCATGTCATCATTCCATTGCTCAACATTTATTATTATTTACGTATCTCTTTTTTCTTCTTGACTCGTTCCGTGTCATCGTGTCATGTCGTGCGGTGATGATGAATGAATAAAAAGGAGATTTTGAATAGTGATGCAGTGATACCGAATGAATGAACTTGTTCTCTTCTTTTTTTCAATAAAAAATCTAAATTTATTTTAGCTGTTTATTATACACCCGTAATAATAATGAGTGATGTGTTCCATGCTATGATCTCCTGCTAAAAGGAGTGTGAAGAGCACGGGCCATGCATTATTCTACCATTCACAACACAATTTATTTTAGCTTAGTGGGAACAAGATTAGAGGAAAGATATATATTTTTGACCTTTTTCAAAGAGGATTCTTTTCAATTCAATAGAATGCGTGGGTAGGAATGAATTCAATTAGGAATTTACACGTTGACATATTTTACCATGTTTAACTGCAAGTGATGTTGCATTTCTTTGCACAATTTTGCATTCCCGTTATCTCTACAAGTGCATTAAGGAATGCAGTGCTCATTAAAAGTCAGCGTTAAATTACAATGACAATAGGCAAAGTTCAAGTGTAGCAATGCAATATTATCTTCCTCTTTGGTTTGATCCTGGCCTCCTCGTTCCAATTGAGGAAGAGAATGAGAATACTAAGTCGGGAATGTGTATAATTATCATATTTAAAATTAGTACGAAGGAATAAGAAAAGGATCTTCCTTGAAGAAACACACACCATCACCATCATGAAAATACTCAAGAGACAAAAATGAAAACAAATGGTTATGTTAATCCTTCGTAATATCGTAACTCTAGTTTTTGCTCAGTAAGAACAAGAAGACACATCAAGTTTTGATTTTGGTTAGCACATTTGGCTCCGGCTCCCTTTGTAAACGCATAGACTTTTAGGTCATCTGGCAAAGAAATATTTTGTGACAGTTGATGAGCCCCACGCATCTTAAGTATTTCAACAGGAGCAATATGGCAAATGGAAATACTACGTAGACTTATTACAGTTGATAGTGTAGTAGATGTGGAGGAGCTTGAGAGCTTGAGCATGCGTTCATTTTTATGGATTCGTGGAAAGCTCGTCAAAAAAGGCTTCCGTCTTTTTTCTCTCTTTCTTCCCAGTCTGCCAAGCATGGCATCATGGATGCGTGTAGTCTAGTGTGGTGTGCATGCCCGCATCATATCATATATATACACTTGAGTTGATGCACGATTCATTAGAAAAAGGGAGATGAACTTAAATAGACGGCTGAGTGGATGTTCGTTAACTTAAGAAGATGGTTTATAGTAAATGACTCAAAAAGAAATAAAAAGGGAAGGAATGACGACAAGGAAGAAAGGCTGAGAGTCGAGGCACAAAACTTTTAATTTTTATGATGCAATTTGCTCGCAATTTTCCCTTCCTCCGTCTTTTGTCATTACTTGTTAACATTCCTTTTAGAAGAGTATAAAAGAGGGAAAATTGTCCAACACGTCCGCTCAACCATTTTACACATTTTTGGGTTGAAAAGATGAGGAAAAAAATACAAAATTTTTCTTTCATCAAGGCACAAAGTCACGAAGTGCGTTTGAGTGGACAAAACTCTTCGTTGCAAAAAGGGTGGTAGACAGGCGGTGAAGTACACTTTTTGATGATACTAATGAAATCAACAAATCTCAACGTTTTTCTTTTATATACTAAAAGGAATTCATCTCCCAGAATTCTTTTGATTGGATGGATGCCTGCATGAGAATTAGTGAAGCTGAAGCACTTATGTGTGATAATGCCCAAAAAACAATTTTTTTTGCAGTAAAAATGTGAGAAGTGAAGTAGCAGCTCATTTTTTGGCACAATCTTTTAGCGACAACGCGTGACAGACGATAGTCAAAGTGGGATTTTAAAATAGTTTTTCCTTCTTTTTTTGACTAAAACTCATGTAAAGCTAAGATAGATATATAGACACATGCATCACACATTTTCGGGGATTCAGTTCATCTCATCTCATCGCATAACATTTCATTATATTACACAGCACACGATTCCATTTTGGCTCAGAGTTCATCAAAACTTTTTTTATTTTTTAGACAGCAGCAGCTCAACAACAAGATGATAGTCAAAGCAATGTTTTTGTACTAACAGATAGAACTCGGTAGCAATGAAATCCTTTTAAAACGAAATAATTTTTTCCTTCTTGGATTTCTCGCCTACTTCATCATCAACAGGATGATCATGATGATGATCATCATCATCATCATTTGAAAAAGTCACAGAGACATGCATTTTTAAGTTTAATCCAAGATTATGTACAAAAATACATCGGCAAAGCTTACGCTCTCAGACAGAAAAAGAGCTCAATGGCTAAAGAGATTTTTTCCAAAGTGACAAACATGACAATGGTCGCAGTGCTGTGTATCATCATCATCATCTGTACCGACGAATGAAGCAGGCAACTGAAAAACATGATGCAAGGCATGCATCATCATTATTCGAAATAATGTAGATATATTTTTTATTCTTCTTTTTCTGCATTACCAAACAAAACTTTTTTTACATGTGGAGCAAGACAAGGCGACAACTAACAACATCGAGAAAAAAAAAATGTTTTTGCACTGCAACTCATATAAACCGGAGACAAGTCTCAGCCAGTCTATTTTCGAGGAGGAGTTGTGACTTTGTAAATGCACTGCTAGTTCTTCTCCTTCTTGAATATATATTTTTTTTCTTAGCGAATGAATCTCAACTGAGATGATTTTTGTTGGCAAGAATCTCATAACAAACTAGCAACTAAAAGGATAAGATGGAAGCAAACAAAATCCTCTTGAAGAAGAGGAAATGCTTCAAAATGTATCAAAAGGATAATGGAATGGCTTTTTGTAAGAGACAACTTCCATACAATCCCAGTTTATGTTTACATTCCCGTGGTACTCCTAGTGGCATCATCATAGCAAAGATCTCTTGACGAGATCATCATCTTCATTAAAGCGAAAATAGAAAAAGAAAACGAGAGACAGAAAAAAAGTGATTTAATTCTATACATTCATGATGGTCATGTCTGCCAATGATGATGATGGCTGATGCTGATGGAAATAGTAATGATTTCAAACTGCGTTCATACAACTAAAACCATATGCATCACATGTGTATATTATTTTGCCCTTGCAATTAGTCAAGTTATTTGGAGGATTCATTTTAAAATTTTTCTCATTTCTGTAGGTGATGCAAGCAATGCAAGTGTCGGTAGTGGGGAAGGTACAGGAGATGACGATGATGAAGGTGGAAAGAAGAACCAAAAGAAACGCGGCATCTTCCCTAAAGTAGCTACCAATATCCTCAGAGCGTGGCTATTCCAGCATCTCACGGTAAGCCTAAAAATGTTGCAATCTAAATTCACTCCGAGTACGTATCTACTTCTACTCTTTTTACGCTGACCACCAGCCAAAAAAAGAAGAAATTTTCTTTCCCTTTCTCTTAAAATTGAAGCAACTATATATTCTATCCTATCTATACCAATACCAACTACTCTACCGTATAGAGTGCAAGACAGTCTAAAAAGGTTTTTTTATTTTTTATGCTAAAAATCGATATTACATGTGAGTAAAGACCATTACTTCATATCAAACAAAATATCCGGACCATTTCCCTTATTACTTTTGGCCTGTCACAAAATATGTCAGTTTGAATGCATCTCTCGTCCTCTTCTCTTGTGTAGTACATACTTTTTTATTGATCCATTTCTCCATCCAGCTCAACTATCATCCTCATCCTTAATACCCCATGTAACATTAAAATGTGGAGCTCTCTGGACAAGTATTAGTTGTTATCCCTCTTGTACATACACAGAAGAGAAACGCACTGGTGTATAAAAAAGGGAGCGCGGAGAACGATGGAAAAATTGATCGGAAATACTCTTCACATTTCTTCATGTATCAACTTTTTTTTCTGTTGAAACAAAGTGGTCACAGCAGTGGTCGAGAAGATAGCACCACATTTTATGGGTTTTAAAGCCACCCTCAATAACTGCTGCCGTGATATCCAGAAAAAAATGCATTACAAAATAGTAGTGCTCTCGTTCTTTCCTTACTGTCTGGTGTGTCCCCTCCATAGAGTTCTGACAATAATAACAATATCTCTAGAGGTGAATGGAGAGAGGCTTTAAAAGGATATGTTTATATACATACACACGCATTTTTGAAAAGAAGGACAAGCATTTAAACGATACAAGATACTCTGACTTGTACATTATTGCTCATAAAAAATGTATCCGGGTGGTTTCCTCAAATTTGTTTGGAACCGACTTTCTGATGACTGGGGAGTGGTGGTGATTCTTGGTGATTTGATATAAGCTAAAAAAAAAAGTTTCTGTAAGCAAAAAAGTTTTTAGATTTCTGGAATTTAAAAATGCAACAATGCAATACTAACCAGCAACATCATCATTTATAAAAAACAGCATACTGCTTTCATATATAAGTTTCCAACCCATTTTCCATCCCGTTTTCGGGCAGGAAATGGTCCCGGAAATGAACACAGAGACTGCCGTCATCTAGCCGCCGCGCCATCGACCGAGACCGCGACACGGCTTGTAACTTGTTGTGTTTAACATCATATCATATCCATTCTCTGTGTACATTTACCAGAATCGCTTATTTTTTTGGGGTTGGAACGGAATGGAAAATGATGCGTAGACTATCAAAATAATATCAACTATACGCAAAAAAATAGTTTTCAAGTTTGAATCTTATTACCCAGACTGCAGTTTCATCATTTCTTACGTTAATGTTTTTGATGTGCATAGCAATTTAATGGAATGCATATATAAGCATTTTTATGTGAAAATAAAGTTTCAGCATTTTTGCTTCCCCGACGAGTATCATGGGGCTGAGTTGAATCACGATGAAGATGATCAGCGAGATGAGATGTGATGGGTGATGTTTAGTAAATAACAGCAACCGTTCGAATAATCATCGTCATCATCATCATCCTGAAGCTCATCTTCTATACACGGTATGACACTGACACTCTGAGAGTATTTTTCATCTTGTCAGACATCACGCTGAGATTTCACCTTTTCATCTCCCAAAAAATTATTATGCTTGCTAACAAGACAAGAAGACAAGTAGCAAGCAACCAAAGTGAAGTAGCTAGTGACTCTTGATATCACAGAAAAATCATCAACCTTTTCTAGCTTCAGCTACATCATTGGCAAGCAAAGTAGAAACTTGTCTGCTGCCAGTCTATCTGTCATAATTATGAATTAAGATAATTTTCTGCCCTGCCCCTAAGAAAACACCTTTTTAAATGCTCACAACATGAATGGCGATACATTTTAGGTTGCTAACTTGCTCGAACCCAACTGTCATTTATCCTTTTCAAAAGTACTGCATATATTCATTCAACTGAGAAAATTCGAGTAGTGAAAAAAAAACACTAATTTTTTTCGCAAAGTGAATGAATACAATACAGTTTTCATTTCACAAAAGTAAATCTTTTTTGGCTAATGATCTTGACACGCAGGGATAAAATCCAATTTGTCAGAATTCCTTCAAGACTTTTTGACTTGACTGCTGCTGAGTTAGCCTTTTGCACAATGACTGAAAATGAATAATAATAATATTCAGTAGCAAATAAGGACAGCCCAACTGTTTTCACATAGAAAAAAAAGTTCAGTAGTTGGGAAATTGACAATGAACCTTTATGAGTCTTGACTTTTCACTTACGAGACTGTTGGTGGTGGTGGTGAAGAAGAAGAAGATGATGATGATGGTATAAAAGTGGTATTAAATGAGGATGAGAATAAAAGCTAAAGCCGTAAAATGAGAGCATTGACATTGCCATTGCCCTTGTTTGTGCGTCTGTCGTTGCATATCATTGTCAGCCTCCATCATCATCATCATCCCAAAAGCAGTTTTCTCATGTGCGGTTCCCAACAGATAAGGATTTAATATGCAATGCAGTTTGGTGTCATATTGCTTAAAATTCATTGAGGTCGTCGGCGTAGAAAAAGCTCCGTATACACATGAGACTCTCTCCGCTATTTTCTTTTTTCCCACCATCATATCATTATGCATAATAAAATATCGCTCAAAAAGTATACAAGTTTTGAAGAAAAACGACATGACATCCAGAAATGGGCCCATTTTAACGGAATTGATGAGTTGGAAACGGCACATAAGATGAGCTCTCTCTCTCAAAGTGAGTATTTTGAACTTCCCAAAAACTTACCCGTTCTTGCTTAGCAAAAAAACGGGTGTACAAATGTATAGGTTATACCAAACAAAATATAACGATATAACGATATAACAATAGGAGAAGGGAAAAGGGAGGAGGTTGACATTTGACATGATTTGCATGAAACGCTGTGAAATTTCCTTGTGATCTTGCTCCCACACACACCACACCAAACTACACAGTATTGGTGAACTGTATGATGATGAGGATGCGATGACAATGTTTCGACGGGAAAAGGGGGAGAGAGCAGAATGGAAATGATGTAGTAAAAAGTTTTGAGTTTGAGCCATTTTCATTCCTTCATCTTCTGCAAGTCGTGAACGAGAGAGAGAGAGATATGTAGAGCTCAAGTATATAAACTGTCTTCATACTTTCTTTTTCCCTATTATTATGATGCAAAAGGCGGAAATGGGAGGGTGAAATGAGAGAGCAAAACTGTGGTAAATGATGCGACCCCCTGACGAGCAACTTGGCGCCCATCCCGCCGCGGAGCGCCTTGTATTATTATTTCACTGTGTACGTATGTACGTTGTAATCTTCATCGTCTTTCCTTCAAAAAGACACACACATCTCAACATCAATAGAAAACTTTCTCTGGGAAAAAATATTGTGAGTAAAAGTACATGGCCATTTCACCAGCTTTCACTCCAAAAGTTTTTGTCTACACAAGATATCTTTCGTCGTGTGGTGACTACTCTGCGGAGTATCAAGTTCCATTTCATTCCAACTCCAACAACTTTCATGTTTTTTTTGTTGCCGTTGCTTTCACGAGATTCTAGTATTACTTAATGTAATGTAATATGTGTGATGAGCCTCTGGACCATTTGAGATGATATTATGACTAACATGACGACATGATGAGAAAAAGTCGCTATTTCTTGAGAGAATCGCGTTGGGGTCTTTGCAAGAAAAGAAATAAGATTATATTATACGTTCTATGAAAATGAGTGTGTATTTGCTCATGGTTGGCTTTTCCACAAAAATGTGTTATTTTTCCTTCATTTCTTCAATGGATATTTGATATGATGGAAGATGAAGCGAATGAGTAGTATCTTATGAAATTTCACTGGAGAGAATATGAGGATAGAGGATAACGTTCCAAGAAAGATTTTTTTCTTGGCAGTCTGGCCGTACTGCGTATTCATTCATGTAATGTATGGGTAACTGGCATTTTGGAATTCATATTTAGATGTTATGTTATATTATTGAGATGATATTATGCTGACGATATGGCGATGAGCATGATGACTCTGATGGTCGTCGTCGGATGCTCTCTACTCATCTTTTCCAAACATTTTTTTTCACTTTACAAAAAAAATGCTATAGTTTTTCTTGGATGCATAAAAGGTTACTAAACTTATTTGGCATTCAGTTTGGTTACTGGGTCTTATTGCTTTGCTCTCGTCTTACCGGCTGAAATGTGGGAGTCTTGTTATACAGCGACGTATCCATGTTCTACATTGAAGATGAGGAGACGGATGAACACGATGATGGTGATGATCATGATGATACTGACTGCGCTCTGGAATGTTTTTTTCTCTTCTTCTTGAAAGTATAGTTCATACGTACGTGCAAGTGTGTCTCTGGAGAAACTTGAATTTCAATTTGGCTTCTGCCTTCTGCCGTTTCCTTTTCCATTTTCTTTTTTCCAGTCTCCGTCTCCCTTTTCCCTTCTATTTTTTACTGGGAATTTTCACTTCCTCCCTGCATAAAAGAAATATAAAGTGGAAAGAAGGAGGGAGAGAAGCCATAAAAAGATAGGCAAAATAGAAAATTCAAGACTCGGAGAGAGACTATAAATAAGCAAGAAAGGAGAAGTTCACAAGCTACACATACTTATATGTATATGATATGGGATGACATGTCATTCGGGTGAGTGAAAAGGAGAGAAAACATGGGACATGTATTGCCCCGTCTTATTTGCATTTCATGCATTTTTTCTCGTCGTTGTCAATTTAAATTCATGCAATTTTTCAGAAATGTAGGTAACTGATGCAGATCCTATTCCATGATACATAGTTGTTGTAAAGTCATAGTATTATCATGGAACACCAGGGAAGTGAATCTATCATCATATCATGTTCTGTAAAATTTGGTGAAACAAGGAATTGCTTTTGGGTTCGACCTTCTCATTCAAAATTATATACAGGGTGCTTCAAAGTTATTATTGAATTGTCTGCCGGAAAAAGAAATGGGAGTATAAAGCTTATACTTTTATGGACAGTCAAGATTTAGTAACATCATCCTTCGATATGCTCCCTCTAAAACTGAGATGTTTGAGTGTAATTCTTGTGTTGGCTTTCACAGCACGAACCTGTCACAAAATTCCTCTCATCAATCGTCCATGAAAATAAATACAATTAAGTTGGAGCCACCATAGCACCAGTGCTCCTACGAGTTCTAAGTACGTACTTTTCCAGCACAGTAGAGGCTGAGAAAAAACCATCTAGATGTTTAACTTGATTTCATTTAATATTGCAAGCCATGTCTGAGGCGATCAGAAGAAACTTTTTTTATCCAAAAATACTTTTTCCTCGTTCCTTTACTTTGCACCAAATGAGCGGAACAAGCGATAGTCATTTTTGGCTTTTGGATCATAAGGTTTTGAGTAAGAACTACGGAACAAAGTCATTCCCGATGAGTAAGATATTAGGCAAAGGAATAAGTACTGCTTTCCCTGTAACTAATGGGCTGCCCGCTACTACACACACTATATACTGACTAAACTTCAGCTTTTTGAACTTTTACTTCCCCTCTTGTAAGAAATCCAAAATTATTTTTTCCTTGACCAACCAACTTTTGCTAACAACTTGCGTTGCAGTACTTTTTGGGAGTGAAAATCCAAACTGATTCTGAAAGATTTTCCCCTTTTTATGTAAACAATGAATTTGAAGGAAAGATTTTCCTCAAGCAAAACTTTTTTCCGTCAGCGTTTGCATTCATTTTCATTGTCAGCATTAAAACATTCTGATCGACTAGTTTTTGTGAGTAAAATGTGAACCCTTTGACTTTTCTTGTGGAGCATTGTGTGGGGGCAGTTCACAAAATTTTATCACTTTTCTTTCCCCAACTTTTACATAATAAAAAGTTTCTCCTTTAACCAAACTCAGTTTACATATCTAACCATAAGAAACGACTTTACATTTCAACTGTGGAACAGCAGTTGGTCAAAATATATTAAGCATATCCCCCTGCGACTTAAAATCTAGATGTTTTGTTGAGAAGGTAGATTATAAGGAAATGTTTGGAAATTTTCTATATTATCCAGGTTTGTTCACTTTCCTCCTTTTTTTTATCAACTCAGCAATGTTTTGCAATTAAAGAATTCAAATATATATATTTGGATTACCGAGCTTAGTTTGTTACAACATATAACAGGAGCCTTATACTTATGTTAAAATTACATATTCTTATAAAAATTATATGCAAAGCTAGACTCGAGTTCAATTTTCTTAAAGAGGTATGTATGTACGTACACACACGGTGACGAATAACTACGAAGAAAGTGATACGGGCTTGTCTCTCGTCTTCTACTTTGGAGTGAAAAAGTAATGAAAAAAGGCCGAGGGAAAAGTCAGGCTCGTCTGCAAAAAAAAAAAGAAATTGCTTTTCTAATATAAGATCAGTGCAATGTTAGACTGGTCATAAATACTGACTTGACAGGTTATTCTAGAGAAGCCAGGAGGAAGGAAAAATAAGCAGGCTTTTTTAACTCTATATCAACCATCGTATTTGTTATAACGTGAAAACTGCAAAAGGAAGGAAGGAAGGAAAAAGGGTAGAAAGTATAAAAAGAAGTAAATTTCTCACATACATATACTTTCCTTGTGAATGTGTTTTCCCTTTCAAATCTCAAGTGCAAACTCTCAAACCTTGTGCTTTATAACTCTCTTGGGAACATATATTTTTTCACTCTTTTTCTCTTCTTCGTCCTACTCGAAAATGATATGAGATGAGACTCCACATTTCCCACATCAGAATATAATAATACGAATGCGCGTCTTGTCTTCTTTTTGAACACCTACTAATTTTATGCAAAACCCAATGAAAATTCCATTTTTGGGAATAGTACAAACTGTCAAAAAGAATATATTCGTCTTTTTTTTTACCTCGGGACAAGTTTGAAAATTAACTTTTCTCTTGTTTGGAGAAGCGAAAACCCAAGGAATTTTTATATTTGATGAGAATAGGCCCTTTAATTTTTCTGATGATATGAGTTGAGTATGACATGACGTTTGCCACTCTGGTAAGGCTATACAGTCTTCGTCGTCATCATCCTCATCATCATCATCAGGAAGGAAACGTGACCATTGTTACCTGCCCTATTGTCGAAGAAAAATATATCATCTAGTAAGTTTTGTAATGATGCTTGCTTACACTCCTGACGATGATGATGATGATGATGACGATAATGATTTTTTCGTCTCTAAAAAATGACGAGGATAGACAGAAGTGATGCTCGAGTAAGATGATGATCATCAACCAAATGATAGAATGATTAGGTAGCTGCTTCATAAGAAATGGCTTCATAACGAACAAAGCCTGTCATTTCCGTGTGCCGCCTTTCAATCCAAACCAAGTAAAAAACAAACCGAGAAAAATATGTTACTAACGAATGACCATATCATACTTACTTTCATATAAGGACAATAATAGTAGAAAAATTCACTGACACTCTGGTTTATTGTATGAGAAGTGAAATGACAGTCATGCTCTTAGCCAAGCCAGCCGGCTTCAAACAAACACCGGTGGCAGAAGCCGTACACAATAGTGGACTAATATTAAATGAAAAAATGATGATGATACGTGCTTCTGGCCATTTCACACTGTGAAAATAGGAAAAAAGAACGACGAACGTGATTTCACGATGTATAACTTTTTATGTGTTTTGTGAATCAGGCTGAAATGGTCATGAGATGACCAATGGCGTATCTTCAATCCTCATTTTTTTTGGAGTTAGCGTGTGCTGTCAATAACATTTGCTTCAGGTGTTTGGTGCAGTTATAGAATGATATGCATATTCCTTCCTTTCTTATTGACACGAGTAACGCATACGCACAAAAGAAAGGAAGGTTGAATTTGAATTCATTTTTTTTTCACAGATTTTCTCTATAGCTTCCTGATCCAATCTGCAAATTGCTCAAATCTAATGGGCAACAAAAGACATGGCCTGTAGCTCTATAAATGACATCTTGTGCACTCTCGAAAATTATTAGCAGATTTTTTCCCTTGTTGACGACTTAGGGTAGCTCCTGCTAGTACAAACTATTATGCTATTTTTATAGTCATTTTGAGATGCGTAATAAAATGTTATAATCTCATAAAAAAGTATATATTATTATGAACATATAATCCTTTTCTGCCTGTTCTCCTCAGCAGGTGTTCCCTTCTGATTTTCTTGTGAAAAGGGGAAGGAATTTTTGTCACATTCTTTCCAAATTGCCTTTTTATTCTGTAGTAAAAAACAGTTTTTGCTTTTTGGACCATAATGTTCACACGTTATATAGAGATTGTGATAGAGGCAGGCGGTGGTGGTGCCGGTGGCACAAAGAGGCACAATTTTTACACAGTCCGTTTACTAAACTAATATGGCTTAAAATGTGGTAATAAAATGCAGTGGAGTAGTATATATGGTATTATACTTACTCACGAAATCGTCATTGTCATGTGATTTTCCCCAATTCTCTTGACTTTTGTGACTACTCTCTACTTTGTGATTGTGTCGATTAGTTTATGAGAATGTAAAAAAGAGAAAAGTTTTTTTTCTCACAGGAATACGTAGTTGAAAGCTCTGAAATGACACGCGGAATGGAATATGGTGATACTAATGTGACACGGAATTACATGACAAATCTGAGCTAAAGAAGGGTTGCTTTTAGTTGGTGGTATGGTATGGTAGTATATATAATATCATATCTGTGTACCTACTGATGACAACTAATGATATTGTCATGAAATTATTATTGCTCACTGCACTACACTCTAATGACAGTCTTTTGGGTTGCATAAAAACCTAATGATGATGATGACGATGATGATGGGATGAAGAATGAAAGATATGCCATTCATTTTCTCTATATTTTTCATTCCTTCACTCATCATCACGTTACTGCATATTTTTGGGTTGTTTGCAACTTTGCTGACGATGAGAATGACGAAATGAGAGAATGTCATTAGGGATTTTGGGGGCGTTGACAGACAGGGTATGACTGTCCATTCATTTGGCGATGATATAGAGATGTGTATCGCGGTGAGCTGTCGTACTTGTCGTCTCTGGATTATGATGACTATACAATTTTGTGTCCAGTACATTGCTTCATGTTCAAAATTGTCAAATTTGTAAAGTATGCAGTGCATATTTTTATATGTAACTGTATATATGGTTCGGTTGGTTGGTATATTAAGAAAATAGTTGGAAAATGCCTTGCTTCATGTCATGATTTTTTTTTAAATTGCAGCATCCCTACCCATCAGAGGACCAGAAGAAGCAGCTAGCCCAAGACACCGGCCTCACAATCCTCCAAGTCAACAACTGGTACGTCACATTATCATTTTTATTTCTTTCTTTCCTTTGCTTCCGCCTGTTTCATCCCATCCGCTGCTTTGCTGCCTAATGCTTTTTCCTTGTCTGGTGGCAATTAATTAATTTATTGACTGTTTTCTGCCAGCAAAATCTATCTACTAATACCATTGCATTGCAATGGAGTGCATGTGATGCCAGCTATTTTCAGCTCTATAGGATTACGTAAGGGAAGCAAGGGAGGTGCATTTTTAGGAAAGGTTTTCCGAATGTATCTTGTTTCCCCTTCCCACTTTCTTTTTCATCCTTCATATGTTTACCTTCCAGTATGTATGGGAGCAATCAATTTTGATCAGTGAGTCTGCACAAGAGGGTCAGTGGCAAGTTTAATGGGTCTCTTGTGTGCCTGCCGCATTGCTTCCATTTAACCATTTTGTGCAAATACATTTGTGCATGCAGTTGCGTCCCAGTCTCAAATGCAACAGAAGGTTCCTCTCTCTTTCTCTCGTAAATGAAGATTCACTGCAAGAAATTGACGTTGCCCCTACACTGTGACTTTGATACACAAATTATTCATATGCAAAACACGTAATGCACATAATAATATTTATCCCTTTCTTCCTTCATTCATCTCACACTACTACTGGAGCCCCCTTTTCTCTCACATTCATTCATATGTGTTGTGTTTGTTTTTTAACTCAAAAGACTTTTTCAATCTCAATGCTCGTTAATGTTACCACAATAATGAGGCATTTTCTCTACAACTCCAAGAGAAACTCTGTATATTAATATATTATTGTAGGAGCAGCAGTCAATGCGTAAAATTTAGGATTTTAACCGACTTGCTCCCTCCTGCTGCTCCTCCTCTACATTTTGTGATAGCTCCTTCTTCTCCACCATTACACAACAATTTTCAATTAAACGTGGATGCACCGTCATATAGAACCACCACCACAGTAACAAACAACGAATGAGGATGATGAGTAAAAAGGAATCCCAGGTGTCCTCCTTTAATTACACAAAACGGAATCATTCTCTCTCTCCAGATGAAAATGAATGTTTTTGCTGTTGTGGTGATGCGATGGTGGTATGGTAGTCTAGTCGGGAGAAAGGAATGAGAGAGTGATGTGGAGCGGATATGCGTCCCCGTTTTACGCATACTTTACATAATGAGTTTGTAAAATCCCCTGGATTATTCGGAATGGGCTCTTTCCTTCATTGCTGTGATGACTAGCGCTCCATTTCATTCCATACGCTGTGGTGCACTCTCACTCCCTTTTTTATCCGGAGGTATGCGTGGATGAAATGCAGAGAAGCATGTCGCAAGAATTACGTTACTGCCTTTTCTCTCCTTCGTCTTCTCCTTTTCTCTCATATGTGCATCTACTACTCCACATCCACCGTTATTAGCCATCTATCTCCAAGAATATAAAGCAAAATGGGAGAAGAAAGTAAAGTGGATGAGAGTGTATATATAGTCGAGTCTTATAGTCTGGTTGCCGAAGAGAGAGAGAGAGAGTGAAATGAGATGGTTTGGAAAACATTTTCCCATTTTCATTTGCCGCTACAATAGTTCATTAAAAAGGTGTTTCTCCAACCGTTTGGTAAGCTATTAGACCCAGGAATATGAGTCACTTGGGAGCGATTTTGTACCGAACATTACCCACCACTACTAGACACATACACACACTCTCTCTCTCTATTTCTCCCATATGCATGCATCTAGCAGTTAGTCTCTTTATTTTTTTTAAAAAGTGCACACAGCACATGCTAAAGCCTTTTATATGTATCTACGCTATTACTTTCATTTACAGATTTCACTTTCATTCATTCACTCAGTCATACATTGGAAAGCATTAGGTAACGTAAAACACAACGGACGGGAAATGAGAGGAGGCTGGCTGGCTGGCTTTGCCTTCTTTTGTGTAAAGTTGAAATTTGTGTTTTCCCCGATTTTATTACACTCCCAACATCAGTTTTACTGACTGTCTGTGTGGGAAACTGGGAAGGAAAGACTGAAAAGTTGTATAATGCTATTTATTGCATCTCATCAACCATCAAGAGTCGAGAGTTAGTTTTGCTCACCTCAGGCTATAACACTGGTGGAGGAGTGGAGTGCACTTTCCAGTAGAGTAATTACCAAGGGGTGATTTTGATGGGATCCATATGAGACATAAAATATCAGGGCTTGTAAGAAGACTAGAAGACGACATGATGATGATACCAAGACCAACTTTTACTTGACTTTCTTTCTTGCTTTATTACCCATTCCGAAATGAATATGCATGTTTTTCTTATAGAAGCTATGGTGTGCTCATAGACTCAGACATTTTAGTTTTAAATGAATGAGTTTTTAGGGTTGTAAAAGTGATCTTTTCTTTCATTCCCTTCATTTCATTTGGTACCTAAAATTGAAAGGACGACCAAGAAGAGCAAAAGCTCAAGACATTTCTCAAGTTATAGATAAACTATTCTTTGTGTGTTTAGTCAAGATTCGGAAAAAGAAAGAGACTCCTTTTTGCTACATTTTTCTGGCCAATGTGTTTTGCTTTCACCCATTCAAGAGTGTAAAAGGGCAAGTATCCGAAACAAATATCCTTCTTTTGTACAATACAACTGGAAATGGAATGTAGAGCCTTTCTTCAAGACCAGAGAAAAAAAGATGAATGGTTGAATGAATTTTGATGTCTTTCCCAACCATCATTTTTCCGGTCCAGAGAAAATTGATAAATCCGGTGAAATAATAAAAACAGGGAGAAAGACAGATCGACTCTACTTTATTTTTGTAGGGGAAAACGAAGGAAACAACAAAGACATATATAGATAGATAGAACACCACCATTTTTACTTCTTTTAAAAGCCTCTCTTGTGAAACAAATCGATTTTGCTAGGAAATAGACGAAAAAAAGTATGAAAGGACAAAAACTATATAATGTTGTTGTGAGGATGAGTGCTGTTTTTTTTCTTCTGGAGACGAAATTATTTGTTGTTTTTCTTTTATTATTTGTTTCGTCTTGTTCGTTCATTCCATCCATGCTAATATTGTAATCATGGAAAGGAGAAAGTTTTACTCAGAAAAAAAAATAGTTCCAGGATAAGACCAAAAGAGAGTTTGTATGGATAGGAAAGCGCGTTGACCATTATAGAAGTTAGTAAGTAGGAAATACATGGTTAAATTTGGCTTTGGCATTTTTTTTCTGCTTTGCTCCTTATTCTGGAAGAAACCGTTATAGAAAGACTTCATCTTGCCAAACTCATCTTGAAAGTGATCGTTTTGGAACAAGAAAGTTTTTTTTCCTGAAAAGGAGAAAAGAGACTTGTACATTTTCCCTGAAGAAAAAAGAGTGCATTATATATGTATGTATACACATAGTGATCAAGTTTTCTTTTTTTGTACAAGCATGTGCATAGGACACAAGGGAAAGGATAGAGACAAGAAGAAGAGAGAGGAAAAAAGTGAATAACATATAGTACAAAAGCTTGCTTGTGTAGGGCTCATGAAAAATGTGAATTTTCATTCACTCACTCCAATCGTAATGATTTCCTTTGAGACAAACCCATACATACATACATACATAAGTTAAGTATTATGCTCATGTGATGTGTGTTTGGGTAGCCAAAGAGAAAAAGGATGAAACCGACAAATTCCATCTTCTTGAAACAAGCCAGAGCAGAGTAAGAAAAAGAATATTGTGTAATACACCACTACCACCACCATTTCCCCTTTTTTCCATTAGTCTACAGAAAGTAAAGTAGCTCAAGCTCTTTCTCTCCAATGGACAGACATGTTGTCCATGAAGCATGAAATTTTAGTTACCACTGTCTCCACCAGAGACCAAGAATAGGAGCTTGGATAGACTTACATTTAAAAAAACAGGATGCTCTCCAAAAGTCCAACTTTTCTAGTCACCCAGATAAGTAGACACAGACACTTGTTATTTTTAGTCTGTTTCGTTCCAGAGAAAAATTGAGAGATAAATTTTGAATACAACTGATTTTGTCGAGAGCAAGGAAAAGTTGACCGGATGAAAAAGTGGAAAATGTCCAGGGAAATCATGTGTGCAACTTCTCCTGTTTCCTATCTTGCAGATTGACTAGCATGAAGGAGGTGCAGTCTGTAGAAAATAAAGTGGGAATTAAACCGTCATTTTGATATTGATCTCGCATTTTAAGCACTACATATTTTACTATTTTATCCCAGTGCCTGAAGGCTCTTCGTCTTTACTTAAGTATATGTACATTTAGATATACCTTTTTCATTCATGATAAATAAGGTTTATTCCTTCAGAGCCGGAATTACGAGACAAGAGAGTTTTTGAAGCTGATGCTGCTGCTGATACTTCCAAAAGTCCCAGTGCCTCAAGGACTTTTGGCTTTACCGATAATGTACAATATCCGCTGAGTTTTGCAGATGCATGACAGCCAGAGATTTGCCATGCCATGGCCACAGCGAAATGCTGACTGGGCTGGTTGGCTGATGCTGCTGCTTCTGCTGATGTCAAGTCAGGTAGCATTATTATCAACAAAACATCATCAGAAAAGCTCAAATAATGATGATGACGATTTTCCATGTCCCTCTTTCTCTCTCTCGTCTTGTGGAGGAGCAGGAGTAGAAGCAGCAGGTTTTTTTCCTCTAGGAGCAGCAGCACGTATATATCATTTGGAATTAGTCGATATGGGGATTAGTCGTATCTGGCCATTTAGTTAATTGCAAAGCATTTTGTAGCAAGCTAAGGGAATTCAAGTCAGTCACTTGCAGACACGGATACTACTATACGATACGATGCCATATCTTTACTAGAAAAACCCGCATGCATCAGCTTACTACTACTCATAGGAAACAGTATCAGAGAGAGTGGAGAGTTGTAATTACCGAATAACCATTAAATAGTCGACTGCAAGAAATAGTCATCATCATGATCATGGTGATCGTCATCATCATCATCAGCAGCTCCCTAGAGTTCTTGTTAGCCATTTTATACTACACAAAAAGCACAACATCAACATCCATCCATCCAATATTCTTCCCCGGTGGCCTGGTCGTCTCCTCTGAAAAGAGGACGGAATGTGTATGTTGTGTATTGTAGGATAAGAGAGAGTGGGACAAGTCACATCTCTTCTTGTATCACCATCTCTCCCGTCCATCCGTATCACGTATAATAAATGACTTTTTTCCTTTTGCAATCATGATTGCAGCTGGTGTTGCTGTTGCTTTTCCTTTTGGTGCTCATTTGTCGGAAGACGACCAAGAAAGAAAAAAATCCTCTTAAGGACAAATTCACTTTGATTGTATTTCATTTTCATTGCGCTCTCTCACTCAATCCTACTGTTACTGCTGCTCCTTTCTTTTATTCTGTTAGTTTGTATCTATTGCATTCTGTGGTTCACAGAAAATCAGCAATAAACAGCTTTTTGCTGTGATTGATTACTGAGTGACAGACGCGGATTATTGAGAAAAGTCTTTCAGGATACAATTCTTTTTTTCTCTCCCTCTTTGTTTCTAAATTGATATGGTTTTTGAGGCTTCCACCAACAAAGCCAAGAAGTCAAGACTGATTGTGATTGTGAGTTGTTGCAGTCGGCATTTTTTTTATAATGTATCCTTCCCTTTCCATCGTCGTCTATAGTTTCTTGTTCGTTGATTAGGTTCAGGCTTTTATTTTGACAGAGATTAAATTGTGACGTGTTGGGTTTGGAATTGGAAAAAAAGTATTTTTTGATGTTGTATGCAAATCATCTTTAGACATTGTTGTAACAAGCACAACAAACGCAACTCTTTTGATGATGAAAGGAAAAGGACACTCCCGTTTACTTCCATTTCTGTTTGGAAAAATTATTGTATAAGGATATGTGATGACGAAGAGGAGAATGATGATGGGAATGATTTAAGGATCGAAATAATGGTCAGCAGGAGCAAGTTTACAAAAAGATATTTATCTGATTTTTTTGTGTACATGTTGCATGCATTGCATTGCCAGAATGGAAACCGCCTCAATTTTCGGGTGGTCAAGATTAATGTTGTCACATCATCATCTTACATCGTTTGGGGAGAGCTCATTCAATAATCCCTAAGAATTGCTTGTATTTTTATGTGGGTAGTTGAATTTGGAGAAATAACAAGGCATAGAAGCAAAAGAATGGATTTTTTTCATGTACAATTTGATGAGTGGCAAGTTAATGATGACTTGAATTAATTTGGTGGGACAAGAGTCAAAATACGACGCTTTAAAATATTGTCATTTTGGGTGTTCAACAACTCTGGTGGAGGTTGGAATGGATTGGAGGTGGGATTTCCAGAGTTAAAAGGAAATGATGAGAGTGGTATTGTCTTTTTGTTCAAATGTTCATCATCATCCTACTTATTTGAAAGGTTGGACGTGTTGGTTGAGTCACAGTCATTAATTTTCAGTAGCAGCCAGTTGACGGATCAATTATTTTCTGTCTTGCTGATGAGCGACTTGATGGGCTCTAATGGGTTGCCCTCTTGTCACAAAATTGAAAGGTGAAGTTAAAATATATGAGCACATTCTATTTTTCGAGACTTTTACCTCTTTTAGACAAAAAAAAACATGAGAGTTGGCCGGCAATCATCAGTAGTAGGAAAAGGAGATGAAATGAGGATTGACAGGGTTCACTTTTCAGTTGACATTTTTTTGTCGGGCCTAGAGAAATTCGAGACTTGGTTGGTTTTTGTCTGATCTGGTCACGAAATGGAATAATTTGATATCAAATTATCAGTCTCAACAACTTTGTGGTTCTTGAGGTTTTCACAAGCACAAGTTGAAAAAGTCAAACAAAAGCCATACCACGAACTCAAAAAAATGTCAAGTGGTCCTTTGGGTTTCTGCACTTCAGACTCAGACCTCAACTTTACTAGTCATGCAGACAGGTGTGTGTATCAGTTGTACAATGTACAAGTCGGCCTTTTTTGGGGTCACTCAATCCACAAAGCCAAACTAGGAAACTTTTTTTCTCTTTCCCTAACAAGAATGATATAATGATACAATTTCATGCAAATGTAAACATTTCAACAATTTACGAGCATCATCATGATGTGGTCAGTGAAGAATGACTGTTTTTGGCCCGCACCTAAACCAAATCAGTGGAGTTTTTTAAACTCAACATATAAGTTCACTAGTTCATGAAATCATTGGCCAATATTGTTCAACTATACATTTATATTGAGGTTGACAATAATGTGGTTGTGGTTGGTAGTTTTTTTTTTCATTTTGTAATGCCGAAACATTCACGTTTTTTATTATTTGCTTGGAGCCCTTGTCAAAACCTGAGAGATTCGGTCACTCAAAAAATCTGAAATAGGAAACCGCAAGTGAGGCTTGCTCGCTCGTTACAAAACAATGTTAAAAATCTCAGTTGGAATCTCACTATGCTATCCAACAACACAATGAGCCATTTCCCCATTGTTCTCTCGTCCAAATGTTCCATTATTTATATTTTTCAAAATTTATTATTCACTCATGCAGATTTATTTATTTCAATAAAATACACACACATACACACGCGGAGGGACTTTTGGCTTGCATGAAATGAAAACTTTTAGAGTTTGGAGCGGGCTCGTATTTTTTTTGGTCAGTCAAAAAATCGTTGCGGTTTTTTGGTCTTGTGTGTTCCATGTTCGTCGTGTGTGAAGGTATGATAAGAAGGAGACCTATAGCCTTAACTAGTTTATGAATCTCATATTGATCCATACAAACACGTCATCATGCAAACAAAGTTTTGGTGCTTGGGCTCTGCTTGCTTACTTGTGTGTTCGTGTTTGCATCTCTTTATGTATGCATACGCTCTTCTTTGTCGGCTCTCTTTACGCTCTACCCTTTATCATGTGCTAGGTGGATTTGTAAATCCCCATTGACAGCTCATGTAAGGCAACAAGGCATGTAATAAAGTTAACAGCACGAACAAGACTTATGTTCATTCATTCAACAAGAATATTAATATATGTGATGTAAAGTTTCCATTCTTTACTATTTCAATCATAAGTAAAGTTTATGATAGATTTTTTTTAATATTATGCACCCACAAGAGTTTCAATTTGAAAAAAAAACTGACTTTGAAATAGTGGCAATATGATTATGAATGGATGAATTCTTAGAGTTGGCTTTGGCTGGAATTATTGAGAAAGATCGCTTTGTGTACATATTGCTGCATGATAAATGTTTCTCCTCCAGGATGGATCATAAGTCGCACTGACTGTTATGATTGTTTTTATGAATGTGTAAATAAAAGCATTATAAAACTGACAGGAAGACATACTGATATTATAAATTCATTATTTATATTTTCATTTAGAAACAGAATATTTTAGGATTGACTGTTAAATATAAATATTTTACGATACCATATAAATATCCTCATTGTAACTTATTAGTGTATCGGTACAGGAAATGGTTGGAATTGGTCACATAAAAAGAGCCAGCTCCAGGTCATTTATCCTTTTTTGGTTTCGGAAAATGATGACCTATTGCTATTGCTTTTACTGCGCCGAAAAAGAAGAGACATTGTCGGATCACTGCATTATTATAACCAAATATGTATACGTTATTATCTCTTCTGCCCCTTTTGCTTGGACGGCTCCATTTTTATACTCTCGTTATTGTATGAGCCCAAGCTATCTATCCTCCTTTTTCCTTCCACTCCTTCACCTGTCAACTTCTCTCCGTGTACATTACAACAATACAAAAATGGGAGAGAAAGAAAAGATGTGAGTAGTAAATCGGATTTCCACATCATTTCATTCCTTAAACACACAAGAAGGCGGTGCGACATAGAATGGAACAAGGAATGCTTTGCTTTCGTCGTGTTATCTGTTTAGCACCATCATATCATCATCCAACAATAGAAATGATGACAGCGGAGCAGAGCAAAGCTCAAACTTGCTTGTTTTGTCATGTTATGTTTCTTCTTTTGTGACCTTCTGAGGTTCATTCCGATTCACACTCAAATAGGAAATGATCTTGTTTTTTCCTGCGGTCACATTCTTTAACAACAGCATCCATCCATTACAACACTTTTTTCTGTCATACATATTTATCATGTTCAAAAATTAGCTTTTATTTTTAGTAAAAATTTATCATTTTCAAAAAAATAATAATAATCTTCTCAGATGAGCCCTATTCTATGGGGGAGTATGAGAGTTGACCAGGTGAGAAAATGGGAGGGGAAGAAAGCATCATCATTATCGTCACGGTCTAAATAAAGTGGTAAAAAGTGGCGTGTTCAGTTCCCAAGCTTTTAGCTCCAAGGCTGGTCTTCGTCTCACAAAAACACATCCACATCCACCTCTCTGCTTTCTCTCTCTCTCATAAAAAGTTGCACAATGACTATGACTGCGCTGCTCCTCTCTCACAATGATGATGATGATGATGATTGGGTCTCAGGTGGCTTAGGTTCTCAGGGAAAATGGATTGTGAAGAGAAAATATCATGCTTCACTTACTTTCTTCAACCATTTTTACTTCATGCATGCTCCATCCATCCAACCAAGAGAGACAAAATAGAGAATTTTTTTGTTTCCTTTTACCTTCTTCTTCCTTACCTGCTTCTAAAGACCCGTCTGACGAGAACAGCGTAAATAAATAGGGAAAAAATAACATGCACGTTTAAGTTTGCCCCTCGTATTTTTCCATTTCATTCCATTCCACGTATGTTTCTCTTCTCTCAAAGTAATTTCTTTTTCTCCTTTCCCAAAGTTGATGGTACACGTGAGTGTTGTACAGTTGTCATAAAATAGAAGAAAGGTTTCTATTTTCTCCCTCCTGTCTTCTCGTATTCTCGTGGCGTGTCTTCGTCTTCTTTCCCTGAGAACTATAAACTACATACAAGGAAAAAAATGAATTTGCTGCACTAGTCAGGTGATTGATCCAAAAAAATAGAACAGCTTGAGGTCTCCTTTCCAAGATATTATTAGAAAAATATCTAGATGATTCTATTCTCATCATATTCATAAAATGGGTAGGCAGGCACTGTTGCTTGCTTTTTGGGTCTCATGCTGAGTTTTGTTGCTGGTGCCATCAACTCCAGAGCGAGCTCACGGTGATGCGGTGTGATGAGGATGGTGAAGGTAGCATTCAAATATTTCCGTAGTGAGGTTGTTGGTTGTTCTCTGGACAAATAAATTATGTTGTATATTTTTAAAAGTACTATTCGTACCAAATACTATAAATCACTCACG
This sequence comes from Orchesella flavescens, assembly GCA_964034955.1. Lineage (NCBI taxonomy): Eukaryota > Metazoa > Arthropoda > Collembola > Entomobryomorpha > Orchesellidae > Orchesella > Orchesella flavescens. The sequence goes on from OZ035957.1 coordinate 13,185,780, forward strand.
CTCTGAGCATCCACCTTACAACTAGGACTTCTGCTGGGCTCACAGAAGGACAACGAAAAATCCTGCGACGAAATAAATATGTCATTGATGATACTCTCGAAAATATAATAATTATGTGAAATGTAGTAATAATGAAATCATGACATGTTGAAATCTGATTTTATTCTGTTGAGAAACCCTTTAATTCATTAGAAACATGAAACGGGGGTAGTAAAATTCCAACCTTTTCTTCCGCTTTCCCATCCTATTCTTCTTCCCTACTACTACCACTTCCTTGTTTGCTAATAATAATGGATGAAGGAAAATTGCGTATTGTGCACTGCCATTCTTATTGTCATGTTTCCTCCTCATCCCCATCCTCAACACAATGGAAAAGAAGGATGCATAAAATAAGGAGCCAAGCAACTCTTCCACATTTTTACTCCTTTCTTTTGTACTTAGCATCATCATGGAATTTACGTTGATAATATAATAGCATTGTATTTTATGTGTATCATATTACAACACAACACAAGTATTAGTATAAGGACATTATCCAGCTGGAAATTGTGTTTTTTTCTCCAGCCAAAAAATAAGTGCATGTATATGTATGCATATGGGATATCCATATCATCATCATATTATATTATCCTGACAATCACATCACCCAGGCATCACCCTCGTATTCATTCATTCATTCTTCCTCCTCCGTTTTTTTGTTCAACTTTCTGGCTCATTCAAAATGGAAAAGCAAACATTTGGAGCCACAATATAGCTCCTTTGCAAAGTAAAGTGTGTAGTGAAAGGAATAAACCGGAGGAACGAGCGGGTGACAATGCACTTTGTTTAATGCTCACAAACAGCTCAGCCGCTGAACATGAAGGATAGGATGCATATTATATGGTATACATAAAAAAAGATTCAGATTACGTTACGTGTGTGGTGCTAATGCTATTATTACATTACCAAACAACAGGAGCAAGAGCAGCGCACATCTCTTTTCAAACAGAACTTTACAAATGCTCTGGTTCTGCTTTTCTCCCTTTGCAAATAAGGGCAAAAACTTTTTAGCTTGCTATTCCTCTCCTCTCTCTCTCTCTTCTTCTTCCTAATGGAAGAATGGGATTTCGAACAATGGGTTAATGTCATTAGAATTGTATTTCCCCATTTTCTCTCGCCGCGTATATATATGCATATTATACACATTCATACAAAAGAATCATTCTGTAGAGGAGGTTGTATGCGTAATGTTATTATTACTACGCCATTTGAATCCCTTATTACTATGAGCTCCTCTTCTCCCAAAAATACTCACGGGTTTGGCTCAAATTTCTCTGGTTTTGTTTGCTGGATCAATTTCAAAGTTTTGCTTACAGTGGTGAAGTTGAGAGAGAGAGAAAAGGAGAGGCTTTTGCTCTTTTTTTAACAATCCACAGAGACAACAGTCAGTCAGGAGATTATGTGCATACTTTGAAATCACTTTTCTGTTTCTGATTGCATAAAATCATGAAAGGAGACAGAACTGGGGAGGATTAATGATTATGATTATTATGGGCAACTTGAAGCCATGAGGGAATGTGGCGAGAGAGAGAGAGAGGAGCAGCAGGTATCATTCAAAGAAAACGATAGCATTATTTGAAGAAACTTCTTTTTTTGAATGGAACTGGAATGGCGAAAAGAATTTCATTCCTTCATTCAATGGAATGGAGCATATAACATGGATACGTCATACCAAATACCAACCAAAAACCACCTTCCTTCACGTCTTTTCTCGTACAAGTTGTTATTGTTATGATTATTGCCATTGTTTGCTGATTTTCCGTTGGCCAGTTGACTCCAAGTTGAATCAAAAAAAAGTTTTTTTTTGCAAGCTTGTTTAACTAAAAGTTGAACCTGTTCCTCTCAGCCTCACCAATCATTTTACTCATCGTCAGTCGCACCGACGGATGGTCGTTTGAAATCCCCTGCTGATTTTTTCTTCTTGGTTTGGTGGTGAAGATGCGCCTATAAATAAGAAAAAAGTCTTGCCCTGGAGCAACCTTGTTCCTACCTTCTATGAATCTTCTTTGGATATAAAAATATATAAAGTTTCAAATACAATTTTTTCATCATTAAACACACCAAACGAGAAAGATGTGATGGAGCTCTGTTTAGTTTTTCTTTCTTCTCCGAAGTCTCCCGCAGTTAGGCAGTACTATGAACAGTACCGAGGAATGAAGCTCTGCAACAAGCAAGAGTGCAACATAAAATTATTTTCAATTCAGATTCATGATGGTTGCTTGTATATTAAAAATTTGGTTGGTAATTATAAAGGAATAAACACCTTGACTTTGTTGGTGGCACACGGACCTCCTGTTGTGACCCTTGGCGCCATTCCTTCTCAGGTGGTAAATGAATCTCATAAGAGCAACAAAACTTTCAAAAAAAATATCTTGCTAGATTTAAATTCAAAGTTTATTCAAGCAATTGCATCACCATCACCAGTCAGAACACATTAAGAAAGGTGATATCGTAAAGTAACATCATGAAAACAATATGTATGTTTCTAATCTGTGAACAGTGATCGTACACGTATGCATGTATCAAATGGCATTACAATAATTAACAATTATTTCAAATGATATGCACATACAATACATGCATATACCTAGGAACTACAACATTGTGCAAAAAAAAATTACTTCTCCGCACCTGCTCATACTCTCATAGCCCTGAAGAAAAGTTCCTGGTGCGGAAACAAACACAGAATATTCTGTTCTGAGATTGTTTAGATATTGCATTTCACTAAACCGTCCATACTGTACTACCAACATAACACCATCATCATCCAACATGCATTATTTTGCAGTACGGTTGTCAGACCGCATTTATTGCAATTTATGCCTTTTGTATTCTACTTACTTGGTCCCAATGATATTATATGCTCATGTTTGTTCATATCACTTTTTTTCGGAAAAAATGAAAAGGATATTTTTCGTTTTTCAGGATGTTGGATGTGAGTCTTATACCCAAGTAGCTAGCTTGAAACTTGTACAGCACAAACGTTGTAGCCATTATGTACGTGTGTTGGTGTTGATGAGATTTATGAGGACATGTGGAGAAGGGGGCAATATTTCTTGTTTTTACTCATTCTTCTTCTTCTTCTCCCATCCATTTATTCCCACTTGTTTCGCTTTTCGCTATATTATACTTTACTCTGTTGCTGCTGGGAAAAATAATATTTTACTATTGGTTGGAGAGAAAAAAGTCGTCGTGTTGTGTTGTGCTCTCTCTCTCTCTCTCGTTTGTTTCATAACTTGAAAGTTATTTGCTCGCTCACTCACACGAGCTTCGAAAATAGCCTTGATTATAGGCAACTTTTTAGGAGGAAAAGGTGGTTTTAGTGGGGAAACGAGATGAATACGTGTGAACAACAGCAGAAGGCGCAAAAATAAGATATCTCTCTCTCTCGTCGTCGTCGTCTTCATGTCGTGTAAGCCTTCATTTTTATCCAGTGTCCCTGCGGTAGTTGCGGTGGTCAAAACATAAATCTAATTTTTTCTCCGTGTTCACTTCTTCGCTCGGTGACAAATGAAATCCTACCTTTTCGATACGAAAATATATCCACGGGTAGAGAGCATCATGATGTGATGATGATGATAATGATTACGAGAATGAAGATACATGTTTATATGATGCAATGTGTATTTTGTAAAAAAAGAGCTAGTGTCGCTTTCTTTACATTATGCATTTAATATTTATTGCGTCAAGTTGCTTATTATCCTGTAAATTTTTTTGGTCGTGCCAAGTGTCTTCATTACCATACGCTTTGCAACTCTCTGGAAGCTTTGGAAAGCACGCTGTGTCTCCTTGGGACATTGCCTTTTTTTCTTGGCAAAAATAAAAAAACAGAGTCGGGTGAGCCGAAATCATTTTCAAATTCGAAGATGAGAGTGGTCTGGTCTCAAACAGCTCATGAATACATTTAATACAGTGGATCCGTATAAGCAGGCACGATAGCATCATTATCATCAGCAGAAGCATGGTGTAGCTTTTTAGGAAAAGAAAAAAAATTGTTTCGTTTTTATATGTCTTTTAGGGCTCCTTATTTTTTCAACCATATATAGACAAAAGTTCATGAAAGCTGTATAAGGAAGTAGTAGTATAGGGATGTAGTAGTAGTGACACGGTTCCCTTCGTTTTTGGTCACTGGGGACATTTGGGATCTGTCGTGGAGTCGTGTATGCATTTGGTGTGACAAGTTGATTCATTGCTTCTTTTCTATCTCATCTCATCTCATGCGCTTCTTCTTCTTCAGTCTCGTCTCTCTCTCTCTCTCTTGCTCACATCCATCCACCAATCCATTCTTCGTCCAATTTCATCCGGAAAGCTCATCACCAGCATCAACAACAGCAGAAGCAAAAGCTATTATTATCTGTAAAAAAAGAGTAGTAGCAGGCACAGAGGCATAGAGCTCCATCCCATTCCATCCTATATGGTTTTTTAGTCCCAAAATGTGAAGTGAACTTGAAATTCTCTGCTACTGATGATGATGGTGATGAGAAAGACGATAGTTCCACCATACCATTTTCTACCAAAATTCCTTCTAGGCTTAATGCTGCTGCTAGAAGCTTGGAATCCCCATGTTATATCTTTCTGGTGGTTTTGGTGATGCCGCCGGCTTTCATTTTTAGTTTTTCTTCCTCCTCTCTCTCCATATATATTTTTTTTCTGGTGGTGGGTGCTCAACCCAGGCTCACTTACTTACTTTGCTCTGTACTTACTGTTTTGTTGGCCCAGTGAAAAATGAGTGCTGTCAGTCTTTCACTCCCGGCTCTCCTAAGTAAGTAACTAAGGAGGGGAGACACAAAACTAAACGGAACATATCACATCTACAACTTCAACTACTTTTCTCTCCTACTTATTTTCTTAAAAAGCAAAAGCTTCTCTTGGAGAAAGTTTCGGTTTTTTTTCTCTCTCTTTTTCTGTTCGTTCTGTATGTGTCTTCTTCGATTCTTAGGAGAGTTACGAGCTAAAAGAACTAGAAGTAGTCTACTGCTACTTCTCCTGATGATGATGATGATGGGAAGGGAGCAGGAGGATCCTGATAAAACTTGCTCCATTAAAAATATCTTTTCTCATTCGACAACATGAAAATGCTTGTGTGCATTCCATTTTCTCCTCTCATCCTCCATAGGAGAAATAGAAACCAACCTCAATTTCCACTTTTATTCTTATGTATATTATTCAACTTGTCCTTTGTAATGACTTTTCTTCCGCTTTTTCTTTCTCAACTTTGGACTACCATGCCACCACCACTATATGTCGTCCTCATCTGTTCCTTTTCTTGAATGCATTCACTCACTCATTCATTCATATGAAAACTAAATGTTGAGCAGAGATGATGATGGTTCATTGTGCGTAACTTCAACTTTTGTACTTAAAAGTAATGCTACAAAAAGTAGGTTTGAGATTGGAAGCGTATTTCGATTAAATTTCTTATGGATTCATTTCGGATTAGGAAAGTACGAGTTTTTATTGTTATCGTCGATACTAACCATAAGTCATATCATTCAAATTACGCAAGAAATGATGGAAATGTGAAGAGCGTGATGTGATATCTATTACGCATTTTATTTTAGCCAGTGACGTATACAGATTCTATTTTAAAACGTTCCAGATTATACTACATTTATCTCTAAGGTAAAAATTTAGGGGTGCTCAAGATTCCATCTCAAAGTTTATCCTCATTCTGCTCAACTAAAGTCAAGTAAAAGCATATCTTCTTGAGTAAGGTCAAAGGGTTGGTGTAAGCCTTAAGATATGTTGGTTGGTTTTGGTTTGGTTTAGTACGCTCGAGCACTTTGCCTAAGATGAGAATCCAAGTAATAAGTTAACACAACGACAAGTCGAAACTTTTTTTATCAGTATCAGTACAATAGTAGGATGTGTAACTATGTGTAGTTCTTGAAAGTATCGCAGTAAGGTTTATAATGTAGGGAAAGATGATGACAGGAGCTCACTTTGCTACTTGCTGTTAGCTGCTGAGATTTCCTGCTGAGCTAGGGAAATTGAGCGAGCAGGCAAAGAAGAGAAAACTCTGAGCAAGAACATACATATATGAAAATATGTTTGTAGAGATAGATGAAAGACTTTTGTATTTTTCGCCGTAATGCCGTGCTCTTCGTCGCCACACCATACCACACCACACCACCGGTCTTCTTCACTTGCTCTTTTTTTCCTGGTGATGATAAAAACTGCACGCTCAGCAGGACCGAAAATATACACATATCGAATCCAAAAAAAAGACACATCACATGAGCTAAGCTCACAAGAGAGAGGAGCAGAGGAGACATCAGACATCATCATCAGACGGGTCGTCGCCGCCGCCACAGCGTATCGTATCGCGTAATACCAGCCATAGCTCCATAATATAAATCCTTTTACTTTGGTGCTCCTTCTCATTTTCTTGCCGTATCCTCGTAACTTTAACTAAAAACTCGTCAACTCAAAGTCCCTTCCATCTACAGAGGAAGCAAGCAAACGCAGCAAAAATCCTAAAAGGAGCTTTTCTGCTTAGGAGAATGAGGAGAAGAAGAAGGGAGAGAGAGCAAAAAAAATAAGTTTATGTGCATCACGGGATATTATTATTACATGGGAAAAATACAATATTTTTGACATTCCATATAATCATAATGATATGATTCTGTTGCAAAAGCTTGAGAGAGCTAAGAAAATTGAGTTGTTACGAAAAGGTAAAAAGCAGCAGGATGGCATGCAGACATAGAGGCGGAAGAAGCATAAAGAGCTTCTCTCCTTCTTTTGGCTTCACATCACATGGAGATATTCCGGTGATTCCATGGGTCATTCTGAAATGACACTCCATTAAACGTCCCACAATAAGGTCATTAAAATGATCCTGGAGAGTTGGCTGAAATTACGAGAAACTGCCTTGTTGACACTTGCCTCTTGCCTGCATTATTACTTCTCTCTCTCTCTCCTTTCCTCGTACGAGGCTTTACTACTGATGATGATGAAAGCTAAAAAGGAGGGTTGTTGTGGGATCGTGACGGTGACGGCGAACATCAAGCCAATAAGCAAGAATGTATGTATGTAACACCGGAAAAGACGGCACAACGGCTTTTTTTCTTTTTAGAGAAAAATTCTCTTTCGGTGTAGGGTCACTTGCTTCACTTTCACTGCTGCTGCAGTAGTAGAAGAACCGACCTGTTCTCTCTCAACTCCTTACACTACGTGCTGTGACTGTACATGGTCTGATTTTGATTCGGGGTCTCCACACAGGTCGACTCAAAGAATTTTCCCTATTGACCATCCATGAAATTGGTTCGTGGTCTGCTCTTCTTTCTTTTTAGAGGGGCATTCTAGTCGTAATCTTCTTTGAATTCTTTCACCCACCTCTACTCTATACTACATCGCATATTGTTAGCCTTTTCCACGCAAAATGGCAATAATAATAACATTGGAAATAACCTTGGAAATCGTAAAAGACTGACAAAAATGGTATGTTATATGCCATTAGATCAAAAAAAAGCCCAAAAATTATTTCTTTTGTGTCACATCATAATATAGCAACTGTTATTCTGCACGCACTCAAAAAATCCGGGTTTAATCTAATGTCGCTTTTTATGCATTGAAATTGACTCTTTTCTACTTTCCTTACTTTCTCATTCGATCCATTCATTCATTTTTCGTATGTACGTACGTACTCACGCACACACATGACGAGGAGACGATGCAAATACCGCATTATGGCTTTAAGCTCTCAACTGAATAAAAAAATGTCTCACTTGGAGAGATTGCTTTTTCCAAAGGAAATTGGAGTTTTCCGTCACAATATAATGGTTTTTGAAATCCCTAATGTTTTTAAGAGCGCTCACACACACCGAGAACTACATAGAATTATCATCATCTTTTGAATATACACAGTTGTGTACTATACATTGAGATGATATGATCATCGTCATCATCATGATAAGATGAAGATGGGTATCGTTTCTTCCTCTTCTTGTCGTCTCGTGTGTCGTATATATGACTCGTATGTGCATACATTATCTATGAATGTCTATGTGTGTTGTTGTTGTTGCGTTATGTACGTGCATATTATTATTTTTGTACCCTCACATCTTTCTCCGCTTTTTCCACTTTTGCGTCAAGGCATCTCCCCCAACAGCAATCAAGTTTATTTCTCATGTATAGCTTCTTTTTTTACTTACCTTCTTCAACATTTCCTACTTTTGTATGCATATCATTGTATGTTTTTTTCTTCTTTTCTCCCGAGCAATTCTCAATTTTTGTTGTTTATGCCATTTGAATGGTTGACTGGATATAGCTCGTCGTTTCCTCTTTCGTGAAAGTGTCGCGTATGCGTTTCTCCTGTCAAATATAACGAGTAACGACACCCTTGTGACAAAAGAGAGTACATACAATGTGTATGGATGTGCATAATGTAACAATTTTTTATGATGATGACGACGATGACACGGAGAATATAGCTATATACAAACACTCATGTTTTTCAATGTACTACTTTTTTTTATATATTTATATATTTTACAACTCCAACTCCAATTTCACTCGTTATTTCCCTTGAAATATCAAGATTCCATTAGGAATGTGAATGTTTTTATCGAAATGTGGAGACGCAGCATATTTCAAATCGTTACCTATCGTCATTTGGTCATCAATCAACGGGATGACAAGGAGAGAAGGAGGAATGAAATGAAACGTACTGACTCGACGGTTGTGCTATGTTCTGATCATCCAGATCCATCCAAGTCTTTTTGCTAGGCTGTATATAGCGACTCTTGTAATCGTTACAAAAGGGGAAAATGTGTAGATTGCGTAACATTGGCTTTGGATTGGATTCAATCCTGCTTTTCGGTTTGTTAATGACAATAGGGAAAGGGTGCAAAAAGAAGAAGGAACAACCGAGGAATGAATGAGTGGAAGGAAAAGGGTTGCGTATGCATGCATATTGTAACAAAGACTAATCATAATGATCATACATGAGCCATGAACCGATTTGAAAAATGTAAATGTTGGAGCAACAACAAAATTTTACTATCACTTCACTTGAATATAATGCTATTAGCGGAAGAGAATGGGAATGAGAAGAAAAGTCAAATTGTGTAGTGACTAGTGTGAGTGAGAGAGTGGGGAGAAAATAAGAGGGATCTTGAATCGTCAGCTTTTATAAGTTCAGTTCAGTTTGGGTGTGTAATGCATGCAAACATTTTCCGAGGTTGAAAGCTTCATTCACAGATACAGACACCCAACAAGACATTCATTCAGCCGTTCATTTATACATATTAAGCCCTCATCCGGAGGCTTGTTAATTGTAAAATCAATACTGACTTCTGCACTCTTCTTCTGGTGCTGCTACTACATTTACTACAACATAACCACTCTCTCGTTTCTCATATTATCATATCATGATGCTAGATTTTCTTGCTCACTCTCTTTAAAAGACAAAAGAGAAAGATATGGAAAGAGTCAGAAATGCCACATAATGCATAATACACAACCCGCGTACATATTATGCATGTCGGCTACAGTCAGAAACAACATTTTTGATACGGTTGAGTTGAGTCCGCGAAGGAAAAAAAATGGGTTGGGAACAGGATTGTTTTTTTTATATATATCGTAGTTGGTTGTTGGGTTTATTCCAGTGCACCAGAAAAAGTGAAATGTACAAATTAGCAACATTTCCTGCCTGCCCTCAAGCTCCCTTTTTTGGGTGGGATGGAAATATAGTTTATGTATGTGGTAGTTGCTTTCTCCTAGGAAAGCTTCAATTTTTTAATTTTTTTGAAACCGGAAGCTGAGCCAATGTTCGTATGTTCTTGATAATGACGAGCATTGTCAAGCTAATCCTCTCGCAAAGTAATTGAAGGAACAGGGAATACACAGACTGCAAGGCAGAACTCTCGTATAATATTATGTTTTCAGTATGGGAGTAATAATGCACAAAAAATGTTTGAGAGGAGAAGAGGAGGCATAAGATGATTGTGAATTCTCTCCATCATCCCGTTGCCAATCCCGTGGATTTTCTTGCAGATCCCTCCATATGATCCCTAGAGATCCTATCTGGATATTTGTGTATGCCCTAATAGAGATGCTATACATGGTCTGCTCTCCTTCTATTTCTGGTTTGGTTTGTAGTAGTAGTAGCAGGAGCAGTCCAAGACCAAAAAGTCTCCAATTTGCAGTATGCTCCAGTGCCCATTTTATTACCACTTTCACTCATGTTTCAATGGGACCTTGCCTACTTTCCCGATACAATTTTGATACTATTATTATCAATATGTATGTACCACCACCACCACAGACTGCTTCGCTCGTAAACATCATTTACCATTACATTATATACCCCATGTACATCAAGAGCATGTATGTGTTTCCTTGCGATCAAGTCAGCTTTCGATCTCTTTTTTGTAAGCTCTCTATCAAAAATAATATCTCTGATGTTGCCATATACTCCATTGCTCCTTCCTTTCCTCTCTTGTTCGTCGAGTCAAGTCAAGACCACAAAATATATATAAACCATTTTGCTGGATTCCTTCACAGACTCATTTCATTCAGTGAAGCGTATATTCCTCCTACTTTCAAGTCCAAAAACTTTCAGTCCTACAAAACTAAACACAGAGTCAGTCTGCTGTTTTGGTTTTTGTTGTTGTTTCGCTAATCCTCAAAATCCTGGGCAATGAGTAATGAGCAATGCAAATGGACCACATGATGCTGCTTCTACCTACCTAAAACACAAAACAACACACTCTATGAAGTTTTAACAAGTTGGTCTATGAAATTGTATGTACACACACGTATAAAATTGAATTTCTCTTCTCTCAAAAGTTTCATGTTTACTTTTGCGCAAAACAAAACACAAAATCGTGTGGCGTAATATGTAATTCATGTACACATCAAACTAATTTATATGAGGGAAGTCGTCTTGCTTATCTTCAAGTACAGTAATTTTCATGTGATATCATGCATACTTTACATACATGCAAAGGGAAAACTCTCATTCACAACGCATTTAGGTATGAACACGAAACCCAACAAAACATGACGTTGTTTTGTTGTGTGAAGGAGAATAAAGGAATGAATACGAGATTACCAAAATGGCAAATTAGGCACTTCCAACCATTTTCCTCTTTCTCTTCCCCCCTTTTTCCTTGGAAGCTTCCAAAATGAGATAACTACTTGTTTAATGAGTGTGCTTTTGCATTAATTTAATTTCACTTTTTCCCTCATCTCACATATCCATCCACTTTGGATCTACGATCCAACATCCAACTCTTTTTTTTTTGTGTGCTGTGCCTTCATTACTTATTCAAGCTTAAAAACACGTAATTTTCTTAGGTAAATTAGCCCATTGATGATGATGATGATATGAAATGGATATTATGCCTCGCTTTAAAGATCCAGCTTTTGCTTAAGCAGCTTAAAAATTGCATTTAAGTTTTTCCCTAAATTGTAAACAAGGTGCATTTGAAGATAAAAATACTCCGCTATGGAATAATATTGTTGACCTTGCCTTGCAGTAGTAGCAAGCACTTTTTCCAGAAGCATTTTGGGTTTAATCCGATTTGTTCTGTTGATGCTGTCCTCTCTCTGATCTGATCATTACTAGCTGATTATAACACTCTGGAAGGGTGTATAGCTTCCAAAAAAAAACTTTGTATTTATTTTCCTGCTTAAAATTTATATCCATACTTGCGATTTTTCTAATGTAAATTGAATCTGTCATTGGATACAATGTTAATATTGATGGATGAGGTTGATGATAAGTATGGTTTTTTTGTGATTGCAGGTTTATCAACGCTAGACGGAGAATTGTGCAGCCACTCATTGATCAGTCAAACCGGGCTGGAGCAAGTGGTAAGTGAAGAAGAATTTTGAAAATGAATGTTTCGCATATGAATTGTGTATAAGTAGGCTATATTATCATTTTGAAAGAGTTAGTTAAGTATAGAGCTAGACTTTCAGTTACAATTTCCCCATTTGACAATATATAGTTGACTTGACGTAGGGTAATAGGGAAGGACATTTTTATATATATACATAGAGTTAAGTTGTGACTGTAATTCTTGCATATTTATTGGTACTTTGGTAGAAAATGACGAAAAGTTTTTATTTTGTCGTGGCTTTCTCTCAGACTCCATTTTCATTTTGGCATAAATAAAGTATGAGAAGATGACGACGATATATTTCTCAAACTGACTTTGTCGTCCCCCGTCTCGCTCAAGTAATTGTAAGAGGTGATGTTGATGTAGATGTACACATGTGAGTGAGGTGAGGGTATATAATATGAGAATAGGAAACGACGAAAGTGTTGTTACTTTTATGAAGATAGGATGAGAGGAGTGTAGAAGTACACTTACGTATTCATATGACCTGGTGGAATGGATAGATGGATGTGAGCTCCTTTTCCTTCCCCAATGCATTTATTACTTTTACGGAATTACTTACCCGGAAAAAGATACTTGAGTGTAATAAACATACCTACACCATCATAAAGTACAGTTAACGTATCGTCGCTCACATAAATAGGGAGAAAACACTACCGTACAATATATACCACAGCTAGCACCACCACCACCACCGTCATTTTGAGGGGAATAACCCGGTTGCTTCATAAATGACTTTCCTTTCTTGATGTATGCAAGTCGTCTACTTGCGCTCCTACACAATTTTTGGGAAAGAAAATGGGAAATGTAGTTGAAAATCACTCGATTACACATTTTTGCATCTACGACCTGAATGGCATTGAATTGAAGTAGTAGTGTAATAAGGTAGAATGGCAGGGCGGCAGCAGCCAAGGCAGGAGTAGTTGATAGTTTTTTTCTCTTTCCTTCCTTCTCTTCCATCTCTCCAGCGACTCATTCATGTCAGGAAGAATGGGCCATCATGAGGCTTCTCAAATGACTCAACTCCTCCAAAGTGTATATTTCAAAGGATATAACGAATCTTACTTCTTGATGCGTGTGCTCCATACATCCTTCTCATAGTCACATCACTTTTTTTGTATCTCCTTTGTAGTTCATACCATCACCATCATCAGGTTGGTTGTTGGTTTCATTTCAGGTTAAAATATTCAACAAAAAATGGCACTTTCATGCTTTCAAGCGAGCGCAACAGCATTAGTGCTACTACATTGCGAGTATTTTTTTTTCATCAAAGCATTGAAAAACTTTTAGCGAAAAATTTAATCGCTAAAAATATCATTTGACAAAAAAAGTGCTAGATTATTCTTAGCATATTATTCTATTAGCACTTTCTCGCTCGTGCGCCATGTCCTTTTCTGAAAGCTGACATGATTATGACGACATTGTAACGGAGCAAAGAGTAAGTCCCATAATTTTTTCTTTCAAGATGGGAGAGGGTAGAAATGGTAGATTGGAACTCGCTAAAATACTTATATGAAAATAATATAAGCTTACGCTTCTGTAGAACGTTTTTGTTCAGATGACAGCGTTTAAAGTAAAAGCTAGAGTTGATGCTGCTGCTGCTACCGAAAAATCCTATTAAATACATCTGGCGCTGTCCTCGTGGAAAGAGTGGTCATATTTTCAACACCCCATAATAATAGATCCTCTTCTCCAGGCAGTGTCGGAAAAGCATGAAAAATACATGGTAGTCGACAGCATCTCCTCTTTACCATACCGCACCAACATCAACAAATAGGAAAAGCAATAGCTGAGTGAAAATAACTGCGGTAATAATATCAACTTGTCACAAGAAAAAAGACTTGTCTCTCACATACACAAGTGTGAGCAAAACACAAACTGTGGGAGAGTGTGTGCTTGATGCATATCCTCTTAAAATTGTACCCACACACACACACATGATACTCCTATATACGCGACGTTCGTTTACGTACACAACCTGATGCTAGCGACAGATTAATTCACACAGTTAAGAGTTATTACTTTTCTCATGAAGCAGTCTTCTTCCTCCACAGAATGCATGTCTATATAGTATATTATACTTCTTCCATCCCAAGAAGAAAACTGGAAAATTACGCCATTTTGCTGGAAACAGCGGCAGCAGTTGTGAGTAATATGTAACGTAACATAATAATATTATGTATGTATGCATTAAATATAGGAGCGGGGGCAGGGTCAAAAAGACCGGTTCTTTAATCCTCTTCATTTTCTCATAATTTTCACATTTTCCAATTGCTCCACTTCCACTCTCTCTGTAGAGGAGGAGGAGGAGGGAGAAGAAGTTTCTCTACTATTTATATAAATGTGTCTGCTAGCTTGTTGGTAACAGCCGGTGTGGCAATAAAATTCTATTGGATTGACCCATACCGTCATACCGTCATCATCATCATCACAGTATTGTCATGACTTTCAACCTAAAGGGAAATAATAATATGAAGGATCCCTTGTTTTCTCCTCTTTTCCAATGACGGCATGGAATGTGGAATGCGCATAAAAACAAAAAATAATAATAATAACAAGGGAATTCTTGTGTACATTATTACATGGGAGAGAATATATATAGCTATTAAATTACAACTGGTTTTCTCAATTATCCTTATCGTCAGTCATTACTCATTAGCATAAGGTAGAAAACATACAACACAACATCAAATGTATTCTTAATAGTACTCCACCATTTCTAGTTGAACTGAGAGCCATCCATCACCTGAATTAACGGGAGGGTTTTTGTTTTTGCTTACATTTCTCCCTACCCTCAATTTGTCTTCAGCATAATAAGTGAGCTCAGTGCTCAGCCAACAAGGGAAACTTCTTGACCAAAAAGTTAATCTTGAATGAATGCAAAAGTATAAAGTAGTGAACATGAAATATAATTTGTTTCCCATTTTGATTACCGTGCAATGACCCTCTTTTTCTTGAAGCTCTTTTCCCTTTTTGCTTCAACTAATTTCCACTCTTGTGGAACCATAATAAAAGGGTTGCGGAGTAAGGAGAGTGTGAGTTGTGTGGCAATTTTCTCCCTTTAATTCACTTTGTGGTTTTGCATTCAAGAATAAGGAAGGAAGGAGAGCAAATTTTAGAGGAGAGTCACACACAACCCACGGTTTAATTCGTGCCGTGTGCGGTTTTATTTTGTCCTTACATTTTCAGCGGTTTTCTGTTTGGACAAATGAAGAAGTAAATAATTGGGAATGAGGAGTAGCAGCAGCAGCAGTGGTAGTGGTTTGGTTATAAGGGAACTACTTAAATAAGAATAATATATACAGTTTTTGTAGGTATGTAGTTTAGTTTAGTTATTTAGGTAGGTGGACATGAGCGTGGACGGGGCGACAAGTCGTAAAGTTGGACATGAGACTGACCGCAAAGTACAGAGTCATGTAACATCTAATCATCTCCTTCGAATACAGAGAACACAACAAGCAAAAGCACAATCTTGTACGTATATAGTTTCCCTTTTCTACTCTCTTGAGGCTGGCTAAATCTAAAGCAACTCTTGTTTTTCCTTGGAAATGGTATCTCTATAAAAACTTTGCCAGGCCAGTCTAGTTCTCACTGCTTGTGTGTCAGTATCAAATCAACTGGGACTTGTCTAATGAACAAGACATGTTTCTTCTTTTTCCACCATCATCGTCATCATGAGCA
Source organism: Orchesella flavescens (assembly GCA_964034955.1). Lineage (NCBI taxonomy): Eukaryota > Metazoa > Arthropoda > Collembola > Entomobryomorpha > Orchesellidae > Orchesella > Orchesella flavescens. Next base: position 13,201,349 of record OZ035957.1, read on the forward strand.
TGGATGGCCCATCACATCATCAACTTGATGACGGTGGTGATGATGATGATCATCATCATCATCATCATCAATCCAATAGGTCTTCCTCGTCTCTTTCAGACATGTCCCCAAATGCCGCCGTATCATCATCAACATTATCATTGCGTTGCAATGCAATGTGCTCTGTTCTCTCTCGATTCTGGCTCAATTAGTACATAGCACCATTCGTGGTTTTTATTACGTGTATCATCATATCATCCTCGATTGTACGTATATCGCTTTCCTGTGACAACTTTTTCGAAATTCGATGCCATGCTCCTCATCTTCTCACACATTTCATATGCATTATTTTATTGTATGGGAGCATGGACAGGTGTAGTAAAGCAGATTGACTTGACTCTGCTTTGTTGTGTTGGTTGGGCTCGTCCTTATTCACTTGAGTCAATTATCATCATCAGATTCCCCCTTTATTTGACGTTTTGTGTGTGTGCCTAGTATTATACGTACATTACACATTTACTGTGCTTTCTCTCCCTTTTGTTTACTTTGAATCTGGTTTCGTTGTTTCTCATTCGTATTTGAGGATTAGATTGGATTGGAATGTTTTTTTTCTTTCCAACTCCAAACGGATTCCATTAGCGATAGATTATCTTATCTACTCAACCTGATCCCGATACATAATCTCACCATTTTCTCCCATTGCCCTTTCAAATCTTCTCTAATATCAGCTCCTGTGTCTGTGAATAGGTTTTTGATTATCCGCAAGAAAGACAGATAAAAAATCTACTGAAACAGCAGCAAGACCAGCTGTGTGTTTTTTTCTGTAATTAGATTTTTCCCTTCTTCATTTTAACAAGATTGTACAGAACCCAAGTTAAGTGAGCACTTGAAATGAATGAGTAAAATGAAATGCTGAGCTCCATTCCATTCCATACACAGAGAATCCGTCGCTTTTGACTGTAAAAGGCGATTGGAAAATTTGTACATTTTTGGTCAAAAGCTTTTTGAGTATATGGTGGTGGCGACATTAGAAAGAGAGAGAGATGAGAATATAAGCGTGTGGGTGATATCTTAAGACATCTCTTAGGTACAATTTCTTCTTCTTTTTTTCAAAGTAGAGATAAAAAACGGTCCATCACTTTGCCACAAATTGCCGGTCCATTAAAGGACTCTAACAAATTGGATTGAATTAGCGGACAATATAAAGCAAAATTATGTGTATAGAGAAGAGGCGTTATTAGATTGGATGTAGAGTAGAGTATATAGTATCGTATAGTTGGGGGGATTTCTGCAGGATGAATGAAAGAAAAAAAACAAGACGATGTAATCAAGCCAGGTGCGCAGTTTATTTAGTCGCTCTTTCTTGATAGGAAATTTATGACCTAAAGTCTTTTAAGACAATCAAATCTTACATCACGTCTAATAAGTAACGTACACACACACACAAATACTCATTCATTGATCGAGCGGTTGCTTTGGTAGGAAGGGTATGGTATAGTAGAGTGAGCAATTGCCGTAATAAAATACTTGTTGGACAGGAGGAGCAAGAAGAAAAAGGAACTTGGAGTGCCTAGCCGCTTGCTCTTGATTGATGTCGGCAAGCTTGAGAGTAATAAAGACTAAAAAACCATGTAGACTCAAAGCATTTGTAGCAGACGACAAGAATAACAAGTAGAAAAGTGAGAGAGAGATAAAGATTGGTCAATTAAGACCTTTTTTGATAAAGTGAAGGTGATTATTGGTCAGCCTCAATTAGGATCGGTAATAAAATTGGCAGAGGAACACAAAACCCAGTAGTGGTACGGCATGTATGCTCCTGCCAAAAAGATCATCTTCATGAATTTTATACACAAAAAGAAAAATCAATATTTCAAGACAATTTACTACTCTGCTCCCACACAAAAGCTCGTATATCCCAAACGTTCTGCTCCAGTAACTGGAGAAATAAGCAGAATGAGATTTTTTGTATGTACATCATCATCATCAGGAAGAAAATCCTGATAATACGATGCGTTACATTGCACTGCACACTACTACGTTATACGTTGCCTACTCTGCTCAACAAATTTCCTCTCTCTCTCTCTCAGCCCATGTTTTTCGTTGCAAAAGGAATAGGAGAAAATGGGAAAAAGTGTCATCAATCAAGGGCAGCTGTCATTTCTTTTGATAGCCTTGTATATTCACCCTTGCTTTTTTGGTAGATGCTTTTCCTCTCTGCCTTACAAAAAGGCTCTGTTATATTCTGTATAATGAAAAGAGCCAAAAAATATTCCAGCCAAAGAGTCTGCATTCATACGCACAGGCCCTGTATAGTTTCCTGTGTGTGCGTAAACTCCAAAATTCCCAAGATCGTTCCAAGGCCGATGATCGAACAGGCAACGGGAAAGTTTTAGTTGTTGAGAGCAAACTAATAATATCACACACATTTGGCAATAATAATGCAATGGAAATAATCCCTTCTCAGTTTTCATTCTGCTTACAAACGAGAGCATAAGTTGAAGGAAGGGAAAGCAGCAGCAGCATTAGGAAGGAGCTCTACGGAAGAAAAAAACTTGCTTTTTCCTCCATATGAATGAAGCTAATATTCGGGTGTGTGTGTGCATGCATTTTGGATTCTAGCAATTCATTCCATTAGAGATAGAAAGGAGGTGGTGTGGTGGTCATATGATGATGTTATTATATGATGCCTTTGCTCTCTTGAGTGCTAATTGCCTCATTATAACAGGGAAAAGGTTTCTGGAGGGAGCCATCATCATTCGTCATACGTTCATATGAAATAAAGTATGCTACCACCACAGCACCTTTGCCACCATATTATCACACGCATCTACTCCCCCTCTTTTGGGCATTAGGAAAGTTACTTCACTTTCCAAAATATCTACACTACTGGATGAAAATCCATATTGTGCCACTTGCTTTATGACGTTTTAGATAAATTCCTTTTCATTCTGCGAAAAAGAATTGTTGTGTTTGTATGTGTTGTTGTATTTGTATGATATAATGCAAAAAGATCCGACGAGACCAGAAGAGAAAAGTTTTTTTTGTACCTAATCTCTGGACAAAATGCATTCATCACAAAAAGAGCACTTAACAAACATATCGGCTCAGAAACTCTCTCTCATGGAATAAGTATAATGGGTTTGCTCTTGTAAAGCAAAAGTCCAAAGCGGTGTGGTGTATGAAATCTTAACAAAAAAAAGTAAATGCAGAAGAGCAACAACAGAAGCTTTTATTTTTTCCATAACAAAAAAAAAACGGGAAAAGCAGAGGCAGAGTGGGAGAGAGATATGACTGGCCATCTATCTCTCTAGAAACAGATAGGTGTGCATTATGTGTTCTTTTGTTGTTTTGTGGGAGGTGGAGGTGGTGGTGGTCGTATAGTGGTTTTTACACAGAGGAAAGATTACAAAAGTCTGCATTAAGTATATGTGGATATATATATACATGCATCCATTCAAGTATTTTCAATGGTTATGGATAAGAGTGAGCCCAAAGGACTCATCTTTCACCTCTCAACCATCCTGATTCTGACAATGGACATCCTTCCTTCCTCTTTCCTTCCACTTTTACTTCCCTTCTTTATTCCATATATACGGAGATTCCACAATATATAGATCCACCCTTCCTCTTTTAGTTGAGACGAATCCCAACTTATAATGTACATATTTATTCATTCATATGGAATAAAAGTAATGGGCCGGTGTTTTTTTCCGGATTTTCTTTTGGATTTCCGCCGCATTCTTTTCTCTCTTGTTTTCACTACTAAATACATACGTTCTGGTCCAAAGTGCACTCCTTGTTACGTTACAAGCAGAGACAAACAGGGAAAAGGAATTGTATAGTATTTTTCTCGATGAAACAAGGGAAAAAGCATGGATTTTAGTTGGGTCAGTCTAATGGCTCTCCTAACACCTCTTCATGCCCATTTATCTCTTAGCTTTAGTGCTACTGCCATGCCGTGATGCCACACTCCATAGCTTTTTTTCCGAGTTAAAGCACTCGTTTCGAAGAAAAACAGTGTATTTTTACGAAAGATACATATCTCCTCATAAATCTTGAGATTTTGGAGAGTGAGAGAGACACTAAAACCAAAAGATATGTATTGATACCGTGCAACTGACTAAGCTTACCTAGTTTTTTTCTGATCACAACAAACAAATATATATCAAGATTAATATCATCGTCATCATCATGATCATCATCATCGTGATGTTGTTCATCAGTGATATCAGTACCTATCTCTGTGACCCAAAAGTTGAGATGAATAAATTATAACATTTGGCTAAGTAGACAAATACATAAAATGCGGCTCTTTTTCTCTCTTTCCACCGACACAATTACAATCTGTCAAATGTGCATGCATGCCATGCCATGTTGGGGATGATGATGATGATATGGCTAGTTAAGTAGAATGCAATGCAGTCACCCAAAAATGGGAAATGTCCATCATGGCGGCGAACGAACTGGACACTACACAAACACACACGAGCTTTTTATTCCCATTGCATGACCACCTCAGTTCAACTTCAATCCAATCCAACTTGAAAAAAGTTTGTGAATGTCCAATGAGAGGCGAGAGGGAGAGTTATTTTAGCAATATGAGTATATAAGTAATACTGTTATGTGTACGTACATGCACACATTATTATATTTGCAGTCATTACGATAGGAAAACTTTTTAATAATGGAACAGAGAGGAGGACGACAAAATGACGGGCATAATATTTTTTTTTCTATTTCTCGTTTGAATTGACTGACTTGACTTGACTGACAACTGAGAGGCAGTCCAAGAGAAAAGTACATAATAACACGAAAATGTAATGAAAATGGGGGAGTTGCACGTATACACGAATCATAAGACACAAAGCAATAGCAATAAATAGAGAATGCATGTTGGGAACATAAAGCACACTTTTTCAAAAGGGGAAAGAAGAAGGGATTGCGTGAGCGGAAATAAAGAGTAATTTTTTTTCTGTTAGTAAGCAAGCAAGCTCACCTTTTGTACTTTTAAAGACAGAGAGAAGAGAACAACTACACTAGTAACTAGGAACGTTAGTTTAGTAAAGTAGTAGTCTAGTACATTATACACAATTCATTCATTTTGCCTGCTATTTTTAACCAGTGTTCCCTCCTCATGGTGCTCCAGGTGGGGCATACAGTCCGGATGGGTCGATGGGATACATGATGGACGGACAGCATATGATGCACCGGCCGCCGACTGACTACCACAACGAGGCGTACCAATACCCGCCCCAGTATTATGGTCATCACATTTAAAGCCCCGACGTAACCTTTAAATGGAAACTAAAAGAAGAATGAAGAATTTTAATATAATTAAAACTAATCTTATACTATACTACTCTACACAACTACACACACATTATATATACATACATACGTGGATGGATGAAATGTAAGGACTACTTATATATGGACCTTCAACCGTTCTACCCACCCCTACCAAAAAACCCCTACTCTGCTAAAAGAAACTACTGTTAAAACCAACAAAATATAAAAGCTCTGTAGAGACAAGATGATGAAAAGTTTAGGAAAAAAATCTACCTATTACCCGTTTTTAATTATATCCTTCCTCCCGTCGTAACTCATAAGGTAAGCAAAGTAAATTGTAATTATTTTGTTGTTCTGTATATTATATTACATACTTAAATTATGCAAACGAATATGCTTTTTGTGTTGTGTTTTGTTGTGTGACTCATTTTCAAGAAATAAATTAATTTTTAAGCTAGAGCAAATAACAATTGCTTTTTTTTTCTTGCGTGCTACCACTACTACTACTCAACTCATGTATTTATGTGCATTTACCATGTTTGGATTTTACATAATATTTATTTAGCTTCATGTTTATGACATTTTATAATTCTTTGATATCATTATCATCAGCATCAAAACCATCATACCATTAGCAAACAAGAAATGATCCAATATGGCAGGAGAAGTTGGAGTGCATTTGCCGCAGAATGTGGGCAGTCAGCGTGAAGTAAAATTATGCAATATTAATAATAATACGAATTTCGACTAGATTCGCATGTGCACACGCAAGCTACATAACTACAGCAGCATATTATTATGGCTTTCTTGGCATTTTGTTTTTCTTGATCATATAATATAATGTAATATAGTCTTTCCTTCTCATCATTTCATACTTAATACTTATATATCAGCTAGGCTATGAATGGGCTTAATACGCAATTTTGATAGAAGGCGGCTTCAAAAGAGACTGGAAACAGATGCGCTTCATCAGATAGGATCCCACACAGAATCCACTCAATCCAACCAGAAAAGTGAGCCAAGCTGTAGGACGGATTGAATGGATATGGATCAAACAAAAAGGAGAAAAGTGCAGTAGTATAGCGCACGTACTCATACCATACCATATCCATTTCACTTAAAGTCACATAGAGTGTCTCATCAAATCATCCTAAAAAGAAAGAAAGAAACTGCCTACGGATTGCACTTTTTGCATTGAGCTCACAATCACAAAGTTGCCTCCTCCTCCTACTACACTCCCTCCTTGTTTCGTGGCAAGTTTCATCCTTTTCATTTTCTCGCTGTGTATATCTGCATTCGCAAATCTGCTGAACTTTCACAAAAAAAGACGGAGAAGAAAAGTAAAAGAAATAGAAAGGCAAGAGGAAGAATAGAAGAAGAAAAAAAAATCTCAAGAAGACAAAAAAATATTCTTGGTTGGAGCCAGAGTAGAAAATGCCAGCATGTAATCAAGGAAGAAAGTACTTGGTGCTCTTTTTTCTCACAAGAAAAAAAATAGCTGAAGCAAAATTACATGATTTGGTGACTATATCCATTGCACCAGAGAGATAAAAGAAGCTTATGGTATATTAAGAAAGTGGATTGGATTCCGAGTATCATGACATGTATACTTTTTCTGAGTGGAAGTAATGAAGCCGGGAAAAAGTGCTGTGCTAAGCATTTTTTTTTCTTCATCTGATCTGACGATGGAATCTTTTTGGATCCATCCTTAAGGAAGAATCCAAATGTTTCATTTTCATTCATTCATTCATTCATTCGTCTACTTATACATATTATCTGAAAGTATGTATAGATACTTCCACTTCCCCTCATCATTATATTGCTCTTTTTGCTATATTTTTCTCATCCTCTTCTGGAATTCCATTTATTTTCTTGGTGTAATCTCAAAAAAGTATGTAATCCGATAGGAACATCCATATACCATACCATCCGCAATGCACAAGCAATTTGGATGGATTGCTAATAATAAGTAATGAAGGAAAGGAAGAAATGAGAAAAAATGATACATGCAAAAGGCCCTCATAATGCTCACCATAACGCATATAATCAACCAAGCCAATGTAATGCAATTCATTCCAAAGATTCATTTAGATTTTGTTATTCTTCCAATTTCATTCGTTTCTTATACACAAGTACATTACTTATATCCTAACCCTCTCTTCTTCCTTCTTGCTTCATTTTCAATTCCAAATGTTTACACATTGACGATTGGATTTGGGAGTTTTTTTTCTTTCTTCTCTCCTCCAGTTTTAAACTAAACTTTTTTTTCGAATGCTGGAAAAATGGAAGGGAGAGAGGAAAACTAGAAAAGGAGGGCGGTTGTAGTTGTAGTGCAGTGGAAGTTGCATTAAATACACTGGTGCGAAAAGCAATATAAAGGGAAAAGGGATAGAGAGAAAAAAAGTCATTAAAGTTTTATCTGGAATTCCGGCGTGTGAAAATTAACGGGCTCACTCAGCCTAAAAAGTTATGTACTGACAATGGAAAATTGTGGAGAGAGAACCTAAAACTTCACATTTTATATCAGATAATATACAATAAGAAACTCTATGTGTGCTGTACTGGCTTTGGATGTATCTCTAGTAGAGTAGTAGAAATGTAAAGCTTCTCTCTCATTAGTGATGATGAGCATTATGATGAATTTTACATTAAAAAACAGGCATAAATCCATCTAACCCGTCAACTTGGATCATGTGCAGCAATGGAAATTCATTATTTTTTCAGAATTTCGTTTTTTCTCTCTCTCTACTTTTTTATATCTTCTCTTTTTACTTCCCCAAAACCCAAACCTTATGCATGGAATTATCACGCGTATGCATTTTGAGCTCCTTCGAGTTACTCAAGCCGAGTGATATGAGTTTAATAATGAAGGACCACATCAGTATAAGCATAAATATATAGCTTATTGAATTGGGTTGTAGTTGTACATGACGTAATAACTTTTTTCAAAGAGAGTCAGCAAAGAAAAACCGAAGTTGAACCATTTTCGGCATCCTGTTTCCTTTTTTTATCATCACTGCCGCACCAGCACCACTGAAAATCGTATTTTTGATTAGATTAGAAAAAAAACTTGTCCAGTTTACTTTTATTTTTTGGAGGTAATTAGTCAGGGTGGCTCTTTCAATCACTGAGCCCCCAAAAGTTAATGCATATTTAAGTAGTTTTTGTTCACAACTCCATTTTTTCTAGAATATTGTCAAATGTTAATGAATGGAATAAATGAAGTTGTAGTGTAGTGATGATATGCAGATGTGCTGAGGGATTTCCCTGGATAAGATTTTCCAATTGTAAATGTGTTATCACATTTTTTCCATAAACGAGAAGAACGACGTGATGACGAATATTTTTGTTAGGAGAGGTCTACATAATATATATAATTTTTAAGGAGTTGGTATTTGTATGATAGATAGCTTATTCTGATGTAATTTGAGCTTGTTGCTTGCTACCATTCACGTTTTGGTGTAATAATGATAGAGCACAACAATAAATTAGCTTTTCAAATGATTTTCAACATGAAAAGAAGAAAAAACTTTGGTACCTTACTTATTCGCCTCCTTTTTTAAATAGTCAAACTCAAACATGGCTGCTTTTGGCTTTGCACACATTCTGCCACTGTTACTATTCCCTCCCTCACGCTATATTTTCTTTACCGAAGGAAATGAAACGAACAAAGCCGAATTAGCTTTCAATAATTAAATGCAGTACACGAAGGGAAGAAGAAAAAAGGTTAGAAATTTTATCCACACATTTCATTTTGCTGTTGCTTTAAAAGGTAATTAACTCACAGAGGTGGACTTTCTATCATCATCGTCATCACCATCATATCATTTCCATATCATATCTTTAAAGGAGCTCTTGTGTAGAAGAAGGTATAAAAGTACATATTATACGCACGCATTCCCAGCCCAACTAAATAATAATTGAGGGGGTTCAAACAACTAAACCAGCTCCGTTGATTTGTATACATACATGTGAGCTACAACAAATAAGTATAGCAAAGGGTTATATTTGATTTGAGGTTTTTTGGCTACCAGAAACCAGTTATTATTTTACCATTGGTTGGATCGAAACCCGCAATAACTACTTTGCAGTGAAAATGTTATCCAGTCACGAAATGATTTCCTTCTTTGTACTTACGATAGATGAATTGTTAGGTTGAGGTTTCTTTCCTATATAAACCTCCGTACTTACTTACGATTAGTTCTATCAAGATTTTTTTTTAGTTACGAGATTATTTCGACTTTTAATTTCTAATTTGTATGGAGTTAGCTTCAAACAAGGCTATATATTTTACTCAAAATCTCAATTTCTTTTTTCTTCTCTCTCCATTGAAAATTAGACACATTATTACACAACACAAGTATACATTACACACTTTGTAATATCTTATCATGGACCCATTTTAAATATTTTTATGTACTTGAGCTAGATTTTTCAGGTGAGATAAACTAATCTCTTTCGTTTCCATCCAAGTCTAGTCCCACTATATGAAAAAGATATATGTAATGCACAGAAGAAAGAGAAAAATGAGATTAGATCAGTCTGATTGTATGATTTATGGGGCAATATAAACTACAGCATTGGGCCTTATGCTATCATCATTCATTTCATTATAACTTAACCTTACACCAACCACCACCACTTACGAAACCACAACTGAGCCACACTTAAAAAAATCGGTTTCACATAGCCAGAGCCACATAGCTACTTGTAGACATTCGTGATGGCACTTTTTGAAGTTTTATAGCCAATGATAAACCCATATCATATCAAAACAGTGGGTTTATGTGTATAAAATACATATATATTTTGAAAAACAGTGAAAAAAACTTGATCTATTAACCCTTTTTGTTATTATTTTTTCTTAAAAAGCTATTCATCTTATTTTCCCCCATACTTTAATGCATGTTAAGGAGAGCATACGTTTAGTTTTTGTTTTTTACGACCTGTTGGCTACTATGCTTTACTTCATGTCTTGTCTTATTTGCTTGCATGAGACTTCAATTGCAATTCTTGATGGCTTCCTCTTGCCTGCTAAAAAATTGATATGAAGAATATATGAATGTAAATTTCTTTATCAACGAGCCTAATCTTAGGAAATGTGAATTAAGGGAATTAATTTTTTGATTTTTTGCTCTCTTGATTCTGATTTGGCAGGTTCCTACTACCACCAAGAATGGAGAAAAGGATGGGATGAACAGGAAAAGAAAATTTATGAAACTTAATATGAGCAATTAGAATTCATATTATACGCTCTGACTTCTCCTTGGCTAATGTATCATCAAAATTAACCACCACCACCACCAACATCATCATCATCATCAACCCTCTCTCTTACTTAACTCTTTCTAAACAAAGTATATATTATGAATTAAGCTGCTAGAAAAAAAGAAGAAGAATTTTTCTAAAAATGGAACTAGCCATGCAAAAATATTCGTAATAACATAATCTATATTATATGTGTGTAAAATTAACGTAATTATCATCGTACCGTACCGTGTGTGTTGAGCAAGTTTTGTTGGTTTCTAGCGAAAAAAAGTCCAAGTTTGAAACAATCATCGTTAATTAACAAATCTAATTCTTTTTTAAATGAGAAGAGAGAGAGAGAGGGATGGAATGGAATGGAGAAAGAGCAGAGAAAATGAAAAGAAAGGAAAAAGCTACTAGCCAATTTTTTATTTGTTAAACAAAAAATTACATTATCATATACATAACGTAACGTAATTTGTGTACAAGTGAACTGTATAGGAAATGAAATGGAGGAAGTAGAGGAGTGGGAGTAGGTGGACAGATTTAGTGAATGAGTGTGAGTTTGTGTTTAGAATAATATATTGTGGATGATGATGAGAATGAGAAGAATCAAAAGAACATTTTAAATGAAAATGAAACGATCAAGTCAATTAATCTTCCAAGTTTTAATACCTATAATAGTATATACTTAGTTTTAGGAATGAATATACGTATGAATATATATACCTTCTTCAGAAATAATGATTTTTATGAAGATAAGTTTTTTCTCTCTCCTTTCTTTCGTACCGTGCAAAAACAAAGGAAAGTAAGAAAACGCCGTATATTTATAATATATATATATATATATAGTAAATGTGCTCTCATTAACGTTAAATATATATTTAATTAGGTAGGAAATGTTGTCTTAAGGATTTGGTTTAGGTAAAAATAACATATTTGATATATGATATGATATGGCCCAACATACCCCCGAAAAATCATAAAAGGTTCTTTGTGGACACTTGAAGCGTATTATGCACGAAAAGGTTTACACGCGGCCAAAGTAACTAACGTACGGTACGTACTTGTTTTTAGATGAAGGAAGAAAAAACTGAAATGTTACCCGATTTTTTATTAACTAAATAGTTATTATTATTTATCATATAGGTTTTAGTAGGTGTAAATGAAAATTTTATATATTTTTTGTGTTAAATTATCGTGTGAAAACAAACTAGTGTTGTTGTTGGTGTTTTTTAATCGAAACAAAAAAAATATGACGGCAACACCAACAATATACTTACATGGAGCCAACTGAAAACTTCTTCCGGGACAGAAAAACTATACTATTACATGACTTTCCGGAAGCGATGACAAAGCCAGGGGAACCTGAAACATGGGATATTTTGGATCACGACTTATATATAATCAATCATCGTACATCGTACTGTACTGCCAAAACTCATGTAAATTATTATGGAGGAGGTGAAGAGGAAACGAGATCTTCCACTTTAAGTCAACAGGAGAAATGCATATACCGCTTTGCTTCATCATCATCAAACTAAAATGCGAGCCGCCGCCATTGAAATGAGAAAACAAGCATGAAAACGTATAAGTTCAGTATCATCACATTCATACTTTTTCGTCATCGCACATGATCATCAACAACCCCTTGTCTTCAATAAAGTCTTTATACATAAAATGGAAGACTAGAAAAAAAGAATCAATCACCACGATAAACTTACATATATAATAATTATTATTATGCTTGTGTTTTTATTGAGCGTCAATGTCAATGTCAAATCAACATAAAAAAAAATATGTTTGATTGAAGGAACGTAAGGTAGGAATGGCATCTCTCGGTAAATGAAGAATGATCGTGTTTTTAATGCTGACTGACAATGAGCACTTCAAATTGGTTACCTGCCTCTCTCATCCTTTTTATAATGCAGCTTTTTATTCTAAACATATTTCTTAAATATGACACTTACATAATAAGTATAGCATAAAACTTTATAAATTTAAGTGTTCAACTTAATAGGTAACTTGTTATTAGTACTTCTTATATATTATACACAAAACAATTTTTTTCCTAAACAAAATTTCACTAAAAGAATCAATTTGATAAAAAAAAACCAATGTGACTTCTGAAGATATACGATTAACTTTAAGATGTACACACGAATTGTGTGTAATGTACACTGCAATGCAATTTGCAAAACAGCAACTCTTTCGCTTTCGTCAACTACGGTATACTATCTAAAAAAAATTATAGGGCCACAAAAAGAAAAAAAATCAAAATTCTTTACACCCCGTCTGTGAAACAAAAGATATACGATTGAATATTAGGCTTCAAAAAACTCAAACAAATCTTTCAAGCTTCTTACAAAACAATTTTTTACACAAAGTTGACTTTTCTTCAGAAAAATTCTGATTCTGAAAAAATTTTCACGGATCTGTGACAAATTTGATATACGATTTACTCTCTTTCACTCTCTCAATCCTTAAAGCTTTCCTTTTCAGTTACTCAAAATCCCCCATGTTTTTAAGCAAGCATATAAACCAGAGTAATCTTTAATATTATCAACAGGGTATATTATTATTGAAACTTTAAAAGCCACATATAATATTTCAAAATAAGTTGCTACCACCAAGTATCTAATCTTAAACACCTTTTTGACCTTTTAGTAAAACAGCGATGGCAATATGCTTTAAATCATCGCTTGATTTTGTGAGTATATTTCACTCATTTCAAAAAAAATGAAACAGAATATATATAAGTTTTTTTAAATTTTAAACCAGATTTCCCAATAATGCACCTCTCCCACCCATATTTTAAACACTTTGTTGACTAAACTCTGTAATCAGCAGAATGTTTTCCTTACCCATTTTACCTGTCTCAGGTTTCTGGTCGAACTTGTTGTTGAGATATGAGCGTTTTAATTTTTAAAACAGTTTTTATAGCAAATGATTTCAAATATCGCTTCTAACTATTGCTCTATATGTATTAGTCTGGTAGGTAGATTTGTAATTGTAAAAAATCAACTCTTTTTATTAGGATGAGAAAGCATGTAAAAATGTTTCTTTGGAACGAATAATGTACAGTGATATATACCACTACTTTTAACGTGTGCAAAAATTCATAAAAATGTACATTTGCGTGTGAGTGAGTGTGTGTGTAACAAAGGTGTTTGTTTAATGTATGTGTGGTGTAATTATTAATATGGATGTGAGATCGAATGACAAAATGTGTATAAAATGAAACTTAAAATGTAATTACTATAAATATACTTAGGATTTGAATCCAAAATGAGAATCAATTTATGCTAGGGCAAAAAACTCTGTATAATCAAACTCGTAATTTTTAAGTAGATTTAATGGTATTTAAGTAACATAACTATTTACAATGTTATTATCTGTGAATATCTAGGACAGGTTTAAATTTAAAAATATAATTGTGTATGTGTAAATAAAAATAAAAACGTAAAGTGACGTTCATATTGTATATTATACGTATTTTACGATTACGTTCTTAGTGTCTAGTGTGAAGTGAAAAGAACCTTTTTAGTGGTAAGTATTATTATTGTGGGAGAAAGAGCAACAATTGCAACAAACAAAACAAGCAAAACCTTTACGTACGTACATTATATACTACTACTACTACATCCTATGAATATAAATAGATATAGATAAATATTATATTAAAAAAATATGTACGTTTGATTGTCAGGATTGCTACATTTAAGTAATGATATGATAAGTAATGATAATTATTATATAAATACATATGTTGTGCGTAAAAAATAATAATGATATAAACTATTATTATATTGTCAAGAGATATCGATGATCCATTAATTCATTTACGGAAATAATAATGAATAAAAAACACAGTTGTTGTTCAAACATCATAAATAGACCGGCTTGGACTTGAATTTATTTTTTCATTGTTAAAAACTTGTTTTTTGGCTGGCTTCATCATGCATATTTGCATAAGTGAAACATCATAATATGTCTTAATATTCTGCTCATTAGAGTGTTTACTATTCAAGCTGCAGTTTTGATAGATTTTCTGAATCATTTTTAGATGAACTCTTTATTTATGTGAGCCGAAAAGTAAAAGCTGCATTTAAGCGCCGATACATAATTAAATAACATATATTTTAATATCATATGCAAATTAGATGATATTTTCTTTAGGCATATGTGCATTTTATAATAGCTGTATAAATATTCTAGCATTAACATTAATTTAATTAGTGACTGTATTTACCATAAATCAATGCTTCAAAATCAAAGTTTTTACACGGATTTTTAAGAAGCCTTATATATATGGCCAGCTACCTCAACATTATTTTTCTTGCATTGAAAATGGATAAATGCTTAAGCAAAAGTTAGTAACTTTTGTAGCAGCCCTGATAATTGTGGAGAGATATGATCTTCTTTAGGGACTGCTAAGTCTATATGAATATACACCAAACTGCACAAAAGATTTATATTAGTGCATATACGGAAATACTCTGCGTTTACACAATGACCAAAGAGCTAAAAACGTATCAAGGAGAGTAGCATAATTTTTCGTTAATCGCTCAAGCTTAAGATTTTGGAATGAAAGTGTCAGGAAAATCCAGCGCATTTTCCCCTTTCTGAATTTCCAGCAGTCAGTAAAACGCTCAGATTGCTGACTCATGAAGCGATAGATTTCCCTTCCTACAGACTTTCACATGTACGTCTTAAGTCGAGTCTAATGATGATTTCTCCAACCATTATACACAATTCGTTGGATAACATTTTTTTATATAGAAAAGTTGGAGAAATGGTTTCCTGGCAGAAGAAAAATTAACATTTTCTGCCATTTTCAGACTTTTCCAAATTTTTATAAGGACTCTTCTCCCAATCCTTGTTCATTTGAGGATGAAAAAGTAAAAAGCGATCAAGTAGTCAAAGCAGTTATGTATAAAATGCGCACATATATATACATTTCACTATTCGCTCATCTCAAAAATAACATTTTTAGTCAAATAATAGGGTGATTAAAATACGAGGAAAGGGGATGACGATTTTTTTGTGGTTGGAATTTAGAATAAAAAAAATGAATTTTCGGGGGAAGTCACTTGGAAATGATATGAAAGATGGATTACGGGAATGTTAGTTGGCCTGCCAAGTCAGGATAGAAACGCTTTATCTAACTTTATTTCTTTGAGTAGCAATAAGACCTATTGAGGCTTCATTTTTCTGGGGGGAGGATGAATGCTCACACTGACGATCAGTATAATCACCGGTTATGCAGAAAAGTACATAAATGCAAAGTACTAAAATTACAAAAAAAAAGTTAAGCAACCGTGTTATTTTCTTGTTTCTGGCGTGTTTGGGTATACAAGTCCAATTGTTTTTTTCAACGCAAAGCACCAAAGGTATAATATCATATCATGTCATGCAAAAATGAGTTTGCAAAGGGAAAGGGTTTTTTTCGCTCTTCCATAATACTTTTCTTATTTGTCATGCATATGTAAAAAGTGTTGTTTCTCAAGTAGTTTTCATGTTTCAACTTGAGAATGATAATCGTTTGGTTGAGAGAATTCGGTGAAGAAATGCAAATTGTACCCCGCACCATTACCTCAAAACCAAACACACACACATCATACCGACTTTTGCATCATCTGGTGCAGAAAAGTATAGCAGCAGCAGTCCTTCATGTTTTCTTCTTGTTTTCGCAAAATGATTATATTATGCATAAAAAGGTGTGCCTTTGGTCCACCAAACTGAAGTGAGTTGAGTACCCACCGCACCGACCATTTTCGTAAAGTGCTGAAATAAAGAACAGAAGTTAATTTTTGGTTGTGGAACATCTGCCATCACTACTGCACTGTTATATATTATTACTCCACATTGCACCACTGTCTTTGTAATTACCAGTAATTATTATTCCACTGTCTATTCTTTTTCTGTTGCACACGAAAGGTAACTGCAAAGAAAAACCGTTCCGTTCGAAGAGACATGAAACCAAATTTCCACATTTAAAGTTTGAATTTGAATATTAGGTAGCTCACGTAACGAAAATTATTGCTGCAAAAATATCACTAAACGGTGGATCCCGCTGGGATTAGTTTATTCCTGAGGTGTTTCCATCATCAATAAAAACTCATGTCAAAAATTCTTTTTTTTCAAACGTTTCCTTTAAAACTGAAGGTAAGTAGGATATTTTAATGCATTCATGACTCCAACTAATTCATAACAAGACGGAAGAAATTCAATATCTGATGGTTTTACAGACTTTTAGCTTGAACGTTGCATGATCACATACGAACACATCTTAAGCTACGAATATCGAATATTAGTCTCAATCAAATTAGTATTGTGCTTACAATCTTAGAAATAAAATTTGTAAAGTTGCAGTTTAAAAAATTGTATGCATAAGCAATAAGCACAAATTGGAGGCATGAGCTAATTAAGCCTTATTTGTACGATTGGATTTAAAAAATACTATATCGTATTAGATACGTTTCAAAAGCCGGATATTATTGTTTTGTGTTTGTATAGCTATGTATATTGCTGTTGTTTTACTTGCAAAACATTCCTTGTTTTCAGCTACTGTTTCCCAGAACTCTCTTTGCACACCCATTTAAACTGTCAACTGGACATAGCAGACTATTAACTTCAGAAGAGCATTTACTCCTCTAAAAGTACAGAAAAAAAGTGCTTAGCCACTTTCCCTTCAGCTTCCGCTTACATCCTTGTCAGTGAGTTGAAGAGAAAAGGCCATTTATTTTTTTTTCCTCTTCTAGGGAAAGCCCTCGCTGTCCAGGGCACACAAGCAAAAAGAAATATATCGTTTGGGTGAGTACATTCAAGGGATACGTGGTTATAAAAACTGGGAGAGGGCCTATTGTGGACCCGCTCCATAAAAAATCTCAAGTTTACTTGAGCTTTGCTTTAGAAAACGGACCACTTGTCACCATTCTCAGAGGAGAAAAGAAAGACCATTGGAGGCAACTAGGTATGTCATCATCATTTTCCTCTTATTTTTTCTCCTTTTCCAAACATTCCAAATAGATAAAGGGAGGCTTATCCACAATTCTTTTCGCCCAGTTTCGTTTCAAAACTGGAATTTTCAAGAATGGACATAAATATCGGTGGTGCATTTTTATGCTTGCTTTTCTTGGCATCACTATCATCATATTCCTCTTACTAGATATGTGCTAGTACCGTCTCCTCCTCATATTTGCACAAAGATGATAAGCATACAGAAAACACATATGATTTCATATAAGTAGAAGAGAGATGACAAGCTATAGCAAGAGGGTCCACCAAGATATAATTTTTTGTGTGGTCGTTCGTAACAGCAGCACATTTTTTGAAACACCATTTTAGAGCAGCAGTTTGGTAGTAGTAGTTGGTAGCAGTACCGGCTATCAAAATAAATCTTTGAGAAGAGACTTTATTTTTCTTAAACTGGAATGGCAGAATGCATAAAAAATGTCTTATGATTTAGCATAATCGTCCACTTAAGTTGTGATCTTCGCATGTTTTCCTCCAAAAAACTTCATCATAAGCAAAAGTGAAGTGGCAGTTGTGTGAGGCTAGCTGTTATGTTATGCCCTTTTTCTGCAAAATCTAAAAAAGAATAATATAATACCAAAAAAACATAATGCTCAGAGACAGACGGACAAGCAGAGGGAAGAAAGATTCTAAAAGAATTTTTAAGGGAAAAAATATCATGTAAAATTTTTTATCAACAAGGGCATTTAATAGGTATATCATACCACACAACAAAACAGATTCTTCTAACTTCTGAATTGAATTGAATAGAGATTCTCTCCCATCTTCTTCTTCTTCTTCTTATTTGAGTAGCAAGTATCATATCATCTTTGTGAATAGACGACGAGAGAAAAAATCTTTTTTAAACATCTCAGAAGCACAAGACAAGAGAAGAGCAGAGATATTTATTTGATTATGCAAATGGACATTAGCCCCCCTGTAGTCTGCTCTACGATATATAAAAAATGTACAATTTTCCAACAAAGAAAGTTCTCTTTTTTTCCTCTCTTTTCAAACTTCACATCTCTTCTCCTTTTATCCAAGTTGGATGGAATTTTTTTCTTTGAGTCTTCGTCTCTGAATGGAAAAATGAATTCACGAAGGCTAATAAATAAATCTGATTCTTGCTAGTTGGTTGACTGACTTCATGCTAAGCTGTCAGCTACTTTTTAACCATATATATATTTTTTACCCATTTTTCCACAATGAATATTGTGTTTTGGCTTGTTTTCAAATTCCAAATGCATAATGTAATAGATAGAGAAATGTAATATTTGCAGAAAAAAAACGGAGTAGTAAAAACTGATCTGTGAATAATAATAAAGACATACATGTGTCTTCTTGATCTAAACTACGTACAATGGGGGATGGAACTTTCTTTGAATTTGCATACACAACCAGAAGGGACTCTTCTTCGAATGGTCTAGGTTAGGTGTATATAGTGGTCGTAGTGGTGGAGGCTATAAGGAAGCTGTATTTTAGTAACAGATATATTTTTATGCAAGTTTTAAGATGAGAATATGATTTTGATGTGTGTAGCGTGTTGCTCCTGCTTGCTCTTGCCCAGCATGAAACAATGTTTCCGTTTTAAATCATATTTTTATAGGATTATTAAAGTATATGAAAATGGTTGCAGATCCTTTCTTTCATAGAATTGATATGTTATACCCACACATGCCTGTTAAATACAACATTTAAAAGTAGGCAGCACATTCCTGAGCTACTTCTTGGAATGTTGTTGATGTGGATTAAAGCAATTTAAAAACTATTTCAAATTCCATTTCAACCACCTAAAATTTGAATAAAATGATTAGTGTGTTTCGAGGAAATACATACAAATTAGGTAGTAAGTAGACAAAAAAAGATTAAAGCTTCAAGGGTGTAGTTATATATGAGTAATAAATTCATTCATTAGCATCATGGGTAAAACTGGTAAGTCGGGAGCATAGTTCATATCCAGGTAATTACGCCATGGAATTGTACATCTATACCTAATGAATCACCAATTTAAAGTGAGTTTAAACGCTATAATGTAGACAACATTAATTGGCACGTTGACATGATGCGATGAGGGTCAAAAGACAAGAAATATATTGTTCTGCAGTGCTACTACATCCTTGTTTCAAGATAACAAGAGTTTTTGGGGCATTTTGAGACAGTCAAGTTTTTTCCTGTTTTCGTTTTTCTTTGTATATTACCAAAGTTTTTTCGCATTATTTTGGCTGTCGAACAGGAAATTTAGTGAATTATACGCATTTTCGAATAATTGGGGATCTTTTAATTTTATCTACGAGCGAAATATATGGCTTGTATCAAACCACCACCATCTGAAAAAAAAGTTACTGACAATACAATGAGTTTGGTAAAATAATGTGTGTGCTCAAATGATTGACGTTTGGTTTACCTTACTGCCTACTTTTCTCTTTATCCCTAAAATTATTCGGTTGTGTATTTACTTTTGATGCACGGCATGGCAAAAAAAAACGGCTTAAAAAATATTAGAGAACCGAGCCAAATTGTCTGCATGAAAATGAGAATTTTGTTTTAGAGATAAGCATAGGCACCCATTTGATGTTCGATAGTATAACAAATAACAACCCATTGTTTGATTTTGTGAGGATACACACTTTCTTTAAATGAGTTTTGTATATTTGCTGTCGTGCTTAGCATGCATGCCTATTTTGCACGAAACCTATTGAAATAGCCAATTCCATAAATGAGAAACATGGGATGATGGGGACAGAAGCGAATGGGCTTGCTTACGCTCTTGTCTTGTGTCTACCAGTTTTATCGGAACTTTGTATCGGCTGTTGTAAAAGTGAGCATTAACTACCATTTCATTATATAGGACTACAATTACAGATAGCTCATCTCTTTATCGTAAGTGTATAATGTATCCCAATTTTCTGGCAATGACTATAGATTTTTGTGGCGAAATGGGCAGATGAGATGATGGGCCAGGTTACTGTCAATAATAATGCAACAAATATTCGACATTCGGGTGATAACTTGCAGACAGAAGACAACACATGTGTGCAACAAACACACACAAAATGTGGACGATTGCCAGAGCTCAGGATAATAGAAGTGCATGCTCATATAGTAAAAAATTCGTTATCCGGCTAGATGGTTTTGGCTTTTGGCCTGTTGAATTAACAAGAAAAGGAGGATGATATTGTGTGAGTGCATGTTTAGAGCATAAAATTAAATGACCATTTCACAAAATAACAAATTGCCACAGTTTAACAAGTACAATTACTATAATTACTACAAGATAATGATTCCCGTCTTTTAACAGGGTGGTTTTGGTATCATATCGGGATGTATCGCGTTTGATATATAGAGCTAAATAAATGGGTGCAAAAAAAAGAAGGGTTAGTTTGGTTTGGTTGTTGCTTCTGATGAATGAATTGGATGAAAAGGAAATATGCGCTTAGACAAACAAACATTTAAGTACCCTGCAATTTAAGTTTTTCTTTGTTTTAACAAGGAAAGCATGCATGACCATGTGAACTTTTGAAGATTTAACATCCGATTCAATACGAACCAAGTGTTTTTTTGTGGGATTAACGGAAAACAAACAATGAAAAATTGAGGGATGGAATTCTCTCTCTAAAATTGTTTGCATGCCTGTGCGTACTACTGTAATGCAATGCGAGAATTTTCAAGGCATATTATATTATGAGTTTTGTGGATTTTATCCCAAACAAGGATTTTTCATGCTGGTCTGGTGGAAATATATCAAAGAGAAAAAAACGCATGTTACAAATTGGTTGCGTGCTTTAAGGCTATATCATTATGTGGCTGGTTACGCTAATTACTTGAAGCCTGACAAGTCCTCCGTTATGATTATGAACCAAAATATGAAATGAGTTGGTTTTTTTGTTTTGTTTTGTGGATGTACTCTCCGTTCTGTGAAAAAATGTTCGTGTTATATCAACTTACTTATGTTTATTGTCTGTCTATATACGTAACTACATCCTTCCTTGTGTGAAATTATACCAATTTCCTTACGTGAGTGTATTTTTTTCCAAGATGGCGGAATCACTTATTTGTGTTAGAATAAAGGGAAATATAAATTAGAATAGTGAGCGTGAAATAAAGTGAAGCTATTTGTTTACTGGGAAAATAAGTTTTGATAAAGATTTGATTTGAGTTGAGTTTGACGTAGAATGAGGTACTTCATTTTAGCCACCCACAATGCATGCGTCATGTTATACATCCGGTGGTCAGTCATCATCCAGTCTTGTTAAGCGTTAATAATATCAATCAAGAGTGAGAGAGGAGAGATATCATGGCGCATAGTTATTTGTTACTTTTGTTGACATAACATGCACATTTCATTTTATTGTTTGGAAAAATAGACTGCTTTCCTCAATTACTCACTTTTGATAAATTCATTCCTTGCTCCATATAATCTGCACTCAACCATACTAAAAGCTGACGTGAGGATGTGAATACCAATCAACTCATTGGGGCAATCTAATAATATTTACAATCCGACTGATTGTTAATCTTACTTGAAATCTGATACTTTGCTTAGTGCAAATAGATGAAACGGTCTTGACTTGAATTCGTTAAATTACTAGGGTTCTACTTTACATACTTATTCCATCTTTTAATTGCAGGTTTTCACTAATAATTATTTTATAACGTATTTTTCATATACGGACTGTCATAAGAACATAATCATGCAAATTTAAACAATAAACAGACCAACAAAGGTTTTCCAAAGGCTACTTAAATCACTTACGTATAACACCACCGTATTAGAAGTTCCCTTCATTATGAAGCTTTAATGACGCTTAAAAGTAATCCAAATATAAAATGAGAAATATAAAAAATTTTGCAGTATTTATTGTATTTTAGTTTGGCTGGGGAAACAAAAACTAATAAAATAAGTGTAGATATCTGATATGTACATATTATATATGCTTATAATTAACAATCGTTTCGAACAAGATGGTTTTACTCATAAGTTCTTAACCATATACGTTGATTTTGCAGCATATTAAATTACTGGAGCTTCCTTCGACTTTTAAAAATTGCATAAAGCTTTATTTCCACCACAGTTCTGTTTTAATTAATCATTGTTATATGAGCATTCTAAGCCTTCATTAATCACACACATCATATTATCACGGTTACTACTTTAACAATGATCCATCTCAGAGATATAATAATTCCTTCATTCAAGGTTTGTCAATCATATATGCATCATATTAAAATTGAGTATCGAATTACACAACAACTTTTTCAACTCGCTCACACGTACCTGTCTGCGTTTATGTATGGTGAGGTGTGCAAGGTGCAATTTTCTTAAATAAATACTAGTAATTACAATTTTTAGCAGCTGCATTAAAAATGTTATATGAGCAATAAACCGCGATGAAGCGTCATAATATCCGACAGGTAATTTAGCATTGCTTAAATATAAAAATAGCAGGCAAGCTAACAATATAGCTTCTCTCACGCTCATTACTTTTTTTAAAGCTCATCAAAACATTAACTAGCTTTCAAGATTATGTCTAGTATTATTTTAAAATTCACCAAGAATAAATTACACATTTCATGAAATGATGGTGGTTTATATGATGATGAAATGAGAGGAAAACTGGACAGTTCCATTTTGCACATTTAAATATTACTTCTTCATCCGTCTTATTAGGCTACAACTATACAACTCATTGTTAACCCAACACAATCTTATTGCAAAATCTTTCACAATATTCGTGTGCATACTGCTCTTACCCTATCTAACTTTTGAGAATTAAGAACTTACCTATCAAAAACACAACCGTAAGTACTAATTGTGGGAAACCCACAGTCGTAAATTTACGTGATGGTACGTAAGATCTGATTACATACCTATATTCTACAATTGTCTGGCCGTACATCCGGTTGAAAGCTTATCTCACCAGGTTTTTGACCACGGTATACGGACAGGCACAATATTTAGCCCGTTTTTACAATCTTGCCACTTTGCTACAACTACATATATGATGGTGGAGCATGGTGCATATGGGAAATAAAATAACAAAAAAACGTATGGAGTATATAAATAGAACACAATTTACTACTTTTTTTGTAAGTAAAATGCAAATTAATAAGGCAGTAAATGCTATCTGGCACTTTCTTAAATTACTAACGTCAATCAACAATAAAAAAACCTTTTTCACTAACAACATATTTCTCTATATCTCGTTTATCTTTAACTTAATAACAAAAAACAACAACCAGAATGACTAATATCTACGGCCCAAAATTCCCGTATCACAGTAAATTGCAGCAGCAAATGAAAAAAAAACGAAAAAGTCTCAAATTCTCCATGAGTTAATAATAAAAATATAAATTTGAATTAGTGCATCCAAGTATTCAAAATGCTATGAAACCGAAGACTTGTTCTTTCTCAGCACTAGTACTTTGGGTTCAGTTTTAATGGACACTGGCGGAACACGATTCCATATGAAGTCAATCCCTGCATATCCTTCCTCAGATACAAGAATTTCATGTGATTTAAAATATGCCAATCGTTCTTCGACATCTTCAGCTTCCACAAGTAAATGACTGAATTGGAGAATTTCTTGACCCCCTCGTACCAATCCTTCGGTTTTATTGTATTTCCAGTATGGCGATAACTCAAGAAAGCGAGAGATGCCCGTTTGAGCCGAGTGGACATCAATGTGTACACTAATTGGAGAAGACATGTGTTCCAACTGGTGAAGCTTTAAGAGAGCGTTTCCTCCAGGGTAGTTTTTACTAGACACTACTAGCATGGCAGTGGACAAAACCCCATTCAGAACGATATGAAAGATAAGCCCAACTGATATAAGGGCCCAGAAGATGTTCTTTGCCCGCTTCTTCCATATAATGTCACATGCTACTGCGGCTGCAACGTTTAGAACTGGAATGACGTAAATAATAAAGCGAAGCTCTTTGTGAGGTAAGATGGAGTAGAAAAACACGAAAGCCAAACATGGAATGACTAGACTGCGAACTCTTGAACAGAGATAGAGTCCAACAGGAACTAAAATAGTTGAACTTGCTAAAGCCCTTGGTAGAGCCGAATAGAAATACCAGAGGAATGGATGGGTCTAAAAATAAAAAATATACGAAATTATTATATGTATTTATACATTCACTTAATGATTGTAATAATTTTAGCTTTAATTTGCTTGTAGCTTGAGATCAACTTACTCCCCACTTATGACTTTGATTTTCGACTGTGTTAAACCATAAAACTTCTCCTTCGGGCCATAAGGTACGCCTCCAGAAAATGGTATCAATTGTTACGGTCCATCCTAAGCATAAAAATCCGCATACTACTCCGTACATTATAGCGCTGCAAAAAAATACGAATTAAGAGTTGAATCGTTGAATGATATGTGATATATACATACATACACTATAACACATTTCTTTACTTTAGAATTGAAAGCCTCCGTGTAATCAGCTCAATTAGCAACAGAATACCAAACAACAAGGCTAATTCAGCTCTAAAGATCACTGCAGAAAACGCTGACATCATGATGAACTTGGGATGTTCACCTTTCATCCAAAAGTGGATAGCTAATAGGGCTGTAAATAGAAGCAAAGGAGATCAGCATATTATAGTCAATTTTAAAAAGTTGAAAGTAAAATCAAACAATTAAAATATTTCTACCTCCAGGCAATGCCATAATATTAGGTAGAGTCCTTCCCATATAGAAAATGAAATGAAATTGCGAAGCCGTTATCGCCACTAACCATAATCCAGCCGGTTTACCAAACTCTTTTGAAATTCCTTCTCTAAAAACCTGGAATGCACGGATAACCAGCTCACTTAAAATGCAACGCACTAGAAAACAAACCCAAACAAAAATTCAGCATTATAGCATTCAATTAAAACAACCATTTCATACTCAACCAATCATTATCAAACATAAATTCCTAATCATTCAAATCAAACCAATTCAAGTTAAATTACCTATAATCTGAGCCACATATTTCGTGAAAAACTTTTGTGCTACAAGCACAATCGGTGTTGAAAGTCCGGCAATGATCATCGGTCCAATAAAGGTTCTTGGAACTACTCCAGGAAATTCCAGATGGTCATACTACAAATGACAAAAATAAAACCACGTACCTTGATATAATCAACCTACATATTTTAATTTCCACGCCATGAACCATGATACATAACAACAAACTTACCTTTTCCAAATCCCCTCTGTGGAACAAAATATCATGAATCGCCTGCAAATTAAAACTCTCCTCCACCTTCGTCAACGGAGCAGCAAGAATGCTTATCAACGCCACAAGCCGCAAATAAACCTCAGGACTAAGTTGGAACCCTTCCACTTCCTTTTCCACCACCTCCTTCTTCCCCTTTTTCTCCTTCTTAGATTTAGCCATTCCCAATTTTAACTGAGGCACTCTTTTCAATCCAATCAACTATAACTAATGGGAATGAAGTAGTTAAGTAGTTAGGAAAGGAAGGACAAAAATGACTAATTAAACAGGTGACAGGTAAGGTAAGGGAAAACCGGCTGAAAGAAACACCCAAAAGTGACAAGACAATCTGCTCCTGATGATGATACTTCTGGCTGCTGATGTGCTGATACATAAACACATGAAAATACAGAAGCAGCAGATACTTTGGCCACAGCTGCCAACTCGCTCAATGGTCATTGGTTCAGATGAGGCAAAATGCGACACCAAAACCAAAAAGGATCTGCAGGCAGCAGCTACTTCAACAAGAGTATAAACACAACAGTTTTTTTGGCAAATGCATTTTCTCGCTCGCAAATTCTTTGTCATTATTTGGGGTGCCTTCTTCTTACCTGAGAATCCTTACTTAGTGATTGGTCCATTATCTAATTACTAATTATCTTAACATTTGTATGTCGTTATACCTGTGTAAATTATCAATTAGTGTACTTCCTAAAGTAGGCTGGTTGACATTGACTGGTACTGGTGTTTATACTCAATCTACGAAAGTGAATTCGTCAACGTTAACTACTATTGGTCGCTGGTCCAAGATGAATGGGAATGGACATGTTTCGGATTCTGAATCTGTCGGAGGAAGCAGTCCAAGAGGTGCCTTGATTGTTTTAGAAGGATGTGATAAAGCTGGAAAGTCCACACAGTGCCGGCTACTCGTGGAAGCATTGAAGGAGGGGGGGAAACCTTGTCATTTGTTTGCATTTCCAGGTTTGATTAATAACTGAATAATTCAAGAGCGAAAAGTTTTGAAGTAATTGGTGATTGTTATTCCATGGAGAGGTTGAGATCAGGTTATATTAATATTAATTGCAGATAGAACTACAGAAATCGGGAAGGTTATTGATCAGTACCTGAAATGTACCAAGAGCCTGTCTGATGAAGCCATTCATCTTTTGTTTTCTACGAATCGCTGGGAGTTAATGTAAGTCAATTTTTTTTATTGAGCTAATTGTTGATTTGACAAATTGATAGCTGATGTTCTGTTTTCTTTAGGCCAATTATCAAGGAATTACTCTTTAATGGAGAGTCTGTGGTGCTAGATCGGTATGCTTTTTCTGGTGTGGCGTTTTCTGCAGCCAAGGTTGATATTAAATTTAATATTTCATCATGTTTTTTATGACTTGAGGTGTTGTTGTAAAGTTATTTATTTTCGGTTATAGGGCACAATGGATTTGGAATGGTGTATGGGGCCAGATGTTGGATTGCCACAGCCTGATCTGGTGTGCTTCCTTAATTTAAGTAAAGAAGCTGCATCAAAACGTGGAGATTTTGGACGTGAGCGATATGAGAAAACAGAGTTTCAAGATAAGGTCAAAAGCATATTCCTAGAGATTCAGGACCCCGCCTATTGGAAGGTAAAATTTACCCTCTTTTAGGCCCAATTGACATATTATATACAGCTTATATGCGTTGTATTCTGTAAAATGGAGTGTGCAAAGGTTATCAGTTATCATAAGCTTATTTTGTTTCACACTTTAGATAATTGAAGCTGACCGATCCAAAGAAGAAGTTCATTACGAGTTGCTCAGATTATCTCTTGAGACAATTGATAAAAGTGAAAATAAACCTATTTTAAGATTATGGGATACCAAAACCAAGACTGTTAAATTGGTTGAAAGTACCAAAGCCCAGGTGTAATATAATAGCTGCTAAATGCATATAACGATTACATCCTATTTATTGTGTTCGACAGTTAACCAGACCACATAGGAAATAGGAATTTTGTGGAGCAAGCAGGCACTGATAATTTTGAAGCCATATTTTGAAAGGCTGTTTTGTAATAAGCGTATTTGTACAATTAATAATTTTGCCATTAAATGAGGTTTTGCAAGTTCAAACATTGGCAGTTTTGGCAACAATTTATTTCACATTTTTATTTGTGACACGTTGACACAGACTATAACTATTCTGACTAAACTCAATTATCATTTCATTTACCATGCTTTTTTATATACTAAATTCTGAGTTTGGATCATGACATGATTTCTCATCTTTTGTGATAAAAAATACGTTGAAGCCAGCCATGAAATAAGTTTGGGCTAGATTTGGAAAGAATCGGGTTCGTGAGATGGAATTAATACTTAATACAGATCGCACAACACAAGCCCCGTAGCAAATATGTAATAGGAGGAGGATGTAGGATGCAATATTGAATGTCTATAGTGCAGGTTCAACAAACCGGATGTCACTTTTTCCAAGTAAAAAAATCGTGATTCACCCTACTGTACAATACTGATCATTGATAACCGCTTTCACAACACACGTCATTCGTTACTCACACTAACTATTAACTGTCATAAAACACATTGAAGGTGAGTACAAAAGTTTAAATTGGTAATATGGTAATTAGTAGTATTACATTTATTGAATTATTTGTCATTTTGCTTAGATAATTAAACAACTGACTGACATATTCTGCAGCATGTATCCGCATGCTGAATTTGAGGGTAGTAGTCTGAAACAAGCATATCATCATCATATTCAAAATGCTGGGATGAGTAGAACCAATAGCACTGATTCACTGAATGAACCAATGAATGAACTGAGTAGAACCAATAGCACTGAAGAATGATTATCCATGTCCAAGCTACGAGTTGCTACCACCTGAAATACTGGAAAAAATATTTTATTATGTGGACACAGAAAATACAAATTATATTCCCTGGGAAATTATTTAAAAGCTAGGGAAATTAAATTCCCTGGGAAATTATCTGGGAAATTATCAGGATAATTATTTAAAACCTGGGAAATAATCCGGATAATTATTTAAAACCTGGGATATTATACGCATAATTATTTAAAACCTGGGACATTATCCGGATAAGTATTTAAAACCTGGGAAATTCTCTAGGAAATTATTTAAAACTTGGTAAATTATCCGGATAATTATTTAATACCTGTGAAATTATCCGGATAAGTATTTAAAACCTGGGAAATTCTCTGGGAAATTCTTTAAAACCTGGGAAATTATCTGGGAAATTATATATTATCTGTAAAATTATCCGGATAATTATTTAAAACCTGGAATATTATCTGGGAAATTATTTAAAACCTGGAAAATTATCTGGGAAATTATTTAAAACCTGGAAAATAATCTGGGAAATTATCCGGATAACTATTTAAAGTCTGGGAAATTATCTAGGAAATTATTTAGAACCTGGGAAATTAACATTTTACTGAGAATTAAATTGCTAGAGATAATTCTCGGCCACTTTTAGCTGAGAATTAAATTGCTAGAGATAATTCTCGGCCACTTTTAACTGAGAATTAAATTGCTAGAGATAATTCTCGGCCACTTTTAGCTGAGAATTAAATTGCTAGAGATAATTGTCGGCCACTTTTAACTGAGAATTAAATTGCTAGAGATAATTCTCGAACACTTTTAACTGAGAATTAAATTGCTAGAGATAATTGTCGGCCACTTTTAACTGAGAATTAAATTGCTAGAGATAATTCTCGAACACTTTTAACTGAGAATTAAATTGCTAGAGATAATTCTCGGCCACTTTTAACTGAGAATTATCTGGGAAATTATCCGGATAATTATTTAAAACCTGGAGAATTATCTGGGAAAGTATTTAAAACCTGGGAAATTATCTGGGAAATTATTTAAAACCTGGAGAATTATCTGGGAAAGTATTTCAAACCTGGAAAAGTATCTGGGAAATTATTTAAAACCTGGAAAATTATCTTGGAAATTAACTTTGAACTGAGAATTAAATTGCTAGAGATAATTCTCGGCCACTTTTAGCTGAGAATTAAATTGCTAGAGATAATTGTCGGCCACTTTTAACTGAGAATTAAATTGCTAGAGATAATTCTCGGCCACTTTTAACTGAGAATTAAATTGCTAGAGATAATTCTCGGCCACTTTTAACTGAGAATTAAATTGCTAGAGATAATTGTCGGCCACTTTTAACTGAGAATTAAATTGCTAGAGATAATTGTCGGCCACTTTTAACTGAGAATTAAATTGCTAGAGATAATTCTCGGCCACTTTTAGCTGAGAATTAAATTGCTAGAGATAATTCTCGGCCACTTTTAACTGAGAATTATCTGGGAAATTATCCGGATAATTATTTAAAACCTGGAGAATTATCTGGGAAAGTATTTAAAACCTGGGAAATTATCTGGGAAATTATTTAAAACCTGGAGAATTATCTGGGAAAGTATTTCAAACCTGGAAAAGTATCTGGGAAATTATTTAAAACCTGGAAAATTATCTTGGAAATTAACTTTGAACTGAGAATTAAATTGCTAGAGATAATTCTCGGCCACTTTTAGCTGAGAATTAAATTGCTAGAGATAATTGTCGGCCACTTTTAACTGAGAATTAAATTGCTAGAGATAATTCTCGGCCACTTTTAACTGAGAATTAAATTGCTAGAGATAATTCTCGGCCACTTTTAACTGAGAATTAAATTGCTAGAGATAATTGTCGGCCACTTTTAACTGAGAATTAAATTGCTAGAGATAATTGTCGGCCACTTTTAACTGAGAATTAAATTGCTAGAGATAATTCTCGGCCACTTTTAGCTGAGAATTAAATTGCTAGAGATAATTGTCGGCCACTTTTAACTGAGAATTAAATTGCTAGAGATAATTCTCGGCCACTTTTAACTGAGAATTAAATTGCTAGAGATAATTCTCGGCCACTTTTAACTGAGAATTAAATTGCTAGAGATAATTGTCGGCCACTTTTAACTGAGAATTAAATTGCTAGAGATAATTGTCGGCCACTTTTAACTGAGAATTAAATTGCTAGAGATAATTCTCGGCCACTTTTAGCTGAGAATTAAATTGCTAGAGATAATTCTCGGCCACTTTTAACTGAGAATTAAATTGCTAGAGATAATTCTCGGCCACTTTTAACTGAGAATTAAATTGCTAGAGATAATTGTCGGCCACTTTTAACTGAGAATTAAATTGCTAGAGATAATTGTCGGCCACTTTTAACTGAGAATTAAATTGCTAGAGATAATTCTCGGCCACTTTTAGCTGAGAATTAAATTGCTAGAGATAATTCTCGGCCACTTTTAACTGAGAATTAAATTGCTAGAGATAATTCTCGGCCACTTTTAACTGAGAATTAAATTGCTAGAGATAATTCTCGGCCACTTTTAACTGAGAATAAAATTGCTAGAGATAATTCTCGGCCACTTTTAACTGAGAATTAAATTGCTAGAGATAATTCTCGGCCACTTTTAACTGAGAATTAAATTGCTAGAGATAATTCTCGGCCACTTTTAACTGAGAATTATCTGGGAAATTATCCGGATAATTATTTAAAACCTGGAGAATTATCTGGGAAAGTATTTAAAACCTGGGAAATTATCTGTGAAATTATTTAAAACCTGGGGAATTATCGGGGAAAGTATTTCAAACCTGGAAAAGTATCTGGGAAATTATTTAAAACCTGGAAAATTATCTTGGAAATTAACTTTGAACTGAGAATTAAATTGCTAGAGATAATTCTCGGCCACTTTTAACTGAGAATTAAATTGCTAGAGATAATTCTCGGCCACTTTTAACTGAGAATTATCTGAGAAATTATCCGGATAATTATTTAAAACCTGGAGAATTATCTGGGAAAGTATTTAAAACCTGGGAAATTATCTGGGAAATTATTTAAAACCTGGAGAATTATCTGGGAAAGTATTTAAAACCTGGAAAAGTATCTGGGAAATTATTTAAAACCTGGAAAATTATCTTGGAAATTAACTTTGAACTGAGAATTTAATTGCTAGAGATAATTCTCGGCCACTTTTAGCTGAGAATTAAATTGCTAGAGATAATTCTCGGCCACTTTTAACTGAGAATTAAATTGCTAGAGATAATTCTCGGCCACTTTTAACTGAGAATTATCTGGGAAATTATCCGGATAATTATTTAAAACCCGGAATTTGAGGGGTGTCGCTGATACATGCGTTTCACAGCCACTTTCTACTTTGGCGTCATTATCTTAGGGGCACGACAACTCTGGACCTTAAGTTTATGTCCATCGGATTCTCCAGTGTTTTTTATTCATCTGTTCCATGTATCCCATTTGAAACCCTCCGTTTTGAAGAACAGACATGTCTTCTTATTGCCAAATTTAAACTCTTTTTTTTTTACTTCCGTGCGAAGCGGGCAGAAATCTCCACTCTATCCGATCTCTGTAATTGCACCCGAGTCATTTTCGAAACTTTAAGCCTGCACACGTTGTTCAGAATGAAAAACTCTATCGACTTCTATCGAAGTTTTCTTTTCCAGCAATATACCTGGTTTTGGAGCACGAAATCCTTTGCAATACAATAACGTGCCAAACTAGGTAGTTTTTTACGATATAAAAGAGACCACCGAAGAAAACTTATGCATTCATTTACGGATGTCCTTCAATCAAAATGTTGAGTCAACAGCAAAATCGCAAGTTGAAGGCTCTCATGAGTTACTGGAAATCGAAACAGGAAGTGAAAGTGATATGGAAGTCGAGTAAAATAAATGTTTTTTACTTCAAATAGCTTGATTCAAATCAATTTTCAAACTAAGTTTCGTATAATGCTAGTTTCTTGTGCTTGAAATCCATTTTGTGTATATAATACCATAAAGCTCCCAAAAAGCATCTTCGCGGTCGCTTTACTGATAGCCGATTATGCCATCTTAGAACTTGGTCAGGTTTGACCTTAGGTATCTATTACTGCAATCAGAATTCAAAAATGTTAACCCGTTCAAAAGTTATCGTGACCCCGTTCAGACGGACGACTAACAGAGTGATCTTAATATGGACCTAAAGGTCCATAATAAACTCAACAATTCAAGATGTAATAATGGACCTTTATGCTTATCGATCTTATCTGAAATTCTATCAAGGGTCACGCTGAGGTTATCAAAAACCTTTCAAAATGGTTTCATACTTTACCCAGACGGACCTTTGTACCGAGTTTCAGCCAAATCGCAGAGAATCAGTTGGGTGACACTCCTCGTAAGATGTCATTAAGCAAAAAGGATTTTTGAAATTCTTCAACAGTGTCGCCGCTATCGTGTTCACAGACAGACAGATAGCATCTGTGAAAATAAGAACCTACCCCCTTTTGCAAAGGGTGCCGGTTAATAACCTGCTAGCTATAGTCAAGTATACATTGTAATTCTTCACCATCCTTCAACAGCTTTAGAATAGGATAGAATAGACTTTATTGTTTCTGAGCATCAGTCATTTTACAACGTCTGGTTTTCATACTCTAACATACAAACAAAGCATGGCTCAATGACCAAGTTTGCGAACGAATAATCGTTTAAGGTAATTCCAAAGTTACATTTCCATTATCAAATATAAACAAACCGAATTCGTTAACAATTATTGCAATAAAAATCTAATAATGTTATACATACAGACTTTTACGCTTTAATAGTATTGCATTTTTCATTAACTCAAATAAATTCTCTCGACGCGTGTCCGTTGTTATTTGATTTTTCACTTTTTTAATGTAGTGGTTCCAGGTTGATAAAGCTCTCCATTTGAAAGCCTTCCAAAGCAGAAAGTAGAGGAGAAAGTGATGATATGAATACAGCAAAGCCTTACTGAGCTTAGTTGTAAGAAGATAGGATCGTCCTTGTGCACATACGCGGATAATATAGCGAAAATCATTATCGATTACCACTTCTTCCATCTGTTGCTTTCTCTTTTGACATCCCACATGTATTGTACTTTTCAAGGAATTCAAACCATTCTATATTAACATCCTGTGTATATTATGTTATATCCCGAATCGCTTTCACTCGCAATCCCATGATCACAAAATAAAAAGGAAGATGACAATAGTGATGGCATTTTCTCCACAAATACAACTTTTGTGACTGGTTCCTGCTAAGCAAGTGGGTAAGGAGTGAAGGTCAACATCATCTCCGAAATAAAGTTGTAATGTTGCATCATTAGCATTACACAGCAGAATCCTGAATCTCATAATAAATGTCAGCTTGAACAAAAAGTTAAATCAAATCAAATTAAAATGGAAGATCCAGAAGAGCAGCCAAATATATTCTCTATACCACCCGAAATACTTGAAAAGGTTTTCAGTTTTTTAGATACTGAAAATCTTTTAGTGTGTGCACAAGTTTGTAGCATGTGGGAATGCATGTGTATGCCAATGAATCCTCTACAGAGACCCACCGTATGTCGACTTAAATTTTATCTAGTAATAAAATTGAATAATTATTTTATTCTTTGAGTTAATGTCAAGTTAAATTTGATCTGACTTTTTTCCAAATTCTTTTTAGATTCTGGGGCGAATATTTCTGAATCTGGACAGGAAATCGTTGATGCGAACCCGACTCGTTTGCAAATTTTGGAAGGCTGGACTAGACAAATTGACTTTAAAGGACGCAGTAATTCTTTCCGGTCAAACTTTCATCTGCTCTGAAGAGTTTCTTCATTCAATCCCTTCAAAATTGGATGCTACAAACCCATTCCCTTCAAGAACAGTGCGAATGTCCTTTGTTCTTCCAACAATTCCAGACAATGCTGTAGCCAGAAATGCAGTGGTCCGCTCTTTTGGGGTTCACATCAAGTTCATAAACATGAAAATCAACACGTTCTTCACCAAACCCCAAGTCCTCTCTCCCGTCGTGTCCAACATTGCAAAGTTACTTACTCATCTGCCAAATCTTGAAGGGTTGTCATTGGGCATAAGCTGTTTAGCGAGTAACTTCAGCACATACTCCAACTCTTCGAGCTTTGCTATTGATGAAACACAATCCGTGAAACATTTACTCGGGAAGAGATTCGAGTTTCCAATGCTGACAAAGCTCAAAGCACTTCGATTAGTTGCTTGGGATTTCTCTTCAGAGGAGACCGAATGGCTGATATACGAAATCCTCCGACACTCTCCAAACCTCCAACTTTTTGACCCCGACTATTTTAAAGGATATTCAAAGTTCTGCAACATATTCTCCCAACCAGCCAATTGGCCATTTCAACTGACCATTTTGAAACTGGCAGTCCCAGCACGACTCTGCTATGAGTGTATTGGACTAATACATCATGCTGGTTATCCGTTGACAAGTTTGCACCTAGACATTCTTGAATTTGATTGGGAGAAATTTCCAAAGTCGTACAGTCGGGTTCTCCAAACTGTGCTGAGGAGTTGTGAGACGACGCTGAAGAGCTTGTCACTAAGCTTTTACGAGTCCTCCAAGTTCATCCCTCCACCCGTGGGAGTGTCCAGCATAATTCGGAACATTGTGTCAAACTACGAACGGATTTACATGCGTTATTCCTACCTAAAAATCTCGAAACTCCATCCAAAAAGTGGAGAACGTTATCCATGTAGTAAGGTAGAGCACCTGAAACTAAGAGGGTTCAAGGGGTCCCTCGACTTTCTCACGGAGTTAAAGCATTTGAGCAGATTGATCTTGTTGGACTATGATCCGGAAAGGGAAAACATGTTCAACTGTGGATCTGCTTTCTTCATGCATATTCCGACGCTGAGGGAGTTGTACACTCCCGTTTTTGGGTCTATTGACGCTTCCAGCAAAGAATTTAAAATGATGGAGGAAAAGTACTTGAGAGTGTATTTGCTTATGTAAAATTATTTAGTTAGATCGTAAATGTCAAGTGGTTGCATACAGGGTGCTATGAACGAATGTGATAATGCTGATTGATGTGTATTGCTATATAGAACGTATATTAATCTATGTACCTTATTTATCTACATTACATGTATGCATAGTAAAGTAGATGTAATAATTTACAAAAGAGAAAATCAGCGAGAAATGATGCATCTCTTAATTTGAAGTTGATGTTTATTCGATACAGTTCACAATTATTTTTCATTATTGTTAAACATGTTACATTATTATTACGTATTAGACTGTATGCAGGATACGAGTACGAATTGTGATACGATGTCTATAGTCTAAAGAGGAATGATTTCAGTCGGTCAATCAAATTTACGAATTTAAAATAAATGTAATACTTATTGAATATCATATTATATGTTTGGTACAGTATGTATTAGTTTCATAGTAGCTTTGTGAGATGATATCTTATTCGTGAAAATAAAAATTGTTTGAAAACTGTCAAATATTTCCGGCATATCCATACAGTTTCTTGGCTGCAAAAAAAATGTACCCAAATTTCTTGTCAAATCAAAAAAGTCACCATAAATCTATGGATGATGGAACTATATAGCTAAACAAAATTACAAGACATTGCTTATGCAAGTGAAGATTAGTCAAAAAGTCAAAACGAAGCGATGAATGTAATAATTCAATATATATATATATATATATCTTTACACAGAATCATAACAATCTAACTTTTATGAGTTACATACGCACGAGCGTACTTGTACGCAAAATTAGAAACCATTTTCGAACCGTAGATTAGATTACAATAATATTATTAAAAGGCAGAGAAAATAGTTAAAGACGACCAGTAATATGGGTATCCACGTTTCAATTTCATTTCAATATCAGTATCCCTCCTTTGCTTTCTGGAATTACACACGCTAACAAGAAAAAATATTAAGGTATACTTTTTTTATAAGAAAGACTGGACTACGTCCGTTTTGGATTCATAATATCAATCATTCCAATAATTGACAAACTTTTAAGTATTCACAGCCACTTTCTTTCGCCAAAGTATTCGTCCACTTTTCAATTTAAAAAAGAGTACTATTCACTATTTTACAGTTACAGCACATTTTCAGCGTTTATTTTTGTTACATTTAATGGTTTTGCATTTCGGAATGTGTCTTTCTGCTGCGCCTTCGCTAAACTTGCGACCACAATGCGGGCATTGGATATAGTCAGATGTGTCGGTTGGAGGTGGCGGTGGCAAGTCTTTGGGATCTCCCCCTTTGGCAACATGAGCTTGATATTCCTTCGCAGCACGAATGGTTGCGATAAAGTCTTGGTGTTTCTTACGCCAGTCCACTTTCTTTGCCTGGGGATTAGAATGAGGAGGTTAGTTCGATGCATTGACAACCTTATTGAGCAGTGTATAATGTCCATTATTTTTATACCGATACCGTTGGAGCTGCGGGAGCAGGTTTATTAGTTTTGGCAGATACAACTCGAATGTATGGCTCTGCCTCAGTTCCCTGCATTCGCATTTTCGTTGGATCAAATATTTTCCGTTTCTTGGTGGTAGTCTTTTTACAAATGGACTCATGCTTTTGAATACGATCAGGAGCAAAGTAGCGACCACAGACTTTACACTCGTCCAGTCCAGGTGGTGGCCCTGTTGAGCTTCGTGGAGGTGCTGAGGGCTTACTCTTAATCACACCAGAGGTCTGAAAAAAACCAAAAAGAGTTTTGATGAATCAAATGCGGATGGATTGACGTGTAACGATATTGCCCATGTTGAGAAAAGAGGAGGACAACAAACTTATAAAAGGGAATTGACACATTTTATCATTCATATTCATCATTCAAACCTTCTTCACAGTGGTAGCTCTAACGCCAACTGACGTTCGACCAGCAGTAGATCGTGCTCCAGGTGTGCTCTATTCAAGATCAAGCAAAAACAAAGAACAAAATAAAAGTGACGACGTGAGCAAAATAAAATAAAATATCATTTCATAAGACGCGTGCGTGTGATGTATTTAAGTTAAGAAACACAACACCAAAGCATATAACTATAAGAAGGTGGCGTGAATTGAGATTATTCTACCAAGCATATGCTAAGTTTTAGAAGCGAAAGTGATTCCACAATTGTATTTCGAAACATCTTTATATAACATTATCTTATGACGATGTTCAGCAAAGCGTAAAAATGGAAACCGGATGATAATGTATCAGTTGATGTCATCTGACCTGAATCACTTTTTTAAGATCCCATTATTTTTCTTGTTAATTGTTCATCTAGGTAAACAAAACCACCTACCTACTTCCACGTAGGTTGTAGGTATTAGTGTTTACGCACATAAACTTCCTTCAATACTCTACATCTGTATCTAAACAAATAAGTTTTATTGTCTTTTTTATCTGAAACTTATCATCAGTTTGTTCACGCACTGTGACAGCAAAAGGGATTTGGCAGAAACCCACAAGTCGAGCAAAGTGCGTAGAAAATTGAAGCGTTTTTCTTTTACGAGATATTTTTACATGTGTATTGTATTACCTACCACCACTACCACATGTCATGTAGGGTTGCCGTTTTTTCGGTTTTCCGTTTTCCAAACCGTTTTTTACGGTTTTCCTCCCGGTTTCGGTTCGGTTTTCGGTTCGGTTAGGAGGTCTAACCGAAAACGGAAAACCGCGGTTTCGGTTCGGTTTACGTTTTTAACAATAAGACTTAAATATAGCAAAAATGAGCTACAGAACAGTAATTTTTGGCATAAATTTGCTAAATGGGAATTCCAATTAACTCATTCTTTTGATTTTTCATGAATAAAGTTTATTTAAATGACTTTGGTGCAACTGAAGTAGACCTATGAAGGTGTTTTAGAATGTTATTATGCATTTTGTTTGTGTAATTTGATTTAAATTGACATCCACTATTGAAAACATTGAAAATGTTAATAACAGGGTGTTTTATTTTTGTGTTACTTCAATAATGTGGTAGTAGCACTTTACTGTAGTTTTTCTGGAACAAATGGTCCGAAAATTAAATGAATATTTAATTAAATTTAGCTGAACAAAATTAGCTAAATATATTTTTCAGAATTAAACTACTAATTCAGCGATATTTGTACCTACCTAGAATAATTAATAAACCTCATTCCAAGCTTTTATGTATTATGTACCCCTCTGTATATGGAAGGTATATGGATAATTAAAGAAACCGGAAAACCGTTTTCGGTTCGTTTTTTACTCCCAACCGAAACCGTCTACGGTTTCCGGTTCGGTTTTCTCTACCAACCGTAACCGTACACGGTTTGCAACCGAAACCGAAAAACGGCAACCCTAATGTCATGTCATTTGAAATGATGTTATATAGTTGTAAAAAAAATACACGCATTATGCAGAGCCCCACACGACTGAGGCAGAGCCCTGATCATCAGGGCCTGATGTAAAAGGATGTGGTTGGGTGCTCAACCGATTAAAAAAGCAGAGTAAAAATCAGGCATATTATAACATGAAACACAAGCGTGTTATGAAATATAATTAATTTTTCGAAACCAAATTCATGTGCCCTACTGATCTACGATGGTCTGGTGCACTTATTATGCACACCAATACCATAGCCATAGCATATTTGTAATTATAAGCTTTTTTTGGTAACATGTAATTTTTAAAAATCTTAATGTGCTTTTAACAAGCTTATCCTGTGCATCTCTGACAGTCATGAGTATTGTTTTTTTGTTAAATCAACGAAAGTGAATTTTAATTGCTGGGTTTTGAAACACTAATTCACGCATTAATACCATAAATCACTAATAAAACTCATTTACAGATGAGCAGTAGTTTTGAAAATTTAATTTATATCTATGTTGAAGTAAAAGAAAAACTGAAAAACTTATTACGTAGATATTAGATGCAATAAATATGTAATTATGTAACGTGGTGTATTTAAAAAGGTCATGGGGTAAAGTGATAAAATGACAACGACGACTCGCATCTCAACAACTTTTGACTTTTTATGATTTTGCTCGTGTAAGATCCATTATTTAGGATACGTAATGATAACATTGTTATCTTGGGATTTGTAAAAGTGAAAACAAGTTGCAAACAGATTATTAAAGTGATTGTGTTCCTACTACTTGTGTCTAGACAAAAAAAAATCCATTATTTTATAACCATCAGGTGCACAAGCATAAAGAATCTCGTTGGGTTAATCGTACAATGTAATGGACTTTCATAATGAGCGTTATTGCGGGTCTCAAGCGAAAGTGCATTCCAACCTGATTCAAAAAAACTTACAACACAAAATTTTAAGGAAGCCCTATGTTACAAAACATTCAAAGAAATCGTTATACAAACCATTTTTGCAAAGGCAACTAGAATTGAATTCTTCTAAAATATTTTCATAACTATTTACACTGACCACTTCTTCATAACATGATGGATCATTTTGGTTGTAAGCTCTGCTCTGACATTTGTTCAAAAAAGGTCTAATTTTAGAACCGAGATTACAAAAATCGTTGACCTGCTGATGCATCAATTTTCATGAAATGCACAAAAAAATTCCAAATATGAGGCTATTGCATCCCGCATTGCAGTGCAATGTCCCCAAAACGTTTCCGTTATGTTTTGTCTGGAAAATGAAAGTAGGTTTTCCGATAAAAAAATTGCTTACGTAGAGAAACCCCATTTCAATGAAAGTGCAACAACAGCAACAAAAGAAAAGTGAATGAATGGGAGTAAGAAAAAGTTGTGACAAATAAATGGCTAATCAATGCAGAGCATGAAATTGCATGTTTTGAAGTTGAAGCAGTTGCTCGTTAGGTGCCCACCGTGGTATTTTTGTCATGAACTTCAATAACGGGTTATTTGCTCCACCATAAAATTATGATAGGAAGTTGGATGATGTGGAAAAGAAAGATTAATAGCATGATTTTTTACCATTGTTGTGGGTGACTTGCTGTTGGGTCTGGTGGGAGAGTTAGCTCCAGAGCTGGTCACAGATCTTTGAGTAGGAGACGAGGATTTATGAGTGGGACTACCTCCACTCCTGGAAGCATTTTCATCAGGTGAAGACGAGATTGTCGTTCTCTTGAGTTTAGTAGCCAGCGCATTTTCCCTTTTCTCCAGCTCTTGAGCGTATTCCGAATACTTTGTTGTGGCCGGTAGTGGATTGATGTAGTCATGGTAACTCTCTTCCGCGTTTTGAGGCGGCGGTGGTGGATGACTAGCACTTGACTTGTGCTGTTGTCTTTGATGATATGGCTTGCCACCACCACCATTCGTGCTGTTAGCACTGGACACTGAGCTTGTCTTATTGTTACTACTCGGCTCATTATGATTTAAAGCTGGAGACTCTCTGGAAACACTTCGTTCCCGGTTTAAGGAAGTTGCTCGATTAGTTGAGCCAAGATTTGGTGGCTTCATCATTGGAGGTACTTGTGTATTACGCATCCCATTGGGAGTAGTTCTCGAGGAATTATTTGTAGACACATAATTCGCTGGATCACTTTTGCTACTTGAGCTACGACTCTTGTTACTATTTGTCACTACTAGGGGCTCTAGAGGATGACCTTTATCTATTCCTGTTAGCGCACCATTCCTACTCCCATAACCGTTCGTTCCACCGCTCATACTGCCATTTACACCACCACCTCGCCGTCGCTCCTCGAACATTTGGCGAACCTGTCAAAAAAACAGATTTCCTATCATGCTTTTTTCTGTCTTCGAACGAAACCTTCCCTTTCGATCAATATCTCATTAAAATGAATCTGCTTACGTTTTGAAAATGAACTGTTTTACTTACCTTCCCTGCTCCCACATTGGCAACAACGGGACTGTTTCCGTTCATGAGTAAATTGTTGTTATTATTATTATTGTTATTGATGTTGTTGAGGGAATTAGTCGTGTATTTGTTGGAAGGGAGCACTCCGTTCAGAGCTGCTTTCTGCAACGCTTTCTGCTGCTGACTATCCAACATTTGTAACAGTTTGACTTCCTTTTCTTGCATCTGCTTTTGTTGGAACTGTGCCTGGGGAGAAAAATATTTTATGTAGGCACATGTACATTTTAAAATTAAAAAATCAATCATTTTAAAACAAGCCTTTTATGTCCCTATATATTTCGTGTGCTAAAGATGTAACATGCAATATATCATATATCATCATGAGAGGTGATATTAAAAATGAAAACAGAAACAAGTGGTTAGACCTAAACACGGCATATTATACAATACACACCACAACAGACATATTACACACACCTTTTCTACCCCTTTTGCATGCTTCATCATGATCCTATCCTATTCAATATCGTTTTATATTAGGCATATATCAGTCATGCAAACTTGTGTTTCCAAAATACATTTGGCAGATACGTCTCAGGAAGAATGATGCTTTTTGAAAACAATACAATTTTTGCATCAAATAGGGATCCTCCTTGTCACGGCCCATTAGTTGTTAGTAACACAATTTTAAAAGGAGTACGGTTCCCATTCATTCACATACGGTAAACAATGCCCAATTTGAAACTCATCTTATCACTCCCTTTTATATTCCCTCGAGTCATAGCATGGCTCATCATTATCATATATATTATTCATTCTTTACAAACGCAAAGGTGTTATAATAACTTTGCGAGTTTTACAGATAGGCCCATAGTGCCAAATTATATCTTCCAATCTTCCTATGTGAAGAATAAAAAGGTAATGCAAAGTCATCTCAATATTGACGCTCAACCCAATCCCAGTGCTTGCTACAGCACAACAACAATTAAGAATGAACTAAAAATATTCAAAGTAATTATTCGGATTACACAACCAATAAAAATAGCTTTCAACCTGATTGTCTATTTTTTTGTTGCATAAACTCATAAAAATCATCATGATATGATAATGATTACGTTTGGCAGGGTAAAGCAATTAATTCGTATTTTCTTCTAATTTGGCCACGATTGCGTGGGTGTACTTCGTGGTGAGCAGTGGATTTATGACTCATTGTCATCATTCATCATATTCTACTTACTGTCAACTATTGTTGCATTGGCCCCTTAATTATTAATTATTACATTACACTGCTCTTGCTCGTAGATAAGATATACAGAACGCACAATATGAAATGCACTAAAAAGGTTGTCCCTATATAACACTGATATTGATCAGACGTACAACTAGAAGCTTCCTCCTTCTTCGTGTGCATCAATGAATTGGGACCAAATAATATATAGTTAGTAATAAAGTGTAACTGTGCATTTCTGATTGTGTTGATGCTCCAAATTTTGTACCTTAATAATAGAATCGTCGATTGACCGCGTACTAGGTGTTCGTGTCATGTACATGCCCATGTACGACTCCATAGTAGTCTTGATGTCTTGATTCCCGTTATGAAGTTGGAGTGAATGCTCGTTTAATCATGTCAAAAAAATGATAGGTTAACTAAATATGCTACGCTGTTGTTCTCCTTATGGCGAAGAAGAAGACGTGGTGTGGTGTGGTGTGTGAATTGGAGAGAGTCAGCTCTAGATGACAAACGGGGGTTTCATTATTTCGATATTGTAGGATCACACCTGTCGCGTTCTCACTTTAAGATTTTTAGAGCACAAGTGAGAAATTGCATACAGAAACTTATTTAGTTTTGTATCTGAAACCCACCAATAATGTTGAAACTTGTATCATCATATCATTTCTAACAGCTCCAAATATGGTGCACTGCACATTTGTAGTTCGATTCAGAGAGACAGGTGATATCGAGGATTTTCTGTCAAATAAATCAGGTACTGGATTTGGTATTTTGTTGCAATAATATTCTACTTTTCTCTTTTATCTCTCTTTTGTTTGCTGAAAGAAATAAGGTTTACTACGACTTCAGGTAAATGACCTCCTCCCATCAAATATTTCCATTTTTATGCACAAAAATACATATTATATTCGTAGTATTGACAAGTATGACGTTTTGACGTAATGAGTTTTTCAACGCTTTTATGACAGCTACTGCTGTTATGCAGAAACACACTTCATGATGACGAGAAGAAATTTATGAGTTTCGTATAATCTGTAATTGGCCACCATAAAATCCCACTCAGAACAAAAACTCTACACGTAGAGTTCTATATAACACGTAATACTTAATCATCCAAATTGGGAAGATGCAGTTTTTGAAAGTTCAAAAAATGATCAGGTACAAACGTACTGCAAAGATATATATTGAAACTTAAGTATTACCCGATCGCCTCAGTATAAGCTTATCA
Organism: Orchesella flavescens; assembly: GCA_964034955.1. NCBI lineage: Eukaryota > Metazoa > Arthropoda > Collembola > Entomobryomorpha > Orchesellidae > Orchesella > Orchesella flavescens. The sequence continues at coordinate 13,245,152 of OZ035957.1, forward strand.
CATCAGTTCACAACTTAACCAGCAACCACAAAACCCAAAGAATTAATTTTTGCTATTTGCTAAAACGCTAAAAGCACTTCAGCCCTTTATCTTTCAAGTCCATAAAAGCTCACTATTATTATGGTTCCACCAGTGACGACAACCCACTCAAAACTGCAAATATCTTGTTTTGCACAGCGAAAACCAAGTTTGCAGTAACTCCTCTGCCTTCACAAAATATCTAAAAGGACATCTTTGCTCACTTGTCAAAGACCCTGAGGAAGAGAGTCCCATAAAACAAGCTAATACTGGATGGAGAGCAAAGCGTAATAAAAAATTCTAAACTTTTATTTTAGCAGGTACGCCGTATACAAACAAACCAAGTGAATGTATTTTTATGGATACAGAAAAAAAACTTTCAACTCAAATGCGAGGCGAGTTTTTCGTTTTACTTAACTGTATTATAACACAATTCACTTACGAGAACATTTTCATGACATGCAATGTCGGGTTTTTATATGGGGAAAGCTGCTCTTTATCCACACCACGTATTACCCATGCTTCCGTACTACTGGACAAGTTCACAAAGACTGACATTTTCTCAGGAGGGGAGAGAAAACAGCTATTAAAAGTGTAGGGTGCTGTATTGTACCACCACTATACATATATTCTATTACATACTCACAAGTGTATTACAATACCAACATAACACCAGCCGAGAAAAGAAAAGTGAGCAATTGTACGAGAATTTTTCTCAGCTATAACTATAAGCATATCATGTAAAGGAGACGGGCATTTTGATTGAAAGGTGGGTAACCGATATACATATATTATTCGCACACAGGAAGGATACTTATCAGTATTGCATTACAGTTCTTTAGCACACGTATTTACAACATAACATTGCTTTGGATTTGGAATATGTACCGACTCTGAAAAAAATTACACAATGAAATGAAACAACAAAAGAATGGAGAAAACTTTGTATGACAGCAGGTGGAGTAAGGTAAATGTAAGAGCTCGTGGTAAGTTCTTCCTTCAGTGAAAATTCATTTCACAACTTTTTTTCAGTCTGCCATACGTACATTTCCCTTTATAGGCAATAACAACATTTATTTATATACTTTTCCCTTGGATGTTGGATGGAACGGGTAGATAGTATAGATGCGTGTAGTATTTGTACTATATATTGCGCAAATAAAGAGTGGAATGGCCAGTTGGATTTGGATTGTCCACATGCCGTGTGCGGTGTTATCAACACTTTTATTTCCACGAAAAAAAAGGCAGAAGCCCAACTGAACTGTCCAGGTATAAAATGTAGACATTCAGAGACGGGATGATTGCAGGGGAATGGAAATTATTCTAGTGTACATTGTGTACATGACTCACCATCACGTATTAATGTTTAGCTTCAATGTATCATCCATCCATCAAATTCTCTCCAAAAAAACTATTAATTCTATCGTCAACTCGTATTTTATTGCCAATTCTCTGCATTTTTCCGGTCACCGGTGTGGTATACAATTTTTGCGGCATATAGCCAAGGACAATCGATTCATATGTAATATGGGTGAGGCGATGAAACGAACTTGGATAAGCAAATGTTTCGGGTTGAAAGTACTTTTGTACTGATAAAACACGTGAGCTTTTATATTGCTACTTTATTTTTTTACCTGTAAATGCATATTTTATTTTGATGTGAAAAACTAAGGTTTTTGTAAAAATTCGGTGAAAAACAACGAAAACATGGATATAACCTTCCACATTTGCCTGGTTCAAAAAATCCATAAAAAAGTTCAAGCTAGGGACGTGTCGTTGTAGTACTAAAGGCTAAAACGAAAATCTAGTAGCTATATTAAAACCAATAGAACGGTACAACTTCTATTGAATTGAAAAAGACGGATGTCTCCCGATAAAAATCTATTATTTGTTTGAGTAGCTTTTCCTGTCTACTTAAAATTATATGGGAGCGCGTGCATTACATTATTCACTATAAAAGTATATGCCACAACTACAAATGAATTATATTATCACCTTTATTAGAAGAGAAACAAAATAAATGATTTTCATGACAAAATGCAATATCCGCCTCCATTTTCTATTTGCCGAACCAAGTCTTCTTCGCAGTAAACCTGATATGATAACTCTTCCTCCAGACAAGACAACAACCCTTCCAACAAAAACACATTCCTAAAATCAAACCCTCGCTTGCTCCTCATGTCATATCCAATATATCGCACTACCATCTGCAAATATGTGTGTGTCATCAATAATAATACGTCTGTTCTGTGCATATGTATATGACATACTCAAAGTGGTAATAATTCATCGCTTAAGTACACTAAACAACATGAAAGTCATGATCCTTGTCCTTCATGCTGAATACCTAATCCGATACGATTTATGAATGACATGAAAAGGAATATATGGCATAATATATTAAACTTATGGATTTTCATCAAGTTAATCGAATGCAATGTGCAAACTTGTTAACAAATTTTGCATAGACAAAATCATTTTTCCAAGTCAGTCTCCCGTGTTTGTACTCCCGCACAATGATAATGATTGAATGAAAGGATATAACCTTTTTTAATTCACTTGTCTTTTATCAGATATCTCATCCCTCACTGAATTGAACAGAATGGTAGAGAGCGACCATGTCCTAGACATTTCTTAAGGACAATCGTTTCACAAATGACTTTTAGTGCAAAATTCAAAATTACAATACAAATCGGTAACACTTTCATCTTATTGCATGTACCTAATTGTACTTTGTCAGTAGAGTAAACATCCTAATGACAATACTCACGGTCATGATGACCTTCCTTCATCCTTTCTTGTACTTTTGGTTGCTAGTTAAATTACATTTTACATTCATGCAAGGAACCCAACCATTTTCCCTTTATCATCACTCTTCTCCAATAAAGTGAATGAGAAAATAACAAACTTGAGAATGGAATAATAATTGACATTTTGTCAACAAAATATTCCACTCCATCCATATGCACAATATATGTTATTCCTATTTGCAATTTTTGTAACGTTTTTTGTTGTTGAATGTCTTGGCTATGACATTGGCAGTCAAGCCAGCCATATAATAATTTGATTGGGTAAGTGGCATAGCTAAACCTACTCCTGCTTTTAACTATCCTTCCGCTATTCCTTTTGCTCTATAATTTATTGATTTTATCAGGAAAAAAGAGAAAAATTGATTTGACAGAATAAATTATTTGGTTGTTGAATAAAAAGGTAGATAAAAATGAGCATAGTATACAATTTTGTTTTTTTTTGCAAAAACTTCATGTGGTCTAAGTGCTCCCGAGTTATTTCAGAAAAGGTAGATAATATTATATATGGTTATATATTTAAGTTGAAGCAGGGAAGGCAGGGTGGTGACCATCAATGTCAATGCTAAGGTAAGGTACATATAGGAATGGGAAGACACTTGGGAAGATGAGTGTTTGAAATCGATTACGAACCTGGTTGGACTCAACTCAAGGCCACAATTATATTGCCACATATATTCAAATTCAAGTGGTTTGGGTGGCTGGTTTTGTCTAATAACATATTCAAGTGAAAAATAAGAAATTGGCAAGTAGGAGTCTCCGTCCATTCTTTAAAGACGTAAACAAAATGAAGGAGCAGGCATTTGAAATATATGTACCTAAAAATCCGTCGCAAACTCTCAAAGCGGAAAGTCCTTCTCAGTTGTGATATCAAATAGCATAGCACCATCCTTTTTTGTAAAGCGAGAGAAGAAAATGAAATGACAAGGTGGCAATTACACAGAAAATGCGACATGAATGAATGGACATTGGAGGACAAATTATTTTTGTCCAAAATTGGAAGCAGACAGCCAGAGAAAAACAGATTGAACTCGTGTGGTGCTTGGTTGTTGGTGGGGTCGAGTCGATATCTTTGCGTCAATGTCACCGTCACTTCATCCAACAGCAAACCAAAAAATACAGAGTTTTAAACTATTCTGACGTAAAATGTAGAAATAAATTATTAGGTACATGGGTTTGCTAAACAATCTAAATATATATCTAAATTCAGGTTGAAAGTTAGCGATACCTACATGTACATTGCTTTCATAATATAACAAATTGTACATGGAATGCTGAGCTGAAAAAAAATATTTTTAAACAGCCACTCAGTTATAAAAACAAATTCCTAGCAAACGTGTACAAGCATTTCTTCTGTAATGTTTTCTGTCTTTTGAAACCATGTAAAAACAAAGGTTAGCATTCATGACTAATTCAAAAGGATTAACTAGTTTATGGATAAGGCAAAAGGTTGAAGAAATCGGGTGAATACTGGATATAGAAAAGAGTTCGCTACTTATAATGACTTCTTCATCCTTAGTTCAAGCGAAATTAAATCTCTCCTTGTACTTATGAAAACTAGTTAACTTCCACTGCGTAGAATGCACAGCGGGACATGACATAGAAGTGCAAATCAAACAAAAATATTCTAAGATTTAATCATGTAGTCAATCGCTAACTTACTATTGACAGCTTAAACAGAAATAAGAATGAGCTAATGAGCATCATAACACAAACATGGCATAGTTCTCACTAATTTGTACACGCCAATGCAGTTTATATAGCGTGATATGATTATTCAGCAAGTTTCTGCACGCTATACCTGATGCTACTAATGTAACAACACAGAATAATATGATACCCAACATCACAACACCAACACCGTCTTGTGCTGTATATGTATGAGGTGATTGGTGATCACATCGCTGATTCATCTTCTTGTCATGAAATATCATTTTATTTTGCTCGAACGACTACCGACAGAAAAGAAAAGTCCTTGGACGGTACGAAATAACTATCGAAATGAAAAAGGCGTTATCTTCTCTGTCCTTTGCCCTTAATTGGAAAAGGGCAATGCGGAGCATGAAAGTTTATGAAGATCGTAATCCCCACTCATTACTATTTTTCTACAACGTACTAATACTAGTACCTACTGACCATTACAAATTACATCTGACTACCAACCTTTCATTACGCTATATAAACATACATACGCTTGTATTACAATTCTATTACCGCCTACGTAGATCTTTAAGAAAGATATTGATGAATAATATATAATATGGCTTCTATCGTGGATTGAAAACAGAACATTTGGAATAAATATTTGATGAGAGCAAAAGCAATTTTAAAACTACGGTGTGTACCCCGATGAATGCGTATTTAACAAAGAACTCATCGTCAGGCTCAGAATTATACATAGCCAATTCATCATCAGAAACCCGTAAGTAATGGCTCATTGCCCCAAGTCCCTAAAAGTAAAAAGTATACTTCCTGTGTTGTTGCATTAATCAGACGTAAACAGTCTAGTTTTATCAGACATCATCAGAGACATTTATGCGTTGGAAAAAAGGAAACAAAAGGTTTTAAGTACACGTAGAATTATTAATTAGATGCTCTATCTGATCTGCTACCACGCAGTGTCCCCCTCGGCTGGTCGGTTTTCCAGTAACTCTTTAAATTTTAATTAGAACCCCAAAAACTCAACTCATTCATCAATCCCTTCTATCTCAACCCAGTCGGACTTTTCTCCTTCCTGGTTGTCATTTAGCGAGACATCACATCACAACCAAAACACACACAGCACTGCTTCTTTGTCATAAGCCCATTACATCCTATTACTCTTATGAAATTTGGCCTAGATATCCCTCGTGCATAGTTAATCAGTAAACACATTTTTCCTCAAACCGGTGCAGTGCATGCAAAACCACTTGTAATTACTCTTTTTCAATGACCATGTTTTACTCCTTATATATAGCTTGTTCACAATGCATGGTTTTCCATATTGGAACATGATTCACGTTTTTTCGTTCCCATTTTTCATGCTTTAAGTACTATTAAAGTAGTTCACATCAAAATTACATGCTTACCTGCATTTGAGCAAGCCTCGATCCAGATCCTTTAGGTATTTGAGACATGTTTACTACTTTTTACGTATTATCCTTTTATCCAGTTAGTATACAAAGCACTCACAACAACACTTTATCTCCTTTCCTTCCACTTTACTTGATTCTTCCCAATCCAACTCAATAATACTTTGGATGAAGCTTGTCCTTCCGTAAGTGTACTTTTGCATGCAAATCGTCACACATGCAACCAGAAATGCCACACATAAACCAACGGTGCAGTTATAAATTCCTCGCACCTACTGCATCTAGTTCACTCCTGCCAAGCTCACAATCAGGATCCTGTGACTATTTAGATCCAGTCCAAAAACCATATTTCTTGAGTTCATTAGCTGATTAAACTGAGTTGTTAAAGCCTAGGAAAAAAAATTATCACACGATTTCTTAAAAAAACGCATACTATAATTCATTATAAGATGTCTATTATATATGCTTTGATTACGCACGTTATTTAGTACATTAATGTTCTAATGCTCAAGAGCCCATAAAATTTAAAAAAAATCTGCCTATCTAAGAATCTTGCCCATAATAAAGATTACAAGTGAACTTGGGTTGCTTCTATTCTGTCTCAAACTACGATATTTTACAATATTTTTCGACAATTTTTTTCTCAAAGGCGCAGTTTGAAAAGTTTTCAATCTTACAAAAAGCAAACACAAAAAAGGTATATAACGGTCGCACCCGTGCCTCCAAGCACAAAAAAAATATAATGATGCTGACGATGACGAAGAGATTTTTCTTTGGTGGAGCAAAGCTAAGGTGCAATGTGCAACGCAGTGATGATGATTATAAATGCAGCCTTGCATGAAATGCACTTTCCTTAACTATCCCTTTATGCACATTACTGCACTTTACTGCTGTCTGCTGTGACTTAAATTGAAGTTACCTTTTTGCTCTTCTATATCTAGTCCTATTCTATATATATTATTATTATTACTATCAGCATCATGAATTGCCACCACCACCAAACGCAACTGCACTTTTCTTTTACCATTAAGGAATCTCCAACTCACGATGAGATGAGACGAGTCGGTCGCATTGAATGAACTGTATAGAGACAATCTTTGTAATATCCGTTGTTGCGTTTCTTCACTTATAAAACGGAATGACTCAAGAGCAAGAGTACCTGTCTCCTCAAAAAAAATACCCATTTGTATTCAGTGCTGCACTCTCAAGAACATAATGATTGTGACATGTGATTTGTGTCGTATGTTTTTGCCTATATTAGTAATGCTGGCTCACTCAAAGGAAATAATCATTTTACATGAAAAACATGAGCGGAAGCTCTTGATGCTGACTAACCAAATCACATCACATCACATCACACACAAGTGCAACTGACAATGATAGGAGATATGCTCTAGCTACAAAATCATTTTCATGTCCACCAACTAGAAACTCTTGCCAGATGGCAAAAATATTCTTCTTCAAGAATTTGATTCTTCTGAAAATATTATGCTTATAGGCGAAACAATGGGCATGAATGAGGACGGGCACACATAAAAATTCAAACTTGCGGTTTAGTTTCAAGCTCTAGCTCGTTCATACCTCAAAAAGAACTTTGTTTTTACCAGGTGCCACAGAGCAGCCACCATACTACAAACTACAATATAGCAAATGGATTTTTGTGGCTTTTGTACCTTTGCAACTTTGTTCTTTCTCCTTTCAGGCTTAGTACTATTCAAGTGGAAAGAACTATTGGAATGAAATCTGAAGCAGAGACGGTGGGGTCAATAACAAAATTCAGCTACGGATGAAGGAAGGCTGAAGGCACCAACTGGTCTACTGTTCGTTGATGATCACAAAAATAAAAGACCATCATCTTCTTATTCCAAAACCGGGGCTATGCTAACAGCTTGTAGCTCGAAGCACAAAGAAAAGTGTAATGATATGGTTGATGTGGTTGACAAACAACAAAAACGAAATGGGTAGTTTTTGTATCCTGATATTCTTTTCACATCTCTGAACAACAACAAAAAAGGATGCTTTTGACAGTGGAAGCAAGCCAAAGCCAACCCATTCCGTTGAATTGCTATTGGTAAGTTGAATGAGTCAGTGTGGAATCCATAATATATCCATGAGAGAAGAATCGGCTCAATAAAAAGTAACAAGGATTCTATATAACCACTTGCTATTTTGCTTAAAATGAAAATAGTAATCATCATAGATAGGCATGTGTACATGGCTTCTGCTCTTACTAAACATGAGAGCGTTTATGAAACAGCTTTTAACTGATATTAGGTACTCACATAATATTCATTCGCGTCTCATTGTATGTATACCCAAATCAAATCACCAGAAAAATTCTAGACTTTTGCCATGCAAGGCAAGCGAACCAAAAAGGGATTTTTTTTGAGCATGAGATACGCACACAATATACCTTACTCAACTCCCACGCGAACTAAACAGACCCAGACCATTGCCATCATGTGTATCAATCTTCTTAAGATGACTATAGGCAAGTAGGACCATAGATAACAATGCACTTTAAACGAGAGTGTAAGCAAAAATGCAGATCTTATTAGTCATCTCATATAGCCGTGAGTCGTGAGCCACACCAACTGCAGTCAGCAGCAGGTGGGTATATATATTGTAGATGCGAACAATTTGCAATTTTTTTGGTGTTTTTGGCTACCCCACCGTATTATTTGACTTTTTGCATATTGCCAAACTAAAGACAACCCAAAAGTACTAATGATATAGTTTGTAAAGCAAAAAAAAATTCTGGGGTTTGTCGTAGGTTTAAAATTGGAATGGAGTTGTGTTCTAACGTTCTAAAGACAAACCACTTCAGCCACCATATCGTCAGCCTACTTCATTCATTTCTAGTAATTTTTTTTCAGTTTTATTCCTCTTGAAACAAAGATAAAAAAGTGTATGACCTCTCATCTAACAACCAAGAAAGATAAAAAGTGACATGATACTTAATATCTTGTAGATGGTTTATCAAGTTGTAACTTTTACAATAAAACTAACTCAAAACATGAATATCCATGTTAGCTTGAGAAAATTCCAATTTTTTCAAGCAACTACATGAATTTCTTCAAATGTGTAAATCAATTTGGCAGGGATGCCGACAAAAATAAAAGCAATTCACATGCTATTTTTGAAACTATGCAATAATGAGCATGAAGGAACTGCGCAACTTATCTTAATGTACTTTGCCGGCTGATAATAAAAATATTTCTAATTTATAGCATTCCTCTATAAATCATAAATATTGAGAGAGAAATATTACTAATAGAATGAGTGAACGATTATTAGAAGGAATGCATTTAACGTATTACTATTACTTGCTCAAGTCATTATTTCCTTAATTTATCACCTTGTTTTTCAAAACCAATTAGCCAAAAAGGAAAAAGCAAACTGAGGGAGATTGGGTTGAAAAATTACTATGAATTATTATTAAATAAGGCATGAACTCAGCTTAAAATATGATCATCGTTATTTTTTGCATTCACGCATTTTCGCTATTATTGCATTTTGATGGGAGTTTGAGTTTTAAAGCATGAGCATTGAAAAGTGCACTTGTGCATGATTGAAAAGCAACAACAATGGGATGGTGGAATGGTGTGGTGGGTGAATCTCATTGTTGTGATTATGGATGAGCAGAAAAAAACTATGTTGAAGATAATGAGTTTATCACAAACCTTATTTGTTAAAAGTTAGCGAGAGGTATGCTATACGACGTGACGCAGATGGGTTGATGGCGATGTGATGATGAGAGGAGGAGAAATGCATTGAATTTCGTGATTCTGATGCAAACAAACTTTCATAAGATATTTTTGTAACCTTTTGAGATTTTTCCTTTCTTAAGTAAAGGGCTATTTTAGCACCTAAATATTTTTGAATATATTTTTGGAAAGTGCGATGACTGACTGTCAGCAAATCAAGCCTCCACTTTGTCCGATGGGCATTTAATATCAAACATAACGCAGTTTGTTATTATTAGCACCTCTTTATGTCAAAATGGTTGAAAAGATCACCAACTTGAAGCGCACAATCTCCACCATAAATCTTCATTAAGAAGAATCTGTCCACACACACACACACTTGAAACATTTCCTGTCTTGTGTATTTTTCCACATTTGGACAAAATGAGACGGCTTTTCTGCCAAGAAAAATCTTTGAGCCTGCCACTCATATGAACAATGTATATACGTGGATAAAATTTTGAAAATCTGATTAGGATTGGTGATGAACATTACATGACATTTCACTTTATTATAAACAAGGTAATTATAAAGAAATGTCATCTGGCTCACGCTGACCTGATCAAGTGAAAGAATCCCCAACATTATTGGCAAGTATACCATTTACATGCAAAAATGAGTAAACAACGTGCTTAAATATAAATGGACTTGTTTTGCGTGCTGAAAGACTAAGTTGTAATCGAGAAAAAAAATATGATAGAAAACGTATAATTATGAAGGAGGTGCAAAGGTGCATACAAAATGTCCATAATGATTCTACCAGGTCTAAAGGCGCAATTAAAAGATTCCCTGATGATACGATACAGTACTCTTGTATTATGCAGTTGTAAAATTAACCATTTTTCTTGGCTTATAAAAGCAAACTCCTTATATGGGGAATTCTACCGATTAATGTTTTTTTATGCGCAGGCCACTTGTCTATCCAAATATGGAGATGTGATGGCGCTTCAAGAGAGGAGACGAGATGAATGGGTTTGACATTGCGTTGTAGGAAGGTTGGCGTCAGCCAATATTCTGTTTTCATATGATGAGCATGCATCCTAATATTTCTAATTCATGTCATATGTATTGTGTGACCAGTGGAAAAATGCCTTTTAAAAGTGAAGTTGTAAAAATGAACAGTTATTTGCTTACCAGAGATACAGCTTGGTTACGTCGTACTACTGGTGGATAAGATGGACACCTTGACTGTCTTCCTGATGAGCTTATAAAACGATGACTTGAATTTTGAGAACGTTGTTTGCTGGAGCAGTTATGGTTGATTCAGGATCTGTTCGATTTGTTTCAAAATGTATTCATTCAATAACTAATATCTACGCATGTCATTTTATTTTTGAGCAAAATAGATAAAATATTTATGAATATTTATGAACATTTCCATAATGTGCTACCCAAGGTAACTGTCAAACTTGTCGTAAGTTGACATTCATGAACGTAATTCAACCAAGTATGTATACACTTTGCATCATCTTGTCTTCAGAATTTTCTTTTGTAAGTTTGAAGCTCGTAAATGTTTTTAAATTTCCATGCTAAAAGTAAAGATGGTGTTACAAGTATCAATTCGACTAATCGCAATAAATTATGTGCCGCGTGTATACAAAGATGTTTACTTGAAAGTATTTACATGAGATGCGCAAAATACATAATTGTGCATTGTGTCAATTAAAAGATTATCAGCATGAGAAATGAAATACAGTTAATTTGTTTTTAATTTTCTTGAATAACTTTTATTATTCATGTTTTGTGTTTATCAGCTATGCTACGTTTATCCACCCAATCCGTGACGGTTTTATCCCTCCAAATATACTGTCCTTTCGGTACATCATCGATGTCTGGAAGAAGAGCAGCGTATACAAGAGCCTCTGAGCCTTCTTCGGTGTTATAAATTCCTTTTCCTCCTGTCATATCACTTTGAACCCAACCTGGATGTACGGCATTTACCACTATGTTATCATGAGGTCGCATGAGGTCCAGTTCTCTCTGCTGAATTCTCGTTAACGCTGTGACAGCAACTTTAGAAACTGCATAGGCACTGTTAGGCCATCCATTTTCTTTGTGAGTTCCTTCCGTTGCAGATCTAGAGCAAGAATATTATGCGATGCAATGTGAATTCCAAACATCATCATCATCTAGAAGATAATTATTATTTTGGAGACCAATTTACTTGATATAATCATTGACTAGACGATTTAACTCAGGAACTGTGAGAGTTTCAGATGAAAGTCTGTCACGTAATTGCGATGCCGCCGGTTCCCCTCCATTAATTTTCGAGAGATGGCCTAATAAAACAAGCATGCATGACCTAGATTATAGCCTTTTGTTCTAAAGTGACAAAAAAAGAAGGTGACTAATTTAAGTACCTAATCCACTGGAAACATTTACAACCCTTGCTTTAGCACGTAGCAGAGAAAAAAGTTCATTGCAAACGTTGAGAGTTCCGAAATAATTCACGTCCAGTGTGTTTCTCGCTTGGAGAGCTAGCGGTGTTCCAGGACTTGTCTAGAAAGAAAGTAGGATGAGGATGATGCATAAAAAGATAGTGTCAGGCACGCTATTGTTCTTTACTCCATAATATTATGGTTTATCGAGAGTAAAAAGTGGGGTTAATTGAACTAGATTTACAGTGTCATTACAAAGTATGCGATTCCAGCGTTGTTGACAAGGATGTCAAGGTCCCCATGAGCAGTCTTCAGGAATTGAGCAAATCGCTTGACACTGTCCTTTGACTCAATGTCAAGTTGGTGAAAGGAGGGGTGAACTCCTTCCTGGAAGTTCCGATGAACAAAAAACAAATACAAAACAATACAAACATATTTATCATTCTCAACATTATAATGTTCTGGAGGCATGGACTGATGGACTAACAAATGGTAGAGAGGAACATGAAAGAGCTAATCAATACAGGAAACTCTGTATAATATGAAAATCAATGTGTATATGATATACATGTACCTGGTTCAATTGATTTATTGCAGTTTTTCCCCGTTCTTCATTTCGTGCTGTCAAGTACACAAGACCTTGCTCATCCTTAAGCTTTTGGCAAAGTGTTTTCACAACACAATACCCTATTCCTTTGTTTCCACCTGTGACAACAGCTATTCTGCTCTTTGTACAACTTGTAATGATTTTTGTCATGAAATATGTGGAAATTCAAAGAATGCAATTTCTCCTGGAGAATTGTACACATCAGTTGTTACATAAATTGAAAGAGCTCTTTTTCCCACGTTCAAGTTGGTTTACACAGAAAAGTCTGATCCGCCTGGACTGGATGATTCACAGGGCATACACACATCATCTAGTTGAAATTGAAAGCATTTTCTTACAGAAAACAAAGCCATGCGTTTTATGAGATAAATTGTGCATAGGTGGATTGTATCTTATTAAACTCTGTTTTTATTGTTACCGTTTAAACTGGTTACAGATTACGAAAGTTTAACTTGTACCTAGTAATTAAAAGGTAATTATGATTAGTTAACAAAAATAAAATCAATTTAAAAACGCCCGTGTTTGCATATTGCGTAGTTAGTCTTCTTCTGGTGGGCACAACTCTTTGTTGAGGTCATTGAAACGGTTCTCAACCCTGGAATAATGTTGAGTATACTTCATTACAGGGGGTAGATAAAGCACGGCAAGTTGCTTTCTGGGGGCGATATGTTCCACCATTTGAATTTGCTAAAAGTGATAATGAGATTAGAATAAACATTATTTATTACAGACAGGTCGGCAGGTGTAATGTAATTTTTTAGTGTTGCCAATTACAGCTCTTTGAGGTTGACGTTGCATTTCTAACGGTCCTCGTACCGTGGCGAATTGGGCTTTTGGTAAATGTCCTGTGTGGATTTCGTGCATGTCTAAAAAATTTTTTAAACATTCTGAATTATATATCTACACAGGTATAAATACATTTTATGTAGCCTGACTATTTGCATTACATTATTTAAAAAAAAATTCGTTGGCAATAATAAATTTTTATTATTATTGTTACTGCTAATATTGCTAAAATGCTGAAAGTTTAAAAGCAAAATAAAATATCCATAAAAACCTGGTTTAATCACGCCTTGATCATCCTGGAAATCCATCTTTGCATGAAGTCTGGACATGATGAATGAATACTTTAATTTTCTGTCTCGTAACGTAATGGTACTAAACGCAAGTGCAATATAGTTATTTGGAACAATCAGCACATCAGAACTCGGCTAATGTCCACTCACAACTGTTGTGTGTAGACCACATTTACTTATCTGAATTGTTTCAGTTTGTCGATTACAAACATTAACATACCTACCTACACACACATTGTAAACTGATAGTTTAGGTCATGCCTACGTTTACTACATGTTCTTTTAACATTGAAGCAGCTTGAACTATGCAAATTCCAAATAAATTTTCCATTTACATACAACCAAATCCGGTTGAGATTTCGTCTACTTTACATACATACTCATTATTGCCAATCCATTATTCCTTGTACAATGCAAAACACATTAAGTCAAGAACGTATAGATAATAAACCCGATTATTGCAAAAAGAATGTTGCAAAGTTTGAGGATAAAATAGCTTGTATATTATTGCTCTCCTCCCATTCCCATCCCATATCTAAAAATTATTAGTTTTTATCCCTTCAGTTCATTATCAGTGTGTTCCATCATCAATAGCGAAAAAATATAGCAAGTAGGTATATACCTAATAATGCTTCAAAAAGCTACTTCAGTCATTCATTGTATGATGAACATGAGACGGCGACGCTTCATCCCATTCTCATCATCAGTGCCAAAGATGATGATTTGCATTGACCATTTTAGTCAAATGGTCTCAGAGAGTGAAGGAATTTTGCGAATATGTCCCTACATGACCATCATCGCAATAAATCATTGAGAAAAAATCTTTTTACGATATCAGTTTACTTACTCTGCTGGTCGAAGAATGGAGTGTAGGTCTTTTATAAATTTTTTTGCAACAGTTTCTCCCAACATGAACATTTGAACTTGAAACTCGAGAAGCCTATACCTTCTCACAAAACTTTGCAAAAACTCATATTCGTCGTGATTTCAATCTTCCATGCAATGCAATTTGATGTGATGTGATGAGATGTTATATAATTCGCAACATCATCCGAAAATGCCAAAAATGAGTTATGTGTACAAAAAAGCTGTTCATGTTCAAAAGGAGTTGAAGAGGATGATACGATAGAAAAGATAAGAAAGTCAACTTGACTTTGAGAGAGTTTTTTTAGACTTCGTGAAGAAGTTAGGAAACGCCCTTACAAGACCACCAACGCATTTTTAGTTCGATTGTAATTGAAATGTTTGGTGGTGTAGAATGGCATGAAGTGGTCGTATGTGGTTGAATTTCCATTGTTTTGAGGGCTTGATTAATGACTTTTTATGAAAAATATTATGACAAGTGTGGTAGTAGGCCTGAATTTGAAAACATCATTTGCACACAATGAAACATTTAAGATGCAAAAGTCTTAATTATTTTTGGCATGTGTACATAAAATTAATGCAGAATAGCACATTGAAGCTTGAAGCCTTTCTAAAATGAACAGGGGCGAAAATGGATAGCATTAGCACAACAGTCGCCGTGTGGTTGAAGCATATTCATAAAACTTTCCAGAACCCCCCAAGAATGATGATGATATCGATCAAACTTTGTTCTTTGATTTCTTTCCAGGTGTTCAGTTTAACACAGTATGATAGCTTTCTTCAAAGTTCCATTATTCTTCTTTTTTCCTTAGATTTGAAGTCATTGAACTTGAAGTATGTATACTATCGAAGTTAATTTCTAAAGCACTATTGATTTTTACTTCCGGTGTAATATTTGCAAATTTTCATACCCTTATTTCTTCTTGTCATTTTCATAATTTTCTGTTATACTCTAGATAAACATGGCATTTGATAAAGGAAGCATGATTTATTATGGGAAACGGGCAAATCAAATAAATTACCCTGGTCGGTTTACAGAACAACAATGGTCTGAGACGAACTCTTTGGCTCATAAATCCTCACAGACGGAAAGGCAAAAGGTTGAAAATCTTTTGGCAGAGTCTTTCCGTTTGGCTGAGGAGACTGAGGATATTCGACAATGGAACCAGCACAATGTGGAATATCAATTTAAGAAACGAATCCAAGACATTCGTCACTGGATTGAGGAGTTGGACATCAAATACAATGAGATTGGGGAACAAATTGATGATACTGGAACGTACATTAGAAGACTGGAAAATGCATCTGCATCTATTGATCCTGTTGTGCAGCTTGACAAAGAAATTCTACACCAGCGGTTTGTCCAACAAGTTTTATACATTTTCAACATAAGCCTTTTATTTTACCTGCTGAGGTGTACAATATAAATGTTTACAGCGAAAATCGGATCGGCATTGATTTGGTGAATGATGAACCACAGAAGCAAGTTTTGAAAGAGCTGCAACTCCTTCAAGATTCAAAGGAGTTGGCCGAGAAGCACCTTGCAGCAGCAAAGGAAAGTCTTCGGCTGCTTCGAAAATTCCAGTTTGATCTTAATAAGGAACTGAATGATAAGAAAAAAGCGATTCAGATTGACACACAAGCTCAAAATGTATTGGAGCATTCCCCTCATGTTCAAAGGCAAACACCACAAGTCATTCGGGATTACAGGTAAGCTTTTGCATATACGTGTGGGTGTATAACATAACAAGCATAATTTGAAAGTTTAATTTTTGGATGCCTTAGCCACGTTCGAGACGAGCGAGAGTGGGAAGATCTTACAAAGAGGTACAAGCTGAACGCTGACACGCTGTTGAGAACCTCTACCGCATTCCGCATAGAAATTGAAAGCTTTTTACGACTCCTTTGTGAAGAGCTGGATAAACAAGTTTGTAGCACCAATGCTGCGTTTGAAAAACGCCTGTGGAAGATCCGAAGCGCCAAGGGTAAGCTGGAAGAAGAGCACTCTGATGTGACATTGAAGATTCGAGAAATGGAAGACGCACTTGATAAGCTCAAGAAAGCGTATGTTGAAAAGGAATCCAGTTTGGCACTCACTGAAACCAGAATGAACATCAGAAATCAACGACCAAACCTGGAGCTTGTCAAGTAATAATAATTATTTTAAATTATATAGCAAGGAAATGAGTACAGTGGAAGCTTTCATGTGTACTGATTCCTCTTTATAGTGATTCCCTCCAGCGTCACTTGCACTTTGAGGCGGAGCAGCTGAAAATGACAATGCAACGGATTCAAGTCCAAATTCAGCAAACCAAACTCGCGTTTCACAAGATTCAAGCTCATCAAATGGAATTGGAGGAGGCTATAAATGTTAAAATTAACAGTATTGCGATTGATGAGACAATTATACAACCACTTCGTAAACAAATCAGCATTCAGAAACATTGAAGGTATTTTGAGAATGATGCTGATTCAGAAGAACATTTTCGCAATATTTATAACAATAATAGAATGCATTATTAAGTGAACAGTCACATTTTTATAACAGTTTGTCATATTTATTAAATCACAGAAAAGATCTCCTTACTATATTGATAATGACAGCGTGGCTGATAAGAAGCTTGCACGGTTGTAAGAGTAAAAGCTTAAAATTTTTTGCAATGTACATTAAAATTTGCTGGTAGTATTAAGCTTAAACATATTGCACCAAAGATAATACTTTTATAAATTGCATAACTGACTTGGTCATAATTTTGATAAGATTGAACAAGATTTTGAAAGAATAAATAAGGTTGAGAAAAGTAAATTTGACAGATGATCAAATCAGATCCAGACTTATTATTTTTGAGTCAATCGATAATTTTTAGTTGTAGCACTTTTGACGAATTATAAATGGCATTTGACAATTTTTTTCAAGGGTCTGATTTGGAATGATTGTCATCAGACTTGAAACTATAGTCTTAGTAAATGGTAGGAGTTGGTCCGTTGACCCAGTCACAAATGGCTCTGTTATGCCAAACATAGCCTCCACGAGGTTCCTGAACATTTGGTGGAAGAAGGGCTAGATGCGCAGGGGCATCAGCACCTTGATCAATTGTCAGCTCCCCTTTGTGACTGGTCATGTCCGTATCCACATAACCCGGATGCACCGAGTTCACGACAATATCATCATCTGGGCGGGATCCGTCCAGCTCTCGTTGTTGGATTCTTGTCAAGGCAGAAAGGGCAACTTTTGACACGGAGTATGCACTGTTTGGCCACCCATTTTCACGATGCTTAGCTTGCTTTGCCAAACTAAATTGCAAAAAAAATAATCACGCCATATTTATCTTTGAACATTTTCCCAGTACCAATGATAGTAATTCCCACTTCAATTTACTCATAAGCGTACCTCACAAAATTGTTGACAAGTTCAATCAAATTTGCAGTTGTGAGCTCAGGGTCAGCAAACTGTTTCCGTAGCTCAATAGACTCGGGTTCTTGGCCGTTGATTCGTTGAAGATGCCCTGAATTGCAATTTGACATATTAACATTAGTACACAATAATTACACGAGCTTAATCGTGTGTACGTGAAGTGAAAACAATTTATAATTTTCAGTAATACCAGCACTGCTTGACACATGGACGACCCTTCCGTGTTTCCTCAACAATGGGAACAGCTCGTTGCAAACGTTCATTGTTCCAATAAAGTTGACCCGACAGGAAACTTCCGCTTGCTCGGCAAAAGGTTCCGTTGCAGCAACCTTAATTAAGTGTAAGAAGCAAATCATTTGGAATATAAAAATGTTATTCTAGAATCATTTTTAAATAATGAAATAAATTACCTTGTACGCAATAGCAGCATTATTAACCAAAACATCAAAGCCTCCATAAGTTGACTTGACATAATCCCTGAACCCCTGGATACTTTCCAGTGAATCAATGTCCAGCAAATGGAATTTAGCCTCTAGTCCTTCCTGCGATAGCAAAATAACAATAATAAAATTATTTTAATTTCCCTTATTCAACATTCTATCAATCAAAGTTCCAAACAACAGCAACATAATATTGAATACCTTTTTAAGTTCGTCCACTGCTGCCAAACCCCTTCCCTCATCTCTCGCAGTGAGATAAACGACCCCATCAAAGTTTTTGCACAAAGCTCTCACAATTCCATACCTGTTAAAAACAAGAATAAGGTTCTTACTTATAAATGATCAAAATCACACTCGAGGATATAATAACTTTAACAGAACTTTATTACGCTTACCCAATCCCTTTGTTTCCTCCAGTGACAACTGCAACTCTAGCTGCCATTTTAAACAGTTCTTGATTTTACTAAAAACAGGTGAGAGGGCTAATTAAAAAGACGAGAAAAATCCCTTTTGCAAAATATTCCAATGAGCTGGACACTAGAGCAGCCAAAAAAATCGAAAAGTCTGGACACTCGAGTTAAAGTTGGTAACAACAAGCCCGATACATTATAAAACTCACGGTCACGTCACGGTGATTTGGTCAAAGTCAAGTATAGTGTACATGCTCATAATGCACAGCAGCGGGCCAATATTGACTATTTCGGAATGGTGAAAAGCACATGCTCGTTATTCTACGTAGTTGGAGCTGGAAGAAGACCAAGGAAGGGGATTATTACAGGGGAATAGCATCAACATCAACATATATATATATATATAACATGACACAAATCAGACCCAATGTGGTAGCACTGTATTTCTATAAGTGGAAATATAGCGGAATGGAATGCTCCCATTGAATTCCAGACAAGTCCCTATAGAAGATGATGCTTCATTTCATACTTGCTTGCGGTGGTTAGGGTTTTATATGCAGCATTTACTTACATCCAAATCATTCTTCTTCTTCCAGTGTTGAGTATGAATGTATGTGTATATATATGCAATCCAGGTATGCATAACATACCTAAAAGTACGCAGTTCTTACGTAACAAACACATTCTTCATTCTTGCTTTGGGCAGGCCCGCCAGACGTACTTATTTTAGTAGTACAGTACTACTTTTCAGCCTGAAAAATAGACAAAAGTAGTACAGTACTACTTTGGCACAATTTGTCCTACTTGTACTACTTTGAGCCAAATATTTAAAAAAATTCAGCATTTTCCTCTAATTTTTAAAAAAATTTCTTGAAATTAAGTAATTCTGTAGTCTAACCATTTTTACTCATTTGATTTAGCCGGCCTTTTATTAAATTTTCTCTTTACGTCAGGCGCGAAGTAGTGTTATTTCCAATCAACTATTGTTTTACTGGTTATCTGATGCTGATTTGAGTGAAATTTGTAGTTTTAGAACGAACAAGAATACTGCGTTTAATTTCTTCGTTTGGTTCACCTAAATATCAGTTTCGCACCGTATTTGACTAATATATGCAAAGATAATAACACGCATGTTTATTAATTTGTTTCAATTTCATTGGTTTCAACAAAACAGGCCCTGTTTAGTCGCGCAAACAAATACCCTCTAATTTAATTTTAGTAACCTAAATCCCGTCAATATTAATTATATTTGAAAGTTTCAATCTTTCATGTGCTGCATTCGACTAAATTGAAATGCAGCATTTGATTTGAAGGTTTCTGAGGATTTTTAGCTTTTCAAATTAATACAAACTATATATTATAAAAGTGTCTAAGCCTTCAAAAATGGAAATTTTAGCTGAAATTTAGGAAACTTTTTAAAAATTCAAGCTAATTGTTTAATTAATACAAATTGTTATTGTTTGAATTTAAAATAAATTTCAATTTTGGATACCCTCATGTTTCCCTGTTTTGGAAATATGATGAAAAACTAAGTTTAAACTGTGATTTTAACTAATTACTAATTAAGGACTACTTTTGAATTGTACACATGTTATGTATATACATTACGTATTTTTAAATTTTTGTGTACTACTTTCGGCTTCGGAAAATCTGGCAGGCCTGGCTTTGGGACTCTAGATGAATTGTCCCATATTGTTTCGTTAATGCTAGAGTTATTCATGGTAGTTGTAAGTAGCTTGGTCGGAGGAGCTTCCCATGCCATGCTGCTTAAAATATCATTGTTACATGTTACACCATTGCGTTAACACGTTAAATAATATGCCTACATGATGTTATATAAGTATTGTAAGTGCCATTCAGACGAAATGGTCCATTTGTTGCATGCTTTTTTTCTATTTCTGAAGAACGCAACAAGAGAGTGAGTGAGGAAACTACTGCAACGGCGAATCTTTTGGTTGTGGAGAGTCCGATTTTTATCCGTTTTGCTTGGGCCATACAAAATTATTCATGGTAGATGATGCTAGATGCTATTTTCAGACACATTCACTTCGTCGTTGCATAATAATTAGCGTGGCTCTGCTGTTGTATAAAAAAGAGCTTTATCACTTTCCGTTGAAAATGCACAGGCAATTCTATAAAGTTGGATGCAGGAAACTTTAGATGAGCTGGTGACTAGGGACTTGTCTAAAAGTACTAAAAGTAGTCGAGAGCCGCAATATACTATAAAATTTAATGAATTTTGTAAATAGTTCCACTTAACCCCAATAGCAATTTTCTGAATAAATGCCGTATGATGCTATGATGCTAGTAAAACTGGAGTCCCACGTTCATCTGATTTAGCTGATATACACACGCATAAATAATGTTGCTCAGCATATATTATATTGATGAAACGATGGGTGCAATAAATATTGATCAATCAATTATTACACGGAAGGTACATTACAAGAATACAGTGTTCAATGTTTTATCATCCAACATTTTGAACTTTTACTGCATAATAAAAACATTTTTTGCTTGCTGCATGTAATCACAATCACGATTGAAATATAAAGAAACATAAATCAAAACGATTTTGAATTTTAAAAGTTTTAAACCCCGACATTTCCGTAATGATTTCTTGCAGGTTTGATCCAGAAGCTAACAAAGGTGACTAAGAAATAATCTCAATCTTTCTTATTGTATCGAGCTAATTCAATTATTTTTGTTATAAAAATCTAGTCACAAATACATACGGTGGCTTCGATGCAAACGAGAAAGGTTTAGTTCAGTACCCAAAGCCTCGTCAAACAACCAGAAGATATGCAACTGAGTTTCCTTTTACCGGAAGTGAGCCCACATCTGAAGTAAAGCAGGCTTTTAGCAACCCAATACTAGATCCAGTTACAAGACACTACAGAAGATTCATTCAAGACCCAAGTAGGTTGAGGAAAACAAACGAAAGTACCTTTTAAAACAATGCATTCATTCTATATTTTTCTTGGAATTTAAGGCTTATGGAATTCCACTAAAGATGAGGATCAGCGTAATTCACCAAGAGACCCGTTTGATAGTTGGAAAGAGGATGCTGAGGTTCAACAGGAAATCATGCCAGCAACATGCAGGAAACACAAAGTTCAACGGGCTTCATCAGCATTTCCAAGAATGCAAACACCAATTGACCCAATCCACTGGAAGCCAGATTTGTTTGACACGTAAGAGAGCTATACTTTTAACACATGCGTTTGAGTTAATTTGGGAATGAATACGATATAATAATGTACTTCTGATCTTCAATACGCAGTAAAACGGAAAAGTACTACTTGAAAAATCTCATAAATGAAGACCCCTACCGACGTTTCCTATCTGATCATGCTGAATCAACAAACCCACATCAATACTGCAGTGAATACAAACAAAAGTATGGAGTAAATTCACTACAACAAAAATCACATAGAGTGAATAAATGAATAAGACTGTTTCAGGTAGTACTTTTAGATGATGCTTAAAACTACATGTTCTTTTCCCTGTAGCTTCTCCGGCAACCCAGTTCTGTCATCTTCAGGCCGAATTTTGGGTTTGGGAAGGCCGATAGATCTCACTGAGACGTGCGAGTGGAGAAGAAACCAAACCAGGAAATTACGAGATGTCATTTTCACTCATGAGAAAGAGCCGCTGGAAGCTCACTTGGATTACAAAGACCCAAAACGATACAACCCATGGCCAAGACTGCAAATGAGTTATGCTCAAATGGTTGAAGGGAACTACAGACCAAGACCACTTTCGGGAGTTGAATATTCAGTAGCCACTTTGTTACCAGCGGTTTCACCGTATTCCAAACAATGGATTGTTTGAGTTGTTTTCAGGAACCGGACGAATGCAATGAACTTTTACTTTCACAACAGGAAATTCTCATGTTTTGATTAAAATGCTGTTACTGTCATTCCCCTTTTTGAAACTCTCACGAAACAAAACGGGAAAATATTTTGACAATTGATGCGAAATGCATGAATGCATAAATATTTTTAGAACAATAGAATACATCTTCAACTACTTGGGGCTGACGTGATCATGCATTTCTAAAGGCCAAGGCTAGTGATCTGGAACAAAGCGAATATTTTTTTCTCAAGAGAGTTCTTTTTTTTTATCTTAAAATCTACAATGCAGCTCGAGTTTATGTGTATAGTTTTATGTATCATCAGCATGTATAGCATTGCAAACATGTATGTATTTAATTACCAGATTGAAGCAGTAGTAAAAGAATCTTTGTAGTTAAAACTTTATGACTTTTTCTGACCTTTCCTAGTAATTATAGAAGGAAGGTTGGTTTACATCGTATTTGATGCTTAATTAGCATCTTCTTTACTGTGAAATTTGGTCAACAAAGGAGACCTCGGATCTACAAATTTTTTTCTTAAATTCGCAAACTATATTTTACAACTAAAACAAGCACATAAAAGTTTGAATTTACAACAGCATCTCTCCCTCAAAACATTACGACTTATTATTTTCTTTTGGGATTTTCTAGATATGATATGCATTTTACATTGAAGCAAACACGATTTTGTATTCCTTCCATGATTTCCGTATTGAATGAATTTTTACGATTGTTTGACTTCACGTTTCATTCGTTGGCGCATGAGACTATTCACGCATTTAAGAAGTGGAATTATGTATATTTAACTCGAGTAAGGCACACACGTCTGTGTGATATACACCTTTAAATTGTGTCTCATGATGAAATGATATGAATCTCCGTGCAAATGACAGCATTTAAAAAATGGAAAGGATTTGGGAGTATGATATGAGAGAGAAGAAAAAACATTATTTTTATGTGCCGTGAATTATTACGCACCTTATTTACTTTTGGTGGAGCAGAAAAAACTTTATTTTGTGGGAAGGAAAAAGGTACTGTAATGGGTAGCATATTTATATGAAATACTGTATCTGATTCATGAACTTACAGGTGCATTTACTCTTAATACCTATATGCCATACACATGGGTGTTAAGTGAAGCATTTTTGTGATATCATATTTCATTGTTTAAAACGCGTTTTTTGTTCTAATGAGATTCATTCTTTAGCCACCACATCCTCATCATCTCGAAAGAGAAAAAATCCGTCATTTCGTTATCTCAAACTACAAAATTTTCACAGGTCACATATCGTAACATGAGCTTCAGGTGATCACACACATCACATATCCTCCTGATCTCAGGAAGAAGCGTTGCGTAACAGTTTCGTATCACTCATTTTGTACAAACATTTTACTTGCAAGTTCCTCACAGTTGCATTTTGCTTATCGATCGAAATGAATAACGGGAGCATTAGCCGCATTTTGGGAGTTCTCTCTGGGGTAAATAATAGTATGCAAATTTGTTCAGAGATGGAAAGTTATTATTTGGAAACGGATATTGGATAATATTTTCACGTGTTTATCCTCCAGGTGGTTGGATTGGGTTTACTATTGGCATCAATAATATTTCTTATCCAAGTGGTAAGTTATCAAAACCCGGGGCTCTTGTACGATGGATATCCACCATATCGTGGAACAGACTATAACAATGTGTCATACAACCTATTTGGATATCAGTTTGATCCCATAATAGCAATCGCTGCTATTGGAGTCACGATGGGGGCATTCCAATTTCTCTCATCTTTTGCGCTTTGCTGTGCGACCAAAGTGAGTATTAAAGAGGAAAGAAAAGTCTAATGAAATGTTAGAAGTTCAAATTTCTAATTTCTTTTCTCTTGATTTGTCTTTCAGTTCAAAGGAGTATCCGCAGGTTGGATAGGCCTGCACGTATTAATTTTAATTGGAGCTGTGGTATGTTTCGCCCTCGGATTTTACTACGAAGTATATCTCTACTTGTATCCAGCAAATGCGGCATATTACGATGCAAACTACGGTTTTATTGGCCCGAACGGAAATGGCCGATTGAATGGATACAGTGGATATAATGGGCAGTACGGGTTCAATAACGGGGTTAACAACTACAACTTGGCGTATAATAACGTGCTCCGTGGGCTGTTTGGCTCTCCGGGATACTACAATCATACTGGACAAGCTTTCCTAGCTTTTCTAGGAATTGATATGATATTCCTGCTCGTTGGGATTTTGGGTGTTGCTTGCACTCTGAGAAGGGGAAAATATCAAGATCGGTATGAGAGCAGCGGTACCTTGTACAAAAATTCTTCACCTGTCACAACTAGAATGTAAAACTTGTAATAAGCGTTACTTGGAGGAAGTGTAGATTTTGTAATTTTAACATTTTCACGGATAATTAGTCGGGGTGGTTTGAACTGTAATTGATGGTCAGAGCCAATATATCTTAAGGATTCGTTGTAAATTGATTTATGAGAAGGCGTGTTATAAGTTAGGAGACCTGAAATAAAAAAATTAATTTAAAGGATGTTCTGCCTCTTATGATTCATGCATTTACGACATGGGCACATATATAGTTCTGCACATAAGCAATAAGCTTTTAGTGACAAAAGTGATGAAACTCATTAGGAGGTTCAGTCACGTAATACTTTTAAATAGCATTTCAGTCATATCACTCACAAGCTCGTTTATAGGTAGCATGGGAAGTCACATATATGGATGATTATGGACTCTTGGAATTTCCTTAGTAGTAGGTAGGTAGGCATGAATTCATTTGAAAATCGTTGACAAACACGATTATATATATGCTTGTTTTTGTTGGTGCATTCTAATCCTATAAGCCGAAAATCACGACTGGAATGGTTAAAAAAATTCACATCCACTGGGAATGTGACGATTTGCACATTGCTAAAAAATATATTTTTTTATGAAAGATTGACTTTGGCAGTTGTTTAACACATTTCAATCGTTATTAACGTGATTGACCAGTGAAGCATGGAAATTGCTTGTTTTACAATAATTACAAAGTATACAAACTCTAAAAACAAATATCATGGTTTATAAAAATCAATTTAAAATGTGTTGAAAGGTACTTGTACTTATTTTTGGTATGAAATGCAATGCACACACGCACACCTTGAGTTTTTCAATGTAAAGATATTTGTAGACTTTCCTCCAAACTTTATGATGGAGTACATAAATCAACAGATATTTTGAATAGCATAATGATTCTTTCATGCAGCATTGCGTTTTCATTTGCATGTAGCATTGGGCCGTGTGGTAGAAGCCAAAGAGCCAAGCGTTGTGTGGGGAGAGAGAGAGATAAACAATGAGAAAGGATACAGATTATTTAAGCATTCGACCTCATACGTTCTTCTAAACATTAAACAGAACAGCAATAGTTCTAGAAACCAGCTACACAACACAACCATTTCTTTTGGAAGTGCTTTGCTTGCACTTTATACACCACATTTTCAGTTTACCTTCACTCGCTCTCAAGCCACAAAGATATGCCTATATGCTCTTTACCATGAATATGGTCGATGCTGTGGGCATAAAGGCAAAAAAGCAAAACAGTGCTGCTGAGAATCGGACATTCAATCAAGGCAGCAGCATATAGCTGCTGAAAGCTATATGTACATAAAATTTAACTTATAAAGCTAATGGGCTTATAAACAAAGCTTAGTCAGATAGAGATGAAAATACTTCCAGATATGTACATATGCAAGCAATAGTCATGATGCATGGCATGGGCAGATAGTAGCGAAGCAGCTTTAACATTGCAACCACAATATGAGCAACTAACTAGAAAATGGTCTATCTATAAAATCACTGCAAAAAGAAATGATGTGTTAAGTCAGCACACGCCGTATTATTTTGTTATTCATTTGATATTCTCCGTCGTGTCAACATCAAGAAAGAATTTTGTAACATTTTTGTGATAGCAGAGACTAAGTAACGTAATACATGGGATTGAAAATGAAACACATTGCACTCATCGTGGTTATTGCCGCTGTTTTCCTTGGCATTATTGCCACTGTCATCAGTGTCGGTGCTGGAGGATCCAGCTCATCAGGAGCCGTAAGTCTCAATTATCACCATAAAACTTTTGAAAAACTACACTATTATGAAGTCTAGTTAGCTATAATAGTATAACGTTTTTGGTCATAGGTTACTAGTTCCGGTCCATATAAAGCGGTAGTTGTCCTCAACGTTGGAGGTGGCGTCGCCCCAACTCCAAATGTTCTCGTCCTTGAACAGGAGAATGATAAAGCACCTGTTCGAATCACAGGAACCATTACCAACCTGATTCCGGTAGGAAAACATGGGTTCCACGTGCATGAAAGTGGGAATGTAACCGGAGGTTGCGGTGCCACCGGAGGACACTACAATCCATTTGGGGTGAGTTGTAAATTTCTTATGTAAATAGATGACACATTAATGTGTTCATTAATCATTAATAATGCACATGCTAATTACATAGCCACACGATTTGATAGGACGCGTCCTTTGCTTCTGAGAAACTTGGCTCATTTTCCTTTCAAGGAATCCAGGACAGTTGTAATAGTCTTTCTAATTAGTGCAATGTGTTATATGTTTATGCAAATAGCAAAAGGTACCTGGATAAAAATCTCATCATCACGACTTCAAATCATGATGATGATGATGATGATCATTGTATCCATTTTGTCTTTGCCCTTGAAACGCTAAAACTATTGTTACGTCAGAAGCACACATAATATTCTGTTTGTTGTTTCATATGCCTAGGAGGGGATCTTTTCATAGTTATGCCATCCCACTGTTGCATTGTGTTCTGTGTGTATTTCTTGCTAACTCTCGCTCTTGGGAATCCTTACGGAAACAGTACATACGCATATACCTCTCAAACCCAGCCATCCATGTAAAAACAAGTGTTCTTTCTGCACATGACGTTGCCTTTTGTTTCTTCCAGAATACATTTTACCTAATATTATATATCATAAATATACGCAGTTGAGTCTGGTTTGGATGAGTCAGAAACTATAAAGTGGTAGAATTCGCCATCGTTTAAACGGTATAGATTAGATAAAGAATCATTTAAAGCATTTTTTTAGCTAGACCTATTTACTTATGTAAGCATTTTCAATTTTGCTAAATTAACTGTCACGTTTTGAACATTTATCAATTTCTAAAATGATGGACAATCTCGATTTTGAAATGAAAACGAGCTCATTTCATGCTCATCTTATTAGCATGATTTTGCCATAGGTCTAAGGATTTTATGCCTAACTAAATTGATTGATTTCCTATTATACGCCCTACTTACTTTCAGTGCTATGCACATGCATGCATGCACCTATATATACGTACCGCTATGATATTACTCAAGCCACCTATATGCTTGACAATATAATATATTTTAGTGTAATCTTCATTATTCATCATTAAACAAGATTGCCGAGTTGTGCCTAATCTGCCACCTGCCAAGTAACTGCATGTTTAGCAAAATTGACTTTTGTGTGATTTCATTACGACCGCTTTGTTTATGATGAAAGTAGTTTGTAGGATATCGTGAGGTTCTTGACAGTTAAATAAATTGAAAAGTGGTAAAAAAAAGGGTTCCTTCAATTCAGGACATTTGCAACAATAACATTTTCTGATGATGACTATATATAGGTACGTAATATATAGAAGCATTAGCTTTTTTGACAGGAATTGTAAATAGGACTTCGATGCCCCTTATATTCTTTGATTTATAATGTGCACAAGCCGATTGTCGAATTAGCATAATTACTTGTTCCGAACAAAGGAAGAAGAAAAAAGTGAATGCATAGGCACCTTGGTTCGCAGTCATCTTCTTCGTGCTTGTAAATCTGTTATGCTTTTGGCAAATTACATAATGTATTTGAGTTGATTCCTTTTTTGAATACGCAGAAAGATCACGGTGCGCAAGATGACGAGGAGAGACACATTGGGGACTTGGGCAACATTGAAGCTGATGCTGAAGGCAAAGCCGTTGTTAATGTAATTGATGACAAGATTTCTCTCGTTGGGGATTACTCCATCATTGGTCGGGCCATTGTCGTTCATGAGGGAACTGACGATTTAGGAAAGGGTGGGGATGCCGGTAGTAAGAAGACTGGGAATGCTGGTGGAAGAAGAGTTTGTGGAGTCATTGGAACCATTTTCATGAAATCTTAATGAACCGCATACAAAGTATTTTATTTCGTGTAACATATATTCACTGGTACATATAGCTATAAGCTTAAAATACATTCAGGCGACTGCGTACATTTTAATACAAAATAGCATGCAAAATTCGATGCATTGACGATACAAAAAATGTTGAATGTGATACAAAAAGGTTAAAACCCACACGTATTTTGTGAATTTCAATTTAATGGTTCATTTTAGTGACGGATTGTCATGAATTAAAAGTTTTGGATTGACTCGTTACCCTTTTCATTAAAATTTAAAACAAAACCGTCAAGTGAATGAAGTATAATAAAAATGATGCCTGCATGCAATGTATTTTCTCTATCCCTGCCCAACTCGAACAAAACACATTTGCTGCATTGTATTGTTCTGTGTATGTATCCATTACCATTAGTATTTTGATGCATGTAACAAGAATCTTTCACGCAACAACAGTTGTCTGTTGATCCATCACGAAATGTGATGATGCATCACGTATAAAAAATATTTTTATATCCTGTCAAGTGTGCTCACATCTGCATTACAAATGTGTAAGTTTTCGGATTGTCTGCAAATGATGCAACACATGCTACCGATGAAAATTAACATGTACATAGTTGAAGCGAATATCACTATCTTTTCTATCCATTAACCGTGTCTTTTTGCCCACCATCTGTGGTCCAGTACGCCTCTAATTTTTATATAGGTATTGGCTGACCCTTTCATTCCCTACTGCTTGCTTTACATGGTACTTTTAAACAATGTGCATAATAAGGGTGTTTATTAAAGTGCGTCGCCCTTTACTTAAAAACTCAAGTTCAAGCTCCTGAACCAGTTCTGATGTCATCTGTTGCTGGTTTTGTCGGGTAAAGTTACTTATATATTTATGGGCATTTCATTCAACATAGCATAAACCTACTTCCACACACTGGAACGTCATTTTTTTTTAGCAAAGTCAAACTGGAACTCATATACGAGTCTTATTATAACCAGTTTTTTTAAGCTGCTCCCAGTCCGCAAGCAGTCTGCCGACACAAAAAATCATAGCGTTGCGTTGTTGGCTTGGCTTCTTCGGCTGTCTGCATTTCCAAAAACCAAGTGGGATGAAAACGAACAAAGCCAAAAGTCAAAAACTGGCATCCCATGCTATTGGTATACATATGCCTTTTCTTAATATCCACATATGTAAATGAAAATCTCATTCTTGCATGAATATGTCAGTACTTTTGCATGCTGCTGGTGTTGAGGTTTTCTACGGTTTAGGCATGTATATCATAGCTATCAAGCTATATATCCTGTAGAGTAGATGAGGATCGTATATAGTGCCTGTATTTCTTATGCACAAGGATGTGTATTTGAAAAGTACAGGGATGTAAGTACGCATGTACGGTTGGTAGTGGCTGGTGGTTTGTTTTCATGATGTCATAAGTGACGACGAGGGAAACGAGAGGATCCTCAAGCCATATGATCGCATGTTGGCCACAAAACCACTTCAGGATCATCATCATGATCATGCTTTGTGTAGAGCTCGAGCACTAGACCGATCTGTATACACAGATATACCTACTTTTCAGACACGCACATGTATGCGATCACATCAGGCAGCTTAGCACAGAATGAATAATATGCTTTCTACAAACTATGTCTACGACTTGTGTGCAAAAAAAAATATTACGTGTACATCACATCAAATAATAAACACGCAAAAATTTGCTCTTCAGCAATAACATCCGCCCTGATTGGATCTCAATATAATGGGTTGAAGTGTGCTAAATCAATACATAACTCGGAAGAGTGTGACTGTGATGTGGGTAGGATCATCACAAGTCATCATGCCCATCATCATGGACGATCAACTTTATGATAACGAGAAGATACACCCGCTGTTACTCCCAAATGTAAGGTATTCATTAAGGTATAATACATGCTCATCGTGTCAGACTGGTTTTAAAAGAAAATGCTTTCACTCTTGTTTGGCTAAGGTCATTACGGTTCTTGCTGAGCATCTCCACTCTCAAGATGTGCACAGATGTCGACTTGTTTGCAAGCCTTGGAGTAGGATAATACGCCGGAAGACTAGTCCCCTACTCAATCCAAGGGTTAGGCATCTATTCTATTATTATATACAACTTGCATAACCAACTTCATGCAAACACTCCACAAAAATCATTTAAAAAATTGTGCTTGCAGATCTTGTCCAACATGGTATGGTATCTTCCTGACGCTTCACTGTCTCCTGCCCGGCTCGTTTGCTCATTGTGGAATCACTTAATATTGAAATCTCACTGGCCAGAGGATCGTCAAGCTTTCTTCGATAACGCAATTATTGAGAGCAGTGATTTCCGTCGTCTGCATGCTAAAATAGGAAACCCAAGAGACTGTCCACTTCCCCTTGCTTTCACCCGGTTCACAGCAACGAACAACATAAGCTTGAATGATCCAACAATCCAAGATTTCTTCACTTATTATGGGCCATTCATTAAATCAATGATACTTCACAGGTGCAAATGGAAGCTTGAAGACTTGAGGGATACACTGTTTAATCATACAGTTAACCTAGAGCATCTTCGCATAGTTTGTGGAATCATTCCTGGAACTCAAATGGGTCATGGGAGAAAAATATCCATTCCAGAGCTGGAGTTTCTTCTTCATAAAGACCCTGCAGATTTCCCAGTGTTAAAACACATGAAATCCATAGAGCTAGACATTAATTTGTTAGATACGCATGATAATGTTAGAGCATACGCTGAGCAATTTCTTACAGAATTGTTTGAGAGTTGTTCAGATATTCAGAAAGTTAACTTTGACATGTCATCTTGGTATGCACGCACGTGGGCTACAGATTTCATTGCTACGAATCAAACCTTGAATCTACGGAAACTACGTGTATTGAAACATCTCATTGACCCTGATTGTGCTAAAATCATAAACTTGCAGATGAAGCAGCTTCCTCTCTCTACTCTTCGTATTCGAATTAGGTACAAGGACGTGAGTTTGGAGGCGTTGCACGAGCTCTTGGTAAGTTTGAAACACACGCTGGAAGACCTGCAAATTGTGTTCATCGAGTACCGCTGCGCTCATGAGTTTCCGAGTGCTCAAGAACTGTACAAGCTGAAGAAACTCGAGCTATGGAAGTTCGAAGGTCAGCTTGATTTTTTACGGGAGTTTGCTGGACTCCGTACCTTGCTGATTGGGGAGATTAAGTTGAAACGGCAGAAGCTTTTTAATCAAAGAGACATATTCAAAGCGCTTTTGCCAAATGTCAGGAAAATAATATTCAAAGATTTCTGGGAAGTTACAGTATTTTCATAGACGTTTTTTCAGAATTCTTTGTGAGCTTCGTGTTTCGTTTGATGCCGGCGCTTTCTTCAATTACATCATATTTACATGATTACGCATTTACACACTCCCAGTAGTTTTGAATTAAGATCATCCCAACAATACATAAACGTTTCTTCGTGCTTTAATCAAATATAAATATAAACAAACCACAGTGATTGAATGTGATAGATAAGCATTGCCTTGTTTCACTGTAATGTAACTGCGAAGCATTAATGTATTGAGATGTAAGAATAAAATGAAAATGAGTTTAATTTTGAGAATTTAATAAAATCGTCATTGAAGCATTTAAAGTCCAACTGTATTGTAGCATTAACATAGATTGCACGGAGAGTATCATCAAACTTTAATCATTTTATCTTATCTGGATGATTCTTTAATTGGTAACAGAAACACCTGTATTTATACTCTTTTGCACGTTTGCAATACAGTGCTAAAATTACTTCAAGTGGAAATGCAAAAAGTCCTACCAATGGCTGAAATAAGAATGGCCATGACCGATGTTATCGGGTAAGCTAACCATAATTGTTACGTTGCGGTGAAATCCAGTTAACTAGTCGGGCTCTCTGGAGCAGCACAGACAAATTCAAGTTTACTGCATACATTTACTACATGCTTAAATTCACTTCACTGCTTGTGTAGCGACAAGTTAAATGCATTCAACGCAATTCAACACAATTCATAAAATGTTCATAGTATGCAAAGCACGACTGATGTCTCATTGTATAATAATATGCAAATGCAATTAAAACTTATTTTTGCATGCAAATTTGTCTCTACTATGACTCCATCAAAAGCAAGCTTTGTTATGTTCAAGTGCATAACCATAAGATGCCTAATCCCCTCGCAAATTAAATGTTTATTTCATATGTCGTGATGTATGTTACTACTTCTTCCTCAGCTGAGACATTTAATGCAAATTCATTTAAACTTTTAATCCCAATTCACTTAAACTTCCTTCATCTTCAATCCGAACCTTCAGCATGCTGTTACTGATGCTGACTCATCCACATGCTTCACTTTCCTTTAAATTGCTTATTTTCATATTTGATTGAATTATCCAAAAAGATGTCCACACGCTTTAAACACCCAAGTCAATGAACCCACAATCTTACACTATCCATTTCCGCATGGAATTCCATTTAAAACAATCATAAAAATATAAAAATCAAATTGATTTGATTGCATGCATTTTTCCAAATTCTCATTTTCTAAACAAAGAGCATCATCATCCCGCGAAGAGCTCACAATCAGAATTGTGTGACCCTCATGCACTCTGGATCCGAACATGATATCCTAAAACCTCATAATCTTTCCATTTACACCCCGATATTTAAACTTGAACCTAAACTTTGATGATGCTCATTTAAACTCGCAAACATTATGATTGAAACAATGAGAAAAATTATGAACAAGGAGCCAGAAGACGACCAATGAACGAAGCAACCCAATGAAATATACCCTATTCTGTCTTATGATTCTATCCCTAAACCAAAAAATATTTTCCCCTTACTTCTCATTCTCATTTCAATGTGAGTTCACAATATTATACACGATACATAAAGGCAAAAATGCATATCTCCAACTCAAAGTATCGTGGTGTTCTTCTTGTAGTGGTGAGTTTGTATATCCCCTTCCTTTGCTTTTGCATATGGATAACTTTTTTTACAGAGAGGCTCTTGGCTCTACTTTTCAAGCCAAAGTCTGTCTGAATGTTATCGAGACTACTCTCTTGTTTTTTAATCGGTTACCTTATACCTCTCAACATCAAATACATCCATTTTTAAATGATTATTGGGATCAATCACGTTCCACCCAGCTTCTTAAAGTAATCATAATCATAATTCGGCTAGGAAAACACGGTGCTTTTAAAAGAAACACCAAAAACCTAGGGAGAGTGAATGAATGAAGAGCCAGAGCAGCATTAGAAGAAGAGTCAAAGTCAAGTCAAGAACAATTCAAGGGACACCATATGAACTATATAAAGGGATACTATCGGCATTGTTGAATCCAGAGTTTGGAGCCCTTCATGATCATCATCAGCGAGAGCTCATGTTCCACATCCACAACTACCATCTACTGACTGTGTGTCGTTGATTGTTGCCGAGTTGGTTTGCGTTTAAGGGGAGAAATTCCTTCTGGATAGGCAAGATAGTAGTGTGCAAGGCAAGGGAGGAAAAAGACAAGGTACTTTTTTTATATATATTTTTTGTACTTACTTGGCCCTTTGGTTTCGTGACTGGGTTCTCTCTTCTACATTTGTGAACTTGAATGTGATATCCTGTGTGTGCCCCTATCCATAATAATACTTTGAGGTGGTTGCTCCATTTCATTAGAGCCGTGTATTCCTGTATTAAGGGTGTTTTTACTTTGAAGGGTATACGCTCTGAAGGAAAAGGATATCCTTTGTGTTGTTTTCACGAAAAAAAAAAGAAGCTGACTGAACTTTAAGCTGGTCCTGGCTTTGAAGGATTGTTAAGAAAAGTTTAAAAAACGATTGTTACACTGTTGCTTGATACTCTGATGTATTAGAGAGTAGGCTA
Source organism: Orchesella flavescens (assembly GCA_964034955.1). Classification (NCBI taxonomy): domain Eukaryota; kingdom Metazoa; phylum Arthropoda; class Collembola; order Entomobryomorpha; family Orchesellidae; genus Orchesella; species Orchesella flavescens. Next base: position 13,279,905 of record OZ035957.1, read on the forward strand.
GTTTTTTTTGCAGTGATTAGGGTCTTTGATAATCAACTAGGGATAAGCTGCTTCGTGACGAAATTTGAACTTGGTTGGGTTAGGTATTACAAGTGCTTTTACCCAGTGAAAGTGTAAAGGAAACTGCATTAAGAAACATACTGCTTAACGTGGAATTTCCACCTATGAAGTAATACAGTGATAGCATCAGATTCATCAGGTAAGATTACTACCTGCACAGCTGTGTGCAGCAGTGAAGCTTAATTGGGGTGGAGTGGAGGTGGAGGAGAGAGAGAGAGAGAGAGAGAGAGAAAGAAAATGTATGGAGGTGTAATGTTTTGTTTTGGTCTTGTTTTGGGTTATCTAGATAGCAAGTGAGTGATCAGAGAAGAAGATACAATGCCTAGAACGAAACAGTCGATAGTTCCTTCGACTAATCACCTGGACATCACACCGACCATCACGTCCTTTGACAGCAGTAATGCCATTTTATCTGCAAGCCCTTCCACCTCAACCACAGGGACGATTGAGTTCCAAACGCATCATCATAATGGCACAACCACGACCATCCAGTTTATCACACCTGATGGATATCTGACATCAGCACAACAGAGGATAATTGCTGGCACACCCGTGAGAAATATTAAGAGCAATGGAGTGTCCAGCACCACAAGCAGTGGGGGGCATACGATTATCACCAATTCTGCGTCTGGAAGCATCACTGCAGGTAGTTCAGGGGGGTTCAAACATTTGAGGGACATTTACGTCACTCCAGAAACCACTGAGGCTACTGAGGCTTTACTCTTGCTTGGAACTGGAGAACAGAGTCCACACACTACACCACAAGGTAAATGAATATTCTCCCTTTTTGTAGAATTTCAAACGTGGTTGTTGGTAGGAAGTTGTAATGATATTGGAACTTTAACTACGTTTTTCTCCAGCCAACCCTTCGATTATCAGAAAGACACCAAAGAAACCGGATGCTAAGCGCAAACTAGATCTTGAGCCGAAAAAGACCAGACTCGACTCATCATTATCAGCCTTGACTCGCAGATTTGTTACGCTAATTCCTGATGGTGGGTCACTGGACCTTAACTCTGCCGCTAGGTCACTTCAAGTCCAGAAAAGACGAATCTATGATATCACAAATGTGCTTGAGGGAATTGGGATACTTACAAAAAAGTCCAAGAATAACATTCAGTGGAGGTGAGTCGCATAAAAAAGAGTTTTAATGTGTATAGGCTACCCTCACCACATACTGATTGCATAACTAACTTAACTTCCATGATCCATTTTAGTGACAAATTATCTGGAGCGTGCACAGAGAGTGAAAACAAACGCAGAAAATTGGAAAACGAAATCTCAGTTTTGCAAAAGAAAGAGGATGACGTGAGTTTAGTTTACTTAATTAATCATTCATTGGCATCCAAATTAGCACTGTTGACCTAATTCTCATCATTTGACGTTTTTCCAGATTGATTCTTTCATTAAGTCGTTAGAAAGTGGTATGCGCTCGTGTACGGATGAGAAGCGGTGGGCGTACTTGACTCACAATGACATCCGTACCATCCCTCAGTACAATGATAAAACTTTGCTTCTTATCAAAGCACCCCCACAGACAACTCTTACAGTACCTCCACCAGAAGAAGTAAGCATTAGTACTAATACTAGTTTGAACTTAACGCATAGGTTTATCCACGAGCATTACTTAATTGCGAATTTCCTTGTATTGTTACAGGGCCTGCAAATGCACATAAAGTCGGAAGGAGGGGAGATTGGAGTGTACTTGTGCCCAGAATTCGACGAAACTCAAGAACCTGGAAGTAGTCAATCTCTGAGGCAGACCCCAGCCGCTGCATCTTCTAGCTCCCCAACTAGTGATGCTGATATAAAGCCAGAGGAATATGAGGGATTCATTTCACCAAAGCTGGAGAGAAGTAAGGGAATAGTGAAAGTTTTGTCTGAAATTCGTATGCTTTTGTTCATTACTAACGATTGGTGTACTTTCAATTTACAGGCATTCTTTCACCAGACGATGGATTTTCCATGCTTGATTTGGACGAAGCAGAGTTCCAGTTTGCTTTGGGTGCTGACGAAGGTATCGTCAATTTGTTTATGGATTAAGGAGGATGATGAACGCGAGCAGACATCAAGGTAGTGTGTACAGTCCTGAAAGTAAAATCGCTGCACGACGAGCGAGAGATGTTAAGGTTAGCATATACCAAAATCCCAGAGAGAACAGGGGCAGAAGCGCATGTTGAAAAATTCCCGTATATCTGTACACATGATCATGCTTTTTCCTCCTCTTCTTCTTCCTCCTCCTCCTCCAATAAAATCACAGCAGCAAAAGAAATACATAATGCATGCCATGATAGTCGCATGCGTGTTATCTCTCGTCCTACAACTTAACGTTTTTATAAATTACATAGTATTTTTACCAACAATGAAAGAATGTTCCAAAATTTAAACACAACACTTTAAGCACAAAGCTATATACTGTTTGGAAATGTAAGTGCAAAATACACATCCACGTGAATATATGTCATAATTTGACAAAAAAAGTAACAATATTTTCTTGCTTGTTTTGTAGCGCGTGTAGCGTTAAACTTTTTTCTCCTTTTTCGAAATATTATTGGTTATGAAATCTAAACAAAATTATATGCTTCTTTTTTAATCTCCAACCAAAAATTATCCTTGCACCTGAAATTATCCGGTCGTCAGTTACCTCATATATGAAACTATTATCATGAAAGTTAATTATTATTATTATTATTATTATTATATCGTGAACTTTAGTACAATCTGGCTCGAGAAGTACGATTAAATTATTTAAGTTTTCGCTGTGTCCTTAATTTAAAAGAGGTTATAATTATAAATGAACGATGATGATGATAAACATTGTTTAAGAGTACTAAAAGTATCATGAAACTCTATTGCAGATGTTTTAAAAGATTCGTTTGAAAAGATCGTTATTTATAAGCATATTTAATTTATACATCGTGTTGTTAAGTTTATCTATATAACTTTACTTTATTCATTTATCATTGTTCGCTCGCGCACGTGCGTGGCTAGCTGTAGTTCTGTTTCTTTTGGTTTTAAAACAAAAATATTTTAAAAAACGTAAAATGTAGAAGAAAAATATTTGTAAATACAAATTCAAACTAAAAATAAATCTTTAAATTCATACGAACTCAAGAGTATATTGCTCTCATAATCAGTGACGTGGTGACTGACACGTGGTCCAACGCACCAACTTTGCATTTATCCTCTTTGGAGTGACGCCATGCTTTATCCTACGTCTATTAACTTACTGCATTTGTTGTTAAGGTTAGTAGTGAAGCATCTTCAAGTCATTCATATGATTGTGTACACGCTGCTTATAAACTTTTACATTCTTGGATTGGAAGATAGCACGATACGATGATACGAATGGAATGCATAACCTTAAGAAGGTACTTAAAGCCTTGATCATCTCATCGTTGTTTATATCTAACCGCAATTCGTGCCAATATTAGGACTGCAGTATGATCCCATGCATAAGAAATATTACAGCGTTAATGATATTATGCTACTTGCTACATAATACGCTGCTGTGTAGCCAAACAATAAGGAGAGGTGGAAATAGCAAAAAAAAGTGTTTACGAGATTATAGTGCGTAATTTAGTGCATAGCAATCCCCTTGTATGCATTGCTTATGATTTTCATACGTATGCAAACATCCTTGAAACGAACAAGGACATCTTGTCCTTTTCGCGACAGCGATGATAGCGTACGTGGATGGATGGGGAAAATGTTACTCTTATGCAGAGTGGGGGCAGGTATATTTATTAAGTAGTACAGAAATCCAATAAAATGCTATTGATTCCCATTCATATTTATTGTTTTGAAATAATAATTAGGAAAGTAGTGTAAGTGTGAGGTACAAAGGAGAGCATGAAAATTGTGATGCCGGAGGATGAGCATGAATGATGCTTTTGGGAAAGAGTGAAAGAGGAGAAATCCAAAAAGGAACATTTTTTATGTATGAGATTTTGATCTGTGGGATGCTCGTAGGTGCATCTCTGAAATGTTTATATTTTGCTGACACAGATGATCATCCTTTCGGTTGTGAGAACACCCGCGTAAACTTTGTTTTTCGCCGCTTTCATACATTCTTCATTCTCTCGGAGGTGGTTGTCTGCCATCAACGCTCCTCATTGGACTACCAACAGGGACGGGGTGGAACTCACCTACCGAGGGAGTTGGGTTGTACTAATACTTTTGTGTTTGTATACAACTTTTTCTTCATGTGCATATACCATTACCATCCTATCTGTATATCCTTTAGTGTGTTTTTTATTATTATATGGTCCCACTGATTTCTTTTAGGCATCAAAAGTGGGTTAATGAGCCGCAGATGGGGTACACCAAAAGAACACTGGGGTACACCTGATAATGTGCAAAATATATTTATAACTTGCAACCTTGGGCACCACTCGGTAACCAAAATTGGTTCCTGACACACTACCGCCAAGGTGTCCAAAAGCTGTTTAGTATTCCGGATCCCTGAATTACTTACAGTGCGTGTCGACAAATTGGTTGATGCCCCGATATCACAATTTAATTAGTTGGGGCTCTAGTGCTGGTTACACAAATTACTCAGAAGCCCAGGTGTCCAGAAATTGACCAGCTGCTATACTCCCAAGCATGGTAAAATTTTACATTTGAGGGGTTTGAGTTTTAGGGGAAATTTGCTATACCATTTTGAAGAAGGGATGATAAGGATCACATATCATGTGGTTTCACCTGCCGGGAACCACCCAGTAAAAAGTTATGGGACTAATTGGAACTCATCTATAAGCATTATATGTATATACAGATCTGAAAAAAAGCCAAAAGTATCACATAGCTCCATAATGGGAAAAATGAGAAATCTGAGAATCACCTTGTCATATGTTTGGATCGTCGCTCAACATAGCATTGCACTTGCAAATGTTCTCCAAACGCGTTAACCTAACCTACCTATTATAACCAACCGTGTTAACCTATCCCAACCTACTATAACCTAAACCCAATCTAACCTACTGTAATATGTACCATACTACTAACCCCATAAATTTTGACTGGGTGGTTTCCGGCAGGTGAAACCACCTGATATGTGATCCTTATCATCCCTTCTTCAAAATGGTATATCAAGTTTCCCCCAACTCACACCCCCCAAAAGTAAAATCGTACCCCAAGCACTACCAAAGTTATCCTTTTTGTGAAGCTCAATCATTTACAATGAAAATAATTTCAGCTTCCTTTTAAGTATTTCTTTGCCTATCTCATAATAGCTGTTGCATGACCATAATCATGCTAATCAAACTAATTTAAGCCTAAACAAACTCTTTAATTTGTCATAACCTAAGCTATTAAGCTAAGTTAACTAAACTAACTCTAAACCTTTAAATGCGGTATATATAACATATACGATATAATTCAACCTATGTTCTAACCTATATTTTAAATTTTGCAACAATGGATACTGTTTAGATTTCTCCATTTGCTGTACCCCATCATCTACTTATCAACCCAAAAGTGGTTCGTGTATCCATATATGAATGAAAATCTCACGTTCTCTCCGTGCTTTCAGCTTGTCTCAAACCCAAAGCATGGGTTTCATACACCACCGGCACGCTCTCGTGCAAGTTTCACATGGCTCTTATGTGGATAGGATACGGTAAATGGATGTTGTTGTTATTATTGCAGGAATAGAGTTTATGAAGTTTTGAAATTGCAGTTCACTGAAAAGTAACCTTTCTTGGCAGCTCACACGAGGCGAAAATGGAGTGTGAAGTGCTTTTGAATAGTACGTTGGATGTTCTTCGGTGTTTCAAAGAGGTGGCCACAAAACTACCAGGAAAGATAGGTAGGGAAAAGGTAATGGATTAAACGGATGCTCAAAATGCATGTATTTTGGATTTTTATGAACTCAACAACGGTGTTTGAGTGTCAGAATGATAATATATTTTTTATATTATAGGGACAGCTTTGGATCTTGTCCGCACACCTCAAATTGGATGAATTGCTCATGGATGTCTTCGTCTACTAACGCCGCAGCGGTGGGTTGATAACAATAAAATTTGAATTTATTATCAAAGTTCCCAAAAAACTGTCTTTTCCTGGAGAAAGCTTGGTGACATGGTTTGATAAGAGCATATTATGCTTTTTATTCATAGGTTTGTCACAATGCCTTAGCTGTGTGTATTGGGTTCGAGATTATGCTGCGTTGTAGCAAGGTGGACCCGTGACGGCCAACTTGCAGAGGTTGTTATCTTCACGGTTCGCAGATAAAAGATGAGCCTCTAGATTTAGTAAAGATGAAGATGAGATGAAAGATGACGGGTCTAGGTATGGTAAAGATGAAGATAAGATGAAAGATGAGCGTCTAGATTTGGTAAAGATGAAGATAAGATGAAAGATGAATATCTTATCTTCATCTTTTCTAAAAAAGATAGCAACCTCTGCTATTACATCAACTTATAACATGATAAAATACAAATCGTAGTACAAATATCTTCATGTCTTATTCATATTACACTTCAGAAGTAATAATTGTTCAAATTTATCATCAAATAACCGTCGAGATTGTTATCTTTACGATTCGCAGATAAAGATGAGATAAAAGATGAGCCTCTAGATTTAGTAAAGATGAAGATGAGATAAAAGATGACGGGTCTAGGTTTGGTAAAGATGAAGATAAGATGAAAGATAAATATCTTATCTTCATCTTATCTCATCTTTTATCTTTTCTAAAAAAGATAGCAACCTCTGCCAACTTGAATGGGGGGAAATATGGAATGTCGACGTTTACTTCATGTCATTTCTAAACGGTATCATTCGTAACATCGTAATCATCACGTTTCTCCATAATCGCTTACTAAAAAATATGCTTTCACATAATGTCAACTTTCTTCTTGTTTAACATTTTCCAGGCATTTGCAAGCAAGGTGACTGACTAGGAAGAAGAAATGATTTTCGAAGAGTCCCTTCGTGTCTACTTCTACTCATCTTTGTTTTGATGGTTTTCAAATCATATCACTGTCAAGACTTAACAGGCCAAATCGGCAAAAGTACTAATCGTAAGTAAACATATTAATTTGCATTTATGGTACGAACGATATCTTATCTTGTGTCGTATCACTAGCTACAATTCAATATGAATATTCATACACCCATGTTTCATTCAGGTACAGAAAGTAATTAGTTTAGTAATTCATCTGAGTTTGTGTAGTTATTCATTTGATGTGCTTGAAAAACCAAACATGATGATGGGGGGTTCGAAAGCAAGTATGGGTTTATTGCTTAAGAAATTTTATGATTCTACGTAAGTAGTAATGTAGCTGAACTTTCATTAATGGCTCATGACTGATACTGGCACAACCTGAAAGCGTAAATAAAAACTTCAGAATTAGTACTAGATGTAATGTAGGAAGGAGAGATTACAAACACGTACTTGTATGTGTTTGGTTCGTATGTCGACTTCGCAAGTTTTTTAGTCTACTGATTGATTTCTAGCTTAATTCTATAATTCGTTATTAGTGAGGTTTGTAATTGGCAGAGATTGGTAACTTTTTTGAAAAGTTACAGTTACAAGTTAAGTTACAGTTGAGTTACATAACTATAACTGTAACTTGTAACTGAGCTTGTAACTGAATTTGTTACAAAATGTATGCCCAACAAAAATATGACAGAATTCTTTATAATTTCAATTTTAAATTGGCTAGTTTGGAAGGCTGCAATTGTAGCTGGGTCCAGTAGCATGTATCCATACTCTTTCAGGGCGTATCTGGCAGTCAGAGATCGGTAACTTTATTGAAAATTTACAGTTACAAGTTAAGTTACAGTTAAGTTATATAACTTTAACTGTAACTTGGAACTAAATGTTACTGTAACTGTAACTTGTAACTAGAACCTTTCAGTTACCAATCTCTGGTAATTGGTATTGTTGTAAAAACCTTATATTTATTAGGCGTTAGTTCTGGAGTTTAGGAAATAATACATGTATACTTTGCATCTTTTACAGCCAACCGTCCGAACAAATAAACTTGAAAATCAGAATGTGGAATGGAACAATGATAATGATGACATCCAAGCAATTTATGCATATTATATTCTGCACTTCGGAATTCAGAAAAGGTTTGTAAACTAAATTTTATTTTAAATTTCCCTTCTATTACTATTGATAAGTAAACCAGCGTACTACACGATTTCTTCCATCGGAAACTACAATTTGATTCGTCTAAATAATGAATTATTCCTTGTTTTATAGCATTTTTCCTTCTGACGACGAGTGGGATGCATGAACACAGTTAACACAGATATATTAGAAGTACTGGAACGAAATAGGAAGGCGAAAAGGAAAATGGAATGTAAATGAATTCATGTGATTTTAATTTATAACTATTGTTGTATAGAGTTAAAGACTTCAAAAAATAACTTCTCAACTTGTGGAGGATGTTTGTATGGAGCATACTAAATGAATTGTCAGTATGGTTTACATTTAAACTATTTGAATTGAAGTAACCATCATTTTTTAGAAGCTTGTACACTTTGTCTACCTACTACACTTCGTCAACGCCATTGTATTGTATCCTGTTTCTAAACGTAATGAATTTTCGGTTTTTATTTTTACAGAGAGGAATTTAAAGAAGTCATTGTTTAGAATAAGGATATTGTGTCTGGATGAAATTATTTTCGACTACTCTCTTTGCAGATAGATATAGGTTTGGGATTATTTATTGTACGCACACAGTATCTCAATTGAAAATTTGGAAATTGGTTAACCTCTTAGAAGGTGTTTGGAAGTTGGTGTAAACTTTTAAAATACTTTGCAAGCCATTTAAGCTCGTTTCTCTTCAGTTAAGGCAAGGTAGGATTTTGCATGCTTACATCTACCTACACCCAAGCTATTTGCATAGTTTTTAACCATGCTAGAGTTGAACAACACAGCGATAGCAAATATATTAATTTTTTAAATATCCTTAACTAAAAACATAATGTAAACCATGATTACTTTTACCTTGAGCAATAGACTGTATATTTGTAATACATAATTGATTATAATGTACTTATTGAATAAAGAAATAAAATATGCTACATTGTATTGAACTAGACTGAATCTTTTTTCAAAACCTACGATTGGAAGCAATAAGTCATTCATTTTGGTTTGGTTTTATTGTAATGTAAGCTTTGAATATGATATCCGTATCAGTATATGTGTATATGTATTTAAGTATGCGATACATTTTGAATGAAAATATTTTTAAATAGACACATTATTTCTAGACATACAAACTTGTTTTTGATTCATTCATTACATATTCGTGTTATTGCATTATGCCGATGACTTGACACAAACATTGCGAGACAAAACCTTGTTTTTAAACCAATATATACACTTATATAAGGTTTAATGATTCACAAATTACCATTGACTTTAGACGAAACAGATTCAATAGCTATGTCATATTATTTTTATTTAATGAATTGTAAGCATTTATATGTAAAAATTTGGATGGAACAAGAAGCAGAAGCTATATATGTGGCTATTCACATTCAAACATTTGTTTTTACTTGTGAATCACAAGTTGTGATGTATCTCGGTAAGGTGGCTGGACACCAACTGGATACTACACAAAACGAGCCTAATTAATTAACCAACCATTCATTTCGTTGCGTATTAAAATTTTAAACTTTTCGACTAAAACATAGTAGCAAGAATGTAAAGATGTTAAATTTTAATAAAAAGGCTAGCGATTTTCCTGAAGGAATAGGAAACGGGTAAATGTGAAATGTGAAATTGTGAATATAATATTTGATGATTTTTATGTACCTAAATGTGCAAACGGGTTATTATTATAAGGAGAACCGTTCCGTGTCCCATGAACAAAGGTGCATGCATTACCGAGTCCATCGTGAGTTACCAACACATCGGTAGGCGTCGCTGCTCGTCTTGTGTTTGGCACAAGCAGCATAGCATGCAACTAATGCAACACGTAAACTCTGGCTTGATTGAATTGAATTCATTTTATGAAGGTAAGGATGTTCTAGCTTAGTGTATATAAGGAAGAGGTACCACTGACACCGGTACCACACATTAAAGTTGAGAGCTTCATTCATTTTACTGTACCATACTTTTAATGTTTTAAATATCCGTTCGTATTTCATTATCATATATATTTAGATGTGTATCAAGTATCTACTCTATTCCTTTTGGTTAAAGCAAGGTACTCTCCGTATTAAAAAAAAGAATAAACTTGAGAAAAAGGTTTTTGGACTATAAAAGACAAAAGTGCAATGTTTCTGGCTTCAATCACAGATATGGGTGTCACAAACTGCACCATTATAATATGCAATGCAGTCCATCATATGACTAACATCATGCCATCCTTTGATATCAATAACCTTTAAATCTAATAAAAACGAATGACATGCACATTGCTATTTCCAGACACACAAAACCAGACTCACAGGAGTCCTTGGTACTCTGCATAATTAAGGAAATGTCCTGAATGAACCCACACCTCCATTTACATATCATTCATGACCAAAACTCTGCCTCAAGTCCTTCCCACACATCCTATGAAGAAAACAACCAATTTAAAGACTAATGAAAGAGTCACTTCCTTCATCACCTTCACATCACTCCACACTCCACGTCTCACGAGGTCTACAGATTAATTCTAATCATGTTCTAATTGACAATATATTTATATTAGTATGATTTATATCCCACCAAAACCAAAACCAATGTCAAGTCAAAGACCTTAATCGGCTTGATCCACGTTTAACTAGAGAAGATTAAAGAGGTTGAGGCGCATTTAATTTTGTGACGTTGACGTGGGCAGTGCGCTCGACGCTAATGAATATAAAACACCTCCAAACATGATGCATCTTCTAATAATGCTCTTAACCATTTCGCATTTAATTGAGATTGAGGAAACACCTCCCAAAGTTGGATACGCAGTTCCACAAATTTCATTCCAGTCTTTGTGTGACTCCCTACAACACCCTACAAGTCCTAACTTCATCTCAGTTGAATTGAACCAACTTATAATCTCGTCATAAAAGCCAAAGGTTCCTTTAAAATGGATCCAAGATTTAAGTCCACAACTCCTCGTGTCACCACCGTCAATTCCATTGGCACCACTAAATTTACCATAAGGCAACTTTGATACAGACAGCATTAGGGGTCAAATACCGCAGATTCAGATTGTTTACATTTTTCACTGAAGATGTAACCAAAAATACCGGATTTGAAGTAAGTTTTTCCCCAGAAAACTAACATTAAATTGTAAATCCTAAACAGTGGCTTATCCGTGAGTGTATCTAGGGTTAGAAAGAAGCACCACGCACCTTATCCACGCTACCACGCTATGAAAATTCTAAACATCTTTTACTTTGTTGATAAGTGTTTGGAGGCGTATGAATGATGATGCATGTGTTTAGCGACGTATGCATTTGCAACAGATGATGTTTTCATGCGACTTTGCAATGTTTTGTGTTATGATCATCTGTTTTTGAGGGAATGGGAGCTTTAACGTTGAGCGTTTTGAAACGCTCAACGTTAAAACGCTTTCTTGATAAGTTCCCTCAGCCTTATCTTCTGTTTATTGTGTGCATGTTGTGAATGGATGGGGCACCTGTGCTGGTCTGGGGTAGCTGTAGAAAGCGAGTGAAATTTTCATGATGAGTGTGTTTCCGATTATTTTTGCATGTTGAATAATAATAATTAATTAAATTTGTAATGCTGTGATTTAATTTGTAAGTAATACGCTTACGTCTTCTTAAAAAAGAGTCTGCGGCTAATCATCATATCATCATGGGAGTAAAAAAGTGTATGCGGCGCCCTTTGGGTGGTCACCAGAAGGCTAATGATTAAGAGTCCAAGTGAACAATGGGAGAGCCGGAGGATTAAGAAATTTGAGTCTAGGAACGGAAACGGAGGAGGACACATCAACTATATATATATTCCCTTTTAATTAGATTGTCACGTAGTTTGGATAAGCATGCTAGCGTAGCCGTCGACGACAAAATTGTCAATTGTGTTTGATAATGGGAATGATAATGTGGGTTAATAATAATATCTATCGGTGATTTCCCTTTATAAGCTCTGGCTGTAATAATGATGGGAAGGTGTTTTTGTGACAATCCTTTTTACAGATTATCATGATGATAATGATGTGTGGACACCTGAGAGGAGGAGACTTGGGAATACTCTGCACCCTTTTTTTTGAGGAGTCACCACGGCGAACCTAATCAGAAGGAGATTCAGCAACGTCTCTTCTGCTAAACAACCCGTTTTTTGGAAACAGGAAAAGAGGAGCAAGGGAAGCCTAAACGGGCTTGCCTGTCAATTTTTTGATATACTTGTTGAACAATGGATATTATACTCAAGATTCTGTTAAACTGTCCCTGATATTGAGTGTGTGTGTGTGGTTTGTTTTTGTGTTAAACGCTAAGAATAATAATGACATTTTCTGCGCTAGTGTGTGTGTTTGCAAATGGCGTATTTGAAGGTGAATCAAAAATATATTATATTCGTATGAATGTGTTTATCAAGACGTTCGCTTCCCACACACGAACCAATCAATTGAGCCAAGGATTAGGAACCTGTCAATAAAAGTGTCACGTAAGTCAGCTCAAGTTGTGTATTCACGTGTGAGTTCGTATGTAACGTATATGAGTATAGTGTTTGATGGACAAGCAATAAAGTTGTTAGTTCATACATAAATGATGATATTTCAATCTCTCTGGTTTCTTGTACAGGTAATTAGTCGCGTCAATATATCTGCCTCAGCCAAATCCTCTTCGAAGCTGCTCGGCCCGTCCGTCCGTCACGTCACTCCGCTGCTTACCTGAAGGAAAAGTCAGGTCCCTTTTTCCACTAATCCTACCTCGCCCAAGAAAAGAAGTCACTCTCAAGAGCTTTGAATATTAGACAATAATAATGATGATGATGATGCCAGCAGGGCCAAAAACTTTATCCCACCTGAACAAGAGGCTGCTTCTCATCAATCAGTTTGTATTCGACCAAGACAACCCGCCGCGTGGATAAGATTCCTTTATACTTGCTACTTTGATTCTTACGTTCTTACTAGAATGAGAATGGCCCAGAAGACAGACGGGTTTATTGCAGGTTCGTCCCGAAATTTTTATTACTCCATCCAGCCTTTTCAATCCTTATGTCACTTTCAAATAGCAAAAATATTCGTCACTGCTAGTATTATGTGTTTTTTTTGCTGAGGGTGGCATACTCAAAGGAGCATTTTTGCGTTTGCATATAACTTTTCTATATAGTGTTATATTACGTTTTGGTGCTGTCCCGTTTTGCTCTCCTCTTTTCAATCTCTGGGTCCATAAATCGGCCAAAAACTAATAATTGTGAAGAGTCGTAAACCACCTACCTTCTATGAATTTGCTTTGTTGCGTAGCTTTGATTTATAGCTGGATGCTTAGATCCTTGCAAAGAAAGATCAAACTTGACAATAATGTCCAAAGATCTGGGATACTGACCAACACGTTTGTATTCTCTTGAACTGGAACTTGGGATGCGTGTGTAGCTTCTTTATCTTTATCATATGCAATTGTCCGGCTATAAAAATACCTCCAGAGCATCTTTCGTGGTGGACTAAATTTCCTTTCCTCATATACATACCTCATCCTTATGGTTTTCTTCCGTGGTTGATGCTTGGTGTCACTTTGGTGTGCCAACAGGTTTGGAATTACCCTGCGAAAACGTGTATACAAGCATGCAACACGTATTCTCTTGGTGTGCGTTTGTTGGTTCATTCCATAAATAAAGACTGTCCACTACAAAATATTTTGTTGGTTTTGTCAGAAAGCGAGGAAAGATGAAGCGTTTGGTATTATTTTTGTGTTTGAAAAGGTGGTACTCGTCAACAATGCCACTGTTGGGGGCCGAGAGCTCCCTTGAAGTTTCCTACTTGAACATTTCCGTTTGGTCCAGGTGAAAATGTTGAAAGTTGTAGGTCTCACGGAGATGGGGTTTAAGGCTTATTTCATTTCTTCATTTTTTTTCGCATTCTATAACTGTGCTTGATTTTGTACCGTAAATGGTGTCAATTTTTGACTCTTTCTCACAAAAATTATTGACAGACATGTTAGTTAAGTACGGAGTGGCCAGCTCCTGGAATAACATGAAATATGAAATGTTCTTAAAGGTGCTTAAAATCATGCTGCTACATTGTTGTGCTAATAGACTCATCATTTTCTCCATTTATCTTGTCAGTCGTAAAATGTTTTTAAGCGTCTCAATAAATTCTGAATACTTTCAATTTCAAGAGTCCATCTTTGCTCACCTTCCCACAAAGGTGTTTGCAGAAAGAATATTTCCCATCGTTTCGCATTGTAACGCGAATTTGAACAATCGTTTGAGTAGTAGGAGACCGTACAGCACAATCAGAGTGTTGTCCTTTTGTTCATGCGAGTCCTAAAAAAATATGTGTCCAAATGGAAAGGGTATGAGTGTGTTCATCACCGGATGTTTGGCTTTTTATCATCTTTGTTAGGGATCTTGTGTTTGTTCTTGAGAGACTTTTTGGTGGCTGTTGTTTTTTTTTGCTGTCGAGTAAATAGAGTGTCTGTAAGCAATGCATGATATGATATGAATGATATTGCTCCCATCACATTATCCATGGTCAATAGTCACATTAACAGTTTATAATGAGGAGAAGCATAATGTATTAAAAATTTAATGGGATGTACATATAACGTTAGGCTACTTGGCTGTCTCAATTTTTTGAGTGAGAGGAGATTTCCTGTCTGTCTGTTTGACTTTTTCACATACGTATGCTCACATATTCTTGAAGAATGCTATTTCTTGCAAACCTCTCATTTCGCTGAGTTTACACAGAAGAATCCTCCAATCGCGTGTATTGCCCGTCATCTGTCATGTTTGTTGAATTGGAGTTGCATTGTCATGCTTTAAAAAAATGTGTAACGTCCATCAGTCAGTCAACAAAGTTTTAAGGTTTTATTTTTTGCGAAACCTGTGTGTGTGTGTGTGATGATAGCAGTCGCATGCAAAAATTAACAGGAGGGTTTAGTTTCTTCACAATCGTGTTAGTTAGTTTTCCCATTTTTCTTTCCTAAAGATATTTGCTCAACTGTCAGGGATTGCTTTTTTTCCAGCATGATGTTTGCTAAAAAAATATGCGATGCTGTGCATGTTTAATGAAGGAAATACGGATGGGTGATAGAGAAGGATCGTAATAATTCAACAGCATATGCATGTATGATTCAAAATGGAGTCTCACATCTCATAATAATATATACGTGCTTTAAAATAATTTCTGAATGAAAGAAAAGGGCTACCTTTGGCGTAGTTGAAACAGTATCGTGTAGAACATGTCGGTCAGTATACTATAAACGTGTGTAGTGTAATGTATGGCGTGGATTAAGGTGGCTATTTTGCAAAATGTTTGAATGTGTGTAATGTACGTATGAACGCGAATATATGTAAAAGAAGCGTATTATTACAGGTTTTTTGGTGTAGTCCGCGTGCGTGCCAAGCCAAGTTGTTTTCTAAGGTTGTTAGTAATAAGTGATGCTATTTCCGCTAACGCATATATATGAAAACACCTGCAAGCAGGATGGATGACCATGATACTTTTATATATATATATACACTTTTTAGTCGGTTTATAGCAGTGGTTGCTGCATTTTCGAATCCCTCTGGTTTGAATACTGGAAACAATCTTATTCTTCGTACAAAAATTCATTGACCGTGACCCGAGTAGAGATTGCTGCTTCTGTTCCTGTAGCTGTAGATTCTGGTGGTTCGCTGCTCACTTTGATAAAAAGTTTTTATACACACCAGAGGCACCTGTTTCATTTCTCTGGAAAAAGCTATAGTAATTTCTTTTATGCAGCAATTTGCAGGTCAGGAAGCTTCTTGGTGCGTTACGTTCATTGAGAATGTATATAAGAGCGAGCATGTAGAAAATGCCCATATTCTCATTATGCATGGTAGGGAAACTTCAAGATGCTTTATCATTATCATCCATGACTGCGCTTCACGTAATAATGAATTTTGTGTAGAAGAGGAGCGACATGACCCTACTCCCTATCTACTTCGTTTCAAACAGTTTGTGGTTTCCTCTTCTTCCCATTGTTATTGTCAATGAGTCGAAATATTATTATTATCACTCATTCCATAACGCAGCCAGCTCTTCTGTTTTATGTTTCACTTTTCAGCTCTTTTCTTCTTCAAGATTTGTCAAGCTGCAGCACACATCTCTCGCTTTTTTAACATGTTATGCCAGTTGTGCCGTTTCTTCATTTCTCATCATCATCATCATTGGTTCGTACCCCATCCATCTATTCTATCCTGCTTAAAAAATGGTTCCAGATGAGAGATGAAGTGCGTCACCCTTTTTCTCCTTGCTTCATCTTTCTACTATATTTTCTTGCTGCCTTCTTTATTCCTTTTAGTATGTATGTTAGTTTTTTACTTTGGAATGCTGAACATATTTTTATCGTGTGGACGGTTTTTTATCCCTAGTTGTTTAGTGATTATGTATGACCATCCATAAGTGCACGACGACAGAGTTACACCGGAAATTCTCAATGAAACTTGAAAGGAAGAAGAAGCGAGGGAGATGGAAAAGGGGTTTTCTTCTTTCAGGGCTGTTTAAACTTGGTAATTTGGTGTTGGTGGAAATAATGCTGCAGCGATCCAAGAAAAACCTGAATTCGCAGCAACCATTTTGAGACAGAGTGTGAGGATTCATTAATGGATGTGGACTTGAATATATATGTCTTGTTTGATAAACATCACATTTTGAATCTTCTTAAAACGAATTAACTGGCGACATTAACAAAAAGCATGACGATTCGCTTTTTCTTGTTCGTTCGTTGCGATACGTTGCTTGCCTTGCGCTCCGCCATGCACGACTTGCACTGGTGCAGCGCGCCTAATTGTCGCTGTCGGGACTCAGTTTTGAGACCAGATGGAAGTGATTTCTCCTAGCTCGTATCATAGGTCTTTGTCGTTCGATTAGCATGTTTCAGGAATCCAGGATAATAGAACGTGATTGCAACGCGGCTTATGATGATGATCATGACATGGCGTCGAATTCTCGTTGCGTTGCGCAGCAGCGTTTCGCCAGCTGGACATGACCGACCGACACACATGTGGGTAGTATTTCCGGTGACACGTGCCTTCGTGCAAGTAACGAGCAGATGAATATTAAGCCAAGTGTTCTTGGCTTTATCAAGTGTAGCAATAACAAGCGTAAAAGTAGTGTATGATAAGAAGAAGATGGCTTTTCTTTGAAATGAATCTTTTGAGGATGCTGTGGTTTGGCATTTTCTCCTGTTGAATGGGCTTCTTTTGTCATTTGCTCAATCCTACTGTTGCTCGGTTCAAGGACTAATGAACATTTGCGCCAGGAGAAAACAACGTGCATATGTATGTAATCTACACAAATCTAGAGCATATCCTGGAGCATCAGACTTAATATACATGCAGCTGCTGCTTGCTACTCTTCCTAAAACTGGCACGCTTCTCCTCAACCCGGCTTCTCATACAAACGCTATTATAGCAGCCTGTTGAACAGACCTCTAGCTCCCGGTGTTGTTGATCTCAATCTCTTGTTCTTTTCTTGCTTTGGGGGAAAAGTATTATTATTATTGTGAGATTGATAGGTAACTAGATGATAGATAAAAAAAACGAATGTCAATTGTGCAAGCTGATGATGAGGACGGGTCAGGGTGGATGCATTGGATAAATATTAAAAAAGTTTTATGTTACGTAACGCAACGGAGCCATTTTGTGATACGTACGCATTATGCATTTGAGGTACGTGGTAATTATAATAAAAGCTCCTGTTGCTTGCTAGTAGAAATGCATATTATAGAAAATAGAAAGTGGTATGATGTGTATAAGGTTTTTTTTTGTCTTGTGGGTGCAACTGCAACAACAGTGCAGTTTAGGTACCGAGAGAGAGAACCTTGCTTTTCGTATTATTATTAGCACGGTAGGAGCAGCAGATGCTCTTTATAATGAAGCAACACCTTTCTTAACGCATCTGTAGTTTTGTACAAGCAGGAGCAAGAGCAACAGAGCGATGAGTTTTGTTAGTTAGTGGAGGTAGTAGTAGGAGAACGGGATGAACCCAATATGTGTGTATGCCCGAAATGTATAGCTCCACAAGGACCGAAGCCCGGTGTATTACTATTGCATTTATATAGCGTGTAGGTACTACTCTACTACTACTACACAGGGTTCACAAAGGTGAGTTTGTGAGTATTAAGCAACAGGCAATGTTCGGGGATGCTCTTTATCCCTGATAAAAACATGATACTCTTGTTGGGATACATGCCTTTATGCTCGCTTTTTTTGAATGAAAATTTTCTCTTTTTTCAAAATGAGCAGATGTTTTCCAGCTTTTCCCTTTTTTGTGAAGCTTCACTAGTTCGTTTTGTTGTACTCTTGATGCTTGTTGATCTTCTCGCGTATATATATATTTGATCTGCAGATGCTTTACGAGTCTAGGATTACCTAGGGCCCTCTTGGTTTCGTAGTAGGAGGACCGGTGTGGTATATGCGCTACCTTTTTCTATGAAAACCTTTAAAACTTTGTCCCTTTTCTTCATGAGAATCTTTTTTGGCCCGTGCCATGCTCATCAACAGGATGATGATGATGATGATGAGAGTAGATCATCAAGTTTCGACGCACAAAAGCGTCACTCAAATAAGCTCTTTTGAATATATGTCTTTAAAAGCTCAATGCTATATATCCCGAGTCCCATATGGAGGTACCGTGTTGTTTTTTTTCACTTGATGAGGTCAAATGAAAGATCCTTGAGACCAAATGAGTTAGAGCCATATTGGTAAAGCTGAGGACCAAATGTGCCCGAAAAAATCCATCACACCCGGCTTTTTTGGAATCGCTTCCATGTGTGTTTAAAATCAAGGTTTGTTTTTAACTGTACAAGAAACACCAGTTGCGTTTTAAATGTCCTTTTTTGGTACAATTTTCTTGAATAGGCTGCTACTTTATTAAAAGGCAATTGATGATGAATGCAAGCTGTTGCTCTTATATACTGTTCTCCTTGTTTCTTCTCCTGCTCTAATTCCGCCTCGCATTCATCCGGTTCTCTTCATCAGGAAATATCTATTGCATTGCGTGGCTTGTGCCATGTGCAGCCATCATGGGCCCTTGTCGCGTGCCACATACTGCCACACGTCCAGGTTATGCTCTTTTGCTTTCTAACCTGGCCTATTGGCCCCGGACGTTGTGGACGCTTTTAATTTGATCGTTTTTTGACTGGTGTATTTCATATATTCATGATGATCATTCCGATGAAATGGGCCATACGGAAGGACTTTTGCCGGGTGTCTGCTCAACCCATGAATGCATACTCATGCAAGTGTGTTGTTCTTGTGGTGTCGTTATAGGTTTTGGTGATGAAATATGCATAGCGGATGTGGAGGGTTGTGTGGTGAATTGGTTTACCGCTTGGTCAGGATAAGGTTATATATACCATTCTGGTTTGCCGGTGCAAAACGCAGTTGTGCACTATCGTCATTTTTTTTGTTATTGGGAAATAAAATGAATGGTCAGATATGTTATCGATGTATGGTTGACCTACTTCCTGCCTCAGATAATATAACAAAACTGGACACTCGGTTTGTTTGCACAAGCATCATCAAAAGCTTGGATGCAGTTGTCACGTTGCTTCAGGCTTATGTATGCAATGAGCGGGTACAATTTGTTTGCTGATGAATGCACATTTAACAAACATTTCATTGGCGAAGTTCTGTTTAATGGAAATAATATATAAGACTAGACTAGATTATGGAGGCGTAAAAAACTTTGTAGCTCGATTCTATATACGATTATATTCCAGCTCATATTATGAAATTTGTTGTACAAGATGTGCTGTCAAAACTACTTTAATCTGATATGAGGGGGTTGGCTATTGAGTAAACCAGACAGTCAAACACGTCAGCAATGAACGGGTAAAAAGCAAACCATTTGGGTATACATTCGCGTTTTATTCACTTGTTTCTTGAATGACTTCCCCCTTATTGCGTTTCCTTCCTCTTGTTGATGAAAATTGTATTAGCTGGCAAGCTGACAGGCAATAAGGGACATACATTTGAACTGGATTTTCGGTTGCAAATGGGTTTGTTGGTAAGTTTATTAAAAAGAAAACCCACGAGGGAATTCAAGTAGCAAAGGAAAGTGTTTCTGTATTCCCGGAAGCAATTTTATAACCCAATGATCAGGTTTAGGGGAATTATTCTAACGTTTATTTATGATGTTTCTTGTCAGAATCGATTTCGGAGGAAACCCTTTTTGATGCTCCCAAAAGATCACTATAGAATTCAGGGCTTAGTTAGCTTTCATAATCGAAATCCTATTACGTTTTGGCGAGGAGAGGTTTTACATATAATGGAGTGCGAATCCCCGGTAGAGCTCTTATGCGCTGCATCTGTTATATATAAGATTTCAAGAGCAAAATTGCATTAGCGTAAATGTGCGTCTTGTGAGCACTTTTTTAAAAGAACAATGCGTGATTGTAGTATATGGTCTAGTATAGTATAGTATAGTAGTATAGTAAAATCACTCACGAGAGTGAGTCATTATTAGCGGTATATATTATAGGCTTCTTGTTCTTGAATGCCTAATCATGATACGGAATTGGAATCGGAGGAAACGAAGCGCAATGAACCGAGTCGTAAAGGTTTTTATTAATTGCCTTATTCATTGATTCTCAGTCGGCTCTTTGGGGCCTGCTCAAAGTAACGTTTTTTGAAGCAAACTCACCCCCTCGTTTGAAATGATTTCCTTTTGCCGAATCGCATAGTACTTTTCATGTTCTTCATCCCTCAACAACTGTTTTAAACATTTGTGGTTTTCACTTTTTTTGTGATATTCTACTGTTTCGTGTAATGATCATTTCTTCATGCGATTTTTCCTTATTCGTCATGAGAATATCATCAACTGGCGCTTACTGTGAGGTCCTTTACTGAACTGTCTGTCATCCGTTTTTTTTTCTGTACGTCTCTCTGAATGATGAAGTAGCTACGATGATATTATATATTTAGCTCATTTCGTTCTAGTTATACGGCTACTTAAACGTAGGGGATTGAATGAATGAGCTGCTTAAAAACTGTTCATGGATCAGTTACGTATCTCAACGATCATGATCATCATTTTCCAGAGGAGATAGATCTGATCGGGAGGAAAGTCCCGACTTTTATATATACACATTTATACCAATGTATAATATCATTGGCAAAGAATAAGAGTCGTTCGTTCGCTCCTCATTCATTCATCATTCATTTTTTCGGTTAAAAAATGTGGTTATAATCTTCATTGATTCATGGTCTGGTGGACAGGGACGAGGAGGGAGGTAACTTGAAAAAAAAACAACGAGCTCATAAGCATAAAAATGCAATGTGATGCAGCAGCAGCAAACAACCTACCACTCTAGACTCTATACTTTTATAAGCACTACTACTTTGCTTCTTCACATCTTCTTTGGTAATGCTGCTGGGAAAATGCCACGCTTTTCAATGCTATTGCTATATTGCATCTTTTTACGTGGAAACCGGTGTGCCTTTTTGATTCTTCAATGATCATCGAGGATGAGCTAAGCTGATGTGTGTGATCTCTCGTCGAGAATCCTCACTCAGTTATTATAGTGCGCGATTAAAAAGTATATAAAGCGTTATATAATGATTATTATGGGAAGGTACTTGCGGCAGAACATGATCGTTTTAAAAACGGATCTCTCCGTTTAGATTGACTCTTTGAATGATCCTTACACACATCCACTTTCATTCTGCAAGCCAATGCATTCGATTAGCGAGAATGAATGAGAATGAATGAGCCTTCGTTTCGTTTCTTTCAACCATCTTTCAAGCTCATATATATATATGTTTGTTCGTTCGTACATGTATCAAATCAAAAAATTACAAACCCGAGACCGACCAACAGCACATAACTCATTTTTCGAAATTCATTTCATTTACTACCGATTCAAAAAATACCCTACTGCAAGGATTTTAAAGCTGCCAAGTATTACGTAGGAAATGCTTGAACACATACAACACAAGTCTGCTAAATCTTGAATAGAATGCCCCGTTTTTTTGGTCGTATAATAAGATTTTAGCTGCTTCATGCACATATTTCTCACAGGAAAAAGGAACCATCATGTACATATTTTTGCTTACTTGCTTGTTGTTTAGCTGATACGTGTTCATTGAACCGTCTTCACCATCATGTTATATATATGTATATATTTTGTTGTTATCAAAATTATTCTCTTCACCATTGTGTTTTCTTCTACATTTGCTTTTCCTTAAACAGAGCTGAGAGGAAGTTGCAAGTTATGCATAATGTATTTTTATGCTCAGAACATTTTTCTCTAATCAGCATCATCCAAAATATAACATGAATGTTTCTGGTACCTGGGAAAAATACTTACTTTTTTTGTGCATATTTTAATATTCGCAGAAGGACCAAAAAGTTAAGTGAGTCGCATCTTATCATTTGCCAGGAAGTCAGCACGCTACATTGCGAAACCCAAAAAACTGTAGCGGTTGTTGCTTTAAACAATAATTTTACCAAAAAAAGTCCTGTATTTATTAGGCTTAAATGAAAAATTCATGTTTCTTTGTGTCTTTATCTTGCACTTTGCTTCAAAAAACGGGATGACGCTGATTAGCAGAGATTTGTAGCTTCGCATTTAAAGCTTGAATGATTACACACATTGCCATTTGTTTTATATCCTTTTTTGATGCCAGAAACGGATACTATAAGATTTTGTGCACCATTTTTTCATGATTAGCACCAAGGTGTTTGAGTCACCAGAAAAGAATTTGGTGGATGAGCGCATCATCGCTAACTCGGGGTAAAACAAAACTGGATTTTTATAACCTGATCAAGTGATTTGTTAAAAAAATCTACCAAGTTTTCTCGGGTGCAACTACAAGGATTGGAGGTATTATTGGGGTTAATATTAGAAGAAGAAGAGGAAATCGTGATTCCTCAATGACAGTTAGGTGTGTGGGGTATATATGCATGCAGTGTTCTTTGGCAGATATCCACTCATACTCATATTATGAATGACCGCATGAACAATGTGTTAGTAAAGTGCAGGTAAAAATTTGGGCAAGATCAACTTCGTGAGTGGTTTGGAATCCTTTTTCACTCTTTTTTAGATAGAAAAACGTTGAAATTGATGTTGATTACGGATGAAAGTTGTTTGTTGGATATTAACTTTGTTGTTGTGCATGATTAGGATTACACGACTCTTTTGGGTGTGCTTTTTGACTTTTGATTGAGTTTTTATTTTATTATATTATTGGGAAAAATACCAAAGCCATCCATAAGACATGGGGGAAAATCTATGAGATCTATGCATTTTTAAGTAGAAATTCCGGAAAGAATTTGAGATGGTACTAGGGTATGTGTATAATAGGTACTTTTTTTGGGACGTTAAAGCACACGTGCGATGAATATTGAAAATGAGTAGGATGAGTTTTGCAAGTACCTTTTTTTTGCACGCAATTATTAGACATTCGATCTTTAATCTTGCTTTCAATGCCCCTCTCTTTGGAATTTACAACATTCTAATCATTTTGTCAGTTTTCATTTGTGAACCTTTTTCAAAAAAACCGGGTCTAGTGTGGCTACTTTTTTACGCTTGCACTTTCTGAGAAAACCCGAATTGAACTACCTGAGAATTCGTGTCCAATTAAAGAAACCCGAGCAGAAGCAAAGCAAAACCAATTTTCTTCTTTTTTTTAGCCGAAAAAAGCTCTTAACTAAAAGGTACAGCTGTTGCGTTTAAAAAAGCTACAAAAAAGTACTTGGTTCTGTTAATACTGCTCCTCATGATATGTTTGTACAAGTCCGTGAGAATTTACTTTACGCGACTTTTTAGAATTTTGTTATTTACAACGTGTTTTTGTTCAAATCCCCGTGAATCTTATTGGTTTAAGAGCAGATGGCAAAAAAACAATTAGACGAGAGAGAGAGAGGAAGAAGAAAAGAAGTTTTTGGAAGTAGAGTAGAACCAGCATCTTGTGTCTTGCTCTTCATCTTTTGAAGATCTTTGTAGCAGACTGGAGAGGATCTTGGTTTCAACATCTTTTTGAAGAGTATCGGGGTTTGATGATCAGTACGGGGATAAAACGAGGTCATGTACTTTTTGGCCTGATGCTCTTGGAAGTAAGCGTTTTTGTTTTGTTGCCCCTATTGTTCAGTACGGTCGTGCTTCTGGGTAATATCATATCATTTTATACGACCGTTCAATTTTCCTTGCTAGCTACTGCAATGACTTCTGGTGTTTTTGGGTTTCTCGTCTCTTTCTTCCAAGTGTCCAGAAAGAAAAAGAAGAAGAAGAAGGACGATGGGTGCAGTATAATAAATGATTCCACTATTATAGCGTATATATATATATATGGTAAAGCCATTGTAGCTTGGTTATTGCTTTCTTTCTTAGCATGCGTCTGGTTTTATACGCGTTATTTAGATGAGGTAGTGAGTGAGCCCTCACGTAAGAAGCATAAGAGCACGGTGGCATTTTATCATTTTATTGTATTTGGTTATGTTGGTCGTGGTACGTCACTCGGATATACAGTCTATTTGTCGTCCACTGGATGAAATTTTTATTGTTATTGGGCGCACTAGAGATGTTGATTATTCTCGTTTTTCACCTTGCTTGGCTTGTTCACGGCAACAGTTGGCGTTGGTGGTGGTGGTAGCCTTACTGGCCTTCCTGCATCTTCTCTCGTTTCGCATCTTCTCTCCTTTCAAGCAAGCTCAGCAACAAACAAGGCAATTTGCAAGTGAGGAAGATGGGATGAACGATGCCATCTGCATAATATATGTTGATTCCAGATTTCGATCTGGGAATAAATCTAGTCTGGATTGTTTGCGAATAAAAAAAATGTGTGTTTTGTGCATGCGATTTCTTGGCTTAGATTGCCCCCTCGTATGCCTTTGTAGCTGAGGAAAACATGCTGTGTACAAATGGCCAAGTCATAGGAGAATTTTTACAAAATCCTCTCCGTTTGTCTGGGCTCTCCTGTTCTCACCTTGTCATGTTTCCTCCGCAAATCCATATGTGAATGTATATATTCTTTTTTGGACGAAAACGACCCGAGAGCAACAACATCTGTCTCAGGTTCTGTATAAGCCTCTTCTTTTATCCATCTGCTCTGCAAGGCTTGATATGGAAACCCTTACACACAGCCTGTTGAATATGAGCGTAAACGCGTCTAAATTTCATAACTGATCGTGGATTGAGAGGAATTGTCCATATGGCGTGGCCTGCTTGTAGTAAAATCGTAGTAAAAATAGTAACGCATATGCTATCCACCACCTCATCATTCGACATGACGCTGATCATTTTCGGAGGGATTCAAACAACAACTCTTATATATATGCTTTCTCTGCCTAATAGTGTGTACACCTTTATGATTTGATATAAACGCAAATACCCAGGTGTGTGTGTGACAGCAACAGATTGTCGCGTTGAAAAGGGCTGCGGAGAATTGGTCATTTTAACTGAGGCATATATGAAAAATGTATTTCAATTTTATTTGATTTGTGTCATTATTTATCTTTTGTTTACGCTTTACAGAGATAAGGGAGGACGGACGTGATTGTAAATTTTCATTGAAATGTAATGCATGCACGCTTGCATATACGCTAATATCCTGATAGTGAACGAAAAAGAGTGAGTTTGTTTACCCGAATTTTGTGGAGGCTGCTACTACTATATGCATTCACATTTGAGAAGGAAATTATTAATTTTTTGGTAACGAATCGTAATATATACTTGTGTGTTAGGAGCCCGCATGAATTCCCCAGCCGGACAACTCCTTATCCCATCGCCGGCTATTATTATACACTCGACGATTAAGTAAGTGCGTTTTAAAAGAAAGTAAAAACTCCTTCGCTTTCGCAATCATGTTACGAAAACATAATAATGTTTCCTTAAAAAAATGATGAAAAGTAGTTGAAGCTTGCTGAGCTCGCAATTGTTCCTGATCCCTATGCATTTGTGGTATAAAACCAACCGAACGGGTTGACGTTGACTTCTTTTTTTTGTTGTTATTACGATCACTATTTACTGCTGCTATCACTATATACCGAGAGTGACGGGGATTTGAAGAGTGAGTGATGTAGTTCATCCGTATTAAGAAACCGGCCGAACAGGATACATGTGTGTGTATTCGATGGATGGATGGGAAATCTTGTTGCTCTCTCTCCCGTGTTTTCAAACTATCTTGTGAAGGATTGAGGAGCCCGTACGTAGAGGACTCCTGTTGCGTTTTCAAAAACTATATCAAGAAATACAGAGCAAAGGAATCAAAAACACGGGAGCAGAAACGAAGCAACAGTAGTATCATGAAAATATATATTCGTATATAAAATGATAGGATGAATATACATATGTGTACAGTGTGAAAGGAAAAGAAGGTCTCTCTCAAGAACTTTCTATGAAAAAAGCCTATACCATATGGCATATGTATAAGAACGATAAGGATATATGTTATAAGAGAATATAATCCATCTGTCCTTTTTCTCTTTACCTTTTTTCTGGCAAAGCTAGAGAGTAAAGCTAGAGAGCAAGCTGTAAAGCAAACCCCCTCGGATATTATTATGATTATGGAAAAGAGAAGCCTCTCGTTGTGTAGGACCAGTCAGTAGCAAAGCAAGAACCTTTTTCTTGCTTGATTGTTGTGTGTATTATAGTGTGTATACGGGCTTCCCGTTTTTATAACACTCTTTGTAGTAATATGCAATATGCACAGAGGGTTTGGACACCCTGGCTTATAGGGTTTTACTTCATAAAACCTTTTTTCACTCCCTTGAACCTCTCAGTTGATTCACAGAAGTTGAGCAGCAACGTACGTCCGTGCGCTTCATTACAAGATTTCATTCTAAAAGGAAGTCTCTGAACCAATACATTCGAGATTGAAAAAAAACATATATTAATAACACATGAAAGGAGTTTTGAGCATACCAATCTATACTCAATATGTGCGATTTACTGTTGAGTCTGAGTATCTCAAGAAGAACTAACTCGGAACATTGTGGATAAGTTTATTAAAGTTTCTCGTACGGATTGGTTGACTGGAGTATGGTGTTTAAACAGTGGTAGCAGCAGTAAATACTACGTCAGAGCTGCTAGAATTTAAAAAAGAGCAAAAGAATTAGCTGCTAGAATTATCATTTAAAAAAATACTTGTTCGCTATGAGCGAATATTATGAGTTGGCGTGTGTGCGTTTATTAATATAACCGGATCCTTCTTCTTCTCTTCTTTTAAATGTATCTGTTTGGTGCGGTGCTAAGGTTTTAGCAGCCTGCTGTACTACTAAAAGATCGGGAGAGAGTACGTATATAGCTTATAAGCTATTAACGCGTGTTCTAATATTTTTTATTCGGATCTGTGTGTTTCTCAAAAAGATATAAAAATGATTCGGTGGAAGTTGAGCAATTCTACTAGACCCGCAGCCTCACCGTGTGTTTCTCGTCGTAGTTCAGCCAAGGATTACTCTAGTTTATTTGCGCTCTTAGTCATCTTTAATGTCATGCAGGTAAGAAGATTCCTATACATCTTAGAGGTCACTTTGATATATTTCCTCCTCCTCCTATCTCGCTCTATCTCTTTTCCATTAACTTTTTAAAAATTACTTTTTAAGCGATATAATATATTCTAATTGTGGGTATAAAATAATATATGTGTGGAGATTTTTTTTATTTATAATACTCGCTGTCTTGCGCTCATTCCTACACACGTAGTAGTATAATAGTATATAGTATAGTAGTAGCACACGTACGTGAATACACGTCGTTTAAAATACAAGTCTTTTTTTGATAGACAAACCACTTGTTTCGTTTCTCCCGTTCTGAAGGAAAAAAAATATGTTCAAGTTTTCATTTTATCCAAAGTTGCTCGATATATTTACTCGCGTATGAGTAAAGTAAAGTGAGGAGCAAGCTACAAATCAGTGAGTGAGTGAGTTAAAAATTTTCCCACGGGAATTTCAGATAAAAGTTCAATAATCCACACGACGACGACGACTTACGAGTTTACGAGGATTTGCTTTTGCAACTCGTAATTCGTGCTATTACGTTACGTTTTACGTATTTCAAATGTATATTAAAAGGGTTGAACAACAACCAATTTGATCGCGTATATTAGCAACTTTTTTTTTATCCTTTACACACCCGTTTTAGAAAATGATTTTAAGCTGCTGTTTTGTTTGTTGCATATGTAATTTTCTTTTGCGCATCAATTTCCCTAACGTATGTGTTTTTTGCTGGCTGTGTTACAGGTCTCAAACTGCCTTGGAGGAGTATTTGAACTGCGTCTACGTGAGTTTTCAAATCCCTCCGGAAGAGACATGGATGGGAGCTGTTGTGTTCTTAATAGTAATAGTGGCAGTAGTAGTGCTAGTGCAAGTGATAATAATGTGTGTGGTGGACCTTGTCTCACCAAGTTCCGCGTGTGTGTGAAGCACTACCAAGTGACCATTGACCATAATGCCCAGTGTACCTTTGGAGAAGCCAGCACCACCGATCTCTTTAATAGCAAAAACATCAATCAGGAGTTCAAGTTTCCGTTCAACTTTAGATGGCCGGTAAGAAATTCATACCCTCATTATTACTCCCAATTGATACGATGCGATGCATTTGATACCATTGCATATACGTATATGCAACGTACCTATCAATTCATTCCGTTTTTCTTGTCAACATTCATAATATTCGGGTTGGGTATAACGCGATTAGAAACATTAATTTGATGGAGGGTTGTCATAAGTCAAGGTTAATACTATGTTGGGTTTATTCAACCAACCTTTTTTTACTACTTCACGATCCCTTCAGGGTCATGTATTATTAACAGATTAATTACAAGAGAAGATTTGAGGAGATAGGAGATTTCTGTGTGTGAGCATTTTTCATGTCTCACATATATTCACATCAGCTCACAAGGTACCTGGGATTTTTCCTTCATCTCGCTCGCCTGCTACTACTACTTCTACTATGCAATCACGATGATGCAGACAGACATGATAGTTGAGCTAGAGCTACCTCTGTAGTTGAAGCTCTTCTAGAGCTAGACATCCCTCTACGCGTTCTTTGCTTCTGCTTTTGTTATTCGTTTCACCGTAATAATAACAATAATCTCCCTTTTTATTAATTTAAAAGCCTATTTTTTATGAGAAAGGGTCCGAGTATGTGAAGGGTACGTTGATGATTATGATGATTTTGAAGAATAAGTATTAAAAGGATATTTAGGAGCGGGGTAGAGAAAACCACAGTTTATATGATCTCTTGTTCATGATAATCATGAAAATTATGATTTTTTTGTAGTTGTTGTGTTATTCACCGAGAGTGATTTACAAGTCTCACACATCGAACCAGTAGGAATTAGGAATAAAGTCTAGCTTATATTTATGACCACGCCCCGCTCACGATCCAGTAGTTCAAGTTTTGGTAAAGGGACGCTTTTCAACAAAATATCATGTATTTTCGTTGGTTTATCAACGACTCATCGAAATCATACTAATCAAGAATCGGAACGGTCTCTCATGTAAGCTACTCGCAACTCGCAAGCAGTTTAATAATATTTCAGAGAAAAAATGCAACTTGCTCAGTTGCATGCGAGGTTATATGCGCTTCGCTCACGCTGACTTCTTGAAATCAAAAAAAAAATAATATCATCATGCGCTTGTTTATCGGTTGTATGTGTATTCGGGTTTCGAAATATTTTATTTGGTTCGCGTATATAATGTGGTGCATTCTTTTTAAAGCACGTCTCCACAACTTTCGTTGCTGTTTTGCTTCCCAGCAGTGGTCATTATAATTCACTCACTATACTACTGTGCCAGTCACGGACGACGACGGTGAAGCACCAGAATGAATGTTTCTTTTTTGGGTCCGTCCGCTTCCATTTTATGCATATGAGTATGAGTAGTAGGAAAACGCATCATCGCGTTGAATTGTTTTCTGTATATAATGAAACAACTTTTTAAGCTTGTTAATCTTCATACGTATGAGAGAGAGAGAGAAAGAAACTTGGTACGAGCGTCCCGCAGAGGCTTATAAACATAAGAATGCGTTTCTAATGCGTCTACGTTTCTTCAGTCGTGTTTACCGGTGATCATCTCGCTCATGGGTTGTTAGCAATTCGAGTTGAGCAATAAAGCATGATGAATATGATTACCTTTATGATGTGCATTGCACTACCAGAAACCTTACCGTTTGGCTTGATTATTATTAAATCGAGTTCAAACAATGACTCGACATATTCGGGATTCTGATCTGATTAGTCCTCACTGACTAGTCCTATCAATCTCATCAGATTCTAATCTTGGCACAGGGAGCGCTCGCCGTATAACTTGATGACTGTGAACATTCAATCACAGCAGTTGTTGCCCATTCACCAGCAATGATGAATTAACTAGATCACACACGCTACAAAAACAATACATTTTTACAATCACAATCATATTGATATAATATACTCATGAGGTCATTCCATTTGGGCATCCCCAAAGAGCATTTAAGGAGTATAGAGTATTCCTTCAACGTCTTGAGTATTGTGAAATCGAATTGTAGAGCAGCTGTTTTCTCACAGTTTCTTCAAACTTTTCTTGGAAGAAATCAGAAAGTAAACATGTACATTTAGTGCATATTCGTTTCTCAGGAGTATTATGATGTTCATTTTTTTTCCTGTTTGTGTGCATGATGATGATGTGTACAAAGGCAATAATAGAAGTGTCATATGTTGAGAAAGACAAGGAGCAAGATAAAGATTAAAACTAATGAGTGTTTCCTATTAACGATGTGTAGCCAAGGGTCTCTGTGTCCCTTTTTACGCATATGTTGTTGCTCTGGTTGTTGTACCTGAAAGGGCTTCTCCGTCGTGTCCTGGAAGGCTTCATCCTTACCTGTAGGTTCACCTATGAGTAAGTTTTGGCTTCTTGAGAATAGAGGAGGGTCCTTATACGTACAAATCAAACTATACCGTGACCCTCAAGAAAACCCTAGTTGTAGAGATGCTTCTTCAGTAGTCAAAGTAAACCGTGGGAACGAAAATATAAAACCTTTTTTTTTTCTTCTCTTGCTCGTATGTTAGCTCACATCATCATCATCATCATCATCATCATGTTCTTGTTGCTCATACGCGAACCCGACCTTTATTCTTTGATTTTTGTTCCTCTTCCCTAGCTGTTGCTTCTCTCCAGAAGAAAACCTTTTTTTAAACGCTTCTTTCTCGCACGTAATATGGTTTTGCGTTGCTAACCTCGCATCATGAGCCGTCAAACACAAAGGCATATATATATATAGGGGAACAACAATCACGTCTGTCTGCTGCTCTCAAAGAAGTAGAAAAAAAAATAATACGAGAGACTTTTTTTTTCGGGGGAAGGAAACGAAGAAGGGGAATAGAAATTAGATACAGATTACTTGATTATATTATTATCATGATCATGATTTCGTCCCTCCATGTAAAAAGTCAATACCCATGATATCTTCAAGTGAATGAAAATATATAAAGGTTTCTTTTTTTTTCTCTGTTTTCTTATAGGGTACGTTTTCCCTCATCATTGAAGCCTGGCACCACAACTCACCTGCTGGCAATATTCCCAATACTCCAGTTTTGTCAAAAACACATAATGGTAAGTCAATCAATCAGACATCACGGTTTTAAGACTATCAATAATAGTCATGTCTATAATATCAATCCGCTATCACTCATTCATAAACGCCTTATCTTTCCAATATTTTTGAGTTACTTCTTTAAAAGACTGTATTTTTAAAAGAGAAATTAAAGGAGCGTTTTGAAAAGAATCATTAGTTCATCGTCTCATTTGTCAGGAAACAGGAAATCTGAAAAACAGTTGGACAACTTCCTTTTTTTACAGATGCATAGGGCTTTTTTGATTTTTTTAGGACATGGGATATATAGGTTTTTTGTTCAGGAGATAAGCGTCTTCCTCTTCTTTATTTAGCTTGGTAGTTCGATTGAATAGTGTTGGTATCGTGTAGGTCATGAGTGTAGTGTATATGGTTATAAAACAGCACAGGAAGAAGAATCTTAAGCATGGATCTAACACAAATAGTATATACATATTAACCGTTCAGCATAACGATCATTTAATACAGTAAAGAGAGAAAAAGACATTGGGAAAACTGAAAAAGATGTTATTTCCAGATAAAACAGTTGGGCCGTGGGATAGTTTCTTTTATTGTAATAATAATTATAATGGTATAGAGAAGAGTAGTAGTAGTTAGTGTGCATGATTGACAAGAGCGAAGAAGCGCCAGATAAATCAGTCAAGTTTGTATGCATTGCGGAAGTGGCGTGATATCGTAATAAAGTTATGATCACGGTGAGATGCGATAACCCAATTGCTCACTCTAAATAATAAAAATGAATTGTATGAATGCAGAAACGAAGCCCCGGTTGGTATCTCGCATGGGTATTCAGCAGTACCTTGACGTGGGTGACGAATGGCGTCCACGTGAATGGACAGGAAATGAAGGTCAAGTGAGCTTGACGTACGAGTACCGGGTCACTTGTCTTCCGGATTACTACGGGGATGCATGTGACAAAACGTGCAGAGCCAGAAATGACACTTTTGGGCACTACACATGCTCTGACCAAGGGGACACCATTTGTCTTCCTGGATGGACTGGATCCTACTGTGAAAAACGTAAGCCATCTTTCTCAAATCTCTTTTTCATTCACAACGAGTGCTTTGCTTTAAGGGCAGCGGAAGTTGGGGCTCTCTAGAGTGAGAGTGCTGCTACGCTTTTAGAGAATCGCTTGCTTTTTTATTTCCCGGATGATAGGTAAGAAGAATGAGATTGAAATGTGAGCATATATATTCGTACAAGGTTTCCATTCGCTCCTTCCGTTTGTATAAGCTCATACATATATTAGTGCTTCCTTTTTAACATCCGTTCAATTCCGTGGCAGGATTGAGAGTAATTTGATAACGTATATTATACACCGGGGAGCTACTCAAGAAGAAGAAGAAGAACAAGGTATGTCTTTTTCCTGGCTGGCAGGCAGCAGCTGGTGGGTAGGCTCAGGCTCTACACTTTAACTATATAATATATATAAGCTGAGGGCTTGTTGCTCTTTTCACTGTGTGGTGGCAGTGGCAGGTTTGTATGTACTCTCGTCACCGAAGAAAACCGGACCATAGGAATACATCCTGAGTTAAAACCTCGTTTGATAATAATGTTTGATTATACGCGAGCTTCTTTTTAAGCTCTTCTCCTGTAACATAAACTGGACTTGTTCTCATTTAGCCTAATGCATGGATTTATATGCATAAGAAGAATTACGTATTTAATCTGCTTCTCGGACTAATACGATTCCTTCACCCTTTATATCACCGTATTAAGGCGTTTTTTATCATTAAAACGATGATGCATTATAGAATATTTTATATTCTTGTACGGCTTATATTATTATTGTACCAGAGAGAGAGATGCACTGCGAGACTTTGTCTTTTTTGAACAAAAGTCGTGACCAAATGATGAGACGGAGAAGAAGCAGAAGAATCTGAAAAGTGTATATTTTTTTTATCATCATCATGTTGGGATGATGATGATGAGGAGAGCATAGTGCATTGCATAGATCCCTCACGGTCTGCTCTGCTGAATACTTATATATATATACGATATATATTACGTATATATACGTATGATGCTTATTATCAAGGAAAAACTCACTGGCCTGGAACAGTAGAAAAATGTATAAATTTCTTCCCATCATCGTGAGTGCGGATAGAAAAAAATGGTAGCTTCTCTTTTAAAAAAAAGTTGTATGCAATAGAGCTGCAGGTAGGTAGGTGTAATATATAATATAAACTCGCAAAGGTAAGAGAAAATGCTTCCTTTTGAGAAAAGAGTAGAAGAGTAGCCAGAAGAGAGTTTTATAACGTTGCACTTCTCATTTCGTTCAACTGTCCCTTTTCAACCATGATGTTGATGGGTAAGAATAGAAGAAGAAGAAGAAGAGAAAAAATTCCCCTTCTTCGTTTGTGTATGCTCACATTTATTATTATTATTATTGTGCTCAAACCAAAACCTTTTTAGTTCTGCTTCATGCGCTTGCTGAGCTACATGTTTTTCATACACACATATATATATACATGCTTCCCCTTTTTATTCATTCTTCAATTTTCTTCTTCTTCTTCTTCACCACCACCAACACTCTCAAAAGAACGAATTTTTACACTTGTGAGCAGTCCAACATTTTTCTAACCAGTTAAAAAACTTTCTGTGTGTGTGTGTGTGCATTGACGGAATGCTTTTCTCTCGTCGTCGGTCTCGTTGCGGTTTTTTAATCATCCCATATCATACTATATATATATTCCTCATCGTGATTCGTGATGGGATCCATAAAAAGATGATGCTCACTTACTACCCTATGCGTCATATATGTAATTCCTTCCTCCCCGAAACTTCATTAAAGCATAAGCATATAAATGTGTGTTAAAAAATCCCATCTGGGGTTAAAAAATTGTATCGACACGTTTATCAGGGAGGAAGAGGCAAATGGTTACCAAATGCAGCTTTTTAAAACGTGAAAGTTACCGCACATATGCGTACGTACTTATAATATCATACTTTGCAGATGGTCTTTCAAGAAACGGCGTCTTCTTAATTTTTCCTCTTAAAAGCAAAAACACAAGATGATACCCAAAATGCAATTCAACAGTGTGCTCTCAAAATTGCCTTTCCTATCGATTCGTCATCATGGGTAGATAGAAAGGTGTGTGTGCTGCTTTTTTCCCGAAAAAAAAGTACTAATATATATTGTTAAGCATTGAGGTTCAGTTTTTGAGCTGCAGCAGATGTTCTGCGATGGATCAAGGGAAGTATGTATTTGTATAAGGTATTAGATATGGATGAAGTGTGGACCCCATCTGGCACGTGCCCTTCTTTTTCGCGTATACATATACGTACGTACACGTCTGTCTGGTAGCTGGTAGTCTTTCGTAATATCCACCTAATAGCAACAGCCGGATACACGATACACACGGGGATGAATTCACGGGGTTGGTTTAATATTCCCTGGTATACCGGTTTTATGGAAAAAGTGCATCGATCAGAGATGGAAGGCTTTTATATATAATGGTCTCCATAATGAATCGTGTGATTTTTAATGCGCAACAGGAGCGACAGACTGCGTCAGTTGGTCGTTTGCATTTTTGGAGGGAATGGTGGTTCGTTATTCCGAGTCGCTTTGATTTTCGCAAAAGATTTCTTAGCCATACAGATGGTGTGAGGGCATTTGGCATTTTGAAGGTCGGTTTAATATTCAGGAGCCAGCGTGTTTGGATGCATTTTTATATGAATCAAGTATAGATAATAATTGCATCTTGCCCAAGATTTTTCACACATGATAATAAGCATAATTTTGTGATCATGCGATACAATTTTTTTCTGACATTTTCAAGAAATTACGTGCACATAAGACAGGAAGAAACGACTTTACTCTGTGTCTGGATTCCTTTTTTACTATGCATTTTTATGATATCGCATGACGAGGAAGTTTTCCTCTAAAAAATATCTATTCATTATTATATCCTTCATGGGAAAAGCATGCGTTGGAAAAATTATGAGCATTATATTATATGGCCCGCTCGTGTTGCTCAACTTTTAGTTTACTGGATCATATTTAAAGTAGAGAAAAGCTTAAGGCGTTCTGTGCCCTTTGCATGTCAAATATACATATATGTGTGTGTGGAAAACAATTGAATCGTTTGAGAAACTACCTAGTTCTCCAAGTTCTCCTACTGCCCTTGTGTGTATTACCTTATTAAGTCGTTTCATTATTTCCACAAAATATTTCTATTTTAATAACACCAGACACACAAACGAGTCTGTGTAGTAATTTGTGGGCTTTAAAGGGCTCCTGATTTCTTCATTCATTTGTTTCTCACTCTTCATTCATTCCGGCGACAACGTAATAAAAACTCATGCATATGCATACTCACGGATTTCCTCTGTTATGTGTGTGTGAGATATGCTTAGGCTAGATACTACTCTCTGTTGCTTGCATAG
The DNA here is from genome assembly GCA_964034955.1 of Orchesella flavescens. Classification (NCBI taxonomy): domain Eukaryota; kingdom Metazoa; phylum Arthropoda; class Collembola; order Entomobryomorpha; family Orchesellidae; genus Orchesella; species Orchesella flavescens. The sequence continues at coordinate 13,316,007 of OZ035957.1, forward strand.
GTTTATGGGGTCCCTTTCGTCCGTTATCGCGGATGTCTGGGTTGCAGCTGCCGTTTTTTTTTTGTTCGTTTTTCCCTTGCCTTAGAATGCCTGCTCTGCTAAGGGCTTATTGCAGCTGCTGCTGCTGCTCCGGGTATTCTCTCCTCAGGTTGTAAACCCTCCATATAGGTCAGGGAGTATGTATACGATTGCTTTTTTAAAAACCCGGAACATCTGCTTACCAACTAAGCAACAGCAATACACACACATACACACAAGTTTCACTCTCACCGATTTTCTCCATTCAATCCGGCTCCTCATATACTAGATTGCGAAATGCCAAGTATGCAGTACACAAGGTTATGTGTACACTAGCTAGCATTACAATGGATGAAGTGACTCTCTACATCGTGCCAAAATGTGCCAACGCAAACTATTTCATTTCGCTGCACTTGAGATAGATGTGTGTGTATATATATGCGATAGCTTGTCATTGATGTTAGTCATGTCTCACTGAGTGAGCTTCTTACCGAGAAAAGATACGTTTGTTTTGCGTCGTTCTTTCTGTTTCCAATCAAATTATCCTGTGGAAACCAGCTACTAAAAATACAAAAAAATATACATTCGTTCCTTTTCCTCGCTCGTTCGTGTGCAGTCAGTCAGTCAACGTAAAAACTGTGCTTGGCAAGGGGGAAAAATCTCTCTACTTAAGTTTTTTGATACATAAAACATACTCTTTTTTACCAGCCTTATATAACCCCTCTCACTCCGGATTCGGTGAGTAATGACATGAGATAGGATTTTAAACCGCTGCGTGCATGCGATGCCATGCGGATGCACGTCACAAAATATAACGGACCGGGTTTCTATATTTTTTTCATGATCCAGAGGGCTTTTAAAACGCTTTAATGTTTGGTTTTAAAAAAGTTAATAATTTTTTTTAAAGCATATGCCACTTCCCCTTCTACTACTTCGTTAAAAATGTCGTTTGGTGTTGTTTTTACCGAACCTTTATGAACTTGCACACATGCTTGCGTTGATTTGATGTGTGTGGTATGAGCTGTCGCGTTTTTTAAGAATCATCATCACAAGATGCTTCCTCAACATTTAATGAACTGGAAACATAAAAAAGGATGATATACTCGCATACGTGGGCTTAATTTCACGCCAATTTGCGTACACATTTCGTGACAGAAATGTCAAACATTTGGGCTTTTTAAAACAAAAAATCCAGAGGAATCGTCATGATACGTTTCACTTTAGGATGCTTCTTGCTTAATGGCTTGATGAGTCCTCCATGCTCAGTGATTCAGGGCGTTGTCTCAGAATAACACGATTTATTGCGCTTTTTTTGGGCCACTGACAAATATAAGCAACCTATTTAGCGTGATTATCTAATCGAATAAATGTATAATTGAAACTAATCTTTTGATTTCTTTTTATTTTACAGCGGTATGCCGTCCCGGATGTCAGGGCACCTGCAATATCCCAGACACTTGCGAATGCCATAATGGTTGGGAAGGACCATACTGCTCAGAGTGTGTCCGTTATCCTGGATGCAAGCACGGGACATGCAACAAAGCATGGGAATGTAATTGTCAAGAGGGTTGGGGTGGCTTATTCTGCAACCAGGATCTCAACTACTGCACCAACCATAAACCATGTAGAAATGGTGGAACTTGCTTCAATACTGGACAAGGTTCATATACTTGCTCTTGTCCCGTTGGATTCATTGGCGCTGACTGCGAAACACGAGCTGATGGATGTACATGCCTCAATGGTGGCACTTGCAGGGTAAGAAAGCATTCCATTTCAATATATTACATTAATCAAATTAGTATTCATATGGATGCCCTAATAAATAAATTGATCATTTTATAGGAAAATGGTACGGCTACGTTTTGTCAATGTCCAGAGGGTTGGAATGGTCTAAACTGTGAGGTGGCAAGTTTCACTTGTGACAGTACTCCCAATCCGTGTGCAAACGGAGGAAGTTGCAACGAAGACAATAATGGCAACCAGGCCACTTGTAATTGTGCACCTGGCTTTGGTGGAAAAAGATGTGAAACCAGCATCATGGATAACGTTTGCCAGTGCCAAAACGGTAAGTAACATGACATTTAAAATTATTATATAACTCTTAGCTTTGTGATGTCATATGCAGTTGAATAATAATTGGTTTAATTTTCTTGTTCAGGTGGTACTTGTACTTCAACGGGAGATTGCATATGCACTGGAAATTATCACGGGCCAAAATGCTCATCATCAAACTCAATAGAAAGCTCAACAATTTGCTCTACTGTGGTTTGCTCAAACGGTGGTACTTGTGTACCGAATAAACAGGTGGCTGATAAATATGACTGCGCTTGTGCATTGGGATGGACGGGAGAATTTTGCACTATACCAGTGAATATTTGTGCCACTCTTCCATGTGCCAACGGTGGTAGTTGTTCTCCACTTCCTCAGAACAAGTATAAATGCGAGTGTCCAAAGCATTTTGGAGGACCCGACTGCTCAGACCCCTGTGACTGTGAGAATGGTGGGGTATGTGAGGTGGCAAATGTTTGTATATGTCCTACGGGATTCACCGGTTCCAAATGCCAAGCGGCTAGCAACCACACATACGTGACTCTTGGACTTCAGGACAACAACTCTAACGAAGAAACTTTATCCGCTTCTCACGTCATCCTGGTCGTTTGTGTGAGTGTGGCCACACCGTTGCTCGTTGTCATTGCAGTTGCGGTAGTGCTCATTCTCAAAAAGAGGAAGCGAGCGGAACAAAGACGAAATGACGAGTTGGCGAGAAAACAAAATGAACAAAATACTGTGCAGTGTTTAACTAAAAAGTGTATTGATCCACATATGATTGTGAACACCTTCGATGATAACCTGCAGCCTGTCAGAACTAGTAACAAGTGCTCCAATCTAGACCTTAGTTTTAAGGCTGATCAAAATGCTAAAAACTTTAAGTGCGAATTCAAGCACAATAGCAACAGTCAACTTCAAATCAACGGGCCCTCACACATCCCTGTTGACCCTTGTGCTACCAGCACTTTTCAAAACCCTCCCGAGTCAAAGTCGTAAGTATTCAATATATATTCAACTCAAAAGCATAATGATAATAATCTTTAAAAAAATGAACAGTATATCTAAACATTTAAATCTTTTCTGTTTATTTTATAGTGACGTGTATGCGACAGTAAACGCTGTTCAGCAGTGTTCGCCCTCGTCGTACCACCACGCATTTCAGCAGACTGCGGGAGGAGTGGGAGTAGGAGGCGTCGTTCCCCCAGCGCTGCTGCGTTCTAGCACGCGCTACTCGACGTACTCGTACCAACTAGCCCCTTCATGCACCGCGACGTCGCTGCACCAGCAGCTTTCAACGGCAGCGCTGCGGAATAGTCTGCTGCTAAATAGTTCCTCAGCAGACACGTCCCCCGCGTCAACGACGTGTTCTACTTACTCTAGTAATTTAAATAATAATTCTCCTGTGATGAGCGCATCACCATCTTCAGACTCTAAAATAAACAATAATTTGGCGACGGAAGTGTGACAGTAGGACATGACGAGTTCCTCGTATAATTATTTATTTTTGACTGTGTAGCTTTTTAATGCAACGGTTAAATTAGTTAAAAAAATATTATTGTTTCGACGATAAATATATATATGAGTAATTGACGGAAAGACGATTGATTGATGATGATGATGAGGGTACGTGAAAAGTCTATAAATTTTTACAGCACGATTATGAAGCGATCGTCGTTAATTCTAATTAATATTATGATCTCCCAAAGACTGCGTCGTTCCTTTCAAATGAATTATATTATTTAAGTTTATTGCATCCCATATACATATATATATATATTCATCATTATATCATGAGAGAATACATAAGCGTTGATATCAAATACATATATTTTTTTGGGTACGACTTTAGTATTTTTCTTTAACTTTATAGTCATGTAATTGTTTTGTTATATTCGTTTGTTGTACATAGCCATGTGTAGCTAATTGTTCATGTTTACAGAAAAGAAAACATTTATTAAATCAAACATATATTATTACGTGATCAAGAAAGAAAATAAAATTGACATTCTCAAAATGAATTTACAAACATGATCTCAACTGAATTCCTCAATTTACACACACACACACACATATCACATATATCCATATACACATGCTTGTCCTTCAACATAAGATGATGCGTTGTTGGTATCTCTAGTCGCTTGTCCAGTAACACCATCATCACGTATATAGTAGTAGTAGTGTATGGAGGAGGGAGGATTTCCGGTGGACAAACATAATAAATGGTATAATTAATTTACCTTTTTGGGGGAGCAAGCGAAAGCAACCAGCATCAGCTTCTTTCCTTAGAAAGAGTATTATTCTTTCAAGAAGCAGCCATTACATGTATGTATGTATGAGAGTCACGACTGGGTGTACGTACGTTCATAAAAAGTAAGGAGCTGGCTCAACTACTTACCACCACATTATGATGAATAGACACAAGATATATTCTAGATGTTGTTGGAAGGAAACCACGAGAGTAAACCAACCCCTTCTGTTTTAATGCATTTTTAAGCCTGAACATATAATTTTCAGCATTATGAATTCATGCCCATGTATTTTTAGAACAGCACAATCTGCATAATAACGTTATATAACGTGGTGTTATTTGGTAGAGAGGAATTTATGCATTAATGCGCCCAGGTACTTGCGTAAGTACGTGAAAGAGGACTAAAAACGCGATTGTTGTGTGATGAGATGATTGAATTGAACAGAAAAGAGTGAGGAATTTTAAGAAACTTTTTGTATTCAAAATGGAGCTATTTGCACCGCCCAGCTTTTTTAATTTAATTTACCCTTTTCTTTAGACTAAGTGTTATTTTAATTTTTATCCTCTTCTTGTGACGAACAGACTCGTGGACAATGATGAGACTCGTATTATACAAATATGTTTTGATGGAAACATTGAAAAGGATCACTAATGTGTCATTGTTAAACATTTTTCCAAGATTCCGAATAATATATATTTTTTCACTTTAAAACTTTTTCTGAATATATACGCTCATTTTAGAATAATGTTCCGTGACCACACATGATGTGGTGCAGTTGTCGATACAACATGAAATTCCACAAAACCGTCATCATCATCAGCTCAAACACAACAATGGGATTTGTTTAAACGAATTAAAACTCAGTATTATCATCAAAACGCTTTGCATTTTTATTGAAATACGCTCTTGATGAAATTGTTAAGAAACTAGAGAAAAGCGTGCTCACCCGACCGTTCATTTTGTTATGTCATTATATTTTATGTCTTGATGTTCGGTTACACTAATCTCATACGGATACGTTCCTCTTTATCTTCTTCTTCTTCAGGAATTTTTTAAACGTGTGGGGTGGTAATGCGAGTTCCCTAGCTCTACGTGATTCTTTACCCATTCTCCATTCTATCGGGATTACTTTACAATGCTAATTCAATGATCATTCCAACCAACCTGATCCAATAACAAGGTTTCTTCTAATTTACCTGTTATATACGTTTCCTTTCAGTAGCTTTACTTTCGTCACTTTTCCCTTTTGGCTTCGGGGAATCTTATATATGAATCACGACGACCAATATATGCCTTGCAGGTAGCAACAAATTAATGTGTAACATTCCACTGATGATTGACCGTAACGTATTCCGATTATCTCGTATACAATATCGTTCATTACTTTTTGTCCCTTTTTTTCTTGACACATGACACTTTATAATTCATAACCCTCATCATTTCCCTTTTGTGAGCATTCTTTTGCTACTATATACCTTCACTCATGTCAGTCACTCACTCACCGACATGGACGCTCGCTAATGAGCAACATTTTTATTGAAAAATCGCGTCCTTCGCTTTTTATAATTATTGTACTTTTGTGCTTTTAAAAGTCACCCCAACTGGGTTAGTTATTGCCTATTCTCTACTCTCTACTCAAAAAATATAAAAAAGTAAAAATGTTTCCAGCGTCTGGAGACGTGAGCTGAATAGAAAGTGCTTCATTTTTTTTTAAACTTTCATGCTTGAGAAAGGGTCGTGCACGATTACGTGTAATTTTCGTCAAGTACTCCTGCTTATAGGTCAGCATGTATAGCTTCTTTTTTTTAGTAATCTGACTGACTCGAGACAAGGGACTTGAGAGAGTTGACTACGGCGAGAAGAAGAAGAAGCAGGCGGCGATACAGACGGCGGCAGGTTCCTGTTATGATGAACGAGCAGTTGGACTTTATCGCTCAACTCTCTTAGTATATATTCTTGTTCGATTTGAATGAAACTTTTTTTCAAGAAAACTTGAGGATCCAATGACGTGGACTTGACTTTGTACATATAATATGTTTGTGTAAGGAAGAAAAAAGAAGACATTTTCAAGTAGAGTGACGGATGAAACATTCAAGTGTTCATGAATAAGAATTATTTTCTTCACATGATTGGGTTGCCTAATTGGTTTATATTATCTAGATGCTCACATATATATGATTTGAGTGCAGCTTTTATTCCCACACCAAAAAGAATATATACCATGCTCAATTATCCGTGTAGGAAATTAAGGGCAAAAAGAACAATTCAAAAGACGCTCGGGTTTACGAGAATTTTCAGGATTAGGTACAAGGATCACAGGCTTGAACAAAACTTTTTCACAGATAAAAAAAATATTTCAGTTCACAAGAAGAGTGAACGTACCAACGAGTTCGTTCGCTTCGAAGCTTTGTGATTTATGATCATGCGACGTTCCTCCTTCTTTTTTCGACACTATGGCATTTTAATTTGATAACAAAAAGATTAGACATTTTTGTTTGTTTAATGCCCTCCGTAATGACATCGTTTCACACTCCACTTATTCTAGAGCGCTGCGCTAAACTTGATTCTTATGAGCCAATAATTTATACAAATCATATTCATTAAGTGGGGTAATGCAAATCAAGTCAATGGAGGAAAATATTATGTGAATTTGTAATAATTTTCAGGATGCCCCATATGGTCCGGTTTGCATCGCAAATTTCAGGATGTCCCGATATATGTGTTTTGTCGTCGTCCCACGTGTTAGTAGCATATTCCCCCAAATATTTGTCACAGTAGAAAGAATATCGTCGAGTTTCTCATGATTTACTGATGCAGCAAGCAAACAAACGGAGTAGATTTGGGAAGCATGATAAAGGGAATGAATAGGTTTAAAGGTTTAGGTATTATTGAGACAAAAGACGTAAAGATTATTAAGCACAGCAGAAGAGATAGTTGAAGCGATAAAATTAGTTTGAGAGTGTAACACGTACGTATGTTGTTAATGAAGCAGTAAAACTGTTTTTCGTTGGTTTATGATAAGGATTGTCGTAAAAGGAAGATGTTCTAAGAAGACGACGTTATCATCAGAGTGGTTTGTTTGCATAAAGCAAATAATATTTTTTGGAGCAGGGGAATTATCTCTATACTTTCACCATAATTCACAGTTTTTCCAAACAAGCTACTCCTGCCTGCCGGATTTCCTATACACAGAAAATCCATTTCAATTTTGTTGGTGAAGATTGAGTGGCGTCCCCTCCCACATTTACATATATTCATGCCAAGAAATGGCTTGACACCAATCCTGATTACGCGACACAATAATATCTTTTTTCAATCGGGGATAAAACTCAAACCCACCCACGCGTCCTTCCGGAAATGGGGAACAACGTATCAATATGTTTGTGGCACGAGTCACAAATCTTGAAATGTTATTATAAAACCCACAAAGAATTGCGTGTGTATTCAGGTGAGGGTCGTAGAAACAAGAACATTTTTATTATACATTTTCAGAGATTTGGGAAAAGAAGTTTACAATCGAGATCCCTTTAACATTTTTATTGGGCTTTTTGTTCCAACCGAACACCCAGTTTTATGACGTACGTAAACGTGGGTGCTCCATCACGCACGATTGCCCTTACCTTGCCTCCATATATTTTGTGGGGTGATACGTGTATATAAATCCAATACACAATCAAGGTCCTAAACAAACTATCCCTCTTTGATTTACAATACGAATGTAAAAGATCCCGTTTCCTAATTTTATTATTATCCATGGGTGTTCCATGGTGTTGTAAAAACGGGACTGTTTACCAAAAAAATGCAATCTCCGTTTTGTCTCGTATAACAAATATCTTTCTCAAAGGTCAGGTACGTACGGTTTACGGTGCTTTTACTTTTTCTTGGCAGGTGGCATCATGCCAAAGACTGTCCTTACGTGTACCCTTTCTTAATCAAGGATACACACTTTGAGATGACATTTTGGCTGTGAATTATGAGTAAAGACACGTATGCACGATGATGACGAAAAGTTGGTGAGTTGTGAAGCGTGGCTTTTTATGAAAATGTTGTTGAATGTTGTTGAATGATGATGATGATATTCCAGGGGCTGAGTTTGTTCGTGGGAACGTTTTGTGAATGATGGAAGCGTGAAAAAACGCTGATGATTGTAGCATGATGTGGTGCTCTAATGTTTGAAACAGGAAGTAACGGTCTAGTGTTACGACGGCAAGAAAACGATATTATAACATGTATTTGATCCGAGTTTATAGTGTTTCGTCTTTTTCTTGTGGTTCACATGAAAGTGACGGGAAAACCGCAAAGATGAGATCAAGAAAAGGGTTGCTTTACGTGAGCTATATATATGCAATCATCCAGGTTGTTGGGTAGAGGGACGACAAAAACCACCTGAATTGATTCATAAAAATATTTTCCCGTGTTAAACATTCTTACTAATATTATGCGTCTTTCTTATACACATGCTCGCGCATTAATCATCTTTTCACGTTTCTTTGTTTACCTTTCTCTGCTTCTTGTGAAAATATCGCGTTTGTGTTATTAACACGTCTTTGGGAACCGGCCCATCATGACTTTTTAATACTCTCAGGTACGTACATTTTTCTTGCGCCTTTGCATACACGATCTAGTCTGAGTCGTCTGAGAAGCGCACAGGTGGAATGCGTTAGTAATTTTGAAATCACTTATAAAGGAATTTCTTGAATGGGACGTGATGCGTGATTAAAAACGTTGATGACACTAATTATTATTACAACCTATGCATATGACACTAATTTAGTTTACGCACGACGCACCCTAATTACATGACGCGTGATCCATTAAAAATACTCTTAACTAGGAACTCGTGCATATGCATGATGCTTTTCAATCTTGATAAGACTATAAGATGTGCTTTACTCGTGAATCATTATTATGCCAATTATATTTCTAACTCGTGTGTTCCGCATTAATCGGGTGACAATGGGACGGGATTAAAACTCTTGCAGCTTAAATTTAGTCGTGCGAGCAAGATGCGCATGCAGAACGGTTTTTAAGCCACCTCGCGATCATAGGACATACTTTCTGCTGCTCAGTAGTGCACCATTCACTTGCTTGTGGTCGTGCCAAGGATACTTTGTTGACATCATACTAAATTCAAGTACATTTTAATTTATTAACATATTACTCATTTCTCTGTGAAGGTACAATGTACAGAACCATACAACATCTATAAAACTATGTATCCTAAAATTTTAACTAACGTAAACTAACTTAAACCAAACCGGAAAATGTAACAAAACAATGAATAGAAACCATAATAATGTATAAAGCTTATCGTCTTGTGTACTTTTTCTTTCTTCCTCGTTTCTTTGGCTCATTATTATCTTCATGAGTGCGTTTGTTCCCTTTAATTTTATTTTTGATCTCAAGTTCTTGTTCCGCCTGTTCCTTTTCCCTATCCAAAGTCTCTTCACAATCCTTGAGTGTTTTGGCAATCAAGTCTTCCTCTATAGTGTTAAGTTCGCTCTTCCAGTCTTCCTTTTTCTCCAAATGATCATGCCACACAAAGTCCTTGAAATTTGGAAACATTTTTTTGAAAACATTCTCATCATCCAAAAGCACTTCTGCTGTGAGAACACGATATTCACGCTCCTCACCAGGAGGTGGGTTGTTTGGTGCGAATGTAGGATGCTGGGGATAGGTTCTAGGGCGAAGGCATGAATTCAAATCTTCCCTGAACCCAGGCATGCTGAAGAATCCTTGTTGTTGAAATTGACATTCTTGCTGCTTCTCCACTGCTGGTTCTCGTCTTGCGGCTTCCGACACTAACGGTGGTGAATGAGTAGTCGTCGTTGTTGAATTAGGAGTGCTCTTGCAATTCGCTTCGTCTTCTTCATCCTGCTCCGTATCCTCCTCCTCTTCTGGTGGCTCAGGCTTGACGGCGGCAGCAAGCGAAGCCTTCTGCTCAGTATTCATACTCCTGGTGGTGGCGGTGGCGTAATTATAAAAAAGAGGATTTGGAAAAAGGGGATTAGCTGCTTCCCCAACATCTGGCATATCTAAAGGCTCTTGCTTCACCGTCACTAAGTTGTTCTGAGGTGGTGGCGGTGGTGGTGTTGGCATTTGAGGTACTGCTACTGCTTGCTGTTGATGAAACACTTGAGGATTGGATGCAAACACAGTTGCGTTTTGAACTGACTGACCAGGAGCTTGCGCAATTTTCAGACCTTGTACTCCCTGCTGGAGAAAATGTCGGTGATAGAGCTGGCGTTGTTGTTGTTGCTGCTGTGCTACAAACTGCTGCTGCTGTTGAAACTGCGGATTTGGACCAATTTGAAATCGTTGGAGTTGCTGTGCTTGCTGGGGTGGTAGAGGAACACGTATGGGTTGATAAAACACGCCATTAGGGTTGACAAGCATGCCAGTGACTCGAATATTGTTCCGGACAACATCTTGATTTTGTGTTTGTCCTTGATCCGATTCCTGCTTTATCCTGATTGTTGTCTGGGGAGTCTGGCTAATTGGCTGTGGTAACTGCTGCGCACCTTGACAACCAGCAGCCGCACTAGCTTGGGCCTGTTGTCGCTTCGCCAAGTCTTCCAACGAAAGGAACCGAGTCTGATTCTGCTGCTGCTGTGCTTGAATAGCGTTAGCAGCGTGTAAGAGCCTCGAAATGTCTGGATTTATATAATACGCCTCTGGCTGGGTATTCTGAGCTTCGCATTGAGCAGTGTATCTTGACTTGTAGAATACCAAACCTTTGCTAACTGTACGAAGCCCGTTAATAAATCTTTGTAAATTATTCTTTAATCCTTTTATTTTTGGGTCAGTATCCTCCTTTATTCGCTTGATTTCTGCTTCTTTCTCCTCCAGTAATCTGTCCTTTGCTTCCAAATCACTCCTCTGCATATCTATCTTCTCACACGCTAAAAACATCAACTGGCCCTCGTTCGGTTGCTGGAAATTAATAAACAGGATGCATTTACAATTAGAAAATCGTTACCCGTGGAAACTTTCTTAATTCGTTGGATTTAAAACAAAAATCGAAAAAGTGCTTTTAAAAACAATCATTATTATTGTTGGCATCATACCTTTTTATTACCGGTAGTATTGACCCACTCGTGAATCTGAGGTGCAAGCAGCCCCCTCAGCCTACTGGACTGGTCTTTTGAGTACTGCCTTCGAACTCTCTCATTCTGGCGGGCACGAGCATTCTTGTCAGTCTAAAATTTGCAAGTTTATTAAAACTGATTCCAACTAATTCACCTTTAGCAATGTTTCTATATGATATTGATGGACAATTTAGATGTGTACAACAGTGTAGACCAAGTAACGGCAATCGGTTCGGTTGGTGTAAAATTCTTACCATTGATTCCTCGATGACAAGGACCTGTCGCTCATCCACACCTCCTCCAATGTTATTAAACTCAGAAATCCTTACAGTTGCTGGAGTGGCACTTGTAGAAGCAGCAGCTCGTTTCCTTCCTTTGCTTGCTGATCTCGCTGAAACAGTCCCAATGTACTGGATCCCATCAGGGGTATCCGAAGCCCCAATGGGCGGTGGAACTACCACCTGAGCCGGTGGTGGTGTCGACAGTGATGGAAACTCTAACTGTTGTTGAGTTAAAACTACTGATGATGACTCCAGGGAATCCATCGTCATACCTGAAAGTTCAACAAAACACACATTCAACATTGACCGTTGGTTTTATAAAGTAAAATCTTTAAATTCTACATTACTTAACACTTAACCACAAATGACAAACAATAAAATTGCGTTGTAAATTAACTCTCAATTTATTTATTTAAAAAAGGAACCTGGGAAAGCCGACTGATTGCTGTAAATTCTCATCAAAAGGAAGTGTTTTTAAACAAAGTGAATTTGATTTCAATTGACAACGTACGCAAATTCGTCAAAAACAATGTCAAACACAAACGAACCAAAAATACAAAAATGGTGATCTGTTGTTGATTGCTGTGGATAAAGTATGATAGCTACTCATTTGCATTTTTTCCATATAGGCAGAAAGAAGAGGCAACTAAAAACGTGAAACAGACGAAGAAAATGCGTGGTAGCAGCCTATGCACATCCCAATGAACTAGCATTGCCTGAAAGAGTCTCTAACAGGATACGTAAGTGACAGAGTTAGATGGCGTATGTAGTTTCGTAAGGAACGGTGAGTAAGGAAGGGGTATTCTAAAGACAAGACTTGGCATTCAATATATTTTCTTGCACCTTTTGAGATTGTGATGTGATGTATATATTATGCACTTCGATGTTCTATAAGGTATGGATATCTCTAATCTATCTGCATCTAACATCTACAGCCTACCCGTTTTGAAACGTTGCATTTCCTAATTGTGGAGAAAACCTGAAACTAGTAAGTTAGAAACTATTAGTTAAAACTAGCTACATTGCATTAATATATCTCCACCTCAGGTGGGACACAAATAATACGTATCGCAGTGTATATGTACAAAACAACTATGATGTAGGAGGCAAGTTTTTTAGCCCTTAAAACGCTTCAGGGTAACTCACTCACGGGTTAAAAATAATATTAAGAGGCTTTGACCTTTTCGGATAAATGAAAACCAGTCAAATTTTATTTATATTAATATTGAATAACGTGTAGAAAGTGAAAGGAAAATTTAAAGTAGAAAGTGTGACATGAATCTGATGAATAGAATCACTCCACCTCAGGTGAGATTATGCTTACTATGTATCAAATCCATGAATTTCTACAAAACGTTTCTCATTATCCGTAGATTTTTACGGATTACTACGAAATCTCTGCATAATAAAATTAATGAACTCTAATGCGTGAAATAGGAACTTTTGTATAAAGTTAAAATAATAATCATGAAATACGTCTCGGTAACAGCAGACGACATTTTTAAAAGAAGGTTATTAGAAGTCTTAACACAAATTGGCCACAATTTTCAAGTCCTTTTTTGAGGAACTTCCCAAAATACCGGATTTTAGTGTGATAGCTTAAAATGTAGGGCAACTTCTGGTCTACAACCTCATACCCTGGACAAAAATCCGGTTTTTTGGGAAGTTTGATTTTTATGGCCTTCAAAAAAAGTCATCATGATGGTTGCCACCCCCATATAAATTACATGTAAATGCATTTAAATAAATTCACTAGGCAATTTACAGATGGGAATGCAGTTATCTAAATGCACTATGCAATATGCATGTAAGAAAGTGCCCCTACAATACAATATCTTAAATTCGTTGTTATATACCAGTCATGTTCAAAGCCACATTCTACGAGCAGGGATTGGAAGATTACCTGAATAAATTATTAACTAGCATTTTATTGCTAGTTTATAGCTTTATCCATTCTGTCCGTCGTTCCGTTCGGGGACACGATAACTCGAGAACACTTTGACTTTTTTTATTTCTGTTTTCATCAGTCGATACTAGGAATCAAACGATTTCTACTAGGAATACGGGCCAAATCGGAGTTACCCCTGGGGGGAAAGGTCATACCCCCTCATTTTTTCAAGCGTAATTTATACCGTGTAGCATATCATTCGACAGCTAATCATGAGAGAAGATTAATGGTACTATGCACTTCAAGTACGGAATCTCTACCTAGGCATTTCAAAACGTATGATTTTCAAGCAAAAGCAATATAGCTAAGGGTGGCTGCTAAAAGGCATCTTTTCCAAAAGGATGCGGTTTTTTTCATAAGTCAAAAAACTTGACTACTACGTTGTCCATAATGAAAGTATATGGCAAAGAAAAAGTTTGGGGACAAAATCAATGGACTTCCCAGACTTTTTAGCCAGCTCCTTGTGCACCAACCTATACTATATTGCTGTTGCTATGAGTTACCTTGCATTATGTGAATTAATATTTGTCCATTAGATTATAGATTAAGCAATGTAATTTCCTGGATTGGACTACAGATTAAGCCATTGTATTTTTTCATTACAAACTAAACTTATCTGCTAATCAGTATTCAGGAAAATTAATTTATTCAAATACTAAGTGGGTCATATATCTATATTAGTTGACCCACCCTATATCGGAGAGGAAACTTAAATCTTGTGCGCGATTTCCCTCCAAGAATAATTGAGAACTGACCATTGATGAGAAAAGTCAAACTCGGTTTGGCGAGCTAGCCAGTCATCACAAAATGCTATTAAAATAATAACTAGATAGCGGACAATGACTTTTTGACCCCAAAAAATATTTGTTTATAAAAATCACCTAGTACGATTAATCCGACATGCTATCTTAGCCAGGAAACTGCTAAGCGAATGCTATTACAAGACATGCTGCTGCAAAATTATACTTCATAATGTGTGGAAGAAACTATGGCAACAACACTGGGTTTTAGCGGTCAGGTTCTGAAACCACATTTACTTTACTAACAGTTGATCGGGAACCTTCTCGCCTGACCGTCCCTTGCTGGTAATCTATTTAATGCATTCCGATGAGGTCGAGAGCACATGGCTAATCCGGACCTTTTACTAAGTGATGATGGAAGCACGTTGTTCGTCGAACATCTTTTTTACTGAATCGAAAACATCTCAAAGCTGAATGTTCGTGGATGAAGGATTATAAAATGTATTTATTAAATGTGATCAGCTGTTGATAACAATTCCTGCTAAAGGGTCTAATTTGAGCTTGTTACAGCCATTTTGATGAGACACCTTAAAACGGAGTAACGTCAGTTCACGATAAGTCGTTTGTTCACATCATATCAAAAAGATTTCATGTGAACCAAATAGTTTCTAAGGAAAATCAACAGAAATTGAGAAAATTTTGTTAAATGCGATAAATTTGAACAACGCTCGAAAGTTCTTCATTCTTGTAGAACGCTGCTTCATGGTCTACATAGATCGACTTGTGTTGCTGTAGAGCTTCCCGTTCAGCTCACACGTTTCGTATTAGAGTTGGACTTTCTTTATTGAAAGCAACGCCAACGTTCCAGATCGAAGGACCACTATGCGGCAATGTGAATTTGGTTTGCTCTTTCACTTTTTGGTTCGAACAACTGAAGAACCAGTATGCAGTTCGTTGTTTCACTATCCAGTTCGAAGGACCACTATGTACACGACGAAATAGCAGACAAACTATTCTGCTTGTCATTTTTAAGCGGTTCCAAATTCTCCCATAACATTTCCGTCAACTTTTGAATGTAAAGAATTATTCCATTAAATCTTCCCCAACTTCGAAATATATGAGAAATGAAGATTCCTAAACAAGGTAAATCAGCAACAAGTGTTAATAGTGTCATAATGCACCTCTGTTAATGACAAAATTGTGTCAGTTTCAAATAAACAGTCAGTGTCGTAAACCATCTTACATCAGCAGGAAATGAAAAAACACAAAATCAAGACAGCGTGGTCATTATAATCAGGACGAGAAATTTTGGCTAAGCATTGGCTTTTAAATTGACCCAGGATGATTTTCAAGCAAAAGCAATATAGCCAAGAGTGGCTGCGAAAAGGCATCTTTTCCAAAAGGATACGGTTTTAATGCAAAATTCAAAAAACTATCCTTGACTACTGCGTTGTCCATAATGAATGTATATCCCAAAGACAAAGTTTGAGGAGAAAATCAATGGACTCCCCAGACTTTTCAAAATGAATTAATTTTTTAGCCAGTGTCTTGTGCACCAGCTTATATTTATGAGTAACCTTGGAATTGGCGTATTACTTATCTGCTTTGTTGATGAAAAATATTTGCCTGGGACCGGACGGTTAATACTCAATAAACAATCTTTGAAATCGATGTCAGGTTAAGGAAAAGAATATTTTTAAAAGACAGACGGACAAAACTACATCGAATATAATGTGTGGTGTATAAATGTACATAATTTATATTTCGACGGACAGACACCAATGACACATTATCTGCTATCAATATAAGTTTACATTATATTTCGACGGACAGACACCAGTGACACTGTTATCTGCTGCGAGATTTTGTTTGCGTCCGAGTTTACACGTTTTAGATTAAGACGGACAGACAAACAAATATTTTCATTAAAACGACCATAGTAATATAATTATATGCCTTTAAATATAGTTAAATGTCGTTATATAGGCAGGATATGGCCAAATTACCATAACACTAATCACCATATACGTAATGCAAATCAAATTTAAAAATGGCCAATGTTTTATAAGACTTCTAATAACCTTCTTTACATTATGATGATTTATAATAGCTCATTTTTATTCGCCAAACTACCGAAGGTAAAGCAAATTTTTCAACGCTAATTTAAAAAAAAACATTCCCAAAGTTAAAGTTTCTAAAACTAAACTATGCTAGAGTATAATAACGTTTACTTCTTATAATATATCTAAAGGGTTGATGTAAGAAAATGTCATTAGAAGTGGTTAGGAAGAAATTGTACGTGCATAGGTAAGTTCAGTTCAGAAGACCAGACGCAGCCTAAGCAAGGGAACATGCACGGTATCGAATATCAAAGGAAGAAAAGCAATCTTTGTAGCGAGGAAATGTAACTTTGTGGCTGTGGATTGTGACCATATAAACTGTAATCCATTCTTTAGTCCTTCGCTGTGTAGTAGCTAAACCGCTACGTAGGGTAACCTTCGTGTTTTAAAAGGATTTTAAAAGAATGTTTAAACTGACGTTTAGCCTTTTTGACCTTTTCGGATAAATTTCAAAAAGCAGTCAAATTTTCAAATAATTTTGGGTAGCGTGTAGAAAGTGGTAAAAAAAACTTTTGCAAATCAAAAAAATCTGCTTCGAAATGGATGCTTAAAAATTCGAAAATTGCTAAGAATTCAAAGAACTCTGCTTGGATACAGTTTTTGTTCTAAAAAATTCAATAATTTAAAAACTTCTTAAATTTTTGGGGGTACAGTGCACCAATGGTTGTGGGGCTGTACCACCTCAGGTGGGAAGTATATTATGCTTAATATGTATCAAATCCATGAATTTCTACAACTCTTCATATTTTATCCAGCGATTTTTACTTTTGGTAGTACGAAATCTTCATTTCACAAATCAACAAACTATACTTCATGAAGTACAAACTTGTCTATAAAGTTAAATTTTTAGAAAACGCAAACTAAACTAGACTATATGCTAGAGTATAATGTATTGAAACTGGTGATGTAAGAAAATGTCATTAGTCATTAGAAGAGACTTGGAGAGTGTATGTAAAGTACGTGCGTAGGTAAGTTAGTTTAGAAGACAAGGCTATAAGCAAGGGAATATGCATGATATCGAATATCAAAGGAAGAAGAGTAATCTTTGTAGCGAGGGAATGTAACTTTGTGGCTGTGGATGGAGAGAGGGCCGATGATCGCAACGCGACACTTTGTGTTGGAATAAGTACAAGAATTTATTTACATTTGTCCAGTAAGTATTGATCTGGTGGGGTAGTTTTTCAATGATATATCGCTAAAATGGAAGCTTTTATCTTGACGTACAAAATTAAGTAACCCACACGATGTGCCGAGCCTCGAGCTGCAAGAAACTGCTACATATGAAGCTTCGCTAAACCTCATAAAAGAACCAGAGGGTGAAGTATAAACTCCTCGAGTTTTACATGCCTGTCTTTACACTCATAAATCCTTGCAGCTTTCTATACTACGTGCTTTCCAATGCTTTTCTCAAATTTATTGACCAGTTTTAACTTTCGTTGCATTTATATTTAATTGCTGGTAAGTAAAATGGTCATTCACGAGGAGAACGCATGCACACGTGCTAAAAATGCTGACTGCTTCCTGAAGCTTCCCTTTGAGAGTTTATTTGAGTAGCATGTTGGAGTTTGTGTGTGTGTGGGTTTAGTCATCATAAAAGGTAATTGAGTTTGTAGGTTCGTTTGGGTGTGTAAAAGGGCGAATAATTTCCAAGACAGAGAAGCTTCTTGTCATTCTGTGGGTGAGGAGCTAAGTGATTCTTTGCATAATGAATGTTTGAGCGATTAATATGCAGCAGCCGTTGCAAAAGCCGATGAAGGTTTCTTGGTACACCTTTCAGTGAGGAAGAAGCGTAAAGTGTGTCTGGCACTACTCACTCTTTTGGGTTATGTTGTGCTTAAGAAAAATGTGTATAATATATGGTTGGTGGAACCGCATGTGGAATTAGCAAGGTAGTAGTAGGGTTTCGTATCAATTTGTCATGCGAAATTAGACAAATGTGTGTTATGGTAGTAGTGTGATGCGATAACCCCTGAGCGACCGCAGTGCTCAGAAGCCTTGTACGAATTTGTCTTTAAGGAAATGGGAATGTTAACTTGATATATTATTGGGATCGACGTCGTGGACAAAACGGAACGTAGGATAGTTAAATCCATCAAGCGTAATCTCTTTTGAACGTGTAGAGTTTCGTAGTGATGTTGATTAATGTATGACAAGGCATTTAGTAAACCCCTTTTCGCATGGAATCCAGAATATAAATCATTAGGAGTAATCCTTGGGTGTAGTATCGACAAGAGAGAGATGCTTATAATCTTGAGAAATGGAGGGAGAAGAAACATGAGAGAATAAGAGCATCAGTCTCTGGATGCACAATACTATACTACTTCAAAAAGCCTCTTCATCTCTCTCTCTTCTCTCTCACTGATTCATAACGAATCATTTTATTGATATTGACGGCAGCGCTACATGATCATAATAATCATGGACGAGGAGAAATTCCTCTCTCTCTCTCTCTCTTGAGTCTTTCATATCATCGTATCACCTTTCAGTGTTTCTCAGGCGAAACTAGTCGCTCGTGTGACTGATTTATTAAGGAAATTCCTTCAACGATATTTCCTTTAAAGACGATATTTTCATCACACGTTCTGGTTAGAACGACTGCCAGGCTTTCTCCAAAATGTACTTTGTGTGTATATACCTTTCTCAATGCTCGTTGAAACCGAAAACCACGAGATGAGATTTTGGCTGACTCTCGAGTCTGATTGAAAATCTGGGTAGAATAATTGTTCTCCAGGTTTCTCCTTATCGCAAACTTAATGTGTAGAGCTGCATTATTCCACACACAATAGGATTGAGAACAAACAAGAGTCTCGAGAGAAGCCTGACTGTTCGTACCAAGCCGTTTCCTTTTATGCATGGTAAAAAGTATGTAATAAAACATGCCAAAAACATATGCAATAATAATCATAAAACAAAACGTATGGAAATAAGATAATCAGTAAGAATAAACATAATAGGAAACTTGCTTCTCTCTCTCTCTCCCGATGCCTCTGGGTAACGTCACTTTAATTTGGTGGTTCTTGCTTTTACTCTTACTGCTCAAAACCACAAGCTTGTTCTTCTGCTTAATCCAAAAACGTCTAAAGAGAGCGAGAGAGAAGAGAGCAGAGAACCTAGTCCCCACGGGATGTACATACCAACCCACGTAATCAAGCTTTCGTTTGTTTTCTTCTCATCTCTCTCTGAGATGAGAACCCTCTGGACAATCCACACAAACCATTTGCATATGTACATAACTTTTGTGGACTTACGTGTGCTCATACTCATCATGATGCACCGCTTTCCCCTCTTCAAACCTCATCATCATGCTGATGTCCATCCTTTTACATATGTGCTTCTTCCAGCAGCCTTCGTCTGTTTCGATCCACATCATTTTTAAACCGTTTCACTTTTAAAATACGATCGATAGCCATGGACTGGACACAACTGGTCCTCTTTCCCCTTCATCTTCTCTATCGAGCGTATGATTTTTTTGCAAACTCTAGTCCCTTTTTTTGGGGGGGGTCGGGTAGGGATGCTGTAATCTGGTGAGGTAGTAAGTAGTAGTGCTTCTCCACATATGATGATGATGATGTGCAATATGTATATTATGTGATTTCACACGAGTGTCCGGCGCTCTCCAACACAATCCCATTGGTCAGTTTGACCAGTCCGTTCAACAACATTGTCCGCCAATGCCAACGGAGAACAAACCTATACTCACTTCACATATTACGCTTCACGGAAGAGTGACCACGAGCACGAGAATACATAAAAACTGGTTTTTTGGTTGAAAAAAAATCTCACTTTTTTCTCTTTTCGATGAAAAAAAGAGCACAGATTTTTTTTCCAGCTGCGATATTATGATGATGCTCGCTCGATGAGCGCTGAAGAAAAACTGCGTTCATAGGGTCTGGAAAAAGAGTGAAAAAGAGAGAAAACTCTCTCATACTCTTTTTATAGGGATACCCCAACCAGATGGATTTTTAGGGGAGAATTGCATAACAGAATATATTTATCATCGTGCCAAGCCAAGAAAAAAGGAGGGGAGAAATGTGTCTGTTGAAAAATATCAAGCATCATACACGCCTACTTTCTTTTAACTTTCTTCTCCTTTCTTAGAAGGCGGTTTCCTTAGACCTTTTTTCAAGCGCAGGAGTTCCCGAGTGGGAGGAATATTTTATTCTTTCTTTTACATTTTCTTTTTGCGTGGTAGACCCTTTTTTTAAGAAGCATCGCTTTTTCTTTTTCCCATATATATATGCATTATAGGGTCTTGACGGCTCAGATTGTTTGCGACAGACGCATTACATACGGTAAAACTTTCCTTTTGAGGAAGCCTGCAGAGTTATTGAAATGAGAAGCAAAGGGTTTTCTCGTTTGGAAAAAAGGGAACTCAAGTGTACGCTTTCATTGCGTTTCACATTTCAACAGCGTGACATAGGATTGAGGAGGATGTTTGAAAAGTTGGAAAGAACAAAAGTACATGGAAATTCTCTTTTCTCTGGAATTCTCGTTATTTGTCTTCTTCAACCCAAAACAATCATCTATTCCTACACCTAAAACTTTATACCCGATTACACATCACTTCTATATATATGCTTTATTATAATACTACAACTTTTCTTTCCCCGTCTTCCCAGAATTTACATACTATCCCGTGAGTACACACATGAAGTTAATTACACATACGCGATACAAGACTCAGCACTTATCCTTTTAAACGGGAGACACGGGGTGCCAATCTCGCTATTTCTTATTATCGTTTATTCCTCTGTACTGCAATGACTCATATTGCGGCTTATAATTTTTTTTATTAATATGCAAGTTATGCGAATATCTTACTGAAGAATTAATTTTAGTTGAGTTTTTTTTTCAAAGATGATATTTAAGAGAGGTGGATATGGGATGGGAAATTGGAGTAGCATTATATAAGCGTGTTATAAGAGGGACGGACAGACATGAGAGATGATGTGTAATGTGTCGGGTGTTAAAAATAATGTTCATCTTTCATGTGTGTGTTGGTGTTATGAAATGGGTAGTTTATTCGTATGTGATGTGCTTGTTTTAATTTCCTTTTCTTAGTTTGATCACATTTTCGTTGACTGGGTTTCATCATCCCTGCGGGAGTTGGTAAACGAGATAGACAAAAGCAGTTGCTTGAAAAGGCCACGTACTTAAGATTGATGATAAGGATATTCGCATATGTGATGTGAGAGAAGTAGAAAAGGGGAGAAAATGCATGAGCTGTGCTGAGTATGATGATGATGATGATGTGTAAGAACTCTAGCGAGTGTGTTTCTTTTGTTTAACGGTGGGTTTTGGGTGGGGTGGGGTGGCAATAGCTTTTTCAGAAGCCCCTTCTCTCGTTTCTCTACAATCTCAAGTGAGTGTTGTAGTAGTCGAAAAGTTTTGTTCCTTTCTCTTTCCAAAATCCTCTCTGTTGACATGCTGAAAAAACTTCACACGTGGAGCATACCAAACTGGAGAATATAACTTCGTCTTCGTTTGGTAAACTGGATCTGTCTCTGACCGGGAATCCGCTTTCACAGAATCAAATTCGCATCAGTGCTCTAAAACTAAAACGCTTTTCATGATGAGTTCCGATGATGAAAGAAAAGTACTTTTGATTGATGAGTTCCACTCCATTTTGATGCGTAAGAGTGACCAAACCCTGAGCAAACGTATGCAAATGCAACCCAGCCATCCGTTCCCTTACTCCCAAACAGTATCAATCAACCGCTCTTATACTTGACTAATTAACGGACGGAGGGAAAAGGACCCGTTTTGGAAGAGTCTAAGAACTAACCAAGATATACGATACACATGTTGTACACACGATGGTCAAGCTCTGCTCCGAGTATGCTTTCGTTTTTTTATACATTGCATGGTTGCTGGAGCCTTTAATAATTTAACACCAGCATGAATTTGGAAGTGAGAATTTTTGGGCATGTAAATTTAGTGAAAGGAGTGGCGGGTGTTCTTTCAGTGGGCAGCAGAAACAAAAGACGAAACCGCGAGAGCCTCCAGTCCTAGAGAAGCCTCCTCAGATGAATCAAAAAGTGCTTTCTCTTCAATACTGACCGTTGTTTGCGAAAGATCATACACAATTGCACAATACGGTATAATATGAGTGTGTGGTATTGACATGAGTGGAACGTATAAGTATATATATATACGTGTAGGTCAAATTGACCGACTATATATATATATGCCATGTCTTATACCACATGAATATGCATTTTCATTACGATCCACAACCGCTGGACAAGAAAATAATGTTTCAAAGCCTTTCCTCTTCTTCATCTTCTCCTTTGTACAATTTCCATTCATTTGCATACACATTCTACCAACTCCCTTTCATTCTCTTTTGAGAAAGGGGGAAAGCAACAACCAGAGGTTCTAGCTTCTCTATATCGTACTATAGCGTCATCCATGAACCAACATGCAAAATAAAAAGTAGATTTTTTTATACTAAACTTACAAAAAAAATCTAGCAGTGGCGAATGGCGATATGCTCCCCAGATGCTCGTCATCGTGATTCTCATGATACTAGAGGGGAACCGCACGCCACTACCATATCTGCATTATCTATATATGCATCGGAAGAAGCTTATATATAGGAAGCGTATTTTTTTCTGTTTTTTTATTTCACCGGGTGGTTACGAGGTGGAGCAGGCGAGTGAGTAGCAATGCTAAGTAGTTTGATGAAATATATATAAAAGGGAGAAAGGAAACTGGAAGAGCTTAGTAGTAAAATGTTGAAATCTGTTTTCTCAAAGGAGAAAGATTTTTCTGTTCATTGGTCTCCCCTATTTTGCTTCTCAAGTTTGTTATTATTACGTCGTTTTTAACCTCATTAAACGAGATGTTGAGATATAAGATGGGATCCGCTAATGAGTGCACGTAAAAAGACAAAAAAGTGAAAAAGACACCAATTAAAAGAGCACCTTTTCATTAGGCAGAAAATAGTAGTAGTAGATGCCTCTCTTCTCATAGTCTGGTACTTCTAAGAAGAAACGGAACGAACGAGTGAATCCCCTCGAGACGTGAAGTATTTTGCATATTTTAGTAGTGTAGAGGTTTCCTTGTTTGTAAAAGTTTTCTTGTATGCGAAAAAAGAAGCTCGTTATTTTCTCCGGATTTTGTCTTTGATGTTAAGAATTAATTAATGAACGAAACGAGTAGGAGGAGGAGGAAAAAGAGAGCATCGCTTCTTACGTGAGCTTGTTAATTTGCCTTACGTTGAGATTTTAGGTAAAAGGAAAGAAACAAGAGAGGATTTTTCGCTAATAATGGGGAACCGCCTCCAGGATATACAAACTACATAACGATCCAGCTCAAGTGGGTTTCATAAAACTTAACCTTTTTTACGTATCAAATTACATCAAGAGAGGATAACACGAACCTTCCTTGAGTTTCGTATAATATATAAGATCAATCCATTACGTCAATTACGCATCATAGTAAGTAAGAGGACGAGTAGTACAGCAGAATCATGGAAATATTATTCCTTTTCAACCGTATGCAAATGAAATGGGGACTAAAAAGTGAAGGCTTGTGTTTTTGGCTTCAGGGAGTTGTACGTATAAAGGAATGAAATTGTCCAAACTCTAATTCGCTTTCACTTTCTGTCGCTCGCTCGCTCTGACCACACCAAAAGATGTTTGATCTGCCAGTACGACACTCACATACCCCCAAGCTGAGGTTTCTTGATTATGCAACTTACACGAACAAACGGGATCTCTAATTCTTGATTTCTACTACTTTATGTATATTCCCTTTCATTATGCTCAGAAAGCTCTATCTTAAATAGATGCTTGATTAGCACTCACTCTACATAACATTTTATTTATCGTTATGACTGTTTCATTTCGCTCTCAGTCGTTGCAATTGGGAATACTCATATATATACCAAATCAAGAGCATGTTCACATCTTCTTGTCATTAAATATTAAAACATTGGTTTGCCTTATGCACCACGTACGCTTGTAAGATGAATGCTTTATATATATTTCCAAGAACCCAAATAAATGTGTTCTATAGTAGAGATTTGTTTTCTCTGAGCAGCAGCAGATTTTGTTAAGAGTCGACGTTTCCGTAAGCTTATGGTTTTAAGAGCCCCGATCCTTTTTGCGAGGTTTGCTCACTACTATTTTATTGTGCATTGTACGTTTTAGCGGAAGAAATAATTATTTCTTTTATGAATACTAG
The DNA here is from genome assembly GCA_964034955.1 of Orchesella flavescens. NCBI lineage: Eukaryota > Metazoa > Arthropoda > Collembola > Entomobryomorpha > Orchesellidae > Orchesella > Orchesella flavescens. Next base: position 13,340,693 of record OZ035957.1, read on the forward strand.
CTCTTTATGTTCCCATTGTGCGGCTCAACAAGACATCTCAAACCAAATCGGACGAACCAAATCCCGTTTCTTCATTAACAAACATCCCTTTCATCACTCCTTTCTAGTTTCGTGGGGCTTTCTATTATGCTTTATTAGCACAATCTCCCTCCAACAATAATTTTATACTAGAAACACGACAACTCATGTTTCAACGTTTAAGATGAATACTTTTTTTTGCTAAATTTTGTTGCAGGTATACATTCTACAATTAAGAACTGTAATGAGCGAATTCATATGCCTTATTTTCTGAGAAAAATATCTTCAGTCGTAAGTTTTTTCCTTTAGGCTCCGGCTCCGTTTCCCCTATTCTTCGTTTGCAGCTCAAGTGGCAGAAATGTAGCTGTATGTAGTTGCAGTGTATGTTTCCTAAACCTGAAATGTGGTTTTTCAGCTTCAAGTTCATCTCTGGAAAGTAAAAATGGGAAAGTGTTTGAGCGTACGGAACTTAAATGCAGTTGCATATATAGAATGCATGCGTCGTAAAGGTTTTTTTAATGTGAGAGTGGTTTATTGCATAATGTTTGATTTAATGATGTAGAGTCGTTCCACTTTTCAAATGTCACGATATATCAATAATTCAGTAGTAATCGCTTGTACATTTATGCATTCGATTGCATAACATGTTCTGAAGGAAACAGCTACACGTGTGAAATATTCTTTTTTCTCGGACAAACTGGATTAATAGCGACTTTCGATCGATCGATCAGGTTTCTCATGGAATGTTGGATTTGTCAATGCATCAAAATCTCAAGTTTTTTAATGCTTAACTTAATTTGGTTTTAAAAGAAAAGTATACGTGTTTGTGTAGGATATTATATGAAGAAGGATATACTTCAAACATATGCCAATGAATTTTAATAGAGGAATGGAATAATGAGCTATAGGAATGTAATAGGTTCCCAATGAACTGTGCACATATAAACGAATGCACGTTTTATTGACTTGTCAATGTCGACCCAATCCCATAGAATGGCCATGATATGTAGAAGTATGGAGAAACCATGTAGATTATTGTGAAAGTGTCCAGCAGAAATATTATGAAATGCATAAAAAATTAGAAACAGTGTGACTGATTTATTCATGTAAAATGTTATGGACCAATGTTGGATGCTGAAAGGATATAAAAATGTACGTGAAGGATTGGTTACCTTAATTCCGTGGTAGCAGTGATGTGAAGTTTTCTCATGTTTCATAAGCGATGTGAATGAGGAAACGTAAGTAAGAGAAAGTGTGTATGGGAAAGGATATATCCCTTGAGCTGAAGAACGTCAGCAGCAGAGCGAGTTTCTTGCAAACGAAGTTGAAAGGACGGTTGGTTGCTGCAAGTGAGCTGCTGCTGCTTTGAGGATTTCTACGAACCCATTTGCATAGAAGCATATATATTCTCATATGAACGTGTATATAGTGGAATGGATTAGGAATGAAGCGGATATGAATTAAAATGGAAAGAATTGAGTTTATTTAGAATAGTATATAGTATAGTACAAAAAAGTTTTGCGAGATTACTCGCTTTAGATATATTTCTTAACTAACGGATAATTGTAAATTGGTAACTTGCTTTAGCATGTATAACATTGGTGTGTAATAAATAAATAATTCTCAAATGCAAGTCTGAGACATTATTAGAACCCCCGAATAAAATCCCCCCGTATATTGCTTATGTACAAGAACGTATTTGACTTAGTGACTAGCAAAAGTGGAAAGTTGTGATGTGCACATTTTTTTATATATCCTCTATTTACAAACGTGTTTGTGTGCAGACTAGCAAAAGAACGTGTCGTGTTGCTTTTTTTCATACTTTATATATATATATATATTTACAAAGAAGGCACAAATCCTGGTTAAAGATATTCTCCATTGTTCACTCACACGAGCTCATCATTATTATTTGGCTACTCACAGTCGTTGGAATGTGTGTCCTTTGGTACGCTACTTTGTACCATCTCGTGCAAGAAACCGTGATCTTGAGATACGCAGTGACGTGGTGCTAGAGGTGGTGGTATGCAATAGCCTTCCCCGGGTAGGTTGCGGAATACTGGTGGGGTAAAGTGGTACGGCGAGCCTGGAGATCTTATCATGCGGGCGTAGTACAGTGATGGAGGAACCATCGGCCGGACCAGTTGAGGGGGTGGGAGTTGAGGGGGGACGCAATGGGGTGGGAGCTGAGGTGGTGGTGGCGGGGGCAAAGGAATCGGGGGAAAGCTCTTTGTCAATCATTCAAGCTGCTCAAGGAAGTTCGGAGACTTGAAGTATTCGGGCACTGGGTCGTCCAGCCGCGCGATTATCTGCTGGTGCGAGTGGGAAAAGTCATTAGTATTTTTTATACATACACTACCATTTCGAGTCCTTTTTAATAGGTTTTGTATTACCTTGTAAATTGCCTTCTTCCATGATTGCTCAGAGTCCTTCCCAGCCTGCACCGACTTGAAAAACTCACGCAGAGTCTGCTCCACTACGAAACGGAAGTTTGTCGGGACCTGAATTTTTAATTTTTTGGGGTTTTTTAGTTTCTAATACTTGTCGGCTTAAATTATTATTGTTAAAATGTGATAACTACACTAAAATGTGTTACTAGTAAAATGCTCACCTCAATGTGATTGTTGCGATTGTAGTGAAGGTTGAGCACCCTGTATAGTTCGCTATCATTGGTGACGTGTAGGTCCTCTGCGCTTTTGACACCTTCGCTAAGGGCTTGTCTTGCGTACTTTTCCATCTGGATGTAGTAGAACTCCCTGTAATTGAGACACGGTTGTAATTAGCAAAAAAATGAGAGAGACAATGTGGATGTACTCCCGTACATGTTCATTACGAAGCATCAGTTTCCAGTACACCAGGCAAAGGGATTTGCTCACACATTCGTAAAAAAGGAATGAATCTCGAGTTTGTAATTACTCATGGCAAAATAATGAGTAGCAAGAATCTTGTTATGCAAGCAAGAAATGCTCCTTATAACCGTAATTATGCTTCTTTGATCATACTCACATGTGGGGAGACTTTTTTTTACTCAAATTATTCTTTACTCTACATGCATTCTTCATGGGCTTTTAATGCTAAAGTTTTTTAGAAGGGGGGAAAATACGGCTCTATAATGAGTTCTCTATACTGCTCCAGAGAAAAGAGTCTTGCTCTTGAGAATCTGTTTGCTTCGTATGCATCATGCTTGAATTACTAATTAGTGCAAGACTTATATACATGCGTGTGTGTGTAGTGTGTATGAAAATACTTGCTTACCTAAAGTTGGAGAACCACTTGACGAGCTGCGCCGTGTTATTCTTGTTGAACTTTATGTCTGGGAAATACATCTTAATCACTGCGGATGACGGGTAGCGCGTCCAGAAAAACATCAGCTTTGCCTTTCTCAAATGCATCGGTGTCAACGTTGACGTGCTGTGGCCTGTTGTTACAAACATTTCCATTTGTCAGCACCAATTTCAAGCATTCATAAAAGGAACGAGAGATCTATTTATTAAACCATATAATCTACTCACTCCACTTACAGTACATTCCTGAGGAGTTGGCAAGTTCCCCAAATCCAGCAGAATTGCTTTCACCTCCGGAATCAGAGTTTCCTCCAGCAGACCCTGCTCTGTTGCTAATCATGTCCAGGATATCGTTTCCAGAAATCATGACTGATCCACGATCCCGCAACCCACGAACGCTTGGGTATTCTCGTAAACTGGTGACGTGATGCTCCCTTGGCTCACGAGCGTGTTCTCTAGACTCCCTTTCCATGCTCATTTCCCTTAACCTTTCAACGTACTCTGAATGGTTTTGCAGCGCTGGGTGAAGGAGACTGTTGTTCATTGGGGGGCTGTCCAATCGGTGCATTGGGTGACCTGCTGCCGCCGCTGCGGCTGCTATTGCTCCTGGGTGGAAGAACGGGTTGCTCTGGAATGGGTTAAATAACCGAGGCTGATCGTGCAGGCCTGGAATCACCGGGGTGTGCGATGATGTCGTTGGAGTTCTGGCTTGTTGTGGTGGACCGTGCTGCTGCTGCTGGTTGTGAGGTGGAGGTGTGCTGTGGTTATTCACTCGCTCGTTTATTGGCGAAGTATTTTGCGGAGACAATGCCTCTGCTCGGGTGTCGTAGCTGTCCACTTGACCCAGCAAACGGGATACCGCTCGAGGGGTCAAACGAGTGTCTGTCACCTGTTAATAAACCTTCTCGTCAGTATGCTTGCGTATGCAGATTTGTCTCAGGTGGAGAACCCAGGCAAAAAAAGGAGAAAACATGCGTGCAATAAAGGGAGAAAATATCTAAAAAATAAATAAACGTTACCTTATGACGCTTCTTCCTTGGGGTGACATTTCCTTGCTCAGCATTCCTGTTGACGACAAGACTGAGAGCGCCATCGTTATCAAACATGTTTTCAATTCCAGCTGCGACAGAAGCCAGTGCCTGCTGCTGCAGATGCTGGTTGCTCAACCCAACGAGTGCGGAAGAGAAATGTGGTGGTTGTTTAGGTGGAACATTGTTGTTAGGAATTCCTGATCCGTTTGCATTGTTCTGCATGAAGGGGAATCTGTTTTGTGTGTTGAAAATAGACTCATTCCTTACTGGAAGCTTCTTGACCTCGTGCAACGGGGGACTTGGGATCTTCTCATGTTTTTCATGCATGCTTCCTCCGTTCAAGTGTTTCAACTCGCGAGGTGTTGTTGAACGGGGCTCTACCAGCGCTGGGGAACGCTTCTCATTATGAACAATCTTCTGCTCCACACAACTCTGGGGTCGAGGTGGAACTATCATCTTCTCATTTTGTTCTCGCAGCGATCTACGCTCTTGCAGTAATGGAGGGTTGTTTAGCATTCCTCCACTAAATAGCAAACTGAACTGGGCGTCTACCAACTCGTTTATGTGAGACATTAAAGTTGTTTTTAGGTTCTCTTTCCATTGCTGCAGGAAATTTGGTTGCGGAATCAAACCGTTTTCTACGGGGGAGGAGAGCTGGGGTCGCATGGGGATTGTTGGCCGTAAAATTGAACCCTTTGTTTCTTGCGATGTTGTGGGGCCTATGGGTTATCCAATTTTTTTTGTTTAGTTTCATGAATGACTTAGTCGGAAAAAGTTAGTGCTCAAGAAAGTTGATCGTTGTATGATTCATTTGAGAAAAAAAATACTGAGATAGATAGGATCTTCAATAAAATTTCAAATATTGAGGTTACAGGTAAAATACTTCTCAGTTTTCAAGCTTGAGCCGAATTATTTATGTACACGACTGCAATGTAGCTTTTGGTAAATATGCGAGTTTGTTTGGTAGATGCTGATGAGTTTTATATATTAAAAAATAGGATTTTTATTAAAAACTTGAAGTAATCCTGAACCGGAGTGTTATGAAAAAAAAATGTTTTTGAAAATAAAACTTGTAGTATATGGAATATTTTGTTGTAATTATTTCAAGTCTACTGCGTAAGTTCATTGGGAATTGTGTGTGAAAGCAGCGAACGAACGTAACATAAACTGAGTGTGTACAGTATTGGTACGTAAAGTGCTATAACGAATGGTAAATAAAGAATTCCAAGAAAAGCTTCTGACACAAAGTTCATATACCCGGAAACTCTAATTTGCAAATTGGTGAATCACTACTCATACTAGCTTGATAATTCGATCACTTTAAACAAATAGATTCATATGATGAGTAATATGGGATGTTTGTATGCATTGGGAAAGACGTAATGTATTGATATGCATATGCACTTAAAAAGTATCATGCAATGGCTAATTAGAAAATGGTGTATAAAAAAACTCACGTTCTGTAAGGAGCTGCCTTGTGAGAGGTGCTGAAGAGTGAATAGGATTGACATCCTTTCTTTCTTTGGCAAGGTTCCTGACAACAGGGAGGGTTCTCCTAGCACTGGTGCTGGCGTGATGATCCAAGTCATCATTGATCATTGCCTCCTGTTCATCCTCCTCGTTTTCATATTCCTGGGTGATTGACTCTACGTCATCGTTGTTGGTGGCTGCACTGCTCCTGGAGCCAACGTTCCTCATCATCATTGCCTCGTCCTCATCCATGTCCGAGAAACACTCTTCTACCTTACGTTTCACTCTGTTGCTCAAGATTGAGTCTCCGACGACAGCGGGCTCAAAATCTTCGTCGAAATCGGGAGAGTCCTCTGCACAAACAAAAAACATAAAAGAGTTGAAACGGGAGCTTTATGACAAAAAAAAATGCGAGAAAAGAGAGTTGCGTTACAAAAGAGAGTGAGCAAAGAGTTCAAAGATTCCGAAAATGAGCTAGAGTATTTGATGCGAAAAAGTTGGGAACAAAGGGCTGCTAATTACTTCGTAGCGCTTCTTCTACTTATTGTTTTTCAAGTTCTATTGTTATAAAAAGGGAGCTCATTTTCTTCGCTCTCTAGAGTTAATTAATGTTACGACACGAAAAATTGAAGCTCCCGAAATGTTTCTTATGCAATAGCTACGTAATTAACGCACGTCTCAGTTCGCCCCGGAAAAGAAAGAAAAATAGTATAAAATATTATATTACCTTGTGTGAAATCCTCGTTATCGTGTTTTTTGGATGCACTGCGAGTGACTCTTTTCTCAAAGCCATCATCTAATTCATCCTCCTCGACGCCGTTAACGACGAGTTCCTGTTGTTCGAGCACAAGATCACTTTTTTGTGGCATATACTTTTTCCTCTTGTTTTTACTCTGCTGAGTGGTGTTGTTATTCAACAGGTCAGCGGATTTATTCTCAGGATTTTGCTCACTGTCGTTGTTATTATTTTCACTGTTAGAGTCCATGATCGCGACTGCGTGCTGGTCCTCCTCAACGTGATCACTAACTCTAGTTATGATGTGGTCAGATTCAACTTGCAACTCGCTTGTTGGGTTGACTTCCGGTAGCTTCTCCTCACTCTGCTTGTCCATCAGATTGCCTATCATGTTGTCTAGCTTTGAGCTGGTGGTACTGCTGCTGGTATTATTTTGCTGCTCGTAGAACTTTGGAATGTTATTGTTGATCCGTCCCTGCTGAGTGTCGGATTTGCAAAGCATTTCGCGTAACAACACCTGGTCTCTGGACGTTTGTGTGGCGTTGGCTGCGGCGACTGCGGATGCCGATGAGATGAACTCTGAGAGCATCTTCATCGGCTGGAAGTAATATTTCTGATCAGGTTGTGGTGGTGGCTGAATTGGTCCAGCGTTTAACTGATGTTGTTGTTGTTGCTGTTGTTGCTGTTGTGGAGGTGGCGGCAGTTGATTGAACGCACCTTGATAATATTGGTGATGTGGAAAAGCGTGGGGATTATGATGATGATGATGAAATCCTTGCTTATAAATCAGGTTGTGTCTAAACACGTTAGCGTTTGGGAGCGATCCTCCAGCGTTGGTGAAACATCCACGGGGCTCACCAGCGTCAACGCGGTGTCTCGTCCGTCGCGGAGTATTATTGTTATTATTATTATTATTGTTGTGTTTTACCACCGAAGGATTGTGGAGCTCGTGTGCGTACGCGCCTGATGACCGAGATACACTAACAACCTGAGATCCCTCGTCCCAAGAGTCAAATGTGCGGTGAACTATATGCGATGAATTTGTGCTCGTACTCGCGCTAGTGGGGACTTCAAGGGGTTCCTCGCCCATCATTCAACAATCCTATACCACTCTGTAATAAATACATACTCTTATATGATTAACAATACTCATGCATACCCAGTGAGAGACTGAATCAAACATCTGCCACTGCCAAGGCGTTCGTTTCTTTTTACGAGGGGTTTTTCTCCAGCAACATATATATATCTGCACGATGCTTTTATCACTCACACAACCCATCCCATATAACATGCATGTGTATCGCATCACAGATGCTATATGTGGTAGCATTAGAATATGTACTTCCATTCCAACCATCCAACCTGAGATGATGATGCTTGCTTGTGCATACTTTCCTGCATTTCTTTTTTTTTTATTATAAGATACTTTTCTGTATTTTTATACACACATACCACATCATTTTTCTGTTCTTTTCCCTTTAAAAGTCAGCTGCTGAAATAACTCGCATATAAAGTTAAAAGTCTTTTGCGACTATCGATTTCGTTTCAATGAGTCGGAACGATTTTTATGTACCCCCGTTCATGCATGTTCTATTTGTCTTACATACCACTTAATTACGGGTGAAGTTGTGACGTTGACTCATCATCATCCAACTCATCACAAGAGTAAACTTTACCGGCAATAAAGCATCCCTTTTATATTTGACCGTTAAAAGCAAGTAAGTTTCGTTTGCCTTCTTGAGAGTTGTTGGGAGAGAGACAACGAGAACGAGACAAGGGAAATGTTACAACTGCTCGCATGGTATCTCATAAGGCACGAGATAATATACACGCGTTTTATTATACCCCGGAAGGAAGTAAAATGGGGGAGACAAAGGCAAAAGAAGTTGTTAGATATTAGATGCAAGTCCAGGTGTTTCGTAAGAAAGGCAACGGACAAAGCGTAGATATATATAGTGGATCGTTGAGTGCAGATCAAGGCGAAATTCATTGAAACAAAAGCATGAGTCTCAAGCAGTTAAGAAGATTTACTTTTAAATTGAGTCTAAAAAGGAAGTCCCACATCCTCCTTAACTTGAATGCTTGGCTCATTCTATATCTCTCTCTCTCAACGCTCTCATGTACAATCTTTCTGATGAACTAGATTAAGAACATAAACACTGGACAACTCAGTCTTTTCTGCTATCGCTTTGCGACTCCTTCTTCAAGATTCAATGCTTATTATGAGGCTATTTGAGCATATACCATATTGCTCTGGCCTTGGCTACATACGTATATGCGGGTGCGATATTATTACTACGCTTCTACCAGACACATTAATTTTTTAACAAGCTGCTCTATCAGTACAAAACCACAACAAGTTGCATGAGCTAAAGCTCTCTCTCTCTCTTGTTCCGTGTATATTTTACCAAGCATATATACGCCTGTGTTTGATAATAACGTGAGAATATTTTTTTTTTGGAGTTTGAGTTGAGTTGAGCGACAAAAAATACACACACCCACGGTTATAAATTCCGGAAGCCAAGTTCCGTTTCTCCTGAGCTGCTATGCTATGCTGCATGCTCAGTGAAACTCGCTTGCATGACATTTAGGTGTGTATATATATACATGCCTATCTTGGTTAGGATCCCCCGACTTCCTTCCTTGAATTATTAATTCATCAACCCCTACATTTCCTACCATATCGCCAAGAAAATTGCATTACTACTACGATTTATTAAGGCTTGGTAAAGTTTACTGGAACGAGAAAGGGATGTCCTGTATCGTGGATTGGACTTACGCTTCGCTGCACCTGAAGAAAGGTGACCAAGAAAACACGGATTCAAGCTTTGCTGCCTTATACACATGACTCATGGACGCAGGAAACTATTTCATTCATTCTTGCACTTTCTTTACTTTGCAAGTGGAATTTCTCAAAAAAATATAAACACACAGCTGCCAGGATTTTCATTCATTTTGTGTTTTAAAAACTAGACGCTTCATCTTCCATTTCACTTTCATTTGCTGATGGTAGATATTTTTAAAGATAGGGATGCTTGTTCTCCTAGGCCATGGTTCTACCCGAAAAGTAATATTCCCCTCAAGGGACGATTGAAAGGTTGTTGATGCATTTTCTCCATATATATATTTTTTCCTCTCTCTCTCTTTTATATATCGTGAAAGAACAAATCCTTTTTGAACACAAAGAATAGTCGCGTCCCCTCGCAGAATAAATATGTAGGCCAAGTATGAGAAAAAAAAGAGGGTCTTTGGGACGATGATTATTACGTTTACGTGGGTTTTGAAAGAAATACACAGCTGCGTATATATATTTCTTCCTTTTTCGGGGTTTCAACCCCGGACTTTTTCGAATATAAAAGCATATATACTGCCTGGAAGGGTCTTTTGCATCTTTTCGCATTTAGAAAAAAGGGACTACTACGACTACTACCACGTACTGATCTTTCTCTTTTTCCCGAGACAAACACAAAAGAAAATGGAGAGTGCAGGGTTGTGTAGCGTGTGCCTAGCACACCACACCGCACGCTTTGATTTCTACTTATACATTTTATCTTAGTACGAAGTATGAAGGGTCGCCTTTTCTTTTGTTTGAATTAACGTGCATACGCATCATCATGAAAGAAGCAAGCATATAAAAATGCAAAAGGGATGATGGAAACGCATTCAATGCATCTGGAGAAGCACACAAAAAAACTTACTGGTTTTTCGTTCTTAGCTCGTGTGCAAGCGTCTACTTTTTAAGGGGCAGATGTTTTTCTCCGAGAGAGAGCAGATGGACACAAGAGCCTCTCTTTTTTCATGACATACGCGCCCTGCTACTATTCATGTATAAAGAAAACTTGCGTTCAGGTATCATGTAAGACCTGCTTCTAAGCTCTCTACTACGCCGAGCATCTCGCTCACTCGCTCTGTTCATGATGCCAAGCCAAACGTATATACTTTTTAGATGTGCTCGCATAATACATAGTTGAACGACGCGTCTATATGTGAATCATGGATCGATTAATTGCTTGTGAGTTCCTCTTTCTTTTCTGAATCCGTTTCTTTTTTGGTAAGGAAGTGAAGCTTTTACGTAAGAGTCATGATGAAAGGTAAAGCATTAATCGATTAAGTATCATGTCAAAGTTTTGATAATGCATCTATGCTTTCATAATAAAAAAAATCAATCCTTAATCAAAGTAACATAAACATGGGGTTTCAAATTACATGCTTCAGTGTACATAAGAGTGTATATAAGGTTTCTCGCTATCACTTATATATATTTCCACTTTTATCAGCAAGAGTCAGGATTTTTTTTTCTACATGAATTTTTTATGGGGAAAAGTTTTATACGCAAAAACATTTTCTCAGCAGAAGCCGTACGCTATAATCTTGTGGTGATTATTGGGCTTCATATCATGCTCGTAGCATATAAGCTTTCAAATATTCAGACAAGACAAGACAATAGCGTTTCTTTTTTTTTCTACCACAAACGATTCCCTATCATTAGGAATAAAGTGGAGGTATATTTGTGATATGGTCACTTTTTACAAACACACGAAATCGATTTACACATGACGTGATTTTTATGAGCTTTTTTTACAAACTGCTCCTCAAAAGAAAAACCAAATGAAAAGGTTTTTAAACAAATCAATCGGACTATTGCGTGTAAAAGCTTTTTAAGCCACAATCCATCAATTAAAAGAAGATGCTTTTAATGGTTACGTGTGCTCATGTAGATGAACCAAACACAAACGTTTGGTTGTTAATCCCAGCTGCCTGACCTAAATTGTGCGATCATGAGTTTCCAGAAATGTGGAAAATAATAATATATAAAGTAAATGAACAAAATCATATAAACACGCACCTGGTCTTTGTTTTGTACAAGATAGTTGGTCCTCATCATAAGTTTGGTTTAAGAAACACAGCTGCTTTAGGAAATAATATGCGCACGAGCTACACTACTCACAGATTATGAATTATATGTTATATTAAAGTTTCTGGAGAGAAAAAGGGTTTCACATCTGTCCAAAGTTATTGTCACGGGTTTTGTTTGTGCACACGAGTTCACAAAAAAAAGAATTAGTGAAATTTGAATAAGAAGTGAATGAAGAAGAAGGAGCAGAGAAACAAACGGTTGTGTGGCGAGGAGAAACACGCCCTTCAAACTGAAGCGAAGTGTAAATGTTCTTGTTTAAGAAGACGAATGTGATATATGATGATATATTATTATGTGAGGTAAAACCGACCCTCAAACAAACGAGATAAGCAGCTCGTGCTGATAAGCGACTTTGTGCGATTACTACATACTTCTTACTGGACTAATCAGTGCTGAGGAATATTAAGAACGTCAAAAATGAATATGAATATTATTAATATTTGCACGACCTCCTTTTTCCTCACTGTGGTTCTGCACATTAAAACGCGTATGTTTTTTTGACTCATTAAATGCGTGTGTTATTTTTTTATGCAAACGCTATAGTTCGTGTATGCACTTTTTTCCACCTTCTTAAACAAACAACAAAATAAATATTTTCCATTCAGAAAATAGAAACATGTATAGTCAGGTTTCGGTAATGGGATATTAGATGTTTTGTGGAAAAAATTAACGCCCCCTTTCCTGTAAGACACGTAATATGCGTATTGCGTGCTCCTTTTGCAGGTGTTTTATGTACGTTTCTTGTAAGAATATGTAAGAGCCCAAGAAAACTCATTCTAGAGAGGGGAGGAAAGGGCGAGTAAAACTACCGCTTTTCTTAGACAGCTGCGGATGCACGCACGTTCATTCAAGAAATATTATGCATTCTTTGTGTAGGAGGATATAAGAAGCCACACTTCAGCTGATCTAAGAACCTTTTCAAGATGCATGCGTTTTCATGAACCTTGTTTTGGAAACCCTTACAATACGGCGGGTTTAGAACCTATATGAATCATCATCGAGAAAGACCATTTTCAAAATATTTTTATTTACAAAGGATGAAGCGACAGATGTTCCGGTATTTTTTTTTCAAGCGACGCGACGCGTTCTTTAAATTCCCCTTCCTTGCTGCAAGGTAAAGGCCAAGCAATCGAGTGTATGTGGCATTTTTGTATAGAAGCGAACCAGCCAACAAAAACATTCACAGGTAGAGAGAATGTTTGGCTTGCATCAATAAAGTGGACCCCTCATTTGAGACCTTTTAAAGTTTAAAAGCATATATAAATTCCCTTGGTATGAACCGGAAGCGTGTATAAAAAACGCTCGTGTTGTATATTTTTTCCCCAATTCTTAATGATCATTGGAAAGACTGAGTCATGCGCTAATCCAGAACGGAGAGCAAGAAACACGGAAAAAATGCTACAAAAATATATTTCTACCACCTTAAACACGCTTGAAAAAAAAAGTAGAATATGGATGATGGATGTATCATATCATCGCTTAAGCAAACGAATTTCGTATATGAGGTTATTAGCCTGATGTGCATTATGAATTATAATTACGACGACTCGTATCTCCAGATCTCTCAGAGACATTATCAACATGATCATCTATGCATCATATACGTACGTATTATATTCACAAACTCATTCTGATCTTCTTTTCAGCACAGATCTGTACGCTACTTCCTGGATGTATTTTTATGGTCAAGCGAAATATTGTATTGCGCTTACAGGTGCTTTTAGCGGATCTTACACGGCAACCTGACTTGATACTTTTTAAACATGTAACCATCGAGCTTGATTATTGACCAGCATGCTTGACTTCCTGTCTCAAATAGGCTGTGAAATAAGCATACGTGATAATGGGTGTGGGTTCGTATGTTTCAATCATGGCATGATCTTATTGGTGTAGTGAGAGTTTTTTTTTTATTTCTGGCTGAAAAAAAGGGGACGAAATTACCATTGAGCACATTAGATATGCAGAAGAACAATCGCACGTCTGCAGAGAAATGTGTTGGAAAGAGCATACATACGTATGTATGCTTATAATTACAGTAATTTTTTCCGTATCTCTGGAGCTACGTAAAAGACATGGGACTATAGAGAGATGAGCATAGTACTGGGCCAGCGTTGTAACTCTCACACGAAAACGGATGTGATCTTATTTTTTTTTTACCAGAATAGTCATTCTTTCATGTTGAAGCAAGGATTTCTACCTGGAAGGTTTCACTTCCGACCATCTAGTATAGCTGAATAAAAAAAACGCGTCACTTCCTTCCTGGCGTAATGAAAAATGAGACGTAATTTTAAAGCTAGACGCAATCATCCTCTCTAGCATGATCAAAAGTGATTGTATTTAAGGTCTGGTCAGCACATAGCATTAAAATTATTGTATTGCCAAAAAGAAGTATTTCCTGCGAGCAAGATACATTTTTATAGAATAAATATGAGCGTATATCTTGCTGCGAGATATAATGCTGGTGACTCGGGGGCGTGATTGCATGTGTGTGTGTATATAGCCTACCTGTAAGCTGATCTCATTTTGTTTGATCTCAAAACACGAATTCTCGAAAGGAGATTCACGTATGCGAGTGTTTTTAAGATGAGCGTATGAGAGTGGGCGTCATTTGAATATGATATGCATGAACGTGTACTTTTTTTTACGATCTCTGTGCAGATCTCTGAGAAACGACTCATACCAGTTGTTTCTTTTGTTAATCGAGTTACATGAAAATATGATATATATTTTTGAGTACGCTTATGTCATTCATGATAATGTGTATCCGGAGCTTGAATATCTTATCAGTCTAATTCTCTGGAAAATTTAAGTATGATTTAACCTTAAAACGTTCTGTAAATAAATTCTCATCTTTTCTTATCTGTTTCTGCTCCTGGCTTGCAGTAATAAATTCAATGCAGATGTGGTTTCAACTATATATATCGTATATCTCACACGATTTTCGTCTGTGCAAACAATGCCAGAAAAAAAAAGTTTCTCTTTTTTTTCAACCGTCCCAATCTAATCTTGCAATGAACACACTTAAGTGTGTTCTCTTTTTCCGTCATTGCGAAATAAACCATTGAGAGGATATGCCCATACGTCTATCTTATGATATGTTTTATTATTTCGCTTCTGAAGAATATTATGAGGCTTATATTATATTTGCACTAAATATTTTTTACTGCCTGTGTATGCGGCGTATGCTCTCTCAAGGTGACACTCTCTCAAGTATTTATCGTATTGATCTCATTCTACAACATAACTCAACTAAACTAAATTATAAGCCAAAGTGGAGCGAATAAATATGTTAGAAAATTACGTACCGGAATGCGAGATGATGATGGATGATTGGGGTAACTTTTTATTTTGAAAGCTTCAGAAAACTGGAGAAATGTGAACGAACGAAACCATTTGGGCCAAGGGTATTTTTTAAAATTGCGGCCTTGCGTGTGTGCAGTTGATTGAGATGATGAGCACCGACTCAGGTTGAGATGATTGAAGAAGCAGATATTATTATTATATGTTTAAATTCGCAGTTCACCCCCGCTAGCAGTTCAACTTTCGTGTATATATGATATTGAAATGAAAGGTTTTAAGAGAGAACAGGCTATGTATAATGTTGCTGGTTTGGCAGTCGGAGACAAACTCCTCAGAAGTGGAGTAAATCCTCTGGAGAAAATGTATCGGGGAGTAGTGTTTCTTTACCCGGGTGTTTCTTGCAAATGCTCTTGTTTGAGTGAGCTTAGAGTCTAGCGTTGTCGACTTGGAAGATGCTTCTGCTGCTGCTGCTACATAGCATTAACGTACGGTAGCACTCGTCCACCGACGGTCGGGGAAAATGCTTCAAGAATTATTCTGCCCATGCAAATATGCAAGATACATGCATAGATTGATTTTGAAAAGAAAATACCATCCTTATTACACGACCCACCCGCTTTCTTGCTTTTTTTTTGTGCTCGGCTACCATCGTCCACTGGCTACTTTTAAGATATTCTTTCCAGCGCATGTACGATTGTTTAAATTATATATTTTTTTTACTTGTTGACAATACACGTGTTTAATTTTTATTATCATAAGAAAGTGGGTCGAGCGCTATCTCTTTCTCCAGAACAAACAGATAAGGATTTGACCACTTCGTTTCTTCTTCAATTGCGCATGGAACTGTTTTCTTAGCCCAATAGAAAATTTCGTAAGAAATACTAACGCTTTCTTAAGTACTAGTGGTTTAAGAAAGTACGGAAAGAAACCTCCTAGAAGGTACAGGATTGGGTAAGAAGGCATGCAGCTCGGTTTGTTTCTTAAAGACCGTATGCGCAAGAAGGAGCAATGTAAAAGCATAGTGAAGGAGCGTGTTATATAGAAAAGGCTTGAGAAACTCCTCCTTCTGGAGATGGCCAATCTCTAAGAAGAAACTGGAATGGACATCCTCCTCTATGTTTCAGCTACACACGACATAATAATAATAATAATAAAAAAGTAGTAGGAGAGCGAGAAAGCGGTATAGTATCTTGTACACTACTACTACACTATACTTTGTACTCGCCTTGTAATGACTTTTTTCGCGAGCTTCTTTGTGATCTTGTTTCTTTATAGCGACCCTTCCTTCCTATCGACCGCTTTTCTCCTACCAACACTCTCATCACCATCATCATCATCATCATCATGCTCTCTCAGCCGACGACGAAAACCTTCTCGGGATTATTACTCTCACAATCACACATATGCGCTACTTTTCAGGAGTCTTAACACACGCGTTTTATACTACACTACCCTATTTGATTTATTTTCTTACCATTTTTACGACGATCCAATGTTATCACTTTTTTGGGTGTTATCCACACACTCTCACGTATATTTCTCACTTTCAAGCTTCTCCAGATGCGATGAAACAAAAATCCTTTCTTCACGATTAAGATTCCCTGCTGGGAGATGCTTTTAGCGTTATTTTCTCACTCGCCAACTCACTTATTAAATTATATATGGTCATCTGCTAACACTCTTTATCACATAAATGTCCAGATCCCATACGTCCGTGTTTCCTCAACTTCCAACTCACAACTGAATCATTGGATCAGTTTCTCACTTCTTTATTTGCAATGCGATAAACACTTTTTTATCCGTTACTCTTAAGATATTGGATTGTGTAATCCCACATATGTGTGTTCATGCTTTAAAGAATCCAACGCATTTGTGTACGTAGCACGCGCCAAGACGTTTTTGTCGGTTTGTAAGAAATACCCATTACATAAGGATATAGAGGAACGTCTTGCTCATGTGTGTTCATTTCCCTTTAAAAGCTCGTTTAAAAGGCACGAGCCAACTTCCTATTCGCACCTGGTGTATGCCTGACTTTCTTAAGAAAATAGGTAACGGACAAGAAGCATAAGAAAAGGGCTTTTAAATGCACATGCAATGTATGAGTGTGTAACGGCCGAAAAAAGCTTCCCCTTATAGAAACGAGCATGTTTTCTTGGGAATAAAAGCTGTAGGTTTATTTAAAGAGGGGTTTCTCACGGGTTTTCTTGGCGTAACACATAAAGGTTGTTTAAAGGAACCCCATTGCATGGCATGCCCACTGTTTTTCTACCCTCTTTTCTGAATGCTTTTCTTCCCGTTTTCTTGTATAAAAGAATAAGTGGCAGGAACGACTTGTTGAGTTTCCCTCGTGCGTTTTTATATATACCCTATTAAAAGAAATGGAACCCTCCTGGCGAGGATCTTAATGCAGAAATCATGTGGATGCGTTCAAGCTCCATTCAAGAAAAAGGTTACTCGTCATATAAAAAGATTCTGGTGATCACACGCTCTTTACGATCTTAACGTATATAAAAAGAATGTACGCTACAATCAATCCCTATTCAATACGCATTTTTATTATTTTCTTCATACATTCGGTTTTTGAATTCATTGCACAGTTTTTGGCCGTTACGTTTCTTTGCTTGAAGAAAACCGGTTCTATAGTAGTCTGGGTTAATTATCTTTGCTATACATATTTCGTGAGAACGTGCTGAAATATTACTGGAACTTGATCAGGGTATAATCCTATTCATAATCCAAAAAATTTCATAATGTCTTGTTGCCTGCATGCATTCATGTTGAAATAGAAATTGCAATAAATGTCTGGTTGCTTAAACGCTGACCAACATGATTGAGAAAAGGAATAGACGTCAAGTTCAATTTAATACGCGCAACATATAATTTCGTATTTAGTTATGCAAGTGTATTCGTTTTTCGGTCTCACCTTTTGTAGTTAGAAAGCCTTACTTTGCGTAATAAAACATTGATGAGTTGATTTCTCCCCCTCTGTCTCTCTCTCTCGAGTGTCGATTCTCTAACGAGGAAGGAAGGGCATGAGAAAAACACGTAGAAACTAAGATAAGGAATACAAATTCAGTCAACTCTCGTATATGATTCATAATTTACTCGTGATTATTATGTGTAATTTACACGTTAACGTTGCCCGTTTGACCTCCCTTTAATATTTAATCTAGAGTTTCAATCGCAACGTTTTTCAACCTGATTTAAATATTCATAAGCAGTGCTTTTTTAAATGCCCATCGATTGGCCCGCATAAGATATATGAGAAAGAGAGAGGAAAACATATAATACCAAGGCTCTCTCTCTTTAGCGAGTCTCAAGTTTTTGCTTGAGTACGATCCACTAACCACTCTTTTCTTGAGTCATCAAAAAACATGAGAGTTTCCTAACGGACGAAAAGAACCCTCTTGTTTGAGCTCAAGTGAGCTCCTTTTAAATTTTTTTTTTTAAAAACTCTTTTGTCCTTTCGTTATTATTATCGTTCCGGTTTCTTCGAGATAGCTTCTTCTCATGCTGGCACTTATGCTACTCTACCTTACTACTGAGCCTATTCAAATTCATACGTATCTTCTCGAGAATTTTCTAAAGTAAAATATTTTTTGTACGGATACAGCAAGAAATGGAAAAGTGAGCATGATTCTTATGAGGGTATTGTGTAAGCGAGGAGAAGAGCGAGGAAAGTCAATGCGATAGGAAGCAAGCACTCGATCGTTTTTACATGCCCGTATGGAAAATGAGATTGAATGTAAGGGCATTAAGACAGGGGTTTTTGTTAATTGAATTCCCGTTCACACGCGATGATCATGAGCTAGGAGTGCGAGTTTTTCCCAATCAAGGGATTCTGCCCATTAGTGAAATGACTTTAGAAACGAAACAAAAGAGAGTGTAAGGAAAAAGTTGAAGAGAAAGGAAGAGCGCTCAGGTGAACGACGCCTTTCTCTAGATTTCATTAATTTCTCGTGTGTGTTTGCATTCAAAGAAGCGTGGGGTATTCCAATTAAGGAAATGCG
Source organism: Orchesella flavescens (assembly GCA_964034955.1). NCBI lineage: Eukaryota > Metazoa > Arthropoda > Collembola > Entomobryomorpha > Orchesellidae > Orchesella > Orchesella flavescens. Next base: position 13,359,460 of record OZ035957.1, read on the forward strand.
ATCTCTTAAAAAAACCCTGGAAGGGTAAATTAATGGGGAGGTTGGGCTTTTATGTATCGTAGCTTTTGAGTCAGCAAGGTTTGAGCAGTAAAAAAGTATTGACCTTTGGTGTATTTCTTTCACGAGACAAGAAACATCATAAAGCTGAGCATAACGACCGCAATAAAAAACAAAGTCATACGTTTCTGTATAGTGGAAGCTTTTATGCTTTGGCCATTTCATACATTTTGATGATGGTTCGCGGAATAGATTGTATCAGAAAATCTGTAAAAGACGCGATACTAAAAATACGCCATTTCGCTTCTACATCATTTCTTATCTCCGATGACCAACTTTTATGGGAGCGTATAAATATAAAAAAAACACGGGATGATGCGCTCAACTGTCTTGTATATACGGGACTTTAATTACTTTTGGGTGTGGCTCGCGTTTTTACTCATCACTTCTCATGCTAATCCTCATCAACAGGTAATTGGTACATGTACGCTAATATCTTGCGAGAAAATTAATACAAACTTTTATATTCTCCTTCATCTTCTACTTGCGTGTGGTCTTACACGCCCTTGCTCGTCACACGCGATTTACCTGTTAAAAAAAATACGTAATTATACGCTAATCAGCCCTTCTTAATTGATTAAACTCATTGGTCAGCGTAACCTATGATAATCGGGCTTAAATGGCTATTGCAAGAATTCATGCAGATCCAGTCCTGTGATGAAGATGGAAGAGTGTAAAGGAAAAATGCGTGCTTATTTCCCCTGTCTCATGAGAGAAGTTTCTTCGTAATGCATCGAGCCCTGCTCTCAGCGACCTCGGGTTTCGCGATTTTGTAGCGTGTGTCCGCTCTATCTTGTACATTCCCGTTGTCGTCTGATTTACCAATAGGGGTAGCCTCAATTCACTCTCATATATTTTGTCGAGTTTCTTTTACTTTATTATCGTCATGTGCTGACTTTATGCGCCTATTTACTTGTAACGTGAATGGATTATCCTGTGAATTTGTTTTTAAAATTTGTCTGGAAGTCATGTAATTAGTTGCGTTAAATTGTGCTGTAGCTGTTCAGCAAAGAAAAGTAGACTGATGTATGCCTTGTCTAATGTGATTCGCTTTTGCTTTGCCTTATTTCTAATAGAGAGTATCAGAATGCCCCACCACAATGCACCATGGCATGATAAGTTAGAAAAGTACTTCCCACACTTTTCATAATGAATCAAAATTTTTAGCTATACTATGTAGCTGTTGCTATGAGTTACAAAAATTAAATATTCAATCAACTAAAAATTAAAAGTTAGAATTTAATAAAATCCCGAAAAAATTAATCTTGATTTTAATTAAAAGTAACGTGGCAACGCCAAAGAAAAACTCGACAGACGGACAAAGAAGTGATGTTGTTAAAAGTGTATTGAAGTAATAGGATTGAGTGTTGACGAGTAGAGTAAAAGTGTCGTAAATCTATTGAAGTGGATGTTATAGCATTTAGTCTGGAATATAGTGATTTAGAATGTTCCTTTGTCACGTAGTGTGTTGGATGACAGGAAGTGTTTATAAAAGCGAGAGATTTTTGGCATCTGGCAGTCACCCAAAGGCACTGGCACTATATGCGATTGATTAACATGCACGTATATATCATGTTTCATGGTATTTTAAAAGTAAAGCAAAAAACATTGAGGGATGATGCAACCGCTTAACCTTCCATCATGGTTAATTGTAAAGGGGAAACAGGCAATTATGAGTAAATTAAAATACAAGAGCGTATTGTTTTTTAAAACAAAATATTTCGCAATTTGTCAACGTCAAAGATAAGCGTATTGTGAGGTTCGTAAGAAAAAGAGTTGATAAAAGCCCACGTGTGAAACCACGACAAGGTCAGTAAAAGTTTATTAAAAAAAGAAATAAAGCATTAAAATAAGAAGCATATAGAGTATATTTCAAGGTTGATGGGGTTTTAAGCACATAAGAGAACTCGGAAACCCACGAGCACATGGCGCAAGAGCTGGGTGAAATCGGTATATTCCGAGGAACGAGCTCGTGCTTTATGCGATGAAACGATTAATATATGTGCTTATATGAGTATATATGCCAATATATACGTGCCACACCAAAAAAGTTACGAGATGGTTTTTAAGTAGGAGAAACAGCCAGCTTGTCAACTTTTATCTATCTCGTCACTTTCGAAATAGATCGCGAGAAAGAAGCACCGTTTCTCTCATAGTCAAAGTGTTTTATCTATATAATTAGTTGCGTTAAATTGTGATGTAGCTGTTCAGCATAGAAAAGTTGACTGATGCATCAGATGCATGCCTTGGCTAATGCGATTCGCTTTTGATTAGATTCATTTCTAATATAGAGTTTCAGAATGCCCCACCACAATCATATTATGCAGCATGATAAGTTAGAAATTGATTTTTTCAAGGATTTGTCTCATCAGAGTTTCGCTTGGGAAAGTAGCAGTTCAGTACTTGAACGATTAAAAATTGTATTTATTTGAATAATAAAAGTGTTTAGTTTAAAACACACCGGAGTCAAACTTTCAATTTATGGAGGTTTTGAATCATTAGGAGTAGTTGAAGAGTTCGCTGCTCGATCTTGCCATTTCGAGCTAGCTTGTTTGCCAAATCAACTGGCGTGTTTCCCCTGTTGTTTTCCAAGCCCACGTTTGCGCGATTATTGACAAGTTCAGTGACGATTGCATGAGTCCCATCAGTCTCTGAAAGCAAGACGTTGTGAAGTGGTGTGTGGCCACGAGCATTCTTAGCGTTGACATCACATTTTTGTTGAATGAACAGCTTCACTGCAGACAGGTTTCCCCAGAATGCAGCATAGTGAAGAGGAGTATCGTGTTGTGAAGGTTTCCAGACAGCCCCTAGTTGAGTCAAGTACTGAATGAACTCGCTACTTCTACCACCTCTGATTGCATCTTGAAGAATGGATTCATCATAGTTATTTGTTGCATTGAAGTCAGCTCCGTTTTTCTTGAAAATGTCAAGCGTCTCTGTGAGGATCTCAGAGGTGAACACTGCGCAGTGAAGCACAGTTGACCCGTTTGAGCAACTTATTGCAAATGAATTTGTTCTATTGATCAAGTCCAAGTACGATACTATTTCGTGGAATAAAGCACGAGGCAAGTTTGTGGCAGCTACATGGAGGCTTGTGCGGTTTCGATTATCCAGAGCATCAATATCAGCCCCGTTGTCAATCAGTAATCTCAATATTTCCATGAAGTGAGGAATTTGTCTCATAGCTAATAAATGGAGTGGACTGTTTCCGAAACCATCCTTCCCATTCACGTTAGCATTGTTTTTAATAGCGAATTTAATGAACTGTAGCGAAAAGTAACTGGAAGGATCCTCATTATTCACAGTTTCTAAGACACTAATAACGTTGCAACGTGGAGTCATTTCCGGTACTAGTCGGCTGAACAATTGAGCTGCTGTAAAAGATTCGTGAATATAGTTAGGTCTGGTGGGGTCTGAAGGAAGAGGTGTATCAAAAGACTTTGACTCAATCACATTTGCGAGGTACTTGGAATACTTCATCATAGCATGTTCTCTATACTCAATGGCGACTTGAAGCAGAGACTTTGGATTTTGAATCGTAGGTTCTTTAATCTTCATGAACACTACCATTCCTTGAAGTACTCGTTCTATAGTGTTCAGGTCCTCAGTTTCAACTATCTCAAACACACGAATCACCCTCTCTAGATTCTTCAGTTCTCTCAAGTTCTCTAGAATCAATGACACTTTTTCTTGCTCATCATCTCCGTCATCCATTCCGTCATCAGAATCTGCATCAAAACCTGCATCCCCTTGATAAGGTTTTAGCTTAGTTTGCTCTTGACCACCTTCATCCTCAAGTCCGCGATCCTTTCCTGGGTCACCAATTTTTAGCTTCTTTCGCTCTGGACAGCATTCATCTTCAACTCGGTGGTCCTTTCCTGGATCATCAATTTTTAGCTTCTTTCGCTCTGGACCTCCCTTACAACAATAATTTTCCTTATCCATATTATGTAAAATTAAAGAGTACGCGAAAACTAGTAAGGATTTTTGCACATCAATTCAAATTCTTTAGTAATGGATTTCCAGGGCTCGCTTTGCTCATCCAGAATATTTTCAATTTCAAATGAAGTCATAGGTATTGCATTGGTAACGATAGTAAAAAGGAATTATGATTAGTTTGTGATAACCCTGTTGGGCTGAAATGTACGTTTGAGCGTAGAACCTAAAAATTTCTAAAAGAGTTTTTATCTCATGTTTGAAGCTTAAATTCATTGCAAAGAACCAGCAGCACAGTTTTATATGGTTGTTGATGATAAGAAGACTACAAGATGTATAATAATTTAGTGTATAAAATTGTATTTATTAATATGTATATCACTAGCGTATTATAAAACAAATACAAAAATAAAAGCGGTAGTAAGAAGCTCTAGTTTAAAAAGTGTAAAAGAAAAGTATTCTAATGGATCCTCTCCCTGGAGTTGTTAAGGTCCCTGTCCCTAGTGGAGTTGACTCGGTGGTGTGTTCTGGTAGCGTGCCTCCGTTTGTACTTTGACACGTCCTCCGTGAACACGTCACCTGTGAATAATTAAAATGGGTTATTAAATGTTGTTGGGTTTATAAGTTCATTTGGATTGCAAATAGAGTAGCACGTACCAGTCCTGAGCGCGGAGATGAGATCATCAAATTCTCCGGGTTCCTTTTCCGGGTTTCCGCCCAAGCTAACTGATCTGTCCAAGACCATTTTCCTGGACTCCATTCCGCCATGGCACCTCCTGAGCGTGGCATCCATGGCCCTCTTCTCCTCATCCTCTCTTTTCTTCCTGAGACTCTCGTTCTCCGCCCTTGCATCCCCGTAAGCGTTCAAGAACTGGTCGAATATTGAAAAGAACTCATCAATTTCCCTATACTCTTCCCCAAACAACCTAACAGTCTTGCTGAAGCTTCCTTTCATATCTGCGAATAGATCTTCAAGCTCCTGTATCCTGCAAACTGCGCTGCTCAAAAACTCCCTCACGCTTGGTAAAAACCTGTCTCCAGGATCCATTTTCTGCAGTCCGCGTTGGAACTCAACTTCCCTATTCACACACTCGAGTCCTGAGCGGAGGTAGCCCATGTCCTTTTCCAACTCGTTCAAACTGACTTTGGCAGCGCCTCTCACGTGTGAAAGTTCAGTTTCCAAATCGGATAGTTCATTCCAGTGTGACTCGACCTGAACAGCGAGGTAGTTCATCAGGTTCTGATTCCGCTGGTTTGATTTGGTATCTGAAATCCGGGTTAGGCTGGGTAACCTAAAGCCACTGGCGTTTCCTCTTGACCCCCTGTTCATGTAGTTTCCTAGAGCGAGTATTACTTCAAGCATCTTGCGTAGTTTCCTTGACCTTGTCACTTCCCTGCATGCTTCAACTACTGTTTTCATTCGCGTGTTTGTCTCCTCAACAATGTGCACGAACCGCTTCTTGTACTGGAGAACCCTAAGTCGCTCTTCGTAATGCGTTATTTTTGATATTTTTAATAAGAAACTGTCTGCCCGAGCAAGCATGACATCTTCATTCTGCTCTTCAAGCAAAGCAACCTCCTCAGGACTTGGTGTGAATTTGAGGAGCTGCTCAATCATGTCCAGTGGGAGGTTGTCACTCACATCCATTGACAATATAGCGTTGCAAATCTCCTCATCTGACATTTTCAGCTTGCTCAACAGAATGGTGCAGTTTTGAGCTCTCCTCCCATCAATCACGCTTATCAGTCTTTTAGATTGAATTGGAGGTGGCTTCTTGAGCGAGTCTGTCACCGTTTCACTAGCGTTCACCTGAACCTCCGTGTTCTTCTGGTATGCGCTAAACAACCTGTCAATTTCCTTCAAGTCTAAAGTATTGTAAACTACTGATTCATCCAGCTCACTCCATACAGTCCCGTTCAATTTCGTTTCTGGGAGCTTTGACCAATTGAATGACTTGAGTGGGGCGGATGCTGGTGGGATCTGCTTTGGTTTTACTACTGGCAGTGCTGCTGGAGGTGGTGGTGGTGGGATTGATTGGTTTTGGGGAGGTGGCGGAGGGGGAATACTGTTATTAGGGATTGGAGGTGGAGGTGGTACTGGAGCAGCCACAACCGCGCTTGGAGGTGGCACGTACTTTGGAGGAGACTGGGGTTGTTGCTGCGTTTGCATTGGTCTTATTTGTTGCTCACCACGAGCCTCTTGCATAATCCTAGGTGGTGCTATGGGTACGTGGTTTACCACTGGAGGTGGCATTTGCTGTAATATTTGTTGTGTTTCACCAATTTTCTGGACTTTCAACTGCAGCTCTGCAACACGCTGTGACTCTTCAAGTCTCATTAAAGACTCTTTTTCTAGTCTTTCACGGAGTCTTGTGATTGTGTTCTCGAGGTCTTCAATCTGCTGCATCTTCAACTCCAAGTCTTGCTCTTTGCTAGTTAAATTTGATCTTATTAAGTTGTTCTCTCTCGTCAATGACTCTATCTTCTCTAGTGTTGCTGATATACGCTCTTCCTCTTCCAACCTAAAACATTATATTTATTGTTAAGTGTTACTAAGTGGGGAAATAAATTACGCATTGCTTATGATCCCTTACTTCTTGACAATCTCGTTGACTTTGATGTTTGAGACGATGACGTGGTCGGGGTCAAATGCTTCATCCTGCTCGTTTGGCTGCTGCTGAAGCACAATTTGCTGTATTAGCCTGTCTATAAGCACCCAATGGTGGGGCGGCGGACCTCCAATGTTCACTATAAATCAAAGGGTAGATTAGAGACAAATAGTTTTTGAACAAATTGGAAATGTAAGAGGATAAACTATCCTACTTACGTGGTAACATGAGCAGATGGGATAGAATTGACTGTAGATTGACATAGGCGTAGCTGTGTGACAACCTCATCTTGATAAGCTCAAACATATCATCAACGTTCTTGGTATTCACATGGGTCTGTGAAAAGGAATGACATTTTTGAAAATAAATAAATGAAAAAGCTCAGTTATGATAGCATGCGCATTTTTCAGTTCTAACCTCTCCCCATCTCCTTGCGAGTTCCTTTTCATCCTCGACCCTGACGATTTCAAAGAACTCAATGTGTTTATCAAGCGTCTCATTCTCGAACGCCCTGAGTTTCCCGATAACAGGCTCAATACCAATAAGCAATAGTTCGTATCTGAGATGGACTCTGAATTCAATCTATAACAAAAGAAAAGTTCTTTGACCGAATTTTATTGTGATTCAATATTGTGGAAACATGGAGAAAATGTAATACCACGGAGAGACTTACGTTCTTTTGTCCAGGCCCGTAGCTCAAAACTGCATTAAGGAAACTCATGATGGCAGTTTTCAAACTGACATCCTGTTTATATGGTCCTGTTGACCTGTCCAGATCGTTTATTATAGTCTGGAACCTTGCACGTTCTCCAGCAAACTCTTGGAGGTGGTCTATGGCGTGTAGAACTTTCCTGTGACCTCCTGGGACTAGACAAACTGCTCCTAGGATCTCAAGCACGTCTATTTTACACTTTATCGAGTTTCCTCCAATCGTGCTCGCTATTGTGTTTAACGCTGAAGCGTGGGCTAGCACGTGCGCTCGTCCTGTTGTGTTGTTCATCAATGATTTCACGCATGTTATCACTAGTGGGTGTGACTGGGATTTTGTCTCGTTTGATAAAATGTTTAAAAGTGTTTGAAGGCCTTGAAGCTCTAGGAAACGGTGCACGAATGAGTTTGGCTGTGTTCTCAATGCTGTGCGTAATGACTCGTATAGCTTCACTGGAGGTGTTGCGTCGTCAACCGGGGGCTATAAGATTTATTATGCCGTTTGTTATACACATTCGTGTTATAATAATAGAGTAACTCTATTATTATATTGAATTGAATTTAAATTTTGGATCATGAGATGACATACCATGAGATTGTTGACCCTGTCAATGTAGTACTCTGGGGAGAACGACACCAGTGAACTGTTCTCGCTTTCCTGTGGGATTTTCCAAATGTTCCATTTACAATCTCATTTTTAATAAAAAATCATACCGTTAAGTTAAGGTTAATTTACATGTTTCCGACTGCAATAAATTTGCCACTTTTTCTCTATCGGTAAGCTCAGCATGGCCGTCTTGTTCGGAAGACTCAAGTCTAGCTCCTCCTGTTACAAAAATCAATTACGTTATATTTAAATACTCAAGTATGTTAAATTCTCGTTCTTGTTAGGATTATAAATGCGAGAACGAGACATTAATATTATGCAGAGAAATTATAGCATTTCTCTTATATTATATGAAAATGCAGTTTAAAGATTGTTGCGGTTTGTGGGGGTTTAATTAACCATACGTTAGGTTTAAAATAATGTACACTTTAATTTGAAATTAATAGGATGCTCTCTAAAAGTAGGGTTTGCAAATTGGACTCATGATGAGATTCCAATGATAAGCCCGTCTTTTATCAATTTTTATTATCCATTCAGTTGGGTCCTACATCATTTTCTATGTATTGCATAAATTCATATTACTTTCCTTCCCTTTTCTGGGATAATTCCTACTAGTAAAGATAATGTTGTTTGTATCATTGAGAACAGTAGCTATAGATGGTTGACGAAGCGTAATCTTTCTTCAATTTTCCAGTGATTGTTGGAGAGGCTAACTTTTATTGAGTGCAACCCGCAAAATCTGACACCTTTTACCTTCAACGATAAAAGTAATACTAACAAACAAATGCAAAAGGATACTCGATAGCTGTTGCACAAATGACTTAATTTTCTAAATAAACTTGATGCATTTTAAATGGGAATGCGTGTATGAAACAGTTTATTACTACTTTCGCGATGCACTTTTCTCGTTGATTTTTGAAAAAGTAATCTTGAAAAATCATGATAAAACTAATAGAGAATCGTATGTTTATTATAAAACTAGCAATAAAGTAAAAAGTAATTTGTATGAATGTGTTTGTCGATCCAATGAAAATTGTTTTATGACACGACGTGTGTAATTTTTAGCAATTTGATTATTGATTGAAAATACGCATTTTGATTGAAAATGAACTTGAAATAATGTCAAGTGTATCAAAAGCTAATCAAATTTTCACGTTTTGATTGATCAAAGGGTGCCGATTTGATGAAGTTTATTTCTCATACGCCTTCATATTATATGGTTTGAGGGGTTTTGATCGAGTGTTGAAAATCATGTCAAGAATATATATGAAATTCCGTACTAGTTTAATCGTAATGAAGTGTAATGAGTAGTGTATGTAAATGATACGATATAATGTTGACTGACGAGTTTGAATCAATTTTTTTGAAGCCGGTCGCTTAAAATTACATGTTAATATTCACATCCGTGTTACTCACCACAAGCTCTGCAAATTTTGCGTCCAGTTCTTCTCTATTGATTTCATCCGGTGGTGTTGTGACTACGAGGCATGAGCTACTTGACACTGTCCCATCTGCCTGGTTCTTTGCACTTCCTACTACCATTATCTCTACTGGGCCTTGGTCCACGTGCCCGCTCATCAAACTTGATAAGCAGCCGCAGAATCCACTTCCCTCATAGGATCCTCCTGGAGGCATTGCTGATCTTATTCTACTCGATATTGAACTACTATATGATCTTAGTCTTGTTATCAAGTTTGGAAGCGTTTTACTTGATATCCGGGTCTGTACTGAAGATAATGTGTTGCGGATATATTGTGGGATGTTCTCTGGCGTTGTGAAACGTGGGAATTGCACTGATGGGAACTTTATACCAGAATCAGGGCTAGTTGATGGCAGCGCTGATTTTATCGCTGTTCGGATGTTGTTGTAGATCTGAAATAATACAATCTTGTATTCATTTCTGTCGCACACGACACATTTCAATTCACTCATGGTTTTTATGGTTTTTTTTGTGAAAACAAAATTGTGATGCTCGTGAGGTTACTTTGACACGTTGCTTGTCACGTTGAGCTAGTCTCAAGATTAGCAAACAGAATGAAAATGCTTCCTTTTTGCTCATTTGTTTTTTTGGCACAAGGAGATATAAAGTCCATTAACCGCGGAGTGGTTTTGTTTTGGACCTCAAAAACTTTTTTGTCAGTTTACACGCGTATGCTTTTAAGCTAAACGAATCAAGCCGATTTCGTGAGAAAAATATTGTCTAAATGCTCTCGTGACTTGTTAGTGCCATTTTTTTTTTATAAAAAAACAAATAAACCGACTTTCATGGTATGAGTGCAATGCATCTGCACAAAACCTGCACCTTTTTGTATGAAAAATCAACTTTTTATCGGGTTACACACGTGATTTGGGTTTTTATAACCATTAGTTTTTTACTAATACATTGTTATTCATTATACACCTATCATTTGCATCTTCTATTAACCGTTAGCATTAACCACTTTTTTCTAAACATCATTCACCTCTTGCATATCTGGAACCTTTCTCAAATACATCTGCATATCTCAATTATTTTTAACAAAACCTACTGTTTTTGCTGCAAAATAATTTTTCATTCCCTCCTACTTGAATAAAATATTTTCATATGTTTGCATTTTGCTGCTAAATAATTTCAATTTGACTGAATGACACCCCATTTTAAATCCCATTTTCATAGATTTTTAGGCTTGATGAACTGGCATGATTGATGTTTTGTCAATTTTTATTAGTCAAATTTTGAGTCAGAATTTCATCGGGTTTACTGCTTGCTGCACTTTGTGATTAATCCTCACTCAATGAGCTTTAAAGCGTTGCTAATGATTTTTCTTCACTGTAACAATCACATATTGATTCGAAAGGTATGTAAACTGGGTTGAAATGCACTATAGTGTAGCAAAGATATACTGAATGTATAGTAATAAACACGATAAAAAAAATGTGTTGCTCATGTCATTAGACGTAGCGAGAAACAGGAATGTATGCAATGGTTTTAGAATCTAGTAAACATGTTGAAAAATTTCAAATGAACTTGTCCTTTAAAAGAAGAAAAAAACCAGATACGCACTGATCGAGCAGGCGTGTTTACTGTCTAGTCTACGTAGCTTAAATGTTTACAAATAAATCTCGTAACATTATTTTCAATCATAAATTGTTAAAATATCGTATTTATCAGTATCATATATATTTATCTATAATACAACCATATGTAAATTGCACATATATGCAGTATGCTACAGGTCGAATTAATTTTGTATCATTGTTAGTTTTACTTCAAATGAACTTGTCCTTTAACTTCATTTTATCGTTATCAAATAGTAAATTTTGCTAAAGAATCTGTTTCAAATCGTAACAGTTGATACATACGCAACTGATCAAATTGTATAATCCATAAATGCATTCCTAAAAATTTCCGCTTTGAAGTGAAAGAATTTTTACATACCTAAAATATGTTCTTTTATCGCGACTGTAGCGTTTGATTTTATAGCGAACGTGGTTTTTAAAAAAATTGAGGATTTAATTGCACGTTTAATCCATGTGTTCAGCATTTATTTTTTATGGTCATGCGCATTGATTATAATTTAAATAGAACAGATTAATCGTAGTACTCCTAAAATCATAATGCAGAATGTTTGTAAACATGTGTGTTTATACAAAAAATATTATCATTTTCCAAGCACGTATCATTTAAGGAATTTTTGGGAAGAACTCAACCAGATCCAAAAGTATGTTTTTAAATGTGGAAAGGTTCATATACGCGGATGCATGGATTTCAACGCAATGTTATTGTTTATTGATGCAAAATCCTTAGATTTTATTCATAAAGTTGCTAGCAAATCTGTTTACGGAGTTGATGGGGAAGAACACTTGCTTATCGCTTTTAATCTTAATTAAAACGTAGACAAATGAAAATGACATGGTTCTTCCAAATCAATGATACATAGATCGCTCCAGATAAAAATCCATGAATGAATGAAAGCATCAAAGTAGAAACGAGAGCCCTGGGCAACTCGCCACACACCTGCGTGCCCTAATCATAAATCACATTGAAAAGTGGATTTCCTTAAATGTTAAATGGGCATGTTTATAGAAGCACTTGACAGCAGAGTAGTTTGTTTCGCGACAAAACTCACACCCACGTGAATTCCACTGAGTCAAGGATAGTAAAGCTACCCACGCGAGTAATAAAAATGTAAAAACAAGAAGAATATAAAACTTACGATTGATAGTTTCCCCATTTTGGAATAATATTTTGAACACAATTGTAAAAAAATAAAAACTATTAAAAAAAACTTAGAAACGGATTAAAATCATATTATTCACGTATTATAACCATCACTTTTCCGTATTGTAAATCCCATGAATGAATCGTGTTATTGATAAAAATGCACTAGAGCACTACGAGTAATAAAAAACTGCCGTTTCATGGTGGAACTTGCTGCACGCAATTAAACGGTTTTAAAACTAAAAACATGAGAAGGGAGAAATGATGGATGCACGCAATAGATCCCGGTGTGTAAACTGGACCGATTTGAGTAAAACCACGAATAGGTATATTGGAGAGCAAATGGATATATATGTGAATGTAGTCAAAGTTGATTTGGCACTGGTTTGTAAAAAAAAGAAGAAACGATGAGGAGTGTGGTTAGTTTCCTCAACCCTCATTGTCAGTATGTCAGTGCGTCCCAATGCATGAGCAAGAACCTGATTCTATAATATATACGCCATTCAAATGTGAACGCGTTTGATCTCCTCGCCATACGCCATACCTCTTCGCGTAAATTAAATGAACATAGCGAGGCATCCATCATTCTTAGCCCAATTCAATTTCATCAAAGCGAAAGGAGAGTCTCTCTCTGAGGACAATGTAACACATTCAAACATTTTCATTTTAACAACATTTGCTAAAAAGTCAAGCGGTCAAGCTAGACGCTAACGCTATATACAATATACAATGTAGCGTATACACAATCCTCGCGTATATTTCGCTTGTCCTTAATACCGAAAAAACAAGCAATCAAATGAAAAGATGCGATGTGTATGATTCTTCCGTATAGATTGTCGACTAGTTCCTTCCATCCACATATATGTATTATGCAAATACGTATAAAAGCACTTTCAAATGTCCTGATCAAAGAACTTATAGCGTATAAGTTCCTTGGTCCTGATAGACAGGTGAGATTGCTTGCACTTTAAATGTAAATGACAACCTACATTCTTTGCTCTTGGATGCTCATGTTTGTTTGTAAACGAGGAAATGGATATGGTTGACCCCATTCATAATCGTGCTAATTTTAATACACCTTGTTAACAGGCTAACTTCATGCAAATTCAATCCTTAAATGGCTCACATAACTCATACAGCCTATTCAATAAATAGAACAATATTCGGGTGTGGAACGCATCGCTCATCAATACCTTTTTTTAACTAAAAAAATCAATTCAAATATCCATTTGACCCAAAGAAGCTCTTTTGGTTTGACCACAAAGTATATATACTTATTTTTGGGTTTTGTTATGATGAGGACTTTCACAAATTGGCAATATATTACCACTTGCATGTTTATTTTTCGAAAGTATGCATGCACTTTCGTGTCCTCGAGGCATCAAACAATCTACACGTAATAGGTCTAAACTCGCGTATTCTTGTCAACATAACTTTCGTTTACTGATGATCTGTTACGTAGTTTAACAATTAATATTAACTAGTGTTTTGGATATATCGTAAGGCTTACGCGTGTTAGTGCGTATTATATTTGTTTGCGTGATGGAATTTTAATGCTTTTAAAAAGAATATTATTAATTGTCACTTTCTTTTCAAGTCGAAAATATAAATGCAAAGCAGGTGGGATTTGGATATATGTATCAAAGAAAAGGTCGCAAACTCCAAGATGTCTAAATTTTAGTGATCTTTAGTAATCTTGGCAAACTCGTTAATTCAATTGAATTTTAGTGGATAATTTTAAACCTTACCTTTCGATTTCATAGTCGGACCTTTTCGTAAAACTCAATTTTTTTTTAAACGAAAAGCACCCAGCAAAACTGGTTTTGAGGAAGAAGAGTCTAAACTCACCGCAACGCACCTTTTTATTTATCACGTCACATTCACAAATTCTCAGTCAACTCATCTTATTCAAAAAAGGGGAAATTATTATATTACGCTATAAGCCACCTCTTTTTGGTAGGTGTCCTGAAAAGGAAAGTATTTTTGGGGAACACGTTCAACTAATATTAATTCGCTTTTTATTTTACTAATTAACTAAACCCTTTAGCGCTTCCACGTATATATATTTCCCTTTTTTTCTTCTCAAATCAAGTTTTTACGTTTGGAATTCTTGTAGTGAAAGTATATTCTTGACATTTAACAATCCACCGTCGTGGTTCTTACAACAGCTGCTGCTGCGCGTGAATTCTGATCGATATGGCTCACTTTAAGGGGATTTATCGATCCGTTTTCCATGCACCGTACTCTCACCCTTTCTCCAGGAAAAATGCATTACGTGGCATTTTATACGCTATAGTTTATTGCATTCTATATATTCATCTATACTCCAGCTTTGTTCAGCAAAGCTTGCTACATGAGAGTACTACTGCTCGTGCCTGTTCCCATTAACTTGACTCTTATGCATGATTGTTCCTGACCTGACCCCAAACTAATTGTTTAAAAAAGCGTGTAGAACAAACTCGTAAAATTCATGACATAATTTGGACGTAAACAAGGAAGTTGGGGTCGTAAAAACGTTATATCATCAAGTTTGTCGCGAGTATAGTAGTCAACTTTTGTCAACTCATACAATCACCGGTTATGCTAATTTTATTTTTTAGTGTAGAATCATATCATGGGAGAGTAAACTAGATATATTTCATACAGATTCACACTTGAGAATTCGGGACTATTGCTTCATTTTCAACCTAATTTACTGGGACGTATGTTAACGGTTGAGTAGTTTTTACAATTGCACTTTTCAATGTCAATCAATAATCATTCGAGTGGGGTTTTTGGGAAATATATTCGTATTTGTACACGAATGAGAGGAAATGTTGATTTTTTTAGTATTCATTAAAGTGAGGGTTTTATGAACCATTCATCGAATTGGTATTAAAATGGCATATTAACCCTTAGTTTCAGGGATTGGAATGGAATTAGGAATGTCCGTTACAGTGAATTTTTGAAACGGATTGCCTCGTACATTTCAAAACTACAAGTTTAAGCATTAGAATACGATGCACAGATGAAATATAATGGCTTACATTTAATCCCACACTTCTATAATATGAAGTGACCCCATGACGTTATACGAAAGTGATCCCATGAAACTATTGTACCTTACTCAGGATTTTCATCACACAAAGAAATGAAAATGACACTTTTTAAAAGAAACATTGAATCAAATATATTTTATGTTAACGATTACATTTGAACATAAAGATGTATAAATTGAGTAATATACATGTAAGCAAGAAAGAGCACTTGCAATAACATGTAACTTGATACTCATTATTGTCATAAACATCTGCCTGTACATTAATGCTTCTCCCAATGTCATAAGTGAATGAGCAGCACCGAATTTTTAATGGCATTAAATTATTTAATTAACATTTTAAAATGTTAGTGAGTCAATGAACAAAAAATATTTTACTTAATTAAAGCAACCGGAACCTCTAAGCTGAAGGACATAGACACTGAGAAGTATGTGTTGTAGTATTATTAGACGTGGTAATATTTGATAATGTAAAGGTGTGCTTAGTCTTTCGTGCAGTTGGCACAGAATGTATTCAGTCAAGTTTAATTATACATTATTGTTACGTTATTAATCATAATCGATCCTGGGCTTATCAATGATTAAGCATACAGTTAGGTTGTAGATAAGTAGTATCTAACACCGCGTTAAGGCATGACGTTAAAAAGTAGTCTCGTATGTAAGTCATACGAGCTAACTAGCTGAGATAAAAAGTTTAACATTTGAGCCTAAATACAATCCGTGTCACGGGCTGTATTCCTAATAGGAATTTCCTTTGTAAGTCTAGGAAACTATCAGGCTACCTGACATTTGTGGAATCATGGCCTAGCGTCAGGAGAAAACCTTCCTTTCACCAATCATGTCAAGGGACATTCACCCCGAGAAAGCAACTCACGTGGAAGGAAGAAAGTGAGCTTGATCTTTCTCGCTAACATTGTGCTCACACACATCTACTCACTAAACTTTGTCATAAATATATCTGCTGTAGTAAAGATATCTACTAATTAACTGCACTTCTCGAACCTCAATACTATTATAGTTAGTAACATCATAACATTAAAGCTAGCAAAAGCGATCATTCCGAACGCTCGAGAAGGTGTTACTAGGAGGTGTTAATTTTAGTTAGTAATAAACAATTGTTTTAAAACCCCATTGTTGACCCTCACGATTCAAACCGAATCATTTCAGTGGGCTAACCAGATCTAGTGAGGTGAAATATTGCAAGTCAGTCGATAAACATACAATTCGACTGGACGGATTCGTCCTGCACCTGTTCCGGTTATTAAAAACAATATTTGTGTAGGCATGTGTTGGGTATTGCAATAAATAGAAAACTTTTTTGTCATTCCGGAGGCTAAAACAATACCAATTCTTCAAAAGCGTAAGCGAGGAAGGCCCGCTAAGGCCAAGGAAGCTCTGAAAGTGTAATTATAGCAATTTAATAAGCTGTTAAAAAAAATTTAATCAGTAGGTTTTCCATATAAAACGATATTATGCCACGAAATTTAACAAAAAAAGTAAAGTGACGATGTGTAATTTTAAAGTGGAAATTTCTACTAAATTTGTTTATAAATTTTTTAAAAAAGTGTAAAAGTTTCATGGGATCACTTTCACATACAATCATGGGGTCACTTACTATTATATTGGCGTTGCGTTATATATAAGTCAAATATAATGGGGGAAATCACTTTAGCGATATTATTGTTTCGTTAAATATCTCACACAAGAATCTTCGTTACAAGGGTTGTTTACGAATAGGGCATGCATGTACTTTTATATTACTCGTGACAAGAAATTTATTCTAATGTTTATGATTTTTGAAACTACTATATTTTCTACTAATCAAAAATGCACGTCTCACAAACTAGCATCTAATCACGTTATGCTATATAGGACCGCACGTCAAATGCTGCTGGCTGTCATAATACAAAAAAACGCATATAGATGCTAATGCATTAAACAAAGGTAATATATACTCTTATAAAGTCGTTATATAAATAGTGCTACGGCGACCAATTCGCGATGTAGTTGTCTAATGATTCTAACTGAATCATTTCAGAGAGGGCTCTTATGATATAGATATTTTTGTGTGAAAATGAGAGGATGTAGTTAAGGTTCAACGCTGAAAGCTCTCAAGGGTATCGTTTCAGTCTGTCTTTTACAAAGTTTCTCGTTTCTGATTGATGTGCTACTATTTTCAGTTGATTTTCTATAATTCATTATTGAATGCATTTCATTCATTCATTTAATTCAATTCAACATTCAGAGTAATTGAAAAGTAAAGTGTTAATCAATTATTATATGGTTTATACTTTATTTTGTACATTCCAGTGTACTTAAATGGTGGAAAGCGGGATTTTTGGTTTGAATTTAAAGTAGTGCTTGAGTGGAAGGATCAGGCTTGCATCTGCTCATCAAATGGCAAAGTACATAGTTTATAATCAATAATATTTTCAATTTTCAAAACAATAGCGAGGTTAACACTTGCCTATTTGATGATATTTAAGTAAAATAACGAAATTATTTGTGCAATTTGTGTGCAATTGGAAGCTTACTATTCATGCATTCAGTAATTTAACATATATTTTGAATAGAACTACATTTCAATGTGTATCAGCAATATATTTCGCTCTAAACATACATATTAGCAGGGATGAACACAATTACATGTATTTCAATTACATGTAATTCAATTACGTAATTAATTACATTTTTGTAATTTGTAATTGATAATTGAGCACAAAAATCCAAAAAGTAATTAAATACAGTATTTATTTGAAGGCGATTCTTGGAAATGTATTTAAATACATTAAAGTAATTCAATTACATTTTTGACATTTCTGGGCAACATTCTACTCAAAATATAACTAAAAATGAAAAATCAACATTAAAAACTGGACACAGCAATTGAAAATTTCAAAATTGCTACAGTAATGGTAGTGAGCGACCTATAGCCTTTTTTTAAAAGCCTCTTTTTTGCTGTTATTACAACTGATTTCCAATTTTTGGCTATGCGGTAACTGGGATTTTAATAACCAACTGTATTTTGTATTTATAAATGTAATTAAATACTGTATTTTGTAATTGGTAATTACGGCTTTACCCAGAAACATGTAATTGAATTTAAATGTAATTGCAGCATTTGAAGTATTTGGATAATTGTAATTTGTAATTGAAAGTCAAGTAATTGTTCATCCCTGCATATTAGTAGTATTAACCAAGGTCACTAGGACATATTGGGTTATCCAGATGTATATCATTGTTCAATAATTTCTAATCACAATAATTAATGTTTTGCACTAATCTCTGCGTGTCCCAGAATCCTGAAATCATTGGCAAAAACGTTGAACGCTTCAACTTTATATGACAAAACGCTTTTGTATTCAATTCATACAAATTGTGAATATTTTCCAAAGAATACATAAATTAAAATCTCACATTTTCACCCCAGATTTCCAGCATAAAGTCAATTGGGTAAGCAGACTGCCAATGGGTAATAGTCAAAAAAATTCTCCTCAGGATGATTACAGTTTCATAAATAAAATTAAAAGCTCATCGATGCTCCCTGACTCTTATGATTATTGATCAGATTTTTGTTGACGTTTATTACTACTCCTTAATTGAATACAAGTTATTGAAATTGATATTTACAAACACAAAATTATTCCAAACAACAACGGACAAAAAAATTAATCATAATTATAAATCCTAATATATCATGATTAGAAATAAAGTTCAATGGTTACAGCAGATGATATCATTTTAACTTGGATTTTAATCCTAATATAGATGTTGCAGATAGATTTGAAGAGTCAATTCAAGACCCAAGGTCAAGTCTTATGGCTTAGCTACCGGGTCTCAGATAAGATGTTTTTGAAATTTTGTGATATTTAGGATGTCCATGAGAACTCATAATAATTAAAGTTTTATTGTGAAATTTCCTTTCTCCATAATTTCAAGAAATGAAAAGTCAAAATCCATTGCTAAGGTACATACAAATATTTTATTAACATGAATTTTATTTTATTATATTTTATTTATAATTCTCATGAAAATCATGATCATCCCAAATTCGCTTAGAGTTTCTCATCATGAGAATGCTTTGTCTGCAATTAGTGCAGCTTGATTTATCTGTTTAAAAAAATCATCCATTTTTTGTTACCGGAAGGTTTGGATTTTCATTCAAAGTAGTACTTTAAATTGTTTATAAACTATTCTGCAAACACTACATCAAAGCCTTTATCTTGACAGCAGTTATGACTGTAAATTATTAAATGCATGAACAATGTCAATTGTCAGTTGCCAATACAACCCGCTAATTTACATTCGGATCGGGACTCGAGTAACGTTTCGATTTTTTTTGTACAAATTGCTAAACAGCATCGTCAATGTTGGAATAAAAATCCAAGTCCAGGCAACCCGACACGGACATATTACAACACAAACACAAAGTATACAAGAGTAGAGTTTCTATACACACCAAGTCGTACTCGCTGGAGTATTTAAATTAAATATAATTTTATAATATAAATTTTTATTATATGAACACACATATATCAATATGACTTGGTCAATCAAATATTTGATACTTGCACGAGTCCAAAAGCAGAATGTGTATATTGACAACTCTTTAAGTGACGCATCTCTTTACACGACATACATATATGAACTTTGTATGAGCACTAAAAATATTTAAATTAGGATTTGAATCCTGTTAGTAAAATAATTTATTACATGAAAAGTACAGTTTATATTTTATACAAGTTTATCTATTTGAGTTTCTTAATGGCCTTTGCGCGAGCTCCGAAGTACGCGTTATAGAAGAAATTGAAGAAAAGTATAAAATAACTTAAATACATGGCGAGCGCGGAGTCGATATGATTTTTTGGAATTAGGCAGTCCGCATTAATCGATTTCAAATAGCGGGCATAAACGTTAACTGTAACCCCCACTATCATCTGGCTCAACCTTCAAAAAACAATTTAAACATGTATATTGGCATACCATAAATATTAAGTTTAAAATGTAATTGAATTTTGTGTATTTACTGTAACGTGGTGATTAGCATAGCAACGGCCCTTGGCACGCGCACCCCCATACTCTGGAAAAGAATAGTTTCAGTTTAGCATGTGTATTTAGTATGGATTATATTTGGGGTAATAATTTTACCTTGAGCCCGTAGTAGGAGTACATGAGCGTATGCACCATGTAGTTCATGACCATGAACCATCTTGAAGTGGCGTCATAGGTCTCGTATGTGATCCACGTGTATCCCAACACGGTTATGTGGTGGTACCTTGAATCAAGTGATCAATATGAAAAAAATTAGGAAAGAACGCATACGAAACGTTGTGATTGCTTCCAAAACCTCACCAGTGGAGAAAAATGAGTTTCTGTTTCCTAAACACGATGAAGAGGGTGTCTCCGAGTTCCACTGCTTTGGACAGCGTGAACAGGAGACCCCAAAACACGGCTGCCTGGTCGTGATGCGTTCTGTAATTTAAAGCGAACGCGTTATTCAAGAAATGGGATTGAAATTTGAATCGTTAATGTTGAACTATAACATAACAAACCTTTCACAGACAGAGTTGTGAAATCGATCTATGAATGGTTTATCCTGTTTGAAGATGAATATCATTTCAGGCCATGTCCTGATGGTTCCAAAGAAGCTAAAGAGCGCAAGAAAGAAGTTCCATATTACAAGTGTTTTCCTAAGCGTAAGTGGTGGTTTGTTCCTCATGTAGAGTTGAATAGAGAAGATGATGGTAAGGTAGAGGCCACTGATCACAAGACACCATGGCCAATTGACTGCGAACCAGGCCCTCCAGTAATCCAGTGAAACTTTTTCAAAGCCCCATACATTCAAATATGTAGGATTTTGAACTGGGTCGTACGGTGTTGGGATAAACCGTGAAAACTCGGGAACATAGCGTGTCCCTTCTGATTCAGCCATCATGGCTCACAACAACTCATGACTTTCAACTTGACTATTACAACTATAGTTTCCAGCTAATCAACCTTTTCAACCTTCAATTTTTCTTTACACTTTACACACTTATGAACTCTCCTCGCTCGCAACAAACTGGGTCAACCATACTCTCGTATGCTCAGCAGCGAGTGAAATGATTTGTCTAATAACAAAAAATACGTACACGCATATATATACGCGATCCTATTCACATTGCGATCAACCAACCTAACAACCGGATTTCTAATGCTTAGCTATTTCAAACATCATTTACCTTATACACCCATACCCAATTTTGTGGTCACTATTTAGGTTTTTTTATACACGCAATGCTGCGCGTTGCAGCGCTATCAATACATGATTTACATGCAATTCATGCAATCACGCTATTACCCAATCAGTTGGCTAGTCTGTTTTTATAATCACGCGATTAAGTATCGCAAATGCACAGTTTTTACTAATTGTTAAAATTTAAAAACAATATTAATTTGATGCAAATGAACTATAAAGAACTGTGTTTTGCAAAGTAATAAGCCTGCACAACGATTGACGATGAGAAATTAGAGTTGTAAGAAGCCACAGTTTCCGGTGATATGGAATTGTCACATGAAAAAAATAAAGCTTTCAGTTGGGATTTGCCATGGCTTTTAATGCACGAGGAGGTGATGATATGCTGCTGGCGAACCACAATATTCAATGATAAGGAGCGATGATAGTACAATGAGCAATGCGTAACAATAGTAACGATATTGTTATGAAATTTTGTGGCCATGAATATGGAGATGGAGTTAGGTGGTAATGTTAAGTTTATTAGAATCGTGTATGAGTAATATGAATGTGTGAGTATAGAGGGTCTAGTAAAAAAAAGGTAAGGCACTCGGTTGAATGAGTATTTAGTATTTCTTCTAGTATATGTAATTCGCTTGAGTGGTGCTGCAGAACGATGAGGTGAGTGAAAAAAAAGGTTTCGCAAGTTGAGTAAAGTTTCGCAAAGAAGCATGCAATAGTAATAATGCAATAAAGAATGGCGCAAGGGTCCTTTTATTGAACTGAAGGGCAAAGGTATTGGTCAATCAGTCTTTAATAATAAGCTATAGTGAGTCAAACTTGGTTATTCTTGACAACTCTGTTGACCATTCCGTCCATTTTCTTTTTGACCTCCATTTTGAGTTCTTGAACCTCTGGGCTGATTAGGGGTAGACTAGATGCTAGCTCCCGTTCCAGTTTCTCGATGATCTTTATTTAACCGGCGAGAACACTCCATGAGACAATCAGAATGGAGAACCAAGTACAGATAAAATTCAAATACGCTTTCGTTTACCTTCCGCTGCATATGCAAAATGTCAGCTACTTGCTTCTCCACATTGTCTTGCGGGTAGTCCTCGTCTACTGCTGACAATACAAGACCCTCGTCCTCGAATATCATCAGGTTCTGCTGGGATGAGGTACATCCTTCATCTTTGCATTTTGGACATGCGTGTGATAGCTTCAGCATCGCGTTCTCTGCTTCTAATAATGCTACTTTGGATTTTAACTCTTGGTAGCATTGAGATGCGTCACTTGGGACGTGCTTTCCGCTTAGAACTAACGATTCTAAAACTGACTCATCCTCCTCTGTTATTCGCTCTAATGTTGTTGGAGTCGTTGTCATGCGGGTCATTAGTGTTGGTGACACGCATGGAGACATTGTCAGGTCGTCAAGGCTTGGGAATTTCTAGGTTTTCATACCAAAGGTTTTCATTCAATATTTATTATGAAAGCCACGTTCTCATGTGTTTATGAAATGCGAGTTACCTTCATGGTTGAGCTTCCAGCGATGAACATTCCTGTATTGTTCATATCCTCTTTGAATTTTGCAAGAGCATTGTGAATCTTGTCCTTTTCAACACGTAGTTGTTCAACCTGGAACTCTAGTCGCTCGTTGACCTCCCTCAACTCCAGGACCTCGTTTTCTAACCCAACTTTTAGACTGACTAGATCGGATTTCTCATCGTGCTCACACTTTAGGTCGAGCTCCAACTTGGAATTAAGTTTCTTGAGCTCCTCAATCTTATCCAATACAGAGTTCAAATCCGTCTTGTTTGGACGGTTTAAACTGGCAGTGTTTATGCTGGTCAACTTTTCGAAATAGCTCGTCATGGCTCCGGCTTAATTCACAATATTGAGATTATATATTTCACGTTCGTTCCCACACGACTGTTCACCTTAGATTAGCTCGTAATCCATTGATTATGATTACGGACGTGGTGAGAGATTATGCATGCTTGCATCGATGCATATACTATTGCCAAAACATATATTCGTGTATCAGTTTCGTAATCATATTGGTCACTCGTCTCGTCTCAATAAATTTGGTGCACCAAAAGCTTGCTACACTAACAACTATATTGAAAGTAACATATTCTTGGCATTTACTCGAGAAACGAGAGTTTTTTTTTGGCTTTACTCTCAAGCGAAATTTATTTCATACACACGTGATTCTGTTCCGCTTTAGAAACATATTGTCGGGAATCGTTTCCTACCTCAAACATGCCTTGCTACTTGGTCATGAAAATTTACGCTGCTTTTTGATTTTTTTTTTTCAACAACAACAATTTAATATAGCCTTTGTGCTGCAGTTTTCATACGAAGCAGTTTACATTTTCTTGCGTATTTACAATTCAAGACCAACTAAATTGGATGTACGTGCTTCAGCACGCTGCAGTCGAAATTATTAACACTTTTGCTTTTATATCGCTTCTATATTGCTTTTGCTGCTGTTCATGTGTGGTAAAATTGGGTGGTTATGCAACAACATGTGTGTAATGAATTTTGATTAGTCATGGGGGCAGTTCACCATTGACATTGTATGTATTTTATTTTACTTCATTATGTACTTTTTTACACACATGAGCGTATATTGTTTTTTTTTAACTTTGCGTATGCTTATTACTATGAATTTTGTAGTCAAGTGCAACTCCGAAATTATGAGTTGATTTTCACTTAAAATTGTTGCAAAATGACCTGATTCTTAAAGGACAATCCTTTTAAGGATCAATCATAAATGATTTTTTTTGAAAATATACCTTGAAATTAAATCACGTGTTAGATTTTCAATTAAAAACATTTATCTAGAAAATTTGTTGACATGGCAACAGCCTTATTATGACGCGTAGTAATTAGCAGTTTTAGATGAGTTCTAAACGGGTCTCAGATAAAACCTAAAATATATTCAGAGTTGTCAGCGTATTCAGACCCGGACATTTTTGTTTCCATTGTGACTTTGAAATATAAAAAACCATTGATAGGGTACACATAAAATATTTTTAAATGAGTGAGTCTTATGAGCAGTCAACACTAGACGGGTTTCTCATGGGAAACTCATGAGTCTCATTTTGCATTCTCTAGTAGTAATAGTATAGTCAAGCCCATTTCCGATTATCGTGAATTGTCCCCTGAAACATGCATAATTCACAGAGTATTTAGGATCAAGTATATATGCTTATAAGGTAATCAGATGAAGCCTGACTTTGAGTATGACTCTCCATTGAATGCATTTGAATGCATGATGCTCACCCGATGCATATTTCACTTATGAGTTTTTTGTCCATTGAATTGCATTAGTGTGAATACATAATGCTTGTGTAGCTGGTAAAATGTTTCAAGGTCAACGGATGCGTACATGACAGGCTTGTGCTTTTACATGCTGATTTATGGTATTTTGGTTCTTGTTGCTGTCTGAATACGCAGCTTGATTGAGCTTAAAAGAAATATAAATTTTGGTTCGAAATAAGTATTAAAACAATATATTTGAAATGCCGGTGAATTTGCCAATGGTTGGAGCGATGGTGCTCCCGAACATTGGTGGCTGGGCTGGTGCTTTCATCACCAAGCCAAACATTCCCGTTTGGTATGAAGTAAGTGGATGTGACTTAAAACTTGAACTTAACTTGTGAGTGATAACTTAATACATGACGGGATTTTTTCAGGGTTTGAAGAAGCCTGAGTGGCGTCCTCCAAACTGGGCGTTCGGTCCAGTGTGGACGAGTCTGTACACCTCCATGGGCTATGCGTCTTACCTCGTTTATAAGTCGGGAGGTGGGTTCGAAGGTGAGTGTTACTGAGAATTTCAGTTTAACATTATATGTCTGTTTCCATCTTACAATGACTAGATCTGCTAGGTTTTAAATTTTTGGCTCAATATTGGTAATACATATCACAACGTATGAGGCATGGAACAATTTAAAAAGAATATTGAAGGTTAAAACTGGAGGTGTCGGAAAGTCATAGGTTTCCCCTTCTAGTCTACATGTATAACCTGATATAACCGTGATAATGAGAAACATATTTCTATATATAACTAACATTTCCTTGGTTTCCATGTTAAACCCTCTTGAGCAACAAAATGGTAACTGTTCCGCATGTTTTTGATGTAGGAGCAGCAAGAGTACCACTGATGCTGTACGGTTCTCAGCTGGCATTGAACTGGGCGTGGACGCCAATTTTCTTCGGGGCCAAGAAACTCGGACTTGTAAGTCACGTTTAAGAAACAGGTTTTCTCTCATGATTTGTTTTTTTGCGTTACAGAATGAATCGTGTAAATTTTTTACTCCAGTCAATGATAGAGATTCTGATACTTCAAGCGAACGTATTGGCATGTACGTACGCATTTTCAACTGTTGACCGTACTGCTGCGATGCTCATGCTACCGTATATTGCGTGGATGAGTATTGCCTGCTCTTTGAACTACTGCATTTGGAGGGATAACAGCGATTCCAAAAAGAAATAGCAATATGATTATATGATTGTATATTCATGAGAAAATGTATTTGAAATAAAAAGAAAACGTAATGATGTATTTTTTAGAATAAAGTCAATATTTACTGAAGGTGATATATAATCCCGGGTTATAAATAATTATCCCACAACAAGAGACCCGAACAGAGCAGATTTGTCTGCGATTGCCATTAGATTCCCCAAAATATATAATAATAATAATAATAATAATAATTTGATGTTCTACAAGGAGCATAAATAAATAAATTATAAGCACCCTTAAAGACTAACTAACGTAACGTTTGTATACAAAAAAAAAAGAGCTACAGGATAACATGGAATAAATTCTTGAGTTGAATCAACACTAAAAAATACACTCAAGTGTTTAAGTAACAAGCCTACGAATACGGTTTGACGTTACTTTTCTTTTTTACACATCAGTCCACCAAAGATCGGTTTCGATCGGGATTCTTCCTACTTCTTTGATGAGCCCTGGAAATATCATTTAAAAACACGTTAGGGACTAATAATGGTGTGGTGTATATAAGCAAGTGATATGCACCATGGCCATGGACCAAGGAGTAAACTCTCCTTAAGTGCAATTTGCCTTTGGGTATTTAAGAAGCGTGTATAAAAAGCTTGTATTACAAAGCAGTTTGTAAGTTGTAATAATATAATAATAATCCCTGAGCCCGGGTTTAAAGCGTATATGTTTTAAAAACCCCCTGATATATACACACGAACCTTAACAAAAAGTTTGAACTGAAAATTAGGATTTTTTTTGGAACATTTGTGTTTTTTTTGAACGAGTCTTCTCTAGCTGAGAAGCTTGCTGAAGAACTAAAACAACATGCAACATAAAAACACACGGTCATGCGTCAAAAATCACAACAATAATTATTAAAACGTTAGGTTGCGTCGCCTTTTAATTTGAAGATACCTTAGTTTTCTTCTTTTTTTCTTTGGTGGGAGCGGGTGGGGAGGAAGATGCGGCTGAAATCGTTGAGGGTGATGACGGCGGTTGCACTTGCTGAGTGTTAGAGTTATTAATATTAGGCGATGGCGGCATTCTACTCTCGTTATTACTAGAACACTGCGTACAACCAATGCGGGGGAGTTATGCACATCTTAAATTCATTCGTTTTTTTTAGTAGTCAAGCGGAATTAGCCATGAATATCATCAACCACTTACCTCCTCGCTACTCGTTCCGTTTACTGCTGCCGTTGTAGAGGATCCTGTTGAACCTTGCTGCCCATTCTGCAGTAAACTTAACTGCGCACTCAAGTCTTCGCATCTCTGCGTCGCACTAACCAACTCACTCTTCAGTGATTCGTTACTCTACGCACAATAAATACATTTTGTTATTATTTTACTAATTTTTTTTTAAAACCAATTCAGTTGATAACCCGTTCCAACTCACTTTAAGTAGCTGCTGCGTATCAGGAGAATCGGGTTTGTTGGCGGAGGAGTTTTGTAAAGCGGTCAATTTCGCTTCCAGGTCAGTTCTCTCGTTTTTGTGCTCCTCGACGGTTTGTCTGAGGGACTCTAGCTCGCTACTAGCTACTCGCAGCCTCTCAATCTCTTTGTCCTTCTCAGCGTTTTGTGCTACCCACTTTGACTCCTCAACGTTTATGCTGGCCTGTTGTGATAAATAGTAGAAATTGAAATTGAATGCTTGATTTTTTTTTGAATTGACAACTGTGTGTGACACGGAATTGATTGATTTTAAGTAGAATATATATTGGTTTACCTGAAGCGTGGAAAGTAGATTTTCTGTTTGTTTAAGCATTCCTTGGTAATGTACTACCTCATCTTTAAGTTTCTTTTGTTCTGTCTTTAGCTCTTCAACTTCCTTATCAGCTACTCCGTTCTCGTGAACTGGCACTGCGTTAGCCGCCGCATTTAATTTCTCATGCACTTTATCCATCACCTGCACCATCCAGTCTTCACTCGTCTATAAATACAAATCTTTCCTTTAGCAACAATAATCAGCATGCAATTAGCATAATTAGGCTATGTCACAAGAAACCTTACCAAATCCACGTCATCCCCGATCGTATTTTTGACAGCTTTGGCAACAGCCGATTTATTAACTAGTTCGGCACTATCTCGCTTCTCCATCACCTCAATTTTACTCTGCAGAGACTGCTCAGTCACGGTTAGGGACTCTACCAGCTTCTGGTTTTTATGACGCAGCTCCTAATCAATCAAACACATAAATTATCAAATAAACGCTTCAAACTTTAATATACATACTTGCGAGTTTTGAAGCAAAAAATTGCTTAATTTGCTTGACTAGCATGATATGTTTAAAAAGTAAAACCTCACATCATTCTTGTTTCTTTTGTCAGTTAGCTCCGAGTTGAGTGTGCGTAGTTCCTCATTCAGCCGTTGAATCTCGTTGTTAGAATGAATGATTTGTTCATTAAGATTTTTGACCTGAACATTAGATTGTAGCTGTGCATCTCCATTGACCTGTTTGCGTTGCTCAAGATCCCTAGTGAGGTTATCATATGATTGTTTAAGCTGTTCTAAATTCGACTCCTTGACCCTAAGCTGATCCTCAAGCCTGCCAACATCACCTTTGAGCTCATTAACGATATTCCTAAGCCCAACTTCAGCGTTTCTAGCCTCCTCATATTTCTTATTGACCTCATCAATAGACTTGAGCTGGTTCTCAAGAAGATTGACCTGGTTACGTAGGTTCGCGTTCTCATTTTCTAACCCAGCTAGGTTTGGTTTCAAACTTGATAATTCTGAAATGACGAGTGCCTCGCGTTCTTGTAGTTTCCTGTACTCGTTATTAAGCATGACCTCATCCGATTTCTTCCTTTCCTCAACAATCCTCACATGCTCCTGGAGGCTCATTAGCTGGTTACTCATTTCCTTGTTGCTCTGGAACGCGTTCTTTAGCTGATTCTCTAAATGTCCACATTGAGTTTTAAGTGCTCCACTTTCTCTCTCTAAAGTGTCAGCCTTTGACCTAATAGTTTGCTCAGCATCACGATAATTCCTGTAATCAGCTTTAATAGCTTCGTACTCATCCTGAACATCCTTGAACTTGATTTGCATACATTGTAGTTGCTTATGCAGCTCCTGCTTCTCATTGAGACTGATATCCCCAACCTGCTTGAACCTCACTTGTAAATTCTGCATCTCCATGTTTTGCTTGCTAAGCTGCTCTTCTAAACTTCTCCTAACGCCTGTGAACTTTGCCCTTTCATTATTGAACTCGTTCCTTAGCTCCTTCAGTTTATTCTGGAGTGTGTTCACTGTAGCGTTTTCCTCTTGCAATAATTTTTCTTTAACTTCAAGCTGCTTCTTTAACGCCCCAACGCTGTTATCCGATTTAGTTTTATTGATCCACTCTGAATCGCTAGCGTGCTGTTTATTAAGAAGCACATCAATCAAATTCTGTATCTCAGAACTAGATAACACAATCTTGTCAATCATGTGCTCAATCTTCACTCCAGTTAGAGGTTCCTCAACATTCTTCTTTGGCTTTGATCTCACGCGCTCTGAACGCTTAGTAGCTTGAGGGCTATCCTGCACCTCGTTATCTGGAGTGTTGGAGCCAGAACTTTTTAAAATCCTTGGACTTGGGGGCGTCGACTCCTCGTTCATCTTTCTCATCTCACAGTCATCCTTCGGGTGACTCATCTCGAAATTATTCGCTAGCTCTACCTCGTGATGGCTGCTCATCACTGGTGTCACCTCGTCCTTGTTCAACAATATTGGCTTTATTATACTGTCACGGCGGGGGCCTCCACTCACAGAGCTACGGCGGGATGGAACGCGTGGCTGCAATAGCAAATAATCATTAGCTAACAGTAAAGTAAAGATATTGCAAAGGATTGTTTTTAAAAGCGTGATTATAACTCACCACAGCTAATCCATTTCCAGATTCATCATTTTCCTCATCGGGAGTATCCTCCATAATCTCAGGTTCATCGACAATTTCGACATGATTCTTCTTATCTACCCGAACAGGTTCCTGTTCAACATCCTTTCCCGCAACAGCATTATCAAGATCGCTGAGATCAGAGGACAATGGAACATTGTTGTTGACTCCAGAAGCGAGTTTCTCACGTTTCTTTAATTTCTTGTTTGATTTATCCTTCACCTGCTGCTTCTTCTTATCTTTCTTGGTGGGGTGGGAGCCTAGGAGGTCGTCGGAACGCTTCTTTTGCTCAGCTATCGCCTCCTCAAATGACTTTTCCTTTATGCCTATCACTGAGACTATGTACACTGCCACCGCTGTCGCACAAGCTACTCCTATCGCGATCAGGGATAACTGCAGGTCCATCTCCATGATGGAGGTTCTTCTAATGCCCTTCCGATCGCGGATTTAAATCTTTCCAATTCTAGGGTATTCTGAAAATTAATTAAACAAGTTAGTTCATTTAGTTATTGAGAACGTGACTTGGAATTAATGAGGTACGCTGGATGGGGATTAATCATTGCTGCGATTCAAGAATTAGGATCATATGCTAATAGGATCAAAATTGCGTTTCAGGATTTATTCCTCACTTTTTGATTAAGGTTTTGAAAGAGAAGTTTCAAAAAGTAAAACAAATCTACTGGGAACAAGAGATTATTTAGGAGTGATGCTGGACACACCGGAAAGAAACCTGTCACCATCTGTCACGTTCACATTAAAGACCGGAAAGAAGAGAATAAGATGATAATAAACTTACGATAGATGTAAATGGAGACACTCCTTTGGGATAGTTGAAGTAAACGTGGTTTTTTGGAGAGAGTTGATTTTTATCTAATCATTAAAAATCACTTTTAGTCGGAGAGTGTGGTGGTGAGAATGAGCATGATTGATCATGGATTTGAGTGTGATGAGGGGATTCGCTTTTTAGATTTTAATTAACTATGCATGTTTGCTTGTCGGTGCTTACATCCACATATTCGGCTACGTGGTATTTATCTTATGTCGTGTCAAAATATGTGCTCCACATTCAATTATCAAAATATATATACCAAAAACTTCACGTAGGATCCTTTCCTGTCACCTTATAATACTCTCTATACATTTGGATAACTTATCAAAATCTTCTTATGTGTATATCCACTATTATCCACCTAATGCTCATCCCTGCACCACTTCTTCATCGGTTCATTGGCAGCACAGTATATACAAATCTACTTACACATCCTATTCATCTCTATTGCTTGTCTGTCTATCCATTTGCATTCATTTGACTCTATTTCTATGCAGTAATCGTATAAATTATTGCTATGCAATTTCTTGATTTTTCAATCCCAATTAAATGCGATTCGCGTAATTTTATACGAAAATTACTTTAAAAAATCAATTTTTAATTATGTACTTTCCATTCTGCCCTTTTGCTCCACCCCGTTAAAACCCCGTATTAGCGGAAATGCAAACATACGCCTTTATATGATGCGGAATATATGCGGATAGGAATGAAGAAGATTATACCTAAAACGTACAATTAGGATGAAGAATCATTGTTATGGGAACGAACGTCAGGTGACTCTGAACTGTGTTGGACGGCTTGTGTGGCATTAAACACATTTGGAAATTATCAAAGTATCCTGGTGATTTTTTTTACAAAGAGCGGCAGCCTTTGAATCTAGGTCTTCATATTTGGGTTTTGTTTATTGAAGATTTATACTCTGTAGTTTGGGTTCAGAGCTGCTTTTAAAATTTTTGATCGGGGTTCTCGAACCATTTTCTTATTGGATATATTTATCAAATTGCTGTGTTTTTAACTGGTCATCATGAATGTCACTCGGGTGAGATGGATTTTTTTGTGGGGTTGATTTAAGGGCATTTTTAATTGTTAATGGAGGTTGGTCAGCTGTTTGTTCGAAAGGGATTTGCCAAGATACATTTATAGAATAAATGTATCTTGGCTTAACTGAGCAGCTGAGCTAATCATGAAACGATTGTGTGTAGATTATTCAGATTATTCTCATTTGTGTAAAAGTGATTCTTTAGTTGGAGAGTAACTTATGATTGACGTAAAATGAAATGCGTTTCCAAATGAGAAAGCTAATTAAAATGTAACTTTTTTGAAAATATTTAGATGGCAGTGCCATGCATGAAGCTCTCCAAGAGCTTGATTGCACCCCACTCTGGAGTGATGGCTCGGTTCGCATCACAAAGTCAAGGTAGTGTCCACCCAGGATACCAAAAGATCAAGGAAAAGTACAAGCATTTCCAGGTAAATCTTTAATTTTACTTATCACATTACCTGTTCCTAAATAAATTGAGCTGTGAAGTAAAAGCACACCGTTTAAAATAATAATTTCAGGTGGATGACGGTGTTCCAATCCACTTGAAGGGTGGTGCATTCGACCGCTTCCTGTACTACTCAACGCTGGTAGGATGTGTCGTTGGGGTGGGCATGTGCTTAGAGTACTACTATTCTGCTGCGTTTCCCAAAAAGTGCTAAACACTTCGATAACAACAACCGCTAATTGGGGGGAAATATGTAGTCATTCATCATTCTTGTATATAATATTTAGCGTAGGAATGGGATGGAGTCTGTCGTTCACTCAAGGAGATTCGTATGAAAATCTTTGCTGTGTAAACATTTCCAACTACATCAATTGTATCAAACCAGCGTTATCGATTCAATAAAATCGTCGTTTAATCTAAACTGAAACTATTGTGGTTTTTATTTAATATTAATTGCTAGTGCATTTTAATTATTAGTGCATTTAATTGCATGGGAAGCGTGCATCAGGGTGCCCCAAAAGCACCTGGCGGGACAAGCTACACCACATTTGCTGGATGTGTTTTTCTGTGGACGGATTTAGTCAACCTCTGTGTTCGGAAACAACATTTTTCTTTTTGATTGTAATTTAATTTTTGAATTGATAATTTGAGACATGATGGAGCAGTCAGGTGAAGATCAGCGTGAAGGGGAAGAGGAGCAGCAGGATGAGGATGAAACACCGTACTGCCCTGTGTTTTCAAACTCTGAATTGTTTCGGTTCATGACCAAGGAGGCTTATTTAACTAATGAGGAGGTGGCTGACGTTGATCAGCATCAATTCAAATTCGTTAGACCCATGAAGGCTAAACTTGCTTGTCTTGATAACCCTCATGGTAGTGTCAGGCTTTGGCAAGGTTAGGGTTTTTATTATTAAATTTTATGTGCTTTATTTTGTATTTAGTGTTCGGAAATCAACTTGATTGTTTTTTTGTTTAGGGTTGACATCCGTTATAGCTGCGGTTTATGGGCCGAGTGACGTGAGAATGTCGAAGGAGCTGCCTCACAGGGCTGCTGTTGATGTGCTTTTTAGGCCAAAGGTCACTGGAACTGGGAACATGAGTGCAATGCCCGCTGCTGGGTTAATGGGTGGGTCTTATTTAAATTGCTTTTTGTGTGTTGTATTGGTTTTTATTTGAGGTTATCTTGCAATTTGTCATTGTTTTTGTTTTGCAGATCCTGTGATGGAGGAACGGGCCATAGAACAAACTATTGTGAGTATTCTAGAGTCCGTGATTTATCTTGAGGACCATGTTCAAGCTGGATTCAATGTCATTCTTCATGAAATCGAAAATGATGGTTGTGTGAGTTTTTCATAGTGCTCTTTTATCAAATGCAATTTTGTCAAGTTTATTGAGTTTGAATGTTAATTAATGTTTTTTATCAGTTGCTGAGCGCTTGTGTGAACGCTACTGTTCTTGCGCTTTTGAGCGCTGGGTGCTCGCTGCGGAATGTCATCTGCGCTGTAACTATTGGAGTCAATGGGGATTCTGTCGTTGTTGATCCGTGTGCTAAACAGATTCAGGATATTCAGGTTGGGGTTTAATTGCTTTTTCATACATAACATATATGTGTATCTATTGCTTTTTATAATTTAATTTGCAGGATTATTGATAATTAATAATGAAATATTGTTCGAATAGAAATCGATAGGAAATGATAGTTCCAAGTCTAGCGGGCTACTGACGTT
The DNA here is from genome assembly GCA_964034955.1 of Orchesella flavescens. Lineage (NCBI taxonomy): Eukaryota > Metazoa > Arthropoda > Collembola > Entomobryomorpha > Orchesellidae > Orchesella > Orchesella flavescens. The sequence continues at coordinate 13,393,262 of OZ035957.1, forward strand.
TATCCTGACTAATAAGAATGGGGTTTGTGGGTTTCCTGAAGTACTTCATGTTAGTACTAAAGGGAGGGTTAGTCCCAGTGTTCTCAAAACGTGCCACAAGCTAGTTAGCTCGGATATCAAGATTGTTGGGGAGCTATTTCGATTCTTTAATCGCGTTATTACTCAGGATCTCAACCATATTAGGATTGTTGTTAATCAGGAGGTCGGGAAACAGGATAATGATCATGGGGATTTTGATGTTCAGATGGAGGAAGATAGGGAGGCTGGAGAGATCTCATCTTCTGGTGATGATGAGCTGGAGGAAGAGGAACTTGATGATGGGGAGAATGATGCAGAGTAGTGTGAAGTCATTGTGGTGTGAATGTGTTTGTAATTTACACTTTTCGTAAGTTTGTTTGTGAGTTTTTTTTTGTATGAATCATAGTAAAATCATATATATATAAATTGACATATTTTAATGCTTCATTTGGCCTATACTTTTAATACTTTTGTTAGTTTGCATTCAAGCATGTATGTTATTGTTCGCGTGCAACAAAATAATTCAAGGACTTTTATCCTGGGATTTGGGACAGAAAAGTTTTTTTTTACAAAATGGGGTGAATCAATATACTTTTACCTTTATAAAAAAATATTTGCATATGATGCAATTTCCAGTGTTCCAGAAGAATTATTTATTAGACCAAGGTTAGGTTAGTTGATAAAGACGAATATTTGGGATATACAGGTGCTTGAAAATGACGAAACTACATGATGTTAGACTGGAATTCAGGTCGCTAGCTTGCACTTTACTACGTCTTGTAATTGCCAATGCAAAGTGCACTTTTATGTCCAGAATTATTTCTGATTTACGATTTACCTCTCTCGTTGGGGCATTGGAAACGTACTTGACTTCACTTGGGTTACCTAAACACTTATTAGTAGTCATGAGTGAAAGAAAAGCAAACAAATTGTATTCTATTCCGAATTGCATGAACTGATGAACTAACGTTTGTACATTGATTAATTATTTTTTTGGCATGGTTTATTTAACGAAACATTACGATAACAGAGGATATAACATGTTGGTTCCTGCGAAGCAAAGTGATTTTAAAGGTATAGAAACTCCTTTAAAATCAGTTTGCTTAGCAGGATTTTTTTTTATAAAAAATGAGTATTTGTAACGAAATAACCGTGAAATAAAAATAAATAACATTATATATACTAATGCTTAACATTTTCTGTAAATATGTAGTATGAAGAAAAAATTCACGTAAATGCGTGTAGCAATTCTTGTGATTGCTGATGATTCTTGATATCTTGATTACTACGAGTTTGTAAATGGTCTAGAGGATGGCCTCGTTGAGTTTGGAAGCATATGCTTGAGTATTAACATGTTTTGGAGGTCCTGAGTTGTTGATGACAACAACCTGCATCTCATGGTGGATTGATGCTGTGGAGCTGGAGTTAGAGATCGTGTTGTTGTGCTCATTAGTTTGAGGGTCCAGGTGGGTTGTGAGGGTGGCCTAGTAGGGCAAACACCGATGAGTCGGGTTGTAATGATAATGGGGATATTGCCTTTTAGCGGGTCAAGGGAGCGACACGTATTTAAAGCCGGTTATTTCAATCAAAGCCAGGTAGAGATAAACGGGGGCACACAAAACAATTACAAAAACATCACGTGAAAACACACAACACAACACATATTTATAGGGTAAATTACAAAACTGGGGGGGTTTCATAGAAAAGGGTCTATATTATAGACCTTTTTCAATGGGGGGGTTTTAATTTTCCACTATACCATAACCGTTGTTGTGGGGCTGCATGAGTGAACGCTTTGCCGGTTCGCACGGGAGTTACCCTGTGAGTTTCTCCTTAGCATTCGCGCTCTCAGGTTACTCAGTACCTTACCACCGCAAGTGCTGTTGCTTCCACAAACGTGCCTTTTCAGTACTGCTAGCACTTCTCCGTTGCAGAAACAAAATATCAATGATACTGACAGGCCTTGTAATGAGCTCGTGAACGCTGCAACATACTCGTATACCATTGCTGCCCACTTGTTTGACTCGCCGTCTGGTCGGAATGGGATTATGAAATAGTGCAAACCAAGGAGTGGGATCAGGATCAGCGTCGCGCGGGAGGCCTAATAAACGGATAAGTTTCGTTATGACTATTCTTTGAAATATTTTCTTGAATGAAATTTTAAACGAACCTTTCTAAGTGACCCTGCACTATCAACGCTGGGTCCGCTCTCCCTCCTGCTCCCATCTCGATGGTTTATTAGTCTCGTGCTGTTATTTCTCGTTACTGTGCGTGTCACACGTCTGCTAGCGTTTAGCTTCATCACCAACACACGCACTATATTTATCAGGAACGCTAGACTCACCAGCAAGCATATGCATACTGGACCTGAGATCAGCAATGACCATTTTGAGTCGTGGATCCAACATCTAAGGAAATTGTTTATATCATAATATATTTTACAATGCATTCAAAATAGGGCACTTTTTTCATGTTCATACTTTTATTAGCTGCTTTTCAATCGTTTATTTCCATGGAAGTGTCATACCACATTTATCATTTGTACTTTATCTTTAAAGATCAAAAGTAGCTTGTAGGTATTTATATTTGAAATGGGAATTGCAACAATTTCTTGATAACACTTTTGACAGGCATTTAGGTTGGAAAGAAATCGGTAACAATGGTGTCGATAAAACTTGGTAGCATAGGAACGTAGATTGCTTTAAAATGAATTTAGTAAAGTTGCTAAAAAGAGATTGATTTTAAATATTTTCCGTCTGTAAGAAATATGTGAGAATGTAAAAAAAGATTGTACTGACTCTTTTCTCTCAGTATGATCTGCATCAGTGCCCCTGAAGGTAGTATATAGTCCAAGGGGAAGTACAGGTCCAAGCCATCCGAAAAGATAGAACCACATGAGTAGTTTAGATTCAGCCCTGGTAAAGGCATACACGAGTAGCGTGTGTAGGTAGAATCCTTCGCAGAACATCCAAAAGTAATTTGCCATCATGAAATAGTGTGTTAGGATGTGTATCACAGCGCAGTATACCTATGAGGAATAGTTTAATGGGGTGAGTTGAAACACTGAAAGAAAACTTGTCAATTTTGCATGTAAGAACATACATATATATATTGGAATGAAATCTCGAGAAAAGTGTATGTGGTTGATTGACGTGCACTTCCTCAAAACCTACAATACTCTCCAGAGTTTCGTGCACTTGTCAAATTAAATCGGAGACCCACTTCACTTACTTCCTGCTATATACACTCTTGGCAAGATACATTTATTCTATAAATGTATCTTGCTCTTGGCTTTCTCTACATTCCCTTTTGTTTTACCTAACTTTTTACTCTTGGTTTTGGAGAAAACTATTCACAGTTCTTTTGCCTTTTACTTTTTTTACAACATTCCACAGGAAGAATAAAAAGTTTTATCCAAAAAACAAATAAAAACTGATTTCATATACGGTTGTTTATTATTTCATGTGACCGCTCGGGAATACCTTCTTTGAGAATCACAAAACTCACTTCTTACCATGCAAACTTGTTTGCTGTATAACGCATCAATATATCGTACTTTTTTTTGCAAATGGAAATCGTATGACAAAATGCTACGATTGTATTCAGGAAGTACACGGGGGCTTTCTCAAAAGACTTTCTCGTAACTAGATCCCGTTTTGACACATATGTGTATGTATTTTGGCAATAAACATTGAGAGACAGACAAATGGGTCAGAGTAACATGGGATCGTGTTTTTCGAGAAGACATGCTTGACATGCTTGACATGCTGAATACACACGGTTCGTTTTTGCATTTGGTTTTAGTAAAAGGATATAGGTTGTTATAGTGATTAGATTACCTGATTCAGCTCATTGACAGTGATGCCGGAGTTGACGACGGTTCTGTACCACACGAGCCACAGTGAGTTGTTGATGATAAACGAAGCGAACAGGTGCTTGTGGATCGTTACTCGGGTGCATGAAAGGGATCTGCAAACACACGTATATACTTTTTATTCACTTCAATGCATCTCATTTGAGGCGTGAGCCCGGCTCCGGCTTTTCTCGTATTCAAATATTTATGTGTGTTTATCAAAAAGGGGGGGTTTTGTCAGGCGAGGTTAATTAGTCATTCTTTTTACAACCCTTTGATGTACTAATCCGCGGGATACACTTTATTCGCAAAACATATAAGGTAGGTCTATTAAATATTCACGTATTCTTACCGAAACCGGCAAAAGATGAATAGGGAAAGGATGAGGGCACAGACCGAGACCAAGTAACCAACCTCGTACACTAAATTCACGTTCTGGTACACCTGTTTAATAGTTTAATTATTCATTTTTTTAATCTCACCTAAAAAACTCATTAAGCTGGATATGGAGAAATATATTTATTTCTCCATATCACGGCTTGACTTCCTGTTGCCTTGGATATTAATCAATCATATCGATCTGGCATACACATGCAAGAAACAGTTTACGAATGAATTATGAAATTCTGTTGTTGATATAAAAGTACTATGGTGATAAAGCGGTTAGTAAATTAAAGGTTGGCGTGTTATGTTGGATTAAGAGTAAAAAGATTGATGAGTACCTGGAGAGCCTCTAGGTCGACACAAGTAGTGTAATTGGACCAGGTCAGGTTTGTAAGGGGATGCTTGAACCACGTTCCGTCGCGTTGGCATTCTTTATGTGCGATTCCTAATACCAAACATCATAAGTTTTTTAGTCTCTCATTATCATCACTCATTCATTCATTTTGTGGGAATAAGTTGAAAGCCTAAACAAACTCATTAGTACACATAAACCTCTCTTACCAATTCTCATCTGTGGCTTCCGGGTTTTCTTTATTCTACACTACTATTTTCGAGCCATAACATCATTTTTTTTCTCTAATATATAGCATATGCTGTAGATCTCTATTATTTTCCCATTTCATACCCGTCAAGCTTCATCAAACTCATCTCTTTTCTAGCTAAAAGAAAAACCTATCGCGTATAGATATGTGCTTGAATTAGTACGCTTGAGAGGAAGGTCCTAGTACTTTTCAACCCTAGACATTTCGTTTATTGTCGCCGTGTCTCAAAGTTAATCATGAGCATAGGATTGGGAGTGTTTAATCAATGTTAGGAATTAGGCGTTATTTACTCCTTCGTGGATTCCCTTCCTTTCTCATATAGCCCCCCGCTTTAAACATGAGTCTTGGAATCTGAACTGAACTAGGAAGAAACGTTTGCCTTGCCATAAGTATATACACGTTCATGTATGTTTTTGCTTTTGACCATAAGGTTGTGTGAGTATCCCCAATAGGATAATGGTTATAAAGGAATTATGCTGGACAATAGATTCCTTTGGGGGGCTTTAACAATAGGTTTATATATTTAATCAAGTCTGAAAATTCATTTTCGAGGCATTCTGGCTTCTTATACACAAGCACATATTAATTTGATTAAGTTTCTGATCGTATATAAGGAAATCGATGGAGGAATATATTTATATATCTTGACTTACTCCCTGGCTCGAATCCTGTGACAAACCAAGGACAAGGAGCATTTGCCGTCTCACCAGCAGGCGTATCATTCCAACAAGACCAACCGTCAAATGTACGTGGACAATAATGCGCTCCTTCTTCTAATAATAAAACAAACGTTCATATAATCAACATCGTGTGTTCTACACTTCTCCGTTCTTGCCTTTGTTTCACACAACACAACACTACCTCACAGTTCAGTTCTGAAATTATTCAATTTCCTGTTGCTTTCACTCAGGTTTTTGGAGAAATCAGGTCTATATACTATTCGACCTGTTGCCATATATGCATAAGATTGTGTATGAATGATGTAAAAACACCTGCATTTAGATGACAAAATTATGCAAATAAAAAAATGATTTCTGTAAAAAAACACATGATTCTAAGAAAATGTTTATTATTCACTAGATGATCATCATCACACCGGTTAATCGTGATATTTCTCCATATCATGGGTTAATGTTGCTGCGTAAATTTCGTTGCGTTGGTAAAAAATATATGTCCTAGGCGCATTCCTAAAAAGTATTGAATAGAAATATTTAAAAAAAAGTGATATGTCTTTAGTATTTTTAAAACTGAATTGTTACCTCAAGAAATGCGAGATGAATGCACATGCATAGTGGAAGATAACTCACACATGAATCATCAGTTGGATCGATTTCCGCTGGAAATAGAAACAACGTGGATAAAAAAATTGTGGAAAAAAGGGGAACTTTTGTGAGTATAAAAAAACTCATACCTGTCTCATCTTCCAAGCACTTTTCAACTTTGATCTGGAGATCATCATGCACCTCTTGAGGCATCGTGTCCGTTATCATGTTGAATATATTCTCTTTGTGAGGCTTCCCATCACTGTCTATCTGTTATAAAACATTCTTATATACGCTTTACATGCTAAAACCAAGGTAGTTTTCATAGTTTCTATGAAAACTACCTTGGCAAAAACCCTTTTTCATTGATCTCTTTTAACTTACCAATCCCGTTTTCTCCATCACACATTTTCCAACGCACTATAGACACGCAACAGGTTCGTATTATTATTTTTTGTCATGTTGTTTTTCATGGACAAATGACATGAGTATAGTTATTTTTAAAAAATGTTTTACGGCAAATGCGGACGGACTAATGTCCTTGATACTCGTCGCGTTGTACATCTTGAGGCAGTCATCAACGGACATGGCATGCTCCTCTGTTAAATCCAGGTCCACTCCTTTGCAACTGTGCATCACTCGGTTGTCTTCCTGAGCCTAAACGAAATGGATATAAATGGATATGGTTTAAATGATACAAATATATATCGCAATGGTTATGATGTATGAAATAAAAGATGTAAACTCACTTTGAGAGCCCCAGCGGCTGATAGCAAGATGAGAAAAAGAACCTCCATATCGGGTTTAAAGTTTGGATATAAACTAAATGGAATATAGGATATGTAATCTCCTTTATATAAACTCGAACGTGTTTCAAAAGTGGTTATTAATTATTGAAGTTGTGCAATCAACAGCTCGACCTTTTGTCTTTTTCAATGATTGCATCATCACATCACCTCATTTTCAGTAAGGAAAAAGGCCTTTTAAAACCCATCTCTACCAATTTCCGGGGCGAGAACACTTTTTGGCCATCACGCTCATTTCGCAATACTTGGAAAATCACTGTCATTCACAAATTTACGATACATACGAGTTTTACCCTTTTTTCTCAATATACTTCTCCCTTCCAGGCGTACGCTTTTTTATCCAGCTTGCTACAACCATATACCATCCTCCTTTTCCTTGTACACACGTACAAGTCTTTTCATGCACACATACGCTCTTCTCTGTTTGTCAGTCCTCCTCTTGCTACCTAGCGACTCTTTTCATTTTTGCAAATTCAAAGGCTTTTTACAATTTTTTCACGTCGCCATGTGCACCAATGTGTGCTAAAAAATAATTGGTAAAGTAGGACCGCGTGAAGAAACCCGCTACCCGCTCGCTGTGAAGAAACCCGCTGCCCGCTGACCCGCTACCCGCTCTCTGTGAAGCAACCCGCTACCCGCTGACCCGCTCGCTGTGAAGAAACCCGCTACCCGCTGACCCGCTGAAGACGAAACCCGCTCGATGTGAAGAAACCCGCTACCCGCTGAAGAAGAAACCTAGATGCTAGTAATTTGTATCTAATGAGTCATTTTTTTAAAAAAACATCAAGTTATTTAAACAAGGATATGCAAAACTGCAAAAAACCACGATACAACAAATTTAAATAATTTAAAGTTGAGAATCAAGTTTAAACAAGCAAATTGATAAGTTTTTATATAAAAAATATTTGATTATTAATAGAAGTAATACATGTACCGACAGTGTTGAATATATGTTTTAAGTAATAAACTGCTAGTAAGCAGGCCAGTGACGTAGCTGAAGAAGGCGTTGAGTGATCACCTCCAAACCCCCTCCTCCCATGTCCACCAAATCTCCTCCACCACCTCTCTCTCTTAACCCACCTCTGCGATCCTCTCTCAACATATAGTGAAAGTATTACTTGTCGAATACCATTCCGGATTTCTGCACAAGTACACAACGCTATGCATATGGCCCATACTTTAATTACGTCAACTCGTACCCTGAGCAGGTACTTTCGAAAATGATTATTATGTCATCATTTTTACCCGAAAAATGTGTCCTTAAAAATGTCCGTAATGCATTTTAGTATCGTAAACTACACAAATTTCCATGCAATTTTCGATTTATCTGTGTTTAAGGTACATCCTAATACCTTATTTAACGCAAATCCTTATCTAAAGCATATACTTAAACTTAAGGTATATCCTTATTTAAGGTATATTTTGTATGACGTCAACAGTTTGGGTAGGTAGGTAGGGTCGGTCAAAAATGACGATTGATGACATAAAGGGTAGGTGGGTCTAAAAATGCAGATTTTTTTGATGACGTAATTAAAGTATGGCCCCTTGCTGTGCCACACATGCTTAAATGCATACTATGTTTCAACCAAATCGATGAGTTTCTTAACTCTAGCGCCTATAACTTTCGAACCGTTTCACCGATTTGTCTGAAAAGTATTCCCAGAGGTTCTCTTGAGTATTGCTACCTGTGTATCAAATTTGGTTCAAATCGGTCAATGTATGTGACCAGCAGAGTGCACACGGACAGACAGACAGTTTGAGTAAAACCGTTACTTCGCTGAATGCTCTCGCTTCAGCTACGTAATAAATTAGGAGAAAAATATTTCTACAATTATCATTAGGATTAAAAATTCTAATTATAAACTTTTAAAATTCAGTTGCCTTATCTGATTTTGTATTAAGTAAAAATAAAAGTTGTAATTCAATAATATTGATATTATTTATCATTAGTATTAATAATAAAATATTTTTTATATAAAAACTTATCAATTTGCTTGTTTAAACTTGATTCTCAACTTTAAATTATTTAAATTTGTTGTATCGTGGTTTTTTGCAGTTTTGCATATCATTGTTTAAATAACTTGACGTTTTTTTAAAAAAATGACTCATTAGATACAAATTACTAGCATCTAGGTTTCTTCTTCAGTGGGTAGCGGGTTTCTTCTTCAGCGGGTCAGCGGGCAGCGGGTTTCTTCACAGCGAGCGGGTAGCGGGTCAGCGGGTAGCGGGTTTCTTCACATAGCGGGTAGCGGGTCAGCGGGCAGCGGGTTTCTTCACAGCGAGCGGGTAGCGGGTTTCTTCACGCGGTCGTAAAGTAGCGTGTAGGTGGTCTAACAACAACAACACGTATTGTTTTGCCAACAGTTGAGCATGTTTCGCAACTTTGTAAATATAGTTTAAATAGATAAATATCGAGTGGTGATGTGATATGATATGATGAATTCATATAATATCCGGTAGAATGTAAGGGTTAATTCAGTTGGTATTGTTGAGTAGAGTCAATTTCATTGTAACGAGTTGTGCTTTTGTCTTGTTTTTAATGGAACAAACATGTCAAGAAAATAGTTTTTTTTTATATACACAAGAACACAAGCAAGCTAGAAAACGGTTTGTTGTGATAAAAAGGACCATTTTAGTTCACGTATACGTTCATGACGAGTGAGAAAACTGGAGCAGCTTCCCTGCATATTTTAGACCTTTACTTTCCCATTTTTTTTTCTTCACTCACTCACTTGAAGCGTCTATGGATTTTTGAGTGGGATAATATATCCTTTTCTTCATACAAAATAGGATTCTTTTGAATTAGCTTTCTCTACATTTCAGACCTAATTGGATCTCCCTTAATAACTCCTTCTATTACAAATTTACTTAATTTCTTTTCATAAACTCATTTACTTCCTTTTACTACTCTTGTTTTACAATAATAACATTTTCTTTCACAAAACATTTCCCTTTTTTTAATCGCTTTACTATGCTTATTATGTTTTTTATATCATCCTACTCTAATGCGGAACACTGAGAAACTTACAAGCTTATTACGTTTTGGAATTAAACATGTTGAGTGAAGTCTTATATCATTGTACAAATTTATGTTGGCACGTTGTCAAAAAATATGGAATCAGAGCTTCTACGAATCAAAAATACGTTCTTCACGCTCAGCTTAAATTTCAAAACAAATTCGATTCAACTAATGAATTTCGTTGAATAGTCTTATTATTTTCCATGCTTATTATCTTGTTCGGTTTAAATTACTAAAATTGAACGTAAACATGGAACTTTTATTAAGTCAAGAATTATGTGATTATCAGAAGAAAATTAGTTCAAAATGTTCAACGAGCAAGTTACCATAGTTATGATACCATTCTTTACATTTAATATAATAAAATGTTGTGGCATCCTATAACATAACAAGCTTGTAAAGAATTAGTGATACATAAGTGATTATGGTTACCTAGCGATTATCAGTAGTTTTTTTAAACGTAGTCAATGACTATTTTTTCTCCTCAAAAAGTGCTACTTCAAGTAACTTCTAGACTAATGAAAATTAATTACCTTGACAACTGTGTTTAATATATAAGTAAAATGAGACTGCAATAAAAAAATTGGTAACTATGGGGAATTAAAGACGTAAGCTTTGTTAGCGTGTTGTTTATGTATTTATAACTTAATTCTTTATTTAGCTTTCAATTTAAAACCTGAGTTACAATGTAGAAGCTCGTTTATACTCGTTTATAAAAGCAAGCCCTAAGATGTTGACTCCTGGAGCAATGCATTAAAGTTTAGTATTGGTAGAGCGTTTGAGTATCGTGTTAGTGGAGCTTTATCTTGTATTGTTAAAGGAATTCTTTTGTTTGTATAAAGAATTTCGAGAAGTTAAAATGGAACAAAGGAGAAAAAAGAATGAGCAAGCGAACGTGCATGGATTTAAACATTAAAAGTTGTCCGCAAGATCCCAACCCAGATAACTCCAAATTAGGTATCCCATGGTGCTGAGTCATCTATGCGAATCTTGAGTTGAAGTGTACTTCAACCGCGTCATTAGCACCATCACACAACACTGTGTTTTGTGCTCCATTACCACAGCATCACATATATAGCTTCTCTAAGAATCTATTTTGAAGTTGCGAAAAGTCTGGAATAAATTGCAAGTTTAGAAAAATTTATGCCGAAAGCGTTTTATATGCCTGATATATTTGATGTGTAGTGCAGTCTTCTTACTATGTATAGTGCATTTATTTTCCAAACATTTCAATCGGCGAGTTTGAAATGATGATAGGATGTCAATGGTAACAAGCTGCAATAAATCAGTTGGAAGCATATCTTTTGGGTTTGACATGACAGGTGCGGCATTATAGAGTCATGTTGGTGATTGGTATATGGCAAAATGCGAAATGGTTATATAACATGATGATATGAAGTCAAGGTTGTGTGCATTTTATTGCATGTTGAAGTAGTATGAATGAAAGGTTTACAATTAAAACGTTAGTTATGGGATGCGGTTTCCAGAATATAATTGAATTTTTGCGAAACTGTTGTGTTGGAACAACAATGGTGTATGTGCCTGCATAATTTAGTTAATAGTAGCATATAAGGCGAGTAATAAATAATCAGATTATATAGTCTCTTGGAAAAAGGGAATGCCTCGAGCGTTGGAATGTTGCCCCAACCACCCATTATGCTTTTACCAGTACGGTTTGCTAGCAGAACGTGACGGTTTCCATTAAAAATATACTCTTATGTTTTGATCAATATATATACGTGTGACTCAAATAGGAAAATATTATATTTTTTTCAAGAACAAAGTAAATTTTTACACAACTTTTACCAGCATAATTGAATTGTTCCAATGAGAAGTTTTGCTGGTTCTTTGGAAGATTGTGTAAAATACATCTTGTAAAGTTGGGAAAACTGGGAAAAAAGTACGTGACTTGCTAAGGATCATGTTACTTAGTTACGTATATATGTTTTATGTACACTTACACGATCTACTTTTCCATATACATATGGTTTTTTTGAAATTAACATAACTGATTACTCCAGTGCACAGGCACGCACGCACTTTCGAGTTTTTGCAAAAAGTGATATGCTTTGCCGAGTGAAATAGAACTTTGAAGGTGAGTTAGGTGTAATAGAAGCCCGAGTGTGGAGGTATAATAAGATAATACTTACCTGAATAATTGGATTTGTCAGTAGTTGTCTGTCCAGTGTCCAAATTGCAAGCCAACGCACTGACCAAGATATGTAGCCTGACTTTTGGGTCTAGTTGCTGAAGCTCGTTCTCGTCTATATACGGTCTTATTGTGTTGTACTCATCTTGGGTGATGTGGATATGATTCTCATTTTCAGTAGCGTCCAGAACCGTGCTATTATCCTGCTCAATAACGAGCGGGTATGTTGTTGTGTTTAACATTTTTTCTTTTAGTTTTAAAAAAAAAACTTCACGTGTAAAATATATATATGTCTCACAAAAACTTTTATATCTCACTAGGGGGAATGAGTAAATTCAGGATGCCCCAGATATTATATTTTGATATTAATACGATGTTTGATGATTTTGGATGAGAGTCTCGATATTCAATATGCTTGTGTGATATTTGCAAACACTCAAGCCTCGTTGAACTATAAATAGAATAAACTACACGGTAGATATTTCCAAGATCTCATGGTTTTGTGAACGCGGATGTTGTTGGCGTGTTAAAAATATGTTTCCGATAAATCATCAAACATATGTGGTGGAGGAGTCCTCATTCAACTGTCAACTATCAACCAAAATTGATTTTCATTATATAACACACATAATTAGGCAACCTTTTCTCGTTTTTTCGCTATTATTTTGCTTATTTTTAAAAAAATGATTATTCTTGATATTGTAGCTGGTTGACAACATTTCAACCGATATGGTTTGCCAAGAAAAAAAACCCGTCCACCTACGCCAATTTTATATTTGTGTGGCTCGGTTCTTTACTTTTAAAAAAACACTAAATATCATACGTGACGGTCTGGAAAATCTCTCTGTCGTAAAATAATCGCTTTCATACGAGACTTCTCTGGGGTGAGCCACTAAATAAACGTACCTATTCATATGTCGCAAAATCTCAAATATCAGAAGCGTTTCTTGACCACACCCTCATTAATTGAGACTTCCGATACTGCGTGATTGACGAATAACAGCACCTCATTACTAGGAATATCAACAGATTTTTATGAATGATTATGATTGAGTATATTAATCATGCATCACAAAACTTGATTATTATGCGTATACTCCTATACGCATATAAAAATCATTTTTGTAATGTAATTGCAGTACTTGAACGCTAAATGTTTGCTAATCTCTTGAGAAGCGAGCTTATATATGAAATTTTTTCGATCACTATATTTTATGTTGTGCAGTTTTTTTTATACATAACACGTTTTGTGGCGATTACGGAGAATCCAGAAAACGTCTTCTTAAAAAACAGTGGTGAGGTACGTCTAACGAACAAACTTTTGCATGAACGAAAGTACCGACGCATATATGATATTGTCGTCCTGAAATACATTACGCTTGCATTAGTGTGTTTGCTCGCTTCCATGAGTTTCTGGTATGTATGCTAATAAATTTTTTTTGTTTCTGGTTAGTAATAGAAGAAAAAAATTCCATCTGCACGAGCGTTGTGAAAACAATCGTTAAACTAACGATGACCTGGAATGGGAGGATATGTTTCTTGCACAACCAACAATAAACAAAAGGACAATGAATAATGATTATACGTACTTACGTACCTTGGGGGATTGTGAGAAATATGGAGTTTTAGAGATATATAAACACGCACGATTATAATCTCGTGTCAATTCAATCTCCTTTCTTCACTCATCAACCCTAAATGATTAATGAGGTTTGAATGGGTGCAAACACTTGCAGTTGAGCTAGAAACTGGCTTGATCTTGCTTCTCAAACCTCCAGAAGCAAACTAACGAGAAACTTGTGCACACAACCACTTTTCTGCTAAAAACTTTCTCGCATTCCACAACCATATATACTATGCTCTATACATTACCTGTTGGTATGGTAGCGTATACATTCGTGTATATGGCACAGCGTGTAACCGTAATATGGAGAAGTGAATTTATTTCGATGTATTTATTCGTGGCTCCAACTTATCGATTTGTTTTAATTAAAGCGATCCCGGTATGTTTATATGTTACAAAGACTGATTTTATTCACGAATATGGTACAATAAATGTTTTAAATATAATGCAATTAGTTGTAGGTCATGTACCTAGGTGTAGCAGAGAATTTAGCATAAGCCTTGATGACCTTATTGATGGCTTCAAGAAAATCTTTCTCAGTAGCGACCTTCCTACGAGCCCTAATAGCGAACATCCCAGCTTCAGTACAAACGCTCCTGATCTCAGCTCCAGTTGAATTTGGACATAGTCTAGCAAGCAGCTCGAACCGAATATCCTTTTCCACAGACATTGATCTAGCATGGATCTTGAATATATGGGAGCGGCCCTCCAAATCTGGTAAACCAAACTCTACCTTACGATCCAAACGACCTGGACGCATCAGAGCTGGGTCAAGTGTGTCTGGACGATTTGTTGCCATCAATACTTTTATGTTTCCACGTGGATCGAAACCATCAAGCTGGTTTATCAACTCCAACATTGTGCGTTGAACCTAGTCAACATATATATTTCAAAACTTTACTTTACTTTACTACATCATAAAAAAAACATTTCACGACTGCTAAAACCTATCACGTGCTAGTACGATTAAGCAATGTCCTTCAACCACGTCATTAAAACACTTGAGACCACTTCATTTGGCTCTATTAATAAACCTTCTCATCAGAAAAATAAAAACAATCCACACGGACGTATGCCTAAATGTATGTTTTTACAACAACTCACAACTCATATAGAAGCATGCATGATTTGTACAAACCAATTTTGTAATTAAATTCAATGACAAAGTCGTAAAAATTAGGCAGTAGTAAATAGATGTTTATAAATAATTTACCTCATTATCTCCACCAGCCCCATCATCAAATCTCGCCCCACCAATAGCATCGATTTCATCAAAGAATATCAAACAAGCTTTCTTGCTTCTTGCCATCTCGAATAACTCACGAACCATGCGCGCACCCTGCAATAATCAATAGTATTTATGTCTTAATAATAATAATAATGAGACGGATTTGAATTAGAAATAATTGTTTACCTCTCCAACATATTTCTGGACAAGTTCAGATCCAATAACACGGATGAAACAGGCATCAGTTCTGTTAGCCACAGCTCGGGCACATAGCGTCTTTCCTGTTCCTGGAGGTCCAAACAAAAGCACTCCCTTTGGAGGCTCAATTCCAAGATTCACGAATCTCTCAGGCTACAAAATACATAAGCTTTCATTAGTACATTTAGGATTTTGTAAATCGTGGTGGGTTCAAAAGACTGTCAGTAAGCTAAAAAGATGGGGTTCACATCCGTTGCTACAATATTACGTTTCAGTAATGCTGGCGTATTTAAACATTTTAGTTAGTTTAATTCAATGTTAGATTGTTTTTACTAATAACTTGTTATGATACGTTTAATATACATTAGGAAGTATTTGGGACATTGATGAGAATATCATGATATAGATAAATAAGTTCGTTTTCATTTCATTCCTTGAAATATTGAGAAAAGAAATTTTAAAATCCATTGAAAGGCGCATATAAAATCGTTTTAGAGAATTTCATGAATGGTCTAAATTAGCTTACGATCAAATTTTAAACGCTAACGCTACCTAATAACAATTTTAAGTATAAGGGTTCCGGTTTTCATACTAACAATATTGGTAAGGCCTTCCTTATCGTGTTTAGGGCGATCTCTTCCCTACCTTATAATAAATGCTAATGCTCGTTTTTCTAAGGTTGGTAGGTATGAGTTTTTTGTTGCCTTATTTTAAAAGTAAAACACTACGAAAATTACAATATAGCTAACGAAAATGTATGGCTAAATCGATACAAATTTTCCAATCAAAATAATTACTTTGAAAAGTTGAAATGAACTGTTGCAAGTATTCTGTACCCCATTTGCGGCTGATCAACGCAATAATAAATAAAATAATAACAAAAAACTCACATGAAGTAGTGGTGTTTCAACAACTTCCCTGAGTTTATCAATTTGTTCCTTGCATCCTCCAACATCAGCATAAGTGACATCAGGTTTCTCTTCGACCTGCATCATGGTAACTGAAGGATCAATTTTAGGTGGTAGCGGAATATGAATCTGGTACTTGTTCCTGTCAACTCCAACTCGCATTCCTTCCTCAATATCAGTTGGTGCTACTGAATCAGCCAAATCAACAACAAACTTTGCAAACTGCTTCACGTTTATCACGTACTGAGGATCATCGTTTGAATTATTTGGGTCCTCTGCGTTGCTCTTTATTATCTTTGTGCAACGGGCAACCTTTTCATATTTTAATATATTTAACTCATTACCTTTTGTTCATGGAAAGAGACAGTTGATTTAAAACATGAGCAAATGTTATTTACCTGTAGCGGCTGCTCATTCTGAAGCGTTTGTTTATCAGCAGCAAGATCCCATAGAGAAGGAGGAGCGAGTCCTGTATCAGATTCCTTAATCCCGGATAACTCATTCACTCGCTTGATTATATTCTGGATATCATCTTCAACCTGCTTGATCTGCTTTGAGTACGGACCCTGACCGTACGTCTTCAATAAAGCTATATCTCCTTCATCCAAAGCTGAAAACATTATAAAAATCATTATCATTTAACATTCAATCATATCACCTTCGCATGAAATAAATACTTATCCTATCAAATATCAATCTTAATGAAGCCGTTAAGAAACGCGGTAGTGCATTCTCAAGTGTATTTAAACGAGAAGATATGCAAGATTATGGGAATGTGGTGTTACTCAATAATAATTGGTAATGACAAAATTGTTTCTCAAAATTAATACACTCACTTCTGATTTCCTTTTCCTCCTCCTCATTGTCGCTGGCACCCTTCTTCACCTTCCGCATATCATCTCCCAAATAGTCTGGCATTTTGGACTCCTCTTCACTTCACTTCACTGATGACTTTACCGACACTCTGCTAACAGATTACTTAATAAACTTCCACAGTGAATAATCACCTAAACCAATAAAAGTTTACAATTGATGAGAAAACTGTTAAATACACTTGAAAACTTTTGAAGCCCGAGATTCTTGAAAATTATAATAATTTTTATTCCAACTCTTTGAATATGTTAGCTTCGCTACGATCAAAACAGGAGAATGAATGTTGATCAAGAAATTTGACTTTTCATCAGAGATGACTTGAGAATAACAACCATTTGAATTTCACCGCGCTTCAGCCATATGATCTACATCTCATTGTCTTTGTTCCCTAGCGTCGAATCTAAATTCAGATAGATGGCTGTTTTAGCTATACATCTACCAAATCGCTTTCTGAATTTTACTGCTTTGTGCTAATATGCAGAACAATGCTAATCTATGTCATACAAAATACTTTTTTACTCTCTTCTCCAACATCTTTTCAACTTGGCCATTTGATGTGGGCTATCAGGATCATATTCTGTTAATTAATTTTAGAATTATCAAGGTACGTCATAAGCAGCAGGTAAGCTATAAATTGAGACGTTTGTCCCGAAATCGGGCATGAAAATCTGTACGAAAATAAATTTAAAAACTTGAGATTTGTGCCATAAAAAATTCTCCTCTCCTTACAAAATTTCATGATCGCCACATTCCGGGCTTCAATATGCTGTACAATTTATGTACATGTGTTGATATTTTAATGTATCTGCTATTTAGCATGCCCGGCCTGCGGAATAAGGCTAATCTCTGACTGATAATTGGTGTTTTACTGACTACAACATCAAAGCAGCCTCTCCTAGGATATCTGAAATCATTTGTCAGTAGTCAAAAAAAAATCTAACGCATCGGCTATATGAAATTCTGAGTTACCCTAGCGTTAAACTGAGTCTTGACACAGCTTTAATACGAGACAAATATTGTTTCAATAATTTTGTGCCCTTAATTTTTCTGATTATCAGTTAGATTACGGAAACTTTTCGTTTATTGACCCTAAAAATTGCCAAGTTCGTTACACTCTTGTGTTTTTATTCCACTTCGAGTCTCCAGAAGGCATGAACCGGTAACTTACCGTTACCGGGTCGCCGTTGCCAAAGGCAAAATTAGGAGAATGTTATGGATTCACCCCCCTTTCCCAAACCTAATTTCCCAATTTTGACGATGATGCTTTCAAAATTTCGAAATGGTGCTAAAGACAAATCATATCGTATTGACGAGACAATTCGAGTGGTACCATCCGCTTCCCGATGGTCTATCCCCTTCTATGAAAAACATGAAAATCGACAGCAAAAAAATCATGCTCCGTTGCATTTGCGGCTTCACCACGCAAAATCTATTGATTTTTTTGCAGATTTCATCTTAAATAACGATGATCCATATTACAACAATTCGAATGATGTTTTATCGGTCTTTCTGCGTTCAGTATTTTTTGTTAAAAACGAGAAACCAGTTGAGCAAAAATAATGCCGAAGCTAAGGATCGATCCCGTGCAAAATAGTTGTCCTCGCAGCACTCTACGTTCACCGCCATAAGAACAAATATGTATTACAGGCACTACAAACTTTATCTACTCTGAAATATATTCACAAAAATTCGAAATCTCATATATATAACGGTATTCATTTTTTCATGCATAATGTATACCGTGTGTAGCATATTCGACAGCTAATCAAAAGAGAACATCAACGCAACGGTACTGTCCGCACTGACCTTGAATGTTATCGTTAAGGTCAAAAGTCACGCTGACCGGATGACCTTTCAGTTTTAATTTTAAGCCCTTAATTGTTAGTTCGTTAAACTTCTGAGTAACTAGGTTTAATATATTTTAATCAAACAAGGTCAAAGACGATAACTATTAATCTTTAACACTTAAAACAATCAAATAAACAAATTTTAGAAAAAAAGACCCACTTCGAGATTAGTTCACTCAAAAGAATTAAATAAATTTCTGGAGACCTCACATGATCGCCTTTGTGAAAATTAGATAATTACACGCATTACTTATACTCTTTATGATCTTCACCTTTACACTAGGTTAAGCTTAACAAATATAAATTTGAAAATGTCAATCTCACAAACCAAAACAATTTCCTCGACAAACTCGAAGAGTGCGTAAAAATCAAAAGTATAACGACACGTTAATAACGTGATTTAAACCCCTGCTGTCAAATTCAGCCGTTTTACTAAACACAGAACAATGGCACACGAGATTGTAAAAATGAATAGAACACAAAACTTGGGGATAACAATTCATGTGGGGATTAAAGTAAATGCAAAGGTTTAAATTGTTGAAGTAGAATCCAAACTAAAAATTCTTTGATGGTCTTGGACTGATTGACCTTTAATAAAATTGTGTCTCATTAAGTATTCCTAGAACCTTTTTTATCTGTATTTAGGCACTCTTCGAGTTTGTTGAGGAAATTGTTTTTGTTTGTGAGATTGACATTTGCAAATTTATATTTCTTAAGCTTAACCTAGTGTAAAGGTGAAGATCATAAAAGAGTATAAGTAATGCGTGTAATTATCTAATTTTCACAAAGGCGATCATGTGAGGTCTCCAGAAATTTATTTAATTCTTTTGAGTGAACTAATCTCGAAGTGGGTCTTTTTTTCTAAAATTTGTTTATTATTAATTAAACATATTATCCATGATACAGTAGTGTTAATTTTTTGAAAATCAAGTTTACAAACGCAAAATTATCCCAACCAATTTATTTAAATTATAAATATAAAAAACCATAACATTTTAAAATTTAAAAAAAAAACATTAGTAAATTGAATCAAGTGTACTCTAAAAAAATTCCTGAACAAGATATCTGAGAGATAGCGAAACTTGAAAATTCAATAAATTCCTTCATAATGAATGAGCTGCGTTCTCTACATTAGATCAGAATTTTATTAATCCTAGCATTTATCGCAAACGAGGTAGTAAACGAAAACAAAACTTTTGAAATCACATAATTGAATATAACTGGAGGATGATTGGCTAAAGCAACGATAACCATCGCAGCATGTTTCGCAATTTTGTCGCACCTGACCCCATTCACATGAATATTTGTTATTATAGTCATTAAATGCCTTGTGTTGTGTGAAATAAATTTGAGTGAATGACGTTTGAGAATTGCGTTTAGAATTGATTTGACTTGAGAAGATTAGACGGGCGACGGAAGTAAAAGTGCTTTCACTCTTTTTGTAACGTTTCTTTGTTGAATTGGAACGAGTTCCCATGTTACGTATCATGATAATATTTTTTGTTCAGTTGAGAATGGAATAAAACGTGTGTGATATACAATAATTTGTGTGTAAAAGTTAGGAATCTGAATATGATGACGAGTTTTAGAAGGGTACACGGAATTGGCAATGAAGGGGAATCACCTTTGAAAACGCGTTGTGTTTAGTTAAGAGTGTAGAGGCTAGTACAGTTTGTTGTGTAGTATGAATGTATCGTATTGTAATGCATAATTGAAAGCGTAGTAGAGTAGTTGGCATTATGCAAATTGTGTAAACTGATTAGAGGGAGTTACATACCAAAAAGCATGTTTTGTTATTATAATGGAGCTATCATACTATCGTATAAACATACTACATCCACATTCAACTCGTTAGCCACTTATGAACTCATACCAGCTTAATCTAATAAACGCGACATCATGCTTATTATCTCAAAGTACAAATTCGCCCCAACAATATTTTACAGCCTTTCATCTTTTACATACATACTACTCTCCCTTTACTTACAGCTCGAGACCCATAATCTAATTTTATCATCAACAGCAACTAACTTCACCATATATATTCTCCTTTTTAAATAAACCTGCAATTATGCGGGGACTTACTAGTTTATACCGTTTCCATGGTTTCCATGGTTTTCTGCTAATAAAATGTAAAGCGGATTAAATATTGATTATCTCATCGAATTCAATGACAGACCCAATTTTGGCGCAAGTTCGCATTAGTGTTACTATGGGTTACTTTGCAGTTAGATTGGTGAGAATTTGGGTTATTCAATCGGAATAAAATTTGGAATCGTCTGCGTCTGAAAAGCGTCTCTGACTTTCACTACTTCGATTTATCAGCACATCAAAAACACGAGTGCGAATAATTTTGAATTGAATTTGTATTAAATTTGAATTAAAAAAGTTGAATTTGAAATGCGTATGCAGTACTGAATAGACGAAGAGTAAGACATGATGCAGTGGTAAGTTGTAAAACCCGGTATGGTTTTAGAGTGCTTATTCAAAGGACCAAGTTGGTAAAGCCCCGACACACTAAGCGTATAAAGAATTCATAAGGTAGTTGTATATAATGGTATAGTGTATATATGTTCACAGTAGTTTAATTGAATTTATGTCCATGCTCTTATTATTATTACGTTTAGAATGCAGGTTGGAATGGAGTGAGATCAAATTTAGTGAGTTGAGTTTAGTAAATTACATTTGAATATATATATATGTATATGATATGATTACGTTGTAATGTTATTATGCCAATTTTTATTCTGTTATGAGTTTTTAAAAGAGTAAGAATAAAAGGTTTCTGAATATTTTAACAACGCATATATACGTAAGAGCATTAGCGGGTTTTGTTGGGAAAAAGGTCTCCCACTCGATACTACTTGCTATTTTCATAAAGGTTTTTGTTTCTTTTTATTGACCGGGCTACCATGGGCATCCTACGCTACACCGTAATAAAAAGGAAGAAGACTCTAAATCAACTTAGACGTGATTGTGTGAAAAAGAACTTGAAAGAAGAACTACGCGATCAAAAGTGACTAGTTTAATGCACACCACCAACCAAACCAACCATATATGTATGTATACAACAGAAACTTTACAACAACCTTACACGCTACACCTTCTTATATAGCTTCTTATATCCTAGCGTGATTGTCTCTGCATTCCGATCACATAGCTTCATCATCATCATCAACGTCTCAATCGGCTAGTGTGATCTTACCGGACGCCTTAGCAACCTTACACTTACTTGATCGACGAGACGGATTTACAAGCCCAAGCCCTTCGTTTACAAATATATACTCAACTTAACACGCCTTTCCCCATTCTACTCTTATTTGGATTTATTAGATCCCTTTCCAACCATACCCTCCTTTTTTTCTTTTTTACCAAATTTGCTTTTACTTACCTCATGCCTCTACAAAACACATCTTTTACTTCCTCTCTTATTTTTAAACACATTATTTTATATTACTTTCAAGTTTCGTTTTTAAATTCGTTATGAAACGGACACTGCTTTCCAAAGCCTTATGCCTTTATAATTTTAAAATCATAACTGATTGAAATGTCATGGCAACCCTTAACTCCTAATTTTTTATTACCCAAATAACCATATGGTAAAAAACAAAGTTAAAGCTTAATTTGTCATACCAACCTAGATTTTAAATTCGAAAAATTGCATCGTCATAGTCATGGGAACTCCAATCTACGTATGAATTCTGAAATCAAGTGTCTCCGTTTCTGGTACAGTCCTTACAAAAAGTCATAGTAAGAACTGGGAGGAAATTCAGTTTTACTCCAATTCTTGATCTACCTCTGAACTTGGTTTAACTGCAACGTAACGCGTAGTAACGCTAATCCAAAACCCAAATCGAGTGTTGCAGATGAATTCGATGCATCGTCATGGGCACCTTTAATCTTCGTCTGAAATCTAAAATGAAGTGTCTCAGCTTCTGGTACAGTCCTTATAAAAATTCATTGTAAGAACTTGGTAGAAATTCAGATTTTTAAGCCAAATTTTATCCAAATTGACCAAAATCCGAGCTGAAAGACTGAAATTGTTTTAACTGCAACGTAACGCGTAGTTACGCTAATCCAAAAGCCAAATCGATGTCTGCTGTTGAATTCGATGCATCGTCATGGGAACTCCAATCGATATATGAAATCTGAAATCAAGTGTCTCAGTTTCTGGTGCTTGGAACTGGGAAGAAATTCAGATTTTTAAGCCAAATTTTATCCAAATTGACCAAAATCCGAGCTGAAAGATAATCCAGTTTTACTCCAATTTTTAATCCACCTCTGAACTTGGTTTAACGCGTAGTTACGCTAATCCAAAATTAGGCTAAATCGGGGTAGCAATTTTCCCTACAAAATAGCGATTGTAATTTGGTAGAATTAATTCCAAAAACTAGTGTGTAAAATTCAGAAAAATGGTACGAAAAGTAGTGTTATGTTATTTGGTATGAGGTGTATAAAGAGGGTATATCATATGTCATTAGGAATAATGATGATGACGGGTTGATGTGTGTGAGCGTATATATATGGTATTGGAAAACAAAAGGGAGAAAGAGGTTGGGGTATGTTTGATGTGATGTGTTGGTAAAATGCTGCTGAGTAAGGTTTGGTGGAAGAGAAAATCTCATTACCATCATCAAAGGAAAAAGAGAAGAGCATCATCATGTATTTTTATCGTGTTGTAGTGTACGTTCGTATGTATAAGCGTAGAGATATATGATTGTTGATGCAATTTCCTCGACCGTTATATATTTTTTTCTTTTTCTCCTCCTCATAAGTTTAGGCTTGTATGAACTTTTTTCTTCTTTTTCTTTCTGTGAGCTTGTTAGGAGCGCGTTAAACCTTACGGCTTCTGGGCTTTGGGTTAACGTGATAATGAGCTTTATCATTCTTCTTCGTTTTTTGTAA
The DNA here is from genome assembly GCA_964034955.1 of Orchesella flavescens. Taxonomy (NCBI): domain Eukaryota; kingdom Metazoa; phylum Arthropoda; class Collembola; order Entomobryomorpha; family Orchesellidae; genus Orchesella; species Orchesella flavescens. The sequence goes on from OZ035957.1 coordinate 13,416,938, forward strand.
TGGAGTTCCCTTCCATCAAAGTATCGTCCCTTATGGGCTCCTACCAACAAAACTTTTTTTCTTTCCTTGAAACGTTATATTGCGTTCCTTAATTCAATTTTCTCCTTCTTTCGCTCAAATTAAATGAAATTATTTGCGGGGTTTATTAAAAAGCGCTTGATTACGCTTAATGGGTTTATCGCGTTCCCTATATGACAAAGCTCCATCATATATGAAAAGAAATCAGCTCAAGGAATCACCAATCACCAAGAAGGAATCATCACATGGAGAATCACCAATCACAAAAGGCTTGTAATATAGGAAGCACTTAAGGATGAATATACGCATTTAGGATCTACGGAAACGCTTTAGGAACGGAAGCACATAAAACGAATAAATGGGGTAGAGAGAAATTCTAGCAAGTATAGCAAGAAATAGCAGTAGTGGATGAGAGAGAAGCGAGTGATTTTTGTTGGCAAAACACCATGTTCATTAAAACATGTTAGATTTATAGTGGCTAAATGGAGTGGAAAAAAATAACGTATTTTTTCTTCTCTAGAGCATAATGATGATGCTGGTGATGTTGATAGATAAATGCTTTTATCTCTGTTACGTACTCCCGGAAAAAAGAAAACGGGGAAAACTTTTTCCTACAAAGAAACTTTTACTTCTTGTATAAACATGAGGTTAAAAAGTCATAGCCAAAGCCTGCCATTAACCAGATCCTTTATATTGTGCTATTTATTAATGTTCTGACGGGATCCCTTTGTATACAGACCTCTTTTGTTACACTCAAATGCTCCATTTCCTTAAACGATTACGCCTTTTATTTGCTTTTCATGCATTTTATATTCAATGCCTTTTACAACACACACACTATAATCAACTCCTCAACAAAATTCATATTCCCATACACTCTATTATCAACATCAACTTTACTCATCCCTTCTTAAAATCTTATCATCCTATTCTGCATTAGTGGTCTACAAACTCTTACTTTCTCGTCAAAATCTTAACAACATTTCGCTGTCATGGAGAAAGCTATGCTTGAATTCCAGGCTCCTTTAACAAGCGTAAATTGATCTGCTTTTTTTCTAAATTGTTGTCAAGTCAAGTTTGCTATCAAAGAAATATCAAGTAACGTACTTTCTTCGTTAATCTGCAATTTTGAACCCGTAACTATGGAAATTAACTCTTATTCTTGAATTTGGGGCAAGTTGGGATATTTTAGAATTAATAAGTATATTGCCATGGAAACGCAAATTTATTTTACTTGATTATGAGAAATTGGTTTTGGGAAAATGTAAGCTTGACTATAATTTTGGGATAACATGAATATTTCCATGGTAAATTTAAATGTTGTCAAGTTATTTAATATGGTATATTATAAGCATTTATTGTTATAAGGCACAAGAATGATTGTGTAGGGTATTGGAATTTGATGAGGTGGTGCGCAAACAAAACGAATGATTATGGATTATGTTCATTGATGTTGAGTGTTTGGTGGTGAATGTGAAAGTGGAGGGGCGTAATGGTTATTGAAAAAAGAATGGGGGAGAATATAGCGACCCTTTTTTGTTGGTAATTGTAATGTAAATACGTGTGTTTCTCCCCCATTTGTAATGTTGAATAGGGTCTATTGATCCCCAATTTTCACATTGTTATTGTGAAGAGTATGTAAGAGGGTGCGTATATATAAAACCACGATGAGAACACAGATGTATACAAAAACATATTTTTTGATAGAAAATTGATGTTTACGAGTTCATCAATTCAGTACACGGATCATTATGCAAACAGAATATAAAAAGTACTCTAGTATCAATTTACAAAAGTGTGCTTCTGGCTATGAACATCTATATTTACGCATCCCAGTCTATATAAATCACTGCGTTTGTTGATGGAGTGGCGTGTTCTTTAATCTTAATTAGGCTTTACATGCAAGAGAATAATAATTAGCTGGATTCATTAGGAGCTGGACACAATCGCTACTTCAACTCATATATCACAAATCACTTTCCCTAAGTGCTTTCTGGTCATTTCTCATCCGGATCGTCTTGGAAACCAAACGGTTCGTCTCTTCTTGAATCAATATACGAGATGATGCGGTTCTATTACGAATTGATATTGAAGATCAAATATCTGTGGGCGTATTGTTTTGTTGTTAAAATTGGCAATTTATTTATTCATGAGTTTTTTTATCCTATATGTTTTGTTTGTTTCAATTTTCATGTTCAAATATAAAACCACATATGGGTTTTGATGGGTTATAAACCGAATTATGAGAGTGGAGATTTTGTATGGTAAAAGAGAGGATCAGGTGCAAACGGGTTTGTAAGTAGCATTAAATGATGATTTATTAGTACCAACTGTTCTGATTTTACGTACAAATTTCCCTTCTTTTCTTTTTACATAGACGTTACACACTCATCATCCGTATCCACTTCGTCGTCTGAACTCGAGTGCTTTCCTGGTGGAAGCATCATTCCTTGGGCCTGGTGGGCACGCAATACCGATTGGTGGAATGATGATAACAGTGCTGCAGAGTGTTCCTGCGCTTTTCGTCTTAAATATGCTACGCTTGAACTACGGATTGCTGATGGCGGTGATACACACGGCTTCTCATGTAGGTAAAGTGGGTTGAATATCCCAGACTGATCGCAACAACCACTTGAGCCAACGTTCAAACCTTAAACATTTTCATTTTTTCATTTTTTTTAAAACCTTTGCTTTCAATCTAATTTTTTATTTCATATGTGATTCACTTACATTTGATTACGTATGGGTGGTTGTTGATTGGCGACTGTTTTGAAAACAAACTGGAAGGTTGGTCCTCTTCGTTTGTTGTCAGAATTATTGGGCGGAAAGCGTTTGGGTACACGCTGCTTGGGAAACGAACTGTGCTGTTTGGCTTATCCACATCCTTCTCCTTTACAGGCCTTTTAACAAAACGCATAAGATATTTACTCACGTTGTCATGTGATATTATTTTTTGCAAACCTGATTTAATCAAATACGTTTTTAGTATGAAATCTGGAAGAATCTACTTTTTAATTGGATTTCGTATAAGCGTTTCTTCGCTTAAAAGTTTTGCTAGCTAATAGTCTCATCTGTTTACCTGTCAAGCGATTCATGTGGGAACTTTCTAATGTGATTACATGCAGGGAATCATCACGCTGCTTTCACTTTTGGGATAAAATTTATATAATGAAATGAATTCTGCGAAAGTGGTAAAGAAATTGAAAGAATTACCTTATTTTTGGATTGTTTGGTTAATACTATTGATCTTGGGATTTCAAAAACAAATGAAATTTAAAGCTATAATGTTTCACAATTTCATATCCTCTTATATGGAAATTCACAAGGGCCAGAATATAATATGCTCATGTGTCACCATGATAACCAATAACGATTTCATAGCACTAGCACTTTCTCCCATTACAACTGAAACGCAATGTACATGCTCTAAAACGATGCATAGAGTAGCGTTTGTAATAAAACTTTCACGATAGATTCTTTTCCCTTACAATCATGCAAAATGTGTGATACTTTCAATGCATCAAAAATGTGTTTTTTAAAGAAATTTATGATGCATTACTAAACTGTGGTAACCATGAATACTTCAACTCACCACGTTGTTATAGAAATTATTTTGATTTTGTAAGTGGAATATCCGATTTAAATGAAAGTCATTTAAATGCATAGAGAAATTGAATTCACGAAAAGCTTTAAAAATATATGCACATGAGCTTGCACCTTGGTGAAATAGGTATAAAATTGCTTACTCATTGTTATCATGAGCAGAAGCGTTTGATTCATCATCTTCTCCATCGACATCGAGTGTCTTATCATTTTCTCCTGAGCTGGTGATAAGACTTTCATTTTTGCCAGAGCTTGAGTCAACAATGACAGGGGAGAGTCTTTCCTGTTTGCACTTTGACTCATTGGACCTGGTAGAGCCACAAGATCTAGAAGAGTTTGTTGGTGATGGAGTAAGTGCACTCCTAGGCTTGTCCTGCTTCTCAGACTGGGATGATGTTGGAGATGTTTCCTCCTTCAGTCGCTCTGCCTTACGCCACTTTGCTCTCCGATTTTGGAACCACACCTCGAAACATTAAAATAACAAAAAAAAATGTTGACCGCAATGCTTTTTTATCGATTCTAAATGGAATTCATAGTACTTGAATAGAATTTATATATAAGGGAACGGGTGAAACGCTAATGGTTTATACATAAGAGGATTTATTACATTTGTAATTTATTTCCATTTTTTTTCTTAGTTTCCCTTGAGAATTTATACTCAAAGGGATTTCTCTAAAAACAGGACAGTCTCTGGAGGATCCCTTTTTATTACTTTGCATATACACTTTTTGTTTGGAAACAGGATTAAGGAGTTTAATGCGCTTATCAACTCACATATATAATTGAAAAATTGGGGGAACTCGAGATAACATTACCTGCACCCTTGCCTCTGTCAAATTTATCTTCATTGCCAAATCTTCTCGGGTGAACACGTCAGGGTAGTGGGTCTGAGCGAATGCTGTCTCCAACTCTTCAAGCTATACACATTTGATGGGGTTTTACATTTTGTTTAGTTCCGTTAGTTTAGGATTTGAAAAAAAAACACATGAGCATGATTGTTATTGTTACTAAGTAACCTGCTGAAGTGTGAAAGTAGTTCTGTTTCTCCGTTGTTTCCTCCTAACAAACCCAGGGTCCTGGTGACCATGGTGATGATGATGATGATGATGTGGGTTTTGTATATTGTTCCCTCCAATCCCTGCTAATAAAGCGTTAACGTTTCCTCCAAGTATCGAGTTCCCACAACCATGTTCTTCCATATGCATGTGATGGTGCATTCCAGCTGCAGCCGCTGCTGCTGCTGCGAAAAAAGGGTTCGAGTGTAATTGGCCTCCACCCCCGTGGTGGTGCACCAACCCGTTTTCTCGCGATGAGGAACTTACTACAGCGTTCAACGCTGCTGCTGCAGCTGCTGAAAACGCTGAGTGGTTATGTGGCTGGTTGAATAATAGGCTTGGGATTGGGGATACGAATGGGTGGTGAGGGACTAGCGTATGTGGGTGTGGGGATAGTGGGGAGTAGTAACGTGGAGACGCGCATACCTGAACTTGCTTTGGGGAACTTGATGTCGAGCGTGGGGGGGAGTTAACTGATTTCGATATTGGGGAACTTGTTTGAATTGGTGAACCTGCAAATTTTATCGGGTTTTCAAAAGTTCATTTATAATTGCAAGGATCTTCGTAAACTGATTAGGTTAATGCATGCGCAGTTAATTAAATATTTTCATTCATTTAAAGCATGGGGATCAAATTTTATGCCAAAATGAAAATCATTGCGTAATCAATTTTAGCCCTGGATAATATATTGAACGTGAACAATGCCAGTTCATATACGCATACAGTATGGTGTACGACTGTAAATGTGCTAAAATATTCTAAGCTCTGGAATTTTACCTTCAAAACGTATAAAGCTTCTACTTGTAGTTTCTGAAGTTTATTTTAATTTTAATTTAAAATTTTATAATCGAAAATCTATTTACCTTTGTAATCCCTATAATAATATCCCCATCGTGATTGTGATGAATTACTCATTATTTGTTACAAGATAATTCAGGTAAGATTTTAACAGATATACATGCATAGAGAATAAGAATGCTTTTACTTATAAGAGACAATCGTCGTAGTCACGTCAACCAGTTAAGTTTGTTAAAGCTGTTTCGTCAACTTGCTGTGGAATTAGTGTCGTGGCTGGATTGTATGGGTTTTTGCGTGGAAGGATTGTACTGCACAAATAGTTCCTTCCTAAAAGCGCTAACAGACTCAATTGGTTGACGTAACCATGGCCAGTTAATATTAGTTATGTTTTTGCTAATGCTGTCGGAGTCGAATATTAGTACTGCATGAACTAAACATATTACTTATGCCGTTACTGCTAAAATGAAATTAAACTCGATAAAAATATAAGTTTGTAGATGATCTATGCAGTTGAAAGAATCTCATGACTTGAATTTATTTTCTATTTTTCATCCTATTTTTTTGTAAACTGGACATAAAAAATAATCTTTTGAAATCCTATATTATAAAATTAAAATTAATTTTTTATCCTAATAATCTTGAATCTTGAATAAATTTTAATTGTAAGTGTTCACTTTAATTGCGCACATCATGTTTGAATAGTATCATGTTAAAAGTGAATATCGAAGGATACATGTGAATATGCATAAAATTTTAATCGTAAAGCTCTTGCAACACTGCTTTGACTATTAAATATATGCGAGTTGCGAGAAAGTAATAAAATCTATTCAGGATGAAAGTTTTCGTACTTTTATTGAATTAGGTAGCAAGTCATGAATTTCTAATGCGGCACGTCACGTGCGCCTAAACCGTATGAAAAATATTTCAGAATTCTTGCATAAACGCTGGTTTCCAATCTCATAACTTTATACTCGATTTAATCACGTGCCTTTAATATTTGCAGAGAGTAAAATGATTATGGTAAAAAAAAATAGCAATTCGTTAATAATTAATAGAATTATTGAAATTACCAAAAAAGTCCATCCCGGTTGAAGTTTGTACGGTAGTAGGAACGTTTGGACTAACACTGCCGACCCGTTTCTCAACTTCACTCTTTCCAATACCCATCATTTTACTGATCATCATGGTTACTTAAAATATCTTAATAATAAAAATGTATCGTGAAAGTGTAAAGTGTAAACGATGGTGAAGTTCACTTAACAAGAAAAACTTTTACACAAATGGCATTGTTATGGTGTAGCTTGATGATGCAAGATGATGATGATCCTGAGAACCTCTGGCACACACTGATGGGGACTTGAGAGATTCAGTATGATGTTATGGGATGGTTTTTCGCATAGATTGGTTTGGTCCAGGGACTGTTTTGATGCTGTGGATATGCTAGATATATGTATGGATGTTGTATGTTTGGGATTGGGGCTACTTGCGAGAGTGTTTTAAACTGATGAGATTAGAGGATAATTCTCTCAATTGCAAGTATCCTGTGAAATTAATCAGGAAACGTGTGATCTGTAACTCACACTTGGTTGTGTAGTAGAAAACTGGTGCGTTATGTTTCCTCATTAATATTTAAATAGTCCTTTACGTCTGCTTCATGATTCCTTTGCGTTTATGTTTCAATCGCCTTTATCAACTTACAGCTAGAACGAACATATCCTTACGTTATATTAACGCTATCAATATCTAACGAGGATGTGACGAGTTTATTCAATTAACAGACCATTTTCATTCCCTACGTTGCATTAAGTGCACTAAACGGCGTTTTGAAATGTTTGACATTTTTTCTCTCTCTCCTTCTTTTTTCTCATTACTTTAAACTCTAACTTTGTGCACTTTCTCTGTCAAATTAAAATACGTAATTCGACATACGCTTGACAGCGTTTTTATTTCTCATTCTTAACCTTATATGCGTACACGTTCATAAACAATCGATTCCATTCTTTCGGGATGAACGCAATGCTCTTGACACTTATCCCCGTTTTTATTCTTCCCTTTTTTTCTACTCTCAACATAATGGGCTTACAGGTTTTACTCATGTGTCTCCTACCTAAAACTCAACGTCAAATAATACTACACATAACATACCACTAACTTCATTACCAATACAATGGGGCTACTTGTTACCTTTTCTGATTCATTCAATGCCATCCATCTTACTATAGAAATCCTCTTCTTCCAATCGATCTCCTTGCAACTTTTTAAACTACCAATAACTTTTAAACAAAGTGAATGCACATTCTGTTAATACTTTGTTTTATTTTCGTGGTTGAGAAATAGCATGGTTGAGGTTGAGAAATAGCATCATTTTGATGTACCATAACCTTTGCAAGGATCCTTTTAGATTATGTATGCATGCTGTCATCGTGATAAGCGAGCTATCCAGGATACGACAATTGGAGCTAGAGCCAGATCACTGGAGCTTTTGGGACATTACTCCAGAGCCTACTTCATTGAGTCCAATACCGACCTCCTAAAACCCATTATCCTTTAACTTGCATATTTTTTTTAAAATGTGCACCTAGAATCAAGTTTTTATGCTATTTGATATGTTGAATGACTGATAATAGTAGTTTGGAGCAAACGTGCTACGAAACATGCAAATATACTGACAAAATCAAATTTAAAATATTTACAACACACAGCGTCAATATCTTAATTAGCAAAGCATTGCAGATAATTAAAGATGAGTTCAGTGAACGACAGTATAGCGTTCTGATTTTTGCGTTGGCGGTGTATCGTAAATATTTTAAATTTGATTTTGTCCGTATATTTTCATATTTCGTATATATATTCACAAGGAATAGATTCAGTACATCAAACAAACTCCAAATATTAAAATTCAGCCGAATCGGTGAATGTTTGAATTTTCGCGCCATAACTTTCAATCGTTTCGACCGATTTGGCTGAAAAGCTATACCGGGCTAACTAATGAAGTGTAATACCTACATGCAAAATTTAATGGAAATCGGTCGACGCATGTCGACAGGAGAATCCAAACAGATTTATAAAGTTATAGCTACACTGACTGAGATTCAGCTACGTAATAAACCTGTTCACCAGGACCTAAAGGAACCAGCGACATAGAACACAAGTTAAATTATATATTTTGCTTTTAATATCTTGATTTATCGTATTTAGAAAAATTTTGACCTTTAGCTTATAGGTTACGGTGGGGTCATCGCTAAACTTTGGCAATACCATGGTAAAAGTTATCGTGTGAAAAGACAGAATTGGGGAAATTGTTTTGGGGAAAATCATGAAAAAGTCCGGCTTGCATTTGATATCATTATTTTTCATAAGATGCGAACTATGCAAGGTACTTACCAACTCATCTCTGTTTTCTTACATGCACTTCTTTTGGACTAGACGATGAAGTTTGTGTTGAACATATATATTCATCAAATTTGTTGTTAACCATGTTGTGCACTTATGTGTTAAGTTAAGTATTAAGAACGTCCATAAATTCCGTATATCTTATTTTATTTTAGGAACGTTCATAATAGAATTTTGGAAAACTTGCCGAGACTTGAAAACGTTATTTGCGGATTTCATCCGATTTCAGTATGGACAACGGGGTAGTCAAGGGGATTTTGGAACCGTTTATTGGTTTGCTTGAAAATCATGCTGATTAATTATCGTGATATTGTGAAATTCCAGGTAATTCTCACAAAAAGCAATTCCTCCAGAGTATGAATGCTTGTGATTTGGATATGCTATCAGAACGGATCTGTTAAATGCATGATGCGTATGATGCAAGGTTATGATGAAAATAAGTATGTATGAAGAAGGTTGATGTTGTGCGTATATTAAATTCCTCTGTTTATTTAATTCTTAGATTAATTAAGAGATTGATTTATAACCCACATGCACGCGTATATTAATAATACTCTTAAGTGTATATAGTCATGTATACTTAGCACACAACCGATTCAACCAATGGCTAATGTAGACTATTACGTACGAATATGTAACGTAAGGATATATATGTGTTTATGCTTGATATGGTCATGGCAACGGGCTAGAATTGTATATATAATATAGCCAGTTGCGATGAGTGATCAAGCGTATACACACGTATTTCACGCATAAGTTTTTTAAATATATTACGTTTTAAACATGGACGTTATTCAAAAATTATTGCAAAAAGGAAATGTATGGTATTTGATATATATAACACGAGCTGGAATGCTGTTTGAAGAATCGTGTGATGATGTATAACGTGACGTTGTCTTTTTTTAAATAAAAAAAACCGATAATCATACGTACCACTCTTTAACTCCAGTTTTCCTAGGTGCACCTGGAGGGACTGGAGCCCGCTGTGGCATGACGCCTTGTGGAGCGGGAGGGAATGCTCCTCCTCCTCCAGCAACTTGCTGGACACCACCATGTTGTGGGATTGGTTGTGGTGGTTGTGATGCTTCAATTTTATATATTGGATCATCTCTCCGTTTACACATGAAAAAGATTATCAGGATGCTAACGATTATTATCATCAACACAGCTATTATTATGATGATTATCAGCGTGCTGTCTCCTGAATCTGCAAAGTATACCGTCTCGTTATACGACTTTTTCTTTTCTATCGTAGCTGCTGTTGATGTGGTCGTTGTTGTAGTGTCGAAATCAAATAGAGGTCCCTTCTTTTGGTAAGGTGGGAGGGATGGAGGGTGCGGAGGTATGAATCTTGTTGTTGTTGTCGTTTGGCTTGTTGTACGCTCTGTTCCATCAGTTTCTTTATTAGTTTCAGTTATCGTGCTCTTATCACCATCCTCTGTTGTTGTTGACCTAATTGGAGTGATCTCGTTTTTGTAATCTCTCTCTGTCGTTACTAGATTCGTATTCGTATTAGTTGGTTCGTATCCATCAGTGTATGTTGTGTAAACGCTCGTGTGTGTTGAGCTACTTCCCCTATTGTTATTCTCTACTATCACTCCGCTTCCATACTCTACACAATCCTCATCGTCTTCTGCGCATGGGAAAAACATGTTCGAATCTTGATTCGATTTTGTTGTTGTTATTGTTGTCGTTATTCGTGTTGTTGGGATATATACTGGTGTTATTATGTCGTCTGTGAAACCTGATGACATCCCTGCACAATCTTCATTGTCTTCGTCGTCTGTTACCATGCAACGGTTGTGGGGGGAGTCACCGGAATTCACCAAATCGTCTGATAACGTCGTTGAGGAACTTGATGCCGGCTGGGCCTAGGAGAAGTTTTACACTTTTTATTCTTTGTACATTTTGTAATTTGTAAGAATTTCAAACTAGGTGGATGTCAATTTGCGAATTTATATATCATAACGTGATGGAATTGGCTTTGGAACACAAAAGACAAGGAATTAAAGACACACTTTCCATACAATAATCCCACTGACATGATCGCAAATTGATTTCACCTAGGTTGAATGAAATGCAAGACTTTTTTCATTACCCTTTGGAACTCCCTTTCACTGTGACTAGGGTGCTCTTTCCTTGGGCTCCTGAATGTTGTTAGTGGGAACTGGCTCGTTACTGTTCCTATTGACCTGATTTTCCTTACGTCACCATGGATCTTTATTCTTGGGTCACCGTTCATTGCCATGTCCAGGATATGCATTCCGTTTATCACCAGACCGCTTACTATACCCTGTTTTTGTATATGGAGGTGGTTTATTACTATACAACCTTTAAAATATAATGGGGGAATTCAAGAGATGCTTTGTAAGTGTGTTAACTTCGTATCGGGAGTAAAAAAATAATTTTGTCATGAAAAACTCCATACGGTTACGAAGATAACGTTTTACGAAGCCTTCTCATGATTTATGGTATGCTAAAAAGCGGTATGTGTTGTGAAAAAAATGACCATACCTTAAACCCCCTGACGACAGTAGTTTCCCGTTTGAGTTCTTTGAGCCTTCCCCCAACTGTAATAAGTCCAATTGAATTGAATAGGTTTTCTTTTAACGCTTGAGGATAGGTAGTTATGATATCCCAGTTATCAATCTGTAGAGTAGCATTAGCTCCATTCCTAACAAACTTGACTACATGGTACCCTTCATCATTCACTGGTCTCGTCACATCACCAATCGTATGGTCCTTATTCAAATACATGTTATACGTCACACGTAGTTTACCAGAGATCTATGAATTAAATTCAGGATTAAAACTTTGCGTTTACATTCTTTTAGACATTTATTATATTAATCCGTAACTGACCACTTCAAATTCAAGATAATCTGTAGTTTTGACACTCTCGATCCTGAGCATAACTGCGTCATAAGCAGCAGTTATGAACCCAAACGCAATGTTATCGTGGAGTGTTGTTGGTTCCCTGTTCTGTTGGTATGTGAATTGGATCACTCCAGGATGAGTATGCCCACGCTGCCTTGCGTACATGCTTGACATTGAAAACTCATATGTTGTTGACTCTAATGAACATGTTGGACCTGTGTAACTTGTCATCTCACAGTCGCATGTCACACTGTTCTCTGAATCTTCTACACATCCTCCTCCATTCTCACATGTATCGGACTTGCAACGGCTGCTTACTGGGTTGTAGGGTTCTACATTTAAGGGTGTAAATTATTATTGTTTCATTAGCTGGAAAATAAAAGCAGGGCTCGTTATCTCTATGGGTTGAAAAAATATCTTTCATACATCAAACTATCACTAATTGTAGTCAAGGATCTATTTTGTAATTCACTTTAGAAAAATACAAAAACGGTTACTTTCGTTTCCTTGCAACCACATTCTGGTAAAATAAAACCATCTTGAACTGAAAAAGTAACCATGGTAATTAAATGGTGATTTGAATCCCCTTAGCAATAATTCCATTTCAAAACTTACATCAAAGTGACAGTCACGTATTTTACTATCCATTACACTTATTTTATCATCACCCAGGATATAATCTTAAATTGTTCCCTTAGCAATATTTTTTTTAAAAAACTGTGCAGCAATATTAATTTATTTTACTGCGATCAATTACAGACCAACACGTTATTATTTCATCACCCAGAATACCAAATTCCTTTAAACGCTTTCATTGGGTAAAAGTTTTTTATAAAAAAATTGATTGAAAACCTACTCCTATAATAACTATTAAACCCACAATTTTAAATATTTATAAAGAATATCACCTAGTGTATTATCATCCCCACATCCATGAGAAATGCCTCCAGTCATCCCTCCTTCAAAACTGATAGCCTCGCCACCGACATCAACGTTAGCGAGACATCCTATAAAGTGTGCATATCCATGAACTCTAGAGAAGAAAGCGTCTCCAATACCACCCCCAATATAAAGTGCTCCATTAAGTTTCAATAGAAGATTATTTCCACCGCCCCTGATCCTCTCCTCATAAACATATTGATCAACTGCCATGACGATGAGTTCACCTCCATCCCAATAAAGGTCGACATCAACCCAAGAGTTCAATTTGAGCGTGTGTGAAATGATTTCAACTCCTTTATCAGTTTCCCCAAATCCCATGCTAAACATTAGTTTGAAATCTTGGATCTGCACGCAAATGTAATCAGTGCTGCTTGAAGCACCGTTGTAAAATAGGACTCCAGCTGCTGACTGAGTTTTGAACTTGAAACGCATGCGGAGGGTAGCGTACGCTTTCAGCTGTGGCATTGTAATATACGCTTGTGTCTTTGTTGGTTTACGCTTTGGGAAGTTTATCGGGTTGTTTATTGATTTGAAATACTTGATTTTTGGTAACGTTCCAGTTGGGTTCAGTCGTTTTAACTTTACTAGTGACAATAGCGCTATGTTGTTCATTGATAATGATTGGATTAGGCCTGTGAATGGGGATGTCATTGATGATAACGTTATCTTCTCTATACTCTGTGTTGGGTTCCGTGTTGTTAGCACTCCTGATACTGGGGGAAGGTCGTCAACGAATACCCGGATCTCTCCACCTCGACGCATGAAACGGAACACGTGCCAAGAATTGTCGTTAAACGTAGATGAATGACCAACTGACAGCGTCTAAATTAATACATACATTTAACATTTCATATTTCAGTGTTGCCGTACCGACCAGAAAGGGAACACAATATCGTAATTTTTCAATTTTGTATCATGAGATACTAGTTAGCGTAGAAAAATAGCTATTCCCCTACAATTGTATTTAAACGTGTAACTTATAGCCAGGGATCGTCGTAAAAGCTAAGAAGGTTAATGCAAGCAGGATAAAGTAAAGATTTTAATTCATTTTTGAAAGTCTGAGGAGCACAGACTTTCAGCTATTCGTATCCTGATTAGTGCTATTTATTAGCACTTCTGAATTTCTGACGGAAACGGTTTACTTTTAAAAAGCTGGGGCTACACCAACACCTTCTACATTTCAATGCATCTTGTCTACTATACTACTGTATTTTTGCACCCATAGTACTGCTACTAAATGCTCGAAATCAAAGTATCACGATACCCCGGATTTTTTGCAAACTGCAAATGTGCAGAATATTTTTGCAAAATTTCTTTGATGTTGGCAATTTAAACACTGTATAACGTTAGCTGAGTCTGGCAATTTGCAACAAGATTATAGATTGTATGCAAAAAAATTGACTGCCATTATTGTCAATTATTTGTGTTGATGAAATATTTTCATCTCAGATCTTGAATGAAACCCTAATTTTTCAAATGGGTAGGAATAATTAACATAAAAGAACCTAACCTTATCCGAATCTTTCAATCGTACTCTGACGCGAAGTTTCCCAGCGTTGACGTTTGATCCACCTCCGATCCTGACCTCGATGAATTCTGACTCTGTTCCAGAGACGCTTAGCAACACGGCGTTTGGGTTGAGACTCTTGAACCTGAACCTTATATCTTGTGCTTGTGTTGGGGAGAATAGGCGTGCTGACACTGGTGATCCACTGCTTGACCTATTCGTGAACTCGTAGACGCTCGCGTCTCCAAAATCAATATATGGAGCGTCTGCAATTGGAATTCAATCATTTTTACAATTCAATCATTTCTCACAAATATTAATTTTCCACATATTTTATTATGATATTGCACTGACCAACTTGACAGACTCCTCCATCGAATCCAGCCCACAGGCATTCGCAAAGGAACCTTCCCCATCCATCAGCACATTTCCCATTATTCATGCAAGGGTTACTAACACATTCTCCAGCACTTCCAACCTGACAGAAAGGTTTAATACCTCCAATATCTTGACTTGTAGCAAGCCTCACTAGATCAACAAGCGTATGCTCAATAACGACATTTTTCAAGCACCCAACGAACCCATTTCCTAGCCCTACATTCCAAACCTTCTCATCAGTTATGAATGAAGGAACGTTTCCAAGGTAAATGACGCCAAGTACCAAAACCCTTGATTCTGATTTCAAGTTAAAATCTGTATTGAAATCATCAACACTAATCGTCCCTGATCTCCCGTTCCGTATCAACTTTATTGTGTGCCATTCACCATCATTTATTCTTGAACTTGTTGCCTGAACCCGGGTGTGGATATTGTTCGTTTCCATGTGGGCGTATAGCATCCCGTCTAATATCTCTAGGGCTAAAGAGCTTGGTTGCGTTGATGTGTATAGGACCAAACCGTTTGGCTCTGTTGTGCGTAACTTTAATGTTATTGATGTCGTGTGTGATGATACGTTGTTATATGGGAGTACTACCAGGTAGCTGTTCTGTGGAGCTGTGAACGTTATCGGGTTGTCCTGCTGAGTTGATGGGTAGTGTGGTTGCATCGGGTGCTGCAAAATTATTTTACATTTTATTCATTAATATTTTTTTTTAATATCACTTCTTAGTCATGGAAATTTCGTGATTCTGCCTTTAAAAAATTATTTTAACTCAATTGTGATGGAAACTCATATTTCACGGTTGTCAATTAATCATTTTGTAGACACTATTTATCTACTACTTTTCCTAGGAAACAAGCTTTTTTGCCTATTTTTGCCGTGCCATTTTGTCATGATTCATAGAAATATTGGACTTTTATTACAGCGCTAATACATTCATATTTGTAAAAAAAAGTTGGAAAGTGCTGCAGTTTGCCATGGGAACAGGAATTTCAACATTCCTTTTAAAAAAATTGATATTAACTCAATTGGTTGTGAAACTAGCATGCTATGTTTCACGGTTATCAAAGTGAATAATTTTCTAGACACTATTTATCTACTACTTTCCCTAGGAAACAAGCATACATATATTTTTTGCCTATTTTTTGTCATGCAATTTTGTCATGGTTCATATTGTAGCAATAAGTAGGAAAGCGCTTGATTTTGTCATGGGAACATGAAATCCAATTAGTGGATTTGCATATTTAAACTGAATTGTGATAAAGAATGTCGAGGTGTTCCGTGTCAATATCACTTAATAATTCATAACATGGTTGTGGAAGGTCAGCGTTTTGAAATTAGAGTTATTAATTTGGCGTAATTTAATTAAGAAATGTTGGGATATATTATCACCTATAGATTGTATTTGTAACGGACTGATATTTGTTATGTTTATGAAAGCTTGTATATCTTGATTGGAGTGAACGTGAATTGTTGTTTGGGATAATGGTTATTTGAATAATGTGTGATTATTGATTGAATTAAGAAAGGATATTACGTTATCAACGATGAAAGATCCTGCAGCATGTGATGTTTCGAAGGCATCAATGTTTTCCTGGCAGTGGAAGACAATCCTTCCTCCGCTGATCGTGACAAGTCGGTTTCCGGTGCGTGCTAGCTCGAGTATATTTAGTCGGAGTGTGTCGGCCCTATACTCGACCTGAAAACATTATGTAGCACATTAAGAATACCAGATCCCTTTGGCGCCAGACTAAATTCCTTGCTCTTTTAATTACTTTTTTGAGACAGCCAATAAAGTTGGTGACTCCTCTGATCCCGTTCAAAGGACGCAGTGTGTCGTAGCCTGCAACCGTTACTCGGTTTGAACTCAAAAGCGTAAATGTTCCAGCCAATGTCCAACGGTCAAAGTGGATCCCGTCCACACTCGCTGTGATCTATTACATTTGGTTTATAAAACATTTATTTACTCATGTTTGCATTCCCTTTTTTCCACAATAAGCGTGCTTTCATGCAGGAACAAAAAAAACTCACATGGCAGAGGCTCGTCGTTCTAGACATCTATCCAGAAATATCCAGAAATGGTAGGCGATAACAAACAGGTTTTTTTTAAACGTTAATGTTTCATGCGACAGACACGGAATTAAATAAAAACAGCCAGTGATAGGCATTTCATTCGTTACATCTTCTGACTCAAGATACAAATGAGACGATGCTGAGACATATCTTCTCAAATGTATCGTCAAAAGGATTATAATGCGTTATAAAACGATCGTTAAATGTAGTGCTCAAGCAGATGACTTGAGAGGGATGCTTATTAGCTTATTTATAAAAAAGAGCATGCCATTACCTCTTGTATTTTCCTGTGAACTCTAACAGAGTGCCACTCCCCATCATCGAACCTCAAATGGTCTGGGTGCAGTTTAGTGTCTAGAGGTCCACTACCAAGGTTAATACTCAGCATCAATTGCCCGTTTCGGATAGTTAAAGCGATATAGTCAACACCGTCACCAGAATAAAATAACAATGTGTGCAGTAACAACTTGTTCCGTGTGCTCGTCTTGAAATACAAACTTATCTCGTCCAACTGAGATATTATCGGCTGCTGACCTCCCGACTCACGGAAATCGTAACCAATATACTCTGTCCCGTGGAATGTTGCAGTCGTTGGGGATTTCTCTAAAAACATTTTTCATTATTTATTAGCATCACAATAATTTCATTCTTTTCATAAACGCTTTTACTTTTCAATCGTTACTAATCGCAATAAGAATAATTTCTCATCATCAAACATCAAGCTTGTACGTTAGTTGCAATGGAAACTATCGAACGCATGGATGCTTTTATTTTACACTCACTATTATGTTAAATTAAATTGCATGGATGCTGAAATCCTCATGTTGCCATAGAATTAATAATACGCTTGTGGTTTATCTAAGAAACTAGTAACCTTGAAATAATTTAGACGTGGCTGACAATTCCCCAAATGCATATTTGATGCTGTTTACGTTCCATATAAACGAACATATATAAGGGGTTTTCATGGAATTTATTTTATGGCCACCAAAAGACCCCGACGTCTAGACTGCCTGCATAAGCCATAATGGATTGATGGGGGAAAGCTTATAGTGCCCACGTCAGCCTATCACTCATGCTGAATTTCATGGAAAATCTGAAAGATTTATGTTTCACTGGATTTACAAGTAGTGCAATTATCACGGTAGGGTATAATAGATCAATTATAGCAATTTATCCATGACAATAACGAAGAAGGGGCTTGAATTTTTTATAAACACATGACGACTAGAAGCACCTCTTAGGAATATCAATTTATAATACGTTTCTCAATGGATTTTTTTTAAGCTCGGACCTACGACAATCTTTTTACAAGATTGTTGCCTAGTGACCTTATTATGAATAATAGTGAGTTTTTTATGGCTAAGAAATGTTTTGCTAATGCAACAAATATATTTGAAACAATAAAATAATGATACTTATTGCTAAGCCTATGTAATTTAAGATTGAATATATGAATGCATGTGAATGAATTGAAAAATTGACTGACCCACTTCGCAGTTGACCCCTTCAAAGTCGATATGTTTGCAGTCACAAACGGGTCCGGAGTCAGTTGAAATGCAGAATCCGCCATGGAGACAAGGGTCATGTCGCTCGCAAGCCTCGCTCGTGGCGCTACCCGATATCAGACCCTTTGATGAATAAAAGATTATGTTTAAAGCACGCACGAATATAGAATAAAATTTGAAAACCACACGACTGACTGAAAGTATTAAAAGGGTTACCTTTGACTCGACTATCTCTTGAGGTTTGACAACAATTTTGATATTTTGATTGTTATCATTTGATTGAGCTCCAAAGACGAGGTTCCTTATGGCTCCCCTGAACCTTGGTTCGAAGACAACACTAGGTAGTGTTAGTTCTCCAAGACGTGAGTTAAAAAACCCTGGAAGCCCTCCAATGAACACACCCGTGTTATCGAACCTAATAGTAAGTTTTTCACTGAGCATATTCCTGCCCTGTGATACAAACCCATCAACAGTGAGTAGTACATTCCAGACGGAGACTGATAGCTCAACACGGTGCCACAGCCCATCATTCAAATGCTGGCCTATATTGATTAGCTGCGTTCCTTGATTTAATAAGTTGAACCTTAGACGTAACGTCCCCTCAACTAGTTTCAACTCAAAAAAATCTGATTTTCCTCCATCATCAGTGTACAGGATCAACCCGTCTGGTTGATTACTCGTGAACTCGAACGTCAGCGTTGTGTTCACGTTCCAACGGCTGAAACGAGCGTAACTCGTGTCTGAACCCTCCAACACGAAACAACACGCCAACGGTAACAAACTCACCAACAATAATAACCTCATCATTTTCTTTTCATTATCAACATTTCTATTAATGATATTCCTAAACGGAATTTTCTCTTATTTTCTCTCTCTCGAGGAAAACACAAAAAACTAGAAATATGAAACGCTACATGCTTGCGATAGATAAAACACTTTGACTATGAGAGAAACGGTGCTTCTTTCTCGCGATCTATTTCGAAAGTGACGAGATAGATAAAAGTTGACAAGCTGGCTGTTTCTCCTACTTAAAAACCATCTCGTAACTTTTTTGGTGTGGCACGTATATATTGGCATATATACTCATATAAGCACATATATTAATCGTTTCATCGCATAAAGCACGAGCTCGTTCCTCGGAATATACCGATTTCACCCAGCTCTTGCGCCATGTGCTCGTGGGTTTCCGAGTTCTATTATGTGCTTAAAACCCCATCAACCTTGAAATATACTCTATATGCTTCTTATTTTAATGCTTTATTTCGTTTTTTAATAAACTTTTACTGACCTTGTCGTGGTTTCACACGTGGGCTTCTTCAAAAGAGCTCACAATACGCTTATCTTTGACGTTGACAAATTGCGAAATATTTTGTTTTAAAAAACAATACGCTCTTGTATTTTAATTTACTCATAATTGCCTGTTTCCCCTTTACAATTAACCATGATGGAAGGTTAAGCGGTTGCATCATCCCTCAATGTTTTTTGCTTTACTTTTAAAATACCATGAAACATGATATATACGTGCATGTTAATCAATCGCATATAGTGCCAGTGCCTTTGGGTGACTGCCAGATGCCAAAAATCTCTGCTTTTATAAACACTTCCTGTCATCCAACACACTACGTGACAAAGGAACATTCTAAATCACTATATTCCAGACTAAATGTTATAACATCCACTTCAATAGATTTACGACACTTTTACTCTACTCGTCAACACTCAATCCTATTACTTCAATACACTTTTATCAACATCACTACTTTGTCCGTCTGTCGCGTTATTGGCGTTGCCACGTTACTTTTAATTAAAATCAAGATTTATTTTTTTGGGATTTTATTGAGTTCTAGCTTTTAATTTTCAGTTGATTGAATATTTAATTTTTGTAACTCATAGCAACAGCTACATAGTATAGCTAAAAATTTTGATTCATTATGAAAAGTGTGGGAAGTACTTTTCTTTGGGATGTACTTTCATTACGAATAACGTAGTAATATGCTGCTGTTTCAGGTCACACAAAAGCAATCGCCATAGATATTATGAGTATAAATTCGACATATAACCATATTTATGGACAAAGCCTGTGCCACATACTTACACGTATGAACTATTTATATTTTTTGTTGTTGTTGAGATGTTTGGTTTTTTTTCAAGGAGGCTGAAATTGAATAAAGAAATAATGTAGCTTGTTATTTTATAACGTGCTTATGGGAATTGGCAAGAATTATGTGTCGCGGTCGGATGTTTCTCAGTCATGTAAAATTTGCGTGGAATTTCTCATTTTTTTTTAAACCGTTCCTTTCGGATTTTACCGTGATAGTGATAACTCTTTCTTCGTTACGGTACTGAAGATTCGTATAAAACAAGTTTTGCAATATATTTAAATTGGCTTAACATCTGGCTAAATTCTCTAGTTTTTTAAACGTATGCTTGTACGTTTTTTTTCTTATCTCTAAATTAATTGCATTCATGTCGGATTGTAATGGGGCAATACAATTATTGGGTGTAGTTTTTTGTCTAAATTATATGTGCTTTTTTAGTTCCTCTAATATTAGATGAATTACAGAGAGGAGTAGCACACCCACATGCTTCCGTGCAGGTGCAGCATAAAGTTTTTTGAAAACACTTTTTTTTGTACACTGGATCTACTTTTAAACAACCCTGAGGAGATTCCTATTCCTATTCCTATTCGAGATGTCAGCTTTGGGCTAGGCCATTGTTTATATGGAAACACACATTCCATAATCATTATTATTACGCTGCACTATCCCAACAAACATTATATTTCAAAAAATCATTACTGAAACTATTTTTAAAGCACCTTGCCAAATGCGTTCGGGTGTATGCCAATGCACATTGATGCAGGATATTGTTTACTTAATAACGTAGGAGTTTCCATTTTGGCTACGAATTTCTTAAAAGTTATACTGTTGTTTTTATCAATCCATTGCGTTTTACTATACATTTTATTTATCAGCAATATGTTACGAAAATTTATTTGATCGGAAGAATTGTCATAGCAACTAATAAATATTAATTCCCAGTCGAATAAAATCGAGTAAGAGTTAGTAACTGGTAACAACAATGGCTTTTTAAATATTGGTTAAATAATTTGTAGCACTACTTATCGATTGCTATGCAGAATACACATGCGCACGTGGGTATCTAATGCATCAGAAAGTCATGTAAATGTTTAAAAGTGGTACTAATTATTGGAAGCAAAAAATAACAGTGAACTCAATCTTCTCACTAAAATTAAATTCAGTATTCAGTAAAAAATATTTTGTAGTAAAAAAATGAAAACGTTTAAATGCTATGGGGACATGTTTTTGAGTAATGTTGAGCTAAAAATGTTTTTAGTAGAATCTTGCATAATATTTCATGTAATTAGATGAGCAAGTAATTAAGGCGAGTGTTAATATTTTTGTGACTAGTTGGGAATTAAGATGATGCGCTTTCCCTTGTTGCGTACTCAACGCAATATGGTATTCACGAAGCGATCCGCTTAGGATCGTAAGTATATTTTAATGGCACAAAGGCTCTTTTATGATTTTTTCACATTGATGTGGGTATTTTGTATGCATACTAAATAAGGTGATGTTACGCAAGGTGCAAAAGATGAAATGAAAAAACGAATGGATTATGTTCGGTTGTAAAGTGATTTTTAATAACAATTCATATTGCATTATGATTTTGCATTGGACATGAGAATGTGATTGCATTATATTAGCATAAAACAGTAAAAACAAATAACATAAGTAAGACGGCAATTGGCCATCGTCACTGGCTTTGGACAGAAACGTGTCCACCGTCGATGGCGTCCCACCCCGGAGATCAAATAAAATTATAACGTTTTTAAAAAAAATGCAGCAGTCTTAAAATGCGTATATTTCACGCTAGTTTGTTATTCCTGAAGCACTGCTCCAGGAACTTGTTACTCCCGTTAATCAGCCCTGTATCCTCGACTCCTTTTCCAATCGACTCGAAATTCTTCTGGTCTGGTGCAGAAGTAAATGTCTTTTCACCTTCCTTGCAATGGCTAACCAGCTCCGTGAACTCTTCGTGGAAGAGCTCCATGAGCCGATCCATCCCTCGACCGTCTGATACAATGTCCTTATTCGCGTATATTGACACTGATGCCTCTCCTCTGTATGTGTACATTGCCACTGCAACCGCTGCGGATAAATTCAAAGTCAATTCTTTATTCAATCACAATATCGTACTAGGTCAATCAAATCGGGACGCATTTAACATTTATTCATCCTTTGAAATATCAAAATTGGGGTCATGTTCATGGAGAAGGAATTCGGTTCGAACATGAATAATAAAATCACATAATTAAATTAAAAAAATTTTGTCACGGCAACGGAAAACGTACCCATTTTGATATTTAAAAGTTCAAAATCACCTTATGTTATAATTGATTGTTACCCATGGCAACAATATGCCGTGCTTGTATTTCTTATCAAACAAATTATATTTCTCCACTGCAATAGAAATACACCAATAGAAGAGCTGTGCTCAATGCACTACTTGCAATTTTTTTGTGTCCATATAAAAAATCCTACGGACGTTGTTTCCTGAACTACTACAGTTATGTTAGGAAAACCACATAAATTTTTTCTTTGGACAGAAGTTTTTTTTTTGAAACTACACCAAAATCATAGTAGTCAGGGATATATGGTCCGTGGATCATTTTATATGGATTCAAAATAAAGTCGGCATGTCCAATCTAACTAAGTTTATATCTATGTCCACTACATATTTTTTAGCACTATACAACGTACTACGTGCATTACGTATTTCAAATACTCTAGGATGTTAGCATGCACACCACAAATTATTAATAGTCTCACAAGTTCAGAAATAATGAATTTGGTTAAAAGTCAAAAAAATTAAAATTACCAAATCCTAATTCCCATGACAATGACACGAATATCAAAATTTTTGTTTACATTGCCATTGTTGTAAGATCATATATAGATTTCGTAATATAAATTGTATTAAAAAATCATGGGAATTTGAGAAAAAAGTGTTGCATATGGTAACCCCATTAGTACTTTTAGGTAAGTTTCAAGTTAATGATGTAACGAAACATTTACTCTGCATGTGACGCATCCAAAAAAAATGCGTAGAATTCATTAAAATCTTTGATCACGTGCACATGATGACACGTGTTAATTTTTTTAGTTACCATTTTCTGATAAAATTCATAAAAATATCTGGAAAAAAGTGCGTTATAAACATACGCATGTGCAATAAATTTTTAAATCGTATAACTTGCAAAGTGTAAAAAATTTTAAATTGTTTTTGTTGAAAAAAAGTTCCAGACGCACGCGATATGAAATTAACGTCCGTGACTTGAATAAAAAGTTTTAGCATGATTCGTTGCATAATGAAAAGTGTCAAAATGTTTAACCTTAGTGTGGGATAGTTGCATAAAAAAGGTTGCAAATATTTAAAGAAAGGGTTTTAAAAATTCCAGATGCATGTGTAATTACGTACACGTGCATATACCGTTACGAGTATATTTATAAACCTCCCTTAAAAAAGTACATGTTATTAATATTATGGGTTATGAAATGAGTTAAGAATCGTATTTAAGGATGATTGCAAGATTATATGTTAGACAAAAGGGTGTGTTGTTACTCTATTGTTTGTTTTTTTGAGAACATACACGTTAAGATTCCAGAGGGAGTGTGTTTATACACATGATGATGTGTAATAGGAAAACACATTTAAAAAGGTATATGGCATGCCTCAACCGCATCGTAAACACGTTTAAAAAATTGCGACATTGAGGTTTGGTGTTTTTATATATTCAAAACAAGTTGTGCGCTTGTACGTGTTGTTTCCTGCTTCTATATTATGATTTCGCAAAAAGAAAAAAAAGATGCAGACTATGGTTGCTCCAAATTCACAGCTTGGTAATGAATTTCATTCATTTAGAATACACACATATAATCCTCTAATTACGTACTTTCGATTACTTCATAACGCTCTAATGACTATCTTGTATTGCATTGTATTTTATGAACGCTTTGTGCCCTACTTTCACGCTTTTGTGGTCTCATGCAATCCCGGTAATGCAATCACATTTATATTGAGTTCACTCACCCAATAATTTGTTAATGCAATTCATCTTTTCCTTTTCATGCATCTCCATGGAGAATATATGCGTTTTATATTAATTCACAGCGTCGTCGTCTAGCTATCGTGCGAATATGCTTATATAAAAATGATATGAATGAATTCTTGTAAAGTGTTTAATTCCTGTTCTAATAATGCTATTAAATGCACCTCTGGATAAGCATCCGGATTAGTTTGAGCACCCCCAAGTATTTTTAAACACACAGGGTTGGGTTGTTAAATTGTTATGCGGCTAAAACCCATACTATACGGCTATACATGAAATCTTGTGATTGTCCTTGAAAAAAAACAACACTAAAGTGTATATATTTTACCTGTCTGTCTCCATTGAAGCCCAAAAACTTTCCACATGTGTGTAACCTCAACATTCCTGGCTTCGTTGACACCACCATCTCCAAAGTCGATTCCTGCAGAGTCATCACCAACATACGCAATTTTATCAAAGAGTCCAGGTACGCTAGTAAATCCACAAGAAGTCCCAAAGTTGATACTAAAGAACCACTTGACGATAAAGCAAGGAGCTAGCCCAACAATTGGAATATGTAGATGAAGAAGCCTATCAAACTGAAGTGTTAGGTATTCATTGAAATCATGTTCAGCTCCAGTTAACCTCTCAACAGGGTTCCTAGTAAATGGTACTTTAAATAACCCAACTCCCCAATGGTTACATAATGTTGTTAAAGGATGGTTTGGTTTTGGAAGAGAGTGCATTATTGCAAGTCTTTCTGGTCTCATTGAAGTAGTCCCTGGATTAGTCTCATCATATAATTTCTGTAATGCTCCCGTCATCAATGACATTCCTACTGCTGCGAAATGGGAGTTTGTTGATCTTCGGAGGGTTTTAATCTCGGATAACGGTAATATCGTCCTTCTTATCTGACCTGTTGTAGCTACTTTTCTTAATGTGTAGTAATTTGGCGTGTGGGTTAAAGACTCCTTATATAACGTGCATAAGTGAAGGGGTAGGTTCGATATCAGCTTCGTCTAAAAATCAATTAACAACACATTAGCCTACATTTTATACATGTTATGCACATGCACGTGTATTCTCAAGGTACGGAAAAGGGGAACTATTTTTGGAATAGAGAATTCTCTATTACTTTTTGGTGTACACAACAAATCGTGCACTGGATAGCCCTTGAGACTAGAAAGTGCATCACCAAGGTTATATACTATTTATACTGTATGTTCAGGGACTTTCTCATAAATGCGTGCTCTAGTTATACAATGCACTTTGTGGTTTTCTATATTGCAACTATTTAATATTGCGGTAGGCTGGAATTCATGACTTTAACCACATCATTTCTCATCATAACAACATTGGGTTCATCAGCAAATGTTTGAATTATTTTATTCCATAGCGTATCGTATATGAAATATGAATGAATAAAAGTATTTAGCTCACCCATTTGATAGTTTCTTTGATAATTTCTTTAAACACATGAATGAATTTGAAATTGGATTCGTTGCACTTGACGAGATATTTGCTACTGAGTCCAACAAACACATCAATTAGTTTATTGAAGCTATATCCATCACAGACTGTATGATGAATCCTGAAAACTAGGTAGCTCCTTGTCCCGAAATTTAACAAGCACAAATTGAACAATTCATTTAGATAAGGCATCTCAACGATTTTCCGTAAACACTCATCCAAATCATCCTGTCCGGTTAGCTCACTGTCGTGGAACAAGCTCACGGAAGCGTTAAGATCAACCTTGATCCGTTTCCAAAACCAGTATCCGGCATATTCAACCGGGATGCATGATAATTTAGAGAATGCTGGGTTGTCTAGGATCCGGGTCTTGAAAATTCTTCTTATAAAGTTTATATCAAC
The DNA here is from genome assembly GCA_964034955.1 of Orchesella flavescens. NCBI lineage: Eukaryota > Metazoa > Arthropoda > Collembola > Entomobryomorpha > Orchesellidae > Orchesella > Orchesella flavescens. The sequence goes on from OZ035957.1 coordinate 13,443,075, forward strand.
TCTTTGTTTTAACTCTAATATTGTCAAGTTTGAGGCGTATGGGCGTGTGTAGTAAGAATCTACTGCGAATATACAATCGTATGGGGTCAAGTGACCTACCAAACCTGACCTCTTGCCCATATATCTTATTATTCCTCTGTAAATGTAGAGTGCTAATATTAGTGGGATCACTACTGGGGATATTATCAATGCTACTCCCCAAGATATCAAAAACTGATTTAAATGAGTGTGGGGACCTGCTGGTCGTGTCGCTAAGGGAACTCGTTTCTTCATGATTTTAAAAGATGCTTTTTATTAAAATATATTTGAAATAAATTTAACAACACATTTACGAGCACAACTGGAGTGTTGTTAAAAGTTGAAGATTTAGTCTTAGAATGAGTCAAAGAGTGTTTTTGGTATAAAGTTAGCGGATACGGCTTTCAAGGCCAAATTGCACATTCACTTCTTGACTAAAAATAGGCAAGCCCTGGGTTTAGATCCATTGTTGGCATGATGATGAGCGAGGACGATCTGATCTACGCGAGGTTTAAACAGGTACTGTGCCTTCTTTTGTGTCTGCTTCTCTTTTACAAAGATGAGCTTCTAGACAAAGAAACTTCTTTGTATACCAGCATGAGATGCTTTACCCATCTACGCTATATATTCTACGTTTCAATGGGCTTGTGGCTATACTTTACCATGTCTTTTTCTTTTTTACTTTGACAATTATATGCTTTATGACGCAATACAATTTTATATCCTTATATATGCTTTTTAAATATATATTTCTTAGGAACTATTCTTCTTTTCGTCATTTATGCTTTGTTTTTGGGGATACCCGATTTATACTAACTCGTTTCATTCGATTTTCAAACGTGTTTTTTTAAATTTAACATCTGTTTCGATGGTCACAATTTGTGATTATTCATGCAGGATTTTCCTTTAAAAAAGTGATTTTAAAGGTGGAGTAGCGCGGCTTAAATTACATTATTTTTTTGGTTCTGGAAATTGGTAGACGTGGGTTGTAAAATTACTTGAACGGATGTAGTATAAACGCATATGATGTTGTTAAATTACTCGAAACGATGGTTATATTTTGGTATCACATAATTGAAAGATGTATTCTTATTTTACGCTCTAGTGCATTTATGATGATGCATAAAGGCGTACAAGGGTTTTCCAAAACGTGAAGATGCTTTCGGGGACTTGCCTATTCATCATAGTATTATTGGGATGAGATTTTTTTACCTGGTCCTACAACAACAAAAAAATAGCATTGTTGATCGCGACAAGCTTTTGGGATTTTCCAAACATCACACAGAGTTCGCAATGCCATTGCGAACTCTGTGCATCACCTTGCTCTTTTGCCAATCAACCCTATGTGTTTCTTAATCATACACAACACTTTATTATTTTTTTTTGTGCTACTTCACATCAGATGAGATTTGAGACGCTTCTACCTTTACTATCACATCTGATCTTGTTTCATTGGGCGAACGTGTGGATTTGCCATCAAACTTTATCGCTTTGTTTTTATTCTGCCATCAAGTTTGTTGTTTTTTTTCTTTAATTTTTTATATATTCTCTTATCGATATATTTCCTACATTACTCGTGAATATGATTAAATATGTTTTAGGTATAAATGGATAGCTAGAGTCGATGAACTCGTTCTTTTTTGAAATTCTAAACTGATAATATTGGTATGGGAACACATTCCTTTCCTTGTTACTCAGAAATGATGCTAATTTACTTGAATTACTTATTTGAGTTTATATTCTGCATTCCATCGTGTAAGATAATAGCTGCAGCAAAAAAAATCCAGTAGTGTAGGGTTTTTGGGTACCTCAATTCATACGTGTTCTTTTCAATGCTATTGTGGTTACATTGGCTACGTTTGTGTGTGAATACACGGGACGGTCTGCTGGTCAAGTAGTAACCATAATTAATGATAATCTTTTTATGGAGCAGGTTGCATGATAATACATTTGCAATAGGAGTATATATCAAATCATACCTAATATCACAAATGAGCTTCAAAGAATTATAATAAATTCAATGTTTCAAAGCCCTCATGCCTCATTCTTGCTAAAGAAAAAAGTTATTGCACTCGTATTTGTTATTCAAATATGTTTTTTTGCTGGATAAAAGTATATTTCGTGTTAATATTTTGGATAAACATTTTGTAACACATGCAAAAGTTATTTTACCATGGAAACTGCACCTTTTGTGGATGATTTACAATGGGGTAATATGAATATTAAATGCATTTAACAAAACTTGCAAGAATTTACTCGCGTGGGTATTAAATAACCAGTTTGATGCGTAAGATCTATTGTCCAGAAATATTTTGTGCATTTGTTTTGCAACATGAAAGGAGTGTTTTTTTTAGGAATTTTACTATTTGTTGTTGTCATCTTAAAAACCATCACGTGCCTAAATGTTTACTACTTGAACCTTTTTTGAATCCGGTCTTTTTTTGGACTTTGGTCAGGTAAACATACTGTATTGTTTAGTAATCAAGCTTCATGACGTAACGTTACCTAGTAAATTCTTGCATGCATAAACATTTTTTTTAATACTTGGTTACTTTGGTGATTTAACGAATCCTTTTAACTGTTGAACGGGGTTTCATAAAATGAAGCGAAAGGGTGAGATTTTTTGTTTTAAATGATGATTTTAGGATTGTTTAAAAGAAACATGTTTAAGTGATGGTAATGAGTAATACTAGGAATTGGAATGAGATTATGATGTGTGAATGAGGTATGGTTGAAAATGCGTTGACGCGGATGAGAGTAAAACGTATGATTTCTCACGTGTAATATCCTTGAACTTGACTTGAGCAGTATGCAATGCTCGCTAGACCGTGATTATGCTGTATTATTGCATTCACTTATTCAGGCCAATGAGTTTATAATGTGAAACGAGTATCATTTATTAAGTAAAAATAAATAACGTACAAAATTGGTAACTATTTGTAAAACGTAAATATAGGGTTTCTTTACTTTTCAAAACTAACAGAACCCTTGACTCCAGCGGGATTGGTGCTGCTTGCACTATTTCCTTCCTTTCCGTCTTTAAAGAACCCTCCGCCTATGATCCCGAACTGAGGACCTCCAAGTCCAGGTCCACCTGGACCTATCCCACCTCCTAGGATTGGAGATATACCTCCGTGTGGGTAATACCCGTTCCCGTAACCGTTACCATACCCACCTGGATAATATCCGTTACCATGGAGATTGTTAATCGGTGGTCTAAATCCACCACCGCCGCCACCACCTGATGATGCTGAAGCTGATGATGATGAACTTCCAACACCTCCACCTCCTGGGTAGAGACCACCACCTGGATAGCCACCACCTGGGTAACCACCCCCACCTAGGTGACCTCCACCTAGGTGACCTCCACCTAGGTAACCTCCACCTGGATACCCTGCTGTAGGATATCCGCCACCATATCCACCTCCTGGATAGCCACCTCCTGGGTATCCGCCACCATATCCATTCCCGTATATTGGGTTGTAACCTCCACCGTAATATGGTTGGTTTGTTGGGTATCCTCCACCATAGATCCCTGGGCCTTGTATCCCGAATAACCCTGGTAGAAACTTCTTGTCACCATCCTTTCCATCTGATGATGATGGTTGTGAAGAACCCTCAAATGATAAACCATTTCCTGATTCTGAGCGAGGTGGTGGGGATTGCAGACCAGGGTCCACTGATTTAGAGTCTCCGTCAAATTTTAATGTGCTTCGTTTTGTTCTCAAAAATCTATTTGGAGATGTCTGCTCGTGCATTGCGTAGTAGTCTTTCGCGTCTGCGCTTGGTGGAATATGCATGTCACGCATTCGAGATATTATCGTCCACTCGTCTATTGGAATAAGCTCATTAGCAATTGCATTTCATTTGATTCAGGTTCTAAATTGCCATGGAAACTTAATGAATCTTTATCCGTTTTGAAACTTTTTAAAACGCCATGGAAACTTAATGAATCTTTATCCGTTTTGAAACTTTTTAAAACGCCATGGAAACTTAATGAATCTTTATCCGTTTTGAAACTTTTTAAAACGCCATGGAAACTTAATGAATCTTTATCCGTTTTGAAACTTTTTAAAACGCCATGGAAACTTAATGAATCTTTCTCTGTTTGAAAACTTTTTAAAACGCCATGGAGAGTGAATAAATCTTTATCCGTTTTAAAACTTTTTAAATCGCCATGGAAACTTAATGAATCTTTATCCGTTTTGAAACTTTTTAAATCACAATAATTCCATGGTGATCTAAAACCTCCCGTGTATAGGGTTAAAAAAAGAATGAAACTGAACTCACCATCATCCTCCTGAAGCCTTGGTTTATTGAGTTGAAGATGGTTACCCCCCCTGATTGGTATGGAATAGGAATCGAGTTGATTTTCTGAAAGTATCCTAGCTCCATCATTGATATCCTTAAAGGGTATCGCAGTGGATAGAACAGCAGAACAGAGTAGCACGTATAACTTCATTGGGATGGAGTCAGGTGAAGAAAACCGTGATGATTTGATATGCGATTGTTATATACTAGATGATCTGGATTAATGACGCGTTTTGTTATGCTCTGGATATATAACGACTGCTTCCTCATTCTCTTCCGGTTTCTCATGGCGTGCTTGCCAATTATTGACCTTGGATCAAAGCGTATATAGCGTGATCACGTTGCAAGTTCACTGGCATGGTGTAGTAGTACTGCTTGCTCTAAACTCTAACGTTAAAATGCATAGTAGCCGTTACGCAGTCATACGTCTGACATTGACCCAAATTGGACATTACGTACGTGTGTAAATCCTGCTATTCTTGCTTCAACAAAAGATGCAAAAGACGCATATGTTAAGCTTAGTACACAAAACACTAACGATACAGTCCAGGTTGATTCAGAATGGACGGAAATGGTGTACGGAAGTATGCGTGGATATATATGCACGTTTGTTGTGTTGTTTATAGCAAAACAATACTGAGAAGTGGGTGGGATCATTATATAAACTACGTGTATACTATTAATGGTTCATTAACAAGGATTCTATTTCGCGTGCTTCCGTTTACTCGCTCGAAAATATAAATTCTCGCTTTTGTTTACAACCATCACTCCTTTGTTTCTAAACATTATCATTCTCACGGTTATGCCATTTCCTTACCTGAAGATGATACCTATTATTATTATGCTTCATTGTTTTATGCCTCTTCATATACTTCATCATGCAAATTATTATTTGTTTTTATACTAGAATCCAATCTTGTACCCTATAAGCTTTGGTTTATGCTAATGTGCTTGAGCAAAACCATGACTACCAAAAAATAACGTGTGTCATCATGACGTTTCCTGGATAACTTTACTTTGTCTCGTGCTATATATTAGAATCCTGGAATATGAACATGATTATATGAAAGTTGAAATGCAGAGTCATGAGATTGAGATTGGCAAGGCCGCGTTTTACGGCGTTACGTAATGATGACGTTATGACTTGGAATCTTCCAGAATCGTCCACTTTTTTAGCATGCTTCATTAAATTTTGAAAATTGATAAAGAATCTGTAAAAAATAATAATAATAACGAGTAAATAGGATTTAATAATATCACCGTGTTGTTTTAGAAATTGTTGATGTTCATATCATTAAGGTTTTGACTCAAATGTTGGTCTAGCAAACTCAAATTTACATCGCTTAGGTTTGGCAGACTGAAATCGCTGTTTAATTGATCATTCACTCCATCTTGATTACTAGGGTTGATTATTCCTCCACCTGAATACTGAACCATTTGCGGTTGTTGTTGCACCAATGATTGCTGCTGTTGTGCAGCCATCATTTCGTAATAATACTGAGGTGGGGGGGATGATAATACGTTTGGCTCCTGCTTTACATATACGTTCTGCATCAACTGGATTGGTTGCGTTGGGGATTGACCGTACATATTTTGGGGGGTTGTTGATGTTGTTGCTGCTGCTGGCGGATGCATTGGGGAATGCATTTGCGGGGGTTGTTGCGTCATTGGTGAGTGTAGTGGGGATGATATCCCCGGTTGAATGCTCATGTTTTGTGGAGACTGCATTGGTGGTGATGCTACTGGAGGGTATGAGTTCTGGCGGGGACCTGTCGTACATTACAATTTCCGGTTATTTCTCTTTTATTTAAGCATGGATTTAATTGGAAGGCTTATTTCCCCGAGCACCCGAAGCAGGAATTTAATTTGCAGTTTCTAGGCGACAAGCGAAAGTTGATGGCTACTGGTTGTGTATGTGATTGCAGAGATATGATGATTATACGCACTCGTCATTCGACGTTGAATCTTTATGCATATGTGAAATTGCCATGATAACAGTGAGGAATAGAAGTGGAGATACCACATCAAGGTGATTTTCATTACTAATAGCCTTGATTTAAATCACATTTATATGAAATTACATTAACGCTCGGATAAGTTAACCATTGGTTGCGAATTTTGTTTACTCTACATTGTTGTTTCATTCAGAGCTTTGTATTTTCCCAAAAAAAATTGCAAATGGGATCAATGGGAATTAACATTTCATGACATTATGAAAGTAATTCCAACAAGTCTTTGCTTTGGTTGGCATTAATTTCCACCGGCCTTAATTTAATTGCAGTAATGCATTCCATTGTAATTGGAATTATGTGGAAGTAACAATTTTTTTTACTAATTTTCAAACAATTTTTTTTGTTATCCTCGATAATTATTTTTGTGTGGCAAGCTTTCTCGTAAGCTACTTGTCTTGCATACACACATGAAATGTGTTTTACTATAATAATCTGGTAGCATAGCAACAAACATCTCTCTGTCCGATGACTTTATTTAGTTGCTTCAAAGTTAATTTGGACACGATTCTAAGTTCTATTTAGAAACCATTTCCGTAATATGCATGGCAACGTAATTATGTAATAATAATAACCACGGATATGTAATTAGATTCCAAGTATTTCGCGACCAAGCGTAATTGCCATAGTTCCCAAATTAAACTAATTCGAAGCGTTAATAGTATGAATGAATAATAGTATATCCCGATATGTATGTTTAAAAGCAATTGATGATTTTAATATGTACGATTAATTAACAATCCGTATTTAACATAAAGCTTATTATAATGATGTGTAACAAAAAGAGAAACGGTATACACGATTTATACTCGACTAGATTTTCATGTTAGTTGGTCACGTAAAGTGCCAAAAAACCAGTTAACAATGTTTTTTAGTATACAGGTGTGTATGATGCTAAATAGGGGGAGAGATGTTCATTCATAAAATATTTTTTCTCTCCAGATATTCGTGTGTTCTTTAAAACCACTAATGAGTCACATCCCGGATGGTCCGTTATGTGACTGCCAGTGTTGAATTAAAATTTTATATTTTACCAATGAAATCTATATGCTTTAAACCTCGATATTATAGTGTTAGTGGACTGACGTAAATATATATTATGCTTAAAATCTAGCTTAAACGTTACTAAATGCTGTCCAGCAGAGCGATTCGATTTTGATTCGCCATTAACCCGCGTGGTATGTCTCGATCCGTTTTGTTTTTTCAGGTGAATTACTTAAACTATATTCGTTTAAAAAAAGATTCAACATTCCTAACCTAAACCGTTCACGTCTCTATTAGTTATAGCACATTCAGAGGCACTCAAAATTATTTTCATTCATTTTCATTTTCACACAAAAAACTCACAATCACACGGTTTATATGCTTCAGTGGTGTTTATACATTTACAACCCGGTCAAGAGATTTATCTTCAGTCGCAGCTCTTTGATCGAGCTTTGACTGATCTTGACTCTACTCAAAGCAGAAGGAAAATTGGCAATATCAAAGCAAAGAAAGCTGAAATAAAAGTAATAAAAAAAACAAAAAGAAAATCATGCTCACGCTTGTTTATGTTAAAGTACTGTGAAATGGCGTTGGCGTTCTCATACTTTTGACGCTTCCTCTTCAGATCTGTATCTAGATAACAAAACAAGGCAGAAAAATTCATAAAAACAAAATTGAAAAATCCCATGCATTCAAATAAAAGTGAAAATTGTCACACAGAAAAAACAAACAAAACGAAAAATGTTAAAAGTGTTGTGATGCGCCATGGTGAGCGACAAAGAAGCAAATCTTGTTGGTCTCCATGGTGATGGGACCAAGAAGGAATTATTCTTGACCCATATGGTGATGCGCTATGGGATAGCACGATAAAGTATCGTCCTGACTAGTTATTATTAGGGTGTCTATTATCAACACCTCTGTTATTGTTAACACTACAGTAGTAAAACTGGCTTGGATCTTCATGTTGTGCGGTGTTGTGTTCGTCATCTCCAAACTCGCTAGCAGTGGCGAGTGGCGCTTCGTTATCTACATAGAGCCCTAGCTGCTCTGTTAACTCGTATGGACCAACGGCAGGGTCGTTAGTTTGAGGAGTAGCGTTGGTGCTTGGAGGAGATACCTGGTGTTTTTCTTTCTTATTCTTTTTTGTTGGACTGAATAGGAGGTTCTTTAAAAACGTTGCTGGAGACTGTTTAGTAGGTGATGTTTTTGTTGGTGTTGATTTCTTTGGGGGAAGGGGTGGAGCATTAGCTCCAGTAGGCGTTGTTTGGGGAGTAGTCTCTTGTATTTTCTTTGGAGGACGGGTTGGAGGGGTTGGTGTTTGTTGTTGTGTTATATTAGCGTTTAATCTTGCTGCTGGAGCAACGACACTAACGACAGTTTCTTCAGTATCCATCTGGATAGGTTGATCAACAACAGTGACTGAGCTTAGTTGCTCAGCGGAGTCATTAGTGAACCTAGCCATTTCATTCCCATTAAGAACATCCATCTCCATGACACCTGCGAACAATTCAGTTTCATGTTCGAGAAGCTCTAGCTCATGAATTGTTTTCCCAGTATTAACACCATCAAGTTCCTCCTGGTTCCTAATTATCTGGCTGATTAGATCCAAGTCCACGTCATAAACATCCTCTTGTGGCTCCTCTTGCTCCGTCTTACCTATACCCATGAACTCGTTTAACCTGTCGTAAATTGGCTCAACCTTCTCCTCAGTCGATAATATATCCTCAAGCTCAACTGCCTTGTGCTTCTTTGCTGTTGATGTTTCCAGTGGTGTTGTCGAGCTAGGGCTTGTCATGTAACTACCATACGCACTAGAAAAACTTAACAAATTCCATTTACGCTTGCATGTACCTGACGTTAGTAACGGGATGTACTGGAACGGACGAGGTGCGCTTGTTGTGTCCTTTGAAGGGCAACGCAACTGCACAAATACACGTGCTGGAGATGTTATCTAGTGTGTGTTCAAAAATATATAGATTTTACAGTCAATGTTCACATGGCAACAGAATTAAATTAATGCTAAATTTAGGGTTAATTTACCTCAAGATTGTGGTATTGGGGTGTTCTGAAGCAGATAGCGTATTGTTTGTGTACATCTGATGGTTGAAAGTCTCCAAATGACTCCCAAACTATTGACCCGTTCTCCTCATTCTCCTCATAAAAACGTATCTCTATATCGTCCTTCGATACCTTGTCACACAACAGTATTATCTCTTTGTTGCCCATCACCGGGGAAGTGCAGTCGCTCAGCTTCATGATCGTCAGGTCGTTGATTGCTTCTACAAATATACAAACATATACCTTAAAATATACACTTCAAAGTGCTACCATTCTACCATGAGACATCAAAGCATCATGGTTCAAATATCTCAATCGGGACATTTCAAATTGGTAGTGGTAAAAGTTGAGAAATTAAATTCAAGTAGATTTGCAATTAAAATTTATCTCCATGAGAACGAAAAGAAGCTCGTACTTTTATCGTAGATGGGTTCTGAGACGACAGGTTTGAGTGGGACCTTGAACTGGCCCCTTTCCGGCCCCTCAAGAAACACTTGGAAGCATAGGCGTACGCTATTGAGGTCTATCGAACCGGGTTGCGTTTTGTGCTGGAAACCAGCTGAAACGTTAATACGTAATAAAATTAATTTAACACCTAGGAAACACGCATATGTATTTAATTAAATTTATTTATTTATCACGATTATTTTTTAGCGCTTGAAAGCACCCACTTCTGAACGGGTCCACTCTGATCTCCTCTCGGATTTTTAAACTATCCTCTATATCCTTCTTCTTCACGCACTGGATACCCAGGTTACTAAACTCGCACGTCATGTCTTCATTCGCTGAAAAATAATTAATAGTTTTAATTCACAAAAGTTCATTCGTATTATTGCGTGACCGTAGCAACAGGATAATTGATGCTAACCAATCTCCATTGTGCAGACGCCCTTTTTGCATCCTTCCTTTCCAACGAGATTGTGAGGATGAGGGCGGTAAGGAGGGTCAACCGTTACGCAGGACACTACCACCACCGCGCGACCCCTGTGACCCACCACCTATCAACAAGGAAGTGTTTTAGTTGAGAGAAGAATAGAATAAAAGAACCTTTTAAAAGAACCCTTGAAGATTGGTTACCTGAATTTTGGGAAATGATTTTTTATCCTGAGTGGAGGAAGCTCCTGGGAGTGATCCTGCACTCCTTCCCTCGCACTCATATCTGAACCTGAGTGCCTTGGAGGCAGGTTCCTCCACAATTTTGACAAACACGTTTCGTTGAAGCGTCGCGTCCTGCGAGCTAACCACTGAAGAAACTCCTGCTGCTGCCATTTTATTATTTCACTGATTCACAAAACCATACTAAAAATATATGAGTGTTTTTTTTTCAAATATTTTTTAAACAGTTTGTAAAGTTTGATCACATAATTTTTTCGATAATATTTGTTTTTTTAAATGGTAGCGTAAACGTGATGATTGATTTTTAAGTATTGCGAGGATCATTCGCAATGGGGTATACGCAGTTCACTCTCGAATACATTCGGAACGGACGGACGCACGGACGAGTTGCGTGTACTGTAAGCAGGAAAAATAATATACAACCAACCTAACCACTTTTTTTATATACACTTTTTTTTTTGGAGCTTTACTCATTTATTATAAGGCATAGTCTCATAGTACCTTGCTATATATATTGCTTTACGTCATGAGATAAAAAAAAGGTTTCTTGGGATTTTGGGGCTTTATATACATGATATTTTGGGATCATATAAGCCTTATATATGCTGCCCATCATCATCACGTCATGTTTCTTTTACGCTCGGGGAACTCGCTCATAGCGCAGGCTCCCTGGGCTTTTTTACACACACATTCATCCAGCTCTAGCATTGTTGTTGCTCCTCTTTTTTTTTATACTGGTGGGTGCTAGGTGGAACGGTCGCTTTATGCCATTTATTTTTTTGCAATCTCGCTGGACCTTTTATTTTACTTTTTTTTTGCCTTTGCATGACTTTTCAGTTTTTCTTAATTCCATGGGAACCTTTTTTACTTTCATCATTTACTCGTTATATAATCGTTTTCTTTTTATTCAATCATGCAAAGCGTATTTTCGGGGGAATATGATCATGAATAGTGTGTTTTATTTACTAACGTGTGCTACTATCCAGTATTTTCAAAATATTTAATATGTCACATGCGATTTATAGCCTAACGGGTTTAACATTTAAACCGATTTCCTTTAAAAATTTATTCAAGCCCGTCCCCATGGTAACAATTTTATTATTATAGTCATTGTGCATTTTCAGTCAAATATGATGAGGGAATTTTGGTTTTAGCAAGTACTTTTAAAACAAGCTTATTACGTAGCTGAAGCATTCAGCGAAGTAATGGTTTTACTCTAACTGTCTGTCCGTCTGTCTGTCTGTCTGTGCGCACTCTCCTGGTCACATACATTGACCGATTTGGACCAAATTTGGTACACAGGTAGTACTACTCAAGAGGACCTCTGGGAATACTTTTCAGCCAATTCGGTCAAACGGTTCGAAAGTTATAGGCTCGAGAGTTCAGGAACTCATCGATTTGGCTGGAACGTATACGTATACGTAAGAATTGTATAGCATCCGTATGCATGAGCTTGTGCATACATTCGGAATCATGTGCTTGTACATAAATCCAGAATCCGGAATGGTATTGTACAAGTAATGCTTTTACTACGTTGGTAGAGGAGCGCGGAGGTGGGTTTAGTGGGATTTTCCGAACAATTGCTCAATCTGCTATGAATTATCAAGATTTAGTTTCTAATTCATAGAAATTTGTGTGTCATATTCCGGATTTTACATCCACATAGGACTTTACATACGGTGTCTAGACCTGCAAGTATGTAATTTTTTTTGTCTTTGTTCCACTTTGTATACCTAAACTTTGTGTTGCTGTTGGCGTATACTTTACTGAAAGTAAATATGACTACAGATGTAATTCTGTTGGTTTTAGACATGGTATATTAATAACAACACAAAATATGGAGTTAAAAATTGAAATTCATAGCTTTTCCCTTCTTGTTTATGCATTTAATATCAACTAAAATTTATCCGGGATTTTCTGAAAAATTACTCAAAAAGGTTGCCATAGATTTTTTTACATTTTTAATATCTTTCCTACACTACCCAATCTTATTCGTAAGATTATCTTGAAAAATGGCTGCCTAGTTACGGTTTCATGTGATTTACACAGATTTTTTTTGCATCGCAGCGTGCAGGCTCATTGTGTCTTAAAATGTCTCATAAGCTCAAAATGCGCCAAAAATAATTCCATGGCTTCTTAAAGTGATTTGAAATTAGTACCCTTTAGTTTTTGCCGTAGTTATGGTAACGAATCATTGTATCAGGCTAAATCCTGTATAAATATATGATATTAATTCGTTTAATAAAATTACGTCGGTTATGAAAGTTGATTGCAAGAATCTACCTAAAAATGTAGCACACAAGTTTTTTTTAGCATACCCAGGATGCTTACATGGAAACACATAAAATCTCTCACATTCTCATTCTCCATGATCTTGACTATACAAATGAATGGAAATATGACGGTTAGGCAAAAGTGTTTCTTGAAGATGTAAAATAGATTTTTGGTCCTGAAATCTGCGTTTAAGAATGCAAATAAGACGATGAGTATAAAGGTAACAATTGATTTTACTAGTGTCTAAAAAAACGGGAACAAGTAACGAAAAAGGAGAAATATGTAGAATAGTATAAACGTAAATGCAAAGGTATAGTAAGTGAATGACTAAGTATTTCAAGTGCTGATAAGTGAGTAGATCATGGCGTAAAGGTAGTAGAAGAACGATAGCAAGTAAAACGCTAGCTTGATCCATCCCTCTCGCTGACACTTGTTCAGCACGTCCGTGTTCATTATCGATGTTGGGTCGTATATTCCTACTCCTGACATCACTGGACGGGACAAGTACCTATCAATAAAATTCAATAATTAGCTCGATTCTATCTTGTATGGCTTTTATTAATTATTTTAATTTATAATCACGTTGCTCACCGGTGAATATGGTAGGCGACGAGTGGAGCGTTGAGTATGAGTGAGAACCATTCACCATTGAACAGGAACAGCAGGTTGAAAAACAAATGGAGTCCGTACTCAGGTAACACCAACTGAAACGAAACACAACTTGCCGATTCATTACACTTTTTTAAAAACTATTTTGAGTTTGCTTACCGGGTTAAGTGACTGGCACTGCTCTATCGGGTTCTTGTAGTCCGTCTTCAGCTCATCAAATGCTATTATCTGTAAATCAATCACAATCATCACATTACTAAATTGAATGAGGAAAGAAATGTAAAAAATTAGAAATGGTCTCACATTAAAGATCGCAAAGAAGATTAGAAAGGCGTCGATGATGAGTGCTAGAATGTAACTGAACGCTACGAACGTAAACGCCATGATTCAATATTCTTGATTTGTACTTTATAGTTTCAATGATAAGTTACTCGAGTATTTTCTCATTTAGTGACGGAATTTTTGAGATATATTTCAGTTAAGCCGGATGATTCATTCTGTTATGACCAGGAAAAAATATTAACTTTTGATTTCTACGCCGGGTGACATTCATCTTTTTAACGGGGGATTATGAGATTATAATACTTTGCTTTTATTATGCTTTATCAGGCATTTTTGCATACTCCTCAGCACCTATATTACCTAGGGTGGAGTTGGCGAGTTTGTTGCCTTAGTTCCTTGCAGTTAATACTGATTGCATTTGCAAATCAACTGTAACAATTTTTGTAACTAATTATGACAAAAATGTTAACATGGCAACAATTTTTGCGTGTGAGGTCTTTAAATAGATTATTACGAATGATTTGCTCAGGAAATACATATGGTTTCAAATAATGTAAGTAACTGTATTCGGTTCAGCTGAACTGAGACGTAATGTAAGTTACTATTAAGTTCGAATTTGAATTATTTAATTTATTAATGATAGGATTTTGCTTGGGTAAATCGATAAATGCCAATCCAGAATGGCAAAGTCGTAACATTTTTGTCTTGTAACAATATAAAGTTTTAAATAAAAGTCATGGGTAAACAATACTTGAACTTATTTAATTATTACGCATTCAATTTAAAAAAATCAAACATGTCTAACAATGGGTTTGATTTAAATGAATTACAAGTATTTGATGATATAAATTACGCTGGAGGGTAAGTATATTTTGCTGTAGCCATCCAGCATGTGATTAAGCTGAGAGTTAGTAAACAAACTGTTCGAGAATGTTGAAATGTTCGAAAACTAGTTAAAGTGATATTATAGTAGAAGGGAAGGTTATATAAGACACCAGCTACACCATGACATAATTAAAAGTATTAAAAAAATGGATGCATATTCGTTGACCATTGGTCTAGTGCTTCTGTTCTCCTCATTAAATTCATTATGTTTTCGAGCAGTTTCTGGCGATCTCATTGTCAACGTCAGGAATCAGGTGGCTGAGTATTTCCTACAGTAATCAGAGATTGGTAACTTTTTTGAAAAGTTATAGTTACAAGTTAAGTTACAGTTAAGTTACATAACTGTAACTTGTAACTGAGCTTGTAACTAAATGTAACTGTAACTTAACTTGTAACTAGAACCTTTCAGTTACCAATCTCTGCATGTAATCCATTAATATATTAATTAATTAATTAACATACATTAATATACATTTTCTTTGCATGTAATCATAATGATTGTATAGTATTTAATAAATGGTTTTATTTGAAAGGGAGGAGAATCATACAAGCAGACAATCCGAGCTAATTTGAGTGACGAGACGGTTGTGCTCAACTTTGACTCTTATGATGGAAGCTCAACCACATTACTCATCGATTTCAGAAACGTATGTGATTTGTTTAACAGTTTCAATTAAATTTTATTCACTATTTGTTCACAATCGTTGTACACAGGAGGTGCAGATAGTGCGTCACGTGCGCCTTGGTGACCAGGATGAGTCAGACTTGATCTCAAACTCTGTTGATGAGTATGACGGATTGAAGAAGGGGAATGGAAGGAGAGACGCTACCAATTCTTATGCTGTTTATAAGTCATACTGCTTTGTCACCAAATTCAAAACTAATGAATTCATTCCAGTTGACGCCATGGCTAAACTCAGACAGGTAACTTTTTATATGATTTTGGAGTGTTTCAAACCACGAACAAAGTATGTTTACATGCATCTGCTTATCTGACTAATAAGTTTGCCATTCATGTATTCGTTTCGTGATGCTATTCCGAAATCCATCACCAAATTATTGTTTAGTAATTTTTTAGTAATCACATGATTTTTTAGTAATCTTAAAGGAATCACGAAGCCTCAAGGAATGCCATGATTACTTATAATAAGAATTTCTTTAAAAAAAACTTAAACTTTCCAAAACGGTTTTATAGAAAAACCCGTGGTCACTACGAACACCTGAGCGGACGGAGGCATCCCAGAACGTAAGTTTTGACATATTGTTGGACCCAACTGCTTGCGACTGGATTTCACCAAGTATTCGTGCTTACTGTGCTTCAAACGACTCGCTAGTCACCACAACATACGCTATTAAAATGGAGGTGAGTGAGCGGGCTGTTAATGCGGAGGAGTATCTCAGGGCTGTGCGGGATGTCAGCGCGGATAACTGGGCTAATTGCGGAGCTAGTGAAGGACCTTGCCTATGCAACACGCCCATTTGCATTGGTAAACATACGCAGTTTATAACATGTTCTAAAATATTTAAATGGCGGTGTTAAATGTGGGCTGATTTTGTAACAGGCTGGTACCCCTGCGCCCTCAAGTTTTGTAGGGCTAGGAGCAACGCTGTTAACGGGACGGTGAGCACGAGCAGTGGTGCTGCTCAACCTAATAACAACCCTGCTGATAACATGAAAACATACCGGTGTGGTATTCATACTTGCAGGATCTGCAGGAACTACCTCTTTGGTGTTACTGATAAAAGGGACTGTGTCTGATTTTATTTTAATTACAATTTTTATATTCTTTTGTTAATAAAGTTTTTAACATTTACGCAACTTTAATATGTTTCGTTCGTGTCTTTTACATTACAACCAGAGGCTCACAAAGAAAGCATTAATGTTTTTTATCAATGATTCGTGTATTCATGCTAATTTAAATGCTAGCTGGTGCAATCTACTTGCTATTTCAAGTGTATGTGCCAAATTCATCATTTTCATTAGAAACTGTACTTGTCAGTGTAAATATTACAAATTGATGCATATCCAACTTGACGCATGCATTGATCATTCCATTCGATCGAAATAGGATTTCTAACAAAATATAATCGGTTTTTTACAGTTTCGTTTATAATATTAGAGATTTAAGTCTTTTTCGGGGCACTTTGAGAATGATTCACTTATTTCTTGATTCGGTATTGTTTCGTTATAACACAAATCACTTTATGCTGCTATTATCTGCGAGGATTTTATCAAGATCAAACCTAATATCATCCATACTTCCGAGCTCATATTAATATTAAATGTGGGTTTTAGAACCTGCCATTTAAAAAAAATTAAAGCATAGTGCGAAGCAAGCCTGTTTTCGAGCTTTGTTATCATCACGAAATATTAGGGAACACAAACATTGTAAGGAATCTCAATTTTCCGCATGCACTTGCGAATGAATTTCCGTGAAAGCTTCTACGATCTGGTATGGTAGTCATAACGAACCACTAAACAAAAAGTTCTGGCGTGATTTGTGTATTTTTCCTTTTCTTAAGGCTCGTACGGACCTTTGTGTTTCCACTATCTTTTACCCGATTTAATAGAGTAAAAAATTTTCAGGATGTGAATGGAATTTCCACGACCTTTTTGGATTTGGTTCATTTCCGGCACACTAATAGTCCTTCATAAGTAGTGGTCACATGCCAAGTTTCACCTCGTATAATTTTTGCACATGGGAGATATCGCGAATTTTCTGCAAATTCCACGAATCCCAAATAAATCAAACAGTTTTTGACGTAGGGACTTAATTCTTTTTTTTATTAAAAAGAGCACTAAATTTCGGTTAGGGCATTTTTTTGTTTGTAAAAATTCGAAAATTTGGCGCCACAGGGGCGGGAATTTGACAAATTTCACTCGCGTGAAAAAATAGGTGTGGAAATTTCCCAAAAATGATTGGGAACTGAATACGGAATTGGGAAGAAATTGAAAGATGGCGTTTTCCAAGTGGATATGACAACTGTATCCCAGGCTTAAGTGTACAAATACACAAGCAATGAAATTGTGATTTTTGAGATAAATATGACTAACGATATGGATGTTCTAACGAAAATTGCAATTTTGTTGACGCCACCCTTTACTTCGTCAATTACACTGATGCTAACATTTATAAGCTTAATCATGTGGTTTTCTGTCGGGTATGATATGATTAATTATACGATATTTGAAGGTTTAAAATATTTTTTCATAGAAATATTTTGTTTTCTATACCATTTTCAATATTTGGGACATTTTGAATTAGCCAAACATCACGTTAAATCAAACTTTACTTTCTCCATGTTAAACTCCATAAGAAAATTAATAAAGCTGAATCCTAAAAAAATCATCTGTCGTAACAGAAGCCCTTCAGAGCTATGTTTTGCGTTGCTTAGTTACTCGAACACGAACTATTGGCCAAACCCACTGCCCACTAAGTCCTACTTTTAAATTAAACAATTTATAGCTTGCATGTTGTTATGACAAAGGTTTAGTATAAGGTTTGAAAATTTTCGTCCATTTGCATGAACTGTCGAACAAATATTGCCGTTGAATATTGAACATATTTTATGGCTATTCAGATTCGTCATTGCGTATTCAGATTTTAGAAACTTTTTCAATTAGCGCATGGTCGCTAGGAAACAAGCATTTGGTTTTATGATTTAGTTTAATTTGAAAACATGAAAACAGTGCATTGTGGAGTTTGTACTAACCTTCTTACCTTAATATTAATCAGTATAAAAATTAATTCTTGGTATTTATTTGTACACTTAGCAGTTCATTATTAAAAATCGTGATTTCAGAATATAATACAAAAGAGTATAGTGTATAATATTTGTTGTAAAATAAAATAAAAGTTGATTATTTAATTTGGTACGGTACATCCCGATGATTTTCAAATGTAAAGGGTCTTAGACGAGCGGTGTATGTAGAAACCCTAACGATGGTAATGGAATTTATATATAAGCGTTATATAAATGTAAAGGTAATAGGTAAATGTGAAGGTAGTGATTATCCTGTGCATCTTCATTGCATACCATTTGTGAGCAAGCAACGTAAAAGTGTACGTTCTCCAGCAATGTGAATCGTGTTGTTTTGTTTTGATAGAAAAGCGATGCTGTTCAGCGCATAATAGAGCCATTCAGTTTCTGAAGGTTGATGGTTGCTCAAAGATCACTTGTTTCTCGCTAATACGGGTACATGAATCTCATTTGAGTAGGGTAACGTGAGACTCCAGAAGGCAGAAGGGTCGTGTCGTCGTGTATTTTTATATGCATGATGATTAGTAAATGCGATGATATTTTGACAATGGAACTTGTTTATTTTTTTTGGCATAACAAATGGATGGTGCGTAAGGCCAAAGATCCATTAGCCATTAACTGTCGCTTTGTCGCGTGACGGCACGTGAACAATTCTGTTTAGTAATCGTTGATGCTCAGAGACCCGGGCGTTATGCAGCACCCACCAGCGTTCGGATTTTTCAGTTTATTATCAAGGTTTTTAATAACATTTTGCTTTCGCCACTAGCGCATTAGAATCGATTAAAGAAAACCGTTCAGTGTGATTGCAAAAGACGGTTTTTGAAATGAAATGAGTGAGCTAGCAAAGGGAACCCGAGTCGTTATTCCCACAATAACTTTCTTTGTCCGGTAATTGAAATGTCAAGAAAAGTATTGTCGAGAGCAACAAAATAATCACGTAATTATCCAACCAGAGTGTAAGAAACCCGCTTATTACACTTTACCTATTACCTGTCAAACAAAACAGCTTTATTTTGTTTTCATTTTGTTATGTTCAGCTTGTTCTACAATCATATCATATAAAAAAATATATATTCACTCTCATACGTGTTAAATACATTACATACACCTTTTTCTTTTAATTTTCCTTACGCGTAAATTAGATCGTTTCTACCCTTTGTTTCCATTATACAATTCTTTTATATACACCTCAAAATCATACACGAACCTCATTTTACATTTACAAACCCTCAAACGAGCCGACAATCTTTACACTTTTTACACAGGTGAGCGATATCACATCGAAATAATCGTACCAATTCTAATTTAATTTTATCTAACGTGCTCTAGTCTAACATTGTTTTCATATTGAAATAAAAATGTAGTCATAGCAACTACGAAAGAAATGTGTATTTTGTTATAAAATAGGTGACAGAAAAACATTATATATGCTAAATTACGGAATTTAAAACTTTTCAACTATGATCATCTTTTTGGCTAAGCTAATCCAAAATTAAGGCGAATTGATAGTGGATTATCTCATCAAATTCAGCAACCGATCCCGATTTGGCTTAATTCTGGCTAAACTAATCCAAAATTAAATAAATCCAAAAATAATTAATTAAAAATTAAATAACCCAGTTAGATTGGAGAAATAATACCAAAATTAAAATTGACTTATCTTTTTCGCTCTAAATTCGATAAAATTTGGTTCAAATCTGAGTCTGAATTTCTTCCCTGATTCAATTTGTATATTTTATTCCATGGCAACAAAAATGCTAAAATAAAATTTTTCGAAATAAGGAAAGCTATTGATTTAAAATTCCCACATATTTACAATACGACTCAAGGTAATTGCCGTGACAACGAAGACTGATGCAAAATTCTTTAAAATATATAATGTAAATTGTAACGAGTGATGTATTTTTGTGGATGAAGAATATTGAGATAAAATCTGAAAGAAATAATTATACGTGTTTGCTCACCCCTGTGTGTTGTTGTAGGAATGATGTTTTGTAGCGAGACGAATGTTTGAATGTATGTATAGGAGAGCCCGAAACCTAACACCTCGTTTTTTCATTATTCATTCCGAGTCAAGTTGTCAAAAGAGGTGTGTGTTAATATTTTCATTTTGAGTTTGAGTTGAAAGGTTTCTAACAACTTTGGTTGATGTTTGTAACATGTTCATTTCCCAAAGTTGATGATGAGTGTAACAATAAAAAAAATGATTTTTTTTCTTACGCTTCTGCCTGTCAAGCGCCGTGTGAAGTTCAACAAGATTGATAATTTTAGGAACGAAAGACTGTAGTCACTGTAGATTGTGATTTGGGAGAAGTAATAATGTAAAAATGCGCGAATTTGGTTTGGCAAAGTAATAATAAAAAATTATTATCAATTGAAAATGGTTTGGTGAGTTGCACAAATATTTGAACTGGAAAATGGGCTAGAGAGAGAGAGAGAGATGAGAAACAAAAGGCAGTGTATCCCCCACGTTTTTTTAAAAACTTTTGGATGATGATCCCTGCCGAGAGCCCAAACACGTTATTATTTTGATCGGTATAATTAAGGCCCATCAATCATCATCATCATCAAAAAGGGAAAAAAGGCTAACGCAAACGCACTGCATCGCTTTAACGCGAAAGATCAATAAAAATACTTGGAGCAGATTCGTGCTCGCTGGAGAACTAACATCGCATCGCATCGTCCAAGGGTGTAAAAGAATGCGAGAAATTACTTGTACGGGATATGTTCGCTCAACACAAAAAAAAACTCGTTAAATTCTGACATCTCTATTAACACGTTACCATGAGTACGTGAACATATATATATGAACGTGTGTACTGTGTATTACCTGTGTATGTATTATGTATTATGTATATCGTAGAGATTTGTATTTGTATCATTTAGCCCCGATGTATTGGCAAAAAGGAGTAAAGAAATCAATTGTGGGTTGAATCAATAAGGAATGTGAGTATATATAAGAGTGAGCATAACTAATTAAGACAAATAAGCATTGTATGTGAAGGGATTGCAATTTAAGTTGATTAAAATTTATGATATATTAAGTAATCAAATGTAATTTAGACATTACATTGTACCCTATAATTTACTTCGTCCACCCATCATCCGTTCTCTTGAAATTGGATTTTTTTTTGTTACACACAAAACACAGCAGTTCCTTTCTTTATATTGCGTGTTTTCTTGATTCCGCACATGCCCTGCCCATTCGGTATATGAGAATGAAAATGCATACACCCCCTTCCCAATGCATTCACATGCGAGAAGGGATGAGAAGTAGCGTGATAGCCAGTCCCTCGGTGTACCCGGTGGGATGTCCTTAACTCTCTGCTTTTCAGTCCTTTTCCTTTCATACAAAACATCACACATCACATTCACATCCACCAATTTGTATAAACGAGAAAACGAGAGAATTTAATTGATTCTTAACCAGAGTCTTGTTAGTACGCGCGTACGTACACCACTGCTTCTCCCGAAACCATAATTGAATATACGCTATATTACGCTACATTCTACCTTGCGCTACTTTTTTTTTCGCAAATTGATTTAACTAACGTAATTATTTAATTCACCTACGCTCTTGTTTCTTTTTTTTCGCGCAAACCTAGGCATAACCCATTCACCCGTTGGGAAACCAAAATTCAGGAAACTTTTAACTTTTATCAATTTAATACCGGGGCAAACTGATACCATGTGAAAATTATTGTGAAAATCAAACATGCTACAACCAAATAACGCCAGTCTCAATTCGGAAAACACCATGAGCGGCGCTGATAAAAAATACCATGATAACTTACTCGCATTTCAGCGTATGTTCTACGGGAAAAGTTTCGGTGAAAATAGTGCAGTTATTAATAATACTGTTCAAAATAATCATCCTACTGTTTTCAATCCTAAAATTGTCGTTGCTGCGGCCGCTTGTCAGGCTGCTGCTGTCGCTGCTGCCGTTAGCGCTGCTGTTCATCATGCTAGGGTCGCTGATGAAAATAAACGCGCTGATGATGAACTACTTCACGTCGATGATCAACAAGATGAAACCAACCAAGGTCAGTTGTTTTATTAAACATTTTATTATACTTATTTTGGGGGGTTCTGAGATTCAAACACTTATTCACGGTTTTCGGATTCCAGCTTTAATTCGTTTCTAGTGCTATTTGAACACGATTCTTTCGAAATTGAGATACATTGTCAGAAATCGGAATGTCAAGTTGTTCTGTAAATCATGAACAATCCAAGAGAGAGTAGTGTCCACGAAAATACGTCGTGTAGAATTCCCGTAATGCAGAAGAATATATTGCACAAGGACAATTTATTTCCATGAACGCACAGTTGATATTTTTTCCAAATTGAATTGTTCTGCAAATTAATGTTCACCGGCTTAATTTGAACCGTGCATTACCTTAGTAACGAGCAGTCTGTCTCTAGCAAATGCGTCGAATGAAGCGTTGAATGAAGAAATGTCCACAAATTGTTTATGGAAAAGTGTTTAATTTGTTGGAGAAGCTAAGGTTCATGGAAATGGTTACATCTGAAAAAATGCTTTAGAAGAGACGATTCAAAATATTAGCGTCAATAGTCTACCCGTTTGCAAAGTACCCTGTTTCTATGGAATTCATTATGAATCCATTGCTTCCGTCAATTGTAAAGTTTCTGTGAAATACATTACGAAACTGGCTAGAATTATGATGAGCTCTCATTTCCAAAGAAAATTCTCAAATTGGTCCTTGCTCAGAGATCATCACAAAAATCATGCGAAACGCATACCTTATCCACGTTAAATTCCACTTAAAACAAGCATAAAATGGAGTGTTTAGTATTGAGTATTTTTCCTGCTGAATCACAGGTCTTTGTTTGTTAACCCATGGGTGTATATCGATATCATGTAGGGATTCTCTTACGTACACGTTCCCTTGTTTGAAGTACTTAAAAGCTTGAGCGTTTGTTTTATAAAAACTGAGGGATGATGCTCATTCCTTCAACTCGGGTACAAATTGATTTTTTTTGGTTTTTACATGTTACATGTTAAAACGCATGTTTTTTTTGTAATGGTAAGGGCTATTTTAATTACACAACACTTGGCTTCACGCGTAATCTTGATTTACGATGTGTTCATTACCTTTTTATTACTCGTTTATGTGATGCTCACCTGAGTATGAGATCACTTTTTGAGATGTCTATTTGTGCTTTTTTTTTTGAAACAATACGGTGCTTTTTACACCCTCATGTTAACACTATTGCTATGTTCACATTAATATAGTTCATATTTTTTCGCGTATTCCAAAACACAGTTGTGCTGATTTTTAATAAATATCGGTTTTATATGGCGAACCAATATAAGCTCATGAACATAAATAGCTGGGAATAATAGTACGATATTTGTATGATAAAGGAACGTTGGTAAGGAATACTCTTGCGATGGTTTAATAAAGAGTTTAAGGTGCACAGGTGTGCGAGTTAGAAAAGGGTGTAATGAAAACTCAATCATAGAATAATGGGAGAAACATGAAAGATGCGGTGCGTAATCTTGTGTAAGCCCCTAAGGGATAATATGTACGCTTGCAAGCTTGAGAATCTTGAGATTAAGATATTTTGGACCCTTTTTGGAAATGATACAACGTTCTTAAAGTGTACACGCAACTTGCGTTTTTAAAGTAGCCTAGCCATGAACACTTTTTATATTGCGGGGGCGTGATTGTTTTTGCAGTTACTGTTATTGTGTTATTATACCAGTTTCGTTGTTACGCTGGAAACAAAAATTCATTTGTATCATTCAAAGTTTGTAGATTGGATATATGAGAATGTGAGTCGTCGGCTCTTTAGTGAAGGAATCACAATTACCTTAAAATGCCTAATTTTGGGACTGAAATTGCTATAAAAAAATAAAAATTGATAAGCAAGGAAATGCCCATAGTGACCAAGATGAGCAGATGCCGATCTGTCAATATGTGTGTTACTGTGAATAGATGAAGTATCAAGTATTTCAGTTAAATATTATTTATTTCTACTTTTGCTAAATGCATATAAAAGGGAAGTGGGACTTGTTCACTACAGAGCACGCAAAACACCAACCCGTCGATTCATATTCTTTGAGTTGCATAGAATTGAGAATCCTAGACATTGCCTATTACCAAAGCCTTTATTAAACCTTAGCCTCCCATAAAACTATCATCTCAAAATTCTGATTTTTGATCCGCAAATCTCTCTCAGATGAATAAAATATCGAGTTTGCAACAATTGACTTGATTAGAGCTTTTACCAGCATAGAATTTCTTTTATGCCTATAGTAAGTAAGTAATTCCATTCTTTTGTGTAAAGCATGTATCAATGATGAGTTTTCACTATAAATGTTGAATTTATTTTTCAAAATGACTTCCATTAATTAAGTGAAACCTCATTCTTTCAAAGATTCATTCAATCTATTGTAATCTTCCTGTCCATTCCTGTAACAAAGGGAATTCAGTGAAATCCTTAGTATATTGCGGGGGTGTGTATTACCAGTCCCTGTTATCAAAACCTTTAACCTAGGTACCAGTTTATTTCACTGTTACGCTAGAAACAACACTTGCATTTATCATTCAAAGTGCTCTGCTCTGCTGCAAAGTAAGACCAAAAAGCATATTACCAATGCTTTTTCTCAGCAAGAAATTTTATAACTTGCAAACTCATCATCGCATACACCTATCATCCCGGAATTTGCACATAACCATTTACAATCTTATATGTCATTTCTGTAACCAAGGGAATTCAGCGAAAGTCTTAAAATTTGTAATAGCAGACATGTCGCGTGTTGTAGATCAAATAATCATGATTATTCATGAGCATCCGCAAACCAAGTACGAAATACTTTTGCAGTTTCGTTTCAAGCTCGTTCATGCAAGCAAATGATAAGGTGATTGCGATTAACAACAAAAGGGATGCATGTACAAAGTGAATGTGTTGCTTGGTTGGGTTTAATATGCTGCAGTAGTGCTTCAAGTGCTACAACATGTTGCAAATATAAGCGTGTTTACGAGTGTGAAATTTGTTCACGAAAGAGATTATTAATTAAATAAATGAATATTTGAATGTTTGATTTTAGAGTCAAGTGGTTCGAGTAGCGTGCGTGTTCGAAAGTCTCTCCTGCCACCGTGTTCATCACTGCTAGCGGGTTCATATAGTCAAGAATCCGAAGCAGTTAAGAATAGGGAGAGTACACCGGCATCATCAGCAACAACGTCAAAGCATCGTATTCAGGACAAGTCTTACTCACACACGATCTCCGACTTGTTATCATCAACTTCAAAGCAGAATGATGAAAAGTCTTATGTGCGTTCATTAACGTACAGCTCAGGTTTTCTCCATAACCATGCTCACGCCCACCATCACGCAGTATTATCAACAATCCAGCAAACCCAGTTGCAAAAGTCACAACAATACGAGTCTGAGGATGAGGAGTATGAGTTTAAAGAACGTGGAGGATCTAATCGGAGGAGATCAAGAACTAACTTTAGCTCTTGGCAGCTTGAAGAAATGGAAAGGGCTTTTCAAGCCTCACACTACCCTGATGTGTTCATGAGAGAGGCTCTTGCGCTAAGGCTCAACCTTAAAGAGTCACGCGTTGCGGTAAGGGTTAGCTACAATCTATTATCCCCCTTTAACAATTTAGGGATCTTTTTTACACATATCATCGCTTTACAATCAAGTTTTTGTAGTCATAACAACGTAATTAGTTAATCGTGTGAGGACACATAAAGCTTTGATTAATGCCCATGAAGGTAAAACTGCAATAGGAAACGAGTAGGCGTGTAAAAATAAAATGTAGTAAATATTGCTGATTAGGAACCTGGCTATAGCTTTCGTTATTCCGTACTTGAAATCATTTTTATTTTGTTACGGAATCACACGAATCTGTTTCCATGAGTTGTTTTATTTTTGCTCACATATATTGTTTGGATAACATTTACTTTTAGTTACTGGTTATGAATACAAATGTGCGTTTGAAATGATTCCACAACGATACATTATATATATCAAGTGTTGTAAACTAAATCCTCAATCAACTTTGCTAATGCGTGAACAATCCCCCGTAAATCCGTTCAAAAAACCTCCCTTTATGAATCAAAAGGGTCGCTATACGATTCCATACTGCTACATAAATTAATGACTTTTTTTAGAAACCACCACGTTATGAATCTTTAGTTTAACGCATTATCTACATTATTTTGTGCACGTAGTAAATTTCTTTAAGATAACGCAGTTTTACCGTCCATATTATATTCTTAGTAATAAATTAAATACCGAGTTCAAATAAAAGTTTTCAACGGTTTTCCATTGCCCTGGAAAGTCTGAAAGAGCGTATTTGTGGTAAAACATATATGTAAACAGAAATGTTGCCATGGGTTTGAGAATTTTATGTTAAAAAATAGATGTAAGTTAAAAATCAAGTGTTTGGTATAATGCGTTAATAGTGATCCTTGAATTGTGTTTGGTATTAGAACCCCGAACAAAAGGCTGATCCGTTTATAAAGCCAAACAAACCTAATTCTAAACCATATTGAATCGTACGATTATTGTTAGAATTGAGTCCAACCAAAGATTTAGAGTAGAAAAAGCATAAGTAAAGAGTGTATATATAAGGGAAACCGCACACAAGTTATAAAGAGTAAATAAAATGAATCTCCGAATAAAAAGGGAATTGGAAAAAGGGGGAAAGAATGTTTTTGAGATAAAGAAACATATCCCCTTTGGTATATATAAAAGCAGATGTTGTGTATAATGCTAGTTGTTTATTACCCCCATCCATATTTTTTTTTGTTCCGTAGTGAATCTAATGATGATTATCAGGTTCTCTTCACTGAGCATTAATTCATTCCACAGTGTGTTCATAACGTCATGTTCTCAAGGGACTCATATCACAAAATTACATTTTCTAGCTTACACTCCCCCTTTTCCTATCCGTTCTCGCATTGCCCCAAATAACATCTCTCCTCACTCTTCTCAAAAATTCTTTACTTACAATCATTACTAAATGCTAGTCTCGTTAGTTAGTTTATAACTTGCTTGCTAGGGGTTTTTAAAATATGTAGCGTCAAAGCAACCAGAATAAACATAAACTTTAGCTTCGATTTTATAATGTTCTTTTATGGCAACAAACAATGTTAGTTTTATTAAAGCAGCGATGAGTTGAGTGATTCATGAAAAAGGTGACTCTGCAAGGTTTTGAAACCTGATTTTTATATATGTAATTATTGATTGAAGTTATGTTTACGACTAAATGCATTTTACAAAGCAACAAGCAAGTATTCAAAAATTAGTACGAGTCTGAATATTCGTCGCGTGCGGAGTGCATGGTTGGGTAGGGTTGAAATGGAAAAAAACCTCGATTAATTACAGTTGGATGTGGAAAGTGTGAGTTTGGTAAAATTCCCTAGGTCCCCAATCTAATTTGGTAGTAGAAAATAGATGTGATTTAAAGATGATTGCACGCATATGCGTAGGAAGGTCTTGAAATCAAAATGCAATGATTGTGTTAATATAGAATCTGTTTATTCATATCGTCAAGGGAGCAATATTCCAGCACGCGGATCGACTTTTTATTACGCATAACGAGATAGATATATTTTTGTTTTTTTATATATATAAAACCACACCACCAGTAACAACGAATCAAAGAATTATATATTATATATTTTATACGCGTTTAGGTGTGGTTTCAAAATCGTAGAGCGAAATGGAGGAAACGGGAGCACACGAAGAAGGGACCCGGAAGACCTGCTCACAATGCTCATCCTCAAACTTGTAGTGGGGAACCCATCCCGCCGGATGAACTCGCCAAAAAAGAACAACTACGCAGGGAAAAAAAGGTTCAGGTTCATATTGATCTTTTATACTTGTATATATATATATTGATTTACTTGCTCCTATCCACATTTACTCTTTACATCCCTAATTCTCGTCCTTCTTTAACACGTTCCTTGGCGTGTGTGGTCGTCACAACTACATAATTCAAGCATGCTTTATTGCGTGTACGTTTATTTCAAATAATTTGTCACATAATTTGGAATATCAATTACTAATTCACTTCCTCCCTGAATGAATTTGGCGTTACTAAAGAAACGTTACTGGAACGGATTTTTGCATAATGCCAATTTTTTCAATTTTAACATTCTCCCGTTTCTCATCACCATTTCAACCATCCTCTCTTACAATTTCTATTATACGTAACGGATGTCAATGCTCTACGCAAGCGTTCTTATATTATTCTATCACGTTAGTAACAATTGTTTTGCGTCAGAGTATGTAAAATACTTTGCATCCAAGCATGAAAATTGTGATTTGGCATGGGGTAATCGGGGGTGGATATTCCTCCCCATCTTTTTTCACGGCAGCATTACCATATCGTTATATAGGCATTCTAGTTCTTTCACAAATGGACACAGTCTGACAGCAGCGTATTTTCAATTGTGTGCGTATAAGATTTTCATATGCATTCCTGTTTCATATTTCTCGACAATTTACAATATTCTTAACGTTATGTTTTCATTCTTGGGAATTATAAGACTTTAGTTTAAATGGAAACATACGCATTAAGGGTTTCGTGAATGCATCGTTTTCATTAGCTTCATCTATCAGCAAAAATTTGTGAAAACCAAACATTGAAGTAGAAAGAAATTTGGACTTGTTTTAGTACAATTTTCTCCCATTTTTACCACATTTCGTTATACACAACTTTTTGGGCAGGTCTAGTAATTACGTTTATTTTTTGTAGCAAAAATATGCTCCTTCCTAGGGTTTTAGTTTCAGGGAAATTTATAGATCTCACAGCGTAGCTAGCAGTTTTTCTATAGATTTTCGGAGTTTTCATGGAAACTAGCATATGCGTAATCGTAAATGTAGGAGGAATGTCAAAGGTTTTGGTTACATGAAAACTTATAAAAGTACTGTCATTCTGTATGATATTGCATGAGCTTTTCAATATAGCCGGAGACTCGGCTAGACGCCTGCACGCTACGTATAAACCATATTGCTTGATTCCAAGCTTTTGTATTTAGTCTATGTGGTGCTTTGACATTTTGCCTAAAAGGCTGTGCCATGTGATATTAACCGAGTCTCAGGGTGTAAGATTTACATACATGCAATATGATAATCATTTGTGTCGCAGTTTTATGTGTGTCTAGTCAATTGATTTTTATCTTTCATTTTTTGAAGAAGAAATAAAAGAGCCAAATAAAAATTTGTTAACGAAAGGCAAACGAAGTCTCATTGCCTTCAATGTGCTATTTTGAAATACAATAGGAATCATTGTTATTTTATTTTATTCATTGCATATTGAAGGCAAAGAGATTTCTTTTGCCTTTCGTTAACAAATTTTTATTTGGCTCTTTTATTTCAACCTTTTTATTTGAGGCTGTTTATTATTGGAATCCAAGGATTTCCAAGTAGACAGCAGTCGCTGGAGCTCCAGTCTTTTGTCTATCTATGTCCGACACTATCTAGCACCAAAATTAGTGGTCGGATTTCAATTTTCAAAATTAAAGTACACATCCTTGCACTCTCGGTCGAAAATTGTTCTAAAGACCCGATTGCGTAGGACGAAGTGTAAGGGCAGTTATGATTGACCAAAACTTTTGGCGTGTGATGAGTTTCCATATCCTACGTTCATAGGATGCGTGTACATTTTGCATGTGTTGTTAAGTAACCCATACAAAATGTACATCAAGCATCCAACATAACTCAAAGTAATGACAGTAGTTCAGTGTGTAGTAGTAATAGTAGTAGTTTTATTGGGTGGGCTTAATTATTTCGGAGAGTTCATAAGTTATAGAAATTCTTTTTGGTTTATCAGGTGCTCTATACATCGGACTGTGGTAAATGATAAAGTTTTTTCTAAAAAAATAATTTCATCCCCTAACCACAGGGCTTAAACCCGACAGGGTCATCTTGGAAACCATGCTTTTCATGGATAATTTTAAAACTACATCACGTAGGGTGACACTTGATACTGGATATTATTCAGAACGTCAATACCTACGGATTTTGTATTTGGTCCAAGTCTCTAGCTAGTAACGTTTCGCCTGTGCTACATTTTTAAGGATCTGGGGTATCAAGTGAATCCCGAGGCCCGCATGTAACCAGGTCGGTTCAGGATACATTGTTTAATTTGTGAGTGGGACCATGTCCCTAAAACGGGCATGAAAATTGTTATGAAACCTTGTGATTATTTCTGAAGACAGATTACGGGGGTTTTGGTTTTAATAACTGCTAAGAAATTGTAAACCAAAAATCGCAAATTTCTATTAAATTTTACTCAGAAACCCGGAAATCATCCCGAGGTTTCAAAGCGATTATCATGCCCGATTTTGGGACATGGTCCCACTCACAAATTAAACTGTGTATCCTGAGCCGACCTGTTTCTATGACGGCCTCGGTGAATCCATACTTAGTCGTACAAGACTGTCTATTTTTGGAATCGAATGGTTTCCAAGTAGACAGTTGTCGCTCCAGCTTCGCTGGAGCTCCAATCGTTTGCCTTGCGAAAAAGTCAACTTTACATTGAAAACAAAAATGTTTTTTTTTTTAAATTGTTTTTACTCTGAGACGCGTTTGAGGCTCAACTGAAACCCTTAGTGATAGTGATAATGCAGAAAATTCATTATGCTGAATTTCCACTTCATTGTAATTTTAAGAACTTTACTAGAAGTTTGTCTGTATGTCCGCACCTGTTTCAGCCAAATCGGTCAACAAAAATTATTATTTATACATGGATATCGCAAATGACACAATGTCATGGGACGTTCTCACTTAAATATACATGTATGCGTATAGCGAATCTTCATTTACAAACAAGACGATAAATAGTGACATCAAACACTTGACGACGATTTCGAAAATGCTCATGATGAAATGTGATATATATCTCATGAGCAAGAGTGTATCGAATCATATTCGCAAATGGGGAAAGTCTAACAGGAATTACATGTAACTGTTTCATAGAAACATAGAAACGCATTGCAATCAAAGAAATTCTTGTCAGGAAATCTTTGCAACATGCAATCAAGTTCTTTGAAACTACTCAAGTTTCTTTTGCTAGATTGGTTATGCAAAGAATTCTTATCAGGATTTCCGCTCATATGTTATAAATTTAGCAGTTTTATATGATATGGCTACAGATATGCTGTGCAAGGATCCTCGTAGCAACTTATTGAGGTTAATGCATGATCAGAGAAATAAAATTTTTAAAGTCTGGAGAGCACATTTTATACATATGTAGCCTGACTAATTTAGTAACAAACTTTTCTGAATTTCTTAAGAAAGCGGTTTCCTTTTTAACAACTTAAGTTATACCCAGCACCTTCTACTCTTAAATGCATCTTGGATGGTGTGGCATATGGTAGCAAGAGTTGTGAATTTCTTGGAATATTTCTTGCTAAATGCTGAGTTATACAGGAAGTTCTTTCGAGTACTTTTCACACGAAAAAAAGTATTGCCATGTTAATTCCGTGTAAATACAGTTCCGTAATATTTTAAATCGGAATTTAATGAGTTGTTGGAATACCTAGTGGTTTTCACTTTATATTGTAGATGAAAGGCTTCCCTGCGCATGAAAATTACATGAAATGTTGGATAAAATACAGTTATGAATAGAAAAGTATATTTTTGTTTAATTTTCAGTTGTTGAAGACTCTAGAGAAGCAGCAAGCAAAGCTAGCATCACGAGGAGTGTCAGTGGACATCCAGGTCCTTCGTCGAGAGCTAGAAGCAAAGCAGCTGAAGCACTCATCATCTTCAAAGCGTAACCCAAAGCAGGATTCATCCAAGTCGCCAAAGTCAGGGCTACTTGATGGATACGAGTCCGAGTCTCTAGACTTGATGGACGATGACGAGGACTCGTCATTCAACCATGGAAGTAGTAGCAACAGCAGTAGTGAAGACAGAAAAAGCAATAATAACAATAATACTCATAATCTTAACTTCAGTATCGATAGCTTGCTTAACAAGTCGTAGGATAAATATTACAACTCTTTTTTTCATATCAATGAGACTGAAATGTGTGGAACCGTTTTATTCTCTCTATAAAAAGTCGTATTTAAATTATCATCAAAAAACGTTTTTTGTAGAACACTTCTGTTTACATCTCTCGTTTTTCTAAATAAATACAAATACGTATCTTACCATTTTTCATATTCTCATATCTTCATTATAATATCTCCATAGCAACAAACCATTAATATGCCATTAAAGCACTGACTTAACCATTCACAACTTTTATTTAGGAGCTATAGCTGTTCCCTTGGATACTTACGTGGTAGGATGAAGCTTTTTCATCCGTTTTTGTGTAATGTAGAAAAATTCAATTTGAGAATTTTCAAGTGCTGAGTAGCGTACACAACGTTATTGAATGATTTTCTATAGTTCCCATGTAAATGGAACTGCATGCTATGAATTATGAATATGAAACGTTCAACAGCTTGGCACTAAATGCAAGGTAACACAAAAGAGATGTTATTGAAATGAATCACTTTATTGTGTGTGTTGTCGACAAATAACATATACATAACAATATGTTTACATTATGAATTTATTTTGGAAGACATTGTAATACTCGTTTCTCTGATAATTTTTTTTGGAAGACATCAGATTCTTCTAAATATCTAATTGCTAAAATTCTTACTACGATTCTTAACCTAACATGTTTGTTTGGAAGACATTGCTTGTTTTTTGGAAGACAACAATTTCTCTTTTTTTTTGGAAGACTTGTTTTTGAACGTATCTCTACGTTAAACAAAACAGCATATCAAGTACATTGTACATTATCAAATGCACTCGAATGCACTCGAATGTGTTTGCATAAATTAAAAGGGCAGTCCAATTTGGTATGCCTCAATGAGTGCGTTCCCACTATCATAGATCCCGATGATGCCAAAGGTGACTCCAAGAAAAATGATGAAGCAATCCCAGCAGATGATATTGAGGCTGAGATTCCCCCCTTTGAGTTTCAAGTGGAAATAGCAAGGCCAGATGAAACTTAGCATCGTGCCAGTGAAATTCCCTATGAACCCCATTAAGATTGAAAAGTGTGGGATTGTAACTGCAAATAGAATTGTAACAACAACTAGCCCAACCCTGAACGCACATCCACGCGTTGTCAACTCATTATCTTTATCAAATATTGACTGCATCCTGTCCCCGTTAAAGAATATCTTTTGTAGGAGATCCGCTGCAGCGTAGTATGGTAGTGGGTATGATAATATAGCTTTCAGAACAAGGATAAAGTTCACTAGTGATTTCCAGATCGTTGGTAAATTATTCGTTATTACTTGCAAAGTTGACTTTCTCCATGTTAGGAATGCTACGTAACCGAAACCTGATTTGAATGCTGCTGCTGCTACGTGAGACCAATCCAACATTCGACCAAATTGTGATGGGTCCTGCATATTTCCTTCTAGAGTTGGGAGGAATATGTGACTCGTGTATGAAAACACTATGATTCCTAGTGATATTGGGAATGTCTCGAAATCTAGTGATAATGTTACTTCTGAGAATCCCCACTGACCAATGCATGCTAAACAGTATGCCACGATTATCAAGTTTATCAGGAAATGGGCTACTGTGCACCAAAATGATAGTGTTGATACTGAGTGAAGGTTCTTCAAAAATGCGCATGGGATCAATATCATTCCGCTTAGCATCATCCATGAGCGGGAGTCAATTGGAGAGTCCGGAAACGTACCTGTGAATGGATTTAGTCAAGCTTATATTCTCTTTCATGATAATTTAAAATGTAATCACATTCATCATCACCTCGCATATTTCGCTACCAAAAACTATCGTGCTAGAACTAATTCGCGATTTTACTATAACTCAGTCATGACTCATTTATAACTCAAGTATAACGCATATAAAATTCATATATAACCCCTTTACAACTCAAGAATGGCTATTTGATAACTCACTTACAACTCTTCAAAAAAAATGTTTCAACTCACGCATAACTCTTCCATAAAACACTTTAAAATGTTTGATTGAACTTACCAATCATGAGATCTCCACAGAGCACAATGTATAGGATGCAAGTCATGAGTAGCTCGATTAGCTGTGCGCTGTTAACAATCATGGGTCCGAACCTTTCCCCAAATCCAACTTTAGCTATTGCCATGTATGAGTCCCTTACCCGAATCAGCTCACCATTCTCGTTAACCTCGTACAAGCACTCGACAAGGATCTTGCCAGTGTAGCAGCAGATATACGCTACACCAATCATAGCTAAAATCGCCCAGTAACCTCCGTGCAGCACTGCATATGGGAGGGACACCAGGAACATGCCCTATAATCATTAAAAAGTTATCAGTTAATTTTTGGACCATCATTTCCACACGTGTTTCCGAACATGCACAAACCTGTATAGCGTTGGTAACGTTCCACCCCGCCTGCCATTCAGTGATTCTTTCTCCACTTCCACATCCAAACTCATCAAAGCTAGGTTGTTTCTCAAAAGTTCCAAACTCTGTGAGTTCATGAACTGACTTTGACTTTTTGGTAGGATCCGAAGCGAAATTAACCTGTTCAGAAGTGCGCTCTTGAACTTTAGCACAGCAGTTGACTAGTGTTTCCTTTGTAGATGTTAGACAGGAAGTGAGTAGCGTTTTCACGCTTGGTCTCGGTATCTCTGTACTCGCTGACATGATTGAATTTTTTTAATTGAAATTAAAAAATATTAAATATTGGGTTTGGCAGGCGGGGTTAGGTGGTTGCAAGCTGATTCACACGAGTGATGACGTCTAGTTTACGTTAGATATTGTGTTCCATGCGCTGGCCGAATACACACGAGAGATGAAGCCCACATGCATTATTGATCGGGGCTGGAACACACGCTTCTGGAATTTCTCGTTACGCAACAAGGGCGTTCAATACACATAAATGTATTTATATGGGAAATGAATGGTAGAATGGTTAGAAAGGGTGACGTTTTTGTATAATTTTATTAGAAAACACTGATACATGTTTGAAATATATCACGACGATATGTACGTAACATAATTAACCGGGTAGTACGCTTACGAAATAAAAATAACCGTAAAAAAAACTCACCGAATGGAATAATACTGAGTAATCATATGGCACTTAAAAACAAGAAAAAAATAATAATAAAATAAAAGAGCTCGATTAAAACACACCTTAGTTAAGTATTCTAAGTTTACATCCAGTTCCCTGGGTTACATCCACTAATCATTATATTGTTAATAATTTAAAACTGATTGAATAGTTTTTTTTACAAGACGGACATTATTTGTTTCTTGGAATTTTTTCTCATTTTTTTTTTCACACACGAGATAATATTGTTTTTTGTTGAAAAAACTGAAGGAATGTTTTGAAATATTTTTTTTGTTTTTGGAAATAAAAACACACGTTTTGGTTTATAATATATGGTAACACACGCATATTAGTTTTGTCTTTTAAACCTATTAGTTAATTTAAAGTTAAGTAGATTAGAGAGATTACGATTTAAACGGAAAGGTTTTGTTTTTTAAAACACGACAATATATACTTGTTTTTATACACACCAGTCTAAATTAAAACTCTAGAGTTATTAAGAATTCAAAGTGAAAGGAATGTGAATCATATATAGGTTTCTTATGCTGGAGTTTATTTCTTCTTCTTCTTCTTCATCAAATTATTAGGTGTTTGCCGTCTCAAAGTACTTGTACGTTGGATTCTCGTACCCATTTATCTGCATATTGGCCACGTGCTTCTCCTCTGGAGTAATTGCGCTACCTCCGCTTGTATTGAAACCCATGTTCGTGTTCACCTCTAAGAAGCCCTGCAATATCAATGTATTTTTGAGTTAGTCTTGCACTAATAAATTCCAAAAAAATAGCTCGTAACTATGGTAACCTGATTTCTGGGCGAGTTTGCTCTCCTCCTGAGAACGACAAGTCCGACGACCATAGCGCCGACTATAGCAATTCCAGCAAACGCCATTGTGAAATACACAGACTTGTTCTCGCGGTAGTGGTACACCTCGCGACGGACAGTGTAGGTCTACGAAAAAAATAATTACCTCCGTATAAGTAAATGAAAAACGAATTAAACTCTTTTAATGAATGCATCTCGACAAACGCTAACCTGATCAAAAGGATGAGAAGCATGAGCTTCATTCCTGACAAGGGCATGAGCGACAACCCTCGGTTCCTCAACGTCATGATGTTTCTCGATAAGTTTCTCACCGCCAACATAGTCATCAGAAGAGTCATCTTCAATAGCATTAGAATTAGTAGATGGAGAAGAAGTAGTTGTAGTAGGAGCAAAAGTATTTGTTGTTGATGAAGAAGCCTCAATAGTAGTTGTTGGTAATTCAGTAGTGGATGATGGTTCAATAACAGGATATTTCCTAACAACCTGTGACCTGTATTTCTGCAATAGTAGCTGTTCAGTATCTCTTGTAGCAGTTAGTAAAGATCCAGGTGGATCATCACGTCCTTGTAGCGATAGAACATAGTCCTCAATCAATGGTTTCAATTCATCAGCCAAGTTCCCGTATCTGTTAAGCATTTGTAGAGAGCTTCTAGCAGTTGCAGATATCCCAGTCAAACGCTGGAGTGTATACTCTTCCTCAACACCAACCCCACCTCCAGATTTCAATAGATGCTTGTAATGAGCTAGCGTATGATGCCTATCCTTATGAAGCACCCTCATGAGTTTCTCAACACATTTCCTAATCTTGTTAACATTTTGTGGTCGCTCATTCAAAGCTTGAGTATAGCATTCCATTGACTCTTTCTTACGCTCATTTATATGTGCTAGTACACGTTGTTGGTGTACTGCTATCAACTGCCGTTTCTCTGCTTGACCTTCCTCCTCTAAACTCTTTATCGTTTTCTGGAAACGTAATGTTATCGTGTGCTTAAACTCTTCTGCTTCCTTATTCAATCCCTCTGTTCTCATCTCCTGGTACTTTTGCTCCATTTCGTTCCAGTCGTGTGTCACCTTTTGCATTCTCGTTCGGTGGATTGACTCCAGTCTGTGCAATGCTGACTTGTAGTTTGAGTGCTCGTTATAAGAGTCGAAACGACGGAAATATGGGTCTACCAATGGGGCTTGGGTTGTCGTCGTTGTTGTCGTTGTTGTTGTTGTGCTTGTTGCTATAATTACATTCACGTCAATTAGTATTAATTAACATTAATAAATACAAGTTGGATATAAAATCAAGTGCCTAACTTTCTCCGAATTTTTTCCCTTTAGCGTTATCATCATCAAGATAGTCATCATCATACTCATCCTCATCATACTCGTCCTCATTATCATCATCATCCTCATCCTCTTCATCGTCATCATCCGGTAGATTATCAGCATTGAAAACACCAAGGTCGTGGTTGAAACTTGTAGTCTGCTTCCTCACATGTTCTACTGGACAGCAAACAAACTCAACTCCTGCGAATAAACCAACACCGCATGGGAGCAGGATCGCGTATGATTTCAATTCCATATTCCTTGCGTCACAAGATTTCATTGCCGTTGAATTCCATGCTTTTGTCTCAAGACATGTTGATGCGTTGTGGATGTGGTCAAAGATGCATGGGGATGGTACCAACAATGCGTCAGACTGGAATGGGGATTCTGTTCGGATATTAATTTGGATTATTTAATTGAATTGAGTTGAATCGAATAAATATAAAATACATCTGGTTGCCATGGAAACTCACCCAAGCACCTGTACGGGGTAACCCAGACTCCCCTATTCCCCTCATTTGATCCAACACACTTGAGTTTGGTAGCTCCACTTAGTTTGCACAAGTTAGTAATTTTGACTGGTCTGTTTGCCTCGACAATATTAGTGATATCTTTGTCAGGGTATAGCCGTTGGCAGTGTCTCAGTATCTCCAATTTATCCCTTGTGCAGGTTGACTTGCGAGATAGGTCTGGTAGCCATTCTCCAGATTTGGTAATATACTGAGTTATGTATCCAGGGTAATTTGGTTTTCTCCTCCGTGATAGCTCGTTATTAGGGGCCTGAGAAAATATGTCGTCCGAATCAGACTGAGGAGGACAGAATATTGCGATTTTTGGTTCGAAATGCTGCTGCTGAGTTGCCTGCTGAGCATTCGCTAACACACTCTTCTTGCTAGACTCCGTTGTTGATGATTCAACTATCGGCTGGGAATTATCCGTTACCATGAGAATTAGTAAAGGAAATTAGTAAATTAATATGTATTAATGTATATAAGTATGAGTATATATTATTGTTACCTTAGCAAACGCGTTAACGTGATCATCGAACTTATCAAGGGTTGCTGCTGCTGCTGATAAGCCGAGTACGAGCAATAACAAATACGGTTGTTTATTCCAATGTCCCATGATTGGTGATTCTCCTATATTGCAACTTATTTAGAATCTCATGTTATTTGTAAAACCAATCGTATTTAAATTATATCACTCGATTATTAATATATTTTCTACACAATTCTTCAATTTGCTCCCTATTCATTCACTCCTTCTATGCTGGTGTTCTTTCGGGATATAATATAGCTCTCTCACGATATACATCTCCTAATATTACACATACACACACGCCTACATTGTATGTACGGGTGCTTGCGCCTGCGAACACATTACTCCCCGACTATACGCGATCTTATACGGATTTATAACTTACGTAGTAACCAGAATCTTCTCTATATATACTAGCTTTCTACTAACCCCCATCAGCGTTGGACCTTTTCTTACCTTCACGGATACACACGAACATACACTATCTCGAGACTCCATCATCATACACTACATTTTTCTTTACATTAGGGTGCTTCAGGTATATTCGTACTGTAGCGTACACTCTTTGAATCGTTTTTTTTACACCATCTTGATTATTGTCATTTTAAATGTTAGTTATATATTTGCTTCAAGGATCGTCGTAGCAACTTATTGATAAGGTTGCTGCATTAAGAAGGGAATAAAATTTTGAATTCATTTTGAAAAGCCCATTCATTTTCTCTCCAGATTAATGCTATTCATTAGATTATGCCAGGGTGCACTTCAGAATTTCTGACGGATACGGGTTTCGTTTTTAAAAGCCGAAGTTATACCAGCACCTTCTACTCTTCAATTCATTTTGTATTTGCTTATCATTTATGCATCCCGCAAAACCACGTTCTTTAAAAGCATTGTTTTCTATAATCGTATGCATGGAAATGTAGTTTTATTAAATGAGGTTTTTTGCAAAATTAGAAATTTTTGAAATACTTGAATCTGCAATCTAAATTGATTTTGATTTTATAGCATCTAACGTGCTGTAAAGTTTAATAAATTAGTAATGGGTTTAAAATAGGCATGGATGGATGAGCTACAGTCATGATGCGCAATGTATATATCTGAAGTATCTGAAGCAGCCTAGTATCGTATTGTTAGGATATCCTATTATTCTTCCAAAAAAGAATATTTGATATGACCGAAAAGGACATATGTATATAATGCATATAGGACACATATCTAACGCTGCAGCTGGCTGGTGCATGATCTGCAGAGGATTTTTAATGGGCTCGACTCCCATATATATAATATGCTCTTTTTGTTAGTCATGCAGAATGCAGAGTTTGTAATCAGCACTTTCGAGAGATACTACCTATTCTTTGTTGCTTTATGGGTGGATGTACCAAATTATTATATATACCCTATTTATCACCTTTTCACTTTTTTGGGTGCAGTATGACATACTACACTCTACTTCTTGCACGATATCATATTATACCAGTATATATCATTTCATCATGATGCTATGGTTCCCGTTTCTGTGCTAAAAACCTTTTTTTTTGCATGGAAATTATTTTAAAGAGTTATGAGTTGAAGATGAGGTGATTTGGATTTATTTGTGTTATGAAGATGCTGTAGAGGAGTTATATATGAGTTACGTTATAAAGTGAGTAAAATTATTATTAAATGGCATGCGTGTGTGTTACAATACGAATACTTTTGAGATGTAAAATGTGTAGTTTATTAGATATCAAAGCACAAGATAATAAATAATTTATTGAACATTAAATGAATGATACTAAAGCCTCCAGTATCCGGAGAAGATGTTACAGAGTCTGCCTTGGTGCTGAAGGTTAAGAACGAAATGCTCAATTGATGTGTTCGTATTTGTAGAAGATCCATTAAGAAGTAACTCAACAGTCCTATGCTGTAATGTCCAATATGTGACAATTTTCTTAGCAAGGTGCAATGGCAAGTCTCCATTGTTATTTGTAACGGTTGCTTGAGCTCCATTATGTATTAGCTCATTCACAATCTCATGTGCTTTTTCACCTGAATTTTGTAGAAAGACTTCATGGAGCGGTGTGTTTCCAAACTTGTTTTTAGCATTCACATCGCAACCCAATGAGATGAAAAGTTTCAAAGCTGAGACGTTTGTCCATGATGCAGCGTAGTGTAGCACTGTGCTCTTGTTCTCATTCAAAACCTTCCAATCAGCTCCAAGTGTTATCAACATACTTATGAAATTATCACTCCTTCCTCCCTTGATTGCTGAGAACACTACCGCTTCACCATGTTTTTTAACTGCGTTGAAATCAACTGCGTGTGTTTTGAATATCCAAAGCGTGTCTGGTAGCAGGTCTAAATAATAAACTGCTAAATGGAGGATGCTTGTGCCTTTGACGGTAACTGCGTTGAAACTCGTAGTCCTGTGTATTGAAACTAGGTACTGTGCTAGCTCGTGATATAATTCTGGAGTTGTGTAGTACGCAGCAACATGCATCAGTGTATTCCCGTCATCATCTACTGCGTCTGGATCAGCGTTGTGGTTTATTAGTGATTTTATTATTTCAATACGGTTTTTCATATTTATTTTAACAGCAAAGTGGAGTGGTGGTCTTCCCTTTTCATCACGAGCATTAACATCAGCGTTTAGGGATAGTAGCAACTTGATAAAATCGTATTGTTTACCATTCTCAAAATCACGATCAGTTGCAATATGAAGTGGGGTTCGGTTCTTATCATCCCTAGCGTTAATAACCTCTGGTTTTATGCTAACAATGAGATTGATTATGTCGCATTTCTCTTGGAATTCATTACTCGGTATTGCATGGATATTCTTTATCATACAATGCATCACAGAGTTCTTGAACTTTGGTTTAAAAAGTAATTTTGAAAACTCTCTCTCGTTTAAGAAATACTCTACAATTTCATAGCTTCTAAATTCTACAGCGACATGAAGTAAAGATACTAGTTTGTAGTCATAAACTTCTGTTACTTTAACTTTCTCAAGCACATGCTTAATCGTTTCTAAATCTTCATTCTTTACGATCTCAAAAACCCTTGCTACATATAATTTTGACTCCATTCTACCCAACTCTTCTAAGAGTTTTGCTTGCTTACTAATTTCATAATCGAATTCGTCATCTAAACTAAATGAATAAAATCGCTTACTGTTGCGGATCTGGCGAAGGTTATTTGCTGAGCTGGAACGGAACAACCTCGTGTTTAAATTAGTTTTATTACCAATCACTTTTCTTTCTTGCTCTTTATTCTGTGTTGTATTAGCGTCTTGATATGAGGCGTTCAGCTCAAGTTCCTGAGTGTTGAACCCACTAGACGATTTATAGTAGTGCTGTAGATCTTTGGAATCTTGAAACATGAGGTAAGCAAGCGGGACCACACAATCAAGTTGTTTCTTGAGCACGTCCAGCTCTGCAGAATGATCCATATTACATGGCTCAGTCCATTTAAGTTTCCAAATCTGTTGTTGAGTTTTGAGTAATTCTTGAAGAAACATGATGCTGCGCTCACTGGACCAGAATATAGGGCAACAAAGGAGTGCTGAACATGAAGGTCTACAATCAGGCTTTTGTGATATCATCAGGTAAATGAACAGCAGATTTTGTCCGCAAACATGAAGCATGTGGCTCGTGGTGGTGCTTACTTTCCCATCAAGGATATTTGCGTTCCTCCTTACCAGATCTCCAAATGCGTGCTTTCCGTCAGATAATACATAGTAGAATACGCAACCTAGCGCAAACACATCTGAAGCAAATGTCTGCAAAATAAAAAGTATCGTTTTAAGAGTTAAGTTAAGTGCATTGAAGAGTTAAGCCGGGAGTTGTTGCGTTTAACTCATTTTAAGATATGTTATAGATGAGTTATGTTTAACTTACAAATTTGCATTTCTCAGTATCGCACCCAGTA
Organism: Orchesella flavescens; assembly: GCA_964034955.1. NCBI lineage: Eukaryota > Metazoa > Arthropoda > Collembola > Entomobryomorpha > Orchesellidae > Orchesella > Orchesella flavescens. The sequence continues at coordinate 13,485,530 of OZ035957.1, forward strand.
ACGATTTGTTGTAATACTTCAGGAGCGAGCCACCCTTGTGTTCCTGCAGCAACTGTAGAGACACAGCTCCTTTCATCAACAATGCGTCTACTGAGTCCAAAATCCGAGATTTTAACCCTTGCAAGTTTGCTAGTCAATAGAATATTCTCAGGTTTGAGATCCCTATGCACTATTCTTTGATCATGAAGCCATTCAAGCCCAACAGTTGTTTGCCTTAGCACCTCAACAGGTGAGATTTTAATAGACTTGTTAGAAACCCAGTCCTTGAGCGTCATGTCACAAAGCTCGAGTATTATCAAGACATGTTGGTTGACATCCTTGATACTGAAATATCTAACAATGTTTTCATGAGCGTCGCAAATCTTCAATACTTTAATTTCTTCAATTATCGTTTTCTCATCTACTATATTAGAGTGTATCCGCTTAACAGCTACATCCCTGTCTCCCAATTTTCCTTTGTACACGATCGTGCCGTTGCTTCCTTTACCAAGTACGAACTTCTCATCGTAAACAACATCATTGGAGGAGCGTGGGGAAGTGTTCAATAGCTCTAGTGCTCCAGTTTGGTTAGTTTGCTTCAATGCTGTAAGTAGCTTCTCGAACCCAAACTTTCTTGTACAAATTAATCTGTAAAACTTTTCGCATTGCTTCGACGGGGCAGTCTCAAACGCGTTCTAAATTATCATGATATAAGTAGGCTATTAGAATGCCCCATTTATTTTAAGCAAGTACTATACAAAGGCATACAAAAAAGAAAGGTTTATTAGCTTACCAAGTCTTCGATATCATTTTCACTGAAAATCCCGCATGACTTGAATCCCGCAAGAAATGAAGCGTTACACGTTGTCAACTTGATTAGTTCACGAATGTTGCGTGTAATGATTCCAATTTGCCATTCCTCCATTTTAAAAAATCTTTTGCTTCAATTAAATTCAGGAGACTGAACCTAGTACAAGGTTATAAGTAGTTTCTCATAGTCAGCATAAAATTGCAACCGTTTTAGAATGTGCATTATAAACCCGGTAACCTTTTATCTTATCAGTCTGAGTCAAAACATCGTCCAACGTTTGTGTTTGGTCAAATTACATGCTGAAGGAAACGTTTAATGTTCTTTTCCCATTTGCTTAAAACGCGGAAGAATTTTGTTGGATGATTCATGAAGGCTCAACTTAATGTGCAAAAAGTTTCGCTGAAGTAAACAAAAATGGGGCTCCAGAGTATGTTATATGCCACTCAAGAATAACATAAATAACACAAACAATCGCTTATCTTTTGCTTTATTTGCATAATACCACGGTTCCAAAACAAACTGTCCATCCGTTTTTGTTTTATCTTAAATTAAAACATGTTCGGTTTGAAAAACTGATTGACATATATGCCATAAAAAGTAGTTCAACTACATGATTGTTAAAAATATAAAATGTAGTGAGCATAACAAACATCATGCAATGAGTAATTTGTCCTTTAAGAAGCATTACTTTTCTATGCGTTTTCCAATTTCCAACGAAAACTATATGCATATTATGTGGGAGTTGTACATGAGGTAAGATCAGTTTAATTTAAGATTAGTGAGAAGAGTTTTGTAGAAATTAAGATGAGTCGTAGTTGAGTTATGAATGTTTAATTACTAATACTTTGTTACAAGAAATTATTTAGATTTTCCTCACTTTTATTTTCCCTAAACCCTATTACATCTCTCTGATCCCACACAGAACTCTAACATTATATGTATTCAATCGTGTTTTATATTCATTCATATGCAATTCAAACCTTATGTTTGGAATAAATGTTCATGAATAATGTAAAATGTATGCAATAATACAATATACTAACTATTCTTGTGAGGTCACAGGTGCTTTAAAAGCCATTACTTCACTGCTTTTCCGGTACATTCTCAGATAAAAAATGCACGAAAAGCTCAGGATGGAAGTGTTTGTGCCAATGTCAAGATCTGTTATTAGATGATATAGGTTCAAGACGTATTTATGTTGAAATGAATTAAAATGAGTCGTAGTAGATTTGAGATGGGTTGTAAATGAGTTGAGAGGAGTGCTATTCAAAGTGCAAAGACACATGAGCCCACATTTAAAGTAATTTTTAATGTAAATAAGAGAACAATAAAGAGTAATTAAACCCGCCGAACGACCGAATAATTTATTTCGAAGTAATTAAGTGGGAAAAGAAGAAAAAATTATTCCGCGCCCCCAGATTTATCAGTTCCTCCGGTTGATTTTTCACCCCCTCCATCACTTTCCCCTCCACCACTGGGATGTTTAAGAAACACAAGAATGAAGATGGTATAAAGAACGAAGCAAAGTGCCATGGTAGCAATAGCGAACACGAAAAGACTGAGTTCAGGTTGTTTATATCTATTTTTCTGTAGCCAGTCAAGGACATTAGTTTCATCAGTCATATCACCTCGATAAATACTAGGAAATTTCCTCCTGAAATAAACTAGTGCTGGTATCTTAGTAACGCCCCATTTCTTAGCGTACTTAACATCATCTATTCTAACGAAAATAATATCTAGATTATCTGCTTCAGCATCTACTCGTTCGAGGTCCTCAAGGATCTCACCACATTTAGGACAGTCGTCAGAATCGAAAAAGAAAACTGTAACGAAATCGTTATCGTCTAGTAATTTTTCTAGCATTCTCCTATTAACTTCTTCAATCTCATCTTTAAGCTCAAAAGCTTCGTTACTCGTAAGCCATCCTAATATCGCTGCAGTATCCATCAAGTCTCCTTCGTAAATCAACGCTGTTCCTCGTCTAAAATACACCATTGCTGGAGTCGTCATTATATTGAACTCTGAAGCGTCATCTCCATCTACTACCTTCACCATATCGATTCCATAACCATCCGCCTCGTCGTCAATCTCCTCTAATCCAAGCAATATATTGTCGCATTCCTCTCCACACTCTTCCTCGTCATCTGGTTTGGATAATCAATAACGTAGTTTTATAACTTGTACGTAGCATGAAAATCGTATGAAAATTAATAACCTTACAGAAGAAAACAGCAAGGAAGGGGCTCGTGTTGACAAGTTTATTAAGCATTTTGAGATTGACAGCCTCGATCTCATCAGCGAGCTCCCTGTTGTCGTCATCCGTCAGCCAGTCAAGCACTGCAAAACAAACAAAACTCGATTATTGGCATTGAATTGCAATCAAAATCACATGTAAAACCGGAAAAAAGTGTAATTGATCACCAGCATCCTCATTTTTAAGTTCGCCCTCATAAAGGAGTGGATTCCCGTTCCTAAAGTACACTAGAGCAGGAAAGGTATGTATTCCATATCGCTTTGCAAGTTGAGGATCAGCAATTTTAACCATATGGATCCCATAAGTATCGCACTCATCATCAATCTTCTCAAGCTCCATCAATATGGTGTCGCAAGCTCTGCAAGGCTGCTTATCTGTGAGACATAAAACGCTTAGTTATATTCAGATATACTCACACGTTTATGTTTGAATATAAAACATTATTGAACGTACAGAAAAAGACAGCTAGGTAATGTGTATCAAGGACCATTTGCTCAAGCATTCCTCTAGTGACAAGCTCAATCCTGGACTCTGTCCTGTGATCAATAACCCAATGGAGCACATCCTCCTCAGAGGTCAAGTCCCCTTCAAAAACACTTGGGATCCCGTTATTGAAGTAAATAAGAGCAGGAAAGTCGTGAACACCTTGGGAGCTAGCGAACTGGGTCTCTGGAGTCGAGTAAAACGTGACTCCATGACGAGCAACCTCGTCATCAACGCTCTCCAACCTCTCTAATATCTCGTGACACCTCGCACATGCAGCTAAACGGGCTGGAACAAAATAACACTAATTAATTATGGCTAAAGTATACCAATGCAATGGGGAATGTTTAGTTGCCATGACACCCTTGAACTCACAATTTTCCTGTTCAGGGCTTTCAGTAGACTCTTCAAGCCCTCTCCTCTTTTTCTCTTTTTTAGGTTGTTTGTCAGGGTCACAAGCAGTACACTGTGTTTTATTATAAAAGTAGATAACAACAGAGACTCCTCCATCATCATCATCCTCCTCTTCTGAACTGGAATCCCCCCTAACCAATTTAGCTACTTCATCGCTGGTAACCTCCTCAATGGTGATACCTCCAGGGTCCTTCCTGTTCAAGAGCCACTCCATGATTTTTTGGGGCGATCTGAGATCCCCAGCGAAAATAACAGGTTCCTCAGCTCCAATGCTAAAGTATACTAGAGCTGGGAGAGCGTGAACTCCCCATCCTTTAGCAAGATCCCAGTCGTCTATGCGAACAAATGCGATCCCGTTCTGGTCAGCGTCGTCGTCAATCTCCTCCAAAGCGCTCACTACTCGCTCGCATTGCTTGCAGTCCGTCTCGCTGACTAGAATTTGTGGTGAAATTAGTTAAAAGAAAATTCATCACGTTTATGACATTGAGAAACATACATTCGGAACAGAATAGCTGACTAGAATGAGTTAAAACAATTCCAATGTCGCTAGGAAACAAGCCTAATTGCTTTAATATCTGAATGAGTAGAATAGAATGAAATTGAACTCACAAAAGAGCACAGCAAGATGATTAGTATTTTCCCTCATTCTATCAAGCATTTTCCTATTAACGACTTCAATTTGATCTTTGAGAATCATATTTTCAGGTGAAGTAAGCCAGTCTAGCATTTCCTCTTCGTCTTCGAGATCGTCTTCGTATTTGATATGTCTACCTCTACGGAAAAGAATAAGTCCAGGTGGATCCCGAATCCCGTACTTTTTAGCCATGAGCACATCCGGCATTTTCGCAATAGGGATCCCGAACGCTGCAGCGTCCTCAGCGATCAAGGAAGCACGTCTTAGCGTCCGTGCACTATCCTCGTCAGTGTAGTTTGAGACTGAGGTTTGAATTAAAATTAGGCACGACATGGCACGCTCTTAAAACAAACGCACGAGATTAAAGAAACGCATGCAAACTTACAAAACACAACAGCGAGATAGTCAGAGTCCCCGATGAGATCGTCAAGGTCAGCTCGAGTGAGTTCGGGAAGCGCTTCGAATTTTCGTTGGTATACAAGCCAGTGAAGGACCTCCCCTTCCTCAACCAAATCCCCTAGTCGCATGCATTCGCATTAGATTTCGATACATAAAGCAGAGAGCACGAGAGCACGAGAGCACGAGAGAGAGAAAGAATTGTATATGAGAGAAAGGCAAAAGAAAGACTAATTGGACGCAGACAGGAGTGTGTTTATTAGAGAGAATATTCGACACAACGGATAATAAAAAAGAGTTTTTTCCACCGTAATAAGATTTTGAGCAAATAAGTATTTAAAATTAGCACAAGTGATTGGATCGCGATTTGAATGGTAATTTTAATATACAGAATATTATACAAGGATTTTATGATGAGAAAGATCACGGTTTGTGATATTTACTTGAATAGTTTGAGAATCTTGGAGACGACCTTTCCTATGACGGAAGTATTTTTCTTTTTCTTAGGCACAGCCTTCAAATTGTCAATGTCCAGCTTCCCTGTAATCAAGATGGATCACCTTAACTTTCAGGTTGGTTTTGATCTAATTCACTTCCTTAATAAATTGTGATTTGCGCAACGGAAGACCGCCCTACGATTCTAAAGCAGCTACAACGAATTAAGTTTTTTTATCCCTTGCCTGACAGTTTCCCAGTTCTGAGGATCTGCTCCCTCACTTTCTCACGACGAGCCTTCTCCTCTGGAGCAACATACTCTACGCTGTCATCCTCATCATCATCATCCTCGTCGCTAGGCAACTCATCATCCTCTTCTTCTTCATCATCATCCTCGTCACTTTCCCCTACACCATACTTTCTCCGGCAGTATGACTCACAATCAGAACAATCATTATGATCTTCCGTTGCGCTTCGTCTACGAGATACTTTACCTTCGCAAATGTTGATCTCTGGAGGACAACACCTGTACTTCTGGGCCTTCCTGTTTCCAGTTAAAAAGCTTGGCAGATCGTCATCATCGTCATCATCATCATCGTCGTCATCATCGTCATCGTCATCCCCGTCATTATCATCATCATCATCATCGTCATCATCATCGTCATCATCATCGTCGTCATCATCATCATCATCGTCTCCAATGGTCATGTATATGCAGCGGGGTGTTTCTAAAACGCACGCATCGGTTATTTTTCATGTTGTACGTTTAAAGTATAAAGTAAATGGACCAAGAAGTTAAGTTCTTGGTCCATGAATGTGGATTGCTTACCCTCCAGACGTAATCCTTCAGAGATGATGTAAATCCTGCGCATCCACTGTAACACTTCTTCTTCGTCATCGAGGGAACCTTAACCAGTTCACAAGTTTCATTGTAGATCTGATCGTTCCTACTTTATGTTCTATAGAAACACGCACGCATATGTAATATGCGCTTTAAGTGCGAGTCCGGGGGTCACAATTTAGGGAAAACTCAACGCATGCTTCCTACCAATACAAACAACTAACGTGCTCCAATTCACTATGCTTTCTAACTCAATCTTATAAAATTGTAACCATGACGATTTTCAATGTATTTTGTTCAAGGGGTTTTAAAAAAAATTAGACACCCACTATATCTATGAATGCATGCACGTGATTATAATACTGTTTCCATGGCATATTGTAAGTTTGAACCTAATTTAAATTGAAATGGACTAGTTTTCTAATTTTTTGTTATTCTTTTCACCTAAATTTTTAGTGAATACCTTTCATGGAGAATTATTCTTTAAATTGTGCATGGATACCATGACGATTTTCAACTTTTTTTTCATTTCAAAAGTTTTTGGACACCACTAAAACCTGATGCATGCGCTAAATTTTCAAGTTAGTTTTTAGTTATTATTAAAACTATGCAGTAATCGTCATCGTCATCATCATTAATCGTCATCAGTAAAGTAATTGACATGAATTTTCTGCAGTGTTTTATTGACTAGTTGAGTTTGAATGAATTTCCTAGTGCCATTATCTGATTTAAATTAAACGACTAATCAAATCTAAGTTAAATGATAGCATATAAAAATTATTGAAAACTAATTAATTAAACATTTAAAAGTTGAACTAGGACAGACTAATTTGAGCGATCCTATGCTAAAATTTCCCCGAGACAAGAGTGCCCCCACTCGCACTAAATATATTTTTATATGAGCATATATGCGTTGATATAAGTATGAAATGAGGTGTGTAAATTAAAATCTCTCTCTCTCGTGGTAAAGATAAAAGCGTGAAGATGATGATAAAGGGTGTATATATTTACCTCTGTAAATAGAAGGAGCTCCACCCTGATAATAAACAAGTGTAGGGAAATCCTTGATCCTGAGTTCCTCTTCAGCGACGCTGGTATCTTCAGTCCTTACGAAATGAATTCCAACATCGTCAGCTTCATCGTCAATCTTCTCCAACTCCTTCAAGATGTCGTCGCATTCAGGGCAGTTGTCTTCGTCTACAAAAACAATTAAAATTTATATTAATCAAATAGCAAATCAATATAAATATCAATATATAAAATAATTGAATTACTCACGGAAAAGAACAGCGACATGATCGAGTTCATCAAGAAGCATCCTGAGAGTCCTGTGATCAACCTCCTCGATGGTATCCCTAGGTGCTTCCTTAAGCTTCATTACCCAGTCGAGTACAGTCTCCTCTCTTGACAAATCACCAGGGAATATCATTGGGAACTTTTCTCTGAAATACACAAGTGTTGGCAGTGGGTCCAAGTCATACTCCCTCAGCATTGAGTCGTCTGAGATCTTCACAAATGCAATGTTCGCTGCATCAGCTTCATCGTCAATGTTCTCAAGCTCTTGCAGAATACGGACTGATTTCTTGTCAGTCTCACGGTCTAGTCGATTAATCAAAGCAGGTTGCTTATTATCATACCAATGCTCAATACAAATTGGTAGCCATAGCAACGGGGTTATATATAAAATGCAAAGGTACATGACATGATAAAATTCACTCACAAAAGTAGACGACAACATTTTCAGTGGTATCGAGTAGCCTTTGAAGCATTTTGAGGTTGACTTCTTCAATCCTATCAGGAAGTTCAAGACTATCATCATCAGTAAGCCAAGAAAGCACCTCATCCTCATCAGTAAGTTCTCCATCAAAGATGAGTGGGTCTTCATTCCTGAATAGCACGAGAGCAGGGAATACTTTAATTCCAAGAGTTTTAGCAGCGAATGTAGTTTCCTCAGTGGTAACCATGATGATTCCAGCCTCATCAACATCGTCATCGATTGATTCAAGTTCGTCAAGGATCTCGTCACAATTTCCTGGGTCGTCAGCTCCTTCCTCCTCGACGCATGGGCCACCTAAATAACACCAGTTCATGTTAATTTGCACATGAAAGCAAGTGAATAATAAGTGATAATGAGTAACTCACTGAAGTAAACAGCTACGTACTGATGTGTTCCAACAAGTTTCTGAAGCATTTCATCGGTGACTTCCTCAATGGTATCATGAGTTTTTTGATGAACGAGCCACTTGAGTACCTCTTCCTCATTATCAAGATCCCCTTCATACAAGCTTGGAACCTTATCCTCAAAGTAAACCAACACCGGAAGCTCATCAAATCCATATTCTTTAGCTTCCTGGTCATCATCAATCTTGACGAACACGATCCCATGAGCATCACATTCGTCATCAATGTTCTCAAGTTCGTTCAGGGCTTTGAGCGAGTCCTTGTCATCTTTGTCATCTAGAAACCCGTGCAAAAGCCCGAGCACTCGAAAATTTAAATGGGATGCCAAGAAACTACAGAAGCGATAAAGCACGTACGATCTAACTCACAGAACAGCGCTGCAACATACTGGTGTTTCTCAATCAGGATGTCAAGCATCTCATCAGTAACCTCTTCAATCTCATCTGATTTCAGCTGGTGGAGGAGCCAGTTCAATGTAGCCTCCTCATCAGTCAGATCACCCTCGTACAAATGTGGGATCCTGTTCTCAAAGTAGATCAGTGATGGTGTTCCAATTCCAAGCTCATTCACCTTCGTCTGGTCAGAGATCTTTACGAAAATTATCCCGTGCTTGTCGCACTCATCGTCAATGTTCTCAAGCTCCTCAATTATCTTCTGAGACTTGCGCTGATCACGGTCGTCTGAAAAATGTTTTTTCAATACTAACTTAACATCCCTACTTTTAAGTGGGCTCTTCTTTCTGGGGGGGATCACTCATGCTCTCACATGCCTGGAAGTAAGTTTTTGCACATGCCATATCAGGGCATCAGGGGGTCTTTTCTTTTACCTTTCACCAAATCATCTCAATCTTGGTAGCGGTAGCGTACCTGCAAAGCAGACCCTTTGACAGGTCTGCTTTGCGTACCTGGTAAGGTTGGCAAGGTGGTGACTGCATTTTTTTAAAGGGTCTTGACAACCCGCATATAAGCGTATTAGATTTTTGTAGGAATGGTTACGTTAGTTTCCGAGACAACGACATGCTATGATAAATAATAAGAAGCGTTTTTTGGTGAATAAAGGGTTAAACAATTAATATAGCTTACAGAATAGAACTGCCACGTCGTCGTGCTCCGCTATAAGATTACATTTTTTACATCACGATCAGACAAATTATCAAATACTAATTAAATTTTATCCATCAGTGTCAAATCAACAAGAATATTTCGTTCTAATCCTCCAAAACTGTTCACATGGTGATTAGCAATACTTCATTAAATTATAATTTAACGATTTTTTAAAATTAATTAAAACCTTTTTAACAACAAATGCGTGTTAAATAATGTGCTTTTCACCATTTGAAAACTTTTGGCTTGTACTCTAAATTATCTAAAGCTATATAACATAAAACAACCTAGAAAATTACACGAAAGTAAATAACACCTAAATGATTAAATATATCCTAATCTATATGAGAGAAAATAAAAATCAAGTTAAGAACCATAAAAGTGTTTAAACATAATATTTTAGTGTGTAATGAGTGAGTGCATGTCCAAATGTACATGTTTGTGGTAACCAAGGTGATTTTCAGTCAACATCTAGGTGAAGTCAATTTGCGATATTTTATTCCAAAACGGACATGGCAACAGTAAAAAAAATTCATGTTTCTAAGCAAATTCCAAGGCAAATTACCTTGTCAAATTCCATCTCCTTTTTTGGGACAAAGACGCCTTGGTTTCACCTAGTGATGAGAACTCCACCTTGGTGCTAATGAAATTCGCATAAAGAAATTGGTATAACTTACAAAAGACAACTCCAAGTTGTTGATTTTGGTTGATGAGCATGTTGAGCATCTCATCAGTGACCTCTTCAATCTCATCAGACTCCATTTGCTCAGTGAGCCACTTGAGTACCTGGTCCTCCTTCTTCAAATCACCGTCGAATATTGAGGGGATCGAGTTCTCAAAGTAAACCAGTCTGTAATGCAAATGTTATTGATAAAGAATCGTTTGATTAATTTTTGGGGTGATTTGAGCAACTCACGTTGGTGTATCCTCAATTCCATATTCTGCAGCCTCCTTGATGTCGTCAATCTTGACAAAAGCGATTCCCTTTGCATCGCACTCGTCATCAATGTTCTCAAGCTCAGCAAGCACCGCCTCTGACTCGTCACCGTCCTCATCATCTACATTTACAAAAGGATTTTTGTTATCACCAATGAATGGGTTTAAAAAGTTTATCGCCATGGCAACATACAGAAAAGCACGGCAAGATGTTTAGTTTCTCGGATGAGTCTATCAAGCATTTCTGAAGTGACATCTTCAATCTCATCAGACTCTTTTTGGTGGAGGAGCCACCTGAGTACCTCCTGTTCATCTCGGAGATCACCATCAAAAACATTAGGGATGTTGTTTTCATAGTACACTACGGCAGGGATATCATCAATTCCCCAATCTTTAGCAGCCTTCCTGTCGTCTGTTTTCACAAACTGGATGTCTTGGTGGGCGCACTCGTCATCAATCTGCTCAAGTTCACGCAGAACCTGCTCTGATAACGCTGACTGGTCCACTTTAAAACCAAAAACCATTTCAATTCATATTGCCATGGTTATACACAACATCCATAATGCCCTTAATTAGGGACCTGAGCACTGACTGATAAATATAGGTAAGTTACCAAACAACACAGCAAGATGATCAACGGACTCAACAAGTGTCCATAGTGCTTTAGCACTAACAGCTTCGATCTCATTATCATCATCCTCATCACCAGTAGACTTGTTCCCAATGATCCATTCGAGAACCTCTTCTTCCTTGGTCAAATCTCCGTCAAAAACAATAGGGATTTGGTTCCTGTAGTACACCAAAGCGGGTAGAACATCAAGGTTGTACTCATCAGCCAGCTCATCATCATTGATCTTGACAAATGCGATTCCGAGCTCGTCAGCCTCATCATCAATGTTCTCCAGCTCCCTGAGTGCCTTCTCGCATTTTCTGCAGTCAGGTGCATCTACAAGTAACATACGCTTTATAACATCAACCAATCGTAATTATACGAGTAATTAGTAGTGATAACAACAAAATCATGTTAGTTGGACAGGGGACTATAAAATGCAAACGCAAAAAGCGTTATAATAATAATAAAAAAAAGCAACAGAAACAAGCCTACTGTATTTTTCCAACAACAAAAATTCATACGCCTACTTGCATGTAGAGGTGGGAGTATATAATAATATTCTACTGTTGTGTGATGTCCCAGTATCAAGTTGATTTTTTTTTGATAACCACACTAACTCGACTACAAGATACTTTTCTAAAGTCTGAATGTGTATAATATCGTCACTTTTCTTTTCACTTACTTTTCTCCCGACATGACGCTGGTGATCTGCCTATTACACAAACCCAACATCATGTTTAACAAATCTTTTTACTTTATGTGCCTGCGTTTAATCAGTTCTCAACAGTTTTAATGTGTGGAATAAGCAACAACGACACGTAATTAATTTCACATATAAATGTTTTTTTTGAATCGCTCCAGCCCACATGTCAATTGCGTTTTAAGCGTGTATCATTTTTTTGTCTCTTAGCTTTCACTTACAAAAGAGCACGGCTACGTAGTCCTCTTCCTTCACGATTTTATCCAGGATCTTGGCGTTCACCTCTTCAATCCTGTCAGGGCTATCCATCGCGTCCAGACTTGTGAGGAACTCAAGCACCTAAAACACATGCGTTTGTGCTTTAGCTTTTCTAATATTTGTGTTAAAGATTAACAGCGAGGTTATTTACCTGCTCCTCATTCTCGAGATCGCCTTCAAAGGTGGCAGGTTCCTTGTTGCGGTAGTAGACTAAATGTGGAAAATTAACGATTCCATGAAGCTTCGCAGCACGCTTGTCCTGAATCTTCACAAAATGAACTCCAAAATTGTCCGTTTCATCATCAATCTTTTCCAGTTCAGCCAGCACCTGGTCGCATTTTGGACAGTTTTTCGTATCTGAAAAACAAAATATTAAGCTTTTTAAATGACTTAATAACTCGTGCAACGGAAATTGTTTCCTGCAATGCTGTACACGCTTTATGTGTAGGCGCATGAGTTGGGTGGAGTTATGCATGAGTCATGCATGATGTTAAAGATGAGTTATATGTGAGTTGAAAAAAATGTTGATGATGACAGTTATGACGTGAAGCTGGGTGGTCGCTAGCAATAACTCTCATATATCATATACTCAATTCAGTTTAGTGAGTCAAGGTCAGCCCACTAAATCTGTCAATTTTTTTTTCTCAATGAGCTTCTATAATTTCTTTACGATTCCCATATTTTTCAAAGACCTTCACCAGTTCATATACCATTTATTTATAAAGGCTTTAGAAAACATATTTATACATATTCGGCAGCAGCTCTAAAAATAATATTTAGAGCATGCAAAAGTGTTATTGAATGCTGAAATTTTAGCTGCAATTTCCTAGCATACCAATGGCTAATTAAGATAGGCTCAAGGTAATTTGCATTGGACTGGCTAATTTTCATATACACTATGAAAATTACCTTGGACTGGCTAATTAAGATTAGCAATTATAAGAAAACTGAAGTTTTGGTGTGTTTAGTGGTTGTCATGTGGACCACCAAGGCCTTTAGGAATGTGGTGTAGGAAAGCTGTAAATAGAAAGTAGGAAATAGTTTGTAAATTAGGAAGGGCGACCTTGAACTTGTAAAGGAAAGAGTTTGTTTTAGAATCCAATTAAACGGAAGCTCGGCATCCTAGAGAAACGGGGCATTTGTGGTAAAGTGTAAGGCAGAATCAATCGCATGTTGTAAGATAGTGAAACGGTAGAGCGTGAACGCGTATATGGTTTGACGAGTCAGTATAAAAAAAAGTGAGTGACTTGAGTAAAAAAAAATTGCAAAGCATTGGATGTAAAGTCACACAAAAGAATGGCAACGAAGCTTGAGAAGCGTGAGTGTTTCACATTTTTTTCGTCTCGAAACTGACGATTTTCTATTTATAAATCTGAACATATGCATGTGCGGCTATATGGGTTGCTAGCTTTAATGCAATAACCCATTATGTGTCAGAAACTTTTCCGGTTTTCATGGAAACGTGTGAATAAAATGTTTTTAAAAATTGAATTGAATTGAAAAACTCACACCAGACGACGGCGACATAGTCCTTTTCCTCGATGAGTTTTTGCATTTCCTTTCCGTTAACATCCTCGATGACATCCTTGTCTTTGGTAGCAGCATGGACATTGTCCACAAGAATAGGGGTGATAAGGAGTATGATAGATAACGCTAGGAAGACACGGGATGATGAGTTGAAAAAACTAGACACTCGAGAAAACGCGCTGGATGGGACTAGCCCACCAGCGTCACTACTCGGATAAGTCCTTCCACTCATTTTCGTTTTAAAACTTATTCATAAGAAAAAAAAATTAAATTCTAATTAAAATCTAACGCGAACAAATGAGAATTACGGAGTAAAAATCAGTCTTGTTGGAATATCCCCGTTGGAATATTCCTCCGGGTCTTTTACTTTTTTGAACGATCCGTTTTATATTTGGTTTGGTTCGGGGAAGAATAAAATGGAGAAAGAACTAGGGGTTTCAGAACAATTCCACACACACAAGGATTAACTTTTTTTACAGCAAAAAAACAATGCTTAATTGAATCGGGATTCGGTTCCTAATTCTCATCAAAAATCAACACTATTTGGTTTTAACACTATTGTACAAATACTCTATTGCCAATCTCTATAACCCAATCCCCGGGTTTACGTGTGTAATCCTCCTACCACCACCATCCTAACGCTAAATCGCTTTTTTATACACTCTCGCGTTCGAGAGTTAATTTTAGAACACATCACGCTGAATCAACCATCCACTATATACACATCTCTTTCACATACACATCACTCACGCTATCATACACTTTTTTACATTTCGACCCCATTTCACAATCCTTCCCATATCCTCAACACACCAAACATCAAACACATCAAGTTCACGAACACAAAACTAAATTAACTTCTAATCAACCTTTTTTTAAACAAAAAAACATTTTACATTACACAACCGTTCGCTTATCACACATTTGTCCGTCTCTCAAACACATATGCTAATACTTTCCTAATATTACCAATCATTATCATACTCACCTGTTTGTCCGTCTACCCACTTAATGCACGTCTACGACTAATAAATCATGCATTATACTAATGGGCTTGTTTTCAAACGCTAGTGTATTTAAAGAATTTTGAATTTGATATGAGATATTAATTATACTATTTAATTAAATGAAAAATATTAAACTCTACCAGTTTATTCGAGTTGATAAAATGGCTTAACTCAATAATATTATGTGCCGTATGTTAATGCAAAACCAAATGAATTTTAATTTCGCATGATGATTAATTGTGTTCCGCTCCTTTATGCACACCCGTATAAGCTAATAGTTGTGTATGCAAAATGATGAACTTTCTGGTAATTTCAAGGATTTTTAGCACGAGTTTCCAGATCCCCGTGTTCAAAATATTTTTGTTTAAATTGTGCAGATGTTAAAAAAATAAACTTGTGGTCGAGTTGGCTTCTGGCAAGGATGGATTAAATATAAATGCAAACGATAATGACTGCAAATTTCCGTGATTGATAATTTTTTATTAATGTATAAAAGTAAATATATTATAATAATTTGTAATAAGGGTATGCGCTAGACTTCACAAGCAAAGTAAGTTTCAAATGAGCAAGGCGTATCATTCCACTTGAGCCCTTTCCCATCCCTGTTCCACAGCTCTAGACAATGTTCCTCTTCCCCATTCTCATATTTGAAATTATTTGGTTCTCCAGCATTCCAGTTTGTGAAGGTGATTGGCTTACCATTCCCGAACCAAACGAATGATCCTTCCTCAGCTTGGTCAGTGCCTGATGTCCAAAAATGCTCGTGACCTAGCCCTATCTCATTTATATGCTTCTCTAGCGCAACATTCTCCTCCTTTGACTCTATACTCGCTAAACGCATCCCGTGGGATACACAGAACTGGTGAGATCTGTACCAGTTCGCCTAGGGTTAAACCAGGGTCAAAAGTATTTGTTAGATTTCAATTTGATTGGGTATTACAAATAAGTAAGTGAAAGATTACAAATTACCTTGAAGTACTGGCCGACGTAATATCGTTTATTTCCCAGTCTTATGAATGGCATTGACCACGATGTTGAACTCTCTTTTGGACTTTGGCACTCCTGGTGAACGCTATTCCCCAACGCTCCTTCAACCCCATCTGAAACATTAACAATACACATCAAACCAACCTTCTTGTCAAATTCCACTACGCAAAGGGTCCGTCAGAATTCTTGTTTTGACATATCAAAACCGGTTCCCATTGTTGCCTTTCGTGTGAAGGATATCTAGGCCAAAACCCCTTTCTTTCCCTGGAAAATCACACACACTTGGGATTGGCATCCAATGACAAATGAAAACGGAGTGGAAAATACTTTGCTTTGTGCATTTTATGTAAATTCCTGCGACATAATCAATGTCACTTTATATTCACTTTTGCCATGGGAACTAGCCAATGCATACTTTTACAGTAGAAAATCAGGGTTCAAAAGTTAATGATTTCATTCGAATTTCTTATTTTGCAGGTTTAAACCATGGTTACTCATAGTAAATCATCCTGCGCCTAACTATTAAGATTTCAGTCTGTAAACAAGTTACTGAACTGATTGGATTACATGCCAATTTGGGTGTAAAAGACACATTAAATTAAACTTGAAACCATGAACAAATGAGATGTGTTGCTCAAGTGCTTTCCAGAATCCTTTTATTTATCCCATTGTTGCGAGGAAACAAGTAAATCCAAGCTCGGAAATCTGGGTCTGCATGAAAGTCAAATCTTATTATTTTTTTAGCTTATCGCGTTTGAATTCCCTGACTTGATCTACACCACACTTTATAAATGCAGGATTCACAAACGTAACGTTACAATAATTATTAAAAGAATTCCCTTCAATTCAAATGTAAATGTGCTGGAAAGGAATAAAGATCAGGGATAATATAAACCATCAGGTGAGGTATTTGAATTAAAAAACTCACTTGAACAAAGAATGATAAGCGCAGTACTGGCAAGAAGAATAATGTTATTATGGCACGATGACTTTGTAAACACTTTGAGTAGCGTGTACTTCATGATTCCAGCGGATTGGGAAAAAACCCGGATTGAATATAAAAGAGAAACGGAAATGAATGATTCTATAAAAGGGACTTCACATGATGAATAAAAGTTTGAGAGAGTGACGTAGTGAACCTCCTGATACGATCGCACACAACTCAATAATAAAATATTGTAAAAGTAAAAGGGACGATGGTTCCTATCCCAACTGCATTATTCATTCGTTTGCGTTTATTATACAATGAAAAAAATGTAATTTTTGAGTATATATGCACGATCTTGCGTTATGAAATATATAACACACGCACGTACGTTCTTCAAAAGTGAAAGTTTTAACTCAATTCCTGTTTGTATCAAGCACCTCAATTCCTATATGCGTACATATGGGCAAAGGCAAAGGCTCCTGTACATTCAACATACAACATACAACATATGTAGTCATGCCAATCAGCATCACACGGCGTTTCTTATCTCATTAGGGACCTAGCTACTTTTGTGAAATCGAATAAATCTTCATTTACAAAAATCCTTTTAATTCTATTGAGCGTGCTATACTTTACAAATATCCCTAGTTTTTTTATACGCTTTGTAACTTGTCTAGTACGTTTTTTTTATTATCATTTCATAAAGATCGTTAAACTAACTAGCGAGTTGATTTGCACAACAGATATACGATAGATTCCTTGCGAACAGGTTCGATTGATTCATGAACGATTCTTGCGAAAACTATATATTATATATAAAAGAAATGAGACTCTTTAAGTATCATAACCTTGATACACCCGGGGTACTCAAGGCTCCAATCACGCTCGTGAGCAAATACCAAACCATCGGATTTTTATTCTCATACCAGTTTTATATACCAGTCGTGAGACATTCTAGAGCACTTTTTTTGGGGATCAACTCAAACTTGTGAATGCATTGCAATTGCATACTTATTTCTTGAGATCAGGTGCATTTACATTGCCATTTAATTTATGGTCGCATCAAAAAGTCTCTAGGTTATCCCTTTCCCTTCACGTTCACGCTACTCCTAATTTATGGTAATTGAATACACGTAATAATGCGTAAAACGTAATTTTAAGCTATTTAATGACCTTGGAAGCAATTCGCTATTGCATTCTTTTTTTTTGTCGCGTAATCTTCAACTTCAATGTCAATAATTTTTATTTGCTTTAGGCGTGTGAACTACTTTATTGCTCACGATTTCATCAATTGTCTCAAAATACCCCAAAAAATGACATAAGAGTGATCATATAAATCCAACTTTTTTTTAGTTCAATTTCGAATTTGTTTCTCAGATTTAAATACTTGAGAATATGTTTAGTACAGGCCATGTGTATTATTGAATATGTTAAAGCTCTGAAAATGCACTAGTTTCTTATGATAGGTTGTAGGTAACTATTTATCGAATCACCAAGGAAACACTTTTTGTGTATGAATGATATAGAATGTAAGAATTTATATGAATGAATATATGTTTCAATAATTAAAGCTCTGAAATTTGCTGAAACGCATGCAATGGTGTTCAAATGTGTTTCTAAAAACCGAAAAGGATTTGAAAGACCGTCAGTCAGTGTTCGGACCCAAAATTGACCTTAGTAAATTGGATTGGTTTAGTCAACCGTTGCACAAAACTTTATGTGTTATGCCTGGGTTATATATAGATTTCTGGTTGTCTGGAGACAATACCCGAATATTATCACACGGGAAAAATGAGTATTTATCTTAAGTTTGTCCTTTTGTTGAATGCTCCGTGATCAATTCACTGAAAATATTTGATTTGCACCGAAAAATAAAAAAGTTTGTTTGCTAATTCTTATTTGTTTACGTTTGTGGCCATACGAGGATAAGTAAATGAAGAGCTTCCTTGTTGAAGTTATTGTGCTTGCACAAACAATGCGCATGCAAAATACATAGAAAAAGGTGGCAAGATAAGACATGTTTATTGGAACACACGTACACACGGTTAGCAGTTGCTGCTTCGCTTCGGCTTCGAATGTTGAAGTGTGTTTCAGCTGAATGCTTTGAAAAATGGAGGAAGATGAAAAGGAGGTGATTAATAGAAACCTGATTGAGTTGATAGGAATCACGGTCATAAATTCGAAATTGTTAGCAATATTGTACACGTCAGGGATTCTGAGTGATGAAGATCTGGAACGGATGGAGCTGGTATATGTCAACTAAAAACTTTAGATATAAAATCATGATACTTTAAATTGAAATTATGATTTTTTTTAGAAATCAAGTAACAGGATTGATCGAGCACTCGCACTTGAGTTTTACAAGTTAATAATGACGAGGGAAAATGCGTTTAAGGTATTATTGAAAGCACTTAAGCAGACCAGGCAAACTGGAGCTATCCGCATTCTTAAAAATACTCGGACATCTGAAAACTCTTGTGAGGAGGATGAAAATGTACGATTGAGGTCACACATAGTTGTAGGAGACACTCAAGAGCCAAACAAACCTACAATCATTTCATGTTTCAAGAATTCTTTCCAGAGAAATATCCGTGTCTTCATACTCATACCCGTCATCCTGAGTTTCGTACTTTTAGGAAGTGCAGTGATAATCTATAAGCATTACGACCAGAATTATAATTCATCCAATGGAGTCAATGTCAAGTCAATTAAAGCTCCAGAAAACACATCTACTGGATTGGTAACTGAATCGGACACGCATATTAAACCTACAAATAATGTTAGTACGTTCAGTCTGCAATCTACCACAAATACGTTTGTTACTGAACGTACAACTATAACTGCATCATCAAGCTCGAGTCCCATCCCTATTAATACTAATTCTGGAAGGCGTTGTAAGCCTACTCCTTTTATATACGCTTTAGGTTGTCCGGACAGTGATGGGTGCCCATGCTATGGGGATTCTCCTAGTAGGGATTCTTCATGTGCAAGTATGTTTTCATTCATTCAAAAAAAAGTCTCATCATCCGTGATTTTATTTATTCATTTCATTTTTAGAGAAGGATTATCCTCGACGCTGGGAAACATATGACAATTTTGGGTTTATGACATGCTATTGTTGTGGAGTTTAATGCCAATGCGGTTAATACCATTTTAATAAACTTAATCCACCTTAATCAAAAAAATCAACCAATTCGAATTGAAATTATTACTTATTTCATACACGTTTATTATTCCATTTTACCCTGCAAAAAAAAATTCAAACATTTATATGTGGGTCTCGCTACAAATAAGATATGTACGAATAGGCATACACTTTAAACTTTGCACTTAGGGCGGTTTTACATGGAAACAGACATAACATTCTTCAGGATTTTGGTTCCAGCCGCTTCCCGAACCTTCATGCACAGAATCATCAAACACTGATTTTCATAGTTTCCACGAAAATTAATTGGGTTCCAACTGTTTATTCTGCTTCTCGAACCCTCATGCATATTTGACGAATGCTTCCAAAATAATATCCTCGCGTACATGTTCCGCTTCTCGAACCCTGACTGATGCATCATACAGCATCATACAAAGCTTACGTGGACAAAGGATATAAAAAGTATATGAGCAATGCAAGGCATAGAGTAGAGTGATATAGCGGAACTAGATCAATTTCAAAGAAATGTTATTATTTCCGTATGATGACTGGACTCTCCCCGAGCAGAATATTCATAAAATTAAAATCATTCGAGATAAACGCGTTAAATTGCATAAATTAATTAAATAAAAAATGCAGTACCAAACGTTCCTATTTTTGTTATTAGCACTAACATTATGTACAAGAGTGGTATCAATAGAGTTTGAAAAGAAACCGGATAAGAGTAAGGAAAAGTCATCAGATGTTCAAAGTGAAGAGCAGGACACGATCCAGATTGTGATCTCAAACACGAATCAGCCTGATGAGGAGGGAAGTACTGAGGAGGATGATGCTCCAAAACTTGACGACACTCCTGGAAATAAAATCAAATTTGTGCTTGATAAACAATTTGTGTTCAACTCGTTTCAACAGTCCCCTGTTGATCCTATTGGGGCTACTAGCTCCTTTAGAGGAAGTGTAGGGAAAAGAAATACTGAGGTGCCGGGGGAATGGGCTTATCAGGTCGCTGGGGAGGAGGATCATGCTTTTAATCAAGAGGGTGAGGCTCATGCAATCAACTTAAGTCTTTTTTCACTACCAACCAACCAACATTTCTTTGATACATTTTTTAAATCCTTTTTAGCTTCAACCCGTTACAACGAAGGGCTGTTGACGTTGTTCCCGATCCCACAGAAATCCGAGGAGACTGTTCCAAAAGCAACACCATCTCTGCTATCCACCTCAGTTTATATCCGAACATCTGTAGGAAAAAGCACCCAGATTGCAAAGGCATATGAGCATTTCAAAGGAGGAGCACCTTACCACCACAACTCTAGGGAATTGATTGCTTACGCTCATCTCCTAGGCCAACACGGACTCCAGTTCTCAATCCCTAAAGCATATGATTTATTCGCAAACTTATCTAAACTTGGCTATCCAAATTCCCAGTTCGCTATGGGACTCTTTTCAGCATACGGATTAGTTGGGAAAATGGACCCTGCTGTAACCATGTTGCAATACACTTTTGGAGCTGTTAGCGGGTCTGCGTTCAGTAGCATGGCGTTGGGGTATAGGTACTGGGGTGGCATTGGAGTTCAGGCTAGTTGTGAGCGAGCTCTTGAACAGTATCGAACTGTTGCCAGTATTGTTGCTAGTGAGGTCAGTGAGGCTGGGGTTGGACCTGCTATTCAACGCGTTAGGTTGCTTGATGAGTTGGAGGGTGATAGGGGTACTTCTACAAGCAGTGGAAGTAACGTCCTCAATTCTGATATACTTGACTACTACACCATGCTCGCTGAACGGGGGGATACTCAGGCGCAGGTTAGTTTTGTATTTAATTATTAATTATTCTCACATGATGCACGAGCGTGTTTTTTACGATTCATGATTAAATTGTGTTGTTTGCAGGTTGGACTAGGCCAATTGCATTTCCAAGGTGGGAGAGGCATTTCCCCTGACCACCACCTCGCATTGCGTTATTTCCAGCGAGCTGCGGACGGTGGTTCACCGGTTGCGATGGCGTTTCTAGGGAAAATGTTCTTGGAGGGTAATGACGCTGTTGAGTCGGACTACAATCAGGCGCTTAGGTGGTTCCAAAGGGCTGCTGAGCAAAATAGTCCTGTTGGTCAGAGTGGAATGGGGCTGATGTACTTGAACGGTAAGGGGTTGCCTAGGGATCCTTCAAAGGCGCTTCAGTACTTTACCATGGCTGCTGAGCAGGGTCAGTCAATAGTATATCTTATTCTTATGGGTTATTTTATCCCGTGTGTAAACTAATAAATGACCTAATTAAATGAATTCACACTAGGCTGGGTGGACGGTCAGTTACATTTGGGAAACATGTATGTGAGTGGTATTGGAGTGAGACGTGACTACAATTTAGCAGCAAAGTACTACAATCTAGCAGCACAGTCAGGTCACATTTTAGCGATTTACAACCTTGCCCAAATGCACGCAACAGGAACTGGAATGATGAGATCTTGCACTGCAGCAGTGGAGTTATATAAATCAGTAGCAGAAAGAGGTCGTTGGGGATTGTTATTAACAGAGGCGTATACTCACTACCAAGAAAAGAGATTCAGCAACGCATTGATCCTATACCTACTTTTATCAGAACTTGGCTATGAAGCTGCCCAGTCAAATGCAGCGTTTATGCTTGAAAGGGGTGAGATTGGAGAGCAAGTGTACTCGCTACTAAACTCTAGTAATATCACACCAAATTCTTTATTATCGAAAGCGTTACAGCAATGGGCTAGAAGCGCATCACAAGGGTACTCACCTGCTAGAGTTAGACTAGGAGACTATTATTACTATGGATGGGGAACTTCAAGGGACTACACTCACGCTGCTACTCAATATAGAGTAGCTTCAGAAAGCAACCGTAATGCTCAGGCAATGTTCAACCTTGCTTATATGCATGAGAACGGACTAGGTTTGAAACAGGATCTTCATTTAGCTAAACGATTCTATGACATGGCTGCAGAAACTAGTAATGATGCTAAAGTCCCTGTTGCGCTTGCTCTTGTTAAACTTCAAGTTGTTAGTTATTTCAAAGGCGTTGGGTTGCTGAGTGGAGCTGAAGAGATGGGTGGAACTACTGTTGGCGTTGAGGGTGATGCTAGCTTCTTTGATTTCGTTGCTAAAAAGAATACTGAAACTAACGAGTCGCCTCATCAGGATCATGAGCTGGATGAATACTGGGACTTGTACTTGATCACGCTTTTAATTGGAATTCTAGGATTATTGTTATATGGAAGACATCAACAGGTTAATGGGAGGAATATCAGGAATGGCGGTGGCTAAAACACATTATTAAACAATTATATTTAATTTATTTACTCATGTCTGTGATCCAATTTTTTTTCTTTTTTGTTTTGTTTTTACCTATATTAAATAAAATTTAACGCCGTTTTAATATAATACCACGCCTAAACTACAAATTGGTCAATCATGGGTATTCTTTATTTAAAGTAAAGATAATTTAGCAAAGTGAATCCACTGGCAATGATATGATAGACAAGTGATGCATTTGTTACTTAGCACCTGGCTCAAATATTTGGGATCGAGATAATAAATTATGAATTTTTTAGAAATGAATAATGTCAAGTATCATGATAATAAATTTAAAGCCCATCACTTTTCCTTAAGCAAGAATTTTTAGAAAGTTAAGCTAACGAGGAATACATTTTCTGAAAGCTTATGCACGTATAAGGAATACCCGTTTCATATTTTGCCCTTTACATGAATTGGAGGGCAGAAATTGTATGTTTTCAAAAAAGGTAACGCTTTCTTCTTGAGCTTAATTTTCACCATGTTATTTCCCATAAACAAAAACCAAAATGTCTTCATGACAAAATTTTTGGCCATTGCGCATTGTCACCCAGTATTTTGCATACGTTCATTCATTATGGCGACACTTTATTTAACTAAAAGCGCGACAGCAAAAATAGAAGCTAATGAATGAATGAAGAGATAACCATGCATGTTTGTGCCATGCGGATCATCTATTCAAAAGAAAACAAGTTGTGTGTATACATGGGCGTAGCATCCTATAGGACAGGGAGGACAATGTCCCCCCAAAAACTTTCATGTCCTCTCTAGAAAATGTCTTGTCCTCCCTGAAAAATATACCGATACGCCAAAGGGAGTAAAAACACGTGGCCACCAATGTCAATCGAGTTTAAATGACAAAAAATATGTATACATAGTTTGTATGGGCAATGTATGTATATGTTTAATGGAGCCAAAAAGCTAATGAGTCTCAACCTAAAACGTGAGATGACATAAAGGCAAGGGGTTATTAAATTGATACCAATATACAACAATTGTGTGATTCAGCCCAAGATCCATGGCTAACAATGAACCAACAGAACTTCCGTTAATGAATTATTTTGATTTGAAATTTTTGCATGTTAAACATGTCAAAGCGACTAGTTAAAATGCCTCAGCAAACCTTCATGATGAAGGCTTCATCCTGGTTCATTGCACATTAAACACAGATTTTAATATTTGGATACTTGTCCTCAATATAGTTTAAGGGCTCCTCACTAAAAATTTAAAAGCCTCCATTTCAAAAACGGGCTCCCCGATGCTAAAAATCCCAGAATTTCGGCCCCACGTGCAAAGTGAATTTCCATACCCGCCCCGAGACCTCTTTTTGTATGATAATTTAGTGTCGTAATCAACTAGTGAAAGGTTTCACCTGGTTCTCTGTTCTCTTTAAAAGATATAGTTTAAGGATCGGTTAACAAATAATCAGATAATAAATCAGCATACAATTAGTAGTAAAACTTGCGGACATTTTTAATTTTTTCAAATAAAAATCTTGTCCTTGTCCTCCCTGGGAAAATATCGTTGCTACGCCCATGTGTGTATATGTATTTACAAGTTGGAAAGGCTCACTTGATTGATAACTTGACTTTCAAGATGCAAGCCTTTCCACCAGCAAACATGGAATTAAGCAAAAGCTGTCCTTTGCTCCATACAATTTCCTTGGCTATTACTACGAGAAAAGATAACACTTTCTACTAGTAAGAGTATAGATGATCAGTTCAAAAAATCGGGTGTATGGCGCAACGGATAACGCGTCTGACTACGGATCAGAAGATTCCAGGTTCGAATCCTGGTACACTCGTACAACTTTTTGAACTTTTTTATTTGAACTCGGTTTTTTGAGAGCCGTACAAGTTTGTGCCATGTGCATTCAGACTAATTTTTTTTCATTCAATTTAACATTAAGTTTAATGGGTATACGCAGAAAAGCTTTATAATTGTGAGACGTTCTAATTTCTTTTCTACGGTTGTTTCTCATAAAAGCCATTCATTCACGGAAAACATTTTACAAGTGTTTTAGGGGCATATATCTGAAGATAGCAAGAACCCCGTGCAAATGCAAAGGCAGCTCATGTAGCTGAGGCAACTCCTTTGAGCATATATATGTGTATGAGAGTGTACGAAAATCATCTGTTTTGTTGTCGTGACATTTTAATGCACGCTATAGAGCTAAACAAACTTCACGCTAGAATTTATAAGTTTTATTACACACACGCTAGTGGGGGGGCGTAAATTGTGAATTAAATTTTTATTATTGCAATGAAATAGGCTTGAGCGTTTTATTCGTGAATGATGAGCACCCCGAACAACATTTCTCCTCGATCCGCCTCCCCTCAAATGAACCTTATTGTGAGCCAGAAAGGGGAACCTCCCCACTACAGCGCCTTGATTAGTAAAAACATTACAGTTGGGGCTTATAATGTTGTCGTTGATGAGGTCATTGCTGAGGGAGGCTTTGGTGTCATCTTTCTTGTCAAAGGAGTCTCTGATAAAACAAAATACGCTCTCAAACGGGTCGTTGTTAATAATGAACGGGACTACGCCAGCGTTATCACTGAGGTCGAGATTATGGTGAGTAAGCAAGTCTTAAATTGAATTGAATTTTAAAGAGATTAATATACTTTACATTCCCTTTTAACATTGCAGTCGACGCTAGGTCACTCGACGCCGCATGTGCTTGCGTCATTATCACACGCGATAGTGCAGTACACGTCACAAGATTACACTCGAGAGATCCAGAACCTGATGCCGTTATGCAAGCAGAATGTGCTTGGATTAGCTAGTTCTCGAATAGCAAAGAGCGGTCACTTTAGCGAGCAGGAGGTGATACAGATATTATCACACGTAAGTGCTGGGCTGCAGTACCTTCACACTTCATCACCGCCAATAATCCACAGGGACATAAAGATTGAGAACATTTTGCTGCTAGAGGACACTTACGTGTTATCAGATTTTGGTTCGAGCACAACTAAAACGTGGGACCCCGCCACAGACACAATAGCTAGTATTCAAGAAGACCTTGATAAGCACACAACGCTTGTGTATAGATCCCCAGAGATGGTTGATCTCTATGGGAACAGGGGACCCATCTCAATCAACTCTGATATTTGGGCACTAGGATGCTCAGGATATAAACTCATGAGTTTCAAGGACCCATTTGACACGATCCTTGCTATTCAAAATAGAAACTTGAGCTGGAATATCAAGGTCAAGTACTCTGATCAATTAGTCAAGCTCATCGAGTGCTTGCTCGCTGAAAATCAATACACTCGACCTGGTATTCAAGACGTTATTCCACTACTCTCTAGCGTGTCTAGTGGAGATTCCAGCCTCGTCAACAGACTCTATTCCAAGATTATTGAAGCTAAAAAAGAAGCTGATGGGATTGTTAAGAAAAGTAGTAGTGGAGGTGCTGTCGTTCTTGAAACTTCTGTCACTCCTAGGCAAAGACCCAAACGCAATAATCCTACTGCTGTTGTCAGTGTACTACCACCTCCTGTCATACCTGCGCCACCTAAAAGCCCTAAACCTGTCAGTCCCTGCGAAAGGGAACTCACCGCTGCTGCTAATGCTTCCAATGCTAAATTCTTCAGGTATGTTAACAAACCTTCCTTCGTGGGTTTCTGTCTAGCCCATTTCATTTTATCACGTGTTTATTATTTTGTTCGGGAGAGAGAATTTATGACTAACATATTCCTCAAAGTTCCCTTGTTCATGATTTCACAAAAAATTGCCACATTGTTTAGTTCTAAGCGTTAGAGTGTTTATCAAACGAACACCGATGAGCATGATTTACCATTGAATAAGATTGCGTTGCTAAGGTGAAAAAGTGTAAAAAATGAAATTGTATGTATAATTGCAGCCCGCAACCAGGTCAGCTGTCATGTGGAGGTCCAGTGACTGGTGTGATCCCACCTCCGCCAACATCGCCATTAAGCAATAAAGCGACACCATCTCCTCAAGGAGTGAGTGGAACAGTAGGTGCATGTTCGTGGAACCCATTTGACGAAGACTATAATAACGGTAGTTCGACAGGTTCTCGAGGTCAAATCTGTGATAACGAGTGTGTAACGCCGAAGCAGGAGGATGTAGATCAGGATGAGGACGACCCATTTGCCAGGGCCCCATTTGGTACACAACATCTTCAAGCAAAATAGGAAAATGCTTCTTATTCTTTATTTTTTCGTTATTTTTTTTGTTTTTATTATTATGTTTTTATTTATGGGATGAGAAGACTACTTCAAGTACCAACCAATCATGGTCAACGCTAATGAGCAACCTAATAATAATTATCCTGGAACTAGTAGTCAAAGTGATGATGTGCCAGCTTGGTACGCTCCGAATAACCCATTTCTCAACTACATCAACACACATTCCAATCACGCAGCTGACCTACGTAGCGACGGTGTCACCAACCTCTCTTTTAATGAACATAATGATAACCAATAAATTACTTTATCCCTAAAACTCTTTCTCATTTATTCATGCATTCATTCTCCACACCGGCTGCACGTCTTTGCGCTCTGAAGCTTATCCAGGTAGTCCAGGTATTCTGAGTAGCTCACCATTTCATCTCCGTTCCTGTCTGCTGAATCTATTATTTTCAACGCCTCTGCATCGTACATTGACGTCTCAGGGTCTAGCTTCATACAATAATCTTTTCGTTCACTAATCACGTTCGAGTCAGAGTCTGAAATGTTTTTAAGAAAAAAAATGTTACTAGGTTTGCGTCATCTTGCACGCATTTACATAGAAACTGCAAGGAGTTGCTAAGGTCTTGTTCAAAAATATGAAACAAATAGGCATGGCCCATGGAAACTAAAAATGTTGTAATTCTCCAAAAACGAAAATCTATTTTCATTCATTTAAATGCATAAATTCATAACATGCTAGATGCTTGGCGTTTAAGAGGTTCGAAACTTAATGCAATTCGCGTTCGAAAGTTTCATCAAAAAGTGTTTCTTGACACTCGCTTGTCATAGCAAAGGCAAACTATTAATTTTCGCATATATTCACGAGAAACGACCAAACAGGAACAAATTCACCAGCTGCGTTCGGAACTATTGTTCGAGATGCAGTTTATATATTTTCACTTTAAATGGTTTCAAACAAAAAAGTAATGCTCAAGAGCGATGATATAAGCAAAATCAGGTTAGTAAAGAAATACAACGTTCGAGATGCAATCGTAGTATTTTAAATGAGAACCACGAACAAGGTTAGAAAATGTATTTGGATTGAGTTCATTCACATTCCTTTAAGGTGTTAATCTCTTATCCGAGTATTAGAGTAAGTAGCTAGATGGGTAAGCATAATAGAAAAGGAAAGATGAAGACTGAGATAATTTTCGTCAAAAAAATATTGATTTATTGATGTTTGACAAAACAAAATCTGTTAAAATGCCGTCAGCTGTGAGAGCGTTCCGGTAAATGCAATTTTGAACTAATTTTACAAAAAAAAAAATTATGCTAAAAGTTGATTATTCTGAATAGTTGATAAAACGCGCGTATTTAAAATAAAACATATCAGTCAGATAAAATAGCAAATTTAATTGCTTGATGTTTAGTGTGATCCTACTCCAGCTCCAGCCGCATTTCCCCTCGCTGCAGCGTTAGCTTGTGCTAAACTAAACTCCATATAGTCAATCATTCCGTCCCTGTTCTTGTCATCATTCTGAAGTATCGGGTCGATCATTTGGATAAGCTCTTCGTCCTTGAAGATCTTTGGCTCGGGGATTGCGTGCCCTGAGCGAGGGTCGTGGTTTGATTGGTCTGTTTTAAAGATTAATCAAGAAGGGGTTTTGAATATAACAGTGAAAGAAGGATATATTTATCAGTAGGCTAAAAATGTAAAGAATGAAATAATGTGAAGGGGTAGTTACCATGCCAATGAATTAGACTCTTGACCAACTCGCAACCATCAAGCTTATTATTGTTGTCGGCGTCGTGCATCTTAAAGTAATGGAATTGGAGCTCTTGCTCAGACATCTGAGACGTGTCGATTGGAACGTCCATGTGCTCTTGGATGTGACTATAAAACAAACGAACACGTAATTTAATTATTTGCATGAATGAATACATGTAAAGACCAATAAGTTGTTGATTGATGCTTCACTTACGCCCTTTCCTGTAGCACGTTACTTGCGTCCATGAACTTATTAGGATCATGTCCATGAGCATGTCCATGTTGTGGAGCATTGTGACCGGCAGCAACTTGTTGAGGTACCTGAGGAACATGCTGTTGTTGTTGTTGTTGAACATGTTGCTGTTGCACGTGTTGAGGCACCTGCTGGAACTGCTGAGGAACCTGATGATGCTGCTGCTGCTGTTGTGGAATATGTCCATGTTGCGGTACCTGCCCGTGTTGTGGGAGTTGCCCATGCTGAGGTACTTGCCCATGAGGAGGAGGAACATATTGCTGTGGAGGTACTCCCGGTGCCACACGACCACCTTGCTGGTACTGGGCAAATCCTGAGCTTACGCTCAAAATCAATATCGCTAGTAATTGCAGCATTTTTTATTTTAAAAAATTTAACACTAAAGGCTTATTAAAATTTAATTTGGTGCACGTGTTACATTTCTTGTAAACTTATTTTATTTTAGCCTAATTAACAAGGTTGTGTAAATTATATAAAAAATATTGGATATGTGGAGCAAGATACATTTATTCTATAAATGTATCTTGTGTGGAGCCAATCATTCCCTGCTGATTGTCAAGTGGAAAGTTCCTTACGTGGCACTTTCACCCAATAAATCTCACGTGTACGATTCTCACGTTGCCCAGGATATTAAGCGCTAATCAAATACACAAACAATACTTGTTGTTTGAGATGTTGTCTCGAACAGTTTGACAAGTTTTCGAGGAATAGTTTCTCGTGACTCGTGACAATGCCTCTGGACAACCCCCCTTACCGTTCTCCAACGCCAACGTTGAGCTCGTGCAACAAGTTCCTGTTGTTCCTAAGATACGAGCTGAGTTCCCCGAGACCAGAGCCAGTTGAGCCTGATGATGAGGTATCAGACGCCCAGGTTTTTGCAGCGAAGAGAAGGGAGAAAGTCTATACTTTCGTGTCAATACCTAAAGAGCTCGAGAAACTTATGGGATATGGGTTCTTTCAGTGTGCTGATGCGTTTCTACATGTGTTTACGTTCTTACCGTTACGGTGTGCTGTAGCGTTCTACGAGTATTTTGTCAAGGTTTTTTCGAACAAGCCTGCATGTTTCAAGTCTAGTGATAAATGCGAGATGCTCAAGATTATCATTCTCGTGTTCTGCTCTTGGTCATTCACTTATATTGACACTAATGTGCTTTATCATGTTATCAAGTCACAGTCTGTTATCAAACTTTATATCTTCTTTAATATGCTCGAGGTTGGGGATAGGCTCTTTGGATGCTTCAGTCAGGATACTCTTGGTATGTCGGGGTTTCTCTTAACACAAATTGTTAACTTCTTATGTGTTTATTCTATTCACTTACGGTTGTTTTACACAGACGCATTGTTCATAACTGCAACGGAGCAGGACACCCGCGTAACTACTGAGATCCCTGACTCACCCTCATCCTCTGGGTCTAGGAAAGCTATCAAAAAGCTTAGCACAACAACACACGCCATCATTTGTGGGCTATCCATTCTAGGACATGCGCTTGTCATCCTACTTCAGTCAACTACGCTCAGCGTCGCTATCAACGCTAACAACAGGGCTCTACTCACCGTCATGATGAGCAACAACTTTGTAGAACTCAAAGGAGCCGTCTTCAAAAAATTCGATAAAATGAACCTCTTTCAGGTTCGGATTTGGAAATTACTGTTTATTTTTAATAGTTACCTTGGCGCCTTGGCGTTTATCTATATATTCTTCACAATGTTTTGTTGTGTATTTATAAATAATTGTACATTTTCCTTTGTTTCCCCCAGGTCACGTGTTCTGACATCCGCGAGCGTTTCCACCTGTTCGTGCTACTATTGATAGTATGCCTGCAAACGCTTCGAGAATACTCTTGGGAGGAGTCAAGATTTTGGGTATTGCTCCCCGACTGTTTGATGGTGTTACTAGCAGAAATAGGTGTAGACTGGATAAAGCACGCGTTTATAACCCGGTTCAACGAGCTGCCACTAACCGTATATGAGAATTACACTAGAAGCCTAGCATACGACATGGCTGAAAGCGTTAAGAGGAAATCAACATTTGGTGGGTTTGGAGATTACTCTGACGTTGTTGGAAGGAGACTTGGATTCGTACCGTTGCCACTAGCAATAGTTCTTATAAGAGTTATATCTCCAATGTGGAGGATCAACAGGAACTTGGTTGGAGTGCTTGTACTCAGTGTTTTAGGGTATATTGCTCTAGCGAGCTTCAGGGTTTTGAACTTGATCGTGCTAGTTGGGAAGGCTGTTAGGATCATTGATGAACACGCTGGGAGGGAGGCTCAGGCTGAGGAAAATGAGAATCGTGTTAAAAACAGCATTTTGAAAAGGACTCGCACTATTTCTGGATCTGATGGGGATTTACTTACAATGAAAGAATTCAAACCTGATAAGAAATTACAGTTCCAAGAGGATCTCAAACATGAAGGGGAGCTACAGAAAAATTATCTTCTTGCTAATAGCAACGTTTCTATTTATTCTATTGGGTTTAATGAGGAAATGATTCGCGTTGAGAAAGAACAACGCGCTGATATTCAGGTGTCTAGTCATAGGAAACATTCGTTAGGGAGTAATATTGATGGGGAACTCCTTTTCAGTGGATTGAAATTAGAAGAACCTAATCAGTTTGATCTTAATAACGTCAAGGTTGAGGAAGAGTCTGTTTTTGATAATGAGGATTTTAATGATACTCTTATGGAGGTTAAAGGTCAGGAGATTGAGGAGAGAGAGATTGAGGAGCTTGAGTGTGGGGGTGGTGGGGATGTTGTTAAAAGCGAGGTGCTTCAGGAAACGGCTGTGCAAGAGATACCTCCTGAAGTTGTTCAAGAGAAACATGAGGAAGTCGGCAAGGAGAAAATTGGAAAGAAACTTATCAATTGGTTCAAGTGAATTGTTATTGTTGTTTAATTCTTTAAATAAATTCATTCGTTAACTATTAATTATGCCTTCTTTTCCCGTTTATTTATCAAAGCATTTACAATCAATTTTAATTTAACGAACCCAGCGCACTTTCACCTTTCAACGTCACACTCTGCTTTATTATTTTTTAGCGTATCAAGATTGAATAATTATTATTTACACGAAATATCTCTAGTGCATAGCGATAGATTCAGTGTGTTTGTTGCAACAACCAAATGATTTTGACCAGAAGCGTATGATTCTGTTCCGAACCAGTAGCGTAGCGATAACACATAATGCGATGATAAGAAAAATCAGCCCTATATAGTTGGTGCTAGGCAACCTCAACAGCACGGAATTAGAATGATTTGGTGAGTAGTAGCACTGAAATGTATTATGCAAGTTATTCATGCTCATAAGAAACTCATCACACTCCAGATTATCCAAACATTCTTGAAAGTAGAGACGCGTATTATTTACAATTTGATTACGAAACAGCCCTTGTCCCATGCGCATATCAATTTCATGAACCAATACATCCCGGTTAGTTGATTTTCCAAACATTTCAGACTCA
This sequence comes from Orchesella flavescens, assembly GCA_964034955.1. Taxonomy (NCBI): domain Eukaryota; kingdom Metazoa; phylum Arthropoda; class Collembola; order Entomobryomorpha; family Orchesellidae; genus Orchesella; species Orchesella flavescens. Next base: position 13,518,088 of record OZ035957.1, read on the forward strand.
ACTAACGCGCCTTTGAAGCAGTCAATTAAGTTGTAACTAGTGTCATTTACACCGTGCTCTAACAATTGGGAACAGCTTATAACGAGTGTGATAGAATAATCACTTTTCCTAGAGAATTCGTGCAAAGAATCCAAGTCGGATTTTTTCAAAGCTTTTGCACACCTTCCACTGTAGATCTTATCTCCTTCAATCACAATCACGTTCTTGTTATCCGTGTTGACATGGTTGCACTGCTTCTTGCAATTGAAAGGAGGGCTTATTCTCGAGCACTCGCCTTCCCTGCACTGGTACAACCCATCTAGAATAGAATAGAATAGAGTCTTTATTTAAGTGTTAAATGATATCAGTCACCCTTACAGCGATTGGTCTCCCTACCATAACACCATACAGCACAATCATAATTAAGATTTATTTATTTATTTATTAATCATTTATTCAAATTTGCCAATGGTGTATCTTGCGCAGTAACGTTACACGCAAGCATGTTGGTGTTACCGAAGATGATACATGTGATGTAATTTTGTTTACAGATAGTTATAAAGTTAAAGAAACAACAAGGAAGAGGAGCAAGCAGCCTGTTAGGGCGCTGTGCGAGTGAGATGGATACAGAAAATAGTATTACAAAAAAAAAGTATTATTAAGTAATAATACAAAAAAAAGTAATACTAATATCACATTTAGTACATTTTTATATAATCAATCAAAGATAGTTAATTAGTATTTATACCTTAGTATTCTAACTAAGGTAGGTATCGTAGATCGGCGATAGCGCTCATACTTACAGGCTACTAAACGATAGCTTTTATTTTGTTTTTTGAACCTACAGCTAAACTTTCGCTGTATTTGGTGCTTTTCCAACCAATGCTTAAATCTAACATTCTTCAGTAGTTTCACACCGAACTTTTCAAGTAAAGAACTCCACCTTTCTTCCAAGTCTAATATACCAAGACTAGTGCACGCCGCTTTATAATTATTACTGTTAACATACTTACCCAGAATAATAGACAGGGCTCTTTTTTCAATGCTAACTAACATTTTTATTTGGAGCTTCGTGATGTTGCTAGACCATAAAACACTGCTATATTCAAGGATACTTCGTACATGAAGTACATACATTATTTTGAGTTGCTCCCTACTAAAACCAAAATACTTAAGCTTACTTATTAAGCCAATGCACCGATAATATTTATCGTGTGTAACAAATATTCCATTAAAACAATAACATTTTTAGATACAGAGCCGTGTCATTAAAACAAAAGTACATTTGAGTTAGTTAAAATACGAAGACATTATTTCTCATCTCTATTATTTGGTCGGTGCATAGTCTTATAAAAGTTCGATAGATTACACCTTCTTCAACCTTCTAAACCCATACAAGCTTTCTTTGTGTTACATCTAATCGGGGATTCCGTTTCCGTCACGTTACAAACCAGCACATCCGTAATATTCACACACTTTGACGTACAAATTTCTTCTGTTGATGTAATTCGCCAACTTGAGCAGTTAAACAGCCCTTCCATGTTCGCGCAATCACCATTTATGCAACTAGTTAAAAATTAAAGCATTTAGTGACGATCATAATATTACGGGTATAACGAATTCAATACGTACTGATAAGATTTCTGGTTTGGATTATCCCCATCACAGTATTTTGTCTCGAGCGAATCACATGATTCAAGCAGCACGTCACTCCCTCTACGCCTTACATCCACTTTAATTTGCGACGCGCAAGTTCCAGCGCCATAACACTTTCCGCAGGAGCTCCAACCCATACTCTCGTTAGTTTCACAATTTCCAGAACTCTCGCTTATTGAGCATAACACGGGGTTCGGAGAATGATGCTGCCTTATAACTAAAACGGTCAAGTAGGCCGAGCATAAGAAACTTACCACCGCAATTACCGTGTATGCTAAATACACCCGGTTCCTTACCGTTGGATTCATCTTAGATATGTTTTTAAGGAGATCAACCTACTAGTGTTATTGGTTAATCCTATAGATTAGGTAAACGCGTTCCAAAATCATTTTGCTTACGTGCGTGACGTGCATGGAAAAAAGTAACGATTCATGCATGCGACAGTCGAGTTGCGTGTGAAAGAGTCATACGTGAGTTTAAATAGATTCATGATGAGTCGTGCCTGAGTTATATCAGATTTGAGTGAGAGTTTTACATGTGAATGAATGACAAATCACATATGTATTCTAATTCTAACCTAACAACAACAACGCAACAACGGATTTCAAAATAATGAGTTTAAGTAGTTATTTCAGAACGTACGCTTTATATGAAAATGGAATGAGAGACAAAAAATGTGAATGTAGATGAACTTTATTCTCGGTAAATACAATGATTGATACGTTCAAAAAAAACCACAAGATAAGCGCTAGAAAATATATTAAATGTTGAAATGTACTCGAAAAAAATATTTATGCAGTGCTAGACACGGCAAGTTTCTTAAGATGTTCCATAAACACTTGTAGACTGACATCATCTGTGAGTACTGGTGCTCCTCCAGATTCCTAAAAAAAAACAATAAAAAAATAAATCAGTAACGTGAATGGAATATAATCTAAACACGCTAAAAAAAACCACTAAAACAAACGGTAAACCTACCGAAAAGGTACTGCTAGGAACAGGCATCGACTATAAAAAACCAACACAAACACAACGTGCGTATTAGAGTGATTTGAACAAAACACAAAAACACATGCGGGGTTAGTTAGAATGAATTTAAAAGCCAGTTAACTTACCCCGCCACTTCCATAGGCGTACATGTTGTTATGAGTTTGGCTAGGATTAACTTTGCTAAGCAAGAACCTCGCTTGACTGCCACCCTGCTCAGTGTCAATATATCTTGGAACTGGGAACCTTCCTGATAATATCTCTTGGGCGTCTGCTACAGGAGCCTCCAAAAGCTGCTTGAAATTCTCGTACTCTGGAAGGCTCTGGTAACCAGCAGCACGCCATTGTGCAATCGTCTGCAAATCAAAATATGTGAAATAAGGAAATTTGGAATGGACAAAGGGTAAATTTAGTCTTTACAGGCTTGAGTAAAAATAGAACCACTATGAACTGACCTCCCCATGAAAGATGAGTATCTGAAAGAAGGTATCCATGAGAAGGATCCTATCAGGTTGTATGCTAGAGGTATCAAGAAGCACAGGTTCAGGAGGCCCATTAAAGCTATACGAATATAGAACAGGTTGTATCATGACAAGGCTTTGGGTAAGATCCTCCCTATTAAGCATATGCCTATAAAAAGTTGTTTCATCCGGAGAGTTATTAAAAACTTGTAGAAACTGGCTCCTCCTCAAATGGAACATGAACTGAGGATATAGAGTAAAGTTCTCCCCGAGTCTGAAACTCCCAGGATCATCCTTGTTATATTCTCCAAACTTTTGACAGAGTCTGATTAACATGCGATCTACCCATCGCAGCACGTCGCTACCGTCATCAGATTCTGCTCTGAACACTGCAAGCCGAGCCATCAGCACTGCGCTACACTCTTGGTCGAAACCAGCTGATATGTGGTACAAATTCGCGCTTGCGTCAGCCCAGCTATCAAAATTAAACACATTAGTGAGCATTAGGTCATAGTCATAGCAATTTCAACAATTTGAATAAATTTGAATAAAGGAAGAGCGCTAACTTCCTAGCGATGGTAGTTACACGAACACGCTGGCTTCCACTAGCATGTTGATATTGTGTGATGAATTGAACGCATCCCCTTCCACCTTGAGGAATTGGAGCCCCATGTTGATTAACAATTTCAAAGAATAGGCCAACAGTAGTTGTAGGACTAACAGTACAGAATTTCCACTGGCAAGTTCCTCCAACTCCCATTTCAGACTCTGCTACGCAGTTGCTTTTGATCCCTAGACTCACACATGGTCCTATAGCACCAGAAACTTTTATTTCCCTAGAAGTTTTCACCTCTAGAGTTGCGTTGAACGCCATTTTCAGATTGCTAGAATTCTCGCTTCGAGTGAATACACGCTGGTACGTCTGCTTGAAAAGCGTTGAGTTGAAAGAATCACCCATTATCATGTGTCCTCTAAAACAAAAGGAAACATCATTACCAAACATGTTAAAAAGCAAGAAAAACTAAATAAATTTATTTGTGATATCGTCAATTTACCCGGTCATGTTGGATAGATATTTCATTTCAAGCAATCCAGTTTGATCAAGAGCACAAGAGTAGATATCAATGGCATGTCCATTAGCAGCAGCACGAGTACCAAGCCCCTCATAATGTTTCATACCTTTCTTCATGTATTTAGCGTTATCCTTTTCAATATCATGATGAGACCTGATTGGTTGTTTAAGTTCATCATTTACAACTTGTCCAGGTCCTTGAGAACAAGATCCTCCAATGAAACACATGATTCTTGAAGGTGACCCAGGATAACAAGCTTCCATGATCCCAATACCAATAGCACAAGCAACTCCAGTCGACCTGAGACTCCTTTTCCCTTGAGGAACGACCCAAGGATCCCTCTGCAGCTCATTAATCAAGTTACTAGCGACATCAAGACAAGCAGATATTGGTTGGAAGAACCTATTCCCATATTTAGGTTGAGGTTGTTGTGGAGCTCCAGGAGCAGGGGCACCTGCAGCGAATCTAGTCAAACCAAGCATATCTTGCAGTTGCTTAGTATTCACGTCTTTTGTCCCACGGAACACAAATGATTTCGATATCCCTCCACTTCCAACCAGCTCATGAACTGCAACCATCTTCCCAAACGTAATTATCCCAATCAAAGCGTTTTGAGGGAGTAGGCTCAGGCTCATTGAAATTGACTCCTTCAAAGCTCCAAGCTCCTCCTCATCCATGCAAGTATCAATCACGAACAGGAACACTGGCGGTGGAATCACCGCTCTTGTTATCGTGTACTCCAAAGTTGAAAACTGAGGGATCAACTCTGCTGGTTGACACTGCTCCGTCATTGCAGCGTACTGAGGTGGGAAAGGGTTACGCTGGAAACAAAAGTTGCATACCCAAAACTTTGCTCTGTAATCCACTTGGCATAGCGGGTTCAATATCGCTCGGCATGTTCCTCGCGTGCACAGCACCGGGTCGTACGCGATCGGTGGCAAATCTTCATCAAACATACATACATCATTTCATTTCTATTATTATTCTCAAAAAGATTTAAAATCTCTATAATATTCATTTCCTAACCACTTCGTTCCTTCAAGGGAGTGAATAAGCATCCTAGTGGAACGACGAGTCGCGTCGCCTCCAGTTTCGAACTCGGCCACACATTCCAGCTCAACCGGACCCCGTCACGCTCCTCCTGCTGCTGGATAAACTCAGCGTACGTCGCCATCTCTACATTCATATCAACAAATCACGCCATTTCAATTTCAGAACCAAATGACCAAGGTTATCATCTCGCAGTTAATTGCTTTTTATTCTTACGTGTTTTTCAAACAAACAAAAAATCCGTGTATAAAATCCAAAATGAAAGAGTTAAAATCTCACGATGTAAATGTTTCAGCTTCGCCACATGATTTAATACAAAATACTAATCTTCTAATAAAAATTAAATAGGTGACGAGATAAATATGAAATGCAGGAGAAGCCGATCGGAAAGGACAGAGTTTTCGGCTGCTTTAATGTATATCTCTCAATCCACTTGAACTTGTTAAGAATACTGACGTGTGTAAGCTTATTAAGTGGCGTGTGCCTGCTGAGTTGTCAACGATGAGGGAACCTTATTTGTTGGCTATACACCTTGTTCCCCTAGACACGCCACTCGCTCTGAGTTGGACTCCCGCGATCTTTAAGCTGCTCTCTGTCATATGGGCTCAGTCTTTGACAGGTGGATTCTGTTTGTTTATTGCTCGTTCGTGGGTGGATATTTTTATCCAACCATTTTAATCGCAATTTTTATTTTTATTTAGCGTCGTCATTGGAAACTAAGAATTTTACTTGTAATTGATATGTGCTTCTAAAGTTTAATCAGGTTGGAGTAATAGTAAATCATGGAAACGTCGTCGTCAGGTGACGAGCAGTCAAAGTCGCTGAACACAAAGTACCAGAAACTTGCTGCAGAGTATGCAAAGGTAAGGAAGCGTGAAACATTAATGAGATACGCATAAGACTGTGCAGTTTACTAAAAATGAATTAATGATTTAGGTGCGAAGCCAGGTTGGTGTGTTGAAGAAGGCGGTGATAGAGGAGCAGCAGAAGAGCGAGACGTTAAAATCATCGTTGACAGTTCAGGACCAGAGCGTTCGAAAGTTGGAGCAAGAGCTTGACTCTGTAAAGTTCCGTAACAGGCAGCTAGAGAAGCGTATAGAGATTTTGCAGCAGTCACCAGATAATTGCACAAAGTCCGGGTCAACAGTGTCAGTTGACGCTGCGGTGCTGATGCATGTGGAGCAGAACAAGACGTTACAGGAATCCCTTGCAGAAGTTCAGGAAAGGTACAGCACTGAGGTTGGTCGTTTAAAGCGGATGATTGATCAGGAGCTGGTGCCTAGGGAATTGCTTGATTCACTAAAATCTGAGCATAATGAGCGTGTTTCATTGATGAACAAGAGGCTTGCTGAGCTGACAAACATGAACGTTGAGCTGATGGATAGGGTTCAAGCGTTTGAGCAGGCTAACAAGAGCTCATCAGTTCCTGAGAAACAAGAGTGCAGCAATGAGCTAGTTATGAAATTGACAGAGTCTGAGACGTGCAGGGAGAAGCTGCTAACAGAGAATCAGATCCTGAAGCTGAAGCTAAGGAAATATGGGAAGGAGAATCCTGATGAGATCAAGTCACCTGAGAGCAGCGTTGTCACTAGCCCATCAATTGAGAATATGCTTGGAAGGATGGTGATTGACCAGGAGTCTGTTGACCAGTCGGATCTAGTTGACTACCTAAGGAACCGCATTAATGAGCTAGTTAAAACTCTACAGTTGACTGACAGCAAAGCTATTCATTACTATAAAGAGGCTTACAGCCTATGCAGGCTCGTTAAAGCTAGTCAAGTCAATTATAAACGGCTTGACAACGAGTTTGGGAAATTAAAAGGGAAATTTAAAAATTTATCTGATGAGCTGGAGGATACCAAAAGGAACTACAACGCGCAGGTCGACAGCCTCACAGAACATATCGCTTGCATGAATGAAAAACTTGCGGGACAAGCTGAGGAAATCATGGGGCTCAGGGGAAGGAGATGAATAAATTTAATACTTATAAATTGTTTTTGAAACTCTATCGTTTAACTCATTTAGCATTTTTTTCATGAAACGGTTTGAGATGATTCATCTATAAAACTGGTACTAAACCAGCCCATCCCTAAAAATGCATATATATACACTACGTAACGGTATGTGTTTCTGCAACCACCTTTCCTTTATTAAACCACCCTGTCCGCTCGTCTGTCTACGCTTTTTTAGTCGTTGCCATGCAATCGCCATGGGGATATTGAGAGTTTTGAAATATTATCGCATAAAAATGTAACTCAAGGCTGCGCAATTAAGTTGGTTGATTTAAATGTTTATTAAGATGTTTGTTAATTGGCATGGTAAGCGACAAGTGAGATTGTTATGTAGAGTGTGAATGTGACTAGTTTTGTTAGCACTGCGTTGACTCGTAGTGTTTCGGAAGGGTATGGACTACGAGAAGAGTGTGGAGAAGAAGAGTGATGTGTCTTGAGCAGCATGAAGCAGCATCAGGACGGGTTTTTTGGGTGTAGTGCCATTTAGGTATATGTAAGCGTATATGATTGTGTTATATGTGTATATATTATAATATTATGAGCATAATGCCTTGTGCTACTAAAATGCAACCGTGGTGGTGGTGGTGCTCCTGCTCCTCCTGCTCTATACACAATACCATCATAAATAATTTTTAATTATTTAATATTTTCAATCAAGCATGGAGGCTTGTTAACCTTTACATCTAGCTCTTTTCTTTTCATACGCTACAAAATGTTTAGTGGAACGCTCAAGATTACAGTGTGCGAGGCAAGGGACCTCAAACCAACAGCGTTCCAGGGAAGACTAGGATTCTTTCCAACTGATAAGGAACAAACCATTGACCCTTACGTCTCTGTTGATGTCGATGAGGTGGCCTTGCACAGGTAAACCTTTCTCCTTACGTTACCATGCTTACCATTTAATTACGCTCGTTACAATGTAATGCTTATACTCTTCTTGTTCTTTCGTACTAGAACGTCAACGTGCACGAAGACGTTTGACCCCGTATGGAACGAGACGTTCGAGAGCGAGGTGCTAAACTGCAGCACGCTCGGACTGACAGTATTTCACGACGCTGCGATACCCCCAGACGACTTTATAGCGAATGTTAACATACCAATCGAGGATCTTATCAACACTGAGCATAATGATATCTGGGTGGATCTTGAGCCAAGGGGAAGAATTCACGTCAAGGTCGACCTCATCTGGAAAGGTGCTGTTAACGTCAAACAGGATGAGGATAAACCAGCACCAGAGCCATTGCCTCCAAGGGAGTCAGAACCTGCTCCAATGAGGGAGTTCAAGGAACGACAGGCTGGGTTTAACAGGAGGAGGGGAGCCATGAGGAGGAGGGTTCATCAGGTCAATGGACACAAATTCATGGCCACATTTCTCAGGCAACCTACTTTCTGCTCACACTGCAGGGAGTTCATCTGGTACGCTCTACTTTTGGTAATCTATTTAGTTGCTATGGGATTTTGGAACTTGTTTGAAATGGTTTTGGTTTTTCTTGCACAGGGGCCTGGGTAAGCAAGGCTATCAGTGCCAGGTGTGTACGGTTGTTGTTCACAAACGGTGCCATGAGCTAGTCGTTACCAAGTGTCCAGGGATGAAGGATAGCAACACCTCAGGACCTTCTGCTATGCCTGATGAGGTAAGTGCCAACCTTTTCAATTACTATGATATTCAATTGCTCATTATTAGTGAGATTAATTACGCAACGTTTTGTTTGTATAGCAATGCGGGGCGCAGCGGTTCAGCGTCAATGTTCCACACAGGTTTTCCATTCACACGTACAAGCGCCCTACTTTCTGCGAGCACTGTGGCTCACTCATCTTTGGTGTCATCAGACAAGGGCTTCAGTGCGAAGGTGAGGCTTCTTCTTTACTTGAAATGCGTTTCATGTCTAATTGATAAATAATGGTGAAAACGAAATTGTTTAGCTTGCGGAATGAATGTGCACAAGCGTTGCCAAAAGAACGTTGCCAACAATTGCGGGATTAACACGAAACAGATGGCTGAGATTCTAGCTGCCATGGGCATTTCCACCAAAACGATCGCCGATGGGAAGAAAAAGAAGGTGATCATAAGAATGTGAACCAATGAGCTAATGAAATAACTAGAAATGAAATCAGGCCCTAAAAGAGTGTTGATTACTGTTTTTGTAGTCGTCTATAATCAGTTCGACGTCGAGCGCGTCAACGATTAGTTCTAATTTGTCTTTGGCCACAAGTACGAGCGCTTCTTCAAAGTCTTCATCTCAATCTTCAAAGCTTTTGCAGCCGCCCGATGACTCTGGTTCTCCGTCGTCCACCACCTCCTCCTCGCAGCTAGGCTCCGACACAACAACGTCAAGCACTGAGCACGATGAGGAGATCCGTTTACGCCTGCAAGCGCAGCAAGCAATGGAGGCGAGGATGAGGGAGAGGGGGTTGAAGGAACACACTTCGAAGGACACCCAACCACCCCTCCCTCAAGAGCGCACGCTTAAAAAGTACTCCCTAGACGATTTCAATTTCCTTAAAGTGCTTGGGAAAGGTTCTTTCGGAAAAGTTATGCTGGCAGAGAAAAAGGGGAGTGAGGAAGTGTACGCCATTAAAGTGCTTAAAAAAGACGTGATACTTCAGGACGATGACGTCGACTGCACTATGACTGAGAAAAGGATACTCGCCCTAGCTGCTACTCATCCCTTTCTCACTGCGCTTCACTCCTGTTTTCAAACTAAAGACAGGCTCTTCTTCGTCATGGAGTATGTCAATGGCGGAGATCTCATGTTCCAGATTCAACGCGCCAGGAAATTCGATGAACCACGAGCAAGATTCTATGCTGCGGAGGTCACCCTTGCCTTGCAGTTCCTTCATAAACATGGAGTCATCTACAGAGATTTAAAACTAGATAACATTCTACTCGATATGGATGGACATTGCAAACTTGCAGATTTTGGAATGTGCAAAGAAGGGATTGTTGATGGAGTCACTACCACCACCTTCTGTGGAACACCTGACTACATTGCCCCGGAGGTACACTCATATGGCTCTTGACTACTATTTGGGTTTTGTGTACGTTACATGTGGGTTGTATATGAGTTATAGAAGAGTTATGATGAGTTTTGTTATTGTAGATATTGCAAGAGCAAGAGTATGGTTCATCAGTTGATTGGTGGGCATTGGGTGTGTTAATGTACGAGATGATGGCTGGTCAGCCTCCATTCGAAGCGGACAATGAGGAGGATCTATTCCAGTCGATTCTACATGACGACGTGCTATACCCAGTTTGGTTGTCCCGAGAAGCCGTGTCTATACTCAAAGGGTTCATGACAAAGAACCCTACGCGCAGGCTGGGCTGCGTTACTGCGCAAGGTGCAGAAGCTGCCATACGTGTCCACGCGTTCTTTAAAGAAATTGACTGGGAGGCTCTAGAAAATAGAAAAGTTAAACCGCCTTTCAGACCCAAAATTGTGAGTAACTCAACTATCAACTTTATTTCGTATATACGCTTTCTAAATTTCCAAATACTTTAAATATTGAATTAATTTGATGATATTGTTTGAAATTTGTTAGAAAAACAAGAAGGACGCTTTGAATTTCGACACAGAGTTTACAAAGGAGGATCCTGTGTTGACTCCGCTGATGGCGGAAGTAATTCGTTCGATAAACCAAGAAGAGTTTAAAGGCTTCTCGTTCACAAACGCTGAATTTAATCCTAACCGGTGGTACTTTCAAGGTGCTTCATCATCATCTCAACATCATCATAATAATAAGTAAAAACAATTTAGGGGAATCTTCAAATTATACACACGTTGTTCCACCAGGACTTTATCATAAGACCCTGGTTCCACTACTCAATCCGTCAACGTACTTTCCAATCGTGCGCATATCTCCATGACGATGACATGGACCAAGTTACTTCTTGGTCCACGTGACGATGATATGATTTTTTTTTATCCTAATCAGCACAAGCGTGCTTGGAGGTATGACACGATGGGATTGACTTGCTATATGTAAATTGGTTGGTAGGGGCAACGGGTGTATGGATTAGAAAAGTTGTATTTGTTATTTGGAACGATTTAAGTTAATTGATGCTTATTGTAAGATAACACGCACGATGATATGTCTAATAAGAACACTTAAATACACGATATTATTATTCCGTTTAGTAGCTAAGCCCGTTTAATACTCACGTGTGGTTACGAATATTAAAGGCTCTTCCAGGATTACTGCGAAATCTTTTGGTTTTTCTGAATAGCTGGGTAAAAACAATCATAGTGATTTAGTCGCGTAATAACATATATAAATATAATGATAAATTTAATATAAAGGTAAATGATATATGCCATACTCTAGTCTCGTGTGTCACACGCGCGTGCATGAATATATTATAAAACTTGATCAAATGTTTTTATTAGTCGAGTGTTGTGGTTTTAATGAATCTAATGTAAAATCTTTTAACGTCTAAGCCGTAACGTTACGTAACTGCCCGCCGGATGAAAAAAACAAAAACACGCACAAAATATTTAAATTAATCATATAATCGTGTTTTGCATGCATGTTCGTTGGTGCTATTCTTTTTATGTTTCAATGCAAATGGCCTAATAGCGACTAAGCGAGTGAATGAGTCTTTACTCTCTTCCGTTACATTTATTGAGATTCTAATTAATAATAAAAACTCTCTTTGTTTAGAAAAAATATCTTACCTACAACGTGGCCTACTTTTAATCAAGCATATATCCTATTACGCAATCATACAAGCTTATGCCATTCAGCGCATCTGTAAATACGTTTACATTCACAGTGAGCGAATTTAGTTCCATGGAAAATCAGCTTTAGAATCTTTAACACTGTTCCACAGCATTTCTGGTGATGTCGTTAATGCATTTAAGCCGATGACATGCTTAACTCCATAAACTCATTTATAACTCATTCATAACGCAATTAATAAAGTCTTATAAATCACATGCATGATTTCATTGCATTCAGTCTTATTCCCACGAGTTCCTAAAATTGTTCCAACAATGTTCAGCTTGACCGTTTCATGGCAACGTTTCGTTTCCGTGTTCTGACTTTCAAATTTTCAAAACTATTTGAAATTTATTAGGAAATTTAGTAGTTTAAAAAGCAGAATGAGTAGAACTATTAGTTTAGCTAGTTTAGTTAATAAACTAATGAAATTCTCAAGTAGCCCCGATTCTTAAGAAATTCATTCCATTGTCTACAATTACGATAATTTCTGTTCCCGAACGCTGTTTACAGCTTAATAACCTTAAAAAGCGGTGTAAGGTGAAGTAGAAATAAAAATAAAATGAAAAAACGGACCAACTTGTCCAGAAGGAAGAAAGGCAGCAATGTCAATGGCAAAAGCAAATGATTGACGCATGGAAACAAAGGGAGCAAAAAAAAAAAGAAAAGAAAGCTCGGCATATTCCGTAGATGGGCATATGTATTCCGGAATGAATCCCAACCCCAATGGTACTCTATACACTTTTCTCTTCAACAACCCTTATGATATTGTTGATGTAAAGGATACGCGACACCCTTTTCCCATATAATCCACAAAAAGTGATAGTTCCCTACTTGTGTAGGGAGCTTTTATATGTTGCATAAAGCTCCATATGACTGTAAACAAATCAGTAAGCTCGATTGGCAACCTGGGCTGCTATATCAACCGGCTGACCATTCACGCTCCTTCATGCTGAGTAATCATGCGAAACTCATCATGACTCAATCCTGAGTAATCTGCCACACCATCTCACTAGTCCGTGCAAAACTCATCTTAGTCCTATTCAAAATGTGAGGTTCACTCGCAAAACTAATTTCAGCTCGCTAGTGTTCCATTTTATTTAAGCATCATGACGTATGACCCTGATCACGATGGGGATATCAGGAGCGTCGTGGATAATGTCGGCACCCAGGACATGACCATCCTATCAAACCTCACCGTTGAAGGAATCAACAACAACCTCAAAAATCGCTATGACCACGATCTCGTATATGTAAGTGCACCCATTTTATAAAACTTTCCAATCATGCTTAACCCAACTCACACCAATTTACATATACTTTTAGACATACACTGGAACGATCCTGATTTCAGTGAACCCCTACAAGCCGCTCAACATTTACGGAACGGTAAGAAACGGTTCTTTTTCCGCATTATTCACATTTGAAATAAAATGTATGCTAATGAACCCATTATTGTAGTGTCACGTGCAGGTTTACCATAACAACGATTCATCAGCGCAACCACCCCCACACATTTACGCGATAGCAGAGCAAGCATACAACAGCCTGATCCGTTCATACGATGAGTCGTTGAACAAGACTACAAACCAGTCAGTTGTGATTTCAGGAGAGTCAGGGGCAGGTAAGACGGAGACAACAAAGTTCATCCTGCAGTACCTATGCCATGTAACGAGCAACGTCAGCACTTGGGTCGAGAACCAGATCCTCGAGGCAAACACAATACTTGAAGCGTTTGGAAACGCAAAGACCGTTAGAAATGATAACTCGAGCAGGTTCGGAAAGTTCATGCAGGTCTGCTTTGATTCCAAATGGATGATTAGGGGATGCATCATACAGGATTATCTGCTAGAGCAGTCACGCATCACATTTCAATCTAAAGGAGAAAGGAACTATCACGTGTTCTATCAACTTATCGCTGCTGCCAAGGTAACGCAAAAGTATTGTATTAAATGCAAAGTGTGTATTAAACAATCAAGAGTATTTGGATCTACCAAATACCCCCTTTTGTGTATGAATAATTTTTAACATCCAACATGAATTTCTATAGACCTCCCGCGAGATTTCCGAGATGTACGCTTTGAATCAGCACGAGCGTAGCCCAACGATATTCAACTACTTACAGAACCAGCAGGACTTGACTCAGTCATTAGACCCTCTCCTACTAGCGCTTCAGATCCTACAAATCCCAAATAACCACGTAACTGGTTTATTCTCAACCCTTTCATCAATCCTTCACCTTGGCAACCTCCAGTTCACCCCAAACACTGATGGAGAAACCGCAATGTTAACAGACATCGATAAAACCGTGATAAAAACTATATCAAAGCTGCTCCAAGTGAATGAGCACGAGTTTACAACCGTGCTACTCACAAGGCAGATTAACGTTAGGGGAAATGTGACTGAAATCCCTTTAAGAACAAATGAAGCTAGTGAGAACAGGCACGCCATGAGCAAAGCCCTCTACTCACGCTGTTTCGGATGGCTAATCTCACATATTAATGAACGGACTAATCCTGGACAGGACTGCAGTAAAGTTATTGGGCTTCTAGATATATTCGGGTTCGAGAATTTCGAGGTTAATTCTTTTGAACAGCTATGTATCAACTACGCCAACGAGAAACTACATAAATTCTTCAATCAAGCCGTGTTTCAAATCGAACAGGAAATTGTGAGTTGCTTGAACACGAATTCTTTCATACTTTCTCTCTTTTGCGTTTATAAATGTGTTCTTAAATATCCTAACAGTACAAAAGCGAAGGGTTGAACATCTCAGAGATAACATTCACGGACAACAACCAGATTCTTGAGCTGATAGAAAAGCCACCCCGCTGCATCCTAAAACTGCTAACGGAGCAATGCCACTTGCCAAAAGGCTCCGATTTAGGGTTCCTCAACAACCTCCACTCCGAGTTTGACACGCATCACCCTTGCTACGAAAAGACTAATGACAGGTTAGTGAATACATCATATAGCATTTACCATTGCATTTCATGTAGCTCAATATATTCAAAAAATATTTATTCAAACAAATTACAGGAGAAACTGGGATAAGCGGTTTAGTATCAAGCATTACGCTGGAAACGTGATGTACACAGTGAACGGATTCGTTGATAAGAATAGGGATGTTCAGCAGGACCTATTTTTCAACACTCTCGGGGAATCTACACATGAGTTTATTAAGAACATTTCGAATATTGTGTTTGAGGAAAGGATTGCTAGTGCTACAATACCAAGGAACACTAGTAAAGGGAGGCCTACTGTTGCCGAGACTTTTAGGGGACAATTACAGCAGTTAGTCGAGGTGCTTGGGAATACTAAAGCTTGGTATGTTAGGTGCATCAAGCCAAATGATTTGAAAACTCCAGGGAACTACAACGTCGGTTTGGTTGAGGAACAGCTTAAATATCTTGGCATGCTTGAGATAATACGAATACGAAAGGATGGGTATCCAGTTCATATGGCATTTGATGACTTTTCTAAACGGTATAGAGTCATTGGGGCCTTTAGGACTTATAGAGGGGCCAAAGATACCGCTGGGTAAGGTTTAATGGTCTTATTGTGAGTTATTCATGAGTTGTAAATGAGTCATGTTTGAGTTGAAATGAATGATAATTCCAAAATAGCCACATATTGGAAACGCTGAACCCTGAGCTGCCAGCGCCTCCAGCTCGAGTGGCAGCAGCGACTACAAAATCGACAACATACTTGAAGCAGCCTTCCCTACCACCATACTATTACCAACTAGGGAACACACGAGCATTTTTGAAACCGCAAATGCACGAGCTATTAGAATCGCGTCGTAGCGCGGTGATCACAAAGCACGTGATAACAATCCAGAGTTACTACAAAGCGTACAAATTGAGAAAGTCATACGAGACAACTCGATCAGCCTGCATCACAATCCAGCGTGCTTATAGATCTTGGAACTTGCGCCTATTGTTTCTAAAGAAACGACGTGCAGCAATAACAATTCAGTGCTATTTGAGAGGTTTCTTTGCAAGAGAAGTCGCATGCGCGTTGAGGGAGATGAGAAGAGTTGAGGAGGAGCTTCGTAAACGTGAGATTGAGGCTGAGAAGAAACGGAATAGCGTTCAGGAATTGAGTAGTGATGATGGGAGGGAGTCAAGGAGCCTAACTAGTGATGAGGAAGTTGTTGGAGGGACGAAAGACGTGTCACTTGACAACCTATTTGAATTCCTACTCGTTAATTCTGGAAAAGAGCATAACGCTGCAGAGCTAGATAAATTATCTTATGAGATGGATAATTTAGTTAATGATCTTAATGGGTTGGATAGAAACATTTCAGTAACAAATTCAAACTCGATCTGT
Source organism: Orchesella flavescens (assembly GCA_964034955.1). NCBI lineage: Eukaryota > Metazoa > Arthropoda > Collembola > Entomobryomorpha > Orchesellidae > Orchesella > Orchesella flavescens. The sequence goes on from OZ035957.1 coordinate 13,534,354, forward strand.
TCAAGCATGTCAAATTTCGAAGATAACGAAGCAGAGTTTGATGCTGATAATGATTCAATGAGCGAGTATAAACAGTCAAGTGAGGAACGGAGTATGGTTAACACCCCAACTAATGAAAAGTTTGTACTCCCACCTCCACCACCTTCACCACCACCTCTAATCCCACCTCCAGAAAATCTACCATCTGTAGCTAAAGTAGTTCCTAATATTCATAATAGGCTACCAGAACCTACAGAAAAACCACCACCTCCACCAGTTTTTGCTAATTCCACAACTCCAGTTCAAAAGAAAGAAAAGAAGAAGCACAGTGACGAGCCTATTTATGAAGCTATTCAACCACGTAATCTCCCTCAGGAGCAACCCCCACCTCCAATACACCAATCCCCTATAATTCCACCACCACCTCAGATAATCTACCAAAAGTTTACTCCACCTCGACCACAAATCTCGAACAATGGGTTCGGGGAACCAAATATTTACCGCAAAGTACAAGCAATGGAGCAGCCACCACCTCCTCAACGGGTGGTTCAGCAACCACCTATAGCTCCACCAATTCAGCACCCATTACCAAGTCGTGTTGAGAAGCGTGTTCAGGAGATAATGCAAAACACACCTACTCAACCACAAGACCCAGACCAAATCAATAATTTCAAGCAGTACGCTTTCCAGTACTTTTCACTTGAGAACAGGAAATCATCACAAACTCCAGATGAGTACGTAAATGAGCATACGAGCTACACTAAAAACTCGCATATAAACCACCCTCACGTACATCTATACGACCCATCAAATATCCAGGTCAGCTGCTTCATGTTCAGGGATTTAAATAAACTCATGAAGGGAGAGTTGAAGCCTGAAACTGAGATCCAGGCTTTACAAACCGTTATTGGGTATGGAATCGAGAGGGAGGAGCTAAGGGACGAGATTTATGTACAAGTTCTTAGGCAAATCAACTCTAATCCTATTGCAGAGTATCTTGAGAGACTTTACCTAGTCTTTTGTCTCGCAATCGTTAGCTTCCCACCTGGAAAGATCCTCTCAAGAGTCATTTCCCATGAACTATCATGTCAAAATACAACAAACCAGAAACTAGCTTCACAGGTCAAATGGATCCTTGATAACTTACAAGATCTCAAAATACGAGGATATGTTCGAAAGCTGCCTCCATCGTCTGTAGAGATACAAGCTATGAAACGGCTTGGAACTATCGTGTGTAGGTTTTTCTTCCTTGACGGTAGGACTAAAGCTATTGACATCCACCCAACTGACACCGCTCTAGACGCTATTATTAAACTAGGAGAGAAAATTGGAGTTAGTTCACCTCAATGTCTTGTTGATAATGGGTGGGCTGTTTACCAAGTTCGGCCTAATGAACGCGTTGAGGAACATGTGCCCTCACACACTTATGTTTATGATGTCATTGCACACTGGGAACTTGCTAATATTGATAAGACAAATGGAGTCTCACTCGGTTGTGGAGATAACAGATTCGTGTTCAAAAAACGATTGTTCAAGGGGAACTGTCGAGAGATACCACAGGATACTGTCGAATGTGCGCTGCTTTACGCACAAGGCGTCTTTTGCGTCGTCAAGGTAACTTGAATATCTCTTATGATGAGTTGTAAATGCATTTGTGGAGGAGTCATGCATGAGTTTAAATACACTTTGTAGCGGGACGACTTCCCAGTAGCAGAAAAGGTAGCGCTGCAGCTAGCAGGGCTTCAATCGCAAGTGTTGTTAGGGGAGCCGCCAACAACTCAGAAATCCTTCGATAACTATACAAACGTGGAGGCGTACTTACCAGTACGGATAGCAAGGACGCGGCCCCATCAGCAGTGGGTTCCAATCCTGGCTCAAGCGCACAGAACTTATGGAGCAGGGAAATCAGAGCTAGTAGCCCGCGTGTGGTACTTATCCTGCGTGATGCAGTACCCCCTATACGGAACAACAATGTTCCACGTTGGTGAGTTGAGTACATGCGATCTGGCTTAAGCATGAAGATGAGTTATAGAAGAGTCATGTATGAGTTAAAAATGTGTTATGATGAGTTATAAAAGCGTTATTTTGTTTCACGCGTTAGTTTACAAAGGTTACTGGTTGTACGGGAACAGTTTGGTGCTTGGGATAAGCAGTGACGGGATATCAATGATAAAATCAGACGACAAGTTTATAATGTACGAGTATGCGTATAATCAGATAGAGTCAGTGACTATAGAGCCATCTGAGAAGCTGCTGACAATAAATCTGAACAGATCGCTGCCACCTGACACGCACAAGTGTTTCGTGTTCGAGACGAATCACACGAGTGAGATTGGAGCGTTGATCTCAAGCTACTGCCCTGCACTATCTAATAAGAACGAACTGAATAAACCTAACAGTAGCACGCATCAGCTAACGAATCAGGACAGGATGAGATTATATGGGAATGTGCTTAACGCCAGGAAATCTCTGATAGAATCAGGTTTACTAAAGAAACCAGAGCGGACGCTTGCTGGAGTAAATTTCTTAAAGAATACGCTGAGACGAGTTAGAAAGCATAAGCTTGAGAGAACACGTCAGTACGCTTTAATGAATGAGGAGCAGTCCCAAGACTACCCTAACGAGTTCTTTTGCTATTCAAAACACGCAATTAGCCAGAGCATAACGAATTTAACTCCTGAGCTAGAACCAACAGGCGTTTGGATGTTCAGCCAGTTGCTAAGTTTCTCTGCTGGACAGAATCAGAACAGCCCAGTTAAAGGAGAGACTAATAACGATACTGCAAGCGCCAATTTACTCCAGTCTGTTTTTGAGAAAGTTTGGAGATCTGATCCGTTGATTAATGAGTTCTACGTTCAACTCATCAAGCAATCCTCTGATCATCCAGAGCCAAACTCTCGTGTTAATGCTAGGAACTGGGGTGCACTCAGTCTAGTTTGCAGCGTCATTGCGCCTCCAGATCCGTGCGTTAGGAAATATCTCAACGCTCACTTGAAACGATGCGCCATCACTGATTTTGTCACTGAGGAGGGGAAATACGCCAGATTTGCTGAGAAGGTACATGGGTTTTTCTTAGCCTTACCGTTTGATTATTGTTACTGTTGCGTTGCCTGGTAGATTAATTATGTGTTTGAATTCCAGTGTTTGCAGCATACGATAACGAGCAACTCTATAACGGCGACTGCTCGTCGTCAGTGGCCTCCGAGCAAGAACGAGATTATCTGCACGATTAATAGGAAACCCATCACTGCAAGATTCCATTTCATGGACGGGAAATACCACACGCTTCAGTTCGCTCCAAATGATACCGCTTCTGATCTCATCGTTAGCTTGACCAGCAAGATTGGACTCCCACAGGGGGTCAAGGGTAAGGGCATTTTACATAATCATATACATTTGCATTGTCTACTAGCATTTTTTTAAACGTATTTTATATCCCCTAGGCTACGCGATCTACGAAGTATCAACGTCCCCACCACAAACAAGCACAACAACACAGAATCAAACGCCAAGTAATTCCCCATGGGAACGATCATTAACGCCACAAGAGAAACCAGTAGAGGTGATTGCAAGATGGGAGCGTCAGAAATCCACAACAAATTCGAACCCAGTGTTCAAGTTTATGATAAGAAAGCATTTGTACGAGTCCTTGGACCTCTCTAACCCAATTGAGAAGGAACTGGTTTACCACCAATTGCTAGGATTAGCACGGAACGACAGGTTCCCAGTTTCAGATACAGAAGCAGCAATGCTTGTAGCGCTACAGGCACAGGTTGAGCTAGGAGATTATGCAAGCAGTAGCGCTGGTGAATTCCCTGACTATTGCCATGTTAGTGCTCATTGTCTACCAACAAGGATCGCTGCATTAGTGTCTCATGAAGCTGTTGCTAGGCATCATCAGAGCTTGGTTGGAACACCAGGATCACAGGCTAAACAAACAGTTCTCAATCTTCTCATGAGCTGGCCACTATTCAAATGCATCGTTTTTGACGTTACTGTAAGCTAATGCTTTTCATTAATTATTAACATGAAGTCAACATTGAACATGAGCTAAAATTAATTTACATTTAATAGCAATCGTTCACATCGAATTGGCCTCGGAACTTGTGGTTAGCCCTGGACAACACTGGTCTGCACCTACTTCCTCAGCGAACCCGTCACACGCTCTGCACGTTCGAGTACTCTGTAATAAAATCATACAGCCCCAGCCCAACCTGTTTCATGATAGTTACGAGAACATCAGAAACGGTCCACGGGAACTCTAATAAAATCGTGCTAACGACGAATCAAGCTTATCAGATTGCTCAGCTGATAAAAGAGTTTGTGTTCAGCAGGGTTCAGAATGGGAATAGCCATTCATAAATACTCAATTTCATGAAAAATCCCCATATAAAAAATATGCTTGTAATACTCTACACCTTGCTCAACAATATTGTGTATATGCAATGCAGCCAATGATCTCTTGCTAATACTCTTGTACGATTCTATCAACTTTTAGGTTGTTGCCAAAATACATCATAGAATAATTTCTGCTTCATTTGTAATTATCGCATAAAATCTGTGCTATTCTCACGGAAATAACCGTGATATCCTTCTTCCATAATATGTAAACTAGTCAAACTTCAAAATGTATTAAATCCAGATTTTTAACTAAACGTGCTCTTAATCCCATGTCCATATGCATTTGAATGAAGCTAACGTTGTTATGGTAATGATTACATGTAAGGCAAGTGCCAATGACCTCTACAAACCCAAAATGAGATATATGCTCATGACAACGAAATACGAAAATAAGTGTTACGTGGAAGTCAGATTTTTTTTAAATATAGCCAATCAGAAAAAAAATTCGAATGAGTTTATTTCAGAACTTGAAACAGAAATCTCGAACGTAATTTTGAATTATTTAAAAAATTTGGAATTTGATCGAATTAGAACACAAAATATATTTGCGTTTACAATGATAATTGATGAGAAAAGATTATTTTTTTACGTATGATAACATGCGGACGTGAATGAACCACTCAAAACGGTGTAATACCCAAAGGTACTTTTGCAAAATTTCGCTTTGGATCTTAAACCATCTTTCATGTGGGAAACAAGCAAAGTTGCTTCTAAATATCTGTTAACTGAATACGTACAACAAACAAACAAAATCAATGGAAATTATGAAAAAAAGTAGAGAAAAATTTGTAATCTTGAGTTTTTGGGGTCCTTTAAGGCTGGCCAAAGTCGTTTGCCGCAGGAATCCTTTTCTATTACTTGACCATTTGTTACTTCACCCCGTTCTGACCATTGTGCTCGTCCTCCTCGTGAGCTCCCTCTTGCTGGTACGACGCCACATACAGCGCCTTGTCGATTTCCTACACAATTCAAACAAATTCATATTCATTAGTATTGCAATGTCACGGGGTCAGGGAAACAGAGCAAATCGCATCATAATCGCATGAGAATGAGTGATAATGTGAATCGTTACCTTGGGAATGGGTTTAATCTCCGTCCCGAGCTCATTTTCAATTTTCTGTAGATTGAATCTGTCATCATAGGTAATGAGATTGATGGCGATTCCCAAATGTCCGAACCGACCTGAGCGACCAATCCTGTGCAAATACGTCTCCGACATTTTTGGAAAGTCAAAGTTTATCACCACGTTCACCGCCTGGATGTCAATCCCTCGAGTAAACAGATCTACACACAATTAAACAAATCAAAAATCACATTAGCTTTCGTTTCTATCACGACGACTAACGACAAGTGCAAGGAAATCTATCTTTCAAATAACATTTAAGGCTCAAGCGTTTAAGTGTTTGTTAGCTTACCGGAGCAGACGAGGTTCCTGCAGTGTCCCTTTCTGAAATCATGAAACACCCTATTTCTGTCTGCTTGGTTCATCCTGGCGTGGATGTAGTAGCAAGCATATCCAAGCTCCGTGATTTTCTTGGCGAGCAGCTCGACGCGCTGAGTGCTATTGCAGAAGATTATCGACTGGTTTATCTCCAACTTGGAAAAGAGCGTGTTGAGACAATGCACTTTCTGACGCTCCTGCACAAACGCGTAGTACTGTGTCACTCCCTTCAGCGTCAACTCGTCCATCAAATTTATCTTGTACGGGTCGATCGAATGCTTCTTCTGCAATTCAAAACAACAAAATCAATTAATATTTTAGTACTTTATACCCAAATGCGCGGACATCAATCACCAGTTACCATGGCAAAAAGGAATATAACGTTACCATGAAATCTTCAACGGTGACAGGAAAGGTAGCTGAGAAGAGTAGAATTTGTCGTATTTTTGGTAGGAAGGAGATGAGTTTATCCAGCATTTTGTTAAAGTCCTGTGAGAGTAGTTTGTCTGCCTCATCAAGCACTAGCATTTTGCACTGGTCCATCTTGCAAACATTCTTCTCCATCAGATCAATGATGCGCCCTGGGGTGGCGATGATCACGTGAACCTTTTGGTACACTCGGATAATGTCGTCCTTTAGCCCAGTTCCTCCCGTTGTCACCATCACTTTCAGCTTCAAATGCTTACTCAAATCTGTGCATATCTGACTTGTTTGTAACGCCAACTCTCGCGTTGGCACGATTATCAGAGCTGATCAAACAAAACAACAAACAAAAACAACATATTATACATCATCCATCATCGTTTACATTCACATGGCAACGGTTAAAAAGTTTTAGATTATATATGATTGTTGATTGTTGATTGTTATTTTACCTTGAATGCAGTCGAGTTTGGGATCAACACGTTCAAGAATGGGAATGGAGTATGCTCCAGTTTTTCCAGTACCATTTTTAGCCCTAGCAAGTATATCCCTTCCACTAAGGGCCATTGGTATGCTAGCTTCCTGGATGGGGCTAGGTTTTTCCCAGCCCATTTCAAAGATGCCCATGAGTAGTTCTCTGGAAAGGCAGAAATCTTCAAACTCTTTCCCTTCCCTGTCAGTCACATCACTAGTCTTGACTCTCCTGTCTTTCGGTGGAACCTTGAGCTGCTTCTTCCAGTCCCCCGTTTGCTGCTGTCCTCCTCCACCTCCCAGCCCAATCCCCATCATGTCTGGCTTCTTATCCAACAGCGAACCACTATTCCCCGTCACGTTCCCACCCCCACTTATCATGTCCAAAACTGACATTTTATAACTAATATTTTTTCACTTGTATACAATCTCGCGTACTCCAGCTCAAAAAACTCTCCGTTCCTCGACGCACGCCCTTTTATACTCGTCCCACCTCAACAAAATCCAATCATCCAAATTGAGAACAAGTGTATTTAAATCCAGTGTCCTTAAAATAAAATTAGCATATACGTTATTCAAGACAAAAGTTGACCCGCTCCTAGGTCATTGCTCCGGGACACACAACACACAACAATTCTGTACAATTGTATTGAATTCATTCACGCACCACCAAACCAAAAATAATAATGTTTTGTAGTAAAAACTCGTAGTCACGTAGAAGAAAACCACCCACTTTCCTATTTCCTCCGATTTTTAAATATTACTCTAATTATTAATATACAACTTTTACGTTAGAGGTTCGACCGTCTCCTATAAAATATACATTTGAAGAAGGAGAGAGATCCTTTTTTAGTTAGAACTTTTTATTTGCAAATCTTTCCTCAGGAAAAGAATTCAAATCACTCACTTGATTTTCAACACATTTAAATTTTATTTTAATTACACTTCTGTCCGTTTGCTCCTTTTTTTTCTTTTGCAAATATACTTCACACACTATCAACTTTTCTTTTATGCTGCTGCTCCTGCTTGCTTCTTCTCTCTATCGTCCTCTGAAATGATCTGTAAAGGAGAACGCAGCGGTGAACAACAGACAGACTGTATATATCTATTTGCCTTTCACACACAGTACAATACTAGCTCCGGTACTATGCTTTGCCCATACTAAAAATGCATTTGCATACACTAGAAATCAGCATGCGACGTGTGCAGTTTCGTCACTACATGTTTTTTGCTGTTCTTTTGCTTGATTTTATATACTCACGTTCAAGCCTAACAAAAATATTTAGCGTGCCAAATTTGAACAATTATAAATCATAACTAATCATGATCAGCTTTGCTGCATCTTTACTGTTCAGGTCAGTAACATACTGAGTAGAAAATGAAATAATGCATGAATTAATTTAAATTAGTTGGTAGAATTATTATGATTCTAATGAAATTAATATAAATGTTTTCAAAATACATAATTAACAAGTCTTTATTTGAAGTTACTTGAATGTAGATTGTATAGCAGCTTATAATTTGACCTACGAGTGAGCAGTTAGAAATTGAATAGTATAAAAATTCGAATTTTCTAACCACGACAAATAGTTATACGATGCTTGCCCTTCAGTTATGATCCCAAAAAGCGCTCAAGTTCAATGCCAGACACAGAAGTACATGCAATAGGGCATGATGACAAAAATATTTTATTTTCAATTTTTTGCCAATTTTCAGAAGATTATTTAATTTTGGTTAGCAATTCGATTTAAACGTGCTCTATAATCATAATCATAATAACTATGTAATTCAATCGAGTAATAAATGTCTTAAATTAATGGTTAATAAAAGTGATCATCAAGTATTTAGCTTGATAAAAAAAATGGAGTACGTACCTAAGTAAACAGAAAGTGAATGAAGTAGTTGAAGGAGTGAGCTTTTAATATATGAGATGAATGACACTTGAATGTTGAATATGATTTGGTTTTAGGAAAAAGGAAATATGAGCCGTACCTACCATCTATGCAATAGGTTTAGCACTGTATCCCGAGCATGTCATGCATTCTGTGAGAAAGTAGAAAAGTAGGGAAATGAGTGATAGTGAAAACTACTAGATGTCACAAGCTCCCGAGTTTAAAAACAAGACTATTTTAATTCACGGCTTACAAATAATTTTTTTAAAATTGACAGAAAAGTTAAGTATTATTTACATTAGAATAAGTAATCATAGGTTAAATGCTCCAGTGACGTTAGAGTTGCTGGACGTACTTCCCCTCGTATTGAACTTTCCACTGGAGGAGATTTGCTGGTTACCACCTCCCGTGTTACTACTACTACCACCTCCTCCTCCACTGCTTCCAGCCTGATCCCCGTCCTGAACCCCAGTCGCTGTGTCCAATACCACTTTTGAAATGAACTCTGGGTTCGTTGAAATACGGTCGTTCATTATTCCAACTCGCTTGTTCAACTCAACACATGAGTTTATCTATACAACAACAACATCATCATATTCATGTACAATTACTATAAACAACTTAATTGAATGATTGAGAAATATGAAGAAAAGTTTTTTACCTTAGCTTCGAGCAACTCCATGACTCGATGATTAGTGTTGAGATCAACGATAGAGTCAAGGAACCTGACCATTCCATCCCTCTGATTAATTTTAGCATAAATCATATTTTCCTGAATCATTCCAAGCACGATTCTCTCAGGGTTTTCAGCCTCCCCTCCAACAGCACGTTTCCCAACATCCTCAAGACTCAATGTAAGAAATGTCCTTGTAAGCTTCCTAATCAAAACACGCATATGAGCAGTCCTCACTTGCTTCACCAACCCATAAGTCTGATCCCTTCTGTACGTATCCACATGTTTCGCAATGCAGTTTGATAAAGCGTCACTTGAAACGTGGAACGCTGTAGCTAGCTCTGTATAAGCGATCGCATTTGGCTTCAATAATCTGTTCACCACCTGGGAAGCTGATTTATGTGGAACTGGAACTTCACCTTGCTGGATCAAACACACCAACATGTGCTTCTTGTAGCATTCTAACATTATATGAGATAATGTTATTGCTGGCACTCGCGTGCAAGCCTCGAAAAAATATATCGCACGGTCGTAACGCTTCAACGCAGTGTAGATTATACCGCTGTAGTACAGGTACGATAACAAAGACTGAGTGTTGTCGCTTCCCTTCAGCTGCAAATAAATTCAAAATTTAGTGAATTATGTTAATGTCAATGTCATGAGAAAACGATTTGTAAGATAAGATATTAAAAATATTAATAACGCTTACATCTGGCGTAAATTCTTCGAAATCATCTACGATGAATCGGAGAGCAGCTTTGAAATTGTAGCTAGCACAGCATAGCTGCAAAACGCAAGAATGCACGCAAGTAAGCATTTTCTCATGAGCCTGAAGTCTGGTAGCGAGATTCCCTAGCAGATTTATCCCTAGAATAGGCTGGTTCCTCCGAATCATCTGGTCTGTTATCGCAACCGCAATCTCAGTCACTAAAAGTCAAATCACAATCAGAGTTAAAAGAGTATAAACAGAGTTAAAAGTGAATGAATGAATGAGTATAGTTATTTACTAACCGACATTGGCAACGACCCTCATGTGAGCCCAGTCACAAGTCTCCATGAAGCTACTAAGCTGAACAAGAAAGTTCTCAAAGTTGGTGTTGAACTCATTAGTTTTTGTTTTAGCACAGAGCAGCCCAACCACCCCGATTGTGTGTTTGTTCAACCCAGACTCATTATTCACTCCAGTTTCTAGCAGCGTGTTTATAGCTATATCAATTGGAGTGTTTGGCAATGGCGAAGCTCCACCTGATGCGCTGTTGCATCGCGCTAACAACTCAGTGTAACGCGGATGCAAATTCTCTAGCAAATCCTTGTTGTTCAGCAGAGCTGTCCATCACAATTAAATAACATTCGTTTAAATTCACACTTTTTAATGCAACATTAAATTGATACAAAAATTTAAAACTCCATTTCTTACCAGGAACATTGGTCACCACCTGCATATACGACTCGATGCTCGAGATCATCATCAGGATTGAACACGCCAGTTTAGATTTTACTTTTAAATTAAATATTATTTCAATTAAAATCACGCGATACCTCAACACTCGTTTTCCACTTTAATTGTTAATCACCTTAAAATGCTATGGAACTTGACAAGTAAAATGATTAAGTTGCTCAAATAAGTCTTAAAAATGAACGTCAACAAGCTGACTGACGTTTGAGAGCCTGACAACAAAATTTGTTTAGGATTGATCAGTCATCAGAAAATCTTCCGGAACACTACCGCGCTCAAACATACAAAACTACGCTAGCGCAGGTTATAGGGTCTCACTTGCACTATATTAAATACACTTTTCATACTAACACAAAGAGGGATTATGCGTCATCTGACAGCGGTAGCTTGAAGCTAGAAAAGTAGAGTGTTTAATAAATATCCAGATGGCGTACAAGTTTAGTATTGAGATAGTCGTGTAGTGTGAATAAGAATGCGGGAAAGGTTCAAAATAGTAAAATTTCGTTGAACTCATTTTCTGGATATCTCCGTGAAGAAACAAGTGATTTTTTTTGTCTTGGAGCCCAACTAACTTTCGAAACCTATTTATATTCAGTTAGTTGTAATTTTAATGAAGTGGATTTGTCGCATGAATTTAGCCCTGCTTGAATCGTTTACTTAAGAATATTAAGTGTTGTATATTATTTGAATAAGTAAAATTTGGGTTTTTTTAAATAAAAGTCAGGATGGCGACTTTCAACTTCAACCCGCAGTATGAAGCCATTGGAAAAGCGTTTGCTCAGCAGTACTACGTCTTGTTTGATAATATACAGCAAAGGCCTAACCTAGTCCAGCTCTATCATGTATATAAACCTATTATTTTAATCAATTAGTGATGCTAACAAATTAATTATTTACGAAATTGAAATCATGATTGTTTAACTTGCAGCCAATTGAATCGCTAATGTCTTTCGAGGGAGTACAGTGTCAAGGAGCTCAGAAAATTATGGAAAAGTTTAACGTGAGTGGGTTTGCATGTGCAAGTTTTCTAAATTAGAATTATTGATTTAGGGAAGTGGATTTTAATTAGGTATTTTGAATTGAATTGTTGCAGAGTCTGTCGTTCCAAAAGATTCAGCATATAATGACGAGTGTAGACTGCCAGCCAATGTTCGACGGAGGGATACTCATCAATGTTATTGGGCAATTAAAGGTATACTTCAAATTATCAATCAATGAGCATGAGCATGAGCAAAAGTAATTATAGCAGAGAAAGTTAGGAAGGAGTAGGTGTGATTGAATTGATTATGGTTTTTTTTAGACGGACGACGATCCTCCGCACACGTACTCTCAGACATTTGTTTTGAAGCCAGCGGAAGGGAGTTTTTTTTGTCAGCACGACATATTCCGTTTGGGGATCCACAACAGTCTATAAAAACTCAATTTTTTACCCACTTACGTGCATTTAATTAAGGCTAATCGGCGGCATCTAATTTAATTGATCCTTCATCATCCACGTTTCTTCTCACCAAGGCGAATATTCAATCGCTACTATTCACGTATAATTTTTAATACTCTCTCCTTTAAAACCATTGTACATTTTAACTTGATCGTATGCCCCTGATTGTGTGGCGTGTGTCCGTTGGCGAGTGATATCTTCTCTCCTGCTTTTTGTGATTGAAATGAAAAAAAAATGTAATAAAGTAAACGTGATGACGACTTAACATTATTGTCAATTTTTATGAGGAAAAGTCATTTTACGAAGAGTCATCTCATTCATGCATGTATTATTGCATTACAAGTACTAAACTTGCAACTTGTGCTCTTTCCTCATTTTTTTTATAACGTGATTACACTTTTAGATATGACGTGAGAATTAGAACTTTTTCATTCAGATATATTGTTGCAGTGTTGGCTTGTGTGCAAAATATACACTGTCATACAATCATTGTTTATCCTTGTGTGTATATCTCTTCAAAACTGGATTCTATCTCGGGGATCATATCAATCACTATATGCATAACATGCAAATCAAAACCTACAACGGATTCCTTAACACAGAGGTGGGCGCAAAACCACAAATCCTTTCACGTAATTTTAAACCTTCACTCTTCTCAGGTCACCCAACACAATTTTATAATGGCATGGAAACTAATTACTATATTTCCTAAGGATTTAAACGTTTTCAATTGTGTTTAAAACACGTTAGAAATAATTAAACAATTAGCTGCTTTGCTGTTTCTGAATCTGAAAACTGGTAATTAATGTTACGGGAAGTTTACAAATTAGGATATCAGCGTTGATTCGGGAATGTTCGGGAGTCATTGAATTTATGAATTTAGAAATTTACTTACAAACGAGAAATCACAGGTGACCTTTGTGTCGTGAACGCCTTGCCTGTGTGTGATGACTTGACAACGGCTAAGGCTAAACGTTAAAGAATACAAAATGTATTGTTTAGTGTTACGCGCACCCCTAAGAATGCAACCACGCGTAAAGCAAAACACCCATTGTAGTTGTTACATGCACGGGTATTAGGGTTGTACTAAAAAATGTGAAGTTCATGTAAAGCAATCGTTTGCAAAGCTTGTTGCAAAGGGAAAAAAGGCAAAGCCTGTAGTAGAGCCCTAGTTTTATATATGCATTTTGCATTGCTCATTCCATACAACTGTACATCACGGTACTTTATGTTAATTAACTCGTTGGTTGATTTGATGTACACAATCTCGCTCTCCCATATAATATCCCATCCCATTCTTCGTGTGACATGTAAAAAACATGAATTGATAGTCTTTTAATACCATCAACCATCCCAAGAATTAATTAATTTCTACATACAATTAGGGTTCATGTCACATGAGAATATTTCCATTACACATACGCTATATTGTACATATACAAGTGGAAAGTAGGCTAAATATCCTTATTATTATCCTTTGTTTTACAACTCTTACCTATTGCCACAGGTATGAAAACACCTTTTAATCCGTTCTTAAACCTTGTGCAGTGTAAAAACACCGGGCTTAATGGCTTAATTTTCATGTAAATTCCGTGTGTCAGTTGCTACTTTGCAACCTCAATGTCAAGTCAATAAAACACTTTTTTTTTCTGGAATTTACCTTTCCAGAGGATGATGAATTAGGCCTGGATGGACGAGACGTGAACAGGAACAAACAAATGATATAGATAACGTCAATCATCGTTATTCATGCCATGAACAAGGACGATTTATTTGCATGGCAACGAACACGAACTAAACCGAGGATGAAGTCATCCATCACGTAAATCGTAAATGTGGAATTTTGTCTATCTTTCCTGCCGTCCTCGTTTTTTTGATAAGCACTTTGCATTTTTTGCATGTAAATACCAAAATGGTGACGGTGATCCAGCAACAGGGTAGTGCCACTGAAGAAGATGAGGATAGTGCTATAACGTATGCTGTTTAGCAATATCATTATATAGAAGAAGAAAAAAACAGAGTTGAAAGTGTTATGTTAGTGTAGTTTTTAGAGTAGTTTACCTTAATTGAGATTTTAAATAAGCAAGTGCCAAATGAAACGATTGACAACGACATTTATTTGAGATTTAAAAACCTGGTCTTACAAACGAAGCAATCATTGAATCCAATCCGAAAATGAGTCAGCGCGAAGACGCGTTGAAGTTCGAGACGGGGAGGATCAAGGCCCTTCAGGAGGAACGCCTACACATTCAAAAGAAAACATTTACCAAATGGATGAACTCTTTCCTCACCAAGGTAACTAGAAACAAAAATCATTTTCAAACAACATGACAACATATTCAAAATGTTCAAAATGTTTTAAAAATTCTAATTCTGTAATGGTTTGTTTACAATTTTTGTAGGCTCGCATGGAGGTGGAGGACTTGTTCACAGACTTGGCGGATGGTAAAAAGCTTTTGAAGCTCCTCGAAGTTATTTCCGGGGAGAAGCTCGGGAAACCTAACAATGGGCGGATGAGAGTGCACAAGATTGAGAATGTGAACAAGTCACTTGCTTTTCTCCACACCAAGGTCAGGCTCGAGTCCATCGGCGCTGAGGATATTGTCGATGGCAATCCTAGACTCATTCTTGGGTTGATATGGACCATCATCCTCAGGTTCCAGATTCAGGAAATTGAGATTGATGTGGTGGGTGCAAGTTATTTAATATGCTTAATAAACATCCATTTCTACAAAACACCATGAAATTATTAAAATGATGTTTTATTAGGACGAGGAAAACGAGTCAAGTGAGAAAAAGTCTGCAAAGGACGCTCTATTGTTGTGGTGCCAGAGGAAAACGAACGGGTACCAGAATGTCAATATCACGGATTTTACTGGGTCCTGGAGAAGTGGGTTGGGATTCAACGCTCTCATCCACGCCCACAGGCCTGACCTCATTGAGTTTGACAAACTCGTGCCAAACAGGCACATTGATAATCTTAACAATGCTTTTGATGTCGCGGAAAGGGGGCTCGGAATCCCTAGGCTTCTTGATGCCGAGGGTACATTGATTTCGTTTTTAATAAAATAAAACAAAACAATGTTGAATGCATTAATTTGCAATGGTTTTTAATAATTTAATATTCAATAGATATCGACACAGCGAAGCCGGACGAGAAGTCAGTGCTGACGTACGTGGCTTCTTATTACCACACATTTGCGCAAATGTACAACAAGGACAAGTCAGGAAGGCGAATTGCAAACATAATATCGCAGATAAAAGAAGCAGACGACCTGAAATATAAGTATGAGCTGGACGGTAAGAAGCTGCTTGCTTGGATCCGAGCAACAATTAAAGAATTAAACTCACGTGACTTCCCAAACAACCTTGAAGGAGTTCAGAAGCTGCTCCAGAAATTCACAGAGCACATTGCAGACCACAAACCACCGAAATACAACGAGAAATCTGAGATTGAAGCGAATTATTTCATAATAAACACGAGATTAAAAGAGTTGAATCAGGCTTCCTACACACCACCTGAAGGGCTTCTTGTCCATGATATTGAACGCGCTTGGGCTGAACTTGAAAAGTCTGAGTATTTGAGGGAATTGGCGTTGAGGGAAGAAGTTATTAGGCAGACTAACCTTGAGCAGCTCGCTATTCGATTTGATAAGAAATCTATGCTGAGAGAAGGGTATTTGAAAGACATGATCCAGGTCTTGTCTGATCCGAGGTACGGGATTAATCTAGCTCAGGTTGAAGCTACTCTTAAGAAACATGAGGCTATTAGCGCTGATATATTAGCGAGGGAGCAGCGTTGTGAGCAACTTGTAACAATGGCTGAGTATCTTGTTAAAGAAAACTACCATGATTGCGAACGAGTTAGGGCAAGGGCTGAAGAAATTACTCGCACTTGGGGGGAACTCATCTCGCTACTAGATACACATAAAATCAACCTTGAAAAATTCTCCATGCTAATGCAGATGATCAGGGATATTGACACTATCCTAGCTACGATTCAGGAACTTCAAGAAATTTTCAATTCACATGACGTTGGCGTCCATTTGATCGGTGTTGAGGACTTGCTACAGAAACATAGTCTTGTTGAGAGCCAAATCAGTTCAATGGGTGATCAGATCAAGAGGATTGGAAAGCAGGCTGGGAACTATGCTGGCAAAGAACTCTCTACAATAGAGCCAAAAATCAAGGTCATGAACAACGAGTATGCCAATCTTGTCAAGAGCAGCAAGGAAAGGAGGAATAAATTGGAGGATAGCAAGGCATTCTTTCAATTCGTTCAGGACTGTGAGGAGGAGGATGCTTGGGTCAACGAGAAAAATAGGGTCGTTTGCCAAGCAATCTCTTGTAAGGATTTGAGAGGCGTCATGAGTGTTATTGGAGGACATAAGCTTCTGCTAGATGAAGTCAAAGCTAGGAAAGGACAGCATAACAAGATTGTTGAAAAGGCTAATGAGCTATGCAGGGTCTGGGAGGCTGAGCAGAGGGGCGTCAAAGACGTAGAGATCAAAGACGTCAAGAGCAGGATCAAGAGCTTGGAGGAAAAGTGGAAGGAGCTTGGACTTAATGCTGAGAAACGGGGAGATAGGTTGAGATCAGTACTTGAGGCTTTTCAGGTTAGTTGCGTGCTTATTATTGAAATTTTGTTCCTAATTAAATGGGGTTAATTCAGTTAACTTATTACTCGTCATTTTAGTTTTATTCGGATGCAAACGAGATGGATTCTTGGGTGACGGAAAAGCGGCCGCTAGTGAGCTCCTCCGACTATGGAGAGGACGAGCCTTCAGCTCAAGCTTTGCTCCAACGCCATGTCAACTTAGAAGAGGAGATTATAGCATATGAGGTGGATATCAAAGGGCTTAACTCACAAGCTGACAAACTTGTTAAAGCTGGAATCAACTCCATTCAGGAAGTCAGTGTCACTGAGCAACCTTCTAATGGCGTTGTTGACAACGCTGAAGAATACATTACAGAACAGAAACTCGTGCCTGAAGAATATTACGAGGATGAGGAAATTGAGAGGACAGACTACAAAACTGTTACTGAGGAAAGGGCTGTTCCTCAAGTTAAAGCACTTTATGCCTTTCAGGGACAGGAAATCGATATCAAAAAGGGGGAGGTAACTGTAACATTGTTTTTCTATGCTATGTACATGAACGTATGCTCTAGTTATTTATTTTGCTCAAATAGGTTATGTTCCTGCTGAACAAGACGAATTCTGACTGGTGGAACGTGAGGAAAGCTAATGGGGAGGATGGGTTCGTCCCTGCAAATTACGTTAAAGAGATTGAGCCAAAGGTCGTCATGGTTCAAGTTAGGAAACCTGAAGTCGTCAAAGAGACCAAAAGAACCAAGAAAACCAGAATGGTGCTCCAGAACGTTACCAAACGTGAGTGTATTATATTAGTGTAGCTATATTAACTAATTTATATATGAAATTGTAATGTAATAATAATGTAATATAATTATTCTTCCAGCCAAGAAAGCTGGCGTGCAAGTGCCGATATCAACAGGAACGTTAAAGAAATCAGCTTCAGCCCAGAGCAACGTGTCTCAAGTCCCAACGGAGCCAATCACAACACGAACAAGCAGGATCAACACTGATTACAAAGACATAATAAACTTATCAAGCATCAGGAAACAGAATTTGCAAGAGTCGATAAAACTGTTTGCTTTCCTCCGTGAATGCGACGATTTTGAAAAATGGATCAATGAGAAGAAAAAGTATTTGAAGACTAGCGAGCCTAATGTTCAAGTTGCAAAGAGGGCGTTTGAAAAGTTCCTTACTGATTTGACTGCTTCGAACAACAGGATCCAGCAGATTGACACGCTCGTTGAACAGTTTGAAACATCTGACAGCACAAATCCAAAAACTCTTGCTATTGTTCGAGCTAGGGCTGAAAAGATCAAACGGGATTATGAGGATTTGATTTCACTAAAGAGTAAAAAGGAACAGTCTCTTGAGGGAGCCTTGTCTGTTGAACTATTCAATCGAACTTGTGAGGAAGTCAATGACTGGATGAGCGAGAAAATGATGCAGATTGACACTGATGAGTGGAGTAATGACTTGAAAACTGTTCAAGCTTTGCAACGCAAACATAATAATTTGGAGAGGGAGTTGGCTCCAATTCAAGAGAAAGTTTCAAGGGTCAACCTACTTGCAGAGTCTGTTAAAAAATCTTACCCTAACGAGACGGATAATGTTGATGAGAAAAGGATCCAGGTGATTAACACTTGGGAGTCTTTGGTTAACAAGGCGAGTGGGAGGAAACATGCGCTTGAGAATGCTGTTGGCATGCAGATATTTATAAATGGGGTCAAGAACCTTGTTCACTGGGTTTCTGGAGTTAAAGACCAGCTTAATGCGTATGTACCTAGTAGGGATGTTAGCTCTGCAGAGGAAGCGCTCAAAGTTCACTCTGAACTTGGCGATGAGATCAAATCAAAATCACATGAGTTTGAAGAGCTCAGCGAACTTGGTAAAACTATCAGCTCTGGAAACGTCAATGTCAGGGAGAAACTTGAGCTCCTAGCTAATGAACATGAAGCCATTCATAGAGGATTTGGTGAGAAAACTGACTGGTTGAACCAGGTTCTTGATCTTCAAATGTTCTTGAGGGAAGCTGACCATATCGACTCTGCTACAAAGAATCACATGCAGTTTGTCAGCAACACTGATGTTGGAAAGAATCTTGATGAGGTAGAGAGCTTGATCAAGCGACATAATGACTTTGAAAACACGCTTGTTGCACAGGAGGAGAGACTCAAGATCTTTGACTCAATGGGGGCTAAGCTTATTGATGCTGGACACTTTGAACGGGATCTTATCAATGAGAGGAGGAATAATGTTATTGAAAGGAAGAATCAGGTCAAGGAGCTTGCTAAAGATAGGAAACTTGAGCTTGGGAGAAGTCTTAAATATCACGAGTTCAACACTGACGTTGAGGAGACATTTGCTTGGGTCAATGAGAAGATTTCAGTTGCGAGGGATGAGTCATACAAGGACCTTTCTAATGTTGACAAGAAACTTAAGAAACATGAGGCTTTTGCTGGGGAATTACGAGCGAATGAGGTCAGGATCAAGTCTATTAACAGGGCTGGGGATAAACTCGTTGAGGTCGTCCCTGAGAAGGAAACTGAGGTACGGGCTTCTGTTGGGAAACTCAACGCGCTCTGGGACCAGTTGACAAGGCTCTCTGATGAAAAGTATGACAAGTTGAGGCAAGCAGAGGCTCAGGCTGGGTTTAACAAAACGCTGGATTCTGTCGTTGACAGACTAGAAGGGATCCGGAGCAACGTCAACACGGATTGTGCTGTGAATGATAGGAGGTCTTGCAAGGACGCTGTTAAACGGGCTAACCTGCTTGCTAATGAGCTTGGCGCTGTTGATACCAAGATCAAGGAACTTGAAAAGGTTGCTGAGGATATGGAGAAGGATGGGCATTTTGATGGGGAAAGGATCAAAGATAAAGTTAAAGAGGCAAAGGAGAACATGAAACTTCTTGTTGCTCCTGTTGACGAACTTAAAAAGAACCTTGATGAACAATATGCTTACTACTCGTTCTTGCATGAATTAGAGGCTGAGATCAGTTGGATCAATGAGAAACGGGACCTTGTTGAGCGTGAGGTGCAGATCCAAGACCTATACCAAGCACAAACTAGTGTCAAGAAACACAAGAAACTTGAGCAGGAGGTCATGAACAGGGAACCAATCGTTAAAAAACTTGTTGAAAAGGGACATGACATTTCTAAACTACATCCTCATGTTGATGGGAAACTTAAAGAGTTCCAAGACTCTTGGGAATCTCTCAAGAACGCATGTGTTGCTAAAAATAAAAAACTTGATCTAAGTCTCAAGTCACAGCAGTTCTTTTTCGATGCTGGAGAAATTGAAGCTTGGATGCAGGAGAAACAGAACCTACTTGCTTCAGAACACTATGGAAAAGACATGCACTCTGCTGTTAAGCTATTGACAAAGCACAAGACTCTAGAACTTGAAATGGATAGCTACAATGGACTAGTTACTGAAATGAAACATATGGCTAATCAAATGGTCACTTCTGGACATCCTGATAGCAAGGTCATCAGCGCTAAAATTGGGAATGTTGAAGACCACATGGGACTTTTGAAAAAACTAGCTAATGAAAGGAGGGAAAAACTCATCGAAAGCGTACACACGCTAGAGTACTTTGCTGAAGCTGATGAGTTTCTCAAATATGTTGATGAAGTCTTTGGAAGGGAAGTCTCTTGCAACGAGTATGGAAGTGACTATGAACATCTATGTCTACTGCAAGCTAGATTCAGGGATGTTGAACATAAAGTTGAAGGAGCTAATGAAAGATTCAAAACGCTTGAGGAAATGGCTGCTAGGCTCAGGAACCTTCAGGTTGGAAGGGATGCTGTTGAAGGGAAAAACAGGGATGTCGGGTGAGTTTTAATGTGTTTTGGCATTGTTTTTGTGATTTTATTGGTTCGGTTGATCTTTTGTTTATTTTGGTTTTTCTTAATTCTTTCTTTTGGGTTCTGTTGTTTTTTTTCGCTTGGTTTTACTTTTTGGTTCGCTTTTCACTAACAAAAGTGATGATGAACCGTCTGTTGCGCAAACTCATGAACCTATTCGGTAAGCGGAACTAACCAACAATATAAAATGTGAACAATACAGTAATAATATCAAGTGGCTGCGTGATGTATTTTTTCAGTGAGAAATGGAACAATATGCTTGCGCTGATGGCAGCGAGGGAGCAGAAACTACACGCTGCAGGTGAAATACATAGGTTCAATAGAGACGTTGCTGATGCCCTTGCGAGAATCCAGGAGAAACTCAATTCTATTCCTGATACTGTTGGTAGAGATGTCAACTCTTGTGAGGGGATGCTCAGGCAGCATGAAGCCTTTGAAAATGATCTGCTTGCACTTGAGGCACAATTACAGGTAAAATTTTACTCATGGGGATCTATTTGTTATTTGCATTTGTAGGAATAAGCGTAATAATGTGTGTTGTGTGTTTGAAAAAGGTGCTTGTGGACGATGCTGCACGGCTTCAGCAACTTTACCCCACAAATGTTGATAACATAAGGCATGAGCAGTCACTGGTGATCGAGTCTTGGAACGACCTTCAAACTCGAGCAACACTTAGGAAAGAGCAGTTGCAAAACGCTGTTGACTTTTGGCGATTCTCTGCAGAGTACGCTTCGCTAACAAGTTTCATGAACTCACTTCTAACAACTCTACCATCACAACCAAAAGTTCGGGATACTGCGAGTTCCCAAGCGCTAATGACAGAGCACGAGAGGATCAGGAGTGAAATTGAAGCGAGGGAGGAATCCTATGATCACGTTCTCCAACTTGCACACGCTATGGTCAGTGAGAACCATCCTGAAACTGATGAGGTCAGTCGTATGGTCAGCAATCTCAAGAACTTGAAGGAGAAACTACTCGTCACTTGGGAACATAAACGAATTTATTTGGATCAACTCATTGACTTGAATATTTTCCTGCGTGATGCTAAGCAGCTTGAGACAAATTGTAGTGGACAGGAGATTACACTAAATTCTGAGCAGTTGGGTGACTCTGTTGAGGAAACTGATAAGGCTGTCAAGAAACATGAGGCTTTTGAAAAACTAATTCATACTCAGGATGATAAATTCAAGACTCTTGATTCTCAAGGGAATAAACTTATCAAACAGAATCATTTTGAATCGAAAACTGTTGAGGTTAGGCTCAAGGACGTTGCTGCTGCTAGGAATAAAATCAAAAACCTTTGTGAACAGAAACGGATGGCTTTGGCTGCAAGGTACAAGTATGTTCAGTTCATAAGGGATGTTGGGGAAACTACTGCGTTCGTTGATGAGAAGATCAAGAAACTTATCCATGACAGTAGCGTGAATAGCAGCTTGACGCTTCAAGAGAAAATTAAAAAGCTCAAGAAACATCAGGCTTTCAGTGCTGAGGTCAACTCTAATAGGAGCAGGGTTGATGAGCTGCTTAAATTGGCTAAAGAACTTAATGCTGAGGAGGATGTTAAGGAGCTGTCTTCTAGGTGGAGGGAGCTATTGAACCTTGTTGCTGAGTTTGGAAAAGGGTTGGAAGAGGCTTATGACATTCTTGAGTTCACTAACCAATGTGAGCAAACTGATGCATGGGTTAGGGAGAAGGAGGCACTTGTTAATGCTGGAGACACTGGAAAGGACTATGAGCACTGTGAACATATAATCAAGAGGCTTGAAGACGTGGATTCTGGAATCAAGGTTGATGACCAGAGGATCAAAAGCCTCAATGCTTTGGCTGATAAGTTAATTAGAGTCACTGGAGATAATGATGGTGTTATTGAGCATACACGAGTGAATTTGAACTCGAGGTGGGGAAGCTTGAAGGGGAATCTTGAGTCTTATAGGATTAAATTGAACAGGGCTCTTGAAACTCATTCTTATAATCGGGATGCTGAGGAGGTCGAGGAGAGAATTAAAGCAAAACTACCTGCTCTTGTTGTTCAGGATGTTGGAAAAGATCTAGAGCACGTTGAAACATTAATCAGGAAACAGGATAATATCGAGAACCAGATTCAGGCGCTAGGGAATCGTGTGAATGAGCTCGCTTCTGAGAAAAAAGGGCTTGAAACTGCAGGAGTTGACACTACGATTTTGAAGGATGTTGGAGATCCATGGATGCTTGTTTCAGAGGCTTGCTTGACGAGGAGAGGCGCATTAACTTCATCTTTGGAGTATCAGAGATATGTAAAGAAATTCAATGACTTGAAGAACTATGTGGTGCAGGTGTTACAGAAAATTGAAAAGTCGGAGCTTGGGAATAATGTTCAAGAGGCAGAGAAATACGCTACGGCACATGGGGAATTAAGGACTGAGGTCGCTGCTAGGGAACCATTGTTTAATGAGGTCATCAAGATTGGAAAACGACATGCTCATGAAGCACATGAGTATAAAGAAGAGTTTACAAAGAGGGTCCAGGATATCGAGGTTTTAAAAGAAACACTTAACAATGCCATTGAAAACATGTCTGTTAAACTACACCAATCAGTTCAGCTCCAGAAACTTTTCGCACAAATCCACGACATTGAGCAGGAAATTGAGTATAACGAGGCGTTTTTGAACAAACATGATCTTGGGGAGAGCCTCTCTGCTGTAGTTGTGCTTGTTCGTCATCATGAGGAGTTTACTAAACAGTTTGGTGGGATTGAGGGGAAAGTTAGTGACGTCGTTGATAAAGGAGAGAAACTAATTCCTGGACATTATGATGCGGCAAGGATTGGAGCTAGACTTAAAGAGCTAAAGATCAAGCTAGAGAGACTTAAATCAAGAGCTCAGGCTAGAGCTAGTAAATTACATGAGAGCTATGAGTTACATAAATTCGTACTTGAGATCCATGAAATTGAAAACTATGTTGTTGAGAAAATGCAAATCGCTTGTGATGATAACTACTCGGACATGTCAAATCTTCAAAGTAAAATTCAAAGGCATGCTGCATTCGAGTCTGAGATTATTGCAAATGAGCCAAGGGTTAACAGGATCGTGGAGTGTGCTGATAATCTTCTTAAATTAGATGAGGAATCTAACCAACTTCATTCATTCATGATTGATATCTCTACAAGGGTTGAGAACCTTAGGACCATCTGGAAGGAGCTATTGCACTCTAGTGGATTGAAAAGGGAACGATTACAAGAGTCTTATCAAGCTTTGTTGTTTAATCAAAATCTTGATGATATTGATGCGTGGATGGATGAACTGGAAGGACAACTAGAGTCTGAGGATCATGGCAATGATCTCGAGAGTGTTGAAGCGCTTATCAAAAAGTGGATGCATTTGGAGTCTGAGTTTGTGCACAAGGCGGATGTCATTGCTGGAGTTAATAGGACTGCTGATGCGTTCTTTAAAGCTAAACACTACATGGCTGAGGATATCGTTAGTCGGGTTGAAGGGATTGGGAATAGGTACAAGAGCCTTAGTGAACCACTTCATATCAGGAGGGAAAATCTTGATGAAACATTGAAGCTTTATGAACTCATTCGAGATATGGATGAGGAGGTGTCTTGGGTCAAGGAAAAACTTCCTAACGTTTCCATTGCCGCTGATCTTGGGGGTGGGTGCTCTTTCTTTTAATTTTATATGCGTTCTACTCATTTCAGAATACACTGTTAAATTTTATTATTCTTACTAATTGCAGCTAATCTAACTCAAGTTCAGTCGCTGCAGAAGAAGCACAACCA
This sequence comes from Orchesella flavescens, assembly GCA_964034955.1. NCBI lineage: Eukaryota > Metazoa > Arthropoda > Collembola > Entomobryomorpha > Orchesellidae > Orchesella > Orchesella flavescens. The sequence continues at coordinate 13,558,748 of OZ035957.1, forward strand.
GCTAGAGTCTGAGATAATATCGCATGAGCCACTGGTGACGAGTCTCACTACAAGAGCAAACCAGATGGTGAGGAGTGGCCATTTCGCTTCAGACCAGATCACTTCAAGAGGACAGGAGCTCACTGATAAGTTCCAGGAGCTAAAGGACTCGGCTGCAGTGCGTAGACTTCGCCTAGCAGACTCACTCCTCTCCCAAAGCTTTTATGATGAAGCCAATGAACTCACTAGCTGGATGTCAGAGAAACACGCATATGTTCAGAACGTAGAGTGTAAAGAGAATGAGAACGTCAGCTCTCTACTCAAAAGGCTTGAGGCTTTCCAACGGGACCTTGGCAATTTCTATACTCGAATTGAGAAGCTTCAGAAAAATGGGGATGAACTTGTTAATAGGAATCACTTTGATTCAGAGAATATTCAAAAGAAAATTCAAGAGGTTACTCACGAGTATAGTGAGCTACAGAAGAGTGCTGATAAAAAGAGGTGTAGGCTACTTGATGCACAGAAATTCTATGAGTTTAACAGGGCTTGTAACGAAACTGTTGACTGGATTAATGAGATGATGAACATTGCTGGCAGTGAGGAGTATGGGAGGGATGTTGAGCATGTTGAGTCACTTATTCAGAAATTTGAGCTCTTTATGGGGAATGTTCAGGAAGGTAGGGCACTTCATGTTCAGAATCTTGCTGATGAACTCGTTGAGGAGGGATATCCAGAACCTGAACGTATCAGGGGGAGGGCTGCTGAGGTCAAGAGCGCTTGGGAAGAGTTCAAAGAACTCGCTGCTGCTAGGCTTGAGGCTTTGCAGGGTGCAAAACAGGTCAGTTTTAATTTTAATTGAAGTGTTTTATTGTACGTGACATATCATTAGTTACACTCTAAGAGATTTATATCAAAAGAACACTGTTGTGAATAACATAATGGTTGTTTGTTGTAGGTGCACGCATTTGACAGGACAGCGGACGAGACGATAGCATGGATAAACGAGAAGCACGCAGTGGTATGCTCCGAGGAGTACGGTCACGATTTGGAGTCAATCCAGGCTTTGATCAGGCGCCACCACGTATTTGAGAACGACCTGAAGCCAGTCGAGTCAAAGGTGAATGAGGTGAGGTCAGAGGCGGATCGTTTGAGAAGCTTGTTTGTCGACGCTTCTGAGCACATTGACGTGAAGCTTCAAGCTTGCTTAGACGTTTGGAAGGAGCTTGTAGAGAGGACTAGAACGAGAGGCGATAAATTAAACCAGGCTGAGAACATGCAGGCGTATTTTGACAAGTACACAGAGTTGATGGCATTTGTTAACGAGATGGTTGCTAAAGTTACGAGTGGAGAACTTGGGAGAACTGTCCAGGCTGCTGAAATGAGTCTTGCAAAGAACAAGTCGTATGATCAACAGATCAAGGCGTTCAACGGTGTGAACCAGTTTGTTGAACGAGGGAAAAGCTTAATAAACCAAGGACATTTCATGGGGGTTGAGATTAATGAGAAAATACAGGTATTGAGCTCCAGGTGGGAATATCTAAATGATATTGTACAGACACGACACTTGTTATTCAAGAGAAACTTGGACTTGAGAGTCTATTTAGTACAGCTTGAGGACTTTGACAAATGGCTTAATGGGAAAGAACCAGAGTTGAAACATGTACAGCTTGGTGAGAGCATCAGGGAGGTTGAGGAACTCATCAGGGAACATGATGAATTTGCTAGCACTCTTGAAGCGCAAGAGGCTCGTGTTGAGGCTTTGAAACGAAAGACATTGATTGAAGAGGATTGGGAGGATATGAAGAAACGGGAAGAGGCAGAACGTAACGTCCAGGTTAAAAGAATGGAGAAAGAAAGGGCTGAGCTGCTTAAACGGAAAGAGGTCGAGAGGATCACACATGAGATCAACAAGAAAAGGGAGGAGGACAGCGTTGATACCAATAGCGTACAGACTGCACCAAGGGGTGGGTTTCTTGGTAACACTAGGTTTGGCTCCTTTGTTTTTGGAAGGGATGGCAGGAGAGGTAAACTACCGATTCTTTATATCGTATTAAAGTATTGTTTTCAAGCTTGTTTTTTAATTAATAATGGGTGGAGATTCTTGGGGGAGTTTGAAGTAATATGTAATTTCTTTTTTTGCTATGCATGATCGCTTTCTGCATGATCTCTATTATTTTTGCATGAACTTTACGCATGTGAATAGGCTCGGAACCCGTTCCAGCATCTCCAAAGGATGATTTCTCGCATAGCCCGTTTCTTAAACCTAACGCTACTCCTCCACCTACGCTTAAATTTAATGACCTTTCCAGTGAGTTTCAGGGATCTATATATATCCTGGTATCTAAACTAAAGCTTCTCCAATTTACGCATCAAACTTATCCTAGATTACAATAACTTTACAGCGCAACAGCAGCAGAATGATTCTGCGCCTACATCAGGGTTGTCTCGTTCCGAGTCCCTCCGGTTGCTGAACACTACCCCAGACCTTGACTCTGGAACTTTGAAGAAGCCAAAGAGAACGCCAAGCTTTACTACTAGACGCCGTACTGCATCCTTCAGGAACAAGAAGAAACTCGCTGAGAATTTACCACCTGTCGAGATTGAAGGATATCTTGAGAGAAAGCATGAGCTTCAAGCTGGTGGTAAACGCGCTGCTGTAAGGTCTTGGAAACATTACTATGTGTTACTTTGTGGACAACTTATCTGCTTCTTCAAGGATCAGGAGGACTTTGAGCTTAGTAAAGTTGGAAGCTCATCACCAATCTCTGTGTATCTTGCTAAATGCGAGGTCGCTAGTGACTACACGAAAAGGAAACATGTGTTTAGGGTCAAACCTACTGATGGGAGTGAGTTCCTCTTTGCTGCTGATAACCATGAAGTCATGGATGCTTGGGTCAAGAAAATTAACTTCCATGCCGTACTTGATCCTAAAAACCAGCTAGAGAAAATGGACACTGAAGGAAACGAGCAGGTACGTTTGGTTTTCTTTCATTTTGCATGGTATTCGTACAGCCGTGATATGGAGATTTATTTCTCCATATTACGGTACAGCTTCTCGTTAGCTTCCGTGTATCGTATCGTTTTATCGTATTTGCTTAATTATTTCGTTGCGTTAGTCTGAGCGAGGTAGAATGATGCCACCTCCACCGCCACCACCTAAAACAAGGGCTTATGAGTCCAGCAGCACGGATGAGGATGAACCTTATCCCAGGAAACCTAAACCAAGGAGTAATTTACAACAACCTAGGTCAAGGGAACCCATTTACGCCAATAACGAGGTGGAGACAACCATCACAATTTTTATTTCTTATCTTTTCGCTTCTTTTCGTTACCTGTTCTTAGTGTCTGTTTTTTGCAACCTTTTATTACATGGATGTACATGTAATTGTACATCCATGTTTGATTATGAGTTAAGGTGGCAATTGATTACTTGATTGTTTTGTTTTGATTGGTTTAGGACACGGCATTGCCTGAGGTTCAGTTGCGTTCCCCGAGCAACACGGCAGCCAAACCACCAATCCCACCGAGATCAAGCAGCATTGTTGAGCCTAACGGAACGAGTAGCAGGTCGCCTTCCAAACATAATGGGAGCGGGGATGCCATTGATAACCAACAGTATTTTCACACTAACCAAGCTGCAAGGCCTGTGTCCGTCGATCGGAGTAAGTTCACCTTTTTATAAAAAAAAACATTTTCTTTACATATCTATACTGTGCAGTTCATCTTTTGCTCGCTCATAAAATTTATGTTCGTATTGTCTCGTTGATGTTGTTTGATATGTTTGGAACGTGTTTGTACCAGAAGATATGATAGCATGGCTATCATTTCTTTGGTTTGTACAGTTTTATGTGTTTTGTAAATGTTATCGCATGTGATTGTTGTATTGCGTGTGAAAAGCTTAAAGTATTTGTGTTGGGATGGTAGTGCTTTACCAGGCTCACGTACAGCAGCAGCGCTACTATAACGCGGCAGTGACGCATCTGCCTCCACCCGCCCCTCTACCTCGGAACATCCACACGACGTTCAAACCACAGATTCATGGTGCTACAACGACGACCCAACCGCCGTATATCCACACGAGAGGGTCAAGTTTCTCCAATAGGGAATTCATCCCTATAACTGTCAATAGTTCTGTCAATAGTAGCTTCAGAGGTTAAAACCGTCCCATTTCTCTTTTATCCGGGGTTTAATTGGTGGAGGGATCTTTCACGACAGTTTCTTTAATTCGTAGCTACTCCGCATGCATGTGTGTCTTGCTTTCTCGCATGTAGCGTAGAGCCATAGAAAAAGGTATTTTTAAACAGACCTGTGTGATTTTACTGAAGACCTTTCTCTATGGCGTAATTTCAAGGTAAATTATCTTGGTGTAGCGTATGTAAACGTGTGTAAACTAATTGATGTTTAACTACTCTTTAGGCCCAACATCTCCATCCGGAGGAGGTTTAAGCCCACGTCAATCAGGCTCCCTTCCGCCTGGTATCTCGTTGCTGAACCCACCCCAAGGTTCTCCTAACGCGTCTTTCGCGACAGATAACAGCTCTAGCGAGAACGAGTATATGAGCGGGGGAGTGCACAGCTCTTCCCCTTCCCCGCACGCTTCCACAGACTTGCCAGACGGGAAGAAGCGAAGCAAAAAGGACAAGGAGACAGCCAAGGAAGCAGGAGACAGGAGCTCAGGGCTCATGGGACTCTTCAGAAGGAAAAAGGCCACGCAGCTATAAATATCAATGTAATTTTCATAATTTCTATGAAAATTACCTCGATATGAACATATTAACCGGTTTTACATAGCTTTCCATAATGTAAATATAATCCATTCCAATATTTCCAATATATATTCCGGACCAAACGATTCCATTGCCTTTAATTCCATTCCAATTTTTACTGGAGAAAAACGGGTGGGGAAGTGGACAAAACATACGACTGCTATAAAAAAACAAATACGGCCTGTAATCTAATGTACACTATCAAACGTTTGCATTTAATTAATTGAATTATATCCATTTATTGAAAAAAATGTTTGTGCAATAGATTTGTAGTCAATTAGTTGTGTAATGTATAAAATAATTAGCCATTAGGTGCTTCTTTCAATTCAGTATGTAAAAAACTTTTAATTTATCAAACATTATGTGCCAATCCATTACTCTGTGGCCTGTTTAAACAAGGCAGCTAATTCTGTTACAAAAATTTTAATTTTGTTTCAAACATTTATTATTCCGTAAATTATTATATTAAATTTAATCGTCTGTTACAAAATATCTGCGTCTGTTCATTTTATTTTATCATCTTTATCTATAAACATTCCGCATATATATTCATTCATTCAAAGAGAAAAAATATGATTATCCCGTCTCATTTTGCCCCGACGTACCTTCAGTGGTTAGCGGTAGCTTTAAACAAGGTTTCCCGTCAACAAAGTGGATAGCAAAGAATCCTCACATTAATGTTTTGGTGTCGTCGGTGGTTTTCTAGCTAGCAATTTTACCGACTCTTGCGTGCGTTAATTAAATTGAAACAGAATAATTAATTAAATTACTAAATTGAGCAATTTAAGAAGTGAAAAATCCAAGATGGAGTTGGAAGTGAGCCAGAAAGTGAGGGTAAGGTGTAAGATAACGAGAGTAGGAGTTAAATTTTAAATGAGTCAGCTGATGGTTAAATGAAAATGTTTTTAATTTACAGGCTGCGATAAAAGCGAAGCTTGTTGAGCTTGGAGTGCACGTGGATGAGGAGCTTCCCGACTATATAATGGTGTTGGTGGCTAACAGGCGATCCCCAATTCAAATGGAGTCTGACCTGAACTTGTTCCTTGGAGATCAAACGCATAGGTTTGTTGGGTGGTTGACGCATGTGCTCAAAAAGTTGGAGGAGGTAACTGCTGCCAGTACCACAGCTGTTAGGAAGAGGAAGAGTAGTGGCGGTGGTGAACAGGCAAAGTCTTCAGGGGATGAGGGGGGTAAGAAAAAGAAGAAGGAGCAGGGAACCTCCAAAGCTAAAGTGAAGGAAGGAAAAAAGGTCCAAGAAGAAAAGCCTCAGGAAAAGGAAACTGACGAGATGGAGAAGCAAGCAAGCGTGACTCCACCACGGCCTAAAGATGATGATGAGCTAAATAAAATGCGTAATGAGTTGTTGAAGAACAAACCAAAGAGGAAAGAGTCTCAGGGTTCTGAAGAAAGCAATAAAAAGTCTCCATCACCTCGCAGACCAGTTTCACCTATTAGAACTAGGAAATTGTCTACACCACGTAGGAAATCACCTTCTCCAGTAAGAGCTGCTCGTTCGCCATCTCCTCACAAATCAGTTTCACCTTCACCACAACGGAGAAAGGCATCCCCTCGCAAGTCAGTTTCACCAAGAACCAGAAAGCCGCCATCACCGGTTAGAATGAGAAGGTCATCACCACCACCTCCAAAAAGAACCTCACCAATTCGTTCCCGCCGCTCTAGATCCCGTTCCCCAATCCAGTTGACACGCCATAACCCTCACACCCGTTCCTCAGTTTTCCAGAGACTGCTACGTGGAAGATCCAGAGCCCACGTTTCCCCACCACCCCGTCGCTCCAGATCAAGATCCCCACCAGTTCTCAGGTCTCCACCTCTTCGATCAAGGGCTTCCCCACCACCACCCAGACGCACTCTATCCAGCATAATAGTTAGGAAAAACATTGAGTCTATAATCAAACAGAACGATAACGTTCCTAAACTAGCATCAGCTGTTGTCAAGATTGAAACTCACAAGCCGAGGTCTGTTGTTGAGAAACCTAGTAAGCTTCTGCTTAAAGCTGTAAATGAGGCGAATGCTGATGTAATTAAAACGAGGGATAAGGACGTTGACAAGCATGAGGTCGAGAAAAAACTTGAAAAGAAACTTGAAAATGTTCCTGCTAGACGGTCTGTGCTAGAGAGACTTGGAAAAAGGATCGTCACGAGGAAATCTGTTCATGAGAGACTTGGAAACATGTACGAGAATATTGTCGTTAGAGTCGATGGTGATCTACCCACGCAGGAAGAGGAGGAACGTGAACATTCTCAACATGAAGTCTTTGGTAAGGATATTTGTTAACACTTGTGTATGGAATTAAACTGAAACTGCCCACGTAATTGAATCTATTACTTTGCAATAAAGATTCTCCAGAAAACGTTGGAAGCGGATCAGGAACGCCTCCACCACCAATCCCCCGCATCTCAATATCCCTGAACGACGACGACACAAGCGAGGAATCTGAGGTAGAGCAATGTTCAGAAGAGGAAAAGCACGAGTCAGAGCATTCAGTAGAAGAGTATGAGGAAGAGTTGATAGTACTTCAGTCTCCAAGTGACGTTGATCAATTAGAGGACACACAAGATCAGGAAGTAGATGAAGAACACGATAATATAAAGAATTACGAGACTGAGGAAAAGATAGAGTCAGGAAACGTATCAGAAACGGAGCAGCCAGGTTCCCCAGAAAACGCGTCAACAAACGACTTGAGAGAAAAGTTAGTAAAGCGTCATAACGCAAGAAAGAACGCATCTTCCTCATCACAAGACTCAACATCCCAAGATGATTCACAATCATCTCCAGAAAAAGCTAAGCCACCACCTACAGTGATCATAAACCCGATCAGGACTAAACCTCCATGCATCCCAGCTCCATTAACTATGAAACTAAGTACCCCGACTACAACATCCCAGTGCAAATACTGGCCAAAGTGCACATTTAAAGACGCATGCACATTTACACATCCAGTCTGCAAATTTAACCCATGCACTAACAAGACTTGTCCTTATAAACACGTTGTTCAGACAAAACCTATTTGTAGGTTTTTCCCTGCTTGCCATAACGTCGAGTGCAAGTTTTATCACCCTACTCCATGCAGGTTCGGTATGGGATGCAAAGATAAAGCTTGTAAATTCTATCATCCTGGAAGTGGAGGACTTCCTGGAATTCTTGGTGGGAAAAATCTACCAAATAGGAACCTTCTCAAGTGGGAAAAGAAAAATTAATTCATTCATGATTTTTGTGATTTCTTTCAAGGTACTTTTCATCTATGAAAATTAACTTGATTTATATCAAGGTCATTTTCATAATTACCTTGATTTATATTACATTTTATTAGTAAAACCGTTATGTTCAAATCATTAACGTTTTCAACGTTTTCATTTAAAAACCGTTTATTCATGCACACGTATATTTACTTTAATTGTTGTTTTTAGATTTTTGGAATATAATCGCTATCGCTTGCGTAAGCGCAGTTCATAGAACAATTCATGCATAGAATTTATAAAAAAGAATTATAATTGAATAAAATCCATGTAATGCGTAACCTGTAAAACCTCTAGTTTCGTTTTTTACTCCGTTTAATTTTACGCGTATTTTGTTTGAAAAAACTCGATATGATTATCAAAGAGTGTTTCAAAACAAAATAGAACGCGATAAATGTGATAAAAACAGATAGTACAAGTAGAAGTGTGATGTCGAGGGAGTAGTACTGGATAAAGTTGAGATCCCTTGCTGGAGATCTTAGGTGAAGTGCACCTCCATGTTTGAGAACGTGCTCTACCCACCAAACAGCGTTATTAACAGCTCCCAATGGCCTGTCACGAAACAAACGGGACCTTGCTTCAGCCTTTTCCTGGTACCTACGCAACCATTTCATTTGAATCAGCGTTTTCGAGAATATACGATTATGATCAGTGTTCTTTTGATAAACATCATGGCATAACGTATCGACTCACGTTGGTTTCTCTAAGAACTCATGAAAAAGCGCTGATAAGCGTTCCTCAGTGATATCAGCAAGTTCCAGCTTTACACCAACTCCAATGTTCTCAGCCTGCTTCAAGTTCCAGTCCTGGTCCGCTAAACATATGCAAAAGAGCATGCTAAACAATTTAAATAACAACAAATAAATAAACCTAACATAGATAAATGATAAGTGAACTAACTAAAGAATGGGATCCCAATGATAGGCACACCATGAAAGATGGCTTCATAAAGGCTTGAGATGCCTCCATGTGTGATAAAAAGTTTACAGTTTGGATGTCCAAGCACGTCCTGTTGTGGAAACCACTTGAGCATTTTAACATTCGATGGCAAAGGTTCAGTCTCATTGTAATCAATTTCCCATTTCCAAAGCACATTAACGTTTAAGCGTGAGAAAGCGTTTAGGAAAGCATTTCTGTACTTTTGAGGTAGCTTGTGGCCCTGCACTAGAGAACCGAAACTGAAGTAGATGAAATCCGTGGGTTTCCCATCCCTCATTATCAAGTCATTTACTTCCTGCAAAAACGCCATATGCATCATTTATTATCACGAACGCTTTTATAGTAAATGTGTATATGAAATTCACCTTTGTCAACGGTTTTGGTTCTCTGCAGTGCAAGCCAGCTAGTTCATCAACGATTCCAGACATTGTAGGACGAGGAGGAGAAAAGCTAAAGTGTCCAGCACCCATGATTAAACTCGCATTCCTCTCAATTTCATGCACACCCGGAGCATTGTGTATAAACTTTCTATAAACTTTCTCAATCGCAGGAATGTAGTAGTAATTTTTCAAAACTTTATTATACAAATATTTGTAAATGTTCCCAATTCTCTCAATTAACCCCATGCTCGTGCTCTCAGGAACGAAATAAATATTATTAACAAAGCTGAGTGGGGATGGAGTCCCAGCTACCTCAGCAAGCCAAGGCTGTACTGGAAACGCGCTGATTAGCACCGTGCTAGCGTTCAAGTGATGTGCTAGCCCATAAGTGCATTCGTTCATATAAGAGTTTAAGAATATCAAATCATACTTTTCATTCGATTTTAGTAACTTCTGTACTGCACTCGTTTTGTGAAATTCTTCGCAATCATTTACCCACTTATCACGTAGTAGCCAAACGTTCATGAACCTTTTCGTGAGACGCATGTTTATAAAATCTGGGTTTGGAAGACCTTTAACCATCTTCTTTATGTCTAGGGCTTCCAGCTCCTTTATATTCTCATGCTGAACAGTTGCTGGCGTTGATGTGATCACTGTCACTGAATTATTTCGCTTTGCTAGCTCAAGTAATATCGGGTCGAAAAAATTTCGCATGCTCCCGTTTGCCAAATATAATATTGTCAGGATCTTGTACCCGTCTATTCCTCCGGGTAGCAACTGAACTCCCACTAGGAACCCCAACAGAATTACGCCAAGGAACCTCATTGTATAATAATACCTTGCTTCTCTATGCTATCGCTTTTGACAAACTGAATCATATTGTAACAAACATGCGTGCTATATATGTCGGCGCATGCTGTAATCTCCCATTCACTTCTACTTTCATTTTATAGGTAAAGTGAACCCGACACTCTAGTTCTCGTTCTCAGCCGACGCCAAAAGCGTGTGCATTTTTACAGTTTTTTTGTGCTATATATTGCTATGCATATTCAAACTATTACATAAATGACATTACGTGCAAGTGTAAAACGCATGTTTTGAAGTTTGACAGCTTGTTGTTAAGTTTTTATATAATAGAGCGCATAAGTTGGTTGATGAAGCGTCATAATGTGTCATTTACGGCGGTACTTGAGTATAAATATGTATAAATGCTTCAACCATGAGTTATAGAAGAGTTACGTTTGGTTCATTGTTGAGGTAAACGTGATTTATATGTATGAGTTGAAAAGATCATGTTGCTGTTAGATATGCGTTTACATTGGAGTTATACGAGATTTAAAATTGTGTTATTAAAGGGAATCAATAAAGTGATTAGCTGCAGCCATTTGATCTCGGGTTTTAATGGGTGTAAAATAAATGATTTTTTTTAAATGATTCGATTGTTTAGCACCGTAACAATCTAGGTTCTTTGCATATATTTGTCTTAAAAGAATTGAAGGCGTTTTGCCAAAGAGATTTATTTGATATATTTCAGAAGTGAGTATTCTCGCTTCTTGAAGTAGTACCTAAATTATTAATATTCTCAAGTAGCCATACGCGTAGTTTAAACTGACAACGTTATTCCTTGGACTAGACGCAAGTACCCCGTATCCATCCCATTCATTGCGTGGTTACTTATTTTTCACCCCCTTATGAATTAGTAAGCTTTTATGCATAAAGGTGTGTATCATAAAAATGCACCCCCATGCATGGATTGTTCACACACAAGCACAAAATATTTCGACATACATCTATACTTTTACTTTCTACATATATATAACCGAGTTTTGTTTATTATCGAGATACAGTTTCAGGTACAAAAAGCTTGAAGAACGCATCTCATTCATATTGTTGACGTTCCTTGACGTTCGCGTTCGCTCATATGAGAACATAACACAAACAAGTTCAAGCTCAGAAAGGGGAGCAGCGTATAATGCAAAGATAATACCTCAACAAGTCAAGAAATCACGTCTAAAAGTAACAATGAAGCACAGGTAGGAATCTGGCAACCTTCGCATACCTTTACTGCCTCTATAATACTCACCTGCAACAGGTAATAAACCTAACAACAGGGGTAAAGAACCAGCGGACCTGGTGTAAATTTTAATTCTTTGGTTAACAAGTGGTCACAGGTTATGCTGTGGTTGCCCTAAAGCTTTAAAATTGAACTACAAACAACAATAGCTTCATTTTCATGTCTCACACTCCAACTTTGAATTTTGATACAGGTCATGCTGGGGTCATCGTAGATTGATGTATTACAACATATACTTTGTAATTAAAAATACTTGACTTTGACCTGTCTACCATTAACCAATTTCATGCATTTCTAAAATTAAATGAAGCCATTGAGTGGCGAAGTAAATGATTTGAAAACATTGACCTTTGACCCGGTTACAGTTAACCGATTTTGCTCATCTTTGAGCTCAGTCAAGGCCTTATAGCATAAGGTGTCGTTTAGTTAAAGGAATTTCTCAACCGTGTGTGCTTGTTCACAGACAGACAGACAGACAGACACGGTACTAAACCCAGAAACCATCGGTATGTAAAGGGTGGCAGTTGTTAAAGGCATAAGAAAGTTTCACTATGTAATGAGTATATTGTTCACATACTGGCTTACTTTTAACACACGACTGAACAAAAAACATTCCGCAAATTCCTTGTTTGTCCAGTCGAGTAAAAAGTAGTCTTCCTGAATCATGACTTCCTAGCTGAACGCTTCGTATTTTAATTAATATTTTTAACTTAAATCCGTATTAGTTTTAAAACATGACGGTGGGTTACGTGCTTTTGTTATTACCTTTATTGGTATTGGCGCAGGAGCCCGCATCCCCGATTCCCCAGCACTTTGGATTGCTGATAGGAAAGTTAAATGTGTATCACCATGGTGTTTCAGGCTCAGTGTACGCAGTTAACCGCACAACGATATTAATCAAGGACTTTAATTACGATGGGATGGGTAAAGACGCATTTTTCTGGGGAGGATCCACAGGCACTGGACCCAGTCCAAATGGATTCATTATTCCAGATCAGCACGGACGAACAAATGTGCTAGCAAAATCAGACAACAAGGACTTTACGCTTACGCTACCTGAAAATAAACAAATCTCAGAAATCAAGTGGATCGCTGTCTATGATCTCAGCAAATACGTGAGTTTCTATAGTAACCATTTCATTTTATATCCTAATCTGTTCTAATTTGAGAATAAACTTATGTATAATGTAGGAAAACTATGGAGACGTGTATGTTCCTGATGGTTTTGAGGCTCCATCAACGCAAACGCTACCACCCCTGATATCAAAATCTGACGACTGCAGTTCAGACCAGATCGAGCTTATCGACACGAAAACGATCAAGATTTACAACTTGAACGTTCACGCTGCTGATGATATGGAGCTATTCTTTGTTGTTGGAAAAGGACACGTTCCAAGCCTCCGCGCTGGAGCTAGCACTATCATCCCTGATGAAAATGGATAGTAAGAAATTCATAATCAAATTTTATTCCTTTGAAATTTACAAATATTAACGAAACCTTTTCATCTAGTTTCGAACCCTTACGCTCGTACACGAACGAGGACATTGAGCTGGTGCTTCCAGGAACGCTTACCTTCACGGACAACTCTGTTCACTGGCTGAGTGTTTATGATAAAAAGGGGGACAAGGCCCTTGGCTACGTCACCATTCCAAACCATGACGAAAGCCTCAGCGTCGTCCCTCCCAGTCTCAGGAAATCTGTCGTAAGCTAATCTTTAATTTGGTTTTTTCTTCGTATTATTATTCAAATACTTATATTTGTGAAACTAAACGCAATTATTCACACGTTTTCAGAAATACGAGTACACGTTACCAAACTGTGCAGCGCTCCACCGCGACTTCCACGTGAGTTGGGACGTGGTAGGTCAGACAGTCACCATAGAAATGGTTGCGCTTGCAAATGATGACGACTGGCTTGGGTTCGGGCTAAGCGGGGACAACGCCACGGCTAAAATGATTGGAGGGGACGTTGCCATTGGCTACCTCAATCTTCGTACTGGTCAGGGAGTCGTCAATGACTATAACATGGATGCCAGGGCGCCTGTAAGATTACTAAAAAATTAAGAAAAAGTAGTAGCTAAAACTGAGGCTATAAACTAGTAAATGACAGTAAATGTTTAATTTTTTAAATTGAAACTAGTGCTCTCAAATATTGGACCACAAGAGAGGTGTTTGCAAGGACCAGGAGCTGGGTAAATCTGATGGGATCCAGGTGCTTGAGGGAAGACGCGTCAATAACGCCATCACCGTTATCAAGTACAGGAGACAGCTCAAGTCTGCTGACGACATTGACAAGGATATTCTCACTGATCAGGTCACATATTTCAACACATTTTGGACGTGTGTTAATCGTGATCATTTTTGTAAAATTTACGTTTCCTTATAATTACCCGTGTAGCCAATCTCCGTGATCTGGGCACTTGGTAGAATGATGAAGACAAACGAGCCAGGGTTCCACAGGCTGTACCCAAAGCATCATAAAAGTATTCAGTTGGTCAGGAACAAGCAGTCCAGCAGCGTCTCTGTGAGCGAGGATGACAATGACGAAGGGAACCCAAGCATTGATAGTGGTGCCTGCGTCCCTTTTCTACTACCTGATGAAAACAAACGAGTGTAAGCTTAGTCATGCGACTTGTCATTAAAAATCATTGCATATTAAACCTACCATAAGTTTTTTGATTGATTTGAGTTTAGTAAGCCATGGGGCCCGATCCGACTTGTTGATGGAAAACTTCGTCAGTTCACAGCAAGAATAGGTCCAAGCGCCGGGTTAAGAGGCTACGAGGGAGTAAGCGGTTACGCTAATCCAGGTTACGCGTGGTATATCCATGGTTACGTAACTCCAGAACTATATATGCAACGAGGAATAACATACTCATTCAGAGTTGAGGGAGGAAATAACCCACACAACCTTGAAACATACCACCCATTTATAATCACAAACGAGCCACTTGGAGGCTCAGCAGCAAACGCTCCCGCATCCCGTATTCTAGCAGGAGTTGAGGTCACGAGGAGAGGACAACCTAGACCTAACGCTGCTGGTAGATTATGTATCTGGAAACATGAGCATACTGATAGGAGGATTGATGAGAAATATACAACTTTTGAAAAGTTTCGAAATACATTGAAACTTAGGTGTGAGCAAGGGTCACAAGCTGCTAATCTTGATGTCACGCCAAATAGCTCATGGCCTGATGTTGTGTACTATCATAGCTATACTCAAGCTAATATGGGATGGAAAATTCATATTGTAGATAGTTTTAGGGAGGTTGGGAGTGGGGTAGGTGTTCTAGGAGCCTCCATTCTAACAATACTTTGTGTACTTTCATGTGTCATCTGTAAACATATCCTGTAAGCAATAAAGACTGTCTTTCATTTTTTTTATAACCTACACCTTTTTACTCATTTTTCAAACCATAACTCTTTCCTTAACTCAAATACAACTCATCTATCACACACGATATTTAGCACAATATCATTAACCCATACTCAATCAAATGAACTGGATTTTTATGATTTTTCTCATAATATCGTATCAAATGCTACATGTAAAATCCTTTCCTGTGCGGATATGCATTCACATGCGCACGAGAAAGAGAAAGTATAGCATATTTGTGATGTGCATAGCACACTACATAGCTTTCTCGCGAGTCTGACCAAATTTTTAAAACTTTGCACTTGCTTGTATTTAAAAAAAAATTAACATGCATTTCAATGTTTAAAATGTTTTTTTTGCCCAGTGAGTTAAAAGATGCTTAATGTACATTTTGTATGGGTAACTTAACAACACATGCAAAATGTACATGCATCCTACGAACGTAGGATATGGAAACGTCTCACACCTAAAAAGCTTTGATGAGGCATAACTGGTCGAAGAATTCGTCCTACGCAATCGGGTCTTTATAATAATCTGCGACCGATGGCGCAAGCATCCGGGCTTTAATTTGAAAATCGAAATCGGATAACTAATTTCGGTGCTAGAGCCATTTTAGTGGCGGGCATAAGGAATACATGGGAACTAAACTTATATATATTATATATATATATATTTTATATATAATTATATATAATATATATAATATATATAATATATAAACACTATATACTTATATGTATATATATATAATATCTATAGAGTATATACATTCTATGCACATATATATGTATCTATATAAATAAAATCCTTAGCGACAAAAAATGAATTGGTGTCGGTGGCCCTACTGACTTCGTCGTTTAAGTCGGGTGGTCACATTCTACATCATTGGAATCATAAAGAGTTGGTGTTTCATAATATTTCATTATCTTAATACTAATACGTTTGATGTTAAATACACAGCCGCATGAAAATGGGCACAATCCAATCCAAAGGATAATAATGTAACTCTTGAAAGATTAAAATAAGAAAACGGAACACGTTCCATAATTGCCCAGTGAGTTGGCGTGGCTTTCAAAGAACTAAATAAAATTAATTGCCCTTTAAAGTTAAAAATAAATAAAGTTGATGTGAGTGGTGGCTCCTCACACTCACTGGGGCACGCAGTTAGTTAGTGTTGCATGAAGGTGCTTTATAATTTCCTTCATGCATTTTTTAAAGATGAAAAATGCATTTATAATTATATTTTATGTTAAATATGCGCGCCCCCAGTGAGTGTGAGGAGCCACCACTCACATCAACTTTATTTATTTTTAACTTTAAAGGGCAATTAATTTTATTTAGTTCTTTGAAAGCCACGCCAACTCACTGGGCAATTATGGAACGTGTTCCGTTTTCTTATTTAAAATTACTCTCAAGAAATTTTTTCATTTGAGCGATTCCTGAACATTTATGGTTTAAAGCATGGGATACAGCTGCCATATCCACGGGGAAAATTTTCTACCGATTTTCCCACAATTTGGTATTCAGTTCAGGATAATTTTTGTGGACTTTCCACAGAGTCGAAATTTCCATTACAATTTTACCATTTCGACATTGTTTCATGCAAGCTAAACTTTTTACAAGTGTTTTAAGTTCCACGGTTTTTTACACCGAACTTTTGTACATAACACTCAAAGGCTACTACGGACCTATGAAAACTTCTTCCCCACGATCTCAATACGAACTTCACCAAAGTTTAGGGAATTTTTCGCAATAAAAATTTCATGTCGCAAAATTTGGATTTTTTGCTAGATAATCAATACTAAAATTTCACGCAAGTATTTTTTTTTCATGATTCGTTATGACTACGACGACGTAAAAAATTACATACTGCGTTTACGGGAAATTACTTCGAAGAGCGTATTGAGATTTGCGAAATGTTTATGAGATTTTCGCTATACACCCATTTCACAATGTTTATGTTTCACCAAAATATTTCAAGATAAGACCAAGTCTTGAAAAGACCATCTATAAGATCTAAATCTGCAAGTTTATAAACTTTTGGCTCTACTAATTTTCGCCTAAATTTTTTCCAGTTGTTACGCTTAATTTCAATGGTTTCACCACAGGCATAGTACACCAATAAAACAATCAAAACAAATTGAAGGTTACTGGAGATACTGGAAAGTCATGGCTTTTTCTCTTCTACTCTATGCATTTAAGATAAACTAACATTTCTCTTGCGAATCTGGCTTTATTTTCATCAGATATAAAAAATCTGATATAAATTCAGTTTCTTCTTGAATATATGCTATCATACACTGTGTCGTTATACATTTAGAAACAAGAGCAAGAGCCTGAGCCAAAGCGAAGAAATATAGTGACGGAGGAAAACGCGACCTCGAAAGAGTATAAAATTGGAAAGATGTATTGATCGTTTGTAACGAGACTCATTAGAAAGTAAAAGAGTAAGGAAAGGACGTGTTTATAAGCCTATCATCATTATAAACGGAAACGTGTCGACACGGGTATGCTGGATTATCTCACTTCGCCCCCGGTACAAAAACCACGCTTCCGTGTACGCAATTCTGCTACGCTTTACCCATTACATCTACTTCCAAATAACAACCGACAAATATACTATTTTAATTCAGTCTTACCAACGGGTGTACCGAGGAAGCAAGCCGTCAATAACGGCACTACATTTCTATCCCCTTGCTCTTCAAATATTTTTTAAAATTTTGCTTAAAAAATAAATATTAAATTTCAACTAAAAGTGTCTAGAGTCAGCCTGCTAAATTAGTATAATCCTTGACTGTTGAATAGCACAAGACTAGATGCACACGTTTACTACAGTGTATCTACAGTGTATATTATCCTACCGGTTGCCTTGATACTAAGATGCTGAGCCGCAAAATGTACATTGATAAAAGGCTGAAGTAGTAATGTAGACAGACAAACTTGGGTTTTCATGTAAGAGACGACGCAATGGTTAGGGCAAGAGTTTCCCCTCTTGAATAAAAAAAAAGTACTAGAAAGGAATGTAAAAGTGAGTCATGTTTGAATGCGTTGCACCCCAGTGAGCCGATATATATATGATAATGATTAAACCCGTCGTGGTGGTCTTGTAGGAAGCCTATAATTACGTATTTTCGTGATGTAATGGATCAGTTAACGGATTATTTGTAGGGGAGGAACGCTCGCTAATGACTTTATAAACCTAACAACTTGCATTCATCTCTCCCTCATTCATATATATTCTATCAATTCAATTTATACTTTTTCACTCGGATTCTTCCCAACTCGCGTACTCAACCGCATACAATAAATCATACAACTTCACTATCCTACTCCACACTAACTTATTTAAATCATACCAGTCTTGTGAATCTTGTTTCTATTCTACTTCTACATTTCCGTTCGCATCAAAATCATTACTGTCGTTGCAATCACAAGATGAGATGCGATGAAATATCAAGTTGCCCCCATTTCCCGTGATCCTGTTTGTCACAATCTCAAGAAAAATCCTGTATTTCACGCTTGTAACAAACAGAAATCTCTGACTTTTCTCACGTAGCTGTAATAATATTCTCTAGCTCAATTCTTGGAGTATTCTTAGTTCGTACGATGATGTAGATGTAGATCTGATACGATGCATGTGAGCTAAACACATCAAGCTGCATTTTAAGATCACTTCCAAGTGCAAGCGAAACCGTACGAATCGCTATTGTTCATGCAAAGTTCTTCTTTGTAAGTAATATTTTTATTGACATCTTCAATATTTGATCATATATCAAGTAAGCGAATTATTGTTAGCTTGATTTTACTTTGCAGTTGGAGATCTCCGTCTCTATGTTACCAAGTTAGGATTCTGCAGTGTTCTTTTGAAAACAAATCCAAATACACACGACTCATTTCAAAAATGTTAAAATGTGAGGATTTTCTGTTACTATGGATGTATCTTCAACAAAATTTGTGTCCTTGTCGATATTTCCCATTGTTTCCCATATACTTGCAAGATCATGGAGAATCGAAGTAACCTTTCTCAGATTTAGTTTTTAAAGAATAATGGAGTAATGTCTTGTAAAATACGAATAATCGTCAATAAACAGTCAATAAGCCTCGTGTTGTGTTTATTTGATATAATTATTTTGAATTGAAGCTAAGATTAAGACTTACAAATTTCTTGCGAAATTTCTTGTATTGCAAAATAAGCAAGTAATTGTTGCAATGCCTAATTGGTCTTGTAATTTTAGTGATAAGCCGGGCATCAGTGCTCGGATCCGGCATGCAACAAAAGGAGGATTGCAATATATTTGTGTTCAAGCAAGGGAAGGCGATGAACTATACGGTGCACCAAAGCTTCTTTTCTTGAGCCTTATTTGATTTGGGTATGTGTACAAAATCAATATGATCCAGATAAAGTGGATGGTTTACGGAGTAACCAAGGTAAATCCGCTATCCCGCAATTAATTAGAGTTAATTTACAAAATATAGAGCTTGGTGGTGTGAGTGGTCTATTGCTTGCATAGATAATCCAAGTATTTTGCTCATTCCTCTTAAGCAACCTTGCCGTGGCCATGCTGAGATAAGTTTTACTTCAATTTTCTTTAGTTTGCAACCCATACAAAATTTATTATACTTTCATTGATTTTCTCGACACCAAAGAATGATATTTGGAGTGTTGAGATTGATTTGACAGGGTCAATAATTAAAAGTATTTCAATGCACATGTAATATAGTGCAGTATTGGAGTATTCCGTGATTGAGTAAACCAAGATTCTTGTTTGGAGTAAACAACGTTACCCGTAATAGTATAATTTATCGTACATTTGCTTTTGTACATTTATGGAGGAATTATATCTTTTTGCATTCAGATTAGGATCGTGTAGTGTATTATTTCAATTGCTTTCATTACCTTCAATACATTTTAACCTATTACTCCAAAATCGTTTCATAATGAATACATAAATGATGTTAATTTGCTTGCTATTTGCGTATTGACACCGAATCTAAAAACAAGATTTTTTTCTATTCCATCTCCATCTCCATATTCTCATATTTCGTAGGATTAAATTGATCTCATATAGTCACCTAGTGAAATCTGCATCACTAGAAATTATTACCAAAACAAATATATTTTAATCACAAGAGCACACACGCATGTAAATTTACGCAACATAGTTTTGGTATCATTAACTTGACAAACTTTAAAAGTGAACTGGATTTTTAAAAATAAAATACACCGCTTGACAAATAAAAAATCGCCTAAAGCTTTTGACAATGTTTTTGAACTAGGCAACAGATTTTAGTTATTCGTTATGAATCTACAATTCACAATCATGAATAATGGTTTAAAAAGCACATTTACTACTGCAAGTATATTGTAAAAAAGTAGCTGAAAAGGGCTGTTAAGTGAAGAATGAATAATGTCAAGAAAGTATGGGTAGAATGCGGAAAAAGCGTGAGATCCAAACACAATAGGAATGATCACGAGAGAGAGAAAAAAAATTGGTAGATAATAAAGATCGTAATTACCAGGCATTAGGCTGTCAAGTTGAATTCATTGAGGAATTGTTAGAAAGTGCACGCATCTCCGGAAAAAAACGGAACTAGAAACAACTCCTCCGGGTTCGCTGTGAAATCCAATGAGAAGTCGTGTGTAGTTGAATGAAATGCAGCTAACCCAACCCTCCGGTGCGTGTAGAGGAGTGACGAACCTTTCTCTACTCATCCAATCGCATTCTACTCCGCTTGCATCGATCTTTAGATCGATAATGTTGTGACTCATTCAGCTATCTTGTTCGTGCACTTAACAACAAATTCAACAAATTATCAAGCTCCCGTTTCATCATATTCATTTACTAATTAAACCAAATGCATTCATTAATCAATTTTAAATTACTTTCACATTTCTAAATCAATACGTTGCTCTTCTTTTAATCCTTTCAGCATTTAAAAAATTATATTAGGCCTACAAAATAGCATGAGGGAGGCTATGGTCTTTGTCGAATGAATTTTGTATTATAATCTTTGTGATGGAATCTCTGTTGGAGAAACCAGACGCATCATAACCACATCAGACATAAGAAAAACACTTTTTAGTGCAATTACAAATCATGCTATAAAGGCTTTTCATACAACCTGGCCAACTGACGTATTTGCAACAAAATTTGACCAATTATCAAAGTGTATTTAGCTTGATACAATTTATAATAATTTGCTCATGACCTTTTCCCATAAAATACGACAGACATATTGATACATATAAAAAATTATACCTAGAAAAGGTTAAAGCATTCCCGTGCAATAAAATACTGCACATTACTGATTTTGTATGATGGTACATATTAAGATCGCTCTATATGTCGTCTGTCGACTTGTGAAATTAACTTTCAAAGCTACATGAAGATATTAACTATGGTTACAAGTAAATCTACTAAATTATGGTAGTAAAATAAATAACAACTTTGTACGTGCTTTAACAAAAATCACTAAATTAAAAACTTTCTCAGTTGGTAACACGAGACAAAGGATGGATATCCTGAGTAATAATACTTTATTGCATGTCCCAGATAATAGTGAATCAGGGGGAGACTACTTTTATTTCTCACTAAATCCCAACTAATGCTTATTTTGAATATTATGACAACGTAGTACAACCATTTTGAATATTATATGCTTATCGGAAATTCTGATATGGAAACGTGAAAGCGTAAAATAAATTAAACCTTGACTTATCCTGAACCTTAATTAGCAGGTTAAGAAGTTAATAACGCAGTTTACTTCACAAAAGTCTAATTTTATGCGGGCTAGTTCATGTTTTAACAAATCAGAATTTGTGTATTTACCATGGCAGAGTTAATTATTTTTATGGGGAAAGTCACACAAAACTATCCATCCATTTTATAATTTTTGGGAACTTAACGTTACCTTCATCTTTTCCTTTGGAAAAATTCCATTTAAAAATATAATTCCATGCAAATTAAATATCGGCAAGGATACATTTAGACCAAGACATCCACAGGACAAGCAAATACTTAAACTTTACATAAAGGATACGAGTTTCGATCATGAGTCAAAAAAGATTTTAAATATTTAAATATTTCCATTATAAATTTTTTAACCAGCTGCGTATACACGAATCTCTAGTATGTTGCTGTTGCTATGAGTAACCGTGTTGCTCCTAGTGTTGGAATTTGTTTTGAATGTCACCCAAAGGATTTCTACTTTCGTTCTGCAATCTGAAACTCAATAAAATGTTGATAGCATATACAGGTTTTGATTGATCAATGAGTTTATATTTGAGTCACAATAAGTGACATACGCAGAAGACAGGAGCGAACTCTTGTAAGACGAATTAGGTGTGAAGCTGATTTGTTGAGACGACAGCATAGCAAAGTGTAAAAGTACGAGATATTGCGTGAGGTAGAAGAGATGTAAAAAGTGCGTGTAATGAAAGTGCGTGATATAGTAAAGTGCATGTAATCTCAAGGTCCATGTATGAGAGAATCGTATGAGAATCCTGTGACTGAAGCAGGGTGTTTTATAGCCATATATCACAACACCCCGCAACGCTGAAGCATCTGAGGAGAGAATGCCTACTCTGGATGGAGAGCTGTGAACGAGTATGTTTGACGGATCAGTTGAAAAAAAGAACCCAGCTCGTCCGTTTCTACAGAGGGAAAGCTCCACACTCACTCACTCTCATCAATTCAACAATCAACCGCCGAATAAAATTACTCCCCGCTTCAAACTCATTAACTAATCCCAATAATCAAGTTTAAACATACACTTAATTTACTTGATCGTGTTTATGAGATTTCAAAGATTTAAAGTGAGTGATGCGCTGATTATCACGCTGCATCAGCGTGCATTCAAAGATCTCGAATTGTGTTCAGTGTGATTTTGTTTTGATTAAGTTTTATTGATAAGGTTACAAGTTAGGAGTAAATAATCGTGAATATCAGATCACCCCCATTATGATTATAATGGATCCTAAACCCGTAGGCACTAATTTCGCGATTGAAGGGCTACTCGGACTCAATAATAAGTGGGAACAATCAGATAAAAATGTCAACAGGGAACCTAACACGGAAACACACCAAGGTTAGTCTTTTTCTCAGAGTCGCTAAACCAAACATTCGTTATATCGGAGAAAGAAGCTTACCATGTCATCACAAGATGCGTATGCATTCAAATCCTGATCATCAAAGTTTGTTGCCTGAAAATATTAAGTGTAATTTTAAAAACCAATCCTGCTGAATGTACGCAAATCGTCAAATGTAATATTCTTGTCTTGATGGTCCAAGTTGAACGCGTTGACGAAGTTACAAAAAAAATCATTTATTTACCGTTTTCAGTGAATTGCATTTTTATAATTACTTCACACATGTTACACGTTATCAAGAGCTTCGAATAGTAATATAAAGTTTTAATATGTGGGGAAAGAAAATCATTTTTAAATCATCTTAACCTACATGTTTTCAGCGCTGCGCTGATTCAATGGTAAGGTTATATGTCCACAAATCGGGAAGAAAATTGAAAATTCGTAGATTTCCATACCCACTAGGTCTCACTCCGAAATTAAACAATATATATATAGCTTACAAGCGGGGTTCGTCATATTATATACAATTACGTTATGCCATAGCTGACGCTGATAAATTAACGTATAAAACATTTCTTCAATGGATTTTACCTCCCATTTTTTTGCGTTTATGTTGGCTAGATGGTTGAGGGTATAAAAAGAGTTTGAAACTTTCATACATCAAACTAAAGTGAAGTGGTGCCTTTGCTCGCTATCACCCGTCCCAAACATTTGAGATTGAGATAATAAACTATGATGTTTTATAAATGAATAATTTCAAGTATCATGGAATAACAGTGGCTTTTGTTTCACTTTAAAGTGAAGGTTCCCATGATCATTGCCATTTGCAAATAAATTTTTATTGTCCTAAACGATTGAGCCCACTAAATGTTCTATAATTCAAGCATTTATGCATCACTTGACTATCGAATAACCACAATTACCACTTTGCATTAAATTAAGACTAAATTGTAGTCAAGGATATATTTTGTAGTTAACTTGAGAAAAATGCATAAAAAAAACGGTTGCTTTCGTTTTCTTGCAACCACCTTCAAGGAAATTCCAATCTTGGCTTGCAAGTTGTATCATATGTTGTATCATGTTGTATCATACATTTTGATTCTGAACGCTTGAAACTTGGTAAGAGTTAGCTATAGTCAGGATAATATTCTGTATAAAAAGTTTACTAATGTACATAGAAAGCACTTGACTATGTATTATAAATTTGACATTACTAAGCCGGTTAGTTATGAGCAAAAACGCATGATAACTTCGGGTCATTCGTTTTCTATGAACCAGTTGTTTGGAATTTGTCCAAGATAGAAAATGGAATATAAATTAGCATAAAACGTCTTCTGAAGGACACATTGTTGATAGTGGCAAAGATGACAGGTACGTAACGTTTACTCTGCATCATTTCCAAAACAAGTCAGTTGGTCATCTCACTTCAGCCTTTGCTTAGTCGTACTGCCTTTGCCATTCCATCAATGAAATTCAATATTCTACGTTTTGATTCTGATTACAAACATGAAGTACGCTTCTCCGATGAAACCATTTTCTCATTTTGTATTACTGGCTACAAAAACGGGTGATCCATTGTTAAAATGTCCAATGGAATTGAATTGAAATAAGCATTTATAGACTACTGCCTCTAAACCGGTCAAATTAACTAGGAAGGATATTAATTTACATTAAATATGGATGATTCTTTAACGGAAATATCATGAATTATTTTCTAATGCATTTTAACTATTTATGCCCAAAACTCATTATTAAACCTTTTTATTTCTTTGTCTGAATTGAATATTGATATTGAGAGACTACAAAAATGCTTAATTGAAATGAAACTAGCAATTAAGCACTATGCACTGCTTATTTTAAGCAGCACTTATCAAGGTTGCGTAAACGTTGTCGTGGGCCTATAGTTTCTCACAAAATGACTGTGTTGAAACTTTTTGAGAAAGGTTTGTTGAATCAAATACGAGAGGACTTTTACCGTTTCTTTGTTAAAAAAATTAAGAAATGTGATGGTTTTGTACGCATTATGAAGATTAACGTAAAGTTCAGAACTAATTGCTTCTTGCTTCAAACTGATGATTCCCGACAGAAAAAGCAAGCAGGAGAAAATGAAATGGTATTTGTACCCACAAATGTGGGTGCTCCAATAAATTAGTTTGATGAAATTACTAGCGAGAGTGTAAGCATTTGTCACACAAACGTGCTCAATTACACAAGCAAAGAACATTCCAGCTGCATTCCTCTCTTTCCAATTCTGTACAGTCTCTCATTTAAACAAATTCCACGTCAGTTTATCAGACAAATCAAGCAAGATTTATCAAATCAAGAGATTTGTAGCTCATTTTATCATTTTGTAAGTACAACTCGGCTTTGTTGACCTTGAAATAGGAATTTTGCAAGCTATGCGGTTCCTTTCCAAGCGGATAAACGCATTGCTAAATAATCAGATTGTTATTATACGCACAGTTTGTGCTTGAAGAAAGTAACGTCCAATTTACAGAAATCACTAAAACGTCAAACCGCTATAATTTTAATGATAGTTCGCAATTAGATTCCGTCATGTACTACATCGAAACATGGATAGGTTTGAAATGATTCATGAATAATTAGTGTTTTTTAATGTCTATAAATTTATTTCCGTCTTAAACGAAACAAAGTAAATGTCAACTTTTGCATTTTAAATAATTGATTTTAAAAGTTTGAAATGCTATTAAATGGCACACGACAGATTTCTAAAAGCAGCAGCTTGTTTAAACAAATGAAGTCATGGTAACGCATATTAATTGAATGCACACGAAGCAACATTTCAGAATAAGAAATTATATATAAGAATGTTCTTAAAACCTTGATATTTCACCACATTTTCTGATAAAGAAGGAATGTATTTGTGGATTCCACAAAAGGGTGCAATGATTTCCTTCCCATGATTTACCCCGAACGATAAGGCAAAGAAACTCGACACAATAATTAAGCATGAAGCAATTAGATAGAGAATATATAATATTGAAATTGAAGAAGAAAGTATAAGAATGGGAATGAAATTCAATCTCTTTCCTTTTGGAGTCGTTTGAGGGAGAGCTCAACAGGACATTGACGAGCGTCCCAGAGCAGAGCATTTGTACAAAGAAGAAGCGGAACCAACAACACAACACACCACCCACTCAATAAAATCCCCTATTGCGTGCAATTTATTATGAAATGAATGGTGCGTCCCATTCAGATCCCGAGTCCATTTATACTAAATTAAATTATTTAGAAACCGAAAACAAATTAATTCGTTTATGCTCTCCCCAACAATCCCATAAATCCTTAATAAACAAACCCATTTTACAACAAACCGTTGAATTAATTCACATTTTCTCCCTCATCACACGTCAACAGCAACGCTACGCTATGAAACACTGATTAATCGACATACACGCGTACTCTGTCACATTAATCTATATTTCAATTTTATCATTATCGCTTTTACGACCATTTATACACTTTTTCCCCATCATCATTCATAACCGTTTGTATGCCTTATTTGTTCTTATTATGGCCGCGATACTTGTATATATCCGGCTACGCCAGGCTAATAATTCTTTTTAAATCATTAGCGTTTTGTTGGTGCATTGGATCTTGGATACAGATTGATCATCAACATTAAGGAATAGAACATAGTTGCAATTTAGCATAAACTAATAATACAAATTAATAAATAATTGATTGCGAACAATCGAAGGAATCATAAATAGAGTCTGGGTAGCGTAGTTGTAAATGTGTTTGTTTGTGGATACGATGCACGTCCAGCGAGTTAACATGGGAGCGTATGACTATTTGTGTTAGCGTAAATACAGAAATGAGAGGGGCACCCACACATTACGTTCATACAAAATGCATTATTTTTTAGTAATGTTTAAATTACCATTCGGCAATTAGTGCTACCATAACTACATCAATCATGCATAAAAAAATTGTCATGAAATTTTTCGGCAAATTTTTTAAAGTTGGATGTGGATGTCGACAGCGCGAACCAATGAATGCATCGCACAAAAACTACTGAAATGACCATTGTTGTCACCTGTTTTCTTCATAACCACGTTTATTTACTTTTTTATGGATTGCGTTCTTAACAAAAACTCCTTCCAACTTAAATTAAATGTTGATTTTTTGGGAGTTGTTTTATGGGAGGTGGAGGGAAACTAAATGTTGAATTTCAGGCAAAATGAAGTGTAAGTTGCTGGATGCTGAAGGGATTATTAAATGTCGATTTACTGGAAATAATTTTATTTAAATTTAATATTTTTTTGAGGATAATTCACTGTTGATCGTTGCTGGGATAATGAAATGTTAAATTCTACTTTTTAAACTGCCCGAGTTAGTGATTTCATATAAATGAAATTTTTAACTACATTGACCAGTCTGTCGTAATTACAGACCAGACCAGATGTTACAATTCAATCGATCATTGGAGAAGCAATGATTTAACTACGTATTAGATGAATTAAAATGTTTAAGGTAACTTTTAGTAAATGACACAACTTTAAAAGCCTTTGAAGTCTGAGTAAGAGGGATTTTAGTTTAGTTAATCATTGGTGGGGAGAAATTTCACGCACTTTCAAAACGGAGTATTATGCTGCGTATCGATTAAAGGAGTAGGAAAGGAGTGCACAGGCGAAAGTGTCAATTGTTGGAAGGGTGATCAAATTTCGAGTGTT
Organism: Orchesella flavescens; assembly: GCA_964034955.1. Taxonomy (NCBI): domain Eukaryota; kingdom Metazoa; phylum Arthropoda; class Collembola; order Entomobryomorpha; family Orchesellidae; genus Orchesella; species Orchesella flavescens. The sequence goes on from OZ035957.1 coordinate 13,586,306, forward strand.
GTGGCATACTTTATGTACTTAAATGTTGGTTGTTGTGAAGATACTCAAATTTTGATTGATTGTCGGAGGAAAATAATTTGATTTGAGAATTGGCATCATACGAAAATCATTCTCAATAAATGTGAAATAAATTCTACATAGGAGGCACACAAAGTGTGCCTCAACAGGCTTTCTGGTTTAATAGAAAATAAATAATATTAAAACATGATGCGTAAGCAATCATGTGGAAACAATTCAATTTAACCGATAATATTCAAATTATATAATCGAATTTAGCAGCATTTTGTCTTATTAACCTGCGATCGCAGATCAAAAGCAGGGTTTTTTTTAGAATGTATCATAGTCTATCTGTCTGTCTGTCTGTCTGTCTGTTAGCACGATATAACTTCCACACCGTTGAAGATTTTCAAAAATTCTTTTTGCTAAACAGCACCTTAGATCAAGACCATGACTGAGTTCGAAAATGGGTTAACGGCAACCGGGTCAAAGGTCAAGGTAAAATATTTTTAATGACAAAGCATGGGTTATGATGCTAGTTCTCGAGAAAAACTCAACCATGCTATTACCAAAGCTCAGAAATTATCCCAGCGTCACCTGTAACCGTTATTAAAGGTCAAATTTTTTGAATTTTCTCAATAACAGCCAAGCCGTTGAAGATTTTGGAAACCTTTTTCAGCCAATAGACTTCTTGAATACTTAGCTCAGTGCTCAGTTGAAAAATGGTCGAAATTAGTCAAGGTCAAATATGTTGTAACAGCAAAAACGTTATGTATCAAATTGGAAGACTAATTCAACCATATTACCAAAGGTCTTCAACGGCCGACTTAACAAAATGCATATTAATGCATTAATGCTTGCCTGTTGACAAGTTTATTTTTGGATTACCGATGTTAAACCAATTTCAGATGCAGGTTAAAACAGATTTTAATTTTTTCGTTGAATTCGCTTTGATTAATTTTATTGGCTTAAACCTAGGTCGGAATTTCAACCCAGTATTTTAAATTTAAAGCCGTAAGAATTAAAATGCCATAGCAACAACATATCGAATATTAAAAGTACTGAGTATAAAAATTGTATGTAAGAAGAAATGGCGAGGCGACTAATAGAGTAATTACGGTAATCTATTTAGCTTTACCAAGAATGTGTTCCGTAATAATAAAGACTGGCTTGTTATGTGTTGTAGGACCGGGTCAGAGCATGTACGAGTTGCCCCAGCATGTCCCATACCAAGCAGAGTTGGAGAAGCCGATGCTGCATAGTTTTTACAACGGTTCGTATTACGACAGCGTTGAGTTTTACAACCAGTTCCGAAACTACGGATCTGGGAACGGAGTTTCAGGGCCAACAACAGAGGAATCAGAGGAAATAAAAGACTACTCAAAGTACTTGTATGAGCACAGCAAAACGCAAAGCGAGTATAAGCAAATGGGTCAGTTCAACGCTGCTGGAGCTAGTGGGCAAAGCCAACAAAGCAGTAGCAACAGCAAAAAGAAAAAGAAGAAACGGAGGCATAGGTATTTTGTATGATCATTTTATGTGGTATTGAATAGAGTGTACGTAATTAGGATGTCAAAAAAAAATGTTGAACAGGACAATTTTCACGTCATACCAGCTGGAGGAGCTTGAGAAAGCGTTTAAAGAAGCGCATTACCCAGACGTGTATGCAAGAGAAATGTTGAGTCTCAAGACGGATCTGCCAGAAGACCGGATTCAGGTGGGCCTTTTGTGATATATATACTCAAGTGGATAATAATTGCGTTGATTGACATGAAAGAAATCTATTTGATCTTATTTGATACGCTCTAAACCTTCGTTATTATGTGTTTTTGTGGTTTCTTTCTTTTCCACTTTTCTCGAACTTGTTCAGGTGTGGTTCCAGGTATGTACATCTTCCACGTTATTATGCTTTAATTCAATAAATTGTGACGCGTATTCCATTTACTGATTAACTCATGATGTTTTCCAAATCCATGGTTTCAGAACAGGAGAGCGAAGTGGCGAAAGACGGAAAAATGTTGGGGTCGAAGTACGATCATGGCAGAGTATGGTTTATATGGGGCAATGGTGAGACATTCACTACCGCTCCCTGAAACTATACTCAAAAGTGTCAAGGACGAGGAAAGTGACAGTGGAGAACGTGGGAACAATACTGCCGGAGAGAGACCTGCTCCAGGAGAATGCGTTGCGCCATGGCTACTTGGTAAGAACTTTCATTGTCTCTCTCTGGGGTGATTACTACAACCAAACTCAATTTAATATCTAAATTACTATTACAAATTCAAAACTATTTCTAACCAGGAAATTAGATCATAATATGTAATATCAGTTGAGGGGCACTGTGAGAAGCGAGCTTACAAAGAGCTTTTGGTGTTTATCGATCACATCATACTCGTGATGTTTTACATCCAGTAGCCAATCCCTTTTCCATAATACTCGCGACTGCTTACTCGGCTCTTTTATTCCGTGTCAAAAATACTCGTCCTTGTGCGTGTACGTGGGAGGTTGAGCATCGTAACAATTTTTATGTACATGCACATAGCCAGGCAATTCCCTTAACTGCTTGTGTTTATACAGACTCTCTAATGTTTCAAGTTTTCAACACACACATACGTGCGCATAGGTATTGCTAATTACCTGATAATCTTTTCATAATTAGTTATTTCTTTGACAACTAATTCCCTTATTACCTCATTACGCTAGCAAGTGTATGCTAAAGTTTGTCCGTCCGTCCAATCTCACTCACTCACTTATCACTTGGATGATATATTCCTCAAATACTTTCATTGCTAATACTTTTGAAAATTTGAAAGTTCTGAGCATACAAGTTGAAAAATTTAATACAAGTCTTGTACTTTTGCATGTGTAGTGGCCAACTCATCGTCAGTAAAGTATGATGAAAGCCCATTAAGAGAGCAATTTGCAAACAATTCTATTACTGAATTTTAGATAAGCGTTTACTTTGGAATTAGATTAAGAATATAACTAAAGGGTAACCAAGTTCATAGGCATTTTAAAAATTCAACCCTGAATTCGACTGGGATATGAAGTTTGAGTCTGAATTTCTTCATTAACTATTTCATTATAAAATCTTAATTTTGGTTATTTAATCTTTACTCAATAATCTGACACAATTTAATCTCATTAAAATAATCAACAACTCATTAAATTTTTCTCCGTCTCAGCTTTTTCTTTAAAATTGTTTATATTATTGTTCTAAATGTAGAATGGAAATCATGCATTGAATGCATTCCTAATCTGAAGAAAAAAATCATTGATTATTGATTACATTGATTATTGATTACATTAGAAAATGAGGTGCACTTTCACTTTAACCTTGTAACGAATTGAAGATAGATTTGGTTTAAATGTGATAAGCGTAAGCCAAATATGTATTATCACTTCCAATGTAAACAATCGAGATTGAATGGATGAAATCAGGGTTTTACCCAAAGAAAGTATATCGTTTTGGTGCTTGCTCTGTAATGAACAAACAAAATTCTGTTACAATATGTCCATAGTGATTAGCATGATGAAATGTCATTGTTGATCCAAAATTCGTCATCCGATGGCACTGCCACATATCAATTTTTTGTTACAATGATTAACGTTTCCATGATCAAATATTTAAGGGCAAATAATTTTTATCCTATTTCACCAGTTCCAAAATTAGGATATTTGAAAATGCATATATAAAACGATGAATTGGAACTTGTCCACCAGAGCACAAGCCCAAACGAAACTGGGAACGATGCACATTCTTTGGTTTTACGTTTTACTTTTACTCATTTTCTCATGGAAACTTAACAAGTTAAGTTTCCATGGCCTTGCTGGTTTGGTATAATATACTTTCTCCTACGACTGCCCGCACATCATAATTCATAGGCGAGGGAGCATATTATACAAACTTAACAACGCATGATTTTAGATTAAACGCAATAATCCAATTCAAAATTCATTTCTCAAATTAGCAGATTTGACGAGTTGGAAATGTTTGTTTCAAAATATTAATTGGCAGGAGCGTCCTTAGCATGTTACCATAATGACTTTCATAACTAGGCACGAAATTAAGAAGAAGCTTATTAAGCTTACGCAACTGAAATGATCAATTGAGAGTAGTAAAGCATCTGATGAAAGCGAAATTAGAACAAAGACCTAAAACATTGATAATATTTAATAAATGAACAGGAATGCACCGTAAGAGTTTGGAGGCAGCAGAGCAGTTAAAATCAGCAATGAGTAGTTTACAGAATTCTCCAAAAGCCAAGTCTGTAGAGAAGCAGCGTGATTGTTCATCATCCTCATCATCATGTGACGACTCATCATCATCCCCCCGCTACAAACCAAAATTCCAATCATCAGACAGCGAGACTGAGAACGTGAACACTCGAAAACAAGATCCAAGTAGCCCCAAGAAACGTAAGAAGCGTCCGGCGGCGGAGATAATCAACCCAGAGCATCATGTTCACGAAGCCGCATCTCAAGACACCCCGTCAATCACTCCCGTGATCCCTACCATCCCTGCCAAACAAGATAATAGTATTGTGCATAGTGGTGGTGAGAGCTCCGTTCTTCAAGCTCATAACTCCGTTTGCATCTCGAGATACCCTCCCAATGAGGGGACCACTGAAGCTGATATCTACTACCAGAGAAGAGTCTCCATCGCTACGCTAAGGGCTAAAGCTGCTGAACATCTCAATGAAATACATAAAATTCATGAAAATCATAACTGCTAGCCAAACCTTAACCTTTTTATAATAAATTACATATTGTACATTTAAATTATTCTACTTTCTTATTATTCATTCATCCTTCTTTATATACAAACGATGCATATGAGATAAGAGGATGATGATGAGAAGCAACGTTCTCTTAAAACAAGTGCAAGCCGATGTTACAATGAGCATATACTTTTACTGGAATGACCTTCAAAGGAATTTGGGATACGCTTACACGTTGGACATGGACCAATTTTTTGCTTGATACAAAGTTATTAGTCTATGCACGTTGATTATTAGTCTATTATCCATTATTAGTCTATGCACGTTGGATTACTAAAAACTTGCATATGTGATGCATTTCTAGACAAAATTTACGCACAATTAGCATAAGCTGACATACATAATTCGAAAAATGGTTATTCTCCGTCAGAAAAAATCTCAGAACTCCCTTATTGTGGTTAACTTGTAATACACTAAAATGAAACTTATTAGTTTCCCTCTACAATGTCTATAAGTTTTAATTTGATGCGTCTCATCAAAGTTTCCTTGGTAATATTTAATTATTGAGGAATTTTGTCTAAAATACAATAGCCTTACTGCACAAATTGTTGGTTGATTCATACATTCATAATCAAAGGACAAATGACAGTTACGTAAGCTCACCCGACTCGATTGATTGACTCCTCGTATCAGTACAAACTGTTATAACATTGCAAAGTTATAAGTTTTTGCATTATTTTTTGTACACGAATGATATATATTATGAAGCTGGTAAGTATGAATTCTTGCATCAGAAAACCACACGAATCAATCAAATCAATGGATCTTGAATTACTGGGATGCAATTCAGCGAATTGGATTATCTTTTTGGCTAAGCTAATCCAAAGTTAAGCGGATTAAATGTGGATTATCTCATCGACTTCAGCGACAAACCCCGTTTTGGCTTCATTTCGGATTAGCGTTACTATAGGTTACTTTACAATTAGATTGGAGAGATAATACCAAAGTTAAACCAAGTTCAGAGGTAGATTAAATACTGGATTATAATTGGCTTATCTTTTTCGCTCTGAATTCGATTGGGATAAAATTTGGATTAATCTTGGCTTAAGTCTGCGTCTGAATTGCGTCCCTGGAGTTCAAATGGGCTTCAAGTTAACTAATCCTCAACTTCAAATTCTATTAAAAATGCCATCAAACCCGATGAATATGATAAACCAAATTCTTCTCGACGCAGCATCTGACTGAAACATTTTAGAAACCGTCTCACTGTGTTTCCAAAACTTAGACAACTAACTTAGACATATGTATCAGGACATTCCTTAAAAAAATTAATTTCGAAAAACCAATTAAATTAAATTACTCATACAGGTAACATGTTAGGCGGCTAATTTGTTTTCTATTATGTGTCTCCACGTTGACAAATTATTGTATGCAAGAAATTGAGTTTAAAACTTGACTGCATTCTTTTTAAATAACTTTTTATAAAAATATCAACGCCCCCGCAACCCTAAAACTACGTCCACAAACACTGACATAACTCCGGCCAGCATTGGAATTTTGAAATAGGGTTTTTTGCATTCTGTGTCATATTATCTCTGCTAAGAGCTAGTACCCCATGTCCGAAATTTTTGGTTTTGGAAACACAGTGCGTCTTTTGAAGATCAAAAAATTCAACATGCAATTTTGAAACGTGAATGATTGATGACACCATGTAAAGTATAATCCATTCAAAATAAATTGATTTCAGTACTCGTGCAAAATTCTGTACATTTTGGCGTTTATTTGAGACATGTTGGATATTGGATTAACCGTTCCGAATTGATTTGGTCAAAAGTTATTGCTTTTCCGGTCCATTCTCAGCGTATCACTACATCACTCTTGCTCATTCTAACTTTTTGAATACCATTGCTTGCTCCATCTAGTCCATGTGTTATCTACCGTCGGAGTTGCACCGTTTGCCATCACCCATCTAATAAAAGTTTCAATTTCTAGAGCCCAAAAGCCGTACTAAACTATAACTTTGGGTTTAACTAAAAAAATTAGTTCATACCAAATTGCTGGTTGGAAGTTTTAATTTAATTTTAATATCATGAATATTCATCTTTTGATAAGTTCAACATTCATCCCCGGACAGAAACATTTGCCTGATGCCAAAATCCCATAGTTCCTAATGGCCTAACCCGTTGCTGGTTGCTTAGAGTGTTTATCAAAAGAACACTGGTTTACATGATATGCCAGTATGCAAGGCCTTGAACTACCTTGGAGAAAACATGACAAAATGTTACTCAACAAATAATCCTTCTAGTAAAACAAGTTAGAAATTCACTAGAATGTCTGCTGTTTCAAAAATATTAAAGAGGTAAAAAATATGTTTTTGTGCCTCTTGAAAAATTATTAATTACTGAGATAAAGCCTTTAACATAACGACCTACAAAACGATAATGACGATTCCAATCGAAATAATCCTGCATTTTACTAGCTTACATCGATAAGATACCATTTTGGGCTTTCTACAGATAAACTAACTAATAAATTGTAGGCTGAAAATTGATGCACCAGAAATTCAATGGATTCTAAAATAATTCAGATCAGGAATCCAGATTACCTCCTAATTCAAAATAAAAGAGGAGTGAATAAAAAGTTCCCTAATGCAAAAATAGCTGAGGAAAAGTAGGCGAATCTAAACAATAATTAAACTGTTAACGGTTCATATGAGTTTTCTACATTACCCTAGCATATTCTTTGCAATGCAAACACACTGATTGCATCATTTACTGTGTTTTAATATGATTCCCCGTACTTCTAACAACGATGAAGTTTTGGTCCAACTTAATACTTAAATTCTAATCTCTCCATGCAAATCTCAAATCGATTATCAGTTTTTAAAAATAAATTACAAGACGACGAACTGTGTAAATGGGTGATATAAAGAATAATGAAAAGGTCTAAAAATTTTGAGAAGCAAAAAGAACCACCATTTTATTTGATTTTCTCCAAACCAAGAAAAACGAATGAAAATATAACGGAAGCAAAATATGAATTGACAAGTGTTTTTGTTGTTTATATCACGCAGAAAGCAAATACACGTATGATTTTACATATCTTCCTCAAGCGTATGTTTAACTTTGGAGAAGTCAAAGTCCTCTCCAGTGCCCCGTTTGAAGATATCAAGCACGTCGAGACAAGTCGTCTCAAAGTGAGTGGTAGCATCATAAGAGCTGGATATGAAGATCTGGTTACTTGTGCCGTCCTCCGTTGGCTCGTAATAGTCGCTCACCGTCACGAATCTACAAGTTATACGCTCATTTAACTCATGCTTAACTCACATACAACTCATCTATAACTCATCTATAACGCTAATTCAACTCACTTTTGCCGAATGTTGCCAAGTAGTGCTAGTCCAGGTCTGATTTCCTCTTCTGGAGTGCTAGTCTCCACAGTGGTGCTTACCATGGCTACGAACCAGCCCTTAGCTGCCACCTGGTGCGTGTAACTCACCAGAGACACATAAATATCTAAAAACAAAACAAGAAAATTGTAAATATTTGAAAGAGGAGCAATTAGCATGGAGAAAAGTTGCAAAGTTGTAAAGTTGACTAACCACTCTTCCTGCCGACTTGTTTTTGTGGAATGATGATTTGAGTGGACAGTGCATCTTTGGTATTAGGAATGGGATGATCAAGAAGGCAGATGGCTCGTATGACCTGTCCGACCTTCTTGACCCTGTCAGTGACATAACTTGGATCGCAGTAGACCTGTTTGCACTTGGCAATTTCCTCTCCGCTCTTGACGCCAACCACCTTGCCTTCCTCCATCACGAGCTCGTCGACGGGCTTGTCGAGCATGTACGTGCCTCCATAAATGGCAGACAACCTAAAACACAACATGCATATGATTAGTGAATGAAGAGACTCGTGTACCTTTTCAAATAAAAAAAAGTCAATATGAACATGAATTTACCTAGCAAACCCTTGAGGAAGTTCTCCAAGTCCATACATTGGATAAAGATAAGGGCTTTTTCCGTATCTGGCGAGACTCTCTGAGTAGAGTTTGATCCGCTTCATAGTGGAGTAAGCAGGAGCCTTGATGTACTCATCATCTCTTTGGAGTGCTAAAGCATGTCCAGTGAAATCCCGTGTATTCTCATCAAGTCCAAATTTTTCGTACAGTTGCGCCATGGTCATGGTGCGTGCATCAAAGTCCTTCCACGTTTTAGGATCCTCCAGATTATACTCCTGCACGAATATCAGGAAATTCTTGAATCGACGCTTCTCAAACAAGCCCATCAGATCTACAAAGAAAGAATGCATATTATGTCATATTAAAAAACCATATTCCACGAATTATGAATATCATGATTCATAAATTAGTAAATGCATGGTTTACTAACCACTGGCAAGTGCCTCCCTTTCATCAGCGGGTACTTTGGAGATCCTTCCTCCTTTATAGACATAGCTCCCCTCAACAGACTTGAATTCAAGATACCGTGTGACTCCAGTGTGAATGAGCAGTTTGACGAGCTGCCCGTTCGCCATAAGAAACTTTGGTATCAAGTCAACATTCCAGTCCCTCCCCCTTCCATACTGATCCCCTTCATTGTTCAAGTTATATTTGGAGAGCAAGTCCTCGAGCGGGGTGATTGACGCTGACTCACCACCATAATACTTGTTCCGGTCTATATGCAGCACCTTCTTTCCACTCACGCTCAACATCCCACTCAAAATACATTCCTAAACAATCGTATAGCATATTTTAAACAATCGCCATCGCAACAATGCGCAACGCCAAAACCAAAAATCCAATTAAAAACACTCACCTTGAGCCCAGTTCCCAACACAATTGCATCATATTCTTCATCCATGATTCCTAATCAATCCTTGATAACTACACAAATACCTGGAAAGTGCAAACAATCTGATATTAACATTCATCCCCCCTTAACAAATGACAAAAATCAGCTGACAATATATCATCCCAAAACAATTCGATTCTAATCAGCTGACAATGTTATTTCCTAACCGTATTTCTTCCAAAACCCACATAAAAAACATACTTAAATTGCAAACACCACCTTAATGGATTTAACTAGTGACTAACCTTAAAGTTTCCACCCGCTTTCCTCCCAAAAGACTAGTAGTTATTTCCTGCTGGCTTTGTTAAAAAGTGAATAGAACCACCACCCGTGCTGCAGTGTGGAATGTCGAATGTAAAGAAAATCCGCTAGCGAAAGGAGTGATTTTGTGTTGGTTGGTAGAGAGTAATGATAATTACGCTACTAATGAGCCTCCCAATTCTTGTTACGGATTAGTTAACGGGTGTTATTATGATGATGATGAAGTGATGTAGAACATAAGAGAGCTCTCCTGTCAAGTTGTAGTAGCGTAATATGCCCATATAGTACCAGATGAACAAGAACTACCCTAAAACCCTCTATCTATCCTATTTAGATGATACGTCAAATATTATATGCTGTTTCTGCCCATATCATTCTTTTCGGTAGTCGAAATAAAAAAGGTTGGTGTTGGTACGGTACTTGAAGATCCACCTACGAGGTTTAAAATGCAACTCATCTTATAACGCAATGTTTTGTCGTTCACTTGGTGACGTGTAGAGAATGTGCATTTAAGTTTGAAGTGTGGATGCAGAGGGCGCTGGCGTTCCTAAATCCCTACATTATATTTACCCGCATGATTCGGAACTTGGGAGCACGATGAATTTTTTATGCATTTTATGACTCATTTTTTTTCCTTCAGTCTATCAACTGTATTCGTGAAAATTTTCATGATTGCAATGCAATGTGAAATGCAATTGTATGGCTTTTTATTATTTTCTATGAGCTATGCAAAAATTGTTGATGAATTAAATAGTATGGATGGATTTTTGTTTTAATATATAATAAAGGTTTTGTTTATTTATTGAGCATCTTTTTAAAATCATTAGCATTGGGATTGAGAAATATATGTGTGTTATAAAAATCGCCTTGAATCGTAGTTTAAACCGTTCCCATTTGGTTTGCACTCCTCCAGGTGCCGGGTAGAGAAAATATGGGACGAGTACCATAATTAGCCTCTTAATAATGTCCAACCAGAGCACCTGATGAAGTACAATGTATATGGGTGGTTTTTTGATTGAAAGCAAGGCGATTTTTTTTTGAAGAAGTGTCTTAAAAATTATTTAAAAGTTGAGATGATTTGATGATTGCACACAAATCCCCCAGCGCGCGCTACTTCAGGTACCTGACTGGACAGATAAAGACAGCCAAAAGCACCTGAGTTGCACTGCGTTGGGGTGTGTAAAAGAATATTATAGTTGATGAGTTGAAAGAGCCCGTCCATTTGAATGCTTCTCGTCTGCAGGATGATGCAGTTTTGAGTGCATTTCTGGGAGTGCATCTGGTAAACCCCTTCCTAGAATGCAGCTCCAATCCACCCTGAAAAGAGAATGAAATGATATTTAGAAAATGACGCATAGCTTCTTCCCTTCTAGAAAAACGGCCTAGCAACAAACAACCAAAAGAAGGGGAAGAAAAAAAAAACGAAGGGGAGACTACGAGAATGCGTACACGCGTGCTTGCAGCCATCTTTCCCTAAAAAAGTTTTATACAAACCTCACGCTACACTCAACTTTCAGAAATTTATCAATAATATATTCCCTTGCTTATACTCACCAACCTTTCTTCACTAAGGTGAACTAAGATATTATTTTTTAAAACTAAAACTCGCTAGTTTCTAATAATTTTTCATTTTCCTTTCGTTTTATTTCAAAAGACTTTTCCTCACTTTTTAAATATTTAACCTGTGTCGTTGATTTGTCCAGTAACCGTTGCGTTGGTTTCCAGAAAATGAATAAAAAGAGAGAGAAACTATTTGAAGAAAAAGGAATTGAGTAGCGAGAGAGCGTTTCTAAACTCACGACTGTCTGATGGAGTAAATAGAAATGGTATGAGGGTGCGTTGAGCGAAGAGATGTGAGTAGAACAACACACCCTTAATATATATAGAGGATTGTTTGCCGGTCTGAAATGTTTGTGTGTTGAGCCTGGTGAGAGTCTGATAAACAAATAAAATCCGAATAGAGCACACACACACACACCCGAAATCCGGTGTCTAGACAAAAAAATGTCCCGAGAATCCGGAGTGTGCCGAGCTCCGGAGAGAGCAAGGAAAACCACCCCTCTCCTATGCTTATCGATCTCTGGCTATAGCGTATTATATTGGAGTATAAAAGAGTACAAATATACGTGGTGATTATAGTGCAACGTAAAAAAACGAGACGAAGTGAAGTGACTAGGCGAAAGAGAGAGAGATGATGATGAAGAAGTAGCAGACCCAGACAATGATGATGATGATGTTGTGAGAAGAACCCCACCCGGTCTCTCCCCTTCCCCTTAACTCTCTTTACGAACAACAAAAACTTTCAAGTCATTCCCCTTCTGCTTCATACGCGTTATATATACAGAATCCCCTTCTAAAAAATCTCTCGTGCAACACACTACTACATACTGCAGCCAAAATATTATACACCAACCTCGTCTACTCTGTCTGGCTCACATACATACATTTTACTTCTCTAGGTTATTACTCTCAAAAACTAAACAAATCGTATTATTTCTTACCTTCAAGATTCCTTCAAAACATCCTCCAGCCTCTGTGTTTTGTCTCCATGGAAATTGCAATATTGTAATGTTGTAATATTACGATTGCCAAAATAACTTCCCGAACAACAACCGTTTCGAAATAAAACTGGAAACTCCACAAAATTTGAAATAAAAATGATTGAAAAGGAGGTTGAAAAGAAAAGGAGTTGAGCAGCGAATGATGAGATGATGAGAATGTTGAGAAGACTATGTTGTTTGACGGGAGTAGAGGAGTGAAGTGTATATCCGCCGACGTCTGGCCACAATCTGAATGTGGATTGAGTATCTGGTTTGGATTGTGGGTGAGTTTTCTTGTTGAGAGTGAGAATGCAATGCAGCAAAAGGAGCGTTCTGTTTCAATTCCTGCAGCAAAAAAAAAGGGAGATATGTGAGCGAATGGTTGGCTGGCTCGTCTCGTTCTCATCATGTCATGATGATATTCGTCTGGGTTAGTTAAACGATCTCTTTCACAGCGAAGCGCATCCTAAAAAACACTGCATTGAAGTTTTCTTGTCTGGTTTAGGGGACCACGACTCTACTTCTCACTTGTACTATACGAGAAGACTATGCAACCTTATTGCACTGCACTCTCCAAAAAAACCACTGCAATATTACACACATAAAATTCAACATTATTCTTGGAATCCTATCCTATATCATCAAAAACCATCTTTTCGGTCAATGCATCCAAACTATAATATGAATGAAACGTATATGCACGTACCTGTGCCATGGGAAATTACATGATTCATTCCTTATACACTCACATTCACACTCACCGGTGAGCTCATACATTCAGGTTCAGTCCCCTTATAACACAGGTGAGCGATGATACAACTCATATGTATATCCCCTTCATATCCCCTTCCCAGACACCCTTGTCTTCTCTGTCTTCTCTGTCTCCTCTGTCTGGAAATATACGTCTTCATTTGCACCATGTCTTTTGCAATTTTCAAACAATTTATTCCAACAATTCTCATGCTCAAATCTCCCCTTCTCAAAAGTCACTTCCGTCTACTCATCCATCTACTTCAAAATGTTGCAGAGGTGAGTGACGAAACTATATGCTCTTCTCAACCTTTAAAACGCAATGCGTTTACTTATGCTGCAAATAAATTCCCATAGCAACTAATAATTCGTAAACTGCAATGAATTTACTTCAAAATGAGAAACAATGGAAACGCAGTCATAATGATATGTACTATCAAAAAAGCGAAGCAACTGAATGAAGAAACCTGGAAGTGTAACCGTCTGACGGAGGAGATGCATGAGACAGGAAATGTTCTACATGGTTTTAGTATGGGTTATTTTTTTTAACACGCGTAATTTTGTCTAATTAATTAATGCGCACCTCTGTGTAAAAAAAAGAAGAAGATAATTATAGGTTATGTTGAGTGTATGCAATTAATTGCACCCACGAAACATGCAAGTATATATGTATGAGTAATTTACGCACGTTGTGAACTAACGCGTAGGAAAAAAAACTGTGTATGAAGAGAAAGAACTGAAAAAGAAACGTAAAATCGATAGTGGGGTTCCTTACGAACACGTCCCCATCTGTGCAAAAGCACTCGGACTCCAAATGCAAAGAGAATAACTTACGACTAAACGTACAATGCATTGCATAAAAAAAGAATTTTTTGTGGATTGCATAAGGAGAGAGAACATGGAACAAAGTGATATTTGAGATTGAAGAAAGCGATGAAACAAGAAGCAAATATTTGTTAATGTTAATACAAAGCACACGCACTTGACTAAATGCATTTTGGGTGAACCTTAAAAGACGTACAAAGAATGAGCGTCAAGTCAAGTGCTCAATGTCCAGATTGAACATGAATAGGTTGTTTGTACACACCCAAAAGAAGAATAAGTGAGTGTGTATCGTCCCTGACCAACTCAATTGTTTAAAAGAAGCACGATGGGTTGAGAGAACAAAGGAGAATAGAATATAGGAGATGAGGCATGAGGGATGAGAAAAAGGGACCACATTCCAAGGCTGCGTTAAAAAGTCAAGTCCCGGTCAGCAGCCAAGTCCAGGTATAATCTCATATATCGCAGGAGCATCCTAAACCTAACCCAACGATAGATTAGGAGCGATGATGAAGAAGAGCGAGAAGAAGCCAAGTAAAAAAGAGAGTTTATAGAATCTCACGTTTCATTCTCATTTTGGGAATGGGCAAAGGCAGGAGCATAATATTAACTTGTTGAATGAAATTTTATTTCGCGACGCTGGAGCAGATAATAAATTCCTCTGCTCTGGATAGATAAACTGTTTCCTCTTCCTCCTTAGAGGATTCACAAGAAGCGAGGAAGTAGATTAACACCCAAATTCCGCTCTCAAATTCACATTCAAAGCCCAACGTTCATTCACAAAGCAGCTTCTATTTCATCCCTCCCTTCAATAATCCCATATGAGACCATGCTCGCATTCCGGGCATTCATTCTAGGCTCATATCTCGCACACGCGAGGGTAAGGATCTAAATACAATTTCAAATTTAATTCCATGACAACGCAATTTAATTAATTTCAATCAAACATGTTTCTCTAGATCCTAGACCCGTTCCTAACGCATAGTTTGGATGCTCCATTCCCCGAGCTCCTAAATCTCCAGGACATTTTAATCGACTCCTCCTCCGCCCCAAAAGTACGTACGAAGCGGATTCCGCACGAGTACTTTGACTTTAATGAGATTGACGCCAGCGCCCCAATTTACGTGACCCAAGATGGAGAGGAATCTGACAAGATTCCGTCAACTGGACCATGGACTGAGTGGTCAGCTCCAAGCGAGTGCTCCAGATCTTGTGGCGGAGGCGTAGCGAACCAGGCAAGGGAGTGTGCTTATGAAGGAGAATGCACTGGACCAGATACTCGCTACTTTAGCTGCAACACGCATGCATGCTCAGATACGCTTATCGACTTTAGGGCTGATCAGTGCTCAGCGTTTAACAATGTGCCATTTGAAGGGAGATTCTATACGTGAGTGATTTTGTTTCTTTTCCAAGTTTTTTTCTAAAAGGATTTCGCTAATTTGCTTGTTGTTATTTTTCCCCCAGGTGGCTCCCTTATACGCGAGCCCCAAACAAGTGCGAGTTGAACTGCATGCCTCAGGGTGAGCGTTTTTACTACAGACACAAGAAGAAGGTCATTGACGGAACCTCTTGCGCTCAAGACTCTATCTGCGTCAATGGAAACTGTCTCGTAAGTAACCATTCTCACAATGCCCCGACAATTCTCGCCTTACCATATCAGCTATATTGCATCGTTAGTCGTTCGTTTTTTTCAAATGTGATTTTGTGTTTAGCCCGTTGGATGTGACGGTATTTTAGGTTCCCGAAAACGGCAAGACAAGTGTAGGGTTTGTGGAGGGGATGGTAGCAATTGCAACACGGTTCAGGGTATTTTCGACAGCAATGACTTGCAAGTTGGGTATAACGATGTGCTGCTTATTCCTTCTGGAGCTACAAACATTCTCGTCAGAGAAACCCAAGCCACAAACAACTATCTTGGTAAGCAATGCTGTTACAATGCACATCTATTCACGCACTCTTTGCATACTTAATGGAGTTTACGTGCACGTGTGTTTACGCAACTAATTTGCGCGTTCCTTGCCTTGAAAATATCTCTCGTTAATTCAAACACACGCACAACTCACTCACAACTCACTTTGCTTATTACAATGAATACATTGAATTCCTATGTATTTTTTTAGCCATACGAAACACGTCAGGTCATTACTACCTGAACGGGAACTGGCGTATCGACTTCCCCCGAGAAATACAATTTGCCTCAACCACATTCCATTATGAGAGGAAGCCACATACATTTTTTGCACCTGAAACTATCAGGTCTCTAGGCCCAATTTCTGAAGCCATTTACGTTGTTGTTCTCTACCAAGAACAGAACCCTGGGATCACGTTCGAGTACTCTGTTCCAAAAGGAGTTGTCGTGGAAACTGAGGACGGCACCGAGTACGCTTGGATTTATGATGATTGGGGAGAGTGCTCGAGGGAGTGCGGAGGTGGGACACAAAACAGGAACGTCAACTGCGCTAGAAGATCAGCCTCTACTCTAAATTGGGACTATGTTGAACAGCATCTTTGTGATTCTAATATCAAACCGGAAGTTATCAGGTATTGTAATTATGAGGTGGCGTGTCCTGTGAGGTGGCATGTTAGCACATGGGATGACTGCACAGCTCCTTGTGGCTCAAACATCACTGGAACGCAGTACAGGAACGTGTTCTGTGAGCAGGAGATACAAGGCGTTAGTGCTCTTGTTGAAAATGAAAAGTGTGTCAATACGGTGGGGCAGGCGCCTGATAAACTCAGGAATTGTACTAGCACCAGCACTGAGGAATGTA
This sequence comes from Orchesella flavescens, assembly GCA_964034955.1. Taxonomy (NCBI): domain Eukaryota; kingdom Metazoa; phylum Arthropoda; class Collembola; order Entomobryomorpha; family Orchesellidae; genus Orchesella; species Orchesella flavescens. Next base: position 13,603,020 of record OZ035957.1, read on the forward strand.
CATACTGGTTTGTTGGCGGATGGAAAGGATGTTCAAATCTATGTGGTGATGGATATAATACCAGGGTTGTTAGGTGCATCAGCAAGGACTCTCTTGGTAGGATTGTTATTCATGGCGATGAAAAATGTGTCGGTGAGAAACCACTCGAGTATGAATACTGCTTTCTTGGACCTTGTGAGGGAGTCGACTGGATCGCTGAAGGGAAATGGGGAGAGGTGAGTTAATAATGAGTTTTATACTTGAGTTGAATATGATGTAAATGAGTTGATTACGAGTTATGGATGAGTTTAACTTGATTTTTAGTGCAAAGTGCCAAGCATTCCAACGTGCAATTCTCTAACAACGGCGAACAAGGGTACCCAGTCTAGAGAAGTCTACTGTTCTGACGCCAAAGGAAAGGTTTACGAAGAAAAGTACTGTCACGTATATAGAAAACCAAACACAACGCAATCGTGTGAGCTAGATTTCAACCCAGCAGAAGACCCCTCATGCAAATACACCTGGTATGCTACCCAATGGACTGACTGCGAGTTCCAGTCTTGCAGCGAGAGGAACAGGGGGAAACGGACTAGAAAGGTAATTTGTGGGACTGTGCTTGATGATAACGGTGGCATGAAGGTGGTGGAAGAGGACAATTGCAACAGCACTAAAAAATACCATATTGAAGAAGACTGTGAGATTTCGAGCATGGAGGTAGAAAAGAATTGTGGGGATGAGGAGGCAAGGTCAAGGCGGGGTGTTTGGTTTGCTGGACCTTGGGGACACTGCTCTAAGAAATGCGGAGGTGGGAGGAGGACCAGGGCTGTGCTTTGTATGGTTGGAAACAGGGCCACAACTGATGTCAAGATTTGCGGACAGGAGGATGTCATCTACACTAGTGAAGACTGCAATGAGCGCTCCTGCGATGGTGAACTTTTATCCCTTTGCCCCAATAAAACGTTTAATTGCATTAATAAATACTTGAGTTATTGTTTCAGATGTTCCTATGGATGAGGAAGGAGTAACAGAAACCCCTGACGCAGAGGAGGAGACGAGTACAGTTACGGATGAGCCTTGTGAGCCTGACTATGATGACGAATATGATTATGATGAGGACGATATCATGGCACCAACTTCACCTGTGACTGGAAGGAGCACCAGGAGCGTTGACGCGTCTACCGAGTCTAGTACTGATGAGGGCGTAACTGGGGAAACAACCGAAAGCTCTGTAACCGAGGATTCATCCGCTGCAACTGATATCATGGATGATGAAATGGCAACAGGAGAAACTCAACCAACTTCTGCAACTGAACAAGAGGGAACTGCACAAACAGGAGTAACTGAAGATATGGACACTGGAGCTACTGAATCCATTGATACTCAACCAACTGAAGCTGGTGCAACTGGAGAAACAACAGAGCAGAGTTCAATGACTGAGTCTAGCGCTACAGGTGGGTCAACTGAAGCTATTTCAATCACTACATCCGGTCTTGCTGGAACTACTACCATGTCTGGAGCAATGGAGACAACCACTATCGGGGTCACGAGTACTGAAGCTTCTGTTACCACGACAACTACTGAGCAACCCACCACCACAACTTCTGAACCAACGACTACAACGGATAACCCAACAACTAGCACCACCGAGCAACCCACAACCACGACAATGGAGCCAACTACCACGACCGAAGCCATGACAACAACCGCTGCTCAAATGACTACAACTCAAAGTGACCTCACCACAACAACAGCGTCATCATCATCATCATCAGATATTATGGGTATGAGTACTACGACTGGAGCTGCTTCAGATGGAACCACCTCATCAAGCGTTACAGATATGGATGGAACAACAATGATGAGTGGGGATACGAGTGCAACTGCAGCCGCAACAGAATCAGCCACTACGATCCCTCCACCTGATGATGAGTATGACTTGGATGGTGGGTCAATTAACAGGCAAATGGATAACTCCTCATCCACGTCTGGAACTGGAGCCACTGAGGAATCCGTCAGTGAGGATATGGACGAGCCTGTAACCGAGGTGGAGTACATAACTGAAGATGATTTCACTACTGACTCAACTGCTGCAATATTCACTAGTCCTGAACCAGTAACGCTTCCAAGATGCAAAAAGAAAAAACCTACTCCGAAACCACCCACAAATTGCCATAACACTGGCTATGGATGTTGTCCTGACAACTACACTGATGCTAAAGGACCATTTAGCTTTGGATGTGCTATTGCAAAGAACTGTAACGAAACAGAGTTCGGGTGCTGTAATGATGGCGTTACTCCTGCAGAGGATCAACGAAAACGAAACTGTAAAGTTGATTGCAAAGCTACTTTATTCGGGTGCTGTGAGGATAAGAAAACTGTCGCGCAAGGGAATAACCAGGAGGGATGCGTCAAGGACTGCAAAGAGACTGAGTGAGTTATATTAAATCAAGCATGAGTTATGAATGAGTTTAAAATGTAACTCACGTGTTATTAATAGGTTCGGCTGCTGCTTGGACGGTAAGACGATCAAGAAGGGTAAGAAAGGAAGGAATTGTGACAAGATCCCATGCACGGAAACGATCTTCGGCTGCTGTCCAGATAACAAGACGCCAGCACTTGGTGCCGACTTTCTCAACTGCTCCCAAATCAATCTTGAAAACTGCAAAGTCAACTTTTTCGGATGTTGCATTGACGGAACAACAGCAGCACTCGGACCAAACGAGGAGGGATGTCCTGATACTCCACCTTGTGTCCGAACAGAACATGGCTGTTGTGATGACGGAGTTACGGGTGCGCACGGTCCTAATAAAGAAGGTTGTTGCTTGGCTTCACGCTACGGCTGCTGCCCTGATAACATTAACGAGGCACTTGGACCAAACTTTGAAGGATGTACTTGCGCTAGCTCTCCATACGGATGCTGTCCTGATAACATTACTCCAGCTAGAGGCCCTGGACCTGATTGCGGATGCAAATTTACTGAGCATGGATGTTGTCCTGATGGTGTTTCACCTGCATCTGGAGCTAATCATGAGGGATGCTCTTGTTCAACATTCCAGTTTGGATGTTGTCCTGATGGCGTCACTGTTGCTAAAGGACCACATGACCAAGGATGTGGCTGCCAATATACTGAATTCGGATGCTGTCCTGATAACAGGACACCTAAGAATTCTTCTGATGACTGTGGTTGTGAGTCAAGCCAGTTTGGATGTTGTCCTGATGGAGTTACACATGCAAGAGGGAATGAGTTTGAGGGATGCGAGGACGTGCCAATCAAACCTGGAGATGTTTGTGGGCTGGATAAGGAAAGGGGAGCTTGTAGGAACTTTACTGTTAGGTGGTTCTTTGACATGGAGTATGGCGGTTGCAGCAGGTTCTGGTGGGGTGGATGCGAAGGAAATCTTAACAAGTTTGCTACTCAGGATGAGTGCAAGGCTGTTTGTGTCGAGCCAGAGGGAAGGGATGCTTGCTATTTACCACGTGTTGGAGGACCTTGTGAAGGATACTATCCTTCTTGGCACTATGACCCGCTTAGGGACAGATGTGAACAATTCATCTACTCTGGATGTCTTGGAAACAATAATCGATTCGCTACTAGGCAGGAGTGTGAGCATAGCTGTCTTATGCCAGAGCATGTCGGTGAGTTATTTTTGTCATGCGTTGCAAGGTATTTTTCATGGAGTGGATATAAATGGTTTTCAATATTAAAATTCCAGACGACTGCGACCAGCCAAAGACGGAAGGTCCATGCAGAGGAAACTACACGAGGTGGTACTATGACAAGACTAGTGAGAAATGTGAGTTATTCACTTACGGTGGATGCAAAGGAAACAGCAACAACTTCCTTACAGAGAAAGAGTGTCATCAGAGATGTGGGAAAGATGTTAGGATGCGAGATGTTTGCTTCCAATCAAGATCTGAAGGGCCATGCAATGAAAAACTTCCAAGGTGGTATTATGATGGTGGAGAGCAACGATGTGTTCCATTCTACTATTCTGGATGCCAAGGGAATTCTAATAGGTTTGCTGCTCTTGATGAATGCGAAAAAACTTGTCCTGCTGCGCTGCTTGCTGAAACTCATGGGTGTTTAGATCCACTCATGCAGGGAGACTGCGCTTCATACACTGAAAGATACTACTTTGACAGGTAACTATGGGAGTGGGATATTTAATACATACCTCAGTGTATATTCTAATTTTTGTTACGCTTTACTTTCAGGTACGAAGGGAAATGCAAAACGTTCATTTACACTGGTTGCGGTGGCAACTCAAACAATTTTGTTAATATTGACGATTGTCGCTCGAAATGCGAGACGGTTGTGCCAAGGCCTGTTGCCACCAGCGAGGATCAACAGTTCTCACCAGGTTAGTCAAACGTACACCAATAGAGATACATAACATATGTTCATAACATAAGTTATTCATTCGTGAATAAATTAAAATAAAAATCCTAACCTTTAATATAATCCACAGCACACTGCTTTATCCCTCCACCTGACGATCCTCAATCATGTCAGAACAGCAACACTCCTCCAACAATCCGTTGGTTTTACAACAGCGACGACGGTGTTTGCTACCAATTCAGATACTATTGCTCAAACTCTAGCATGAATAATTTTGACACGAGACCAGATTGCGAGGATAAATGTGGCAGCTCCCAAGATTTCTGTAACCTCCCAGTTGTGCAGGGCCCATGCTCTGGACAATTCCAGCAGTATTATTATGACAGGGAGACGGATGAGTGCCAATTATTTGATTACTCGGGATGTTCTGGAAATGGGAACAGGTTTGATACTATTACGCAGTGTGAGCAGAGGTGCAAGAAACATCATGAACCTGTACCTAGGATTGATGAGCCAGTTGTTGATGTTGATGAGGAGGCAAGGAGGAGGGAGGATGATGAGAGGAGGAGGGCTGAGGATGAAAGGCGGAGATATGATGAGGAGGAAAGGAGGAGGTATGAAGATCAAGAGAGGAGAAGGATTGAAGATGAGAGGAGAAAATATGATGAGGAACAAGCTAAAAGGGAACATGATATCTCACCTGTTACTCAGGATGATATCTGCGTATTACCTGTTGATCAAGGACCTTGTAGGGCTTCTGTTGCTAGCTTCCATTTTGATATCAGGGAAAGGAAATGTACTGAATTCCTTTATGGAGGTTGTGGAGGCAATGCTAACAGGTTCGAGAGCCAGGAAATGTGCGAAAGACAGTGTGGGGAGTTCAGGGGACAAGGTAAGGGTGTCTTCTCAAACGCATTCTTGTTGCCTTGACAACAATATAACGAGTAACTTGTAACATTTTGCAGACGTTTGCAACGCGACGCCTGACCCTGGCCCATGCACAGACACGCAATCTCAGAAATGGTATTTCAACACTATTGACAACGCTTGCGCAGTATTCGTGTACTCTGGATGTGAAGGAAACGGGAACAGGTTCAGCTCGAGAGAAGAGTGCGAGTCAGTATGCCATTCACGTACAGAAATCGTTTCTGGAAACGATACCATCACTGGAGCAGGTAAAAATCAAAATATATTAGTCATATATCATTGTATTACGGTTAAAAATAACGATTTTCAGCTATCTGCCGTCTTCAACCTGATACTGGTCCTTGCGTGGATGGGTTTAAGCGCTGGTACTATAACGCTGAAGAAAAAACTTGTATTCCATTTGTGTTTGGAGGATGTGCTGGAAATCTTAATAGGTTCAAGAGCTTTGACACTTGTGTCAACTTTTGTGAAAAGGCTCTTGGATACACTTATGCTGAGCGGACTAACGCTCTTAATCGAGACTCTAACCCTAATTCTAGAAATAGTGCTGAAGATCCTTCAAGGTCGAACTCTAATGACGCTGCAAGAAACTACTACTGTGAGGCTTGGAATCTTCTCAAAACTCTGCACTACACGCACTGCAATGCACGCACACGCACGCATCAAGCACGCGCATTTAAGCACGATATAGCTCAAGTCTCCATGTATATTAAACGCCTTATTATAAAAACAATTCCAGATTCTGATGATGGGAACAACCACTACAACGCCCCTTGCGACTGCTCATATGTGAAATGTCCTTACGGTTTGAAACCCCACGACCCGAGTGAGTCCTGTGATTGCGAATGTTACGACCCATGCATGAACCACATTTGTCCAGAATCATGGCGGTGCTCAGTCGATATCCAAGCTGGCTCATACACGCCTGTTTGTCGCTCAGCTAGAAAACCAGGCTCATGTCCGAACCTTCAACAACCAAGATCACATCACAGCGGTATTTGTGATAATGAGTGTAGCTCAGATGCTGACTGCAATGGAGAGATGAAGTGCTGTGTCCATGGATGTGGGTCTAGTTGCGTCGTACCAGTTTTCCATGAGTCACTACCCGTTTCAATTGTTGCCAAGGAAAGAGCTCTCAACATCAGTGAAGGAAGCATTATCGAGATGGAGTGTACTGCGAGGGGAAGCCCAAGACCTGATATCCTTTGGGTTAGAGTTGACTCTAATGAGAAGGTAAAGGGGTGGGAATTTGCAAATAACACCTAACACTAATCATATATTTGTGTGTATAAAACTATATTCCTTACCCATGTTCATAGATCACTGGAGAGTCTGGAAGGTACAGGATAGTAGAGCAGACAACAGGCACAACATCCCATTCAAAACTACAGGTGATTGGTCCAACCCGTGAGGATGCAGGTGAATTTTCATGCATTGCAGACTCTCCTTCATCCCCAACGCCAGTATCCGAGATAATTTCAGTAACGATCCACGAGTCAACGAGTCCGAACGCTGCGTCAGTTCTGGAGGACCCCTCAATCCCAACCACATCAATAGTAAACTTAGGTCAGACAGCAAACCTTCGTTGTTTCGCTTTAGGTTGGCCTCGTCCATCAGTAACTTGGTGGAGGGGTGAACGCATGCTCCCATTCAGTTCAGAAAGATACGAGCAAATGAGAGATTATAGTTTGGTTATCAGGCTAGTTAGTTTAAGGGATTTGGGTGCATACACTTGTCAAGCTTATAACGGACTTGGAAGAGCAGCCTCTTGGTCAATAACACTTCTAGCTTATGGACCTGTTCAAGTCCAAAATGTTGATGATAGGGAATATCTTGTCTATGTTGTTGATAATCAAGGCGTTAGTTTGCCTAGTAGGAATATTAGTCGCGTACCTATATCTACTACTACCAAACCTACCACTACTACAACTACTACCACCACACGTGCCCCTCTCATTGTTGAGGAGGATCCAAGGAAACACGTTGAGGAAACACCTGATTCAGGACCAAACTATCTTGGTATTAAACTCTACTGTATTTGATCCTGTTAATTGTCCGCTCCCTATTTTGTGGTTCTTTTCGCATTTGTGTGGTCCTTTTGAGTTTTGCTTAGCATTCATATCATAAAGATATAGTTTGTAAATGAGTTATATGTGAGTTGAAATATGTGTCAAAAATGAGTCATACCTGAGGTTGAATTTGCTTTATAAATATATAAATATATTTGTTGTAGTTCCGCTGCGCACCTCGATATCAATGGAGAGAACGCACTACTCGCCCGGGTCTGAGATCCGAATCCCATGCGAGGTGGAGGGCTACCCACCCCCGTCCGTCCACTGGTACCTGAACGGCGTCCCCATTGAACTCACCCAATCTAGTCGCGTTAGATACGGTAAGTGCATGATTTGTAATATTTTATAATTCGTAACTATGGTGATAAGAATTAAGAATTAAGAATAAATTAAAAATTAAAATTTTGCAGAGCCACCGGAGCTGATAATAGGAGACGCATCAAGCAGTGACAGCGGAGTGTACCGTTGCGACGGAGTGAATGATTACGGAGCGTCGCACTCTTCGATATCGATATCAGTGGAGGGAATGCAGTTGCACCCTAACTGCACGGACAATTCATTTTTCGCGAACTGCAAGTTGATAGTAAAAGCGAATTATTGCACGAACAAGTACTACGCGCGGTTCTGCTGCAAGAGTTGCACGCTAGCGGGGCAGCTCCCCTCATACGGTCCGCACTTGACAGAAGCGGCTCAGGCGTACTTCAGAAAACCTAGTACTCAGGTCCACAATGAAGTGGTCTAGCATTATTAGAATCCAACAAATAATTATAACATGTAGGTTTAAGATACTAACAAATTTGTACATTTTTTGGTAAATAAAATGCACATGAACCTCCCGGGGGGCTCTATTTTATACAAGAACGATGTATATTTTGTATACACTCACTCATACGCGTGTATTTTATTATAGTATTTTATTCCCCCCAGAACCCATTCATTTTCTGGGCTAAACCTCAAAAAGTACTCAAAAAGTAAATGCATGTAAAGAAGGTAAGATGAGAAAAAATTGCATAAGGAGCGTATACGCATGCGTGCAAGATAGCGTGACGTTGTTTGAAGGAATAGGGATTGTGTGTGTTTCGAAGAGAGATGAGAGATGAGAGTGTAAACCCCACTGACCCAGATACCTTAAAAAGTAGAGATCGCAAGACCAGTTCGCTCTTGAATCTTGGTCAGTGAACACCATCCAAATCTCTCTTTTTTTCTAGGCTAAGCTCTTTGAGTGTGTGTGTGTGTTCTAAAGGGTGCTTTACCAAAATTCGCGTTTTCTAACCCAGCATTCCTCATGAGAAGCTAAAAGCTAAACAAAATTCTCATCTTTTCTTCCCCCGAACTCATAAAATGTCCCAACCGGATTCTCCGCACTTTATCCCGCATGAGAGTTTCAAGAAGCTAACCCACGAGGATGCCTTGTTCTTTGAGAATTTCGATTTCCGCGATAAGAAGCAGTGGATGGCAGAGAACTGGACGCTCTCCATCGGGATCACTGCAATCTACCTCGGATTCATCTTTTTAGGACAACTCTTCATGAGAAATAGGAACCCTTATGATCTAAGACGAATCCTAACGTCTTGGAACGTGCTACTAGCTCTCTTTTCTATCGCTGCCACCATGAGAACCTTCCCTGAGCTTATCAGGATCCTTCTTCAGAATCATGGATTCCATCACTCGGCCTGCAGCCCATGGTCAGTATTTATTTCATACCATTTCATCAATCCATTTTTAATCATCCATTTTAATTCACATTACAGCTCATCATCATCTCAATTCCCCAATTGTTTTTGACTCGTGTGAATATAGTAAATTTCCGAGGAAATTGATGTGTTAAAGTGTACGTATTCGTTGAAAGAATTCAAAATTAGAAACGTGAGAATTTGAGTATGATGTGTAATAATTTGATTGCACACTCGATTGAGTGTGTGTAACATAGAAGAGAAGGCAGCGCACATACTGACCTAGATAGACGCAACGCATCTGAGCACAATGCCAAAGCGATAGCAAAGAGCCCCTTTTTTGGGTTGAAAGAACCTGTTTCTAATGATTAATTCCTAACGCAACGCACATTACAAACCACTTTGATTTTCTAAAACTATCCAATACGCTCCTACGTACATTCATTCTACAAAATATATTAAGAAATCTCTTGTGAAATCTCAATCCCCTTGAGTGTTGAAATGTTAGATGAATCCTCGTACAATTCAATGATAATGATTTTTGTTGGATGATATTTTTTTGTTGGAAATTATAATGATTTTCCAGCGAGGACGTGTCGCCAGCGTCAGCGTTTTGGGCGTGGGCGTTTGTGCTATCGAAAGTGGTTGAGTTGGGGGACACCATTTTCATTATCCTCCGGAAACAACCCCTCATCTTCCTCCACTGGTACCACCACCTCACAGTACTCCTCTACTCATGGTACTCCTATGGTGACTACATTGCTCCAGCGCGTTGGTTCGTCGTCATGAACTACCTCGTTCACTCTTTCATGTATACTTACTATGCTCTCAAGGTAACCAATCATCTCATATTCAATCTTATTCAATCTTATTCAACTCATGTATAACTCATTTATAAACCAATTTCAATATTCTTTCACCCATATAGTCACTGCGTTGGCGGATCCCTCGAGTGATATCAATGTCTCTGACATTCCTGCAACTGTCACAAATGGTGATAGGTTTCTGGGTGAACATGTACGCGTATACGGTGAAGAACCAGGGTCTGGAGTGCGACATATCTTACCACCACCTCCAAATAGGGTTCGGGATTTACGCGAGCTACTTTGCTCTCTTCCTCAACTTTTTCTATAACGCGTATTTCGGTGCAAAGAGGAAACAGGCGCTGGAGAAAAAACAGGACGCTACAAATGTTAATAATAATAACAAGAATGGGCATGCCAATGGACACGCAAATGGACATGGATATGGACTCAGGAATAGGGTCGGAACGAACGCTTAACGTAGCATTACCCTCGCTACAACGTGTCTGGGAAATTTAATTTATTTTTGTATTTCGGGATATTTAATAAAACGACGGTTATTTATTTTTTATGTAGTCACGCATTCTACATTCACTTTCATTCGCATCTTAACCTCTTTCGCTATTTGACATATAACATAACTCTCACAGTTTCCATGGTAATATGTAATTCCAGGGCCCTACGAAAATATTTGAAAACCTCCGTCATAGCTAAACATCGCAAGTTAATTTAAAATATTTTTTTTATACATTCCACTTTCCCAAGTAGATGTGCATCACGCAGGTGTGTTTAGTTTAGAGCATCTAATTTTTTTGTCTGCTGCTGCACCTGCTACAGGCAAGTGGAAACCTGAATGCAAATGACTAGCCTCGTCATCCTCTCACGCTTGTGTGTGTGTGTATCCTGAATGAAATGAAAGAGTTGACTAGTGCAAGTAAAGGTTGCCTAACCTGAAAGTATATAGAAATCAAAAGCGACCTGACGTGTATTCCCCAAATTCCGATCACTTGACAATTATCAGTGAGAGTATTTTACTCAACATGTTTTTTATACACTGCACGGAGTATTCTGAGACCACTTGTACTCACATTCAAGTGATAACGCCTCTTGTTTTTTTATATTTGTTACTAAGAACGCAATTTAGTGCATAGTGCATGAATGTCATGATATTTAATGCGTGTAATCGTTACTTCTTTTAAAGATTACGGATTACGCTACCATCGTGATAAGATGCGCATTTCTGAACAATTAAGCAACGCAAGGTTAACGCATAATGGGTGAAATGAAAATTGATTTTTAAAAGTCTGGGGAACCCAAAAGGATGAACGAAAGCGAATACGTTTTTGCCATTACAACAATTCAATATTTATTGTGAGACTTTCAGAGTTTTGTATGCTGATTAGTACGTTTCTAAATTCCTAAAGAAAGCTATTTCTTTTCTAAAAGTCAAAGTTTTACATTCACCTTCTTCTCTTGATGCATTATACAATCATATCATATCAATTTTGTCGAGTTTTTATGTCGCGTCTATAGGTGATTATGTCCAGCCCTCAAAATGACGTTAAAGCCTATTTGAGTGATGTGACGAATTCTTACAAGCAACCAAAAAGTTGTGTTTCTTACGAATAAAGAATAATGAATCCATGAATAAGTATTATGATGCGAGTCTTTTAGTACGAAGACTAAACACTCATGACAATGAACTCCCACAAAATGCATCTAAATAGAGTGTAGCAATACACATTTCTGTGAACTGGAGAAATCCTGATATTTATTACTGCGAGAAATGGAGAGTGCATTTCACCATTAGTATGATTTGCATAGTGTAAAGAGTCTGGAGATGTTAAAAGTGGCTAATGCACGAGATAGCAATTGTGAGATTGAAAGTAACCACAAAGAATAGGATATTAGAGAACGCACCCTATCCACCCCTGAAAAAGTGTAAGTAAAAGTTAAATTTGACGGGAAGAGTCCACATATATTCCACCGCATTCCAGAGTCCCCTGGAGCCAGACACCAATCAAACGCAATTTTTATCATCATCATGACTAAAACAATGCATGGATTTAAAAAAATGTGTATGATGCAAACAAGGGAAATGCAACGAATGTAAATGTGTTTGCGTGCGAGCATGAAAAAAAAACTGGAAGAACGAGTTAAAAGCGTCGAGCTGAAAGGAATGTGGTGGTGGTGGAGAGAACAAGCTCATCTTTTTCTTACTCTTTCCTTCCAGTCTCATCTCAAGGTTCAACCCTTACGCATGCACGCATTTTTCATTCTCTAAACATGGGGCTACTCAAACAAGTAAGCATCTCTTTCCATTTTATACAAGCTACACTCTCCTAATTAATCACAAGATATTATACAAATGTGTTATAATTTCCGTAATATTATAATAAGAATGAAATTATAAATATAATTAATTCCCATAGGTGTTGATATTCGCGTGCCTGTTGAGTGTATCGCATTGCTCAACGGACCCAATCCGTCCAACAAGAACGCTAGGAAGTTTATTCGGTACGAAGCCAGTTCCACAAGCGCCTCAACCCGACCCTAAAGGTCAGCAAGCTGCCCGCCCACTCGTCTACCAAGTGAAATACTATGATAAGCAGGTACACGCTCCAGAAAACATCCACCCTGATGCCAGGAACTACGGGACTATCGACAAGAGCGGAATCGTGCTTGATCCAAACCAACAGAATCAGGTCCTTTACAAGTAAGTGCACACGTCATCACACTTCTAATAATCATACTTCTCACAATGCCCCGCATGTGCATTATAGTAAAACTTATTATCAAATTCTTTAGCCCTGGCTATAACTATAACGTCCCGAGGTACTACTACAACCCGTTGATCCCAGATCAGCCCCAAGTTTACTACACGGTAGCGAACGTAGGAAACTCACAGGTGCTGATCCCATGCACAGATAACCTGCAGCAGGATTCTCAAATAGCATTGAATGTAGATCAGCAGCCACAGCAAGTGCAGCGTCCAGTCCCAGTCCAGCAGAAGCAAGTTCGTGTGATTCCACCAACAGCAGTTCAGCAACCACTAGTTCGAGAGCAAGTTGTGCAAGCCGCATCAGACCTCCACTTACACGGGTCCCTTCCAGGATCTGGAGTTGTAGGAAGTGGGTTAAACACCCCACCATATGGGTATTACTATTACTACTACATCCCAGAAAACACAAGGCAGCAAAGCGTTAGCCAAGTGGTACAACCTCAGGTGGTTCCCCAGCAAGTGGCTCAAGTCCCAACCGTGAACCCATACGTGAACCAATATTATAACCAGCAGCTCCTCTACAGACTAAACAACAACGTGTATAACCCATACACCCAGAACCTCCCATACGTCCCTGTAATAGTTTCAGGAGTTCCAGTTCTGAACCATGGGGGATTGAACCAACAGCTACTAAACCAACAAGTGCTTCCACATAATCAAGTCTACCAGAATCAGGTGCTCAGGGTGGATGGTAAGGACAGGAACGTGCAAGCTTCTCAAAATAAACCAGTTGTCACCAAGGATACTCAATGATATTTGATACGGAACTCTTACTCTGGACTGATTACTCACCCGTACTGAATTTAGCATTATATTATGAAGCGCTGAACAAAAGTTGCGCTGTGTGAATGATTTGAATACATGGCATTTTTATATGAGCGAATGAATAAAGCAAGCATTTTCAAAATCCAATTCAAATGGTTTTATTTTTATCAACATTTACAATTAAAGTTCTATTCCAATTAGCATTAATCATTATCATACTGATTTATCACATATACACACAAATTCAAAAAATTTTAAGGGTCTATTTTTGTTTAATTCTACTTCATACCAAGATCAAGGAGAATGATATTAACTTATTCAGAGGTAAAACTCATTAAATTATAGCACAAGTTTTTACACGACGCGACGTAAGTCGACAATATTATGTCTGTTTCCATTTAACCATCCTGCTTCACACCAAAATACCAGTTGTGGCAATACTGGAAACAATGCTCAACTTCACTATAACTCTCAAATAACTCATGCCTAAACCAAAATTTACAACTAAGCTAGCTAGAATACCTCATTATTTCCAAGTGAATTCAATTGTTTAATTGAATTCAAGTCTATTTTTGTTTAATTCTACTTCATACCAAGATCATGGAGAATGATATTAACTTATTCAGAGATAAAACTCATTAAATTATAACTCAAGTTTTCACATAATCCTGCTTCATATCAAAATACCAATTGTGGCAATGCTGGAAACCATGCTCAACTTTAACTCTCAAATAACTCATGCGCAACCCAAAATTTACAACTAAACTAAATGGAATAAAATTCCCGAGTGCATAATAACTAAATTGCATCATAATTTTTATCATTATCATGCTTTTTTTATCACGATATTGAATTCTACGTACTGGAAACCATAACCATGCATCACTCTACAATAACTCTCAAATAACTCATGCTCAAGTCATATATAACTCACCATTACAAATCAAGAATGAACGCAGTTGGCAATGTATTCCATACTAAAATGTGAGCAAGTGCAAAAAGAAATTACCCATTAGTTTTATGCGCTTTGAGAAGCAGCACGAGTGTAGGTAAGCTAAGTTCCCCATTGCAGATTCTTGTGTTAGCGATGTGTAGAGGTGTGATTGCCAAGTAATTTAGAGCCCTAACATCAGCGCCGTGGTTGATAAGCTCTTTCACGAACTCATGAACATCCTGAATCCTCTTCAGAGCTATATGGAGTGGTGTATCCCCAATGAAATTTCTCGCATTAACATCACACCCAAGCGCGATGACTTTCTTCAAAGTTGAAAGAGTGCCAAAGAACACAGCAACATGAACCGCATTATCCATTTGATAATTCCTGATCGTATAATCAGCTCCTAACTGAATCAACTGGGTGAGGAACTCTTCGCTTTTCCCACTTCCAATAGCATAGAAAAACACAGAGTCTCCATCCTTATCAACCGCATTGAAATCAACCCCATGGTTTTTGAATATTTTTAGAGTCTCATTGAGTGGCTCAAAACTAAGCAAAGTATTTGATAAAACGGATCTCCCATGCTTGTTAACGGCTGATAACAACCCTGGATCTACAGACGCCACATACATAACAACTCGATGAAATAATTGAGGTGAAGTGTTCAAAGGTGCAAAATGCATGAATGTATCCCCATTAGAATCAACAGCACCAAGATTAGCTCGTTTCTTAACAAGTACCTTGATAATATCAACAACGTTTTCAGAAACTTTTTTAGGGCACTTAAAAATTAAGTGAAGAGGAGTCATGCGATTAATATCCACAGCATTAACATCAGCATTATGTTTTAACAAGACCTGAATAAAGTGCATCTGGAACTGATTCTGGAACTGCATGCACGTAGCAAAATGGAGTGGAGTGTATAGCAAATCATCTCCCATCGAGTTAACCAGTTCAGGAACGATTTTGAAAAGTAACTCCAGCATCTTGATTCTGTTATAAAACTTTTTAGAATCCATATCAGCATTAGGAATATCATGTATGCATTGACACAAGATTGTAATTTTAAATTTATCAGTAGCAAGTACACTTTTAAAATCATGAGTATACACAAGATACTCGAAGACATCGAATTCCCTTAATAACACAGCAACGTGTAAAAGAGACTTGTATTTTTTGCTCCAAACCCCATTGATTCGTACAGTTTTTGCAAGTTCTATAAGCACCCCGTTGATAACGCTCAAACTCTCGCACGCCACTAGTGAGCGGATGCATGCTCCTTTACCTTTCTTATCAAGCCTTTCCCAAAGCTCAAGTGTGATTTTTATTTTTCGGGCTTCTTGAACGTTTGGTTTCTTCACAGATATGGATTTTGCATCCATCTTTGGCGTTATGCTTTTGTCGCGCTTGGAAGCCACAATGGCAGGTTTTTCCTTGACAACGGCCTTTGGATCATGCGCTACAACTTTCTTCAACTCAGCTTCAGTTACTTCTTCACGCGCAAGTTGAAAGAGTGAACGCATGATCATGAAAGGAAACGGCATAAACACATCAAGTTGAGTGTTGTCCGTAATTTTACCCCCATTATTTCGCAATACATCAACGATTTGTTTATAAACCGAGTTGCCCCCGAACCTGGAGTCACGCACAAGATCAATAGGAGTACGCCCAAGCACATCTTTAGCATTGACATCAAATCCTAAAGCAATGAATAATTTGACAGCAAATAAGTTCCCAGTTTCCACAGCGTGATGGAGCACAGTTTCATTGAAATCATTAAGATCCTCCCAGTCCCCACTCAATTCAATCAAATGTTTAAGTTCCTTCTCATCAACTCCCCCATACTCAAGTGTTTGAGTTTTTAAACCCCCCCGACCAGCAAGCGTAGCATTGACAAGCATGGCAATAGTCCGAAGCTGCATTTTCCCATGAAGATATCTAGTTCTAGCAAAGCAAATAGGATACATAGACACAATGTTCCTAGCGTTAGCATCAGATGCATGCTCAAGAAGGTTTTTAATAATATAATGTGTCTCATTAAGATCTGGAGTCTCCCTCCTACATGCATTATGCAAAGCTATATCTTTTAACTTATTCTTCTCATTCACATCAATGTTTAATAGAATGCAGAACCTCACGGATCCCAAGTTCCCATGCTCAGCAGCATGATGTAGTAAAGTACTCCCAGTTTTATCCAAACATTCATGATCATTGAAATATTCCATAAGCATTTGAATAAACTGTACACTCCTCTGTCCAGCAACCGCAAAAAACAAAATGTTATACCCCTTCCCATCAGCCCCATCAAATTTAAGACCAATTTTTTTAAATAGCTCGAGCGTGTCACGTATTGGCTCCATAGTCTTAACCAAAAAGTTAATGAACGGTACATCCCGCCTTGAATTAAACACATTAGTTTTACCAACATTTACAAGATAAAGCACAACCTCGTGAAAGAGTTTTGGATGCAAGTTAGAAGCTGCAAACGTGATGAAATCATTTCCACTTTTATCAACAGCTTCAACATCAGCTCCTGAGTCAATAAGAAGCTTTAGCACTACCAATTCGTGTTTAGCCTTGACAGCAGCAATCAGCGGCGTGACTCCAAAAGTATCGACAGCGTTCACATTCGTGTTATATGACAACAGCATCTTGATTAGCTCGATCGGGTATTGGTTTTCCGTGATCACGCTAATGAGTGGAGTAGTATTTGTATCGTCCCTTGAATCCACAGTCTCAGGGTTTAGTTTAAAAACCAGCTCCAGCATCTTGATCACGTTGTCATGGGATTTATTTATTAAGATCGCGTTAATCAACTCACTTTCATTAGTACAAAGAATGCTTGCTAGCCCTTGTGTATTAATCAAATATTCAAACGTTTCGTAATTGTTCACTGCAGCGATTAGCAATGATTTAGCTTTGTGCCCCCATATCTCACCAACTTTCTTACTCTTGCAAGTAGTTTCCATAACAATCTTGATTGTTTCAAAATCTTCCTTTCTAATAATAATTCGTAGGTGCACGAGTTTACAATCAAAGTCAAGCTTTTCCAATTTCTCAATCATGCGTGCTAGCGTACCTTGAGTTTTGGACTCGCTAGTATCTGTTTGGCCCCAACTGAATTTCTTTACAACATTGTTTGTGGAATCTTCTACGCAATTGACTTCAAGTTGTACGTTTTGTTTAATTCGTTTCTTGTTTACGCCACCTCCAGCGGTATTGCATCGCAGCTCATGATTTAAATATGCAAAGGGAATTGCACAGGGATTGTGGTACATGGCTTTCCCTTTAAGCACCGCAGTCTCTGCCAGATGCTCAAAAGCACAAGATCGCGTCTTAAACGTACGTATTTGATTGAATTCAGGTTCACAATTTTCCTTTAATTGTTGAAGGAACCGGACACGAGTTTCTTGTGACCAAAAAATTGGGCACCGAAGAAGCCATGCGCAAGATGGTCTCACCTCAGCGTTACTAGAAATCATGAGCTGCATGAACAACCCGTTTTCACAGCAAGTATACTTGAGATCCTTGAACCGTATGATTGAGTGACCTCGTAACACGTTCCCTTGACATCTAAGCTCATCTCCAAAAGGGTTCTTCCCATCAGTCAACACGTAATAGTAGACGCATCCAAGTGCAAATATATCAATCTGTTTAGACTGGAATTTGAGACAAAAAATTAGCATACATTTTAAGAGTATATAATATGCAATTTTTAAAAAGGAAACTCACGACTTTGGAAACAGAAGAGTCCAGTTCCAACCCACGTGCGAGTAATTCAGGAGCTACAAATCCAAGTACCCCATGACAATGACAATGCATGCCAAAGCCACCTGCGAGATATTTAGCAGCCCCAAACCCTCCAATCTTAATCTTTTTCAGCACAACCAAAACCAGAATATTATCAGGATTGATATTCATGTGAACAATCCCCTGAGCATGCAACCACTCAACCCCAAGAGTAACTTGTTTAAGAATCTCCACAGGGCACATGTCAACAGACTTTTCCTTTACCAATTGCTTCAATGTGAAATCACATAGTTCCATAACAATTAGAGTAAACTTGTTAGTTGCCATGGTCCCAATAAACCCCATGACATTTTCATGACCACACGATCTGAGAATCTCGATTTCCTGCAGACAAGTAGAATCTAGTTCCTGTATTATTTTCTTAACAGCTACATCCCGATCTCTGAATTTCCCCTTGTACACGATAGTCCCATTTCTACCCGTTCCCAAGATCTCTTCTTCGTTTAACTTTAAATCGGTTTCCATACCAAAATTATTCGTTTTATCCACTGTATAAGAAATTAGTGAAATTATTGAAACATTTATTTGACCCTGTACTTTACGCTAAGGAGCGCAAATCAAAATTAAATTGTAACAAGTTTTAGCATCAAGATATATATTATGGAAAATACAAACCTAGCATTGTTAAAAAAATATAAACACGATTTTTCCGTGTTCGAAACAATATCATTTCCTCCACGCGCCATGCGATGACATTGATTTAAAGTGCCATCCACTCACATAAAGTGCATGTTTGCAAAAGGAGTTTTAAAGCATAAATTAGTAACACATTCTTTCATTTATGCTCATTTTAGCATTAAAATGCAGCTCTCTGCATTAAAAAACACCAGCAAAGCGAAATATATCTCACGTCACACGATCAATATTATATTGTTTGTTTGAAAAGAAACAACACTCATATGCTACTAGAACGAGATTATTAAAATGCAGTTCTTGCAACAACAAAAAACATCATAAAAGAGGAGTTTGGAACAAGCTATTGTGTATACGTGTAGTTGCAACTCATGATATCATTTTACTACAGTTTCTATAAACCTCTGGATAGAAATGCTTTATAACTCTTCCATACCTCTTAAGTTGAATGCATTAAAACTTCACAAAAGAGTAAGGTAAAATTGTAGTAAAACGAAATGCATGAGTCATGGAAACATGAGCATAGCAAAGAAGTTATGGACCCCATGAATTGACCGATTAGAGAGCCCTCCCACTAGTTTGTATACGTGCAATCCCCCTCACACCTGCATAAAAATAGAGAGAGAAAAGAATGTTGTTGATAATTTATATAGTAAAGGATAAATCCCATGTGTGGAACTGTTTGGAAGAGAATGCATAGGAATGGGTTAGAATTCCAGGCAACGGGAATAGCCAAACAAACGGGTTATTGAATGCATAATAGATGTAAGAATATCGATTTCCAATGGAACGTTAGATTCCACCACATAAAAGCGAACGAGGTAGTTCAAAGTGAAATTAGTTAACCTACAAGATAGTGGAGATGCATCTGGGAGTAAATGAACAAGTATATAAAGTATTAATTAAATATCTTCCCCCGGAGATAAACTAGAACTGCCGAATAAATAAATCGATAATCTCAAGAATATAATACTAATCGATAGATTCTCTTGTCCTAAAAACACACTAATAGGATTGAAGTGAATATATACACTTGAGCTCAGTCTCCCGTAGAACTCTTCCGAGCTAACAACAACTCACAATGATGGCTGTATCGCATCCTTCCGCGTATTCCCAAGCACCCTCATCCGTCCACAATTTCATGAACAATGGGGGAGTATTCATGCACAGCAATCCTCCTAAACGTAAGGCTAAACTAAACATAATTTTAAACAGGATAAGTTATGATAATTTCTGATAATTCCAGCGCTGATGTCATCAAGCAGCAGCACGAGCAGTACTCAGAACACAGCGATAAGAAACTTGGTAAAAGGAGGTGACGTGGACAAGCTTGAGAATATAGTATTGGAGGGTCAAGGAGCGAGGTTACTCGGGATGATTGACTCTGCTTCAGACATGAAGGTGAAAACATTCCTCCGCTCCATCCCTGGGTATATGGCTAAAGTCGACTTGATTCACGACGCAGTCATCAGAGGAAGCGTCAGGGAACTACAAACGCTACTTGACAAGAAAAAATTATCTCTAGCACGCGACGCTGTTGGAAGGGGACTCGCACACAAAGCTGTACTTCATAGCCAGAAGAACGTGCTCGAGTGGCTTGGGAAAAAGTACCCTGAAGCCATCCAGATAAGAGATAATGTAAGGGTTCAATCGAAAAAGCATTGCATAATAATTATAGTGATTTTAAAGCTAGAGGTGGTTGTAAAAACGGCATCCAAAAAAATCCCTTGACTACGTTGACCATAACGACAATATCTCCAGACTTTTCAAAATTGATTTAAATTTTTATCCGCCTTCTTATCCACCTTATACTGAATTGTTGCTATGAGTAACCTTGCATGTTATGTTATATTAACCTATGTTATCACATGGTATTATTTCATAGGAATCTCGAACATGTCTTCACTATTGTGGAATTTCAAAGAACCCAACAGACGTGTACAACACATTATTAAATCTAGGAGCAAATGGAGAAGTGATAGACATACACGGACGAAAAGCCTCATATTACCTAACAAACCCACAAGAACTTTATATAGAAGGAGTAGGTGGAGGTGGGGGCAACACAAGAAAGTCATTTAGAACAAGCCGTTTCTCAAGAGGAAGACGTATATCCCCAATCTCACCAAAATCCTCACCTTCCCCACCAGTAACAACAAGCATGTCCCAACCAAATCGTTCATCAGCAGGAAACAGCGTGAAACCCCCACAATTCTCTTTAAACTCTTGCACAAGAGCACAAATCAGGATCTGGATACACGAGAAGGATATTAGCAAGCTGGAGAAAATTGTTTGGAGTGGGAATGGTGATAAATTACTTTTAGAAACTACAAATAACCCGAAGGTTAGAAGGTTCCTTGATAACGTTCCATATCTACTACATAACATCAAACTCATTCATACCGCTGCCATTCATAATGACGTGGATGGATTGAAGGTACATACGATACACTTTTTACTCGTATATAATTTACAGCGTTTCAGTTTGATCAATAAATTAACACACGATATTTGTAGGAAATCAGGTCAAGGATTGAGCAGTCTGGAACGAATAACGCGTTGCTAGGGGTATCGATCGCTAACGAGCTATTCACTGCGAGGGATGCATACGGCCTTTCTGCCCTACATAAGGTAAACCTTGATCCAATTTAACACTACTTTTCTTGTTTTAGAATTTTATCATGACCACGATACTGCTTACAACTTAGGCAACTGGTTTGAACAACAGAGCAGCAGCCGAGTATTTGTTATACGAGTTTGGAAACTCACTCGATCTCCAAGACAATTTCAACCGCACATCACTCCATTACGCTGCAGCACGAGTATCTAACGAGACTTCATCTTCAGAATCAATTTACAAGTTTTTAATAAAAGCAGGAGCTGATGAAACAGTCCAGGATTATAAACACCACGTTGCAGAGTACTACCTAAACCACTCGAATGAATGCGATAGCTTCAAGTTTCTAAGGAATATACCTGATGCTCCAAGAGTTGTTGCACAGGATAAAGGGTTAATTGGTTGGGATAGGAGCGGAGTATTAAGGCTAAGTCCTGTTGGAGGAAAGAGGAAGATTTCAAGTGGGGATGAGTTTAGTGGGAGTGTCGAGCAGGTTGATAGCGGAGAGAGGCAGGGAAGTAGCAAGCTTGCTAGGACTGAAGAGGATGTACCTGAAGTTGTTCCCGATGAACCACCTGAAGAGGAGGATATTCAGGATGTTGGAGATGCTTATGTTGCTGACAGCGATGAAGGGAAATATGAATTGAATGAGGATGTTGATATCAGGGGGGAGATTGAAGAGGAGGAAGAGGAAGCTCCAGAACCACAACCTAGTGTTGAGGTGCTTGCTGATGAACCACCTCCACCTGAAAATCAAGAGCAGGACGTTGAGGCTGAGGTTGAGGCTGATGTGCAGGAGGAGGATGAACCTGAACCCGTTGAGGAACCTAAACCACCTTCAGCTATGGAGGAGGAGCCACCACCTCCACCTGAGGTGGTTGAGGTGGTAGACGTCGTTGAAGAAACGGTAGAAAACGTTGCTGTGGAAGAGGAACCTGCACCTCCTGATGAAGTTGAGGAACCTGCTCCACCGTTTGAAGAGCCTGAGGAAGAAGCTCCACCTACAGATGAGGAACCTCGGGAACCTGAGGTGGAGGTGGTGGAAGAAGAAGCAGCCGCAGTGGTGGAACCCGCACCTGAACCAGCTCCAGAGGAACCCGAGCCAATGGAACCTGAAGCAGAAGCAGAACCTGAAGAACCAGCGGTGGAGCCAGTGATTGAGAATGAGCCAGAGCCAGAGCCAATGGAGTCAGAACCTCCAGAAGAAGAAGCACCTCAACCTCCACCAGAAGAAGAAGAAGAGACAATGGACAACCCACCAGAGTACGCAGAGATCGAGCGTGAAGCATCAGTAGAGGAGTATATAGCAAACGCTGATATGGAAGCATTAGTAAATATGGTATTGAAAGGTCACGGCCATGAACTGACAACAAGAACATCAGACAACCCTGAAATCCAAGAGTTTCTAAACAACGTACCAGCATATATGGCAAAAATATCATCAATCCACTCAGCAGCGAATACAGGAAACATGAGGGATTTACAATCGTTACTAGACAGGAAAAGGCTAGCTGAAGCACAAGATTCTAGGGGAAGGGGACCACTTCACCATGCTGTTTTAGGAAGCGCACCACAAGTAGTTAGGTACCTTGTTAACGGGTATCCACACTGCTTGAACCTATTAGACCATAACAATCGCACAGCTCTTCATTACGCTGCTACGCTACCAGATAGTGGAGCCATGTATAAAGTTTTAATTCAAGCTGGAGCTGATCCAAACATGAGGGATCTCCAAGGGAACACACCTGGAATCTACCTCAGGAGGAAAGATTTACTTAAAATGAATGACTTGGTTGGTAGTGCTGCTTCTGTCAAGAAAAATAAATCTGTTGACACTTGGGAACGACCTCCAACACCTTTTCCAGCTGATAAACGTAAGTATTTTCCAAGGTATTTTGATTAAGGTTTATATATACACGCATAAGCGCATGGTAAAGAATATAGGATATTATTATGGGTGTAAATATGGGAAACGGGTTATATAGAATCAACAACGATCCACATATCCCCTCCACCAAGTCCAGGTGATCAGAATGAGGAGCAGATGGAGCTCCCAGTCTCAAACTTGAGTCTTTTGAACAGTTTCTACTTGGAAGTTTTATCTAAAGAATCCCAATCAATTTGGTCAAGAACTTGGAAGAAATTAACTTCAGGGAATAACACTACTGAGATTGCTAATAAATATGTTAAGAGGTACTTAACTCCCCAAGTGTTCCATAAAGTTAAAATGAGATGTACTCCGCGATACGGGTCTACGCTACTTGACTGCATCAAGTTCTATCCACAATTCTTTATCGTCGCTCCTGATCCACATGCTTATACCAGCTTCAGTGAAGTCTTTCTACCTCCCATCTTTGATGCTAATAACATTAAACCATTCACTAATCATCCTAACATGGTCTTACAGGGTATTTAACACACTTATTTAAACACATGTATCAAGGCTTTTGCACAATTGCGTTGGTTAAATTTAACGTACACAAATATTTTAGGAGCAACTCCACTAGCCCCAGACTACAAAATAGTTGATATTCCAAGCAAGTTTGTTCAGCTGGTAAGAGTCCGGGTTTCAAGGAACATCCGCCCATACCCTTTCATCCCAATCATGAAACGGGAACATCTCTATGATATTCAGAAACTTATCCGTAAAGTATTTGAGTCTGAACAGTTCGAGTGGTTTGATCTAGAAACGCTTGAGAAGGATGAGCGGGATGAGGTCGTTGAGCGTGGCGTTTGGTTTCCAGAGGTTCATGCTTTTTATCACACATCACATTCATCACACATTTCATTTCAATTTAACAAAACGTCATGTTTATTCACATTTAATTTAATTACAGGCAACAAAGATAAGCCGTTTCTGGCCAAAGGGTAGGGGTTTCCTAACCAACGAATCAGGTTCAACGCATATTTGGATCAACGCTGAAGATCACGTTGACGTTGTGGTACAGTCGCAGTATGGGAAACTTAGACCAGTTATGGAAGTCGTCCAGACAACCGTCGACATGATTCAACAATTCTGTGATTTCCATTTTAATTCACAATGTGGATTTCTCACTGTAGATCCTTTTAGATGCGGGACTGGGATCAAGGTTCTAAAATCATTTCAAATATTTAGTCATTTATAATTAGAACTCTGATCTGAGCTCCAGCTGAACAATTAGCTCCCCTTGATCACGATTGAAATATTTGTGATTAGATAACATTCCGAGTACGTTTACCAAACCTGATGCAGAACCGTTCATACATGACACAGCGCTGTGAAACGCTAAACCTGTCCCTGAAATGGAAGCAAAAGTACAATTTGTTCGGGTCAAGCAATGAAGTAGCCCCAGAAGACTGGGTTGAGGTTGAGAATATCAAAACATGCGGTTGTGAAGAAAACGAGATTGTGGAGCATGTCATCGCATCAGTTACTGAGCTTATTAAGGATGAGGAGGATAAAGCTAGGGCTATTGATCGTGCTACCACCAAGAAAAAGGAACATGGGACTCCAACTAACGATTCATAGAGATTTTTATAAAAACTATCTATAAAACTATATATTTTCTAGAGATTATTTTTAGATATGAGATTTTAGTAAACTAGAGATTCTAAAATGAATGTATTGAAATTAAAATAGATTAAAAAGGAATTTTATTGTAAAAAAAGGAATCCCAGGATTGTTCTATTATCAGGTAAAGTCCAAAGAATCGGATACTTTTTATTTTCCCACTTTATGTACGCTTTGTTTAAAAAGCACTGTTCACTTATTCCGTCTTCTTTGGACTTTGCCCCTTTATTCCTAAAATTCTTTAGCACTCTTTACCATGCGCTATATCGTGTTTGTGTGATTAACATTTTGTTTCTATTGTAACTCATTATACATTTTTTTATCCGTTTCAGCTTCAGAGCCAGAACCAGATCCAGAACCTGAGGCTGACCCTGAGCCTGATCCAGAACAAGAAAATGTTGAGGATCAGGCAAACACGGACATGGAGGTTGAGGATAAAGTAGAGTTACAGAATACGCATCCTAATTTTCCTGCTATATGGTCTGAGGAAGGGAAATATCTTGCTTCTGTACTTGGGGATGCGTTAGTTAAAGGACTCACGCTTGTCAGCCAA
The DNA here is from genome assembly GCA_964034955.1 of Orchesella flavescens. NCBI lineage: Eukaryota > Metazoa > Arthropoda > Collembola > Entomobryomorpha > Orchesellidae > Orchesella > Orchesella flavescens. Next base: position 13,628,460 of record OZ035957.1, read on the forward strand.
AATAGACCTGATGATCCTGTCGAGTATCTCGCTAAATTCCTCAGGGCTTACACTGATGGTGAAGAGGCTGGAAGTGGTGTCGTTGTCATACCACCTGTTGGAGATCAGGAGGAGGAACAGAAGGTTGAGGAAACGAATGCTTCTCAAGAAAATAAAGCTTCTGAGGAGGAGGAAGCTCCTCCACCTGATGCACCTGATGCTCCGGAGGAGGATGTGCAAGAAAAAGACGAAACAGCAGAAGAACCCCCAGTTGAAGAGGAGACAGCCCCACCTGAGCCTGAGTCTGAGGCTCCAGCACCTGACCCTGAAACGAATTTGAATGAAGAGATATCAGACGCTTATGAGAAGCTAGAAGAGTCACTAGAGGAAGAGGAGGCTGCTGCTGGCTCTTTCGATCCTGAAAAGGAGGAAAGAGAGATAACAGCACTTGAAGCGATTACCAATAACGATCAAGATGGAGATGCTGTTGGATCATTACATAACTCTACTCGCGATGAGAATGGACAGTCTGTTTTACATTTTGCAAGCACTAGACCTGGAGGTGCATCAACAATAGCTGCATTTCTACAAAACCCTAGTGTGAATCTAGCTTGGAGGGATACCAATATGCGAACATGTAGAGACGTTGCTAGTGATTTAGGGAGGGCTGAGAACGTCCGTGTTGTTGATAACTGGGTGCTATCTCAAGCTCAAAGGAATGAGCTAGAAGTGCTTGAAAATTTACTCGCAGATGGATATGATCATGTTGCTGATATTGAGGATTCCAATGGAACACATATTGTTGAGGTGGCTGAGAGGGAAGGACATAGGAACGTTGCGCTAATGTTGAGGGGTGCTCCGGAATTCAGGGAAAAGGTTGAGAGGGTTCATAGGTGTGTTAGGAGTGGTGATATTGAAGGACTCAAGTCACTTGTCAATCAGGATAAGAAACTTGCGTATGCTGTTAATCCCAAAACTGGGAGATGTGCGCTCCATGTCGCTGTGCTTTTAGAAGAAGTTGGAATCGTCAAGTGGATTGGGGAAAATGTTCCAGAATCTCTCAAGCGTGGAGATCAGGTTAGATACGATTTCTTTTTCTCTGTGATTCTATTCACGATGGTTTGTAATTCCTAAATATCCCTATTAAATTCTATTTAGCTGGAACGCACTTGCCTGCACTACGCAATGGGGGTCGAGAAAGTCGAGAAAATCGTCAGGATTCTTGTCAGGGCTGGTGCTAAACGAGTCGTTAAGGACTTGGTAAGTCACACAAACACTTTAGTTTGATTGTTACGTATTTTAATTGAGCATTTTATTAATAATTTTTTTAGCGAGATCGTCAACCATCTTACTACTTTATCCACCGTGACGAGATCGGGGAACTACAGAGCGAGGAGCGGGCAATAGTTAACTAGTTTTTAAACCGTCACGTCATATACCTGAATTTTTAGAAAAAACTCTAGACTGTTTTCAAATTTATCAAAATCAATAATAAAGATTGTACCGTGTATTGTAAAAAATGTATGGCATTTTTCACTCATTTCCAAATGTAAACGTAAGCGATAGGTAGGCACAAACCATCCCTGTTCGAAAATCAAGTCTCATAAGTTAGTTTAAATACATTTAATGGAGTTTTATGAGAGTTTAAATGGGAGTTTAAAGGAGTCATGCATGAGTTATGATAGTTGTAACTTGCAGCGTTCTCATCTCGAACGATCTTTTGCAGAGCAAATGCTTTTATCATCACAGCAACAACATTCACAACTTGATGTCAAATCTAACCAAAAAAATCTCATGATTGCAAAGTTTACACACAAAACTCAAAGTATTGGGCGCGAGTGATTTTACACACAAACAACTAGTTCTTTCTTCTTGTCAAACACCCCAATGATTCTCTAAATGCATGCAATTTCTTTCATGCACACGAACAAATTTGTTTTATGTCATTTAAAGATCTGAATATTAATATAAAACTTTAAAACAAATCATCATTTAATGATGTGTACTCAATTCCCATCATTGATATTTAATCGGGAGGTGTATGCGTTAGCTCATGGTTACTCAGAAATCCTTAACCCAGCATTTCGACCTCTAGTCAGACAATGTTTCAGCAATCTCAAAAACAGGAAACTGTTCAAAACTAGGAGCACTGCTAGCGAACCTACCAATCCTGTCTATGATCTTCAATATAGCCCAGTTTCTTCAAGGGGGAGTAGGATGATCGCTGTTGGTGATGAGCATGGGTTCCTATCTGTTAGTACAGTACCCTTTAGTAGGAATCAGGGCAAGAACGAGGAACCGGGCGTCGAGAAACAAGCTGGTTCGTTAAGTATGATTAGTTTCTAAAATTTATTTGGATGCAGATTGTTAGATTGTTATTAAAAATCATGTGATTGTTATATATGTAGGGTTGATGCTGGGCCCTTACCACAGAGACGTTGAGACTGATGAGATTCCAGGAAGGGATCCAGACGCGATTAACCCAGTTTTGTACTCATTAGACTGGTGCGCATGCGGAAACAAAATCGTGACTGGATACGGGGACGGGTCTATTAGGATGTGGGATTTGACAAAAACTAGTTGCTACGCTACTATTGACGCCTACACAATGAGCATTAAAAGAGTGTGCTGGAGAAACGAAGGTTAGCGTTACAAAATGAACTGAAACAAAAATAAATAAAACCTTTTGTTAAAGTCGCTTCTCAAACCAAAATGCCTTGTTTGTATAGCGCCAACATGCGTGTTGTCATGTTCCCGAACGAACGAGATCGAGGTGCACGACCTGAGGATGCGAGTGCCATTAGTGAACAAAATCAATTGCAGTCAGTTAAACTGCAAGTTAACAGACATTAGCGTGTTGGACGATAATGTGTTAATGTCAAGCAGTAGCAACAGCTCTCACACGATGCTCTGGGACCTGAGACACACGTACAAGCTTTACAAACGCGTTATGCCTGTTGAGAAAATTAATGTTGGTGGCACTGGGATCATCAACATGAAATATGACGGGGTCAAATATGTTTACGTTCTATGTGTTGATGGAGTTATAAGGAAATTGGACTGGAGGAGTGGTCGTGTGCAATCTAGCTTCAAGTCACCTTCTTCTGTTGATTATTTCACTAAAATTGATGTTTCTGAATCTGATGTGCTCGTTTGTGGCAGTACGGGAACCAAAGCGTTTGGATTTGATACAAATAATTCAGGGGAGTTTGTCCCTCCTTTCTTCTGTTTGAATGAGGGAGGGGATGAGCCAAAGGGACAGGAGGAGGATAAGGAGAATGAGGAGGGAAGGAGTTGTTGTGTCGTAGCCATTTTCAAAAGCAGGGGGGCCTGTGATGTCGGATATGCTCAGGTACGTGTAACTGGTGTTCGAGAATTTGATAATTTTCTTGTGCATGGAAATTATTAAAAGTTAATTTATTTTTCTTGTAGGTTGCGACTGGAGGAGACGACTCAGCTGTTACCGTTTGGGAATGATTGTTTCGTTTTATGCATGTTAAAGAAATATATATCTTTTTGTACCTTTTATTTATCACAACTGACTGATGCAAATGAGCTTTGCAATAAAACTCTTTTTAGCCTGTTTTTTTAACTTAACTATTTTCAAACACACTTAATTGTAAAATTGTTAACTTGCGTGCTAAATAACAATAATTCATATTATCATTACTAAAAGCATTTCAACTCTTTTAAAACTCTACTACAACCCATGTTTGACTCGACTCACTGACAACTCAAGTACAACCCTCCTATAACTCATGCCAAATTCTACATAGATCTTACATAACCCAGATACGAATCCGAATGAATATTTTTTGGCACAACCTAACTAAATCATGTATAACTTTCGCATGACCTATGATGTATAATACATTATTTAATGAAGTTTGGCGACAGTGTCGATTTGATTTTCAACCATTGATGAGTTAAATTATTTAAATAAATTCTCGTTATTGTGTTAAATGCGCTTAACAATGAAATGAAGTAGGTATGAAAAGTATTAGCCTTCGTTGAACCAAATAAATAGAATTTATTAAAAAGAACGTGATAATATATAACATGTACGAATATAACAAATACATATATGATAGAAAAAAAGGAAAATACCCCAGTGCTAAAAGTATATAGAATTTAATTTACTCTACAAAATGATTGTTTTGATTACTGCTTCCCGTTTCGCTTTCTTGATTGATTTTGGAGTACTTTTGAATATGAATGTATTGTCTAATAAGCCTAGAAATCTCATGGGCATGTTCAGTCTGGAACCGGGTGATCCTTGTTTGCATCAAGTTACCCGTTTTCATGTCCAGGTACAGGATCCCGTCCTCATTCTTCACCTTACGCGTGCTTATTATCTCGCTATACGACCACCAGTTTAACGTTTCCTAAATAAAAGTGTAATAAATATCATTTTAGACAAACGTTCCCGAACGTATTGTATCGATATTCAGGAGAAGAAAAACACTCACATGTGTGATAATGTCAAGAAAATGAACTCCGTTTTTGTTGAGCGCCATGATATATTCCTCTGGAGGCGCCGGATCCGCAAGTCTCTTTACGGAGAAAAAGCTCGACCCAAACAAGTCCCACGTTTGCAGGATTTCTATGAGAGAGCAATGTGAAACATTAATCATAAAATAATAAAGTCCTCATAATGATAAAATGCTCGTTTGAAATTGTACCTAGCACACTGGCCTTGGCACTCATGGGCGTGAATGCATCTCCTCCCATGTTTTCCTCATTCCAGTAGTTATTAACAAGACTGACCCACTGGTTGGGTCTCATGTCCCTAGCAGCTAGAGCTGGTTTAGGGAGCAAGTATTTGGTCTCTTTCAAACTTGGAGGCGTCGTCAAATCCGCAGCGCGATGCAGGAGCGCAGCAATCTTGCTAATATCGTACTGTAAATAAATAAAAAAAATTTAGTAAACACATCAATAAGTTCACGAATAATGTATAATAACGTAAAATCCCATAACTGACCACTTGATTTTGTGTAAGGCACTGCCCTGGCATGGTCAATAGAAGCCCCTCAAGATAATCCGGTGCAATTTGATTGAAGACGACCTCAATGTAGAGGTTGCTATCCAGCCTCATTGGAAAGTACCATACACTCCTGCAAAAAATGAGGTAGAACACCTGCTGGTTCTTCTGCAACTCAGTAGTAACATCAAGAATGTACTCTTCCTTTTGCAGAGGCATAGTAAAAGTATCCCCCTCAACGATACAATAAACGCTAAACTCCTCAGCCTCAGCAGGCTCGCTAATATTAACCATGCCGCATAACTCATCAATAACATCTTGAACAACGGTAGTTGCTTTAATATTGACAACGCGTTGGGTACCGCCAGGAAGCCTGAAAATCTGTCGCTTAGCATTCCTTCCAGCAGTGATGGCTGTTATCTCTTCAACACTAGGCACGTTCCTCCTACCTCCATATTTAAAAGTTTTACGCAAGTTTTGAAGACAAACCAATGCGGTTCCATGAAAGGCCCTCCTCTTGTCATAAGCATTTGTCTCAAGATATTTGAAGAGATAAGGCCTTAGCACCTCTGAGCAAGTGAAATACGCAGCAAGTATAGTGAATAATCTCCAAGAGCGCTGAGCAGATTTAGTAGTGTTGTTAGTAGTTTGTTTCATTGCCTGGCAATAAACCTCATCTCTAAGAATAACTGGGCTGTTGTGGCAGTTCCTAAGCAACGTGTAAACAGCTTCAACATCAGCCAACGCATTGTTCCTGTTTTCAGCAGCTGGTCCACCCTTCCCTGGAGGATCCTTCCAGAAATCACCAATATATTTCAAAACTGAAGCATAGCATTCCAAAGCTAGTTTATTCATGTCCTCATCCATAGGAAGTAAACTGCACTCGATCATTTTAGGGCTGTACTTAACCATCCCTATTTGATCCCTCCAAGTCCAAGCTGAAGGTTTCTGCTCATGCGTGGAAGAGTGCAAAGCATTCGCAAGATTAAACTTATCCTGTCTAAAATACTTCATTGCGAACTGGAGTAGCGAGTGCTTCCCGTCGTCGTGATAAGTTCCTGTCGTGTCGCTGCTGTCTATGCTAGCGTGACGTGTGTTGTTTGTGTGCTTGTACGGGTCGTGAACGTTCTGTGTTGGCGAGGAAAGGGATGTTGAGCGCTGATAAGCATGCGAATGCGCATGATGGGTTGTTGGCGATACTGCTCCTCCGTGCTCATACGAATTTGTTGGCGATGGCGAATTAGAACTTATGTGATGATTGCTTGACGAATTTAGTGGCGGTGGTGGTGGAGGTGGAGGAGGAACGAATTGATTTGGAGGCGGAGGTGGCGGTGGCGGCGAACCGTGCTGCTTCTCTGGAGTATATGAGCCCTGCAAAATAATAATTCAAACGCTTTTAATAACTCACGTAACCATTAGTTATAACCCATCAATAACCCAAGGTAATTTCCATAGTTTCTATGAAAATTGCCATAACCCTTATATAACTCATCTATAACTTTTTGTAGCAATCCCAACCTTCTTGAGCGTGAGTGTTCTTGAAGTTTTATCACCCGATAGAGTGGCAAGATTGCTTTTGGTAAGCGTAAGAGTACGCGTATTAAGTGGAACTGGTAACTTGCTTTTACTAAGCGTTAAAGTAGCACTTTTGATTGATTGTTCATTGTTATTTAAATCTGAAGATATTTGTTGATCATCGTCCCCCACAACAACGATACTTTTGGTACAATGAGTTTCAGGGTACTCAACACTGATACTAATTTTATTCTCATCATCGGAGTACCTACTGGTGCTACTATGTCTAGAATGTGAAACATTTTGATCTAAATCCACAACATTTTCCCTACTTCCTCCAACACTAATATCCTGTTCAAGACTATCGTCTTTCCCTTTCTTTTTCCCGTGGTTAATAGTGAGGTAGAGACTTGTTAGAGGACTGGACCACTTTGATTTCCCAATAGCCCTATACCAAGTTTTAAGAGAGTAGCTTTTTAGCCCGTTGCTAACTCGCTTGTGATTCATTGTGCTCTTTGAGCTCTTGTCACTCTTGCAAGTACTAGACTTTGAGTACTCATGTGGATTGGATATGAATGTGACGTCGTCAGCAACCACAGTTCCGTTATTTGTGAACTCGTCGTCTGAGGAAGTGGAGCTTAGCGTCCCTATCCCTCCCCCATCATCCACCTCACAACATGTTGAAAAACTATTACTGCTAGATGTGTTTGTGGAATGGGGTTGGGGTGGAGGGACAGGGATCCCTGGAACAACAGACTGTACACTCATCCTGGACAAACGTGATTAAATTCTAAAAAACTAAATACTAAATCCTCGAGGAAACCTTGCACATATGCGTGCGAGAGAATGAAAAAGAGAAGTAAGTAGTACAATTTGTGCTCACTCAATCGATATGAATTATTATGGTCGAAATCCTAAACCAAAAGGGTTTTGATACGATGCCTTAAGATATATCTTAATTGTAGCATAATACACATTTTTTTATGATTTTTTAATCTGGCAATGTAAACGCGAGAGTGTTGTTAAAAAAGAGTAAAGCCACGCTTTCAAGCTTGAATCAGTGCGTGACGCATTACGAGTATATTTGAGTGCACTACCATGTATATATATGATACGTTGCTATACACGATACCATGCAACATGTATGTATTACGTGAAAGTTTTTTTACTTCTCACTCGAGTGAGTGCAATGTTAAGTAGCGTTCACCCGGTCACGAGAGTTCACTAGATTTTTTAGCCAAGATAAGCATATTTTTCAGGCTAGTCGGGCGTTCCCTTAATTATTATCTCGATTATTAATAGAGCGCTTATTAAAACGGACACTCGTAAGTAACGTAATCAAAGAATTTAGTCTACTTCTAGTTCTTAGCAATATATAATATTTTGAATTGTTACTATTTTAGCAATACATAATATTTTTGAAACAAAACCTTACATGATCATGATGTTGTGAATGATGTGGATTATGACGTGTAAAGAACCCAGTTTGTCTATTTCCACGTTCATGGGCTTCATTGTTCCTCGACATGCCTCCGCTAGAAGCCCGAATCTCAGGCTCATGAACCATCCCATTCAAATGCGACGTTGAAGATGATTGCTGCTGTTTAATGAATCTATTGTTTGAAACTATAAGCACATCCTCGTTCCTACCTGGGTCTGGCTTGTTACGTAAATTAGATGATGTCCGTTTGAAAGAATCCATGTTGCTATTGTAAAACACTAGGCATAGCTTCCTTATCATTTCCGCTTGTGGAGTGAAGAAATTCTGCTGGTGGTGCTGGGATGAATGCGTTTGCAAAGAAAATACGGATGGCTTCGGCGTTGACACTGATGCTATATGCGACCACCTAGTGAATTATTTACATTTTATCAATCGGGGGCATTGAGAGAAGTTTTCAATATCATGCTTTCATCAAATAATAACCATGACAATAAAGCGTGTTACTTACGAGTAGAACTCGACAATATTGAGTTGATTACTCCCTCCAGCAAGAACACTGACGAGTTTGATGCCTTTACTACTAACAGCAAGATAGCTAACATCCCTAGAAGTTTGAACCCTGAATAGTTTCCAGAAGTAAAGCTCCCAAGTTTTAGCGACCTCAACAACATCCTTCCACCCAAGGTACCCGTTATTATTTTGAAAGGTTCTTTTCTCTCGTTCAAGAATCCTTGGACTATTATTCTGAACATCCCTCAGCACCTGTGCTTTAAGAAACTCCCCAAATTTAGAGCTGACCTCTTCATTAGGCATAAACGCCTCTTTCCTCAACCTAAATGAAGGTGCACTTTTAAGTTTGAAAGAGCTTAGGAACACGTTAGAATGATCGAAACTTGAGTAGTCACTTGTAGGAGTTTTAGGATAGCTAGATTCCCGTGTAACAGTTTCATGAGGGATTATAGGATGTTCAATAGGAGGTGGAGGTGGTGGAATAATCCCCATAGATTTGATACCACCCCCACCAAGTTTCTGCTCAAGAATATTCCTCCTAGAATCATCAAGTTTCTTGACAATTTTCCTCTGCTCCTGATGATCATGCATAGGTATTTTAGGAGAACTAGAAGGTTTCCCTAGCCTAACGCTAGTAACTTGTTCAAGTTTCATCCTCATCTCATTACTCAACTTCAATTTCCCAACCACCTCACCACCAAAAGGTCTAGCAATTTTCTTCCCACCAACAAGCCCGATCAATTTATTCTCTCCACTACTACTCGACTTGCTATCTTCCTCCTCATCACCAGGCCAAACAATACTATCATTACTGCTCCCACCATCATTAGAATCTAATTTCCTAGCCTCCTCAACACGCTGCCTAAAAGCTTGGAACTCATCGCACTCCTCATCATGTTTAGGTGGCCACCTCCATTTCCCAATACGAACAGTTTTAGCTCTCCCATATGGATCAATAAAAGGTCTATGTCCAGGTATAGGTGATGGAGGTAATGGTGGTGGTGGGGGTGGGGCACTCATTCCCTCCCGTGAATCCCTCGACATTAGTTTCTTCTCCGACGGTTGCTGCTCAACTCCACCAAGAGTCTGTTGTAGCAGTTGTTGAAGCGCCTGGTTCTGAGCAATAAGTTGCTGTTGAATCTGTAGGTTTTGAGCAAACGCAGATTGTAGAAATGTAGTAGTGTTTTCAGGAACAGGTGATTGCGAGTCGCTATTATCACCACCTTTAATGGAAGTGATCAAAGACCTTGCATCTGACAAGTCATCCAGGTTCTCAAGAACAGGTGAAAACAGATCATCAAGGAACTGATCAACATCACTAGCTTGAGATGGAACGCGAACACGTCTTACATGAGAAGCAAGACTTGGAGCCTCAGAAGTATCAGAAAGAGCACTAGATTTAATCATTCCATAAACATCAGAAGCAGTGCTACTCCCACCTCTGTCAATATACATGCGCGAACTTCCATAAACACTATTCCCAACAGACCGTTGTTTAATAGAGCTGCTAGCAGTAGACTTGATAAATCTAGGGTTCCCGATCCTAGAATTCCGTACCTGCTCCTTTTCATATTCCCCTTCAGATCCAGAATTCTCCTCATCAAGATCAAAGTACTCTGTACTAGCCTTCCTAGATACTTTCCTCCCTTGCTCAAGATTGTCAATTGAATGGTAGCGTTCATTCAACTTACTACTACTAAGCCCAAGGTTCCTGAACTTATCCTGAGACCCAAGGAGGTTCTCTAAAGATTTAGATTTGTTAGAAGGTGGAGGAGGTGGTGGAACGTTTTGTTTAATAACCCTAGAATCAACGATTCTTTTCCCAAATAATTCAGGAAGATTGAATTTAAAAGGATAAGGTTTAGAAAACTCATGATTCAAATGGTCAAAGATGAATGAGTAAGATGGTAGTTCCCCATTGCTCATATCCAATCCAAATGATTGTGATCCCATTCCAATAGCACTAGCAACAGCATTAGCAACATCCTCAACAGTGCTCCAAGACTCAACCCTCACGTCTACACCATCGATTTCAACATACATTTGTGACCTGGACTTGATCCCTCTATATTCCAAAGCGAATGGGGGAAGAGACCTAGTCGATCCCCTCACCCTCTCCATATGCAGCAACTTGACCTGGATGACGCTGCTATAAGCGTGTTCATTAAACGAGTAGTTGAGGAGGTAGTAGTATAAATTATCAGATGGCTGAAATGAGCTGAGACACGCAGCAAGCAGCACCCAACCCCTATCGCAATTAAGTTTATTCTCGTTGTTTTTGGTTTGATTCAGGATCTGCACAAGTATCTCATCCCTTAGATTAGGGTTTTGAATCCCTTTATAAACTATATAGTTCATAAGCAGCACCTCCCTCTTCCCATTCAAATTAGGATCGTTCATAAACCTGAGTATAAGCTTGAAAACAGTCAAAGACTCTTCAGGACTATCCTTTAAAAAGGGTGTGATGATAGGTTCCCTCCTCATCCCAAAATTAGATTTGAAAAACACTCTCACGTACTTATCAAAATTATAAGCTTCAAGATTCTTCTGATCAAACTGGAACTCTGATGATTTATTAATCTTGACAAACTCAACGACCTGGTCCTCATGATCAATCTTGCTCATCATGAAAGCTAGCTCAGCAGGGATCTCCAAATGATTAACTCCAGTAACACAAAGATCCTTGTTCCTGTTCATCCTCTTCACTAACGCAGTGTACCTTGATTTCTCACGTTTCATCCTAATCAAAGCTTGAAGTTTAATAACGCCACGCTTGATCTTGCTGTAGCGGTTGAAAGCGTTCCTCATCCGAACATAAGCCTGGATCCGTATAACGGCGTAAACAAGTTCGCGGTACCTTTTCCTCGCCAAGTACCCTCTAACAGCTGATTGAATAGCAACGGCAGCGTTGTGGTTTAACTCGTACCTTGCGTTCTCAAGTTTCTGCTCTAGAATCTCACGGAGAAACACTTTAGTGCTCCCAAGTTGATAATCCTCCCCAGCATGTTGAGTCAAAATCAATCGTGTCAAGTCCCTGTTGCTAACGCTATAGTTATTCTGAACAAGGCACTTGTACCTAGCAGAGAACTTTGCAAAGGTATATCGAATAGGGTACCCAAGTTTCCTGATCCGAATAGTTTCTAAGATCCCACTGTACCGCAGTTGATTAGCAACGACCCTAATATCAAACTTCATAGGCGATTTACTGCTATTAGGTTTGATACACCTAACAAACCAAGGGGAGCATTTAGACATTGATTCAAGCAAAACAGTCAAGTTGTCATGGAACCTAGCAGCAACAGTAGGAGCCCTAGGTTTCATAGTGATAAATCGCGTAGTAGGTGCCTGGCTCTTAGGGCTTTTAGGCCCATGATAGTAATTAACATTAGGACTCGCATCTTTAACAGCATGTCCAAACATTCTAGCAATCATTGAGCACCTTGATGAAGCAAGTAGCTTGATAACATCCCCTCTAACCATATCTCTATTTTTCTCAAGGAACCCTTCAACATTATAAAGCACACTCCCAGCATAATGTTTAACTCCAAACTCGTTACAGTTCATCCTAGGCCTTAGGTAGTGCTCATTAAGCGCATGGTTGTAGTGGCACTTTTCTAGGAATGAGTGGTCAGTCCCTTTAGGAAAATTTGACTCATCATCAAGCAAATGTAATATCCCAACAGGTTTCTTTGTAAGTAAATTAATAACAGGGAGATTATCCTCATAAGCTATTAGACTCCAGTCAATCTTCTCCTTTTGATATTCTTGCTGCTCAAGTTTGAAAATATGTTTGTTCATGATATGTTGCAAACTCTCATTAGCGTAGTTGATTAAAAGCTGCTCAAAATTATTCTCTTTGAAATCCTCAAACCCGAAAATATCAAGGATATTTATGCAAACAGAATTAGAGTCCCCTTTGAACACAATCTTATTGATCCTGTTTACAAGCCAGCTGAATAGATTCGAGTAAAGAACTTTAGCAATAGCATCCCTCGCATCAAGACTCTGGTCAATAGTTAATGGCGTTGTCATTTTCTCCTGCCTAACGTCAGTCGTCCTGCTGCTTAAACTCTTCCTAATCCCATCAGGATTGATTTCAAGTAAATGCCCAATCCACTGAACCTCAACGTCACTCCCTATCTCAACACCCTCAACCCCATGCTTCAAGTTCTTCCTGTGGAAATATACGTTTCCTAAATGGAGTATAGCTGCTAGGATCTTGAAAATGTTGTTGATCTCCTCGTTATTGAAACCTAATATTTGCATCGCTGATAATAATGCTTGGAAATCCTCAGCGTCGTGTTTACCAGGGATCGTGCAGTTCCCTCCTTGGTTTAAATAAAAGTATTTCTCTGCTGATAGTAGCCCATACTTTTCCTTCTGCTCCTTTGACAATCCCCTAAGCAACTCGTAAAACACGTGGTAATTACGCTCGTGCTCGTTATGCGTCACTATTCGAGATTTCTCTAGCAAATACTCTGTTATTCTGCAACCCGTTATTATTGGGGTCAGCGTGTGAGTTTGCGTCTTTCCATTAGTTGGTGTAGAGCTAGTTGACGTTGTGCTATGGAAACGGAATACGTTTTTGTTAAAATTCATTATACATTTGCTCGAGAGTTCATGTACATATAATTAATACGTCCTGAGTTAATGCACAGCTGTGTACTCACTTGAAATAAACCTGAAGATACTTCCCAAATCGACTCGAGTTATCATTTTTCCCAGTCTTTGCGTTTCCAAAGGACTCCAAGAGCGGGTTAGCCTCTAGAATCTGTTCAGTGATAAGATTACTTGGTGATTTGTTGACGAGGGCCAAGTACCCCATTATAAGTTTAGTAGCTTCAGTTTTCCCAGATCCAGACTCTCCAGAAATTATAATCACTTGCGGCGCAGCGTCCTTCGCCATTCTCGTGTACGCAGACGAGCTTATCGCAAACAGATGCCTGTGGAACAACACAAAAGCGGCGTTTTAAATCTTTAAATCTCAAATATAGTTTGTTTGTAAAACCGTTGATTAAAAACTCACGGTGGAAGAGCCCCAAGCACCTTTCCCTCATATTTCTTGACAATAGGCAGCCCGTAAATGTCAAACATTTTATAAGGATTCACGGATATCAGAATGGATCCAACGTAAGTCTAAACGCAAAGAAACTGAATGTGTAATTAAAGTTTTTAAGAATTTATATTTTTAAATCAGTTCTAGCTCACATAAATTTCCCCCGAGTTGTATCGTTCCTTAACATTCCAGATTAGCGCAGGTTCACTGAGGTCATTCATACAGATCATGTCAGGATATCCAATAAGATGAGGTGCCATGCGTAGATCCCCAACCCTTTTCCTAACATTCTGCGTGTTGTTTTCAACCGTATGCATTTCATCATTAGGATGTGATTTGAGTATGAGCACGTTCCCTTTCGGATGGTACTCCACAACCTCTCCAGGGATAAGTAGCGGGTTCTCAGCAATACCATTTTCATTATCCTGCTGGGTGGACGCTGTAAGCGCACCTGTTGATGCCAATGGGTTGAACCATACCAGGTCACCCTGGGAAATTTTAAACAAAAGAATCTTTAATACAAATTCACATGAAATTGGAAAAAACACACTGGACAAGAATGGTACACAATGATATTAGTTCACACTTTACCTTCCTGACATTTTTATTAGGACTAGGCCCACGATTTTTATTAACAAGAAACCCAGGTTGAACGATATTACTTTTTCCAATGGTCCTACACGCACGTTCAGGCGTATCATTTTTAACTTGAGAGCCAGTAGGCAATGACTGAAACCTAAGTGGACTAACTTCCCTGCTACTACTCTTATCAGTCCTAGGTCTAGGAACAGGATGAAACACAGGGATATTAGACCTAACCCTATTGATAGTTTGAGATCTAGGAGACACTTGAGACGCTTGACTAACAGGAAACCCACCAACAGGACTATGAACGGGAGTTATAGTAACAGGAGATAATGAAATATTTAAGCTAGACCCACCAGGACTAATAGGAGTGTTTACACTATAACTCGGACTAACACAAATTGAAGTTTCCTGAACTTCAGTAGAATCAGATGAGATATTAACAAACGTAGTGTTTCTAACAGGATTTATAGATTCCTCGCTATTAACAGTGATTTGAAGCACATTACTGCTTTCATTTTGACTAGTTACACGAATCACGCTGCTATGGTTATCAGGTTCCATTATATTTAAATTATTCTTAAAATTTTAATAGCCTAAGAGTCGTATTATTCAAATACCGCCACGTTACGTATATATACTAGAATAAGGAAGATGTTGGTTGGAAGTGCATCACACTCATCATATCCGTTCATCTTCGTTAAGCTTGACCTCTCATGCATGCCAATAATACTAAACAATCATATCAAGAACCATCTTCCGCTTACTCACGAAATAAAAAAAATCTCATACAATCGCAATCGTTCCTTCGTTTCATACCAAAAATTCAACGCTTTATCCTTAATTCAATTCACATTTAAATATAAAACCCTTACCGGTTGGTAAATGGTGATGATAGTTCCTTCCATGTTTTAGTTATTCATTTAATGAATCTTAAGGATTAAAATCCATGGTTACTAAAAACGTCACAAAATTTAAAAATATATTTAATAAAAAAACTAAACGTGAATATGGCACTGGTAGAATAGTTTGAATAATAATAAAAAAAATGTCGGGAGTATCACGGAGTTGGTCACAAACGGGTAGAGAAATGTTTGAAGAAAAGAACAGTTACGGTATTATTGCTTGCAGGCATGAATGAACCTGATTTCTGCATACATAATTCATATCGGGGCTTTGACATTCACACAGGTGTGTATGCATTTGTATTTGTACATACATATCTTGTATCTTGTATCAAAGAACGAGACTTTCTAAAATCCGTGTTCATCATACCTTGCAACGTAAACACACGACATTCCTTTGAAAGCATACAAGCCTACGTCTTAAAAAACAATCACACAAGATCCCCAAAAAACTACCTACAAGCACATAAAACCTCAACAATGCAAACTTCCTACCCAATAATCAATATACGCGACGGGTTTTTATATACACGTCCCTATATACGATTCATATTAAAAAATTCCAAAGCCCCTTTCACTAAATAGCCGTACATGCGTATACTTATTTTTTTTGAGCACCCCGTTATGCCCCTATGTCCTACTTTAAAATTCATATTATGCGTAAAAAAAATTAATCAATGAATCGAGACGCAATTATCAACCCTTAACTTTCTAACTAAATAACTATAGAAAGCTTATTTTAAATCGAATCTCAATCGAATTAACCCTTTGACCTCTCACTTATTCCATTCAACGCATATATATTCTATGATTGTAAATTCTAATGCACACATACACATATATATGGTTTAGCGATCCCTAAATGCAAGGGAGCACTTTGCAAAAAGCCTCTCACTTTCGATCCCCGATTGTGTTCACAGGCTGCTGAATAAACACAAGCTTGAAACGGTTGGTTACGCTGACGTGTTGGAGAACAATGTCAATCATAACTTTATTATTCCATATATCCGTCATAAACAATTCCTAACAATTCAAATGAACAAATTATGAGCAACAAAACAAATGCATGCAAAAGCATATGTTGATCCAAAAATGTCAAGAGCCTAGTAAAACACAATGCATAATATATTAAATAACACACTGAAAAAAAACGCGTACAAATTGTCATGGTAATTAATTGAGTAAAAATTGTGTAACATTTATTACGCATACCGAAACGGTCCAGTTGGTATTAGAAAGCGTTGGATATTATAAAAGCGATGGTAAAACATAGCTCCCCTTTTCAGTAGCAATATATCATTCTTCATCCAACATCATGCGGGTTAGTCTAATAATAACGGTACTTATAACGTGTTGGGTTTCCAACGCCATCGCTCATGAAGAGTCTACTGAAAATGTGTAAGTAAAAAATAAATCGAAAAAAAAATTCACAAATCATTGAAATATAGCTAAATGAGATTTATCACAAATTCCCCAGTCCCCCAGACAACCCGAGGGTAGTGTCATTGAAGCACCGTCGTTACAAACCTCTTCATAACGTATCAGTTGACCGTGAAGCATCCCCATCACACGCGTATGTGCACGAGCACGCAGATCCACCTCACCCATTAGACCATCCCCATATCCACGACGACCCGAACCTAAATCACAAAGCATCCCGATCAGGAATCTCCCTCCAGAAATCCCCACCAGACTTACAATTCGGTCTAGCATTCACAGTCCCATTCGTGAGTTTATCAACAGATAAGCTATTAAATGGAGTAAGTGGTAAGAATTTTGATGGAGTATCAAGCCTCCTGAAGCTGAATTTTAGTGGATTATTATTAGCAGCAGTAGTAGGGTTAGTAGCAGCAGCAGCGATATTCCTCCCATCATTCTTCCCCCAAGGTGGAGCCCACACGCCATGGCTCGACAACATAATCCCACATTTCTCAGACCAGCAATACAACGACTACGAGAATGGTTGGGGTGGAAAGCCAGGTGGAGCTTGGGGAAAGGATTTTTCAGCAAGAAGATCTAGAGCATTCGACACAGTTAGTGGAATAGGATTCAACCTTGTTCGTTGGATGGACAAGTTTAAAACGGGAGTAGGCAAGATTGAAAAATGTGCAGTGAAACGGGTTTGTGATGAGAAAAAACAGGGAAATGGGAAAGGAAAAGTTAGCGAGCTACTTACACGAATGACAGAGAAGGGGAACTTTAATGATGTTGGGATCGTCAAGGTGATCTCGAACGTTGTGAATGGGGACCTCGCAATATGTGAGAAGCTTAAAGACCTTGATTGCGAGGCTTTTAAAGATATCGAGAACACTCTTCTCGATATTGTTGGAGCTGGGGAAGAAACAAAACAGGATAACAAAACATAATGCTTTTTGGGGTAAACTAATAATTCATCCGTTATGTTCATTTTATTCAATAAAATATACGTTTCAATATATTAAAATGTTTTTATATCGCAATAAGTATCGCATATGGCGTGCTTCCAAATAGATTGAAATGCCATGGTTTCATTAATATCCTATGCATCACGCCTAATTACAAGTTGCAAAGGTTTCCAGCCAAAATACAGTTTAACCTTGACTCGTGACTCATTTCTCGTGTTATTTCAATTGAACCACATCCAAAGTTCACTCAATTATGAGAAACCCATTGTATTCGAATTGCATTATCAAAAAGCTCATGTAATTACATAGTCCTGACATCATCTGGCATGCATATATGTAGAAAAGTTCCAAAAAAAACCCGAACCACCTCCAAAAATGTCAAGCACTCTGTAGTACGAATCCATTAGCATCCAATCCACAACAACAAACAAGCATATACTAAAATATTCAACACAAGGAGAAAAAAATGGATCGATAAAACTCATCTCTTCTTCGTCACCCAGAAAAAAATTGGTCAGAATAGCACCAACAACCGGGTTATATTTGCTCATTTCATTTCCAATCCACGCCCACGTTCCATACACATTCAATCCCATTTGATATTACTATTCAGTCATAAAAATATTACGTGTGCATCAAGGAAAAAGACTCATTAAAAGTCATACTATTATTATTGTCTTCCAAATATGGTGATGGAGTTGTCATTGTTCATCCTAGCCATATCGCATTTTGTATAAATCCTCTGGAGAGACTAGCATCAGCAAAGAGATCATGTTTAGAAGCATCTCGTTTTATTGGATCTTATACCATCATGCTGGGTTGCTATCAGGTATATTTAACTCTGTCCTTCCACATCCAACACACTAATTTATCAAAGCACTCTCGATAAAAACATACTTTTTTTCATATTGCACCATTGAAGATACGTATATTTGTTGATTACCCTAAAAACATGATCATCACGAACTGGTCGTTGTCATGCCTATTTCATCCTTTAGATTTCTGCAACTTTTTTACACATACGCTTCTGCAGAAAAACCTTGTTCCGCTATTGTTTTTATATATGATATGAGAAATATATATACCTAACTTCCAGAAACCACACAAGGCTATACTCATACGCAAAAGCCCTTGTATTATAATGCCTAAGACCCCCAACAAACCAACCAGCCTCTGTATGTTTCTTATGAGAACGCTTTTATTGCATACATACAATACACACATATATCTTATAAGCACACTCGTATAAAGCTAAATAAACAAAAAAACGGAATGTATATAAATATTACCATTTGAAGATGGCATGTTGTGTGATGTCAGAGTGTGTTTCTGGTTGTGAGTAATGGGACGTTCCTAGTGTCCAGTCGCTAAAAAATAATTCACGCAGCTAAATACACGGTTGTGCG
The DNA here is from genome assembly GCA_964034955.1 of Orchesella flavescens. Classification (NCBI taxonomy): domain Eukaryota; kingdom Metazoa; phylum Arthropoda; class Collembola; order Entomobryomorpha; family Orchesellidae; genus Orchesella; species Orchesella flavescens. Next base: position 13,647,222 of record OZ035957.1, read on the forward strand.
TAATTTTAGTCATAATAATTAAATCTTGATAAATGGCGTTTAAGGGTTTCTTCAAGGCGATAAAGAAGGAGGTTACAAATGAGATTACAAAGCAGATTGACAAGGCAGTCAATAAACGAGGTGGAGGTGGGTCTGGAGATGATCAAATCATACCCGTTAACATGTCCGCCGTCGAGGGAGTTCTTGGTAAATAAAAAACATTTTTCTTCTTCTGATAAGCCTTATCACGCAAAAGATAAGCAGTATGATATGTTTTTAATGCTAATCTCTTAGGTTTACTTGGCGGCGGCGGAGGTGGCTCATCAGCCTCCGGACTCCAGAATCTGATAAACACGATCCAGAATTTATCAGGCGGCCAACTCCCAACAAACGTAGGAAACTTGTTACCCGGTATATTAAAGGTTGCTGAGATTATAGGTCACGGGATGGGTGATGACACGCCAAGAACAGATCAAAACGCGGATGGGAGTTTCATTGATGGGTTTGTAAAAACTATTGTTGGAGGGAGGAAAATCCATGGTGGAAAAGGGAGCAAGAAAGCTAGACCTGTTAATGTTGATCAGTCATATGGACAGTCTAGAGCTGGCATTTATGGAGGTACTCAGGATTATAAAGAAATCTCTAGCAAGTGCTTGAGTGAAGGCGTCCTATTTGAGGATCCTGAGTTCCTTGCTGAAGATAATTCAGTTTACTTCTCAAAGAACGAGGCTAGAGGATTCCAATGGATGAGACCACATGTGAGTTCTCTTTTTTTGTGGTTTAACACTTTTTCGTCACTTCCGGGGAAAATACTTGTGTAGTTCCTATTTGTCTGGACACACACATATTTATTATCTCTTTTTTATGCAGTTTAAAACGGGCCAGTTCATAACACACACGTGTGTTTCCTTATACATTCGCGTAATATTAATTTCAAGTACAAATGTACATGAGATTTCATGAGTTTTAACGTGCCCATTTGCAAAAACAAACGAAATATTTCAAGGTCATTCGCGTGTCATAACACTTTTTTGACATTTTCTAAAAACGCATTGTAAACCGAGTTACAAAAAAAAACTGTAAACACCTGTTGCTTTATATAAGTTTTTTAACCTTTGTTAATAATCGTTTCCATAGGAAATAACATCAGACCCCCAGTTCTTCGTATCAGGAGCATCCCGTTTCGACGTGAAGCAGGGTGAACTTGGTGATTGTTGGTTGCTAGCAGCCGTAGCGAATTTGACATTAAATGAGAAGCTGTTCCACGACGTTGTTCCAGAGGACAACTCATTCGAAAATGATTATTGTGGATTATTCCACTTTAGATTCTGGCAGTATGGGCAATGGGTTGATGTTGTTATTGACGACAGGCTACCTACGAAATATGGTAAACTGGTGTTCATGCATAGCGAGGACTCTAATGAGTTTTGGTCAGCATTGCTAGAAAAAGCTTATGCTAAATTACATGGCAGCTATGAAGCGTTGAAGGGAGGGACCACTTGTGAAGCTTTAGAGGATTTCACTGGAGGTGTTACTGAAATGTATGAGGTTAAAAATGGACCTGATAACCTATTCAATATCATGATGAAGGCTTATGAGAGGTCTAGTTTCATGGGATGCTCTATCGAACCTGATCCATATAAGACGGAGGCTGAAACAAGTGAAGGGTTAATTAGAGGACATGCGTATTCAATCACGAGTATAAAATTCGTTGATATAGAAACGCCAAGAGTACGTGGCAAGATCCCATTAATGAGAATAAGGAACCCTTGGGGAAATGAAGCAGAGTGGAAGGGAGCTTGGAGCGATGGGTCTAAAGAGTGGGAGTTTATCTCTGAAGATGTTAAAGAGGATCTTGGATTAACTTTTGATGCTGATGGAGAGTTCTGGATGAGTTATAAAGATTTCAGGAAGTACTGGGATAGGCTTGAGATATGTAACTTATCAGCTCATGGGCTTGATGATGATGAGGATGAAGGAAAGAGGTGGGTGAATAACAATTTCGAAGGGGCTTGGATACGAGGTGCTACTGCTGGAGGGTGCAGGAATTTTCTTGAAACATTCGCTTGTAATCCTCAATACATCATCACTCTTGATTCACCTGATGAGGATGATGAGAACCAGAAGTGTACTGTTTTGATTGCGCTAATGCAAAAGAATAGGAGGGCTCAGAGGAAATTTGGGATTGATTGCTTGACTATTGGGTTCGCTATCTATGCGTTACCTGATCCTGAATCACAACCTAAACCATTACCTGTCAGGTTCTTCAAATATAACGCTTCTGTAGCCAGGTCACCTACTTTTATCAATCTAAGGGAAGTCTGTAGCAGATTCAGTCTCAATCCTGGAACTTATGTTATTGTGCCTAGCACCTTTGAACCTAATGAGGAAGGGGAATTTATCATCAGGGTCTTCACTGAATCATCTGTTCAGATGCAGTAAGTTTAGTGATTGGTTTTTATCAAGTTTATATTTACACGAATGTGTTGTTCAATTTAATTTTGTTTCCAGGGAGAACGACGGTGATGTGGGAATGGGTGAGGTTGATGACAGAGTAAAAGAAACTGTTGATGAAGAGGACGAGCAAAAAACACGCGTCTCTGAGTTCTTCAAGACCGTTGCTGGGGAAGATAATGAGATTGACTGGAGTGAACTCAAGGAGGTCCTCGACCTATCCATGAAGAGGGGTATGGGGTTCAAATTCTTTAATTGCATATCGCATGTTGTTTTGGAACTTAAGCATGGTGTTTATTTATGTGTGTTTACTCAATGTGTTTTGGAATGTTTTAAATTCATTTGTTTATGATTTGCTTTGAATTGAATATGTTTGATGTGACTCTGCTTTAACCGTGTGTTTTTATTGCCATTTTATTCGTCTTTCTTCAAATTTATTCGCTTTTGTCTGGGGGAATTTACAGAAATGGGTAAGTATTACTCCCTGCATGGTGGGCCTATTCCTTTTTATATTGGGGGTGATTTATTATGAAATGAACTAATAAGTTTGTACACACAATAGAGTTCGACTTTGCTGGATTCACGAGGGACACTTGTCGCTCCATGGTTGCGCTTATGGACATTGACATGAGTGGAAAACTTGGGCTTGATGAGTTCATACAACTATGGAAATCTGTTCGCACTTGGAAGGTAACGTGTAATATTCACAAATAAATTGCATGTTCTTGAATACATAAATGCATGTAATTGAACGTTTATAAATTGTAATTACAGAGCGTGTTCAAGATGTACGACAGAGATAGTTCAGGCTACTTGAGTTCGTTTGAGCTGAGGCAAGCGTTAACTTCAGCAGGATATAGCGTGAACAATAACATCCTCCAGGGGCTTGTCCTTAGGTATGGAGACGCCTCTGGACAAATCTACTTTGATGACTTCATCATGTGTGCTGTCAAACTCAAGGCTATGATTGGTATAACACATTTTTTAAATCATATATGTTACCGTGACAATTTAATAATTAAGTAATCATGTCATGGTAATTTATTATATAGAAATCTTCCGTGAGCGCCAGAGCTCGGATGAGAACCCAGAGGATAAAACAGCCAAGTTCACGTTGGAAGAGTGGGTCAACAAAACACTCTACTCTTAAAAAAAACCACACATTTACTTTGCACAGTATTGCACAAACATTTTAGTGACATTCTCTTGAGATTTTCAATAGTTTCTTCCAGATCTGACTACTAAGTCTTTTTGCACAATAGAATTTTCTTTTTTTGGGATCTGCACAACATATACTAAAATATATACAATTTTAATCATCTTAATCTGGGGCCTTCTCTAGCAATCAACTGCCTTCCAAGACTAAGGCTAAATTCTTCTTAAAACTAAATAGTTACGTATTTGCCAAAACTAAATGCTTAAGATATTAGCGAAAAAGTGTATATTTCATGATCATTGATATTTGAAAAAGGTCTGTGACAACGAAACGCATGTTTTTAGCATATATAAGAAAACGGATGACTTTTCTTGCCTTCTTAATCAAAATACATTACTTTTTACTTGGTTACCTGATAATTCGAATTTTAACGCTATATACTATACCTTTTAGAAACGTGCTTTTAATAAATCTTAATTGTTGACTTATTAAAAATTTACGTGTAATATCATTTTCATTAAATGCACTTGAATAGTAAATGCACCCAAACTCTCTCAATACACCCTAACAAAGTGAATTGACGAGTTACACGCCATCTGGCAAGATACACAATCACCGCAATTGGCCCCGGCACACTCTGAACCAAGTCAAAAGCACACCTCTTGGATTCCCATTCCCATGTTCACGTTTGTATGGTTCACTCAAGTCTGTGTGATAGACAGACGAGATTGTGTGTGAGTTTTAATTTTTAAATTAGAATTAAAGTTTAAAGTAAAACCCCGAAAATGCAGATTTTCGTCAAGACCCTCACGGGTAAAACCATCACTTTGGAGGTAGAGCCAAGTGACACGATTGAAAATGTCAAGGCCAAGATCCAGGACAAGGAGGGAATCCCTCCAGACCAACAGAGGTTGATCTTTGCTGGGAAACAACTTGAGGATGGAAGGACACTCTCCGATTATAACATTCAAAAGGGTACGGGGATTAATCATGATTAACCATATTGTTCGTGTGTTTTTAATGATTTTTTTTGTGATTTTAAAAGTATGCAATATTTATAAAATATAATTTTTGTGCTAATTTCCAGAGTCTACCCTTCACTTGGTTCTGCGTCTCCGTGGAGGTGTAATTGAGCCAACGCTTCGGATCCTAGCCCAGAAGTATAACTGTGACAAGATGATCTGCCGCAAGTGCTACGCGAGGCTCCACCCAAGAGCCACTAATTGCAGGAAGAAGAAGTGCGGTCACACAAACAACATTAGACCAAAGAAGAAGCTAAAGTAAACTTTAACGTTTTTCGAACAACCACGGTCTTACGTATTGTTTATATGTTCTCAATTATTATTGATTGCTGAATAAAATTCCGTGCGTTTTGTCACTTCAATTTATATCTCAAGCTTATTCGTGGAACCTTTATTATACTCAATTTTTTGTTATCATGGTTTTTCAGTTTCTTTAAAGCTCGAAAGTATTAAGGGTACTTGGGAAGGTTATCAAATTCCTATTGTATTATTAGTTCTAATGCTGGTTTAATAGGTTTACTTAGCAACATTTTGTCAATTAGAAGTATCATCATTGTGGAGTGTTCGGAAATGGTGTTCGAGAATAGGTGCTACTAGAGCGTGCTGTATGGTGTGGCATAGATTTTACATAGGTAAAGCATCAGTTTATCATGTTTAGTAATTCGTTTGAATTTGAATGATTTTCGAAATTCAATTTCGGTGTTAGTAATGCAAATGCACGTAATCGTATTCTTATCCAAAAGCTTAAGGAGCAGAAATGATATGATGTGTATTTTTTATTGGCAATTCATTTATTATACCATAAGGAAAACGACGTTGTAGAAAGCAATTTGAGTGTTCGAAAAGAATAACCTCCATGATAATATGATTTTCATTATTTTTCATAATTTATTAATGCACGTTACATTACATCACGTTGGTAACATGGTTATATGTAAAACTATTTTAGGAAAGCATGAAATTATTTCCATCCACAACAAGTGGATATAAAAGTCACGAAAGGGCTACCAATTAATTCGTATTTATAGCAAAACCATATAGCTGCCAGTCTTGACTTCAAAAATAGACGTATCAGTATCACGAAACGAGAAACGTGAGAGTAGAAACGGATCAATAAATGTTATATATTAGATGAGTAGAAAAGTTTGTCAGAGGGTTAAATCCCATGAATATTTAAATAGTGGAACCAGTTGAAAAGGAAACCCTGTAATTTAGAGAAGAAAATCGGGATAAAACCCACCCACTTGATCAATTTTCCATCAACTCCTGTACTAAAAGTCAAGCTGAAGTTTCCCAGTGGGAAACCACCGTATATCAATAATAATCAATAATTCGTATGAATCCGTTCCCCAAAAAAAAAAATTCAAGCATATAAAACAATGAGAAAAGGAATATGCTCAATTATTAAAGTTTAAGCACAAATCGATCAATATCCGTGTGTTTCCGTATTTTCCAACTTTTAACTTCTCGCAAACACCAATCATTCCAACTTTATACTCCGTCCAGTCTTAACCGCAAATCATTAAATGTGTTGCATTTCTTTAATAAAAATCATATAAAAACGCGTCTGAACTCAGTGACCAGTATAAACGTTGAGGTCAAAGATCAAAGCTACAAAGTTGATTGCATAAAAAATGTTGTGTAACCTCATCAAGTAACGTTATCATCCAAAACAAGTTACATGATTTCCCATTCATTTCCGATTGATACGAAAATTAGATAAGTGGGTAAAAGGGAAGCCGACACGCGTTACATAAAAACTCCAAAATAAATCATGTACATAGTTGCGTGCAGAGTGTTCCAACATATTTGGTCAAATAACTTTCCAATTCACAAATAATTAGGAATAGAGAGAGAGATGTGCATGCACGCAATACCTATAAACTCATAAAGCGAGAGTAGGCTTAAAAAAACCTTGTGCTCAAGTCCATGGGATTGTGATTGTATGCTATATAAAAAAGCAATATATGCTATGCTATGCTGTCCTAGATATGTTTGAGTGAATGTAATATAGCCCAACATCAATAAAAAGCCCCATTCTCTCGCACGTTTCCCTCACAAAAGGTGCACAATATACTAACACTAACTCAAATTAACCCAAAAAAAAATTAACAATGGATTAGTAAAAATATCTGTGATCAGTTTTCGAAATAATTCCTAAAAACATCACGTTCCGTCCCGTGCGACTCTGCACAAATAACTCAAAACAATCAAAGGGTCGAATTATAAGGTTTATAATATAGTGAGACACAGCACACTCCAGTTAAAAAGCACACATCCAAGTACTTCCGGAATGGCCAACGACGAGGTGTTGGAGCTCCAGGGAATTCCCAACCCAGCACTTAGTTTCGTATTGCTATCAATGGGCTGGTTCGTGATATCAAAATCACTACTCAGGTCAGTCGCCCCTCACGAGGCCAGAGTACAAGGACCAGTCACAGTATGGAAGTGGGTCAACACTGCAAACTCACTCGTTCATTCATTCGTCACCGGAATTGGAGCCGTTATCTGGTAACAATCATTTTAAACTCACATTAAACTCCTTTTGAACTCCTCTTAAACTCACTTTAAAACTCACTTTAAAACTCTTTACAAACACACCTAGCAACCTAAACCTAATTGATTATGATTGAAAATTGCAGTGTATACTTGCACCCGCGGGTAGCAGAGAACGTGGTATCCACGTACAGTGACTTTTCCCATAGGCTTGTGTGCTACTCAGTGGGATATTTCATATTTGACTTTCTCGACATGCTCATTAACCACAGGAAGCGAAGCTCGTATGAACTAATGGTCCACCACGTGTTTGTAAGTTAAATGCACGTAGCACATACACGTAAAGCCAAACTGAAATAGTAAAACCCCATTAAAAAATAACAAGAGGTATATGATTTTCACAGGTGCTGAGTTGTTTTATATTGTCAATAGTAACGCGCTACTACCTAGCGTTCACGATAATATCGCTGGTGGTAGAGGTGAACTCGATATTCCTCCACTGGCGTCAGCTGCTGATAATAACGCGAACGCCAAAGGGAACGCTATACTACAGGACGGTTTCACTGATCAACCTGATCACGTTCGTGGTATTCCGTATCGTGACGCTAGGCTGGATGACGCGTTGGCTTGCGTTAAACCGGGTATTGGTTGACGCGGCTCCATATGCAGTAGGCTGCGTCTCAATCGCAGTGCTGATGCTGATGAGCATGATATTATTCGTGCGTCTCCTCAAAGCAGACTTTCACTCAAATAGCGTAGACAAGTGCTCCTCAAACTCTTGCAATTCCTCCTGTGCAAACAATAACAAGGCTCAATAGGATTCTTTTTATAGGAAAGTGCTCTGAGCACTGAATGGGCCGTGGGCCATTTGGGAAGGGATCTTCTCAATCTCACGCCACAACAAAAGACAGCGTAGTGACGCGTGTAAGTAATAACCAAGGTGATGTTAATAACCTTGCTAAATAATTAGGCAACTACAAACGTCTCAATGTGGAGTTGTTACGGCAACTCCACTTGTTTCAATTTGCCTAGTGAAACCTTCGCTTTCATGTTTTTAATTAGCAGACTCCAGAGTATTTATATAAACTTTGTACTGTAGATTTTAAGCGTTTTTGCTGGGACAAGAACGAGTGCAGCTTGGTCACAAATCCAATTTATTAGTTACCAAACGTATTATTATGCAGCTAATGTGTTTTTTTAAAAAATAACGTGCCATTTAACGCGTACAATATACAAGCAATACCAAGGTATATAGTAATGGTTGTTGATAAAAATGATAAGGATGTAAAAAAAACTCGGCTAATATAATTCTGCTTCCGCACACAGGGTATATTATCCATAAGTTTATAGTGCTTGCACGTTAAAGTATTATGACTTGATTTACATTTCCACAATTGTTTTCCACACGAAAAGGGTCCATGAGAGTTGGCAGCAGCTTGCTGTGAGAGTTTTAATTAATGCATTTTTTTTTATTTAATTATATATTTTTGCACAATCATATGCTTATAATAAAATGCTGAATAAAGTTTTAAAAGTTAAAGAACGAAAAAAGCGCGTATTTTATTTCCACGAAAAAATCGATTTGATTAAAAAATATTATTATGATTATCCCCACGTTTTAAAAAAGAAAATTTACGCCAAAAAAAAGAGAAAAATACAAATGATTGTTTTTAAAAATATTTGATACTCATGTAAATTTGAATCGAATATATGTTTTACTCGACAGTGACACTCTTAGCAAGGTTCCTTGGGCAATCAACATTGCACCCCCTCATAACTGCGATATGATATGAGAGTAGCTGCATAGGAATGACGGTAAGAATACCTTGGAGACAATCAACAGTATGTGGGATTTCAATAGAGCTAGATCCAAAAGCTTGTGTTTCAGTATCCCCAGTTTCACAAACGATTATTGGTCTTCCTTCTCGAGCAGTTACTTGCTGCAACGCATTTATGCATTTTGAGTAAACTGGGTCCCGTGTAGCAATCATTATCACTGGCATCTGCTTATCAACCAATGCAAGTGGACCGTGCTTCAACTCTCCTGCCAATATACCCTCGCTATGCATATACGTCAACTCCTTTATTTTCTGTAACGAACAAATATGTTCATCAATCATCCACATTCCCATGGCAACTATAATGTAAATAGTAAAGTTACTCACCAAAGCCCCCTCAAGACAAGTAGCGTAGTTATATCCTCTCCCCATGACAAGCAAAGATTTTTGTTCATATAATTCTTTAGCAAGAGTCTGGACGTTCTCATCTTGTTTAAGCACAAGTTTAATTTGTTCAGGAAGGTTCTTGAGCCCTTGGATGATCTCGTATCTCCTAGGCTGAATAGAAATCCTGTCCTCACACATCATCAGAGCAAACATTACGAGCGAAAGGAACTGTGAAGTATAAGCTTTAGTTGATGCAACTCCAATCTCAGGTCCTGCATTGATATGGATTCCGCAGTGGGACTCACGACAGATGCTTGAACCAACTGTGTTAGTTACACCTACGATCAATGCTCCACGTGATTTGCAGTAACGAAGAGCCATCAATGTGTCAGCAGTTTCACCTGAAAATTAAGTATTTTGTAACTTAGCAAAATTAGTTTCATAGGCAACTCAATATAATGCATATGCGTAAAAACCCCCTTACCCGACTGTGAAATGAAGAAGCAGACATCATCCCTGAAGATTGGTGTATTTCTATCAAGAAAATCCGAAGCCAGATCAACCATGACAGGTAGTTCAGTAAGTTCTTCAAGTAGTTGCCTAGTAGCAATAGCAGAATGATAAGAAGTTCCACATCCAATAAGGAGCAATCTCCTGCACCTCCTAATTTCCGCAATATAATCCTTAAGTCCACCAAGGACAACAGCCCCTTGTTCAAAGTCCATCCTCCCCCTCATGGTATTAACAACTGATTCAGGTTGTTCGAAAATCTCCTTTTGCATAAAAGAGCTGAAATTCCCTTTCATGATCTGTTGAATCTCCATCTTGAGTGTAGTAATTTCCCTAGCATGAGGGTCATCAATAGCCCGTTTAAGTCTGTGGATAGAAAGCACCCCATCCTTGACTGCAGCCACGTCATCATCCTCTAGGTAAAGCACTCTGTTTGTGTGCTCAATTATAGCTGAAGCGTCAGACGCGAAAAAGTACTCCACCTGCTTATCTTCACCCAACGGACCGAACTGGGATGTCGAATCCGCTCTGGTAAGTGCAGGTGGGGTTAAACTTGGTGGCGTTGATGGAGTTACCGGAGCAACTAATCCACGGTGATCTATACAAAAAAATTAAAAAACATCACAATCATGTGAATCAGCTACAAATATATATTTAAGCGATTTATAAAAATCAAAGTAATAAACTCTCAATAAAACCACACAATAAAGATAAAACTCACCAGGTGAAAGTGTAGTTTTTGGGTCTAAGAGTAAAAATGTAATGCAATAAAAAGAAACACACTTAATTAGTTTAATGAACACATTATGCCATGCAGTGTTAAAGCGGAATGCAATGCAGTATAGAATACTTGGTTGCCAAGAAAGTACCTTTGCTGTATAGAATTGGAATGGAGTCAGCAGCCAATTTAGTTTTAGACTTGATGCCTACGAGAAGCGGTGAGCCGCGACGAGTGGCAACGCACTCCCCTGGGAAGTGACGACTCTTTATGCAAATCGCAAATGCTCCTTCCTATTTAGTTCAAAATTATATTCATTTTCATAATCCATTCATTTTCTAACAAGTAAAAATCATATGTAAATCCACCACTCACCAATTGCAGAATAGCCTGATCGACAAGTTCCCTAAAGGAGCAATTTTTATCGTTGTCATAGATATGTCCAACGAGTTTAGCAATGACCTCAGTATCGGTATCAGACTCGAACTCATGTCCTTTCTTCATCAAAAAGAGTTTAACGTCCTTGTAGTTAGTGATGATCCCATTATGAACAAGAACGAAAGAGTTGTCATCATCGCTCCTATGGGGATGAGCATTAACAGGGGAAGGTACTCCATGAGTAGCCCACCTCGTATGTGCGATCCCAACATGAGTGTTGTGAACATTATCAAACTGGATAGCATGGGCTTTAACTTCAATCTCATTCTCTAGAGCCTTAACTTTCCCAGTCTCCTTGATGATAGTGATGTTGATTGAGTCGGGAGTATCCAGGGCAATCCCAGCAGAATCGTAACCTCTGTACTCAAGCCGTTGCAAACCACGGATCAGGTAGTCAACGATCTCTTTACGAGTCTTCGGGGTCAGGTAATTCAGGTACGCGAAAATTCCTATATATTTTGTCAAACTACGCATTAGTGAAGTGAAGGGGAAACGAGTAGCAGAGTAGCCAAAAAAAAGAGATTGTGATATTGTGATTGTATATAGATAGTAGAACAAGGAAGTAGGAGCCGGTTTGATTGTTGACAAGTTATGCATGCAAAATAGGAGAGGTCTTTGATCTTATAACACAACTTACCACACATGATGAATCGTTGTTTTTGACGATGGGTTTCTGAAAAAGTAATAAAAATGCGTTAGAGTTTAAAACTGTCCAGAGAAGAAGTGTTTGGTGGCACGTCGAGAGTAGAACTGAAGGTGTAGCAAACTAATCCACTGGGTTTCATCAGTCAGGAGTGAGAGAGAGAAAAAAAACAGCCGAAAATTATCGTATATGCAAGAGTAGCCCCACTACACATTAAATATATGCATACACGGTTGATTTGTTTTGTCAGTCAAATATGCCTTTTATTGTTCAGCCACAAAACTCCACTTTCTAGTTCTCTCTATATCTTTGCTTTCTTATCATTGACACGTATCCTTGAGAAGTACGTACGTTGCAAGTTGCAATGCAACTCTAAATGAGCCCAAACATTTATAATATTATTTTTACACACACAAGATTTTTACTACTGAATTCAGGTTCTAGCAAACAAAACCATGTTAATATGCTACCTCAAACACACATCAGCGTAACAATATATATTCCTGAATATTCCCTTATAACACGTTAGCAACATCGCCCAAAAAAAATCCCAACATTTTTTTCAACTCTAATGTACACTAAAAATTCCTAGTCACGGGCCATGTAATTATATTATTGGACCCCTGGACAATGGCACAAAACTCACGTGAACTCATCAAACCCTGCACGTGCTATCCATACATTAACTTGATCTAAAACTAATGCATTCAATCAATCGGATGATTTGTGACGACAAATATACATTATTATTACGCAAAGCATTATTTTTGGCCTGATTACAAATCGTCAATCCCCAATCAATGCTCATACATTTCCTGTTTCTATTTTACAATTGCCTTTCTAAAAACAAATCACATTAAAAAGCCTTATCAAACATACGCAAAACACGATGGACTTTACGATTTACGTACAATATATCCAATTACGCAAGCCAACATGATAAGGTGATAAGGTTTTATCGATAAAATGCATTATGTTTCGTGTAACAAATGTAATATTGAAAAGGGGCTTGAAAATACGACATTGACCTAAATATGTATATAAAGTATCTTAAAATATAACACATACCCTTTTGAAGTCGGTTCACACCAGAAAAAAGGGTTTGTTCAAGGGAGAACCCTCATTTTCACACGGTCAAGCTGGGTCCCTTTCACAAAGTATTTTTAGCACTTTTACACTTTTTTTTTAGGAATTTCTACCCAAAACTTTCCAAAGCATTTGGAGAAAATGGAATAACCAAACCGGCAGTGTCAAGTAAATATTTTTATTTCCAAAAGGGACGTGGATCCAAACCTGACAGTGTATATACTCTCTCGCCTTATAAACACGAAACAACAAGCGAGTCCTTCCGAATAACACTTTTATTTATACAAGATTCGTTGATGTGCACAATACAATTCAATGCTTTTATGTGTAAGCTATACTAAACCTTCCAAGAAACCCTACATATCACATATATTCCTAACCATAAACTTCCGCTACAAATGCGATTAGCAAGGCTTTCCACTTACTCGTGTTTTATAATCATGACAGGAAAAGCATCTTGTTTTGATGCCCATGTATATTATGAATTATTTAAAAAGTTGGAAACTTTTCAATATTTCATAATATTCTTTCATCTAATTACCATGACAAATTGAACATTTCAAGATGCATTTGAAAAGTAATGCTTATGAAATGCGTATAATAGCCACATAAAGATTAATTGCCACTAAAGACTAAACGCATTATAAAATTAATCGTAATGACCATATAGCGTCTAATTAAACGAAAGACGGTCAAGATGGTCAATCAGTTATTTAAATACCATTAATCCATTCCGTTGGCTTTACAAATATCTATCCAAGATGCGTTTCATATACCTAATAATAATATGTGTGTTTGCAATTTCACTAGCAGAATGTTCAATAAAGGATTTTATAAAATTAAAAATTCCAAAGCATTTGATTCCAGAAGGCTCGCTTAAGCGTTTATTCACTGGCAACCATTTCAAAAAACTTAATTTGGATAAATTCAGGCATGGAAGGAGGTCCACAAGAGATATTGACTATCTTCAAAACGACGAATATGGTACTATATAAATAAATTGAACTTTCTATAAATAATTTTGACAATAATACGTAATATTCATTTTGCAGACTTGTCAAGAGAACTAGTCAACTACCAGATGCAAGCATTCGCATCTGGTCTCAAGTTTGATGAATCGACAATCAGTGCAGAGGATATCAAATCTAATAAAAAATCATGAACAAGCAGTACTCGATAAGATTTATGCATTATATTTATGATTTATATTGATTTACTCGAATTTAAAATTAAAGAATAAAATTTATATTAAATGTATGCATATTATTGAGTCGTACATTTTTCAAGTTTTTTCGAATCTAATTTTCACTTGACATTGAACAATTAATGCACAAGCACAATGCACAATGGCATCCGATTATAATACAAAACAAAATGCATTCATGTTCACGAAGGTGATAAACGTACTTAAGAGCGTCTAAAACTTATGCAATTAAAGAAACAACGTTAAATAATAATTACGTATGATTAATTAATGCTATTTTATTCTAATCACCCCTAGTAAGTAACCATGAGTGCCCCGACCATGAGTGTAATATACTTCGCAATATGTTTATTAGCGCATTTCGTAGCCTCCGAAAATGATGCTAATTCAGATGACATGGACTACCACGTGGATGGTCTCTTTGGTAGTGGGCTAAATAATGAAGCTGACATTAGCGACAACAAGGAACCATTCCCACATGATTCTATAGGTACGCACTCAATTTATTCAACACTTTGAAACGCTGTAGCATGTGAATTAAAATTTTCGTAGATGACCCTAAAACGATAATAAGCCACCTGGAAGCGTTAAACTATGGACTCAAGTTTGACGAATCTAAACTGCCATTGGATGCCAATACGAAACAATCTGAGGGTAAAAGCGTCAAGTATTCTTGAATATATTTGAAACTGGATTAGTATGTTTCCATAGCAACATGAACATAAAGTATGAATTTTTTTAGATAACTCATCATCAGAGATGACTGAAACTTATTTTGAAGCGTTTAACAACGCATTGAAATTCGACGAGTCTAAACTACCAGAGGATGATTCTTTAAAAAATCATAGCGGAGGTAAGCTTCATTGAATTAATATCAAAATTAAACATTTGACACTAAAGTATGATTTGTTTTTAGATAACACATCATCTGAGATGATTGAAACCCATTTGGAAGGATTTAACAACGCACTGAAATTCGACGAGTCTACTCTTCCCGAAGATGATTCTTTAAACATTACGGGTTTGTTGATTATAAATTAAGATGATTATTTGATTGAAGCTAAAGTGATACACATTGAAAAAGGTCTATAATAGACCTTTTTCAATGTGTGATACGTAATATATTTAGATGACACAACTTCTGAGATGATTGAAAACCATTTGGAGTCGTTTAACAATGCACTGAAATTTGACGAGTCTACTCTTCCCGAAGATGATTCTTTAAAAGAACGTGATTCTGAAACTGGAGGTGAGGTTATGACACGAATTGTTAATTAAATATTCTCATGAAAAATTAAAATTAAAATCAATAATGTTTTAGATGACGACACAACTTCAGAAATGTTCAAGTGGCATTTGGATTCGATAAATAGCGGGCTAAAATTTGACGAGTCTAAACTTCCTGAAGACGATTCTTTGAAGCATCATGATGGTGAAGATATCAGCCAAGAAATGATCGAGTATCATATAAACGCAATGAACAGCGGGCTCAAATTTGATGAGTCTAACCTACCAGAGGATGACTCATTAAAGAAATCAAAACAACATAATGGAGACTGTTAGTTCAAATCCAAAGTAACGTAGCATTTATTTCTTATCCTTTGATTTATTATCAATTCATAATCTTTTCAGACGACATGGACACTGCAGAAATGATTGAAAACCATATGGAGGCGATGAACAACGGACTCAAATTTGACGAGAACCACCTGGACTCTGCATAAATTATTTCATTTCCTTTGGATTTTTAGTTTTTTGTTAACTTTTCATTCGTTAATGCGCAGTCAACACGAGTAGCGTTACATTTATCACATTATCACGTTCAAACATGTACATTTCATTAGTTCATTCTCATTTACTACAACCCCATAATATTGACGTGTGGACACGAAATTGGGGCATTACGAAAAAAGTCAATTTTCTTAACAGCATAAATAGGTACTTTAATAAAATTCATTACCCCCCGAGAGAACTCTTTATTTACGCTGCTTGGATTGCATAATGATCATATCAAGTCAGTTTACTCCAGCAAGCCTGAAAACAAAGCAAGTGATTATTATAACAAATTATCAAGAAAACCTCTTTATCACGATTCAACTCGACCGTTCATTGAATGTATAGAATAAAGACACCGTATCTCTTCCTGGAGTCTAAATGTACTTTGCCCAGGCATCACAACATTCTTGACTTTGACTCATGATATGGAGCAAACCAATGAGCAGGATGAAGCCAAAAAAAAAACTCTTCAGCTGACGTATGAATGCTTCTTTGTATTATGCTAGTGTTATTGACATTTGGAGAAGCCCCACAACAAAACAAGCCAGCCAAAAAAAGTGAAACGCAGAAAAAAATTAGCAAAGTCACGATCAGGAGCACAAAGATAATTTTGCACAACACCCATTTTCAGTGTAAATTTAGCAATAGAACCATGAAGCAGCTAATATTGATCGTGTTGCTGCAGCTAGCAGCAAGCTCTTTAGGAAATTACAAACAAGCTTTCTGGAAACAATGGAAACAAACTTTTAAACCACTCTCTGATGAATTCATTGCTCATATCAATCATGATATCAAACCAAACTGGAAGGTATGTACTCTCGTTTTTTATTAAAAATTAAATTTAAAAATTCAACTAAACCAAATATAATCATTAACAATTTAAATTTTGACTAAAGGCAGGTCGTAACTTCCACCCTCAAACTGATATGGATTATATAAAGTCTATGATGGGGTCTTTAAAGGAGCCAAAAAACGTTAAACTCCCAGTAGAAACGCATGACTTGGAAGGACTAAGTATCCCAGATAACTTTGACTCAAGAGTAAAGTGGCCTTACTGTCCAAGCTTGAATGAAATTAGAGATCAAGGCGGATGTGGATCCTGCTGGGTAACCATGACAAGTTTATCTTTCATATACACCTGAAACCATAACCACTTGACATATATTTAACTATATATGTATCGCAGGCATTCGCAGCAACAGAAGCGATGACTGACAGATTATGCATAGCAACGAAGGGCAAGTCAAAATTCCGTTTCTCAGCCGAGAACTTGGTATCATGTTGCGGGCTTCTCTCCTTATGCGGTTTCGGATGCAACGGAGGTTTCCCATCAAGCGCCTGGAGATACTGGGTATCCCACGGAATAGTATCAGGAGGCTCATACGACTCCCACGAGGGATGCCAATCATACGAGATCCCTCCATGTGAGCACCACACAACCGGCCCAAGACCAAATTGCACTAACGGTCATACTCCAAAATGCCAAAAAGCATGCGACTCGGGCTACACCGTCCCGTATAAGCAAGACCTCCATTTCGGCTCAAAATCATATGGAGTAAGCAGCAAAGTTGAGCAGATTCAAGCAGAAATACTCAAAAACGGACCTGTAGAAGCAGCAATGATGGTCTATGACGATTTGCTATTGTATAAATCAGGCGTTTACCACCACGTCAAAGGGTTCAGGCTTGGAGGACATGCTATCAAGATCTTGGGATGGGGAGTTGAAAATGACATGCCTTACTGGCTCATTGCAAACTCTTGGAACTACGACTGGGGTGATAAAGGCTTCTTCAAAATTCTCAGGGGAAAAAACGAGTGCGGAATTGAGAGCCTTGGAATAGTCACTGGACTTCCCAAAGTTTAACACTCATATCTTTTAATTTATAACTCAATTTTTTTGTTATCAATCTTGATATTTTATCCAAATAAAACTCATTTTTATCAATCCCAAACTTACATGATAAGCAAAGTCTCTAATAGCATGATAAGAGGGTATATCACAGTGCATTAGCAAAAAATATTTACGTTAGTTTAAGCTAAACTAACAGGAGCGAAGTAGCGAATTGAGCGACCTCCACGAACGGATCAGCCCGCGCCACCTTACAACTCTAAAACTAACTACTTGCTCCCATTTCTTCTCGCTTTAATTAATTCCTCAAGCTCCCGCTAGACATCGCTGAGGAGCTGCTAGCTACAAACCGCACGTTCACGTTCACATCAAAAGCATAAGATTTGTGATAGACAATGGTGAAGCATCAACTTTGCTGGCTGGATGAGATAGCTTGAATAAAAGTTTCATGCAAAAAGGGACACTTTGAATATTCAAATTTATCATTATCTAAAGGACTTTGCCCTTTTAATTAGCATATTCTTAGCTTGGATGGTACGCTTTCACGATCACTTTTTTTGTACACACCTTTACGACAAATAAGGTTAGTTTGGTAAAATATATATTTGGTGAGTTAAGAGCTAGGCCATTCACCTCGTTTAACCTTTTGGTAAAAACATAGAAAAACAAGGCTACAAATGTCGTTAGTTCGAGAGTTCAAGAAGAAAGTTTGTTTGTTTTGTTTTACTTGTTTTGACTAGAACTCCAGTTCGAGGAGTAGATTTTGTTTGTGTTTTAAAAACTTTTGGAGGTGATTTTATAACCGTGACTTAAACATTAACTACTATCAGCACCACCTCCTGATTTGATTAGTGAGTGTTAAATTAGTTTAAAAAAGTGTGCTAAAAATGGATAGCAAGATGGAAACGAATCCAGAAGATTTGAAGAAGGACGAGGATGATAATGATTCAAGGATGATAAATGTAGGTGGTGGTTCAGCTCCAACCCATAGCTATTGCTTCCCCCCATTGCCCCCGCACCCCGAACCGAAAGTAACAACAAGGACGACCCCAAACAGCGTGTTATTAAAGGAGTTTCTAAATCGAGCTGAGCGAAAAAGGTCTAAACGATCCCACTACGTCACAGCAATGGCTTATGAAAGCGACAGGAACGCGATGACAAGTGACCCTGAAGTGATGAAGCGCAACTATAAAATTCCATTGAACCTTGTCACGTTTAAGAACAAGATCATTCGCCTCAAGCGACTTGATAAAAATGGTAAAACGGAGATCTGTTATTCATGATTTAATATCATAATATTTAAGTAATTTGAACAAAACTTATGATGTTATTTGCAGGAGTGTTCATCGTATCCCCCGAGTTTGCAGCGTCGTACTGCGACGGACTGTACTATAACCATTTTAAAAACAATTCACTGCCACCCGATGAGTGTCGAAAACGACAAAAGATCAAGTACAGACATATGGGGAACGCTCCATGCAATATGACACGATTCAATCAACAAGTAAGTTACATGATCAAGGTGTATCTATGGCAATGCCTTGATTATGATAAGCAATATCAATAATAAACACGATTTGAACTAAATAATAATTTTATGAACAGGGTATATTACCTTATGTTCCAATAAAACCAAGAGTGAAGGAAGTGACTCAAAACTCAGAAAATCATGGAAACGTTCAAATTACAATTAACGAATTTCCACCCCCGTATATACCTCTAAACTTAAAAACGAAGGAGGAGAGTAATTCCCAAAACACACCAATTCAGCAACAATTCAATCAAAAGAATCCTGTAGAAGATGGAATTCCTTCAGAAGACGATCAAACTACAACGCCAAAATGTCTAAACCAGAGCAACTTGAGGTTAGTAAAACTAAATCTTATGAATCAATAGCGTTAATTAATATGAACTTTACTTGAATAAATAACAATATTATGTATATTGTTATTTATATATAATATGTTGTAGAGTTGCAGAGTTCAAAGAAGTTGACGTGGTAGTAACGTTAGGTTCAATAAGACGTTTAGCACCAGACAGGAAGCTTGATGACGACCTACTAGATTTCGGAGTATACTTTTACCTCCAGCATTTACCAAGCGTTGTGTATGTCAGAGCATTCGCCTGGACCTCATACGTGTTTAAAAATGATGTTAATGAAGCTCAGAAAAGGAGCCTGTTCAGGATCGTCACGAAGAGGGAAACAGATTCTAACTTGCTCAGAAAACAATACATTGTCTTTCCTGTTATCAAAGAGTATGATAATTACTTTTTTACTAGACAATTTATATTTTAACCCCCATAATGCGAATATTCGTGAATGAGCAATATATTGTTAATAGAGACCACTGGACGCTTGCAATAATTTGCAATCCATTCCCGTCTCAGTCTGATGTTGAAAGAGCAAATGAAATGAGCTCCTGTTACACACCTGAAATCGTATCTAAATGGTTATACAACCGGTGGACGAACAGTAAGGGGTTTTAAATATTTATGCATTCTGATGTGTGACTTGTCACTTGTGTGAGTAGTTTAGATGAGTAAAGATAAGTTAATTTCCAGATCGAACCCCTCCGATGGTTTTTATACTGGACAGCAAGTACGCAGTGTACAAGCGTTACTGCAATTTCCATGAGAATCACTCAAAAACGGCAAAGTACGCCATCCTAGCCCTCAAGAACATCCACCAGGTAGCTATTAAATATATCACACAAATTTAAATAATACTAAACGTAATTGCACTTGTAAAACTCTTGTTTGTATTGTTCCTAGAAATACTGGGATCACGTAGGCTCAAAGTTGATAGTAAACGAGGACGTATTTAAATTCGGAGACGACGAACTATGCGAATCAATCCGTTTCCACTCGTTACAAGTACCTCCCCAACCTACCGGATTCGATTGCGGCGTATACTGTATCCAGTTTGCGAAGCACTGGTTCAAAGAGATGATAGCAAGTAACCATAATTACATGAGTATGATTCAAAGAGACTGCACTAATTGGTTCGATCCTAAAACTTTAGTTAAAATCAGGAAAGCTATATACATCAAGATTCTTCAAATATGTAAAAATCAACATCCTCAAGCATATAATCTTGTGCTTAATGCTGACCCACTTAGCAAGATATAATAAGAAGTTTGTTTGCAATTCATGAAATTCTTTGCAATAATTTGTAATTTTTAAGTACTAACACGAAAGATTAGTTGACCTTTATGAATTTAAATTTAATTAGCGTTTAAATGGGAAATGGCGGGTTTAATTTAGTCAACGTTTCAAAATTTAATTATAATTCGCGTTCAAATGCCATGCGTTGCCATGCCATGTTATTCCTAAATGAAATGTTTAGAATCGAATGAAAGTGTTTTTAAAAAGATTTTATTGATTCATGTTTTATTGCTATAAAACTGTAACGTCAGAAATTTATGATAAATAAATATATATTCCTGTTCGCACATTTGCGTATGTGTACAAGTACTTGAAATAAGAACGAACGCATCGTATCGTACTAAACTAGAGTGATTCATAAATTGATTTTGCATCCGCACGTGATAGGTTTTAAGAACCAAGTCCAACTCACGTGCGATCATTCCAGGGAATCTTGTTAACATGGTCATTGTAAAACGGGACAATTTTGGCTCTATGAAGAAGCTACTTTTATATTTGAATTAAAAGGGAAACCCCACATGCTGAGATGCATACTAATCGGCATATTAAAAAATGTTAGTAACTATTATGGAAGCGTAATGCAAACACACGCGTGTGATGGTGATGCTACAACCTAATATTTAGTGAGAGCACACGTTAACAAGGAAAACCAATTTGCAAGAGCCTGGACAAGAATGACGAGCATCTCACTGTGTTCAAAATCTGCACATATATATTGTTTAGGAAAGGAGGAGGCGTGAACATTTTAAGTCATGCAAACTGTTTGCAAACTCATAACGTTGCGCAAGGGCGGAAACATATTCATTATGTGAAATGGATTGGCACGATCAAACTAAAACAAACATACCTGTCAACATGTCTACCTGCGACAATATAAATTTCTAGATTTAACTCGTACCGTTACTGCTCCACTTTCAAACGAGTATGTCTCCCGAGCAATGACTTGTTTCATAATCCCTTGCACTTATAAAATTAAGATATAAAAGCAGATCCCATTTAGAAACTGTCTCAAAACCAAAAAAATAATAATAATTCGAAGACCAATGAACTTGGTTAAGCAATAGGCATCCGGTTACGGCATCCGCTCCAAATCAATCGAATTGGTATTTTATTAAAAAAAAACAGCTTGATTATTTAATTGATCACAACTATAAATTGTATACGGAAGTGCACCCATAATATCCTGTATATTTAGAATATATGCAATGATACGTGCCTCGCCTAAATGAGATAAAATTTCAAGTGGTAATAATCGAGTTGTTCGCACAATCCAATTCGCTTCGAGTAGAAAGTGAAGCTTGCTTAAGATTTCACTTTCAATCGCGTGAACCGGTTGTATTTTATATAAGCCTATATACTTTGTTGCACATATAATTCTACAAAATCGTGAAATCTCCTTCCGTGCAAACCTAGTAGGTAGTTTTGCAATAGTAGTGAATAATTT
Organism: Orchesella flavescens; assembly: GCA_964034955.1. Taxonomy (NCBI): domain Eukaryota; kingdom Metazoa; phylum Arthropoda; class Collembola; order Entomobryomorpha; family Orchesellidae; genus Orchesella; species Orchesella flavescens. Next base: position 13,669,327 of record OZ035957.1, read on the forward strand.
TTTTTTATGAAAAAACGTTAGAACCCAAGGCCACGCTTGCTCAGTCACTCGTGCAACGCCATCCACTCATGTGCTTTCGTTACACTACAACTTGTGATATAAAACATTTAAAATTTAAAAACTCCACAACCATGTCAAAGTACATTAAAATATTGATAATATTAGCGATAATAGTGATAGTTTTAGCAAGTGAGGGAGAATGCAGGCAGAAGCGACCGTCAAGGAAACGTATGAGACCTCCAGGATCAAAAATGACCAGGCCACATAAAAGACCAAGATTCTCCCTATTCAAAGCCAGGAACCAAAAGCCACGGTTTCCTCCAGGAGCAAAGAATCTCGAACAACAAGAGTCCAAAAACGTTTATTACTACTCTGTTCCTAAAAGACCAACACACAGACCGAGAATCAGTAAGTTTCTATCAATTAAAATCAAACGCTTATTAAACCCACCTTAATCAAAAAACCCGTGTTATCCAGTATTAGGAGAAGAGTTAAATTTCAACGACATGGGTATCCAAGAGCAACAAACAGATATCAATCCATCCCCAACCCCAACATTCCAATCTGAAGTACACGAGCTTCCAAATAATATAGTTTCGAACTCTGACATTCGTCACGTGAAATCGCTTCAGAACCCAAATGGTCGAGGTCCAGGATATAGAATGAAAGGATCATTATCAGACCACTATGTGTTAGCTCAAGACTATGTACACAAGAAGCCTCGTACACCAGCAGTGATCCCATCCGTGAAACGTGCAGCAGCCGAGCTAAGAAACGCATACAAATCAGCATTAATCCAATCAGCAAAAGTAGCAAAGTTCACGACCCACGTCGCCTCAAACTATTTCAAAGGAGTTCGAAATATATTCTTATCAGACCCAGACGATGAGAGGAAGCCGGGGTATAGAGGACGTGCTGACGTTGAATTGAAAGAAGGTGCTTCTTCACCATCACCAAGCCCTGTAATAGAAGAGCTACCCTCACCCCAGCCTCTGATACTTGAAGAGGCTGATAAAGAGGCGATAGAAAACCTGCTCCCAAATGTGTATCTTGATTGGGGTGGCAGTTTCTGGAAACTATTCTACAAGGGTAGCCACGTGCCAAATACCTAGCGATCTTCAACTTCCTTTTTTATAGCAGATACCATTTACGTACTCTTGTTGCCATATTTTATTTGTTATATATTTTGTACAATAAATCTCGCTCAGTTTTTTAAAACTTTATCCTTCACTTCACGACGCTTTCTAAACCCATATAGTGTGGGTTGCATGAAACCAGAATTAAACGCCTGATTTTGGAAAAGTACAAGCCCCTGATAGCGAGCGAGCAAATAACGCTACATGTGACATGAATGTGGCAAGCCTGACAAGCGTTGGAGTAGTTTCAGGCAACATTGCTCGATCTTTTTTCTAAGCCAAAGCGATGTTAGCAGGTTGTTCAACCAAAAGAGACCCGTTTAGCAAAGTACATTACCCGAGCAACGAGGAGCACATTCTCTGCTCCTCCACGAACTCAACCTAACCGTATACCTAACAGCCTCGATCTCCTGTTCTGAAAATGTGCTGAATGAATCACCTACGCAACGGATATATAAAATGCACGTTATAATAAACTGAATTGTTTGACACGTAAAGATATTTTTTTAATGACCCCACAGATACGGTACATAAAAGATTTGGTAAAAACAATACTGAGTAAATGACGTTTTAAATAAGATTGATTAGAATTTTTAGCGTCCCCATCCGGTACTGTATCCCCTGTAGCCGCCATATCCTCCACCATGTCCATAACCTCCACCACCTCCATAATATCCACCGCTGCTGTAATAAGAAGGTCTGAATACGCTATATCCATGTCCACCATGTCCACCATATCCCCCATACCCCCTGCTGTACCCACCTCCATAGCCACCCCCGTGTCCGTACCCACCAGAGTAGCCACCATATCCACCTCCGAATCCCCCATAGCCACCACCACCACCTCCGTGGTAGTGTCCAGCGATGGTGATGCCTACCAAAGCGGCGAGGAACAAGAGCGCCTAAAAAAACACACACAAAAGCTAAAGTTTTGAAGAAAAACTGAATTTTTAGAAAAAATAGTATTTTTAGAAAAACTTACCACGAAATTCTTCATGGTGAGAATGAGTTAGTTACGTTAGAGAGAAAGACGTTTATGTTTCCAGAACGTATCAGTGAGAGTGTACTCGAGTGTGTGATTGATCGAGTGTAGACTCACCAGATATTTATACATGATTCCAAAAGGAGTGAATTTTAGCTAGACAAGATCACAAGATGATACGCATGCACATGTCGTGGGAACAATATGAAGCAATTGAATTAGCATGAGTAAGAGTATATTTTTAAGGTACATATGAATGTAAGTGACCCTTTTTCCCCCTTACTATACCAAGATAGTTGCAATTAAAAAGTACCTCAGTTTCGTATGAGAACAATCGTTAGTTTGCAGACGACAAATTGACCGGCCGCTAGATCCCAGAGAGATATAAATGTTGATGATGATCTCTCCCAAGATCCCTATAAGCTTTATGATAAAGCACAAGTACGTGGGTAAGTATATCGTCATTGAGGACATGATAATAAAAAAAATAAACTTTTTTTCATAATATTACCACTTTAGTCATTTCAACAAAATATCATAACTATATCGCAAAAAACAATTTAACCCAAATATTACAGGGCGTGCGCAATTGTTTTTTTACCAATTCACCCTTTATTCACGCTTCTAGTTTTTTTTCTGGAGATTTATAGTGCCCTTTCAAACGTGGTTAACAGTAAACAAATCTAGTAGCACAACAAGTAGCGTCAACAATCAAAACCTGTAAGAAATTGCATAATCACCCTAGGGTGATGAACTGCATTATATGCACTCGAATTTGGTGATCTTTAGAGGCTGCTCCAATTCCCCAAATGAGGCTCCTAAAATGTTACTTCGCCCTAATCACTCCATTTAATTTCAAAAAAAACAATTACACCTGCAGCCTTGCATTATGCATCAAACTGCAGTCATAACAACATGTTAAAAGTACCCTATAGCACACAGCACCCAAATCACGTCCGGTAAATCGAGAAAAAGTTACTCAAGATGAATGCGAGAAAAAAAACATCTTCAACATGTCCCCATTTACGTCATACGATTCAATTAGCATAAGAATTTATATATTAGAAAAAACAAAAGCGTTTAGAGGTCATATATGAAAATTGCAAACACTTGGATTTCCCTTTTTCAATAAACATTACCCAAACATCCTCTTCCGTCACATTTATTTAACCTGAACAAACAAAATGACAATTTGACAACTACCTGAAAAGTACCTAAAAACAAAACAATCATAATTACACGAATATTTGTGATGTCGCAAGTAAATTCCAAAAGCGAGGCCAACCCAAGATTAAAAGCGTTTTGTTAGCATAATAATTTAGATTGAGTCACCAAATCGTTTATACACGATTATTTAAACTTGACAGAAACGAATATTCCCAGGTTATAAACTTTTACTGGTACAAACAAACCCAATGGCATGTTACGTAACTATTCAAGGCTAAACGCTTATTCCTTCTCACACTAAAACATAACATTCATGCATACAACGATGTAATATCTTCCACGCATTTATTTAAAATTCCAAAAATATAGGTTTATTAAACAACCACAACTCCCTTAATATAAAGTTCCACAATGATTAGCAAATGGCAAAGCAGAAACATGTTGGTTAACAAAAAAAAGCAGTAAAAGCCACCCGCTCGTGAATCAAATAGTGATGTACATTATTTCCAGAAGCGAGTCATTCGCTTGACAAAATCAAAAGTGTTTATTTTACGACCCGAACCCGCTTATCTCATATTGAGCACGTACGATGGAAACCCTCCCGAATTTAGTCCCACACATTCCGGATCATATTCCAGAAAATGAGAACATTTTATAGAAACGCACCAAAGACAAATGACGTGAAAAAAGATTCGCGTTTGTAAAATGTAAACGAGATAAGACCCGCTTCAATTGAAAATCCACACCAACTCAATTCCCTTTACAAATCAACAAAGCACGAGTTCAATTTAATAATAAGAAAATTCGCTATTTGCATGAAATTTCCCAAGCGAGAATCTCACAAGGTTTCCACATCAGATTGATGAAAAATGGATCCGGACCTGTCCAGAATGAGAAATGCACGATAGAGTATATGCAGATGCAATTAGCGAAATGAAAAAAATGTGTATATAAAGTAATGCTGACAAGTGACAAATACGAAATCCGTCAGTCTCCCAATTAATTCACGATTAACCTGCCTCGCACCAAGTTCATCGTTTCCATAACACCCCAAAATAAGTAACCCCTCCTGACAAGTAAAAATGATGTGTTTTCGCGATTAGTGAGTATATTTTTCACACCCTCACTCAGATGATGAATAGTAGAATTTTCGGAAGAGCGTCCCAGACGTTATTTACATCCCTGCTGATTACTCCAGGGAAAACTACTTCATATATATATAGCATTCCACAACTCCACGATACAATTCTGAGTGATGAAAAAATGCAACCCGAAAATGCGTAGCACGAACCCTTCCAGACTAATCCTTCCACCACCACCGCAGATGCGCGTATAAACCTAAAAAAAATATATATGCCGACTAATTCTATAGAATAAGCAAACTCACCTGTGCTGAAATGAAATATAAGAGTCCATACATATATCACAAAAGCCGCATAATTATCACGTACACTTAATTCTACCAAAAAACGCAGGTGTCCCAAACTAGCTCGTGCTATATATGTAACTCAATAATCTAATCAAAACATTTATTCGGATCAGAATCAAAATATTATGATGTATCACAATAAGCTAAGCTCCAATGCGGGTATAAATCGCAGCAGCACACAATCCCTAATTCATTTTCCACCCGTTCCTCATTATGCAGTGTCCTAGCCGCATATTCTATTGACATTTTAAAACCGCATCACAAGTTCTAAAGATACCCTACAAATAACACGATGATAATGTGCAATGCACAATAAAAAGCTTGCACGCAATAATATGCAAATAAAATAGGCACACAAGATCGAAAGTTCAAGGGCATATAAAAAGGTTTCATATAGTCTCAAAAAAAAAGCTCCCATATCTAGACACATAATAAATCCACACAATGACATTCCCCGGAGAACACGTTAAAGATAAAATCTCGTCCAAAAAATAAAAGTAATATAAAATGTATATACAAAAGTATGAAGCACACCGGCTTCTGCATACTAATTAATATCACCTGAAGGTTCGACCTCAGAATCAGAAAGAAAAGAATCATAATTGTCTAAAACTTTCCCACGCATCATGACATTGATATCGTATTGAGCAGTAATCAGTCCCAATGATCATGAGAAACAAATGCAGCGATGTTTATTAATCGTATAACTAGGATACTTTAATTGGCATAATATTAATCAATCCCGCAGTTAAAGGCTATTACACAAGGCGAAACGCGTCACATAGCATTGTATCAATTCATAATTGATTCCCTCATTAAATAACCTTATCATATACGTTGTAAACGCAACAATTACAATTTGTAAAACATCGTTAAAAAAATCCGATACCTTAAATTTTTACGTACGCTTTTTAATAAGCCCATATAGCCCACGATCCCTTGAACCAGGAAGGAAGCGAGTTTTTGCAAAAAAAACAACATCAATATATTGAGATGGGTCAGGTAAGAATTGAACTCGAAAGTTATTCACCAATTTCAAAGAAAAAAGTATTTTGTGCTCGTAAAAAAAGTGTCATCCATCAAGCTGCTTTATTACACCTCATTATATATTCCTTTTGGTAAACAAACAAAAATTCGTAGAAAAAAAGTACGTTTACTTCCTGTCGCATATAAAAGTGCACTGGCACAAAGAGCATTTCCTAGACAACGAAAAGTAAAAGTAGGATAATGCATAAGTAGCCCGCAAGTTGAGTATGGTCAATGTACTGGAAAAAAAAGAACTTTAGCGAGCAAATAAGTCCATGCAGAATCAACAAAGTTGTATCACTCAAACCACAATTGTAATGTGTTGATAAAAATGAAATTAGATCCCACAATAAAAATAAACTCTAGAGTTTTTTCCGAAAAAAAACATCATTTTATTCCCAAAAGAGAGCCGAGTATACTCAATTATGATAATGCAGTTTGCAAAATGGTATAAAAATATCACACAAACACAAATAAAAGTATAAATGGTAATGATGTGATGCTCAAACAAATCATTGTTAATATGACAATAATGACCCATTAATACGGAATGACCTGTAGCTAAACGAATCTTCCAAAAGTGGATGCACCCAGAATTCTTCATAATGTCCTGGAAAGAATTGAATCACACATTTATGTTTGAAAAATCTCCAGCACTCGACCCCATGAACGTGTAGATAAAGAAATAGCAATGAAAATATTATTATTTGAGTAAATGAAATTATGAAAAAGCAATAATCATTCAAACCAAAAGTTGACGTGAGCGTAGCGTTAGCAAAGTCAAATATGAAGAAGGTTATATATAAAGCGGAGCGCATCCCACACACGTGTCTCTCTCATCAAAGCACCTTACACACGCATCATTAAGGATCCAATGCGTTTTCTAGATAAAAAGAATTGAAAGCAAAATTCGTAAAAGGGGACCGTGTGTCCACGTCCACCCACGCTCCCATTGTCCAGCGTTCCAATTCATCTTCATCACAATTCGTCACACATTCGAAACACTCTCTCCAAAACCAGCAATGATGAATTGAACTATTTTGAACGGGCACGCATAAAATTGAGACACGAAATACAAAGCACCTCCCTGGAAAGAAGAAGCAAGTCGTAAAGTAAAAACCCCCCCGAAATTTGCATAAATCAGTTTTGAAAATTAACAAGAGAATTATGCAAACGAAAGTATATAGTTATTTACACGAATATAAAGCTTGATATCAGTTTGAATGCCAGGCCCCTGATCTATTTTTCCTCCCGAGAATCATAAAAATGATAGTGTCACTCACCCAAATTGTGTTTGACTAATTCATAAACAAAGCGGTGTAAGAAGCGCAGCATGGGGGTTTAGAACAAAGTGTAAAGTGTAAAAGCTCGTATAAAATCTCAACTCGTCAAACACAAAACTTATGAATTTAAATTGGATGATGCAGACTTTATTACGAATATCAAATTTCGTCAGCTTCGTTTTCTTGAAAAAGTTAACAATGTTTTCACGATTATTTAATACCTTTCAAGTTTACGAGTATTCATTCCTTATAATACTCAAACCTCCGTTTCATATAGTCTTGTCTTCCTCCATCTCTTTCCCTACGTCAAGTCAACTATTGTGGTGCGCTCAATTCATTCAACAAACACACATAAAGTACGTTCTGATGCATATGCTGCACTCAACTGCACTGCAAAACAGAAACCTTACATTTTTATGCCTGCGAATCTTTAAGTACCTCAAACATACTTATGCATCATCACATCAAGGTGCGTCATAACAACAGGTATATAGCTAACCTGATAAAGTAAGAAGATATATTAGGGACGGTTCGCATGGCGTATTGTAAGCCATTTTGAGTACTGTGATGGTAGCATTGTATCGTAGCGAAGAAGCTACAGTAAAATTTTACCGTCTTTTCCCAAAAAACTGAAACCCGTCTCAAAATTGTATTGTGATGGTGGGTCGGCTGTTCATCCCAACACATCGAGAAACTTTTATGCCGCGAAGGCTGAGATTCATTTAAACTTTTTGTTTTGGTTTCTTCATCAATCAGCCTCATCCATACTCATCAATCCATCATCCATATCGTTGATTTGGTTTGATTTGGTGTTTATTTAAGTTAATTAAAGCTGGCAATTAGTGTTCTAGTCACTTTTAGATAAAAAATTATTCACAAGGATTAAGAACAATGGATGATTCTTTGTCAGACGTTGAGGTAAGTATTTTAAGAAGTTAACTACAAGCCAGGTAGTAAAAAGTAATCCAAGTTTGCCAGTAATTATTGTTTCTTTCATATTATATTATTAGAACGACCAGAACTCTGCTGTACGTGGCGCCACTCAACAACCAGGGACCAGCAATGTCGAAGGTGGTTCGAAATCGAAAGGTCAAAAAAAGAAAATGTTTCGCTGGACCTCAAATAGAGATTTCATGCTCGTCAGTGAAGTACTTATGTCGAAACCATTCTTGGAGTCAGGCCGCGCGGCAACAGAATTATGGGGCAGCGTTGTGGATGCCGTGAACGATGCTTACAAGGATGCAAATGTTAAGGAATTGGCAATTAAAAGGAGGTTTCACAGACTGGTGGATGACTTTAAGAAAGTGGATTTCAAAAATCGTTATAAGTAAGATGATAAAGATGCCATTGCTCTATCATACATTCAACATTTATAATTAATACGTATACTTAATTCAATAAAAATTCAGGTCTGGAACTGAGGAAGAACAAACATTGATCGTGGACAAATTAACGGAAATCGCTTCTTTAATGGATGATGCGAAACTTGCAGCTGAAGTAGTGGCAAATGAGAAGTCCAAAAAGGTCGACGAAGAAAAAGCAGTAGCTGAAGAGATACGCGGCGCCGCTGTTTCCACTGTTAAGCGAAAATGTAATTTGTTTATGTAGCAATTCATTTCAGTTAAATAAGCTTGACTTTATTTTTAGAAACTTAAAACACTAATTCATGTAATTCAACAGCGACCAGTGAAGAACCAGTTACAAAGAGATCATCAGAAAAATCTCTAAGTGAGATGTGGACTGAAAAGCAAGAGAAGGATCGACTACAGTTGGAAAAGAAAATGGAACTGGAAGAGCGAAAACACAAGGAGGAACTGGAACAGCGTGACAAAGACCGAGAGGTTCGAATAAGAGAACTTAATTTGAGGGAGAAGCAACTCGATCTGGAAGGCAAAAAGCAAGAGCATATGATGAAAATGCAGGAGGAAGAACTAAAACTTAAGCAGCAACGATCTGAAATTGAGAAAGAGGAGCGCTCCAGTTTTGTTCAAACTCAAAAGACAATGATGGATCTTCTTTTAAAGCATATGAAGTAGCGCTACTTAAATCACATTACTTTACAAATAATAACTATTATATAAATAACTTTCTAGTGAAGGAGGTGTAACATTAAAGTAAGCGGATGTTTGAGAACCATAAAGACATGTTTTACAATTTTTTAGTATTGTTGCGACGATGAAATACTTTCCAACTGGCTGCAGATTCAATTTCAAATTCTTTTTGTAAGAAAGAAATGCGAAATCGTCAAATAAGTCACCGAATTCCCACTCAACTGCTATCCTAACTCGACTCATTGATTTATTAAACTCCACCTCCTCTGGCGTCGGACGAGCCTTTTGAATGGGAGTGATTAAATAACGTTTCATTGGATAACCACAATCTCCATACAAGCATAATCTTTCGGCGCCGATCGTTGTCCTGAACTTTTGCATGATTTCACTCCGATTAAACATGAATGAGTCGTGTCGTCTGCCAGGCTCTGGACCATGAAGATTTGCAATTAATCCGTTCGGAATCACAATTGATTGGAATTCTTTTATGTCCACTATATGATTCCCTCTGGTGCACACCAGGTCTGCAAATACGCTGAATCGTGCCTGTTTTTAAAAACATAATTTCAAAATTTAATATGCTGCAGTCATTGCATAGAAATTGCTAAGAATTTTAATTTCCAATAACCATCTATGAATCCGAAGCAATTAGTTAGGGGCGCCCCTTTCATGTGAATCGCTTCAGCATACCGCCGTAGATAAGGCGATGATAACCACCATTGGTCAAGTGACAGTACTAATTCGCGGAAGTTGTCATAAATAAAGTCCAAAGTCAAGTTGAACATCAAAGATATGGTTTTGGTGTCCCTTCCAAAGATCGTTTGCAGATCAGAATAGCGATTTGGATAAGCGAGGCGCCTCAGCAGCAAGCATAAACCTACCAACCAAAATCAACATCCAATGACCAATGCGTACAATAAATATCGATTTCAACTTTTGTACTTCAAACATTAATTCATGAAAATAGGGCCATCATTAACCTTCCAGTCCATCAAATTTTCGCCTGTTCGATGTGTGCATGACATCTGGTATCCGCAGCGCTGCTTTTAACCTTACAATATCTTGCTTCTCAAACCGGAAATCAACCTTACATCGGAGGGGGTCGTAACTCTCGAAAACAAATTTGGGTTTCGGAGAAACATGTTCTTCCTTTGCCTTCATTGCAAGAAATACTGCGAAATCATCGTCAGCTAATATTGCGAGCTTTAGAAACTTTGAACACATTTTAAATTCTTTAAATTTAACTGTCAAATCAAACAATAAACAAGTTACTAGTTTTCCAAATAAGAAGCACGCTCATCATGTGCGTATTGGTTTGTTTACATCTGAATTTAATCAGACAAGAAAATAAGCCGGGCAAAATAGCATAAGCTTACTTCGCCCCAATCACAAACCACCGTCACAGGAAACAAAGTGTAATTTGCGAACCTTTAAGAGCTTACAATACAATATTGTGACGGTGATTTTATCACGATCACGATCACCATCACAGTACTTCATTTGCGAAGGGTCCCTATTTACTATTTGTATGATTGTTACTAGCAAAGAATTTATATACAATTATCTAGAACCACAGTTCCAATAATAAGCATTGTAAAGAGAGCTTGTGATAGACGTAAATGGGATATATAACTTTATTTCTACACTGTGATTTTGCATTTAAGGTACTTATATGGAGTTTGTCAGAATCAAAGCGTCGTTGCACCTATTAAATCTTTGGTTACTATCGTGATATTGATATTACTGGGTAAACTGCCCAATATTAAAATACACGTAGTTATTACATATCGCGTAGTGACGCTTTCATCAAAGTATTAATTTTTCATTGACTACTGTTTTGTTGCATCCTATTCATGATCTACTTGAAAATATCATGAGATCATCTGACTATCACCACCTTAAAGGTAATATGCATCACGCCGAAATCTGTAATCCCTAAAATCTGCACAATATTGAGTCAAGTATATATATTCACAAACCAATTTATAGCTAATAACCCAATGCCTACACGTGCACGTTTTAATAAAAACACTTTAATTCCTAGCAGCTCATTATAGATGTTCCCAAAAAAACCCACAGACAGATCGACCTGATTGATTTCTGATGTACCAGCAACCCCGACTGTATAACCGAGTTAATAAAAACCAGTGCAGAAGCGTGCCGTGTTTCCCAGACGATACAAATCCGTAAATCCTATAAAATATTGTTAGTAGTAGCGAATTGCAAAAGTCCATTAAAAATAGTTCGAACACGCAAGCTCAGTATTTCCCTGGAAATAATGTCACCTGTTGTCTAAAACTCGTACCCAACCCATTTATCATAGAAAACGGAACAAATTAGAATCCCACATGTTTGATTGAAATCTGTCAAGATTGTTAAGGATAATTTATCAAATAGACAGGTAAGTCGATATAAAATTTGAGAACCATAATAATATGGTTCATCACAGGTGGTCAAGCCCAAGTCATTCAGTCAATTTCCGCATACATTCTGAATTGAGTTATTTTCCTCAAAAACTTCCCACTCTAATGTGAAATCAATAAAAACAAAAAGTATAGCGTGCTACAAAACAAAAAGTTGTGAGCGCACAAGGGATCCCCCCCACAAAAGACAATTCACATTTGAAAAAATAGACAAGTACAAATGGGATGTAGTTTCCACAGAAGACCCTTTTTACTCTGCCTGATTTCACTCATACGAATATATTACGGTCGTTAGGAAACGCATCAATTCTTATATAGTAGCACATATCCCATTTATATACTCCATGTCATCATAAGCATAATGTCAAGAACCGTATTACTCATCATATTATTCACCAAAATGATGATCATTTCTGCATATGAAACGACGAGAGAGAAAACATTTATATGAAAAATAATACACTGCACAAAATAAGACCCTTTTTTTTACCCACAAACACCTGACCGTATTCAGATCACCCCAGACGCGCTCATAAACTGAATATATTGTAGTTATTGTACCCACCGAAGCGAAGTAAATAGGTTGAGTAAAAGAGAGCGACATTCAGTATGCACGTGAAAGCTTGTCAAAGAAAGTTTTTACACCCGAAGGATGTAATTTCCCAGTTGGGAATAGAATCCCTGTACTCTACCCGATGATTACGAGTTAAAGGCAGCATGAAATATAAAACACAAAGGTTGAATGCTAATCCTGAATGTCCAACAAAAGTTTGGATGAGTAAACACTAATTTCAAGTTAGCAAACAAATGTTGCTTTCGGGCGTTTTCCACTAATCACTATGTTTATTAAACTGGACACACAGATTGACCGTGTATTGTATAAAATCGTATAAAATCCGCATAACCCACCCGCTCGGAAATGTAAGTTTTGTTTTTGGAAAAAAGTATAGCTCATCGTAATAACGAGATTATACTGGAATGATCAGATAATGATAAATGTTGGAGATATATGAATGTCAAAATCCCTGCAGTTTTATACCCCGGCTCGTTACATTCCCAGCATCACGGAATCAAGGCTCATTTTCCCCCTCTAACAAATACTGCATAAACTTCCAATATTACAAAGATTGACTAAAAATTCTATGAGATTCGAGAGAGAAAACGACGCAAGGCACGCAACCGATTTTCACCATTTGATCTAAACGAGAACTCTCTTCAATTTATACCCGTCTCCTTACATCCGTTTTACATTTCTCCTTTTTTTAACACATTTTTTTCTCTAGCGCTTGGCATTTCCTGTCCGATGAACATGATGTTTCAAAAAAAACGATTTCAAAATCAATACGAGAAAGTATATTTTATTTAACAATAAAAAGCACTATTAAATAAACAAAGATCAAGTATGAATGTATTGTTAATAGAGATATATATATTGTATTCCCAATATTGATTGGTCCAATAACACCTTCAGCATAGATAAGTTTATGTCCATGTTTAGGAATTTCCCCAATTTCCACATCAGCGAGTCCAACACAAACACAATCAAGTGGATAGTAGAGCCTAAAGGGATCTAGCCTTAGATCAGATTTAGATTCAGCATATTTGTTGTAAGCGCGAATAGTTTTGATGGTGTTGCTCCTGTTGCAAGGAAACCCATTTTCCCTAATCACACATTCCTGATTATGATCATAGCACGGGATGATATAAGGAGTGTAAGCAGGTTCAGATGTATGGTCAATAAATGCATGTTCATTAGGTTGTACGAAGCACTCCCCCGAAATTGGAAACACACATTTCCCATTATTCTCCTCAAGTATAATTGGTGGTTTAGGAGAGTCTCTATAAACTGGAAAGTATCTCCTGAAAGCGTTCCCAGTTTCCTGTTCGAATTTTTTGCAAACACACATATCTTCCCTGCACTCAAGCGGCATATGATGTGAAACGATAGGAGAGCAAACTGGCTCATACATGAGAATCTTGATGACATAATCAAAAGCTAGTTTATTCATGATCCTTAGCGCTGTAGGCCTTTCCTCTAAAGAAATTGATTCATCCACAAGCTCAGGAGGTAAAGATATTTCCTCATGGTACACATCATGGTAGTCAATATCATTCTCAGGTTGAACATACTCCCAGATTGGTGCCTCCACGTCACAAGTTGTATTGATTTCGACTTGCACAGCATACTTGAAGTTGTTTTTGTAAATATTGTCTCGTGTATATGTCCAGCATATATTGAACTGAATCTTTTCCATATCTGTCCACTTTGAATAGTCCGTATTCTTGATCGACACTGGCTTACAGATGAACATGTCCGTTAGATCAAAACCAGAACACTTGCCTATTACAATCCACAACAACCAAACCACAATCTTATACCCCATCTTTACTCGAATCTTCATGAAATTCAAAAGAAAATTCACCTATCATAGTCGCAAAGAAATGCTACCATTTCTAGTCTCAAATAAGATATTTGCTAAAATGCATGAATTATTTCACAAGCCTTCCCTTGGCGACCCGCAACATCATTAAACGGTTAATGTGCTAATAAAGCGTATATAGCTGTAGCAATTCAGTCTTCTTTGCCATTTTACGACCTTTCCCAATTACGGAAATGGTTCAAATCTCCACATAGAAAATTAGAAACAGTCCACACACATAACAAATGACTCCATTGGGAATTTGCTAGCAATTTGGTTGTTGCAAAACGGAATAATTGCAAGACTTTCGCAAATATCTGAGACCCCACAAGATCAACTAGGATCAAAAAACTTTCCAACCGGTTCCCCATTAAATGCGCAGCATCCCGCAAAATTCCCCTACAACCCAACGCTTACAAAACTGATACGCTAACATTTGTAAACATAAAAAGTAGCTTGAATAAGTAAATTCCCTAGAGCAAAACGCATAATAGTATTCAGAAAAAAAGAATGTATTCAAAGAAAATATGTTTGAATAAATTCCCATGATTTAGTGTTACGTTATGCAGCCCCTCCCCACATACGATAAGAGTAAAAAGAAATGGAAACAATTGTAAGAAAAAAAGTCACATTTCAGAAAGCGACATTGATGTTTCCCCCCATACCGCAGATGATTTCTCTTTGTCGCTCCCAGCAAATGATCCCAATTTATCTTATTTTAAGGCAAAAGTATTTTATGCAAAGGAGAAGCCTATAAATTTCAAGTGATTTCATGCAAGAGACCTTATCATCTTTCCAGTATATTATTTCCTCCCTCTGAACTCAACGATTCGTGATATACCTTGAAAATTCCCATCCCCCGATTTTGTTTTGCAGAATTCACTTTTCCTTTTAAGAATCCAATTAAATCAATGTTCCCATCAATGAACATCAACGCTACAGGCTATATACAATTCACTTGAAACATTCACCTGTTTCATGTTAATAATGATTCTATAAAATTAGTTAATTGAATTAAAAATTAATCATATACATTGGCTTCTCAAAAGAACTTGATCCTGAAAAGCCCCAAAGGTAAAACCCAAGGTAATTTCAATTCTAATCCAAGAATATTTTTAATTTACATCATAGTTGAAGTGGAAGGTTGAACAAGGATATATTAACTAACAATTTACAAGGGTTTCCAGATTGGATTACAAGATCCTAAATGAATATGTTACGAAACCCCTTTTCAACGAGTCTCGTGCATGCTTATTCAATCCAAATTAGTCATGTTATTTTTTAAACAAAAAACCGCAATGTAGAGTAGTTCATTAAAAAAAATTCTGAAAAGCGCATCATTGTGCTTTTGGCAGCGGCTTGATTTTTCCAAAACCCTCCTGAACAAAGCGCTGATGAAATATAGTAAATGGGATTGAACCAAATAATTGGTCTGAATTGAGCGTAGTGTGCGTAATAATAAAATAAACATGTACAATCCTATTAATCAAGAATTACACTAGGAAGAGTATCCCCCCTTCCGCCTCATTACCGTTTGTTTATTTTGTCAATGTTAGAAACAAGGGTTAGCGCAAGACATTTCGAAATAGGACATTAATCAGGTTCAAAAAGTTTTTAAAAATACATCTTGGAGAAAAATGACCTGTACGGAATAACCGGTACTGAACAAAAGCGTGTATATTGGCATTATCAATATACAAAAGGGCTAGAACCCTGGGAAAGCTGAGTACAAACGCTTATTGTCCTCACTGGTCAGGTTTCAATAAATGTTTCGACATACCAACACTCATTTTTTCAATATATATCCGATTTTTAGCTCTCATGAAAAGGCACTTGAAAAGATTCTTTTTCGTTAGGTCTTCATTTTTTATTATTAGCGCATCATGTAATAAAACCCACAGCTGGATGCATAATATACTTTTACGAGTAAAAATTCAAACGCATTAATCCAACTTTTTTTAACGGTCGCAATGTGTAAATTTTTGCGACAACTCCACAGCTGTGTATATATGTATCGAATTGCTACTCTTGCAAAATAATAATTCACAACCTATTCAATATTTTATTACCCAAAAATACACTAAAAATAGTAATAATCCAATATGTCCAGCAAACAACGTACCACAATGTTTCAGAATTGATTATAAGCATTCGACGCGCATCAGATTGTTCCTCCGTGAGAAAGGTGTTCGATTTGTTTCGCGTTACAAACTGTGATTTTGCGCAAGACCATATATAAAACCGCGTCTGAATGAACCCACAAGTGGTTGCTCAAGTCTATTATACTAGTGTGCTAAAAAAATATTTGAATAAACCATTACACGTCAATCAAAGTCACTCACGTAATGTGGTGAAATGGACGCTCATTTATAAGATTATGTTGCAATTCCAATTGTATGTACTTAATACACACCTATTAATGAACACGCTAATCTACCTAAGCTCCACATAACCACACCATCTTTACAAGCAGTTGCATTGTGCTATCATATTTTTTATAAACCTCATGCTCACTGAAAAACTTTAATGATCAAAGAACTTTGGTCCTGATTGATCTCGAAGCTGCCCTTGAAAGGCACTACACTCCAAGCAGCTTCTCCAGCATATACACAACACAAAATCATAACGATTCATAATAGCAACATGAGAGTATATCTTGACGAACCTTGGTTTATTACCCACCCGTTGAGAAAAGAGCATGAAAACTCACCCGCATGCAATTCAAATTTACATTTAAGCTCCTGTGTAATAACTTTTTACTTCTTTTTACAAGCAATCCCAAACAAAATTTACAATTTAAAACTCATCAAGAGCATGTAAGAAAGACCAGAAGCAACACTATTGCGTGACTAATATCAATACACTAAACCAAATGTTAAGTGTACTAAATGTAAAAGCTAACTAGTTTAGTATTCTAATGCTAAAACCAATAAATCGTGAGCCATAGATCATACATAATTGTTATGTAGTTACGTTATTAAATCAATCAAGTCAGGGTTGAAAAGAAAGGTAGCCAGGGGCATAGAGAGACACAAGACGATATATATTTGCTTGTAGATTTTTTATAAAACATCCAAAAGTGAATTTAGAATCAAGTTTGACGAAAGCAGAATTTAGTTTGATGAAAAGGTGCACCGCACAAAGGGGTTTAAAAAATATTATTGCTTCATCAAGATAAACATTGGCTGTAGGCAGAATATGAAAAGGGGATGTCATTTGCATGTTTGAACAATGCTCGTTTTGTCAACGCACACGATTCAAAAATATATACCCATTAGGCGTATACACTCGCTTATTCAAACAAGGGGAAAGCAACGCATATTGCAACAGTAGCGTAAGTAAAAATACAAATTTTTACAATAAACCGGTTTTCTCAGAAATTCTATCCAACGCTATTTTTCGATACATTCATCATACAAACTTGCGTAAGCCCAGTACGTTAGAGATTGACAATCCCGATACAGCGATATGAACCAACACCACTTCACATTTCTCACCATTTCCGATTGATTGAGAAAAAAAATTCATATCATTTTCATCGCGATAATGATGTCGTAAAAAGTATCAAAAGCACTCTTAGGATTCAAGTACAAAGCATAAGAATCGTTTAGGATTTAAAAAGAAGAGATAAAGTGCATCAAGAAATTTATGACATTTATAACACATGAAAGAAAATCCAAAATGATTATGGTAATAAAAGCACATAAAAAGATGCACAAAGCTAATATGTTTTTAGGGTTTTAATGCGGTCCGCCCAAAAAGTCACAGTCGTGAGAAAAAATCATACTGAATTGAATGAATAAAAAAGTTCAACGTGTATACCCACTTGAGCGCTTTTTAAAATAACATCACATAAACGTCAACTCGACATTCCAGAACAAACGCGCAGCTGTGTATTGCTCCTCTTAAAATACAATTTTTTTTGTTACCGAATTAAACCAAAATGCATGCTAAACTGGTTCAGACGTGCCACCACTTCCGCATCACTAGCGTCAAGCTCATCATTTTTCTTGACCTCTTTTGTCCTTAAATTCTCGACTCATTAACTAAATCCGTAAAACACAATTGCGCTTCCACTTCCTGCTGTGTTCGTATTAAAAATGAGCGAAATTGTCCATTAACTCACAGCTGAAAATCTCTACCCGTGGAAAAATCAATTTGTGACGAATAAATCCTAAAAGTTTCCTAAGAAAACCGGTTTTCCGTCAAAAAAGCAATGCCCGGTTTGTTAAGAAAAAATTGCTCACAAGTGGAAGATGAGTTTTAATAGATCCAGTTTAGAGCAGCGAGCAGTATAGATCTCAAGAGCTCAAGTGCCCTTGGCGAATTACCGAGAATATTCTTTTGTAAACTCAGCATCATTAGTTTAATTAATTGCTCTCCTTCGTCCAGCCTTCCTTGTTCCAAAAATCATAATATTTCATTCTCATTCAAATGCAGTTCATAAAAATTATTATTATGCGCATCCATGGTCATTGTTTTTACCCAAATGTCCATGCATATTGTTCTAAAAATGCATCATTAATATAACAAATACTTTTTAACTGACCTGGAGGGAACTCTTCTGGGAAAACCGTTGAGCATCTCAAGCCCAAGCCAGACCATTCAGCCTTTTTAGGGAGTCCAAAATCTGTAAACGGGGAAACGTGTAAGGAAAATAGATACAAAATTCGCATTGTATCAGACCAGAGATTTGAAAATTCAAATACTGAAGAAATCATCCTATCCAAGGATACTCATAAGCAACCTAGTGAGGTTGGTGCATAAAAAGCTGTTTAATTTTAATTCATTTTAAAAAGTCTGAGGAATGCATTGATTTTCTTCCTAAACTTTTTAATTGCATGCTAGTAAATAGAAAGGTAAAGGAGACACTAAGCAACTGAAAATTCAAAAAATCCGTTGACACCACTGTGAAAATTTTCTCATTCATGTTGTCATAGTTGTTTTTGGAAATTGTACTTATAATTGACTCAAAAGTGGCTTGTCTCCTAGCGACCTCGATCATACATATATCTTGGCCGTACTGTTATGTCACGATGCACATAACGTATTAGTCAAGTGAATTTTATTCCCTTATGATTGAAACCATGTATTGGATAAGATACCATATACATTATTTTGCTTGAAAATCATCCATATTCAATATCTTTGATAATAACCGGAGGTGCTAATTAGAGCATCTGAATTGTTACTATAGAATCAGCAATGAAATCATTCTAAAAAATTAAGCAACACGAGAATTATTCTAAAACAAAATCAACCCTAACACGATTAATGAGTCCTTGAAACAAATTTTTTCCACTTTCCCTAGTCTGATTAGTTTGAGCCGTGCTATTTGAACCTTTTCAAAATCGTATTTTTACATTTTTTTTAAAGCGTCATGCACTACACCACCCCGTGGGAATGAAACACTGCAAAACTGAAACCCCCCAAAAATGAAGCAAAAGATGAATATTCAACAACGAAATCGTCAAAACATTGATGAGTAAGTGTGGATGTGTTTCAGGTACTTGACACTCGATTTACAAGTTATTAGCAAACAAGTCACGTATCAAGTCAAGCCACCAAAACATCCTCCTTTACGAATGTAACGATCACCAGCATATTGTGTACCACCGGCCGGCGAAAGCTAGAAATCTTGATACACATCACCCGGAAAAGGAGCTTTCCGGGGATCTGATGAACCCCATATAAGCACTTCCTCTCCTTCCCTCTTCCACTTCATCTGCATACTAATGAGTGAATGTAAACTCAAAAGTGGCATCCTCGCATTTAATTAGTTGCGATAGCCTGGAAATGAGTAATGTGTGTCTGCATTGGATGTACATGCGTGTGTAATCTCAAAACAAAGTATTTTTGTTTAGCACCGAAGCTAGAAAAGCTGTAAAAAATATGTTCGTTTCACCAGAAAAAGACATAAAATCTTTAAAACAATAGACCTCAGGAATAATCAACGTGATAATCAATCCTATCCAGTTTTATCGATCTTCTACAAAGCGTCTGAATGTTTTGGGGGAAACCCACTTGTACGCAATGCAATATGAGTCAGAGAGAAGCGATATACACTTCCGGTGTAAGAATTGGTGCAGTAAAATATTTGCAATGCTCCCAACCGCACGAGCCAAACATTATGTTTGCGCGTTAAATGTTATGATGCTCCAGCACACACGAGCCATATGTCATGATTCCATCCAGATTAAAAGTATAATTAACCAAAAACATGTTAGTTTATCATTTGGGATTGCCATTGCCACTATCATCGATTGATACTTGATAAACCAGGGAGCAGAGCAAGGTGCGCAATTCATTTGTTGGTCAAACGATACACTCCTACTCATTCAGGTAGATAAAAATTCATAATTCAGAAGCAACATTGTTTCTCCAAAACGACCTGAAAATGATCAATCACCCTTTCACCCCCACTTGAACGAAACAAAGCCATATACGTACATGAATAGTTGATGCAGCTCCGATTTTTACTAGAGATAAATTCAATGAATGAGTAGAGTGCGTATAAAGTTCGCTTCCGGTCTGTCCAGCTGCTGCGAAAACTGCTGCCACCGCATAATATGCAAACACCCTTTGCTGCACACCTGTGCCTTCAATACTGAAAATTACTCATTTAAAAAAAAACAATGCGAATGAAAGTGAACGCTCCTCTCTTTTCTCTCTTGCGTCACCCAGCCCAAAGAAGCCAAGTCTAAGCGTCATTTCGAGCTGCACTCTTTACCACTTCAGGTGTTCTCTCGTTCGTAAAATAATTTGTGAATAAAACTTTCCACAAGAACACAAGAATCCGGAACTGAAGAATTTTTATTATATTTTGCATAAAAACAGAGTTCAAAAACCTGCAAATAGAAAACAGGATTATAAAAATGTTTCATTAGCGTTAGCCCACATCCGCTTGTGTTTAGTGATGTTCCAGGAGCAGTTTTGCAAACGCTCCAGAGAGCGTCATTGAACGATTGCCAAATATACTCCACAAAACCCTTGTGAGTGATTTTTTGTTGCTTCCTCCACGTTTTTATATGGAAAGCAAATATTTAGGTACACATCTCATTTGTTTCATCACGTTTCTAGATTAAGTAAACAGGACGGGGTGATTTGATGTGATAGCTTTCATCAACGACATCAACATCACCTCTGGTTCATCCGATCCGATCCGTTCTGTACACAAGAACCCTTTTCACGCTGTGATGTGATTGTAACGTAAGTGTATTGAAAAGGAGAATTCCCATGAACAAGTTGAAAAGTTTCACTAATAGACAAAAGTCCTTTTTGCATTGCAAAATATGCCGTGTGACGTTCACTTACTTACAAACTGATGACAACCTGCAATCAAAACATGCCGAATTGCGTAAAGACATTTCACTATTGCCATGGATCCCACGCTATTGAATAGCGAGAGTGTTTAGAATCACCCATTTGGGATTAATTGCCACCCTATCGGAATGGTGCGATATTGGGTAATTTTTATATACAAGGGGGAGATCAAACAATGTGTTATGTTATGTGAATGTGATATACTCCCAATCAATGGGCAAATCAGGCGTATCCCATATGCTTCGGAAATAAGTTATGAAATTTTATAAATTTTTAAAAACAAGTGCGTATGATGTCTGGATGATGCTATGAGAAATTAGTGGAGCTGTCCGAAGTTTAGCCTTAGTCATAATAAAATTTAAATTTTGCATTCAATAGGGATTCGTTTTAAATTGTAACGTTAGGTATTCTTGAAAATGTTAAGTTAAATACGGTTATTTTGATTAGACCGCTACGATTCAATTATTATTTGGCTGTATCGTAAATATTGACATTATTAGCAAGTAACTTGTGCTACAAATGACATTGGATGGTTTAGATTTCTTCTGCCCACACAACATAAATCGAAATATATATTACGAAAGATGATTGCTGAATAAAGTGCGATTTGAATTCAGGTGTTTACTCAGCATGATTCATTCTGGTATACATGAATATCAAGAAAGCATGTTTATTAAAATTAAAACAGACATGATCGATAGTCCCAGATATGTTTATAAGTTGTCATCCAAATCAGATAAAATATTCTTAAATCTTGATGTCAAGAAACATATCATTGCCTTTGGATCCCACCTGCTGTTAATGTCATCGTACCAAATCCTTAAAACACACATTTACGATAAATGCACATACGCATCCTTACGCAACACACGCATATATGATCAAAACTAAAGCTCATCCTGACCTTGCAACGATACTCTACAACGTAGTAGGAAAAGAAATCATGAGCCCCAGAGTGTAAAAAGTAATATATCCCAATTTAAAAACCCCATATTATAAAGATTATCCACGAGTTAGTAGGTCGAGTAAAACGCATCAGGTTACTTTTATTTTTTGGAAGGGTCCAAATCATATAGCTTCACTACAAGCTTTACTACAAGGTTTGCTCAATCCAGTTTTTCACCCTTTTAATGCGTTATATAAGTTGGCGTCAGGCAGACTAGGAACAGACTGAGCGGGAGCCTCCGGCCCCATGTTACTATACTCTTTTACTATACACCATATCCACTATATCCTTATTGAGCTGAAAACTAAAAAGCCAGTTTCATCCGCAATTTAAGCATGGATAAACAGACTGCACGAAATGTTAGTTAAAATCAAACAGAGACGCACTTGAGTATATACAAAACCGAATAAATCGAACGAACAGTGCAAGTGCATCATATACTCTGGATAGAAAAGAGTAACTAGCCACCCTCCCGTATACACACCAAAATGATATTGAAAAGTATATTTTCTATACAACACGTATATCCGTGGAGTGTGTTATGAAATCGAGAAAGTTAAAGCTGATGCTCGTATTCCCCCGGAAGAATCCTAATATGAGTTACAATGACACAGCACACCCCTTAGTGATTATCCTCTAAGTACAATAATACACTGCTTAGATGAGTAGAAAAGTAATAAAGGAAAATGCTTGCTCACCGTGGGGGTGGATAAAGAAACGACACATTTAAAAGAAATATACAAACTACGCTCGTACCTGCTCCTGAACATCTTTTAAACCCTATCACCGCAGTTTTTGACATTATCAGTTAACGCTCCGTACTGATTGAAAAATTATTTAAGCAACACAAGCTTATTTACAAACTACTCTTATAAAAGCGTCACCCAATTGTATAAAACTCTTTTCAAATGCTCAAAACCATGTCATGTTTAATAAGTGTTTAAAAATATAACACAAAAAAATATAATTTCATCAAGCATAAAAACCCCTGATCCCCAATCCAGCACATGATATTTTTTACTTGAATAAATAGATCAGTAGAGCGATGTCATTATTTTTTACACACTTGCGTCTTTCAACACCACCACAAACTCCTGATCACACAAGTTTTCGCACGTAAACTCCAAAATGCTCCCAATCGTGTACTCTTTGGCAAGCAAAATCATGAGTTTAATAAAACTGTCAATCACCACGATTTTTAAAAAAGTGATTTTTCGCAAAATTAGCGTGAAGCAACAGGAGCCAAAAAATTTAATCTCTCGTAATATTCAGTTCAGTGACCCTTTAAAGATTAAAACACATGACAACAAGTTTTGGATGTCGTTTGCACAATCGGATGGATTCTTCCAGTACGCTTATTAGTCTGAAGCATAAAAAAAACTGACCAAAAAACTGGAAGCATACGATGCTACGTTCATGAATGATGCGTGCACCTGCAACCACAAAAAAAGCGTATATACCCTTTGGGGATCTTTTTATCATCACGAATCACGATCAGTAACTTAAAACCTTAGCCAAACAGTATATATTTAAGCAAAAACAGTCTTGTTTGTGTCTTGCTACGATGTCGTGGGCGATTATCCTCAACACTCAAAAGCAGTTACGAGCTGTAGTTTCTCTGGACATCCCATATGCAAACCTGGAAATCAAGTTGAAGAAGATTGGAAAATCACTGTTGATCACGCAAAACATATGGGTTGCTAAATACACTGCAATTAAGTAAGCGTACGTACTTGGAATATTTAATATAATAATTTCTTATGATATAGAGACTCGGTCGATATTTTTATTTAATACACGTAAATTAATGTAAATTTGATCAGTTTCTGAACCATATCATTTTGATACATGTCGGTTTAACTGAGATGCATAATATTAGGGTTGTATAAAACCGAATGAAATGGTACACACACAGCTTAAAGAAACTGTACACACATGACCCTACACATCACATCCCATGTCCAGAAAAGGATCATTTGAGCATCTTCCCTTTTAGAGAGAAGCTACAAACCCCCAAATTGTACCCATATAAAAAGGCATCCCCCTTTTAAAAACGAACTCATCTCCCAGACCTGAGGACCAGGTACAAAAGCAATTCCCAAACAAAAGGTTCTGATTCACCCTCAAAAGATTGAAAGCATAGGATGATATTTTAAAGAAGCAGCTCATGATGATCCCAAAAAAAAACACATTGATGTGTTTTGAGATAGAGGGAAGAAAAGCGACATGTCCGATCATTAAAGGCTAATAGGTATGTGTATAAAACTGTTACAATAAGAATAAAGCGACTGTATTCTCACCAAATGACATTATTTCCTATCCAATTTTTCTCCCGTACCAAACCTACGGAAACCACCCGATTTGTTTGAATTTTCCAAAAAGAAGTAAATGGTCTAAAGAAAGGGAGGATGGTTTCCCCAAATGCCCCCAATTCCAAAGTTCCAGCAACTCAATGTCGCTTAATCGTGTATAATGACGCTTTGGAAGTAAACCCGTACCAAGTCCCTAATAGCCCATTAAAAGCAAAGCTCAATGAGCAAAAAAGAAACAAGACGTTAGCCCTGATGACATTCATTTCCTGGCTAGAAAAAGGCACAATTTGAGCCAAATCACATGGAAAACTCCTGTGGTGGTCATCAAAAAACTTTCTCCACTACACCAAAAAGTCAAGTGCAATGAATCAACATATATACGAGTGCAAATAATATATATTCGTATGCTAACAATCGTGTATATAAATCATAAAATCAATCGTTTGTTTAATCCTAACCCTTTTCCAAAAAATTGATCTTTTCTCCAGAACCATATTGCAAATGAAACTCATTGAATTATGCTAATGCAATACCCGAAAAAAAACATATTTTAATAAAAAACGAGGCAACCGCGAATGTGGCCTGAAACTGACAGCATATAGCGTTTTGACACAAGCGACTATGCATCCCAAAAAATAAAAAGCCCTAACTGACCATCATGTATGTAACGTTCAAAAAAGATACGGGGAAAAATGTTCCATACACCGAAAAGTCGTAAAAGTAGAGTCATAAAACCCACGAATATAAAATGAAGTTGTCTGTTGCAAAAGTGAATCTGTAAAAAAAAGAAGTGAGCTAAACAAGTGGTGGAGCTTAAACAAAAATAAAATCTTCTCCTTTGAAGACTGAAAAAGGTTTTATTACTTGGCTCCCATGCAGATACAAGAACGCATTCACTCGTCAGTCACCTGAACCTCGTAAAAAATCTTGCGTTGAGAAAATAGAATAAATTGAATTGAGATGTTTATCATGAAGCGTAATAAAATATAATATTGTATTAAAAAGAAGCAGAACAAACAAATGCTTTAGAAAACCCACGATACAAACCACAAAAATGGAATTGGTTTCCAATCCATAAGTTACTCGAAAAACGAGAGAACCGGTTTTCCAGAGTTTTAAATTTTTAAAAAAAGTGCATTTTACAAGAGATACGAATGAAATGAGTTAAGTCTCTGGACAAATATGAGAAAGATGTGCAGTTATATTACATTGTATTCCGTTGACAGCTTAATTCTCATCCTAATTTGCATTTTAAAGAAACCTTTCATACTCAGATTAGATCATTGATAATGAGATCCTACGTGTAATTACGCTTGAATAGTAATTAGCCACAGCATTTCAATTCATAAAATTATTACTCAATACTATCTCATTTACTAATCTTACGCATCAAGTCAAAGATATATAAGAGACCTATATCAAACCAAACGTAATTCAACGTTCACACGGTAAAACGTAAAAGTCAGGAAAAGCACTACCGTTTCATGATATTATGCGTAAATGTTCCCAACAGCAACGAAGAGTACGGTACAAACCAATCTGTTCGTACATTTCCTGTTGTCCAAAAAGCACTACCCGTAATGGTTTGTTTCGAAGCAGATCGACATGAAATATTAATGGTAATTACCTGACCACAAGAGAACACACCACATCCCACGCAGTTAGAACTCAAAGCCTTGAGCAAAATGCACACACGCATAGTAAAATGTAGTTATTTGTGTAAATTAGTCGGTTGACACCTGAGGTGTCCAGCATTTGAAACAAGGAAGCAGGAATAACTTCCTGTGATGACTAACGCTAGTGTAGTAGTGTCAGGTGTTTGAATAATCACAGTGGATTTGTTTTACAAGAATAATTACGTATTGAATTATAAATGGGGGTTTGATAAATTTTACCCCGAAAAAAAAGCATGAAAGCACACTGTTATTTCAGGAGGCATCCAGCAGAGGAATAGGATCAAAGAACACACATAGCACTGCTATTGCGATTGACAATTTGACAATACTTTATTAAATCCGTATCTCTAATATTATTTATGCTTGAGTAAATGCATGACAGATGCAAATTTTCCCTAGAAACTTCTTGATCCAAAAGAAAAACAGTCGGGGTATCATTTTCGGTTGGAGAATTAGAGAACCGAATAAACTTGAACGTATGAGTAATACGCTTCTAATATCATATTGAAAGGTTATCCAAAGACCCATGATGGCAACAATCTCCACTTGACATTATATTCTTGTCAAAAGTCACAAGCTGAACGAGCATGGAATAAAAAACCCGAAGCCAGATGGGCTATCCAGCAGCTTTGAAGTGATGTTAAAAAACTGTATGCCCTTGTTAAACCATATCCACTTGACTTTTTATTCTCATTTGCTCCAAATTATTTTCAATACATAATTTTAAGCTTGAGCACCCATCAATTACGAGTACTAATTTTTCTACATCAAAAACGCTACTTACAATCACCAATGTTTTCTAAACCTGTCAACCACACCGTCTCGTTTTTCAACACATGTTACCATTTCCAGTCCCTCATACACATTTGATACACTTCTCCTATTAAACTGTTTCAACAACAAATGGGCTCCCCAATCATTCCTAAATAACTCATTCATCCGCAACCAGCTACAATCCTAATCATTCGTTATTAACCATTCGAGTGAGTACTTTAGGTGCTTATAACGCGAGTTCTAATTTTTTTTTGTACACGTTATGTAAAAACTATTTTATTTACGTAATTCCACGAACATATAAACCTCCAGTGTCATAGGACTCCATTAAAATGAAAATAAAACTGATGCACGGTAGATTTAGAGTAGCACCCCAAACACAATTCATCTTAATTTCAAGTCAAAGAATCAATCGTCAAGTTGACTTTTCGAAACGTATGCCTGACCCTTGTGTGTCGCATGAGAAGTGATGAGCGAATTGTCCACCGTGTCAATCAGCTCAACATTCAAATGCCTCCCAAAACTCCCTGACTCAGCGTATTACTCACCAACCCGAGTGACCAAACATGCGACGCAATGCATGAAGCATGTTCCGTGTCATACCCCCGTTTCCTTTTAATTCTCATCACCTCATAAATGCATGAAGACGGCAAAAAAAGAATGGATTTTTATCAAAAAAATTACCCCGATAACACGTAAACAGCATTAAGATATCAAGCATCCTCCCGATAAACAATCTTCACCACGAAAAATGCAAAAGTTTAAAAGTGCAAAGCGTCATAAACGTTGAATGATAGACAACAGGTTATAGCACAACACGTGTCTCTCAAACCAAAAATAGAAATCTTTCGTATAAAAAAATACAACTCTTAACACGCATAAGCATTTATGCTATATGAACTAACGCACCATTTTATTTCCAGTACAAAAAAATATTGAACCTGCTAAGCAAGGCAGTATGTAACCAAAAGTGAATGAAAAGTATTCGAAAAGGGTAATATTCAAACAAAATTCTATTTATAGGGTGTATAAACAAAAGGTCCGAAACACAACACGTGTCTAAAAGATTCAAACCCAAAAATAGAATAAGATGTTTTAAAACTCTCTTCCTTCCTTTACATCTCTCATCCCACGTTTACTGCAATTCCAAAAGACACATACAAAATCGAAATAGCAAAAGGATCAAGCTATTATCCCCGATTCAAAGGTGGTTGCATTGGTCCAGTCCCCAAGAATTAGCCAAGCAATAGAAACCCTGGAACAAGGAATGTTTGTAATTACGATAAAAGTAGCGTAATAGAAATGGCAATAAAACTGGAAAACTAGCCAGAAGGGATCAAGCGAAATACACAAACACACATATGAGGATGTAGAGGATGAGATAAGACTACTTTCCCCCCCACAATTTGAGAAATATACGCATGTTAATGCAACATAAGAGCACATAAATTTAAACACTCCTAGATAAATTGGATATACATGATCAAATGAGAAATTTCACAAAAACAATTGAGTTTTAAGCCCACAAGCTCTTGTTCTAAAAAGTAATTACAACTCAATATAATACGGCTTCTCTGAATCACACTGACCATCCGTATCCAGATTTATTACACAATCCAACTCAAATTTATACATATAAACTTGACGAAAATCTCACACAAAACGGTTAACGATACTAAAATCCATCCCATTTTCAAATCAAAATTTACAGCAGGATTTATACACAAAATGTCATTTGCTTTAAACATAAATCCCTTCCAAATTTTATGAAAATTGCATATATATTGTCGCAGATACGATTTCGTTATCAACGAACAAAATCCGGTTTTAGCACCCAACAACACGTGTAGTCAATTTGGGAAATGGATACCACATCACGTATTGTGCGTAAAAATTCGCATGGAAAGATCCAAGGCGTGTTTGAAATCCTGAGTGATGTGATGAAGCTTCATAAAAATGAGAATGAGAAAAACAGAATCTCGGTGAAAGACAGACTACCCTGATTAGTATATTGAGTCTTAAGAGCTTTATACTCCTTATCTCAATTTCTTACGGTTAAACAAAAAACCGCACCTACACGAAGTCACGCTAAACCATATTGTTGCACACTCACACAGCAGCAGCAGTGTTACATTGCAACTCAATTTTTCAAAAAACCAGGTAAAATTGTATTCATTGCAATGAAACGCTACAACATAGCAGCTAAATGAAAGCAATAATAATATGAAGAATGAAAGTTATTCTAATCTTTGAGCAGCTTGCTCATGTAAAAGAATTCATTGACATTTTCCCATCTTTCCCATAGTCCTCGATAAAGTCACAAATCAAAATGACACAAAGTCATTACAAAAGTCAAGCCTCCCGTTAAATCGTTACACAATAGTTGAATCGCATAAAAAAAGTCATCTGGTTTTAGAACAAAGAGCCTAGTGTGTTTTAGGAACCGGACATTTAAGTAGTACCCTTCCTTTCGTTATCACCATAAATCACGAGATGTTTAATGCCCCCGAAAAGCATGTTAGAACAAGGATCACAAACACCAATAAATTCATCAAAACCTGATCGTGGTAAATACACAGATAAATTATAAAAACTCACAGGATTAAAAACGTATGGTTTAGATAATAAAAATTTGAGATGTCTACACGCATGAGCGCGTCAAGATACATTTATAAAAATATATAAATATTTCTATTAGTCCGCGTGTTTAGTCCACTCATTTACTCTTAATTTAAATTATTACGCATATTCATGAGTTACGTAACTGCGTAGTAAAAGTAATCACGCGATTGATTTAGCTTAAATAATCTAAGAAAAGTGTCAAATATACCGTTTATTTACATAATTTACAAGAATTTACTCAAGCTGAGTGTTTGTACTCAAACAAACATTGGATGTAAGGCCCTTTCTTCCCTTGCTCGACAACAGATAAACATCAAAATATATCATTTTCTTGTAATGCTTGTGTATTTTTCCGTGAAAGAAAAAAAAAGAATGAGGATTCTTGTAATTCGAGAAGAAACACCACAAGGGAGTTGGATTTGAAGCCGAAGCGTATAAGCAGCTATCCGGTTACACATGCTCTAAAGCCTCGACACTTGACTAATGACAAAGTTTATGAAACAAGAAGGTTGTTTGAACGCGAGTTGAAATGAAGAGTGAGTAGGATTGGGAATAAATATGTGCATGTCAGGGAATCCCCTTCTTCTTCCAAGAAAAAGTTTGAATTTTCCAAGAAGTGGATTGAAACATCAGGGCTAATCCTAAAAACGCCTAAATGAAACGAACTAAGGAATGACAAATTTCTAATCATTTAACATCATTTCACCTACGGTTTCAAAAATATGTATTAATAGTAAAAGGCGTGAACAAAAGCACCACCACAAAAACCAGTTCAAAATTCCAATTTGAGCGAATATATGAGAACACAAATAAGTTTAATAATTCACGCATATTTTGTTTCGAATTAATAGTTCACTAAAAAGCCCCAATTACTCTTCAAGTCGAATGGAATTTTGATGAATTTCCTAATAATTATTCCCTTCTCATTCATTTCCCAACATCTCATTCATCATTACACGATCAAATGAATCAACAAGATAAGTCCTCCGCGAGATTGACTCGTTTGGTCATCCCCGAAATATTCTTTAATGAGTATTCTCTAACAGTGATATAACGCTCATTTTGACTTGAAACCTATAACATTCTCCACCGTGACACTGGTAAAGAGTTGACGTTTACGCAGTAAGTATAATTAACATGTAAAGGAGGATGAGGTAAAGAAATCCTATTAAACAACATGATCCGAAGGCACAAGCATATCGTGTATAAATCTCATGGGAAATGTAAAGCCTGCTCCTTGTTTTCTGTGCAGCATCCATCAGCTTTTTGTTATTATTTGTGCGTATAAGAATCTTGCATATAAACCCTTTTACGAGTGGTAACGTCAGCAAGGCTGTAAAACGCGACACTCTCTCAGTGGGTTCTCATTTGCATAAATTCAGTTTTTAGAAGTTGTGCCCAATGTCCAAAATGCTTTTGTATGCGTGATTATTATTGAGATTATTTTAGAGAAAGCCCCCTTTCACAACATAACATTATTGTTATGAATCCCCATAATAATAATGTGTTGTTGCAACCCTTTAAAAGGGGAGAGATTCACATGAATAAAGTAGAAAGTAGCGAAAAGCCTTCCACAATTGATTTTCATAAGCATTTAAATTCATCCGAATATATATATTTATTATGCATAATGGACTCTTTCCTTCGCTTTATTCAAAATATTATGCAAAGTAACTACAATTGAAAACAAACGTAAAAGCGATCCTAAAAGCTTACTCTCATCATTCCTACTTGCCATCCCAGAAATTGCCAGAATCCATCGTCTCCAGCGTCTAGCCACACATTTCTTATTATACCCATTCTACTTGACTAATCATGCAATAATAATAGTGTAAAATCCCACATATCACGTATGCAGTACTGCACGTATGAGCCTCATCCCATTTCACGAACATTACGCTCAATTTTTACACACATCCCGTTTTTTAATGTCCCTAATTCACATTAATTCACAAACCTATTCTTGTCAAAAGAAATTCTAGTAAAAATCGTCCGCACAAGAAACCTCTCTTCCAGATCCTTTGCAATCCGAATGAAATAACTCCAGACAATTTTTTTTTTGTCTTTTTTCCAGCCACTGCCATGGTAATAATACCTGAGATTACACTAGAGTGTGTGTTCCAGAGTAAAAGCGGAAATGAGTTTGTGGAAGAGCCGGTGCAAGTCCCAATAAAAGAGTTCCGGAAACAACGTTAGGTTAGGTCTCTCACAGACGTGTAGCACTTGTTCGTCTGAAGAAAAAAAGTAATTTCTTAGTAGAAAACCCCCAAGTTGACGAATTGTGAGTAGGGAGGTAGTTTTATTGCACACCGAGATTCGTATCGTATCCCTCATCATCTCAGGTTGCAACACATCCGTTTTTTTAGTGCATCTCGCTCAAGAGAAAAATACAAGAGTATAGGAAATAAGTAAAATGAGAGTAAAGAAGTATTCCATTTCTTTAAATGCATTGGTCCCAGAGCTCTCCCGTTTATGAATTCGATTACGTAGACCTGAGTGAATTTTTTCTTCTCTCCCATTTTTATGACGAAGCGCTATAACAAAACATCCCTATCAATCGTTTCATCTCCAAGAATATTCTTTCTTTTTTTAAAAGAAAAAACACAGAGTCTCACAGCATGACTCACTGGTAATAATCCACAGAAAACATTCCTCTGGTAATATAATCAAAGTAGAAAAATCTTGGCTGATTTACATAATTTGGAGAGACAACCAAAAATATACACAAAATTATGATAAAAAAAAATGAATCCAATATACACGTATCATCATGCCCTTTCCTCTGCCTTTCTAATCAGATCAAAATGAAACGTGAATGTTCAGGATTGTAACATAGCAGTATGCATTGTAACAAGTTTGAATGAGTTTTGGTGACAATGCATGTAGGATAAAAGGAGTATTTGCCTGTAGCACTCTCTATTCCCTTGAATTAATACAAAGAGCTGATTAGCGTAAAATCAGAGGAATTTACGCTTCCCAACCTGTCTCCATTCTCCTTTCCCAGATCAAACGAATATGTTACGAGGGGAAATGTAATAAAAGTGAAAACAAGCGTATATATATTTTGAGTGAATAGGAAGAGTATTTCCACTCGATTGAATTTTAATGTCACCACGTACACTCCTAGCTTCGTTCTAAAAACAAAAAGAACCGTTAAATGGGCTCTTGATTAGATTTCCTTCAAAAGTTCCTAAAACCAGATGATCCCGAGAATTGAATTCACTCCCGGTAAGAATCAACACAGTAGAACAAGCTACTAATTATTCATCAGTTTTACCCTAATGGAGCAACTAAAAAACCTTGTTATTACCACAAAATGTTGTAAAATCACGAGCAGGGCTACTTGAGACACGCCCGTTTTCACCGAAACAAAACTAGCGACTCTCCTACACAAGCATTTTGTAATGCTAAAACCCTCACGACTAATTATTCTGCTACTTCTTAGATTGCTAATTAGGTTAAAGTTTATTTTTGAATAGAATGTTAAGTGCTGGAATATGTGTCCCTGGCCGCGTATATGAAATTTGATTAAAAAAAATACGAACCGCTTGGGTTGTAAAGTTCACACCCTTCCACGCTGTGGTTGATTACTCTCTTGAACCTATAAAGTATGAAAAAAAGGGGAGACAAAAAATCACTTTTGAGCCCATTTACATAAATAATTGAAAGTATATCTTGAGTATAGAGTGACGGACTTGGACCATGCTTGTGTGTGTTACAAGGATTTTAGAGGCTCATAAAGAAGCTATAAGGAACCCCCTCTGATTTTATTTGAACGGAAAAGACAGAGAAATCAAACAAGCTGGAAAAAAGAGCAATGAAACCCAGGAAGAAACATTATTACCAGACACCGTGACGTTATAAAAACGCTAGCTGGAGACTTTTCGCTACTTCACTGCCAAGGTGAACCTCTCTCCATTTCAAAACTCTTTCTCTAATGATCCATCCAAGTTCTTTGGATCCAGCAAAACTCAACAGCTGAGTTTCAAAAGCAAAAAAAATACACGTTCACATAAAAAACCTGGACAAGTTCATGCAGAGAATCGTGATGCACACGGCTACTTGATTTCTCGGTATCAAGATAAGCCACTGTGCAACGCTGCATTACGTCGAAAAAAAATACAGCAGCACATCACATCACGCAACTTCTCGGATACGTTAAAATCAAATGAAACTGTTGCGTTAGCACATAATGATACTTAAATGAATAATTAAGGTAATGAATTAGCAGGTTATTTTCCCACCAAATCATCACGTGTAAATGAATATTAAAGTGAACTCCTATTAAATGCGAGCATCACGCAAAAATGAGATTTATATAAAAAAAATATTGGGGTTAGCATCAATTAAAAAAAAGTAAGTGTGTCAAGTAGGGCAAAAGCTATAATGCACAAAAAAAATCCCATGTCTCGTATCGTCTGCGATCGTAAAGATAATTTTTTTAGAAGCAATATGCTTCCTCGGAAGTGGAAGCAGTACATGTACATGCGTATGATTTAGTAATCTGAAGTTTAAAACGCGACGGATGACCAAAAGGTAAAAGCGCATACGCCCAGTCAATTTACAAGTTTTAACATGCGATAAAAAACAAAAGAGTTTTACAATAAAAATACGACAACGACACCATGACACGGTCTAAAAAAATCGTAAGCGTAGAGAAGCCTCACGTCATAAAAGTGATGGTAGCAAAAAAAAAGTACAAGTCAGAGTGTATATCATAATATAGAGTGTATATCAGTATTATATGTCGCCAGTCTAAGAAAGCGTAGATTTGGTTAAGATAAAGTCTACCCATATAATCAGTCTGTAGGAATCAGGTGGGTTCAATAAAAATTAAGAATCTCTTTAACTTGATTACATGGTTTTTGGATTAGTATTTTGTAAAGAAAAGTCGAAAGCGAGCAAGAAAATTACAGATTTTGGCTCCGCGCCTCGTGCATAATTATACTGCAGTCTACGAGTAATAAACCACAATTTCAATATTATGTAAATGAGTAAAGCACGGGCAAGATACATTTATAGAATGTATTTTATAAATGTATCCTGGTTTGGTTTTTCTAAAAAGGTTTTTTTGATCACTTATGTTGTTTAACTGACCAAGGAAGCATGTAAAAGCTAAGGTCAATAGGTGCGTATACGCATAACGAACTAATCGACGATCATCATCACGTTATTATTATTTAACGGATGGCAACGCATCCGTATATTTTTAGAATCATATACGTATTTCCATGATGGAAGCATATCCAGTTCAGGGTCACGGGTCATCCACATGTCGATCAAGAAAAAATCCTCCGCTCACAAATGAAAGCAAACGAAGAAGCAAGTAATATTTTTTTGTCCTGCTACCAGACACCAAGTCTGCAGCACACGAACAAGAAGCACGACAACGCTCGTCTTCGCAGCAACCATAAAAAAACCACTCCAAGAAAAAGTAGACTCGTCCTCTGTGCTTTATCGTTGAGTTTGTAAAATTTAATGAGTAGTTTTGTGCGTAATCTCATCCCTCATCATCTTGTCATGTATTACGAGATCTCGTACGCTATACGCTTCAAAAATTGTCTACAGTGTCAAAGGTCACGATCAACAACCATCACGTCAACTTTCAAAACTCAAACTACTACGCTTAATTTTACCTTTAACGCCCAGTTTTTTTTATAATCCTATATCCCTATTCCTTATACAGAAAAAAAACCTCGGATGAGTTTTAAAAAGAAACTCCAGCATCGTGCTGAAGGGTTGAGGATCAAGATTACGAGTATAATCTGTTGCACACAAATGTGATGTATGTTGCATCAAACCTCTATGTTTTTTTTTCAGTAAACGGAACAAACACACACGTATTGTTACTGAACAAAAGAGCCCGTGCTACGGTGTATAATATGAATAAATTATGCAAAGGAAGTCTTATGTTACGTGTTAGAAAAACAATCGACGATGAAAAGTTGCGGACAATATGAAGTGCATCATCACGAAGGATGAGGTTGCAGAAAATGATCGGGATCAATAATCGTAAATGGGACTTGGCTTCAGGCATATTACTACGCTTTCAAACCCTCCAGGCAAGCCAATAACCCAACAACCAATTAGCTTGGGGAGGTCCACTTCTCCCTTATTCGATTCACTACAATTAAGTAGGATCCATTAAATCAAACTTGATTTTGATAAGCAAATGAATTATAAAATCATGCGTTATTATTAAAATGACGTTACGCATTTCAAAACATCATGTACTACTATTGACTTTTTCCATTTTAATGTGAAAGAAATCAGGTGGATTTCAAATACCCTGATTTTGATATATAATTACACGAAACCAAACCTCAAGTGTGTAAAAAGTAGTGTAAATGTAGCCCGCTGCGTCCACGAAACTTACCAACAACCTAATTACGATTACGAGAGTGAGTAAAAACGCTAACGCATAATATTGAAGCTACTAACATCAGCAGGAGGACTGTGTCCAGGCAAACTCACTCGGATCAAAGATAAATTAGCTTAATGTGAAAAGCACACAACTACGAGTTTTTTTATTCATGAACATGAAGCAAGCAAAAAAAAGTAGTAATAAAAAGCTCCATTGAGTAGCTTGAGCTGCTGCCATTATGATTAGCATATATACAAGAAACGCATCAAGACCATATAAGGTGCATTTCCCAATATATATATTTTGCATACACGCAACAGGTGAATTGCCAGATAAATATATTATTGCTTAGATTTTTCAAGGTCCCACGTAACAGCACTGCAACAAGCAACTCATAACGAAATGGAAAATAAAAAAACCGATGTTTTAGGTGTGTATAAGCCTGAGGGGGCGAAGTAGCTTGCAAGTAAAGTTCAAAAACCTGAAGAAAAAGTGTTATAACCTACCCTTACGTTTACTACTACTACACACGAGGGTAGTTGCAAAGAGTATAAAAAGATTATTCTCCTCACGATCCCTTTTTTTGTCCCAATAAACATTAGTTTTATTGTCAGCTGAGTATAAGAAGCTGAAGAGTAAACATGAGGTAAAAAGGTACCGGAAATATTATATATACACACGATACGCAACGCACCTGAGTAAAAATAGAAAACCCATCGATAGAAAACCATCATGTTTTTTAAAGAAATATCGTAGATGGGAGCGTTATCAACACTCCAGAAATCTGTTAAAGCAGGAGCAAAAGTATAATCTGTGCTTCCTCATGCGTCTTTTTACGAACCTGTCAGATAATGAGGTAAAAAAAAGCTATATGGTCCAGCTGCAAGGAGCCCATCAACAATCTCTCTCGTATCTTTTTTTTCTTCAGTTCATCAGGTTTTTTTACGTGCACTACGTACAGGGGTGGGTAAGGATATAAACACACTTGTTTTACTCATACACACTCA
Source organism: Orchesella flavescens (assembly GCA_964034955.1). Classification (NCBI taxonomy): domain Eukaryota; kingdom Metazoa; phylum Arthropoda; class Collembola; order Entomobryomorpha; family Orchesellidae; genus Orchesella; species Orchesella flavescens. The sequence goes on from OZ035957.1 coordinate 13,706,268, forward strand.
AAATGGACTCTCACAAGGAAAGTAGCATCCATCTCACAATACTCAATAACAACGTTTTTAAAGCAAACCTTTTTTTTCCACTAGAGTCTCCCATTTTCCAACAAACCTCCTTGCTCTACACGCTGCACTTGCACCAAATTACATATATGTGATGTGCGTTGTGTATTGTAGCACAGCAAGAGTGTCCCTGAACTTTAAATTAGCGTTGAAATGAGGAATATATGATATAAAAATACATACACATATGTGTATTAGAAAGGTATTGAGCGTATGATATACTCGATTACGTAGCACAGTAGCCCGATTGAATAGATGCCCAGAAGCTAATTCAACTTAACAAAAATCCTAAAGAGTCAATTCTATATAATACTCCATTGTACATCTCCCGATACACACACCTGAGTATAGTTTTGTTCGGATTTTACTGGACACGTAAACCATCTCCACTATAATAACGCATCCACGACGAGTAAACAAGAGAGTAGAGTCAACAAAATTTACAAGACTAGAAGCATAAAGCTTGACAAATCAAGGTTCATTATAATAGTGTAATACGTAAAAGAAATAAGCATCACGTTAATTTGTTCCATACCCATTATATATATGTACAAAATCACAATCATGCTTTTGTTTGGTACTAGGAACTCCTCATAATAATAATTATCTACACCGCTCCAGCAGTGAAGGGTCTAAATCACAATCTCACATGTGTTTACTATACACTAGTCAAGCATGAGTGTAAGTCAATGCGCTAGTAAATGGTGTTTGCAGCAGGTCACTAAGATAATGAACCCCCTAAACTCATGCTTTCTTACGATTATTTTACGCATAATCTACCACTTTTCTTAGTGCGCATTTAGTTTTCTGTAAAATCGTGTATATTACCATAATGTGCTTCTCCAGCGTGCCACTTTCTTATACTTTGCTTTATGCTAGTTCTAGAGGTACTCAATAAACAGTCCTACGCCCCCCTAAAATAAAATGGTCAAGCACACTAGTCTACTTAAATGCTCAATACACACGCTCCAGAAATATGAATCCTCCTATTTCTAAAACCATGAACTCCTTACAATGCACCTAAAGTAAAGAAGCTTTTGTTTTTTCCAGAAAAACGATGCTTAACATTTAGTCTAAGAGTGTTTCATAGTAACATCAACCTTTGATTCCTCTGTGACACAAAAACATACGTGTTCTTCTAAAAAACTCCTCTAATAAAACGAATTTTGTTATAAGTGAGCCCATATTTTAATAATTTATGATATAAAGTAGCACGAGCATCACCTACCCACAATATCCGTTACAATTCAATTGTAGATCGTATCGTATACAAGGAACACGCGTTACACATGCGATAATGTCAACTTTTATTCAATATTAAACATGAAACAGAAATAGTTCACTAGCCAGCAAAGTGCATCATGAGAAAAAAGTTAAAAAGACCTGTTGCGACGATCTTAAAGCCTTTAATTAGAACATTCAACGGACGAAGACGGGTCGACAACTGGGCAAATGCACAGTAGATCATAAACAAACGTTGAAATAAATATTTTGGTTGTAAAAGCATAGAAATGTAGGTAAAAGCAACCTGTGTGTGTGCTACACATGCACATAAGCAGTATCCCTTTGCTTAAGTTCTAACAAACGTCATAAACTCCTGATTGAAAAGGTTGAGTCGAAAAATAGGTACGAATAATAGACATGTATGAGAATGTACACGGAAAACGCAAGGTGCTCAGAAATGAAATGAAGCGATAATACGAAATGTTTAAACGATCGTAAGAACTACAAACGATCTAATCTGCATAATGTAAAATTTGTACAGTAGCAAAGTAGATCCTGATGCAAATGAGGTAATGAACTTGAAACCACCGACAAAAAAACCACTTGTTTCAGTATAACAAACAACGGGGCCTAAAGTGTAAATGAGAACATGAGAACCAATATTTTAAGCATATTCCATATAATTTCATTCACCAAAAAGCTTCAGTATATGCAAATGAAACGCGGCTCTTGAAACCCAAAAAAAACATTAAGACTCGAAAATCATTTAACAATGCGTTCTCAATACCTCTCAGTGGGTAGTCCAGAAACACAACGTACATAACACTATACCTGTCGAAAAGAACGTAAGCGGAGCGAGTTTTTCACACATATTCCTTTGTTACCGGAAGTACTTTGTACTCACACCACACTCATTTTCCGACATAACGTATTAATTTTGTCTCTACCAAAAAAATCACGCCATCCAATTGCTTCAAACCCGCGTGAGTCATAAAACTTACTTAAGTGAATATCGAAAATGTGCCTGTCTGAAATACATCTCACCATAAATTCGCACCTATATATAAAGCTAAACGAAGCGTAAATGAGTTTGCTATTAAATGTCTCAATCTAGCACATTTGATAAACACTCCTCCGTATTATCTCGACTCATTAATCAAAACGAGAATTACTATGCATAAATGAGAAGCATAATAATCTCCAGGAAATATCATAAACGCGCTTCACCCTTTCTCGCTCAGTCATCACTATGATCATCATACACACGAAATAGTCCCTCCCTCACGAATTCAAGGGTGCAAGAAACCAAGCATGTTTATGAAAAAACCTGTAACACACGATAACTTCTTGAACACATTAAAAAAAACCACCATTTGCGTTTATTATGAGTGAGTAGAAGCTTGAACATGTAAAAAGAGTGGTGTTCAGTAAATCGTGTAATGCAGACAATAAAGGATCGTTAGGTAATGATGAGGCTAGAAACCCTTTTGTGTATAGCAATCCCATATCGTCAGCTGAAGAAACAAGAAACTGTTTATTTTGGACCTGTCAGGCCTAGAATGATAAATCTGGATGATGAGGTATGAAGCGTATATGAGAAACACACAATGACAATGCACGCTGAAACGTCCCTTTTCCTACGTTACTGTTTACTCACCAACTTTTTTGACAATTTACAGCACAAAAACTTGGAGATCCTACGATCCAACACAAAACCTTTTGTTTTCAGAGACCATCTCATCCTCATGACATGGTGTTCCGTGAGGGTTCTCCAGAAGACGCTGACAAGGGATTATAAACGGATTCATATAAAAGGGTCATAAATCTGCCAAAGAAACTCCTACAACCAATCTTTTCATAACAAAGGAACAAAAAAAGTACCCATGCTTCTTGCTAGCATATCCTAAAAACCATTGCTTTTCAAAACCTCACTACCGTGTTAGTAAAGATGTCAAATTACGGGTAAAATGACTTTTTTTCCCTTTTGCATGATTGACGAACACATCATGAGTTTAAAAGTTAGTGAAATGTGTACAAGAAAGAAAATTGAAAGTAAAGAAAACCCTTACCCCTTTATAATATCTTTTCACTCACTAATATTAGAAATCAAACGTACTCCCCCAACTGAAATGACCTGTCACGAAAGCTACATAATAAAACATATCGTATTAGCATAAAAATGGAATCAAAATGTTTCCCACATGTTGATTCCCTTCAATGAAAACATGCAAAACTGAATTATCGACGAATTCAACCGTAAGATTAAGAAAACTGTGTCTCCCAGTTTCACATAGACCCGGTCCATGCCGATTTCAAAAAGCGATTTGAATTTCAGATTTTTTAATGGGCACTCAATCAAAAGTTTCTTTTCCAGGACAAAAGGAAAAGGTAAGAGTTTCTACATGAAAAGGTATTGAAAAAATAAATTTCATAAAAGCATCAAATGATATATAAAAAGTTTTATGAAAAGGATATAATCCTACTTGAAAAACAGGAACGAAGACTAATCCGTTGAAAAGAAAATCAACCCCTCATTTTGATGATGATGAAGTTTAGAAGAAGAAAAAATCTTGACAAACATTATATATCTGAAGATGATCATGTATATGGTGTAAAAGATATGAGTCATAGGACATCTGACTTTTGATGCATGCGTATGCGTATATCTCTACCCAATATCCCAAAATTGAAACAAAACTCATTTCTAATTTCCAAAAGCCTGTCCAGATTCGTTTTCAGTGTTAAAAGGAGAAATGGTAAGGTACCTGACCCAATGCGTAGGATGACTCATGCACATTTAACAGGTATAATAGCATAATAGAGCCCAGAAATACATTAGGAGCTATTCTTTCGGGTTTCCACGCATTGATGTTTGACCTCGATTCTCATTTTCCCTTTTCATCTTTTAAACCCCTAACATACACATTTCTTTTCAAGACTCCTTTTTCCTTAGCCTAAACGCAACTGTTTTGTTGCTATCCAAAAAATAAAAGCAGTCACATCATTACACATCACTACTCCACGTACTTGCCCGATTGTTTGACAAACCTCCTCAATTTGTTTTAAAAAAACAAAAATACTCTTACACCAATATTTGTTCAATTAGCAAACACTCAAGTATGCAAGAATTAAGCTACAAAGTTCATGTTATTGCCAAAATCCCCTGACTCAGCACCAAACAATTTAAAACAGTTATATTTTTAAACATGAATGTATATTCTTCATCAACGTCCTTGCAAAACGTGTTTATTCTTGAACGTGACGTTTGATAAAAATCATGTCGCCAAGCAGTCTGCTCACTCATGCCAAAACAATCAAAACATGTTTTTAATCCGTTTACAATAATGCGTATGACGTACATATAACTACATAAAATACATACCATTTATACCAATGCTATGCTATTGCATTCTTTGATACCATGCAATACCACTCCAGCAAACCATTTTGAACAAACAACACATTTTTCATAATATCCAGTCTCAATAATTCCTCAACATAAAACACATAATATGCTGCAACCAGCTTATCAGGGAAATTGTGGTGAGTATTACACCACAAATTGATAAGCCCAATATGTGTATACACATATCAATTCAATTTGTCATTGAAAAGTAAACAACTCGTTTATATATAACTTTCTTGCCCAAACACACAAACATTTGATCTCAAATATGCATAATATTTGCATAAATGAGTTTTCGTAAATGTATTCGTATGTCTTAAAACAAAGACCTTTAACTACTAGTAGCACCTCAACAAACGTTTAAGTAAAAATCCAAAAAAACCAACGTAAAAGCACATACAATCAAGATATGAGTATATATCAATGATGATGAGTAATATGATGAAATGGGTCATATAAATGTGAGGTTCGGATCGATGCAGCATGATTTAAGCTCAGGTGCACAAATCTGTACCCTTTCGTGTAAATATACATATCCCATCCAATCATGACTCATCAAAACCCATGCACCCCAAAAATATCACAACAAACCTAACAGTTTGATATTTGAAAAAGTGTCATGGAGTATGTTAATTTACGAGTGTATCTTGTCAGCAAACTCACAAGAGAAAACGAGTTTCATGAAAAACTTTAGCTTGAACCCGACCACATGACAAAAGAATTAAAATATAATTTTCAGCCAAGATTTACCACAAAACCATTGCGTAAAGATAAGAAAGGATCTGATTCGCAGAATAAGTATTTATCCGAGCATATTAGAGCCCCCATACTACCAATAGAAGCATCCACTTTTTTTGCTACCCTCTGGCAATATTCGATAATGTACAGGTATATAAAGCAGGTGCGTCAGAAACGCTCCTCCTCCGCAAAAAAAAATTCTCGTTTCACAAATGGTAATAGCTGCTTCATGAGCATAATCAGATATATTGATCTACACTCACAAGCCTTTACTCAGCCGACTGACCAGTATATTATGACCAAGCATGTTATTATAAAAGTAGGTGCTTCACGGTGTTTGAGCACACAAACAACAGGAACTTTTTCTTACGTTAAGAAAGGAATCGTCTTTATATCCCGCTTCATTGTATAACCCATTCAAGTATCAAGTATCTTTATTAAATGATTTCCGATTGCAGCATGCACCTGGATATGTGGAAATGTGGACGTGCAAATTAAAGAGCAAGATCCATGCACATCCTGATGATTGCGTGCATGGATCTTACAAAACTCTTCATTTCCTTAAAAACCTGGCATTTAGCACATTGGCGAGCATTGCACAGACTTAGTTGTAATAATTTGACAGCTGCAGAAAAGGTTAAAAGTGTATCATCATGCTCCTGCACATCTGCGTTATAAGCGTAATGTTGACTAGAAAAACGTTGAGCGTAGTAAAATTGTTATCAGTATTCCGTGAAAAAAGAAGCGCAAAGACCTGTATGTACAAGAAAGTGTATAAGTGTTTGCATATTATGCTAAAGAAGCACGTCGCAGTGAAAAGAAAAAAAGTGAGGAAACCTCAGATAAGAGATTTTAAATGCGTAGCGTATTTTCCTTTATCTTTATATATAAGGAGCCCATTGCCCGCCTACAAAATAAGATCACCACATAACATCCTTACAAGAACCTTTGTTTAAAATATCATCATTATATGACAAAAAACGTTTCGCATGTGCCTGTTTGCTTTTGATTATTTTTGGCAAGCGCTCTTGTGGTGGTAAAGAAAAATGTTAAATGTCACTATTTTTTTCCCAAACGTAACGTGAGGTCGATTGAGTATATAAAAACAAGTCGTCCCCAATAAAATGTGTATATATGAAACAGATAAAGAGTATTGAGGCCGAGTTTAAACACACTGGTGTAGACAGACGAGTGCAGAAGCCACGCTGGCTGGTGATGAAGAAGAAAAAAAGTTTGCATAACATGAGCTCGCTAATTATTGCAAAGAAGCGATGAAAAACACTCAACATTTTATTACGTCTCGATGTAACACGAGAGAATCCTTGCTGCCCAGACACTCTGGCATGTAATGCAGTTGCTCCAGAACGCAACAAAACAAACCCATAAATCAAAGGATTGAATATCATAAATGCATCTTTACCCATTAGTCACAATCGTAATCACACTAATTTACATTTGCAAATTTTTTTTATCAGCTTGACACTATCACGCGATATCAACGGAGCATCGTGCTCTTAACTTTCTTCAGGAATCTAAATAAAAAAACGAAAACAATTTCTCATCATCACCAGATGGTCTCGGCTTTTTGCCAAACTCATTTAACCCATTGTTTTTAAAATGTCAAATGTATATATGCAGGCCAAGATCACACGCACTACCGTATTTGCAGGTTATATAACAACATGCGTTTTCTTCATGATACGATGGCTTCTAAAAAACGATGATGTGTGGCTGTGTGATGCATGGCGAACGAACGAGAGATGAATTTATTCGAGTGAACGCATTTCATTTAGGAGAACAAGTACAAATAGTGTTGAATGGTGGTTATTCAACCAACGTATGTAAATGCACAAGAGTGCAGTTTTGACCACAATGTATAGCTTATGTAATAGATGGTCCCCTTCTACCGATGACTCACGATTTTCGTGAATATAAAAGGCCTGTATGCTGATGAAAGGAAAGCTCATAATTTTAGAAGCGACGTAATATGCAAATGGGATGAGCATTAAATGCCAGTGACCACCACCAAAGCCTCAATCCTCTTCATTTCAATTCACCATCTCCCTTTTGTTTACTATTTTCTCCTGCACAAAATCAAATGCACTTTCAACAACACTCCTGTTGAAACATTTCCCTAACCTTACTATTTTCTCATGCACAAAATACATTTTCCTTTTGACTTGACTGGCTTGCACATTTATACGTTATTAAACACGTCAGATTGAAAAGTGCGTATGATTTTGAATTTGAATTGGGGTTGATATGTGTTTTAAAATACATGATTGTTTGATTAAGGTGAGTTAAACAGAACTACTAAACTCTAGTAGTTGTGTTTGAGTGAAGGAAAAACGTATTGGCTTGTTGATATTGAGCCCACCTGAATAATCCTCGTCATCGGTACAATAATTCCATCCTCCAAAACTCAACACGCTGAATGAAAAGATCAATGATTTCCTTAACCTTACTATTTTCTCCTGCACAAAATACATCTTCCTTTTGACTTGCTTGAACGTGTTTTAAAATACATAATTGTTTCATTAAGGTGAGTGGAAACTACTAAACTGAGTTTTTAGTAGATCTGTTTGAGAGAAGGAAAACGCAGTGTTCTTTTGATAAACACACTAAGAAACCAGCAACTTTGTACCAAATGCTTTGCCAGATCCCAAAATTTCATTGCTCTACCTAAACCCCTTTGCTGATTGCTGAGGATGTTTATGGAAAACGTATTGGCTTGTTGATATTGAGTCCACCTGAAAAATCCTCATCATCCTCAAAAACCTACGGTATAAAACCCTACGGTAGAGTAGATAAAACTCGACTGTTACCATCCAACGCGTTATACAATGGCACAAGAACTGTTAGGTACTTTTTGTGTAGTGCAAGACGGTTTACATCCACAATCGTTACTATACCCTATATGCGTTTACATGGCACAAAAGGGAAAAAAGGGAAGCTAAAAGTGCATCGAGTATTTTGTCTTACAAAACCAGGCTGTCCAGAGGACTCGTTTGTCAGTGTTTCAGTAGCTGTTGAGTCGTACACAACATCACCCGCTTGTGTTCAGAACCTTACGAAGCATAAGAGTTTGTGCTCCAGTAGCAAACATATTTATATACGTAGTATAGCTCCACGAGAGTTAGTGTTCTGTCAGCCTTGCTCCAGGAAGCATCCACTGCTCAAAAGCTGTATCGTTCACACAACCCCAATTGCTCACAGAGATATAAAGTGTAAAAGTGTAGTATACATGTTTTTCAACTTGAGTCTCGATTGCAAGTTAAGTATAAAGCGTAAATCTATAAGCGAGTGTATCCAGACCCCTAAGAAATCCCGTTTATTTGGAATTGAGTTAGCCTTCAGAAGAAGGCACAGAAATATGGCAATCGCATTTTTCGTTCCACCCGAGTACGGGCCTGCCCCAGTGCAACAGGATCAAGTTCAACCTCAAAATCCACCAGTTCGTGTTGTCAACCATGCTCAAGACGCTAATAACAACAATGTTCGCAATAATAACGTGATTCAACCTCCAACCAGGGGACTCATCTCAATCTTTGTTGATGAAATCATGGCAGTCTTGGCTCATAATCGCAATCAAGAATCTCGTAACAATAATAACCATCAACACACTTTACGGGATAGACGGGCTGCGAGACCTCAATCAAATCTTATTAATCAACAAGGTAAGGCTTTATTTCACAAAACTCATATTTTATATACACATTATATCGTTGCAAAAAACACATGAAAATTTAAGTAACCTAAACACTGAGATTTCTCCAAAGTGGATTCACTTTATATTTCTACGAATCAAATTAAATACAATTTTACTTCACCTGCTCGAGCATTTTCTCGATTAGGGTTGTTTTACTAAACATTACGTTCAGCTAGTACATAAAGCACAGTGAAATTGCCCTGTGGGGCATGTACAATGTACACCTACGATGGAGCCAGACTTACGAGAAAAAAAGATGATGTAGACATGATCATACGATACTTTTTGTTTTAAACTCTTCCTTGCGTCCACACTTGTGAATTGAACGTTTTCTTAGGAAATCTCACTAGAAACCTGTCGTTTTTTAAAAAACACAGATGTGTGTAAAGAAAAATCAGGTTGAGTCCCGTACTCATGGATAAACATGAGTTTTCATTAAATTTCATCAAACCTTTTTTCTATATTGAGTCATGCTTTCCCTACCTGTTTCATACATGAGACTTGACAAAAGCGTACGTATCAATTTAGTGTCTGATTCAACATGGGACTCACGCTAGATCTATTCACAAAAAATATTAATCATATCAAAATTGTTCTAAACCTCATATGTGTCATCCTTTGTCTGTGTCATGAAACCAGGAAACTGGAATTCAGAGTCATGAGCGACCCCTTTATAATCATATTAATTTGTGTAACGTGCATGTTTGTTTTGGTCTTGTCGAAACAAGACGAATCACCTAGGTCGGGGTACCTTTTTCACTGGAATTAACTTTACTCACCAACTCACTCACCTACTTTTTCACGTTTACTTGCTAATTAGCTACTTGCACTCTTTTACCTTGTTTAGCAGTGCGTGAACATAAACGCACCTTACAAGAATCCTTGCCAAGTGCATTGAACTGCATTCATGGGGGTGACGTAAGACATTGCTTTACCACACCACACCACACCACCACTATACTATACTATACGCAACGTACACTAAATGTCATGCAAGAAGCTTCAATACAAATATCCTAACCCTGAATATTTTTTTTGACGATTGCAGATAATCAAAACGGATCTGAAGGAGTGCTTAGCTACCTCCCGTCCCTACTGCCAGACATAGTGACATGTCACGCTGGTCTGTCGTTGAGATGCGGCTCAGGTCGCCCCATCCCAAGTCAACCAGAAGGAGTGAATGGAGCTCGTGTGGTCCCACTATCCCCAAGAAGCAACATTGCTCCAGCTTGCGATTTCGAGGTCAGTTTGAAACTTGACTTGACGATGGCGAACACAACAAACGAACAGCCACGTATTCCAGTTCATGATGCTCAAGTTCAATCGCTTCCTCATGAGCTGGACTATAGGATTGTTGGGGCACAACTAAGACACATTGCTGATAACTACACTCTCCAGGTTCGTATTATCACCGCTTTTGATTAAAATAAAAAAGAATCAACAATTCATTGTGGATTCACTTTGATTAAAATCGTAAAAAAAACTCATTCCTGAATATTTTTATATCCTAAAACGCACCATTCCCATAATTACGAAACTCATCACAGAACTTTATCAAGACTTTAACAAGATCGAATCTCATGATATGTTTCTCCACTACCACGTACCACCCCAAAAACGTATCTAATTAAACAAGGATGATTTTTAAAAGACTCTCGTTTCTTATCAAACCATTTTTGTATGGTGTAGAAACATTAAAAAGTAGGAAATTAGATCATTTTCCTCCCGATTTTACGATCCCGACTCCTTGTGCACGAGAAAAACTCTTATTTTTTTTATTACGCCACCCGATCTAAAAAAAAGGGCATTTTCTTTTTTAACTAGCCAAGCGTTTATTATAATATTTTCTCAACTATGATCATGAAAAAATATGAACATAACTTTGACATAAAAAAAAAGTGCGCATCATGAATGTATATTCTGATATGAACGTTTCTAAAGAGGATCATCATAAAAGAATATTTTAACTGTATCAGCTTCCTCACCATTTTGCAAGAAAGTAAAAAAAATGTAAATTCCCCCCCCTCATGACTTTTTATCAGTCAATTTAGAAATGGGTTGCGAAAAAGTTTATGACCATTTTTGGTTTGAAATTTTTTCTTTCAAAAGGCCAATTTTTGTAAAAGGGTTTGATAGTTTGTTGCAAATCCATAAAGGTCATACTTTTTCGCAAACTTTGTATGATTGTAAAAAGAGTTTTACGAACTTTTTTGAATTTTTACGATACGGAACCATACAAAATTGCATAGAAAAGTATATATTTTTATTACACATTAAAAATAGTATCAAAGAATAATGTTATCTAATATTCACGTGTTTTTATTATTATTGCAGAGGTCTCGTAATGCGAATCAGTCATCATTCGAGATAAGTGTGGTGATTTCAGTTGCCCTTCCAGCCGTCGCGTTGCTCGGTCTCGGACTTGCCTACCTTCGCAGATAAATGCTCAACAACATGCATGATATATATTCTTTGAACTGCATGCACATCATTGACTGACAACACAACACAACACAACTGTACTTATCCGTACACAAAGCCGTGTTCTACATTTTCTTGTTCATTTACCGTTAGTAGTCTTCTTAATTAAGTGATCTCCAGAATATATGCAGTAGAGTTTATCATGGTAATTTTCATAGAAAAATTTCATGAGTCCACGATTATTAATTTGTATTTATCGACCTTATATGTTACTTACCATATATTTAAGTTAATTTTGTCAGACATATATTTAAGTGAATATCTAGTTATTTTTTGCATGTGATTTAGTTTTGATTAGCATGATCACTAGTGCCATAAGAAACAGATTTTGTTAAGAAACTCCCCATCCATTTTGATAAGATCAGCTTTGCTCAGAATATTTACCAATTCGAACTGTAAAAACCCCAAAATTAGAAAAAAAACCTTACAAGAAAACTGCTCATGAGCGTGATGTATAGATTTTTTTGTTTCAGCAACCAATTGATCTCAACACGAAGCGATCACACGATTAACCCGACATTTCGCATTTCGTTTTTTGTAGAGTATCCGCTAGTCACTTATTTTCATTTCTAAACTAACATTTCCGTAAAAAATTGAATATCTTTTGAACCCCATTTTCTCCCCAGAAGAGTCAAGTCGTATCAAACTGACCTGAGCTAACCTGATTCCAGCGTAATTATTAAGTTCTTTTGTATATGTTTTTGCATGCTAACGGATTATTAGGACTATTGAAAAGGCCATTAGACTCCCTCCCGAATTGTTAATAAATAAGGAGTACGGAATCTGACCAAATAAAAAACACACTGCCTTGTATTTAGCTGAAAGGTCGAACCAAAGGAGGGGTATACTGTGTAAAATAGTTGTAATTTTTTTGTACTTTCCTAAATATATATGCAAGTGTAAAAACGCCTTGAATATTTAATACAGAATTGTATTTTGTACAGAAACATGAAATATGTATATGGTTTGAATCCCATATATAAGTGTATGCCCAGCAAGTCTTTCAAAACTAGTGTGCATATACATAAGTCTAATTGTTCTTGGTAAACAATACTTATTTATTTCACATCAATTTGTGTTGTAAACTATCAATATATATTTTACACTAATAAATAACTTTTTCGTCCAAAAATTATAAATCATTATTCTCATTCAATACTTTGTTCATTTCATTCGGGCATCCTCAGTATATACATAATTAAGTCTTGTTCATATACTCATGCATAATCAGGCGAGGAACAGCATACAAGTCTCTTTCCAAGCATCTCGCACTAGTCATCTCCACATCCAACATATTATTATTAGAGAGAGCAAAAACAAAGCTACGAATAAGCATAAAAAAGAGTCAATTTTTCTACCCGCACCTATAAAAAGCGTTATATGTACTGGACTCTATTCCTTTCTTCGGGTCATGTCATATATATATATATATACGCAAGAGCGTCAACATGTCAACCTCATCTTTAAAATTACAAGATTATACATGGTGAGTACACTATTGTACGATTATGTGTAACTTTTGAAGAGTTCATATGTACATATATACGCATCGTTTATTTTCCAGGAGCCATTTTCATGCGAACCCTGTAATAAATATCCTTATCGTAAACCATCAACAAGACCAATATATATTCAGCTTTTGTACTTTAACTCTTGTCCTTAACAATTTTTTTAAAGGAACATTCGTATACACACGTAAATACGTATATACCAAAGTCTTATGTACATAAAATGCGTCTGGAAAAAAACGAATAGCCACACACATTTCGTGTACATATTAATTTTTACATGCACAAAACCATGCTTGGTACAATATCAAAAGGAAACGCACTCATACTACACATAAAAATCTATGCACTCTACGACTCTACCAAGAAGTCAGAAGGAAGCTGTTTGTTTTAGGTTGTTTGAGTGTGCTGGATCGGGACGAGCTGCTTTTCTTCATCACATTCGTCATCACTCATCAGCAGACCAATCCAGGGGAATTTGCGTGCATTTTCGATTGATTGAGAGGTAAACACGCATGTTGGAACTTGGAGCGGCTCAAGTGCATTTTTTAAGTGTTCTTTTCAAGACACTTTTTAATTAATTTTATTACAAGATTTCACTTCCTATTAGACGGTAAAAGTTATCAAGTATAAAAACACTATCTACATGCATGTGTAGAATGTTTAAATAAATTATAAACCGAGGTTAAATAACAATTGAATGTTAAAGTGTGAATGTAGGATGGAGATGTCTGATGAGGATTTGATACAGTGGTCATCCACGGAACTGGAAGAGTATGAAGATGATAAGGATGCCAAAACACTGAAACTAAATGGAGGCATGTCAAACCAGTACCTGACGGTTGAGGTTGGACATCCTGAAAGCGTGGTTGCTCGTAAGAAGAATGGAATGGAATGTGAGTATATGAAGATAACTTTACCAAATAGTCAAGATTCTTCAGTAGCTCAGATTGATTTGGAACACCCTTCTCTTCCAGCAGGCGTTCGTAAAGTGCTTGGACATTACAAAGACTCTATCCTGGATGACAAACTCTCAGCTGATAACTTTCTCGAAATGATGACCAAAGGTAAAAAACTTAAGCACATGGTTAACACGTTTAGTGACAACGTACAAAAGACAATGAAATTAATGCAAGTTCAAGCACAACAATCTCCCAACGGGGAAAGTAATGGTAAGGGCTGTCTACAACACTCTGTAATAAAACCAGTTTTATGCATAACGCTTCTTTTTTATTGTAGAAACTCAAGATAATCATCGGGACAGTAATGAAGAACAGCAGAACGGTGTGATGGAAGAAGTGCCAAAGAATCGTCGGAAACTTGGTAGAAATACCAAAGGTCGCTCAGATCCTATGTCAATTGACGATGACGTCATAGCTAGACATAGAATGAAGGTTTCCTATTCTCATGCTTCCATTTTTACTTTCGGGCTTTTTAGTTAAATTAAGTGTGACCATGAAATACAGAAACGGTTATTTATTATTTTATAGCAAACGGTAGAAACTTTCAAGCTAGCAGGGTTGCTGAACGTCCAGCAGTGTGTGGTAGCGGATTGCAAGAAGAAGGCCACGTTAGTTTGTTCCACTTGCAAAGAAAAACTCTATTGCAATACCACTCATCGGAGAATGCATAGTCAAGAGCATAATGCCACCTGCAACAAGTAAGAAAGCTTAAACTTTTTATCATCGTTTTAATGTTTTTAATAAACGAATTGAATTAGTTTAGAAGAGTTTATTTACTCTGGATATATAGGTACAAGTTTACATCAAAGGATGGTGAGAAGCATGCAACAACAGTTCGTGACTTTGAGAAGGGAGAAATAATCCTGATTGACAAGCCGGTAGCAGTGTTCCCTCATAATAGAAATAGCAGCCGTGATCATGAATTTCCTGTTAACTACTGTACAAAGTGCTGCACTAACCAGAATTTCACTACTGATATGTGCTCTGGACATTGCAGACTTCGAGCTTGTAGAAATCAAGAATCCTGTGTTCCTCCAAAGGTAACTGTTTAGCTTATCAATGCCTGACAATTACGTATAATAGAAAGTATATTAAAGTATTTCGTATTTGTTAGTTTGGTGCAACGTCCCATTCCGAAGCTGAATGTAAAGCACTGAGCAAGTACTACGAGCGTAACAAATTGGCTCAACTTCGAGCAAATGAAAGTGTCATTGCACTAATTCGCACGGTTCTCCAGAAACCAGACTCAAAGTCGGATTTGAGGGGCCTAATGCTGGGGATGTCAAGCTTGATGAAAATTGATCAAAACAACTTACAGTTTAAAGCAAAGTTGGAACTATTCAGAAAGTATCTGGATATTAGTGAAAGAGTCGTTGCTGATATTGAACTTGCTCAAATTGACATCGCTTTCACTAAACTTGGGAGGAACACCGGGCTCGATATACTCATTCCAGGGAAATATAACTTCAACGCTAACAAAAGGTAGAGTGCATCTTTGATTTTGATATCAAAAGTATATATTGATCCATCATTCCATAGGATATGTAACGTGAGGATTTAATATTTTGTATTAGGGATGTACGAGCGATTTACAAGGACGCAAGTTTGGTAACCCACAATTGTTTTCCAAACAGCGCAGCGATATACGACAATAATTCATTATTGTATGTGCATGCAATTCATGGGATAAAGAAGGGCGAGCAGATAACAATGTGCCTGGACAACAGGTGTCTTTTCTGGCCAATTTGGAGACGACGAAACTACTTAAAATCTGACTATGGATTTACTTGCAAGTGCAAGAGGTGCACTACAGCAACAGACTTGAACACTTACTTTTCCGCGTTTCCTTGTTCCTCGCCCGATTGCAAGAATGGAAAGTACATTATCCCAGAGGATCCAACCGTGAGCAGTAGCAACTGGATTTGCACAGGTTGTGAAGCTAAACCAATACATTTTAGAAGAGTTGAACATCTCATCATGTCATTGGAGAATGAGCTAGAGGAAGTTGGGTGTAATGCTATCGCTTTGTGGGAGAAAATACAAGAGCTCGTTCAACTCAAGTATCTTCACTGGAATCATTTCATCGTGTTTGAGTCTTCAATCAAGCTTTTCAATGTGTTCTGGAAACAATTCCTTGCTAGAGATCCTAACATCATCGATTGGTTTGAAAAGGATCATTTAAGGCTACTTCCTGCTGCTAACACTGTCCTTCATCTCACTTACACTTTCATGCCTTACGGATACCAAGCACATCATTGTAAGGAATCCTGTTAATTACCTTTTACCCTTTTAACCATTGTAATAAATCAATTAATCTCATATTTCAAACCTTATACACAGGTCTCGCAACACGATTAGCAGGAATAGTAAAGATGCGTGAGTTGGCCGAAAGATTGGGAAACGAAGAGATAGAGAATTCAGTGGTAGAAGAGTTCATCCACCGCACTTACTTCCGATCGGAATACGTAGGTAAAACACCACTTTTCGAGCTACTCCCTTTGAACATGACAGAAGAGGTTATTGGGAACCTGACAGTCCTGGAAACGACAGAGTTGAGCAACGTTTGTGACAACCTTATCCCAAATTCTGAAGTCTACGAGGCCTGGTTCACAGAATGTCCATATCTCTTTAAATTCTTCACTTTCATGACCAATAAACATCCTACGCTACGTGCAAGAATCAAGTATTTGGAGAAAATCAGGAAAATGACCAATCAATAAAGATAATTCTTAATGTTTTGACGTAGTAATTATAACCGTATTCTTATTAATTTTTATTTCATGCTAGTGTTCTAAAATCCATGTGTGTATAAAAATTATAAACCTCTTTACCCGTGATTGTTAATTAAAATGTGTATGTGTAGTAGTAGAAATAATTACCTTTCAGTCTTTCACTGTATCTCATACGACTTTCCCGTTTATTAGTAAAGTTATAATAAAACATTTTTATCCATAAATCATACATTTCAAGCTAATTTCTGAACTGGAATTAATCGCGAAATATACATTACAATAATACTAGCCACAACCCTACATTTACGTTTCAAGGATAAAGGGACAAAGGTGCTAAAAATAGAAACCTACTCGGTCATAAAAGTAAAAGTTAACAAATTCATTAAAAAAAATTTAACAAATTCATCAAACAAAACTTATCCAAAACAAATGAAATTAGTCAACAGTCATGTAAATTCCACACTTGTCTTGCTGAATGCGATAAGCAATTTTAGCAGCCATGGCTGGATTCTTGAACAAATCTTCGACCAGGATGAACTTCTTATTAGTACAACCAGAATAGGGGCACCTGTAAACAAAAGGATTGATTAGGATATTATGCAAGATACGTAACCGCCACAGATTAAAAGTATAATAAAAAAACATGCTGACCTAGTTTTCCCATTTGAAGTGATGATCATCCCCATAACTGATTCATACTCATACACATGTTTACAGATTTTGTTCTCGTATGGATCTGTGAGAGGTTTTCGAGTGAATGGATCAGTAGTTGGAAGATACTCGCTCAAAGCTTGAACACCACCCTCAGAACATGCACCAATAATGTCAAAAGGATCAAATCTTGATGAAGGTCCTGGAATCTGTTCCGGTTCCGTTCCGTCATCAACATCTCCTCCACTATTCTCACCTTTAAAACCACATACACAAATTCAGATCATACGGATACGGATGGATGTGTAAGTCGATTAAAAAATTTAAAAGCATAGCTGTAAATCATAACTCACCACGATAGAATTCATCGAGAACCTCCAAGAAGCTTTGGTAAGTGTTATTTTTATAAACCTCTTTCATCCCGATATCCTTGCTCCGATCATCCATTTCCTTTTTTGATGCCTACAATATATCAAAGATCAACGTATAAAAAAACTATCATACAAACCGTTTGTTTATTGTTTTAACAAAAATAAGGATCAAGTTGTTCACCTCATCAAATTCATCCAAGAGAGCAGATAGCTGATCTGGATCCTTTTCTTGTTGTGCAAGTTCCTCAAGGTCCAAATTGTTGTATGCAGCCATGACAGATTCTGGAACAACCTTAAGTTTTTCCTGTGCCTCAATCATCTCAACCCCAATAGTATGGAGCCGTTTCAAAATCTTTTTCTTATCCTTCTTCTTATCCTCTCCTAAATCAAATCAATTAAACATGAAACTCTACAAAAAAAAGGATTAATATCACACGCTTCTCTCTCTTACCTGCCAATAGTGGTAGAGTAGCTTTAGCAGTATCTTGAAGAAACTTCATAACATCGTCAATAACTCCCGACATCCTGTCAAGACCCCCAGCTTCCTCAGCTCCAAAATCCCGTTTATCCATAGCTTTCTTCCCCTTTTTCTTTCCACCATCCCGAGCTAATTTGCTTTTGCTGCTAGTACCAGGTTGAGGATCTCCTTCATCTTCGGTAGCAGCCTCATGATCAACCCCAACTTGGTCAGTTTCTTCAACCTCAAGAAACTCAGAGTCAATAACTCCCTCTGACTCTGTGTCTGATTCCTCGTTATTAACAGGTCCGTCTTTTTCTCTTCCACCACCACCACGACTTCTCGTACGACGTGGCATTTCCTGTAATAATAAATTATTCATTGTCTGCAATTGATAACTTTTAAATACGTAAACAATCAATTAACAACTTTTGGCTTACGGAAAACGCAAATGTAAATTGACGATGCTTCACAAACGAAAAATGATTTTTACAGGCTGAAACTGCGATTCGGATGATTCACAACTTTGCTATAAACAGCTAGTTCACTTTTAAATACAACACCAACTAACAGCTAACAACTAAAGACCAACGATAAGTTCATATCAGTTGTCAAGTCTTGGAGAGAGTGTTCAATATTTACTTGAGTCACAATCGTTCATATAGCAAATCACGTTCTTCTTTTCAGATGGTACAAAATCAATGTATACATGAGTGTCTTGCAATGCAATACAAGCTCTTCGTAATATTGCAATATGCAATCAATTTGTATGAAAATGATATATCTCTCCCTTTCCCTCTGAAAATGAATGAATTGATGTAAAATGCATTGGTAGTATGGAAGAAAACACATGAGCTTAACAAAAAACGAGAAATGAATAAACACGATTATATTGTAAAGAAAGTTTAATGACCTGACACGATATATATGATTAAAGATTTGACACAATATATTTTTAATTCCATAGTGGATCCAAGAATTCTAGAGGTTTTCCTTCCAAGAGTCCATCATTGACCTTGAATAATTCCCTGACAAATTCCCACCTGATAAAGTTGAAGTACCTATACATCCCATTTTGCCAGGTTTCCTGTTCCTCATATTCAGGAGTAAGCCAGACTTGGAATGTTTTATGGAAGCGCCACCCTCTCCGGTACAATTCTCCAGCAGCAAGCAACTGGAGAGCGTCTCCACAAAAAATGTAGAAAATATAAAAGAGCGTATCCAAAGGCAAATCGTATAAACGGGATCTCCTGAACCTCAGAGTTCTCCTGTGAAAGCAATATAAAAGGTTAAAAAATATCAACTAATGTCATTACAAAATAAAAAGTTAAAACCCAAACCTCCAAGAAGAAGCATCACAATCTCCATCATAAACGTTTGGAATCATGTACTCATCAAAAGGTTTCATGACCTCATTTTGTGAAGCATCAAATGAATAGTTCCTGTCAGCAAATGGTCCTCCAAAAGTGGTACACACAGGTCCAGGTCGATCCATGTCCTTGAATAGTTTGTGTAGGTTGTATCCCATGAACGTGACATACCCCATTGGATTATCCCTTACCCAGCTTCCGTTAACGAATCTTGCAAGGCTCTGGAGCCGTACATCGCTAATGTCAAACTGTTCATGATCAAATTCAGAATCACAGAAGGTGTGATCGTTCATATCAAAAATGGAGTAAAGAGTCTGTTCGCTACTGACTGAGGTTTGTCCTTTAATCCTCAGAATGGTCCGCTTGATAGATTCAAAATTGTTCACGTTCTCCAGGACGAGATCAATGGGCCAGAAAGCAACAGATTTTGGGTTGAGCCTCCTCGCACAAATCTCCTTAGGGTTAAAAACATCTAGAGCATTCACATCGTACACTGACCTGATAACGTCACTCCCAGATTTCAGACCGTCATCAAACAGCCCAAACTCTCGCTGCCCTTGTCCAACCATATTTATTACTGGACGCTTGTCAACGAATAGTCGCTCATCCACCTCAAACATGCTAGCCTCACTCAACTCCCTAAAGTATACCGAGTCCTGTACCCACTTGTAAGCGTTCGAATTCCAAGGCATTTCCACTAAAAAACAAACATTGCAATTCAAAAAAAAACAAATTATTTAATTGTATGATGGAAATGATAAAAAGAAACCCTTCATTTATGGTCTTTACTCCCAACGTCCAAGCCCATCTGGGTCACATCAATTTGGTCATTAGCCCCAAAATCTTTTTGGAACTGGCTCAAGCCACGGCGTGCCTCCTCAACATACTTGATCCCAGCGTTGACGTATTTTCTCTGATTCTCCCACTGCTGCTGCTGGACCTGCATGTTGCAAACTTCCTGCATCTCATTGTTCTTGTAGGAAGCAGCCGTCATCGCAATCATGATATCACGGATTGCCATATCGGTGTTAACCGGCTCCTGCGGCTGCTCATATAGCCTGGTGCTACTCATCATCTCAGGGATTTGCTCATTAACATTGCATGGTTCTGGAATTGGAGTCGTCACCGGAGATGGTGAAGGTTCCCGTTTACTAGCTCTCGTCCATGGTATCGATGGGCTGCTACAGTTAGTCGTCACAGGCCTACAACAATAAAATTAAAAGTTTATTAAACATTCACACATTTGTCTTGGGTTAAACATTAGTTATTACATAAAATAGTTCTTACACGTTGGTAGGTGTATCATTCTGCCTGATAGCTTGAATGGGCACCTGAGTAGGTGAGTTTTTCTTTTTCTTAAGAGGCAAGCCACTAGCAGTTAGAGGTGGGTATTCATAATTGAAGTTAATGGTATGATCTCCGGAAGAAGTTTGATTATTTTCAATCCCATTAGAGTTGATTTTCCCCGATCCCTCACATGAATTATAAGAATACTCATGAGTGGCATTATTCAAAGGTTTCGGAGGTGACCCATCACCTCGCCCATGCTGCTGATGCTGAACATGACTGTAAGTCCTAGAAGATTTAGGCGTTTGAGGATGCATAGGAGGAACATATCCCAAAGGTGGAAAGCTAGACTGTTGAAACATTTGATTATTATAAGCTTGGGTTTGCTGATTCCCATTTTGAACCTCACTAGGATGATAGTAATGATATCGAGGTTGTTGTTGGGGTGGTTGAACCTGAGGTGGTCGTCTCCTATCTTCATACTGGAAATTGTTCCACCTTCCATTATTAGGCAAAGGCTGACTCAATTGATTTCTTGATAAATTAAACTCAGGAGTCTGGGTTTGATTGTTATGTTGCGACACGTTCACATAGTTGCTCGCCTGCTGGAAGCTAGGACGCTTCGGCATGAAAAAACCTGGACTGAAATCGTCCATTTCGTCAATCTGAACTGGACACCAGCTACCTAATCAAAACAAAATTAAATGATTTATGCGTTAGTGTACACTTTCAAAAATACTTAAAAATAATCAACCTGAATGACTGATTTATTGATATTGCAAAACCGTATTTATGTGATAGTCTTGAGTGAAAATATTTACGGGCCGTCGTAGTGAACGAAAAGTAGGTCGGGAAAAAGAAGTATTTAACAACAATAAAACGCTATTATAACTTGAAGGTCAATGTGAAAGAAACTTTATTGTTCCACGTGTAACGGCTCACATAAAAAAAATGAATTGTTATTGTTCAATTGTATGACAAACTCTTTGATTTTATTACATCTGATTTGTTGTGATTCATGTCTTCACCATCATCCTATCTCCTATCTCCTATCTCTTACTCCCATTTGCTTTGTTGTGTGTAGATGGAACGGGGGTGACCCGAGATCAGTATACGCCTTCTCAAGAAGGAGCCTTTTAATTTATACTATATGCTAAATAGCTTTCTTATGTAAATCTTCATTTCTTTCCAGTTCCAGGCTCCTTGCGTAAGCATACTAAAGGAGAAAATTAGCATTGCAAATGACTCCAAAAAATGTCTGCTGCTAATTACTCTACAAGAACCCACCCAGGCATGTAACTGACAGGTACGTATCAGCAATCTCCTTCAAACCAAAAAACGAATTAAAACATCATTATCTAATTAAGTCGTTAGACTTATTTGCATGAGACCGTCTTGCTATGTTTTTTTGAGGACAACCTCATCTAATTTACTCATGATTGATCGAAAGCAAACAAATTCTCATGTTGTTTTTACATAATACTCAGCTCTTGGGGAATTCTCGTCAACTCTGGTTTTAAAAAAGCTCCCGGAAGACTTTAGCATGCATTCCGTTTATATTAATACTTTTCAACACACCCAACCAAAGAACTATTAGCAATGTTCATTGCACCCAACTAAATTTTCCCACAAGTCCAACAAGTTTGTTTAATAAACATAGTGAATATATTCCCCCGATGAATCAAAACTGTTTATCCGAACAATAAACACTTGATGTCCATAATGATAGGGTTGCACAGAAAAGAACGCATGATAAAAGCATATATATTGTACCCGGATATGAGTATGCAAAAGTCGCCACCATACGCCAAACAATAAGCATGTTTCTTAAATGCGTTGTAAACGCCTGTATTATAATGCTGATGGATTCGCCCACTGTTAATGACTCCACTATTATGCTTACAATATGCATAATGCCATCCAACGCAATTATGTATATTCCATTCTACACAAGAGCATTGATGCATTAGTTCCCGACCACCGGCATAAAGAATTAAATTGAATCAATATTGATGGGTTGTGATTTGCATGAAAAGGGTGAACTTTACATTTTCCCTTTTTTATACCAAACAAACTATCATGTTGGTTTGGTGGTCGTGTCTGGTGAAAGGGGCTCGTAAGAAAATGTCAAAAAGTGATACGTGTGTTGTTTACAGTTGAGATTTAAAATATATGCGTGTATGTCATAAAAAAGCGGAATGCTCACACAGGAAGGAAGTTCTTTGCATACAGATTTGATAACTCGCATATGCCAAGAACCACGGATATAAAAAAAAACCTAAAAGTATCATTGAACCCAGCACTCAACTCCCCGAAAAATAACGTATACGTTCATATATTTATGGTAATGGAGTTGATCATGAGGAGGGTCATGAATGAAATGATACCAATGCGTTTGTGAATACCAGGAATAAAATGCATCTCAATTTTTAAATTGCAAAGTGTAGAATGATAGTAAAAAAAAGATGCAGTAAAGTAATGAATGAAAATGATACTAAAAGGGTTTTCAAAACATTTTCTTCAAGGAATATACATACCTTTTTTTTACTATTCCCGTGGATGATCATCAAAAAGACTTTGATAGTAAAGCAGCATCAAAGAGCAAACGTGAAAAAAAAATTGGAATTAAACGGGCTGTAAACTTTTATGGGATTTGATACTTCCGAGCTTTCTTCATTTCAAAAATTGTGTTTTGAAAAAAAACAACACAAACCTGCTCAGTTTAAAAAGGAGAAAGCTTTAACGTAATAAAAATCCAAGAGTATTCTGGAAATAATGGATGAATCGGTCGCTTCCTCTTTTACTACATAACGCACATAAAAAAAGGGTTCAAAAAACACAATGTATTGTGATAGCAAGCCTGGGAAACCCAACATCAACAGCAACGGTTATACGGATCTTTCCGGGGTGTTGTGTGTGTGTTCTTTTATGAAAAAGAAAATCAGCACCCATGTGTGTATATATTTCACCCTTTTTTTTATATGAAACCGATTGTGTTGCTATTACACAGAGATTAGCAATGAGAGTGCTCCTATTTTGAAAGCGAGAATAAGTGCTACTCATAATTTGAAATTTATTGGACCCACTTGTGCACACTATTGTGTGTGGGGTCGTGTGTATTTTTTCTCTCCCAAACTTTAAAACGTTGACTTTAAAATGAAAACCAAAGATTTATTATCCATTATTATATGCTCCTAATGACTTTTTATTTCATTTCACAACTTGAACTTTGACATGCGCATTTGATTTCAAACAACAAACCTTTCACTTTTTATTGCTCCTACGTGAAATTTATCGGACCTTTCAGTCGCGTTATCATAATAATTGTCACAAGTTTTTATTTTACATGATTTATTTATTCGTGTGAATTGTGAATTGATAGCTGGCACGGTTTTAGATGGCAGTCACTCGAACGTAGTCGACCTGCATGGCCGAGTTTTCACCATCCCAAGTTGGGTACCAAGCGTTGCGTGCACTCCAGAAATCTGCAAACGCGTTCCCAGCATCGTTCCTCCATGGTTTAGCTGGCGTCACATTATCAGGGAAATAACCGTTCGTTCCTCCAGTAGCCAAGTTTATCAAGATATAAAACTTGAGGAGGAAGGAAAATTTATTTAGATGTTCATGGATTGCAAAAAAAATATAGTAAAAAACGTAAAACATACGGGTTGATCAAAGGGAGCCATGAGTTTATTATCAGCTCCAATCCAAGGATTTGCAACATCATTAGGAAATCCTCCAAGTTCCCAGAATCCTCCAGCTGGAGGAGCAACATTACCAAGAAGTTGTCCATCAACAGTGAATTTAAGAAACGTAGGTGTCCACTCTAGCTCATAAACATGAAAGTCCCTGTCCCATCCTTGATCGACAGCAGAATTTGTTGCGTGAGTAGCTTTCTCATATCCGTTCATATTCCATTTGGGTCCGAAATGTAGTGTGCTAGCCACCTGCTCACACCCAATATTAACTCCAGCAGAATTAAACAGTTTCTTGTTGCCTCGAGATTCCATTATGTCAATTTCCCCTGATTGTGGCCATGTTCCATACTGATTCCTCAAGGGCATCATCCAAATTGCTAACAATAATGTTCGTACATGTTCATGGACTTTCATTTGCATCATTTGCAACACTCAAATGCATATACAGTCCAAACTTACCAGGCCAAAGCCAGTCTCCAGAAGGTATTTTAGCTCTGACTGCAATTTTCCCATACGTGAACGAGAAAGAGTTGAGACTCCGTAGACGAGCAGACATGATTGGGTTGATAATATTACCACCAGCTCCAGACCTCTCGCATCCGTAATATGATGGGTTAGTGCAGCTAAATAAGACCTTGATTAAATTTAATTTCAAAGTATAAATTGAATCGATCCTCTCGTGAAACTTTGGAAAACTTACTCATCTGCAGGAGCTCCACCGAGCAAGCTGAGTTGTCCAGTCTCAACAAAATTCTCACCATACATATCGTTAGTTAGAGAAGGTTTGATGTAAAGGATTCCATCCCTCACGTAGCTGTTCTGACGGTGGTTGTGGTATACTTGGAATTCCCAGTTCTATAGGCAAATGTGTATTAGCATCACGTTTAGGATTTCAATATACCTTGAAAATTCAAATACTTACGCCACCACCACTCATGGTAATTTCATGCTGCCACTTGGCAAGGTCCAGAGTGTCAAAGTTATCCTCAAACATGATGTCTCCTGGAGCATAAACTCCTCCGAGACTTGAAGTCGAAACTGATACATCTAACGTAACGTAATTTAATTAGTCAACGTGTTCATGATATTATACAAATATATACTCAAGCTAAAAATCAGTAAACTTACTTTGAACAGCTTGTGCGACTCCAATGAGAGCGAATAACCCCACCACCGCGATTCCAGACATTGTGATTGCCATAATTACAGTATATAATGTTACCGGGTTCACACCTATTGAACTAATGCGGTTCTTAAGCCCACACATCCAATTTATTGGCGTGAAACACTATTTTTTCGCATATCTCTCAACCCAAATCTCTATCTGAGATCAATCACACAGGTGTCAATTTGCAAATCAATCTATATTTGGAGCCTCTATTCTTTGACAGGAATTAACTCAAAAAAATATGTTATGCCATCCTGTCATACTTCTCATGATTAAATTACATACGCATTTTGATTACATATTGAATATTATATGGAATACACAATGTAACAATTTTTCAGTCATTCGTATGTGTATATTTTATTAAGCATTGCAATAATATTTAGCGCATTTTCGTACAAGAGTAATCTACAGGATGTTGCGGATAGGGCAGGAAATGTTAAAACCCAATTGAAAATTAAAGAGTGCTAATTGGAAGCTCGACTATCTTGCAGTGCTATAAACATATAAAAAGCAGTCGCGTTGTTGTGCATTTCATATAGCATTATCCATCTCATATCTCCACCACCTTTCCAAAAACTGCCAAACAAATATGATTCTCAACTCAACACTCATGAAGGTAACGTGTGCATAAAAGTAATCGGATAACATGTTTTTCACACTTGGAAGTGAGTCATATCATGGCATGTGAGTCTGCGACAGAGATATTTATGTCCACCTCGTCTCGTGGTATAATCAGACTCATCCTGATAACCTGTCAATCTGACGCGTGTTGAAAATGTAAAGTAAATAGCAACTTTGCCACCGCCTTCTATTCATTTTCTCATGTTTTCCCAACCCGTTCGTATATAATCTATTTGATTGTAATGAAGATGCAATGGTGTCGTTTCGCCTTGTAATTGGACACCCATATGTTAAGTAAAAATGGCAGGTTTAGAAACCAGTGCCCGTCACATGCATAACGTTCTACGAAAACACACGACTAACCCACACCACACGAGATAAGCAGCTACTAAACACACAACAATACGAATAAAATGTCAATCCTTTATAGGATCCCTGAGATGAGTCAGAGGTTTATAGGATATTTAAAGTGATTGTGAATCGGTTTTGAGTTTAAAAAACCGTGAAGATTATAAACATTGAGCATTGATCACCAAACAAAACGTGTTGTTACCACCCACTTATTTTTTACTCATTTCCCTTCAATCTCTCAACAAAAAAACATGAAAAATGGGCTCATAATGGTTTTTTAACCAGCTACTTTACTATCATGTAATACATCCGACCTACACAACAAAACAAAATACTTTGTTTTATACACATGTGATTACAGTTGACGTGTGCCAGGGATTTTGGGGATCAAACTCTCTTTGAATATTTATTTGATCAAGCTACACCATTAAAAACCACGTTTCATTGAGCACATTCGCCTATTTATAAACCAAAACCACGGCGGTTTAATAACAGATCAACAATTCATGAACTTTTTCTACATGATCATGGTTTGAGAAATACGAATCAAAGTAAATCGGTCCATCACAAATGAAGCATAGCTTGGATGCGCATTTTAAGAAAAACCTTTGTGATACCCAATATAACCATAATGTAACGTAACGTAATTCATAACTGAAATGATTTACTAACGATAGCGTAACAATTCACTGAATTGCACGTTAAAGTTGTAGTAAGCAAGAAACATTCGTCCCATTATTTTTGTCAAGTGGTTTGCCAGCACATACGTCATTGCATGATTAAATTGCATCATTATGATATATATGAAAAGCTATATATAGGATCTTGTATTATGGTAGATATGAGTAGTAAGTAAAACATGAGGTTTTTTTGGGATAATATATATGCTAACCACTCACTGCACTCATCCAACTTGAATGCTCGCAAGCAACACACGATCATATATAATATTTAGATGAGTAACGTAACAATATCATTATGTGTTGTTGAAAGCGTTCAAGCTGAAAAGGGAGAGCAGACAAGTAGGCAACGTGAACATATTCGTATAAATACGCGAGTATCCCAAGGAAAAGAAGTAAAAGTGGACCAAATTACTCTCTGTTCTTGGGTTGAGACTCATCACGAGAGGGAGAGAGCAATATTATCTTGTCTCGTTCGTTCAACAAAAAAATATATATAAACCTTCACGTTGCAATTGCACACACTTCAGGACGTATGGGCACATGGGCTCTTGTGTGTATCCTATTCTCTCCCCAAAAAACAGGCATTGTTGTGTATTTTCTCAAGCATCCTAGTTTTGTCAATAATAATGGTTTTTTTTTCAGATGGGCTCGTGAAACGTGTGCACACGCATATGCCCGTAATTTACTTGTTCAAGAAATGTGAAGAGCACAGTTTTCCTTCAATACACAATATTTCCCCACGCCACTTCAACTTCCATGCCTAATACATTCATAATAACTTGATAACAATACTCCGAGATACTATGAGATTCCCTTGTTAACTTCCCAAGAAAACCATATTGCAAATCATCATAGTTGGGATTCTCATGTAACATCATCTACTTGAACACAGTTTCATCGCGTTCAAGTACCTCCACTTGTCAGATGCAACAAGCTCCAAATGAGCACGCCTAACAGCTTCTACTTCTTTCAAAATAATTTGTTTGGATCATCTCTGAAAACTTTGACATTGATTTTTCACTACTGAACGGCTCATCTCCAAAAATTTATGTCGAATCGTAAAACATGGAAAATGAAACAGTGTTTTTCATTTTCTTTTTTCCAAAAAACCTTATATTCCAACAAAATAAACTGGAATTTGGAAATCTCTCAACTTGACATTTTTCCCATTTCTCGTGTCAAGTAGAAACGGTTTTGCCCCATGTTATTCCCAAGTTCAAAAACCCACAAACATGAGAAACTGTTTTGAAAACAGAAACTTGAGACGCATGTTGTGGGAATGGGTTGATGTATTTTTTGGGGTGGAAAAATGTAAACGAAATGCATATTTTAACGCACATATCTATCAACGGTGTTAAGTACGTTTCAACAATGCAGACGAAAGCGGTTTAATGACAGCCATTATGTCAAAAACAAAGCGTAATGAGCAACTTGGGAATGGGAAAGACAACAATTTATGGGATTCTTGGTCAACTTGGACAACTCATTTGCATAAAACTAGGGATTCCAAATAACCGGAACCGACAATACTGCTTCCGCATCATTTTAAGGCACCCCTTCTTCTACATCAGCAAATATATCCTTATCTTATACAAAAGCTTGTAAATCGCCATATCAACAATGTATGCCTAACAATCATTTGCATTTTAATCGCATTTTCAATGTTTACAAGTGCATTCAGGTTAACTGATAACCTGCGCATCTCGATCCTAATCTTTGCATAATTTCTTCACATGTTTTTATTTGCATCAATTTTTTGCAATTTCGTTCGAGAAACCGTTCGAAAAATGTTGTACAACGGTGACCGTGTCTGTTTCAAAAGCGTCAAAACCCAGCATCTCCGTTTCGGTCGCGTTCAAACGTACATAGACGATGAGCCATCATTCCTATCTTTCGATTTCGGTTTTGATAACCCCATTTCCGTGGAAGTGGTAAACAGAAACATGAACAGAGCGATTGAAGATGATCTCATGAGCTTTATCAACTTGCCCCAGGATCATCATCACACATCAACATCATCATCATCACACATGCTTGGCTCTGCTTCTCCCATGGTTAAATCAAAGTCAAATCCGAACCTAAGTGAGGAGTATGACGCTTCAACCACACTCATCCTGAAAAGGCAAATTATCTGGGATGACAATGGGGGCGAGACCAACGTCGCAAAGAAGGATGAAAAATTATACAAAGTAACCATTTTTTCATCGCATACATGAAAAACCATATATAAGCGTTTATGATTACATTTTCCACCCTTCTTTTTTCATGTTTTATTTTTTCCGTACAGGTTGTTGATCGCAAGTTCACAGTTGGACAGCGAGTCTTATACCACGGTCATTTTGGAAAGGTAACCGAGATCATTCCATTAGCTACGGTTCGTATCATGGATGGTGATAAGCTAGCTAATAAATACAAACCACCAACTCTCCTTTCCAACATTACAGTTTCCCAAATCCGCCCAATGACCGTAAGTGAATCATGACATAACATTCTATATAGCAAGGCTACATTTTGAAGAAAATCTAAAAAGTTAAGAAAAAATATATTTACAGTCCGTATTCTCCGGAGTGAACATTGAGTTTATGGGTTGGATCGGGCAAATCTCGGAGGTAATACGTCGCATAACCTACAAGTTGGAGGATGGGTCGACTGTCTCTAAAACGTTTTACGACTCTCGCATAATTCGCAAGTCTGTTCTATTAACGTCATCTTCTGCAAAGTCATCATCCCACAATATATTAGGATATCCCTTCCATCCCAACTCCAAGCTACCTTTTGAAGGAGCTCAGGAAACACTCAGTCAAGCTCGTCTTAGCCAATTCAGGAAGGAAGAGGAAGAAGACAAAGAAAATAACCAGAATTTTTCTTATGCCAACTCAATCTCATCCACCAACAAAAGTAGCGGTGGTGGTTCTCCAGCAGGTCTTTTGGGAGATTTCATCAAGACCAAAGTAGAATCTGTCTCGGTACGTTTGCAATTGAGTAATTTATGTGTAAAAAAAATAAGAAATCAACAGATTGGAGACTTTTTTTTTCCACGTACATCTTGTTTTGTGTACAGATTGTAAGCATAACAATTCGATGGACTGGAAGATTGCCAGCGCATTTAATTAAATTGTGTTGTGATGAGAAGGAGAAAGCTCAAGCGAGAATTCCAGCAGTTTATTCGACAAGCATGCCGCCAAGCATCTTACGAGGTGAAGATTTGAGTCTCATCCACCCACTTTATATCCACCCAGCCATGTACTTTGACAAAAAAGGACTGTGCTTGTGTAAAATAAGCAGTGGAGAAGAAGTAACGGTTTCAGAGAAACAGTGGGCACAGGAGTTGTACAAGAGTTTAGAAAAGGAGAAGGGTAATAATGATGAGCATAGTAGTGGGGATGATGATGATGATGAGCAAGCTTCATTTAATTCAAGTACTGTTGCATCATTCCAAGGAAAGGATTCAAATGCTGGTGTTTTTGGAAAGAGAAAGCGCTCGTGTCATGAGGATCCCGAGGTAAGAAATTGAAGTAAAATTTATGACCATGCAATTTAACCGGATGAACGATACGGATTCTCCCTTACTCTTGTTGCTGCTGCTGCTTTTATTCATTCAATTTTCGTTGCAGGAAACCTTTGGTGGTGGTGGTGGAGAAGGAAAGGATGATGTTGTCGTGTGTAAACACTTTGTCCAGCACATGTACAAGGTGATTTGGGAAAAGTCGCATCATCAGCATCAACACAAGACTGATGGAAAGAGTTATATTACTCC
The DNA here is from genome assembly GCA_964034955.1 of Orchesella flavescens. NCBI lineage: Eukaryota > Metazoa > Arthropoda > Collembola > Entomobryomorpha > Orchesellidae > Orchesella > Orchesella flavescens. The sequence goes on from OZ035957.1 coordinate 13,737,502, forward strand.
TGGTGGAAGCTACTATTATGGGAATCAGCTCGAGCCTGATTTGACTCAGGAGCATAAACTTTGTCTGGGATTAATTCACAGCCATTTGTACGTTGTGCCAAGGAAAGGAACGTGGATGGATGGAAAGTCTTGGGACTATGGAGTTGTCACTGACAAACCTTCCAACAGTGCGTTTTATTTCTTGACATGTTCATTTGACTTCATTTTATAGCTTTGTTCTCAAGCTCGCACAATATTAAAAACTATTTTTTACGCGTTTGCTATACTGCCTGCTGCTACTCCTTTAACTCCGAAACACACAGGTTCCGTGGTGGTGGAATGGATCAAGATCAACTGGGAAGATGGGAGTGTAAATGTTGCCTGCATTCTCAAATGTGAGCTGGTTGAGATTGACAAACATCCCACGTTTAATGAGCTGCATGAGGGAAGAATTGTTGTGAGAACGAAGAATGCAGAATCCTTTAAGAATTGTAAGGATTTTAGATTTGGAACTGTCGTGTCCGTTCAGAGATTCTCGCTAGGCCAGGTATAATACACGTTCTCCTGATGCTAACTACTTGTACTTAAGAATGAAAATTGAGTCATGAAAAGTAATGTGAATCCCTTTATATTACGTGTAGATCTCTGTGTACTGTCCTCTGCAACAGAAAGTATTGGAGTTGTGGCCGCATATGCTGGAGCTATTTGTTGGCATGTCTATGCAAGAACTCATTGCACGAAAGCTTGTGGGATTGAGGAAAAGGGAGAACCGTAGTGCTGAGTAGTTTAAACTTAACGGGTTCTAATAGTATTATATTTTTTTGTGTAATATACAGAATGCCTTGGGTGTTGGATTAGTAAGCACAATCTCATTTTATTGCTGTCAAGTGTACGATTGTTTGTATTTGTGTTAGTTTTAGGTTCAATAAAAAGATGAATGAAATATATTCTGACGTAGTAGTTTAAGTAATCCCTTATAACTGTACCATTGAGAATACTACTCATTCTTACTAATTTTTTGTTACCCAATTTTACAAACATTTGCATAGGGTTATTTGAACATGAATGAAATGAATGAAAGAGTTCCTTACCTTACATAATGATTGCCCTACTTCCTTTTTCAACACTTAATGAGGTGTAACTCAAAAGTGTCCAGCAAAAGGAATTTTCTCATTTATTCTTGATTGTTGTGTGAACAATATAAACAAGCTCTTATGAATGGGATTACTACAACTATATGCTCTCGTGCCAAGAGCAAATATAGGCGTGAGGCATGAATCATGGTTCTATTTTTGAGTTCTGAATGGGACAGTAGAGGATTAGACTTGTTCCTCAAGAAGCTAAGCACGTATGTCGAACAAGGTGTTGAGAAGCATTATGAATGGGTAAAATCTGAAAACTGTAGATCACGTCCCACATGCACATATAACAATACATGAATGAATTATGAAAAGTGCTCATGACAAAGAGAAACTGAGAAGATACTCTTAACGATTTGGTATAAATTCCAAGTTTTCCAGAGACTCAATCTCATTTGAAATTCGTTGGTCATCGCGTGCACGCGTGTCAGTCTCAAAATTAAGCAAGCCTTAAACTTCCATATCAAAATGTGGACAGCCCGGACATTCCTGCTTGTCTGCGTGGCAAGTGCGTCAACATCCCAACTTATAGAGCATTACAACTTGCCTCAAGGCCAGTTTGGAATGCATCCACCTCCAAAGACTAACCTAATATTCGGAATTCGGAAAGAACAACCTAGTGGTCATCCCTTTCGGACATCCCCAAAATTTGACTACCATACGTACGACCCATTCGGTCCACCATCATATTATGATAGATCCCACCACTTGAGGATTGACTCTAACCCGTTCAATTTCTTGAGATTGGCTCCTCCAAAAGCGGTCATGACCACTTCAGCAGATATCATGGCGCTTCGAGGCCACCCGTTTATTGAAAGAAAATACAACTCCCCATACAAGCCACAAGAAATAGGAAAACCTTCCCTATCCTCCTCCATATCATCCAGAAAAAGACCACCATTCTTATCCTTTAACCATTTTAACAACAAGGAGAACCACCAGTTCACGTACATAAATAACAGAAATGAAGGAGCACCAAGTTTTGGTTACAGGAAGCCAGGGAATACAAAGTCAAGCGAGAACCCAGATATAGAAACATACGAGAACAATGAATCAAACTACATTTCCGAGCCAGTGGTGTCTTGGGCGTTAAGAGTAGCAAGTGAGAAAGATGAGCAGCCTCATAACATCCTTCCACTCCCAGAACCCCAAAACCAAATCAATGCACCAGAGCTGGAAAAGTTTGAGGAAGTTTACAACAACATAATGGACAATGACAAGGTCAGGGAATATAACTGCCCTGCTACGAGAAGTCTACACGAGTTGTCAAACGCAGAGTTATTCGCAGATCCTTGGAAATGTGACCAGTTCTATTATTGCAAGTGGGGAAAGGCGTATGTCTTCAAGTGTCCTTTAAATAACTTTTTCAACCCTTTTCTCAAGGCTTGCGATGTCGATGAAGACTACGCGTGTGCCATGTCCCTTGGTAAAAAGTGATCAACTCTTCACATTATTTATTTTTATTTAATAACCTATTATTCTGTTGCATTATGATGATGATGTGATGCTCATGCTGAAATCTATCCACCTCATGTTATTATTGAAGTTAAAAAAATAAAAGAGCGTAATGTAACACCTCCAGCCGCCTTTCATATATTTCACATAATTTAATGCATACCCGGAAGCATCATTTGCAATAGAAGCATTGGCATCACACGTTATGTCAATTTCGTTATCGTTTAGGAAACTTAAATAATTATTTATTTATTTAAAAATTTAAAAATAATATTGTTGTAGAAAAAATTTATTCACTGGCAATCCCACATCATCACGATTTAATTACAACAAAACTCATTACCATTTCCTACATCGCAAAATGTCAATAAAATCTGACGAGGAGACGACGTCAGTATCAACGGGTTCGAGCTACAAGTCAGCACCATCCTCCGACGGCTCGAACCACTCATCCTCCTCTTTCCACAACATAAACACAGTTCATTCATCAACAAGTTTCGATAATCAGGAGCACGACAGGTGTAGCCGTCACTTCCTAAGCCTATCCCCTTGCTTCTGCCTAAGATCATTTTACGAGGACGATGAAGTGTGTAGGAAAAACACAAACGGAAACTTGGAATTTGGGATAGTTTCCAGATATGAGAACACGCATGATTTGAAAGTGTTCTGGACTCTGGATAACGAGATTGAGGAACAGGATCTCGAGTACAATCATCCTCAAAAGCATGATAATGTATGCATATTAGTAGTAATACATGTTATATTTTGCATATTCGTGTGAATTGGATTAACATGCGATTAAATTGGATTACAGCTCCGCCTGATTGACCGCAAATTGGAGCCAGGAGATAGTGTCCACTGCGGAAGGAAACAAGGAGAGGTTTTGGACGTGAGCTGGTTATGCTATTTACGAATTCTAGACAACGGGATGGGGCTACTGGACATTCCATGCGAGAGACTAGAACCACTCCTTCCATATTACCCCGGTCAGAGAATAGAGATGAATGGGTGGATAGGCACGATCCAATCCATTTCAACAGAAGCCAACTTAATGTTTTCTGGAGGAAAAACGGCGATAGTAGACTGCCAAAGTCTCCCAAAGGACCAACAACCTTATCCAGGTTCCCGTGTCAAGTATACATTTGATGAGCTCAATGAAGCAGGCTTGGATCATATTGATGGTGAAACGCTCCCTCAGAGTTTTAATGAAAACCCTGTGGAAGCATTCGTATTGTTTCTCAATATTTCTGCTGTGGGAGTAGCTTGGAATGGGAGACTCACGGGCTATCCAAACTCACCAGCAGCTCCATCAATGCCAAATAACTATTTGTCACGAAGCCAAATGAAGAAAAATGTCAAGATACTAGGCATGCAGAGAGACGTAGACTGGGATACAAATCCAGAGGTTGTTGATCGATTGTTTACCTACACTGTCCGGCCTACTGACACGCTGATTCCAGATAGCAGGGAGGGAATAGAGAACCACATGGTTGCAAAATACTTTAACAATTCAGAGCATGACCATGCTACAAAGAGTTTGGAGGCTTTGCAAAGGGAAGAGATTGTGGGGAACGTGTCTTATGTAGTCAGAGTTCTTAGGTTTAGTCGCGTTCTCAAAGTGAAATGGGCAAGGGTATAAAATGCACAAACCATAATTTATATAGACTAGCTCATAAACACCTATGTACACGTATTAACTTAATATATAGTCAGGTAAAGTGGAGCGAATTCGTGCGTCCAGAATCACGTCAAAGCACTCGTTCCAGCAACCCTTTCGTCATTTGGTTCAGAAAAAGATTTCACTCTCGCCATTTTCCCAGGATGAGTACGGCGTTACTTTGACTAGAGATACAAGTATGTGAAATGCAATGCCTTTTGCGTGGCTAACTGTAATATGAGTGAGTGTTCTAACGCAAATGTTCCTCCACTAGACGACACTGTTTCAGTGCAGTGGCTAGGAAAGAACAGTTTAGAGTCGACAAGTTTCCGGATGATTTCCCAAACGAGAGAGTCAACATACGACCTAGAGCCTCACTTTCTTTACGGTTGTATTCGTCCAAAGGAAATAGTATACCGCTCAGCTCACTGCAGTTTACCAGACCCTTTGTTCACAGTTGGTTGGGTTCGCCAAATCACGCTTCAAGGTCAAATAATAGTCGTGAGTCTACACTCAAAGCAAGAGCACTCTGTCTTCCCACCAGAAATTGAAACAACAGGAATGAAGATCAACACTGACGTGACAGATCATAAAATTGGAAGACCGTCCGTTGACATGTTGAGGTTACATGGACTCACCACTCTCCGAATGGCAGACCAGTATTTCACAATGAATGTAAATAAATCCATGGACTGGACTTCTGCTAAGCCACAGACTGAGCATTTCACACTCGTGTCTAAAGCACCTTCAACTCATGCATTTTATCAGAATCAGTTTTCTGCAAGAGCCGATGGACACTGGTTCAGGGCTGTGAGGGGTGATCAGATTGTACTTAATGAACAGGGAAGTGACCACTTGGGCACTGTCTGGATCAAAGGATTCGGCGATAGACTTGTGAGGAATAATAGAGATATTTGCTTAATCAAATTATGGTCTGATCAGAAGATGATGAATAAACCATATTTCCATATTCATTTGCAGGATTTGTTTTCGGTGTTGATGGCAGCTCCAGCAGGAACCCCATATGAAGGTGGTTTGTACACGTTTGATGTCCAGTTGCCATACGAATATCCCATTGCCCCACCATCAGTATACTTGACCACGGTACTATCTCCATCCTCAAAAATTCGACCTGGGATTCACAGTTTGGAGCTTGCAGACGCTGCCCCACCTCACACACTCATTGAGTCCCTCATGACGCTGCAAGGTATACGCATGTGAAACAAACTAGTAATACACATGATTGTCACACTTTACTAAATCACTCCACTCCCGCATATTTAGCCAAGCTGTTTTCAAGCAGTTGTGAGTCATTAGACCTTCCCTCAAGCGCAGCAAGCCTGCAAAGAAGGGAAGTGTCAACAAACGAGAAGGAAGCATCTCAGCAAAACGCCAAGATAATGATGGACACTCTAGACCTGATGTTTAGAATGGTGATGGATCCTCCAAAGCTATGGAGTGACGAAGTAATTCGCCATTTCCACATGTGTTTCCCTCGCTCAAAGTCCCGTTTGACGAACCTGATTGATCTCAGGGAAGATCCTTATAACAAACCAAGCAGCGAATGGACAATCCCAACATACCCGTTACTTCCTCTCTCAGACGGTTTCGTAGCCGGAGTTATTAACCGTATCAAGCGGTTTGAAAAGCTTCTCGAGCCCAAGTCTTAAACATGATCGTTCGCAAATACTCTTGAACTATTTCATAATATCTTGTTGATGTCGAGATGTAACATATGAACATATAAAAGTAAATGATTCATGTATATGACTTGAGGGTATATATGTTCAAGTACTCTTTCCAGTTCGTTGAGTAGCCATTCGTACATCAAAAACTACAAAAAAACATCATGTTTCTGCTCTCATTTCTGTGAGAGAAAGAATCCAAGTTTCCAGATTTTTTTGTACACACATGTGTTTTTGATACATGCAATCAAGTAGATAAAAGAGCCAAGAGCAAAAGGAAAAGATTGAATCTGTGCATAAAGAAATAACCTTAATCCCCTATTTTTGACCAAAAAAAAGCATCAAATTTGACATCATGTCAATGCTACTTGATTTCATATTACATTTCCACATTTGTCCACTGAAAATCTGGTATGATGTACTTTCCATAAAGACTCTTCACTCAACTGATGCGTCTCTTTGATCAGGGAAAACAAGCCCGTTAGTATCTTTTGAGGAGATCTGTGCATGCCATAATGGCAAAGAGCTTGGGATAATGTAACGTATTCTTTTGATTATGATAATGACAGCGAAACCCTTTTTGTGGGGATTTCTTTTTTTTCCTAAACGCATAACAATATTTCGTACCTTTATAGCTTCTAGCTTCTGGCTTGAACAAACAGGGGGAAAAGTGATTTTTTTTTCGTCTGGATTTTCACTCACTTAAGTCAATCTCTCTTTTGTCCATCAGAAAAAAATATATAAGTCACATATGTATCAAAAAATATATATCCTGTTGCTTTTCCTTTCTTCCCAACTTGTTTTTTTCTCTCCCTCTACTAAAAATGTTATTCAAAACCAATCTGGATGAAATTTGTTGGTTTTTTCTCCTCGGGAAAAGGGGTGGGGTGGGTGGACATTGAATTCCATTTCATTTCATGTCCTCCAGCAATTGAGCATGTCCAACCAGTCAGGAATAATAGGGAATCAGCAGATTGATTGATCCGTCGATTGATCAAAATTATTATTGAATATAACGCTAATGAGAGTATCGGTTTCAAGTTGATCATGAACGTGTAATTATAAACGAATTTTCTGCAAGGTAACGAAAGACTCTAGCTTAATCTCTATATTGTGACTCTCTAGTTTTATTTATCACGTTTGGTTTTGTCACCGTCCTCCTCCCCATACTCGAGGCTTGTGTGATGTGAGCGTAAACCCCAAGTTATTTATGGAATTATTCCCAAATTTTATCGTATCATCGGGGTAGGATCATCATCAAACAAGGCAAAAGCCCTTGTGCATTTAAGCTGGTTCAGATTACTCATGAAAAACGCTCTTTTCCTCACTTCCAACTTCACCACATAGCTCATGAAAATTCTCTAGAATTTATAGCCACACACACGATATACTCTTTGATCATAAGCGCGTGCATTTTGTGTGTATAACAGAAAAGGAAATAAATAACTAGCCAGTGCTCATCATTGACACCGACCCTTGATCATCATCATCAGCATCATGTAGATCTGGTGAATTCGTACGAATCTGCAACGCAATGGTCAGAACCTTTCTCTAATCCGATCCACTTGACTAATCCCCTCTCGGCAATTTCTCACGTTACAGTAAACATTGATGACGACAAGCTTTTGCTACTACTACTGCTTTTGCCTGCTTCAGTTCCTCATCATAATCAAGAAACGAAAAACTACAACACAACACAATCAATAGTGAATGCATGAGTGTAAGAAGCGCAAAAGTTTTTACGAACATTTTTATTCCTATTCGGGAAGGTTGGATTCAGGGAGAAGGCTATAAATAATTGAATAAAATCTTTAACTGCTGGACATAAAATTTTAGATGCTCTTCGCCTCTTTTTTGTTGCTCATTCAATTGAATTGAATTGAGTTTTCTCCCTGTATAACGCCAGCCTCATTGTTCAGAACACAACACAACGGAATATTGAAAACGGAAACGGGAGACTCAATAAAAACTTGAAACTGGACTTAGAGGAGCATTCACGAAAATTTTTTAGTATTAAGGCTTCATATATAGCGTAATGAAAATGATGGAAACTTGATCAAAAGTATTTCCAATCGAATTCACTAATTTGATATTTTTCCCTGATAAAATTTATGATTGTGAGAAAATGAGAAAAAAGGGTTTTACGTTTATTTAGTACGAATGTCCAGCGACGAATGAAACGCGATTGGCAACACAGGAAACTCGAGAAGTGTAAACGAATTCCGAACAATGACGCTATATATATATATATAAATAAATCACACCCAAAACGGAAGCAACATCAAATGCGATTTCAGTAAAAAAATCATTTCAGAAGAAAATCTCACTCGCATTACGTTTTAAATCGGATCGGAGGATTGTAAAAAAAAAATTGCCTCATTGCGTGAAACTATAAACAAGGATTGAATAAAAACCACCTCTCTCTCATCCCTTCTAATTTTATTGTTAAAAGTGACCAAAACTTTTTTTTTATTTCCAGCTGCGAGTAAACATTTTCTTTTTGCACTTGTTCGCTTCGCAGCTGCGACAGAGGAAATAATAATAATAATATCAAGGCCCAATGTGTACACGGAAGACACCAAAGCAAAAAGACATTTCCTAAAAAAATACGTAAATAATCATAATCCGGGATTCTTCCCAAAATAAACCTCTCAGTTTGTGTAAATAAACTCTAAAAACCACAACATCCCGAATGGTAAAAAAGTTTTTCTTTTCATCGTATTTTTTACACTCCAAACGAAAAGTAACGGGAAGCTTTTTTGATCTCCTTTTTTCAATAATCCCATGATTCGTATGAATGAGTATAGATCATGTCGTGTGGTGGTCGTCGACTATTCTCTAGCCGATCAAGTCACATCTTGTATTGACAGTTGCGAACGTAGTTTTGTAATAAATACACGGAATATACGAACATATACGATTGTGTTTAGTCAAGTCAAGTCTCAGTGGTTGGTATATTGTCAGTGACAGGTTTTGTATTTTGAATCTGACAAGCAGAGGACAAAAGCAAGTGCATCCGGTCCGGTCTTTACTTTCTCTCTTTTTTTTATACTCACTTAAAAAAAATGCATTCCCCAGAGGAGAAACATGAACCACAAAACACTGGTCATTCCAAAGTGTCATCCTCAATTTATTTACCCCAATAACATGAAATAGAGTCTGGAATTGGAGGAAACAAAAAAACGCACGGAAAATAAAAATTGGAGACAAATTGGAATTTTTCTGTGGATTTAACACCGACGACAACAACATTGCTTCTACCCTCCATTATTCCATCGCATGTCAAACAGAGTTTATTCGGGAAAGAAAAAATCTGTGAAAAATGCAAGCAAGAACTCAGCAGGAGAGAAACCTACTTGTGCACTATCCTAAATGGATTTTTGATGAGACGGAAATCAACTGACTACGCTAGAAAAAGAATCATGTGCACACCAATGTAGAAGCAACTATTCCAACAATTCCGTGAATTCCTGATACGGTTGGATCATCAAAAATGGTTTAGAAAGGTGTTGAGATGTAGAAGAAGGAATTATAATCATTTTTTTTCTCTGGGAAAGCGAACTTTTTTTTAATTACTTTTTTTTCGAGATTGATTACTGACAAGCAAGTGTGAAGTGTGCTGTTTATTTAATTACCCGTTGAATGTAGCGAGCAATTAGCGAGAAAAAAGGGGATATGTACAATGAGATCAGTGATGCATGAATGCAGAGCATTTTTTATCCATCCCGATCCAATCCATACGGGAAGTCTCCTTGTCTTGTGTAAAAAAAGTAACTGACAAATTGTAAATTGAGATAATTAGTAAAGCGTTTTAGCGAAGAAAGGGGAGAAAAGAAAAGCAATTTTTAAAAAACTTCACTAAAATCTGATACATTTGGATCGGGTTATTTGTAAAAGTCTAAGGAAAGATCGGGAGAGAATTGTTTAATTCGTGTTTAGGCTTGAGAAAGGTTTTCTAAAAAGGCCTGAGTAATTAAGCATAATTGCGATAATCAGTCATTGGCTTTCTCCAACTGTTAAAAAACGTGACAAAAGACAGAGACAAGAGTAAATGAAGACTTGACTTTTTGAGTGAGAGAGTTTCTACATCCAGCTTGACTGATTATCTATCGCATCAATTAAGAAATTTACATTGAGTAGCGCACATCGAGAGACAAAAACCTCTTTGCGAATGGGATAAGTAATTAACAAAATTGCTCCGTTAAAAAAGGAGAATGCAAGCTTATAACTCATTGAAAACGGGAGCGCGGAATTGAGTTATTAACCAGTTCATTACGACAGGAAAGCACAAGAACAAAAGGAGAATGGTGGCGTGGACACGCGAGATTTTGATCTGGCTTCTTTCACACTGGAATCCCCTGATGCCCAAAGACTACTTGACTTTATGCTTCTTTTGTAAACCTTAATTATACTTTCGCTTTTACTCGACACCGCACTCCTTCTGCTGCTATTGTGAAAGAGTGAAAGCATTATAGTTATTTTGCTGTAGCCATTGGCTGTAGCTGAAGAAAAACAATAATGATTTTGTGTAGACAGGCTGAAAGTGCCCGGTAAAACGACAAAATCGGGTCGTATAAACGTGAAAGCACACGATTTTAAACCTTAGGATGACGGAGTGAATCTGACATTCGTTTGATTAATAAAATCTTTTATCATGAGTGAGTATTGTGAAATAAAATTGGGTGATTTTGAGAAGGATTGAAATGAGGGAGAGAGCTTCCATCATAAAAAGTCACTAATTTTCCCTTTCCTCTCGTATCTTTTTACGCGTTTATAGATAATCTCCCTTGTAAATAGTACAAGATGGTCTTAAAAAAAGAATGAATACATAAATGAATCTAGAGAGAATCCCTCATATCACGATTCACATATCTTTTGCATGTTGTTAGACTTTCATAATGAAAAAAAGAGAGAAACGTAACAATAACAGTAAAAGTTTACGAGCCGGGTGTAAAAAGAATAGTTAGTCGTATTTTTCAAGGGTCGTTGCAGCTTCTTTCTCCAATAATAAGCTTCAAACAAAAAAATATATATAATCGCACAAACCCAAATAGCTACAATAGCGAACCTGTCACCCGCTCTAAACGACACATTAACTTGCTATCATTCCATCTCCTCATTCTCATTTTAATTAAGACTTTTATTTATACGACATCTCAGTGTCATATAACACCAAATGCATCGAGCAATGCATTGCGCTATCATTTCTCTGAAGCTGCTTTCATATCTTCCCAACGTTATGGATCATAATCCAACTCCGTTATATTTTATGCGAAAGGATCAAAAAGATAAAGGAGCAATACTCATCATTCCCATTGCAAAAAAAAATCTCATTTACTCTGAAAAATTGGCAAAAATCTCATTCCATTGTGGCTTGAGGATTGATGCATCATGCCTCACTCCAATCTATTTCGGATTTGGGGGTAATACGGAGTAATTCTTTGGGGTTTGGGGTTTGGTGTTGCAAAAAAATAAATATGAATATTATCTTGATGTTGCAAAAAGCAAATAAAAGTATTGCGAAATGATCACGCGTTATTGAACATGCCCACATAATATTACATTTCCGTTATAGAACGCATTGCGTCAAGTTCCGCTAAATGCGGTCGTGCGGAATGCTGATCAAAAGGACTTGCATTTATGATCCAAGGATTTCTCTGAATTATCATTATTTACAAAACCCAACGAGTAGTAGTATAGTTCCAGATCATATAGCGCTTTAATCCTTTGTAATGGCAGGAATTTAAAGATCAGGGAAATAAGAAAATACACATGACAGTTTTACTGCTAACTCAATATTTCATGATCCAGAACGAAATTGTTATGATATTTTATACGTGACTCAACATACTCAATTACTTCTCAAAAAACCTTTCTGCCAATTGACATGATGCTGCAATGCACAATGCACACCGCTCTCTATTTCCATTTCCAAACACCATTTCTATAGCGTGTTGTATGCTTGTCAGTACTAGCATCAATATGATTACTAAAATATAGCCTGTATTAAATTGCGTTGCAATATAATATTTAATGCATATCAACAATTTGATCAATTCAAGTTCTCTACTTTCTGGACACAAATTATTCAAATACAAAATCATTCAGGTTAAATTTTTATCCACTCTATCGTTAAATACGTTCAATCAATAGTAAAGGGCATTGCTAGAATGAAACTAAAAAAGTTGCAAAGGATTTTTGAGAAAAGTTTGAATAAAAACACTATATAATGCTGTAGATGCTCATTTAACTCCTTGAAAAGAGCCCAACGCTAATTTCAGCTAACCTAACAAGTGCATCAAGCAAAACTACCAGCAATGCGTAGTAAAATGCATTGTATCCATAAAACGGCATATTTTAAAAACACCCGAAAAGTTTAATCCTTTTGATAGCATTTCACACCATGTTTGCACAGCTTGTGGGTATTCTTAATTTCACACCATCCATTTTTTTCCTTTAGAATGTACACCCATACGAATTTCACGAACTGCACACACATATTATTAAAAAATTCAGTCCGATTATTATTATTGTTATTGCGGGTTTAAATTCCCCGAAAAGAATTTGTACCCGAATTTACGAGTACCCGATTCAAAATGAAATCCGGATATTGCGATAAAAGAAAAATATATTAGAGCTCTTGCTCCTCTTCCTGATATAAAGTGAACGGAATGACACAGTATTGATTGAAAGGGTACAAAGAAAAGTGATTGGTATGTTTTTTTACAACCAAATTTGAGTATGACGATATGCAAATGAGTATGAGAACGAAACGCACGGGCGGAGAAGCATGATGCTCCGTAATAATATGATTTTGGAATGATCATGAAAGAGGAGCGCAATAACCATTTTATCAATTACGGATGTTTTATAAAAACGGGGTAAAAAGCAATACGGATCCTAAATGGAAGATCATAACCATTCAAATATGTAGTAATAAAAAAAAGGAGCTCCACACAAACACAACAAAGCGGTATAAAGTACCCTAAATATATGCTACTGTAAATCCTTTTTATTGGCAAAAATTCAATATTTGCGCTCGTAAATTTTAAAAAAAGTATGAGAAATAAAAACGGTTTTAAAAGCCAGACTCGGGAGTATATTCCACTCCCGCTGATAATCCAATAGATGAGTTGAGTAATGCATTAGGGTCTATTGCAAATTGGCTTAAAAACTCATATATACGTGTGGTACAGCAAGAAATGAAATTTTCTTTCTTCTTCTTCTTGCTCTGGATCAGGTGAACACGAAATTAGATATCGTGTGTGTATGGCGTTTTTGGTTTATATTGAGTAGCTGGTGCATGGTTTCAAGTTACAAAGCGTATGTCTTTAAAAGCGAGTCAGAAAAAAGGGAGCGCATATATAATATGACAAGCCTGATTGTATTGTATGAATAAATGCATTTCTTGTATCTTTTTTCCCAACCTCTTTTGTTGTGCAGAGATTATTACGTTTCTTTTGTCAACCCTCTCCCGTTTTACTAGAGGACAGTGAAGAATTTATGAGTATATATTCCTTTTCATAATATTCAAACCGTATATGTAGCAGGATACTTATGTTGCGGATTTCCTTGTGTCTCTCTCGTTCACAAGATAAGTTGCGTATATTTATTTTCTCTCAACTTGGCTCTCCCCTCTCGTACACAACCAAACGACAAGCATAAATAAGAAGAAAACTCAAAGCCAAAGGTCGGTTTCAATCTTGAGGCTGTTGAATGCTTTTAGGCTCCTCAAAAGAATCCTAGCTCACTTTTACGAGAACCCATTTCTTTCTTTTGTCTGCTCTCTCTCTGAAAAGCAACGCATTTATTTCGTCTTCCTATTGGAAAAGGAAACATCCATATATCGACTATTCCTATATACAACCACCGCTTATTTAACAGAATGAAAATGCTAATGCAGACAGGTTCGTCTTGAACCGTATATACGTATATGCCAGTATTTTAAGATAAAAAGACCCTGAAATATAATTTCAAGAAATTTGAATGACGTGATGACGATCTCCATTGTGGAGCTAAAACCCCATATGATTGCGATTCGGGGCACTTTGACACGGCTATATGTTCGACATATTCAAAAACATGATTTGTGTTAGCATGCTTGATTACCTGTAAAATGTAAAAGGATGCGTAGTGTTGATGCATAAGAAATATTGTGGTGTAAAGTGGAATGCATAATATGATGCCCAAGTGGTCTGCCAGACAGCTTGGCACCCTTCCTATGCGTCACCAACCGAATGTAATTCACAGTCGATTGATCTCCAAGTGGCCTGGCCAAGAGGGTGGCTATTTCCACCGCACAATGCACACTAAATTGAAGTCTTTTTCAACCGAAAAACTCAAAATGTAAATCATATGTTTGTCAAAAAGTCCTCCAAAAACTATATAAATGTACGATACAAGCTCAAACTCATAATGGCTGCTATTTCTGACCATTACTGTTCTCTAATAGTAACTTGCGTAAATGAGGCAGAGCATTTACGATCTCTTTTGGCTCTTTTATGATTTCTTTAAAAACGTATCAAAAAAGGGAATATATGTGTTGTGAGCACACAAAAGGAAATCAAAGTTATGAATGGTGTGCAGTAGATCAAGGTCCGTGTTTTTGTGCACTTGTTCAGTGGTAAAGTGGAAGCCACCCAAGGAGGATGCGTATACAAAAGAACCCCGGACGGACAAACAATTTCTAGCCGGAAATTTGACAGCTTTTTTAATAAGGTCTTGATGTCTCTTGCATGCATGCAAAAGAAAGCAGGACATTACGACTATTACGAGTAAAAAAGGGACAAAATCCTACATATCATTACGAATCCTTTTTTTGTTGTTCGTTTATTTGTAGCCATAATGGGATAGTGTGTGGAAAGAATCCGGAGGGGACGAGTTATGGACACCTTTTTATGTACACCTAGTTTTACATATCATTTCCAAATAGCTTTCTTCGGTCTTCTTTGTGACTTTGAAATTCTATGAGTATATCCAAAAGATGATTTTTTTCCTTTCTATTATTATTATGTGGAATATATAGTAATGGTGAATTCGAGCAATGACAAATCCATTTTCTGTTCTTGATATAGAGTCATGATCATAACGCGTCCGCTTTTGATATATCTTCTGATATCAAAGTTTATTATCAAACCATAAAAATGAGATTTATACATTTTCCTTTAGCCAAAGGCAATGGACAAAGGATCGCTTTTTCCTCATACGCGAATACACTAAAAACAATATTTTATTGCGTTTTCCCTTGTTTATCATCCCCGATTCTCTAATATCACGATAAAAAGATCGTTCGGTTTTTGTGACCACTACTATACTACTCGTCCGAATCCATTGTGTCCAAGGGGAAACTGGCTGGAGTGTTTTTTTGGTGACAAAAAGTGTAGAATAAAAGCCTTCAAGAGGCTTCTTTTTGTTATGCATATTTCGAGTCAATTTTCCTTTTGGCTATCTTGTATCGCCGTAAAAGCAGAATCTCTTGATCATCCGGCTTTTACTGTATTAAAACCAACATGAAAGACACTTTGCAAAGTGGACAAAAATACGCTTTATTATACTGGACAGGAGGGTAGTAAAAATTCCCTTCCATCATGCACGCATATATCTCACCCCTTTAGCGTCACTTTTCTCTTGGAAAAGAACTTGTAGCATTGCTATATAAGTTCATTGGGAAAAAACCTATGGCTTTTTTATGTTATGCATATTTTTTTTATGATGAGGATATAAAAAGAAAGAGTATTTTGCATCCCATCATCATGATTTCAAATCGACTGGGAGCAATAAAAGATGAGTTCTGAAAAATGACCAAGTATATATCACGTCATATTTAAGTCATGAAGTCATCAACCACCACGAAAATATATACTTTAGAACCTGCAATCCACCTTACCTTTTCCGATTCACTCGAATATCCCGCATAAGTAAATTTATGTAATGTAAATAGGATTTCTGATCAAATTCCCATGAATTTTTCGTCTCTCGCACACATATTTCATATTTTTTTTTCAATCACACTTTCAATTCGACCAGAAAAAGGTATGATGACAAGAGCCACAAAGAAAGAAATATATTGGGAAGCAATATCTACAATGCGATTGAAGAATTTGAATTCTACCAGATTTTCATAACAATCAACACCGAAGGAAAAAGGGACAAAGTTCCAAAAAGGTGTGAATAGAAACGTAACGATAATGTATATGTGAATAGAAATCAAATTCAGGATCACAAAGAGATAGGTTGATATGATAAGGACAAGATAATGCACACATCAACTCACAATACGGATGAAGTTGTAGGGAATAATAAAAGGTAAGGTGCATTTTTTTCAAATATCAATACCATTTTCAATTGCCAAGAACCGTTTCTTTTGCATCACTTGTGTGATCCACTCAACTTGCAATACTCGTGTTTGTTTGACTTGTAAAGAGATGTAGAGCAACCAAATATATTATAAGTAGTTTCTTTTTTTTCATCGCACTTGTTACTTTTTCCATGTCCCCTTTCACGCTCCCCGTCTGTCACTTTATGTAACTCAATTGTCACTCTCAACCCTTTTTTCCTCTCACACATGTTCTTCTTGCCAATGTAATGTGATGTTTTCACCTTTAGTCACCGAAAATGGAGGGACCGAGGAAACGCAATTTTCTTTACATTTATTGAATGTTACGTACATGAGGAAAAAAATCGAATTTCATGGAACAAGTTTGATTTTTTCATAACAGCAAAACACCATAATGTGCGCAGAGAGCGTGTTCATTGGAGAGCCTGACAAGTTTAATGTGATGGGTGCACAGGTTTCATTACGAAGCACTAATATACTCCTCACACGATTTATTGAACTCTTTTTCCAGAAACCAATTTGTAGGCTCCAGGTTTTTAAATCCATATAAATCACAGGTTAAAACGGGATACATATGAGCTTATATAAGGTAAGGTCAGTCATAATGGCGTGCTTTATATTACCCCACAATATGTCCCCAGATGCCAGTTTCCAGAATGAGTCTCGAGTAAGAAGCGCAAAAGAAAAGCAATAAATTGTACTTTTGAATGCGAATAAGGTAGTAGTGATGAAGATGAAAATCTCCAGTTTAGTTTCTTTCTTTCTGGTGCGTATATAAAATGAAGTAACAAATCTATGCATATTTCATGATGATGGTATCCGAGTGACTGCACCCACCCACAGTCTAATCTAATGTGAGCCGTAAAAATGGAGGGGACATTTCAAAACAAGATGAATGTGATGTTCTTATTTTTTCCCTGTATGAATTTAACGTAAGAAAAGGCAGTCTACGTTTTTCAATTCACGAGACAAATAAAATATGAACATTAAATTCACCATCCTATCGCTAATTTATTATTATACGAGCAAGTAAAAAAAATATACGTATTACCTAAAATATGAGTCTCCAGAGACAATATTCATCTTTGGAACGTCAAAGGAAACATATGAGGTTGTTGTTCAATAAACTTCTTATTCCCATACGATTCACTTCATTTTACACACAAAAAAGATAATAGCTTTTTTCACCACACAACAAATGGTTCGTATAACCCACCTGAATTATTTAGTACCGCTTATTTCTCGGTAAACTAAAATATGTTTTAATGGTAAACCGGAAGTGGTCGCTCCAGGAAATACTTGCCGTGACGAGCCTTTTGTGTTTTACATCAAGTCACAATTCTATCGGTGGTGAACATACAAATTGATCCGATTTTTATTTCCACGAGTTTCGTGTAACTACACCCACACATTTACAAATTAAGATATTCTAGCTATGATTCATTTCACTCCCAACTTTACTTCAACTTCCACACTGTCTGATTGTTTTGCGACTGAAGCGTGTGCTGGAGGAGTGAATGGTAAGTTTAGAATCAATTGCATAAATTTTCGTAAGTGTAAGTTTAGATTTAGTGAATGATAAGGTTGCTGAAAAGAGCAGGTTGATATGCACTCGTGTATCATGATTCTATGATTTAGTAAACAAAAAGCACACTACAAGTAAAAAGTACACCTATTTTACATGTAAAATGAAGAGCAGGTTAAAATCCAGCTTAAACTCACATGTGTTCAAGTTTGAGTTTGTTATGAACGCCAAGACTTGATCGGTTCAATGACAATACTTACATTTTATTGTTATTATTTCCAAGAATATGCGCATCGACACTTGCATAAGTTTTTTGCTATTCGCTAGAGTAACCTTTAATAATGCGAATGAACACAAAAAAAACAGGTCCAGATTATTTTCTTATGCAGCTCCAATATTGCAACTGTTCATGATGTAAACGAAACCTAGAAGACTATGGACGAATGATGCCATTAACATATTTTCTTCAAAAACCCATTACTTCTTTATTCTTCGACCTTTGTTCTTGTGAGTTGCGCGTTGCTTCAAGAAACAAGCCTTTGCTACGCTATTCATATATACAATCGACTCCTTATCGTCGTCATCATCACACTAAATGCTTTAAAAAATGCCGAAATAGGCAGTAGAGTATGTACCAGCTGCATTTTCATGTAGCAAAGGGTGTATATTACATCATGAAGTGGTAAATGACTGTACACCATAAATCATAATGAGTTATACGTTGACAAAGTTTCGTTTTTATTATTTTGACGAATTTGTACACTTGAAACAACTGTACGTTTATGCTTCCACAACATTCATACAGCATTCATAAAGCATTCATACACATACAAACTAAACAGTTTAACATTCATGCGTACAAACACACAAAATTTCCCTGATTGTTTAGCTTCTACTACGAATCCTAACCCTAACTGCTCTTGTTTAAAATGGTGACTAGAAATGTCTCAAGTTAATTTTAAACGCATTCGTTTGACTCCATCGCACGAAAGAATCTGCATTGTCAAATCAAAATATCTTCTTCGTATTGATATAAAACCTATAAAACTCAACTAGAGTGTCTTAATCATTTAACATCACGTAAATTCACATTCATTCATTCACACACGCAATCATTCCATCATCCACACAAAAAACCCAAAGAACCCTGTAGCCTTTAAAAAAATGAATAATCCCAAATCCTACAAACTTAACAAACGTAACATTTTTGAGCATATAGCCTAACCTATTGAACAAAATTGATGTTGGCTATTAGCAACAAATTAATGGATAAAAATCAGTCAAAACTCTAAAAAAAAAAAAGATGAACTGGTAAAGTTGAGCATGTACTCAAGCCTGCACATCCCTAAGATTCTTCATGATTTGCGTTCTAGAGTAAGGACAATCAGCATATACACGAGCACAAGCTTGAGCCCCATCCTTCGCGTTAGCTCCAAGAATGGATGCGTACGTGTACGTCAGCTTAGCTTTTGATACTTTGGTGGCGAGGGGAGCTTTGCCATCACGGCTACACAAAAAGAAACAAAATAAAAAATTATATTATATTCTCATATGCGATAAATAGTTATGCGTTTGACACATTTTTCGCTTTCAGTCAAGGAAATTGCTGAACACATATACTTTCAATTTCATAAGGTTTGCAAAAATTGAGTGAGCTGCATTCGATTTTTTTGCCTAAATAACTCCTTATATACGCTTAACCGGATATAGCTTCTGCATAGAATGCAGAATATTGCAGTGCTGAAGCTCTTCAAAACCGGTTTCCCTAGCTCTTCCTACTCCTCACAAGCATCATCTTTGATTGACAGTCCCAAAACAAACATCCCATTTCCTTATGACTCATAAAAACTCTAGCTTCATGTAAACATGTTTTTTAGCAAGCACGCTCATAAATCTCTATTTAAAAGTGGCAAAAACCAAAGAACTTATACCAATGCTATAAGTTTTTTGGCAAAAACTGTCAGGGAATTGCGGTAGGTCGGCTGATCCAATTATGATGTTACAAAAACGCAGCTTTCACTATTTGCAGCATGGTCATAAAAATAATTGATACTAAATGCTTCTGATTCAAGTCGAATTTTACACGCACAAGCACAACAAGTACAATATAGAGTGAACGCCCATGAAGCAGATGGGCACGTTACGCTAAAAAAAACCAAGACTCTCGTTTATGTGCGTGCTGTGGTAAGTCAGGAAGTAATATATAACAAAGAGCTGTGTCTCTCACGTCGTTGGAGGCGTGATTTGAACACGATTTTAAAACTCGTAATTACTAATTTACTCGATTACCTGCACACAATAGCTATATTTTGCTCTAATTAGCTGTCATTAAATTGCTAATAAAAACTTTTGCTGTTGCACGTTGCTAAATTTAAAGGTTCAAGTGTTTCCTGTCATAAAAAAATGTTTTGTAATAATTTTGAAAGCTTTCTCACCCAAACAACTCCAAGATGAGTTTCTCATCATCCTGCAATCGATCATATGCAACAGCAGATAATTCACAGACGAGTCTCATTCCACAGCCGAGTGAGTCAAAAGAGAGCACTTGGTCAAAGGATGGGTCATATGCTTCCATGTTCACGGCTTCAACTGTTTCTTCACGCACATCACGGCGACGTCTCCATCCATGCCCATGATCTCCGTGACCATGATCATTGCCCAAGTTTATTTCAATACCTCTGCCTAATCAAGACATTGAATAAATTTAAAATAAATTTGATTTTCTTAACGAAAGAATCCATTTTAAATATCATATATTTAACTAACCGCTAAGGGCAAAGAGAGCTCCAAGAGCAGCGGCAGCTTTAAGTTTCAAAAGCGCAGCTCCACTAAGTCCATGAGCCCAAAGTCCAGCGTGACCAGTGATAGAAGCGATAGGCAATAGTGGAGACAAGAGTCCAAGTCCGAGTGCAGATCCATCCCCAACAGAAAACAAGCTCAAGATGTTGACAAAAGCAACAAAAATGAACGTGCGGTAATGCATCTAAAGAAACAACCACGTCTGAATTAGACACAAAATCCACAAAAAAAAACTTAATGAGCTCCAATTTCCATTCTAATCTAAATTACCTTGATTAGAGTATTTTTAAAAATTTTCTAAGATTTCTGATTTCACCACAAAAAAATCAGAGGCAAGCACCAAACAATTTCAGTCAAAGCTCACTCAAGTACTACGAATATTTGAGGCAAGCCCCTTCTTTATAAATGTTTGTGTTATGAAATATCCGGCACAAATGGACCTAGAGCCCCAAACAATAAAAATTAAGTTACCTAGTTCTTCCACCATTTCCTTCCGTTTCTCCTCAGACATACTAAAACGCGTTGCGAAGATGCCGCTATATTCCACTTTGTTCTTCTTTCTGTTATCTAATCACTGCACTTTGTGAAGGAGTATATATGGTTAAGTTATAACAGAATTACATAGCATTGTGTGCATGTGTGTCAGAACCGCCCCAAAAGAATAAGATCATCAAAGCCATAAGCAGAATGCCTCAAGCCTACTTTTAAAAATTCATACATTTTTATTAGCATCCTATTATGTATTACTGAAAGAAAATTGCAGAAATCGAATGTGTTACACCAACCACCAACGCACAGGAGCGATGCTTTATGCTTTGGGGTTGAGTGTACACATAATTATGAGCATGATCATTGTGATTTACTATATACGTGTAGTCGGTCAGCAGATGTAAAAGACGATCGTATATAGATAAAGTGGATGCATACAAAGTGATTTTCTTCAGATGAGAATATTATGCGCTCTCGTTCGTGTGTCTAATATAGCTGAAGGAAGCTTCATGAGCAAACCTAACTACACGTGCAAGCTCACATTCGCACATTTAATCATGCGGTTTATAGGTTTCTTCTATCATTTCGACTACCAACCATATTTTTTTAAATAGATTAATCAAAATCAGAAAAAAAATGTGGAACGATTGAGTGGTCAAACCGGTAATTTCCTTCCTATTTCATTTAAAAAATTAGAATACATTTTAAATTGCAGCTCAAAAAAGGGGGATATAGGCACTCCCCTGAAATTTAAAGTAGCTCATTTATCAAAACTGCAATGCAAATTATAATGATGCACTGCTCAAGATCTTTTTTTATGTCAGTCGGTTTGGGGGCATATAGGTGAGCTGACTAACAATTAAGATTTAACACGTTATTTCCGATTCTACTTTTCAATCAAAACATCCTATTCCTGTCTACATTTTATGCAAATGCGTACTAATTTTTATGGAATTCCTGTAACATAATTTCTGTGTCGTATTTTAGTTTGACGTTTATTTAATTTTATCATATGAGGCACAGTGATAGTTGCACGCAAAAAAAAGTTTATTTATTTATGAAAGTCTGCTCTTAAGCTATCACAAAATTATTATAAATGCTTATGTAAATGATAACGAAATCTTAATCTATTTATTGAGATTTGGAACAATCAAAGAATCATTTTTGGAACGCAGCTCGTGGATCTTGGATGTCAAATCCTGCAAATGATTTTCTTTCAGGCTAAGCAAAGTTTCCAGACGCCGAACCTAATTTAATCACAGGTTCATACAAATATGGCATGTTATAGGTTATATAAACGGTAAGCAAAAGACAACTAGTGTGATGCAAATAAAGAATCACCTTGTTGCAAAGCTCATTATTCTTCTCCCTTAGTTGTTCCTCGGCTTTGGCAATCTCTTCAAAAACGATGGAAGGATAGTATTTGATATTCTGAAATATGACACAATCAGGAACTTCTCCAGGGGTGCTTCGCACAAGACAAGGTTCTTCCATAAAAGGAAAATCGAGCATAGCGTTTGTACCATTGAAGCTCCCAGCCAAACCTGTCAATTCCCTTACTCGCGTTTCTACCTGATCTCTGTCAACGTTCTCTATCATACAATGCACTTGCCGTATTGCCTTGTTACATTTGAAATACATTTAGCTCAAACAACGTTTATATACTCATTAGACATGATTATTGCATGATGAGAAATTGTTGAACCTTCTCAATAGCTCCAGGCTTAGAGAGCACAATGTTCTCAATGAGAGCGTCTTGAATCCTAATGCCCAGCTTAGAGAGAACTTTATGATTCAGCGTTTGCCAGTTTGCCTTTTTACTGGACGTAGCGTTTGCTGGCACGTAGTTGTGCAAGTCAACCTTCTTTGGGAAGAAGTGGCCCATGATTTCAGCCAAGAGTACTACAAGAAAAGTATTTTTGTAGCATTAGCTAAGATGCGTTCAGGTGCATTCATTCAATATAGATTTGATATACCTCCATCTGAAAAGTCCCTATGAAAGTTTCTGAGTGGTTTTCTGGACAGCGGAATGACATCAAGCCACATGTCAACATCGGGATCGAGACTAACCCCATCTCCTCCACCACCAACACCACCACCTGAAGAGGTGGCAAGTAAGCAACTTGACACACTGCTAGTGTATAGAGTTCTTTTGTTAGTAGAAGCAGCAGAACGAGTCCACTCCATCTCAGATTTGACCCTACGTGGAATTCTGCTTTCTTGATTACTTCTAGACGCTGGACGGGATGCTGATGGCAAAGACGTCGTAGATTGAGGATGTTGTGGGCTGCTTGCGGTGGTAATGGAGCCCAGTGTCATCATATGCAACGACTCGTTCTGGTCGTGCTCATAATATTCGCGAGCTGAACTATTCATCGTGGTACTTGCACTTGGTCGCATTCTATTAAGTTGCTTGTACGTCACACTCCACTATCAGATCTCCTTTTGCTGGAAAACAATGCTTTTGAAACTCGAACCAAATCAAACGAAAAAGCAAAGTATAGAAATTCACTTGAAAAAGCTTGTGACGGTCATATTTAAATTTAGATATATTTATTTGCGTCCAATTCTATTTTGGACACGTTGCTACGTGAATTTAATGAGTCATCCAATAGTAGCAAATAGTCATTCAAGTTAGTATGCGCAAATTATTATATCAAGATTATTTGTAGTCTTGACGGGTTGTCTTTATCCTCCTGATCCTATTATTAGAAGTTGGAAATCAACTCAACACTCAACCACATAAAAATATGAAACCTAACATAACATGAAACTCTTACCAAAGCTAACTTTTTTTTAAAAAATCATTTAAAAACACTTATACCCAAAAGCAATATTTAAAAGATTAGATAGATGTGTGTAAAATTTGCAATAGCGACAAAGTCTAATGAATTTCCCTTCTACGAATATTTTACAATACTAAATTAATGTGAGGAAGTGTCATGAGTCATGTCCTGATGCATATTCTTGGAAGAGACAGCTCACAGCTCATAACAGAGAGAGTCAGAGTCAACCCATGCATAAAACCACTTTACACATATGGACAATAAATTTACCAAGCTGGATATTTCATCTAATACGTATGCACAGTTCAGCATGCTTAAACACTCAATTGAGTTATAGTTGAGCTCGTCATTTGGAGTGGATACAATAAGCCTTATAACCAATATAACCATGTGTATTCAATCTACATTCATCAAAGCTTTGCATAATTTTTACAAAAAATCCAATGATTAAGCATAAAGACTATATGGTTCATAATAATTAGCATGAATTAGCTGCGAAATAAATGAAAATAATAAGTTGGTTGCTCAATTATAATAGAAAAACAAGAGATAAGAAAGTACATTTTTCCTTACATGTGGTTAAAAGCTTTGATGCTTACAAAAAAACGTTCCAATAATCTATGATGCTAGTGTGGAAAGCAAATCGCTTCTAAACGCATCAAAATGATTGACGTACTGGATGGTTTGAAAATCCACCGAGTGGATTCAAACAGGAATATCTACCCAGTGCTTATAACGGCAGACACAACGGAATATTACCAGCTCAAGATTGAAAAGTTGAGTAATGAACCTGCTCAACAGCCCGAATCTAGAAGGTTTAGTCGTGGTCGGAGAAGATTGAGTAGCATGTCTTTATACTCAAGAAAAAACTCAACTGCAATCCGACCAGAAATTGAAATAATTCATTTAAAGGATATCAAAGACTTAAGAATTCAAACGTTCGAGTCCAAGCACGTCACTGCTCAAGCGTGGAAAGAGGTGAAAACTTGGAACTATGGGAAAAACTACGCAAATAAACTTAAACTACTTATCATCTACTTTGGGAAAGAGTTCAATCTCAAAAATTGCACTTTTCTAGTTGGTAAATGGCATTTTCTAAACCTTATATGTAAGTATATTCGAATATAATAAATTGCAATAATAAACCTTTCAAAACTCAAGCTGAGCCTGATGGCAATGGTGACCAGTTGGAGGCTTGGATTCCTTCAATGAAGAGCTTCATAGAGAACCTTTCCCTGTCATACTTCCACCAGTTGGAACTTTGGTACCGGAAACAGTTTGAGATCACAACTTCCAAGATAACAGAGTAAGTTCATGAGAAAAGTAGTTTAAACACTTTTACGTGAAAATAAGCATGAAATTTTGTTATAAACATTTTCCAGCAATTTCCGTCCCAAGATCTGGAAGCAATTTTTATACCGTTCCCACTACCACATATGCATCCAGTCACTCTTTGAGATAATCCCAAAAGAGTATAGCAAACGTGGGCTGGGAGAACTAGAGCAGAATGAATTCAATCTCGTCTCACGACATCTTGTACACTCGTATGAGGTACCTTATTATAACACTGACACGTGCGTTTCTCAACCGTGAAAAAAAATGTTTAATTCAATTTAATTTCTAGAGCATTACATCAATTTTCGAGCGTTTTACAAACGAGTATTTGCAAAAAATACCACTTGAGCAAATGTCTACTGAATCTAGAATGTTGATGGACATGTTATTAAGATATTTTGAATACGTACAAAATTGTCCAGAAGGGAAATCTTTCCTTGACATATCCTCAACTATACAAGACAACTCACCTTTGACTAAAGATATTTTAAGGGACATTGCAACCTCCAACCAAATCCAGTTCAAGGAAGCGTTCCTCTGCTCTCATTACGTGAGTTTTGTTTAAATGAAATTATGCTAGTTTTGAACATAGGAGGATTCACATTTTTTTGCATATTAGATCCTAGACTATTTATTTTGCGAGGAAAATTCTATTTGGGACCCAGAAAAATTAAAGCTTAATGAAAATTCTATGAAAATGCCGTTGAGCCAATATTTCATTAACTCCTCTCATAACACGTACGTACGTAATTAAGTTATTTTTATCCACTCATGCAATTGATTTTTGTATTAATCCAATATTCCTTTCCTGCTCCAGATTCCTCACTGGCGACCAATATTCCAGCACGAGCTCAGTCGAAGCGTATGTTCGAGCATTGAGACAAGGGTGTCGTTGCATTGAAATAGATGTTTGGAATGGAAGCTGGAATAAACCAATCGTCACGCATGGGATGACGCTCACCACTTCCGTTAAATTGAAAGATGTGCTCGAAGTTATCAAAGAGAACGCTTTCATTACTACAGAGTAAGCTGAACTGATGAAGTTATACATAATAATTTTAGTGAGTTTATTTTAACTGTGTGGTGCTTTTTCAGCTACCCACTGATAATCAGTATTGAGAACCACTGCAATTTGAAGCAACAGAAGGTGATGGCCAAGTACTTTAGACGTATATTTGGTCGTTACCTTCTCTCAACTCCTCTAGAAGCTAGTATCTCAAGCGACGGTTCTCTAACAGGAATCACTAAACTCCCATCCCCGCACCAACTCAAAAACCGAATCATTTTGAAAGGTCGCAAACTTCCATACGTGTTTGAACAACCAAATGACCCAGACTCTCCCTTACCATTTCCTATGGAACCCCTCCCTTCCACGTCTCAGATCAGCCAGATCCGCCGGTTTAGTGATGACCAAAGTGAGGAAGCGTTCAGTCAAGACACTTACGAAACGAGCGGCTGTGACTGTTTGAAAACTGGCGAATTATGGAAGATGAAGGATAAGAATCAGTGGTCCCCATTTATATTTGTGCTAACGAACAAAAAGCTCTTTTTCACAGAGAAACAGGTGGATCAAGAACCAAGTCAGTCAAGATACCCCAGACTATTCAGATATTCAATTACTTCAGTCGCCTCAAACCAAAGTGAGTTGCACTTTGATCAAATTTGGTTCCATGGGAAGATTCCTGGAGGGAGGGCCACTGCAGCATCCCTTCTCGAACAGTTTAAAGTTAATGGATGCTTCCTCGTGCGGGAGAGCGATACTCAACAAAATGGTTTCACTCTCAGTTTCTTGTAAGGCGTATACATTTCATATTTCTATAAAATTTGCCAACATTTTCTTAAAACTCAACCTAAACTTTCTATCTCCAGCTGCAACAAGAAAGTTTACCACTGCCACATTTACACTCACCTTACAAACAACCCTGAGCCGAGGTACTCACTAAAGAATCACACGAAAGAGGATGAAGCATTCACAAGCATTTATGAGTTGGTCGAACACTACTGCAACAACACTATCACCACAACTGTAATAATTATCGTCCATCAAATCATTATTCATGAAAATTAGGTACAAATGTGTTTTAAATACCCTAATTTATCTTGACAGGACTGCGTGTTGGAGTGCCTAACAGAGCCAGTGCCTCCATCAAGAACCCACGAGTCACAAGAATGGTTTTATAAAGACATGAATTGTGTCAGCGCTGAGAAAGTGCTTGAGAAATTACCCCTCAACGGAGCCTTTCTCTGCAGATACGGATCCAATGATAAAAACCAAATCGTCATTTCACTCAGGTCGGCATTGACACTACAACTACATTCATATATTACTGAATGATAATTTACATATTTCATATCCATATTTCTATATCAGAATTGAGAACGTGATAAAGCATTGTCGGATCAAAGCGGAAGGGAGATATCTGACAGTTTCGAACTTAAAATTCCAAAAATTAGAAACGCTGGTTGAACATTATAGGAGAAATGGATTTTACAAACAGTATAAACTGAGTCATCCAATTGGTGAAGAGCTCTTCAGAAAAAGTCAAGAAAGCAACGTAAGAAACTTGAATGTTTTTTTTTAAACTTTTCTTTAGGATACAAAAATTTAAAAAAAAAAACACTAATAAATGTTTAACAGAGCGTTCAAAAAGTATACGCAAATCAAGAGTACCTGAACTCCACAGTGAAGACGGTAAAGGGTAGGGTTCGAGCTGTTCAATCATACAGGACGGATGACCCTGAGCTCCTATCATTTCGCAAAGGCGACATAATAATAAACGTTGTTAAAGAAGCAGATGGATGGTGGTGGGGCACTTTGGCACAAGGAACTCCAAAGCTATTTTGCTCCTGGTTTGTAGAGGAAATTGAAGACTTGGATTGTCCAACAGGAGGGTTCTGCACAGGAAGCTTTGACATTGGAATTAAAGCAAAGGTAAAGTGTTGCGCTGATAAAAACCGGAAAGAATTTGGAATCAAACACTACATCCAGTTTAAAGACACCGAAGGAACTAAACGGAAATTGGGTGCTGTCTGCTCAAAAAGAAGAGCTGACGAGTGGGTGGAACTCATCAATCACGTCATTAATCACGACAGGGAAGGGAAACTCGTAAGAAAACTCGTGTCTTTTAAAATTAAAATTATTTTAATGAAATTTTAGACAATTTTCTCTCTAAAATCTTTTAGAAATGGGCAAAAATTCAAGCAGCAGCAAAGCACAATATTGCACCAGAGTACTCGGACCTTATCATTTATTGTTGTGCGATGGATCGACTCAATCCCAATGAAATTGGGTTAGATAAGGAGAACATTGATGTGACGAAATTAAAGAGTTTGGATGAGGTTGCAGGGGGAAAGTTATTCAGAGATAGACCCGACTACTTTGTTTGGTATCACCAGTACGCAATGACCAGGATTTATCCTAAAGCGTTGAGACTGGACTCGGCAAACTTTAGCCCAGTTCCTTTCTGGAATTTTGGCTGTCAAATGGTCGCCTTAAACTTCCAAACTCCAGGTATTTTTATTACGAAATAAATAAGATGTTCCCGATTTTCGATTGATTCCCGTTCTTTCCAAATAAAACGCACTTTCTTTTAGATAAGCCAATGCAGTGGAATCGAGGAAAGTTTAGACAGAATGGGAATTGTGGGTATGTGCTCAAACCGGATTTTATGATTAGTGAGACTCAAGATCAATCTAAACTCCAATTTGATCCCACTAAACTGGGCGGAAATGAACCTTCCAATCAATTACTTCACATCCAAGTAACTTTTCTTCATTAATAATAATTATACAAACAAGCTGGGAAATTTTAAGGAAATTGTAAAAATAATTTTATGTAGATAATCTTTGCAAGACATTTGGAGCAGGAAGGATCTGGTCCTCTATCACCTTTGGTGGAAATTGAAGTCGTTGGCGTTGATGCTGACTGCAGAAAACTTAAAACTCAAACCATTGGTACCATTTTGAGCTCTATTCAATACTACTCATCACACCAATGTCACTAATGTAATGAAATTGAAAGATATAATGCAATGCACTTTTCAATATAGTTGACAATGGGTTGAATCCATGTTGGAATCAGACGTTCCTCGTCCCAATCCAGTGTCCAGAGTTGGCTCTAGTACAATTCAGCGTTTGTGATATGAACACGTTTAGCGATAGAGTGCCTCTTGGGGAAGCCACTATTCCGGTATGCAAGTTATAAAATCATGCATATTTGGTGTGATAACTATATAGCATATAACTGCATTGCAGGTATCTTGCATGAGGGAAGGATACCGAAGCGTTCAGTTATTAAATCCTTATGGTGAACCACTTTTCTCTACGCTGCTGGTGAATATATTCCGCGATCGTGAATCTGAACGAATGGTTTTCAACGAGTCCACTCTTTGATAACAATAAATTCACGCACACACGTACAACACTGATTGTCATTCAAAATGAAACGGGATTCAAGCATGGTTCTATTATGCATTGTTGATGCTTAATTAAGACTTGATGGTGTGTCTATTCAAAATGTGGAATAAAAGTGAGTAAACATCCATTAGGAAAGCACATTTGCTTTCAAGAAAAGTAGCCAGATAGATATGGTGAGAGCTAAAAATAAAGTTCCGCGCTACGTCCGCTTTTTGTGTCGTCCGGAAGCGGGTACGAAGTGAATGGGCATTTGATTTCCTTTCTTTTCTCACCCGAATTTGTTTCACAATGGGAGAAAACGTGTGAAAGGAGGAAATTTTCGGACGTGACTCCAGACACCACTAGCAAAGTGCATGAATAACATACGAAAGGGTCACAGCCTCATTGCTACATTATCCATTCTCATATTCCATAAAATGGGAATATTACGAACGCAATAATCATTTTGGAAAAGGATGAGCACGGTGCATCCATGAACGAGTGAGAAATGCACTTTGCAAGCGGCACGCACCACAACCAGCTCTCCTCTCCAAGTTCTCCTTTTGTCATCTAAATCAAAGATAATATGACAATTATTGACCATTTCTACACATTCCATTTCCACCAAAAACCACTCGTTGTGGACACAAATAAGCTTTTATATCATTAAAACTTTTCAAAGCACAAGCAACCAAACATATTTCTTATTACCTCTTCCATTCATATCAAACATCATCATCCTGATTATAATGATGGGAATCATAAATACACTCCAAATGTGACGGAGCAAGTGCAATATGGTTGATGGAGAGTTTGCTTAAAAAGCCATACCCCATATAATAGAGATGTGTATCAAGCCAATGTTCAACATGCTCGCATCCATTTCACGCATAAAAATAACCTCATTCAAGATCACTCGACTCTCTTTTCAAAGTCAAATCTTCACTGAATTAGGACAGCACACAAAAGCCTATTGAAAAGCTTCCGCTGCTGTTGGTAGAAATGTTTTCATTAAACAGATCAACCTTCTGACAACCCATTAAGCCTATTTTGCTCCATGACCTTTAGAAAGTTACAAGAAAAATGAAGAATTATACAAAGAAGTAAGAATCCCAACATTTCATTCTTCAAAATTTATCCAAAATGCCCCTGCCAAGTGCTAAAGTGGCAACAGACAGATATTTTGTGTCTTTTTTTCTCTCTCTAGATGTGCGATATTCCTTCTTTGATCCTATTGTTCACTCTCTGTTTTGGAATTTTGCGTTCAATGTGGATATTGATTGTTAACACTGTGACCATGTCCCTTTCCACAGAGACCCTCCGGGAATTAACCCAAAGCACGGGGCGTATTAAACCGTAAATGTTGTAAACAGTTTTTTTCCTGAAAAAAAAGGCACATGCCGGAGACACACCGAACGGGAAAAGGTTGTTTTTGTCACAAGAACAGACCCTTTTGTAAATGAACACCAAAGTCAGAAGACTGACAAAATCATTTCTTGCTCGACTTTTTGACTATTTTCCAAAAAATCCCTATTTTATACAAGACGAACAATCACGATTGTTCATGTCTTCATGTAGCACAACATTTTGC
This sequence comes from Orchesella flavescens, assembly GCA_964034955.1. Classification (NCBI taxonomy): domain Eukaryota; kingdom Metazoa; phylum Arthropoda; class Collembola; order Entomobryomorpha; family Orchesellidae; genus Orchesella; species Orchesella flavescens. The sequence continues at coordinate 13,768,673 of OZ035957.1, forward strand.
TCACTTAGGAGAAGACCCGAAGAATCTTCTTTTACGAAATATTTATGCAGAAGAAACAAGAAAGGGAAAAGTCGTAAATCAATCACGAGATGCTCAGCCCCATTGTAAACAAATAAAAACAAAAATATTTCCTTTGTTAAATCCAAGCGTGTTTGACCGAACAATTCAAGACGGTCTACATCCAATTTGGATCAACGAGTCACTCAAACTCCAACACTTTACAGACTGTTTAGGATCTAGTTGGTTGGGTCAGGCTATATATCGTCATAAAGTTGGTGGACTGCTTATAATGTATGATAATAATTAGTTTATTGCTCATCATGACCAAAACTCCATTGTGAGAGGATCTTGCTAATACCTTACATCTGGGGTTTGAAAAGGGATTACACTTTACAACCCTGTATTTGTGCTCCCAGCAATAAACTCATAAACCTATCAAATGATGGTCTGTCTCGGAAATAGATGATCAAGAGTAGAAAAAGAAGTTGAGTTTTTTCACTGAAATTTTCAAAGAAAAAAGGAGAAATGTATCGGTGATAATGAGATGATGTGATTTTCACGCTTCTTGGAATGAGATAAACGAGTCGTGGAGGCAAATGATTCAATCTCTTTAATGCAATGAAGACCACCTGGAAGATATAGATCTGTTTGCATGACTTGGCAGTTTTATTGCGGATGCTCGTGATCAGAATTGTTTGTTGTGGGTGGTCAGTGAAAAACACTGGAGCCACAAAATGTGCAAAAATATATTACAAAGGTAAATCCAGGTAACAAAAAACGCAAAGAACTAATGTATATATAGATTAAATGTCCCTTAATCGTTTAGGAAATTTTGTATATAATTTGAATGATTAACTAAAAATGCCTAAATATTTCCAAAAACCACATAAAGTTTCCAGTGGAATGAGCTAATAGCATCGCAGATGTACGTTTTAGTCTCAGTATCTGGTCTTTACCCTAAACATAAAAAAAGTCATCCACGATTCTAAAAGTCACCACCAATTAGGTCCACAAAAAGCACCCAAAATTTGATAGATCATGATGTTCTAGATTACTAAAAAATCTGTTCGCTTTTTTTTGCCATACACTTTGATTGATCAGGATGAAAAAGTGTGAATTACAGATAAAAGGGAAATTAATCGTGTGAACACGATTGACAATCATACAATTCGGGTTGTTTTTTTGTGGTTTTTACTCCAATTTTTGTTTGATTTCTAATCACAAACATTTGGTCTCAAAAGTATACATTTGCGTACACTAAAAAAAGCTTTCATTTCTTTTTTTACTATGCACATTATCATGTTATATATGTGATACATTAAAGTACAAATGTAATTGACAAGCTTGACTAGTCACGTTGAAATGCACCTACCTATGCACACGTCGATGTTGATGGATGTTAGATGATGATGCTGATGAATCATAAAAAAGTGAATCTTCTATCATGCTTTTTTGACAGAGTGGAACAAAATCAGGCATAAGATAAAAAGTATTCCCCAATTTAAAAACACGTTCCAGTCGTGGTTTCTACCAATTTTCTTTTCAAAAATCTCATTCAGACGGTGCACTATGCATCGTCATTCTGTTGACAACATTCACAATTGATATGGCATGCAGATATATTAATACCCAACGGAAAAAGAAGCACAATGAGTTTTAAGCCTTCAAACCAGCTAGTGCAGTAGTATGTTTAGCCTGTGAACAATCCTCGTTCACTTTATACAACAGTGTGGTAAATCAATCTTGCCCCTTTACACATGTCAATCGGATTTGCATATGAAATGATTTGTACTTTCCTTTTCCATACCATATCATTTTAACATTTTGACTCATAAACAGAAACATATATTTGCATATCCATTTAAAAAGTATCATTTAACGACACTCGCGTCATTAAATCCAATGAAAACACACATTTAACGTTTACAAATTACATTACCTGAACAAAAACTCAAATGCTTATCACAATTTGAAGATATGCAAATTAAGATGTACATTTATACGCATTCTGTTTTGTCCAAGGCAGGTGGGAAAATACTCTGAATGCTTTAAACTTATTTGTATAAATATAATGTTAATTCAGAACCGAAATTAATGTACCTTGAAGAAAGTAATTAAAGATCAGGCTATTAAAACATACCTAAATATTTTTTATTGTATATCTCACGCTCTTTAGTTCAGAAACCAATGGAATATTCAACTCAAATACCAGCTACGAGCTCAGTATAGTATTTTTAGTCTCATGTAGAATTATTTCAAAATCGCCCATTCCACTATCTTCACAAAATGTTAGGCATTAAAAACCAAGGGCTTGTGTTTATCTCGTATCAAAGTTTCCTCGCAATTTTTTTTGCGTGTTTTGCAAACCAAACGTCAGCGTGCAATAGACTGTAATTGTAAAGAAACGTATGCATATTAAACCCCTGAAAATAAGGTAATCTCCAGCCTCTCATAAAGTTCCAATTAATTCTCGTCAGTTGCATGTGGGCCCGATACACACAATATTTCCTAACAAAAGCGTAATAAGAGTCCTCACAATACGGAGTGTTAATCAATGACTAAGCCAGGCAAGGAAATCTTGGTATACAGTGTCGATGAACTGTATATAGGACATTAGTTATTATTCAAGTGTTTTGATGAATGTAAAAGCATAAAGTGGTAGTAACACCACCTACCCAATAAAGGGAAGAGTATCATGAATGTGATTTACCCTCGACTAACTAATCTGATTTGTAGGGTAGGTTGTATGTATTTCCCGATAACTGCACCACCACTTCCACATAACTTGATATTATGCAAGTGCGCTAAAGACAGTACTCAATCAACTTCACAAGTCACAATGCTAACAATCCCTTCATGAAAAAAAGTAACCGATAATAAATGGGAGCTAATTTATCTTGAATTCATTACGATTTTTTACGTCAGCAACAAAAAACCTCCGTATTTGTTTGGGAAGGGTGCAACGAAAATATATATGCATTGAATCCTTAAAAAAAACTACTCTCAACAACGCAACGAAAGGGTACGGTGTAGTGCCGGAAGTAAAAGAATGCTCGTCAGCAGAAAAAAAAGTATACTAACAAAGAGGATTCTTCCTTTAAGCAATGGTTTTGCATAGATAATGAGTCGTACAAGCGAAAAAGAATTCTGGTGCCTACAAAAATGTGTATATAGATCCTTGAAATATTCATGAAGAAGAACAAGTATAGGAAATGCTAAAAAATAAGCTGCGATTTTTCAGTTTTTGACGGGCTGTCATTAGCATTTGCATAGCCGACCCACTCAATTGTATAATACACATTTTTTCCACTCCCATATTATCTTCACTCTTGTGTGGTCTCCGTAATATGTACTGATTCCAGTGTATTTGTACATGAATAATAGATGGGTCGTGTATTATCAGATACAGCAAGTGTCGCATCAAGTAGTCATTGATTAATGAAACGTAATAATAATCCAGAAAAAGGGATATGATTTTGGTTGTAGGAAATTCCCATTTACTACACACAGCAAGTACCAAACTTTTATGATCATTAAATATTGTGTGCGGAATAATTTGTGTGGGACTCGCCCTCGTTGAGACCCATTTTTTACCATCCTTAATGAAAAAAGGAAAAGCAGACTAACGCTTGCTAATTTCCTGTTGTCATTTGTTTAAATGATGATGATCGGACGGCAACGCGCAGCTCTTCATGTTCATGTATGATTCACTCTAGTAATAATTTAAAGGGAAAAAGGTAAAAAAAAGAATGGTCGCGTCGCATCGCGTCAGCATAAAATATTGCAAAAAGAAAACAAGTCAAATATTAGCTTAGCAGATTACATACGTAATTTAGGTGCGCATCACATCACATGCCGATCATCATCCGCTTAGGTTTTATAAAGAAAAAAGCCCCATAAAAAAGTAGCGAGACATAATAACGTTGGATCCCATGAGGTTAGGACTATATGTACATTACTTAAATGCCATGAACATGTGTGTGTGCTCATTCTCATCTCATCCCCAACATTTCTCTAAGAAGAACCATGATAGTCTAAATATCCAGGAGCACTTTTTGTAATCATGTCGTTCAACGCATTATTTGTTTGCAATGTCATCTGGAACTAAACACAATGGGGAAAGGAAAAAAGAAGGAATTAAAGAATCTTCCTTCGTCTCTTCTCTCTTTTTTTACGTCTGTCGGCATCATTAAACACTCAAATCCAGAAAGAAAGTATCTTTCCCCACCAGAAGCTACAAGAATAAAGCGTATAAGCTGCTATCCTATTCTCATTGATGCTGCTGCTCCTGCCGCTGACTGACTGAATCCTAAAAGAAACAACAAGGTAAAAAATGATCCGTCATGATCTGTTAACTGTGGAATAGTCAAGGCAGGCCAGGAATGTCTCTCCACTTGCACCACTCCAAAAAAGAAAAAAATCCAAATAATAGAGAGGGAACCAAAAATACGTAGCTTTTGTTGACGAAAGAATCGTACACACACGCTTTATTGTAATGATTGAGCGAACATGGCGTGGGTGGTTTTTTTTGTTTGTTGGTCGATCTCAATGCAAGTATGCAAGAGGGAAAAAGGTCTTGTGTGATGTGTTCAAGTACATCCCCACTTATGTATATGCCTCATGATTATATTTCCACTTCTTGTGTCCAGCACACTTTTTTGCATGCATCTCAACAAGGAATTTATGTTTGAGAAAGAAAAAATACAAGGAATGATAATTGAATTAGTGAAAGCGCTGTTAATCAAGAATCTTTCGAATTTCTTCCACTCCCGTGACATGACACTTTTTCCTGCTTTCTCTCTGTCTGAAGCATTTCAAGTTGGGTTTGATGTGACTAATTCCACGTTACTTATTCATTAGTCTTTGTCCGTAAAAAAGACACTTTAGGTTCAACTTGCAAAATGGGTAGAGACAAGGACATTAGTTATCTGTGGAAATGCGAGCATTCCAATTTTCTCCAGAGAGAACGTAACAAGGAAAAAGGGCAGGGAATAAGAAAAAAATAATTCTGATTTGTCTTTGGTTCGTTTGTAGTTGCTTCTTGTTTAGGAAATGATTAATGAATACACAGTCGTAATATAATCTTGACAAGATTTTTGAAATGCATTAGTCCAATTCAATTTAATTCGGCTCAAAATTCATAGGGCTCCACAGTGGTTGTTGGATGATGGTGATGGTGGTGATGAGAAATGTAGAGATGACAAGTGAGTTGTGTCGTGAGAGAAGAGAAAAGAAATATGATAAGATAACAAAGTGTAGTAGGCGCTAATAAAGTGGAGTAAGAGTAAAGTCAAAATCATTCCCGTAGGATGATTATGATGATGGAGCAAGAGCATCCAGATCATTTGCTTATAATTCCGTTTGCCAAGAGCGAAATAAGCCTTATGATGATAGGGTTTTATACTCTGAAAATCCCCTTCAGTTTTGAATCCCCTCGTCGTCGAGAGACAGACCTGGAATAATATAGAGGATCAAGTCAGGCCATGCCATGTCGAGCAGCACATAATCATAATGATCATCACCGACGACTCATCAGTATATACACACACTTAAGCCAAAAGCAAAGGCAAGAAATAAGGAGAAATGATGATGATGATGGGTCTATACTTTCTACCGTCATCATCATTATCATCAGCATAAAGCTTTTGATAACTTGCATTAAGTAACTCACCCAAAAATACAATGTCAACTTGAATAATCCCCAAATTTTCTACACCATACACCTAATTCAATTTTTTTTAGCTGGACCATGCGCCCATGTATCTTCTTGCGGATGCGATTCCTCGTGCTTTACAAGACAGTTTGAGCACGTCCATTTCAATGATGTGTATCCAGGTTTATTTTTTTGTTGTGAAAATCGAAATAATTCAACACGAAAACTTTGACTTTGTTCTCCTTTTGTGAAGGATACACACGGTCGGAAGTGAAACCTGTCATCTTGTAAAGATTGATCCTTTGGGGATTTTGATGATCATTGATCATCCCATCATCCGGGCTTGTCTTTCTCCATCCATTTATATATTTTATCTGGTGTGTGTGGTTGCTCTCTTGTGTGTAGAGTGCAAGAACATAAAAGACACGAGAGAAAAAAGGAGTAGCATCACGGTATTTTGTGAAGTGGGAGCAATTATATCGGAAAAAAAGAAGGAACTTGTAAAAATAAGAAGCAATTCACCCCGATTTAACATCCGAGAAAAGCACGAGACAAAAATGGTTTCGGATCAAAGTCAGCAAAAGCAATCCATCAAATCACAACATTGTCACGTTACAAACAGATACATAAGTAATATCGTGAGCTAAAACTTATTATGCTCATCTTTCTGAAAGTGGTTTCATGTTCAACTCTACCATATCAATCCTATATATCACATAAAATGCATTCGATTTTCTCCATCCAACCGGAATATTATGTTTTGTGTGGAGTTTACTGCTGACTCCAGCACAAAATGTATTGGGAAAAGTATATATATATTTTTGATCTGAAGCTGATTTTCATTTTCCCTATTATCCTCTGTGTACATTTTGTCAGATGGTGTAAATCCCTTCGTGTAAAAATTTAAAGTCCTATAAGATCCTACTGATCATATCAATCGCAAATAAAAATACAAACTGGCAAAGCTCATCGCATCCCATCCATCAGACAGATGTCGCAAAAACATCAGATCCCCCCAAAAAAATACCAACAAAATTGTGAAAAGCACGAAACGAAAATGTTTGGTAAATATAAAAGCCACCACCACACCAAAAGCATTTCTTCCACCCCCAATATCCACTTTTCACCGACTAATTACTACCAAGTTGGCATAAAAGTGAAGCTCCAAACTAATTTCTTGCTTCCAGTTCCACACCCCTTTTTCCACCATAACAAGCACCCTGCTATGCAAATGAGACGTAATCCTCAAAAAAAGTCACCCATTCATTTCTTATTGTGTAGCAAGCAACCCAGAAAAATGGTATCTGTATAATGATTTTTTTTCTCTAAGCACAAAATAAAAAAGTGACAAGTATCTTCTCTCTTCATTCATTTCCTATTCAAATCTACTCACAACAGAAGAGAGCATCAGCAGCAGCTCATTTCCAAACACAAAGAAAAGCAGAACCCCGACGATGAGTCTCTTAGAAAAAAAAGGATCTCTTTTTTCCCTTTTTGCTTGGTGGTGGCGATGACATGATACGTATCCTAATTTTCCCATACCCTCCTCCTTTGATTTATTACTAATTATTATTCTTGTGAAAAAAAATCTGCACTGCTAATAACACTTTTTGTATAGTAGCATAAGTTTCCCAACTTTTTAATATAGAAATAGTTACATATTTAAAAAAAGGGGGGAAAGCAAAGTCAGTAGTGATCGAAACCATTCGTTCTCATTATTCTCTTTTTTTCCAAACTAATTTAATTCCCATTTCTCACCCAACTACACCCATTAGATCATCAAATGAGGAAGATGAAGGAACAAAAAAAAATTCAAGTAAATTGCTCTTTTGCATACAAACGGGACTTCACACAATGTAAAGCACATTTATATTATTTCTGCACTGATTCAACAGGCAATAATAAAGAATCCGATTTTTTCCTCTCTGGAGCTCATAAAAAAAGTCCATAAAAATCCCGTTTGCAAGGCTGCTAATGGGCATTAGAATGATTTAATGACTTGTTTTATTTCACTTCTTTTCTTCATCTTCAAACATAACCCTGTATACAAAAGGCGGTTCGTTTCTTCTTTACACTCGCTACTTTTTTTTATTCTTCATTATTGAAAACTATACTGCAGTTTACTAGGTTTTTTTATGCATACGCAGTAGCTCCACAGCCAATTAACTTTCCATCTGCTTTTACACACATATTGATATGTGATCTCATAGCATTTTACTTGTGTGGACGCTAATAAACGTTCACTTCGTTCGTGGAAGAAAAGAAGCTGTGATTTTTCTTATATATTTTTCCTTGTTAATTTCAAGTGGAAAGAGCCCCAGTTTTTATAGTTCCCCGTTTGCACATTTCAATCCATAATAGATGAGCAAGACGTCGGTGTGTGGGGATCGGCCATCAAAAACTGAGATTGAGAGGACTCCTTACAAGGGAAAAATGAATACATATCCGATCATGTATGAACTTCCGTTTCATTTTGACGAGGATGACTCTGGATGACGTAACAACAATAAGCGCATCATCTTGCTAATACACCCATTGCTATTGAGTATAGTGGTAGTCTGAGACTTGACACGCGAAATAATTAATGACGGAAGATGAGCAAGCAAGTGTGTTGGTTAGTTGGTTGCTGGATTGGATCATAAACCCGACTATCAAGAGTTGACTATGTTTTTTGTCTGGTTTCGATTTTCTCTCATTCATTTACGTTTATTTGAGAGTGGGAAAGAAGAAGAACAAGTGGCAGTCTCAACGAACGCAGCAACCCCACTCCACTACTCTTGCTTTTTCCTTCTTGAAAATGATGCGCTGGATGGTGATGTTGATGATGATAATAATAAACAAGAGAGGAAGAAGCTTAGTGGCATGAGTGGAGTGAGGTTTAGTTTATTCTTCAGAGTCAGCATCAGTGTATTACTGTTTCTTGATGCAGTTGTCATCATTCCATTAAGAGTTACAAATAGAGTTGCGTTTGCTATTTACCAGAAGAAGAGCTTTTTTGTTTCACTAATGACGCTTTCTCTCGACTTGTCTCGAGTAGTAAAGTAGTAAAAACAAGAAGAAAAAGGAAATAAAACAGAAGACCACTCACTCATCATCTTTATCATAATCATTGTCACGATATACTCCCTAGTCCCTTTATGTCATTTCTACAATTTTATTGATAAGAAGCCACGCTTTCTCTATATACCCCGCATAATATTATTTTTCAGGATGCTGATGATTTTTGACAAAAGAAAAAAAAACTTGACAAGTTAAAATAAACGAAGCATGTGCAAGAATTATTATTATGATGGTTATTGTTATGCAAAACCAAGTAGTTCGTTTTTGTTTTTGTTCACTCCACTGACAGCTCGTTTGACATGATATGATGGTTCCTTTTGCTTGGCTACTAAAATATACTACTATACTTTTGTGAATTGAAACAAAAGGGTTAAATGACAAGAAACGGAGTGAGTACATAAAAAATGGGAGTTTGACAATGTCGCATCTTTCCAGCATTTTTTCTCCTCAAAGCTTACACAACTCATTAACCTTAAACAAAAGCCTGGGATGATATGATGCGGAGTAGCGGAGTGCTATGCAAATCACAAGACGCGTCTTTTTTTCCAAACCAACGTTTTCCTTACAATAAGGATTTCCTGAAGCACTTCACCGAAAAATGGGTTTCGTATGCAAAAATCATTTTTGAAAACAGTTCCGGTGTAAAAGCATCAGCTTCAATCAAATGAGTTGGAAAAAACATGTTGGCTTGCGGAGAAACTTTTTAATCGCACACTACTATTTTCTTCTTCGCCATTTCATCTGTCTGGTGCGTACATGATATTATGACTTCTTGTGATGCTTCGAGGGGAAAAAATTTACACCGGATACATTCTCTCTCTTTGTTCTACCGAAACAATGGAGCTGAAGCTCATTAAAAAATCAAGACCACAAATGAATCACGCTTTTTTTATACCAACACACACCAATACTCAATAGGCATCTGCTTTTTCTGCTACTGCCCAATAAACATGGGGAACGCCAAAAAACTGCCAATTTTTAATTTTGTATATACCCTGACGATTATTAAGTAGCGAACCAGCAGGATATATGGGTTTGAAGAGAGAAAAGCAATTTTTCGGAAGGTGCCAATACGATTCTTTTTTTTAAAGTTCCCGAACCCTTTTTTATCAGTGTCAAATCACCATCCTCCATGAATTTTAATAACCTTTAATGATGCACTCTCTCTGCTGGTGGAGAAAATTTAGATCAAATTTCTTCAAAAGGATTGATTTTTCAATTTGATTTGAAAGGACAACAAAGAGAAAGAGATACAAAAAAATAATATATGAAAGCACACTGGGAGGTAATGTTTATAAGAATATAAATGCATTCCTTTTTGCAATTCACTTTTTATTATTCCATGTGATCAATTTCCAATTTGATATGATCGCATATTGACAGGGCTGAAGTGAGTGAGTGGATTCGTGGTTTTGGTTGTGAAAGGGTTTGAGATTTGAGAGAATACCCATCAACAATGATTTGATTTGATCGTTGAAAGGTTTCTCCGAACAAGAAAGAAACATGTTTTATGGGTCATGCCAAAAACCATTAGTGAATGCTAAATAGGAAACATTTTAAATTGAGAATGAAAAGACCATATATTTCTCTTGTGGTTTATGGAGTGCGAACTAAAACTTCTCTTGTCTTTTAGTGTGAACAGTTTTAAATTCCAATTTGCCCTTCTATTCGAAACAGGTGTGAGGAAGGGACGGGAGATTTTGATGAGAACAAATTATAAAAGTGTTAAATAGCGTGTTAGTCGGCAGCGTAATAATTTCAAATAACCCATTTAATTTGCGCTTTAGAGCCTTCCCTTTTGTTCTCGTTTTGTTTCTCCGTTGGATATTTTTAGTCGTTGCAAGTTGCAACCATTCGGTTTGTGCGTATCATTTTTTTTTGGTAGAAGCTAAAAGTAATCCCAAGAAAGATGGGTTAGGTACGTACGATTTGTTATGTGGATGCAAATGATGTCATATGAATCCGAAATGTAAAGCAACAAGAGTTGGTTTTTATTCTGTCACTCACTTGGGTTAACTTTTCGAATCCCATTCTCCCATTTTTATTGTAGGTATCATAAAAGTTAATGTGTGTACTAAACATTGAGTATATTCTTGATATGACGTTCGAATTGATTTGTTACATTTTTCACTTGCTTCTCTATCATCACATCCGACATCACGTTAAAAAGCGACATAGCTAAAGTACCAGATCCCATTCGCGAGTAACCAACAACCACATGTGAATGGATGAATATAGTATCAGATGACATCTCAGGAGGAAAAAAAATATGATAATACTAATAGACCTAACAATAGTGTTTGACGTACCTCACATTTATGTTGCTCCAGACTCAACCTTATGTGTGCATAATAATCATAATCGTTATCATAAATTGAAAAGTACGGGCATGAAAAGATGAAAGTACGTTTCATTCTCGTTTGTTGCAAATGCAAAGTGGAGAAGCCAGGATTATTTGTATGATTTGAGTGTGTAAAACCACACGGAATGATACACCACAAGAACATGATGTCATCATGTAGTTGGGTTCCTTTTTCCTTGTCATAACCCTCATGTGAAATAATATAAAAATGTGGAGCATCCACAGAAAAATGCACACATGCAACAACGACGCGACACACGGGTTTGAAAGGCAATCAATGTGATTCTGTCTATAAAAGCGCCTCCTGCTGTGACCTTTATCCCCTTTCTCCTACTTTACTTATCATTATTACAAGTTTTCTTCTTTTCCACGCACATATAATCCGCACAAGAGAAGAATCCTTGCAACTGTTCTTGTTTTTATACAATTCAATATTATGATTATTACAAACCCACCACACCACCACCACCCCTTTTGTGTTTGATGAAAAATCAGACAGAGCGGCAGAAAGCGCGACACATTTTATTTTATTTTTATTTTCCATCACCACCGCCTGCTCCAAAATCAAATGAAATCATCTTGCATTTTCAACTTAAATCCTTCAAGGAAACGGAAGAGCCAAGCCAAGCCAGAGTCACGATCATATAGCTTGAATGAATGAAAAGAGGAAAGCGGTAGGTGTTGTGCACTCTTGTCCCAAGTAGTAAACCCGTCACATAAACTTTTTTCTTCGACTGTGGCGAAATATATCCAGAAGGGAAAAAAGGTTAGAGATAGGTTTGCAGCCAGCTTCATCGAACATTAATGTCAACAGCACATGGAATTATGTATTCCATGCAACTGGCCAACCTCATATAAAAGTCTGAAATCAAAAAGTGTAGCATTGAAGTACGCACTAGTTGGTTCATACGCTACATTATCAGGCATGATGATGATGATGTAGCGTAGCGGTGCTCTTTGGGATCGCTTTCTGGAATAATGGAACGTAATAATGTACCTATCATAATGTAATCAAGCAGGACAGGACACTCGAGATACTGGGAGGATGAAGGAGCAGCAGTGCTCCAGGACACTCTCAGCCTCCCCAAAATGCAGAAATGTAATTTTCATCCAATGAAATAACAAAGATATCTTGTGTCGTTGCAAATAAGTGCTTCAACATTTTCATATGGATGATGATGATGATGCTGATTGCATTGATTGCTCACTGCTGCTTTCTCTCTTCGGCAATGAACCATCATCACATTTAGATCCTCTTTCTCTCTGCAAATAAAAAGGGAAATAATTGGGAATAAACATAAATAACCAACGAACCTCGTCAAAATGTTTATGTTTTTCCTGCTCCTGTTATGTAAGCAGCAGCTCTAGAGGAGCAGCATCCCAGCCAGAATATTATGTACAAGACAAGATTGACAAGCTTGGTTGAGTGATACCATGAATTTCATGATGATCTCTCTGGTATACCATTTTTTGTGTGTTTTGGTGAAGCTCATCATTCTGCTCTTTTCATCGTGTCTCTTTTGGCCTTTTCGCTGGTTTCACCTAAAACTAATGCATAAGCACGTCAAATGCTCATATGTGAACAACGTGAACAAGTCCTCAAAGCATTGTGTGTGCACACAATATCAGTTTATGATTATTACCTTCCCGTGCTTCCTCTTTCACAATGGATGCGATCAAACATCTCTCTCTCTTGCTCACAATCATCATCTCTTCTCTTGAACATTTTCCTTTCGGTTTGTCATCGCCACTTTGCAATCGCCACAGCTCTGTCGTATAGATGTTATGTCCCAAGCATAAAAAGCAATCGGAAAGAGAGCACGAGCAAAAGACGAAGACTGGAAAAGCCTCATAATCGTAACTCTTCTTTGTGGATCCATCCCGTTTTCGTTCCTTTCATTTTGATGAGTACAATACGAGCCTTGATGATGCAACGAAATACATATATATCCTTTATATATCCTTTCCCTATCTTAATATGCGTTTGATAATCGAAATAAAAGTTGAGCTGTTTTGTCTTGAAGAAAAAAAGGGAAATCTCTTAACATTGACCCGCTCGCTCCCTTTGATTCATTCAGGCTTTGCATTGCCATTGCCCAACCTTATAAAAATATATGATCCAATGTGAATTTTTTTCTTGTGAGAGCCACCACCATCATTTACACCGGCTACACATCTTGATGATAAGCTTGATTACATGATTCAGAGCCCGAGAAGAAACAATAACGATTTGAGTACAATGATGATGTGATGTGACTTTTCAAGCCTCCGTGTGATTGTGGTTGTTCAAGAAAAAAATGAATGGATTCATGAGCGCCCTGAATTTAGCAACTTTGACAATAAAACCTGTCATCATTACGGAACACCATAAGTTATGTTCTTTTTCCTTACATCTTAACTTTTGCTTCTTTCATTTTCATGGGCAATTTGAGACGAGTTTCTTCTTTCAGCTTTTTATCATATTATCAAGGCGTATTAGAGCCACCAATTTTTCAATCCTTTTTTTACCCTTTCCATGGACTGTTTATCAGTCTCTGTGGGACGTATAAACAAATGACTGTGCAAATTGGATAGGCTACCCAATCCATTAAGATGACCTGCTCCTGGTCCTGGTCGTACATACAGTTCATTGGGTCTTTTCCCTAATTCTCCACTTGAGGCAAAAAAAAAGTAAATTTTTCATGCATGTCCATCTAATTCCAACTATTTATACTGGAAATGGGGTATTAACCCATCAAGTAGATAAACGTTGTGAAAAACAACCCTTTTTTCCTTAACCTCTCATGGGAAAGAAAGAGGCAGCGCGTATTATCCAAAGGATCAAGCATCTCTACCTTGTTTCACCCCAAACTTTCCGAAATGTTTACATGACATTATCTCCCCATTCTTGTCCGATATTAAGCTCTAATGTGTGTACACTAGAGCAATGTGAACACAACATCTCTGGCCGGTCGGTCACTTAAAAGCGTGGTCAATCCAATAAAATAATGGATCCGCTTCCACTCCCATGAAAATGAACTTGTCTACTAAGTTTGGTGAAGGATACAAATCGCAAAGAAAGAAAGTTGGCATTACTTTTACCCTTTTTTCTCTCTCTTTCTGCGTTGCTCTCCTTCAGTCATGCATCACATCATCAATTGACTTGTTGTAACTTTTTAACGTAACCATTTATATTGGGTGATGTTTTTGGGATGTCGTGATGTTTATAAGGTGCACGCACCCATGCTCACTCACAAAACTCTATTACGCTTGAGCTAACCTGACTTGTGTCTTGTGATACGTTTCATTCATGCTCATTTTTTCTCATCCACTTCAATTCGTCAAGTGACCGGTGAGCCGGATGATAAATCAAATTCCCTATGCTTCGTCTTACAAACTTATGCACTCCTGTATCTTCCTCAATGAAAATCCATAAGAAATCCTTTGAAATGGAAAATTGGACAAATTTTCTTATTGAGACTCAGATAACGATCTCTCTAAGAGAAAAATCTTTTTTAATCTTGTTTATGGGCTTTTATCCAAAAATGTTTTTAGTACAAATACATATTATTTGGGGTGGTGGTATGGTGGTAGTGGTATTTTTTGGAGAAGAGGACGTACCTTGTGTGAATCTAATACGGAAATGTCCCCTTAGGATTCAATAATATTATGTTGATAAATAGTCTGCTTCTGGTTGGGTAGCATTGATGATGATGATCGGGGGAGCACTGCGCTCGGATCATTTTAAGTGACAGCTCATCTTCCCTGATGATGTTGCCGAGAGACTTGGTTTTTTCACTCGATTATATTTTAATAGGATTCCACCATGCTTGTGCGTTATTGTTTTTTACCAATAATAAATGATGTAACTGGCACAACGCACTTTGTCAAGATGGACAAGTCACGTGCTCCTAGTTTGTCACACATTTTGACATTGACACTTTACGTCATTCCTCTTAATCATTTTTTTTCTTCTAAAAATGATGTTGTTTTACAAGCACATTGAAACACACGAAACCCTTTTATATTCTTACCAACCATCCACGCTTGTTTTCGTAAACAAGGAGTTTTCGAGTTGACTTGAAATGGTAGTTATCGTGTTTGGTACACTTCTTGCCTTTGATTGACAATGTGACAGGTTCCTTTGTGGAGAACATTGTTCAACCAACAACAAGCGAGCATGCAAACGACCCAGCTCCTCCATCAACAAAGTTTACAATCCTCTTGATTCTAGCTTTGGTTTGCATTCTGATTTTGTTATTTGCATTGGGTGCTCTTCCCTTGATGATTTGCTTTTGAGTCGGGAAAGATCAGCGTGTTCCTCCTCTCCATTTCTCATGGGAATATAAATGTATACGATAAAAAAGCAAGCGAGCCCAATCAGGCTTGTTCAAGTTCATTAAATTTTAAATGTATTTTGTCTCTCGGAATTGAATGTGTTTTTATATTCTCAATGATGGACGTGCGGTCGTCCGCTTTTTCATGTGAAATCCTACACCGGATATTACGTCTAAAGCTTTCATCAAAATGTCACCCAATCACAGCAATAAAGACTCACAAGAAGCTTTTCGCATCAGATGATACAAGTATTTTTATACGCATACCTATTATTTTCCTACGCATTATACCGGAAATAGGAGCTGAAGTTAAAAAGCCGAGTGAACGATAATGACGGAGAACACACAGTGGTTTGGTGACAGCAAAACAAAAGGGGGCTTTGATTTATGCAAAATGAGGCTCCTTCCAACTACCGCCGCACAGACTTTTTTATCAATCGACCAAGTTTTTTACTCATCATCAGAGATAAAAATACGATGGAGATCTGTAGCGTGAATAATTGTAATTGCAGTGAAGGAATCGAATGCACTTTTGTGCATTTATACTCCAGCCCCTTGAAACAATTATACCCTTTTAGTTTGGATTAAAGCGTGAGACTACAAATCCCAGAAACACTTTTGTTCTTTTCCGGAAACTCTAGCTGTTTATTGCTTAAACGTTTGGGGCGAACCATTATTTCAAAATGGGAGGAAAAATATATCAGCGTTTTGGAAACGATACGAATTTTTGGCTGGATTGGTCAGAAAGTGGAGTTTAATGTGCGATGACCATTTTCCGATGGCCGGAACCAGATGAGTTGTTTATGACTTTGTGGAAAGGAAATGGTTATTAGAGGCGTGCTGGGATACTTGCGGTCTCACTTTACAAAATTCGGACATTTTTGAAGAATGAGGTAATCGCTACATCATATTTGGTTTTCACACAGTTCACTAATCTCATCCCGTTTTATATAATATTATTCTATTTTCATAATATTGTCTGGAATATATACTCAACCTTGTTTGCATGAGGTTTGGGCTTAGATAGAGAGGGGCGATTGCGATGCTGAATCATGATGCGTTTTGGTGCTTTGCGTTCTGCCGAGTCTTTCAGTCGCAAAGCATATACATTTGTGCAGTGGCATATAATATTTCGGTGTGTCTAGTGTCTAGCAAGAGCATCCAACAGAGCCCCGTATCACAAGCGAACTCAGCGTGCACTCCATCTGTGACATCATTGTAAAGTCATTCTGGGCAAGCATAGTGTTCAGGATACAGTTATATGAGGAAGCACTCGGTATCACTACTTTCGTAAAAAAAATGTCCTTTGTACAGTATTGTGAACTACGCCAAATCACAAGGACAGGAGCATAATATGTATGTATAATACGACTTATTCAGACTAACTTGAAAGTTATTTCTGAGCTAAGACTCGTAATAAGTGGCTCTCTACTTGGATTTGACCAACTTGTGGCAGCTTTATGACAAAGAAAAGCTGGTTCCACATCCCCTGATTGAAATTAAATGTATCATCATTTACCAATTTTGTAATCCGTTCAGGTATACAACTGATAACTACATCCGCGGATAATCTGCATAATTACAGGAAAAATATCGTCCATGCCGGGTTCTTTGAGCTATCGTTTACGTATTGAAAATTGACTTTACAAAAAAAGCGTCTAGACCTATATATTTCCAAGCATTAAGAAAAAACGCCGTCTTGTCATTTGCATGGCACAATCAGCAATATAGTGTATCGTAATTTTCCAAAGCACAAATTTAATGCTGCGTATATAATTTATCTTGATATAAACCTGATTTCCAGAGGTTCGCCTTGATTTTGAAAAGTTCAAAAATCCGGACTGGACTTGCTACTTACTTTACTTGGCTCTCAAAATGATGTCTATAACGATGTATGATTAAAGAAAGGAAGAAGAAGTGATGAAGACGGAGCCAAGTGAGTTATACACGCACCAACCACGTGTATGTTTACGTTGGTCGCAAATTAAAAAACCAACACCCCAGTACCAGACGCACTAGTTGCAGGAGTTTCACAAACAAGCTGTTCTTTGCCAACGCTAACTGTCTGAGTGTTTAGAAAACACCCCAGAGGATATTACGCACTTTTTTGTGCTTGCAGGTGCACGCATCATCATTCATGAACCCTATACTATACTATATACAGATCTGGAAAACCACACGTCTCTCTCTTGTTTGGGTCAGTTTTTTATGGCGATTTAGCTGTAAAGTGATGTAGCGTATTGTGTTTCCTTCTCCTCAACATCGTATACGGAAGAATCCATTTTTTTTATTTAGTATGCTGTTCCGCTTGCCTAATCGTACGCTCCTTGATTTTTAATTCAACTCAAGATTCGGGTTGTCATAATGTCTTGCCTTTAATCTTCACTTCAATAGTGAATAGGGTCACTGAACTGATTATACACTTACAAGACAGATTTTAAATACGAAAGTTCGTGTACTCTTCACGGTAATTTGCAAAAATCTATTTGGAAACCGCGATGATTGACATTTGATTAGGTTGCTTAACGTAATAAGGCTACTTGCCAAAACTAACGTGTTTTATGAGTATCACGGTTGATGGATTTTTGTAGCAAAAAAAAGTTAATGCGAAACTTTTTACTCCCATGTGAGAATGAAATAACGAGGGTGTTTGAAATTATTGCTGGTGGTGAAAGATGCACAAGCTATTGACACGGATTATCGACTCGTGATCTACTGATCTATTTAAATCCAAGAAAAAATCAAATGTTATCGTGACAGCTGACATATGCATTGAGCTCTCATTACTTTTTGATGATTCTAAATAGATAAACCTAATTTTAGTCTGTACATATTGCTTTGCTAAGGTTAAAGGTATAGCGTGTGATTAGCTTCTTCATCAGTTTTTTTGTTGATGTAGATGATCATTACTACTGCTACAGCTACAGCATCTGAAAATGGGAAGTGATGTACTTGTAAACAAGATTCAAAACAAACCTGATTTGAGATTCATCGATTGTATCACTAAAGTTGTGTAGTTTATAAATGATTCTTATTTTCCTCCACTATACGGTCTTACAAATCTTTTCTTCACTAAACTAGAATAGAAACGCATGCATTATCCTGGAGAATATAGTGGTGGTGGTGATCACAAGGGGTTCTTTTGTGTGTGATTATAAATCATATTAGATTTCTATACTGTATAGTTGAGAGGGGAATGATTTTTGGGCTTTTGTGTGTACGTACCAGACATTAGGGCTCGTCGAGCACAATAGAATATACTCGCATTGGAAAAGGAACAAGAAGTGTAAATGCAAAGAGTCGAGTAAAACTAACTTATTATGCTGTGCAACCTATTATCAAAAAGGGTTGTTTCACTATTCACCATCCAAGTCATAAGCATAATATTATGCACTTGCAGGCTAACAAAATAGAATATATATCAAGATCCAAGAGTCGTAGTGCATCGCACTCATCATCAAGTGAGTTTTACCAAACGCGAGGATTAAATAAGCATGTGCTTTTTTAAGCAAGTTTAAAACAAAATCGAACGCTCTCCAACAAAAATTATGATATTAGTCTCCCTTCTCGTTTCAAACTGGATTTTTATTGTCGTGGTATGAGTATATAGCGTAGTACTCGTAGTAAGTTTTGGTAGTAAAAACGTGAGCCTTAAGCTCCCGCTCACTCAGTTCCTAGTCATGCTGACGCCAGACGCGTACGACAACCAGCAAGAGAGAGGGTAAAAAAAACTAACCCCCTTGTCTTGTCCAAGCACCCTCGATAATAACGCATACATGTTATTATGTAATCTACTTCCTATATAGCGTTATCCCCGTTTCGTTTTACTTTTTTACTAGTTTCTGGTTTGGGAAGGAAGGTTGAAACTCAAGAATGGACCCTTCCCAAATCGTGTAAAAAGAAACCTGATGCGTTTTGTGTGTAAGAAATATAACTCGACCCACTAATTCCACTATTATGACTACTCCTTTACACACAAAAACTAGTGGTAAAAGTCTCAACAGTCTAAAAAAGGAAATATATAGTGATCCAACACAAATAAATATATATATATGAGTCTTTGACACTTGAGCTTCGGCTCATGTGTGCCTGGTTTTCATTTGCACCAGTATATTTTCTACAAATGGTAATGTAATCGTAGTAAAGTAGCGTGTCGCAAGGTCAGGATGATCTTTTTACACTTTTTACATCATAATAACATGCGTGTGTGAAACCTTACGTATCACCATTACACAACAGCTATCAGCATCTGGATAAATCCTACTCGGGTAAATCTACACACTCTGGACCACTTTTTTTAACTCGTTACCCCGGTGGTGGGTGTGTAGTGAAATTGGTATCAATCTTTCCTAGTTTCATATGACAGTTCTAGCAGCAGGTGCGTCGAAGGAGTTTGAACTTTTAAATCATCGATACATCTTCAGTTTTCATCTTTTGACCCTTTCAGGGTGAAAATCAAATGCTTTAAATCCATACCAAAGGAAAATTGTGCGTCTCCAGCTGTAAATGTATCACAAATTAGATTCCTAGTTGTTTATACTATGCAATAATTTAACTTCGTGTTTTCGTATTTATAAATACTCATGATCTTTGGAATATGTAAAGAGATAGAATTATTGGAAAATGCGAATGTTTCGTTTGCATTCATGATTGAAGCCATTAAAAGCTTCCTGCTGGGAAAACCACTGCAAGATGCAATGTATGGTCATCAACATGTCCCAATTTTATAATAATTACTAGGTATTTAGGGCTTAAATTTTTAGGTAATGCGCATTAGGGATATATTTGTAATATATTAATAATACTGAATATTCAAACATTGAATAGCTCCAGATAAAAAGTATTTGCTTTAAAAAAATGCTAAAATTTCATCACATTGTAGGGCACAACTCATTGTTGGATCTCCCCTTTGTATATAAAAATTACCCAATATCGCACCATTCCGATAGGGTGGCAATTAATCCCAAATGGGTGATTCTAAACACTCTCGCTATTCAATAGCGTGGGATCGATGGCAATACTGAAATGTCTTTACGCAATTCTGCATGTTTTGATTGCAGGTTGTCATCAACTGGAGCGAACGTCCCAAGACATATTTTGCAATGCGAAAAGACTTTTGTCTATTAGTGAAACTTTTCAACTTGTTCATGGGAATTCTCTTTTTCAATACACTTGCGTTACAATCACATCACAGGGTGAAAAGGGTTCTTGTGTACAGAACGGATTGGATCGGATGAACTAGAAATGATGTTGATGAAAGCTATCACATCAACTCACCCCGTCCTGTTTACTTAATCTAGAAACGTGATGAAACAAATGAGATGCGTACCTAAATATTTGCTTTTCATATAAAAACGCGGAGGAAGCAACCAAAAAAGTTGTAATCGGAATCACTCACAAGGGTTTTGTGGAATATATTTGGCAATCGTTCAATGACGCTCTCTGGAGCGTTTGCGAAACTGCTCCTGGAACATCACTAAATACAAGCGGATGTGGGCTAACGCTAAAGAGTCGTTTTTATAATCCTGTTTGCCATTTGCAGGTTTTTGAACTCTATTTTTATGCAAAATATAATAAAAATTCTTCAGTTCCGGATTCTTGTGGAAAGTTTTAGTCACAAATTATTTTACTAATCGTAAGGAGAGAACACCTGAAGTGGTAAAGAGTGCAGCTCGGAATGACGCGTAGACTTAGCTTTGGCTTTGGGTGACGCAAGAGAGAAAAGAGAGGAGCGTTCACTTTCATTGGCATTGTTTTTTTTTTAATGAGTAATTTCAGTATTGAACGCACAGGTGTGCAGCAAAGGGTGTTTGCATATTATGCGGTTGCAGCAAGCTCATAGTTTTCGTAGCAGCTGGACAGACCGGAAGCGCATTCTACTCATTCATATGAATTTATCTCCAGTAGAAATCGGAGCTGCATCAACTATTCATGTACGTATATGGGTTTGTTTCGTTCAAGCAGGGGTGAAAGGGTGATTGATCATTTTCAGGTCGTTTTGGAGAAACAATGTTGCTTCTGAATTATGAATTTTTATCTATCTGAATGAGTGGGAGTGTATCGTTTGACCAACAAATGAATTGCGCACCTTGCTCTGCTCCCTGGTTTATCAAGTATCAATCGATGATGATAGTGAGTGGCAATGGCAAGCCCAAATGATAAACTAACAGGTTTTTGGTTAATTATACTTTTAATCTGGTTGGAATCATGACATATGGCTCGTGTGTGCTGGAGCATCATAACATTTAACGCGCAAGCACAATGTTTGGCTCGTGCGGTTGGGAGCATTGCAAATATTTTACTGCACCAATTTTTACACCGGAAGTGTATATCGCTTCTCTCTGACTCATATTGCATTGCGTACAAGTGGGGTTCCCCCAAAACATTCAGACGCTCTGCAAAAGATCGATAAAACTGGTTAGGATTGATTATCACGTTGATTATTCCTGAGGCCTATTGTTTTAAAGATTTTATGTCTTTTTCTGGTGAAACGAACATATTTTTTACTGCTTTTCTAGCTTCGGTTTTTAACAAAAATACTTTGTTTTGAGATTAGCACGCATGTACAGCCAATGCAGACGCACATTACTCATTTCCAGGCTATCGCAACTAATTAAATGCGAGGATGCCACTTTAGAGTTTACATTCACTCATTAGTATGCAGATGAAGTGGAATAGGGAAAGAGAGGAAGTGCTTGTATGGGGTTCATCAGATCCCCGGAAAGCTCCTTTTCCGGGTGATGTGTATCAAGATTTCTAGCTTTCGCCGGCCGGTGGTACACAATATGCTGGTGATCGTTAATATTCGTAAAGTAGGATGTTATGGTGGCTTGACTTGATACGTGACTTGTTTGCTAATAACTTGTAAATCGAGTGTCAAGTACCTGAAACACATCCACACTTACTCATCAATGTTTTGACGATTTCGTTGTTGAATATTCATGTTTTGCCTCTTTTGGGGGGTTTAAAATTTGCAGTGTTTCATTCCCACGGGGTGGTGTAGTGCTTGACGCTTTGAAAGAAAGTGTAAAAATGCGATTTTGAAAAGGTTCATATAGCACGGATCAGACTAATCAACGTCAGGGAAAGTGGAAAAAATTGGTTTCAAGGACTCATTAGTAGTTTGGGGCGTTTGTAGAAGAGTTTGAGTTTCGTTTGGATAGTCAGTTTGATTAAAATTATTGCGATTTCATTACATTGTTTAACACTGATGCGTATTAAATGCTCTAATTAGAACCTCAAGGCATTTCTCCAAATATTCATAATCCAAAAATCCTTCTGTTTCTCGTAAAGGCTCAAACGCGCCAGTAACTACATAGACATTTATGAGTATTCCAAATCTAAGAACATATATTGCCTTTAATTATGTTTATGGGTATGTATTGGAGTATACATGCTAAAAAGGTAATGATGATTTTCCAGTTCCCACAAGAGTTCCTGCCAGTTCAGTTAAAAGAAGCATGTTTATAAAATTAATTACGCTGCATATGAACAGAGACACAAACAATGACCAGGGATGTCCGTTAGCTCATCTATAAATAATTTTTATGAACTGCATTTGAATGAGAATGAAATATTATGATTTTTGGAACAAGGAAGGCTGGACGAAAGAGAGCAATTAATTAAACTAATGATGCTGAGTTTACAAAAGAATATTCTCGGTAATTCGCCGAGGGCACTTGAGCTCTTGAGATCTATACTGCTCGCTGCTCTAAACTGGATCTATTAAAACTCATCTTCCACTTGTGAGCAATTTTTTCTTAACAAACTGGGCATTGCTTTTTGGACTGAAAACCGGTTTTCTTAGGAAACTTTTAGGATTTATTCGTCACAAATTGATTTTTCCACGGGTAGAGATTTTCAGCTGTAAGCTAATGGACAATTTCGTTCATTTTTAATACAAACACAGCAGGAAGTGGAAGCGCAATTGTGTTTTACGGATTTACTTAATGAGTCGAGAATTATATGACAAAAGATGCCAAGAAAAATTATTCCAAATGATGAGCACAGATTTTGACTGCTTCCATTGATAGATTTTTATAATCTCATGATGAGTAAAAAAATATTGATAAATAAAACTATGAATTTACGCATGAAACACAAGTTATGTTCATTCAATTTTTTATGCCAGTTAATATGGAACCGGTACAGCTGCTGACTTCTCATTACGTGCGTATGAAAATTTGGATAAAAATTGAATACTAAAACATTAGGTACTTAAATGATTGTTATCAATCACAAAATGAAGCATCTTCAACCAGGACCAGGACACATGTTGTTCTCAACAAGAACCGAAAGGAAGGGTTAATAGTGATAGCGTTCCGTTGTCGAAACTTGTGATGTGGAATCCATCTATGCTTTTTCGTAAAAACGAGAAGGGGAAGTAATAGGACACACGCGAGCTTGTGGTTTTATACACACACACTTGGTATCGCTACCAATATAAAAACGAAATGTTGAGAAGCTAAAAGCTAAAGAGATATCATCCGTAAGTAACTTTGAAATATTATGCATAAAGCATAAGCTACATAAATTAGGTTAAAATCCAATTTTACTTTGTCCGTTCCGTCCTCCTGTTGTGACTTGTACAGTTCAAAAGTCCAGCATCAAAACAAGTCAATTTGAATACGATTGTAAATTCATGAAGATTCGTGTATTTTATGCATCATCATTTCTATGCGAATCTAATCCTCTATTTCTTCGCAAGTTGGTTTATTAGTATTGTCGTTTTTTTGCAACTTGCTTCACTTGAGGTCTGCAACGGGCTTCCATTAGGAAATTTATAGTTTGGACAATTATCAGTTGTTGTTTAAGTGCATTTAGTTGATTTCCACGAGCTTTGTTTAACGTATATTTTTATGTTGAAGGTTACTAATTCAAATTTTGGAACAATCAGCAGTTGTGGTGATGGAGGACGAGAATTATTTACTGAACATGTGGGACTCCCACATTGAGAGGGACACTGAAGAAGATAGAGTAGCTGTGAAGTTAATTCAATGGTTCAGCACGATTCCTATAATGAAGCATGTTCGAATCAACGAAATTGGGAGAGTGTTTGGGGATGGAGGTAAGATTTAGAGCTACTATTTTAACCTGTTTCAGGTATTTGAAGAGTAGAGGCCTGACCACTCAATAAAACATAATGGTTTAATACTGATAGTACATAATGACTTTTAACGTTTTCAGTGTACATATTGGTTAGGTTAGTAGGTTATTTGAAGTTGATTAAATGAGGTTAGGCTATTTAGAGTTAATTTATAGGTAAGGTTAGATGATAGGTTTGTTAAAGTAAAGTATGGTTAGTATGGTATTAGTCGGCAGTCGTCTGGTCGGCAAGGTTCAAGTGATCAATTTTAAAGATGTTATATTTTACTTTGCAGTCCTCTTAATTCATCTACTTCGTGAGCTTGGTATTCAAGAGGTTCAGGATATTAGAGACGAGTGTCTTTTGCCGGCTGACACTTTCAAGGGAAAGCTGAGCAACTGGAAAATAATTAACGGGCAACTGCTCCAGAAGCTGAACTTGGGTGTGACTGAATGGTACCTTGAATTCATTGCGCATGAGAAGAAGGGCTATGCCGAAGCTGTTAGTGATCATATTTATTGCAATGACTGTGTATTTGTGTTCATAATGTTCAAGGCAATTCCTTAAGATGTCTAATTATGATGTATTTTCTAATATTGAGCAGGTGCTTGATTCTATACACAAGTTAGTTGAAAAAAGAGAGAAAAAGAAGACTCGGCCCTTAAAACGGGGAGGAGGATCAATGACGACACCTTCCTACAACCGTTTTCGTCGGTTAGAGCAGGAGCGTGTGATTTGGGGTACGGGACGTAGAAGGATCATCAAAAGACAACGAAATCGAAGACGCAGTAGGAAGGTGCCTGAAGTGACGCGGTACTTTAAAAGTGGAGGGGCACGCAGTCGGGGTCGTGAATCTGATCATGATGACGACAGTGTCAGTGTTCTTGGTGAAACTAAAATTCAGACTTACTGTTTTCTGGCAAAGAAACGAAACCTAGATAACCCTTTTAGTGGGGCTTTCAATCGCATTAATAATCAAAGAAATTCACGGTTTTCGTACCGCCACGGATATAGCAAATACATTTACAAATACTATGAACAGTTTCCTTACAATTGCGCCTTTTGCAATTCCGTGGAGGCATGCAAGTGTACTGATGTTTAAGTTAAATAAGCACTAGATACATTTATCCAAACAATTTCAATGTGGGTTTTGTACTCGAGTTGGATGCTATATTGTTACAATTAATGAGTTATTATGATATTATATGAAATGATAGGGCTTTAAGTTAGGTTGAAGTAATTTAGTTTTCCGCAACTGTTCCCTTAAGTAGGTATTTATTAGGTTACATAAATGTACTATAAGTATAGTAAAGTGCATGAATTTAACCGGTTATTGAGTATGCTCTATTATTCTATTTCTGTTTAAATTTCCCAATTTGGTTTGGTTTGGAACATGAATGTTTTTAAACAGTAATAAACTTGATAGAGTAAAATAGACAAGCAAATACCGCATGTAGTATATATTCGTTTTCTTAATATTTTCAGTCCGCGTAACACCTACAAACAGAATCAGGTTCAGTACTCTGTCAGTCTGTCGCATTTACTCTAGTATATATCATGACAAGGAAGTTCGCATTAGAAATGGAGTGTCCTTTTACATACATGTATATACTAGTCGCAGCTAATTATTATATAATGTTAACATCATTTGCAACATCTATACTCTACCTAATTATTCGATGGACTGGACTTGTGTACTAATTACTATATATATGACATTACACATTCATTTTCGTGTTAGAAGAGCTCACCACAGACTTCCTCTCGCTCTCGCATCCAAACCATCTTATTTACCAAACAGATATGAAGTAGTTCTATTATCAAACTCAACCTATTTGCTCATATTCATAATCATAACCATTTATAAAGAACCAAATATGCCAATTGGTATGCTGTGCAAAACTCAAGAAACTCCTAAAATGTCCCATTCATAGTATCGTGACCGTGGCAGTTTTCTAGAATTTCTCCTCTCATTTTCCTACAAATCGTCTTACGCCTTAAACGTCCTAATGTTAAAATGTGGATTTAAAATTGTTGGAATTTTTTGGTCCAATTTGGGTTTCATGATATTTTGTATTAAAAATGCCTATGGATAGTATTCTGGTAGGAGCAGATTTTCTGGGTGATATTGAGGTAACGAGATTTTCTTCAAAAAGGAAGTCGGACGTTATCCTATCCTTCCAATACGACACGTACGAGGTCATCTGCAAAAATGTCAAGACTGGAAAGGTGGACAGTCATGGTAAGATTGAAATATAAAAATTAATCTGTGCTTATTTTACATTTAGTTCAGTAAATGTAAGTTGGAGGGTTCGTGTAGTAAGTTTATTTCAAGTGAAAGAAGTGAGACCTGGTAAATCTTCAAAGGACTTTGAGCGATGGGCATCCGACACTAAAAAGATTGAGAATTCTCGTTGCTTTGTACTGTATTATGGAATTGGATTTCGTCTGGATACGCTTTCTGTTGCCTGTAACAAAACCATTTCCAATTTACTTTAAAACATTGTATGAATCTTATAATAAGCATGTTCCAATTCATTTTAAGTACCAACAAAAAAAGAAGCGGAAGGATGGATGAAGGCTCTAGAATATTTGATAGAGAAAAAACCTACCTCTTACCTTGCACAGCTCGACATTTGGTTTTTAAAGCAGTATGAAACCATGATATCCAATTCAAATCAACACACGTAAGCAATCAAAATTTCATTGGAATCAAGCAAATAGTAGTTAATTGTAGTTAATAGTTGCCACTAATTGTATCACAATAGCATAACCATGAAGCAAATGAAGGACTTTACAAATCGTGTAAGCTTCAAGATATCAACGGGGAAGCTCAAGGAAAGCTTCTCAACATTTCAGGATGAAGAAGGTTCTCTCAATATATTTGGTTTTACCAAAATTGTGAGAGAGTTCTTGCATGACCAACAGGTATTTAGAATAACACTCAATAATAATATAATTTTTATGATGTATTTGAGTTTGGTAATAATTAAAACAAATTCTTCAACAGATTTTCACCGATTGTTTCGGCAAATACGCATTTGGGAGTAAAATCGATCTGAATGGATTTCAAGAATTTTTGCAGCATGAACAAAATGAAGCCTCCTACAACGACTACATCTCCTTTTTTCGAGAGTACGTCAAAGGAGGGAGTAAAGGAACTGCTTACATGACTGCACACGAGGTATTCGGATCAAACAAAATCTAACGACAAGTCAGAGTACTGAACAACTGAACTGTTTTATATGTCAAGTGTACTATCGTATCACTTTTTTTATCCCGAAAATAGGCAGTAGATTTCCTGTTTTCCAAGCAGAATCAAGTTTGGGATACTAAATATCAGGCTGTTTATCAGCCCATGTCTCGGCCTTTAAGTCATTACTACATAAATTCAAGTCACAACACGTACGTACTACGTACGTACGTACGTAAAATATCAAATTACAAGTCAACGGAAATCGTTAAACCCATAAATAATGTTAAAATATCTTTATAATATTGTAAATTCAATTTGTGAAAACTCCACACATAGATATCTGACAGGAGACCAGGTAATTTGCAACAAATAACAATATATTATTATAGATATAAATGCATAGATATTGGAAATAGATGCATAAAACCGTTCGTTTCTTCCATACTACAGGTATCATCCGAGTCATCAACTGAGGCATACACCAGATGCCTTCGCCAAGGTTGCCGATGTGTGGAACTTGATTGCTGGGATGGAAATGATGGAAACCCAGTCATTTATCATGGACGAACATTGACTACCAAAGTGTCGTTCATCGAAGTTATAAAAGCCATACGTGATCATGCGTTCGTCACTTCAGAGTAGCCAAAACATATTGCCAAGGTTTAAAAGAATTATTCATTTCAGAAGCAGATGTATATTATTGATTATTTTTCATTCAGGTATCCCGTTATTCTTAGTATTGAAAATCATTGTAGTGTCAAGCAGCAGAAGATAATGGCTAAAAAGTTTGAAGTATGTACAAATTACAAGGAAGCTATTTTGTATAATCGTATTCTCAATAAAATATGACATGTTTCTGCGTAGGAAGTCTTTGGAAAAATGTTAGTGATTGCCCCATTATTTAAGGATGAAGTGGAACTGCCAGTAAGTAAATATATAGACAACTTTACTAATTTGATTCTAGCTTCAAATTTAATTCAAACTTTTTTACATGTAAAATAGTCCCCGCAGCAGTTGAAACGGCGAGTAATTCTCAAGTGTAAAAAATTGCCAAAGCATGCCAAAGAGATAATTGAATATGCTGAGCGAGACAAAGATTTGGACAATTTGGAGTTGAGTGACACATTCAAGAATGGAAAAATGTATATTCAGGAAGGAAGCACGTGGGAACCCTATTTCTTCGCTTTGACTCATGACAAACTCATCTACACTGAAATAGCTGATGATTGTGACAACTCCAATAATGATTATGAATCGGTAGACGGCTCTTCTGTAAGAAAAATGATTTTCATTCATATTATTTCATTGAGATTGAGCAAAGAGGAGATTGCTAAATTACTTTTGGCACGTTGGTATCCAAAGTTTATGCCGATTGAAGAACTGCACTACAGTAAAAAATGGTTTCATGGTAAAGTTCATGGTGGAGTAAGGGCTGCAGAAGACAGAGTCAGGAAATTTGGTGTGGAAGGAGGATTTCTTGTGAGGCAAAGCGACACTTACGCAGGGGAATACTCTTTATGTTTCTTGTAAGCTATAATAGTTTGTATATGACTCACGTGCGAATTGAAATGACATGACGTAATCAATAATGCATTTCCTTTGACGTGAGCATTCTATATACTTTAAATTTAGATCTCAGGATAGAGCACATCACATCCGGATAAAGTCCAATCCAGAACAGACTCGCTACTACTTGATACCTTCAAAGCAGTTTGACAGTTTATACTCACTCATTAGCTATTACAGGAAGAATTCACTGGAGACACGGGTATATTATAAAGTGACTCACTCCTCTATGTAATCAATGCTCATGTTCTGAATTAGTTTTGTTACTGCTTTTATTTTAGGACTTTTACATTGAAAAGTTCACAAAGCCGGTTCCTCAACCCGAAAGGCATGAACATCAACCTTGGTTCTACCCCAACTCCCGGTTTCCGGAAAAAATGGATAGAATCAAAGCAGAGGAAGTGCTTCAAAAAATTCCGTTGAATGGAGCGTTTCTCGTAAGATACTCTAGTGATGGTGGGGCCAACGGTCGCTTCGTAATCTCATTCCGAGTCGAGAATCAACTAAAGCACTGTAGAGTTAAGGAAGACGGTCGTTTGCTGGTCGTTTCCAGCCAGCGCTTTGAAAACATAGAGAAGCTGGTCACGTACTACTCCACAAAGTCATTTTACAGAGGTTTGAAATTGAAGCATCCAGTTAATGAAGAGTTATACAAGTTTGCTCATAGCGTGGAGGCTCCAGACGACAAGGTGTATACAAGTCCAGACTACCTGGACACAAATACAAACTCTTCCCAGCAATGTCGAGCATTATCCCCGTACCATCCTTTAGATCCCGACTCACTCACATTTGAGAGAGGCGATGTGATAACAAATGTCACCAAGCAAGATGGAGTTTGGTGGAAGGGAGATTTAGGGGATCAAATACAGAAAGTATTTCCCTCAAATTTTGTAGAAGAGGTAGAGCCTGTTGACTCTCCATTTGGGGAACTTCAAAAGGGTTCTATACCTGTGGGAAAAGCGGACGTGGAGAAACGTACTGATGAAACTAATCCATATATTCTCAAGGTCTACAGCCCCAGCAGCCCGGTACCTTTTAAGGCTGCAGTGCAGACTTATAGGGAAGCTAAGGAATGGTGAGTCTACGTATTTTAACATATATAAATCTGCGTAAAGTTGAAAGTATGCGAGCTGCGAAGCCATTTTAATTAATATGCAATTTTTTCCATAGGCAAGAGATAATCAACTTTGTCAACAGTCGCGCATCAAAAAGGGTAAAGAACTTAAAAGCTTATTTCATTTTTTATCCTATAAACATTGTTTATCAATTTTCTCCGTGACTCCATCTCCATTAAGGTATCTCAAAGCTACCTAATTCAGAAGAAGAATAAGATTGCTCAGGAGTTTTCCAAACAAATTATATACTGCTGCACAGTACCAAAGCTGATTCCGGATGATGTGCGTACTAAAGGAAGAATCTTTAACCAAATGACAAGCTTCACTGAGGTATCGGCAGAAAAGCAAATGAGCACGGATCCCGAGCTGTACGTTTGGGTACATGAGGTAAGACAGGCATGACATGTTTTATCTACATATATACGTCATAATTTTTGTAAGATGATTCTACAGTTCAAAGCGATTTCAGATACAATTTAGCAGAATTTATCCAAAGGCTCAGAGGGTTGACTCATCCAATTATAATCCCATCCGATTCTGGAATTTTGGGTGTCAAATGGTTGCCTTGAACTATCAAACGCCAGGTAAGTGTATATTCCAATATGTGGGGCAATGCAGGCTCAAAATTGACTTTATTTTACACATTGTAAATATCAGATCGACCTATGCAACTAAATCACGGAAAGTTCCGACAGAACGGAAGGTGTGGATATGTGTTAAAACCGGACTTTATGTTTCGCAAAAATTTCCACCCCAGGTAACTTTTTAAAATTTAAACCTTAAGATATAAATAAAAATTATTATAATTATTTTAAGAAATCACCTGTATTCTCGTATAGCCGCGTCAGGGATTTGGACTTGAATGAAATTCAACCTTTGACATTTAAAATTACGGTATGACTACGAATTTCTTAGCATCCCAAGGAGAGCGCACTACTAAAAGAGTGTGAAAATTGTGAACTTCTAGATTTTAGCAGCTCGTCAGCTCACAAGACAAGCAAACAAGTTCATCTCTAGTCCTTTTTGTGAAGTTGAAATAGTTGGTGCCGATTTTGACTGCCAAAAAGTTAGAACATCTAAGTATATTGGTAGGGAGCGAGTACAACTCATTCACAACCATAATGATTTACATCGCGATAATCTCATGAAAATCCCTTGAATTTCTTAACCCTTTATTAAAAACTTTTTTTTTTGTAGCCGACAATGGTTTTAATCCGTTTTGGAACGAAAAGTTTACTATAAAAGTTCTAAACCCAGACTTGGCTCTGATACGATTTTCCGTTTCAGACGAGGACTCATTTGGAGACTCACATTTTGTAGGACAAGCCACATATCCGGTGAGACTTGATATATAACAAACTAATAAACCCTGATAGCAGAACAAAGAACAACATGTTGGGAATTGTGCATGTTTTCCCTTGCTTGCAGGCTCGGTGCTTACTTCAAGGCTATAGGAGCGTCCCTCTTGAGAACGGCTACGGCGAAGAGTTGTTATCTAGTATGCTCATACATCTACAATACACCTATGATATCCACACAAGGGTGAGAAGAACATGACGTAACAGACAGACGTAACCAGACATCTTTTTTCCATGAAAAATAATTTTAAAATGTTAAGCAAACAAAAACATTATGCATGTAAGTTGGATTCTTGGCATTCAATGGAAACATTTAAAACATAATAAAGTATTTCGTTTGAAAAACACGTATGATTTGTTTCGTAAGCGATTTTTAAGCTTGCAAAGGTAGAAAATCAAGTCAAAAGGCACTTGAGCATTATTATTCTGGTGAATGTCCTTTTGGATAATCGATAAAAAGTGTCTGTTGAACGAGGGATTCTTGGAAATGAAACAGTTGCGAAATCCGTTAGTGTGCACTCCCTTACCTGATGATGAATTGTCATATTCGATTGCCCACACGATCCATATATATGATATATATTATGCAAAAGAACAGGAGCAACACTCATACAAAACATGATAAATTAGAAAGGAAATGAGCTCATCTGGTGAAATCTCTAGAACAAAAAAATATCTGTAGACTTTGTTTCCACTTCTCTCACACATTCGTCCCTTTCGTTTTTCACCGAAAACCAAACCAACCTGTTGTTTGACTGTGTGAAAGCATCTGTTTGATTTTCTACCAGATATAAAGCAAACAATGTGATGTGAGGGCTGCTCTCTTCACTGAGAATTTATTCTTCAGGCGAAATACACTTGACGTTATGTATATATATGCTGAAAAAGACGGAGAGAGCAACGTAAGAGCCCATTAAACCTCCTTCGCTTTCTCCGTCATAGTCACTCACTCTTATATATCGCCATTACATTACACACCACTTGGATTTCTCTCACCCACTCCACTCTCTCTGCATCTGTGAAAGCAGGACAAGTCCGAAGATAAAATCCGGGATGAGCCCTCTTTTTCTCTTCATTCGCTTGTAAGACTGAAAGCAAGAAAGATAATAGCTTCCTGCTACTTCTGATAGCTCAGAAAATAGCTTGACTAAAAGCATCTGCTCCCAACTTTCATACATTTCTTTTCAACTTGTTCAGATTTTTAATTCACCACAGCCGCTTGTGGGTTTTACGTAGACTCAAATTGATAAAGCAGGAAAGATTACTTAACGAACACGTACTTTTACCACAAAACAAAATTAGTGGAAAATGTGAACCTTCTTGTTAACCCTTGATCAGTTTCTAATTTGACGGTAAATTATATCGGGCCGAAATTACCTAAAGTTTCTTGAAACGTTACACGCTACTCGAAGAACATGGCGTTGCTGCATAGGAAAAATTGTGCTGCGGTTGCAACCTACCCAATTGGAATCAATTTCATACTCGTTGGAACAACCCTAGCACTCTTGGTTCTTAGTTGCTCTACAGATTGCTGTGGGAAATCATTTCATCCGGTGGTAAGTACAATGTATTCATTAAGAATTTTAAAACATGGCATTAGAAGATCATTTTACAATTTAGAACTAGGCTGCATTCATATGTAAGATACACTAGAGAGAACGAAAATGTCATATACTTATTGTTCAGTAATACGACAGGGTGGTTTATACACATTGAACAACTTTGGTACTTGAATATTACTTTGGTGCATACATATTTTAGTTCTCTTACCTGTCTCTACTAAACTCAAGAATTGACATTATGGTTTTCTCGGATACCGATGCTATACTAATCCCTGGTTTAGCTACAACATTTTTGACTTTTGACTTTTGCACTAAAAAAGTTGTTAAAAGTAGCTTACTGAAGCGCATATCCTCACAGAATAAGCAAGCAAAACAAGCTGTATGAAATATTTCATGTACAAAACCTGTAACGCTCCTCTTCTGATGATTTTCCGATGGTTGGAATTTATGTAACATTTTCCCTATTCTTACATCTGTCTGATACTGCAGTCTACGTCAGGGTGATTTTAAAACTTTTATCGATTACAATTAGTTCTTAAAAGACCTTATCGCTTCTAATTTGAAGTAAAACTTTTGTTCTCTGAATCAATTAAAATTTTTAATCTAAATGCGTTGTACAATCCATTGCATTATAATGATTAAATGCGACAGTTGAGCAAAACAAAGTGAACTTTACGTCAATGTATTTCGTAGATAATTTGTGGTTCCTTTCATCAAGCATAGCAAAATTGGCAATACGCAACAGTTGTATATAAAGCTATAATAAGGGAGCAGATGAGTGAAGATGCGCTCAAAAGTTAGTTTATTACGAGTAATAAAGCGGATAACTACGTACGCTGAATTATTCAACTTGAAGAGTAATTCTGGCATGATGCTAAATAAAACCAATGAGAAAGGACAAGAAGTTTGTCAAAACCCCAGAAAAAAAGTTTTTACCTGTAATAAGTACAAAATAAACGAGCATGAGTTCCCAACTATATCCGCCTGCTATTAACTGCAAATGATGACAAACATTTATATTTAAACATTTTTATGTGCGCTTATAAACTATACACACGGTGCGGTAACAAAAACTTTTTAGAACCTCAACTCGGTATATTTCCTATGTAATTTACGATAATTGCGAACATTGCGTATTGTAAAAACACAATAATAATGCGACTAGCCAAAGGGGAAAACCAATTTATTTTCCATGCTCCTTTCCATTTCACAGAATTGTCTCTGAAACTCACTTTTCTTGCATTGTTTCCGGTAGACGGCAATACACATTACGTTTCAACTTTCTCCGGAATATGTTTTCTGTATAGAAATATAATTATAGGGTCGGATGGATAGATCATGAGGTGCATGAAATTTCAGTAAATGGTTTTCTAAAACAATGATTTCATGATTCCCGAAAACCCTCCTGTTGCTTTCCCCTAAACAAACGCGCTTTTCGAAACGATCTGACTGTATCAATCCAATAATAAGTTCACAAAAAAATATTTTGTCCACAAACCCCGCTGAGCTTCGTAACGAAAATCTGAAAGCGCTACGCGTAGTCTAAATAAATATAATTGGAGCTTCATGTGCTTTCCAAACGGAAGGGAAATATCCGGCGTTCACCCCATTTTGAAAGTTTGTCCCAAAAAAATATGCAAATTTAATGTTGATAAAAGGAGTTGCAGCATGATCTTACATGAATCGAACTCTCAGTTAAAAAAAAACATTTCGCTTTTAAATTACTTTACATACTTTCCATCATTTATTTATAAAGAACTTTTTATTCCGATGGGTTATTAATGATCAACGAATTTATAATGAGTTATAGTGTCCCCGGAAGTACTTTAACAAATCATAAATAAGACTTTCTTTGATACGTTTATTATTATTGTAGCAAAAACACCTACGCATCTTAGCCGTACTTATTCCGTATACTCCAGAAAAGGTCATGCATGTTCTCTTATGTGTTACGAAATTCTGTTGTTCCTCCCATCCGTTTCATCCACTTCTGCACCAATATTTCTGAAACAATTTCAACCAAGCGAATTTAATTCCAGAGTAAATAGCAAGAAGTATAAGAGTTGTAGAAAGTGGATAAAAGATGTACTTTTGTAAATAAGGGCAAAACCCTGAGAAGGCTGAACTCTTGACATTATTGAATTGAGTGAGTGGTCAACGTCAACAAAGGTGAGGAGTAGCAGGAGACGTGTAACTCGATATTATTACAAGCGTATTGAAATGCCATTACACAAACCGAGTAAACGCACGTTTACAAAAAGATTGAGATGGACAACTAAAAATTGTTTACAAAATAGTGGCCTTCATTCCCCATACATTAATGCAAGTCGGGCTTTCGTCTCAATATGTCAATATGCAGCAAAAGTAAAATACCAGTCGTCTACAACTCGGGTGAACTAGCATTATTTGATTCATGTCAATTCTCATTTTCTCCCAACTTAATCTTACAAGATGAACATGTTTTTACTGCTCCTATTTCTGATTCCAGTTTGTTCTGCTCTGCTACATTATGCATGCGTAGGGTAGTAGTAAGTAGAAAGCGATATTGCCTGTTGCCGCTTTCTTTCGGAGAAAGCACTAAAAATTCAAGCACTTGACTATTTTATTCAAGCGGAGCCCACATTTCTTCAATAAATTGTGATGCATGAAAGGAAAACAGTTTATGCGGTGGTATTTTATTCGGGAATTGAGTGTAATGGTCAGTTTTCTGGGAACAGTGGAGTTATTATTGTTATTATATTCATGCTAGACCAACAGTTTCAACATAGTAATAGATTTTCATGTACTTTTAGTTTCTAAGAAAACTCCTTCTAAATCTTTAAGTGCAACGCCATTCGTCACCCGAATCCAAATCATATTTGTATTTAATCAAAAATATCGAAATCGAGAGATCTTCAAAATGAATTCCATCATCCATGCATTCACTTATTTATGGGTTCGTTCGCTTAGGGTGCCCGAAGAAGCTTTTAAAAATACCCGAGAACTGAAAATACGTCAATCCTGTTAAATTCGCAAAATTATATATCCATGCTCATCTCACATAGATGTGACGTAAAATGAAAAAGTGAGTTGGTGGTAGTATCATATGAAAGTCTGTCAGCTCGCATCCCCGAATCCGCTCGCCCATCATTAAAAACAGAATCTTACATGTTTATGCCGAGGTGTTGGTCCAATATTTCGTGAAGTTTCTTATTTTCTATTATTATTTTAGACCGGCCAGCTAGAGGTGGAAGAAGATACGTCACAGGGAAACCTGAAGGATCAGTTTCCTCAAGATCTTGAGAATCTGGAGGATGTTGACAGACCGGGAAATAATGACGTGTGGCCAGGTGACAGTGTCTCTCGCCAGGTTTACTTGTCCCCTCCTCGAGATTTGCATAACTATCAGCGCTACCGCAGCCCCGAAATGATGATTGCAAACAGTGTTGATAACACCGGACTTTCTAATTACGCATACCCAGATCAGTTTGAGATGGATGCTGGTGGTAGCGAACTACACAAGCGATCCCAAGTTCCAGGAATGTCGCGACCGTATTCAACGTCTTTAGAGGACGAGGCAAAGCGGTACCCCTCACAGCCTCAAGTTTCTTCCGAAACCTCTCCAGATATAAACTCATCAGAGAAAGGTTTCCGCATTCGTCAAAAGATACTCAACCTTCGGAATCAATATGGAGACAAGTGGCTTGCGTTAGTTGGCCCTTATGCATACCGAAAGCGACAAATTTTATACCGACAATGTTTCTTCAATCCCATATCGTGTTTCTGAGGGTAATTTAATCGTGGATGGAGCGTCGTGTACTAATCATAATATTTGCTAATAATGAAAAGAGCAAAAAATATTTGAGTGGGAGTATTAATAAATACGAGCAAAGTTTCAACATCACAACTTTTGAGCACACACGACTATGTAATGTTTACCATACGATGGAAAGGCTAAGATCAAAAAATGGAAAAGATTTTATTTTCTGGGGCACCTTGAGATACATTTCTAGATCATCCGCATAATATATATAATAATATTCTTTTATTGCACGGAACCTTTCATATAATATTCATTATAGAAGCTCCAATTATTCTTTTTTGCGTAGATGAAAAGTCGTCACCCAATACTTTCATCCTGTTCCAGTTATATGTAGGACAAGTTAACGTCACCATATTTTCAAATGTCACGGATAGTTTTCCCCCCGATAGAATGTAGGATGTACTCGTAGGCGAGGAAATGGAGAACATTATAGGATTCTTTTTGAGCAAATAGACTATAGGGTAGTTTTATTAACGTGTAAGTCAACACAGTATAAATATAAGAACTACTAGAGTAAACTTCACGTTTTATTTAATCATGTTGGAATGTTAGGTAAGTTGTAAGTAAAACGATGATGTAGAGCAAGAATATTTAATTTACTCCAAAGGAAGTAGGACTAAGCTATTTCAAGTAAATATCATGTTACATAAAATATGTTATGCCATAAAAATTTAAGGTTGTATCAAACAGAATTTTTGGAATTGGGATTCATATATAACATTTTGTAGTTAAACTTTATAGTTTATAAATGAGAATCTATTTTGGGTTGAAAAACATATATTTGTCTGTTTGTTGTACATTTAAATACTCGAGAAGATTGTAAACTCGTAACAGCTACAAATTGTGATGCATTTTACTCATTCTTTGTGTATATATTATAATTATTCACTATTTATTATATTATAAATAAACTATAAAGAAGCACACATTAACTTAGCGTAGTGCAAGGTAGATAGAGGACAAAGATGAAGGCTATAAAAATGCTAATGGACCCGTCAGATTTAAAATCAAAGTTTGCTAAAAAATATTGGAATGGAATTTTCCAAAATGAATGATTAATTAGGCTGGAAGATGGAGCACACTTAGAATATTGTATAGTAGTAGATATATAATTAAAATATAGATACGTACGTACTTAACAAGTCGACATATCGAATGCATGGTTTTGTAAATGTAAGTTATGCACTGACCCATTCCTGTAAATTCACAGTATTGAATAACTCATCAAGTTAATTCTTTTCGTAAACTGATTGGCTGTAAAAAAAAACACTTAAAAGCACCATATAAAATTAATAATCACTTATGTTAACTTGTTTCAAGTACCGAAAATTATGTCATTAATAAAATCACTTGTACGTGAATGAGTGGATGAACATTCTGAAAATGCAACTACAGCCCCGTTTTTTTAATTATCAACACAAGCCATACAATCAAACTGACATCCTCCTTCAGAAAAGGTAGCAGCAGCATTCCCATAATTATGCATACAAGCCAAGGCAGTAGGGTATTAAGGCGTAGGTGGAATAGAAATGAGGATGGAGATGAAATTTAAGCCAAATGTGTGTATCATCATCGTATAGTCTTGAGTGAAAATCGGATAATGGGACACCACCCGAAAGGCGTATGGATATGTACAAAAATGCTTGGGGTACTGAGATAAAGAGAGTATAATAAACTTGTTCCGTTCCGATCCACTTTTTTTCGTACGAAAGAAAAAGGCTGCCATTTATGAAACATTTTTTATTCACTGACTCAGCTCAACCATGAACAGAGAAAGAAGTTGATACAATCAAATAAAGAGATGAGCCCAGGAATAAAGAGGTTCAAGGAGAAAGGGGGTAATCAAAAGTGATTCATTAAAAATACAGTAATATTAAGTTCCTTCGTAGTAGAGCACTTTCTTAAATTTACTCAATTGCTGCGCTACAATACAAATAAAAGCGTATAAAGCGTATCCTTCTCAGAATCTTGGATCCACTAGAAATATAGACGCTTAGAAATATACATGTCGTTCACCAGCGAGAATGCGAGAAGTTCGAAAATTCTCTCTAATCATCATCATATCATCCATATAGGTATTTTCTATTTGAGTTTCCCAAAATTGAATACTTTCATTTTATTTTTCTTAGCTTTGTCCTTACATCAGCGAATTCCAGCTGGTTCTATATTCTATATAAATGTTATGTGATGGTGTGACAATGAGGACAAGTATAGTGATCTAAATATAAAAACGGAGGAATTCTTCGGAATCGCAAACGCTAACAAGAAACACTTCAGAAACCCTTGATGACAAGAACAAAAGAAACGAATGAGATGAAATAAAAATGACGTTTCTTATTCTCGGGGTCTTTTCTTTTGCCAATACATCGCATACCTTACAAAGTCTACAAGTTAAAATTTAAAACACGCAGCTCTATACTATCGAGTGTAACCATTGATCTCTACTCGAGTTTCACACTGTCATTCTATTTCACTTTACATTTTACTACCTTAACCTTTACAATGATCTACCCTGGTTTTAAAATTACATTCAATAAAACCTGACCCACAATAGGATATATTGAACAAATACATGGCTCCTGTTCACATGCGAGGTGTTACGAAACTAAGGACAAGTCTGTCCGATAATATTCAAAAATCGGCAAAAAATTGCAAACCAAGCAAAATAAAAAATATTTCATAACGAGTTGAACTACAAGCGTTGCATAAATTGTTTGTAAAATTGATGCATTTATTTAGTATGACAGGTGGGTTATAATAAATTACTTCAATATTATATTTGTAGTAAGCATCAATGAAAAAATAAAGATAAATATATTTATGGAATCAAATGCTCTGAAAAAATCCTCCATTGTAGTTATTAAAATAGTAAACTAGCTGCTCATCTGAGAATGGGCAGCTGGCAAACCGATAAGCGCAGTCTTCCGTTCTCCCAACTTGTGATCCCTGATAAGCTCCTTGAAGATAGGGGTATAGCGACCAATCCTTCAGCTGCATTAGTTCCAAAAATCTGGACAAATATCAAATCAAATTTATTTTGACAAACAGTTTTTGATTGAACAAACTTTTAGACCTAGTATTATAAAGACCTTACTTGACAAACTGTTCTAGAGCCGTATCTGCCCCATCCACTTTCAGAAACCTTCCATTTCTACCACTACTACTTCCTCCGGGCTTGATCACAACCCGTTCTTCTTCACTCTCATCTTCGTAATTATTATCATCATCATCATCATCATCATCTTCTTCTTCCTCTGTATTGTCTTCTTCCGACGCTGTCTTATTTCCCCCCTGCTTCCGTTTTCCAAGCCCATCATCATCATCCGATCTCCTTTTCTTCGCCTTGCCCGGCCTTTTAGTCGTTGTAGTGGTAGTAGTACTCGTAGCGTCACTGGTTTTGGCATCCTCATGTCTTTTCGCGACCATTTGACATAGCAGCCTTGGAATACATTTGAGTTTATCGAATTTGCTCACCTTCTCAACCATTCTTTCAAAAGTCCCAAAACTAAGGAAATTGGCGACATTATCCAGATCAAAGTCTTCAAACATACTCCCCAGAGCCAATTTAGAGAGAATCTGGTTACCCGTGCTACTCACAGTTTCCCCATTACTATTAGTCGCGGACGTCATCTGCTCCTGATATTTCTGAATGAGATTCGAAGTGCTCGCATCCATTTGTAGTTGTTGGTTATGTTGCTGCTGCTCCTGTGCTTGCTGCTGATGATAATGTGGCAATGAAGTATGTTGCTGAGCTTGAGAGTTTAAAAGAAGGTAGTGCATATACTCATTTGGATTCGTATATTTGAGATTGTTAAGCTGCTGCTGTTGATAAGGATTCTGGTGCTGATTTTGGTTGTCATTCAAGCTAGAAGCTGAACTCAAGGCACTAGCAATACCACTACTAAAAAGGGAGCTAAGTGTTCCTCCCATAACCCCCGAAACTGGATTCCCATTACCATTATTATTTGGTTGATCCAGGGAAGTTTTTATCACTTTTTTCACAAACGACCACAATTGTCTTGAGTCTCTTGAAGAACCAACAACTTCACTGCTATTGCTATTTCTGGCTATCGTACCATTTCCCAAATCCATTTCAATTCCTTCAGTCTCATTCTTGGAACAAGTCACCAGAGTCAAACTCATCCACAGCACCAGGACTGGAATTAGGGCTAATTCCAGCCTCCATTTTAAAATCCTCCATTTCATTTTACCCCAACTTCTGAGAACAAATCCGGTAACTCAATACACCTCACTGAAAGGTTCCTTCCGCTCAACTTCGGTTGACAGAGCAATTTGTCTTTTTTTGTGCGAGGGAATCCGATACTCATAGTATCGTAATAACATCCTGTTATGCATAAAACAAAGAGAGGCACTCTCATCATATCATGTAAGGCATCTTTATGAGAGGTTATGAACCTGTCAAGCCAAACCCATTCATGCATACATAACTTTCCATTTTGCGAAAGATGAAAAATATTTGTTGGGATTTCACGTGCCACCACGTATACACACGCACGCAGTGTATGTATCAACTCAAGCTTTTAAAAGTAATTTTCCCTTTGTTGCAAAAGCTGTTAAGTCATCATTGTCATCATCATCATCATCATCAACTCAACACAAAAATAGAAACCGGAGATCCTAGTTGGCTCACCACACCACGTCATAACAATCTGCTTTCATAATAGGTACATCTATGACAGGTAATATGCAGTTTCCCTTCAAGGGTTGCCTTTAGATGAATTTAACGTGTGGGGGATACATAATGGGATGAAATGATATGCTGCAAACACTCTCATTTACTTTTTTACGTAGTTAACTTATGAGAGAAGAGCCTGCCTACGTGTCTTTGAAATATTTGTTAAACGCGTATATATGTACACAAAGGAGTAAGAGACACATTTTAATGTTTAAT
Source organism: Orchesella flavescens (assembly GCA_964034955.1). NCBI lineage: Eukaryota > Metazoa > Arthropoda > Collembola > Entomobryomorpha > Orchesellidae > Orchesella > Orchesella flavescens. The sequence continues at coordinate 13,810,660 of OZ035957.1, forward strand.
GCTTTGACTAGTCATGCCGCAATTTCAAAGAAATATTACGTTGAAGTCATAACTCGTAATTTTTCGTAGGAGCTATCTTGTCAATAAAAGTCTTTTAATAACTTTTGCAATTTTTTTAACAGCTTGTTTATAAGTTTTAGGAGTTTTGCGTATGTAAACAGATGAAATGAAAATGAAGAATGTCAACATGAGCCGCATCATGGGATAAACTCATTATAACAGCGAGATATGAATTTAAACGGTAAAGATTTCGTTTAGTAAACATTTCTTGTTTACTACACAGACGTGTCAGTCACTTTTAAGTGTATATACACATATTTGTTTAAACACTTATCTGCATAAGATGATGATGTAGGAAGTTGGAGAGTGAAGAGCTAAAAGCAAAAGTTGAGAGGTAAATGCACTGCGTAGTCGAAATGTGGGTAACGAGTTCATGGGGCCAACGCGTCACCTGCTCTTTTGAAGCATACTTCATATTATAAAGTACATTGTTCTAAATGGCATTGTTGAGCTAAGAGGAGTTCTTTGAGACTGAGATATAGGATGCATTAAGAGTAGTCACATACAAACTGTAACCTTTACAGTCGATCAAATGAGATTGTATTGGAGAAGTTTGATTGTGAGTTTGGAAATGACTTTAATAATTAACGGAAAGGTCAGTAATATGATACAGTTGGACACGACATAATAATGAACCAAGGTCTAATTAAAGTGTACTTATGATTTAATGACACGGCTCTGTATTTAAAATTGTTACTGTTTTAATGGAATATTTGTTACACACGATAAATATTATTGGTGCATTGGCACAATCTTAATTATGATTATGCTGTATGGTGTTATGGTAGGGAGACCAATCGCTGTAAGGGTGACTGATATCATTTAACACTTAAATAAAGACTCTATTCTATTCTATTCTAATAATGGGTATTAAAATTATTTAAGCAAAATCAGTTCCAATCTTTCGTGAATCTTTCATTTTAGACACCCTTGCATTGCATTAAATTCATCTTGACGACTCGACGAATAAAAATTAAGCAATATTAGTATACGCATGGTAATTAATCATATGTGCTTAAATTAAGGTTTTTGACGCGTTATTGTTATAATAATTGCTTATTGGGAAGCAGTAAGATTTTTGTAGTTCCAAAAACCTATCCATAGATGAAAATTTGAAGATAACTTTAAAATGTGGCATGGTGGCATGTGTCACGTAATGAAATGGTAAATACAAGATAATGGAGAAGGAGACTGAACATGAGTCATGCGGCTGTCATGCCACAGTAGTTGTATTTTAGCTATAGTTAAGCAACAAATTGAGATGGATGCTTTGTCCATATTATATTGAGCTATTGTAGATTGAAAGGAAGGCCATATTTTATTGTACATTTTTTTACATAAAACGAAATAAAATGCACAATAGAACAATGACAAATAAAAAATCGTCCGTGCGATATGCCTAAAAACAAATCTAACTCGCGGAGCTAGATAGCAAAGCAAGCTTACCTGCAGGCTTTTTGGAGATCGATCAGATCTAAAAACGAAGCATTCTATATAGGGCTCTTGCAATACGTGTGATAAAAATGCTTACTAAACTATACATTTTGCTACTCTTGGGGTTAGCAAAGAAAGTCACGGCACAGGAAGAGCGTGTAGCCCCTGGAGTTCCTCCAGTGAGATACGATCAGACTACAGAGTCAATCCACAATGTAGAAGATCATCACCACCATGAGCATACCAGTGACATGTTTGACACCAGCAATATTGATAAGGAACGCGAGTAAGTTTCAATATTCGTTTCATTTTTAAAACTTTGAATAGTGAGAGTGAGTGTTCAAACCAATGATACTTCAACCTCCTTGGTTCAAACTGTTTGATTTCTTAGTCACATCAAGCGGCACATGAGCATACCCATCGACACATCTAAAATGTCGGAGAGCGAGCTTCAGTTCCACTACTTCAAAATGTATGATACCGACGATAATGGGAAGCTGGATGGTTGTGAACTCATGAAAAGCGTATTACATTGGCACGGTTAGTCCAACAATACAGAAAATACCGAATCGGCTATAATATAATATATAATCTACTTTAAAATCTGAACTATTTGTAGATGACCAGCATAAGAATGCCACTAATGATGGGACGGACAATCAAAAAAAGATTCCGCAATCCTTTTCAGACGACACAATGGCAGAACTCATTGATCCCCTGCTCGTTCGTGGTGATAATAACAACGACGGCTACATTGACTACGGGGAGTATCAGCTTGCACAAGCTAAAAAAGGTGATAAGCAGCAGGCTCAACAAAATTCATCGTAATTGTTGCAAAATAAGAAGCATAATATTTTTTTATTTACATAAACTAAACAATGATGTAACAATTGGTAGAAAAACAAGAGGTTATATACACATGTAGTATTTCCCATTAAAATATTCTATACACTAAATCCCGACCCATTTCTTAATATTTTTGTATTCCAAAACAAGACTTCCCAACTGGTGTTTCACAAGAATGGAGAGTATAACAGCTGCCAACCTCCACCATCCTAATTAATTTTACTGGTGATGATTTTACTTATCAAAAAATGAGACCAGGGAAGAACAACAACTGCTGCATCTTGCCTTCCCATTCGAAACTGGTATTCTTACGACATTCTATCTTGACTTTTGTCCATCATCATCATCACAGTAGCTGATTTGTCACAGGTGGTGGATCACACATTTCCGATGAAAATATTTCATTCATGAAGGTGCTCAGCGATTGACTTGTCTCAGGACATTTGGGAAAGTAACTTGCACAAGCTCGACTGTCTCTTCTCGATTTCCCCAGAAATGCTGCATAGTCATAAATGTAGGCTGGAGCTCCATTCGGATCCTTCTTGGCTTCTGGCTCTTCACTGTAATTATAGGAAACGGCAAAAAATATAACTGGACCTTTCTTTTGAATTCAGACCAATAAGTGTAGCTTAGAAATCGCCCACGCAGCATCCCTGCTCAATAATTTTACGTAGGAACGTATTAAAAGGGAACCGTTATAGTCAAAAGCCTCCTCAAAAAGTACTTAAAACCTAATGAGCTCATTAGATGAGTCAAGTAAAATTAAGAAATCTATGAATTCTGAATGGACTCACTTGTAATAATCCAAGAGTAGGTTTTCAAACCTATTGTCAGTCCTGTTTCCTTTGGCCATGACCTCACAAATGCCCTTTGCAATGCAATGATCTGTATCAAACTCATTGGTTACTGTGAGATACTCCATTATGTGCTCTTCCTTTGGCTCGGAGGCAGATGTTTCCAAATCCTGCATTTCTTGCCTGTACTCAAACTGTAAATTCTCGGGAAGTTGTTTCAACATGTCCAGCTCCTGTTGCCCCAATCCAATGGATTGGAACTCTTCATCGAAAAACATTCTGCTGCTCCCACTCGGCTCTGGCTCATGTTCATGATGATGGCGATGTGTTAGCGATGGGTTTGCACTAAACCCTAAGGATGATGATGAAGAGGATCTATCACCACTGCCATTATCTTCTGGGAATCTGATGGCACGTCGCTTCCTGCCGACTGGAAGAGAATAAATGCATTTTGGGAAAAGAACAAACGCATTAATTAACCAAATCAAATTTTAGAGTTCAATGTACACTAATTAATAACTGCATTCATAAAATAATATTATAGCATAAATTAAGAAAGCAAAAAAAGTCAGTCACGTCTGTCCCAATTTCAATGTTAAAAAAGGCAATATCAGCTCTTCAGCGTTATAGCCTGTTATATTTTGAAAATTGCTCAGATGATACTTGACAGATTCCATCCATCCACACGCATACGAATCGACACACACACTCATTTGATGACGATGACGCTGCCTTACTACTTAAACCATGGTGTAACTTGACAAAAGGATGATAGTGATGGTGTTGGTAGAAACGTGGAGGTGGAACGTGGCTCCATCCACCCCAGCCCCAATAATAGGGCTCTTTACTGTGCTGTGCAAATATCTGAGGCAGAATTGCTTTTGCTGACAGCTTCAATCCGGCTAGCTTCCAACCTGCAGATATTTGCACATTATGTATTTTTTAATGAGTCTATTTACCTATATATTTTCCTGACTCTTTCATTATAGCCATTTCGTTAAACAAGCTGTGTATTACTTGGTATTAGTTCGCTAATCTAGATTCCCGTATCAACTCTTTTTATTACGTAATCTACTGCAAGTTAAAAGGTTTCGCTGAAATTATCTGGAACAGAAATGATTCTCAAGATGACGAGGTTTTGAGAAAAAAAACATTGAAAACATTTTAATTTAAAATGTATTAAAAAGTGTTTACTTGTAGCAAACGAGCACAACACAACGAGCTAATTGAAGCACAACATTCATGTTTGCCCAGCACGGAAATATCAGACTGGAAGAAGCTACGGGTTTGATGTTCCAAGGAGAATTACATATATAAGCTTAATTGAGAGCACAAATGCGTCCAGTTGTTTGCATAAGCAAGCTCCTCTGTCTCTTCTTGGGATCAACGATCACTCCTACTCTCCCATTATGTGATCTCCTTAAGCATTCACACTAAAAGTGTCTGAATCCTTTTCCCATGCTGCTGATAAGTGGTAATAAATGTAAATTATGGTGCGGTATCGGTGTCAGCACCCGTTACGTGAATGACACGCACTTTGTCGCTAATAAAATCGTCTTGCAGCACCACCAATGAAGCCTATTCAATGAATTGGTTTTGGCAATCTCAATCGCCATAACCTTAAATCGTTGCACACACGCACACGTGTAAAGTAGAAAGGATTTGTCTCAATTCAATCAATTTGCTAAAACAATCTAATCTAAACTAAATCTTACACTATTGAAATAACAAAGCCACAAAGTAAACGTAATTCGACTGACCCGTCAGCTATTCAGACTGATTGGTATGTTATCCCTCAGCGCCTACTTAGCACGTGTAAATGCTTGTTGGCTTGAACCTACCCTAACTAACTAATCCGTCCATTTTGTCTCGTATTCATATAAAAAAAGCAAAAGAGTTGATAGTATTAAAGGGAATCAAAGTGATTAGTGGATACTTACACACTATCTTACCGAGGAAGAGTTTCTTGAGAAGCTTCTTGAGCACAAACTTCTTTTTCAGTTTCCATTTCAGCTTGAGTTTCTTGAGAATAAATGCCTTTTTGAAGAACAAACCCCCAATAAATCGGAGCGGCTGAGTCCGAACATCCTGTACAAAACCCCTGATCGTGTAAGCGTATGTGGATTCAGCACCATCCACATGCAATAATAGCACTAATACTATGGCTAACGCTAGTAACAAAATTAAATGACCCAACTGCATGCTTACTAGTTTATTTAAACGTTGACTAAAACAATTTAATAAAAAAATAACAAGAACCCCTGATTTAAAAAGTATGACAATTTTGAATTAAATTAATAGAGAAGAAACCGAAAACTCAATTTCAAAAACATTTTTTATAATGGTATGATTTTTCACAAAGAAACTGTGATGTTGGTTGTTCTTGACACGATCACAAGAGATTATTCATTGATGCCGGTGAAAAGGGATCTGACAAGCTATATAACAAAGAAATGGTGAGTGGGCTTCATCGGAGTTGCACAATTTTTCGGTTGCACAATCATCTTGGTGGTAATCATATTGTTGTCCACTTCCCATCACATTCAAAGGTGTTTAGGTGGACCATCTCAACATCTCAAGTGACTATCATCATCATCATCATCGCGTTCTTGTTAGTGACGCTGGTGTAGCGTTATATGTCGCATTTGAATATTGAATACATCCCAATCGCCAGCACAGAATAATTTGTTTGCTGCTGAAAATGTAAAAATCAAATAGTTATATATCCATCCACAGTGCTGGGCTAAATTCAGCGAGCTATAATCGTCACCACTGGCTAGTCGCTAAAATTGGGGAAGTATTGCAATCGAAATATTATTATATCCACATTCAATATGAATGCCTCTGCAACAAGAGAGTTTATACTAAATATTAAATATAGATATTTGTGTATATATGCGTACATCTAGATTGACAAGAATAAATAGGGAAGCATTCGGTTGCACAATCAGTAAACGTGTACTTCCATAAACTACACAGTTGTTCTAGAAATGCAAACAAATCAATGCATTTGGTGCATATGTGGACGCATGTTTGTGCTATTTTTCATTTTCAGTAAATGAGAGAACTGTGTCATGCAGCTTATATGTCATGAAGCATGTTGCGTTCTTTTGTCTTTCCTTAAGGAGATGCATGCATTGTACAATATGTAACACATTATGGCAGGTCTGCGTACAAATCTGGTCTGGCTATGGCGTTAGCTATGTCGCAGTAGTAGCAGTTATGACAGAAGGATGATATTTACGATCAAGAAACTGGGTGAGGATGAGTACTTTTTGGGCATATAATGTAAACTGCTATCCCAGAAAAAAAGAGCATTTCCTCAATCCTATATACAAATTTGTCCATTTGGAGCATTTATTCAGTTGTCCCATTAAAACTTTTGAGTTTTGTTCAAGACGCTTTACAGCATGAGTCATCAATTTTATTGAAAGGCACTCTTTAGCTTGTTTTAATTGAAGCTTGTAAAGCACAATTTTCAGTAAGCGTATTAGTTAGTTGTTCAGCACGTTACCTTGAAATTTTAAATTGAATAAATACTTTTCAAGCGCACGATAATAATTTGGAATCTTTCCTTTTTATGAATATCATTTTGACTTCTTTTTAATTTTTTACAAGCACACTTCCTAGAAGTTTGGAAACATCATAAACATCCACAAGCCTCAAAATGTCGCTGTTGGAATGCTTTTTATGTGTGAGTTGCAAAAAATTGAAAATTGTTTATTTTCGACCTGTCAGACTACATAGTTAAAAGTGATTGATGGGTTTTTATGAGGATCAAGTGTATCGCTAATTGGAAATCATGGAGCTAGATCATCTATTTAGTATGCTTTGGTTTGCGTATCTGAATAAGATTTCTGCTTTTTTAGAAACGAATCTGCGAGACCACAAACATCTTCGAAATGTAGATAGATTAATCTATGATCTATGGAATCTTGGATTTATTTCTTGAATATTAATTAGAAATTCTAATGTAAATTGCCAAGAACTTTTTCTTTTTAATCTTGATTATGTGCATATTTATTTTCCGTAATTTTAACAGTCTTGTAAATCGTTAACACGGGCTTTTTAGAATGTTAAGTCCAAGCTCAAGTCATCAAGTACCTTAAGCTCTAGCTGGTGCTGTAGCATTGCCACAACAAGGCTGTCCATTACCACGCAAAACATCCTGACAGCGTTGGCACGTTTCTTTGGCTTGAGAGAAGACAAGCCCATCAGCGCACCTCAGGGTGTGAACAGCTCTGTGCCTAAGAGCTGGAGACATTCAAAGTTATTGTTAAAACTATTGTCATTTACCTCGCGAAGAGCAGCTTAAATATGATTAATTAGAACCTAACCTGGAGCTTGATACAGATAGTCCTGTTCACATTCGCCCTTTTCTTGCCAAAAGCATGCTAAGCAATCCGGGTCCTTCCTATACTGCTCCTCGGTTTCAGGCCGAAGATTCTCCCAAACATCACAGTTTCCTCCGTGAATATGCTCTGAGCCATCAGGATTGAGTGGATTCCACACTAGACCCTCACCACATTCTTCTTGCACAAGAGTTCCGTTGTTGCATCTGCGGTAAGACTGGCAATATCCTTCGTTCTTACACAGTTCAGGGTCACAAGCGTTAGGATCAGCGGTAGTTGGGTCAACAACGGGAGTAGAACCTGAATCAGGAGTTGTTGCGTCTGTAGGTAGGTCTGTGTTTTCTCCTGTGCCACATTCAGTTTCATCGGCCCAGAGACATTCGTCTACGGTAGCGTTGTACACAGTCCTCCCTTCTGGACAACGGACAGGGTCTACATTACAATTTGCACAATCCCTTTGAGATGCAATGCCACCTGAACAGCTAATGAATCTGGTACAGTCGGTAGGATGAACATAGTTTCCATCAGGCTTTGCAGAGCAGTCGTACCAATCAATGGGATGTTCCTCTAGCAAATTTGCAGCTGCAATACAAATACAAAGAATAATGCATAATATAATTTACAGATACATTCATACAAAATACATTTACAAGTTTGAAAAATACCTTTTGCATCGACTGCGACAGCTACAGTTAGAACCACTGCAACAAAGTAGAAGGCCTTCATTGTGAATAGCAATGCGGGTTGCAATTATTATGATTATGTGATAGGATGTTTTGAAAATGCAAATAGCTTAAAAAAAATTTAAAAATGATTTTAGTCTGCCCTGCTGAACACTTGCACTTCTTGTTCTCCAGCTGCAACTTGTAACAAAACCGTTGAACCAATTTCCTTTATATACCGAAATGTTATTCCTAAATCTTGGTGTGAAATACCATACAACATTATGCATGCTTGAGTAAATAGTGCCGACAAAAAACCGAATCCTTTAATCCAGTCAGTCCAGAAGTAACAATTAGCGAAAATATAAATTTTTTTTTGCTGACTCGTTAATTTCGGGGGATCAACTTTGATAAAAATACATGCGTGGTCATTTAAAGTAAATATTTAATATTCAGTCATCGAAGAAGTAGTTGTAAAAAGTTGACGTGTTTATTAGTACTCATTTTTTTCCATAAGCGACGCATTATTTCAAGTGTAGTTAAACCGCATGCTTTTCAGAAACGTCATAGTATTGCTGTTATCGAAAAAGAGGTACAAGAACTGTATTTTTGTAACTCGAAAAAAAGCAAAAAATGTGTTAATAATGGGATACGATGCTGCATTATCATAATCAGATCCTGGATTGGATCTTGGATTATTCTATGTACTTATTCCCACTGATAAGAACAGATCCACATCAAGTCTTGTTTCCTTTTCAATTAAGGCATATGACGTCAATAATTTTTGCAGAGATTGATTTACTGTTGTAATATAATTAGTGCAAGTAACATTTTAAATCTGTTTAAGTCAACCAGTTTGACAAGAAGACGTTAAATGAACTTTATGTATGTTTAACTTATCAGATCATCACATTTGTTTTGCAATTTTTTTATTAATCATTTTTTATCAGTTAATAAAAAAAAATTCATGTCACACATTGCTTCGGACCTATGATAATTAGCTGCATCATACACCTGAATTCAAATGGTTTGGGATTAGATGCATATATTTATTGCATGTTGTTTATGATTGTGAAGATAAAAAGGAAATCACACACCTCTCCTCCTCGACGAATAACATTATTTGAAAGACAAATACAAATAAAAACTGCCGCCGTTTGTGCTTTTTAGTACTTATATGGATGCCCAAAAGATCTTTGATCAAATATTGTGTGCATTTTTATGATGTAACCTGTCGTTATTATCTGAATTTTGTTTGGTTTCTGCAAATATCCTTTTCCAAAATTCATGGAAAATAAGGTATGGATATCAGGAGGATTAACGCTGAAATCATTTGACAAAAGTGCATAGCAATAATATGGGTAATGACCATGAGATCCGCTTTGGTAAACCTTGTTTAATACGCTAATGAAAATGAAAGTGCATTATTATATCGAAACGAGAAGGTGGCTCTGCCCAACTTGATTTCTTCAAACTGCATTGTTACACATTCCAAATTACCCAATTTAAGGTCCGAGCTTAACCTTAAAATTGGTAATGGTTATTGATTATGCAATAGCCAAAAACAAAGAAATTGATCTTTACGGATTAGGTAAGATTGCACAATTGCCATCGTATTCGATTTACGCAATGGATAAGCCCAAATTATCCGTGCGCACAATTAAACCATTATCATTTATAACCCATATACATCCCTACCTTTTTTATGCTCTGTAAAATAAGGTCAGGATAATCTCAATAAGGCATTCTCATTGCAAACTTGGTCTTTCTTATGCTGCACTGAATCGCATTCGATATACTTTGTATGATATATGATGGTTTCATTAGGTTAAGATAGTGGTATGAAAAATTGTGCAATTATTATAAACGTCTCAAAATCCGTTGGCGCTGATCTAACAGGTGTGGGTGTAAAATTTGAGAGGAAATTAAATATGAAAAGGTTCTGAATATAGAAATGAGGTTTGGCAGTAGGGCTCTGTATCAGAAATCACAATGTACTATAGCTCTTCTATAGCCTTTAAAACATAAATTATTGCGTATGCAGTAAAGGGAAGCATTCATCATTAGCCTTTTACTTCAGCACTGTCATTTAAACTATTTAAAGTATGAAATTGAAGACAACTCGCTTTCTGTTATCATTAAAGACCTTTACATGTTTAATGCTGTACATTGTTTGCATCGTTGTAGTAAAGTCTTTCACATTTGGACTTTACATATTGCGGCAAAGTGCATGTGTAAATGCAGGTAATATTATAGTTGGTTGTCAATTGGTTTCGGATGAAATTTCTTTCAACACTCAATGTATTCGCGTTTCATTATACCATCTTACTAAACGTTGTTGTGAACGATGATAGTTAGTTGATGAAAATCCATGAAATCCCATCGCTTCTTTGAGTCACTCGTTATCACATCATATCAATATACATTTCCTACCAGCAGGTCATTAATAAGTCACAGTTTTTTGCTATCAGGTTGACTTTATAATTAAAAGATAAATATATATGTTGTGGACACATAAAAAAGAATTACGATCTTGGTGAACCAGTCTTATCGACAAGCGTAAACATTTACATTAGATACGTATAAAAACGGTGACATTTCTTGGGCAATCAGAGACAAACATGATGCTTTATTAACTCGACCTTGGAACTTCATCTGCTTTCTGTCAAAATTGTGTCAGAGAACTGAGCTTCCAGGAAAATTCGCGTATATTCATGACATGGCTTAAGTGCTTGCATAATTCAAATCAATTTATATGGCGCATGAACAACTTTTACGATGTGGTTTATAGTTTATGAACGCCGATACGGATTCTCAAAAGATATATGGGCTTTCCAAATGAATTAAGGTCAAAAGGTAATCATTTATAACCTTTTGTGAAGAAAAAAATCCAAGTAGATCCCACACCAGATGTTTCCATTTAAAATATGAACATCGGCTGAAAAACATTTGCTGCTGTGGTAGTTGGGAATTCTTATTGGATATTGATTGCAAAATTCCCTAGCCACAAACAAGAATGATTTTCTGGCTCACTTTCGATTTAAATGACCCAACTCATATGAAAAGAAAAGTCAAACGACCTTGTTAGTTCCACATCGTATTAACAGAGGCGAAGATTATATAACGATGGACCCAAGATCTCATTACCGAGGAAAAGCTGATGATGATGATGATGATATGGCCCTCTATATCTCATTATTATCAGAGGTAAAGCATATGGATGTACCTATAATATCTCATTAGAACGGGTTTATGTAAAAATAGACTTCTTTTATGAAGTTAAATCAATCATCCCAGTTCTTACTATAAATACAAGTGAAATGAAATGATCATCATCCCATCCAGGTTTTGCTAGCCTATCCAATTTTTGCGTGTCCTACTCATCTGCTGCTTTTCAAAATGATGCCCATTTCCATTACTACTGATAACAATGAAGCCCCTTCCGTGCCACCAAAGGAAGATTACAAGTACCATGACTTTTTGAAGCTTTTGAAGCCCTCTGGAACCAACGAACAAGTTACAGTCGCTTTGTTCGGTGTTGGAAGAGCTGGTGAGCAACAGCTTTTAGTACATCCCACTAATGTCTAACAACTATATTTTTTCTCGTTCATTTACAATAATCCTTGTATTCCCAATTTAAAAATTCAGGCACAATCCATCTCGGCAATTTGTTGGGTAACTTTCGCATAATCCTTAAGTATGTCGTTGAAGAAAAAGCTGAAAGGCGACAAGAGATAGAAAATATAGTTGGAGGATCCTCAAAAGCAATCCAGTTTGTTGGAGTTGATCAAACAGATGCAGTTCTTGGAGATAAAAGGTACGCATAAAAATTAACTCACTCACCAATAACCTCCTCCTAATTAGCATAATGACAATTGAAGTTTCCTTCTTTTTATGAAGTTTGCAAGCTGTTGTAATTACAACGCCCACGTTCACACACAAGGACCTCGTGCTCAAAGCTCTTGATTATGGGAAGGCAGTCTTTTGTGAGAAACCGATTGCTGATAATAACGAGGACATTAAGAAATGCTACCAGAAGGCACACGATGCCGGGCTTCCTCTTCTTTGCGCATTTAATCGGTAAAAAACTGCCACTTGAACTAAATTATTTATTGATTTACAAGGTTTACAAGGTAAATGACCATTTTGTACCATAAAAAACGCCAGGCGGTTCGACCCATCCTTTAGCACTTTGGCAAAGAAGGTTCATGCTGGAGAACTGGGTAAAGTTCACATGATTAAAACATGTGCACGGGATTCTCCCCTTCCTTCATTGGATTACCTAAAAATCTCCAGTAAGTGCATTTTAATGAGTTTACAAGTAAACAAAAAGAAAATCGGTCAAAGAGTCCTGATGATGATGAATTTGATGCCGTAAACTTCCCAATTTAGATGGGATATTTCATGACTGTGCTGTCCATGACATTGACTTGGTGTGTTGGACTCTGGGGCAATATCCAACACGCGTTTTCTCAACAGCTACGGCACACAGGAAGGAAATTGCAGATATTGATGACTTTGACACTGTTGCCATTCAAATGAGTTTCCCCGAAGGGACAATGGCTCTCATTGATCTCAGCCGCTTTGCCGTTTATGGATATGATCAAAGAATTGAAGTAATTATTTGTAATTTCACTTTAATCAATACGCTTATAGTTTGCAGGTTGCTAATAATCTGTGGATCTATTAATACGATTTCAATTATTAGGTTTTTGGTCCAGGTGGCATGCTACAATGCAACAACCAATCCTCTGTAACATTGCAATCCTACAAAAGCGAAGGAGTTCAAGATCAACCCATTTGGTATTCATTTGCTTCCAGATATCAGGATGCATATAAAATCCAGTTGGACCATTTCATCAACGTTGTTCAAGGTACGTTACGTCGTCCATAATGTTTGCTCTTGTTATATTTTGTTTGCCTATCAGTGCTTGATAGGGTGCTATTCATTTGTTTACACAGGAAAAGAGGAGCTGATGATCACTTCAAAGCAAACTCTCGCTTGTTGCCGCATTGCCGCCGCAGCAGAAAAATCAGCTAGGACAGGACTTCCGGTTGATATTAAATATGATCATTAAAAGTCACAATGATAGGAAGTGTCGAATGTCAAACTATATCAGATTTCTGATGTATTCTGAAAGTTTGCTGGATATCATTACTCCTCATACAATAATACAACACAAATAACAGTAACGTGTAATGCGTAAAACATTTGTTTAAAGCCATTCTTCCATCGCATAATATTCGATGTTTCGAGACATACTCATACTGTATGGTCAATTTCTTCGGTACCTCATAGCCATTTTAACCTTTTGAATTTTTCATAAAGTATTAGAGCATACATAGTAAGTTATTTATCATCTTTACTCACACTACTTTTGTATAGTCGTAGTCTCAGATCAGATTGCAGGTAGTTCCACGTGCCTCTTGTTCCTTATGCACTAAACTGTTACAAATGCCATGTAAATCATGATTTATTTTGATTTCCACGCGCTGAAGTCTGAAATGCTTTCAAATTCGTCTAGTAATTTGTGATTCCTTTTCTTTAGAATACGGAATGAATGCCCTTGCTACATTGGAGCAAGGCAGACGTTATGTATATTTACACCGCACAGATCCATAGCAATTTTTTAATTGCTGATGGAAAAATTCAAAAGGTAGTATGTAATCACTACACTTTTCTAAACCTTCTTTTCCATTTTTGAGGGTGAAGGAGGCAATTTAAGGAGACGTGACTTGAGTAACATCGTTAGATATTTTCATGAGAAATGTAAATATGTAATAATTTTTCATAAAATAGTTCTGCTAATACCTTAAACAGCACTTTTGTAACATAAATATAGCTCTCACGGCTGCATGAATCAATTTACTCAAAAAAGCTTAATGAAATTATATCCGCCATAAATACACGATCAGTTTGGTACTACTTTCATCTCTCTACGTTGAGTACTTTTTGCTAAACATAACCGAGTTTGAGTTTGAAAAGAGTAAAAATACAGTTACAGTGGAGACAGTGGGAATTGAACCGGAGCAAAAAAATTGTAATTGCAACGCTGTAACCACTAACCCGTAACCACAATATCGAAATATGCTGTAATTTATGTTGTATTTGATAAACATTCAATGTTATGAATGCATATATTATCTTAGGTTATCTGTACGTAGTATATATGTTTCTTTTCTCACGACCAGCAGAAAATGATCTGCACGGTCTTCTTGCAGTCTACTTTTGCAATAAATGCTGACTTGATTTTTGCTATGTCATCGAACTCTCATTATTGAACTCTCATTATTGACCTTCTAATTTCAAATACAAACAAATCTTTTATGTATGAATATTTTAAGTCATGTGCCCTTCTTAAATATATGTAGAAAGTTGGGATTTCTACTGTCAGATTTGACAGCGGATGAGTGGAATATAAAATGTTGCATAATCAACTCATAACCATTTGCTGATGCTGTTCATGACCCGTCGTATGATTATGAAAGCATGGGAATGAACTTCATACTCACACTGGAAATGTATTGTAATTTACTCGAACCTGACTTTTTACACCGCAAGATTAAATCCATAGCGATTTCCAATCGATAATGGAAAAATTTAAAAGGTAGTATGTAATCACCTCCCTCTTCGAAACCTTCTCCTCCATTTTTGAGGGGGAAGGAGTCAATTTAAGGAGACGTGACTTGAGTAACATCGTTAGATATTTTCATCAGAAATCTAAAGATGCAATAATTTTTCATAAAATGTTTTTGCTAATGCCTTAAACAGCACTTTTGGAACACAAATTTAGCTCTCACGGCCGCATGCATCAATTTACTCAAAAAAGCTTTATGAATGTATACCCGGCATATAAATACGGTCCGATTGGTACTACTTTCATCTCTCTACGTTGAGTAGTTTTGGCTAATCTTAAGAGAGTTTGGGTTCGAGAAGAGCAAAAATACAGTTACAGTGGTTGGAGAGAGGATCGTACCGGTGCATAAAGGTACTTTGGTTTCACACGGTAACCACCAGTCTACAACATTGTAAAAACGGGGCCAACGTATTTTTACTCTTGTTGGAGCGTTTGATTGACCTGATATTTTTTATGGAAGAAAATGTACATAAAAATCTCAAAATTAAGGTATAGAAGAGTGGGGGTTTCACTAAGGGATCTCGAATTTTATAGAGATTTTGAATCTTAAATCTACATTGATATGAAAAAAACCACAAGAAAATCTTCGTTTAAAAAGCAATATAGCTTTATTCAAGGTTATTAGTATCTGGTTTACCACTCTTTCTTCCCTAACATCTATTTAAGTTAATTACATGAAAATGAAAAGAAACATTTCCCCCTTAAAAAAGTAAAATAAGCAACATTAAAAAATGTATAAAACACCGCAAAGTATCCACCAATACTCCTCCACTTCCACCCCAGTCTCCACTGTCATATATAAATTTTGATCGTTTGCGAAGGAAGCACCCTCAAAAAAGTTAAATAAAAGTAAAGTGCCCTTAAAAGGGTTAAATAAGCATACATATAACGAAATGTATTGCTTTTTTGTTGTTACATAAACCTATATATCCAGCTTGATCTGGCGGACCGAGACTAAAACGTTCAAAACGTGTCCAGTTAATGACTGAATCATAAATTCATCAATTATGAATGCTTTTTATATTGATAAACACTGATGCTTTACTTCAAACGCTTCTTTAAAATTTACTACCACGAAACACTGCTGTTAAGTTCTCATCATTTCCCGTAGTACTGCGAATTACACGAAAGTTAAAAATCTGATGTAAAGATGCATTTCATAGATTATTGTCTGTGCAAAGGGTTCCAGATTAAGTAAAAAATACTTCTCTTATTCATTATGTATGTAGCACAGGAAAGCTGGAAAAGTATTCCTTCCTATATAGAACTAAAGATTGATACGAGTTTTTCGAAAAACTGTTATTTATGAACTATATTTCATATACATAGCACATGCTTCTTGTCACACAAAATAATTTTGTGCTGTATCATGAGTCAGAAATTCATGGAATCAGCTTCCTTCTGACTTGTATGCTCTAGTCCCGGTCTGCCCGATCAAGCTGGATATATAGGTTTATGTAACAACAAAAAAGCAATACATTTCGTTATATGTATGCTTATTTAACCCTTTTAAGGGCACTTTACTTTTATTTAACTTTTTTGAGGGTGCTTCCTTCGCAAACGATCAAAATTTATATATGACAGTGGAGACTGGGGTGGAAGTGGAGGAGTATTGGTGGATACTTTGCGGTGTTTTATACATTTTTTAATGTTGCTTATTAAGATGTTGCATGACTGAATCTGTACCCTAGCGCCACATAATGAAGCTATATAGTTAAAAAGTAACTACTCCATTGAATTTGACAGCTGTAAGACTAAATTCCAGTCTCCTTTGTCCCCATCGACACCAGAATAAATTAATTTATTAAGCACGTTTTAAGCTTGATGCTTGCGAACTTCAAAATGTATGTGCTAATATCACGATAACAATGCAGACATCCTTAAACAGAATTACATTCGATTCACTACTGCGACTAAAAATTAAATGATACTACAATTTCCCGTCTTGAATACTGACTAGACAACTCTTCTGATTGGATTTTAAATGTTTGATGTTATGTCTGCTTTCTTTTTCGTATAAAATCTTCGGCACGCGGTATGGGAAGAATCATTCGTTTGAGAGATCAATCATAAGACCTTTTTTTAAAGTATATTATTATATGCGAAATGTGTCTAACAGACGGTTTCCTAAAGGACTGTGTACATAATCTTCGGATCTGTGATGTTTTTGCGGGCGTTCCGTACAAATGGAACGAGAAACAGCAGCGACTAGAGATGAAAAGTAATACTCAACTAAAGATATATAATGTCCGACTTTTCATATCGTACTTATACCTTGCACTAGCTATAGTCCAAGTTGTGTGGAGTTGGGAGGAAGCAAGCAACACCGTTATAACACATAACGTCATGTTTATTGCTGACTATGTTCTCAATGCCTCCTGCCATTTGCTCAATTTCATGGAGCCGAAAGGAATCATCGCACTCTTCAATAGCATGATTGAGTTTGAGGAACGGAGGAGTAAGAAAAGTAAGTTATGCTATCATTTGCAGTTTTCGAAATCCAAAGGAATTAGAATTTTCATCAATGAAAAGAAAAACTCACACATTTTTATTTTACAGAATGTCACAAACTACCAAAGCAGGAGAAAGGTGGTAGAACAACAAAATACCTTATGCAAATGATGGCAGCAACTGGAATATTCATGCCGATTCTCTATCACATTGATATCCTTCGTAACCCATGCTTTCCCATGTACGTTGGCTACTGGCTTTCCGACCAGTGTCAGACAGAACTTGGAGTGCCTTCGCCAGCAAGTTGGTCTCTTGCTGCAACCGGAACAAAAATACTCATTTCCTTAGTTTCCTACTTAAACTGGAGTTTCCTTCTGACTGGCTACTGCTTTCATATTTCCGTGGAGCTCGTACTTCAAGGACATTGCTTTCGCACTTATATTGAAAAATATGGATCGTAAGGCAACACACTTCGATACATTGTCAATCAGAATAAGATTTTAAATGGCACTAGACGCAGGAAATATTAATTTTTATTTTGGTATTCTTGACAGAGAAGTGATGAAGATACTGAAAGTGTCGGCTGGAACAAGAAAGAATACGCTCGCCTTTCGTGAGCTTCAAGTGATGTCAACTCAATACAGATGCATTTACTCCAAATATTTAATCCAAACTATTGCCGTTTGCATCATGATCATCCAAATAATTTGTCTATATAGCAGTGTGATGCTCGCCAAAGATATAAAAACCGGTTTAGAACATTTAGGCCTTAACCTTTTGTACTTTTGGTGCACTTTTGTTTGTGCCTTCATAATTATATTCCTTTTTGGAATATTAGCTGATGTTTACCGAATTTCAAATAAAGTTAAGAAAGGGATGGACGGGAAGCGAGAGCTGAAGCAGGACAAATGGTTTGTAAAATTTCTCAAAACTTATCCAGCTCTACGGATTTATATTGGAGGTTCCAACTTTTTGGATGAATTAACTCCATTAAGTCTTCAGAATTTTGTTATCAATCAGACTGTGAGTTTGCTTTTGCTCAATTAAAATGTTTCGTATTGCAATTCAATAAATACCTTATTTATTCAAAATAAATTATATAAAGGAATGTGCACTTAATTAATAATAAATAATAATAAAAATATAAATTAATTTAAGTACTCCCATCATCCCCTATACTTTAAAACCCTCCTTGTTGGTTTGGCAGTAGTGGTGGAAGTCGTTTTGACTCCATTAGAAGCTTGTCCTATTCTTTTGACATTGCTCCCTTTCTTTTTCCCCTTGCTGCTACTACTTTTCCCAGACGTGCTTCGACCTTTAGACTTATAAGTACTGGCAGAAAAAGGTGAATACACAAGTTGTGGTTCCATTGATCCCGTTTCATCCATTTCATAACTGCTATTTTCTATAGAGTCATAAAATCTACTGTCTGGGACCAATTGATCCTCCAATTCGTGTGGTAAGAATGGAGCTTCAGACCGAGCAGGCATTTGGGATTGGGAGTCGTGAGGCACAGCTATGAGAAGTTTAGAAGACGTTTTCTTCTGTTTTGATCCTGTTCTGCTGAGCCGATGATAATATGGTCGTTTCCGCTTTTTACTTCCAGAGGATTTGGACTTTTGAGTTTTCTTTTTGCTCTCCAAAGGCTCACTCGATGACGGCTCTTCATCATCCGGGTGGTCGTCATCGGGGTGCTCATCATCAGAGTGTTTTTCATCAGGAAGGTCATCATCAAACTTATCATTATCAAAGTGTTCATCTTCCTCATGCTTATCATTATCAAGGTGGTCATCCTCATCATGCTTATCATCATCCTCAGAAGGCTTATCATTAGAGTGATCATTCTCAGGTTTGTCATCTTCAACAGGGTGGATACGATCATCTTCAGCGTGGTCATCATCGTCGTCATCATCATCATCATCATCATCATCATCGTGGTGGTGGTGATCGTCCACTTCAAAACTGTCGGGTGCGTGTGCATGCACTAGTGGGAGTGGCAATGGCTTTGCACGCTTATTTGAAAAGAGGAGATGATAGAACCCATCTTTGAGAATGGAAGATGAAGGCTTCCACATAACTTTGAACTTGTCTGTTGGTGGAGGAACGGCTACTAAAGGAGGATCATCGTAATACTCTTCTTCTGAGCTTTCTTCAGAGCTGTCATCACCCCCTTTCTTCTTACCCTTGCCTTTTCCTTTCCCCCCTTTGCCTTTATTCGCTTTTTTCTGACCCTTTCTGTCCCTATTCCTTTTTCGAACTAACTTGAGAAAGTCCAAAATTTCATAGATATCCTCTTGGGGAATGTCTTCACTTTCACCTTTTGATTTTGACGGCTTTTTGGGTGATCCTTTTGATGCTTGCTTCTGGGAAGAGCCTTTTCCCCTCGTTCCCTTTGCTACTTGCTTTTGGGATCCTTTTGCAGATTGTTTTTGAGAGTTATTTGATTCTGCAACACGATTGGATGGAGGGGACTTTTTGGTTTGCTTTGTTGTTGATGCAGAAGATTTTTGAGGAGTTACACGTGGCTGTATAGGTGTCTTTACTGTAGTTGGTTGTGCCTTATGAGCTTGCTTAAACCTGTCAAAGATGTTTAAAGTCTCTCGTAAATTTTGAGCATATTCATCTTTGCTTATTGGGCGTTTTGAGGGGAGAAGGTCATCAAGAGTTTCTTCTCTTTCCCTTTCTTCTTCTTCATCAAAAAATAAGTTTACTGGGGATTGGTTTTCGTCAAATGATGGATATTCTGTCGTAATTTCTTCAAATTCTGGTGTAAGCGTTGTTCTCAGCATTTGTTCCAGGCTGTCCAACTCAAGGGATGAAGAGATGGGACTTTTGGAAGGGAGAGGACCTGTTTTCGAGGGAGCACTCACTGTTTTTGTGGCTGAAGAGGGATTGTGGTACACCATAGTCTTGCGTGTTGACGAGGATGATGGTCGTGGAGTGGTTGTCTTCTTTGGAGCACCTTTGAGCAACATGTCATGAAAAGTTGTGGGTTTTATCTTGGGCAGCTTAGACATTTGGGAGGGAGTTGGAGGCATTGGGGATGAAGCTGGGTATAGCTGTGTTGGACCTGGGGGTGGATTCATTTGGCCATATGGTTGTGGAGGTGTTGGTGAATGGCCACTAGGCATCACAAGACCTGAACCAGCAGTTGGTACTTGTGGTGTAATGATTGATACTCCATTTACCATCATATTAGAATCTACTGGTAAACCTCCTTGACCATATTGCTGCATCACTACTCCAGCCTATATAAGATTTTAAAAAGTTTTCCATTTAACATTTACTCATCTGATTTAGTATAAGTATAATAAATCATATAAAAGGTTGGCTTACACGATGCAGATCTGGTGGTGTTGGTCCAATATTGAGAACAACTTTGACTTCCGAACCCCCATGATTTCTGGGTGGGTTGAGTTGTTGAATTGCCTCCTTAATTTCATTCACCCGATTCTGTTTCCTCACCTCTGGTTGAGGTCCAAGTAAAACTCTCCTAATATTGTTTACAGCTCGGTTCAAAAATGGTTGGTTGTCGGATGCTGTTTCTTCTCCGGGTGATTTTGCAATTGTTTTCACAGGACACTCACGAAAAAATGCACGACATTGTCGGGCACTACGCGTTTCAGTTCCAATTTCGGCTGCTACTCTTGTTTTATCAAAAACATTGCTTGCCTACAAGAAATTAACGTAGATTAACTATTGTTTGCAACAAGTTCTGTGAATTAACGTGTATCATTTCAGTGTATAAATCTAACCTGCTTTGCTTCATTTCTTTTTTGTTGCAAGTAGCCCCTATCACCACCAGCTCCCATGTTCCTTTGTCTCCTCGGTCTCATTCTCCTCCTATGGAAATCTGCAGCAGCCAGATTTTGATCCAATATTTTAAGATTGCGTTTATACAACTGTGCTTCTGCCTCTCCCCTACCATAAACTGGAGTGGGAGGTGTTGGTGGTGGAGGAGGGAACCCTCCTCTTGTCAACTCTCTGGAGTCATAGTACAACCGTTCATCTTCAACACTAGAAGAATCAGGTTCTGGATACTCTCGTCGTGGGTACCCTTCTCCAGGATACTCTTGACTTGAATATTCTTGTCTTGGATATTCTTGACTTGGAAACTCTTGTCCTGGATATTCCGGTCGTCCCATATACTCCTGACTTGTGTATTCTTGTCTTGGATACTGCCCCATGTGCATTGGTACAGATCCCCTATCATACTCCTCTTCAGACTCTCGCTCTCTCTTTCTCTCCATTGAATAGTCATCCTCTGGCTCACGCTCTTCCTCCTCTCCCTTCCCACCCATCAGCTTTGAAATATAAGATTTCTTGGATTCGTCCGGCATTTTATTTATGGTTTTCTTTAAACCCCTAACTTTAAGATCTTTTAGGGCGAAAGCCAAATCATCAGGGTCACTGGCCATATCAGTCAACACCAAATCTTCAATTTTGTCATCCTCTTCTTTTTCCATTTCCTCAACTATTTCGTCTACCTTATCCTTTTTCTTCACCGTTTTACTCCCAGGTAGGACAAATATGTTACCTAAATGATCTCGCCATGTCATTTCAGGTTTCTTATCTTCAGGAAGTTTCCTTCTCAGCCCATCCTCCGCACTATCTTCCGGGCTATCTTCATCCTCCTTACTGGAGCTATAAAAATCATCATAAGAAGATGATTATAAATGCGTACAGTAGCCACAGTAAGCAAACATTTTTCTTTAGTACAAAAACCAGTCTTAGCCGCAAGCTATATGCCATCATATCTCATTACTATATTTGATCACAGTCGTAATACAACAGCTATTATCATTTTGACTAGTTTTTTTGCTTAAAAAAGTCACAAGTAACTGCACACTTTAGAATCGTCAACCGGATTACATTATTGTCTTTGACAAAAAAAAGTAAGTGACCATATTTCATTTCAGTGTATCATGTTCGCATTTTTTGTTAAGCTTATATACACCTCATAATAACAGGTAATTCCGGCCACCCTTTCTATTGAGCACGGGAACGTGTTGAAACAAGAAGAAAACGTTAAAATCACATTAATTCAAATAGTTTGAGCAGGTATAACATTATTTGCATTTTTTTTATGAAACTAAGAAAACTGCTAACTAACAACAGGGTGTATTTTATCAATGTCAGATACGTCTAGTTCAGAATCCCGTCATTTTTCTGCTAACAAAAAAAGATGGACCCAAAGACCTGCAACAGTTTTGGATCTTCTTTTCATGATTTGCAATTCGATAAATTTTTTGCATGTCTAAACTATGTCATGCGTGGTAAGAATAACTTGGTGCCCACATCACGTCACATTACACTCATCTCCTCGTCGTGTACTACAGCTTTACACTGTATCGTGTAATCACACCATCAATTATGTACAAACCTTGTTCCCATTTTTTTTGGATGAGTATCGCAGTTTTAGGTGCAATTGAGTCCTTTGAACTCAACCGTGTCTGTACCCAAAGTTAGTTTAAAAGCTACCTACAAAGCCCTCATTTATTCCACGTGTAGATAAAATTGGCAAAAAAACTCGTGGATAAGTGGATTTAAATCTGATTGACTCGCGAAACGACAACTAACGGTACATGCAGTACAAGTACAGGAAGGGATTTAAGGAATAACTCTTTAATATTCAGTACACTTAGGTATTTTTGCGTCATGCTGTCATTCATCATTCATCTCAAGTTTTCTAGAAATTGGTTTGCAATTTGTAATTCTCAAACGGTACGTTTAGAAATTGTCGTTCGTATGTACTATTAAAGACACTTATTGTTACAAAGCCTAATCGTAATTAGGCTGAATTTTAGGTACCGGATTACACCTAACTAGCAGTACTCATAAATCCTGATTTAAATACAATTTTAGAAATCTATCTAAAAAAAATTAAACCTTTTCTGGTTTTCCTTAAAACTTTTGACAATCAATGCACAATGCATTAATGAGATCAGCGAGTAAGTTTTTAAGCTTTGCTTGACTTTTTCAATTGAAGTTTGAAACAAATCTCATCCATCAAAAAGTAGCCATTAGATTTTGCTGACAACCCATTAATTCTGAACAATTCTAGTCAATAACAAATGAAATTCAGCTCTGATATGCATTTTTAAATGTAAAAAGCAACAATTTATGATGATTTACGACGTGGGTTGTAATACTATATGAATTATGCAAATTAGGAAGTAATCGTCCCATATGAACATTAGCTTTATAATAAATTTGTAGAAACTAGCTTTCTTGTAAAAACAAAAAAAAATAAGGAGAAATCGATGAGGATGCAAATTGAATAAAAAAAATATTCTCATTGATAAACTTACGAAATGAATTCTTTCATAAGATAGGCATAATCGTTGAGCACTTCAGTTCTTTCGTTAGGTTTTTTGGCCGCACTGAGCCCACACATAACGAGTGGCAAACAGTTTAATGGATCCCTTTGAACGAGTCTCGTAAGAAATCTAGGAATGCGTCCATTCCGCTCCTTAGGAATCGGCAAATGAAACGAATTATTTTGGACATTTAGGGGAATCGATGAATTGATGACTAGTGAGCGCCTATGCCTAGCAATCAGTCCGAATCCACGTGTGTCATTATGTACATAAGGGAGAAGATAAGGACTGGAAAAGCTCCGGGCTCCAAGACTTCGTACTTCTTCCGCTGGAACAACTGGACATTTTCACACATTACGTTATGCTTGCTATACTTGGATCAAATTGGAAACATGGGGTTTTTGCTAATAATAATAAAAGCTACGCAACTTACCTGCCAGAAGAAACACAATGAATCCAGTCAACGCCATAACGCCCATGGTGAACCCACTAATGAGGGCCATGACCATTGTGTGCAATGTGGAAAAGCCGTGAGCAAATGTGGATAAAATTGACTGCATAATCGAATTCATCATATTCATTCCCAACGCTTGGGTTATAGTCATAGCAGTCCCTATCCCATTTCCTAACATGTTTCCTAGTATCCGCATCCCTAATAAAGTGGTGAATCCGAGAAAATGACATTGTTGCACAAGACAGCACAATATAATACACAGCACGAGGAGAACACGTGGATTGCTAGTTCGCATTATCTGTGAACTCTGACCTTGACGTTCACTCACAAATAATTTTTTAGCACTTTATATGCTACACTCATTCACAGCTCATTTCCTCTAATAAAATGTTTCACTTCACTAGTCACTGGAAATGGGAAACTTATTTTCACAGTAATTAATTTCATCTGGTAATTTGAAGAGGAAAAATACACCGGAAAATTACGCGTTACATCCACATCGCGGCAGTCGTTCAAACTATATTGTTAGACAGAAGGAATGTGTAAGATATGAGTATTGTACGGATACTGATTCTAATACATCGATTGGATTTGAATGGTGATGGTGAT
The DNA here is from genome assembly GCA_964034955.1 of Orchesella flavescens. NCBI lineage: Eukaryota > Metazoa > Arthropoda > Collembola > Entomobryomorpha > Orchesellidae > Orchesella > Orchesella flavescens. The sequence continues at coordinate 13,835,280 of OZ035957.1, forward strand.
GATGATGATGAAGATAATATGGTGACTGTTTCTACAGCGCAACTTGTTGTTTATCGTACTTTGTCCGCCTTAAGGTCATGATTATCATATAATATATAGGCATAGCACAAAACTTAATATTGCGAATTGCTACATTACCACTTACTTTTTGCAATCTGTATAATTTTCTATACAGAATAACCTGCCGTTGAAGTATTCGACGCCATCCCATATTGTAATTTCCATTTTCTTCGTATGACCATTTCAACTTGACTCTTACTCACTCTCAAAGATTTTTAACGTAACGACTTGTTTTCGTCATTTTGATATGCTTCCTCTGTTTGATCACGAAAAAACTATGTATCAGGATATAGATTTGCACCACAATATATATATCCAATGAAGGAATGAAAAAAACTCGCTTTATGAAAGTCAGCGGACGTAGTCCTACAATATTATAATAAAACGAAGGGAAAAGTAATGAATTGATGAGAGACTCATGCTGATGATGATGGTCATCTCTTTTTAAAAAGGAAGTTGTTGTTTGCGCACTTGCAACTTTGTGTTCGAGCAGCGCAGCTTTCATATCATGTTGATGATGCTGATGCGCGAAGAGCTGCTGCAACTGTCGCTTCAGTGCAGTGCTGTGTGGGAATGAATTTTTCATAAGGAAAAGGTTTCAAAGAAGAGATGAGAGGGTGCTTATTTGTTGAGGATTGGTATTTGGCTTGCTCTGATGTATAATGTATTTCAATACCTAAATATTTTTTTTCTTCTTTCCTCAACTGTCTGAAGGCCAAAAAGACACCTTTCTCAATTTATCAAGATAAAGTTTTTTTTGTTGAATTTGTCTCTTGTGTACTACTGTCTCACATTTTAAAGGAGGGGCTAGAAAGCACAATCATCCGCATAAGTATATTCGAATATCTTGACATTTTTTTTCAACGTGTGTGAAATGTGAGACATTGATAATGGGATGCCAATTTTGGTCAATTTTTTTCTTGACTTTTTAGGAAAACTTGCAAGAAAGTGGCTTTAACTGTCACTTTACAGAAAAATTGTAGAATGTTTTATGCATTACAAGATTCTAGGCGAAAAAATTGACGGTGTAGGCTATAAGAGAAAACAGTGACGATAATAATGTCCCATTTATACCACCACTCTTACTTTCATGGAGCTGCCTATAGTAAAGGGAACGTGGGTTTTTTTTATTTTGAAAAGAGTAACGATTATTGCTCTTGCTCAAGAGTCAATAAGCCATGAAAATTGTGATAACAATAAATTGTACATGATGTGGTTAGACCATAAGAGAGAACTACGCATAGTATCTGATCCTCATTACTACTTGTTCAAGTACATTTGTCAAAAACTTTCATTTGCGACAAAATTCTTATTAACAGAACAAAAAATTGGATCAATCGTTTAGGTTTATTACCGAGCAAGTCTCAGTAATATTTTGTAGGAACTTGTTTGATCGTCTTAAAGAGCTTGAATCATCAATAATAATGTGATTGAATCTAATACCAAAAGTGCCCTTTTAATGAGTACTGATTGGTAACACATTACGTGACCTATACACATACGAACATATGCTTCTCCATTTGTGAAAACAAGGAATTTCACATTTATGATATATATGACAAGCCAAATTCATTGATTGACTAGGTATGAATGAAATGGGCGAAAGCGAAACGAGGAAAGATAATCATTCACGCTTTTGTATGCGGAAAATAATATTGCCAGTAGCAAATGCATACCTACCTATGTGACATGAGCTTGATCAAGAAAATTTGACTTTTTACATGAACTCCAAGACCTTTAGGTGGTTGTTCACGCATGCATAATATATGAATCAAGTCCCTTTTAATTTGTTGTACAAGATAAAAAATCACATTAATATTTTAATTCAGTATTTATTTATTCGCATGTTGCACGGAACCAGCTGCAACATACATGTGGCTTGTGTGTGTTTAGAAATTCCCTTTTTAAACAACATTTTTTTCTTCATATGTACAATTTATGAATTAGCTCTAATACAAAAATAGTAAGTAACATAATATTATTATGGATTAGCACAGTCTTGAAAATAGAAAACAACAAAAAATGACTCAGTCAGCTTTAAGCCTCTCTCTCTCCTACTTGATGAAGATCATGATCATTATCACGTTTGTTAAAACTGATTATGCGTCAAATCCACGATCACAGGGATGTCAGAGAGTTTCATAGGAATACAATTGCACACAATGATATCACCGTATATGATCCTCTCCTTGCACACCTCTGTCCCATTTTTGCACGAAGGTTCACAGCTGAAGCAGTCATCCGGGATGTATTTTCCTTTGCCCTATAGGGTACACAAATAAATAACATGTTTGATGATAAAAAAATTGGTTCAAACAGACATGCAATGATGATGAGCAAGATGGCAAACAACATGCAAAAATTACACAAAAAAAGGACTTGTAACTTTCAACGTATATGAAAGATATTAAATGAGAGTGTTTCTTTTGCATACCTTTATGACTTCTTTCAACGATCTGCACTCTGAGGAGGCGACAAGACAGAGAAGTAATAGGATCACCACAGTTGAATACATTATGAAAATTATGAATGTTTTTCTTCTTGAGGTGCTCATTTTTTAAAGGATTTTTACACTGTACGTAATGCAAGCCTGAACGTAGAGTATTGAAGCAAAAAATTATTGCTGATTCTTATTATTTGAAAACAAACAAATACGCAATCACTGGCTTCAATCTTGTTTTAGTGCTTACGTAGGTAGAACCACTTCACTGTATTTTTCCTGATTATCTCTTTTCTGTCAAACGTCAACTTAAGGATAATTGTAATGATTTGTGGTTGACTTTTCCAATATGACAAATCGTGTTGTTGTGAAGCTCCTAGCTCGTATGCAAATGAAGAGGATGTTTTTCACTGTCAAAAAAAGAGAAAAATTCTGTACAGCAGGTAACATACTAATGGAAGGTTACTTGGTGTGTGGTGTCTCCTTTATGTCATTTTAGTCGACAGCCAAATGTGATATACAAAGGTAAAACCATCAAAACCTCTTGTAGCGTAGTTGGTAGTATAAGAACACAGCTCATGTGTATTATATATGGATGTGTGTTTTTGTCTCAAAAAGTAAAACAAAGGGAGACATGATATCTTTCTTTTCATGGGAAAATGTCAGGTAAAATACACATAGACACACGACACGACATCATATTATAAGCTTTTAGCAGGTCCGTCCGTCCATATGACTATGACTCGCCGTGGGCCGAGAGTACTTCCCTTTCACAACACAGTAGATGTACCTTTCCAGTGTGTGAGGTTTTTCTGCCTTTCCGAAAGCAAATACTCCCCTATTTCTCAACTCTATTTTGGTGATAGACCAGACGTCTTCATTGCAAGAGAAGGAGAGTCGTGTGCTGCTGCCTTTCTTTAGTTTTAAGCTTTTGGATAGGTACAGATGGAAAGAATCGCAAAAGGAGCCAGCCAAGGTTTCCTTCATCCACTCAGTCAGTCGACTAGCAAAGATCCTTCAACTGTTTTAGGTGTTAAAAGGGTATGTCTGCCTCTATACTCTGGATATTTTTGCAGAGTTAATAAACAGACGGAAAACTACATCCGTTATTAGAATGAAATGTTTCAGTAGTCGCTCAACAAGCTGGAGACTTTGAGACATTTCGAAAGACATTTCGATTTCAAAATGCAAATGAAAAATCAAGCCCATGGGCGTTTCAACTTGAAAATACTACACAATACAGAGAGATGCGTTAAATTAATTTAGTTTCCATCAATTAAATAATTAACTTATTCTTAAGTTTAAATATGTTTTTGAATTAGGGTTTGATGATACGATGATACATACATTTGTGGCAAGTAAGTGATACAACTCGAGAAAAGTCCGTCTCGTTATTAAAATATTTCAAATAACGTAATTTTTTACTAACAATTATTTTCGTAATTAGTAAATTGGTGTGTAAGACAGATGCAGCAATATTTGAGTTTTTAAATAGTTTCAAATGTAAATGCGTAAATGGTAGATTTATCTTAAGTAATTTCAGGTACGAGGAAGGATTTCTGAAAATTAAACATACATAATCATAATCATTTCATAATCTATAGGATTATGAATAGGAACAAAAATTAAGGGAGCTAAACATTTTAGTAGAGTTTGGTGCAGTAAAAATTATATGCGGTTATAAATACATATTTGAAGATCTAAAATAATAATAATATATGATTTCGGTGTTATTCATCTTCTGCACTCTTTTGGAGATGTCCAAACACTGGTGGAGGTTTTAAAGACGAACCCTTCAACAAAAAGTTCTTTTTCTTGGTTCCGTCTTCAAAAATTCCAGAATTGTTCTGATCATCTTCTTCACTTGAACTGTCTCCATCTGGAGGTCCATGTTGATATGGGGGTGGCCTATCAAAAATAAGTCCTTCTTCCGACGTATCCTCCTCCGATGTGGTACTTTCATCATCAGCAGCTTCTTGATCTTTAGAAGGTTTTCCAGTTGCTGTCTTCTTCTTCTTCTTAGCCAGTTTGTAATATTCAGCCTGAGGTCTCCTCCGAACGTATGGGTTCTGAAGTACATGCTCAAACTCATCATCTTCCCAAACACTAGCGCTCGCGCTGTCATTAGAGGTGTCGACAATGCGCAGCCCATTATCCCCAGTATCCCTGTTCATGACTTCATCCAAGATGTGGGAGAAATCAACGGGTTTTCCTTCCTTATCTGCGTCTATTGTATAGTTGTTGATGCGTTCTATTGCCAAAAATGTTGCTGCTAGTGTTCCAGTGTAGTTTCTAGATTTTATTAGGTACCCCACCATCGGAAGAACTTTGGTTGAAGTATATGAGATTGTGCGCTCTCGTTCCAGTGATGAGGATATTAGAGAAAGCATTTGCTGATAGTTAAATGGACAACTATGATCTTGGAGACCATTGACACACTGGGCATCGCTGAGGAGTTTTGCTCGTAAATCAGTTTCCATTCGTAGCCTTTCCAACGGGGTTAGTGGTCGTTTGTGGTGACTCACAAACTAGAGGGGCATTTAAAGATATATTAATAAGAGGTTGAGATTTAAATGGATTTACGCTGTATTTTAATTCAAGTTACCTTCTGAATCATAATCATTTCCTTTTCCTTTGGTGTTAGAGGGCGAAACCCTTTCCAAAAAAGATTCGGCTTGTTCTTTTTATTCTTTGATGAGCCATTCCGCTTGCTAAAAATGGATGCCCGTTGAATACGCTTTTCCTTCAACTGCCGTTCCTCATAATAATCCTCCGCGTCGTCATCTGCCTCCTTGTCAACATCGTCCTCATCATCATCGTCATCATCTTCTGTCTCCTTAGCAGGTGCTTTATTTGCGCTGGTCTTTTTTGTGTTTGCAGGAGCTGCCGTTGTGCTCTTGGTTGACTTTGCCTTTGGCCCTTTCAGTTTTCTAAAAGACACCAATAAAATTTAGGCAACAAAAATACTAAAAACATTTGAAAAGTATAACTTTAAGGTGTTCTTACTCTATCGCAGCTTTCAACAGATAGGCAAAATCATTAGCTGTGTTTGTTCGCACGGATGGCTTCAGAGGAGGATAGGTGTTCATGCCACATACAAGTTGAGAAAGACAATCCAGTGGATCCTTTAAACTGATCATGCGAACATCTCTGGGTTCCCTATGCAAGCTAGAAACGGTAGAAACTGTCTTCTTGGAGCTAACATCTTTGACAGGTTGTGCCCGCCCACCTGGAAAGTTTTGAAATGTACAAATGTGCATGTTTTAATATTTCATTTTTATTTCCCAAACTTAAGTATTAAACAAAATGCAAATCCATCACATACCAATGAGGAGATTTGATGAAACAACAAATAATATCAGGAGGAGCCGCATGTTAAATTTGAGTTCCACATTTGACACGGCTGTAACAAACAAAAGAATTTAAATAAAAGTAAAATGCACTAAAACTAAAGTTTTTTTGACAGATTTTTTCCCTCAAATAAGTCGCACACCTTCATTAGCAATCATATCCTCTGACCACAAGATTCTTTTCACTATATTTTTTGGAACAAGTAACTTACTTTTTGGCATGAAAACGTTAATTATGCTGTGTAACAAGTAGTCCGTGACGGAATCGTTGATTCGATGACAAAACCTCGACTTCGTCACAGCGGTAAGATTAGTATTCTCAAAAGCATTCGTGAATTACAATAAAAATCATTTTTCAAAATATACATTGCCATATTGGCATGCGGTACAAGCGCTATATATCATTCAGCCATTTTTATAAATTAAAACTGGTATGCTACACACAATAAGAATAAGAATAACTTTTGAAATATGTACGGAAGATATCCTAATGAACCCATTATCATTTATAACCGCATCCCATATATATAGCATGTTCACATATACAGTTTATATGAATGTATGATAAATTTTTACTTTTGCAAAAGATTTCGAAAGAAAGTGAAATTGATTTTTTGTTGTTGTAATTGTAAATTGTTATATACAATGTGTCCAAGTCCAATGCTATGCTATTGTTATGGCTCATCAGTGCATTTATTCGCTTTTTGTTTGTTGCCTATTCTTGTCTGGTTTGATAATATCAAAGTTCTGTAATGTCCTTTTACCAAAAAGTGAGCATTCTCCTTCATTAAACAATGCAAAAGCTTACAGCTTACAACTGCAATTTGAAAACGTGCATCACATCACATCACACATCTTTGCCTTATTAAACGCCAAATGACATTGAACTTGAGACGACCGTAGGCTTACATCTTTCGACTTTGACCCACTAAAGATCCAGTTATCATCTTCTTATGACGTAGTTTCACATCTAGTATACTATATAGAATTGTTCATACAACATATAAAGGTATCTAGAAACAAAATATCATGAATAAAGTGTCATAATCATCAAGACACTAGGATAATAAAAATATATATGGATGATATGATGACTTGATTTTATATAGTAAAAAGGGTACTCGTTCTAGCAAAAAAATGTGAAACAACAAAAACACACTAAATGACGAGTGGTGAGGCGAAGAAGAGCTAAAGTATATATTGTATCTTGCTAAACTGCAATTTGCACTTTTCTTTCCTTTACATTGCACGTAACCAGTTTCACATACATTTCGATGATTTTTTGGCAGTTTTTTTTCTTCTCAGTTGAGGTGTACGTATGTAATTTTCGCATTTTTTCTGCATTTTCTTTTTCACTTGAAAATATTTGGAACACTTTCGCTTCCTTTCATCATCATTGCATGCACTTTTATATATACTGAGTGTTGTACTGATGATGAGAGGAAGTAAAAAAAATGGCACTTGAATGAAGCCGATGATCCCTAGCTTGCTTGAGAAATCTAGCAATTCAAGTTTAACAAGAGAGAATGTTTATTTCTCCTTCGTTAGCTGAATTTTTCTTTTCAACAGCGATTAGAAATTGTCAAATTTTCCACTTGGTTAGCCGACTAATAAGTGTACGTAATGAAAAAAAAACATTAACAGAAAAAGTTTTCATTTTCGAAATTCTTATGTTCTTTTAATTATCCACTTGCATGCACACATTCCTTTGCGATACGTTTGTACAAAAATAAATAATATGTTGATAAATAATTACGTTAAATAAGGTCAATGCGTTTTTGTTGTATTTTTGGTAAGCATTTGAAAGTATATTATTGTCGTTCGAGTTTGCAGTCAATTTTTTTGCTAGCGTTTGTGCAAATGGTCCGTATCTAAATCCACAAGCGTAGGTTTCTTTGGGTTTTCGGCTTGATGCTGCTTATACTTGGCATAAGTGTGAAAAGCTCGTTCCCAAAAGGAGCCTTTTAATGCCCCTGTGACAATTTTAGAGACTTGTCCTTGATGATCGCCAGTGTCCAAGCCCCAACCATTGGGAGGTCCATCATCGTGGTGATGATCATGATGCCCATGTCCGTGATGGTCATGATGATGATCATCATGGTGTCCATGTCCCTTTTCTTCTTTCAAAGCTTGATCCCTTTTCCAGTGATAGTATTTCAAAACTCTTTCCCAAGTAGATCCTCTTACCATTTGTTCTAGCACACCGTCATGTTTTGATGGATCCCAGCCCCATCCATGATCTTGGTGCTTTTGTCCCCAGCCTGGTAATTGAATGTGGCCCCATCCTTTTGGCTTCCATCCCCATCCTCCACCACCACCTTTCTTTCCTTTCCCTTTTTTCCCTTTGCCCTTGCCTTTCCCCTTTCCCTTTCCTTTGCCACCGCTGTCTTGAGGTTCATCATAATCTTCATCGTCGTCCCCTTTAGTTTGCTTTGGAGGACGAGGTATGTTTGCTGGTGGTGTTGGGTCAGGGTCACCGGGCGAATCTGCTTGAACTTCAGCTGCGTTGTTATCATCCTCTTCCTCTGATGAATTTTCCTCATCATCGTTTTCAGAGGATGAGGAAGGCTTTGGTTTTGGCCGACCACCACCACCTCCTGATACTTTTGGCGTCAGATTTGGTACATACGTTCCATTGTTCTGGTTTGCCAAGTCATTCAAAATCATTTCACGGATTGCTAGTGGAATATCATCAAAACTAAGATTTTTATTAGGTTGCTTTTTCTTGGAGCCTTCATCATCATCTTCCTCATCGTCATCATCTGCAGCGTAATCAGCGTAGTCTTCCAAAGACGCGGCTTCCTTTGATGCACTCACGTCATCGTCCTCAGTATCATCATCGTCGTCGTCATCTTTATCAATTTTTGCTTTTGTCTTTTTAAAGATTTTTGCTTCATCTTTAAAATGCTCTCTTTCATCATCGTCATGATTTCCCTGACCATAAAATGCTAAAGGTAAAGTATCCTGTTTGGCAGATGCTTGAGGTGGTGATGATTCAACAACTGCAGCGGTACGTCCTTCAGGTTGGATATGAACCTCATCTGCATCCTCTTCGTCCTCCTCATCCTCCTCATCTTCTTCCGAGCTCTCATCCCCACCTTCCCCTTCAGCATCATCACTTTCCGCTTGAGGTTTACCAGATTTTTTAATTTGCTGCTTTCCAGGCTTTTTCTTTCTTTGGCTACTATGAATCTTTTGGTAGATGCTCCATTCATTTTTTAGACTCGTCCATGGCACTGCCTGCTGCGTAATCTCGTCCTCTTCTCGAGGTTTTACAACTTTTACTTCCGGTCTAGCGAACACATGGGCTACCTCGGAAAACTCATCTTGAACACTTCCATCCGTATTTATTACTGGCTCCGATGGAATCCATACTGTCGCGGCGGAAACTGAAAAAAATACCAATCCAAATCATATTATAAATTGTTAGAAAATCCTACTGAACTGTAAATGTTTTTGGAGAGAAAGTTGTGACTGTGTACCTGATGAAATTTGGCCACTTAAAAGGAAAGGTATAGTGCTAATGACTGCTACATAATTAGAGAAACTATTGTCGAAGGTAACAAAACAATACGAAACACTGGCACATGTTGCAACTAGGAGGCTACAAGTTAGCAACACAAAGTTCACTCTTTTCTCTCTCATAATAAATTAGTTTAATTTACAGCAGGCTCTAAGCAATATATATAATGGAATAATCTTTAAAAACTGAACAAAGGGGAAAAGTAGCGTGTATCAACTGCCAGTGAATTTAGTGTATGACGCAGGAAAGTAGTTTCTGATCCTGCCGTAGTAGCTCCTAATTTTCCTAAATGAGGGTCTAAAGCTTTTCCCAAAGTAAATTAGAAACAAATGTTTTTGTTCAGGAGAGGCAGATTTTTTCTTTGTTGGGAGTAGCAGTGTCGTATCACAATAGCAGGAGGAGTAGTAGTAATCCCCACAACAGTCGTTATCATTACAAGAAGTTGTTGAAGCACCACCACTGCAGCAGCACACGTCTCCACCACTTCTACCACCGGAAGAAGACGTCGATGATTTTGTTGAAGTGTGGCCAATAAACTTGTAAATAAGCTTATTCGTCATGGGAAGACTGTGATTGAGAGACTAACAGCAGGATTTTTTCTGACGCTCAAAAAATTTCAAACACCCTTCCCCAAAAATACAGTCCAACAACATCATCTCGTCATTCTCTAACAAAAGCTGCTCACAACTAAAATGTGCAAGATGATCTATGGATGGGACTGATCAAGCATAACAAAAAAAAAGAGGAGCGTGAGTGAGGAATGATCACGATGATGATGTTGATGAATAAGAAATAAAAATGAAAATGTACAAAGGAAGTAAGCATATATATGATATAAACGGCCAGTTATTCGCTTGCATATCATCTATATAATGTATCTATAAAATGGTCATCAAAAGGCACATGCCTAGGAATTTTGGCAACAATCAACTAGACTAAATACGACCACTAGGACTAGACACTATAAGGGAAAGTTTTTTCATATAAAGGTAAAAATTGATTGAGAAAAAAGTGACAAGTAGTAGTGTAGACGGAGTGTGGTGGTAGTATGACTACCTGACGAATACTTATATTATTATATGCTTTGATACAGTGATCATCATTATATGATAAGTACCACTATCGATATATAAAATAATTGTACAGTGTACACTTTGTATCTTGCGTTTCTCAAGAAAAGGGATGGATGATGATGGGGTGATAGAAACGGAGGGGAAAACTGAAGGTGGTTGGTGATCGTGGTCAACCATTCTTTTTAATGCAGGTAGAAGTACATATACTTGCACATTATCGTGAATCGATGAATGTGCAGTGAGGTTAATAATTCCTTACACACGACTGTCCTCCTGACCATTTGACTTGTTTTTTTGGTGGTTTAAAAAATACAGACATTTTTCCTCTAGGTACAAATGAATCGAGGATGATGGGTACATGCTATACATGACTTGACTCTTTAGTTAATGGACGTTTGTTTTACACGCGGTAATGTTTTGTGATGAAAACATTTTCACCCTTGGCGATTATTTAATCATATTCTAAAGGTGGCTTCTCAATGTGTGGGTTTTACTGGTATATACAATATATATAGCTCAATGGTATAGGTATATTGACGAAGCCATAAAGTTGCTTCGTATTATCACTTTTGTCTTTCCTCAAGAAAATTATTGAGTTGCGAATAGGGTGCTTAGGTTTGTTAAAACCTATGTAGCATCAACTCGTACAGCTGGGTGGTGATCGTGATCATGATAATCAAGCAAAATTGGTGTTGCATCTTCAGTAATAACTTGATATGCAGTAGCGATCAAAGATGTGGATAACAACGATACGATACCAAAGCCATCATTGACTCAATGTCACTTTCATTCACCGCATCATATACAATACAATACGGTGCTGTGTGCTGTGCTGAGTATCAGGTGTTGTGATCATCATTCAGGGCCAACAAAAAAATCATTCTTCAATTGTATTCAAATGAATTGTGAGGTGCAGCAAGCAACAAACGGATATTAAAATTTAATGCTTTTCTCCCCAATTTTTTTGAAAATGATTTCTTTTCAAATCATAATTCTTGTCAAGTTACATGAATGTAAAGTTGAATTAACAAGTTACATTTGACTTGTATCATGTACCAAGTATTTTAATGATCGGGTTTGGTTGGCTGTATAAATGGTAAAAAATGTAAAAGTTGATGCAAATTGATTTGAACTGGGATGAACCCTTCTGAATGTTTTATTAGCACCTAGCTTGATAAATCAAGTACGTCTGCTGTATGCAGAAGTCACAACGCACAATCTATAGCATCTACTTTGTACTCAAGTAATAATACGTTTTAGTGTCAATTTTGTTTTATTTGACAAAAACCCTTATCTGAATAGCAACATAAAACAATCAATCATATATCTTCGGTGTATTTTGAGCTTTCAACTCAACTAGTACGGTATAGTCTTTTACTCATTCAGATCACTACTAAAATGCGACTTTAGATAAGGAATGGCATACTACACCCAAAGTATCGCACCGTACCTTCACAAATAATAAAGGTGGAGCTTTAATTCTCGTTCCAAATACCTTTTCCTTGCAGCCTATCATGGAATGTGACATGCATGCACGAAGAAAAATAGGACGATGGAAATCAACTACGCTGATAGGAATATTGCATAAGTATTAAATCGATACATGCTTAAACTAAACTGATATATAAGTATAATAAAGTTTTCAATTGCATTAATTATGTCATGCACTCCTGTCATCTCATGATTCACAATCGAAACAATAGAGTGATAATTATTGATAAGGTGTATATTCATGAACAAACACCGGAATTGTACGGTATTCACTTCAGCATCTGAAACGTTTATCATATCCAGACGTCAACCGAAGCTTGATAAATAGAATGAGTCATACATTTTTTAAACAGGAAACATCTACTCTTTGTATATGCCTGGCATTATTGCCAGTCACGATTGATAAAATAAAATTTTTGCTTTATTGAAACAATTTGGCATTAAGTGGCGTCATCAATGGATGCAAATTACCGTAATCCTGCCTGTGGTAAATTTGCTTACACATTCCATCAAACAACGTTCAATTTCAATATCATTCATAAGTCGAAGTCGAATTGTTAGCTTCAGCAACTGGAAAGAATCAATGCTTTTCTATTAGTTGTATTGTTCGTAGAAGTATTTACGCGGAGATTGGCAAAGGTAATATGGGGCAAGCGTTGAGCATTGGAAATATTGCTATACGCATCTGCAACTCAGGTTGAGATTACCATTTTGTCTGGCGTGAAAGGATGAATGTTAGCATATGTAGAAAAATAGTTAGTGTCATTTTAGATCAACTTGGTTTAGCATCTAACCTTTAGAGCCATATTGGCATCCAAAATTATTTCCATATCAGTATGTACAGATCAATCATATACGTGTTTGTTGCTTTCACATTACGGAATATTAGCACATGAATATATTTTTGCAAAAAGCGTGTTTTCGTTCACACATCAATAGCAAAGCTACATATCGAATGCAACGTGACCTTCCATAAATATATATGATATATGTAACAAACACCTGATATCTTTGTTGATATTCAATATCAGCAGAGTCGGCAATATTTTGTAGGAAATAATAATGCCAAATGAATCTAACCTCGCAAAGAGCAATGCTACGCTATAAAAATATCCAGATTGCACTGTAATACATAATAATAATATATTACATATAATGACGGTGGTAGAGTGATGTGATGTCAACCTTTAATGAAGGCGCTTCATGATATTGAAGTTCAGTGTACACGTACAAACTTATTAACCATCCTAAATGCGGAGCTTCGCTAAAATGACTAATAATTTGTCAGAAATATGTTACTCAACAGTTAACAATTTATTATATGAATAATATACTAGTACGTGGTTGGCAACACAAGTACAGAGCAAATCGTAAAAACGAAATGAGTTATTTTTTGGCAGTAAAAAAGCGTTATCTGTTATCAGTCGGTATATACTTCAACTTAGGAGGCATTATGTACATATGGCGTAGCTGGAAAACAGGCTTTGTGATTGATAAGTTCTACTAAGTGTCCACGGTGTCCACTACTACTTGTCGTTGTTATGTATTTGATGAATGATGCAAGTAAAAAGCTTGACGCCAATTTTATTGTGTCACATTTTGTTTTTGCATTTACATTTATTATCTTATCTATGTGCATATACGTAAAGTATAGTTCAACATAAAACTCTTTATCCATATTATCTGGAATGAAAAATGTGTTGATTAAATACGGCATAACTCATTTTCATTCATTTCATCGGTCAGTTCATCCTCGTTAACTATAACTTTATTTTTTTTAAATGGCTCCTAATTACGAGGAGGGACTTCCCTCCATGTCAGACAACATCTGGTTATCAGATCCCGGATTTGATTTAGGGAAAATATCAGGCCTTTTCGACGTAGCAAATAAAAGCTTAAGTTCAATTTTTGGAGTATATGACGAGTTCAAACTTAACGAAGAAGATCCGTTAAATTTTGAAGATTTTGATGCCGACCTTTTCGTTTCTGATAGCGTAGGTCCAATTGTGTACATTTCAATTTGGGCTGCCATCGCCGTACTTTTTACAATAGGAGGTATTATTTGGTGCTTGTGCAACAAGTGCATATGTTGCTGCAAAAGTAGTTTCACCAGTGGCGGAAAGAACATTGATGACTTGGAAACTTCAGATCCCCGTTACCAACTCCGTCCATACTACTCTGAGCGAAATGATGGGAAGAAAAGGAGTAAGACTGGAGGCATCATCATTTCTGTACCAATGGCCATTTGGCTTCTCGCATTTCTGTAAGCTCATAATCTATGTATGTATATATGCATAAAAATGTCCTTTAAGCTGACATTTTCCTTCATATTATTATTTTTCCCATTTCGTTTACTTCATAGTCTTATTATCATACACACATTCGCCACTAATGAGAAAATTAACGAGTCGATTGATAATATAAGTGGAGACTTGGATAACACAAAGTCGGATATTGATTCTTACCTGGAAACCACTCGAAATCAATTCAAATTTACTTTTAAGACAAGCTACGACAAACTTACTCCAATCATTTTGGGGATATGGGATGCTTGCACGGAGTGCAATGGTATGTAACCCCAATAATTTTTGCTTTGTTCTTGGTAAAAATAACAGCATATTATATTGAAACCTTTTCTCGTGTTCTGACATTGCTCATTAGTCGGCGCCCCTCCAAGAGGTTTAGCAAACACTGGAAACCTTGAAAATGATATTGACCAGCTTGTTGCTGTTTTAAACACTGCATCTAAGGTGAGTGTACTTTATATTTTGGGTTATAAAATCTGATGATAGCCATCCATAACTGATTATGTTCATTATATTCATGCGATTTCAGGCATATAGTACAGAGAGTCTTGTTGCATTCAAATCTACATTAAACCAATTGTATCAGGATGCTCCAAGGGACAAGTTGGAAGAGGCCTTGGAAAATACAAGGTCAGAATTGAATACGAACGTAGATACACTGGATACCTCCATTGTAGAAGTTCAAGAGGACATTGGATATGCTAGAGAAGACATTCGTGATTCCTTCGAGTTTCATTTGAAAGATGCTAACAGTGGATTGTAAGATAATCAGTAATATATCAACCTGTGAAATGAAATCAATGCCCAATTTAAACTATCAATTTTGTTTGATTCCATAAGATACTGGGGAATTATGCTTTTTAATGTTTTGTACTGCCTGATTTTCATTCTGGTGCTGGTTGGTACTGTATTAGCGACCTTTGCAAGACAAAATGGATTGAAAATGGGTGGCTATCTGTTATACAGAGTGTAATACAAAATTCTAAACTTCATTTATACTAGTACTACTTTAGTAAATGTAAACCTAAACATTCTTGGACTTACATTATACACTATTTATTTAATTGTAGAGCTATCGTGCTGATGCTGGTGATATCCGTTCTTGTTGTCATTCAAATGCTTGTGGCATTTGTCGCTGCTGGAATAGCTGCGGAAGTATTTTGTCCGGCCATTAGAGAGTTGGAAAACCCAAAGGTGACAACCAAGTCACCTCCCATCATGATTAAAGGTGTAGTAGAGGGAAAACAATCATCCGATGAGGGATATCAAACACCAAGTTTTGGAGAAATTCTTAGGTATTTCTTAGGTCAAATATTTTGGCACTTACGTTAGTGCATACATTAACAACTATTCTTACTTTTACTCTGTTAGGAAATGCAAGGCAAATGAAAGTGCCTACAACGTTTTCGATCTGCAGCAATCCTACAATGTGAACGATATTAGGGATATTTCTGAAAACTTTAAACAACTACTCCAAAATCTAAAACTTTTAACTAGGGAGTTTGACTCTAAAACGAAAACCTTCTCCTATGACCTTGTAAGTATTTTTTTTGTTATCGTTTGCAACCTTACTTGTACTACACTTCCCAAACCCATTCAATCATGCAAGGTTTTGTAAAATGAATAATAATTGTTTTGTGATTGATCTGTTTCCCAGAATCTCGAGTTAAACAGCATTGAATCCGCCTTTAACTCCTCCGAAAACATTTCCACTTTAGTTTCAAACACACGCGACAAAATAAACAAGTTTCGGAGCACCGGGACAGTTTCTAAAACTGGAGTTTTAGATCAAAATCCAATTGAAGATGCAATTAATGAAATCGTGAAGGAAGTCGACTTGTACGAAGATTTTGTGATAAAAGTCGTTACAGAAATGGTTGGAAATTGTGGTCCAGCATACCAAGCTATCAACGCAACAATTGCAATTTTTGAGTTTAAGGTAACAGCGCCCATTACATCCTACTGGTTTATTCTTCAATTTATACCCTTAACGTTTCTTTTAATATTCATCACCGCTTTAGTTTTCGAACGAATTCACTTTTAATCTTTTTTTACTAATTTATAAAAAAATGGTTATTATGCTCGTTAATAAAATTATGATTTTCCAGTTTGTAAAGGAAGTGTCGCTGTGTTCTAAATAAATTATTTCCACAATTGAACGTGAGCAAAATTTTCAAGATGCTTTTCACGAGCTTAGGTCTGCAGACAGGAAAAGGACGCACGCAAGTGACGTAAATTTTCCATTGTTTCATTTCTCATTTTCACCGTTTGCATTTGCGTTGAAGAAGCAAGGAAAGTGAAATCAAGAGCTATATTGCTATATAGCTCCCCATCTTCACGTCACTGACAAAGCACACGATACCCCAATGTTTTTGTATGGATTCAGATGGGCATCATCCGCTAAAAGGCTTCTTCTTGGAGAGTAGAATGAAGAAATGCATTCAAAGTCTTCTTCTTTTCAGGCAAATACATTCGACTTGTTTTGGTGCTTTTTTTGGAAGATAATTAAAACACTAATAATTAAACTTAAACAGTCAAATCCATTACATTTTTTTAGTTTTCAAATTTTGTTGAAATGTTATTCTGTCTGTGTGACACTACGATTGTCATTAGACTTAGAAAAGGATTACTTGTTCCAAGGTTGCCGAATGTTTTCTAATAAACAATAGTCAATAGGGAAAGTTTTGATTTAAGTGCTTTAATTAAACCCATCACCACCCATGATTTTTTAGTAACACCACCGACATCTAAACCATCACAAACAAGACTGACTAACCATGAGTACAACTGAAGATCAACGCCTTCCACTGCCAACATCGAGCTCGGGAGATGAGTCAGTGCAAACTGTTGTTGAAGAAAGGAAAAATGATGCGGGGTACCTAATGGAAGCTCAGGAAGGTGTTAATAATTCGAGTTCTCCCAAACGGTTGAAGATTGACAATCACGGGAACAACGAGCTGAATCCAATGCTGCTTGATTTGGTTAGTCAATTACCAAACAAAAGTATATTTATTAAATATAAGAACTGAATGCAATCTTTTACTTATAGAGTTGTGTTATGTGTATTTGATTAGGTATTGGAGAACGTGTTTTCATATTTTCGGAAGTCTTCATTACCTCTGTTGAAGAATTTCAGACTGGTATGCAAAGTTTGGGACAATGAAGCAAGGAAAATGATTCACCATGATACGGTAATTGATCTCTTGAAAATTCTTTCTCCTTATCCTGATGGGCTTGGGTGGACTGAGACTGTCAACGCGGATAAAACTGATGGATTTTACTACCAAGCGCCATACTCGTCTGTTCCACCGTTTGATAATATTGTGGTAGTTGGTTCTTGCGAATTTTTAAGCGATGATAAGGTTGTCAGATGGTTTCAAATTCAGGGATCAACTGTAAAGAAACTTCGATTTCGATCTTCGTTAATGTGTTATCATCACATTAGATTCCTTGAATGTGTGCTAAAGTTGTGGTGTAAGAATTTAAAAACTTTATATTTGGATGGCGTAAAATGCTACGTTACCCTAACCCATTACAGTAGGTTTGATGATCCAAACTCAAAGTTTATCTGTGATAATCTAACAGAGGTAATAGTGACTGCAGAGGCTGAGACCGTCCACACGGATTGCAGGGAAGATTTGCCAATCACATACCTTAACTTTAATCCTGATACCGCTGTTCAAAAAGATATGTGCGAGGATAATAAAACTGCCAACAACTTTTTAAAAATGATGTTCTCACAGCAGGTTATTGAAACTGATGGACATGATGGAGGTACAGATTGTGGAATTATGGGGAAAATATTTAAATATAGTGCAATCGAAAAAATTGTTATCGAAGAGTTTCTTGCGGAACATATTGATTCGTTGATGTTGTCCATTAGTAGAAGATCAAGTAAAACTGTAAAATCATTAAAGCATTTTGAGTATAAGGATACTCCAGTGTTTACATGGGGCTGGCAGATGGACAAATTTCGAAAGTTTCAACCTCCTCCTCCTCTTACTACTTTGAAAATAGGAGCATTGACTACTCAGCTTACTGGAACCGACATAGAGCTTCTGCTGGTTTCATTCAGAAACACACTGGAACACCTGGAATTTAGTGGAAATGTCCAAGTAGCAAGTTGGGAAGAAGAGGAAGACGAAGAGTTCCTCCATGTCAGCATGCCTTTGTTGCCAAATGTCAAGACTTTCAAACATGGAAACATTTTCTGCATTAGGATGGGGGGTTTGGATTTTGTCAAAAATCTACCAAGTTTAGAAAAGTGCTCTCTAAAATGTGTCACCTATCATTGTTCAATTTTTCCATTAAATCCGTCCCAAGTTTTCAACTTACTATTCCAAGCTGCCACGTTTGAAAGATATACGCATTCTCTTAAAGAGCTACATTTGGATGGAAAAATATCCTATTCAAGGCATATTCAGTTGCTGTCGGAATGGTTTCCCAATTTAAAAAAGATAGATCTTACCCTAGACGGATCTGATGTATTCGTAGATTTTTTTAGACAAATGAAGTTCTCGCATTTGGAAGACATCAAAATAAGATTCTTTTCAACTGATCAACAATGGTGCATGATTGGCATTATCAACTGTATTCCACTCATGACACGTAAGAGTTATTGTACATCAAGTATATGAAATACTACTTGCATGAAACATAGAGGTGGGCTTATCATGTAGTGATGGTTTTCACATTTGTTTTTTGGTTGCGTCCATTCCTTTTAGATCTTCAGTTTGTTGAGCTTCGCCATGAATCTGAAAATCCAATGGCACTTTCTGTTGAAGCATTTACCGAAGGTTTCGCTTTACTGCCAAAACTCACTTCTTTAAGTCTATGGAATTTCGCTGTAAGCTTGTACTTAAACTCAATATGTTATTATTTTTTCATGAATTCTTTCGAACAAATAGTTTGATATTGAATCAATTATTGATTAATTCACAGATGTTTGTGGATGAAGTTGATGACATTCGCAGCAGCGTTTCACATCTTGGATGTTTCAAGCTACAAAATTGTGTACTCCAGTGTAAACCTGTCGACGTTGAATTTTCTGTTGGGTGTATACAGTCATTTCCAAACTTTATTTTTTAAGTTTTTTGGTATATACATATGTATGATCAAATGTTGGAGTTTGGCTTTTGGTTTCGTTCAGGCTCAATGAAAAATTTGTGTTTGCAAAAACATTTTTCAGGATCTACGCTGGTCTTGTGGTGTTAAACTAAACACCAGAAATATCAATTTATTGCTGTTAATTATTTTAACCAGCCCATTTCCGGTTTTTTCTGTTAATGTTAGATCGATTTCTACTGTAAAGCCGTTCGAATGAAATAAAAGCCATGAATTTGGCAGCATATAATATAACAATAATAGTATAGTTAATGCTCCAATTCCTTTTCGTGTGTTTCTTAATTGTATCTCAGCATATTGAGTTCTGTATTGTAAGCGATATATCATTTGACGACAAGTTTAAATTAAATCTATAATAATTTAATCGATGGAATAATAATGAACTGGTACAGTGGAGTTTTACAAATGCAGTATTGTAAAACTATATAATTACAAACAATGGTACATGAGTGGTTTAGGAATCTGTCCTTTAGGAAAAACATACAAAAGTATACAAGAATATTGGCCGTTTCTTCTAATAGCAAAAATGTACGTGTGAATAATTAAGTTGTAGCATTATGCTACTCAAATTCAGTCAATATGTGGTCATCAGATCCGGCAATATTGTAATGTGTCAATTAAATATTTTAACCTGTATGAAAATGTAGAGAGTCAGGTTAACTTTCTTCGTCTGATTCACTAGATTTTGATGTTTCAGCCACCATCTTATGTTTAGATCCTTTATTTTTTCCAACATCCTGATTCTTTCTTTGTGGGGATTTTTTCGCAGCAGCAACACTCCATCTTTTTTCGATCGCATCTAAAGTAAAAGATTCACTTAGTTAATAATAATAATTATTTTAATGATTGATAATACTTTGTTTGTAATAACTGATTGTTTGTTTACTTTCTATGAGCAATTTACGATCGGAGATTCGCTTATTATTAAAAACACCTTCCTCTCCAGAATCATCCTCTTGATCTTTGTATCGTTCAGCCCAGCTACCAGACTCTTCAATCACTATTGGGGCCTTTGTGCTTTTTGCTGCTTGTGTAACAGAGCTCAGTTGACGAGCTGACCAAGGAGAAAACGAGGAACTTTGAACATCATCTAAACTAGACACTTGCTTCTCGTTTACTATGTTACTTGCTTCGTCCTCTGACTCCTCCTCTGATTCTTCGTCGTTTTCATCATAGTCTTCAGTTTCATTCGAAAGTTCCGACGACAATAATAATGGTCTTGGTGGTGGAATTGGAGTTGGGCTTGGGGTAACATAGTGAGAAATCTTTTTAGTGTTCTTTCTGAATAATGAGTTGAGGGGGTTGAATGAGTTAAAAAAGCCAGAGATAAATCCGGAAACTGAACCACCCGCAGCAGGCTTGTTATTTTCTTGATAACTAGGTTTTTCTGTTGTTGAAATAGAAGTCGCTGGAGGTGGACCACCACGATCTTTTGAGAAATCATTCCGTTCGTATGATCTAACGCCATGTCTATCATTCTCCTCATCCTCTTCAGAGTCTTCCTCCTCATCATCAGCGTCTTTTTTCTCTTCGGCTTCGTTTGAGCTATCATCTTCTTCAGATGCTTCAACTGTCCTAGGCGGTAGCGGTGTTGGTGGGGGTGGTTCAGAATTTTGCCATTGCATCTGTATATTATTCAAGTTTGATCTGTTTTCTCTAGAATCTGAAGAGGTAGAACTAGTTTCCTCATCACTTCCTTCATCATCTGAACCTTCATCTGAGGAGCCATCATCATCATCGTCATCTTTTTCATCAGATTCTTCCTCAGAATCTGTTGAAATAGGTTTTTTTGGAGCCTCCGTTTTCTTAGAGGGAGGCGGTGGTGGTGCACTAGTGGGTTGGATTTGACCTATTTCGTTGGATTCGGATTTGTATCTTTTACCACTGTCCACTACAACTGGGGGCTCGCGAATGTATCGCGCTGGCATGTCTTGCTTTCCTTCTACCTTGTAGCCACCCTGTACTCCATAACCGTAATTGGGCATTGCATCATTGAACAAATAATAGTCATCATCACGAGGTGCGGCAGTTGTTGTCATCCATTTCGGTACCGGCTTTGCTTTTCGCCTTAGCGTGTTGGTGTGATGTTTATTCATTAAGTTTTTACGCTCATAAGTCATGTATGGATCATCATCAAAATCGCCCTCATCATCCTCACCAACAATACTAACTGTTGGAACTAGTTCAGCATGAGGCTTATATGAGAAGAATGGAGTTGGAATGGGTTGAAGTTGTTGATCGAAATTTCCATAAAAGTTTACATAATTTTGAGGGGAATGTCTTGAACTCCCAGGTGCTTGTCTTACAACAACTGCTAACGTTGTTGATGGGGGAGGTGGAGCTTGAGTTGCTTTTGTGGTAGTAGTTGTTGTGCCAGTTGTGCTAGTTGATAATGGCACAGCCCTGGTGGGTGAAGGTGGTGTTGTAGTTAGAAAATGGGGAAATGGTAAATTTTGAGCCTTCATAATTAGTGCTTGTAACTCTTGAGTATTGAATGGACAGATTGAACTTCCAATAGTACTGGCTATATTGCTTGCACCATTCGTAGTTGCAGTCGTTGTAGCTGCTGTTGGTAGATGCGCCATTGGATTGTTATTATTAGTAGCAGCCCCTGTCGGCGATTGCTGTATAACAGTGACTACTTGGGAACCCTGATTTCCCATGTTGCCCCCATTTATATTAGCTTGAGGGATAGCTCCATTCAGTCGTTCCAACCCGTTCCCCATCATTCCACCTGTGTTAGTAATTGTCGTGATTGTTGTGGTCATTCCCTGCTGAGTTTGAGTGTTTGCATTATTATTATTATTGTTACTGGTTCCAAACCAGTTGAGTAACCGACACTGGCGTGGACTGCGAAGTCTTGCTGCAATTTCTTCCGCAATGTTGAATTGTCGACCTTGATTTTCAGTCTGAAAGCAATAAAATATTTACAGCATCAACAAACCCATCGCCATTGGTATATTTCAGAAGTATATTTTGTTAATATATTACTGTTTCCAGCTCCAGTTGTCTTTTGTTGAGATAGGCAGTTTTATCAAATCTGGGATTAAAAAACCCCAAGAAACCTCTTTTAACCCTTCCAAGTATCCCCCTTTTTCTTCGGACTCTATTGATATCATTTGGAACTTTCTTTCTTTTGCTTAATTGTTTGCCGTTACTGCTGCAATTATTGGTAATATGGGGTGCTACAAACGTCATGTTTTTACCCGATCTCCTTCGAAAATGTTCATGATAGAAATCGGGCATATCATCTTCTTCCAGTTCATCCAAGCCCTCCACAAGATCTTCCATATCTTTCTCATACTCGTCGTAATATTTAGCTTTATAGTTTTCTAAATCTGTTTTTATTCTTCCTCCGGTTCCAGCCGGTTTCCGTTTCTTCTTACGCCCACCTTCTAAATCATCTTCTTCTTCGTCATCCAACGGATCTAGGGATTCGGTTTCGTATGTGAAGGCCGCATCCAACGCTTCTGTTACTAAACCTCGAATCCTAATTGACAAATAGCAACGAGCACATTAATATATAGTCACAAGCTGAAAATTATGCACACTTTACGTACTTGTCAATAGCATTATCATTTGAATAGTCAGCTCTTTAATTCATTTTGTGACAAGAAATTTCTCAAACCAGGAAGCATTTATAGTTACTGCTAAAGCTTTCCATGTCTCAAACAGTACATAATTTGAGAAAAAATGACAAGTTTAAAAAGGGAAATGATATAAAAAGCGAAAATGTAAAATGCAAATTAAACTAGATATATATGCATTATTCGAAATATTTCACTAATGCATTCAAGGATTTAGAAGCATCAAAAAAGTGCATAAACGACAATCTCATTAATTTCTTGACTTTTTAAGTGGGAGTTCACTGACGTAAGGCCATATTAGATGTGGTGTGATAGTGCTTGGCGTATTGCACATAAGATAAGCGTATTGTATGCAGTTTTTATTATTCGTTTGCAAAGTAATTCATCAGTTTGCAGGCAGACCCATTTGCATTCTACAGCATATTAAGGGTAATGAACAATCATGTGCAAGAAACAACGTTATATTTTCTTGCTTGCAATTCTTGCAAGTCCTTGATTACTTTGCAAGAATTGTCCCTTGTGCCGCCTTGGTTAAAAATATTTTGGTCATTTGTTAAAAACTTGTTTGACCAACATCATATGTTTATTTATTGCACAGAATTCTTATTCGGTTCTCTTTGCTATTCATATTCGTTCAACAGTGATGATATTTTTTGCAATGTTTGGAAATGCAATGTACCTTACATGTGTCATGTGTCTGTTACAATGCAATTTTACTAAAGGAAAAACCAAGCTGAAGAAATAAGGTGCAACGATTTGGGATTAATAAATTATTATGCTAAGCTGATCTTCTTGGGATTGTGAGAGGGCGAAAGAAAGAAACTGGGTAGAAAAATGCAGATATAACTAGCAATGCATATATAGTTTACAATCAGAAGGAAACATGATATTTAGAGACCTCAAACAATATTTATAAGGTTGGTCATAAAAGATATGGCTAAATCATTACACGTGTTTACAACATTCATTGCTTTAAATAAAGTTTGCACCCATGTTTTAATGGAATATTCTATTATAGCAATCAAATGTGAGCATGATATTAAATGTAGAAGTGAGCTAGATCAACGCAATGCAAGATTGTACTTTTGGGTGAAGTGAGATAAGATTTGTGCAACCACTTGATAGCGATAAATAGCAGTATACGTTGAAATAGCTATTATTATAGATGAGCTAATTAAGTGAACTGGAAGATCATAACTTTTATCCAGTATACATACTAAACGATGATAACAATTATTTGTAGAACACAAATATACAAACAAATGCAAATAATTAAACCTGCTTTCTGAAGTAGTAAGCTAACAATGGGAACAAGTTTGATCTCAAATATGTTCACGTGTTGTGTGTCCCATTTGACCAAACCTGACCATCAATCATCAACCTCAGAAATCGATGGAATTTAGACATAGCGTAAAGTGCTTTCACTTTGCAATGTATTCCTCAATTCGATATAAATCCCTTCAGCTTTAAGCTTTTTAACTAGAATTTCTTAAATGAAATGTTTTATATTGAACTTTCATTCAGTCTTGTGTCATGCTTGGCTTACGTGTTATACGCACTAACATAAATTTCACGTTATTACTCGAATGCATGCGCAAATATAATGGCTGCTTTATTTGGTAAAGGAGTATAAAGGTCGACTTAACACCTCAAGAATGTAGCTGCTTACAAAAGTTTACTTTTATGACACGTGATGTGTGGTTTTGCGAGAAACAAATTTGTCTGAAGATGATTTCAACGATAAATTGCAGTCATTACATTGACAATTCCTTTAGCGTCACACGAACCCTATCAAGTTATCAAACAACTGGTAGCACACAGTAGGACAGTATGGACTACCAACTTGGTTTGGCTATATCATCATAAATCATCTTCCTCATATTTATTCAATCAGGGATAGAGCAAATGTTTATTCTCTAGATACCGATTGTAATGACGAATATTTTTTCACCCTGTCATACTAAAGATGTCTCAATAATTATTAGAAACGATGGATAGCACTGATAGCAGGAAGCACAATATGTTATTTCTGCAACGTATGTTTGCATGTAATTTGTAACTGAGTATCTATCGCCATTTACCAATACACAGTTGTTTATTTCAAATTAGATTGATAAAGGCAGCAAAATGCAAAAAATTAGCAAGCGTTCATCGTATTGCCCCATAGTTCAAAAGCCAGACTTTCTATTCCACTTGCTACAAGTAAGTCACAACAACGTACCTGCTACAGGTATCGACGCGTCAGACAAAGGCAGGTGTAATTTTCACTATTACCTACTTATGTAAGTGTCGACAGCCAAACAAACATCAGAGGAACTGTCTGGCGAATGTGTAAGATGGGTGTTTTTTTACCATTTCATTGATGTCACTTATTAGTATTCTTCGTGTTAACAAATTTATTTAAAAAAATAATTTCAACGTCCGGTTTTAAGTGCCTAATTGTTTACTTTTTGCTTAATATTTAAGAGGAAACTTAATACGTAACAATAAGTTCCCAAGCAAGATATGTGATGACCATTTGTAATTTAATGAGCGATCGTTAGGCTATTATTTCAAGAACTGTCCTTAAAGCCGCGGTGCGGTGTTTGGTGTATGTGAGGTGAGACATGCGAACCGTATTCAGTTTTATTGGTACTTTGAAAAAAAAGGACTCATGCAGAACCATGGCAGAATTCGATCAAAGTAAACTGAATTACATTACAAGTGCTTGTAATACCCAATTAGGATACTTGTCAAATGTGTATGCGTTTCATTTTTGATGCGTTCATGCAAAATGTTACTTGTCACACATATATCTATAGATCGCAACATGTCATGTCTTTCTCATAATTGTGTCAGATTTTTTTGTCTCTCGCAATAATGATAAGAAGTCTAGATAGTTTCTCTAATAATGTACGATAAAAGTCAGACAAAAAGCTGTTTTCACAAAAAACAATGTTATTTGTCTCAAGTTGAGACTCTCAACCTTGAACTTCAACTCATATGACTATACATCCAACTCACCGACCTTGTGTAGTAGTGTGTGGTAACTTTCTAACCGCTCCTTCCATACGTTATTCATGTCCACATAAACATGTGCACAGAGAAGGGTTTAGGGTTGAGTGGTGATAAGTAGGGCTAGTAGGGGTTCCGATGATTTGAAAGGACGAGAGACGGAAACAAATATTCGGAAATCCATTGCATGATTCGATATGCGTAAATTCTTAGTATGAACGATAAACGACACGTATTGCATGTTGATTATTTGCGGAATATGCTTGGCTATCTGGCAAAATGCATCTTTAGAGGGGGAAGTGGGGTTCATACTTTAGGTGAATGAAAAAGAGACAGATAGAAATTTGAAAGGAGTGCCGTCTTAGACGTCTATTTAAGGATGTAGACATTGTCTGGTAGTCTGTTGGTTTTATGCGAATATTGTAGCATATGTTAGAAATGAATATTATTTGATCTAAACTTTTCTATCGTTTTATTCGAACGCATTTGCTTGTGTATCGAAACATAACAGATGGTGGTCCCTTCTATAAGGAACATAAAATCTACCTGTGACCTGTGGCCTCACGCATGAGTACAATTTATTATAGCCAATCGAGAATATTTTGCATAGGTGGTCAAATGATTGTGTGTTTGGCAATAACATGATTTCACCCTTTTCGTTGAGTCAGGTAAGAGGAATTGAATGTACTGCTTTGATTGAAAGGCTTACGTTAAACTGATTATTCATAGAATATTATTTGCTTCGTATTTTTGTTGTTGTAAAAACAAAGATTAACTACTTATGTGTACTTAACTGATAATACAGATAGAGGAAAAGTTTACTTATTTCGCACGACATGTATATTCCAACCAATGGATTTCTTTTTAGCAGATGTAACATTTATCGCGTGAATAATTTCAAATAATGACTAGATCTGCTTTCAGTACAGATACCATTAAGACGAAAAGAATCTGCAATTTCTCCAAATTCTGGGCTATTAGTTGGTAGTGCACAAGAAAATTATCTGGAAATAATACTCGATATTCTACAATCTGGTTAAAAAGAAAATTTTATTGAGTGGGCCCATTGCACGCTACCAAAGTTTAATAAATACAATACAATGTATGCATAAGAAAGGAAAAACCTTTTATCGTTTCTTCTTTACACGGATGCGTGCATACACGATTTAAGCTGCAATTATCCACAATGCGAGATGTTGCCACTGTGGTAAGAAAAACTTATCAAACCAGGATAATTAGAAAAGAAGGCGGAGAAATGACATGAAAGATCATGAACGAAATCACATATTTGCTACATGTTTAATGTATAACACCACGCAAAGGTTTCAACAAAATACACCGCCTTTCACAACATGCCATTGTGTCATTATTCTATCTGTTTTACAAATTGCACCTGATGTTTTAAATCGGTGTTTTACCACCTAGGCGAGAATCTTGTTCGTATGGTTTATTTGATACTTGTGCGTGTTCGACTGTGTACGTATGAATATTACATTTTTGATTTTCTCAATTGAATTGGATAGGTGTGTCAGGATGCAATTTTCAGTACGTTTAGCAATATGTTAATATTTTATGAGACAATCATGTCGCTAGTAATAAGATATATAGATGAATAAATTATTGTAAAATAATGTGGCTAATATTATTGTATCAAAAGACTTACGAAAATCGATCGAAGAATGTCTTGACTAGGTAAGCGTAATCATTAACGGCAGAACTGGCCTTTGTGGGTGGTATAGCCACTTGAACTCCACACAGTAGCTTGGCCAAGCAGTTTTGTCTGTTGAGTAGGGTGATCTCTTTCAATAGTTTCGGTTTCCGGTGTTTTGTCTTCTTCGTTAATATTGGTGAGTCAATTCTTGAAAGCGTTGATTTATTTGCGGTAGACGATATTAAACTTTTAGTTCTCATTTTATCACTGCCCTGAGTATCATTATTTTCATTTGTTAACAAATCATACTGAAGAGGTAAACTAGATTTACTGTTCCGTATGCTTCTATCACTGGCATTTATTATTAAGATTTTGAAATCATCGTCTTCTCTAACCCTTTTGGTAATTGTTAGAGGGTCAGTCTTATTCAATACTGGCTTCTGAATTAGGTCCTTGGGAATTAAGACCTCTGAAGACGTTTCTGCTGCTGTAGGGAAGATAAAAATTAATATTTATTTAGGATCATACCAAAGCTCATTTAGCACATGATTTGTGATTTCAAGTGGGTGATACGAGTCCTTTAAAGGTTATTTGAAAATGAAAATTTATGCAAAATTAACATTTGTGTATTCATTATTCAGGATATCGTAAGATTTTTTCCACCTTTTATTTAATACATGCATGCCTTACCTCCCGATAAGGCGAAATGTCAGCAAATATAGTATGATATGGATGGGTAAGGTAAAATCAAAGGGTACTTGCATCTCACCATGCATTTGTAATCATATTAGTCATACATTTGTACAGTACTAGCTACAAATGAAATTTTTCGCATATCAGGTACCGTTTAGTGTAGTGTCACTGACCAATCCAGTTACTACGTCATCAACAAATAATGTTTGCATTTTTCCTCCAAACTAATAACAAAGTTGGAACAAATTATAAGATATAGAACCACTTTTCATGTTTCGTTTTATGACAGTAAAGTAAGTAAAGTTGAATAAAATAAAGTATCTGCCGAGGCGGATTCATTTCTTCTTACGTATTGGGGACATAAAAACTGCTTTTAATTACCTATAGAGGAAACACAACAGTCGACTAACACGGCATCGTCGTACACCGTTGAGTGCTTCGTTACTTAATTTTTTTCCTTTAGAGGGCACAGAACATTAACCTTGCCAGTAGATGATAGATATGAATGCGTATAAAAATTGTTTCTAGCAGAAAAAAATCATGGATTCATTGCATTTTGAAATGCTAATGAGGACCATGACCGTTGTGATTCATCTGCTCATGTTTCGTTCTCATTAAGCTTGTAAAGGCATGTATTGGATTTTGTATTACGGCTGGGAAGGTTTACCAAAGTTGCCAGAGTAAGTTGAAGCAGACAGATAAACGTATGGGAAGCATAATGCCGTTTTCAGTTTTCAAATCCACCCGTAATTTTTTGAGTACCAGCATTCCAAAATTTCCCCACCGTTACCATTACGAACAATGGAGATGGCGACAGTGTCATTTTTGGAACCTATTTACGTCAAAATCTTCAATGAATGACATTATATTATTTTTGAAGCAGGAGTAAAATTTAACGCTGCGTCTGATGCAACCTTTAGATTTTGTGTAAGTTAAGTCAAACACAATTTACAGCATTCCAAAGTTTCCCCATCGACCACCCCGAGCAATTTAATCTGATGGGTAAGTAGTAGAAACTTTGGAATGTCATAACCTTGTCAAAAATTCTGTTTATTTGACAGATTTTAGATGAAGCAGGATCAAAATTTTATGAAGAATCGATATCTGCTCTCAGATTTTCATAAATGTTATCACTAAAGATGCTGGGGCATTCCAAAGCTTGCACCGATCTGCTCAAGTGTCAACTGCACTTGCATGGTTACCACTGCCATTATTATGTAATGAATTATCGTACTAGAGTTTTTAGCATGCTCTTCTTTGCTTACACAATGCGTTCACACATGGACTTCGCATATAGTAAAGATCACACGGGTTTCTGTCCGAGTAAGTCTCGGGAATGGCAATTATCGTTAATTTGACCACCACATATGCCACCAGACTTGCAAAATATGCCACCAAATTAGGATAACATGCCACTCGGATATGTCCCTACACTGGTAGAGTATCCTACCAGAATATTCTATATCGCCGCTATACTAGCAAGGAATGCCACTAAACTAATAGAACATATCACCAAATTAATAAAACATGCCACCAAACTAATATGATGCTCCACCAGACGCAGACCAGTAGGATATTGCAACTTTATCGATACGATGTGTCACCATACCCTTAGAATGTCCCACTAGACTAACAGAATATGCCACTAATTGTAGGGTGTGTCACCAAATAGGAAAATAGGGCACTAGGCGATATGTTAAAATGACATTTTTTATGCAAAAATTACGTTCAATAAATTTAAGCATAAAAACTAAAATTCCTTTCATCTAATTTGGTGGTGAAAATTACAAATAACTTTCCTTCCTAATTGATTTTTAAAATTTAATTTTACTTTCCTTCAAATTGATTTTTAAAATTGCAAATTACTTTAAAACATTACAAACTGCACCAAAAATAACAAATTACCAGCCAGAAAGTCGTAGTAAGGCATTCAAGTGTGTTTTAATGCTTTCCGCTACGTCTCCAGGCTTGCTTACAAGCAGTTTGATTGTTGAATTCTCTACGGAGAGGAATTACACGTCTACTCAAAAATCCCCGTGCCACCAAGTTGCTTAGAACGTTAATTCAAAATCATGAAATTTTCAATTTGATGGTCATTATTTTATTCTAGTCTTCTTTCATTTGTGATATGGTTCATAATTTTAATTTGTATTGTTTTTATCTGGTCTATTTTTCTACTATCTTATTTTTTGGTGTTCTATTATTTTATTTTAGTGGTGTAATCTGGTATTCTGATGGTCTGTTATTTTATTTTGGTGGTATAATAATGATTTATTCTGGTGTGGTCTATAGATATATTTTAGTAGTCTATTATTTCATTCTTGTAGTCTATTGCTTCATTTCAGTAGTCCATATTTTTAATTTTGGTATTACCAAGGGGGTGCCAGGTGCATGTATAAGAAAATCGCCAATAACTTGCTTCGATAATTTTGCATTTGTACAACTTGAATTTCAAAACATTGCCTTAGTAAGTTTCTTTGAAGTTAAGAGTAGTAACAATGACAACACAAACTAATCAATAATCAAGAGAAAAAGTTAGCAAACAAACACCAACGATTTTTTATAGTAGAAGCGGTCTAAAGTTTTTTTGCATACTGAGGAGCTATTTCAAATTTCTGAGGACAGACGGACGTTGTTGCATTCAGAAAACGAATAATTATCGTGGTTCAAAATCACACCAAGTTATTGGACAATTTCAAAGATCTGGCTAACCTATTAGACTGGCTTGTCACCTAGTGACTAAGGCTTGTTTTTGAATTCGAAGGATCGAATTACAAAATCATTAGATTAGATAAAAGTCAGTACTTACAGGTTATTTGACAGGCTGAATTGGTAGTGTTAGTTTTTAAACTCAAAGTGTATTTCGAAAACTATTTGAAGTCGTTTTATGTCTACATATATGTATATGGTCGTTAGAATTCTACATCTGTACAGTCAGCAGAACAGTTGCGTACTCTAAATTTAAAAAAAAAATTGGTGGTATTGTATGTAAAAATGTATTTTTAATTTGGTGGTATAGCCTTTTATTACATTCTGGTAGCCCTTTTTTTATTCTTTTGATTTTATTAATTGATTGATTTAATCTGGTGATACATTATTTATTTTATCTGGTGGTTTGTGATTTGAATTTGGTGGTCTATTGATTTAATCTGGTGGTAT
The DNA here is from genome assembly GCA_964034955.1 of Orchesella flavescens. NCBI lineage: Eukaryota > Metazoa > Arthropoda > Collembola > Entomobryomorpha > Orchesellidae > Orchesella > Orchesella flavescens. Next base: position 13,866,731 of record OZ035957.1, read on the forward strand.
ATTATTTATTTTATGCGATGGTCTTTTTTTAATTTGGTAGACTTTTATTTTATTTTGGTTGTTAATTTCTTTTAATCTCGTGGTTTGTAGTTGTTATTGGGTGGTATAGGCTTTTTACTGCTATGGTCTATGGTTCTCATGCGTTTTTGATAAAAAGGCCACTTGGCCGTTCTTGGCTCCAGATGTAATAAATATACGCGGCTTTGTAGGCCGGCCTACAAAAGTCCGGCTTAAATGAATTACTCCAGACGACTTTTTTTACAATACGGCCTCCGTCCCAGAGCTTACATTAAATCCAATACAGTCCTTTAAATTATTACAAATGCTGCCAACGTATTGTACCACTAAGTTTTATTAACTTAAAATATGTATGTATGTGTTTAATAGCAATGTCTTCAACCATAAAATGTTTGCCTATGTATATTTTGCTTATTAGATCCCAATTTTAGTGCTATTCGCCTTTGTTAAATTCATCACACCTACAATCCATCTTGAATTGATTTGCAACTTTATTTCATTTGTCATTGATTTAATACTCCTTGTCCGCATGTGTAGAGCTAAATATAATATAAGAAGCAATCATCTTTCTTGCATTATGATGTAAGGATGAAATTTTCATTGCGTTTGCATATAAAAGGAAACCAATCATATACTACTACACTCCTGTCATGTCCAGTGTCCAGTCAGTAAAGATGATAAGTAGAACCATTTACTGCTAAAAGTCATTGTCGTTGCACATTCATAATTTAAAGTCGATTTAATTGAGACATAGGCTCCTGCAGTTACATATACGCAAACCGCTTAAGCTTATGGATTATGATTCTGATAGTAGTAAGTAAGTGCGTGTATTAAATGAGTCTTCTGAAAGATGTTTTACAGAAAAGAGAACTCCGTACTCAGCTTTTGAAAAAAAGCCGGTAGAACTTTATCGGTTAGGTTCCCTGTGAAAGCTTGTTAGAAGAAGGCAAGATTTGCAATTAATCATTTATAAAGACCTGTCAGAACCAAAGCCAGCTGGAATGTACGTAGAATCTAGAATATGACGCACATTGCTAATAAGACTGAAAAACTCATTCCTCATTTGTTAAGTAGAACAAAAACTAAATACGTGTTAACTTACTAATAGGAACACATCTTTAGTGCTTTAATAATTATCATTTGTACAACATGTTCCCCTTGCAATGGTACTTCATATCACGAACAGGCATGAATGTTGCAGCCAATCCATAAAAACCTGATCAGTACGCAATGCACGCTCGCTGTATTTCATGTTTTTTTTAACAAAAAATCAATCGGTACATAAAAGCTTTCTTTTTGGTGACATTCCAACGTACACAATTTGCTTGTAATAGAAATGATACACCTTTCATATTGTTCAAAATTGTAAAAAAGGAATTAAGCACACCGAATATTGCTTATCAAAATTATGCACGGAGCACGAGTGTCGTGATTTATGGTGTCATTATTTGATAATTCATACTGTGTAAGCATCCATGTTTTTATTTTCAATCGTTGATTTTTTTTAAAAGAAAAGTTTATTTTATTCGTGGGATTCTTGGAGTCGGGGTTGACATTATAAATACATCATCAAATGTAAAATGATGTTGAGGACGACAAAAAGAGCGGAGGTGTGTAACCAGTCTGTGTCGTGTCTTAATAACTAGGAAAATTATACATTTATAATCCAGTCGACCAAATCCTTTGAAATTCTTGTATTTTATGGTGCTAGTTTATCATAATTGAATATGTATGCAAAATATCTCAATCTTTTTAAAGCCTTCAAAGCATGGGATAGGGTTTACGTTCTGCAAATGGCATATTGCTGTCCCAAAACTTATAGTAGTAGTGAAATGCTGACAAACAATGTATAACCTGTACCTAATGTAATATTCCAACCTTACTTACAAACACGTACCTGACCTAGCTCACTTTGATTTGGTTGTAGGAGATACACTGTCTGACTATTTGTAGTTTAGTTGCACCTGTCTGTGTTGTGTACAATAAATGGTAAATATGAATTTTTCATATTAAAAAAAGCAATGAATCAGTCTTGCATTTTACGTAACATTAAAAAAAGATTGCATTTACAATTTAACTATGTTTCTTCGAGGAGCAACACTGCGAATGCTACAAAATTAAAGTCGGAAGATGTTTCAAACTTGCCCCGATATACTACCATCCCTTCCTTTGAGAAGAGGAAGCTCATTTGAAATGCATATAACCGAAAGAACCATCTGAAATAAAACTCATTTTCTTATAAACTACCATGAAAATATTCATATGTAACGTTCGTATGACGAATTGTTTCATGAATAAATTTTTATAGGGCATGAAATGAGTTAAAGGGTTCCGTCTTGAAACTTTATTCACTCAAGATTGAGGGGATATGTAAATATAGCTTGATTGCTTTAAAACCAAGAGTTTGTTTCCAAACCGAATCGCATTTCTACTAGCTAGAATACATTGAGTTTAAATCTAAAGATTGCATAGCAAAATTTAAAACAAAAGTATGTTTCTTTCGTAATTGGTCTGTAAGGAAGTCAGTGCAGATTGAGTCGGAATCACCTGAATATTCAATATTTGATGAAAAGTGGATGGTACTTGTTCGTAATTCAAAAATATAACTCTTTGGCTTTTACATATCAGAATATTGAATTCACCTTCATGGCATATGGCTACTGGTGAAATCAAAATTTGATGTAGTTCAACTCGTTCACACTGTCATTAATACACTTGTGTTTGTACTTTCATTTGCTTTTCAATCTGCATTATCATGATCGCTACACTACTGAAAGGAAGGTGTTGTGCACAAACTTCAGTAATTGCCTTATTATGCAAATTTGAACAAGGTTCAAATATGAAAGATATAGAAAAATTGACAAGATAAAAATTATTACCTGAATATTATTAGTGAGTAGAATTATTAACATGTTGAAATACGAGTCAACTCAAAAATAGGTAGAACACAAAACCTCTCTTAAAACTTGAAATACGATTAAGTAAAGAAGCAAAGGGTTTTGGAGGGATTTAAAATTACTATAAAAAATGAAAACACTACTAAAACGTATAACGATCATTTTAATCCTTAGCGTCTTAGAGTTTATAATGACTGCCAAAACACCAGTTGAAATTAAATATGTTTTCTGATACCTATAGCCAATTTGACTTACAATTTTGATCTTGGTAGCAGCCTAGCAGCAGCGTTCGCATTCGTCATCGATCTGTTCACTTGAAATTCTGATGGATAGGTATGAAAGGTTTCATTGTAATTTCATGAAGTGAAAATCTGAAACTGATTGCAAATGGCAAGCAAAAACAATCCTGTTTCGCAGATACTAATGGCTTCATGGGATTTTAATGAGGTATGGTCTTGTAGCATCACTATTGAAATCAAATTGAAATGGAGTTCTATCGGTACAATAATGCCCATAAGCAATGTGCCTTTAAAGTCGGTTAAATTTGCTTTCGGTAAGTGTCCGTGACATGTAGCAACTCTAATGATTTTAATTAATGATTTTCAACATTTATGCCTACACGAGCGGCAGGCCATAATAAAAGACTTTGAAATGTCATGGGCCATGTAAACTTATATTGTACTAGGCATTGCATGCTGACGTTTTGAGTGACGGCTCCTGATTTATTACGTAGCTGAAGCGAGAGCATTCAGCGAAGTAATGGTTTTACTCAAACTGTCTGTCTGTCTGTGCGCACTCTCCTGGTCACATACATTAACCGATTTGGCTCAAATTTGGTATACAGGTAGTACTACTCAAGAGGACCTCTGGGAATACTTTTCAGATAAATCGGTCAAACGGTTCGAAAGTTATAGGCGTTAGAGTTCAGAAACTCATCGATTTGGCTGAAACTTATTATGCATAAGCATGTGTAGTACAGCAAATGCATAACGAGGCATGCGCGATGCATAGCGTTGTGTTCTTGTGCATACATCCGAAATCCGGAATGGCATTTTACAAGTAATGCTGTCAATATACGTTGAGGATCGCGGGGGTGGGTTTAGAGAGAGAGGTGGTGGAGGAGATTTGGTGGACATGGGAGGGAGGGTTTGGAGGTGATCACTCAACGCCTTCTTCAGCTACGTCTCTGGCCTGCTTACTAGCAGTTTATTAAGTGGAAGCATTAATAATAACTTCTAGTTTTATCGGAATCAATCAACTATCAAAAGATTGAAACTTGAAATGTAAGCCCAAGGGGAATGTTTGTCATAAAACTGCCTGCATGCATTATCCTTCACAACAATGTAAATTTGTAATGTACATGAAGATCCAATGCCTGATAGCCTTGTTATTAATTTGGCAAGAGTACTAAATGTATTCATGATTTCCATAGGGGTGAAGAGGGGTTTAAATGTGTCTAATCATAATCAACATTACAATCAAATGAACTGTTGGAAATTTTTGGTACTCGAGTCTGCCGTCAAACTATATTTAAAAGATAATGGAATAAATGAATTTGAAAAATTAAATAGAATATAAAAATCTTACCATTACTTGCAGGAATTTGAAAACTTATAAAATTAAGTGTGGCTAGCACTGCACTGTAATAACTATATGAGTTCGGAGGGAAGTAGTTAGATGAAAATGCAGATAATTTACAAACTATAGCAGTACTACTGCTAGCTTTCAGTAGAAACACTGTCTCTCCACATAAAACATTGAATAAGATAAGTATACATGAGATCACTGTCCCCTTTCCGGGGAGCAGCAATCGTTTTAGTAACACCATCACTAACTTCACGATTGATATTCCAATCAATGGAAATCATGCAGACGAAACAAATAGTACTTCACCTGTAGCATTAAAAGTATTTCACTTGAAGTAGTCACATTATGTTCCAGATCCACGGAATTTTAGATTAGTCTATATCACCAGATACGGTAAATCTCTGTTAAAAAATAAATCCAGAGAAGATTGCTTCAAATTATTAAAATTTTCCGAACTTCGTATAAATTTCGGTAAAGTTTAGTAACATTTAATGTACTGTTCTTTATTTATATACTGTATTGATTCCATTGACTTTCTAAGGATTTATCGACCAAAGATTCTATAGACATTTCCAATCGATTGAGATGCTGTTTAGTTTTTTGCTGTGCAAAGTAACTTGGTTTAACCTCATGGCAAAAATCAAGCAATATGAGAATATAATAAAGCCATACTTCAACGAAATATAATAATAAACAAGCACACAATCAAACCCCATACTATTCTTTGTTGTCTCGTAAGAAATTGTTTTACGCGCAAGAAAAAGTGACCTGCTAGATTTTATAAGAACGAAGACAGATCTAAGTTGCAAAGTCAAACTTCTTTGCAATTTGAATATGAAAGGTATGCAAGTCGTGGTACAGAAGAAGATGATAAAATATACCGTGTTTTTAGTGCCTACTGAAAAAAGGATAAGTCAATCGAACCACGTCTGGGGATTTAGTAAAAGCTACAACCTCACCAGTTAGTTTAGTTTAATGTACAGATAATATCAACAATATGTATAATGCATGTAGATATTTTTTTATTTTTACTTCTTTAGTGCTCTTCTACAGGTACTTTGATTGAATGCTGAAACCGAATGCTTCTTTCTTTTATTTAGTTTTCTCACCTTTGTCCCAGACTCGCCTTATATGGCTAGTTTGAGTTGTATGAGTATGTTACCAAAGGCCCACTGCCAAACCTCAGAAACTACTGTTTCACGTGCAGAAAAGTAAACAAATAAATCCAATATCGGGAAGTAGTAGCAATGTTGCGTGTTAGCAGTTGGTCAATTATCGAAGAATATATCCGATAGTCTTCCAAAATCCATGTATGCAATATTATAGTATAGACGTAGAGTTTACAAAAGCACAATCAGCGAAAGATGACGTAGTGAAAAAGTCTATATTGAATATAATGCACTTCACTGGTTCATGACCAAATAATGAATGCTAAAAACTTGTAGCTTTGACAAAAGTCTCGTGTTCGTTTGAAACCCGTTTCTGTCCTTCATAATAATGAGCATATTTTAAAATTCCACTGTCACTTTTATTCAAGGGTATGAAGTAAAATAAAGTCTACCACTGGCTATATGGCTATATACACCCAGATGCTCTATCCTTGAATATATGCCGGACGCATTCAAGTGGTAGATTGAAGAAATGACTGAGTTGCATTACATTATTGGTATGAAATCATACCAAAAGTGAATGCTAAAGCATTTTAAATGAATAGTTAACATGAACTTGAAATTAATGTCCTGGTATTTAGCTTTAGCCACGTAGCACCTCCCATTCAGTCGCACTTCACAATTAAACGATTTCACAATACCAATAATCTGAGGTGAAGTAGAGATCGGTTTACCTTCTTCACAAGACGTTAATATATCTCTGTTCCTTCACCACAGTCCTGAAGCGGCATATATCACTTTTAAAGTTCAACAATGCGACTCATCCCAACATCATAGAAACAATAGGAAGCATAATGTAATAATGGTAGATGGTGATTTTATATCATCATAATCGTCGCCATCATCATAATGATGCTGATCATGAAGTAAAATGTGGTTGATTCGAACTTTTTCCCCTAGCCCACTAGCTACATACCTACGTCGAGTTGCTGCTGCTGTAGTAGGGCTACAGTTTTTAAGCCCTTTAATCTCGGGTTTGCTGCTCTCGTTTTTTGTTGATTTAGGTACCCAAACAAATGTTAGTACAGTACGGAGTATAAGAAAGGAAAAGTTAATTGATATAGGTACGGTATTTTTTGTTCGTGACAGATTTTGAACATCTCACAATTCGTGTAATGACAACCGTACGTAACAAAAATTGCATGACGCGATCTAAAAAGCGTAAGTGGTTTCATTTGTGTTTCGGTTAAGTGCAGAGTGAAGACATGAGCACAGGTACACAGTAGTTACTATACTGCTGAGTTACAATAGTTTTTTGGGTTCCCTTTTCTTCTTCCATTTTTGGGACCATTAAAAAACTGTGGATTTACTTTCTACGTACGATGATGATGTGGGATTTTGCAAGGTTTCCAATTGATGTCGATTTTTAAACCGTTTTCTACGTTCATGACAATAAAACAAATTGGCACGTAATATATTTTGCACAATAAAATGGTTTAACCTTTCATCACTTTCAAATAATAGTTAAAACGACAGCTTTAGAAAATTATACTAAATATTATGACTAAAGTAAATATAGCGTAATACTCAAAATTAAATTACATGTGAAATATTGCAATTGGCCTTTTAAATAGTTGGGTTTTTACGAGATGGAGAAAGTTACAACCGTTTGAGATGCTTTGAACTGCGATGAGACCGATTCCGTTGAGGTTGAATCATTGAGTCAAAAGTAAGAGGAGCTGATTAAGATTTTTATAGTTGCTAATATTTATGGTGACATTGGTTGCAGTGCATCCAAACGAGACGAAAAAAACCGTATATGTAATTCTCTGCATCATCTTTTGCATTTAAAGAGTCCTTGTCTCTGCATAATTTAGTAATATCAACTGGGACGAATTCTTGTTTTAAAAATAAAAAATGTGACTTGAGCGAAAATTTTGAAGGAAAAAAAGCAGTGTTGCATTGTCTTATTACGCAGTTTCCCTTTCAATTTCTATTTTAAAAAATCAATAAAACAAGTCTGTACAAAAGCGTCTGTGCGGTACAACATGTGAAATTGATGACTCTCCTCTATTTAGGTGACATTTTTACACCAAAAGTTCAGATGAAATGAAAATTGATTGTCAACAATCATCATATACATAGATAGGCGTGTTAAGGTAATGTGTGCCGTGTTTTGTGGCATTTTCGTGTAAAACTTTGAAAAAAAATGTCACACCTCAAATTTCGTAAAGCACATTACATTTCAGTTCATAAAAGGTACAATTTGAGAAGAAAGGGCGAAAATCTCTTTAAAGGTTCAACTTAAATATCGTTTAAGTAGGCGGTGAGTATGTTTTCTTATCATCTCTCATCAAGTAGAGAAAATCCATGCGGAGCATACTTACCATGAATAATTGTTCTAAAAAATAGTGATTTTTGCTGACGTTACTCAATAAAAAAATTGAAAATCGTGGGGTCATCAGTAAATTATCATTTACAAAATAGTATCCTGAGCAGAGATAGAATTACTACGACTAGTTATGTGCCCATCAAATCTTGTGTGCATCCATGTTTGTAGATATCTATCAAAAGAAATATCTTTAAAATCAGATATTTGCAAGAAGTGTTCAACCAAGATTATTGGGGTATCCTGAACCTGAAAGCAAAAGCAACAGAGAGTTACAGGGTGGGGCCTTCTTTTTGATAACGCTTTATTTTATTGAGTATCTCTGCTCGTGGTTATCGTAGGTGATTTATCAATACAGCAAACGAAAGGTAGAGCGATTTTGCATGGAATTACAAAAGGTTTCACCTGAAAATCTTAAATCCCGAAGAATTGTGGTCAAAAGAAGTGGGCAATGTCCAACAGGAAGTTTCCAAATCGCATCAAAAATTGATTCTTCATTTCTGAAATAGTCATTATTTTAGAAACTCAAAGCCAAAATAAAGCCTTCGGACTGGTATCACAGGATTTAATAGGCATTTTTTTTATTAGTAATGACGGTAATAAGGAACATTTTCTCAATTCCGTCCACACACTGGGACCTCAATCTGGCCGTGTTCGAAAAAAAGTTGTAAATTGAGCATTGAATGACATTTTTTGATGAATTTTTCGGCCTAAATCGTGGCGAATGATGTTTTTTACGGTTTCCGAGGATGTTTTTAATCGTTTGGATAAACAAAGTTGGGATGGTAGTCCTTCCTTAGAATTCCACGGGCTAATTTTCGCCGGCAACCGGAAGTCCTCACTTCCGGTGGTTGCTCTTAATGGAGGTGCCACTCTGCTGACTTAACATATTTCACTGATTTCTTCGATGTCATGAAGAGTACGAAAGATAACTATATTAGAAACATCATTACTAAGATAAAACAACAAATTTTTCACAGCTTTTAGTGACTTTCTTTCTTAGGGATTGCTTGGAAACTTCCTGTTGGACATTGCCCACTTCTTTTGACCACAATTCTTCGGGATTTAAGATTTTCAGGTGAAACCTTTTGTAATTCCATGCAAAATCGCTCTACCTTTCGTTTGCTGTATTGATAAATCACATACGATAACCACGAGCAGAGATACTCAATAAAATAAAGCGTTATCAAAAAGAAGGCCCCACCCTGTATTAAAAAAACGGAACTCAACGTTACTAGTATACAATTTGTCATTGTCACTAACTCTAGTTCTTGATTGTGTTCTTGCTGGACTTGTTGAAAACTTTGCTAACGTGTCTATAAAAAAGTAATCTTGTTCAGCATATTAAGTAGGTACTTGAAATGCAAATACAAGTTGAAGATTTTATTAGTGTGTGGAATAGCGAAAACGGCAACTGATACCTGTTGTACAATTATTAGACTCTTGTGGTGTTGATTACCTTGTTGATGTTGTGTTTACTGACTTTTATTAGTGATGCTGATAGCATCTTATGCGCTGAATGAATGCATAAATGTCTAGTGGACACTTGTTAACAACAAAAACAACGAGTTTCGACACTTTGGCAAAACCATGAAAGCTTAGTTTTATTGATTTCTTGTCTAATTACTGCTCATTCATCGCTTTACGCGTTTTGAAATCAGATTGACACACCACGTACAACGATTCCTATCTATATCCTTCATTTAAATTAACCAATAATTGCGTAGAACCTAATGAAGTATGGACATGATGAGTCATAAGAAATACTTTACATCAACAGGTTTCTTTCAGTCAGGCATGTTAATGGATAATAATACTAGTGGATTGGATCCGGTTTAAACCGGATTTAATGTCTCAAATCCACCCCACTTCAGGTGGTTTTAATGGCTAAAATGGATAAATACCTTAAATATAAAATTATGTACATATATTTAAAACGATTAAAATATCAAATTCTGAGCCCACAAACTGAATCCTATCATGTACAGAGTGCTGTATACCAAATTGCAAGTGTTTGTGTGCAAAGGAATAGATTTTGATATCCTTATGTATAAGCCTAAGGATAAGACTTTCCTATGTATAATGCAATTTATACTTTTTTTATCCATATTTAGCCAAATAATCCATTTTAGCCATTTTCTCCATTATTATCTGGATCCAGGATAAAATACAATTTATCCTGGCTTATTAACATGCCTGCTTTCAGTTGTGATTTTTTTAAATAAGTTTTTTTGACGACGAATATTTGATTGACGTGGCTTGAATAAATGGATTTTTCAAAATAAGTCACAACAAACTTACCAGTTACTCAACATTCCGCCTTGAGATAATAATTATTGTCTCAAACTATGTGATATTATGAATTTTATTTCACTAACACACAAGAGACATGCATCATTTGGTTTGCAAATGTAGGGAAAGCAAATTGAAATGATTACATTAGACTTGAATTAAAATCCCATATCCACAAAAAATATTGTTTGATTATGATTTGGAAGATTGATGAACAAATTCGATGGGTTGCAAAGGATATCCTTTTTATGCTTACTTGCTTACGGAATGGTTCAGTAAGGCCAGTTTAAAATTTATTACGGTTATCAAAATAGTTATTTTAAATTAATTTGTGTCCAATTTAAGACACTTTAAGACTCGGGTAGTTAATTAAACTGTTTTAATGCTTTCTTCATACAGTTTTGACACCGAAAAGTGTTGTAAAATGTTAGAATGCCAGTAGATCATTGCTACATATTACACGTGCAATAAATGCAAAGGAATTTAAACAAAGTTTATTTATTCATATGAACTTTACACTAACACTATTACAATTCAAAATGGATTGTAAGAGCTAATGAACAAACTATCAACATATTTTATTTAAATAATCGAAACGTGTTTTGTAAATAATCATTGTTCTTAAAGTTAAATGCTCAGTACAACGCGGATTTTTTTAGTAGTAAGCAAAATTCTAAAAGTATAACAATTTTTAAAGGAAAATAAATATTATTAATGAAAATTCTAAACTCATTTTAGTTTTTCAAAGGGCAGCAACATATTAAAACAATCAACACCATCATTTGGTTTGTTAAGAGTAAAGTTCGGAAGCAGATTCGATAAAACTAGTGCATTGACGATCCATAATCCAAAGCATTTCATTCACCATTGTTGAATTAATTTTGCAAGCGCCTTCTTCATATTTTCTCATGCACATTCTGGGATCAAAATATCATCTATCTCATCGTAAATCGGAGGGACGCACGTTGCGAGTAAGTGTATGTTCAAGTAATCTCACTTATGCAAAAACAAATCGAAGTCAGTTAAGATAGAATTTGTGAACAAGTAATAACTATTATAACTATAAATGTACCAACAATAACAAAATTAACAAACGGATATGTAACATAATAACGGCAGCGATTATTTTGAAGTTTGAATACACAAAATTATGTGTTTACTTTTTCCCATGATACAATGGATACAGTCTACCTGGTCTCATGTACTCCCTGCCTGGAGAAGCCCTAAAGTTGATCCCATTCATGGGAATATTTGTATCAGGCATAATTTGAATTGGACGGACCAAAGGTCTATACCTCGGCCTTGGAACGGGTTGCTGTTGATAATAATTATTATGCGGGTAGTGTGGAGACTGTGACACAACTCCAGAGTTGTACATCATTGATGGAACGAATGGAGGGTTATTAGCTGCTTCGACAGACTGGTCGTCTTTATCATTGTCCTTATTCTTACTATTGCCCTTTTTCGTGGCAGTATTTTTCTTTTTATCGTCATCGTCATCATCATCATCGTCATCCTCGTCAGCTCCTTTAACTCCTCCTAACGGTTTTCCTTTGAGGTTGTTGTTTTTCTTTTGAGTTTGATATGGTGTCTTTCCTTCGTCGTCATCATCATCATCCCCATCGTTAACAAAGTTTTCAACCGTTTCTAACGGGGGATGCTTTGGATTTCTTGAGCTAAATGGGACATTTTCCTCTTCATGATCATCAGATTTGCCGGACAAGGAAGATCGGAATGCAAGCTGACGTCTTCGTTTGTATGCTGGCCTATCAATATCCTCCTCTCCAAACACAATGACTGGTCTGGAACCGATTTCTACTTGGGAGAAATCCTTATCAAAGCTTGGTTGGGGCACTCCGTAAACACGAATGATACCAGGTGGAAGGGTTGGAGGTTGAGGTGGTTGGCGTGGTGGCTTTTTAGGTCTGATAACTACTTTGACATTGGGTTGATTTGTATCGCTTCCCTGGATTTGTTCATGGTCAATCTTTTCCTTGGGTTTGTGGGTTGGCCTTCTTCTCGTTGATTTTTCGGAATCGTTACTGTTTTCGTCGTCTTCTTCCTCGTCTTCATTGTCATCATCAGTTTCTTCTGAAGCATCTTCTTCTTCAGATCCCTCATCTGCTTCCTCGCTTTCCTTATCGTTTTGTTCCTCCTCACTCTCAGGGTCATCATCCTGCTCTTCATCCGAATCTTCCTTTGACGGTTCCTTCTCCTTGGTTTGAGCTTGTGGCTGGGGTCTCTTTCTGATATCTTGCCCATACTGATTCAAATTGGAATTTTGTGGTTTTGGATGAGGTTTCTTTTCATAAATAGGGTACTGTACTTCATCTTCATTAAAACTCGTTGGAACTGATGGGTTTTTCAAGTCAGTAGTGATTTTAGTGTTAGCAACTTGTGGACTATTGTCAACAAAGTAAGCTTGTTTAGCGCCGTCAACATCATTGTTCAGAACCACAAGACCTCCACCTGTTGAGTTTGAACCTTGGGGAATTTTTTTGATCTCTAGCTGTGTTCCGTTACGAAGGTTTGTGTTGAAAAACCTAATAACTTCAGTGGTTAGGGGACACGTTTGTAACACCTCTTGGGCGACTTGAGAAAACTGACGGCACTGACGTGGTTGACGGAAACTGCTGGCAACTTGTCCAGCAATTCTCAATTTCTTTGTCTCCGAATCAGCCTACAATTAACAATTGAAATTATTTAAAATCCATGATGATGTTCATAAGATTAAATTTGAAAATATTTTTGTCTCTTTCTACCATTCTCATTTGACGAATTTTAGACTGAATGTATTTGTTTGGTGTAACGTTATCTAACGACAACTTCAAACTGCGACCTCCTCTACTGCTCATCATTTGGAAATCTCCTGGACTTAGCTTGATATCTCCAACAAGCTCCTCCAAAGTTACCCTATGGTGTTTGGAGTCTTCTTGCTCATCCTCATCGTATTTATGATTGTCCTCTTCCTCATCATCATCGTCATCTTCGGCATCATCTTTGGCAGTTTTTAATGGGATTTCAAATGGCATATCCAAAGGCTTCAATGTTGCTGACCCTTTCATAGACGTAGAGATCATGGTGGTAGTTATAATTTCTGTAGATGGAGTGACACCATTCTTGTCTTCTTTCTTGTCAATTGAAACACCAATGTCTGCAGCAGCAACGGTTGGAGTCGGTGCAACTTTTTTCTTATTGTTATCCACAAAGGAACCCATTGGTTTGGAAGTGCGAGTTTTTTCCGTAGGCTTTGTCGGCTTGCTTGTTGCATACTTTTTGAGCTGACTAGGAGATTCTGTTACAGGGGTTGCACGAAGGATATCATCCACCTCGTCATCAGCAGCTTCTTCATCATCATCATCGTCATCGCTTTCCTTGTCATCAGTCACATCGCTTTGTTCCTTGTCGACTTCTTTTTCCTTTTGCTTGTCATCAGTTGGTTTTTCTTCAATCTTTACATCATCATCCGAAATGCTACAATTAAGATTTTCAATTCATTAATATATAAGAAAAAAAGTATTTCGTCATTCACAAGATTGCTTATGACAGGGATCGTTAATCAGAAGTTTCACAAGAAGTTACATGATTTGAATTTTATCGAGTTTTGTAAATTGCATGTTATGGGGGGGTGAAACATGAAACTTTAGCGGAAACGGATGTGACAGCTACAGATACACGATCAATTGATTGCTATTGCGGATTTCCAATTATTATTATATTCACAAAGTTTTATAAAACCGCAATTTTCTCTTCAGCACTTCATCACGTCTTGTGTCAGATTAGAATTAGAGTACTTATACATTTCGATTTCCACTCACGCCTAATCCATATACATAACTTGGGGTTGAACATTAATATATTAGAAAATAGCAATACAATGACCTATGATGATAAAAACCTCATGGTGGAAGTGAGAAATATAGTGCACACGTTTTTCTGTGTGAATGTGTATAAATTATGCATTCATCTTGTACTTATGGGGTAATTAATTACACATGTTTGTGGTTGTATTATTATGAGTAGAGCATAATAATATGAATGTTTGATGATAATACTGCATTGAATCTTGACCCTGCCATGACTGTGTAGCATAGCTAGCTATATGACTAGTTCATGTATTTTAAACCTACCTTAGTTCTTTTGCGGTAGCATGCGCAGCGTTAGTAGTGCATCGAAGGATGAAGTTGAAGTCTACAAAGGAAACCAGTTCACTGACAATTTCCTTACTAAGACTATATGCTAAGTGTACGTCGTGACTAGTGACATTGGGATTCACTTGAATGCCCTTCCCATATAACGAATAGGTATATGTTTTCTTGCTCTAGACTCAAATACAATGTAAGGATAAAACTGCATTTTGAATCTAACGAGTAAGTGTGAAACAAGGAAATTTCTTCTACCTTTCTGATTAGAAGCATCAGTATATAATCGTAATTATTTTCATCCTCGTGCTACCACATTTTATATCTTGGTTCTCATATCAAAATTTCCACATTACACATAGCTTTATCATTAATGACGGAATTACGACTTTGTTGTAAACTAAAAGGGATTTCTATCATCCGTCGAGAAATTTGGAGTTGTATCATGTATCAATTTTTATAATCATATCTGCATACAACCAGAAAAAGCTGCAATGCAAATGTCACGTTCAATGTCTTGGTTTTTTTTGTCTCGTACTAACATAGCATGAATTTCATTAAATACACTCGTTTCTATACCACAAAACGATCTATTCATGTCTCACGGGTTCCGATGTGTGAAAATCTTATCTTGTAAATTTGTAAATGTTAGGTAAGTAAACATGAAAATGAAATTATGAAGATTGCAAAAGCTGATGTTACACCATCTGTTACACTATATCAACGATATTAATATTATGATCAAACTAAACATGAGTTACGTGAGGTGTTGTCGATTTATGGAGCTAAAATTGTTTTTTCAATTGTCAACAATAAGTAAGTAGTTGAAAATAACAGTACGAACAGTGAAAGATTAAAAGGTTATTTACTTAACACGTTTTTAAACCAAAGCTTATTGAAAATGCAAAGTGGAACGTGTTTATCATTTGCCAAATAATGCTTTTACTCGTTTTGAGCAACACAAAACGCGAAGCATGGCATATTCACTGTAGAAAATTGAATTGTGCGTCTCTCGTGCGTACATCACAATTGCATTGTACATGTAGAATAATTAGGTATACTCACAAGACCAGACGGTTGGGTGGTGTAGAGGCAGTGTCTAATAGTTTCAGCTTTTTATCAAGGGTTTTTGTTTTATGGCTTGCTAACAAATGGTGACCTACTGCACTTGTGCATAATCTAACAAAACGATTTTATAAAAGCCTATTTAGCATGAGAATGTCAATCAATCCTATCTGTAAATGACACGTTGCACTTAAAGTGCTTTGTACATCATGTCAATTTTTGTTAAACCGTACGCCAAGAAATCAATCGGTAAGTTAATGGCGTTGCCACGTTTAGAAAATCAGGTTAATTAGGAAAAACAAACTTACTCAAAAATGTTGAAAAACTCTTTGATAAGGTAAGCAGTCTCTGTAGCCAAATTAGGATCCTTTACTTTGTTTTTGGGTGGCTGTGGCTGACTTGGTCGCACCCCGCATAGAATTTTAGCTAAACAGTTATCCTGAGTTTCATCTACCAAAGCTTGCCTCAGTCGGTCACGTTTTTGGCCGTGTGTCAAAACTTGCATTTCAGATGCCACTGGAGTTTTGACTCCCCCAAATGTCCCAGAACTGCGGTCATTTTGCCGTGACTTTGGAACTCTTGTCGTTGCACGACTTGTGGTTTTCTTTACTGGATCTGTACTCTTTGCTTTTTTAATCGTTCCAGTTGGTTTGACAGGTTTTTTCTTTGCCTGCTGCTTTGCCCCATTCATGGATCTAGCTTGCGGCATTGATGATGCCGCTGAGGCAAGAGTAGCTATAGCTTTCGCTATTATTAAGAACAAAGCAAACAGTTTGTTAGGTATTTAATGCATTTAAAATTTGAATATTAATTACGTAATTTTATTCTTACCTGGAATGAGACTTCGAAAAAGTCCGAAAAGGGATGGTTTTGTGATAACATTAGATTCCTTTTTAGTAAGCTCCCTTTTTTCCACTGCTTTTCCATCAGAATGCGCAATAAGCACTGTAAATAGCACTAATGTAATAATGCCTGCTACAAATGGCAGGCTCACTGGAACTCTCATTGTCAAAGCCGTTATTTTCAATCACTGCAACACAGCATACACTAAGATGTAGAAAGTGAAGTAATGTGAGCACCTGCTCCCCGTCACAGACAAGTAAGGATGTAAATATCTGGGGAAGCTGTTGGTCTCAACGCATCCCAAACAATAATGTTTTCAACAAGGTTAGATGGCAAACAATGTTGATTTCTCAAAAGAAGGAAAAACCTGTAGAAAAAATTAATCAAGAACTACAAAACAAGCAGCCACAACTGACTGATAATTCCATTTATGCAAAAATATTTTTTTTCCTTTCAAGCAACAATAATAATAATCATCATAACCCGGTCTGTATGAATATCTGTTGAATGATAATATGATAAAAAAACTAACTTCTTTTCTATCGTCTTTGAAAAGCTTAGGCAGCTCAACAACCTTCATGAAGCTGAAGTCGAAGCTCACCCAAAAAGCCAAATGTACGAAAAGGCAACTGAACAAAGGAGGTCAACTCACTTTTGTAGCTTGTTTTATTGAAATCATGCACAACCCAACAAAGATGCAATAATGCTTTTAGGCAAGAAACGTTACCCATTTAATAACACTCAATTCTGTCTCCTTTCAATTCTACAAGAAGGAAGTGCATACAAATATGAATCTTGCCTATGAAATATATATTATACCAATAACAACATCAACTCCATATTATAGTGTTTGATGGTAATCGCAATTTTTACTACAGTGCTATACCGGTAAATAAAATCCGTGTTTGTGATTCTGTACGCCAAAAGTGAATGTGCATAAACAGATTAACAAAAACATATTAGTATGCCTTTTTTCTTGACTTGAACGAACTTTTATGGTTAAAAGACGACTTAAAAGAAGAATGATGATGATATTAGCCCTACAGCTATTACAATGTGATATTAAATGGAAATTGTTTTCGTTCTTTAGTCAGTAGAATAACAGACAGTTTGAAAAGATGCCGAAGAATTAGTTTGAAAGGAAGGAAGAAGAAATAGATGCATAATGTGTACTTTAGAAGGAGTAGAATGCCTAATCGAAATCTAGGGAGGGGATGATGACACAGTCACATGAAAACTCATAAACAAACCTATTTAATCAGCTCTCATAAATTTTTCAAATCTGTCACAGGGAGAAAACTGTTCCTCGATGAGATACAAAAGCGTTGCCTTATTATGAACGCCAGTCCATTGTAAATTAGCATGAAATATCTTTACGATAATATGCTGTCATTTTGTGCAGGTCCTTTTGGTCAGTGGGAAAATGTCTTGTAGATCGCACATATTTCACTGCCTTTCACGTTCAGTCAATGAACCAGGATGAGGCGAGGATCTGCTGAGTGATTGAATCGAAACGCTTTTCCCCAGAAAACGTTAATACGTGTCTCATGAAACACTTAATTTATTGAATATGAACGTAAAACTTCTTTTTTCAAACTGTTTAAACACTTTAAACTTTGATATAATAATAATTATTCTTGTTCCAAAATTTTGATACAAAATGGACCCAGAGGAACCTATTAGATGTGAGCTTGAAGACACTTTTTACTAGTATGAATGAAATGTCATATCAAATTCCTTGAAGGTGAATTATTGTTCATTGCAGCAAAATATGAAATAACCACCGCAGCAACTTTCAAATAACTGACTACTGTGGGAGCCGACTGACGGTGTTTTTACCTTTTGAGTGTTGACTACTTACCCCTTGACAGTACCATGACATGATGTTTGTATTCTCTGCGGTATGTTTTGTAGCTGCAGCAGTGCAAAATAAAATAATAATAATGAGAGTTAATAATAATAAAAATATATGTTCAGATTCAAAACATTTAAAACGCAGCCAAGCGGTAGAAAGATGCATGCACAAAGGGTATCAGAAGCCATAGTACATATTATATCTGCATCTACCATAACCTCTTCATCATATCATGATTATCATTCACATGTTATACATATATATCACATCTACCTTGCATCTATCAGCCCGAAGCATAGCCTTTTCCTTCTAGTTGCTCTTGTTATAATTACTAGTAGTATTCTTTTGATTATCTATTTTCCCTTAAGTAATTTACGATTACAACAGCAAACAAACTGACATGTCTGAAAAGACTGCGCGTAATTATATTTATATGCATACATTTATATCAAAGTTATGGTATGTTATGTATACTCTGAATCAAAAGGGAAAGGACACTTTTTTTTCTCATTGAAATTTTAAATAGTATGGTGTAATGTGCTAAAGCACAAATTAAAACTAAAAGAAAGCAACAAAATAAAATGTGTTAACATGTACAGTCACACAAACTGTTAAATGCCGAGAGTGTTGTCATTCAATCAGAGTAATACATACTTTCGATATCAATGTCGTGCCTGGTATCTTTTCGAACCCAACACCACAACACACAACCTATGCATTTAAAAAATCTCACTTTTTCACGAGTAGTGCAAATGTCGTCGAACGGAACAATGATATAATTACAGTTAGAGCACTATATTTATGTGCATTTTTAATGAAGAAAATGTATGAATACGTAATAGGTAATTGTAATGTATTATTTTGTTGCGTTGTGCAGTGAAAATTGAGCAGTGTATAGCCATAATCATGCAATGATCATCAACTTAATTCCTGTTATTATTGACAGCACAGAGGTCATTCAATTCTATCGCTTCCTTACTATTATTTCGTTTTATGACAATGTACGTATTTTTACAAACCGGTGACTTTGTTATTGACTGTTGACTGACTTCATATGCACTGTTACGTGACAAGGTTTACAAAGTAAAAGCGAATCTAAAACATTTTAAGTGCGTATGACTTTAAATAATATATGGACCAATATATTACAACCACTTTTTGATATGCAAATATTCAATTATAGCATTAGGCTCGTGTAATAAACAACTTTATAATAGTCACCCTTTTTGATAATTGCATAGGCGAAATATCTTATTCAAATATTTATGAAAAGGAATGCCAAGTTCAATGTACGTTTTCTACAGTATTCCGCCGTATCTACTTGAGATTGCAGAGGAAAAACACGATGCAAGGAGCAATTTCAAAGAAAATTGTCAACTTGAGAGATATGTGAATTAATGATATAGATCACTTTTAGTGTAGCATTCATATGCTATCTCTTATTGCTCAACAAATTCAATCTCATATCGCATCTCCCATTCAAAACAAAAACTGATTATAGTGATAAATGCAAGGTTAGACATAAATGAATGCAAATGACAAAATAGAAAACAAGAGTGAAAAAGTGTGGGCAACGCCATAAGTAATATCAAGTTATAAGAAAGGAAGCGAGGCATACTCTGTTCTGCATTAAACTATACGTAGTGGTAGGTTATATAGGCGTCAGTAGAGAAACAAGCTCATGCCAAACTAACCTCCGTTTTCTGGTTCTTCTTGTGAACTGATATGATGATTATTATATGATGATGGTGATGATCGTGGCGAGTCTGTAAAACCAGTAAAATAAATTAATTAATAGGAAAGAATGAATGGGTGCACGGGTGTTCCTTATGCATTTTTCTTTGTTGGAATGCTATAATGCGTAGATATATGGAGCCAATTCATGCTGTGCTTGGTGAAAATGAATCGCCTCACCAATGCACCTCACATACTTACATACATTATGCATAACTTTCTACTTCTATTCTTATCATTTTTATTATGTACCTATTTAAGTTATAAATGTACATTATAAACATTTTCTTGTACCATACATGTAAGCATGGTTCTTTTTTATACTCTTTAATATCAAATTATTGTAGTTCATATTTATTACCTCAACAGGATGAAAAAATGTGGGACAAAACGTTATTGTACCCTAAACAATGTTATGCGTAGACAGACTTCCCAATTGATACTAAGCATGAACATAAGTAGTTATCGTTGGCTGCTCCTTAAACTTAAGACTGAGAGGAATTCAATAAATTTGAAAAATGAACGTAATCCACGTAAATTGAAGCATGATAAGCAACACGATTCATTCTGAGAAATTGGATCAGTTTGTAAAACAAAAAACTCGGCTTGAACGTAAACAAGCAAAAGTACTTTTTGTCACGACTCAAAAGACGGACTCGAATGAAATTTGACATGATGAGGAGCATAAAATACACCTACGCACTAGGATGAAATGACCATTTAAGCAAAATTCGTTCACGTCCTCATTTTTATACTGAGAAAATACTGTCACTGAACGGATTTGGCTGCTTTGTGTAGTGCATTAGGACTGAAAGAAACAAAAAACCGACGTGGCATTATTAGCATCACTTCCTGTCATTGTTATAAGTTCACCTTACACTTCAATCTGTGGTTAATGCTGACAGAATATGAACTTCTTGTTGTAGATGTAGAGAAGCATTAATTTACTAGGTATAGAGTTAAATGGAATGTTTAATTCTTGTGTAGTATGACATGTTAATGAGTGCATCCTTTTGTAAGAACGGAAACATTGGGTGAATATTGGCACATTATGAGAAGTCAATTGCAAATTGCAGTGATGCATTTTGGATTGCTTTTAACATGTATCCGGCATAACGTAACATATGTCATATGGCTAGTACCATTATTCATACTACATCAGAATACAATATTATATGTTCGACATTGTCAATCACTCCATGTTTAAATTAAATACATGAGTATACCTACATCACTATAATTGTCACTCGCAGGTGTGATATGTCATGAGCACAGCATGAGATTGTTTCTAATTTCCTACCATTCAGCCAAGTTAATTAATGATTTCTTGAAAGATTCATTTAAAAAGTGCCATCAGCATTTTTTCTTTTCTCTTCCAATAACCGCATAGTATTTTTCCTAATGATTATGAGGTGATAATAAGGAACCTATTTTAAAAATTTGTTGTCATTTGTATTGCTATACCTAATTGTATTATTGTCATGAAAGTCACAAAAATGCTTTATTAATTATCGTGAGAAGGTACAAGCGATATCATGCATTATTAAATACCTAAAAACACCTGCTGCTCGATTGAGATCAGTTTTTAATTCTCCCTAACAAAGCGGAGAAACTTTCAGTTTTCATTAGCAGTTTTGTTGCATTTTGCAAGTGTCATTTTTTCTAAAAAATGAAGCAGTTAGTTGGAGGATGTGTAACTCTTCACACTTTATTTTTATTAAAATCATCATCATTAGTTGAACCTTTCACCTATACGTAATATCAGTGCATTCGAATTACGCGAGCAGTCATTACGCTTTCAATTCTTAACTATGTCTTTAGTATTCATCATTATTCTAATAATTCCACTTTTTTCTTTGACAATAATTTATTAATTAGCCTGCACCTTTTCTATCACATATATATACCTTCTGTTATGTCAATTAACAATTTATTATTGTTATGAAATGAAAACATATAGACTCATCATGATGCCGTAACCCTCTTAATAACCGGCACGACAAGTTAGCAGTTCATGTTCAAGATGGGGAACAGGTCTTTGCTTACTGTAGGAGAAATTTGAAAGTAGACATTTTTTTAAATTGGTTGATGATAGTTGTTAGTTATGTAATGATTTCTGCTATAGAAATTAATTCAGAGCTATTCAATTTTGTGGCTACGTACATGTGTATGCATATATTGTATTATATAAAAGAGGAAAGCTTATTTAAAAATGTGAAGGCATTCTCAAAATATGAAATACCAGCAAGATTGTTATCTATGCTCATTTTAACTCATGGAGGTACCAACTCTCTCAACTGGAGTGCTTTGATGCTTAAAATCATGTATGGGATACTCAGGAATGTTGGTTTATAAGTTATAGTTTTTGCTAAACTGGAAATTATGTTAAAAATTATTCGAGTTTTGTTTATGTATAAAAGACACACTACTGCCTCAATGTTATCTTTACTCTGATGTTAAAAACCACTGATCGTAAGTCAAATCCCTGTCGGTGAGTCAGTCACGGGCAGGTAATGGTAATACAGAAAGAGATTATCTATCGACGCTGTTAGGATTCCTTTCTTAGATTAAATCCTAGAATTATTTACACTGCACCATAATATTTCTTGCTTGTTGAGTCCTATAATTAAAAATCATTATCGGTCGGAGTTTGATGGATTGACTTTATTAACGTGTTTGATTGTATCAACCTTATAACAGGCTGGTCTCCCTACAATAACACAGACATAATTAGTAATGTAAAATCCAGTAATTACGGATGTAAATAGTAACAAATCAAGCGAGTCAATTAGCTAAACTTCTCTTTTCATACATAGAGTTAAAAAATTTCCTGCATCATGTTAACACAAATTCGTTTAGGAATATGTGTTCTATGTGGTTGTAGGAAACGTACTTCATTAAAATTTTCATAATGAATTATTACACGTTTGTGTATGTACGCATTTTAATAAGTTATCATTTTGACACATATATGCTCGTATAAATCTGTTTTTACTTTTAATTCATTTTAATTTTGTCATGTATTAAAATGTAATGCATTGAATACAATGGTATGTTAGTCTTGCATGTTATCTAAAATCCACGAGAGATATTTAGATATTCTCGTGTATACGCTGGTCGGCAATGAGCGTCCCTCATCGACAATTGCATTTTGGCACATACTTCCAGTCGGTCCATGTGATAAAAGGCCCATCATCAAAAATTTGGGTTCCGAAAACCCTGAAATTTTAGACGGTACCTTAATGGGGAACATTAGTGGTCCCCCTGAATCTGCAACACATGAGTTTCTTCTTCCTTTTCCACCCACACAAAACTGGAAAAAGGTTTACTCCATTATTAGAACAGAAGTTTTTATGATATAGGATTATGAAAATTCTGAAATTTTGAATATGAATACCTGTTTACGATTATTTAGTGCTGACATGTGAGGATAATCGTAACGACATTTGTCGTGAGCAGTGAATTCCACAATTCCTTCCTCTATCACACTGGTGTCAGATCCTTTTGAATATCGTCCATCTGCAACCAATTACACATAATATTTTATTTTGCACACGGTGTCTTCAATGTTTAAGGGAATTGTTATGAATACCCCATGAATGACGCGACCATCCTGCGACCCAAGCTGCTTTCCCATCAAATTGGCTTACATCATTCACGTTAAATCGGCTTTCAATACCATATTCAACCATGAATGGAAGACATGCGGCTTTAATAAAGGTGGTATTGAGTTCTATTGGTCTTTCTAATCGGATCAGTGAAATATCATTTGCAAATGTCGTTGGGTTGAAGTCAGGGTGGATTGTAAGTTTTTCAATCCGAACATCCTCTCTTCGAGACTGAGGCAAGTATTCATTTCCTTGGTCAATCAATGTGTCCAGATCATATTCGCCTAAACGCACATACCTCCTGTTTCCAATAGACATACACATTAAGTTTTACTTTTCTAAAAGTGTTACACCAGGGAGTGGAACAAATTTTATGTGTCTTTGTACGAACGGGTTTGCTTGTTGGTAGCAGTGAGCGGATGAAACAATGTATTTCTTGTTAATAATGATCCCAGCGCAAAAATGATCAAAATCCAATGATCGCCTTCCTGCTAAGTACATTCACGAAACAACTCTTGATCATGTACGATAATTATTATGGGGGAAAATAAATTATTTAATCAATATACGTTTTAATCCAATAAGAGCGATCCAAGGATATGCTGCATATGTTTCAAGTAAAGAATCCAGTTTAACAGCATTGCTGCATTCTGATAGCTGGGGAATTAGACGGAAGCTTGGATGATTTCTGAAATCCGTCTTTTGGAATGAGTTGGCATGTTTATTGATTGACTTCCCTGTTGGAACTTCCGTAGGGAAGGATAAGGGTAATTGCTCGTCATTGTTCTTTGAAGGCTGTTTCCTGCTGATTAAAGTTGGCGATGGAAACGACAAGGATGGCTCAGGGAATAGTAGTTTATTGTCGTGAAGTTTTGGTTGGGGTATTAATGATGGAGCTCCAATCCTGAATCCAACATCGACTTTGTCTTGAGAATTGTATAAATTGTCATTGGGACAGCATACCTACGGGTAGATTAAATATTACTGTTTGTGGAACATTAAGAGATAAACAGATAGAGTGCAACATTTAGTATGACATACCTTAGGATTTCTTGTATCAAAATAGCAGGTGTATTTGACCAGAAGGCGAATGTTTTCCTTAACAAGTGGTCTCGCCTTTAACCAACTAGAAAATAATTCACATCTATTTAAGGGAATGCACGTGCCCGATTTCCCTTGGAGTGAGCGACACTCATCAGTATATTCTACAATTTAAAAAAAAATATTTTTTTAGTTGATGAAACATGAATCAGCTTGTCATGTGGTTATAATTTCACTTACCAGAGACGGAGCTATGTAAAATTATAGCTACTGCAAATACAACAATGGTCCATTTTCGTCCCAAGTATATGAGTTCATGCAAATTCCAAGGAATGGTGGAACTTTTGTTTTGCGTAAAAGGATTTTGGCTTCTCATCATTAGTGTCTACGATAATCGTAGTGTAGATATCGTCTAATTTTTCAGCATAAAGGATTAAAAATTCTTCTGGCAATAGGCACCATGTTTCAGTAACTTTGATAGGAGGAAGAGGAAGTAACACACGAACGTTTTGACTTAGGAAGCCTGACCAGTAGTAAGAAAATTCATGACTGCTTGAATAATTGGCTGTTGACAAAAACCGCAGACTTATTTTTTGGCACATGAAAAACCCACATTAGCTGCAGCTTAACTACGTCATTCCACTATAGGTTTTTGTGGCAAAACATTTCAAGTTGAGAAAGATGCACTATAAAACTAGTCACAATAAGCGTCTTATTTTAACCACATTACGCGTGATTTGTGGCGTGGCAAATACATGAATGCTTAGATTTATTGGTCGTGTAGTGCATTGGCTGCATTGATTATTGCACTATACATCTTGATCAAGTACAAAATTTGTCCAAACGTAAAGTAAAACGTGTTTCTAGCTATAGGCATTAAAATGGAATGAAATGTCCACAATGAATGTGTTCAGAATCTCAAAACTGGATTATTTTACAATATTACGTACAGCCTTTGCTGCTGCGAAAGCCTTATCCATATAAAATGGAAAGCCCAGAAAGCCAAATACCAGAGTGTAAACGTTGGGGTAAAATTGGATCACAATTACATACACTCTGACTTTTTAGTCTATGGCAGGTCAAGCCACATTCTATGATTTATTGTAGGACCGCTTTGAATTTTTCCATTTCCCATGAACTTTGCAAAATGTTTTAGCATCACACACGTTTTCACTGTCACAAAAATCCATCCATTCTTTCACCAAGTTATAGCGACACAAGGGGGACTAATCCAATTGTAAATGACAGGCTAATGAAGAACCTGTTTAAAAAAATCCCTGCAATTTTCTCATTACTTTTCAAAAGAAATGGACTCATGGACTGTATTCCTGTGTGAAGCAGAAGCAGGAAGTTAATGAATTTTACGCAATTGAGATCTTACTGTGAAAGAATAAATAGGATGCTTGGTTTGATAGGATATGCTAACCATTGGTAATGTAAGCAGAAACAGAAACACATGGTGTATGTAAAGCAAAGCAGTATATATATGCTGTGCTCGTAACATCCTAAAATTCCTAGACGTATGATGATGATGTGTATATATATATGTGGTACCTAATTATTATAGGTCGAATTGTCTAACAGAATATAAAAAAAGATCTGATGGAAGATAGGGCATGAAGTTTATACTCACATTCATTAAAATGTTGCCTAAAAAGATATACACAATCACGCTTTAATTTACAGAAACTACATAAAATAGAAATATGCAAAGGATGAATGTGAACAAACAAAGCTAGAATTAATATTCTGCATCAAATCTCTTCATCGCATAAGAATGAAAACTGCTAGACATCTCTAGAAGAGTCAGCAAAGATGGGATGGTCAACGAATCAACTTTTTCATGTTATTTTTTTGCGTTCCTTTGTCTAATATATATTCTACCAGGCCCGTCTTCTGACAAGGCGAGATTGTGAATGTAGTATATAATATGGTAAGAAAGTATTATAACTGCGCACTCTCAGAACAAAGTCATTATTTACCTGTCTCTCTGTGTCCGTGTCCATACTCTCGACTGGCAGACACATGCGTATAAGTATATGAATAAGGATATTTTGTATATAATATTTTTTATTATAACCCATAAAGATAGTTAAATATAGTGTTTGCTCCCAACAGCAAGCAAACACCTGCACAAAAACATCTTTTGGATCGTGAATCCTTCAACTTCTGACTTGAGACGAAATGTAATTGTCACGAATTCAGTTTTTCTGCCCTGAAGTTTATTACATTTTCGAGTTTCTAAAATTGATACACCATACCATTTATAATACAGCTTTTCTTGGATGCCTTTGAGTATTCAACAAGTATAAGAATAGAGAAAATATAATTTTTGCAAATTCACGCTGCACGAAAATGCCATTACTAAACGGATTACTTATTGTAATGCATATTTGCTCAAAACAGTTTTGAAAATATTCACTCGTCACCCACTTGATAACTTACGTCTGCTCACTTGAATCTTTTGAATGATAGGTGTCAAAATGTACTTAGAAACTGGAATGGAAAATTTCGTTTTGCAAAAAATGTATGTTATTATGCATAACAAATGTTGGTATGAAAGATAAAGTAGTCACAAAAAGTGGTCATTTGAATATAAATGTCTCCAGTTGATTAGCATATTATGACTCAACTTTTATTAAGGACTATAAAACACTTTCCGAAATAGGCTGCAAGGCGAAAGTTACAACTATTTTGAATAAAATTAACCTATTATTGTTGACCACACATGGAATCGCGAATTTGAAAATGTTATAGCCGCAGAGGCTAAAATCTGAATGAGCAAATATTATTCATTTGGACTGGTTGATGCTCTTTGCAATAAAATAAAGACTTTTGAAGGATGCTTTTTGTGCTAGTAATAATGCTACATATACGAATAATCCGAAAAGTTCTAGTCATGCGGATTGCATACTTGTAATTTACGCAATTATACTAGTTAGCACATTTCTGAGAACGACGGAAGTACCTGATGTTCAACAGAGCATTACAAATATTGACACAAACTAATGAACTTTTTGAATGGAAATAAGCTATTGCTGATTGCTAAAACGAAAATAACAATTACAAAGTTTGATTTAAAATAATTTACATGTGACTTTAGTATGCTCAACAAAAACAACTTGTAATCATAAGATTTTACAGTATTGTCAATTGTAACAACTATTATTATTTGCACTCTCATTGTATACAGGTTGTTTGCTAACCCAAATCACAGATGCATGTTTTCTAAAATCCAATCAACATACGACAACACTTTTGTGTATACAGAGGGTTTTCCAGTTGTACCACATAGGGCAGGTCCAAATGAAATAATTCCAGTTTGAAACATTTTTCCAGCAAAGTGCTCGTGGCCCTCGTTTTCTGGTGAATACGGCATGAGTAATGGACCCCCTGAAATTGATATGATTCATCATCATTGAATTGGGGTACCACGAGAATTGTAGGTTTTTTATCAGCCTGTAATGACGTAACGTTTACCCGAGTCTCCGACGCAAGTATCCGTTCCACTATCGCCACCAGCGCATAACTGTAATAATATTTGGATGGTCAATGAAAAAATGGCATTGAAAAATGATACATGAGACAAAATAGTACTTGTGTGATGACACAAACAACGTAAAAACTAAATTACATTACTTGTTTGTCAGATATTTTCACTTGGCCAGCGTATCGATGTTGACACTCACTTCGGGAAAGCACTGGAAGTATTGCCATTTTGAGATTGCTTGAGCTTTTTAGCATACCTGAATCTGGGAAATATTAATCGTTTTAGAATTGAACTGTTGAAGGCCATGGTCAAGTATGAGTATGGCTTACTGGATTCTCTTCCCCATCCTGTTACGACACCAGAGCCCACCGTTGGAGATGATTTTCTCTCCCCTTTTGAATAAAAGGAAGTCGAAGATGGAATTCCATATAGTCTCGTAAAAGGAAGACACACAGGTCGAATGTAACGGCTACTAAAGTCCATTGGGAAGGCAGTTCGGATGAGGGCAATGTCATGACTTCGATCTCGTGAACCATACACGTATTTGGGATGCACTACTGTCTCTTTGACTTCATAGCGGCGGTCGTGAATGCATTCTCGCTGTTTGTTCTTTTGACATCTTTCACTGACATCAGTTATTCCAACCTGCACAAATGCCCTGCAAATGAACTAGGTATGAGTATTTGCAGAATCTCAGCTTCCTAAAATATTACTCTGAAAGTATCTTACAGTGTATGGGAAGAGTTGTGATTTGTATAAATGCAATGAGCTGCAGTGAGTAGGTAAAACTGATTTATGATCGTGGCTGAGCAGTAAAACTCTTCCTCATCCGTTTCAGTATCTGTGCAATTGAATAATATGTATGTAAATATAGTAAATAATCATTAAAAACAAAGTGCTATAATACCAATTCTGTAGAGTAGAGCCATGTACGGGAACTCTCCAACTGCTGCTTTATTACCACCAATAATGCGTGTAGATGTCATAATATCCCTTCTTGGCTCCCCACAATCTTCAAGTTTTGGTATTAATTTTTGCAGCTCATCTTTAGAGTATAAAGCGTCTATGACACAAATTCTATAACAGATTACGTGGCTCATTACAATACACGAGCGTAATGGATTAAAACTGTAGCAATATATATAGTTAATTTTGATCTACCTCCAGGATCGGGTTTTCGAAAGCCATAGTCTGGATGAGAATTGCTGGAGTCGTCTGGAAAAAATAAAGGTAATTTCGTTAGCTCATCTTCCTCTGGGATAGGGGGATGGTAAATCTCACTATCAGGACAGCAAACCTAGTCATCATAATATTCATTTGTGTAGTTTTGTAACAATTCCATAGTTTTTATCAATCGCATGGACTTGCTTTACTTGTTTACCCTGGGCTTATCATTTATGAACCCACATGTGAGTCTCCTAAGTACTTGAAAATCCTCAAGAGTTTTGCTTCGATTCTTTGCAAGATCCAGAAGTCTAGGACAAAGAGGAAACTCAATACATTGCCCCGCTGTGGGATTATTGTTTTCATCTATTGACTCGCATCGTCTATATTTAGCTGAAAGAAAATAAACCCATTTATTTTGCTCATCTGATTCTTAGATTATGTGCGTATTTAATCATATACTATGCCAATTAGCAAGCTTACCGGCTTGGGTGAATGATATTGCGAACAATATAAACGAAGCTATAAACACGCCCCTTGTTTGTAATAATTCACAAGTCATTGTGCACAGACTGCAACTGACCATTTACATTTTAAAGTTTCCAAAACCGTTATCTGTTAGATGCGTTGACAAATCTCACAATGTTGAATATGTCTGTAAAAGTCCACAAGGAAGTGCATATTGTTACAAGATAATATTAAAGCGTCTTTGCTACGAAAATAGTAGCAAACATGGATACTTGTTTATTCGTTTCGTGGTTAACAGTTTAGCAAACATTGCATACCTTTTTGCACATACAAGATCCAAAGACCCAAAGAGGTTTTACAAAACCCAAAGCATTCTTCGTTTAGGTAATATTCAAGTAATAAGCAAAGTATAGAATTACTAGAGAGCCTACTCTATAAGGAATTTGCATGCAACATGTAGATGTATGTACACGATAGAAAAAATAATGTCACTATGCATCTAGTGGCAAAGTCAGATTGATTTCAGGATCAAGCTTCTCAAATGCACGCACGCCATCCTGTTTGCTTAAAATTGTTACACGAAGATGTGTACACAACAACGGTGAGTGAGTGAGGATAGAGATATTCAAGCGTTTGTATTCATGATATGTGCGTTATAAAGGATTGATAGATTTTTCCTTTGCCTGTATGAAATTCTAGCTGGTGCTTTAAAATATTCTCTAGTTGGTAGTTAATAGGACACTTAAGTAAACTCTTCAACATGCTGCCAAAATAATAATAATAATAACAGGTTTTCGTTCTTTTCCTAGTCGAAGAAAAAATATTCCTAGTACTAATTTTATATCAGGCATAGAGACATGAGGGATAGAAGCCATAGAAGGGATGAAAAATATATGTTTTGATGCATGCATAAAACTGAGGATGATTTCATGCAAATGCCCGTCTCAAACAAAATATCTCAAAACTAGTTTTGACTTGGCTGGAATAATTATTACCCTCTGCTTTATATTCATGAAACGTAAAAGGCAAGTTAATGTTACAATATTTGTAACCCGAAGGTATTAATTTATTAGTTAATAAACCAACGTACATGTCTATATAAAATGGCACTTGTGGAGAATGAAATGCTGAATGTTCAAATCAACTAAGGCTCCAACTGATCTAATATCCATTTCCTGTATGCTGAAACTTTGCTGTACACACCTGGGAGTCCTCCAACTCCACAGTGAGTTGGACCAAAACTAACAACACCATATTGAAAATATTTGGCCGTTTTAAATTTAGGCATAATTGGAACCTTTTGAAGGATAAAAAGGCCTCCACCACTGTCCCCAGAGCATGAATCTTTCTTCCTCTCTCCACCAGCACAAAGCTTCAAATAGAAAATTGATAAATAGATACATATATATTCCTAAAACAGAGCAATGTAATTTGTACAATATGATGGTTCAATATTATACCTGCTTCTCAGAAATGACCACCCGAGTATTGTTTTGGTAACTTTTTTGGCACTGCGCTTGTGATATCAACGGCAAATTTACTTGTAGTAGTGTACTGCTTCCTTCTCTATTAGCTGTGAAAGGTTTAATAAATCTTTATAAAATACATCTTAATATGAAGGTACCTTTCTACATTTTCATTTCAAACTTACTCCATCTCGTCTTCCTGAAAAAATATATAAATTATATTTTCATTCATATTGTAGTTGAATATGTTTATTTTGAATATTTGGGCTAACCCCCATCCGGCGACCTTGGCTTCTCCTTTACCGGTATCCACATATTGTGATAAGGTTGGATCCACATCTTCGGTGCTTAGCTCATAGTCCTCGACAAAGGGTAGACACACTGGTTTAATAAACAAGTTGCCATCATAAGGAATGTCTTTGGCAACACGAATCAACGCAATGTCATTAGATTTGTCTCTTTTGCTATAGTTTGGATGTGGAATAATTTTCTCAATTTCAATCTCAATTGGTGATGAGCAGCCATAAATTTCATCACAATTTTTATCCTTCTCTGCAAATCGGATTATTCGGCTGTAACACAAAAAAATGAATAAGCAATAGCTTCACCAGCATAAACAATAGTTAATATTGTGGTTTATGAAATTATATGGTTGACTTGCGGTTCATAATCATCTAGATTAATTTCCTGGGTGCAGTGGGCTGCAGTTAATATGTAACGCTTGTTAATGACGGTGCCGGCACAAAGGAATTTAATGGTTTCTTCCTCAAAACCTGCAGCGTATTTTGAAAGTCACAATACAATACATAAATGAAAAACTGGTAACATCATGCGGATAAATGTTTTTTCTATGCCTTTTTGACGTACTAAAATATCCAATACGTGCCAAAAACGGGTATTCCAAAATTGATGCGTCCTCTCCTCCTACAATCCTATCGGACTGGGCGGTTTGTGAGCATTCCTTTAATGTAGGCATTAACCGAAAGCTGGGATGTTCTTGACTCTTTATTGACTTTTCAGTGGAGGTGACTTTCACCTGATATATTTTGTCTCGAGGATTACTATTACTCAAGGCTGGCTCAAAAACGATACCATCATTTGTATTCGAAGGTGACTTGTTTTTGCCAGGTTTGTTTGCAATTGTATAGTCAGTGTTGTTCGTTTCACTTACAATATCTTCAATGGCACAGCAAATCTAAAAACAGATTAAAACTAGTAATAATATTGGATTCTAGAAAAAGTTTTTTTTAATGATAAGCATCCTGTACCGTTGGATTGTCATTATCAGGTTTGCAAGTAAGCTTTTGTAGTAGCTTCACTTCAGCAATATTTTTATATTGTGACTTGAGAATGTCAAATAGTGCTGGACATTCTGGAAAAGTAACGCACTTTCCAGGGTTGTCAACCCCGTTCCCTTGTATGTAAAATGCATTGCAATCCTCTGAAAATGAAAAGAATAAGCGTATATAGTTCTGCTTGAAAATAAGTCTCAATGTTCTTTTATGTATAAATTATCTTCATACCATAGGCAACTGCCGAGTATGCCAAGAATGAGAATATAGCGTAAAACGTAGCTAACTTGTATCTTTTGAAGTTTTCCATCACTGAAATAATTCAGGTGAAAACAGACAACTAATTGACAAACAGAACCACTTGTTTTCGAGACTGTCAGTTAGTATCGTGTGTACTCTTTGAGAATGGAATGTTGTACGCGTGAAACAATGTCTTAAGTGAATACAGATTTTTGTTTGTATAGCAATAAGCAAGTATTTGCTTATGGACAAGAGAGCTTATGTCCACACGGACAAACTAAAAACCGCATATCAGCATCATGCTGTGTACTTACGAAACATTGGAAATGCCTATATAATAATAATTTGCGCATTGTATTTACTTGAAAAGCATTGATCAACTGAAGCTATTACAGAAGCAAAAAGTATATGTCTGGCTTTGCAAGAGGTTTGCACAACTGACCAGCATTGACCATCATCCTTTTGGAGTACGCACTAAGAATAGCATTAGCTTGAAGAACTATTAAAGTTCATGTTCAACAAGGACTACAATTTAAGATCATTCTCAATCAGATAATATTTATTTATGGAGTGAAAAACTTTGAGCTTTCTCAGAATTACTTACGTCTCTAACTGCTAGTAGGTATATAAAACGATTGGAGCAAGCTATATTGTATGTATAAATCATTTATATTATGTGTAAAAGTCAACCTGAAAGAGCCAAATAAATTACTAAAGTAAAAGACAAATCATTAAAATATTGTAAAAACAGGTAACCTGCTGGCGAGATGTCTCCTATTAGTTTTGCAGAAGAATACAGGAGATCAAGAAAGCTTGAGTTGATGTATGACTCTTCTGTGGGTTCTATAATAAATATAATATAGAGCTTCTTGACGTCAGCTATGCTCGCTTATGTATGTATTCAGCAAATCTTCTTCTTGACTGCACCAATTATTTACAAGGTTTTGGGCAAAAACAGGATCTTCTTATTATAAAAGTTGCCTTAGGCAATACAACACTACTGGTACTAAGGTAGAGAGCATGCAGTTAGACCTACTAAATGACAAAGAGACAAAGAAATGATGTTACAGGATGAGCTACCCAACCGTTAAGCTATCTCGTGATACGAACTAATTATTGTGCGTCATCCAAAGTAAGTAATGAAAGTTTTTACTGATCATATTATAAATGAATTTGAAGTTATGAGCATTTGATTTTATTGTGGAACGGAAATATCGTATATTATGTATCCGGCATAAATAACAGCTTTAACGGTCAAACGCAACAAAACAAATTAAAACATTATAATACTTTTTGAACATTACGCGACGGGAAAGAATAAGTGAATCAATGTTCCAAGTTGTTGAGAATCCAAGGCAAATACTCAGAGACTCGAGTGTACACACCTGAAAGATTTTTAAATGCTGTTAAATAAGTAATACATATTCTAAGATTGAAAAGCATATTCCATTTTTTACCTGGAATTCCGATGCCACACTTCACTGGGCCGAAAGACACTATGCCAATTAAAAATGTGCGCTTTATAGGGAATATACCATTCTTTCCTATTTCCACATCCATCATAAGAGGTCCACCACTAGAAGAAAATAAACAAGAGTCATGAAAATGAATTTTTGAATCTATTATAATTTCTAGACAGGTCTAACGTATTACCTATCACCACCGCAGCTATCTTTACCCGCTTCCCCTCCTGCACAAAGCTGAAAGAAGTATATTATAAAACTATGTGATTTTTGTTTCTTCAAATTAAACCTTTCTAACAAATCAATGTCAAATCAAATCGGAAAAGTGTACGTTCATACTTGCTCTGGGGTAATGGTTATGCGGTTTCTAAAATCTTTGACGCACTTTTGAGTTGGAACGATTGGCAAACGAACTTGTTGCAATACTGAGCTTCCCTCGTTTCTTGCTATAATACAAATATCCGATAATAAATTGATTAAGTGAAAATCTTGTTAAACAGAGTTTGGGGCAATGATGATAACATTTGACGTACTCCAGTTTGTTCTTCCCCAACCTGCAACAACAGCTTTAGATTCAAGTAAATTTGGTTCAGGTATTCCATATTCCTTATAGAACGGCAGGCACATTGGCTTTATAAACACTGTTCATTTCATAGGAATGTCCATTTAAATTGGATTATAAGTAGAAGCAAACTATTTGCTAACACTGCAGTTTATAATCATAACTGAACTAACGTGTGCTAAAGTTAATATCTCTGATGAGTCTAACTAGAGCAATGTCGTTGCGCTTGTTAACCGTGTTATAACCCGGGTATGTTATAACTTTTTCCACTTGTATATCCTCTGGAACGGAGCATTTTTGTAGATTCTCATTGCCTAAAAATTCAAATAATACATAAATTTATTTCAATATGGAAATAAATAATGTTCTCTATTGCTGTTGGCTCTGTTTTCCGCAGAGTAGTAGTAAGTACTTACAATCTTCTACTTGTTTAGTGTTGTGTTCGCCAAGTCTTACATGAACCCTAAATAAACATAACTGGAAGTCAGTAACAGTTCAATTCAAATTAGGTAATACTTAATGTATTGCATAGTGACTTACAGTTGAAAACTGTCATCAAAACCGAAAGTGCAATGACCAGCCGTTAAAATATACCTGGTGAGTCAAACATATACAGTTAATAATCAGCCATGAAGGTGTTCGGGACTTGATATGACATTTTCTCAGAAAAGAGATATGAATTCAATCTGACCTTGAATTTATAATAACACCACCGCAATAGTATTCAACTCTTCCTGTGTTTATGTCTGTTGAATAAACAGTTTCAAATCACATTTTCTAATTGTCCAAAAATGCTTGTATTTATCTGTGAACATACTTTTGTATCCAAGTCTTGCCATCCAAGGATACATCCCATGCGCTGTGTCATTTCCTCCTACAATTCTATCAGCAGCTCCATCATTTCGACTGCAGCTTTCCAGTGTGGGAACCAAACTAAGGAACTTTCTATAAAGGGCTTGTGCTTCCTCAACTTTTGATTTGTCAGGAGTTCCTCCCAACCTCTGACCTTGTCCAGGGCTATGCGGATAAACTGTTAATGTTGGGGGTGTCTTAGATGAACTATGCTCTGTTGTTGTTGTTGGAACTCTTGAATAAGTTCTAGTTGTAGAAACAGTTGGAGGCGCTCGAGTTGTTGCAGTACTGCTAAAGTGATCTTGTGGGTTGGGAATGTAATTTTTTGACACGATTTCAGTCAAAGGACAACATACCTAATTCATAAGTGAGCATAAGTTAGAGTCAAGTGTTAGCTTCAAATGCTTTTTTTAGACTGTGAGGTGGCATACCACTGGCTCTTTGTCTGGATCACTTGCTGAAAGACAAGTAAGTTTTTGGAGCATCTGAAGATCCTCCTTTGTTTTCTCCTCACTTAAAATGATAGCCAGAAACGGGGGGCATCTCGAAATGTCCACACATTCGCCAACTTGTCTTCCATAAGATCGACATTGTACTGAAAGAGAACAAAATTAACTGCAAATTATATTATGGTGCGTGGTGTACATTTGAATGTGTAGATATATCAGTGATTGATCTCGGTAAGTACTTTACGTACAGGCATGCGTTGCTGACAAGCAAAATGTCAAGATGATGATACTCAAAAAATTCACTATTAGATTCATGTTGGGACGACGATGGCACGTAAAATTAAACTGAGTGAGTAAAGCTCTAACAATCACATCCTGATTTGATTTGGCACATAAAGTCGGACGAGCACTAGAAAATGGAAAACTACATATTTTAATACCCTTGAAACTTTGTCATTCTTCCAGATTCCTAGAAATTAGGCAGCAAATATCCCGTTGAGTAATCAGGTTTGCACTATAATAAGGTTTACGCATGAAACGCGTAGGTATGAGTCCTCCAAATAGTACAAGCAAATTTTTAGCTGAGCAAACTTGAAAAAATTATCTTGATTAGGGAGAGATAACAAAATGTTCTGACTCAAGGATAGGCATATACTGGAGATGTGTAAGAAAATGAACTTGATTACGAATCTTCTAGCTTAATATATCTATAATCTCTACCCTATACATATACATGTTAAGTAGTTTAGCATGTGTAGAAGAGTAGTTACTTCAAGATTTTATTATGCTGGAGCTGCACTGGATGTTTTTTCCATTCTCATCACATCACCTATTATGGTTCTTGATTCTATTGTTGCTCTGCTGCAGGTTCTGTTTGTTATGTTGAAAGGTGCAGGTTTGCATTAAACATACTGTATAATATTATACTTAATCTTCGTCACGTCACAAACAAAACAATCATATGACTTGAATGCAAAAGTTACTCCAGTAGAGAATCTAGTTTTTAAGAACATGTATAATATAATCTCATACATCAGAATGTGTAGAAATATGTATTTGCGGATGCCCAAAACCAAAAGGCTTCTCTCACGTAAAACAGGACAGTAATAGTTAGACGTATAAGGCTTCCACTGCTAAATAACATAACAATGGCTTGGCTTGTTGACTTTACAATTCTGCATGGAAAATGGCATATGAACAACGCTAGCATGACATCATTCATCGTAGAAGATTATAATTTAAGATGGAAGGTAATAAAAAGGACATTCTGGAAACTTTAAAATTTAAATATCACAAGTAAACAATTCCAAAATCTTTCATCAACAACATTTTTATTGCATAAATTATAATCTTTATATGTACAAATGTAGATACACGCATATAAAAGTACAAAAACAGTCTGATATTTTATTGCAATTGTGCTGAAACTTTACTTTCTTCCATATGACATGGTTTTATCCAGCACCGATTGCCCAAATTTGGACAGTAAGTTTCTAAAATTGAAGTTTTTGATAGCTGCCATTCCGGTTGTTTGAGAACCTCCAGGTGCTGCAAGATGTGGAGGTGGGGGTCCATAATGCTGTGGCGAATGTGACAAAGGTTGTTGCTGCTTTCGTTTCTTTGATTTTGAATTATCACTCACTTCCCCTTTATTTTTCATATTCGAGTCATGGTCGCTAGCACTAGCAGAAGGGTGATGCGGAGGTGGACCCGGGCCACCCGGGTAAGGATTACGAGATTGTTTGGACGATGATGAAGTAAATAACCCAGACAATCGTTGTTGGTGGTACTTCAAATTATGACGATTTGGTTGTCTATCAATGTCCAACAACGGTCTTCTCCCTTGCCTCTCACTTGACTCGCTCAACATTTCAGCAGAGTGCTCATGAAATAGTGAAATATCAGGTGGTGGCCGTTTCCTTATATGAAGCCCACCTGGCATAGGTTGAAAATGTACACTTGCTGGCTCAACCTCGTCGTCCTCTTTCACCTTTAACGGCCTATAAGTAGTCATTTCCGGAAGGCGTGAAGCATAAATAGTTCCAACCATTGGTCTCTTATCTTGCCCCTTTGCAGGGCTTTTATATTGCAAGCGTCGCTTTGTCGGTCTGGGAACATATTGTTTCAGCGTAGTCACATCAAGTTTCGGGGTGGTTGCCTCTGTAGAGGTGGTGAATAACATGATGGGATATCCAATGTTCCCTTCAACAGGTAAAGTAGTTCTGGGTCTTCCTGTTGGGGGCCTGTAGTATAAACTCTGAACGTTTTCACCCTTTCCTTCAAAGTTACCTTTAAGTAGAATAGGGCGTGGTGGAGGCCTAGGTGTTGCAGGCCGTTTTGTGACCCTATACTTTCCACGTTTGGCAGCTTGTGTAGGCCTTCCAAAATTGTGGACCGGTTCGGGAGTGGTGTATCCAGCTTCATCAGGACTTACGCTTGGATCAATAATCAGTGGACCATCAAACAATTCACTCACCAGCAGATCAACTCTAGTTTTTCCATCTTCATCTTTCTTTTTGCCGTCATCCTTCTTGTCACCCTCTTTTTTATCCCCGTCCTCTTTTTTGTCTCCATCCTTTTTGTCGCCCTCTTTTTTGTCCCCGTCTTTCTTATCATCCCCATCCTTTTTATCATCATCATCGTCCCCGTCTTCATAATCTTCACCTTCATGATCATGGCTACTATTTTCATCGGAATCCCCGCCATCGCCATCGCCATCGCCATCGCCGTGATGTCCCCATCCGTGATGAGAGTCGTCGTCGTCGTCATCGTCATCATCATCATCGTGGTCTTCATGATGTTTCTTCTTCTTGTGCTTGTGTTTTTTATGCTTATGTTTCTTCTTGTGTTTATGATGTTCATGTTCATGATGATTGTGACCTTTATGCTTATGGTGATGGTCGTGCTTGACTTTCACTTTGGCGTGGTGATGGTGGTGATGATGTTCATGATTTTGTATGTGGACCTTGTCATCTGGTGTGTCATGGAGCACAACTGGGATGTTGGGGAGGGTTTCGGGTGGAATGTACAAAAGTGTTCCTAGTTGACTCACGTATTTTTTAAGATCATCCATAATTCCAACGGGGCCATCAGGATGGGTGCCACCTCCGCCCTCAATATGTAAGGAAGGGTTAGCGGTTTGCCAATGCATTTGAGACACAACGGCATGTGATCCTTCTTTCTTTTTCTTGTGCTTTTTGTGATGCTTTTTCTTGTGCTTCTCATGTTTTTTGTGATGCTTCTTTTTCTTCTTGTGATGCTTCTTGTCGTGTTTGTGCTTGTGCTTGTGGTGTTTTTTATGCTTGTGCTTATGTTTTTCATGTTCATGATGATCATCATCATCCTCATCGTCCAAAATACCTTCATCCCCCAAAGGACCCCCGTCAACGTTTATACCTATTTTTCCTTTCTTTACTGGGTAGTCATCATCGAGATAAAATCCCTCCTTTCTGAGTTGGGAAGTGGTTTCGTTCCGTTTGCCAGACTCTTCAACTGACTTGGCTTCAACTGAGTCTTCGTGATTCCTAAAGTCAGGGCTTGCTACGTTTCCATCTTCGTATGACTCTGAAAATGGAGGTGGTGGTGGATGGTCGTAATAACCTGGAGGTGGTCCGTCTCCTCCAGGTGACTCTGTAGACGAATGTTTCATCATATTCACAAAGAAATCTCCAAATACGGATGAGCTAGTGGGGGACGCTTCTGATACATATTTGGTTTCTGTTCCTTTTCTAAAATATGGCACTGCAATTAATGTTTGAGTGTGTTCAGCAGAACCACCATCAGGGTTGTCGCCATGCATCTCAGCATCATCGCGAGATTGTCCCGGAGGTGGTGGTCCAGGACCTCCAAATTCTAGAGAAGATGGCCTAGAATCGTCGTCCTCATTTTCTTCATCACTGTTATCTGGCCTACTATCATGTTCTTGATTTCCGTCCTCTTCCCGCGAACCTTCGCCTTCCATAGAACCTTCACCACTCTCCGTTTCTTCTTCGTCCTCTGATTCCTCTGAACTTTTTGCTTCGGCACTAGCAATATTTGCTTGTGGTTTATCATCTGACTCTGACGGCGGTGGTCGTGGAGGCAGAGGAGGATAAGGTATAAAAGGTATTTGTCCTACGGGACTCCCTAGCGGCTGCCTTTTGTTAATAGGTCTCTTTTTCTTTTTCTTTCGCACAGGATTCTTATAATTAGGCCGTCTCCGTCTATGTTTTTTATGAAACTTTGGATGCTTTGGTGAGTTCTCACCAAATTGAGACATGTTCACAATTTTAGTGTCCTTCACAAAGTTGGAAACTTTTTGAAATTCTCGGTGTAGGGATGGGGATGCAGGCACGACTGGTTTTTCTTCTGTATCATTCAACGGCTTTTTGGGACTCAAAGGTGGGGGTCCTGCAACCGTAGGTAGAAGCACCTTTGTCAAGGCAGCAAGCTTTTCTTTCTCCCCTGATGATAACTCCGTGTCGCCCATTTGACCATCGCCAGATGGTGCAAATATTAGCGTAATTTTCGTAGGATTTGGTGCTACGTTTGGTCCCTGATTAGGATGATTTTGATCTACGGCATCTTTATCTTTGTTTTTATTTCGCTTTGTTTCTTCCTCCAATTCCAAATCATCCTCATCACTATTATCTGGCTTACTATCATGTTCTCGCGAACCTTCGCCTTCAATTGAACCTTCATCACTCTCCGTTTCTTCTTCGTCGTCCTCTGATTCCTCTGAACTTTTTTCTTCGTCTTCATCCTTCTCGTTATTGTCTCCTTCATTTTCTGGTAGTTCTAACTTATCAGCATCCACTTCTCGGACTTCATCCTCATCATCCAACACTTCATCAGGTTCTCGTGGTCGGCTTGGTTTTTTTCCAGGTTTTGAATTACTTTTTTGAGGTCTTTTAGTGGGTCTTGGTGAAGGGGATGGAGCAGTCTCTCCAATATCCGCATCATCATCGTCAAATATGCGGTCATCATCAACTTCTTTATCCTGCTCATCATCTACTGGCTTTTCTGTTGTAGTTGAAACTTTCCCTTTTCCATTCTTTCCCCTTTTCTTATCTTTTATCCCTTTTAGCTTCAACAATACTTCTCTATCTTTCTCGTCTTCATCAGATTCGTCCTTATTTTTATTACTATTAACTATTGAAAAGAACTCATCATCATCAGAATCCCTGATTGAATCCTCATCCTCTTTGCTCTCTTTGCTTTCTTCGCTGCTTTTGTCAAGCAAATCGGATTCGACAGCTAATGTTGCATTGTTCATTTGGTACAGTCCTAATAACGTT
Organism: Orchesella flavescens; assembly: GCA_964034955.1. Lineage (NCBI taxonomy): Eukaryota > Metazoa > Arthropoda > Collembola > Entomobryomorpha > Orchesellidae > Orchesella > Orchesella flavescens. The sequence goes on from OZ035957.1 coordinate 13,908,033, forward strand.
TCCTTTAAAGACGCCAAGTAGTCTTTGAGACCCTCTTCTTCACGACTGGCTTCTACAACGTCGGCGACGTCTGCAGCTACTGATTCCTTTTCTGTCTCTGGATCAGGGTCAAAAATGGGGTCACGGTCCCGTACCTTTAATAGCGATTCAATGTACTCATCATCTGAAGCCAAGGAAGATTGCTGTTGTGATAGGGCTAATGCACCGCCTTTCAGTGGCGCACCTGCTGCTTTGTTCCAATCAAAATCCAAATCGTGAAGAGGAGACTCGGTAGTAGCATTGAAATTTACTACTCCGTATAAAAAGTCTAGCAATTGCTCCTCAGCAGCAGGTTTTAAAGTTGTACTTGTAAATACTTCCGTGGGAAAAGATGGCACTGGAGGTGGAGCTCCAGGCGTTATGTATTGCTGTGCTGGAAATTGCTGCTGACCTGGAAATTGTTGTTGTATTGGAAATTGCTGTTGTGCTTGAAATTGTTGATGTTGTCCTAACGGATTTATTTGGGTACCACTTGTTTGAACGTAGGTCCCTTGAGGATAAGATCCACCCTATAAAAGTGAAGTAATAGTTTCATATTAGCTTCTACGTTGCAGAATTCAGTTTGAATATTATTAATCTGGAATAAATATTTACGGAATGCGGTAATCCATGTTGATTTAGATGCAAGACAATCTCCACTTTGCTTCCTGGTGCCCCTGTGTTAATTTGTTGAGTAGCAGTTGCAGCAGCCGCTGATGCTGTTTTCTGCATGGCATCTACTGCAGCAGCACCCTGAATAAGATAAGGATTCGTTTTGGTTTAAGTAAGTCTTACCGACATGGATATACATACATACATATTACATTCAATATTACTTACTGCTGGAGCAAAGGTGGGAGGAGGTAAAAGTGCAGCTGCATTTCCCTGTTGCATCACTCTCCTTAATCCAACCACAATTGAATCAATTTGCTTATCATCTAAAGGGCAGTCGTCAAATAAGAGACGACATTGCCTTCGATTTCCTAGCGTCCGTCCCGCATCGGCTGCTAACGTTAACCGTTTTCTAAAATCTTTTTCCTGAAAGGTAACGAAATTTTGTTGAAATGCTTTCGTGACTCGTCATTCTTTAAGACGCGAATTGAATGTTTTGCAATTTTTGATGATCACAACTTACATTCCGCAACTCAAGCCTCCTCTTAGAAATGAATCTGTTTGCATCCATTTCTTTTCTGGGTTTGGGTCTAGGTGGTCCGAACACAGGCCGTGGCCGTTCTCTGCTCGAGCCTCGACCTAATAAACTTCTGCCCTCACCTGAAGAGTTTGGGTTAAAAGTAGGGGGTTTGGAAGTTGTTGTGACATTCCCGACATATATCGTACTCAAGCTTTCCTTATAATTATGAGATATGCTTTCATTGACATTTGCAGTTGATCTCTTATATCTTGGCCTTTGTCTCTGCTTCTTTTTTGTTTCAAGCTCAATAAATTTGAGTATAGCAGGATCGTCTGCAACTAGCTCTTCATCTGCGATTTGAGCCAAAATTGGATTATAGTCGTCTGATGTTTCTCCCTCCTCCTCTTCTTCATTCTTAAAGTACGGTCGCTTTTCCTTTGACTCATTTGGCTCTTTGTACTTGGTTTTCTTTAATTTCACTTCCTCTGGACTTTTGTCTTCGTCCTCTCTGCAAATTAATTATTAATACATTAAAACATTTACCACTCCCCTTTAACGATGCAGAGCAGATTTCACGATTTCTAGTCTCTTAAACGTTTGTTAATACTATATTTATTACTCTTTAAGTGTTTAAATTGACAAACATTTCATTCATAATATACGACAGCTTTATCAGGACACAAATATCTCTACTTTTTTTGCCTTGGGAAAAATTGCCTTTTGTAAAGAAATGTAGTAAAAAATAGATAATTTGGTTTGGTAAGCACATGTCTGGTAAATACTGTTTTGTACATGTATTCTGTACTAGGCTCCTTGCCTTTTAGTTAAGTTGATGTATAGATATACTGTACTGTTAGAATATATATAATATAAAAAGGACATAATTGATATATGCTATATGACTCTATATGTGTCTCCGTTTTCCCTCCTTTTCCAGCAACGCGTCACCGCGTCACTTCTTCCACCTCAACACTCACCACCTCTGTTAGCACGCTGTCTTTTTATGCTATTTGTATGCTCATGTATCTACGGATAATGTTATACATAAAATCTGTCTGTATTCTATGATCTTGATTCACTCTTCTTCGATCCGGCTCCTGAGTAGTACCTAAATAAAAGTCAATCGTCCTCTAGAATTACCTTGCTCACACCGTATCATTTTATTATATACATTTACGCTCAGTAACATATTTCACACTGGTCTTTGGATCCGATGCTCATAATACCCTAGACCTCATCTCAATATAAAATATATAAAATAACCATCAACAGCACGAGTAACAAATCATGGTGATTCCGACAAATTGTGAAAGTTTCTGAGCAACAATTATTACTACAAATATAAAGTTAAAGTGAGCTAAAAGAAAAATAGTTAAATAATAAATAATTGAGACTTAAAAATGAAAGTTAAAGTGGACGAACGTTGATCATAATTTGAGCTATGAACACAAGTCCAAGAAAAACAAGAAGTAAAGGCCCAGCAAAATCTCGTGACGTAAATACATTCTTAGAAACAAATAAACAGTTAAATAAAATAGTGGTACAAACAGAAAAATTACGTATCAAAAGTGATAGTGCACTTGACATTTCCTTCAATGTTCACACTCGCCCCACCGAAATAATTGAACCAATACAAAGCACAAGTACTATATTTACAGAACAAAATACCTCAGATTGCACTAAATCTAGTCCAAAACGACGAATAAACTCTGCTCCAGAGCCGATATCACCAGAAAAAGATGACTTCTTTAGTGCAAGTGATTCAGAACAGTTATCTGATCCTGATGTATTTTTGGGCGAACGCGTTATAAACAGTGAACATACTACTCCAATTAACTTTGATCTTGACTTTGATCAATCGTGCACAGTACCAATATTGCCAATCTCCACATCGCCAGACTTTTCTGAAGACTTCCAAAGATTGTTTCGTACTACTACTAAAAAGAAAAAGCTGAAAACTAAGCCAAAAGTTCGTGCCAAAGTAATCAAAACAAAAGTAATTTCAACACCAATTTCAAGTCACCCCTTTGCAATCATGACGACACCGACTTCAATCACATACACACCTCCAGGTGCAAACACAATCTTTGATGGCACAAGCAACACAAACGAATTCTTTGAGCGTTTCGACAATTACGCAATGGTCTTCAGCTGGACAGATGACGTAAAACTATGCCAGCTTCGATTCCACCTTAGCGGTTCTCCACTTCAGGCCTACAAACTCAAGTTAGCAACCGGAACCACAACCACCCCAGTTACATACACAGACATGAAGACTCATCTACGGAACTCGTTCGCGACATCAATCACCTCAGAGGAATATCGCCGCCAACTCCAGGATCGCCGGAAGGACACCAAAGAATCAGCAGAGACATACTACTTTGACGTAATGTATCTATGTAATAAGGTTGATAAAGGTATGACTGATGCTGATAAAATCAAACACATAATTAAAGGGTTACCGCACATGCTCGGCAAAGAAATATTTTTGAAGCATAAAGCCAAACCAGACGATGTGCTATTAGAGCTCATCGAGCATGCGAAGTTTGAATCCATCGTGGGCAATTCCCGAAATAACGATGAAATTCATAACATTGAGTTAGCTGTCATACAGGCATTGCAAAAGTTAAATTTGATTCCCAAAGAGGAACAGAAGAATGAGGTAAATGTGCAGGAAGCATCCAATTCAAATAATAATCCTCGACGAGGAAATGGCAATGGTAATGGTAACAGGAATGGTAACAGTAATAATAATCGTGGCAGAGGCCAAAATCATAACATAAATCCTGCACGGGGCAATTCGCGAGGAAATAGAGGTTCATTCCGTGGTAATCGGAATTTTAACAATTCATACCGAGGCAATCAAAACTTCAATTATGGCCGAGGCAGAGGTCAGTACAGAGGAAATTTCCGAGGAAATTCTTACGGTCGTGGTCGTTACTACGAACCACATTATTATGATAATCGAGGAATGCCACCACCTCAATTTCCACCTCGCTATCCACAAAATGGATATAACATGCAAGCAAATCAAATGGAATATCAAATAGCCCCAGGTTCGTCTTCAGCATCGAATGCCCATGCATTCAATCCAAATTATTTGCCATTTCAGGGAAACTGAATAATTCGCAGTGTATGAGCACTGCCAATGCTGAAATTCATGATTTTGAATCTTCTGATAGTTTTAAGAATTTAGTAATGGTTAAGATAGTTATAAATAGTAAAGTCTACAATGCTTTGATAGACACGGGAGCTTCAATTTCAGTAATTCCACCAGAGCTAGCTGGTAACAGATTTATAAAATCAAATAATATAACAATATCTAGCGCCTTAGGCAAAGTAACATGCAACAAGCAAGCTCTTATCAATTTCCGTTTCTATGAAGCACCGTTACGTTTCAATTTTCCGTTTCATGTAATCAATACAAAAAGAATAATAATAGGAAACGATATTTTAAGCCAGTTAAGAGTCAATATAGATTTTTCAAGCAAAAGGATTTCTCTTCGTCAATTCACAATTCCTTTCAAACTATCCTCAAATGAAATGAACAATATAGAAAGTAATGATCTGGCAGAATTTTTCCAACAAAGTGAAAATCAAAAAATAATGACAGAGAGGGAGGTAACGCTTCCTCCTTTACAATATACAATGGTAGAAGTTAAAAACAAAGTAAGAAATAGTTATTTTCAGCCTAGCGATAAGTTAATGGAGGATTTGAACATAATCATGCCTCCTATGTATTTACCAAACTTAGATAAAGTAAGTATTCCAATTCTCAATTGTAGTGAGAAACCCGTAGTGGTGCAATCCGACATGGTTCTTGGTGATCAACAAGTTATTGTTGAATTGCATCATTCAAACTTTAGGCTAACAGGCAAATCAATACCTTCTAGTAGCAATAGTAAGCTTTCCTTTGATATTAATAAGAAACTAGACAGTAAGGATAAGAATGAAATAGAAAGTTTGTTAAATGAGTTTCGAATGATTTTTGCCAATGATGATAATGACATAGGCACATATCCAGGTCCAGAAAAATTAGTTATTGAAACTGAAAACAACGTTCCAGTAAGTCAAATGCCGTATAAAAAGTCACACACTGAAAGACAAACAATACGTGAGTACATAAGCAAGTTTATAAAACTTGGAATCATTGAAGAGAGCACTTCAGATTACGCATCACCGATCCTTTTGGTCAGAAAGAAAGATAACACTTTTCGGATCGTGATTGATTATAGAGCACTTAATGCTATTACTCGTACTCAGAATTTTCCTATGCCAAGATTAGCTGATATTTTTGACAGTTTGTATTCAGCCAAATACTTTAGTAAAATGGACATAAGCAATGGATATTATAACTTTTTTGTTGATGAAAATGATAGGCATAAAACTGCATTCATAACGCAAGATGGATGTTATCAATTCTTACGATGCCCTCAGGGTTTGAAAAATAGTCCAGCTTTCTTTAATCGTGTGTTAAGAAAAATATTTTCGAGTTTACTTTTCAAGTCTTGTTTTCTATACCTGGACGATATTTTGATTTATAGCAAGACATTTAGTGAGCACCTTGTGCATTTGAGACAAGCGTTTATTAAGCTAAGATTAAATGGGTTAAAGTTAAAAAGTTCAAAATGTTCTTTTGGTTATCAAGAAGTAAAAATATTAGGTCATGTACTGTCTCATGAAGGAGTCAAAGTTGATCCAGACAAGGTCTCCGCAATTGTAAATATGCCTTGCCCAAAAGACTTGTCACAGACACGCACATTTCTTGGTATGACAAGTTATTACCGTAGGTTCATAAAGGATTATGCAGCAATCAGTAGACCACTAGTCAATTTGACAAAGAAAGATATCGAGTTTAATTGGGATCAATCGTGTCAGTTAGCTTTTGAAATTTTGAAAGATAAATTGGTCAATGCACCAATACTCGCGCAGTTTCGTGAAGATTTACCAGTTGTTTTATACTGCGATGCAAGCTTAGAAGGCTTAGGCTGCGTTTTGACACAAATATATAATAATAGAGAACATGTTGTTGCTTATTGTTCTCGTGCATTGAATCCCGCTGAAAGAAATTACAGCATTGCTGAAAAAGAATGTTTAGCTGTAATTTTTGGTTTAAATCGGTTTTACGAATATTGTTATCAAAGAGAGATTACCGTTGTAACCGATCATCATTCATTATGTAGTTTGTTAAGGACGAAAAATAGCAAGAATTTACGAATAGCCAGATGGGCATTAGAGGTACAAGATGCAAATATTACAGTAAAATATAGAAAGGGTTCGCTTCATGGTAATGCAGATTGTTTAAGTAGATTAATACCCTTATCTAAGCCATGCTCATCCTCTCTGAACGCAATGAATAATAATAAAGGCAATGTTCCTATAAGCCAATATAATTTCAAAAATGAAATATTTAATGCGTATAAAAATGACAAGTTCTACGTGTCCTTGCTCAATGACATGGTAAAAAAAAGGTAACACAAAAAGGTACAAAAAGGTAAATGGTTTAATTTATTATACTTGCCCAAGGACAAACCGAGAAAAATTATGCATACCTGAAAGTCTAAGTAAAGAAATATTTTGTCAATTTCATGATAGCATTCTATCAGGTCACGTAGGCATACGAAAATGCTATGCAAGAATCAAATCGACTTACTACATTCATAATTTAAAAAATTTGTTGACAAGGTACATAAATAATTGTACAGCATGTAATGCTAGAAATCCAAGCAATGTAGGTCGTTCTGTTAATTTACATCCAAGTGAAATCCCAGTCATATTTGATAAATGGATAATTGACGTAGTCGGACCACTTAATGAAAGCAACCATGAAAATAAGTATATTTTGGTAGGCGTCGACTCTTTTTCAAAGTATGTAGTTACAAAAGCAATCAGAAAAGCAAATGCTCTGAGTCTAGCCAGTTTCATTGTAGAGGAAATAATATTAAGGTTTGGAGCGCCACAGATAATTCAATTTGATAACGCTTCAATTAACAGGTCCGCTCTCATCCAAAAACTTTTAGAGGTAACTAATTGTAAGCCAGTCTACATAACGCCTTATCAGCATCAGTCACAAGGTTTGGTAGAAAGTATGAATAGAGTAATTGAAATAATGATATCCAAATACTGTAAGGATGATAAAAATGCTTGGGATATAATCTTACCTATGATCACTTATGCTATAAATTGTAATGTGAACTTTAGTTCTAAATTCAGCCCTTATGAAATAGTGTACGGGAAGAAACCATTACTTCCCTTTGAGTTCTATTTAAATAATTCTGTTCCTAGCGATAAGACTAGGGTAAGAAATGAAGTAAAATATAATATTGTACACGCACAGAAGCAGTATAGCGATAGGTACAATCAAAATGTTAATGTTAAGGATCTTCCAGTTGGTAGATTTTGTATGGTGAAGAGACATCTCTTCAAGAAAAATATTTCTCCAAAAATTCAAGACCAATTCACTGGTCCATACAAGATAACTAGGTTAATTGATGATTTACATGTTAAGTTAAAATGTTGTTTTCCTAGTAAGAAGAAATTTAAAACGATCCATGTGGATCAAATCAAGCTATTAGGTAGTAGCTTTAAGTTAGATGTTAATGAACCTAGTGATAAGGAAATTGAACCACAAAATATCTACGTTTCACGTTTCGGGCGAAAAATAAAGCCAGTAATACGTTGAATTTAATAATTAAGGTAATAACGTCGAGGTCGACTTTAAATGAGAGAGAGGGATGTTTTGTACATGTATTCTGTACTAGGCTCCTTGCCTTTTAGTTAAGTTGATGTATAGATATACTGTACTGTTAGAATATATATAATATAAAAAGGACATAATTGATATATGCTATATGACTCTATATGTGTCTCCGTTTTCCCTCCTTTTCCAGCAACGCGTCACCGCGTCACTTCTTCCACCTCAACACTCACCACCTCTGTTAGCACGCTGTCTTTTTATGCTATTTGTATGCTCATGTATCTACGGATAATGTTATACATAAAATCTGTCTGTATTCTATGATCTTGATTCACTCTTCTTCGATCCGGCTCCTGAGTAGTACCTAAATAAAAGTCAATCGTCCTCTAGAATTACCTTGCTCACACCGTATCATTTTATTATATACATTTACGCTCAGTAACATATTTCACACTGGTCTTTGGATCCGATGCTCATAATACCCTAGACCTCATCTCAATATAAAATATATAAAATAACCATCAACAGCACGAGTAACAAATCAATACATATTGTTTTTCTACGTTCCACTTCCTTTTCAAAATGTGGAGGAAATGATTCATTATGTTGTTGTACAAATTTTCTCATGATATACAGTATATGATATATGATATACTATACCTAGTATGTTTTTATTGACATTCAAAGTAATTGTTTTAGCTTGATTCAATGTTAATTTGAATGATTTAATTTCGTCTGAAAATGCTTTCATTTTTACAATTACACCTATTTGTGTATGCTTTATTGTTTCAAATACCAACGGAAGTTTATTGAATCATTTCGTTTGGTCATAAATATCACAATAAATGTTATAAAATTAATTGGCTACCTACTATAGAAAAAGGTTCAGTCAGTTGACTTTGAATGAAGTGGTAATAACCTTTACACAAGTATTATTGACAATCGGAAACGGGTTTGTCATTATTGACAAAAAAAGGAAACGAGCTGTGAAATCCCTTGCTTTTCTTTGGAAGTGAAGCATTTAAGTAAAAAAAATGAAGCACCTTGCGCATGGATGTGATCAGAAAGTGGTCATATATGTAGAGATGTTTTTATGTAAGAAGCTTTCATTTTTAAAGGAAGTTTAAGGCTAGCGCAGAAGAATAAAAAATAGTATATGGTAGCATTGTTTACTTACTCTATCATCAAATCGTTCATAAGGTAAACGTAATCATTGAGAAGATCTGTTTTTGTTGATGGAGGTCTGGCACCTAAACCGCATATAACTTTTGAGAAACAGTTTTGCCTACTGAGTGATCCCACAAGAAATCGAGCCCGGTCTCGTATCCTTCTTCTCCCTTGTTGAGAATGTCTTTGTGCGAATAAGCTATCGGGAATGTATTCATTGATCCTTTTACGACGATGTGTTGAAGAAGATGAGGATGAAACACTCCCATCTCGACTTGCTGAGAAGTTTGGCACAGATTCAGTGGATGTTGAGGAAGAGAAAATATCACTAGAAAATGGCTCATCAAATAGTGAGGATAATGTTGATGAACTTGGTAAAGTTGCTGAAATACAAATCAAGTAAAAACATGCATGAAAATTGAAATATGCGTTTGAAATTGGGACATAGCTGCATTTCATGTAAAATGGAATTTCTTTACTCATATTTCTTGACGTGTCCACTCCTTGTCTTAATACATTAACATGTGTTATTGACCATGCTTTTGATATTCTTTGAAAGATTTCTTTTCATGAAATTATGGTGGTGCCTCTTTTAGAATTCTATAGGTTCATTTCGTCGTATACAGAAACTAATGAAGCCTTAAGTATATATGTGGTGATTCATCAAGCTTTGCAAAAGACGCGTTTTCATGCTGCAGGCCTTGTAAGTTAAGTTGATAACGCTATCATTTTGGTATTGGTGCCGCAACTTCCTCAACAGTATTGCATTTGCATGCTAAGGTGCTGACCACCACCACACACACTCTTGTGGAATTGCTGATTTTTATACTTGTATTTTGTATGATATGATATGCGACTAGTGTTGCTTGCTACCTGTAATATAACGTAGGCACATAAAACCTCATCTTTTAATATAAAATGATGAGATATCAAATGAAAAAAATTTCCCTTTTACTGTGTTTTGGTGTCAGGCGACTGCATTATATGCATTATAGTAATTTGCATGCATCATATATCCGCCCATGATCAACCTCATATCCATCACGTTTACTTTCATCTGAGAAGAAAATGAAAACTGAATCCTTCAGTACAGGCAACCCCACTATACTATCACGTGACATATGCCATTCAATGCCAAACTATGATGCGCTGGACTGATAATAGATTTTAAGATGGACCTTTTTATGTCTCTTAAACAAAAAGTTAATAGAAAATGCAATTCAATTACCTGAGGAATTTAATTTTATAAAACCCTTAATGACCCCGGTCCCCACGGAAGATTCCCCTTTAAGAACTAATGACTCGACACTCTGGACATTCGAACACACCAACGTAATGACGACGGCGATGAGACCTTGCCAGAGCCACTCGAAGTGATGCCCATTATTAGGGAGAAATCTTGGTAATAATAATGTTCTAGTTCTGGTTCTACAGAAGTGGTTCCTACTTGTAGTCCACCTCCGCAAATGCATTCCCATCTTGATCCCATTTAAAAGGTAGACTTTTGTTACAGTAATTCTCTCTCAACTTGCAAATATTTTGTCACATTTTGTCACGGGCTCACAATTTATTGGAAGAACACGTATAAACCCAACCACTTTGAAAACAAGACTAACCGATGAGGTTCACAGTAAGAGAGATTAAAATAATATTCCCTTCACTTTAATCTGGATTCCGTTACTTTTCCGCCTTCCATTCAAACAGGAAGTTGACGGGATGAGTGAACATCAAAAAACGAACTGAGCAAGTAAATAGTTCTTTCGCTACTAATACCTTCTTGACATTCGACTATAATCTTTGTTGATAACTCAAACTCTACCACACCACTCAACATTATATATTATTATTACTATATTATACTCATCATCGTAGTCGGTATTCTGATAATATTTTCTTTAACGTATGCTGATGACTAGTGAAAAAAACGCATTTTGAATCAAGTCGCATTTATTATTGCTATAATATTGCACGTATGAAGGCGAAGAAGACCCACTTTGACGCTGCATGATGACGATGGCCAAGATCCCTTAATGGCAATCTGATGCAAAAAAATGTGCATCATATAACATGCTAAACCCTATCAAGGGAGGACTCATTACATACTCCTTTTTATTTGATGATTGTCAGCATCTATATAGTAAACTGCATATACATGAAGGTTTACATGCAAGTAGAGCCCTATTGCAATCGTTTTCATTGACAAGTACTAGGTTATAGTTGAACTTGAACAACAATTTTTCTACAGAAAAAGCAGCTAATCGACAATGAAGAAAAGAGTTCATGTGTTCATGTATCAGATTTGTAGAGTGTGTATACCAAAGGTGGGCGCGGGTACCGGTACCCACACCCAAAATGGTGGGTACCGGGGATGGAAACCGGTACCCACGGTACCCAGTACCCTGGTTCCCACAAATTGGTCGGTACCCAGTACCCTGGTACCCTGGTTCCCACAAATTGGTCGGTACCCAGTACCCCGGTTCCCTGGTACCCACAAAATTCTTGGTACCCAGTACCCCGGTACCCTGGTTCCCATAAAATTCTTGGTACCCAGTACCCCGGTACCCTGGTTCCCACAAAATGCTTGGTTCCCATTCCCATTCCCATGTGGGTACCGGATACCGTAATGCTATTTTATATTGGGTATCCATGGGTACCGGACCGGTTCCCCCGGTACCCACAAAATGCTTGGTACCCAGTACCCCGGTACCCTGGTTCCCACAAATTGGTCGGTACCCAGTACCCCGGTACCCTGGTTCCCACAAAATTCTTGGTACCCAGTACCCCGGTACCCTGGTACCCACAAAATTCTTGGTACCCAGTACCCCGGTACCCTGGTACCCACAAAATTCTCGGTACCCAGTACCCCGGTTCCCTGGTACCCACAAAATGCTTGGTTCCCATTCCCATTCCCATGTGGGTACCGGTTCCCCGCCCACCTTTGGTGTATACCTAACATTTGCCCATGTGAATCATTTAATGATAATGCAAAAAGTATGGGAAAGTGGACAAGTAAGTTTCTGTACTAACGGTAGGTAGGAGCAGCAATATATAGTTTTAGAAAGACATGGGTTTAATGACAAATATTGTAGTTAATGCACATACATATTGTATACAAAACTGTACTTCTTGTCACGCTTTATCTTCCTTTTACTAAATGTAATAGTGTGTAGGATACATACTCATCGTCAGCAAAATTTAATAAAGCTCGTCTCGGAAATCATATATTGTTGATCCTAGGAACGGTTTTTGTTTGAGTTAGAGTAGCAAATATACTTATAAGAGTACATGCAGATTATCTTGTCGAGTGTCATGTGCGGAAAAGGTTTGGTCTGGTTTTTGCATGCATTCAGGAGTTCATTCATCATTAAAAGGTGATGAACAGCACAGCGTGTATTTCTGAGGATAGATGCAATCATTAATATTGAATAGAATTTTTATGGTAGGACCTTCTGAAAGCTGAACGCACGTCATAAAATCAATATGAAATGGTAAATATTACAAGTTTAATGACAAGTTCGCATAGATAGGTACAATATAATATGCATTTTGGATTGGCGCATGGAATTTTTGTAAATTTTCATCAAAAGGAATTGGAAAGCGATAATTAGCAGGCTAATGACAAAATTTTGGCAATAAAACACAAAAATCACAAATTGTAATGCAATGTGAAAACGTTGAAAGTTTATTGGTAGCAGATTTTTTCTACAAAATGCAATCACACATCTAGTTGCTGGTGCAATAACTTTCCTTGATCAATATTGTAATTGCTTTCTTTCTATTAATATTGTTTACGGAAAAGTGAGGACTGGTTTGCAATTTCTAAAAAACTTGATTGCATATACCCATATAAATGTGTGAAGAGAAAATGTAACTTGTTGTGTTTTTGGCTTCTGTTTTATTGTTTATTTTTAAGTCGACAATGACACGGAAAAGCAGAGACAGACATTATATCTAATATCTCTATCACAGGTATATCCCATACATATATTATTGACACAATGGCTCTCAAGATTCAAGTTTCAAATTGTGATTATATTAAATATCAAGTAAGACACTACAAGAAAATACTGCAAACTTTTACTTTCAATTTTACTTGCACTACTGCTACAACTCGTCCTTTTGACTTTGTCAATTATACTTTATACAGTAGTGTTAAGATTATAGCTTTGAATGTATGAGCATAAAAGATTTGGATGTAAATGAACTTGAAGTGATGCTTACAGGCTAACGAAATTTTACCCCAAAAAAATGAAGTTTAAAGCTGCATCGAATTTGGGATGCTAACCAGCATACATATAAAAGTATATGGGTGTATGAATATGAATTTATGTGTGTATTACATTAAATATTATGTTCGGTTCAAAACAAGTGTTTTATCAAAATCTACATGGGAAATATTAAGAGTGAATTTTGTTTAAAGTGCACATATTTGCAACACGATAGTAAAAATCCGTCTTCCTTTCAAAAGTAGGCTAACTCGGATATTCCCTGTACTGAGGTAAAAGGCGCTGATGAAACATTGTATTCATTCATTATAATTTGCAATGTTACCGAATGGGGCGAAAATATCTGCATGTATCTCCGTACTTCATGTCGTTTGATTAACTGTTGTCACGAAATCCATTACGGTATAAGAATGCAAAATGTTAGATTTTGACAGGCGTTTGACAGATTTGTTCGTGAATTTTCTGTTATTTTGGATTAGAGGGTTTAGGCTCAGATACCGCTTGTTTCCCTCAAACATAGTTCTCTCTTCCTATCTATTCAATGCCCTAAGATTACTCTGAAATGTTAAAATCAATTAGCAAATGTCATAAATGTAGTTTCAATCAAGATCATGATAGAAACCTACCCAATCATTGTTTTTATCCAAAAGTATGTACTATTGTCAAAATGCATTATGCAGTCACACCGATAAACATCTAGGAACGTCTGCATTGCGACCTAATTAATAGGATCTAAATAATGAACTGCTCGTTAGTCAACAAATTCATCAGTCAACCTGTTTTCACCAGCTCCATAATGTTTTTGCATCAATATTAGAATCGATAAAAATCAAGCCCTCTCTTTACAACCCCCAAATGAGTCGACACGTGCAGAAACATGCATTTTTACTGAAATAATATACAGTTTTTATTATACGAAAAAATACATTTACACATACAGGTACTTACACAGGTAAAAAGATCAACATCAACCAGAAAATCCTGTCTAATTACAAAAAAAAATATTATTACATATATGTGTACTGGTTCTTTTTAGTCTCTTTTACTGTATAGACATTTTCTCACAGAACATCACTCACTCACAATTGCAGTCAAGTCAATCAACCATCAAATTATTGAAACAGATACAAGATTTACTTTGAGTAACAAAAACAATAATTATTATTATAGCTCGTGGTCTAAACAATTTCATCTTATCTACTTAAATTTACAAAAATAAATTATAAATAGATAAGCTACATATAAATTTTTGACCCTATCAAATTATTATTACATTAGTATATGCGCTTCTGTTTGAATTATTGATGTCGAAATTTGAGCAGTGATGATGTGAGGGATTGTGAACATTATTAATTGCAGTTTGATTATCTTTATAAGTTTAAGTGACTCCTTTAAAAATGCTTGCATTCCCACAATTTCGTTTGACGAAACTGGTAATTTTTTGATCATTCATGAATTAGAATAATAAGTTACAGATTCTTTTTTATTATTTCTTCTTTTTCTCTTCATTTTCCTCTGAGCTGTTGATTACCTCTTTCTGATTAAAGGTGACTGGAGGAGAGGTGCCCTTCTTCTTCTTTTTGGTTTTGTTAATTTTATACGTTCCCTTTTTCTTGGGAATAGCAGGAAGATCCATTGGAGTGGCACTTAGGGTGCTGGACAGTAAATCAAAACCGTACAGCAAAGAGCCGTCATCCTTACCACTGGGCTTGAATGGGTCCTTTTTCTTCTCATTTCCGAACATTGACTCAAAATATTTAGGGAAAGAAGTTTCTGTAGTTGTAGAAGCGTCATTATTATTATTGTTCTGTTTTCCGTTGGAGCTCGCGCTGTTGCTTGCACCAACCTTCTCAGACTTCAACTTTTGGACTTGTCTGTTGAACAACTCTTCTGATGAGTAGGCTTCATCATCATCATCATGACTTTCATTTGAACCATGAGCTCGTTGAGTTTGCTTCTGATTCTTTTTTTGCTTTGGCTTAATTGTTTCTTTTTTGGTTCTCTTGTTTGCTTTTCCACTGTTCTTACCCTTCAAATTGCTCCCTGCTGTGATTCCACCATCGGCTTTGATTAGTGTGTCGTAATGGCTGTTTGGTTCATAAACACCTACACCTGAGTTGGATCCTGAGGATGCTGGTTTTGTTTCTTTTGGAACAATTACAACTGGGGCAGGTGGTCCGGTTTTGCGACTACTGGAAGATGATGTAGGTTTTTTCAGTTCAGAGTTGATGATACTGTCAGACCTGCCCCTATACCTTCTACGCTTGCTCTTATTGTTTTTCTTCTTTTTAGGAAGAAATTCTTCTGCTTCTACCTCCTCTACATCATCCTCATCAGAGTCTTCTGATGAGTCACGGTGACGGTATTGAGATGGAGTGTGGTGGTGGTGAGGATGATGTTCATATTGGTAATGACCAACATTAGCGGGATCCGGTTGTGATGGCCATGGGGATCCAGTTGGAGATTGCTGCTGACTGTATCCTCCATGTTGATGCTGAGTCATAGCTGCTGGTGGATAAGGACTGTCTGGAGATTGCTCGCCATTCTTGTTTCCACCCGTGAACCAGGACATTATGCTTTGGAAAAATCCAGGCTTTTCGGCTCCAACTTCTTGTGAACTTGAGGGTGGAGCACCACCATATGGTGGACCTCCATGGTATGGGGCATCACCATACATGGATTCATGACTAGATGCAGCTACTCCACCTAATTCATGTGAACCAGCACCACCGGCCCAAGGTTTCGACGGCTCGTGGTGAGGACTGTCATCGTATGGATGCTCACCTCCTTTGTAGGGACCCTTTTGTTTCTTCTTATATCCTTGCTTCTGCTTTTGATTCATATACATTTGGTAAACTGGAGTCCATGGTGGTGGAGGAGATTGTTGATCATCGTCAGCAGTTTCAACATCATCTTCTTCGGAAGATTCCTCTTCTTCTACTGGAGCTGGGGAAGCTGGAGCAGGTGCTGATTTATTATTCTTTTTGTACTTTTTATTCTGTTTTGCTCTAGACTCGACCTCTTCGACAGACTCTTCACTTTCTTCATCATTCTCCTCGTCCTCATCTGCATCTTCATCATCCTCAGATGGAATAACCTTATTATTCTTCACCGGTACTGTCTTTTGAACCAATGGTGGCAAAATTCCTTCGCTTGATTCCTTGGCCAGGGATGATGGCTCTGCTGATTCAGCAGGTTCACCTTCCTGATCTTTGGCATTCACCCTGTATCCTGGGTATGGAGATTCAATTCGGAACCCAGACTTTCGTTCAGTGCTTGAAGCGCTCACAGGGTCATCATCCTCTTCTTCATCTTCATCCTCTTCGTCCTCCTCGGATGATGCTTTTTGCTTTTGTGCCATGAGTTTTCTGTTGAAGCTACTCTTCTTCCTTTTACTTCTACTTACCTTACTGGATTTTTTACGAAGAGTTGGCAAATCCACTGGATAGCTGGCTTCTGCAGGGAACGTGTTTGCATATTTCTTAAAGGTTTCTTGAACATTGACATCCGTTTCCGCAGTTTTCATTGTATCATCAACTGGGTCGTTTACAAACAAAGCGTAGGTTGCAACAGGCTGGATTTCCGTGTCTGTCATATACTCTACATCCTCGTCGGAGAAATCATGACGGGACTTTGAGCTGCGATTGTCAATGGTTGTGGTGGTGGGAGATGTTGTTGTTGAAGCTGAAGTTGTGGAAGGGGCCTGTGAAGCAGTTGTGATTTCAACAAGTTCTGTAGCCTGTTCCTCTGCTGCTGGCGCTGCCTGTGTAGTGTGTACCTTTACTTTTGTGGTTGAGGATGAGACAACGTTGGCATTATCACTTGATGGCGTCGTTACAGCCATGAGTGTTTGGTTGAAGAGATCAACAATCTGCTCATGAGTCATTGTACACTTGTTGAAAAGGGTGCGGCACTTGCGTGGGCTTCTCAATGTCAAGCCAATATCGGCTGAGATGCGTATCAACGCAGCGAGGTCGTTTACCTACGTACGTACGCAACAAAAGTGTATAAAAAATTTAATTCCTTGTTAACCCTAATTTTCCTTTTCATTTATGAGTATAAAAAATTTGCATACTTGTCCCATTTCGCGTTGCTTCCTTGTAACGTAAGCCACTTTTTCAGCTTTCTCTGCATCAGTTTCTATTCGGGAATGTCGTCGTTTTGGAACGGAAATGAAAGTTCCATTGACATACTTTTTGACCGTCTTCACTTTCATTTTCTTTTTACCATCCTTATTCTTTCCCTTGCTCTTGACCTTTTTGACGGTGGAAACCGTACTGTTTGTAGCAGAGTCGGTAGTGATGGATGTGTCATTTCCCCCATTCTTCATCTTTTTCCCCATGCGATGATAGCCTGGAGGTGGAGGTCCTGCATATCCTCTTTCGGAGGATGACTCTTCGCTTGACTCCACATCATCATCTTCCTCCTCCTCATCCTCGTCATATTCAACGGAAACAGAGCCACTGTCTAGTTCTTCATCAGAAAGCCTATACGTACCAAATAATGCTCATTAAAACCATGAATTGAATTATAATGCTAATGCAGTCGAGTAATCAACGGATAACTACATTAACTGTTTTTTATGATAAATTTGTTTTATAGAAATTCATTTCATAGCATTATATGGTTATGACCATCATCATCATCGTATAGTTATCATCCATTCCACAGAGAAACGAGCCATTTTTTCTCCGGTAATAAAAGCAGCAGTAGGCATATATATGAAAAGTCTTTTCTTACGATGATGGTAATGGTAGGTATTGTTCAAGACGATTGTTATAATTGTAATAATCGTAATCATAATAAACAATAAAGTACAATATGCGTTTATGCATGCATCCCTAGCTTTTTAAGCTAACTGGTTCAATTTTTCTAGAGATCTGATTAGATAGCGATCTACGTTTTAAGTTACAAGAAAAAGAAAAGGAGGGGGATTAGATTGCATCGTGTTACTGCACTGAAGTCTCTCTTGTATACTTTGAAAAAAAAAACGAGCTGAGAATAACTAATATTTTTACACAAATACAGAAACTTACATCGCAGAGAGAGTTTTTGAAGAAAAAAACTCTTTAGTGGTTTTTGGTTGCACACACTGACCTTGAAAATTATACCTTTTATTTTCATGCGTATTAATAACATAAGTGAACAGTTTGAAAATCATCATCAACTAAGGCTATCCCAACCCAAGTACATGATAACATATATATATAACATTACTTTTTCTACGCTTTTCGTTCATGCACTGCTTAGTAAACAAGGATTTTTTTTTTAAAAAAATGCTTCATATCATGATGAGAGTTTGTTAGGACATGTAAAATGGCGAAAAAAATCAGTCTGTATAATATATATACTTGGTAGTGTATATCTTAATACTTTTGATGCTTCTCTGGGGTGGCAACATGTTTTGTATGGTCCAAGTCCAAAAAGCCTTTCTCAACATGCTATATTCATTCCTATTTTACAGGATAAACTTGCATTCTACAAGCCTTGATGTGCAGCCCCGAAAAGTGTCAAAAATCTTAATCAACATAATTATCATCACCCTCACCAGCCCTAGAGATTAGCCTAGACTAGACTAAACCTCGGATAAAAATCAGGCACACTAGGTTTTCACGCAGCTTTGCTTAATATGCGACACTTGCTTTCAGATATAGGGCACGTGACAAAAAAATCGTCCTTTTTATTATGCATTGTAGTTGCAGCTCTAACAGTCAGGCTCTCATTGGTAATATTTGTGTATCTTTCTGACTAGCAAAACTGTATAAATGAATTGAATGGTATATAACAGTACTTGACTACTTAAGTATATGTATAACAAGTCTTGTTTGAGCCAATTAATTACCTGCACTCTTTTTTACATGTATTATAAGCTTATATGACAATGACAAAAAAATCCTCTGACAATCACAAGGTTTCATCCTGTAAAAGAATGGTTGTTGACGGTGTTGTAGTGCTAATTATCATCAGTGACAATCTTGTACTTAAAGGATAAGAATACGTAAGTATATTGCAACTAGAGATGAAGAATCTGATATGCGACGCGTTAGGCTACTTAGGATTTGCCATCTTTAGAAAAGCCTGATTTTTATCATAAATTCTTGTCACTTTATGTTAACAATTAATGATAGCAAAAAATGTGTTCTTTTCCCATAAGCTTCCTCTCCACTCTTTCTAGTCTTTCTTCTGCTTACTCAGTGTTTTTTGTGAAACAATACTATTTTACGGCATATAAAAACTAGAAGTCACCATTGTTCTATCCAACTGATTTGTTTGTGATTATTATGAATGAATGTTGGAAAAGGTAGGGTTTGATTGATTGAAAATTTTCTTTAGAATAGGTTTTTACACTTGGTATGCAAAAACCTAGTTCGTTAATTCATTCTCTACCTGAGGAGTGAAAGACATGAAAATATCGGTCAAATAGGAGGGAGTGAAGAAGACGAAGATGAAGGGAACGAATGAGTCAAGACAAGTCAGTGTCAAGTCAAAACTAATAACAAGTTTGCTTACTTCTTTTCTTGCAGCAGCAAAAGTCAGAAGCTGGTCCAACGTGTCATTTACATGATTACACACAAATTCTTGATGCATGTGCCACACTCATAAAGACTAGGCTATGATGGGAATGCCGAAGTAGCCAAAGATGTTTCATCTTATATTATTATGTCTTTTGGGTCTCACAGGTTGAAGTTTAGGCATATCATGTGCTACTCAAAGAACCAGAATTTTTATTAAAACTGAGGTAATAGCGCAAACCAATAGATTCTAGAAGTGATGTTTCAAAACAAGCTATAAATTTTTTTATGTAATATATTTGCATGTGCTACTTCTCTACTCGTGGGATTCGCGATTATCAATCAATTTTCAGTGAGGAGGATGGATACATGATTGTCTTTTAGTGGGTATAATGCAAGAAACCTGAAATATTATACCATAAAATGATATAGTGGCTCAACAGCTACTAGTTTTATACCCACGTAATACGTATCATTAGTAGTACCTACTACCCAAATTGAAATCACGTCGTAATCTTTTTCGGCCCACATGCATGTGCTAGTGCAATATTAAATAAATTTTTTTCGCTTCTTCTTAAAAAAGGTATTACTCAAGCTAGGCAAGCAAAACAGCAATGATGATTACATTAGATTGATTTCATGGGAAAAACTTATTTGCAGACCGATGATGAGAAGCCATATTGTGATTTTTTTCTTAATGCAGACTTCATCTTATATTGGCCCCTTGTTTTTAGGCTACAAGTTCATTGGGTTTTATATCAATGACGTCATACTATCTACTCTATATTCGAGTAGCATACATGTATTGTATCTACTGCGACAAGGATTTTTTTTTATATTTAGTGCAATTAGTACGTAACGAGGAAACTATTATGAACTTACGCTCGAATTTGATCCATAATGTCAAAAAACTCCTGGTTCACTGCGTAGTTGGGCTTCCTGGATGCGGAATTGACTTCGCAGAAAGCTTTTGAGATACATGCTTTTATATCGGAAGCTTTCAATCTTCCAGCGGCATTCTCCACGCGTGGCTTATCCGTTATAATTTCCCTTTGCTTTCCCGTTCTCAGCGTGGTAATTCTAGTGGGTTTTGTACCTGATGTTGATGATGCTCTTGTAGTAGTGGTGCTCTTGCTGGACTCTGAGGTGGGCGCTGAGTCCGTAACTGCACAGAAGAAAGAAAATTCACAATACTTATAAACTATCTCCAATCTTGATCAACTTTGAGTATCGCGCAAATCATGTGAACCAAACCATATATATTTTTTCCTTACGTTGAATATAAGCTACACACAAAATTCCAACCGCCACCGCAACCAGCGGCGATGAAAGGGAAAATCTATGTCGGGACTTCATTTTATCCTTCCAAACGGAAACCACCCGTAATATTCCGAGAGAAAGTAGGCCAGGAAATGATCAAATAAATAAATAAACAGTGACTAGTATGAAACTCCAAGAATAGCTCGCAACAACAAACTTCCAATTTTCTCTCGTTCCACCGTAACCATCACCAAAAACATTCACGACATTCTTTTCCTTCACACAATAAATATTATTCTTTTTGTCTACATACTTGACACAAAACAAACCAATTTAGGAACGCCACAAATGGTTTGATTTTTTTACAACTTTTCTTGTATTTTATTCTTATCCCTTCAACAGCTTCAAAACCACAATGTGGTCACCTTCATCAACACAAGCAGGCAAGACGGCACATCACCACACTGAAAAACTACCTGTTTGCCTCTTCGCATTCGTGATTGTGACCTCCTCAAACGGTGGACGGAGTGCGAGTAAAGGAGGAGGCTCTCTTCTTTCACAGATACCTGTTGCTGATCATAATACCATTGCCAAAAGATATGATCACTATACCATATAGGCACACTAGCACCGCTCAGATAAGTGGAGACGCTGCAACGCTTATTCATTCAACAAAGATGGTATACTTAGTTTAGTTTCAAAACAGTTTTAGCATTGTTATAAAGCATCATCGTCCTTCAGTATAGAATATAGTATGAGGGTCTCTCTACAACTTCATCACATTTTATCTTCATCTTTCTCTCTTTTTTTACAATCCGGTATATTCTCATCGTTCATATTTGCACAAATAAATGATACAAGTACTGTGTAGTGTAATGTATGCATTTTATGAATGAACTGTAGAAAATTGCCTGGTTCACTAATTCATCTGTGTGCACACACACAGTTGTACATATATATACCATGCATTATAGTGCATGTGATGTGATAAGTATCATACCGGTTTTTAGCTAGTACTCGTAATTAAATTGAACGTTTAAGAATTTCAAAGAAACATGCTTGATTAGAATTCTAAAAGCATAACTCCAACACCTGCTTCTACTCCTACACTAACTGTAATAGCGCATGGTTGCTGGTTATAGTCGGCTAGTTATTAGTTATAACGTTTCGTATTTCTTGCCTAACAGTACTAAACTAAAAACACCTCCGTTTTTTTGAAAAAAAAAAAAACTTTTTATGCATAGGATGTAGTTAAATGAAATCGAAAAAAAATCTTTTGCTATTCCCACACAGACGAAAAACATAGTTACGTAGGATCAGCGAAGCAGTTACAAAAATCAGAAAGAGTGAAGATGAGCACTGCAGGGTACAAAACTAGCCATTAGATTCCGTGTGTGTGGTTTTCAAACTTTCTTTAAATATATGTATGCACTGCAAATGGAGATGTTTTAATTAATATGATCAAAAGTACGTGCAAGTATTTTTCTTAACATGAGTGAAGAGAATCTGTAAGTATATTATGCGCCACAGCACCACCCGTGCAAAAGTGGTGGTGGCTATAGGGCTAAGTAGAAGCGAGGCAGAACAACATTAAACACTTTATTACACTCATGGCTGATTACGTTACGAAAGTTTTTTTTTATTAATAGGTAAAATGATGAATACAGACTAAAATTCGAGTTACTAATACATATATTATTCATTTGGCTATCTTTAATTACATTAATTTTTATTCATTTACTTTACAACATTGTTAGTTTTATTAGAAGGCGGACAATTTTTAATTTGTATAAATATTAGCTTTAGCTCTATGTAAACTAGCAATTAATAAAATATTCAAAGTCGAAGAATAAACAATAAAGACAAGTGAGCTATGAGTTAAGTATTATTACGATTGCTGGTGTGTTACACATTACGTTTTTAATATAGACGGATGGCTAAGTAGATGAAAAAATGAGGAAAACTATTGAATTTTACTTGTTTTCACCCAGACGCCAAGCGTTTTCCCTTTCATTTTCAAATTCAAATATGATTTTACTTCAATTAGCATGTTTAAAAGGAGTGTTTACTTATCTAGACATTGGTTTAACTATGTAATTTGTAATCTTTTTGTAAAAATCTTTATAAATAACTTCCTATTGAAACTCAAATCTAACTTTTTCTAAATACTTATTAGCACTACCACTTTCAAATTCGATTCGCTACAAAAGTCGCCAAGAGGTTATGTACTTTGGAATTGCACCGTTATTGCTTTGCCATTTACAATATACGGATTAAAAGTAAGAGCTGTGATAAATTTACTGGGTCCTGGAATAAGGAGACTGAGAAGAAACTGATGATCTTTCTATAGGGTGGATACTGTACGTAGCGCCTGATTGACCTGGAATGTCATAACTTGGAGCAGTGTGATACAATAAATCATCCCTTGATAAAGATTCGTATTCAACAGGAAGGTTAGAATGAGTAGAGTGGTCAGCAGAACGTCTAATAAAGGTTGAGGTATGGAGAGGCTTGAAGTTAATGGGGCTCTGGCTTGGACTACTTTCAGGAGAGTAGTTATCCTCCGCTTGAGAAGCAGAAATGAAAGTGTTATGGTCCAATGGTCGCTGGGTGATTCGTCGTAATGGAGTGCTCATGTATGTGGAGGCATGGCGTTGTCGCAAGTCCCCTGGAAAGCTATCATCATCATCTGATGATGATGATGATGAAGAGGATGATGCGGGAGTTTCACGGGGAGGAATGCAAAATCTTGGTGGCTGTCTTTGCCTTAGTGGCCTAGAAAGCCAGATAATATGAATTATACTATTAAAAAAGTTTACATACATTGTATCAATTGGACTATGCAAAACTAAAGTTCTTACGCAAGATACTGTCGTTGTTGAAATTGAGACTGGATAAAGTTTTTGCATCCAACCAATGCACCATAACTGTGATCCTGATCAAACTGATCAAATATATCCTCCACGTTGTCATTCACAAAAGTAGCTGGCTTTGGCTGAATCGGCTCAGTTTCTGCTTTTACTGACTCACAGAACATATCATGATGATTAATACCGCAACCTGGAATTTTACTACGCTGTTCCAGTGGCGCTTCATAATCTTCATAAACATTCCGCAGTGGCTGGAAAAATTCTTCCTCTTCTGGTTCAAAACGAACAGGAGAAATTTGTCTCCCAAAAAATGGCCTTTGAATGGGTGTTCCGCGAAGTTGCTCAACGCTCGCTTCACCTTCACTTGAACTGAATGAGAAAATTGATTGATTAGCCATGATACCTTGGTTTACCTACACTTTATAAATTACTTTTGAAGTGAGAATAGTCGTTTATGACAGGGCGGTAATCCAGATTAGTGGTCGCGGTCGGACTTAAGTTCCAATATCACTCAATCTTAGCCTCACTACGAGTGACGGGTTTTTGTCGTAGAGAATGAAACTATGTCGTGAATGAATATTTGGTTCCAGAAATTAGTATTGGATCAGAATGTATATCCTGTCGTACGCTTGAAAATACGTTTGCTTTGCATGTTATCGGCCATCTAAAGATGCATCAATTAAGATGCAAATGCATCTGTTATTACCAAGTAGCATCATCGTATACACAAGTGCGTATGTCCCTAAGCAAACATCCGCACGTATTAAGAACACGGAAAGTAGAATTTCATGAAGCTATGCCAAGTAAAACCGAAATGGATGCTGACTTGTTTACTGGTCCATTTCCAGATAAGAAAGTATGCTACTATTAATGCATTTTAGTTTAATACCATAAACCAAAGTACCTTGAGGATTGCCTACTGATCTACATAACAATACGTGCTTAGATGAGATAAGAGCAAAGTCTGACGCTGGGTTAGGGTTGGACCCTACATGAGTTTGAGAACATGCACATATATATAATTAGAGAGAGTAGTACATATTATGATGCACCTTGCACCTTAAACACACGTGGTTTAAGTTTTCGATGAGATATGATTCTGGATTATGTAGTTCACGAAGGGAAGTTAAAGTACATCCCTTTGTGATGACCGATAATTATTATGGTTTTTATGATGATGTTGGTGAGGGGAGGGATTTGTACCACGTACGTTTATCATCAAGTGTAGTACAACAGGTACTTACTACTTACATCTGTGGCATTACTCAACATTGTAACCCCATAAAAACACATTGTTTCTTGTTTAATAGTCCTGAAAATCCATAAAGTTTTCAAAAGGCATTTTGGCAGGTAACCACTAAAGTAGGGAAAAAGGAACAAAAGGGAGAGAAGAAATATATGAGATGAATTTGAATTATCAATTTTCCTCGAATTTTTACTAATGAAAAATACCCTTTTCAAGCCATTTCAATCAGGTTTAAAGTGTTTTGAACCTTTATTTTGTACTCAAAATCTAAGGCAGTAATTTATTGCCATTTTTTATTTATATATACGGATTAATGATAACATAATGAATGAGGATGAAGATGTTTATGTATTACTTCTGTCTGCACTAATCCGAATCTCTGAAGGAGGATATATATGAGTATATTATATTTATATGGTACTAAGCAAATTAGCAAATGAGTAATCGAGCACAAATTTTTCCGTGATTTATTTGGCATACCTATAAAAAAAAGAGTGGAGAAGATTGGATGAAAGCCGCTTCATCAGAATGTGAGCCTTGAGCCATCTTCAGGCTCCGTCAAAAGATTAATGATATAAAAAGTAAATACTTCTAATAAACGCTAACACATAGCAGCCAGTTGTTAGCTTTATTTGCTCTATTTTCTCAAGTCGTTAGCACACTCTCCGCTTTACTATAAAAGTCATAAAATGTACGCATATCAGAATCAAATTTACCTGCACGAGGTTTTCCACCTAAAGATGTCTAAATCTAGATCTACTCATTCAAAAAAAAATATGCTTATGCAGAAAACTACCTCCTCTTCTAATTGCCAACGGCATATAGTAACGAACGGATCTTCTGAGAATGCATTATATTCTTCTTACAATCACAGGCATTAAATGCATAAGCAAAACACGCCAAAAATTTAGAACATGGAAGCATTTGATGCGTGCAGTAAAACGATTCATTTCTCTCTTCATCATTTTTTCTTAAAATTACTAAATTAAAGTTGATGCACGATTAAGTTTTTTTTCAACAAAAATTCTGCTGTTTTCTAAATTCATAAAGTGTTGTTGGCTCCTCTGGGCAATATTTTATTCCGACTCACTAAGCAAACTAAAAGTAAAACCGAAACATCTTTCAAAAGTGAGAACAAGGACCAATTTGTACTTGCCAACAAGGACAGGCCAACAACATTTATTAGTAATTCGGTATGGCATAGTCATGACCAGCGGCAGGAGTATAATTGGTATAATTTGGCAAGTGTCAAAAAGAAGTACGAAATATTTTTAACGTGGCCTATTTTTACAAAGCAAAGACTTTATGAGCTACCTAGCTTACTGGCTCTTGCTAATTTTCAAACAATTTGTGGACTTCCGTCTGACCAAATGCGGCAGTGCGGTAGTGGAGTCGAGTGGTATAATAAAAAAATTAATACACGTTTTAGAATCAAAAGTGAACATACATATTTTTATGTAGTATATGGAATTAGATATATTATGGTGGAAGCACGTCTACACCCTCAAACACGTCATGATTCAACGGACGAAGGAAAAACTTTTACTTTTTTCCTACCTTTTTTTTATTATTTTAATTCACATACGGATGATAGAAGTAGTAGCAGCTTTTGCATTGTAGTCTCAGACTGCTGATGTCAAACAATCTCCATATTATTTATTCGCCTGTAGTAGTAGCTGCATTCTCTGTATTGCATTGTGCATTACACGATGAAGATAGAAGATAATAATTGATAAGCGAATGTTTTAAAAGCATAAGTGAGAAATGGTCTTATCAGCAAGTACTATCCTTAATATGTAGAATAATCGTGCCTTAAAAGGCACGAATGCCTTACATATGTGTATGAAAGCAAATGAAGCGATTTGAATTATTCACTTTTTAACTTCATGAACATGATATTATTATTATCAAGCCAATATATATTGCTATTGCTTATGACAGGAATGCGTGATAAGAAGCAAATAATGCCTTAAACGGTCAAAGTCAAGGTTGTTGCACGCATATTGCACTTTTTTCGTTTTAAATGACTTCATTTTAGTTTCAAACTACAAAAACTTTTAAAAATTCTTGCCTTACATTGCATGTCCAATTCTTGTTTTGGTTTCAAATATGAATTTCCAAATTCAATATCATTCTTCCACAACAATGTTGTTTTTTTACAAAAAAAAAGAATTTATTATAAAATCCCAAAAATTTCTCCTCCAACCTTTCAATTACAAGATGATTATTAGCCAAATAAAAAGTAAAATGTGGTGAGCATAAACTCTCGAAAATTGATGGATGATGGATGCTTGGAGATGAGCATGATAATATGATGTGATGTATGAAGATGATGATGTGCCAAGCATTATAGTACCTATTCATCATTATTCATTAAAAGGGATAGTAATTTTTTATTTTAACAAATGTAATTCATCCCCTATAAATTTGTTGTACAATGGCAAAGAAAAGTGAACAATTTAACAATGTATTGATTACAGCTTTTTAGCACTTTGATAATCAGCCATATCATCATTTTTCTTCATCTGAGCTTTTCTCTTTTCTTGATGCAATATATGTACTTCATATATACTTTAACAAATTTTGTCTGCGGTCAATAACAAAGGTTGGATCGTTGGGTTGAAATAAGAAACAAAGAAGCTGTTTATTCATCTCACATATTTGGGCATTTTGCTCAACACTTCATTTTCTACTCTGCACTGATTATTTGAAGCTTACACAAATATGGACTTGCTTCGACTTTTCGTTCTTCTGACAAATATTGGCAACACGCCTGCTCATCCAATGATTCATTCTTTTTCATTGACATCGTTGATGATGGTAAAACACATACAGCATATGAGTGTGTATGTAAAACATGCTCTTTTTGTGATGTACATACATACTTTCTTCCCTGTTGCACTACCTGACTGTTAGTGTGCATGCAATGCAGTTAACAAAACTGTCTCACAATCACAACCTTACCCTATAGCATAATATTCATAAAAGCAGCAAAGCTCAACTTGAACTCCTTTATATTGGTCGATCGGAATAAATGTCTGTGGTTTACGCTGTTACGGTTAAGCACTTTTCGTTTTGATGATTGCGGCGATTACCTTTTTTAAAACATGTGTATGTTGTCGATATATTATTACATTGACGATGTCGAATGCAATATATATGTTCCTGAACGAGTCGTCACAACTCACAAGTTTGCTCTCATCATAAAGAAATGGATGGATGAATGAATGAATGAATGCACATATATTGTATGTATGTATAAGCATTTCAAAAATTAAGAAGGGTAAAGTATGCCATGGGAAAAGGGAATCCGGTTCGTTTGACTGTTCAATGTCAAATAGATGGTAAAACAATGTATGTTGGATTTTTTTGGGCACATTGGCCTACCGTCAAATTATATACAGTTTTTATGTGTACTAGTGCAACTCTGGTAAGCACCCTATTACTGCATCTTTTGAAATTATACGGTTGCACTTACAAGACTATTAAATTTAATGAGCCTGACCAAGTTTAAACCAAATTATTGGTTGTGCTGGCATACCACTGAATTCGGCATAAAAAATCCACTGGAGATAAATACAAAAAAATTGGGGATTTCAGAACAGGTCGATTGCGATTGTTTAAATGATCAATAAAACAATTATTGTGTTTGTTGTGTTTTAAATACATAATAATTTATTATACAATATGAAATCATAAATTAAGTACATACTGCCTGCGTACAGCTTACTCGTATATTTGAAATCTTATGAAAAATAGATCAGTCCTTATTTTAACAAAGTTCAATAAATAGAATTGCTGAGCAAATAAATATATGGTTATTTACATTCAAAATAATTTACTGTTATGTGCAATCCTTAGTTAAAAAATAAATAATATAATTCTCTGTTTTGTCTCAACCCTGCAATTTTTGCTTACCATAAATTGGTGGAAGACCAGGGAAAGATGGGCGCCTATTAATGCGACTTAGTACGGATTTAGATTTAATTACAACTTTTGGAGATGATGTCATAATTGGCTTAACTGTCATTCGGGTTATGACAGGTTTCTTTGTTTTTTCTGAGGAAGCAGATGTTCTTCTTCGTTCAGAAGATGCTGACTTGCTTTTATGCCTAACTTCTGATGAGGAAGGCATCTTTCTCTCTGCGGATGAGGATTTTGACTTCTCTCTGGAAGATATGACTTTCTTTTGTACAGAAGCAGATAAATTAAGTCTGTCCCTAAGCTCAAAAGATGTTTTCCTTGTTGGTGTAGGTGCCTTGCTTTTGAGTTCGGATGATGATGGAGAGGAATTTCTCTTTTCTGTTGAGGATGTCTTTTTATTTTCGATGGATGTGCTTTCAGAGGACGATGATGATGCCGATGACTTTAGCCTTATTATTAGTGGTTTATTTTTCTCAGAGGAAGAAGGCTGTTTTTTCCTTTCTTGAGATGACGACGAAGAGCTTCCCGTTCCTGCAAAAGATGACATAAGAAGTTCGATGGAAGATGGACTCTCCGTAGAAGTGCTTTGCTTTCTTTTCTCCAATGAGGACGCTTTAGTAATTAAAGAAATATGCTTTCTCTTCTCGGACGATGATTTGGTGTTTTCAGCAGAAGAGTGATTTTTTCTTCGCTCTCCAGACTGGTTACCGTTGTGCAAAGTTGATTTTGTCGTTGTTGTTTCTGCCGCTTTCTTTTTATCGGATTTATCTTCTTTTTTTTCGGAACTATTAAATAGCGCTTGGGCCATTTCGGCTTCCTGTTCTGCAGTAATATAATCAGAGATTAATTTGGACTCGGATCCAGTTTCACGTTTGTCCATGAAGGTACCAGACTTTTCCGTAGATTTGTTTTTGTTTGACTTTCTCTTTGCTTCTTTTGATTTCTTTTCTGAGCTCGTTGGCGTTGTTTCTTTTTTGACATCTTGGCTTTCTAATCCCGAACGGTTGGGCTGTCGCATGTGAGGTGGAAGTTGATGATTGTGATTATGATGATGATTATTATTATTATTATTTAAATCTGGAATGCCGTACGATTCTCTTATCCATTCAACAACTTTAGGATCCAAAGGCTTCCTTTGGTAAACTGGCCTTGTCATTAATGGACGAAGTAGATGGGATACTGAAAACGAAGACGAGGGCCTTATAGGCATACGTAATGGCTTTAGATTTGATTGGTGTTGTTGTTGTTGTAAAGCTTCATTTCGCGATAAAGAAGGTCGGTGGAACTGCGGCTTTGAATGTTGAACAGGTCTAGGTTGGTTTGATGATAACTTTAGACGTTGCTTTTGAGCTGGACTTCCTGTAAAAACTGGTGGTGGTTCTGGAGGACTTTTATCAGCAGCATCGTCATTCACATCTTCTGGATCTTCGGGACCCAAAGCTATAGAGTCAAAGTCAAATCCACTCAAGACTCCCTTAGCAAAGTCCTCCTCTGATGATTCTTCCGAAGATTTATCTTTTTCTTCTGAAGAATTTTCCTTCTTGTCCCCATCCCCTTCTTTTTCTTTAGGCTTTTCCTGTTGTTGCTCTCTATTATTTCCGGGATTTCTGTTTCTGTTGCCCGAACTGGGACCCCGATTTGATTGGGAACTGCCTGGGTTCCTTACTCCTTGAGCCTGCTCAGAAGGATTCCTATTAGCCCCCGCAGACCCCACGCCATTATTTGGTACTCCACCTGCAACTTGGTTCGCGGCACCCGCAGGTGCTTGCTGGGCAACGTTATTCGATGGAATTACTGGAGGAGCATTACTTGGAACTAGAATTTCAAGTGATGTTGCAAAGCCTTGAACAAGTGGTGGTGGGGCTGGAATGTCCTCATCTGGATTGTATGGCACTATCTCATCTGGATTCTCATCGTCTTCTACTGGAGTACCTAATATTTCTCCTACAGCAGCAATATCACCTCCCACTGGTGGCAATGGTGGAAGAACTGGAGCCTGGTCTAACTCATCGTCTTCAGGTTTTCTTTGCGGTCGTTTTGGTGGCTGCTTTTTCTTTTTATTATCATCATCTTCCTCAGATGAAACTTCATCACTTCCATCTTCCTTACTAGGTTTCTCCTCGGCTGAATCATCTTCTTTCGTTTGGTTGGAATCGTCAGAATGCTTTTCATCACTGGAATCAGATCTCGTCTTTGTAGCTTGAGTGGTTGAAGGTTTTGGTGGGGCAGTAGGAGTCGCTGCTGAAGTTGCTGGCTTGTAGTGGGCAATTGGAGGTAGCTGAGGTAATTCTTCTTCTTTCTTTTGTGTGGATTTCTTTGAAATCTTGTTTGTTTTGGATTTAGATTTTTTCTTTTTCTGGACTTCATCCGACTCTTTTGATTCTTTGGATGCATCATCCTCTTCCTTGCTTTCTTCAGACTGTTTCTCCTCATCACTTTCAGGCTCGTCATCTTCTTCAGAGTCCTTTGGTGCTTTAGTGGTAGTTGATGTTGAGGTAGGAAGAGTGGTAGGTTGAATGTATGAAGGAGGTGTAGCAGGAGGTGGGATTACAATTCTATGTGGCTTTCCAAGATACAAAACTGGCCTTGGTAATTCTGGAATTTTCGGTGTTGTTGATGGTGGAGACAGTTTCGTTGGTGGAGGGGAGGAAGGGGATCGGAACCGCTTTTCGTCAGAATCTTCCATACTTGTGGAGCCTTTATAAGGCCGTTGCGGTTTTTGTGGTGGTTTGAAATCTGGATTGAATGGAACTGGTTTCTTACCCAAGTGTCCAGTTTCAAACTTTCCCTCAGGTCCTGTGAAATGTTGCGGAGCGTCTTTCCGCCTATTATCATCTCCTTCTTCAGAGTCGTCATCATCATCATCATCGTCGTCAGCATTTTCTTCCTGTGACATATCTTGTTGAGGTGGTGGGGGTCTATGTTGGTTCTCAAAGCTTCCAGGTTGTTTTGACTTGTCTTTATTTTTACCAAAAAAGTAGCTAAGGAACCCTACTGAGTACTTTTGAGTTGAGGTATTTGGAGGGGGTGATCCTTGGTTGCCCTGTTGGTGAGATGATGGTGGTTCACCGCCATTTTGTCCTGGAGGTGGTTTAAAATATGAGTAACTTATGGGCCTTAGCTGTGGACCACCATGCGATTCTTCTGAATACTCATATGAGCCATTCATTCTCATATGTGGTGGTGGAGGAGGTCTTGCAGGTTTGGGTACTTTTGCCATTTCCATTGAAATCAAGTCCTGTTCCTTGGATCCCTCAAAGGAGGCAGAATTTGAGTTTTGTTTCTCATCTGAATCCTCAGGTTCATCCTCTTCAAAGCTTGTATGTGGGGTGTTTGGAAGCAGATTCTGTGCGGGGCCTTTTATCTCTTCGGATGGTCTTCCACGAAGATTATTTGGATTCATAACATGTGGAGGGTTGTTGGGCATTTCTTGAGGAGGGGATGATTGTTGTGTTTCCGTATTTTTTACTTCTTCCGAGCTATTTTCTTGACTTTCCTCATCATCGTCCTTCTCATCTTCTTCATCTGAAGTCTGATCCTTCACCTCTTTATTTGCTTGGTTTTGAGGTATTTGAGGGAGCTGGGGTCGTCTGCCTTTTTGTTTTTTATTTTGCTTATGTTGCAGTGAATATTTAGGTCTTGGAAGTGCAATCGGGGGTTTAAGTTGGGAATTTCCATTTTGGAGAAATGGCAGTAAAGGTTGAGGAGACTGCTGGGGAGTAAGTAACACCTGGTCTGGCGGATTTTGTGGTGGTTGTGGTACAGGGGAGGATGTTTCTTCTTGCTGAGTTACTTCTTCAGAAGATACTTCATCTTCAACAGAGCCGCTACCCGCATGCTTCCGTTTTGGTTTGTCGTCCTTTTGTTCTTCTGAAGATGACTTATCATTATCAGTGTCATCGTTGCTGATATCTTCATGGGAAATTTGCTTCACAAACATAGTAGGTTGCGGTCTCAGCATGGGTCTTCTTCCTTGGGGAACACGATGCTGTTGAAAAAGACCTGGGCGTTGTTGTTGTTGTGGTGGTGGCCTATTCCTATTCCATGGATTTCTTCTCCTCTTATTATTAATGGCCAAGTCCATCTGCTCTGGATCTAATTCCTTGGAACTATCATCGTCTTCGTTTTCATATTCTACATGCTGTTGAATTTTTGTAGGATTCTTGCGTCTTCTTTTTGATGCCTTTTCACTGTCATTTGCATCCGGTTTCTTAGTGGTGGTTGTTGGTCTCTTTGTAGTTGGCAACGTGGTAAATCCCTTTTCAATAGCTTTATGTGGAAATACGGCGTATAAAATTTGATGTTCTGGATCCGTGGGGTACCACTGCGTTCTTTCTGTCGTGGTAGTCATAAGATTGTCTTTGTCTTTGAATGGTTTTTTGGTCACTTCCACTTCTTCACTGGATTCTGGAGGGCCTTGAGCATTTAGAAACCAGTCGGGCTTCTTCTTATTTCGCTTTTTATAGCCGCCATGCACAATCTCCATCATCTCATGAACTGTGTATGGACACAAGTTAAATGTGGAGGAGCATTTTGTATCATCCTGATCAGTTTTACCGATTCTCTGAGCTAACTCCATATCTTGTCTGAATTTTGGTGTCTGAAACGAATTTGCAATATCATAAATGTGCAAGAATTCCCAAACCATATTAATATTTTAAATTGGTCACTACCTTCCAAAATGGTCTTTTCCATTGTCGTCTCCATCTCTGTCTCTTTTCTCTTACACTACTTGATTCTTGAGATTTTAAGCTTCTTGGGCTGACTTGACTAGAATTTCCGTTTGAAAGGGGATCAACACTTCTTCCAATACGGAAAACGGACTTGAGTCCAGTAAGAATTGCAGTCATAGATGATTGCTCTGGCTCAATGATAATGGAATCCATGATCTCATCATCAAAACGGTTTTTGTTTCCTGGCTTAGTCTTTATTTTGATACGATGTTCCATATCTTGCCAAACAAATGGGAGATTGGCAGGATCCTCTGTAATTAGAAAGTATGTGATTACTTCAATCCAATATTTAAAGGTGTATAAAGTAATATTAAATTAACTCAATAATCGATTTCAACCTTGGATTAACTCTTCCTCTGCCAGATTCTCAATGATTAAATCATCCTTGATTTTATTAACGGGATTGCGACCCTTCTTGTTTCCTGAAAGACCGTCTTTTCCCCTATTATTTGTATTTTCGGTGAATAAGGGCTCTTCTAGCTCCACATCATCATCGTCCCTTTCATATAAAAAAAAGTCATTTTTGCATAAAAAAAATCTGGTATGGCTTACCAGATACTGTAGGTTACAGTTTATTTGTGTTTATAAAATCTTACAACATAGCGACCCTAATTAAATAAGCAAGATCATTCAAAGCACTGGTTTCTTCTGCTGGTGGTTTGGAGTTCATTCCACAAAAGAACTTTGGTATGCAGCCCATCGTCTGGAGAGCTGGTGCGATAAGAGCAATCTCTGCCGCCATTCCCATTTGACGCTTTAATCTACCCCCCTTTCGTTTTTTCTGACTACTTCTAAACTGCTTCATTAGTGTCATCTTATATGAGCTTTCTGATGAATTGGAATCAAGGAGCTCGGAAGCTGTACCATTTCCCTCTTCAGAAGAAACTTGCAATGTTCTGGAAGAAAAAAGGGAGGAAGGTGACTGGGGGGAACTTGAAAATTCAACTGGAACTTGAACTTCCATCCCCTTTCGTATACTTTTTGAGACTGCATAGTATGGAAATGCTACATAAACGAATAACAAATGAAATAATAATTTTATTGATTATTATAGTAAAGTTGAAATTGCAACTGCCAACACTACACTTTTTCATTTAAGAAGAAATGTATAATTCATGCATTTAATTTTATTTATGGTTGTCTTCACCTGTATATATTATTATAAGAGCTCCCAAACTCGATGATAACCTAGTATTAGCATTAGCACTACAACTAAAACTGGTAAGTTCACCTTCTACCCCTATAATCACATTGAGAAGCAAACAAAGTAATAGCAGTACAAACAAAGAGAATCCTATGGGAGTTGGAGAGTAAGTGGTTTGTGAAGCCGTAGCCACCTTCCTTTCAAAGAAACTAGACCGCTTCCTGTTGCGGACCGAGTTTCTAAACAGTTTCATGATGCTCACGTCTGAAACCTTGAGACATTTATGGTTTCTAGATAAAATCAAAACTCACACAAATTTCTCCATTTCACTGAAGTTTTTTTTGGTGACACTCGATCGTTGATTATCTTTCGACAACAAAAATAGATTGTGCTGAGGTTGAAATGCAAAAAGGCACTTGTTTTAGCTGCTCATGTGCAAAAAATAATGAAGCACTGACTTGACGTGTAGTCTGTACCCTTTCCTTCTTCAAGGTGAAGGATAAAAATACTTTTACTTAAAAGTCTATTGTTCACTATCACATATATTATTATTCTATATCATATCACATTGCCCGCCCCACTCTTATCGTCTCTATACGTCGCAACAAGAATGAAGATGATGGTAAAGATGCTGCTGCTGCTGACGCACATCATTGAGTGTAGAGTACTTCATACCACGTGTCATTTTTCTTCAGCAGTTGCAGGCAAGTCTAGCCATCCGGTTACTGATCCCTTGGGTATTGTAAATGACTTTAGGCAGATTTTTAAAAAAAATTATGATAATTGTGGTAACACAAGTTCGTTGTTCTTGCTACTGCTTACATTGATTATAATAGTCCGTAAAAAATTGGTATACGGTAATGCGTGTTACGTGTTATCCTCTCCTTCGTAATTCAGCAGTTATGATCGATATTCTATACGCTACACAAAACACTCGAGCAGCACCAAGTTTCACCTTTAATAATAATATTGTCACACACAAGCCTCCAAAAAAAAGATTTTACAAATTGACGTTGTGGTACTTTTTAACAGTACTCACCCACATGTGCAATCAAGGCTGTAAATCTTTCACTAAAAAGTCGTCATCATACTCCCTGCGTGAGAATAATACTAAAAAATCTAACTTTTCCCTAAAAAATTGACTCATTACAATTTGAAGATAGTAGGTAGGTACAATAAAAAAATGAATAATATTAAATGGAGATTTGAACATGAACAGGAGGATCCTCTCTACCTTTTGAAAATGTTCGAGTCGACCTTATGAATTTCCTCATGTGATTGCGCCATGCACTCTTTGGGGACTAATCTATTCAGTAATAATGTATTTTAGGTAGGAGATACTTAGCATGTGGAAAAATTAATTGGCAGCATTTCTGCAGTTGCATGCCTCCTAAGGTATGTACCTTGTTGTGCGTACATTCTTTTGAAATCGATATTAATCGAAAGTGTTCATCCTTTAATGTCTCAACGTGGACATATATACAACATGAATCATAAGTAGAAAGAGGAAGGAAGAAGAACACTTGGTTTGCAAAAACACGTTTTTGTTCACTTTTTGTGAGCATCCAATAAAGGGTTCGCTAACAACGCTAGTACGTAGGCACTTGCTAACTTGATAACCAGAATCAATGGCTGCTGCTTTTGGTTGCTCATCCTCATCATATAATCGTCTCTGTCATTGTGGTTATCGTTATCGCCAATTCATTTCTATAGAATATAGGCTTGAACTTGCGGGCAAAAGTTAGACAAAAAAGTTACGATGCAACTCCATTTCTATAGTGTGTATCATGTGTGTGTACCTTTATTGTTGTTTTGTACTACTGACCGACTGACGAGTTTATCGTCTTATGGATACCATAATATGTGGATGTTAGCCAGACATATGTATAAGACAATGTCAGCTTTGACTTTTTCAAAAAGTTTCTGATACAGATACTGTTTTCACTATGTATACGAATCGCAATAACTTATAGTGACTAGATATTTGGTTTCTAGATATTACATGTCAGTAGATAGGAAAGGAAATTGACATTAGAAGAAGCTTTTAAGGGGTACATGCGAAGAGCTCAACAGCTCAAGGGAGTTTTGATGAACATATACTTACAATTAATCCACTTATTTTAAAAACTGGTTCCTTTCACTGTTGATCATGTTGCGTTGTGGTGGCACTTCCACTAGTAAAATATTGGTATGATTCAATGATTGGCGTGTTTAACGAAATATGAGCATGAAAATCGTGAACATATAAGTATACTTATATTTATTCCCTTGCAACATGAAAGTCTGTAATTTTTGTATCAAATTATTGTTAAAAGTCAATTTTAACTTGATAAGATTCACTTTTAAAGGAATAGCGCATAAATTTTGCACATAACTCCAAGCTCCATATCCACCTTCGTGTCACAGAGTAGAGTGCAAATCTGGCATTGGCTGGGCTTGTTACGATAATAATCACGTTCTTTTGGGTGTTTTGTGGCCAAAAGTATTGTATCATTGTTTCTTAGAACAGTTCTTTACAGCAAAAAAAATTGTCGACTTTCCATTTCAAGAGAAACCTTTTCTCAATTTTGCTTTGGAGAGTTCATGTCAATGTCGTCACTACAAATTTAGTGAAGGCACGGGATGTTGCTTGATCGTAACTCATAACGTTTACAACAGAAAGGTGTTCTTGGCTATATGGTAAGGGTAATTAACACTTAATTCAATTGAATTGAAAAAAAAAATTGCCGAATGGTTTCAGTTGCACTTGACTAATTGCATAGGTAGTTTATGCCACACAGCACTAAAAACTGTCTACTAAAATTATTTGTCAAGAGTCCAATAAAAAATGTTTTACACTTTGATTTGAAAGTTATTGTTAGACAACTTCTGATGTTCTGATCAAGGTAGTCCCATTGTTAAACACGATTATCCGGTGTCATGTACCCATGTAAATTGCTTAATCACTTTTAAAATTCAAAGTGCCCCAAATATTGGCAATCTAAATCATTCCCAAAGGCAAATATAAATTATAGTTGTATCGATGATACCTTATTAACATTCTTATCTTATTTTATTGGAAAATCGAAATCATAAAATGTTTCGAAAATGTAAATGAATCACACAATGAAACAATGTGCTACTTGTTGAAAAGTTAGTTGACAATATATAATTTGATAATTCGTAACCTGTACAAAGTATACACGTGTAACAAGGATCAAACGTGTAACCATAAACTGACTTCAGTGCCTTTAGTGGAGGGTAAAAGTACTTTGTGTTCACTTTCTACTAGATTGACAGCAAACTAAAAATTAAACTTAACTTTTTATTCATTTGGGGTTTAACTGCACTACTCAACTGTCCACTTTTTTATGCTTCTGGTTGAGCATGATAAGATGATGGTGATGAGAGGAGAAGGATGAATGTGAGGTGGAGTGGTGTGGAATAATATGCATATAATAGTTGTTGCATTTAATGAAGAAGGGACGTGAAATAAATATACATGGACTTTTTTTTACTGCTTTTCAGTTTCTAATGCTTTGAGCAACCGACTTGAAGGCAGATATTTGTCTTTAAGATTTCTGCTGCACACTTGTTCTTGCTTTTGTATTCAATCAAAGACCTTAGGTTATTATTATCGATAACTACCAGCCAGAGAAGGTATATCCCACACACTCATGATGTCACCAACAATAGAACTAGTTTTTGCTTCCTTTGTTTCAAACTATTTTCGCTTTGAAGAACAAACGGGATTGTTGATGTTGCCACCCATTAAAATTCTTTGAACGTAGAAATAAAAAAATAACTACCAAATTGAACGATAAACTTAAGACCTCCGCCCTTTCGTTGTTGTCCTTAGAAGTTCGTCGTCTATATAACTATAGCTGGTCTAAGAATATAAAAATAAAACAATAACTGGCCACAACTATTAAAATGCATTTATGTATTTTCCCTTTTATTGGTAAAAAGTGAGAATATAAGCTTGTGCCATTGTCATGCAAAAACTTGCTGGTAATGTTCAACTGCGCTCTGTGGCTTGGCTTACCTACTTCTTTTAGGTATCAGTCGAAAAGCGACAGTAGCGTGACATGAAAACCGGTGTTGATCTACATAACTTTGTTGTAGCATCCTTGAATAGCATATTATATACGATTTTTCTATTGTTGGTGTCATTAGTGCCATTGCTGTCTTAATCATTCTATGCATTTGCTATTCGTGACTGTGGGACATTATGCGAACATGAGGAAAATGCATGCAGTTTTTATATGAAACGCCATGAGCTATGATATGATCCGGGAAAAAAAGTCGGTTAAATCGTTGTTATTTTTGTATCATGGGAAAAATGAAAGTTATGCTCTCAAGATGCATGCACGCTTTATACTAAAGTACATTACGGTTGAACTTGAGTACCAACTGGTGTTATATGGCCCTGATAAAAACTGGGTTCATGGGGAGACTTCCTGAGCTGAAAGATGCCTGAGTTTGATAGTTGGTTCTAGGCTCACCATTTTGTATTGTATATTGTCTTATATTCCTTCATTAATATTTATAATACCATGTAATTTTACATGAGAAGGTTTCAACAAAAGAATTAAAGGTCTTGACGTTTTCTTGGGTACAGGCATAGTGTAGTTGTGCCTGAGTCATCATTTGTATAGTAGAAGTGCTAAAAAGGGTTGTTAATGAAATGGTTTGACAAAAAGTACCCTATGCGAGCTCGTGCTTGCTGATGATAAATATGCATAAATGAAATCGTTCCATTATGTTCGCTTTCAATTAGTAATCTTTGTGCAGGACACTATATAATGATTTCTCATTTTGTACAGTTAAAGTCATGTTGACGATTCGTGTAGTCATCATGTTGCACTTTCTTTATTACTATATATACTATCTAGAATTTACTGGTATATCGTATTGAGAATATATCATTTCCTTAGAATTGACATAAAGTTTTTTTCGTAAAAACTAAAGAGGAACAGATATCCTATGATTATGGCTTTATGCTTACTTAACTAATGGTTGCAAATTTAAAGCACTTTTCGAAGGCCAATTGGATATTAAAAATTTTGAAAAATTAAATCTTGTTTAGTTTATTAAATGTCCACAAGTTGGGTGTTATTTGATATGACATATAAACACTATCATCATAATAGCTAGTCTTAATCAAATTTACTGCAACCTCCCCACTCATCATTGTCTGTGCATTGGTGTAGAAAAGTACTAAAAAGAAAGTTTGTTTAAAAACAGTTCGTAAAAAAATCTTTACAAATTCTTTTTTTATTTTGAGAACGTACATTACAAGATAAGCTTTAATAATAACAGAAAATGTAATAATTAATTAATTAAAAAAGCACACCAGCCTAACTAACTATTAAATATGTAAGTATAGAATGATAGAAATAAGCCATAATACAAAACCAGACTATAGATTAGCTTTAATCGGTAAATTAACAAACGGGTTAGCCTGACGGAGTTGTAAGGAAGCAGCTGGATGATATTTGGCACAACGGTCTATAATCTCATTGTACATCTCCCATCTTAACCTTCCAGTAGTATCCAAGTCGAACCATTTAGTATTATTCTTTCCAATCATCCACTTCCCGAAATTAACCCCGTGAATCCGAACTCCTTCAAACCATTTTTTCACAAAAGTAATGACAAACAAGCCGCAGTCTTTGGCATTTGGTTGTTCTGGCACATCCAAGGAATAATGAGGTATATCATTTTTTAAAACGACATTTCCGGTCACCAAGATCCCATGCTTCCAACGAAATGTTTCACCGTGGACAATAATGCCATTCCCAAGTTTCTCCCAGTAGAACTGTTAATAAACATCCTCATTTAGATTTCGTAAAATTACATTAACTATAGGCATCACATTTATATAAGGGACTACAAGTGATGTTACCTGATGCAAGTAGCGTAAGCCTTTGATGATAAACCTCACAGTGTCATCATGAAACGCAGTGACGTTTGTAACTGATCTTTTAATGGATTGGAACTTACTATCCAATACAAATATCGTTGGAGCATTGCCGTTGCCTATTTAAAAATCAAAACCCAGTTAATTTTTTTAACAGAATCAACATTTGATAATAGTAATGGAATGCTTGGTTCAAATTTTGTTGTTGCGTAATCTTACGACGATTGGTCCAAGAGCTGTATAGCTGTTTGGAAACTACTTCTGCAGAGCTTCCTTCCGTCATCCTTTCTACAGCAGAGGCCACATCATGTTCAGATGGAAATGGGTTGGCAATGATCACCAACAGCCAATGAGATCTACAAGCAAAAACAATACAATTTACACAATGATATGATAATCACAATTTCAGCTGAAAAATGAAGCACCCAGTTATGATGTTATAATGATTAATTTAATTACTCTCTGCAAACAGGGATGACCATAAACTTTTTGCTGAGGATATTAGGGTCACTTCCACGCTTTGTGACAATATTGTACATCGACTTTCGCTTATACTGGGGGATCGGATCGTCCTGATTGAAGAAGTAGAGTGACCATGTAGAACCACGAACATACACAACATCATTGAGCTCCTTAATTGCATTATATATGCCAAAATCGACCAAATCATCATCCAGTTCCTGCATAGGGGCTAAGCGCTTTATGCTTCTTAAGGATAATCCCAAACCAACTTCCTTGAATTCTGAGACACTGTAAAGATAAGAATAATTAAAAGATTAATAATGATTAATCAAACAAACATTACATATAAAGTATAACTCTAGTTAGCTCTTTCAGAACACTTACATAGGATTCTCAGAAGCGACGTCTTCCAATTTAATAGGTAGAAGTGGCAATGGCAGTGGCTTCTCTTTAAGATCTCTTTGACGAGGATGAACCTGTGAAATTTACGACACACACACTAATGAGCAAATGAGCACATTAAATTCCATAAGTAATAACTAAATAACTCGGTATAATAATTACTCGAATCTTCTCTTTCTTGCTTCTGCATGACTCAGTCCTCTGAAGCCTCTTCAATTCTACTTTCGTTTCTGCAAACTTGTGATACTTGATACGATCAAGCTTTGTACCTCCTCCCTTACTGGCACAATTGTACTTTGGAAATGATTCAAAGAAACTCTTAAACTTCCCATCGCAGTAGGTCTCCGCAAACTCAGGTGAAACGATACACACGCCTAAAGCACGATAAAAGGGGCGATAATTGTAGATTACCTACCAACATAAATGATTAATGTGTGTTAAAGCTTGCGCATAAGTAACTTACCATCTCCTCCAGCTCGTTCCACACTCACTTGTCCTGATTCCTCTGAAATGTTTACAACATCCCATGGTACTCTGTAGTTGCGCTCCATCTCTTTCGGATCAGTGGTCCTGGCCTTCACATCCCCTGCAAACATGAGTGCGTATACGTAATGGGAAGTTGTCGCCTTCCTTCGTCTTGCAACTCCAGTGCTTGAGTTACCATTCCCCAAAGTCAAGCCTTGAG
This sequence comes from Orchesella flavescens, assembly GCA_964034955.1. Lineage (NCBI taxonomy): Eukaryota > Metazoa > Arthropoda > Collembola > Entomobryomorpha > Orchesellidae > Orchesella > Orchesella flavescens. Next base: position 13,950,413 of record OZ035957.1, read on the forward strand.
TGAGAGAAATCGCAGAGCTCATATTATCATCCTTCCTCGGAGCAGTACTGTCAATAACCAAGTTGCCCATGTGCTTAACCACTTGGTTATTGACTTCAGTCTCCATCCAATCTCCAGACTCCTGATCCCCCATTATTGTGACTAAACGATAAATGACAAAATTCTTCAGATGTCAACGCAGCACAAACCGCTTCATCCACCCCACAGCTAGTAGCCGGAACTAGGAAAATGAAAAAAAAACATTCAACACTTAAAATCCATACCCAATAAACTAAAAACAATTTACAATATTACAATATATATTTACTTGTGTATTTAGCTGCTACAATAATAATTGTTTAATTAATTTACCAATAATCACTGAAAGATAGACTGCTACCAACGAATTTAGTAGAAATCAACACGGATCACCAATGACCAAGTTAAAACTATTCGCACTCACGGAATAATTATTTAAAAGTATAAAAACCGAAGATATACCTAAGAAAAAGCTTTTGATGACAACAAATTAAGTTCCCAAAGGTCGAACGGCATGACCCATTGATTCAATCTTCCAATCCAATCAAAGGAAGGTGAAGGTTGAGGTTGAAGGTTGTTGAACGTTCAGCATTAAAACCCACTAGAAAGAAAACATTGATATTATGTGCCTTGTGCTTGTGTATAGGAAATGTGTTGGAATTGCAATACCGGACGTCCGTCTACAACACGATAGTAAACCTTACGACATTCTATACATACTATGAACATGACAATTGGTTAATTTTAATTACGAGTTAAAATTGGAACGTAAATTAATGGCTATGAGTTTCCTCATTAAGTTCCAAACGAAGCTTATTGATATATATTCGAGATCAATAATTAATTATTAAATTATTGACTTTGCCTTGCTTGCTATATGCCTATTTTATTTGATTCATGTCATTCATTCACCTCACAATACAATGCTTGATGGTGACACGTAGCGCTCAGGACCTTAATTATTTTTTATTTTCGTCTTAATTTGTGACTATAATAAAATGTGAACTCTCATGAAACTCGTCATAATTACGACATAATAATAATAGTTTGGAAATGAGTCTTTTCGCCTTGGTGGTATATGCAAATATTGATTGAATGGGAACGTTGTGAATGTATTGATAGCGCATACAATTATTGCAACAGTAAACTAACGATAGAGAACCCAACTGATTAATTATCATGAACACTATTTTTATGATATTCAATATTAGAAATGAAGTGATATTTAATTGATTGAACTAATGGACGGGACTGCGCAGTTCTTCGCAAGTCATGATAATATTACATAACATTCGGACTGGCGTATAATATTTAATGAAAAATGAATTAATTGGCTGTTAACGAAAAATATTACGACGACCCAGATCCAATTGTTATGGACTGACTGTGGGTGTGGGTTGAGTTTTTAGGTTGAAGTAAAGAACGGGGGAAAGGGAGACGACACAGACCGATTCTTACGACATCAATGTCATGATTGTAATTGTAACTGCAAAGTTGAAGAACGCAAATTGATATTGGTAGGTCTTTAAGGAGGTGTCACTGAGTCAAAATGTCATTTACTGATCCTCATCTTTCAATGGTGCCAAATGATGGGTACTTGAATACCATTTTAAGTGACAAAATGACTGAATTGAATTTCAAGTTTGTGAAAGCAATTTACACCTTTTTTGCCATCCTTCGATCATACTCTGTAAAATTTGTGTGGCAGGAGAATGGGGATGCGTACTTTGAAAAGTTGCCAAAGTTGGCACGATTTCTTGTTGCAATCATTCAATTAATTCGAATCCTAGAATTCTCAGCGATTGCTTTAGGATTTTACATGAAGATGGGTTTCTACGTGGAAAACTCATTATACTTCCAGTTCACCGTTCATTGTTTCTATATATTTCTTACCATAGGATGCTCATCCTTTCAATTTGTTTTCTTGGGGAAAACTGGCGAAATTATTGATGTCATTAATCAAACTATCAAACTCTCCAAGCATTTGGAACAGAGTGAGTCAACAAGCGACATACATGTCCATTTCATTCACGAGAATTGGATTTTAGTAATATTATGTTATTGAAAAAATTATTTTGTAGGTTTTCGATTGGCTCCTCAGTATGAAAGGAATCGACGAATTCGTTTGCTGATTTTAGCTGGCTTTTGTGCATCTTATTTATTTCAAAATAATGTGGTAGTAATGGGAATATTTTTCCAGCGTTATGATGAAAGGTGGTACCTGAGCGCGTTCGTCATGCATCCATTTTATGACGATGGAGTGATGATGACCAAGTATGTTGCATTGGCTGTGGCAGCACTTTGGGAATTTTGGTGGAGTACAATTCAATGGGGAAGTCTTCTAATGTTCTTTTATGTTCAGTTACTATTTGTCCAAACGATGATCACATCTTTGGACGGAATCAGGTATGTATGCTGACCAAAATGTGAACTACTACATTAGCTTCCTATTTTAGTCTTATTTTTACAAATTTTCTAGGCAATATGGAAATGAAATCCCGTTTGCGACAACGGGGGAACTCGTCAAAATCTTGAGGGCTTGTTCCAAACTGAGAATTCTCTGTACGTTATTCAACGAATCGATTGGGAACTACTATTACCCATGGTTAAATGCATTTGCAGGACTAGTTGTTGTCAGTGGACTGGTAGTTCTTGTAAAACTATTTTTGTTGTATGACGTTACCCTACTGGGTCTGAGCATATTTGCCATATTTACTGGAATAACTATTGCTTGGGGCGTTGCTCGATTTTGTGGAATGATACAGCACCAAAGCTCCTGCTTGTACCGGGAGCTACTGTGTTGGAAAATTAGAACGAAGAAAGCTACTAAAGAATTGGCAACCTTTAGAACCATTGGGGTTGAAGTCGGTGACTTTTGTTTGATTAAGCGTGCAACGGCACTGACAATTTTGATAACAATGAGTAACGCAGCCAGCAGCGTACTCCTTTCACTCAATTTTAATATATCCAGCTAAAGGTGAAAGGCTTATTGGTTAGTGTTGGCACAAAGAGCTGAAAGCACAATTGTTTACTTGTAGTTTAGAAGTATATAGGCTCCCAAAACAACATTTTCATGCTAAATAACAATAATTACTAATTCATAATTACGTTCGCAAGAATTTAAAAACCAAGTTTTTACAGATATCCAAGTTTCATATTAGTATCTCAATGAGTTTTTATTTTAATTTCCAAATATCATCCAATCTTCCATCAATCACGATAACTTTGACTAGATCTAAACAAATTATACAATAATTATTTTTTATTTATTAAACTGCGATGAAACCCAAGATAGCCCAATACATATAATCCCGAGCTTTGTGATGTCTTCAATTGCCCCCTGTAAACACCTAAAGTAATACGTATGAAGTATTTCTACATACATACCTGCTCATTCTACGTTCCTTGACCCAATTAAGGTTGGAGATCTTCCAAAGTCTCTCCTTCTCTTACAAACATTCACATTTTGTTAGGTACTTGTGAATCATCTCTTCCGAAATATTGGCATTCTACATTCTCCTTCATGAGACACCAATTTGTCATAATTCTGTCTATACTCTACGTTACACTGTAATAGAAAATGACAAACTACACAATCAGCTAAATGACATTTATACTATTAGCATCAATCAAATTTACCTGGCTCATGCATAGCATATGACACCGTGCAACAGTCCATCCATTCCGCAAGCAAAAGGTTTTGTCAGGTTTCTCCACACATTGAATCTTATAACTTTTCACTAAGAACTCCCCAGGGTTCTTCTTGTCCGGGACCACATAATTTCCACCCCACCATTTTATCTCTTGAGGGACAAAAATTAAAATCAAGGTCACATTAGTTAATTAAATTGAATTAAAAAAAATTCTAATCAGATTACTCATCATTTCCAAAATGCCATGCACATACTGTTGCAGACGTTCCAAATGGCAGCAGTACAATTTCCACCCCACGCTTGGCGAACTTTTCTATCGTCATCAGACATCGGAGCCGGTGTTGATGCCACCAATTTCGTTGGCTTAACATCATCCACTGCTACCTCCTTTCCAACCACTGTTCCATTTTGCCTATCAGTTGTTGCATTTACACTCCCAATTTGTTGCACTGGCTGCTCTCCATCATTTGAGAATTTTGCTGTTAAATTAGTTTCATTTTCTCCTGTGCCTAACTTTTTTAGCGCACCAGATTTTGGCAATGAGGAGGCTGCCAAAAGCACAGTTCGATTTACATATTTTTTTGTTGTGTTTTCCGGAGCTTGTGTTGTAGTTGGAGTACTTGGCGTTGACGCTGGAATTGCGGACGTTTCGAGGGTAAAAAACAAAATTGGAAGACTTACAACCAGGCAGCTCAAAGCCAATGATTCCTTCATTGTAGCACATTTATGAACAAAAAATTGGTAAAGTTTTAAATTCCACGTCACATTTACAACTGAAGCATTTGTTTGATTTTCGCAGTGCATGCGTGTGTTGTTTAGATTGCAAATTCTCGCGTTTTATGCGACTGTGGATGAAGTGCAAAAAAAGTATTTAAAAAATCAGTGTATATATAACTGTGGGAGTTCTCCGTATAAGACTGCATTAGATATAATTACTCGGCTGGGAAAATAAGGTAAAACACAATATATACGGGGATGAATACACAAGTTCCCATATATTTGCACATGATTTGCACCGTCTTCATTTGCTACGGTTGCTTGAGCACGTGAAGTGAATCTCATGTTGAAGTAGGCTACATATGAAGCAAAAGTTTAATTGCATGAAAATTGTGGACTATAGGCTTCAGGATAGTGAATTCATCTACTCTATTGTAAGCAAGGTTTTGAGTTGTTTGTCAGGTTTTTGCTCTTTCGAGTGCGAACAACTATAACTCCCTGGCAGTAAGGCAAGGTAAGTTGTGTGACTCACAACAATCAGTTGCAATTCAGATATTTTTAGGTACATATTTATACGCAGTATAATATATTATACACATACATATTATACACATCTACATGTGGTGGAGATTCACACTTGTTGGATTCAAATAAAAAGGGTTTTCGCAGAAACAGCTAAGTGATGTGATAATATTTTTTACACAGCAATTTTCCTCCATTTATTGCTTTTATTTCCTCAGTAGCTCATATTTTATAAACAAAAGCACCAACAAAAGCATATTATATGATCATATATGTAACGTTTGTCATTACAAACAGGTAGATTGTCTGAAACTGATTACAATGAATGCTTCCAGCATAAAATGATGACTAATATTAATACTAGGAAAAAATATGTTTTTATTGTGATATGCATATCATTTTAATATATGAATCCAGTGAGGGTGCTACTGGGTCACTATTGTTATAGACATGAAAGGCCCATCCGGTTAGACAAACGCGTATTTTATTTTATACTGAGGAAGCAATTTCAATTTAGGCGTGAATGCAAATGTAATTTCGGCATGCGAAACTTCGAAAGGAACCCATTTGCCTAAATTAGTCAAGAGCAAAAGAGGATTTGTTGCTAACGCTTTCATGAAACGGACATGCCGATTGTTGGCTTCGCCTAATGAATAATTAAAAGTAATTTATTGATAAGTTTTCAAAATGAATATTTGAATCGATACGATCTTTCATTTAATTGACTATGCAAAACCAAAATTTTACAGCGTGACACGATTTTTTTTTTTGTAATTCCTCATTTTTTCCTTTTACCTAATCTCCATATTTCATAATCCGTCAAGTTTAGTCGAACCTAAATTGCTCAAACACTTGCCTTCTAAACCCACAATATTTCAAATTTATTCGTATATTCAGATGCGCCGTTTAAATGGAAAATTTTCAATGCCAACTCCATTTCTGCCACCGGAAATGTGGGAAAGTATATTCAATTGTTTGGATGACGGCAGTGATTTTAATACAGTAATCAACTCTTGTCCAATATATCATGATCTATTGGCTTATAAAAAGACAAGTATACTTTTCTCAGAGGTGCAATAAGCTATATATTAAATGAAAAAGGGGATGAAAATTATATTTTATTTCTAGTTTAGGAAACTCTAGTTTCATAATTCTTAGGTATTGCCAATACTGCTGAACACTGTTCCTGAGTTCTCGTTAAAATCCATGCTTGACCTACGGCTCGTAAATTCTGAATGGCGAAGACAAGTTGACAACATACTAATCACCAATCCTCGGCACTTTGTTGCGCCATATTATAGCTTTGAAGATGCAGAGCACGTGGAAAGCTTTACGATACATGCAGATGGGATGCCTGGTATTAACCCCTTTCTTGGAAAGTTTTTAAGAGCTTGGCCGTCCAACCAACCATGTTTAAACGCCGTGATTCACCTTGTTGAAAAATACGGAAGAAATTTAAAAACAGTTTCCTTGCTTTCGATACTTGAAGCACATCTTACTCCTCAGCTACTGAACCAGCTTTTGGTGCATCTTCCTAACGTGCAAAATTTGACTTTAGTAGCAAAATTGGAGTTTGGGCAAAGTCCAACTATAGTTAATCTTCCACCTCTAACAAAACTCACGGCGATTGATTTATCAGGATTGATGAGTGATGAACTCAGTTTTAATACACATCTACAATCGTTAACCACATCTATTATTCAGGCGTATGGGCTCAATCTTACATCTCTGGGATGTTCCAAAAATCTATTGAGAATTGAAGGACTATGTCAGTTTACCCCAAACCTGAAGAAATTAATCGCTTACTCTTTCACTGAGGAGGATTTCCAAGTTTTGACAAGAGTGGGCTGGAGACTAGAAAGCATTTGTTTTAGAGGTGATATCATAATCCCAAGGTTGGACTTTGTTTCAGCGTTGAATAATTTCAAGGCAACATTGGTGTCGCTGGAATTTCCAGTTCTTTTGGAGGAGAATTTTAACTTTGCCCCTCTTCAAGTATTTTCAAAACTTACAGAAGTTTATATGTCAGTAGATTCATTTTCCATTACCAGGTCTGTGGACATTACAAGATTTTGGAACCTCGCCCTTGCCTGTCCAAACTTGGAACAATTATCAATTAGGCTTGTCTCCCCGACTTTGACAAAATCCATTGTGAACCCAGTTGTAATTTTTCAAATGTTTAGGAAGCTGAAAAGTCTAAATTTGTAATGAAGCATTTGTATGAAAACTTTGCATTAAAAGCTTCAAAATTCTTTATTCGACCACATTAACATCATCGTAAAGGCACACATAAATTTATTACACATATTTGTTTTGTATTTAGAAAGCTAAGAGAAGTTTTTCTATTAATTTACATATACGAATGATATAAACTTTTAAACAAACTCCTCCGTCATGTTTTAGTAGGATTAACAATCAATTTGTTGATTGCATTTGATAACTTAAACTACAAGTTTGCCTTTAGTTTGTGAATCAGAAGGGTAATTATTATGGCAAGACAGATATGAACCGAAGAGATAACGAATCCAGGCCAAACTCCAGGATGGGTGGGAGACCATCCACGATTAGAAATGGAGCGAATCGCATCCATCGGTCTAGTGCAAGGAAGATAACTGCTAATTTGTTTCATAACATCTGGCATTGATTCCAATGGCCACGTCGATCCTTAAAAGTTATATATGTAAACCCGATTACACCATCAACTATAATTATTCTAAAAAGAAATGTTTCACAATTCCTTTTAATTTTACCTGATATAAGATTATTCGGTAAGAAAATAGCCATTCCCAATAGTCCAGCTTCTATTTCTTCTGTAAGCACCATACCCATCATAAATCCTATCCAAATTAAACCCAAAAGATTTTCAGTGCAATGTGGTTGTACAACTTCACCCATAAATCTGATTGATGTCTTTAGGACTTTGGATTAAGCCATACCTAACGACATTCCATTAACACCAACCATTATGTATATAAGTAAACAAAGGGCAGCAGATCCTATAGGGTCTCGGCCCGTCACGACACGGGTAACCAGCATCACTAAACCTCCTTGTGCCACAATAAGAAGGAGCTCCGTGACAGTGTATGCCAGGATAATTTCGCCAATGTTAGTTCCAGACACCAAAGCTCTACCAAGGGTCCCTTCTTTCTTCTCCCCAATGAGGCGGATGGACGAAGATAACATTGGGAAGAAAAGGATCATCCTGTACACAAATAAAGTTTTTTTTATTATTAAAGAAAAATATTAGTGTTGGAAAGTAGCTGAGGAGTGAGATAACTTACAGTATACCAATACTTGGACAAACAGAGTCCTGTGTGGTAATCTCGTTTCCATAAATAGGTTCAGCATACTAAAATCACTATAAACGTTAATATTCGAACTTCTTAATAGTTTTACACATACATGACAGTAAGTTACCCGTAATGGTGATTCTACTTGTCGTGGATCAAAGCCACAGTTTTCCAACATTTGCTTAGAATAAGCTTTCAATGCATCGTACATCGCTTCTTCAATAACTCCAGCAATGGGTACATCTGAACGTAATAAATGAACAGGTAAAAATCAATATAATATGTTACGTCTAACTTTAGTCTAATGCAATGGTTTTTTTGTCTTAGCGTATACTGGATTTGTCAAGCCGGATTGTAATTTGGGAACTGTTCAAAACATAGTCATCTACGACACCTCCACTGGTTACCCATTCAAAATAGCTATCGGTATAGTCTTCAGGAATTGAGATGAAGCCTCTGAGCTTCCCTTCCTCTATCCTAGCAATGGCAGCTTCAGCCGTCTCATAATGTTCCTAAATTAGCAAAAACAAATTATATTAATATTGAGTTCAATGGTCGCACAATGAAATGGGAGTGAAGTGTTAAGTAATGCATGTCCATGTATGCGTGCATACCAGATCAATCGTAACATTAGAAATTTTTCGCAAAAATTTACACCCCAATTGTTCCAGATCACATTCCCCTTCAACGGGGTTTATGTAACGGGAGTCAAAGCAGGAATTGAAATCGGTGTCACGATTCACAACTCCAATTTTCAACGAACTCGCATCGTTTTGAACAGCTATACCCGTCACCAGCGAAATTATTGCTGGCATGGTGGTCACGAATATTAGCAGACTAATTAGGGAAATAGATAATAATTAGGCATTGATTGTATGAAGGATATATATCGTAATTTATCAGGAAATTATTAATCTATTTCAAATTTACTGTCCCTTACAAGATATTGCGAAGCATGATAACCGTATTTTTTCCAACAAGAGCTTTAATTCTTCTCCCAAATTCTTCGGTGTAATTAGATTTTTCTGCAAGGGAAAATATTTTTTTTAATTAAAAGTTTAATTTAAAATCTTGGAAATATACGTTAGTCGACTTTTATTTCAAGGTTAACTTACTCTCCTCCTCCTTATAATTGGCGTAGTACTCGATAACCTGTGGGGGAGGGTTGCGCTCTTTACAAAGATTTAAAATTACTGTTTCAAGAGAGGTCGTATTGTATCGCTCCAACAAATGTAGTGGACTGTCCTCAGCAATAAGCCTCCCACCTCGCATTACCCCTACCTTCAATTAAAAGATTTTATTTTCAGATGCATACATCATTTAGATATAGGTTTTCAAAGTTCACGGTCCTATATGTCCATGCCATACCATTTGTGAAGGTTTTGCTTCATCAATGTAATGTGTTGTTAGCAAAATAGTTGTCTTTTTAGTTTTCGTTAGAGAAATCAAATGGTTCCAAATTCTAAAACGTGATTAAAATTTATAATTACTTTATATTTGCTGAATCATAATAGAGAAATTCAAAAGTAGTAAGATTTTTACTTTTCACGTAAAAGCGGATCCACTCCTGTTGTCTGAAAGAAATACAATTTCATAATTTATTTTATTTGCGGAAGCATCATTTCAATGGATATATTTTGGAGCTACTTACCGGCTCGTCCAGTAAAAGCAACTCGGGTTCATGTATTAGCGAACAAGCGAATGATACGCGGCGACGCTGGCCTCCACTAAGCGTTCCAACACGACGATTTGCAGGGGGCAATCCCAACAAATTCGTAAGATAAAATATCTGAGATGCAACAAAATACTGGTCCATGCCACAAAGTGTTCCAAAATAATTCAAATTCTCAGCAATGGAAAAGTCACCATACAACGATATGTCCTGAAAAACATTAAATTTTAGAAAGATACAGATTTATAACCTTTCGACCAAGACAAGACAGTAAATTTTTTGTACCTGTGGCATGTATCCAACTCTACTTCTTGAGACACCACTCGACCCAAATACAAAAATACTGCCACTCTTCAGTTTTTGCACTCCGACGATGCATGCCAAAGTCGTTGTTTTCCCACATCCACTACTTCCGAGTAAACTGTATCTATAGAGTATCAAAACCAAAATATTGTTTGCTTGCTTCAATTTAAACTGGCTGTTTGTGATGTATTAAACATTTCATGTAAATGAAAAATTAGATTACATGGTTCCTTTCCGAACTGTCATTGAAAAATCCTCCAAAACGGGTTGTTTGTTTCTATTGAAGGATTTGTAGGCATTTCGAACAACCACAATAGGTACGTCATCATCCCTAGCTTTTCTTTTGCTCATGGAACCGTTATACTGCTGAATTGAATCCTGAGGCTTTTGGGGCAAACTGACATCATAGGAACTGGATCGATACATTATGTTAGCAGTAGTGTGAATTCTCTTCTGACTTAAAAAGAATACTGAAACTGTATTTTCAAAAAAGTAGAAGATTGTTCATGTCCATGCTTTCGTCAAGGAATAAAAGAAAGAAATTCAGAGACGACTAGTTATCAATTAAAATTTGAATGATGAACAATTTGCACCTACCTTTGCATTGAAATTAAAAGTTTATGCCTAAAATTTCACCTATGACCTCCACCTAGTTTTCCTCATTTACTACTTGCGTCGTTTAGTTAGTTTTCCTTGATTTTTTTTCGTTATACAAATATTGCATGTATGACAAACCCTTTTCTTTTCCCTAAGAAAACCTTGTCTAGAGTGGAGAGATTCGGGATGATTCATAAACAATATCCTTTTGTACCTATCTAATCTCAATCTTTCAGGGAAATTAAAAATTATTTTGCAATTTTGTAAATTATAAATGAGAACAAATGCATATGGTCAAAGGTGAATGATAAATGAGATGGAGGTGCAAATTATTATTTCCGAGGTTGAGATTGCTGCTTCAACTCAGCATTGATTTATAACTTTAATAATAAAATAGTAACAACAACGAAGAATCAAGATCAACAAAATAAAATAAATATAACACAAAACAGAAAAGTATAGCAAAGGAGAGTTTACACCCGTTCATTAGCGATTTCCAAAGTTCTCTTCATGATCGCTCTGGAATGAGCACTAGGCTTATTGAGCCTGTACATCATCCTAAGTCTACGACGCTGTTGGCGACGTGCCTTGATCATTCTCTTTTCCACTGCACCTGGCATTCCTCCTCCTCCACCCCCACCACCTCTTAGGTAACTGATCGTTGTATTGGTTTGAGTAGTGCTTATTTTCCCATTTGAGGACGAAATTGACTCTTGAAAGTATTGTACTTGTTGAGGCTGAGGCAATCCGAGACTCCTCCTTTTCGCTGGCGTTAGTCATAACGGAATGAAAACTGGCTTTTCAATGTCGTCTTGTGGGTACAAAATTTTTGGACGACGATACCTTCTCCTCATCATTCGACCTTGTTCCTCGTCATCTTCCTCTGAACTGCTCCCAACATATGCCATTCTTCTGTTAGAATTATTATTGTTTATGACTAATTCTTCCGAACTTCCTTCTGAGATGGCTTCATCGAGACGTCGTGTACCTGAGGTGCTTACTTGAAGCTGCTTCTTAACAAATGTTTGGGTGGCAGGAACAGTCATGGTCGACTGAAACTTTGTAGTTTTGGAAGGAACTGGGACAAAAGTTCTGCCGTGTGGATCCATAGGATCTGGCCTTGGACCGGGACCGTTGGCATAAACAAAATCGTCTCTATCATCGTCTTCCTCTTCATCCTCATCCTCCTCTGATGACTCTTCCTCGTCATCATTGGGCTCATCCTTGTTTTTGTTAGTTTTCTTATGAGGAAGGCGTAAACCATGTGGTACCGTTCCAGGCTTTCTCTTTTTGGTTGCCTCAACTGCAACTATTGGTTTTTGCAAGGATGACGTAAGCTTTTGTGACATTTTGAAATCATCCTTTTCGTCATCTTCTGACAGAGGTCGGACCTTTGTTCGGTCATTTGCTAGCTGGTTAATCTTTTCTATTGCCAAGATAGCTGCTTGAAGACTGTCAATGTTGTCACCCGATGTTGGAGGTGGCTCTGTAATTTCTGTTTCGATAAAGGATTTGGAAGGAACCAACCTATTGATGTATCTATCGTCATCAAATAAATCCAAAAGTTCTGATCCAGGTTTTTTGTTAGTTTTCGTGGCAGAGCTTGAGCTAGACGTTTTGGCAGGGGTAACTGAAATGATTGGGGATGATGAGGAGGATACAGCTATTTGGGATGGAACTGCGACTGCTGGGGAAAATGGGGCACCTGATGACTGGGGTTTAGTAAATTGAATAGGGATTTCGATCGTTTCTGTCTGTTGATTATTGCCATTTCCGTTTCCTTTAAGTCTCAAGTTTATCTCTAGCTTTTCTCCAGTTGGCAACTCGTGACTGAAAGTGGTTACCCCTTCTGAGCTACCGGATGAGCCTCCAGCATTAGATATAAAATTGAAAATTGGCTGCTTGTTTTGTGTGGTCTGCTGCTGCTGTTGTTGTTGTTGTTGCTGCGGTGGCATTTGAGAAAAATGAATTGGAATTATTTGTGGAGCTGGTTGTGGAGGAGGTGGTGGAGGAGGATGGTGTTGCATTTGCATAGGCACTTGGATGATTTGTGGAACAACCACTGTTTGAGGAGGGGATTGGGGCATATGCATTACATGTATCTCTGTAGGAGGCGGAGGTGGGGTTGTTCCTGGAGTTGCGACTGGAGGATCAGGTGGAAACGTTACAATGTTGGGTCCAATAGTTTGCTGAAGTTAAAGAATACATTTAATGAAAATCGATTCATCTGGTAAATTTTTTTTTACATTAAATCCATAAGGAAGACTTACCAAAGTTCCAACGATATCAGCAGCGACTGGAGAAGGAGTGGTACGTGCTCCTGATAGCAATTGCTGGGCATTTGACAACCCTAATACAGCATTACGTATATTTCCAATCATGGATAGCAATTGGGTGGAGTTTAGAGGGCAGGAATTAAACAGAAAACGGCATTGTCTTGCACTTTTAGTTTTAGTTCCTGCTTCAGCTGCCATTCTGAATATCTCATAAGGATCCTCCGCCTATATAAATGATAGCAAAAATTTTAAGTAAAAAAAGTATTTTATTATGCCCGCATTTTTAGATATAATATATGCATATACGCATGTATCGCTTACCGTTTGAAGCTGTCTCTTGACTCTACGCAAGTACCCAACCCCTGCTGCAGGTACTTTTCTCACAACCCGTCTCACTTTCCTCAATTTAGGTGGTGCTGTCGCACTACTTCCATCACTACCTGTAGGTCCAACCGTGTTTGCATCTATACTTCTTTTGAACCCATCAAAGAATGGATCTTCGTCAAAAGCGTTGTTCCCTGTAACTGGCTTCTTTCTTGAAAACGCCATGTTAATTTGTGGCATAAAGCGGTTCAATACTCCACCTCTTGATTCCTCATCCTCCTCTTCTTCCATTGGAGCCATTCCCATACTTTCACCATTGTACGACACCTGAGATAAGAGAGAGTCCAACTCTGCCGGAGAGAGCTTTTCCAAATCTTCCGTTCTGTACTTGATAGCATCAAAAAGTTCTGGTGGGGCTTGGACACCTGGCCGACCAGGAGGAGGAGGTCCACCTCCACCAGGTCCTGCTAAAGCCGCTGCCTGAGAACTAGGATACGGTCTTCCATCAGGTCCTCTGTATGTAGGTGACTTGGATGCACTCTTTAAAACGTATGGAAGCACACTTGGATCTCCTTCATCCAAAAGCTCTTCATTAGCTGCTTGTTCCATCTCATAAGCCTCTTTCATCATGAGTCTATCAACCTCTTCATCATCCATTGGGATTTCTTCGGAAGAGATGCCATCCTCATCCTCCTCTTCTTCTTCTTCATTCTTATCATTTTGAGGCTTGTCACCTTTACTTTTTGGGTTGGTTTTGGATGGGGATTTACTCGTGTAATTAAGTACCTTCTTCTTCTTGTTGCTACTTTTCTTTATGGTTGTAGTACTTGCAGCTGCTTTGTTATCATCTTCTTCATCATCCTCATCATCATCCCGACTGTCAAAAATAATATAATATAATATGACAAAGATTATTATGATTCATTATATATATACTCAAAACTTTAGAAAGCAATCTTGTCATGAAATCTCCTTACGTGAAGACCGTTTTCATCAGATATGAGTAATCATTTAGGAGACCAGTTTGGGTGGATGGTGGACTAGCTTGAAGATTACAAGCGAGTTGGGGCAAACAGCGGAAAGGGTCGAGTGCTGAGAGCTGCCTAAATATCCTACGGTTGACATCTTCCTGCTTTTCCCTAGCGCTAATCTTATCCTTCGTGGAGGGATCTTCATTTGCATAAGTCACATTAGCAATATCTTCCAATCGAAAGGTTGACTCTAGAGCTTCACGTGTGGAACGCTTCTTCACAAAGTTGAGGAGGTCTTCCTCATTCACTTGTGGAAAGGAAGAGAAAAGATCTCCGGGCTCAGTACCAACCCACCTAAGTTGCAGTGGGTCATCGTTGATTGGAAGAGGGGGCGAGGCGGTCATCATCATATTACTAAATCCACTACTACCACTGCTGCTTCCGGTGCTTCCTGTTGTCATTGGGAATCCGGTGGGACCGGCTTCGAAATCCCGAGCCATTTTGTCAGATCTTGCTTGTGGTAACCTCATAGCGATTTCCAGCAAGTCATCAGGAATTGGCTCCACTGCAAAACCTGTATCAGCCGAAAAGTAGGTGGATGGTTTGGAATTGTAAAAGTCAGTGGACTTGGGCTTAGGTTGTGAAATAGGTTGTGGAATTGATTTCCAATTTCTGCTCGTCGCACGACTACTGGAAGCTAGAAGCTCCTCTAAATTTTGTGGATTGTAGAGCGCTCGCTTAGAAGCTTTCTGTGGATTTAAACCATTTAAAGTGGTGACAGCAGAAGATTGTGTACTAGCACTCGTTGCCAGATTACTTGCTGCCCCCGTCAACGTGGACAAAAGATTCAGAAGATTTTGGCTATTTTCCAAGGTTGTTGACAGAGTCGGCGTTGACGCTTGAGTTTGTGTTCTTTGTTGAGCTTGCTGATTAGCAGCTAAATACACATAGATTTCATTCATTCCATTTCAATATTATAAATTTCAGTTTCATAATTTTACTCCATGTAGTTAAATTAAAGTGTACAAAAGTACCCATCATCATCATCATGATAAGTCCTCCAACAGTCAAAGGTCCCATCAAGAGTCCTCCAGTCATGGCAGCAGCGGCGGTCATCAACATCGACCCCAATATCAGCGTCCCATCCCCATGATGAGCACAAAGGAGTAATATTAAGGATCCCACAGGGATCCATTTCTTAATTATCATCGCTAATTACTTTTATATTCTCCTAGATTTCTTTTTATTTGGCACTACAATAAACACAGCTTAGGTAGCACGCTTATCACACTTCACCATGCGTAGCGTGTTTTTGCTTCTCAATATAAGTTTCACTTTTTATTATTTAGAACATTTCTACCAAAAACTAAGAAACTTTTAACCAAACTATTGCATTGTGGTTTTCAAAAAAATCTGTTTTACACATCAAGTTAAACTTGCAGCATCCTTCTTTCTGCAAATCCGAATTCGGTCACGAAATCACAAATTGGTTCAAGGATGTGCACAGTTCTAACCTTGAAAAATGGAACTAGTTTCCTCCATCATTGTTCACCTTTTGCTGTTGCGTACTGGCTGAAGACTAACTGCTACTGCACCACTGCACAAAAAAGTACTAAATGGCTACATCAACCTTTTCAATTTTGGTAATGATGATACACATACATATATGTGGATACGACGCTGCTTTACTTACGCTCATGTTATCATCATGCTGCTATGATGATGATGATCATGAAAAGGGAAAATACTTTCCCGAGATGTTGGATTCACAAAAACTTCATCGCATCTCATATACACACATCCACATCCACCATCCATACGATCTCAAAAAAATCATAATCATCATCATTATATTGTTACAATATTACTTTAAGATAATCATCATCATCATCCACATCAATCTTTATTTCAGCTTTATTATGAACGTTCCTTTTGTACCTCCACACTACATGCGTTTGTATATGAATTGAATGTGAGATATATTTTCAAAAAATCTTTGTTTTTGTCTGCTGAAATTATGCATCGTATAGTTCTTCATGCGTTTACGCTATTCCGTCGGCTGCACTTTATATATCAATGCAACAATGCTTTCCTATTCCTACCATATTCAGTGAAGGATCTATGCATATGGTTTTTATTAAAAAAACTTTAGTTCCTTTTTTGTCTATTAATTCACAAAAATTTAAAGTGGGCCATTTATGTATGTGCATGTGCACATTGAAAAAAAAATGAGTGATGTTTGTGGATGTGATCGTTGTGGTGTGAGATGTGATGTGATACAATCGCAAAAAAAAACGCATGAAATATTTTCTTCAGAGTCGGTTGTCGGTTAGTGCACAAGACAAGATGCTCACACATATTTCATTTCATGTCTGAAACTGATTTTGTAAACTACAATGAGGTTTTTTGTAGAAAAATCTGCTAAACATGAAAAGCAAATATAAAGGAAAAGGTATAATGATAAAATGAAAAATGATTGTACGGATCACAAAGAACTAATCAAGAGTGCGATATACATACATAAATTTTAAAACCACAAGACCAGCCTATGTGATGCCATTTTAGATAACAAAAATTCGCTTATCAGTGGTATTTCCCCCCTTGAAAAGTGGAGGTTTGCTACGGTCGACTGAAATTGTAAATTTTCTTGGGCTGTTTAATTGAATCGGGATTGGTTTGAGATTTCAAAATAAAATTATCTGTAACAGTGATACAATCAAGTTCAATTATTTTTCTCGGATTTACTATACTATTTTGAAAACAAAAATGTAAGTGAT
Organism: Orchesella flavescens; assembly: GCA_964034955.1. Lineage (NCBI taxonomy): Eukaryota > Metazoa > Arthropoda > Collembola > Entomobryomorpha > Orchesellidae > Orchesella > Orchesella flavescens. The sequence goes on from OZ035957.1 coordinate 13,967,533, forward strand.
TGTTAGTTGTGAGTACACAACCATATCCGCTTGTTTTGAGTAGTGAGACACATGTTAAAATTGTAGATTCAATGTATACTGTACATACGTACGTCTCAACACTTATCGAAATAGAATCAACATTGATTAAAAGGCTGAACGCATGTACCGTTTATATCTGGGTATTACATCAAAGACTCATGTCTAATTAAATACTAACTCAACAATCGGTTCAAACTTGAAGTAGGTACTTAGATGAGCCTCTGAAATAGTTAAAGTACCTGCAAATAACATTAATTAGTTTGAAAACAATCTCATTTCTCTTAAATGAAGAAGGAACAATGATGAATGATCTACATCATATTTCATTTTCTTTTTCATCATCATCATCATCACATCTCGTATAGCGTGTGTTTTTTTATATAAACAATCAGGGAAACGCATATTTAAATATGCATTTAAGGAAAGGAGAGAAAGAGAGCAGCTATAAGGAATGGATTTTATTCTTAACATGATTGTCACGTCTCATGAAGATTGCAGCCACAAATGAAAAAAAATATGACAGTTTTCGTTTTCATAGTCACATATCATTATCATACGAAGAAGGAGATGATCAAGCCACACTTTTTTTGTGTAAAGGTCATTGTCACGGACTGAGTGAATAGTCAGTTTAGTAGAGTTTGCGTTTCTCATAATTTTTTTTAAAGAAAATGATCTCTGTTATGTTATGAAGACATGGCACGAGTAGGTATATGACAAAAGCAAAAGCCATAAAGTGTCGTAAAAGCTGTTAATATGCTGAGAAATTCATGTAAATCTTGGCAGGATGTATGCAAAACCTATTATATAGCATTACCTAGCCCAATAAAGTTAATTTTTGGTTTTAGGCTTGCGTTTTGCCTCAAAGTTAAATGGTTGAGAAGCGGATATAAAATATTATATGATTCGTTTTTCAATTTCTATTTTTATTTGCCATCTACAAGAATTCACCACTCATTGCTCAAAACGGCAAAAGTCACACCACTACACAAAAACTTATGCATGGGCAGGGTAGCAAAAAGGGAAACGTGAATTTTCTATTTTGTTCATTTTGGTAAAAAAAACTCAAAAATATTATCGAATCTGCAATAATTATATTACGATTCATGTATGCCTATATTTGGTCTTTGCAGACCTTAACCATGTTCACATCACTTACCATTTTTTTGGTTAAAATTTGAATGAATCTTTGTGGAATTATTATTTGTTTTCTGAAAATGGATTGGATTGATGGATAGGGCTACAGACAGTAAGGATGTGGAATGAAGTGGTTTGGTTTATGGTTCTGTGTTCTGACAGAGGTAAAAACGATTAACTTATGGTATTGTTGTGGGATTAGAGTTTCAAATAAAGGCATTTCATCTCATTGTAGAGTAGTGCTCGGCAATTTCACTCGGTGGTCACTCAGTCATGAAAGCGAGCATTGTGTCAGTGAGTCAGTTAGTGTAGCTATTATTTTTGTTCAAACATTTATGGTAACGTACGGACGTAAAATTATTAAACTTGAGGCACTTGAGCATTTGTTTCAGTTTCCACCAAAATACTACATTCAAGTATGAGCTGCTACGTAGAAGAGTCAAAATTTGCAATGTTGAAGAAGCGGTGAAAATTAAGGATTGAAGGATTGAGAATCCTCTTATGATACCCCGTAATTACGCTTACTTTAAATAAGTACACACGTAACTTTGTGTTAAGAGGTGAGAAGAGCATTTTAAGCAGTATGCGATTAATGTGGGCAGTGACCGTTGTGGAATGATGAAGAATACAGATGTACTTACTTGTTTGAAATTAACGAAAATTGTAGCATGAAATGTACTTACATGCATGCTATTTGTAATGATTTACCTTTTGTTACGTACTCCGCTTGAGATGTAATGCTAATAATGCATCGAAAGAAATTTAAATTTCAAACCTTACATAAGCTTACAGCTCAGCTCACGAATGCATTATGAAGAAAGCGAATAATAATTCGGGTGAAGATGATGATGATAGCCTTACCGTAACAAAGGAGAAATATTAAATGCAGCTCAAAGAATTGCGATTTCATTTACATGTTTTATGCACTTTTTAAAGTAATAATGTGAAACTGTTTACAGTTCATATACCTTCCAAAATTGTTGTTTTCAAAGATTTCCTACCCGAGGCATACGATTAAACTAAACTGTAGGCAATCAGGCAGGCCCAGTTTTGTATAAAAAAATGCGACGAAATATCGATTAAAATAAGGGTTAAATTTTAATTGTTCTTGAGTTATATTTTTTGCTCTAGACTCTGACTCTAAAGTTTAATGATGAATTGGCCAAACAAAGCATTCATTTTTGTAGAGGTCACATAAATCTCTAACCTACGTCTTTCTAACTTACCAGACCATCAGCGTAGCGTGTGAATAGCAGCACATGGTTACACGAATCTGAAACAATTTTTTCACACCACTGCACCCACGTAATCGCATTGATCACCATACACCACATGAACGTTTTGACATGGCTAATTTTTCCCTATCACAAAAGTTTTCTAACAAGGTGCTAATTGTTAGTTACAAAGTGAGCAGAGTTTTTGAATCAGCTTTAAAATTTATTATGCATTGTATTATAGTGTGTGGTGTACTGAAGTAACCTTTAATTACTTCATTTTCGACTTTCCGCATAAATGCCTCATGTAAACAAAATTTAATTTAAGTATATATATATATAATATGTAGTTATAGAACAACTGCTTTTTATGAATGTGCACGTAATTTCGAATTTATGAAAATATTTTGAGTTTTGACCAAAAGTCTATTATGTGGCCGTAAGACAAACTACTTGAGTTTTCCATTAAGTAATTGCTCATAAAATGTAGGCATAATATGGAGGAAAATGCCAATTTACGTGAATGAGCTTGTCTAAATATTATATGAGCATCAATGACCGAAGGAGTGTAATAATATGAGAAGCGAATATATGGCTACAATAACAAGTTAAAATTTTGGAGTAGCGTACATACGTCATCAAATGAGTAGCTTTTATGTATGCTAGTTTAGGTCTATAAAGATATTTGACTGACTCATAAATGGCAAATAGAGGAAAATGGCAATCATTCAGTAGTCAAGTCAGGTCTTCAGTGGTTTTAAAACAATGCAGAAGTAGTAAGGTTATTGCTCTGATCATGATCTTTTTTATCTTTAGTTTGATTTTTTTGTTGATTGCCACATAGAGTTGCATAAAGAAAGATTGATATTAGATCATAATATATGGTACTTAGAAGTTGCATCACATGAAACAGTATATACATAACCGGATGTTTGAATTTGTTCAAAAGAAAGTGTTCGGAAAAAAGTGGAATTAGGATTTGCCTATGGAAGATATTTTGGTATAAAGTACCTTTAACTCAACTATTTCCTTAATATTCTAATGACACTCAAGAACCAGACTAAATCAACACTATTCGGCTTCAACAAATAAATCTAACGCATTAGAGCAAAATAAGTTTTAAGTGATTTCATACTTCTAAATATACTATCGTTTTTATATATATTCCAACTCTGCAAAAATATTTAAGAGAAACCGTACTGTAGGAACTATGGATGTACATTCATTTTTAAGTTGCAAGATGAGAAAGGAATGTTAATGTTATTTTTACGACCAAACGTTCAAATTCCCAATTCCAAGCCGTGTGTCACCAGTGATCATTCAACATTTAAATACCAAAGAACTCCTGTTTAGCTATATCTACTAATAACTAATCGTATACGTTTATAAATTATTATTAAATTTAATTGGTTCCGGCTGTAGAAAAAATACTGATTTTAATTATTGACTTCATTGCTAATAATTTAACTTTGCTCAAAGCTTGCTACATGAATTTATTTTTAATATTTAAATGGAGAAACTTTCTAAATATTTTCTACCCTCAAAGTGATAAGGTTAAAGTTTTTTTTAACCATACTCAGTAATATTTTTTTGTCAATTCCAAAAGGTACTTAATTTGTAAATCAACGACTATAATTAAGTACACTAGTATTTGTAAAGTTAACCGGCATGTTACACTCTCCTTTATCCTTCGGACAAAAAAACTGCAGTCAACCTATTATTTTCATTCGCATTATAATTTATAATTCGAATGAAAACTTCAAATAAGTTCAAACCCCTTTATCTATTTCATAATTCATATGAGCTTGAGTACTATAATGCTCATGGGTAGCACAAAACGTTTTATGATAACATAAAATTTGCATGAATACTACTTGATATAAATATATATGTATATAATGGTATCATCCTTTGGTTTTCATTATCATAAAGTTCAGCTTTAGTATACATGGTACATAACAAAATAAAATCTGGCAGTCTGGCACGGTGAAAATTCGTACCTACAACAGAGTATTGCACAACAACATAACATAACTTAGAACTAACATAATTTTTTTTATGAAGTAAGTAATAATTAAAATGTGAAATGTACACATTTTCAAAAAGCTAAATATTTTCAGAACGATTCAACAATTATTTCAATTTATTTAAAACCCTTAATCTACTTATAGTTAACTAAATGCACTGGTCGGTAAAACTGAATTGGTTATAGGAAATGATGCCTCATCCAGAGTGTCCCCAGCATCATATTTAAACTGATTTAATGATGATTGAAGTTGATTTTCAAGTATATGGCACGCATAAGGATTTCCTAAAGCTGAGCCGAGGATTGTACTCACCCAATAGGAATGATTTCTAAAAAAAAACAAATGAATATATTTTCAATTTAGCATTACAAGTGGACGTGTACTTTTTCATAAGTTGATGAAACAAAGTTTTATTACATTCTATATTCCTCCTCTGTTCCTTGAGGAGCCACTTCCGGTATATCGTCAAGTTGATTACTACTGGCTTTAGGGTTGGAATTTAGGTAAACCCCATCCCAAAATGAGATGGGTCGTCTGTTGAATTTGGTAGTTGCTTCGATGCAAGCATCCTTTTGAAACTGGACAGAATGTCCCAACAGCCTTTCCAATCCTTTCCATGTCAAGAGCAGCTCAGTCCTTTGGGATTCTGGAAGGGATTCCATTTTTGAATCCAGGTAACTTTCTTCTGAAACGGATCGTCTTCTCCGTCTCATTATGAACCCTTCGACGCCTTTAAAAAACATAATAATTATTATTAATAATACGGAAACAAATAGGTTTAATAACTACAGTTTCACATATCCGTCAACTCACCCATGAGCTTGAGTCCCAATAAAATCTTAAAAATAATGGATTTGATTTTAACAAGCAAAGTCAAAACCTGCAGTGCAGTATGAACAGAGATGGGAATGAAGTTCAGAAAACATTCTGCAGGTTCAATGAGCAACACAACACACTCCAGCACCAGGAGAAATGTGAGAATCCAATAAGAGTTTCTCATAATAGAAATACACAGTAAATCCTATAACACTTCCTATTTTTACTCTCTGCTTCCATTTAATGAACTTTCAAAAAACGTGAACAACGTAATATTTGGCTTAATTAATTTTTTTTTGGCAATCCAAACATATTTTCTTACATGAACAGGAAATGTTTGCACTTCACGCATTATTACATGTTCTTGACATTTTCTCACACATAAAACCAGACACACACACACACACAACGCCACCAAACTACATTACATTATCTTTACTTTAGGTACACACTCTCTTTGTATAACCGCAATAATTCACAAATTTCGCATTTCCCTTTCGAAAAAAAGTGATGCGCCACCCCTGAAGCACTAAACTATTAGAAATTTGTGAGCAAGTGACGAAAAATGTTGAAAAGGGAATAATTTTTGCGGAAAGGAATATAAAAAACTTGATTGTATGAAGAATGTATCACACATATTGTATTGAAGCTAAAAGCTTTTGTCTATTACTCTATTCTATATGAATGCATATATACATATGTAGCACAAAGTGTAGGACTGTGCAAGCTAAAAATTTCAGTTGCTAAAAAGTAGGATCCTTTATTTTTCGTTTTTTTTGTTGCTAGCAATATATTTTGCTGTATGATATGATGATATGATATATGGTATGAGGAATATGAATGCAAATTCAAAAGCTAAGATTATTATTGCTAGCAAGCATTTTGTATAGCACGTTGAATATTTTAAAGCTATTTGCTAGAAAGGCCAAAAGACCTATATTATATTTATCAATAAAAAAACATGTATACAAAAATGCATTCACTCCTACTAGCAAACTACCAACCACACACTACCATTTATGATTATCACTGATTACAGGTGTCCGTCTGCAGTAGTTAGTCCATTGTTCTCTTAAGACAGGTATTAAGGTTATGTAGACGGGCAAGGCTAATTCGAAACGAAGTAAAGGAATGAATCATTGATCTCTTCAAGCAGTAGTAGGATGTACCTACAACGCAGTCAAAAGTATTCATACAACACAACCAACAGCATAAGGTTGCCCAAATCATAAGTACCTACTTCATCTTTTTTTACCATTATGTTTGAAGAATCAGCATCACTTTTTTTGAAATGATGATGAAGGAACCCAACTAACATCCACACTGAACTGTATTGTTATGTTATACATTTATGCTATGATATGATATGATGGTGATAGTAATAGTAAATGCCAAAGCCAAAGAACTTTAAGGTGCAGGTAAACTACATGACAGACAGGTGAAGTGAACGTCAAACGTGCACTGCATGCATCCTAAAACAATATGGGGGATAAATAATACTTTCTGCCGAACCATATGCGAATTGTGATATCTTTATTATCAGTAAATATTATATACACATAAGAAATGCAGTTTGGTGTTGCTGTGAAATGAATGTACATTGTACAGTGTTTCAAATTGTCATTAAATATCCCTACCTTCCTAAATTTCAATGCAACATAACATTAACCGAAGAATAAGTGAATACAAAAACTGACCCACAAAATTGAAACCTGCTTTTTGCTTACTAGGTGAGCAGAGCATGAATATACATATAACAAAAAAAAACGATCTGAGTTACTGGGTGAGGTGAGGATGAACATACAATATTATTGTGCAGTTTGTATGCATGAATGTGATATGATATGATATGAATATAGGCTATTTGGCTCATTCATTGTTATGTATGAAATCCTTTAAAATCAAAACTCCGTTATGAATGCACATTAAAATGTATGTAAATTTTAACTACCTTACTTTTCTTGGCTAGCTTCTCCGATAGTTTAAATGATTCTGGCGAGCAAGATATATTATAATATACATACAGAGTATGAAAAATAGCTGTTAGAAGATTACTCAGACTTTTATAACGTAACTTGAGCAATTAACTTCAAGTTCGCTTTATGGTTCGTTGTATCTCGCTTTGGCTTTTAGGCATCTCAATAATCTGCGTACTTTGTATTCTTATCCTTATGTTTTGGCATGCTCAATAGGTTGTTTTAAATATTATTATTACTGTTTAGCTATTTCGATTTGAGGTGGAGGTGATTGCTGCACGGATGATGATATATCGGAATCGTACTAATATATAGTATAATAATGCAAAGTGTGTATTAGGAAGGTTAGCAGGTACGAAGGATGCTTAGGTAGATAAGCGTAAGTACCGAGAGTAGCAAATATGAAATCAGCGAAATCTGTTGCTTCCTCGAAACACTGAGTAAAACTTCACACAAGTGCAGGGCTATAGTATATTTCGAAATGTAAAGATGACCTTCTCAAACAAGAAATCTTCAGCTTCTTTAGACACCATACGGAACCATTAAAGGATGCAGGACGACACGACAATCTTATTTTTGCGTACTATAACTATCAGACTAATATGTAATAAATAACTTTTGAGCAATTACTTGGAACAAAAATTCGACTAAACTATGAGTTTATTTAGTTTTTCTATGGTTGTTCGCTTGTATTATTCTTATTTAATTTAAAAATCACAGGTATTTCATTTACTCAAGGGTCTGTCTTTTTCTTGAAAACTTTGACGTGTATTACAAACACAACTTAAAAAGTTACCCACTCGTTGTAGTTGACTAAAACCTTATAAAACTTGGAACAAAATGTTTGTGAAATGCACTCATTTCCACTGATACATAAATTGTACACGAAAATTTTTGGAAATCACAAAGAGGGAAAGGAAGAAGATGAACTACTCTAAGATGGATACAACTCAACTATTTACAATAAAATGGCATTATTCATCAAACGATCGTAATCATATACCTCATACCGTCAGATACAAAATATTTCTTCAGCACCATCAAAAAATATTAAACTGTGTTATTAAAACATAGAACATACTACTGTCTACATACTATGTCAAAGTTAAGATAAAGAAGGGGACAGAATTACAAAATGAAAACAATTATTATTCACTTCATTGTTTCTTAGAAGATATTATTATCATAATATGTATATGTTTATATGGTGGTGATAGACAAGCATTGGTTATGGCTTACATTCTATAAAATTGTTTTTTTCAGTCTTTTAAAAATCGATACATATACATAGAAAGACAAGCAACAAAAATATAGCGTATATCATTATTACTTGCTCACACGAATAATATTGTAAATAGAAATATTGAGAGTTTTGAGACGGCACTATATTTCCGTTTCTCATGGACGAAGAGTTATTGGGAACAGTTCAGCTATAAAAAAGCACCAGCATCAACTTTTTCTTTGTTTTTAATTCTTAACGAATTCGTACTTTCTTCATCATTTGCAGCACTCGGTTTCCTGATAAGGGGCAGTTTGGATAAAAGTTGTGACATCCGTTCCCTTCCACACCGGATATGAGTTGGCCCATGTGCGCTGCAAAATGATAGCGGGAGACGACTTCGCCCATTGTTCCAAGGCTTGTTTCACTATACATTTAAATTAATTAGTCATTAATACATTGATTAAACTTTTTAATAAAGTTCGCAAATCGTATTGATTCTCCCCTCATTGTTAATTGTTCAAGGTTTATTACCGTATAAGGGATAACAGTCCTTTCTCTGCTTCTGTCAATGAACCTCTCTCTGAGACGGACGCATGGAGTTCACAAACCAATTTGGGAAGGCACCATTCTTGCATTACTGCTGTGAGTTGGGTTTTCATAGCTAAAAGCTCTTTTTTTTCTTCAGCTGCAATAAAATATATAAATAATAATAATATATTAATTACTAAATATTACTTTTGTTGTAATTAAGTGTGTTTTTTGTATTTGCATAAGCATACCAGTCAGCTTCATAGCTTTGCGTTTGGCATAAGCACTTTGGCCCCTGTTATTCAACCTCTTGACTGGATCTAACGCATCATTGTCGTTAAAGTCAGAGTGGTCTGAATTTGTTCCTGCACCATCTTCCCCCTCACCACTAGACAGTTTCGGGGATGACTTGAATTTCATTACAGAAATTATGTTCTCCTCATCTGACCCCTCTTCCTTTCCAGCTGGTCCAGTGGGACCCTCACGACGACCTTGTCCTGCCGCATGTCGTCTGACACGATCCTGATGACTAGATGAGGATTGCTGCTGTGCGGCAGATGTTGACTGCCGAAGAAAAGCACCGAGGGATGAGGAAGTGGCTAAAGCTGAGAAAAAGTCCTTCAAGTCGGAAGTGACGAGAAAAACGAGGATTATAAATATTAGTCCGCGAAGCAGTTGATTCTGCATTTTTCCAGCGAGGAGACAAGAGACGGAAAATGAAGTTTTCACTTTGTACACATGGAAAAGGCACGACACGCTTGCATCCACTCACTCACTACCAGGTAAGGAGAGACTGACACCTACAAAAATTAAACAAATTACAACTTCATTATAAAAACGTTAAAACTTCAAACTTCTTCTTATAGCATAACAACGCAACCCGTTATTGCTCAATTCGATATAGCAACAGCAATCTATATCACAATTTTCGTATAATTGCATCTAACTTACATAAACCAACCAAACTTCATTGCCACCACTGACTGAGCCATATTAGAGAGATGAACATAAAAAATTATGACTCTTTTATGATTTTGACAATGGAGAGACACCCGAGCGCATCAAATTATGTTTAATGACTTACCAAACTACATCACCAATACCACCAAACACATGAACACTGAATTCCAGAAAGTTATGGAATTATGCATGAGCTATTTGAGAGGAGCGAGCACACACAACAGGAAATATTGGTTGGTAGGGAAAGCCTTGAAATTAGACTACTACTGACTGATGCTCCTATTTGACTATACCACGTTTGACACTATTAGTCGATCGATTCCTGACCAAAAATAACTAAATTTTTAATTATATGCTGGGGTCTGCACAACCATGAAGAAGAACAACAACAACCCACTAATAAATATACCAATTGCTTCCAGCCCGATTTACTAATGCAAAAGTATAGACCTACAACACCAGAACCACCACGCAGTTGGTGTACAATAATTCTGCATGTGCCAAAATATGCAGTGATATTTTATGTACGCATTTGAATTGAATCGCAAACAGTACTGAAATGTAAAAATCTTGTTGATTACCATAATGTGTGATTACCTTTCTTACTCAACAATTCATAGCCATTAACATATACCCATGCTATTCAAACCAACTTGAGTTTAAGTTTCTGTCTAGGTTTAAGTTAAACTCAAACGAAAGAAAAATCCTTGTAATCAGCCTTGACGTCTTATATTTTTGGTATATTGTATTAGTACACCAACCATTGCATTTCACTTCTTTTGTAACATTGTTAACTCTCCGTCTTACTCTGCATAGTAATTTTTCCTACATAACAGACCTCTCTTCTCTACCTTTTTAAAAGTCTCGTATCTGTTTTATGTAGCCGTTGAGAATGATGGCATAATAACAAGCATGAAAATTAAAGTTCACAATCCCTTGTAAAAGCACTCATCCACGAGAACGAGAGACCATTCACTTTTTAAAACCAACATGCATTTTTTTACCTTTAAAAGCGTTCATATCTAAAAATCTAAAACTGTATTTCATTTGGCAGCATTGAATGAATGGATAAAATAAAACCACACAGCGGTAGTCAGTCATCGTGTCAGTAGTAGACAGTTTTTTTTAATCGAGAGTGAAAATAATTCTTGATGCCTATGCCTGAGACGAAGACTATCAAATTCCCATTACACTATGCCATGCAAACTTTTTTTATGCATTGCAAGACAACCAAATGTTTTGAAGAAAATCTCGGATTGTGATGTGATTATTGTACAGCAGCATCCCCATGAATCATGATTACATACGTGCTCAAGCATAACTATATACATAGCCTTCTGCAGAGAAAAAAAAATTCTTCAAGTTGATAATGTCGGTCGGTACACTCGACTAGTCAACAGAACAGCAGTCATGATGTGCAATTAAATAGGCACGTAGGGAGTATCACTACTACCACCAACAACCAAAATTTGAGCTGTTAGAAAGTTGTCAATTTTCAAACGGTCCGTCCGTCCGTCCTGAGCTCTTAAATGACTTATGCACAATTTCATTCAAAGACTGACTTCTCTGGTGGCATATGTACGTATGGTGTTATATCTTATATGTATAAATGTAAAATGTAGCAGTGTTATAAAAGTTTTATATATGTAATGCTGAACATATTACGCTATGTTGAATGCAAAATACAAGGCCTCTAATTTGCCATTTATGATTTACTATAAAATGTTTTTACACTATATATTAATTTTTAAAGTATCATTTAGAAAAAAAATTAAAGACTAGATTTTAGCCATTAGCAGAGACCACACCACACGGAATATGAAAAGGTGTGGATGTAATCATTATCATCATCATAAACACCAAGAATTTTATAACAATATTTTTTTGCAATTATTATAAACTAATCGTAAGTTTTGCTTGGCACGCGGATGTATAACATTTCAGTAATTCATAAGCTTATGTAGGTACATATGTATATGTACATAGGCAATAATATCTATTATAAAAGGAAACAAGGCGTTCTTTGTACTTAAGTTTTCAGTAGTTTAGTTTTTAAGCATACTTTACAATGCGCAAGCAGCTATCACGTGAGATGAGAATTTACGGATTGTAATTTGCAATGTACATTTCTCCTAAAATATTGTACCCATGAACAAGATGGAATATTAAATAGAATGTTATGTTTTTATAAGTCATTTGCAAGTTAACATTTTCAATTTCAACTAACTACTTATTTATCTCTGTCATAAAATGCGTAAGAATGTATAGAAAATGCAAATGAAAGTGAGAGTAAACGCATAAAAAACAAAATTATATTTTGTGGATGATGATCTGCTTCCAGTTCTTTATGAAACTTTGTAATCCTTTAAGTCACATTATGACCTATGACTAAGCTGGAAACCTTCACCAAACGCTTTAAGTATGACAGTGGTTGTCCGCACTTACGATATATTTTACTATTACCTAACACCAATCGTTCTGATTCTGAACTTCCACTCTGAGTTATCTTTCTTGAGATTTGTTAAAAAAATTTATTTTATTGACATCAAAAGTGACGACAATTTTTTTTTGTACTTTGCGATTTTGTTTTTCGCACCACGAATGAAACACCGTTCATTCGTCTCTTCCTACCAAAAAGTAATCTTTTTATGTCCACTTCAAATTATAAACTTCTCACCTGATTTCTCCTCTTCACTTCCAAGAAGTTCCCAAGACTCCCTCAAAGCTCTCCCCAAAAGCACCCACTCCCAAACTGGTGGAACCAAGTAGCTGTAGCGGAACTATAGACGCCAATCCTCTAGGTAATGTTGCCGATGACGGTGAATTGGAACCCGACGCAATCACTGCTGTTTGTGCGACACAAAGGATCAAGAAGAAATTGGCACACACAAACTCGTAAATGGCAGAAACAAATGAGCAGAGGTAGCACATTATAACAAGAATGGGACCAACAGGCTCACCGTGCTAGCACTGTGAATGAATGACAGAGAAACACGATTATTTCCAGGACTATCCATTCCAAACTCTTGAGTCTACTTATCAACTGATTCTAAGAGAGCAAATTTGTAAAGCCTCATAAAGCACAAACTTTTTTTCTGTGTCCCACTTCCGGCAACCACGAAAAAACATGCACTCATTCGTTTAACAGCCAGAACATGCAAAGAAAAGCTGTTGCCGTCGTTAGGTCAGGAATGATAATATCAACAACTCCTAAAACCAGGTGCTCAACACCATCCGATCCTTAGCTTTCCAAGTTCATGCGATTTCTTTCACAGCTGGAATCATAAGCCACCACCAACCAAACCAACTCAAGCCAACTTCACTATTATATTCCACTAAAATACTCTTATTCTTCGTTTTCTGAGGAAAATCCAAATCCAAACAAAAATGAGTTTTTATTGCCCCGTAAATTGACTTACGCGAACTAAATTCCCTTGAGAAAACTGTAATCCAGTTCCAGTTGTTTGTTATTCTACATTTACACCTTAATTACTTTTGCCATCACAGACCGCTCACAACTCTCTACAACCAACCCAACGTTCCTCCACCTGGAGAATTAAATGCAATTAAGTAACACTCTGAGTCGTCTCCCAATAATCTTTGTGTGGTTTTTAGCTGGATTGGAATGATTACTCCACGCAAAATCCTATCCCTATGTGTGTAAAACAACTGGGAGGATATTTTTAGACCAAAAAATTATTGTGGGTTTACTGTTAATTGTGAGCATAAACGATCACATGCCATGATCGCATCACACTAAATGATGATATTGATGTTATTTTATTACACAATGAATACGTAACGTAGTATAATAACATAACATGGGAAATTCACATACAATGCCAATTTTTTGCAAACCGTTTCTGCCATCAAAGAAGTGTGTCTACCTTTAGGCAAATTGAATTGAATGTATGTATGTATGTATATAAGTACGTACGTGTTAGTTTAGTTATTTAAATGGATTGGATTATTGGTGAGGGTATAAGGAAGAATATCACATCACAGAAGGAACACGCAGGTAAGGAAGAAATCAATGGGAAAATGAAAGTGAGAGCGTGGTCTGGTCTGGGGGGTTGTTATATTGAATGCTTAAATGTTGAAGATTCTTGTATATTCTGCGCTATTAACCAACAGAACACTATCAAAGTGACTGATCAACAACATAGATATGTAACAGGAAGGAAGGAAGGAAGGAAGGAAGAACGAAAGGGAAACTTGCAATAGTAATAAAAAAGGAGTCACTATTAATATATAAATATTGCAGGTTTTCTAACAATTGTAGTGTGTATTGTGGTAGAAAAAAGGGTTACATAATAGGATCACGTAATCGTATATCGTGTAAAATGCTCAGTACAATCAAAAAATGATGCGAGGATGTATGTTGGAGATGATCTCGTGCGTTAGAAATTTCCAAACAAAAAATGACACAAAACTTCCAAGGATTGCTTTTTAGTGGATGGACGTCAACAAAATAAAGGCTCCCAACTATTCTGATTCCAACGATTAAAATGGTGGATGGTACCTTCTTGAAAACGTAGCTGAGCAAATGTCTCCAAAGGAGTCTGTACCTGACGATGATAAGGATAAATTGTGCAATATCTCCTTAAAATCCAAACTATCTTGGCAATGATGTTATGGCATATGTCTTATGTCATATTATAGTCAAGAATGACTTCATGTGCATAAAATACTTTGTTGTTTGACAAAGGATATGCGTAATTCACATCCACATCCTAATCTTCATCCGCAGAGGCAGCAGAGCATAGGTAAAATACTATATGGGTCTATAAAACGTATATATTACTGATGAATGACATGGCCGTTACAAGAACAAGAACGCTAGATATTCGGCAAGTGCGTCCACGTCGATGATGGCTGACCATCAAAAAAAGTAGTAAAATATAATATAATGTCAGTGTGTATCGTATTGGATTGGATTTGGCTTGGCTCGGCTCGGCATGGTGGCTTGGCTTATACCATGACACAAATAAAAAGAGTTTTGTTGGTGATGTAAGACGCTAATAGGCATGCATGCATGGTATGAGTTGTGTTGTGAGGAAGGAACCCTTTAAATAATTAAATAACCGAAGAGAGTAAAAACGTACGTATTATAGAGTTAGACAGGCAACAGAGCAAAGCAAGACAAGGAAGGACTTCCTTTTTATAGGTAGTCAGTTACACACTGAAAACTACTAACTGCGTTACCAACAACAAAAACCAAAAAACCATGTAATCATCATCATCATCCTATAACGTAAAATGCCATATGCCTAACCTTACCTTACTTGTTGTTGGTAGATCATTACCGGCCGATAATGTAAAGCAGTATGGGGAACACTCTTATTGTAGTATGTATATATGAAATATGATAAAGGAACTTATTTATTGTGTGTGTACATCCAATAATATCCAACATCTGTATAATATTATCAAGGAAGAGAGGTGTACACCACTTTACGCTGACTTGGCTTTGCCACTCACAAAATAATATTATCTTCACATTTTCTGACTAGTTATAGTTTCCTTCCTTCACATTTTTATTATTTATCACCAGTTAGTTTGCTGGGGGTGCTGAGCTGTTTAGCACATTTTTATCCGTATTTGCAATCTATTGTCACTAGATGTGCACGTCACGTTATGGTTTATATCGAAGATGCATGTGGATTAGAGCCCTTTTGCATTGCATTGTAGACAACATGAACATGAATCACATGAATGAAATAAATGACCACTTTCCCTTTCCTTTTGTTGATTGAGTGTGGGGCGGTAGGTAAGGTGGAGGTAGCAGTAGGTTAGGATTTCGAAATTCTACTTGACACTTCACAACTCCAAGATAAACTGGTGGTACAAGAATAATACAAGATTTTACAAAATAAATGTCTTCATGCAGATTTTACCTGGTAGGTCGCACTCTGCACGCATATTTCTAGTCTTGTGAATTTCACCTGAAGTTTTCAGGTTTGACTGATCCACTTATCTTTAGTATTTATGTTGTAACTTTTGATCAAATCTGAATTTTTCCTACAACAAACCCAACCATGTGCATGTGAAAATCTAAGAATTGAACTGGGGAATACCTCTGGAATGCACCATACTCTTAATGTTTCTCTGCTGCTGATGATAGGATCGTGTGATGATGTTATTATTTGGTTGTAGGGTATGGATGAGGGGAAGAAAGGAATAGCTATATTCATGGATGAAAAATTAGTATAGCGTGTACAAAACTTAGTACGTACTTATGGAAGAGTGCTACTAGCCCAGAAGGAGAATGAGAGTGAGAGTAGAGTGTACAACTGGGAAATATATAAGTTAGTTTTTATTAGCTCTTTTTGTCGTCTCGTTCGTTTCTCGTATGCCTATCATATTATAATGCATTGTACTTGTACAATGAACATCCAATTTGGAACGGGATAAGAAGTGTAAGTGTATAAAGAGCGGTGCTTAAGTTGCTTGACGAGGACTACATAGGTTTTGTAATGTGTGCAATATTGTGTTTCTCTTAGGGCTGCTTCCAGCCGGTCTTAATACACTTTTCATAAAAAATGCATGATGATTGATGAATATGATTGCTAGGCTAAAGAATGTATGTAGATGGAGACTATAGCTATATAGCCCCACCATAATCATAACTTATATACCTTTGTTCCATTAGATTAGGATTAGGGCTGTGGGTTAATAGCTACGAAAACGAAACAAGGAAAAAGTCAGGCATGCATGTAAATTGTACACACGTTTTTTACAATTTTATGATTTACATGCTCACAAATAATATATATATGTGTATATCCATATATATTTTGTAATAAGCCTGGTCTTATTCATTTCACATGCTACCTTTTTGACTTGCAAAAATCATAGCAAAATTGGAAGCCTTTGGGATTATATTGCATGAAATGTATGTAAGCCTACTAAATATGGGAGATAATAATGGTTTGTGTCCAAGTTGTATTTCTTGTTCATAATATTCTATTATTCTTCCTTTGCCTTGTTAACATGTCGAATTCCTCGTGCTTCTTTTTGGTAAGTTGTGATGATTATGGTCCCGTGCACACAGAGGTAAATATATTAACTATATAATGCATGTGCACGTAATATATAAAACTAATGTACTTTAATACATGCAATACGTCAGAAATTGAAGGTCAGCTCGTCATCGTCTTTGCTGCTGCATTGCATCTCGGTTGATTGCATTTCTGTGCAAAATGGGGACCTTGATCTGATGAATTTGTCAATTCCTTGGTTTTTATGATGATGCATATTTTGGCAGTTTAAATGACGAATATGTACAACCATATAAATACGGATTAACTCTGTTGAAACGATAAATTCATCATCATGCTATGCATGAGTAGGATTAAATTTAACAATTAGACTTTCAATGAATAGTATAGGAGGCGTATGCCTTACTTTTCAGAATATTATAGACACTTTTTTATGATATGTGACCGAACCCACACAATGACAAAAATTATTCTGGTATATATAACTAGCGGAGCTTAAATAAAAGAAAAAACCTCTTCAGACCAAAAATTCTTAGAAGCGAAGATATGATGAAATCGTTGACTTTCGTGCATCGTTCTTTAAAAGTGTCTTTAAATTGTCATTTGTGAAAGAAATTTTGAAGATTTAAAAGGACACGACATGACATGAATTAATTGCACAGCAAATGCACTTTCGTTGCATTTTTTTCTTCAAATCGCTAAAATGCAAAGCTGCATACTTTGCATTTTAAATGTTTTTATTATGCAGAGCGTGTATTATGCAAATGTTTTATCACGCGGTGTTGTACAAGATAACGTTGCATTACAACTTTCCAATATATATATTATTTGAGGAGAAAAGTCACAAATTACTTTCCTTTACATGGGATGGGCAATGCATGCAAAATTGCTTGAAGGATAATGACATATACCAACTACCAACAACAAGCATTTTGTGATCCGTGAACATAACATAAATTCAAAGTTAACCTACAGCCGTAGCAATCATATAGAGTCACATTACAAAAATAAATGACAACAACGAATATCTTTAGGATGAAAATCTTGACACAAAAATGAGTACCAAAGTCAATGGTCCCTTGAAAATTAATGTAACCTGCCATCGAATTATAATAACACTAGCGGCCAGATAACGGGCCTTGCCCCGTTTCTGAACACCAAACGTTTTTAAGTCACGGTGGTATATATTGTACACCATTTCAATCTTGCAGGCTAGGCGATCGGAACGTCGGCTTTAGTTATCCATGCATTTATGATTTGATTACCAAATGTCAATACAAAATAATCCCATAGAATTTGCTCTTCGAAGTCAAAAACTTGAATAACTCAATAGTTTTGAGACACTGGTTGTTTTACGTTTGATAATAGGTAACTGAATGTCAAATCGTGTCTATGAAATATTTTTAATTAAACTTGTGTTTTTAAAAATCGAATTAAATTATAACCGTTCTATAAAGTAAAAATTTGCAGTATTTGTAAGCAAGGTGAGAGAACTTTCATACTGGGATTAAAAAAGGAAAAAGTTCATCTTATTTTTAGACACCTTTATCTAGATGTCTTTATCTTCATGTCTGCAGTGCTACAATTGTAAGCCCTCTAGAGAAATGCAAATGGATGTGTTTTTTTGGGTTAGCAACAAAATCATTGAAAAGTCACTTTTTTAAGGGACCACATGACCATGATCCGAGTTGCAAACATCAAGTTTAACAGTTGATGTGCACTGGGCAAAGCTTTGCGAATACAATGGTTAAGTTAGGTATGCTACACGTCTGTACTACTTAAATTGCAAACCCTCCAGAGGGATGCAAATGAAGATCCCATTTATTAACCTGCGATCGAAGATCAATCAAAAGCAGGTTATTTAGAATGGATCATAGTCGGTCTGTCCGTCCGTTCGCACGATAACTTTTACACCGTTGAAGATTTTCAAAAATTCTTTTTGCTAAACGACACTATAGGTCAAGGTTAGGTTAGGTTGACTGATTTCGAAGATGAGCAAAATCGGTCAATTGCAACTGGGTCAAAGGTCAAGGTCAAATATTTTTTAATGACAAATCATGGGTTATGATACATCGAAATGATGCTATTTCTTGAGAAAAACTCAACCATGCTATTTTCAAGATTCAGCAATGACCCCAGCGTGACCTATAAGCGTTTAAAGGTCAAATTTTTAAAAAATTTCTCAGCAGCAACCACAATGATTAAATTTTTTTTTAAACCAATGAACTTCTCAGACACATAGCTTATGCTTACTTCATTCAGCATAAACGCTAGATCGCAGGTTCCTATATATTCTGCCAGTTGTCAGGTTTATTTTAACCACAATATTGTATAGATTACCTTTGAATTCATATGCAATTCAAAGGCCCATGGCGCAAATATTTAGTCAAAATCAATATTCAAATTATAATTCGAGTCATCTGCAACCTTTAAGAAGTCCCAGGGCACTGCTAATAAACAGTTCGCTTCAAGTAGTTTTACTCAGGAGGGAGCCAATGGAATATAATTCGTTTGGCAAAATCGTCAAATTTTACAAAAAATGCCAGTTTCATGTGGCTGTATATTCAACATCAAATTTATTAGTATGAAGATAATTATTTATTATGAAACACCAACTCTTTGTGATTCGAATGGTGTACAACATGACCACCCGACTTAAACAACGAAGTCAGTAGGGCCACCGACACATCTTCAGTTTTGGTCGCTGCGAATTAATACCTGAAAAGTGCTCCATAACAAAACACGCATGGTGCAAACATACAATCAATATGGATGTAACGAATATGATTCGATCCATCTGCAATCTTTAAGGAGTCCCAGGGCACTACTAATAAACAGTTCACTTCAAGCAGTTTTACTCAGGAGGGACCGGTTGGAATGTATTTTTTGGGCAAAATCATCAAATTTTACAAAAATTTCCATTTTCATGAGGCTGTGTATTCAACATCAAAGATATTAGTATGAAGATAATTATTTATTATGAAACACCAACTCTTTGTGATTCGAATGGTGTACAACATGACCACCCGACTTAAACAACGAAGTCAGTAGGGCCACCGACACATCTTCAGTTTTGGTCGCTGCGAATTAATACCTGAAAAGTGCTCCATAACAAAACACGCATGGTGCAAACATACAATCAATATGGATGTAACGAATATGATTCGATCCATCTGCAATCTTTAAGGAGTCCCAGGGCACTACTAATAAACAGTTCACTTCAAGCAGTTTTACTCAGGAGGGACCGGTTGGAATGTATTTTTTGGGCAAAATCATCAAATTTTACAAAAATTTCCATTTTCATGAGGCTGTGTATTCAACATCAAAGATATTAGTATGAAGATAATTATTTATTATGAAACACCAACTCTTTGTGATTCAAATGGTGTACAACATGACCACCCGACTTAAACAACGAAGTCAGTAGGGCCACCGACACATCTTCAATTTTGGTCGCTAAGGATTTTATTTATATAGATTACGTACAAGAGAAAATTAACAGGTAGTTTTTCTTAGTAAACATTTTTTCAGTTGATTGTGATTAACAAATCATAAAGACACTTCCAAACAAGTCCGTGCTGTCGAATCTTTGTCTTTTTCGCCAACAACAGTGTGATTTGCCACCAGACAAATAAGGGATAAAACCTTGGTTCACAGAGTTGTAAATAAAATGACCCTGGTTGATTAACAACAAAGGAAAAAAATATCTGTGTCAAGTTTAAAGTGTGCATGTGCAACATTTGGCTGCTGCTGCTATGACTTGTCAAAAGCCGCTATCATCAATATCAATTTTATTCACATCAAAAAGCTTTTCCAATTTTCTAAAACCGACAGCGCAGCGACACTAGTTAAGTCATTATTCAATTAGGGACATATTTATTCAGTTTCACTTGTGAAATCAGAACATTTTTTTTGCACGTAAAGAAGAAGTTTATGACAAAAAGTATTTTTGAAGGGTTGAACAAAAAGCGCATGCAACTGACCAATTATATCTCATGTAAACCGCACGCGGTATTGCATTGCACACATAGAGGCAGAGGGTGAGGGAGATGATCATGAAGGCGATATATGACATATACGCACACGATTCATACGAATACCTTAAACCAAATTACTTGCCTCTCCTTGTCCCAATAAGATTATTGCTTGTTTTTTACCAACGTAAAAAGGATTGAAGAGCCACATAACATTGGTATTTTGCTATTGCTTACAAGGTACAGGTATGAAGTACATTAAGGCGGACAGATGAAGTGGCAATAAACCAAATTGTTTTTTGTGTGCGATACTGTATGTTTAGCTGAGCATTTAGTTGGCGTGCCGAAAAAAATTGTGAGTTGCCTATAATTCAATGTCAAACATGTCATCTATTCTATTATTATTGCATGCTGCATTTTTACTTGCATCGCATTGAAAAATCATTATCATAGAACAACGAATGTAGCAAGTCACACTGTTGATTCTTCTTGTGCTATGTACCGTTGCGTAGCGTTGTAGAATTTGCGGTATGAACCTAAAGAACGATGTATGAATGGACCTGAGAGCCACTTTTATTTGGGATCAATATATACATGACTTTTGTGACCTGACATTGACAATGCAGTATGCAATAATGCAGTTTGAAGAAAGTGACTGACGCTCATTCCTTTCTACTCCAGTTTTTTGAGTGTACCACCGTTGCGCTAGCCCGATAAAAATCATTTTCAGCTTTTGCTTTCGTCCCATAAATCTATAAAAAAATAGTGACATGGTCATGTCATGATATTCGAAGACAGCTTAAAGAGCTTGGCTCTTTGTTCATCTAATAAAAATTTTAAACAATAAATGTATTTCAATAAAAACAAGGGTTGAACAAGATCTTATAACCAATTAACAACAAGTAAAACGCCTTCACAAGAGAGGATTGACCTTCCCAGGTCTTGCTCTAGACCCTTGCTAATTTTTTTCACACAATTTTATAACCACTTAAATTGGAGTCTAACAGAAATTTCGAAACAAGTGTCAAGTTACGAAGAGAAAAAAGGAGAAAAGGTTAAAGTAGTTAGCAGTCTTACCACACACACGCAAAATATAATAAAATATTTTTATGCGAGACATTTGTAAGGTTGTTAATATGATGAGTGATAACATAGATAACCCACCTTTGCCACACGCATTCATAATCATTTTTGAGCAAGGTGACAAGACAAATAAAATCTTAATGCCTATATATGTACCTATATACTTATCGTTAGTGACATGAGAGCCAACAGTAGCTGAAAAAATGATCAACACTACGTTCATAATATTTATGCACATCACATATACTCACATCCCAAGTTTAATCTTTACTGACCCACGCCTTTCATGTCACCTTCAAATCTACGATAGTAGCAGAGACGACTCCCAAAATGTCAGTTTGAAAAATGATTGTCCAAACCAAAGTTTTCAAAAAGGGTGGATCTCAGTTAGTAGATCTTAGAATCAAATGGTCTAGTCCACATTCAACAGACAAAAGCGGACAAGACAAGGCAATGTCCAAAAATGCTTTCTTGTATTTACATCCGTCCTCTAACTAAACTAATAGCATGAATTGAATACCTACTCACGTAGGTAGTCAGATGTATGTTAGTGTATCACAAAATATTCTTCATCAAGCATCCCATCGTCACTAACAGCATCTCTCACATTATATCCGTTTTAACAACACGCATAAAAACACAAGACCACGCGTGAGAGCTTGCGCGTAGTACGCGTACACATGCGTTTTGCAAAGACGTTTACTAACCAAATCACATATTAATTTCATGCCGTAGATCTAAAAAGGCTCCTAATCATCCGCATTTCATATCCTCACTCTTACTTTCATAAAACTTAAAAAGCAAGTTTAGCAGAAAAATACTCTTCCAAGAGATCTACTGCGTGCTATTGCTATACTGTATAGCCTATAGCCTATACAGTCATGTGCCATATGAACGAGATGCTTTCAACGTCCATTTATGACGCTCACACTTATGCATACACAACCACATACAATCCGCAATAGAAAACAAAGACTATAATATATTTTATTATTATATTTGCTGTACAAAACGAATCTAAACTTATGATGATGATGGCTGCAAGTAGTGTGTGTACACATGTCCATAAAGCGTCTGCTGCAGCTAAAAAGCGTTTCATATGCATACGATAATATAAACTCGAAGAGGATACTCAATAGTCGTAAAGGGTCAGTGAAAGTTTTTCTTCGTTTGAAATCTTATGATGATGATGATGATGTGATGAGCAAACGAATAGGAATGATGATGATGAGAGCCATATATTTGCTATGCACATGTGTCAGAGTATATTACGCTTTCATATCCAAATACGTTACGTCTATTTTTCATCCTTTTTCTGAAAAATAGCAAGGGATATTGAAAATGTATTTGTGTGCAAATAAACTCGCTATTCTTTATGATATCATAATGATATCAAGTAAATTAAAGCATCCTCTCCACAATGTGGTTATGCCATGTTATCATAAGGCACCCTGTTGATACGAATTTGCAATGGTTTTGTAAACTATAAAGAATTCAGCTTGTGTAGGCCTTGGCCGTGACACTTATCAAGTGAGCGTCCTTCAGTGAAGTGCCCCGGTAGAAGATGAGTTGAAGAATCATCGGAGGACAAGGAAAAAACAAGGAAGATGAGTTGCAAAACTGACATGTTCCTTCCGGGATCAAAAAACTGACAACGAACGTTACAGTCATATTCTTCAGCTTATCAATCATCTTATCTTCAATACGCATGTGTTATAAGAGTTTGGGTGTTGTATTTTATAGTGACATAAAAACAAGGATAATCTTTTTTGATTATCACCTTCTCATTGTTCTGTGGATTGTGCTGCGGATTAGAATCTCATCAAAATGAATATCAACAAGTTACTAGTGATATCTTTCATCGTGCTGTTGCTCACCTCGTATGAGACTGACTCCAGCATTTTGTTTACGCTCCTCATGAAAATGCTCATGTTAAAGGGAGTTCTGTTTATGGGCATGCCACTCGGCATCGGAGCGTTTGTGATGGGTCAAGGAATGGGCTTCTTTGCCGGTAACATGATGGGTGGCTACATGATGCTTCGTGCTGCGAACCGTTATCACAACAAGGAAAAGGCAAGATGGGTTACGCATTCTGGATGGCATGGTCCACCATACAATACACACACTTATCAGAAAGGCTATGAAAAGGGGAAGGCCATCATCAGTGTTGTCAATGCAGGACAAGCAAAGCTGAATGCTATTGCTTCCATTTTCAAACCAAAAGGATTTGGTTGGAAAGCACCGCCACCAAAAGGGTGGAGTAGTGGACCACCACCTGCTCCAGTCTACGGTCCACCGGGGTGGTCATCAGGCTATGATTATTCTTCTTACGCATCCCATTCCGATCCAGCTCCGTCTGTAGAACCATCACCTTATCAACAGCCACATCCACCTCCAAGTTACGGAGCTCCGGTAGCGAGCTATGGTGTCCCACCTCTGCCTCCATCTTCCCCGTATCCTGCTAGCGGACCCTTAGCATATGATGACTATTCTTACGGAAGTAATAGGAAGAATGGGGGATTCAGCTCCCTACTAAGCTCTATATCAGGGGGCGTAGATAATCAGGTAGATAATCAACAAGACAAGAAAAACACTAGAAGAGTTTATAAGGAACCTGTGTCACCGTCGGGATTCTATACTTCAGCGTATAACACACCGGGAGAACAATTTACAGGTAAAAAAGTAAAAAAAAAAAAAAGAAGACGTAGACGTGCTTATTAAATTACTAACAGTTTTTAAACAAGTAAATAGTGCAAACGTTTCAGTCAGACGGAATAATAGGTAAATAATAGGAGGATTGTGGGAGTAGCGTCAAAAAGCAAAAGATCTACAATCAACAAAAATATTTAGATAAGAGAGCCGGGCCACGGTCGGTAGCCCAAGCGTACCGATATGCATATGCATGCATTCATTCTAAGGGCTCATTTTTTTTACTTATAAAAATTCTTATTTTGCAAGTTTGCTTTCTAAAAAAATGAAAAAGAGAGAGATGAGATAATCAAAAAGGAATATAATTAGACGCAAGCAAATACATGTGATTGTGTGCATGCAGAGCATAGTAAAGTAAAAAGCCTTCAAAAACCATTTGTTTTAGCTTCTACATTTCATTACCGGTGTAACATAGGCATTTAATTTATATCTATATATAGCTGCTCGCTAACCACTAAAATAATATTACGATTAAAAATGGAAAGGGCTACACCTTATCAACTTCATAATCGACATAAAAATCCGCTGATTTAGCTAATTCGAATTATTTATGATGATGTTTGGCGAGGAATCTGATAAAGAAGGTTATAATATTGCTAATAAAAAATATTTTCACCTTACAAATGAATAGGAATTCTGACAAATGAGCCCAGCACCCAAGATGACAAGTTTCTACGAGGCGATGAGGATAACTTGAGCTCCTCCTCCGCGTCAAAAATGTCCTCATCAAGTATAACCGCACCAAATGAAATCCTTGAAAGTTATTTAGAGCAGCGGCTAAAGGCAGAAGCGGAGAAGCAAAAGGACACGGAGAGGAAGCAGGAGGCCCAGCAACTCGTGCAAATGTTACGTAAGGCATATCTCAAGCAACTTGTAGATTCCCTGAAAGAAGAGGAAACGAAAACTGCTACAAATCGTCGGCTATCATCAGTCCCATCATCGCTCTCCTCCTCAATCGAGTCCCTATTTGGGTCAAGGGAGTCAAGATCAACTGAGCAAAGGAATAATAATGAGATTGAAGGTGGTAGTGGTAGCAGCAATAGTGGTGGTGGTGGTGTTGCTAGTGCACAAAATCTAATCAGAGATATTCTCATTAAAGAAGTATTCACGTCAAGTGAAGCTAGCAAGGCTGTTGGTAATGTGGAAGAAGATGATAACATTGATACGGCTGAAGTAGCCAGCATTACGGAGAGGGTTATGTCCTTGACCCAAACGGAAAGGGAAGAGCTGATTAAGGGACTGGACGAACTTGGCGATGAGGAGCAGGTATTGCAAAAGCCGGCTATTTCTGAAAGCAGTACGGAAAGGATAGCTGAAGGGATGCTACTTGCTCTTGCTTCCTCTACTGAAAATACAATTTTTGAATCCAGTCCCAAGGGAGAGGAGAAGAAAAGGGAGGAAAGAAGCGGAGTAAAGGATGATGATGATGCTGGAAATGACGTCCTTCAAGTTTTACTTCCAGCCACGTGGATTCAAACTGACAACACATTTGTTTCGGAAAATGTCCCATTCTCAGTTCGTGTTCGAAGACAAACAGCTACTTCCGGAAGTGAACCAGCTCCAACCCCATCACCCGAAGACCAGAAAAAGATTCAAGGGTTTGTAGATGACATCAGAAAGTTCTTCACTCTTCTCTCAGCTCTGGATCAAGATCAATGCTTGCAAAAATTGGTTTGCGATGTACATACAAATGAAAAGGATCTGACTACGCTTACTCAATATGAAAAGAATATTTTGACTACATTCAAGTAAGTCGATATGCCAAAGTCATATTATTCAATCATGAGCAATATATTATGCTTATAAAATATTTTGAATTCCAGTACTCAAGTTTCTATAAAAAAAAGTCAGGTAGATGTCTAAAAAGTTCACTTGTGGCAGTATTAGAACGCATTCAAAATGCATTTTTTTGTGCCAGGTACCTGCCTCAAAATTGTCTTTATGTGAACTATCAATTTTTGCATAGGATCTTCTTCAAATGAAATCAAAAGTGGTATTACAACTTTTCCCCATATTTTTCCAAATGATTACATACCTCTTGAAGACATGATGTGCAACTTTTATTATTATTATTAAGTGGGGTTGATAAACCACAGAAGAAATTCATTTCACTTTCATTCTTTGAAGCAGAAAAAAACAACAACAAAAATGAAACCTATATAATATGATATAGGAAGTACAAGTTGTAAGCGCAGCAATGAACAATGCTGTATAGCTTAGGTCATCTTATGATAATATTTTACTGTCTTCATCTTCAAGACAAAAACAAAGATTGAGTTGAACGAATGCACAATAAGTGGCTGCATGTGTAATATAATGTATAAGATATGATATGATGGTTGATGGTAGTCAAGTAGCTTTTCTTAATAGTTGACGTGATTTGATGCTGTAAGGGATCAACATAATGACCATTTGAAAAGAGCTTTTTCAGAAAATTGCCAAATACAAAACTAATGAAAATACTCATGGGGTCCTTATGGTCAAGGATAAAGGAAGACAGGTGCCAAAAAAATTCCTTCGTTGTAGAAAAGGCCAATGTATTATGTACTTTACTTGACGTCGTAGGACGTGCAACAATATTTTGTAATTTTTCGAATGACCAAAGTGTCTGCGAGATCACCAGAGATAATCATAAGACTGATATTTGATATGCATACACTTTTGTTGCTTCCGACAAAAGCCTACGCTTGCATCCCAAACACAAACACACTTTCACAATTTTTTTTACCTTCAGGTGTCAGGACACTATGTTAAGATCTGATTTTGAGACCTGTTAAATGAATGAATGAATCACTACGACCAGTACCTGAATCAATCACATCACAAGTTTACAAGTTCACAGTACTGAACGTGATCATGATCATCTTATGTACCTATTTTCATTTCACTGTTTCCGGTTTCCTATATACAGAAAGTTTTAGTTTAGACCATGTACAAATGATTGTGATCATCATCGTCATCACGTAAGCAGTGAATTATTGTTATTGTAAACTACTACACAACCAAACCAGCATTTCAATTAAAATGAGCTCTTTCTTTTAAATCGAACACAATAATAATTAGTAATCAAATCAGTTCAGTAGTAGAAAATGCATCAGGAACAGGATACAAATGTGATTTCCTTTTCTTATGCAAATCAACACAATAACAAAGGAAGGAGTGAACAGAGAACTCACACGAAGTTACTGCAACTGCATCTCATCATGCATGTCTTGTCATGCACTTTTGACTTATGGGCATAATATTGGCATGATAAATGATAGCAAAACATTGGTAATGAGAAAAGAAAGGTTTAATGACAACTTTTGCTTCTTCCCATTTCCCTTTTTTATCAATAATATGTCATTACACTCGGTATTTGTGAGCCTTTATGATATATAATATGATGATGCTCACAATAATTGTCAATTATATCGAATTCGAAATTCCATAAGACTTTATGAAACTACGCGAGTACAAGTAGCAATCATATTATAATCATCCACTTTAAACTCATAAACCCACCAAGCCAAACAGGTTTTAAGGTGATGTTTGAGATTTCAACGATGCGTTATAAGCATTTTTTGATGACACTACAAACTTCCCTTCTTTAATTACGTCATTTGCAGCAGCAGTTAAAAATGAAATTATTTAGCTATAATACACAAAGTGACACACATGTTTTGATGAATAAAACTATTGAGGATTTTTTTCTGCTAAAAAGTGCATTATTATTAGAGTCAAGTGGTAGTATTTACTATAATATCACTAGCGCGTTTTAGCCATATTATAACCTTGTGCCATTGATCTGATGATCTTATGCCACAGTTTTTTGCTTTCGTTTCTAATGCAAAACCAAGCTAACCTTTGTATGTTAGTAAGGTACTAATTATTGCCGTTAGCTGAACACAAGAGATTAAATATTTGGTTGTTTTTACATGATTGCCATATTGCCAAAATCATGTACCTACGCATGATATTAGGTGCGCTGTAGGTGAAGCCAGCACAATATTTGCTTAGAAAAGTCATCTAGTTGACTGAACACAAAAGCGAGTGTGGTTTTTTTTCTATCAGAAATCTAAAGAAAAGCTTCTAATGATCAAGCAACCATGCAATAAAAGTTTTTTTTCTCATTTGAGTTGAGTTGAGAGGAAAGAATTGGGTCGATGTCGATACTCTAGTGATACAATCTATTTCCTTCCCTTTTAAACACTGATTAAATAGGAAATTTTAATTTAAAATGTACAAAAGCTACAAGAAAAAAAAACACTGATGGAAAATTTTTGATAACAAGGTCTTTGCGGAAAAAATTGACTCTCATTAGATTTATATTCTTTCAAAGATCTGAGTTATTTATTACCTGCTAACTTATATACTTATTTACCACTTTGCTTTAATGATTATATGCTTGGCATTATCTATGTATGAGCCGTGGTAGGTAATGAGCATGCAAAACATATAAATAATAATTATTATTTTGGGAAACTAATAATATAATGATGATTTTGCATTTATTTGTGGAAAGGTTGATGAA
This sequence comes from Orchesella flavescens, assembly GCA_964034955.1. Taxonomy (NCBI): domain Eukaryota; kingdom Metazoa; phylum Arthropoda; class Collembola; order Entomobryomorpha; family Orchesellidae; genus Orchesella; species Orchesella flavescens. Next base: position 13,996,711 of record OZ035957.1, read on the forward strand.
AGCCCTTATGCCTGAAGGTGAGGAAGATAGCAGCACAAATTACCGTTACGCTGCAGTGGTCGGCGAGACTGGTCAATCAATGGAGCTTTGTCAGCAAACTTATACTTCTTGTGGTTACTCCACAAGTCAAATCGTGGCATTGGGAACCCAGGAAGAAGCCACTCCATCGGATTGGGCAGGTGCAGGTACCTCTTCAATACCTACTACACCCGGGCCAACAATTGTTCCAACCGTTTTACAACAGCAAAGGGAAAGGTCAACGGAAGCGCCAAGTATGCGTAGCGATTACATAACTCAGATACCTTTAATGGCGAGAAGAAGACATCAGCAGCAGCAACAGCAGCGATATCAACCAAAAGAACAACAGTATCCATATCAGTATCAGCGTCGCCGACGTCCTCAACAACAACAACAGGCTCAGGAGCAGCAGGAGCCACAGCCTGAGTCATCTAGTTATGGGGATTTTTTCAGCGCTGGGGAATTCTTTAGGTCCCTCTGGTCTGAAAATTTGATGGGAAGATCGAATAGGAGGAATCGACAGATGCATAATAGTTTTAGCTCACCGTTGGAATATGAAATGGGTGTCTGATTTGTTTTAGGGAGTAGTGCTGTAATTTACAATCATATTTATTTTATTGGAAATTTATATTGGTAGTTGGTTCCTGAAATGAAAAAGATTAGGAACAGAAGCAGCAAAGGTAGCACGAGATATAAATCGTATGTTTTTATTAGAAGACTTATCGTAATTTATTTGTAAATTACTATAGATTAAATCACGTATAGTAGTGAAATATATAGTTTAGCTTTCCAGACTGGATAATAGGTAGCTCAACAATTTGTTAATAAAACGTTAAAAAAAGTAAATGCTAAAAATCTTCATGGGTTGAGTGAACTGCCTGAAAGTAGTCACGAGCTGTTCCATGCTCAATAATATTATGTTAGAATAAACATATGTACCTGTAAAAATGTGTATTTTTTTGTAGCAACTAATGAAATAAAATAAATAATAATAATGATTTAAAGCTCAAATTGAAAGCGTAAAATCCAATCTGTCTTTTATCTTTTTTTTTATAGAACAGCGAATATATTTTAGCTCAAAACACAATTTATTATGTTTATGCGTCATACCATGCGGATATAGGAATATTGTACATAGTAATCATGCGTTTAATTTCCTATGTTTTATGGCTCGAAGGGCATTGATTTCAATTGTCTTTCGACATGCACCAAGAATAAAAAATCCCAGAAGATAGTGAATGAACACCTTCCAGTTTCCCTTCTTAATGAAAGCATGTCCATTTTCTTTTTTAATCGAAGAAAAAAAATAAAGTCATAAGCAGAAGATACATTCATAGATTTAACTTTCATTTTCAGCAAAGTCTGAGTTAAATTTCAAGTAAATACTATCAAAATCCCATTTCAGCATTAGTAAATCTGGAAGGCTTATTGGTAGTTCCTGATGATGAATGAATGTGATCCATTTTCTCTGCAGATTTTATGCATCTATACTGATCTTACTGGTCTTATCTTACTTTCATAAGCATGTACCCCTGGTCAAGACAACTTGATATTGAGATTTAGGAAGCATAAAAATAAACTTGTATTTGCGTCTGGTTGACGAGAAAGGTGCTAGACAGGCTCGTGTCGGAGAAAATAGTACAAGCTTCATTTCCTATATATGGACACATATTTAAAACTATGTGTGACATACGCTCTCCAAGCAAACAATAAATCTTTGAGCATTAAAATAAGCGAAAATGTATGTTACAAATATATATGCGCGGAGGAGTAATGTCAAATCAATTGAAAAGTGACAGTTTTCAACAGCTATAAATATGAAGTTTCATTTCATTGGAAATCATACCGAATCAGGATTCATCCTCATTAACACACAATATCAAGCAAGCTAGATTAAATTATAAGTGTCTTGCACTACCCCAGAAACATATACGGAAACATGATAACATCAGGTATATAAATAATTCTGTTTCTGAAAAGTTTTGCTTCAGTTGTCAGTGCAATTTTTTTACAAATAATTTTCAGGTTCCAGCATGGTTCTTGCACTCCTCATGGGAGTTGCATTCCTCTGCAATTCCGTTGCCTTTGCGGATTCTCCCTCACCAGCATCTTCTGCTGATTCTTCTAGTTATTCAACTTATCAATATGCAGTGGAGCCATCGAGTGACTACGGACCACCTAAGAAAGGCTATGCCCCTGCCCCACCTCCATCCACCGTCTATGGTCCTCCACCTTCACCATCCTATGGACCACCTACCTATGACGGCCACGGCTACTCCCTCGACTCAGAAAGCCCCTTTGTCCAGCAAAGACTTTTTAACACCGCTGTGGCCCTCACCATTCCTCTCTTCTCCTTCACATTACCTCAGCGATCCTCCTCATACGGAGGCATTGACTTGGCGAACCAAGTTATCTTTGGTGCTTTTGTCCTTGTCGCCACACTTTTCGTCTTTGTAGTGCCCATCTTCTTCACCAAGCCTTCTGGGGCAAGGAGCAACGACAGGAATGGAATCCTCAACAGTCTCATGGCCAACAACAAAGTCTTCAACTTTATGAATGCCGACCTGTCCAACAAAATTGGATTGGATACTTCCAAGTGCCTTCAGAAAACCATTTGCGAAGCCAATAGAACTCCCAAGAAGTACGGAGTTATGGCCACACCATTCCAAATGTTCTTCCCGTAAGAAATTTCTTTTTTTGGTATTCACAAACTTAACTAAATATCATTTTCATTCTTTGTAATCATTTGTCATCTCCAATTTCAGACCACCATCCAACGGAACTGCAGACTCTCGTGCAACCATTTTCCAATTGGCAGCCAAAGACGGTAAATATTCCAAGAAGGACTGCGGCAATCTCTACAATTGCTTCTTTGACGTTATGGATATGGCTAGCTACATGGTTGACTGGTGGAAATATTCTGGGGACCCAAACTACTTTTTGCACTTCTAAGCAAGATGCCCACACGCAACGCAATTCAGCAAGCCAGCACAACTAATTTAAATACACATGATTTAAAAAAAAATTTCACTGTGTTAAAGGAAAGTTTTGTTGAATCTATTTATTCAAATTAATACCAATAAAGAAATGTCGAGCTGCTCAAGCTTTAAAAAAAGAACTTGTCTTGTGCTACTTTCAAAAACATATATTGTTATTGCATTGGTCATGTGAAATATTGTAAGAATACGTCTGAAGTTGAATTTAAAATTCAAGTTTACACGTTGCAGTGTTTCAAGATGGATATTTATGAATGACCGATGGTCATGGTCCCAGCCAGCAAACAAACAAGCCCTGTTTTAAGAGAAGAAAAAAACCAATATTTAACATTACGCTTTGTCGCTACTGCTCTAGTTAGTAAAGTAATACATTAATTGGGTGTCATGTTTCATATAATGTCTTTGTTCATACTTTGCTTGGCGTCGCATACAACACGCTCAGCGTTCGAACTCTCCCAACAGCTTTTTAATAGGTTTATTGCTCCGACACCTCGACTTAGTAAATAAAATATCGCCCAAAATAGCATTGTAGATATGAATTATAGCAAAAGAATGTTGACTAGCTCCTCATTTCAGTTTCACTCATTCTTCAGTTGACGCAGTGGTCAAAAGGACGGAAAAGTAGATTTTCACACTTTTCTGTCAACGCAGTAGTGCAACACAACCGATGCACGTTGTTGAAAAAGCAGACTGAGCTTAAATAAATATTTGGAAAATGAATGGTAAGTAAATATTAACAATTTTTACAGTTTGATGAATTTACTCGTAGGAAATCATCCATTTTCTTTCAAAATGTAGGTCTTTTTTCTCCAAGACTGTGGACGCTGTGGGCGGTGGCCTTGCCATTTATAATAACTGGATGTGTCCACTTGATCCAAGGGCATGAGCACTGGAGATATGATACGGACGGAAATCAAGAATATTATGACGTTGTTAACTCAGTTCCAGCTACTAACATTTCTTCCAGAAAGTATTCTCAAGCGTCAGAAAAGACTATTGCTGGTCTTGGTTCCGGTTCGAGTTCCCCAGCCTTTGTCGCTTACCATAGATCTCTTCATAATGTGAGTTGGGCCGTAACCATCCCACTCTTCAGCTTTTATCTGCCGATTACAACTACGGGAGATCCTGTGAATATTGCTAATCAGGTAAAGGTTTTTGATAAGTGCATACAAACAGAAAACATTCTTTGTTTAAACCAAGACTGACTTTATGTTTGTTTTACAACTGATTTCAGGCAATTTATGGAGTTTTCGCAGCGATCGTAGTCATCATCGGATTTGGAATTCCGATCCTATTCAATGGAAATATTCCTAATGCAAGAAGTTTGGACAATAATAAAATTTCATTGAATCATTTGATGCACCCAGGGCAACTTTTCAATTCGGCTGGGATAAGTTTCCAAAATCAAGTGGGAATTGATCCCATGCAATGCCTTCAGAAAACTGTTTGTGAAGCTCACAGGTCGCCCCAAAACGACAGATACGGAATGTTAGCTTATCCCTTCCAGTACTTTTTCCCGTGCGTAACAACATCCATTTTTACACATTTTATACCTTACTCACAAATTATTTAAAAACTTTCATTATGTTAAAAATCATACAGGGCTAAAAACAGTACAGAGGCTGAAAGAAGCATTTATTCAATGGCTGCCAGAGAAGGGAAATTTACAGACACGGATTGTCGGAAGAAATATGAATGCATGTTTGATGTATTAGATTTGGCAACTTACTTACTGTCTGCTTATCAACGTGCCAAGAAAAGAGCTGCCTCCGAAAATTCCATAGAAGGAGCGGACGAGTACTCGGAGAAATTTTCATTTAGATGAGGAATATATTAAGTCTTATGAAGTTCTTGAATGAAACTCTATAATTTATTGAATATTTTAGTTACTTTAACCCTCTACTTACAACGTTATAGCCTCCATCTATTAATCAAACCATATTTATAATATATGCTTACCCAATAGTACTGACGTCGTTCTTGCCTGTATCTGTATTGTATAGAAAATCATGGCAGCTAATCTCGCTAAAGCTTGAGTCTAAAATTTAGTTAGAACGTGAAGTTATATTTCAATTTTAATGTTCTTTCCAAATACTCATTTTATTTCAAACTGACAATAAAGAATGAATGTAAATTATTAAGATTATGTATTTTCTGCGATAAAATGAAGAGTTTTGAAATTCATTATGCATAGTAATTCTTTATGTTTCTACACATATTGCCATTGAGTTTAAATACCATCTTATGAGAATGCTTGCACAAAAAAAAGACGCTAATATAATTTTATCAATGGTTCCTAACCACTGTTCTCCGAAATTATATGAATGTATGCATAAACTGGCGACGTCGGTGAAGAATCTTTGTAACCAAATCATGCAAAAAAAATCTGAGTAACTCTCCTTTGAAAGTTCTAGAGGATGTAAATGTGCTAGTCACTTGACTTTACTCTTGACCATCAAATCAATATGCACATATTAAGTTGACTATGGATGAGAAATTGTAGGGGGTTAAAAATAATCATAAAAGTTTGACCCTGATTTCTCCCTCACTGCTTTCATTGCAAGAATATTTTAGATTTTGTAAAATATTGGAGGAACTAGTGGGTGACTAAACAATCATCAATGTTAGTCTGCACACTACGTCGAAATTTACGCTACGCTACTCCTTCTTGGTAGCGTTGTTGTTAACTATTTTAATCCTGCTGCTTCAACCCATCTGGTTGGTCAGAATTTCAGGCTTTCCTCAAAATGTGCAAAAACGTTAAGCCCCCGATTTTACTACTTCTCACAACCATATCAATAGCCATTTTCCCATATACTAGTAGTGGTTCCGAAATTTCTTCAGTGCCAGGCCTGAGCAAAGATGCTGCTTCTAGAATACAGGATAAAGTTCCAAAACTTGCCAAAATATTTGATAACCCAAGTCCCAACGATGGGTATGAAAGTCTTCGATTTTTTTCTTCGGGCTTGACGGAAGGATTATTTAAGAAGCAGTTGTATAACACTTCCATAGCTTTAACTTCAAGTCTATTTTCTTTCCAATTGCCATCAAACGCGGATAGCGAATCTACAACGGTTAATTCAGCTAACCAGGTACGTAAAATACAATGGTATACTCAAATGCCTAGTAAGGCGTCATGTAATGCTATCAATATGATTTTTTTTATTACGCAAGGTGATATTTGGAATGTTTGCCATGTTGTCTTCCGTCCTCATTTTCTCCCTTCCCGTGCTTTTAACGGGAACGAGATTCAATCCAAACGCAAGGAGTATGGAAGATGGGGAAGGAATTTTGGATAGGATATTAAAAACAGAACCGTTGGCTCGCCTGATCAAAAATGATTACCACAAGAAAATTGGTTTGGAACCGGAAAAATGTCTGAAGAAAACCATTTGTGAAGCTCACAGATCGCCCCAGAATAAACGATATGGGATGCTGGCTGTACCATTCCAAATGTTTTACCCGTAAGACAAGATTGAAATTTTTGCAATGTAACATCGTCGTCGTTTCGCATCGTTCGTTTGATAATATGACATAAAGCATGAAAATTTTGATGTGTTTGCAGATCATTAGCGCAAGGTGAAGATCAATCTCGTGCAACATCCTATCAAGAAGCTGCTTATGACGGCAAATACACAAAGACGAAATGTGAGAGAAAATACAATTGCTTCTTTGATGTGCTTGAGGTAGGAAGATATCTTTTGGACTGGTATCAATATCATAATGGAGGACTTTCAGAGGAATCTAAAAAATAAAGCATATTCATAAAATATTTATTCTAAAGCATAAATTCCACAATAGTTGGTGTGGAAAAGAATACTCAGAAATATAACAAAGTTTTGTGACTCAAAGAAGTCATCGTCAATCGTTCATATATTCCCGTTAACTTTTTGAAATGTATTTATTATTCTATTATTCATGAGTTTCCTTTACATGCTAATTGCTAATCTAAACAGGACATATATGTTTGTATCGCTGCTAAAATTTGTTTTGCTTGCTTGATACTGGTTCAGAGTTGCAGACGATGGGTATTTTACAGGTTAAATGGGTGCTGAATTTACCGTTCTGCATTTCAATATACGTTGCATAATGAATTGCAATAATAAATGACCCAGAACTGAACAGTCATGAGAAAAAATTCATTGAACCATAACCATTCATACTGACATTTCACCATCTCACTGCACCTGTCACTGGATAAACCAACATTTTTTTAGTTCTCTAAACCGAATGTGTTGTTTGATAACGAATCATAAACAAGATTTCTTTACAAGAATTTTAAAATGGCAACCTGTCCACCAAGGCAGAACCTGTTTGAAACAACTGGGCTTTCCTCTCTCTTACTTATTTGTGCAAGTGCCCTACTGTGGATGTTCATTTTAGGTGCTTTTTGTCCAGCCTCGGGTGAGCTTTCTTTGGATCCAGATTTTCCCAAAGTGGAGCAATTCCAGGATATTAGCCTTCCTAGAAGAGTTTCGCGAGATTTAATAAATTTGGATGGTAAGGAATCGAAAGACGGGACTAATCCGGATGCGTATGAAACCTTGAGACAACTAAGTTTAGCATCGACGCAACCCTTCATTAGACGAAGGCTTTTTAATACTTCTGTTGCATTGACTGTGCCGCTGTTCTCATTTACGTTACCACAAAGGGCTGCTGAAGGAAGCAGTGTTGATTTGGCTAACCAGGTAGAACATTACAATGAAAAATCAAAAAGTCCAACGTAACTGGTCAAATAAGAAATTAAAATATGTTATGACACTTTCAGGCAATCTTTGGTTTGTTTGCACTTCTCGTTGTAATGCTCGTATTTACTGTCCCTGTCTTGTTTACTGGCATTCGTCCTTTTCAACTTGATGGTAGAAGCATAAGTGACAAAGAAGGAACTAGCCAAAGTATACTCGACAATTTGATGCATTCTGAGCACCTAATAAATCTCATGGGTGCAGATATGCGAAACAAAATTGGCCTAAATCCAGATCAATGTCTTCAAAAAAGTATTTGCGATGCTCATAGACATCCTAAGAAATATGGACTATTTGCTCTACCTTTCCAAATATTCTTTCCGTAAGAAGAAAACTTATATTTTATAGTATTCGACTAATTGTAACATTGCCATTTACCAATTATTAACTACATAATATTTGCACATCTAGACCACCAACACCAGGAAAAGAAACATCAAGATCAAGTAAATATCAGATAGCAGCTCAAACTGGAGAATACACAAAGTCGGAATGTTGGGCAAGGTACAACTGTTTCTTTGACCTACTGGACTTGGCAGTTTATGCCGTGGATTGGTTCAATCCACCCAATAACCAAGAAGAGATGGACGCTAACATACAAATGTAAACACGTAAATGACCAAAAGCCATTTAGCGTGGATATGGAATTAATGGCAACAGTAATGGAATGCTCTCGTAAAATGCACTACTGAAAATGGAATAATCTGTATTTTTAAGCTATGGTACTACTGGGTTAAAAATATTGGGATGTGGGTCAAATGGGGTTAAAATAGAAAGTTTTAAATAAAGATTAAATATTAAACAGTTCTGTTACATGAAAAAGCAAGACCGATTTAATTCTAAGTAATTCCTTTACACAATCAAAATGAAGTATCAGTAAGTAAAAAATTAGCTAATGATCATTTATCCAGTCCGTCTCCGTACAAACAGCTCTTATTACACAAAGTTTTCAACATATGCAGTACCAGTGACTGGGTTGAATACGAAAAAGTTCACCAAAGGATCATCCTTCCTTGAAACTGCCTTCACGACCTCTTGTGCGAGTTGGCCTCCAGTGATAGCACAAACTGGTCCAAGTTCTCCACACACGTTCCTAAAATCAATTAACAAATCATTATAATCTTGCACTTTTTCATTTCTTATTAAGTAGAAAATCCAAAATCATAAGATATTAGTTTGTAATTAGATAAACCAACTCAAACAACGAGTCGTCCACTTTGTCTTTAGACAATCCATTTTTCTCTGTATATTCATCACGGATGCTTAAGATTTCCTTGAGATCGGCTTCACTAGTATCTGGTTGAGGTTTGCGGTTGTGTCGTTCGACAAACTCCAACAAAACTGTTAAAGGGACAAAATTAAAATATACATAAAACATTCGGTTCGGTCAACTAACGATAAACGGAAATGTTTAATTATTGAACGAATATTTTGTAGTCTTACCAAAGATGGCAAAAATTGCAGGCTGAGTTTTTTTGACACGCGCAGCAAAATCTTCCAGATTCCAGTCAATGTTTAAAATATCCTGGTAAGGTACAAAGTGAGCTACTTTATCAACCACACCCGTAGTTCCTTGGTTCTGTTTGCCTTTTCCACGGGAAGTAAACTCCCTGAGTAAACACATTTTAAAATAAAAAAAGTAAGCCCAGCGAAACAAAAAGAATCATAGAACTTTGTATTGAACATTGTAAATAGAACAAAATGCTTTACTTTTTGTAATGATGCTCTCCGAGATCAGCAAAGATGAAACTGACAAATCCAAATATATCAGCAGCAAAAAAGCTGATTCCATTTTGTCGAGCAATTCTGTTGATTCGACAAGCTTGAGACTTTGAACAGTTGGTCACACAGATCACGGTAAATTGGTTGAAGAACTCATCTGGCTTATCATCCGGCTTGCCAGAATCAGCAGTGACTTCTACCATAGGGTTCAGCTGTTGCGCACGTTGCAAAGATGCTTCAGCTCTCTAAAATAATAAATTGATATTAGTTTTTAGTGAACCAAACCTGAGTATTAGATTAGACCGAGCGTAAACAGAGTTATCCGGTTTAATTACGTACATTTTGTCCCAGAGCCTCTCTTGATACCAAAAACTGTGCTGATGCATCCAACGCAGTAACAGCAGATTCATCCATCAATTTCACTGACTTGACGCCTCCTAAAATAATGTTTTTGGCAACTTCAGCTCCAATCCCACCCATTCCAATTATCAAGATTTTTGATTCATTTAATCTGTTCAAAAACAAAATTCACAGTATCACAAATCAGTTCGAATGACGGTGACAACCCAATCAACTCACACGGCTAAATACATAAATAAAGTGAATGATAATATTATCCCTTACCTCTTTTGAGCATCTACACCCCACAAACGAATCTGTCGATCGTAAAGTGCTGCTTCATCATCAGTGAAAGTTTTCACAGGCTCTTCAGCGGAAGAGCTAGTGATCCCGTTTAAAGTTTCCGTAACCATTTTTGAACGAAACTGAGTAGCCTGTCACCAAAACTGAATAACTGCAACTTTCCTAATGATGAAAATGACAAGTCAAGAAATCACTACAAAAATGCGTTTACTGTATTATTTAAATCGTTCAGTTGACAGTTGTTGCAAGTAATACAATATACCATGAATTTTCGAAACTTCAAACTTACCAATCAATAACCAGTCGACAAGAATCACAATACGATCCCAAATAATTAGTCAATATTGTCACTAAACTGTTTCACAATAAAAGATCAATCAAATGCTGAAAACCTTAAATTCGCAGTGGTTCGTTAGAAAAACATCCGTGACGTATCTAAACAATATGCATATTATGAACATCCAACATCAGCAACAGTTCCCTCCCGGCTTGTTCGTGCTTTTTGGCTATTGCTCATCTCATCTCCAGCTCAGCATAATTTTTATCGTAAATAGGGAGGTTTCGCAAGTCGTCCGGTAAGCCAATTTGAGTATTGTGATGGTAAGAAAGTACGGTGGGGAGGAATCTACCGTAAAATATTACCGTACATTCCTCGAAAATTGTAACCCGTCTCCAAACAGCATTGTGATTGTAAACAAGTAGCTTTGTATGGAATATCATTGCTCATTGAAGGGAATTGAGAGCGCGCGGAACTCATTTTTTAAACACCTACCATACTTGTTACCGTACCTAGTACAATCCGAATTTGCGAAACCTCCAGACCCCACAGTACGAGATTTTGACGGTGATTATAGTACCATCACCATCACAATCACAAGACGGCGTTTGCGAAACCTCCCTAATGTCGATTTTCTTATGTATGCTATTCCTATTTCCTTATGTACATTTTTCAACTTACTCATTGCCCCAGTACAGTATCCATTCTTATGAACATTTATGCAAGACGTTTTGGGCCTGTATGGAATTTAGTATAGTTTTTCTGAAAAATGGGAAAGCATTATCTACTATTAGTGGACTACTAACGGCCTAATTTCATGGCATGCTGGTTTTAAATTATTTAACGATGCGATGTGTTTTATAATTTTACTTAAACAGTGAATGCCCGACATGCTTGGTTTCAATTTCCACAAATAAATTGATTTCACAAAAATCGGAGCACATTAGTCTCAAGAAGGTGTACAGTCAAAACAAATAAATGTTCATAGTTCTTTATTTGAAATTTGTAACTTATCTAAGCGTTCCGTAAATTTATCACAATTGAGTATATAATATTATACTTTGCGTTATAGGTATGGTATAAGTTGCAGAAAAAGTAAGACTACTAATTACATCTTAAAAATTACAACAAAATTACAACTTCTAATATTATTAATACTTTTCATAAGCATCAGGTCTTCTACTAACATTATTAGGGTTTTTACCCCTACTGCTACTGCTACTAGTAACACTATCTGTAGGTGGGGTATTAGCATAAAATTGTCGTTTCGGGTCACTTCTCCTCCATTCTGCTTGCGATAAAGGAGGGGCTATCCGACCTACTGTACTAGAACTACTACTTTGATATGGAGACAATCCTCCAATTGCTGGAGGAGGTGGGGCGCCTACTGTTGACCCAGCACCGCGTGCTACTGGACCATTGTAATAAGCAGCAGCAGCAGCAGCAGCTGTATCATTCCTTCGTGGACCATTATAATGACTGTCACTTTCCCATCTGAAATATAAATCAAAAATAATAATAAATAGTGATGTGTTTATTTTGTTTCAATTCAGGTTCTTCTAATGTCAACCACTACCTTAAGATAGCTAGAGTATTATTATAGTGTCTTACCTATTTTTGTTCCAACCTGGACCACCCCTTCCATGATTAGGTTGGCGACCACCTCCTCTTGCATCATCAAAATGCTGATAATTTTTCCCATAATGACTACCTCGATCACGAGGATCGGCTGCTGCTCTATCACCTCTTGGATCTCCTGGAGCACGCTCAGCCCCTCTTTGTCGGTCTCGGTAAACTACATGATTTGCATTGGCATGGTGTGACGGTGCAGCATTATTGTCATGGACTGGGTAGTGGGATGATGCAGGTCCATTTGATACTCCTGACTGCGCTGCTGAAAACTTTGTACGATTGTACTGTCCATACGTAGGAGGAAATGAGTCGTTGGAGTTTCGATCATACTCGGCTGCCGCAAATCCTTGCTTTGCATGAGCTCTACTACTATCTCCGCCTGCACCCCTTTCACGATACGATTGCTTTGAAGACTTGTTGGGAGTAAAACTGTCACCAAAGGATGAATTTGAATTATCATTCAAACCTTTGTCCTTTTCTTTCTTATGCTTTTTATGTTTCCTTTCTTTTTCTTTATGTTTTCCGTCTTTCTCTTCCTTTTCTTCGTTTCCTTTGTCTCTGTGGAGGACAGCCTTCTTATACACGCGGTGGAGTTTCTGGGCATCATACTCAGTAAACTTGGATACAAAGTACCAAAGGTTACTAAAATTGAAAAAAAAATACAAGTTAGCTATCTATCTTCATCACACATCACAATACTAAATAGTATTTTTGATTTAAATTACCTTTTCCACTCTTTTGCAAGCTCCTTATCAGCATAAGCTACCAAACATTCCTGAATTCTGTCACCAACTTGTATTAAGCATCTTTTAGTGTGTTCAATTTGTTCCTTCTCGTCCATATTTGGATCAGGGTTATCCAAGGACTTTAGAGCTTTTTTCACAGGTCTCATTTTCTCTTTACACTCATTAAAGATGACTGGATCAAGATCTCCCAGTACATTGATGGGCGTCGGTTCTGCTTTGGCAGCAAAATGCATTGGCCCAGCATCTTTCTTCTTGCGGGGTCCCCTCTTCTTTTTCTCTTTTCCTGTTGAATCAGCAGCAGCTATAGCTGTATCATCATTACTTCCTTTCTTTCCTGCATTTGGATTATTTTCTGCGTTTTCTGAATTATCTTTCTTTCCCTTCCCCTTCTTAGGTTCCCGTTTCTTTTTCTCTTTCGGTGGCTTAGGTGCCTTAGTCTTTAGTATGGCTTGATGCTTCTTGATAACTCGGAGGAGGTAATCAGCTCTTTGGGAAGCATGTTTCAATGTTGGTTTCTTGTCTCCCTCAATGAATATTTTTTCTAGAAGAACAGGATCAGACTCACGTATCTTGTCATATGCTCCCATTCCATGTTCCCATACACCAAGGAGCAGTCTTGTGTCTTCATTCACGCCCCAGTCTACATCGTATTGAGCTGCTTTGGCTTTGAGTTCGAATTTCCACTGTTTCCGTTGGGCTTCATCAAATGGAACAAGATCAGCTAAAGGTTCCAACTCCTCAAGCGCAATTGACATGGTTCTCGCGTTGACATTTACTCCACAAACTTTGTAAATTGGTCCTTTTTCACGAATTTTCTGCGGCTTCTTCTTATCAATAGCTCCATCATCACCAACTGCTGAATCTGGAGGTGAAGAGATAATCTCTTCTTTGACAACTGCTTGATTACTAGCCTTCTGATCAGCAATGGCTTTCTAAAATGGCAAAAAAAGAACCAATAAGGTTATAGAATATGTATATATGGAATTATTCAATTTACTAGACTCAGCAGATTTGACTTTACTATCTAATAATGAGTAATACATAAATGCGCATTATTTACCTTGCATCCATTAATGAGAAGTTCCCCAAGTTTCTTTAAATCAGCCAAACTCTTATCTGTCAGTCCAGAATCGTGAGCGATAAGCTCTATCCTCGTCAACGGACATGGGAATTTCTTTAGACTTTTGAGAAATTTTCGAACTTGGACTTCTGTAAATCCTTTTAGACCCTCCCTACCGTGTCCCTTTGGTCTGCCACGTTTCTTGGGTCTACCATCCTCATCTTCATAGTCTGAATCTTCACTCTCATTCTTGAACTTTCTTTTCTTTCCTCTGGCCTTTTTATTCAATGCTTCATTACCCAAAGGCAAGGATTTATCAGCAGCAGTTTGACTTCTACTGGATCTTGGAGGAAGATACAAATCTGCCATTTCCTTTTCTTTCTCTTCCTGTTCAACTTTCAGTCTTAAATCTTGAGGAATAATATCATCCCACTCTTTGACTTCTCGTTTGGTTTGTGGAGGTTCTCGAATATCTGCTTCATCTTCATTCATGGAGAAGGATGCTACTTTGAAGGCTGATAGCAGTTCATCTCCAGGTCTAGCAGCTTCCTCGTGTGTTTCAGCTCTTCTCAAAATTTCATCAATGTCACACTGGTCATCCCCGTCATTGTCATCTTCTTGAAACAACTGCTCTGCTCCAAACTTTAATATGGCACTAAGTTCATCCTTGCTAAATGGTGTGCCACTCTTGGAACCTTTATCCAGCACGGTTCTACCAGTGGTGTCCATACGCTGAATAACCAAATGGTCCAAAACCATCTTTTGTTTGGCTCGTTCCACAATATCTTCCTCCACAGAGCTCTTTGTGACTAGTCTGTAAATGTTGACTTGATTTTTTTGTCCTATTCTGTGTGCACGTGCTTGAGCCTGGAGATCATTTTGAGGATTCCAATCAGAGTCAAAGATGATGACAGTGTCGGCAGTTGCCAAATTTATTCCTAGCCCTCCAGCACGAGTTGACAAAAGGAAACAGAAATCTTGTGAGCCTTCGGCATTAAAATGATCAAGAGCTTGTTTCCTCATGTCTCCCTTAATAGAGCCATCCAACCTCTGGAAAGAAAACCTCCTGTACTGCAGATACTCTGCGATTATATCCAACATCATCACCATTTGGGAAAATATCAGGACACGATGTCCAGTTTCCTTCAGCCTGACTAAAAGTTTGTCCAGCAACATCAACTTTCCACTGCCTTTGATTAATGTAGTTAATGTGTCTTGTCCTTGTTCTATGGGTTTTACGAGGGATGCGTGATTGCAACATTTCTTCAGCTCCATTACGACGTTTACAAAGGATGTGACTGAACCTTTCACCCCCTTTCTCAGGGCGGTGTAATTCTTGGTTAGAATCCATTTGTAGTACTGTTTTTGAATTGTGGTCATTTCTACTCTGAGTATTTGTTCTACTTTAGCAGGAAGAGACTTTTCTACGTCCTTTTTGACTCTTCTCAAAATATATGGCTCTAATTGTTTGTGGAGTTTACCGTACCCTTTGGTAGCAGAATTGTCATGTTCTTTCTCAAAGAATTCCCATTCGTCAAATTTACCTGGCATAATAAAATGAAGAAGGGACCAAAGCTCTTTCAGAGAGTTTTGAAGCGGAGTTCCAGTAATTAAAAGTCTATAATAAAGAAAAAATTAGTTGTCTATCAAATCACGAAAAAAATTTAAGTCACACAAAATAAAATGAAGCCAAACGGTAAAGGATCTGCAATATTATTACCTATGATTAGTCTCAAATTCGCATAAAGTTTTGTACAGTAATGATTCGCCATTTTTCAGCCTATGTGCTTCGTCAACCATCAGTACTGCCCACGGAAGTTGCGCAAGGTAAGCCTTGTCCTTTAAAACTATTTCGTATGTAGTTAAAATTGCGTTAAACTTCATTTTTCTGCTATGCTTGAAACACCACTCGTACTCACGAATCTATTATAAAATGGCAAATATTTTATATATATACGCTTTAAATGAGTGGTATTCTTAATTTGATTTTGCATTGACAATAAACACTATGCATTATTGCTCTTACAATATCTCTGGAACCAACGTCACCGACATACGTAACTACGTTGATCTGAGGAGCCCACTGTGTAAATTCCTTTTGCCAAGCAGCCATTGTTGACAATGGTACAACGACAAGGTACGGTCCATGCAATTGATAAGTTTCGAATAAATATGAGAGGAAACAAATAGTTTGGATAGTTTTTCCTAGACCCATTTCATCCGCTAAAATGACTGAATTTTCTTTACACCAGGAATGGACCAGCCAATTTAAACCATCTAACTGATAGTCACGTAATTCCAGATTCTAAAGTTATCATAAATTAATATTGCTCATTATTTATTTATTTATTTGCTAGGATAGGTTATTTACCAGTAATGAAAAATTTAACTTTTCTAACCTTCTGTTCACCAACCATATAACTTGGTTGATATTTTATTGTACTAAACTTGGGCCTATGCCTAAGACTTTTTGTTGAGGAGGAGGGGGTCTTATTCGAAGCTTCTCTTCTCTTAAACGTATCAATAACGACTTGATCTCTGCTTTCGACTAATTTAGCATTTTCCCAGGTTGCGTCAGCATACGGAAGACATTCCCATTTAACATAATATTCAACTGATCCATCAGCTCCCGGTCGTTCAGCTATATTTTGAAAAATTACTATGAAATTGTTGACTAGCGTAATATAGAATGCAAATAATGTAAATGTTTTGGATAAAATGTAACCTATTATTCTATCAGGTCGATAGTAAGCTTTATATAATTCCTGCTGAAGTTCCAACTGACATTCCATGTATTCCACATCTTCAATACAAGCGTAGTCTTTCCACCTCCTATGATCATCTTCTTTCTGTATTACCAATTGAATGGAGTCATTAATGTTTTATTTGAAATCAATCTATCTATCATAATTAGAAAGAATTCATCAGGCAGACTCAGTACCTTGCAAAAATTATCGAGTTTCTTCAGCCCCTTTACTCTTTTTTCAGATAATGTGTCGAAAGATTCCCAAGTATTATGAAGATGTGCTATACCCATCCATTTAATGAGAAACTGCCGTTCTAACTCTGTGTCTGCAGGCAAAGTTTCATTAGGATCGCCATTTTCTTCAACGGCATACATTGTGGTGTCAGGCCCCGTGGCTAGAATTTGCATGCAAATGTCCTCAAGTTAATTTCAATGACAAAATGTCTAAATATCATACAAATGATAACAAAAGGTTATCATTAGCCGAAAAATGCTAACCTCCAACTTTCCCGTTTCTTGATTCTATAACTTTTTCAATTGTGTCTACAGGTTCCTCCTCTTCTTCAGGAATATCTTTACTTTCTTCATCTTCATCTACTGACATTAGATCTGCGGCATCGTCACTTTCTTGTTCTTTATAACTTACTACATTATTACGTGTCCGCACGTTCCTTTATATAAAAGTAAACAGTGGTTGATAAAAATAATACATTTTACATTTCATGTAATCATCTCCTACAATGAAGTATGCGAGTAGTAGGGTGGTGCACAAAAAAAGAGCAAAAAATGTACCTTGTCACTTCTTCGTCAGAAGAGCTGTCATCCTCATCGTCAGTTGAGATCTTGCGTTTCCTGCTAGATGATTGAGGGGATGACTTCTTAGAAGGAGAAGATTTTTTGGATTTAACCTGTGCAACTAACTTGGGGGGTTTCGATTCAGTACTAGGGCGCTTGCGACCGGACCTCCGAATTCCAAACATTTCAGGATCTTTTTCCCATAATTTCTTAACATCTTGAGAATTATTGCCCCTATCACTATAAATTGTGAATGAGTACGTGATAGGATCAGTAAAAGTATAAACGATAACCATATGCCATGTACAATATACAGTAGTAGTAGTGTAATATGCACCAACCTATCTCCACTCCCATCATCTGACCCGGAACGACTAGATCCAGACCCTGATCTGGAGCCGGATCCTGAACCTGACGCAGATCTACTACGGGACCTGGAAGATCTTGACTTTTCATCGTGATCCTCTATAATGTCCTCATCATCTTCACTAGAATGACGTGATCTTTCACCATCATCATCATCCTCCCCTAACTCCTCCTCTGCTTTCTCCTCATCTTCACTGTGTTCGGAACCTGATTCCGAATCTGAACCACTGGCACTACTTCCACTTCCTCCACTATCAGTACTACTTAATAACTTTGAGGAGTTGTTACTAACATTCTTGCTCAGTTGCTCATCCCCATCTTCACTAGCACTATCACTTTCAATATCCCGTCTTTTACCGGAACCTGATGTTTTCACACCACCCTGTTTCACCATTTTTGGAGGGGGTGAAATCGAAGAGTCTCTAGATGAGCTACTCATTATTTCACTACTTTACCCCAAGACTCCCTAGTTCTAAACCTAATTCAACTACTCTGCTGAATATATATATTGAGTTTGTAAATAAATAAACTGTAGATAATCATCTGTTTTTGAATTATTGTTTCAACCCTTTATCATTTGTAAATTAGTGACCTGGTCACAATAAAAACAAGGGTGGAATCTCTATCTATAAAGTGTACTTGCAAGGACAAGACTCTCCGTCCATTTGCTTGAGTGTTATGCAGCTATCTGGGTTGGCTCAATAGGGCTATGGCTTCAGCATACTCCTGCACCATTCCTATCCTTCCTTTGCTTCTTGTACAAAGCATGAGAGAATGCCAATTGGCCTCTCAGAATTTTCCCCCTATCTTTCCTATGCT
Organism: Orchesella flavescens; assembly: GCA_964034955.1. NCBI lineage: Eukaryota > Metazoa > Arthropoda > Collembola > Entomobryomorpha > Orchesellidae > Orchesella > Orchesella flavescens. Next base: position 14,015,275 of record OZ035957.1, read on the forward strand.
ACACCATACACAAAAATCCTACTAGTTGAACACAGCTCTCAAAGCCTGTTTTACTTGGTTCAAGTATACAACGGCCAATGCAATATAGTGCTTCTGTGCACAAGCCCAAACCACTTACTTTTTCCCTTCTTCATGATACGTTATGTGATGATGATGTGGAGGAAAAATGCATGAAAACAGAGCCGTAGCTTGAGAGTTTTATGAGGTTAATTCATGAGAAAACTATAGAAAATTACATTAAATAAGCCAAATATTCGAAATCTACGGTCAAAACTGTACATGGAGGTCCAGCAAGCTTTTACGGAGCGATTGGGAATATGATGTGATTTAGGAATTTTAGCCATTTTCAGTTAAAAACCTCTTGAAAAATCGTCATTTTTCCACCATGTATTGGGTGCATAAGCGCCATTTTGTGTTAAAATCACAGAGATTAATGTTCAAAAACTATTTAAAATTATTTCCGACCCTTTGGAGGGTACAATTGACGAAATAATGGTGGTAACTTGAAGTATATGCGATTGGCAATCTATGAAAAATGACAAAACTTGGGTATGACTTTGGCAAGCCTTTTAGATTAATTTTTGAAAATGACATGTTAAATCCACCATTAAAGCCTATACACTATAGGTACAAAGATACAAAGATCATAATAGAACATTCTCGATTTTCTGGATACCAAGATAAATTGGAAGGTATTGAAAAATCATGTCATGAAACTCTGTATGCAAAATCCTTTGAAAATATAACAATGTTTCATACAAGCTAACTTTGTAAATGGGGGGTATTGCTTATCTTGGGGGAATGAAGAATCTGAAACTTACGACTAATATACTAAGCAAACATATAAAGCGTTTTAAATGTGCCAATATATAATTACAGTATCTCCCCAATAGAGAAGACAATCAACTGGTTGTAACACTAAACGGTTATTTAGATTTTCAGTTGTTCAACAACTGATAACAATACAACAGTCATGGTTTTATTCTATGAATTCGAATAATCCATTAAATACGTTTTGTACTTCATGATGGTAAGAAATTACTGATAGAAAGTATGAATAACTTGCAAGTAATGTTTGTTTTAAAAAAGTTATCCTTCCAAAGAACAACTTGCTATGTACTTTTTAAAAAAATCAGTCACAACTATTAATATGGAAACTGGACAATGAGATATATAAGAAATGGAAACTGCATCTTATGAGACTAGCCAACTTTTAAAAACACTATTGTGATCGCACATACCTTAAAAAACTTATTAAGGACCTTATGATGGAGGTTTCCTCAAACCTGTTCCAAGAGGAGATTGATATTTTCTTGTTGTCTCGCTCTCCATTCCTTGTTTTCATCCCCAAGATTATTTGCATATTCCCTTACGATATCTTTGATAGTGTCCAGTGATCCTCTTCGTAACTGGATGATTTTTGACAGTCTTTCTTTGATTCTAGGTTGTGATACACAAGTTTCCAAAATGATATAGTCTATCAGTTGTAGTGTGAATAGTCCATGTTCCAGTCTTCTCAAGTAAATTTCTTCTTCCTCTGGTTGATCACCCCCAGCTCGTATCTCGTCAAGAATACTCTGATCCACCGCATTCACTTTCTCCAGGTACTTGAAATGAAGTTCTCCTAGTCGTTCCACCTTTTCAAAGTCATTCTCTTCAAATTTTGTGAGTACCCTGCTTCTGGTTGGTCCGGTGGTGTGCTGAAGTACTCCAGAGATGATTGACACTACGTGCTCTTCGTGTTCTAATGCAGAGAGACCTTTACGTTTGGCTTTCTTTGGTGTCTTCATGAACAAGGGGAAAAGGGTGCGGAGGCCAAGAATTTCCACCACCTTGTTGGCGTTGGATGTTCCATCAGGACCTGATACAGCGTGGTCAAGTACTTTTAGAGCACCACTTCTGGATTGCTTCTTCTCTCTGTTAAAAACATAAAAATTAAAGCAATTCATGAAATGATGTGACTAAAAACAACTATAATTGACAAACTACCACCACCACTGCACACACATACACTTTACAATGCATATGTATATTGTAGTAACGGCTTTTATATTAATTAGCATTATATTAATGCTGATGAGAGTTTAAAAAATGGACATTTAATGCTAATAGATATGGCACACACCTTAACATGAGGTTCATGAGCTGTGGACCTTCACCCTTCAGAAATTTATCCCTATTTGACCCAGAAAGTAAAGCTGAACAAAGACAATTGAAGAGGTTCTCCATGTATTCTGCTTCCTCATTGGAATTTGGATCATGTCTTTTGTACGCTGCTAGCTGCTGAAGTAGAATATCTATTCCATCCAATTCACCTAGCTTTGTCCTATTTTCAAGCGTGTCTTGGAGTAAAATGGCTAGCATCTCAGCAGCGTACAGTTTATTTCCATCAAATGGGACACGTGCTTTCACACGCTTCAGTAACCACTGCAGGAGACCCTATGATAACAACAAAAATTTTCTTGTTAATTTTGAACATGAACACACGCTCTAATGAATGATGCTATGATGTTTTTTATCACATCACAAAGCCAAAAACTATGTAAGTAATGAAAATTTGATTTTTAGTATTTTTACTTACATTTTCTCCAGCCTGAACACACAAGTTATGGCGCAGCTCAAATAAGTTTTCGAATATAGCCAAAGTATTGTGAACTCCATCAAACTCATCTTTGTTTGCTTCATCTAATCTGTCCAAGTTTTGAGTAAGCAGTGAGATAGCTTGCTGATCCAGTAAGTTATCAATGAAGACGGCCGTTTCATCTTCTGCTTCATTTACAGTATCAAGGTCAGTCAGTTCTTGGAGCAGGTCCAACACTGCGCATGAAATATCGGCATTCTCGTGGGATAAACAACCAAGTAGAGTGGACGGAAGATGTAGATCCACCACTAACTTGTACAATTCTGGCATCGTAGCTAACGCGTGTAGCTCTTGAATGGATTCGTGTAACTCCAGTTCTGAATCCATGAATCTGTTAAGAAACAAACAATAATTATAAGTATATTGATCGCTAACATAAACTCTAAAAGCTTAATGCAATAAATGCAATTTAATATGACTTGCAGTTTAGTACAATACCATAATGCCACCGTTTGTGCCTAAGATATTCTAAGAATGCTTTTTTGAACTTAAATAACGTTTCAGATCTATGATTGCTGCCTGCATAAGAAAGCGACAAATTTTCTCTGCTTTCACCAGAAGCTAACAATATTATGCATCCAATGGTGCGGGTTATGAAATGTTTAACGCGACTTTGATTAGATATCCCATGCAACATTTAACGATTAGAATTCAGAAATCATTCGGTATCGACGTCGGCAATCCATTGCAGTTTTTAGTATTAAAAAACTTTAAAATTCGACAATTAGACAATTAGAGAGGCACACATACACACGTCTTATGAATTCGAATGAAATATCAGCATCGGCCTTCCGTTTGCCCATGGTATCGCCTTTCTACAACCTTAGCACTGAGAACCACAACCCTAAACTTGACCTGACACCATCCATATCTATTCCTCAAAACATAAGCTCAGTGAAATCTCGATGTAATTGGGATGATTTGAAGCAATGTTATACAAATATTGCCATAAAATCTTGCTTCAACATTAATTTATACATTGTTCCTAAAACATGCTAATAACCTTCTTTATTTTGCCGACTTTATTATTGGAAATAGCCAAATCCGGAAATAAAAGAAAAAAGAGAACAAAACAACCGATTCTTAACATCTATTGACACAATTTAATTATAGTTCATGCCTACTTCGGTTACTCCTGGCCCTTGATGTTACCGACAAGACATCAATACCAGTTTAAGATAGTCTTCTAGTTCTAGCCACTGCTTCTCAATCAGAACCTTACACAACGACCGTGACACTCGTACCAAACAAGGACCTCAATAGCGATGTCATTCGAACTCCACAAAAGTACACCATTCAATTATCATATACAATCGAGGTCATTAATATACGGAATTCATACTTGCATTATTTGACACCGTTTTTTAAGACAATTATTTTCCGACTTTCTATGCGATTTGAGACGGTAAACATTCCTCATTTAATGGGCTTCCAGATGACGTGCCACTTGGTCCATCAAGTAAAGACGCGCCAGCAAAAAACGCATAAACATTGCATGACTTCAAAATTTTGGTGGTCAAAAATATACAGAATTTTAGAGTAAATTAATATTACAACAAAATTTTTATATTTTGTGTGACATTCCTTAGCTGCAATTACTGCCTAGAGTCTTTGGGGCATTGAGAAGACTAGCACTTGCTTTACATAAGCTCCAATCACATTCAATCTTCTGTAGTGGCCCCTTGAAGTTAGATGAGATTGCGTGGGTGGACGGATTTGTTCTCGAACCTTTATTTCCGAAATATTCCAAGGAAACGGATTGGAATTTGTATCGGAAGGCTATCCAAAATATTTACATTCTACTTTCGAAACAATCCTTGCAGCAGATTTGATATCTGCTTGGAATTTTTGTTCTATGGGAAGGTAGCCCCTTTTCCCAGACCCAGTTTCCTTGCGGAAGAATGCAAATTTTGCTCACAAATGTCAAGATAGACGAAACTACCCATTCTTGTCGGAATGAGCAAACGATATGCTACACCGGAAGCTACCCTGCACCCACAGACTATGATTTTCCTTGAAGTTTGGCACCAAGTCATAATGACCATTTGAATAAGATTTTGTCAACATTTGGCCTGAGCACTAACCTCACCCGTGCTTTACAGCTTGCACGATACAATTCGATTCAAATTGTTCTCACAGCTTCCTCACACACTTTGAGCATCGTGAGTGGCCAAAAAACCAAACTTTTTTCCAAAATCGTGAAGCACGGGTGAGATTAGTCGATAGGTCTAAAATTGGCAAAAATTCTCTCAGCATGGTACGTATGACTTGGTGCCAAACTACAAGGAAAATCATGATATCAGGGTGTATGACAGCTTCCTGTGTAGGAAATCTTTCGCTCATTCCGACAACGATGGGTAGATTCACCTATCTGGACATCTGTGAGCAAAATTTGCATGTATCTGCAAGAAAACAGGGTCTGGAGAAAGGGGTTTACCGTTCCCCAGAACAAAAATTCCAGGCATACTTATAAACTGCTGCAGGGATTGTTCCAAAAATATTGGATGGACTTCCCAGTCCCCAGACACGAACTTCCTTGAACATCTTTGGAATATTCTTGGCATTAAGGTTCAAGACCAAGCCCCTCCACCCACGCAAACTCGCCAGACTTTAGGGAGCCCTAAAAGAAGATTAAATGTGATTGGAGCTTATGTAAAGCAAGTGCTAGTCTTCTCAATGCCCCGAAGACTCTAGGCAGTAATTGCAGCTAAGGAATGTCACACAAAATATAAAAATTTTGTTCTAAAATTGATTTACTCTAAAATTCTGTATATTTTTGACCACCAAAATTTTGAAGTCATGCAATGTTTATGCGTTTTTTGCTGGCGCGTCTTTACTTGATGGGCCAGGAGGCACGTCATCTGGAAGCCCATTAAATGAGGAATGTTTATCATCTCAAATAGTGTAGAAAGTCGGAAATTAATTGTCTTAAAAACCGGTGTCAAATAATGCAAGTATGAATTCCGTATATTTATGGCCTCGATTGTAGGTTTCCGAAATCAAAATAAACCTTGTTTGGCAATGCCATTTGTTCTAGCCGACACGAATACTTTTAAAGTTACTATCGAAAATGATGTTAGCTTAACAAAAAAGTTCGAAATGTTACCGATCCCGATGCTGAAAAGATTCAACATTGACTTGCGAGAAGAGAAACGATATGGTTGAAAGTTTAGTTGGTTTAAATTTAAAATAGATAGCAAAATACCTAGCGGTTGCACACGACCGACCGCCAATAACATAATTATTTTCAGCTTTATTCATATTAAATGAATTACATGAATCTTTTGGTTTGGGTTGAAGTGAGGAACTGCCACTCATCGTAGTATCGCCATTAAACAAATATGTAGTTCTGGAAAAGGAAACCCAGCTTAAGCTAAACAACTTGACTATGACCCAGATTTCGTTTTGCAACCCTTTCCCTTCCGAAATTAAAATTCCCTTGACCGAAACGGTAAATTGAACTTTTCTTACCGAAAAAAAAAACGATTCGACGGATAATTCAATCCTATAAAAAATTTAGTAGTCACAAGTTGCAACACATTGATTCAAGCCAAAAAATCAGTTGAAAAAACACCAGCATTGGTAATCGAATTGGAGTTAGAGCATCAAACTTGGAGAATCTACAATACAGGTCATTGATAAGATGCTCAAAACCAAACGTCGATGAGGATTTTAGACATTTTCTTTAATTGGGTTAATTTGAATTCATCGCTACTGTAATCTTAAAAGTTTCAACTATATCTACCGTCAGATTTCAACTCCAACACTTTCGAATTTTCTTCTATCAATCATATTTAAGCGATCGATGACTTCGTCGCCACATTTGCATGCATGCCCCTTCCCGACATTGAAATCTATGCGGTACAAGGTTGACTACTTCAACAGAATGTTTTTAACCGTGGGCTTTATCATTCTGAAATAGCATTCTAGCCATTCTAGGTTTAAGCTCGAGGTGCTTGGGTAGAATTGTACCAATAGCGTGGTTTTAATTTACATTGGTTTAAATGCTAAACTAAATTCCTAATACAATACAACATGACCAAACCTTTCACTTAGATTAATTACCGCAGCAATGCAACATAAAAAACTACGGCCAAAATCGAGAATCATGCAAATCGTAGACAATCTGACGATTCTAGATTACTATTACAGTACAATAATTATTCACATCACAATTTGAACGTAGCACATTTAGGAGGGGGGATTGTAATATTGCAATACCGGGAGATATAGACGGACTCTACATATCAGAGTTGACAAGAGTCTTAAAAAGACAACGAAACGAATGATTTTAAATTTGACTAACGCCTTAAGAAGAATCTTACACAAAAACGATTTAGACGACTGAAAGGCAAATCCAAGAATGTTTATTTCCCATTTCAGAAATTGTACCTTGCTAAACAGTTTTATTCTAAAATGTCAATGACCGCACTTACAACTTTTGGGCTTAGTTTATGTTTAATGTGGAGTACATTAGGTAACTAGGTATAAGATCATTGTTGAAATATATTTTTTCAGAGGAAACTTTTCTATTGATTTGTCAGTATTACTAATACACGCTAATACTATCGTCAGGTCCTTATGTAATTCATTAAAAGTAACTCAACTGGCTAACTAAATCAACAGAAGAGACCACTAAAACTAGTTGAACTTGTTTTTAAATCTAGGACGTTTATCATACTTACTATTATTAGACGTTTGACAAGTTTCCGAAGCAGTAGATATTACAGGAAACTTATTTTTGAATTTGATTAACTGAACATTACACTGTCTAACTTAAAATCTTATACCTGCATCATAATAGTCTTGCCATGATTGGCGTCTGACGGTAATTAGATTTAGTTGAATTGAAGATACAAGCTTTTGGAAGAACATGGAGATCGGAGATTCTTTAGGAAAACGTTAGCACTTATGCCTTATCGTTAGAAAATTAAATTCGACAACTGGTACAGGTATTGCATTCCCAGTTACTGTGAAATGACAAATAATTCTGATAGGTAGGGTAACAGTTAATTATTTATTACTAACCTTTGTAAAACCTAACTAAGCCCCTATTTTGCTCTGAGGAGCGCCCTACCATTTACCTTCCAATACAACATTACGAACCGACAGAATCGAAGGTGACTTGGAGAACCCTTTCATGCCTTTTTAGGCTGTCTTAATAAAATTTTCACCCCAGACATGGAATTATTCAAACATTTAACGATAAAACTAGCCTAGCACTCATGTTTACTGAAAGTCAATGGACGGATTTATAGATGTCGAAGCCCTAAACCCAGGCCCCAAACGAATGAAAAATGCATTTCCAATGACCCTTAACCTCTAATCTTCTTGACGCCGTGTCATTTAATCAGACACTATTACTCTATAAAATTACATTTTGCAGAAGGGATGGGATATCGTTAAATCCCATAGGCGATTGGTAGATTTTCGTTAATTTTATGATCGCCTACTTGCAAATGAAACAGTTTTCGAACTCCTTACTCGTAAGGCTAAGATAAGCGTAATTAAATGAAGTAAGGTGGCTCCTGTAAAGTTAAATGTCTATAAAACTGCTACCCCAATATAATTTTACCACTCATAGTGTAAAATAGAAACGGAAAATACGTGAATTTACACCAATAAAAACGCAAGCATGGATAAAATATGATTTTCCCCCGATAAAGAAGTTATTAGGCGTCAAAGTCGCAATGTTCGAAAATAAAATTCAGGTTATCATGTCAGAATTTCGATTAACACGAATAAGAAGTACAGAATATTCCCCAACAATATAAGAATTTTACAACGCACTTTAGATATATAATATAACTTCAACTATATGCATACAATACTATATCGTTTGCTACGGCACTGACGGTAGCCATATTGGAGTTAACTGATAAAGATGGAAAATGGTCCAAGTGAACCCCCTCACGGCATTAGTAACTTTTCTAACACCTACAAATTTCGCTAAATTGGCCATCTGAAACTTTGTTGACTCATTCCTGAACTTGAAAACCTTAAATATGATCAGTAACTGATGTGGTTCCTATCATATGCTACAGCCATTGTAACAATATGGAAGATAAAGAATTTTCAAAAATGTTGACTTACTTTTCAGGCTGATCTGGAAACTTGATCCTCATCTCCTGATTTCTGGCAATTCTCTTCTCCAAAACAGAGATCATCCGCTTCAGCGTTGTGTCATCCAACTGCGCACCCTTTAAATACAATGAGAAACAACTGATTAGTACTTTGGAACATGTAAACCCCATCCAAACCATCATTTCAAACACAAAAAAATGAGCCTTCCAATGAGTTTTACATGATTAGAAATAGTTCTGTTCGGTTATTACCTTACCTCGGGCTCATCCTCCACCATCTTGAGTATCCTCATCCTCTCCTCCTCACTGATTTCGAGCCCACCTTCTTCAGAGGTCGAATTAAGGTCACCTCTTCCTCTCCCATTCTCCTCGCTCATCTCCTCACTGAAATCAATGTTGATGGGGATACCGGTCGACAAGTGGGCCTTTTTAAGTATTCCAACATCCTCCCTATTACTTGGCACTGGCAATCTTGGGCGTTTCCTCGACCCAGCACCATCAGACGATGACCCAGAGTTAGCTTCCCGAGATGGGGTCATCGAGGCTGGTTTAAACGACAAAAGTTCGTTCACGTTCATCACGAATCACTACTCAATTGACACTTGACACTAAAGTACGAAATTTCCAGTAAAACTAGCTATTTTTTAATATGAAAAAATATATTTTCCTATTTTTAAACATTTTCTGAACATTTTTGTGCTCTGCACTAGAGGAAATTCAAGAGAGAAATGAAGTATGGAGGACGATCGTGGCTTGGCAAGTTGGCTCAAGTTGTGCTTGGCCCATAAGAAAGCGTTATATTGCATTGCATTGCATTCATTTCATACACAACATCACCATCATATTATCATGATGTTGTCCTTGCTGGTTTTTCGCTCCCTCGCTTAGTACCGTGCTTCTCCCCAGCATTCCACATCAGCATCAACTGAAAGACCAACTGGTCGAGAGTGTGAGGTAGTGGATGAAGTGTTGCGATGTTGCGTTTTGTGCATTTTCCATCATTTCTATTGGCTGCTTCAGGTTTGAGCTGAAGGAGAAGAAGGATAAATGAGATATAGAGGTGAGCAAGGTTGAGAAAATATACAGACAAAATCTTTTAACCATAATTATGCATATTTAAAAACTTTGGGTTTTAATATAAAGGAAACCCATTAGATATGGAAGCGACAGTTGAAACGCTTTAATACTGATTTAATTTAACGAAAAATTTCAACGTATTATAAGTAACTTCTTACTACTTTACCATCAATATACCCATTCGTACGTTGTGCATTTGTTGGATTCTGCACTTTGCTTCGTCATAATAATTCTAATGACAGTGCAGTGTATAAATGATGAGATTGAAGTTTTTCGACTATCGCCTCTGGTGCCTTAATAGCTCCTTATTCGTGAGTTTTAAACAATTAAGTATGATAGAGTAAATGTTTCTTTTATCTTTTATGTATCTTAAGCTAAACTAGCCTGTGCAATCACTCAACTCTGTCTCCTTTGTGAGTTCAGTTTCAGATAAAAAGTTGAATGTGGATATGCAGGCAGACAGACCAAAAATGTACATTAAATAGAGTGTGCGTATATATAGCCATAGACCCAAGTTTTGTGCTGATGGCTGCTAAACACTTAATAGAAAACCCCTATCCCCTTTGTCCTTTCTTACCACCCATGCGACCCAACTTACAAAATTTCAAGAAGTATCCGTTCAGTACTATTTTAGGCATATATAACTCAAGCATCACTGACTATATAAAACAGTAAATAAAGTTGTATCGGTTATAAGGATGCCGCAAAGAACGAATCCTAACATTTACTACTATGCTAAATGAATGTACCTATTATAGAGAGGGTGAATAGTGAATGGTGAATAAAATGCATGGGGTCTTGACTGTGAAATCTGTCTGTAGCTACTGAAGAACATCTAAACGTTCAACGTTGTTGAAAATAGAAAAAACAGATCGATAGGGGAGAACCATAGGGGTATGTAACTCTTTTGTAAAGTATTTTTATGCTGACGACATCGGCAAGAATGTGCCGTGCCCTGCACCCAGCGTGTTCAATTAACACACTTTAAAGAGCACGCTGCACATTTCTTCTTCCTTCTTCTTCTTGAGCTATTTCGTAATGCTTCGGTATATGCGTCGAATGATACCGTACTCAATAACTTCGCAAAAGGGAAAATCCTCTTTGGGCTTGTGACAAACAATTTCAGACAGGGCCGTAGCTACAAAACCTCATGTACAATATTCATACCCCATGCATGAAACTATATGATTTTGGGAATCGGTAACCTAATCTCAATACAATCTCTATAATGCAACCACAATCTATTTCCAACTCCTGTCTGAATCTCCTTATCGTAAAATAACTAAGTAAGTATGTATGATTGAGAACATTCATAAATATACCTTTTCTAGGTAAGAAAACAATCATGATGATGGTCAAAAACTTTAATCTTAAAAATTAAACAATGGTATATTTTTAATCACAATAGGTGAAAGCATAAAAATAATATGTAAAAAATTATCTTCCCTCTCCGGATACCTGAGTCAACAATTATTCGATTATGACTATCCTACGACAGTCTTAACAAAAGCTTTTTTAGTGCTTATACTATAAGTAAAAACGCTTCAGAGATCATAATAGTATAACATAAAAGAGAATATCACAATTTCTTTAACTTTCAGCTTCTCTCATCCCGATTTTTGGCTAAATTTAGTACTTCATCATATTGTCATTGCAAAGAAATCACACAAGGCTATAAATCAAAATCAAAATCACAAAGATTCTAACAAATAATCTTCAAGTACTGACATAGCGTTCTCCATCTGTTGCTGTGAAGAATCTGTAAATCTTCTTACTTGCTTCAGGTCCCAACTTTCTCGTCTTTGCCAAGGGTCCAACTCCCATTGTAACCTAAGCACAAAAACATGATAAACCATAAGATCAGGCAATTATTTTGAAAGAACGTGGATTACATTTTTTTTAAATTCATTTAACCTGTATGTTTGTCAGCATACTTTTACCCTCATCTGCACAGGAACATCGTCGATAAGCCTACCATGGGACAACCAAAACCAAAAGAGATACATACGCATGACATTTTTGAAATTAGAATACTATAACAAACGTTACATAACTATTACAATAATTAATACCTGATATAGTTCTATAGGAGATCCGTAAACCCTTGCAATAGCTATAGCGCTTTCCTGTCCAACACCTGGGAATTGACTTAACTGGCTTAGCCATAAACTTCTTGAACCTTTTCCATCATCATCCACAGGAACCCCACCAACACAGTCAGACACTGCATACCAGTCGAACTCCATTGAGTTCATTTTCTCAACTCTAATATAAAGATTTTATAATGCTTCAATTAGCTTCAAAATAGAAAACATAATATAGAAATAAAAATCTGACACTTAACCAGCCTCACACTAATCACAAACTTACTTAAATGGAGCGTCTCCAATTGATTTGGTGTATTGCAATAACAGATTACAAAAGTCGGTGGCGTTTTCATAAAATCTATAATTGACTCCAGTTTTCAACTGAGCACGAATAATAGCACTTTGGATTTCATACCTGAAAGAAATTACGCAAAAGCATAATTAATTCAGCCAAATTATTGAATGACAAGGCGTGCTCTGAATTGAACTGAACGTGGCCGTATTATACATTATTTATATATTTTTCCAGTAATAGTTGATTTCTTTAACGGCTAATATAGTAACACCCTTAAAAGACATGACAAAACAAACCTTGATAGTTCGATGGGCGCCTTGCTAGGATCAACCTTTCGCTTCCTCTTTGCATTATTGTTCGTGTTTGTAGCATTATCACCCTGATTAACTCGATCACGAAACTCTTTCTGAACACGTCTGTTTATTTTTCTGTTTAAAGAATAACTCATATAATTTAACTGCATACGTTTAACGAATTTTTAGAAACTCTGTTTATATTTGTACTACAATCTAGTGTTTACTTTAAGTACGCTTCCAATCCTCCAATTAACAAGGTGAGCTGCTTATCAGAATTATTCCTTTGTATCCTCTTAATCCAATCAGTTAAACACTGCTCCGTAATCTGTAAACTCTCAGATTTTCGGTCTTCACTCTGCAAAAGTTTTAAACCCTTTTCCACATTGAAAACCACCATAAAAAATGGCTCCATCTGCGTTACCACTTTTTCTTGGACCTATGAGAACCAAACATTCAATCATTGTACGACAGGAAATGTTTATCAATGTTCTTCATCTATTATTTATTATTATTAAGATTTAAGATTGATTTATATGACTTTTACCTGTTGATTCCATCCAATCATCTTTATGTGCTGGTTGCGCTCAAAATATATCGAACTTGCTAATTCTGGCTGTTCAATGATTTTAAATTGAATTTCCTTTTCTAAAAGCTTTGCTGCAATTTGATCACTCATAATTTCTTCAGCTACTTGCAAAACTATCATCTGTAAATAAAAAAAATACATATATTTCCATTCAAGATAAGAGAGTCTTTAATTGTCGATTGTCGCAAAGATAAAATGATTTTTTCTTTAACCTTAAACCCATCCCCCGCTTTCGGCTTTTTTACCGGAACAGACTTTGGAAGCTCTTCTGTTTCCAATTTCTTTGGAGACTTTCCTTTCTTCTTACTCTTCTCCTTTTCCTTAAGAAGTTTAACTTGATTGTAAACTTCTTTATCACTAGACGTACTCTCAGTGTTGTGAAGGCCCCTTGTACTGTTCTGCTTAGGCACGCCCTTCTTTGGCTGAGACTTGGAACTCGTCGTGGCAGCGACAGAGGTTAAAAAAGGTATGGAACAACTTGCAGAGATAAAATTAGTCTTTGCTGAAGCCGTCGCTTTCTTACACTTTTCGACATCTGCCAAGTAATCCGCTAACGAGGAATACCCAGCGTCTTGAAAGAAATCATCAATTTCTTGACTTTCCCGATCTTCATAGGTACTATTCTTGGAACTCCCTGGCTTATCTGCCGATGAGGTCCCCCTTTTCACATCATCTTCATCAACATCAACGACATAGTTGTCATAGTGTGAGATCTCCCTCCCATTAGAGCCTGCCAACACCCGAGAAGGGGAATTGGATATGCTCGGTAATGACTCCAGGTCATCCTCATCCCGTTCATCCATTATTTCAGTAACATCACTTGCATGACCATCCGCAAGGTCGACGACACTCGGCGTCTTGATTTTCTTCGCAGCAGGTTTGGACGTCGTTTCTGTTCGAGTAGTTTTACTTTTATAACTGCCAGAGAAGCCACTGTTGACGTCGACCATTTCATCAATATCCAACAACGCATCTTCATCATCACTAAAAACATAAAGAGGTCGTCGACTGTTACGCTTTGCCTTGGCATTGGCACCATACGCTTTCGGAACTTCATCCAAAACCTCAATGTCAGAGTCGGAACTTGCCATTTTAAACAAATTTGAAGGACAGGCGAATCCCAACGATGATGATGATAGGGACAGATAGTATAAAAAATGTTTACTAAGCTGGAAAGAAGGAGAGCAACAACCTTAACAACTTTTGAGTTGAGCCTTAAACTCCACCAGTCAAAGAGATATGCACAAATTATGACACTTATCGAGTAAAATGCATTATTGTTTTGTTCGTTGCAAAGGTGTAACTTTGCAAGTGAGAATCTCTTTCCCGCATGCTTCTTACAAACTTTATGCATAAGGATATCAACAAAGTCTTCATACACAAAAGTTCTCCTCATATCTCATCATGGAGCTATAGGCTATATGTAGGCTTATATGCAGTGTGCAGTAGTGTGCACTGATACTGATATGAAATGAAAGCATGGGCGGGCATGATACTACATTCGACAACTTCAGAGATTGAGACTTACAACTTTCTTATGTTGGTGACACTTAAGTTTTTAGAGATGGCTATTTACATAGCCCTTCTTTTCCTAATTCATAATAATTATGAATATGATATTGGCCGGGGAAAGAAGGTTCCTCCAGCCAATTCAACGAATATCATTTATTTAATTTCTATTCTAATGAAACTACACTCCTATTGACAAATTGCCAAACAGAAAATAATTATTATTTCAATGTCATTACGAACATGGCCTCATGATTGATGATGATATGATGGTTTGGTTTGGTTATATGGTGTGTAAGAAACCTGTGCTTTGTAGAGAGCTATTAAGCTATTGATCAATCAATCGTACCAAGATGCCCCGTGTTAAGTATAGTTGACTTTTCCTTTACTAATATCGATCTGTTTCACTAAATGGAGTGACAATAAATTACATGTACAAATACAATAATACATTAGTGTGATCCCTGATCAGGATGACGCCTTCTTCCTAGCCCTCCAAAAGACAGATCTGGTTGAAGTAGTCTGTATGGAAACCTGCTCGGAATCTATTCATTCGTGATGGTCATTTACCAAATTGTTCCATGAGTACTCTTCGACGAGAAAAGGACAGATCTGGGAGCTTAATCGTGTCCCAACCTAATCTCATATCATTGTAGAGTTCGATAACAAAACGATATCCTCGTTTGAAAGAAAGGTTTAAGCTGTATGAACTCATAAAGTCTTCATAAACTGAATTTAAAGATGGTAATGTGAATCAGAGTATACTACCTGGAGAAGCAAAATTAAAGTCATAATTTGATACTGATATTAATAATATTTTGGTTATTCATTGATGCATTTCAGGACGGGTTAATAGAGCCGTCAATGCCAAGAATGCCTTCGATGATAACTCCAGTGCCTGCCAGAGAGACGATAAAAGTAGAGGATGATACTGAGCGTCGCAAGTCATCATTTGACACGGATAAAAGCGAAATGATATTTCATGACAAGCGAAAATTCAGTCTTGGCCCAGTTGCTCCACATAAACCGGAAGAGTAAAAAGATAATAAACTGTGTTCTTATCTTTACTCTGAATCTACATTTTTTGTAATAAGCCTTTACGTTGTTTCAGAATTGATAAGCAGGTGGCAAAAGCCATGACTGAAGGAACTACAGTGTCACTGACAGCTAAACAAAAAAAGGACATTGCAGAGGCATTCAATGCATTCGATGTTGAAGGCATTGGCTACATGTCAACGGTTGACTTGCGTGTTGCTCTTCGAGCACTTGGTTTTGAAGCTCGAAAACAAGACATGAAAAAGATTTTGGAGATTTATGACAAGGGAAATACTGGTCGTCTCTGCTACTCGGATTTCATGAGCATTATTCAATCAAAACTGGGAGAAGCTGACACGAAAGAAGATCTCATTAAAGCTTTCAAGCTTTTTGACAAGGACCACGTAGGCTATATCACGTTTACTAATTTGCGTCAAGTTGCGAGTGAGCTTGGAGAGGATATCAACGATGAAGAGATTGCTGTAAGTTTTTAGTGTGGTATTACTTGGAATGTTCACTTATATTAATACTGATAATTTACTCTGGTACCTTTCTATATTGTGTTATAGGAAATGATTGTTGAAGCAGATGTAGATGACGACGGAGTTTTAAATCAAGAAGAATTTCTAAAGATTTTGAAAAAGTCTGGTTTGTACTGATTTATCTAAATTATCTTTAAATAGGTACAATTTCAACTCGAAATATTAACTACTTTAATTGTCTATCAATTGCAT
Organism: Orchesella flavescens; assembly: GCA_964034955.1. Classification (NCBI taxonomy): domain Eukaryota; kingdom Metazoa; phylum Arthropoda; class Collembola; order Entomobryomorpha; family Orchesellidae; genus Orchesella; species Orchesella flavescens. The sequence continues at coordinate 14,031,618 of OZ035957.1, forward strand.
AATATTTTATTTGCCTTAATACAATAAAATCTGATATTTATCATGTCACCCCATTTTGCAATATTGTATAATAATGGATTTTTTTGATGCTGGAAAGTATTGCAAGTAATATTGCATTTTATTTTAACGCATAAGATCATGATCCTCTCTCTACATGATCCTAATTTCACGATTTTTGTTTGAAGTTGCATTTAATTAGGACGGATTGTTGTATTTAATGCAAAGTTCATGTTTCAGCGTTGATTTTTTTTATGTATTTTCTGGCTTAGCAAATAAAACTATACTCAACCATGCGAGAGTCGTCTTTTAAGATGATATCAAAGAGACAAAATGAAAGTTTACACCTTCGCAATTTTGGTTTCCATTTCCATTCACCATTAGTAATTTTATTCCATTATTCAATTGAAGGTTTATTCCCTGTACGATTTGTTAACAATGGTCAGCGAAGCGGTGAGCTGAAACTTACAGCATATAATATATGTCTTTTAGCTCCCATTGACGGCTCAAAAGTTTTTGCTCCTCTGCACGTTAAGATGACTTGACATGTGTAAAATACACTATATCCAGCTTTCACTACTACTATGTATATATAAGGCTTATGGTTGCTTTAGGTATCAATGTTGCAGGCAGTAGACATTGGGCCTGTTAGGTACCTATTGTTTGCACTTACAAAACAGACATGTAGATATGTACTACTACCTCGTGTACTTTTATATCTTTATAGATCAAATTCCCATCATACGTACATACTGAACATATGTGATGGTGATCTGATGTGACTAGTATATATGCTCTGCAGCCTGCAGAGGTGACATTTGATATTAATGTTGGTAAATATATGATTCGTCTGTTCATGTTTTCAATACCAAAAGTTGCATGTTTTTGTGCACAAGTGTTGGTGAAATGAAGACGAAAGTTGTGTTGTTGAGCTACATTTTGATCTTCAATATATGCAAAATGCAAATCTATAATGAAATGATGATATCATCTATATGTACTTGCAAGCTCGCATAAGTGAATCATCTTTATTTGAGAATATATTCCAAAATGATACAAAACCAACTCACACGCTTGTTGATCAATAATGTCCTGGTCAGTTTTTAAATTGTTGTTTCATGATTATAGACCATGTGAATAAGTGTATTTGTGATAGAATTTGGTTGGTTACGCTAACTTTACCTGAAGAAATATCAAATCAAATTAACCATGAGGGGAACATTGGTGTTCGACCATTTAAATGACATTGTATACTTGAACTGCTGCAGTAAATTCGTCCAACATGTTGCAAAGCTTGCAGAGGCACAGGGATTGGTTGCAAGTATTCACTCCACTCCTCACGGGGTAATTAAAATATGTCAAATTATCATGTACTGTATAGGACTTATCCAGTAAATGAAAATGTCAACAGTTTCATGAATAAAATTACCATTTTCAGAGAGGAAACAAGCAAATTGACCCTAATATATTGGTTCAACTTTTTTCACCACTGGTCACGTCACAAAGGTTTATGAGAGAACAGTTTGGCAATCCATATAATTCTGTTCAATGTGAAGATGGAACCAATATTGTTTTCCAAGAGGTTGGTAAACTATGAATGTTTAATCTAATATGCTTTATACGAATTAGCACACTTTACTAACAAGAAATGCTTTATTTATGATCACAGTTTATGGGATTCCTATTTATGCGAATTGGTACTGAGGAAATTGCGTACTTGAGACGAGCTCTTGGCATAACAATTACTTTTGTTTCATTCCTTTGTGGACCCGATGTAGCTCTGTAAGTGAAATGTTTTAAAAGCTCTCTCTACCTCTACTTTCTTCTGAATCTTAATTTATGTTATATGGTAGTAATCCTAATTGCCCATAAGTATAAGTTTACAACAAAAAAATCATTTATAATTTTCCAGCTTAAAAAGTTCACCAGAACAAGCGGAACTAGTAGACAATTTACTAACAACTTGGAGTAAATTGTACACCTCCGACCAGTCATTCATGATCGAAGCAGTGGAGCAGCTTAATGTGAACCCACAAATCAATGCAACTCTAATCAAGTCCTTGAGGGACTTTAGTACGAAAATGCAGAACCAGCTAGGGAGTAACAGTGTGCACGCGTTAATTTTTCTAGAAACAAAACTCTTATCGTGGTATTCAACTCGCGGAGCAATTCAACTTGGCTCTGTAGATATTCTGTTTTTAACTTTATTGTGCCAAAAAATCTTTAGTAGTAGTACTAATATCGATACGGATACTGGTCGTGGCGGAAGGAGAAGGACTAGAGGAAATGTATCAGTGAGTACTACGTCAGGTTCAATGGATTTAGGAACTTCCAGCTCGGAAACGGGTTCAATGGGATTTCACAGTTCGAGAGAAAATTTGTTTGACGAGGTTAGTTCTGCTGATGATGAGCAGGACGAGGTGATAATCACAGGAGAAGGATCCTCATTTTTAATTTTACTCAAGTCGGAGCAAAATGTATACGTTCCACAGATAGTCCACATTTCAGTGATTCAGCATGGGATTTATGCTGTCTTTGTTTGTGAGGTGTGTGAGACATTTAAGAAAGTATTAAACTATAAGCGTATATACTACAGACATTACATGATTTTATTAAACTTTTTGCTTTCTCGTTTAGCCAAGTTCTAGCCCAACAACGACTGCTCTCTGTACCGCTCTCCAAATGGCCGTAGAATTTCATGGGAAATACAGGGAACCTCTTACCGACAAGCCTCTCTTTGATCAGATGGAAACCTTGAACAAGAAAATTTTAGATTTACTCAAGAAACAAAAGAATCTCCACATTCGATCAGAAGTATCTTTGAGATGGGACAGATTTAGAAGTGGATTTCAGCAGTATTTAAAAACTAAGGATCAACTAACTGTACAAACCACACCCATGGTGGACGTTTATCGAGAAGCTTTTCGCAATTACTACAGTTGGGGTGTAGATAAAGGAAAGTTGGGGCAATGTTGGGATAGTATTAAATCAAACGATTTTTGGACCTTGTTCTCAACCAGCTTCAATTTGGACGTGAGAAATAACCTGTCCAAGTACCTGGAAGATTTTCCTGGGCTAGTTCACTTTGTATATGTGGATCGCAATAGACACATGGTGACTACGCCCTCCTTTGATTACAGACGAGATGATTCGGTCAAGCTAACTAAAACAAAGGTAAATACGTATATAATGATGCATATAATTAATTGTACTATATGAGTTCCGGAGTCATAATCAAAGAATTTATACTTTTTCTAATAGATTTGGGGCATGGTCAAATTTGCAAGGGAACACATGCAACAAGGTCATTTTTCACTGATGTGGAAAGATACAGCTTTTAACTACGCCTACTTCCTCTGGTTTGAAGATATGACTGTAAGCTGAAAGTCAATTATAAGCAAATTAAATAGTTTGAGCCAAATTCCCAAGTTTTAATGAAACTGCTTCAATGACTTTATGACATTTTAGGCAACTCCTATAAGAGGGAAACAGTTAGCTATGCCATGGGAAGGATATCCAATGCCAGGAATATTATGCGGAGACTTTTATAAGTACATACAATAATACAAGACGTACAATTTTATTGTAGCTCGTTACTGTTCCCTACATTAATCTTCTTCTTTTTTTACTTTTGTTGTGATTTTAGACGAGTGGTATTAGATTGTTTTCCTGGAACACCTTCCTCAAAAATCCGATGCCTGGAATTGTTCTGCATTCACTTAGGTTTGGTCACATCTTCTTGCGTTCTGGAACATTCCAAAAGATTAGCAACAAATATTTCTGATGAAGTTGCTGGTAATAATCCAGCCGCAGACTTGTTGTAAAATGGTGTAGTCTTTTAAACAAAGTATATTATAGATATTATATTTTCAAACAAGTCCATATACGATGGAAGATATAAAGATATTATTATTAAAAAATTATATTGAGCTTTAATAAATTTATTACTATCCCCATTTAAACCACATCCTCTTTAATTATTTAATATCGGCTGCACTACAAGGTTTTTCAAGAAAATGCATCATTCAAGTTACACATAAAGTCAATATTATGGCTGTTTTTATAAATTATGAATAACTATATATTTTATTATTATAAACTGCAACGCAGTCTACGAATGTATATGTACATGCGTATAAATCACTGTCAAGATTTACTGCAACATGGCAAGTCTCATTTATGCATTATATTTATGCAATACATTTCCTGAGATACAGTACAGGAATGGCTTTTGCATGAGATATTATTAATTCTACTGATATTAGCATCTTCAATCTCAAGTGGTTGAAGTTGTGTACAATTCAGGAAGGAAATCGGCACTCGGTTTCTAGACAAGGTCGTTCTATTGGATTTATGAATAAGCAGCGACGACACTGACTCAATTTTTCAGTATAAACCATAAATAAAATGTTTTAATATAAAATGCATGTATTTTAGTATTATGTGCATTAAGGTTTGCGATACTGATCATCAAGGCTTGATGGTCAAGCTCTCCAAATGCTCATCCAAAATCTCAAACTTTATCACTATTTGTTCCATAATGTAAATAAATAGAATTAATTTGACATTGATTGAAATGCCTACTTAATACATTATCTTATATTGTCACACTATGAATAAGCGCTAGAAAACCTTTTCAATACGAGCCCTTGCTAATTTAATGAAGAAACGAAACATTCATATCAAAGCTTTGTATTTATTTAAAATGCATGTTATTATCACAGAATGTTTCTGATTACTATGCTATGATTTTTAGTCGCTTTGTTTAGTACAGCAAAAGTATTAATTTGTAAATTACATCAATGTGACTCGTGATCTGATTCTAATAATATCATTCTATGTAGTTTCAAACCAGGTGCGATAGACATCAAATCAGTTTTCTATATATGCAAGTTTTAAAAGCTGATCGAATCCGGCAAATAAAACTTTTCTATTAGTTATATGAATATTACTGCATATGTACATTTTTTGATAAGAAGAAAACGGTATTGCATATGTTGTATGTGTTTTTGTGCAAACAATAATAAATATTATATGTATTAAAAGCTTCTCCAGATCGTATATCATATCATTCAACCCTTTCCTGCCAATAAAGCTGCATCGGTGTAAAAAAAGAATTCTAGCTACGACTTGATTATGTGATATGGGACATCGCAGCGATAATTCTGAGAAAAGCAACAATAGCAATAGACAGACTGGCACATTCAATAACAAGACATTAAATTAGCTTCTTCACCGCACATTTCATCACCTATCTTGAGCTTACGTGGGCTCAAATGCACGCTTATTTTGTCGCATATATTTTTTTCTCATTAAAATTTAAAGCAGTTCAATTAGTTAAAAAAATTTTTAACACAACCAAAGTTATTTAACCCACATTATTTCTCTGATATTTCAACTTTTAAAATGGAGCAAACCAATACAACCAGCACCGAAACGTCCACACATTTTCGGAACTTTTGCATAACAAAAGATGACGGTATTGTGTACTGCAGTGTAAATCCGAGACGAACGTTTTTGGATCCTTTATCAGTGGACAAAATATATAGGGACATTCCAAACGGTCTACCCTTTGAACCACAGTCATCAGCTACACCTTTTTCATCCCATACATCATCATTTTCATTGCCAAATGCAACACCACCACCACTTACAATTAACCCGTTCCGATCTTGTACAAGCACTTCCTCTCTTCAACCTCAGATTAATGCTCCAATCGCAGCATTTTCAGCAAATCATCTTACGTCAAATGCTTTACCGTCACCATTCGGGGCAAAAGATAATGCAGATTTTCTTGAAAGGTCAATGCCATCTACTTTAGAACTACTTGGCAACTCTTGTGAATCTTCCAATGCAGAGCAACATGCAATATGGTTAGAACATCGTTCATCTCATTCATCAGAAAGGGTGTTTGAGGGAGTCTCACAAATGCCCCATGTGGTCGGCCCTCCGAATTTAGGATCTGCGACTTTACCTGCGAAATTTAGCGTTCAAGTACCTTCAGCTCCAACTCCAACAATGCCTGTGTTAGCTGAACCATTGGACACATATAAAGTTTTACAACTCCCAGAAGCCCCAAGCTCTAAATGCATTGCTCATAAAGGTGGCTACTACAAAACACCAAATCGAGAACGTAATAGTAAAATCAAATACTATAGTATTTAAGACAATGTATAAAGAGCTGATTGAATTTGTAATTCCGAGTATTAAAAGGAATTTTTGATTGATTTTTAGACAACTCCAATATTAATCCGGAAGGTGTATCAAATTTGAAGTATTCTGCAGCGAAGAAGTCAAATGACAAAGCGAAGAAGGTTCCCGAGAAACATTTTCGTGGTGGCGCGGTGCCGGATTGGCACCGGTGTTGCCATGATGGCTCAATATCGATATGACCATTTTGCCATCACCCACCCGCTTTGGCAGTATAGGCATTGGCCTCATGCTGGACATGTATTGGCAAACAGTATGGTTAATACTGCATTGGCCCAGTATCCAACCAACATCACACCAGCCTAAACTGTCTGTATGAATTTTTACGAGACCAACACGAAGCCAATACATATCCAATACATGCTAATATATGGTTTCAATGTCAAATAGGTTCATATAACAAAAATTCAAAAAGATAATTAATTTTACTATATTTATTTATCATGCACAGCAGTATTATACATTCCAACATCTATAATAACTTGCAATATCTTACAATTAAGCATAATTGAACTGCATTTTATGATTAAATGGTCCCACAAAGAGGGATACAAATTTGCTTATTTGAATAAGGTAATAGCACACATTTTCTCACAATTTCCTCTGTCATTACCTCAATACATTTAGATAAATTTTTAACAACACAAATCGATATATCTGTACTATTACTTATTGGATACATTTTTAAATTTTGCTTTCTCTTAAAATATTTTACCTTACAATTATCAGAAGCTATTGCTTGAATTATGCAAACGTCACCATTAGACGTTAGATAACACGAGTTTTCTTTCAAAATTTCCTGGTTCTGCAGAATCACGTTTAAAGTTTCTGGAAAAGCATAATTGCACACTGGAAATTAACGGCGTACCGCTACAAAACTGCACCATTTCATAGTTTTTAAAATATAATTCCTTACCATCCAAGCTATGTGATGAAATAGGGATTGTTTGGAGGTTCCACAATGTTTTGTCTTTCGGACACCAACAGCCGACCAGGTGTGAATAGCTGGGTTCCTTGCTGCAACACTTGGGAAGGAGCTTGAACTGGCTCAGCTGGTCTTCGAATCTGGGCTGCTGATTGCGTTTTCTGGTAATCGACAAGCTGCAGTGTCGGATGATTAATTAACAGGGCTTGTGGGTCCTGGAAAGATCCATTCGCTGGCCATTCAACTCTTCCGTCTGGAATAGGAACAACACTTGCTCGTGACAACGATGTCCTTAAGGCTTGTTGTTGGCTGTTCAAAATGCTTTCTACAATTAAAAATAAAATATATTTTTAGGACTGCAGATTAAATTAGTAAAACTTGCCAGTACTCAGTCAAAGTATATTTACCATTTAAGTAATTTAAGTCAACTGGTGGCTGCGATGCGTTTACCAGTGGGACCCCATTTCCACGAAGCACTTCATGTTCACTGGAGTCAATATCGGATGACGCACTTACACTACATCGCTCAACTTTTGCTTCAGCTTTTTTTTATATCATCTAAATAAAAAATCATGTGATTAGCGATCGACATTATTGCAAACAAAACGATAAGTTGAATCCAACTAGTTAATTAACTCTACTCTTTCAACTACTTACCGTAACCTTTGATGAATGTGATTTTATATTTTGGCCATGTTTTTAATGGAACGTGGTTAGAGGTCCTTTTAATTTGTTCAAAATTTGAAGGTCGGAACTTAGGAAAAGAGCACTTGGTTTGATCTTCAGAAATCCAAGTAGAAGGAACAAAATCGACTGAATTATCCTTCTTGAAATTAACAACGGAAAACATCTTCATTTTATCGAGAATTTTGACTAAGCGTCCACGGAACTTCAGAAATGGTAGCTTTCAATACAAAAGTGCGTGATTAAAAGATATGAATATTATTGGAAACAAAAGTAAGTTTAAGATCATCAGAATATTTTTGTACATATTGGAGGATGAGATATCTGTATAATCCCGCCGATTGTTACAGCTACTAAGCTAGTACTTGCTGACAGTCAGACAGGTGCAATGCCAATACTGGGCCATTACATTTTGCCATTATGAGTTTTGATGTGTGTAGGCAAAATCGTACTAAGTAGCGGTACGGCATTGTTTTGGTACTGGCATAGCCATTATGTTACTGCCTTTACCAATACTGTGTCACGCCATCACGGTAAGCGCACACTGCCTATCATACCTGCTGGCCCAGTACAGAATTGGTATCCTAAAAATAGGTAGTGGCATATCCAATGCTAAGCCAATGACTTTGCTGGATATGCCAACGTTTCACCAGCATGAATGTTTCTCGGGTTGATCATGGGTTAGAATTGAGCCCATACATTACACAAGCGCAGGCATCTAAACGGCAAAGAATTCTTGGTGTAAGGCAGTCCATTTTTATGAATAAAAGATAGACATAAATATTATAATAGTGGGTCAAAGGCTGTTGTGTACAGTACAGATTGGATTTGTGTAATGATAAAAATGCATTTGGTATTTATAGACGGAGAAAGCTCAACGAGAAATTAATGCCTTTGCTGCTATAATTACTACTCGCATTAATTATGAAGAAACCTTGAAGAAAAAACATACCGCTACACAAAACCATTCCATGTCTTCAGCTTCTACTGATGATGATACGAGAGCAAACTTCTTTCAATTGACTGAGAATCATCCTGCTTCCAAAAACGTTGAGCGTGAAGGTGTCGAATGGCTTTCAGACGATGAAGTTTGCGATTAGATAGTAATAGGTTATTGATACGATATAGTACATAATACTATTTTACTATTGGCTATATTATATCGAAATATGATATGTGTTGTATGTGTTATGGATGTTTATGTTTGTTATGCATTAACTATTAAGGTACAAATTTCTTTTCAATCATCATAAAGTCGGATAACAGAAAGCATTAAGATGTCTACGCTAGATACTATGCATTTCATTACATTCGTTTTCGTTTGCATTGTAAGCTATCAAAAAAGAGAATTTACAGATTGATGGTAATGTCGGCCTTCACTAAGGAGGATGCACATTTTAGTTCATGAATGAAGGCCTGGATGAGTGAACTTTATGCTGTCTTTTTGGTTTTCGTCAACCTTATATTATTATGTACATTGATTAATTGGAAATGTTTTTAATAAATATATGTATTAGAATGCCCCTATAATGCATATATACTGTTCATGTGTACAGTTATAAATTATTCCTCAATTCTTCATGTTGTGCTTTTTAACGTAAAAAAATCTGTTCAAACCTGAGGTGTTTAGGCATTTCGGGGATTTTTTAACTCGTGTGAAAAACTCATCTTCAATCATGCAAGCATCCGAAAGCAACGACGTTTGATGCCTTTCGGTTCATAAAACTCTGTATTATCATTTTAGAATTTCTTTCATATCATAATATTAAAAACATAGCCTTTCCCTTTCCATTCTCGGTATGAAAATGACAATGTGCAGAGCAGACACTCATAAAAAGAGTCCGATGTCAGGTCGTAGTCGTAGCGCACCAAACAAACCATGAGACAAGACGAAGACAAAACAATATTTTATTATTGCTCTTCCTTATAACTTCGTCTTTGTGCTTGTTTTAATACTGTATGCAGCTCGTGATTAATTTTACAAGAAAAGAGTGCTTCAGTTAAATCTCAAAAGCGCAATATACGGGTTCCAGTAGCAGTGTTTTGACTGTAGTACCTTGGTCATTCAATCCATATATGAGGTTGATATATATTATATGACGTACGTGAATGCAGTGCGAATTGACTCCATAATACGTATATGTATAGTATGCGTAAAATAGAAATGGCAAATGGTTGGTACCTCTTTTTCTGCCTTGCATAATAACTCCCTCGCCTGTACAAAGGAATTATTATATGCATGTGTGAACATTAGTTCGGATATAGAAAACGGTCGTAAATGATGCATGGGCTGAGTGTAAAAATATTTTAATGGCTTAAAATATCATTTTATGACAAGAAACCCCACGTAGGCCACCTGCAAATATTCATTTGAATATTACTCTACAGCAAAAGATCACGCTTCAGTCTCAATTTTGATTTTGCTCGGTAATGTGCAAAGTTCAGGTTGGTGTCAGACAAAATTATAAACATTCAAATTCCATACCCATCCTACCACAAAGTGCGTAATATACATAAGTGACTATGTCTGAGCATTTCAAAAGAAGGTATGGGAAGACCAAATTTCAGGCTGATCATTACCACAGATTTTTACAAAATCAAAAGTACAATCGACCAACAGATTACATTAAGTCGGCATTGGCGCAATGGAAAAGACATAATGCTGGGAAAAAGGTTTTTCTGATACTTCCATGAACATTGATTGTGTATGTTGAGATGTTTAGAAAACATTGGGATCTAGAGGAATTTACAATTCATTCTTGAATGTTTTGCAGCTACCTTATATGAGTTACAAACCTCGATTTAGAGGATTAAATCGCCAGGAACCGCTTGTGCAACCGGAACCCCAACCTTTCGTAGTGGAACCCGACCCTCAGCAATTGGTCGTGGAAGCAGGGTCTCAGCAGTTGATTATGGAGCCTGAGCCACTAAACTTTGGTTTAGAGCCCGAGCCAGAACAGTTTAGTGTACAACCCGAGCCACAGCAGTTAAGTGTACAACCCGAGACTCAACTGCAACAGTTAGTAGTAGTGGAAACTGAACTGTTGAATCCGAAACAGTTAAAGCGAGAAGTGTCTCCTCCTCCAGGCTCTCCAATTGAACAGGATTATTTCCTAAATCCTCCCGATTTAATAGATATTTCAGGTATATGAACACATCAATTTATTTATGCGCTAACCTTTGACATAACAATTGAACGTGACTCATTTTATCTGTGCTTTATTCTTTGCTTTTTGTGAAGAGGAGTATGCAAACGAGATCAACGAGAATGGGAATTATCCCAATGGTGGTTCCCCATTATTGAATGAAGCCCCAGAATCGTCCGAACTTCATAATCAGGTGCAGCTGGAGTCACCGTCCGTGACGACGGGATTCATAGCAGAAGAAAGTTTTCCAATCGCTACTTTACAAATGCAGGCTGATAGGATGTCAGTTGTAGCTGAACACGAAAGTACACCTACAGTTTGCCAACCACCTTTATTGCTTAGCGCATTCATTACTCAAAGTGAAGCCGAAGGTAGATACAAAGAATTGGGGGTAAGATGAGACTCCTATATCATCATCTGGCCTAAAGCATATTCATAACTAACATTCCTATTTTTAGGCCGAAAGCAAATCAGCAGATACACCTTATTCATATTATGCTTTGTCTTTTTTTAGTGTGCTGCAGCACAAAAGGAAATCAACGATTTTGCAGCACTTCTTACTGCTGGATGGGCATATAAATTTAAACGGTTCCAGGAACTAACTCAATCTTTCACAATTCTAAGATAAAGAACAGAATATATGTGGCACCACGATGAATCAATGTACTATATTGGCAAAATTTGTGAGGGAATTTTGCTAATATTTAGAGTTAAATATATCATTATATATCTCGCAAATGAATTTTCGCTCACGCTATTAAACATACTTACCTACTTTTTGACATGTACATCACGTACGTTTTATTATTAACCATAGTGCGCTAGCTAGTTTGCTTTATATGTAGTATTAAATTCTTTTATGACTTGTTATTTCAGTGTACTGTTCTGTCATTTTACTTGCGTGAATTACTGGAATAAATTAGCATTAACTACTTAATTATGAGGTCTATATGTATACCGTAACATTTTTCAACATGCTTTAGAAAAAGGTAAGGTATTACTGCATGAGAGCGAAAAGGTGTTTCGTAATGGCATAATATGCCTTTCTTTTCACCTTGCAACAATAAAAACTTTTAGGTCATCACAACTTTTTAACTATTACCACACGGTGCAGTAACAGTTTGATGTGTGTAAAATCATCCATTGAAATACATAAACATGTAAACAATTAATTGCTCCGTTTTTATGTAACTTGTAATATATTATAATTTATTGATTTATATTCTATTTTCTACACATAATAGGACGCTACTGCATGCTACCGCATAATAGGAAACATAATTCAACACGAAGTAGTTTTCCGGTCCAGTATCGAAATGAACGTGTGTTTTTATCAATGCCGTGTTTATTCTAAACCTCCTGATTTAAATCTGCACAATGACATTTGAATTTGAAACAATGGACTCATTATCTGAACCACTTTTGAGACTCACAGAATCCAAAACCTTTCCCCTCATTGAGAGATAACCCAATGGATTTGCCTCGGAGTCAATCATTTCTTCAGCCTCAGCATCTCCATTCCTACAAGTCATGTAAATTTTTTTAAGTCTCTACTCACTTGTATTCCACTTTTTTTTAAACTGTTAGTATTCTCATCTTACTCTGAGCCCTCCACAGAATCCGAAAACATTCTGTCCAACACAATCATCGGACGATTGCTGGAAAGGGGTAATGATAATTCCGAAACTGATTTAGAGTATCTCGGTGACTTTGGTGTTCCTCGCCCACTGGCACTCATCCCGCTTCGACTTCTATCCACCCGAAAAGCAAATAAATCCGCAATGCGATGTTCTAAAATGCTCACGAATAACATTGCAGTCTTTTCCGAAATTTGTTGATGATTTCCTAAAAAGCGGAAATAAATGGAGGATAATTTGACACGAGATTGTTCTCCATTATATAGAATACCCTTTCCATTTCATTACAAAGAGTATACAAACCCAATAGCTCCAAGACAGGCTTGGAGTCAGCAAGATCCGTGATTTTAAACAGTTTCTCAATCAGTTCCACAATCTCATCAACAAACTCCTTCACAGTTGACATTTGCAGTTGCACACTTTCGTATTCTACCTTCATATTGCTGAGCTCAACTTCCTGCTGAACGATAGCTTCATTCTTCTGCTGATTCCGTTCCACCGTTTCAGTAGAACATTCTTTCATTTCTCCACGCAATATTTCGACACTAGCCTGAAGCTCTTCGAGCTGTGAAAAGGGGATGGAAGATATGTGTATTTAAAACCTTTCTTGCACAACTTTTTTTTCATCCAAATCTCCAGAATAAGCAAGCACACACAATATACAAATACAAAAGTCATCAGCCAAAATGAAAAAAGGAATAGCTTAACTCTCCCGTGCTCCATACGCATTATTATACACCACCTGCTCATTTCCCACCTCACTTTCCATTTTCATTAGATTTTTTTAGGGTTGAGTATAACGTAATGAAATGAGATGTAAAACATGTTTTGAGATGGAACTCCAATTTACTTACTTCATTACCAAGTTCATTAATGTAATTGAACCGTGTAATATTCTGATTCCAGAGATCTCGATACTCCTCCACGAGTGACTGGAATGTTGGAGAGTCTTTTGTAAGAAGCTTGCTCAGGCTCTCACGGTACATTTCCAGTGTTTCATCCATAGTTTGCTCTTTCGCTGATTCCAGCCTACCTAAATATTTTGTATAACAAAAAATTATGTAAAAAATGGTCGTGTGCTTTTTCTAAATGATCAAATCATAAAAGCGTCAAGTAATGATCACATTATAAAAACATGTCACAAAAGAGGACTAGTAGTGTATTTTTAGGACAATAATATGCAACTTTCAATTCAAGACGCTTTCTTCCTCATGGCATGATTATGATGGTGAAGAAATCAGAATGCTAAAAATAAAGTCTTCAGCTTCAACTAATTCATTTTCTACATGACTGCCTTAGATCAAAAACTTTTGTTTTACACATTGCAATTAATGAGACGCACCCTGGCAGCCACCCATTTTGTAATTATCGCATATGAACCTTTCCTAAAAATGGAACACTTTGGTTCGAGCAAATTAAAAATGTTTGTTGGAGTTTGTAAAAAAAAAGTAAATTAGTAAACTAATAACTTTTGGGTTGGCTGCTGTTTTTATGTCTGGGAAGGGAATGTGAATGAATGTTATATATATTAAATGAAAATGTTATGCAATAAGATGTGCTATTATATCACCAAAAAACACAAAGTTTTATACTTTGTCTCTCATCCTCCGTCTCAAGAAAGAGTCTGTCCTTGTTTTTCGTGTTCATAAAATCCAGCAGTTTCTCTTCGTGTCGAATTACACGATTTAGCTCATTTATTTCCAGCACGAATTGCTTCTTCTCCTTCTCATTCCGATCCCGAAGTGCATTTGCTTTTGCAACCGCCTCTTCCCTACAAAAACACACAAAAAATATGTAGTTTGTAGCTGTGTTTAGGCAGAGGATAAGTATACTATAAGAAAATGCATTTATTCCTGTTAATGGACACAATCTAAAGAAGTGTATGTGTGTGTGTGTGTCATTATTATCATGGTAGCAAAAGAGTCAGCGTCATTCTCATAAAGAAAAATACGAGCCCATCTCCAATTTTTCCTTCCCCCATCTTCTTTCTTGTTGTCTCCCATTATTTTTTGTTCTCAACAAATAATAAGTTAGCACCACCACCACCAACTAGCTAGCTAGTCAACTTTCTCCTTGTTTGTATTTATTTTTAGATAGCATTTTTGTTCTGTTCTAGTAAAGGAAAAATTGGTACAAAGCTGGAGAAAGTGAAATGAGCCATGCCAAAAGTGTACAGAGATACTCATCGTTGTAGAACCCATAGCGAGAGAGACTGAATCATCATCATCATCATCATCATTGTATCATTTTCATGGTGGGGTTCATATTACACCATACAAAACGTATTATGATATGGTGATCATATCGTCTCATATCATATCATCCTGTGACGATAATGATGATGATTATACCGGCAATAATCATCACCATTCCTTTCCCTCGTTATGACTATGACTCTCGCCAATGATGAGGACTTGCTTTTCCGTTCGTGCCCATTTCCCCATGAAATGGGAAGCTCTATATCCAAAAAAAAAACAAGTGATGTCGTTTGGCAAACAGGAGTCGTTTCCCTTAATTGAATTTTATGGAGCGTGTTGTTGCATGAACCAGCTTATGAATATGAATGAACAGTTTAAAATCTCAAAAGTTAACCAGGAAAAAAAGGGGTTGCCATAAAAGGGTCAAATGACATCACACCATTCACATCTCACATCACCTTCATCGTTTTAACTTTTTTTTTACCTTTGATCATAGGCTGCTGTGGCTTCATCAACTAGCTCATCAATTTGTGCTTGGTTCTTTGAAGAGATGTGTTCCAAATTCTGGCATCGTTTCATAATGCCCATGTTCTCCTGCAAAAGTTTGTCAATTCCACTTCTCAACTCGGAGTTTTCCGCAACAACGGAATCAAATTGGGATGTTACCTATTAGAAAAGTAAGTGAATAAAAATAAAATAAAAGTTATATAAATTAGATAAACTCGGGGGCTGTGTTCAGTATTTACAGTTTATTGGGAGTGCCATATGTCTAGAACGTGGTGATAATTAATCTCATTATTTTATATATATAGCTTCGTTTTTTTTCTCGCTCACAGTTTCCAATTTCTTTTTGGTGAGAAACTCTTTGGAATCAAAAGAGGATGGAGGGAGTTGCTCAAGTTTGCTCATTTCAGACTGCTGCATCGTCATCTCAATCTTGTTTTTCAACTTTGTCGCACGAAACGAGGTGGAGGCCAACTTTTTCTCAACTTCGCTAATGATCCTTGTCTGCTCCTTTACCTCACTTTCCATTGATAAGTATTGGTGAAGGAGAGTCTCAACTTTCTCCCAATTTGACCGCTCAATGACCTCATTTCGTTTTGTAGTGTACCAATGAAGCTCCTCTTCAATTGCCTTGTTCTCATCCTCCAAAGCTTTGATAGCTTTCCTAATAATATAAGAATTGACAAAAAAAGAAGAAGAATGGAATGGAAAAAGTTGGAGGGGAAAAAATATGAATGAAATTCTCCCAGAGAATATTATGTGTCATGGAGTGGACTGGATTACGGACTTTTTATTGTTTCTCCCACTTTTTTTATGTATCAAAGAGTTGGAAAGTGAATGATGAAAACTCACTTTTGTTGAGCAATAGCTGCGTTCGATTCCTCCAGATAAGCCCTCTTGTCATTCTCCATTAGGCGCAATTGCCTCGCTAGCCTAGTGCACTCTTCTCGAGCAATCATTTCCGTGTTATCCTCCCCGGATTCCGCAGTCCCTCCATCTGACTTTCCACTTCGACCAACCATGATGTTATTGTTGATGATGATGATGATGATAACGCTGATATGGATGAACTTTGATAGGTGAAGAAATCGTTGAGTTTTTAATGCGTAAATGTAGTATATATATATTTATTCTTTCGATAGCCTTCAGCTATGCATGTGGTACTGGTATGTGATATGTGGTGGGGCGGGATAAAAAATGTAATCTACAAAAAAATGCTTTCACTTTTTATTCCCTCGTGAAACCCGCAAGAAAATGTGTATCGAGCGATTTTCTTATGAAAATTGAAGGGTTCACTGAAACATCTCCATCTTCATGATAGAGAGAAAGGAGAATGTGATGCGAGATCGAGATGCGATGGATTTTGATGATGATGCTGTTATTTGGGGTTCAAACAAACGCACTTCAAATCCTACTTTGTCTGCTACTGCTTCCCATATACTTCAGTATTGAACAATATGCAGTGGAGAATGAAGTATATTGAATCTTCGATCATGCAGATATTTTATCTTGAAGATTATCCGCTTTGAAGAATTTTTTTTAATGCATGCAACGCATGTTTTCTGCTTGTCAATCCGTCTAGTTTTGTATCTCTCAAAAAGGAATTTGGTAAGGCAATAGTTAGGATCAGGAGCCAGACAGTTTGGTGGAATGCACTTTTTTCCTCTTTCACCCACCACCACCGGACACGCATTGCATATAAATGGATGAAATATCTTTGCAGGTTTCCATACAACGCATATCACATACCATTTCTCCATGCTGCTTTGCTTTTACCATATTGATCAAACATCCAACGGAATTTTTATTGTTTGTTTACTTAGCACACGCTCGATAATACATGAGTCGAAAGGTATGAAAGTCACGAGAAGGCTTAAGTATGTAAGTAGATATATAGGCTCGGTGCTCGGTACTTAACTTTTAGATATATCTATATGTATATGTAACTCATCATATGCAAACACTCCAATTCCATGTAAATATCCTTTGTGAAGTTGAAAGTGGGCTTAGGATTCGAAAGCGACAGACGAATGTCAATCATGTACGTATGTAGGTATAGGAAACATGCAAAAGGAATGACACAATACAAAATGAATTTCCGTTTTTGATGTTTTATACGATTTATTTCCTTGTAATTCTATCATCCATAAACGCTATACGAATTCTGGCTTACTTGCTACAACGAAGGTATAGATGTACTATATATGTACACAATAATATTATATTATTATGTTAAAAGTATGTGTGATACTTTCCATTGAATACGTTTTTTATATGTACATTCGTATTATTTGTATTGCATTTGATTACAATCAATTGACAATATCAATTTGATTTTTCACAAAAGGGAAGATTTTTTCTTCGACATTCGAGATAACATTTATTACATTTTTAAGTATATTCACGTGAAGTAAAATCCTTTCACTTCTTCTCTTATGTGTTATTGCATAAAACTGTACAAAAATCAGAGTAGAGAGAAAATTATATAATGCTTGTCACTCACGTACACAAACGTATACATGAATCATATGAAGTCAAGTCAAGTCAATGTTTAAGTGTTTAATAAGTATATAATAGTCAATAGTAATCTAATCTAAGAGATCGAATTCTATTCTAAAATTACTTAAAATATGTACTTATCGTTATCCTTGTCTATACTATCTGATAATTATACAAGAAATATGAAATTTTGAGAAAAAGACTGTATTTTCAAAAACTCTTGAAACCATATACGTTCTACATGTCATATTTCAGAACTTGAACATAAATTTAATGTTAAGAAAACATTGAGAAATGCTATATTTTTGCAACATCTTTTAATAAAAACAGAGATTTTCTCAGAAAAGAAAGTTTGTCTTGTCCGATTCCTAAGAGTTTTTTTGCAGATATTTTTTTTTCGCCGTGTTATTTTTATTCTGCCAAATGTTACAATCAATCATAATGATGAAGTTTTACATGTTAAAGTTACATATTAATACACCTACTCCATCATAACTTATACATTCTTCTATTTTGTGTTATGGAAGTCTTGACATGATAATTTCTAAATGTTACGTGGAATATATATGTACACATGCATTAGTATACAATGAAAACAGAAATTATTTTTTTCATATAAACTACATTGCTTACATACATACATGTTATGCCTATATGATTTAAAAACTTTTTACCAGATAGATATTTTCTATTATTTTTGCAAAAAAAAGTCCTTTTTCAATTACATTTCTTCACCCAATATACATTCTTCCAGTCGAATAAATCAATAAAATTGTAACAACTTTTTTCGTTATCTTCCAACTCGTCACAACTCTTATTTAATATGCACCAACAAAGTAACTTCATGATGATGATGAAAATATTCAATAAACCGGAAGAAAAGAAGACAAAAGAGAGAAAGAAAAAGTACAAAAAAATCTGCTTCTTCAACCAAACAGTTTATTATGATGTGTAGAAATAGAAATAAAGCATAATAAAAAAGTTTTTTTAATGTACCACATGCTGTTCACATACACTGGAGCTGGACAAAAAATTTCACTTGAATTTGAATGGAATGTGCTTTTTGTATCATTCTATTCATTGCATACTCATCATCATCTCATTTTTGTACTATTCACAACAAAATAGGGAGAGTGTAAGAAGAGATGGTCGTATTGTGTTGTGTCATGTAACGTAACCAGCTTATTATATATGTACATATTCGCATTCTCCCGAAGAAGGTGTAAGAGACCCCGTTTTGCGTGTGTGTCTACATTTTTTCTGCTCTTGTTTGTTGTTATGTTTTACTTTTATTTATGTAGTAGAGAGAAGTACAGTATGTAGGTTTTTTGTATGTATGTTACATATGTGAGAAATAGAGCGAGAAAAAATATATATGTGAAATGAAACGTTTTTTTTCTTCTTCTTTTTTTCGTGTCTTCTTTCGTCGTCTCCATTCCTTATCTTTGAACAGACTCTATATTTTTCTTTTTAGTTCTGAAGAACCGTATTCAATTCACGATGAATACCAGCGAGCTCGTCAATCTTCTCAGCAAGTTGATTATTGAGTGCTTCCAGCACTTTCTTTTGTGACTCTTGTGTCCCCATTGCTGCCTCCAACTGGTCCTGAACCTGACGCAATGTGGCACGAAGAATGTCGTTTTCCTGTGTGTGTGTGCATGTGTGGAGGAAACCAAAAGAAATATTATTATTATTATTACTATTACTGTTATTACTATCTACTTCATTGGGCACAAAAAGGGGAAAAATCCAAGTAAAAAAAGTGAAAGCAAATGCATTCAGCTGCTACTGAATAAGAATCAGCAACCTTTTTTGTCTCACTTTCCCCGAAAAGTGACTCCAGTTTAACTTTAGCTTCTTTTTTATTTCAATCGCATCACATTGCACCACTTGGCGAAAGCAAAATATAAAACTGAAAAGGATTGCTTTTCCCCGGAATTTTCGGGTTGACTTTACCTTAACTGAATCGTTGTTATTGAACTCTTTAGTTGACTCTTTGAGAACACGTATCTCCTCTTCTTTTCCCTTCAGGGCTTGTGAATAGTATTCAACTTTCTCACGTAGAATGGCCAACTCCTTTCGTATCTCTGCCGCCGCGTCAGAATCCCCTTTAGCTGCCTCGGCTTCCAAAGCCCTCTGTTTGAGACGCTGATTTTCCTCTTTGTACGCCTGTAACTGGCGTTTCCATTCTTCCACGTTGGCGGTACTCTCTTGGAGGGCGGCTGTCAGTCGACTGTTATTACTTTTCAATGTGGAGAGTTCCACTTCCCACTTTTTTGCGTTCATCGAGCTGCTTTCGTTTTCATTGTTGGACAAAAATAATATACACATGGGGGAGGATGTGGATGCGTATGATTATTTGGTGACATTGACAGCAGCGGTTGTCCAGATGTGAGGGACATCATGTGAAAACGGCAGCAGCAGCGTTTAACGAGATAAAAGAGCAAAGAAAGGTATTTGTGAGGAGAAAAAATATCAACGTATTATAGTCAAACTCGTATACTTTCTCCCAACAAAAAAAAGATTTGGGACTAGTTGCCATTTTAATCGGCTCTTCTTCACTGACATTTCATATGAAGGACGTATATTTATACCATATCATAATACCATCCTTTACTTAAGTACTGAAGAGGAAAGGTTGGTAATAGTCATTACAAATAATTTGTGCTTTTAGCTTTAATACGCACGTTAGATTTTTACAGTTCTCTCTCAGTTACTGTTCTTTTTAAAAATGAGAGCCATATAAGAAAAGGGCAATGATAAACTTTCACCATTTTTCTGCAACTAATGGTCAAAAATGAGTTTTAGTAGTTGTAACTTTTCTTTGAAGAAAAAAGGAAAAGAAAAAGCCACTTCCTGGTCTTTATTTCTTCTCCTTGCGGCTCCTTTTCTATGGGCGTGTTTTTTTGTATTAGCATTAAATAGGTGGGATGAAAATGATGATAGTTTTTTTGTACGCAGTAGAGAGAAAAAAGAGGAGGATGATGATGGCATTGGAAAAAATTGGAGTTTTAGTAAAAGTTCCCAAGGGATTTGTCATGACTTACTATAGTGTAGTATAAAAAAAGTCACATTGGTACATATATATTCTGCAGAGGTTCGCTTAATGCAATACATAATATTTTTTCCCTTTTTTCTCCATTATCTTCTTATACAAGGAGGCTAGTTGTGTTCAAAGGGAGAAAGTTTTTTTTTAAAGTGTGTACTTTTACGCACATTTTTATGCAATTTATCTGCCAAAATTCTCATTCCTCTTTCTCCTCCTTTTTATACACACAGTATCTGAAAGAGATACGCAGTTTTGTATGAAAGGGGCACAAATAATGCGATGTTACTCTCAAAAGTCAAGTAAATGTCTGTGTGGTAGTAAAAAAAGAAGAGAAAACCAATGTATCTTGTCAGCTTCTTGGTCTGTGGAAAAACTAGCCAAAATAAAGTATGAAAGTACTTCACTTTAAGAGAAAGATCTATACCCAGCGATGACTTTCAGAGTGTCTAAAATGCTCACAAAATATGATGAATGGTTGTGCTACGTGCTTGTATATAAAAATCTGAGGTATATTCTAATAACCAAAGAAAAATGTGCCCATTTCATTTCACTGTGCCTTCGTTACGAGTGGTTCCCCATTTAATGTGAATAATGTTCTTATATATATGAACAAGATAAAAATATCAAGATACAGCCACCACTTAAAATCGGTCAATGCAATGTGAATCAAGAAAGAAGACTTTTTTATATTATCGGTTTCCCTTTTCTCCGATTTATTGCTTTCCTGGATTACGTTTATAGATCAAATTCCCATGAATTTTCTCAAATACCAGTTATCTTTATCATTTCATGTGTAATTTTGCCAATTGTTACCAAAATGGATAAGTCCATGTGGATGAAACCCTGCTGACACTAGCTTCAATATAAATTCGCGAAAATATAGAGATAGATTTTCCGATCGGGCAAACATTAATCACATCATATTTTCTTCCTCTTTAATAAAAAGTGAATCTAGGAGGAAGAGCAGTGGGAGAAAATATATTATTGAAAGTTTTTGGTCTCTATTACTTACCTCTGCGCTAACGCGAGTCTCAGTCGTTCATTCTCATATTTGAGATTAATCTCCCCAGGAGATTTATCTTGTCTCCCCAGAGTTGCACCATGCTTTGGACTATCAATACAATTCTGAGGAAGGGGTATTCCGCCTGGACATTTCGTGAGGAGAGGTGAGCCCATTTTCATCAATGAGTTGGCATTCGCATCACTCAAACCCAGAGAGCAATCCCCTTGAAGATCTCCCCCACCATTAATACCATTCTGTTGTTGCTGTTGCTGCTGATTATGTTGGTTTAATTGGGCTGCAGCAGACATCAAAGCATTCTGAGTTTGCAGACCTTGGAGAATCTGACTCCGTTGTAAGAGCGGACTTGCCATCACGCTTGGAGGTGGGATTGGACCTGCATTCGTCTGAACCATGTTACCTTGATGTTGATGCTGCTTATTAGTTGTACATCGGGAGACAGCCTCTTTGATCTCTTGGAACTGCTCGAAAAACTACATTTAAAATATTGAAAAAGGGATCAGTTAAAATATAAGTAGCAAGTATAAAGTATAATGACTTGAATATAACATTAATATAATCCTTATGTTTCCCATAAATACTTTGTATATTAAGTCAGACTCATTCTACCAGAAGAATATTATCCATTTTATACATTTTTTTCCACACATAATAAAAATATATTATCAACTGTCCATACTCTCCGAGTTGAGCATCGCCTCCACCCAGTTCCTCTCCCCATTTCTCTCTGAAGAATCAGATTTTGATATTCATTCATATTGCCATTTTGGCTCAGAGGGTGGTCTCGTCTTGTCTACCCGATTCCAATCTCATCGTCATTATCATTATTATTCATAGACTTTTTTTCTCTCTCCCTCTTCCTTTCCCTTCATGATCTTTCTCATATCATTATTACATACATTCGCACACATATGCACACCCAAAAAAACCCAAGCAAAAACTCAAATTCCATTCTTTTCTCATTTTCTCATCCTCATATCCTTATCCCCAAGATCAAGATTCATTTTCTCCCATGTCACTTCCCATTTTCCCTCGTTTTACGAGTACATTTTTGAAAAGCATTGTACTAAACTAACTATAACTATATATGCATCATGTTACTTTTACATCTTACATCCATATATAAAAAACAAGAGAAGAAAGTCGAAAGTTACATGGAATGACACCAACCAGTAAAAGAAAAAGTGGTGCAGTGAAATGCAGAAACGGGAATGATAATGCCGGCGATGCGGATATGGATGAGGTGCGACGGAAGCCATACCATACGGCAAAAGCCATACATTATCCGGGCACACGACGGACATAAAGGGCATTTCATTTTCTGGGGAAAAAAGTTTGCTTATCCATTCACATTATGTTAGTTCGAGCAGTAGCCATCTTTTCTTTCACAAAAGAGGTCCCAAAGTAATAAAGCATTTGCAACTTTCCCTATTTATATACTCACTTCACTATCATCCATAAAGAATGCATTTCCATTTAAACTCCTGAAAAAAAAGACATACTATTTTCACTCACCAGCGATAATATATTACATATGATAGGAGAATGAAGTGCATTGTCGCACTTTATCTGCTCTTCTTTCTCTATCTGCAACCACACATGCATGGAATAATATGGCATCTTGTTTTTTCTGCATCTTCTCAACCATGTTATGTTTATTTATGCATAATAGAATAGATGAATATGTAGGAATGAGAGAGCAAAATACAATTGTCATATTTTCTTCTTCGTTGGTTTTTTTGGTCGCTTCTGTTGTCCATTTTTTTGTGCCCCTTTCCCCTGTTTTATCGTTATGCTGCTCCTCTCTTCGTTTTTGTTTTCATGGTTGGGTTGAGTAACAAGAAGGAAAAGGAGTTTTACATCTTGAAAAGTTTTATCGAGCGAGACATAATATCGCGCAAAAGATCAAGAGATATCCTTCTTAAGTTGAGACAAGAGAGGCAATCCAGACACAATGTAAGTACCTCTGTTTGGTCCAGCCAGAGCCAAACTATTGCGTAATATGAGTTTGATGTTGCAATTTTATCGTAATACAAAAAAACACTATGACTGTCTTAGGTCCTTGGGCCAGGCTAGCTAAACAGAAATTGAAACAAGGAAAGGAGACACTAGTAGAGGACGAGCATTTTTACTAGTGTTGAGTAAGAACAAGAAGTACCATCCAGATTTTTTTATTGTTCATCCTACCCCAGAATGTGTACTCATATATATAGTTGTAATCATTTACGCAGAAAAGAAACAAGTGTCCATCGGAATGAATATATATAGGATTATGTCCTTTTCTTTGAGCTTGTAGAGAGAGAGGGGCGCCCACTTACTACCATTCAAATCCTCATTTTTCCTTGGGTATGGTCATTTTATACTACTTTCTTCATTCAGCGATAATATTCTTTATTGTTGCTATTTTCACGACATCCCACACACACACACATGTGTGTGTGGATGGCGCTTGGCACTATGGGTGCTTTTATTGTTTTTTTTCTCTCAAGAGCAAGCACACTCATTGTCTTGAGAAAGCAGAAAAATCTCACATTTTCCTGTAATAAGAGAAGCAAATGAAAAATTCATGAGATGAAAGAATACGAAAAAAATGCAGTTTACACTTGAGTGTGTATTCCATGCACAGAAAGGCTTGGTATCAATAAACAAAACCTAAAAAAGAGCTTTATTCTAGTCTACCTAAGTATTTGCTAACTTTCTTCTTTTGACCAGATTTTCTCTCGTGAAAAATTGACGGGAGTAAGAAGGAAGTAAAAACCGGAACTCTAGTGGGAATTGAAGTGTTCCTGTTGAAAAGAAGGGAGAGTGTAGGGATTCTACATCCGCTTAATTTATCAAAAAAAAATTGTAAAATAGGGTTGTTAAATGTTGACAGGTGTATTTTTAAAAGGGAAGGAGGAGGAGGAGGAAAGAGGATTAGATTAATGACTGCGGAAGTCCATTACAAACAGGGAGAAGAAGAAGAGACCGAGTCAAAACCTGTTTTTTTCACCACCTATTCTTATGTCAGTAGACATTTTATGGGGGAAAACTACTTGCCACGTATGTGAGGTTTGGTGGAGGCAAGTAAGTAGTAACAGTCAACAAAAAATCGGCAACATTAAACGTATAAACGAACTGGGGGAAAATAAGCTTTGGCACTTGGGAGACATTCTCTTTGAGAGCAACACATATATAAAACGGCTTTTCGTCTTTCACGTTCTATTTTTTTTAAAAACAGGATACCACTCTCGACCACTGCACTGCTGCTGTGTTGTTGACGAAAAGAGTAGCATAGGCTTTGGCAAAACCATTTCCTGTGTTGCACCTATGTACATCTCTATCTTTTTTGCTTTCACTCGACTAAAAATATATAATATCTACCACCTTTGCTAAACTTTTTTCCCTGTAGTACCCGACCAAACCTTTTTTTAAAGGATTCACATTCACGACAGTGAGCAAAAAATGTATATTGTGTGAGACTTGTTGTCCAATCCTATTACATTTGGACTCACACAAGAGTTGCTCTCTCTCTATTTCTCTACAGCAGCCATCCATCCATCCACATCCACCCATCTTCTCTTTTCTCTCCCCATTGCATTTTGTGATGTGACGTGATGTGATCCCAAGTGAAAATTTTCGCATCATTTGTTTATACAGCAAAACCAGTTAAACCACAAAAATGAGCCTATTCCATATATATACCCATATCTAAATACGAAATACGAACAAACATTTTACTTTGCAATGCAAAAAACAGGAAATGGAAAGTGTTTGAAGCGGAAAGTGAAAAGGAAGTTCTCATCGGTCAATGTATTCACTGCAGTAGACATATATAGTAGTCTCTTTCTCTTTCTCCCTCTCTCTCTCTCCCAAAAAAACCACAAACGGATTGACCATCCATCCGTAGAGTTGAGACTAACCGCATTAGAGTTTTTCCAACTGTTTTTAAATTCAAACAAAAGCAAATGCATTCCGTCATGTGGAACTATGAATAATGATAATGGACATGGTGGTCGTGGTTTTAAATGGGGAACAGTTTTGTTTTCTCTTCCAAACCAGTCCATTGTAATCCCAACGGGAGAAAAAATGTATTTAGGCTAAGCTCAAAGAAGGGTCTGATCTGCTATACCGTTTTCGGGTATGTATGCCAGACACGCCATGATGATGATAGATACAGCGTATAGCGTATATCAACAAATGGATCAGACATGCAAAATAGGCTTGTCACTGGCAAAACCAAAAGTGCCTATTCAAGTTTTGTGTCAAGCTACTTTCACTTGTCACTTTATCATCATTGTCATCATCGAGGACATGGGAAGGGCATACTACTAATACAGATATAACAGGTAGCTTCCTATAGGAAAAAGTAGGCTTCCGGTTTTTGGCAATTGACATGCTTTTCATCGTCGTCAGGGATGGCAACGCCAACCACAGAGATAAGAAGGATATGCATGAAATGCAAACGACAACGACAGAAAGATAGAGGGACGAAGGACGACCAAAAAACCGCAACCATCATTAGCAAACGACCACAACGTCATTATTCCAGCGACAGTGTTTTGAAACCATTAAACAAACAAAACATCAAGCATAACAACGTCATCAGTTCTTTGCGGCTGAGATACATACACGTGCATAACAATCTCACAGAACTTACTTGCGCCTGTGGACAAACGAGAGAATAACATAAAACCAGACGAGCAAGTTAAAGAAACTGCTGCTGCTGGAAAATACTGAAAGCGCCTATATGAGGGATAAATCCATTCATATCGGGTCCTTTTCATAATATGAAGAAGCCTAAAAATGCATAAGTTTTCAACGTTTTTTTATGGCTGTGATATCAAAAGGTACCCAAATAAACACGTTCTTTGTATGAAAAGTATATGTTGCGCATTAGAAAAGGTGTGCCTAATATTTGAATTGTTTTTTTTTTGCAACCATCGTTTGCATCCTGAAGAAAAACTGCCAAGTTCATTCGTGCATAATACAATATGATGTCATTCGGGATTTACAAAATCATTTTCTACAACGAATCCAATAACTTAAACTCATATTATATTGTTTATCATTCCAAAGCATTTCAGAAACATTTTAGAATCCTTACGTAATACCATATAAATGATGAACACTATATAAAAGAGTATTACTGCCATGTACTTCTCTCACACGCACCACTGCACACTTTTACCTTATTCAATTCCGCTTCTGACGGGAATCCGAGACCATAGACCGTGTTAGCCCTGACGTCTGACCATTGTCCAAACTTTTGGGAAGTTTTTGTGAAATTCATCCCTGGTGTCAGTGTACTATTGATCACGGCCTGTTGACAATAGAAAAATAGAAAAAGTTACATCACATCATCATCATCATCATCATCATCATAATATGGCAATATTAGTTGACAGCAATAAAAGTCTTTTAGTGTCAGAACAAAGCACTACAAATTTGATTGTAATTCTAGTATTAGTACACCGTACTTACATCCTGGCACATTTTACATGTGCAGTTAAAGGTGGAAATTTTTTCTTAGAATCTTCCACTTCATTTTTACTAATTGGCCTTAACGTACCTTATTGTGCGTAATGAATTTGTGTGTATTATTTCCTGTATATAGTGTTTTTGTTATTTCAGTATGCATCAAATTCTAATGCTATATATACAAAAGTTGTTTTTTGTGTCTTATTTTTTGGGCATACAAAATCAAAACAGAAAGCACTTTTCGAAGCAAAACAAGACTTGAAAAGGCTTTCGACTTTATCTGGAGTTAAGATTCGACCGTGAGACTGCCCTGTTGCAATTTTCTTTGATTGCATACAAAATGGTAGCAATGAGTGAAAGTTAAGTCGAGTTTTTGATACAGTCAGAAAGAAAGAGCGCAACAAAGATTTGGGAAAGGAGCCAGATGCCTTGCATCTGTGTTTGATGTGACGAGCCCATGATGATATTGTATGTTGTATGGTGAAAGGATGCGAAGCTGAAATGAAACAAAAACAGTAGCAAAAGTAGCATCACATCACAAGCTCCGTCTTTTTCTCTTCATGCTTATCTCTGTAGTCCATCAAAGTTTTCTATTTGTTTTCCATCCACAGCAAAATGGCACATATTCGTCTAGTCTAGCCACAGAAAACAGCAAAAGAACAAAAGACAAGTAGTCCGCTGCAGCTTGCTTTGTTGCTTTCCCTTCCCACAGGAGACGAAATAGACACTGTTTTCTGGGAGAAAGCGGATGTTCTAGTTATTCTTTCAAATAGGAACTGATTTCCTTTTTGTTCCACAAAATTTTGATTAAATGCGACTTATCATGTCATCCATCTTGTTTTTTCTAGTGTTTTCATGCATTTTTTTTTGCAAGACGAGGACAAACAAAATTGTGAAGAAGGACAAGTCAACCCACCAGAAAGAAGAGTGATTCCAAACCAACTATATACACATATTTTTTCATACAACAAAGAAAAAATAACATTTGCAAAACGAGAGCAAGAATATCTCCAAACTTTAATGACTTTCTCTCATACTCGCACTTTCCTCCCATCTTTTTCCCTCGTCCACATACAGACCCACTCACTCACTCTAACCTCGTAATTCTTATGCAGGGCTTCCAATTTCTTTTTTTCTTTCTCCGGACGATGCAGAAAAAATGATGTTGTTGACTTAAACAGCCTTTTACACAAGCCGCAGGGGTTGTAAAAAACAAGCAAAGAAAAAAGAACAGATGTTAACCTTCCATAAAAAAAGTTTATTATTTTGGACTCGTGTTGTAAGTAGAATACAAGAGTTTTTAAGACGAAAAAAGAAGGACTACCACTTTTCTTTATAGAAAAGAAATAAGAAAGGCCTTCAAAGGAAAACGTCATCTTGTCCACGGTTATAACATGCCGCATGGCATGGCATCAACGGAAAAAAGTTGTGGTTCCGCATTTTTTTGTGCTTGGATCTGCAGTGTATTATGGGATGGCATGTGTGCTCCATGTGGCATGAAAGATCACAGCGTGTGTGGCACTTTGTTATTCCTTTTCGAATCAGTTGTAAGAAGAGGAGAAAAATTGGTAGTATTTGAAGAAATACACTTATATGTATACAGCGAAAGGGAAAGTCAGTTATATAATAATATATACATGTAATACTTCCTTGTTCTCTTGCTGCTGTCATAAGTTTTGGAATTCTTAAGGGATCCACACCTGAGACCCCCGTCCCCCCAAAAAGAGAAACGAACGGATATTATTGTCCACCATCCATGTGATGTTGACACGTATAGATTATAGGGATATATCTTCCGTTTTTTGCTGATGATGGTGTCATAGTGAGCTCTCTGATATGGATGGGGTATAGCAATAAGAGCGCATGGTTTGTCCTTTCAATCCGATCCTATGAATGTATATATGTATGTATGTAGGCTTATAAGAATCCAAAAGGCAAAGCTGGAAAAGTGACAGGCATGCTGTGTGTAATGCACTTAATCCGGTGAAAATGACATTGCTCCCGTTTTTATCATCATCATGATCATCATCATCATCACCCTCATGATCCTCATCTTTTCTCTTGTTTTTTCCTCTATATTATTAATACTTTCTTGGCAATGATATATAGAGTTGAGAGTGGAGGAGTGTGAAAAATTATTCTTGTCTTTTTGCAGTAAAACTCGCGTAAATCCATCCACATCCACCATGAGAGAAAGGAGAGAGAGAGAGAGGATCTCCTGTGTTATGCAGTGACGCGTGATTAGGACAAAAGCCAGAGAGAAAGTAAAGTATAGAGCCAGTTTTTCTCTCTTCAGGAACAGGCCAGGTCAGGGCTTGTAACATTTATAGCTTCTCTCCTCCTTTTTTCCTAGTAATTCCATGATCCACTTTCCACTTTGGATATGTGATAGTTTTTTTTATATATCATGTGGTGGTTTGGTTTTATATTGCCATCCGTTTTATTGGATTTTTCTCTCGGCCCCGTTTGCTTTCTCTGTTGCGCATTTTCCATATAATATATCCAGACTGACAGGGAATGAAGTACTACTCTATCCATTTTGATGTCTTGAATGGATGAATTGCAGTGGAACTGGAAATAAGACATTTTTTTCTTTGGCTAGCCTTTCTCCTTTTTTTGGCTACCATGCATCATGATCTTCTCTATACTACTGCAATGCAATAAGAATGCAGTATTGTCACTGTCATTTTGGAATAGTATCCGTTCTTTTTCAAATATTCAACCGAGCAATTGCTATATGTCTTTATTGCTTTGTTTCGGTCTGCAGAAAGTATATAGCTACTTGGGCCATGAGTCCGAATTACAATGGATGTCAAAAAAATGCCACTTTTTAATACTCTCCTTTCCATTTCATACACTTGGCACATCTTTCCGCTATTACCAACTGTGACTGTGGAGCTTATTCTTCCTTATTCTCTTTGGTTGTTTGTTCGCTTAAGGAAATTGGAAAAATGGATGATGGGGTAATGGATGGGATGTGAAAAGTGGAAAGGCTCAGGAAATTACACATTAGCTCAAATTGGTCCTAGTAGTATTTGGTTTTGGAGTTGCTAGCTATACGTACGTGGAGGAGCATGATTGAGAAGCAGTTTTCAAATTTGCTTAAAAATTACGGGGAAAGAAGCACTACTTTTTTTCTGAAAATTGTCTTTTTCCTTTTTATTTAACTTTATATGCTTCAAATAAAGCCGATATAAAGAAAGTTGAGAGAGGGAGGAGAGAGAACCCATGGTAAAAGTTATAGTCTCTTTTTTATGAGATAGGATTCTTATAGTGTATCACATTCATAACCAAATCGTCTACAACAGTGCAAATACGTAAATACGAGTAGTTGCTTCTCGCTGCGTTTTAACTACAAAAAGAAAAATGCAATTATTATTGGTTCTTAGAATGCTTATGTTGTTTTTGCGTTTTAAAGATTGTAAACTCCGGATTTCATGACAAAGTTTGCTTTTACAAATTATCACAGATACCTTGAGGAATGTCCTGAAACCAAATAATATGATTTCAATCTTCCATCCCAAGCTCCAATAATGGATGAAGGCATGAAGGTACCCAAAGCCTAGAGGTTATCGACGTACCAAAGAGTTTTTATTATCACTCCAGTCAAACATGTAACACTTTCCTCGACTTTCCTCAAGCCAATTTTAATTTCACTTGAGTGAGCAGACACAATATTATGCAAATCGTCGATATTATATATCATCTACTATGAGTCATGTGAAGGAATTGAAGGACCACCAATAACATACCAGTCGTCAGACAAGTTTCATAAGCTTCTTGTAAAAAGCCGAAAAATAAGGTAATAATTCCATTTTGATGCATGAATGCATACACTTCTTCTTGCCTCCTTTCACCTCAGCTTACCTGTGATGAAATTCTTCAGAATAATAAATTTCTCATCCTTTTCTTCCCGAAAATCCTTCCTGGATTAACTCAAGTGGAAAAGAATTACAGGAGAAAAGCGTTCCACAATTTTGTCTTAGAATTGGCTGGAGGCACACATAAAATACACACGTGGTTGGTTATATAGGATATATATCCTTCTTTCAAAAGTAACTTGACTACCTACGCTGCGTAAAGTAAACGGGAGTACTGAGCCGGAAACAAAAACTTCTCTAGAGGCTCTACCCCACACACCATCCATATCCATAGTACCAGTACCCCACAAGGAGCTCCATACTTTGTAAGAAAATGGTAATATAATGCAATACAATGCAGATTTCCTTTTGAGGGAATGATAATGCGAGTAGAAATATACGATGAGCCATGCAAATATTTATAACATGCAAAATATTGTGCATACTCAGGTTTCGTTTTTTACGTTTCAGAACAATGGAAAAGTACGTACAGAATGAGTGCATTTCGTATGCGCTGCATACTGCATACCAAAATTTCATATATTAATGTCTTAATAATCATCAATCATTACAAAATAGATGATTGAGAAGTGGTTGTGAATGAGTTAGTCACTGTACGTGACAAGAAAGAACAAGAAATGACAAGAAAGAACATTGACTTGGACAACCAAATTTATTCATTTTTGCGGAGTTCACGTGTGGAATGTTATGTGGTGGATAAGCCGGTGATTGACCTTTGCGTCTGTCGTAATTTTAAGTTGCCCTGATAACTTGCCGTTATTGTTGGTAAACAGTTTGATTTGTTGTGTGCAGTAAAAACTCAAGTCATATTTGTTTCTTTAGTCCAATAATTTCAAAGCAATCTACAACGGTCAACACAACAACGGTCAACACAGTCAACCAAAATATAGTTCAGCAGATGTTTAGATCATAGATTGAACCTTTGGATGGTGCTTATGGTTTTGCTTTGTAGTTAATGAAGTGCTAGAGCTTGAGTGCAACAAAAACTAACCGAATCGTGATTAAGCTAGGATCATTCAACTTGGGTGGCCTTGTGTATCGTGTGTTGTAAGCCGATTGGGATCCGAAATTGGATAATGTTAATGGTAACAATATTTTTTATGGGTGTCGTTGACGTTAATGAGAGTTTTATTTTGTTCATAAAATAAATTATTAAAATTAAAAATTATTGTTGATTGTTGAGTAACATTTTCATTCTTGTTGAAATTCCAATCAAATACTAGAGTACGTGTAGCGTATGTATCCGTACGGCGGATTCTCATTTTGTTGCCACTACTACAGATAAGGTTATATACACAGCATTTGCCAACTGCAAGTCAATGGCGTAGGGGTCGACGTAGCAACCTTGAGCTATAGCGTCACGAGTTCTAATCTTTCGTATGGAAATATTTTTTGCTGATTTTAAAAGCATCGACTTGCATTGCTTCGTTGCTTGCATGCCTATACCATCTCCTTGCGCTCGATTGCTGCATGTTGCCATCATGTACAGTCCTGTTTTTATTGTCGTATGCACGTATTCGCACCGAACCGAGAAATTCTGCATAGGAAATGTGTTCGTTCGCATCGAATAACAAATGTATTCGTTCGCATCGAACAACTTCTGATCATAAGGCAACCAACAAATTCTTCATAAGAAATGCGTTCGTTCGCATCGAATAACAAATTTATTCGTTCGCATCACCGAACAACTACTACTCCGTGGTTACATCCTTTATTCCGGCCACTTGCCGCAGTGCCGTTGCTATACCACTGAAAGATATTTTCTTGACAGGTAACATGCTGTCAGACCTTTTATCATTCAATTTTTCGTGGAATTTTTAGTGAGGAAGCTCATTTGTTGGTTCGCATCGAACAACTACTCATAAGGGCAACCAACAAATTCTTCAGAAAAGAGTTCGTTCGCGTCGAACAACTACTACCAATAACGACTTCGAATTCAAGTAGGTCTACCCACATCCGTAGCCAGAGTTATAAGTTATTTTTTAAATTTTAATTGAGCTATGAGACCGTGTCTTATTATTCGCGTTGATTATATTATATTATTTATATTATGTTGATTGCAGGGAGGAGGTGGACTATATCATATCATTTATATTATATTGTTTGCTGGGAGGTGGAGGATAGTTATATGTTAATTGTCGGCGGGATGTCAAACGTTGGTTTTGGGAGAATAATTAAATGTAGGAAGCGGTGGATCGTTAAATTTTGTTTTTGGTGTATTAAGAAATGTTAATTGGGGAAATAGTTAAACTTCGATTTTGTTTATCAGGGACTAGGAAAGGGTTTAATCGTGTTTTCGAGTAATGGTTTTGGGGTCCTTCCATGGGAAGGACGGGCCTAACTTGTATGATATAATAGGTACATAACGGACGCATCTAAATAATAGGAAGATTTCTTGGACAAACAAGAGTCAGCTGAAAGTTTTGTATTTGTGGCGAGGGACCTTTCTTGGAGTCGGCACTTTTCAGGAGAAATCAAGTCTTAAGGTAATGACGTAATTGGGTTGACATTTTCTTCTTCTCTTTTTGTTAAGTGTTTGATCTGACATGATTACGTGTAAGTAAATAACTAATAATAATATAATTAATTACTAATTAGTTTTCTAGCTAGTGGGTTGAATCAAAATGCCTGTGGAAGTTACAACTGGGACTCCTGTGAAGCAGCACTCCTCCAAAAATGAATTCATCGTTGGTGGTAGATATCGGCTTGTGAGGAAAATAGGTTCCGGATCGTTTGGCTACATTTATCTAGGGATCAATGTGACCAACGGTGAAGAAGTTGCCGTCAAACTAGAGAGCATCGCCGCACGTCATCCGCAGCTCACGTACGAAAGCAAATTGTACAAGATTCTCCAAGGTGGAATAGGAATACCGCACATACGCTGGTATGGAATGGAAAGGGATTACAACGTGCTGGTTATGGATTTGCTGGGTCCGTCTTTGGAAGATTTGTTTAATTTTTGCTCGAGAAGATTTACTATCAAGACAGTTCTTATGTTGGCTGACCAAATGATTGGGCGTGTTGAGTATGTTCATACCAAAAGTTTCATTCATAGAGACATCAAGCCTGATAACTTTTTGATGGGCATTGGACGCCATTGTAATAAGGTATTATTATTATTATATAGTACTATGTCATCCTGTAAATTGAATCATTTTTAGTTTCTGAATCATGATGTACAGTAAGTTATTCCTCTAATAATTTGCAGCTGTACATGATTGATTTTGGGCTTGCCAAAAAGTACCGAGACTCTCGAACTCGTCACCACATTCCATACAGGGAAGATAAGAATCTGACTGGAACAGCTCGATATGCATCAATCAACGCCCATGTTGGGATTGAACAAAGTCGACGCGATGACATGGAATCTTTAGGATACGTTCTGATGTACTTGTTGAGAGGTACCCTTCCATGGCAGGGTCTCAAAGCAGCAACAAAGAAGCAAAAGTATGAGAAAATTAGTGAAAAGAAAATGGGTACACCCGTTGAACTCTTGTGCAAGGTAATCTTCACCTAAATCACTACTTTGCCGTTCCTAAAACTAAAACCGTTCCCACTTGATATTTACTTGATGCTTACTATCCCTTTCTTTCTTTATTTTCTTGCAGGGATATCCTGCTGAATTCGCAATGTATTTAAATTACTGTAGAGGTCTTCGCTTCGAAGAGGTAATAGTAATAATAATAATAATATGGTTTTATTCAGGTGTTTACAGATATCAGATACATTAGTATGTACGTGCTTGTGCTTTGTAGGTGCCCGATTACATTTATCTTCGCCAACTGTTCCGAATCCTGTTTCGAACTCTGACTTACAACTATGATTACGGATTTGACTGGACACTACTCAAAGAAAAAACTGTGCAAGTGATTACTTCTGCAGGAAGTGTGTCTCAGAAACAACAAGCTGGAAGTGGCACGCCTTTGGGAAGTGCTAACGCGGTGCTGGTGGCTGACTAAAAATAATATTCGCAGGAAAATATTACGTATCTAATTTATAATGAATTGAAAAAGAATTGTATAAATAATTTGTACCCCTTGTCTCACATTTTTATGTTTCAAAGTAAATAATTTTAAACATGCAACTCTAAAGGTAATGAATGTATTATTATTAATATTAATTTGTTATAACTTTATGCCTTAATGTTACAGATTATTGTAAATCTAAATCCCAAAATGATTCGTATTGTTAGTATTGTTGCCAGTAGCTAATCCTCATAGATTATGGAAACCCGTGTAGTAAAGTATCGATAAAAATGAAACTCATCGTCAGCCTGTTTAAAAATATTTTATTTCATTTTTTAAATGCAAGTACAGTAGATTTTGACCACCAAACCATCTGAAAGTAGTTCAATTTCAATACTAATGACACCTCAATAACTATGTGTTTTTTTTCGTTATGATTATTAGGGTTAGGTAAATGTCCAGATCAAGGTACGGCACTAATAAGTCTCATCCTCATGTGTCAAATCCCACAAAATCGGATGGTGTATCCCGATGAGAAAACTTTTTTTTATTACCACATGGGTGAAGTGGAAGGTAAAACTTACAAAAACGAAGTTTGCTAATCGAGTTTCTTAACGATGCTGGATTATTCGTGAAGCGGTATCAGATTAGGTTGGCCTTAGACTGATAACAGTGATAAGCACCCCTATGTATATCAGTGTATCCAATAGGTTAGGTAAGATAGCCTTTCTTTGTCGACAAAGCAAATTTTGCATACAATCTTTACTTATCATAGTTTTCTGTTCCTTTCATCCACCGATCCACCCCTCTCTATAGGATGGAGACTATTGAAGACTTGTAGATTAGCAGTAGAGCATTTAATATATGCATTAGATTTGATTGGAATTGAAATTTGTAGGTTTAGTAAAAAAATATCAGACCAAAAATCAAATTTTGTTTTACTCTCAAGTAATAAGACTGGGTATCGCAGATACGCATGCAAATAAATCCGCTTGTCTCGAGACTCGAGTGCAATTTGCATATCAACTCTGACCACAGAAAAATGTATATTCATGATGAGGTATGCAAAGAAGAGAGGGAACAGAGTAGCATTTTTACTCTGTTGATGTATTTTGGAATTGGACGCGCTCATCTCTGTCTACATGCTTTTATTGTGGACAGATTTTAGAAAAAATATTTGACGGATGTTTGAAATATCCAGTTTTACTAACTTGCAATGTTTTTGTGACTCAATGCAAATGTTCAGTTAAAAATTTTCGCTTCTTTAACTTGAGGACAGGAGTCCAAGCTGGTTTGATTTTAAGTTAAAGGTAGTGGTTTTTTTTACTTTTACTTCATTCATATTTCACATCATGATTTATTTGTAATTGAAATACTTGCTCATGTTTATATCTCGGTTTGAAAATGTTGGCTAAAAGTAGGTAGATAGCCAGTTGCGGTCAACGGTCTTCATAACATTCAGTTTATGTAGACGTAAACATTAGTTGTATTTTCAACGGATATTTAAACTACAAAATAGGCATTAATTGGAAGTATAATGTTGTGTATAGATAATTGGCGTCCCTCCAGTGTCCAGCTCCACTCCCTCCCCCTGTTCAATTTCTGTTGCCGGTTTTCTAGAAGTAAATATGGCAAGTCTCTCTCAAATCAACGCTCGCAACGCTGATGGGTTTAATGGCATTATCATTGCTGGGACGTACAGACTAGTTCGAAAAATTGGCTCTGGATCATTTGGAGATATTTTCCTGGGTGTCAACATCATCAGTGGGGAAGAAGTGGCAGTGAAGATAGAGCGTTCCAATGCAACTCATCCTCAACTTGAGTATGAAAGTAAATTGTACAAGATTTTCCAAGGAGGGGTTGGAATACCACGTATCAAGTGGTTTGGAGTTCTAACCAAACCAAATGCAAGTCGTGTGCTTGTAATTGACCTTCTGGGGCAGTCTTTGGAAGAGCTTTTCAACTTATGTAATCGAAAATTCACGGCCAAAACAGTACTTATGCTGGCTGACCAAATGATCGCACGAGTTGAGTATTTACACACGAAAAATTTTATTCATCGGGACATTAAACCTGATAACTTTCTATTTGGCCTTAAATTACATTGCAACAAAGTAAGGAAGCATTTGTACTAACTTAGGTTTTTCTGTATGTTGTTCATGTTTTTATAATGCATTTTTGTTGTTGTATGAAACTTAATGACTTTTTATTTAATAGTTATACATCATCGACTATGGACTGGCAAAAAAATATCGTGATTCCAGGACTCGTGTTCATATTCCCTACAGAGATAACAAAAGTTTAACTGGAACAGCTCGATATGCATCAATCAACGCCCATGTTGGGATTGAACAAAGTCGACGTGATGATATGGAGTCAGTTGGATACGTCCTGGTCTATTTTCTTAAAGGGGAATTACCATGGCAGGGGCTAAGAGCTGGAACCAAGGCACAGAAATATGACAAAATTAAAGAAAAGAAAATGTCCACTCCCGTTGAAGAATTGTGCAAAGGCCTTCTTCCAGAATTCCAACTTTATTTCAATCATTGCCTACTGCTAAAATTTGAAGAGGTGCCGGATTACATGTATCTACGCCATTTATTCCGGGTGTTGTTCAGAACTCAGGGATACGACTATGATTACGGTTTTGACTGGACATTGTCACATAAGAAGCGCTAGAAGTGGTCCCTCTTTTACTGTCAGATAGTAGTCACTCGTGTTGTTTTTGAACACGCAAACATCTTCTCCTAGTTATGTTAATTAGGGATAAATGCAATTTATTATGTTGTCACTTGATTGAAATCACACTGTTAGCCAAACTAGCGGCAGTAGTCTTTAATCAAATATTTAATCTTTCAAGGGGCAATAATAATTATTGATCTATGGTATGAATGTGAAGTAACAATACGATAAGGTTAGAAGCAGTGTGTTCAATGTTATGCTGTATGTATGTATGTACTAATCACTTTTTTAAAAACATTTTGATGTTTGAAGAATTTGTAATTGAAGTATTTCTTTTGATGCCAAGTATACATAATTTTTTCCGCTGTAGTGATGATCTCATAAATTAAATTTCTGGGACGTTTGTATCAATATAAAAATTATTTGTGTTCTTTGTTAAAAATTATACCTCATCTTATATCCCAAGAAACTGGTTACTTTTCTAAAAGCCTATGGAAATTCTAGGCTAGAATGCATAATATTTCATGTAGAGATAAATCCTAGATGTAACAGAAGTCAGTTCACTGACGACGAGTGAGATATGCTTTTAAATTCTAGCTCACCTGTGAGTAAGTACATACATAATCGTAGTATATCATGCCCATACTAGTGATTGCACTTGAAAAATCTCTACTTGGTTCATAACTTCATATTACTGTGGATAAAGGTATGTAACACCAGAATTATGACTTAATGCAGTGATATGTGATGATGAGCATAATGACGTGAGCTACATACATCATAACGTAACATTCACCCCACATTTTTCTCACTTCATCTACCCTTTCTATTTCCGCCCATGTGGAGCACAGCATAAAATGTACGTAGGGACGACACAGATAAGACGATCATTTGCCAACCTTTTTTACGAATTCCATTCACATCACCACCAAGGAGAAAAAAAGGAATGACGGGAAAAGGGGAATAAAAGTGGGACGAAGAAGAGGAGTTCTGAATAAAGACGAAAGAGCTACTTTTTCACAAGTTTGAGCTTCATATTATTATATTGTTGCTGTTTTCTTATGCTCTCTCCCAAGTGACTCGGTTGCTCATATCCTTTCACATTTTTAGCAAGAAAAATCTCTTCCTTTCTCCTTTATTTCTCTCTTTTCAGGGTTATAGTTGATGTCTCGCATCACTGTATTTCCATATATAAATATATGTAAGTATTGGTTCGGGCTATACTTAACAAAAACTGGTTATTGGAGCAACAGAATGAAAATGAATAAAGCAAAACGATAAAAAAAAAGATACAGAGAAGGAGAGAAAGAAGGCCCCATGGCACTTTTTTCTGCTTGTGTTACTCCAACATATTTCTGTGGATGCGTGGACAGTAGTCAAAAGACTGTGTTTCTTAAGTCTGACTTTGCAACATTTTGTTGTTCTCTCCCTCCTCCAGCCCTTTGGAGTAACGTTGTAGTATGTTATGTACTTATGTTTTGTGTTGTGTTGTGTGTGCGGTGGTGGTGAAACAGGTCCCGAGGAAATGAAACAGACAAAAGAAAGGGGAAAAGTTTCTCATGTACGTATGTATTCCCCTTGTTTCTTTCATCGAGTTACAGTTCGCATCAAGACAATTCATACGAAAGAAAGAACTTGTAAAATGGCCAATGTGGGATTCCAACGAGAACGAGAACCGAACATTTTATATATATATATTTTAGTCCGAAGCATATAGGTCTTAGGTTTATAAGCCGTTCTTATGATGATGATCCCCATCATCACATTATATAGAAAAGACAAAAAAAAAAACCTTTTATTTTTTCTTCATGGAAAAAGTATCCCTAAAAACGAATTTACTACTCAGCAAGAATATTCTTTTCCCATGCTTTCCTATATGCACGTGTCTGGTGAAAGCTGTGAGGTGGAAGGAGAACATGCTGTGCGTACTAATTCTGTTTCTTTTCGCCTTTCTTCCATATAAGAAGTATATATAATGTTATAGAAGCTAACGATATATTGGCTTCTTTGAGAATTAATGCAATTAAAGGTAATATCGTAATAGCATTTAGAACTAGGAAAAAGCAGTTTAAGAAGAGAAAAAAGTTTTTTTTTTACTTTCACACTCACCTTGGTTCCTTCCACGCTGATAATGCGGTAGAGAGCCCGCGAGGAGTCGTAAAAGAATGAGACTGGGACGGCAGTAGAGCTCGCAGATACCCACGACCTTTTGGTCATTGGATCGATGTGAAATACATGGGCTTTGCAAGTAAATATTGGCTGCTCCCTATGTCAATAGAAAGAGAAAAGAGCAAAATTAAATTTTAATTCACATTCAGCAACTTCACTTAGTAGCATGACACTTTGCTAAACAAATAAACCTTCCAATTTTGAATGAGTCATTGTATTTCATTGTTGTCCAAACATAAGAGCAAATAAACCGGAAGTTGGTGTTTGGCCACGCAAATAAAAAGTTTCGCATTTGCTATAGGTTAGCCACCCCCCACAGATTCAAAAGGTATAGATGTTTGCCAATAATCATAATTTAATTATGTTTACCTAGCAGTTAGATTTCGCATTTCCAAGTGAAATGCAATTCCCTTAAAAGACATTTCAATCCTAAAGGTTCCTGGAAAGGGAAGAGATCTATCTACACGAACGAGGAGTGGCACAAATAAGTATGAAGTATGAAAGAGATTCGAAGGATGGGAACAATGCAAGAAAGGGAAATAATAAAAATGTTCCGACTTGACTGACTGAAATCTACTAGTATAAACCTTTCCTTGTCAGATTGTTTGGATAAGTACGCAGTTTGTATTTTGCGAAAGACAAGTTGAAACATGAAAGTGGATTTGCTGGAACTGGTAAATGTATATGCTAGGAACCTATGTTGTATGTATGTATCTACCTCAGTCTCTGTTTATATTCGAGTCAGTCTTGACTATACTGAAAGTTGAATATGATGTAATTATAGTGGAGAGAAAGTTAATGTGATGTGATGCGAATACTTATTATGATGTTTGTTTGCTGTTTTCTCCAGCTTTGAATAGATCAAACTCATGTAATGGATCATGATGGATGTCAATTATTGGATTCAGCAGGGTAGGGGTAGAGTATATTACAAACATATTCAATTCCGTTTCGACTCATTTTAGGAATGGGGAGTTTAAAGTTCTAGACTATCACGGTCACATTGCCATCAATGCTAGATCAAATGACGCCAGATTTGAATGAAAAGCTGTTTTGAATATTTTATTGCATTTAGTTACATTACACATGACATGCATCCATTAAAACAAATAAATCTTCTTCTAAAAACAAAACTTCAAGATGAAGCGATATGATGCCTAGACTTTGAAAGGATTAGTGAAGATGAAATCAGAAGCGAATTTCTTAGAAAAACGGAGGTTGAAACAGTATCTTTTTATGATAGGTATTAGTATCGTAAGCTCTTCGAAAACGCCTTTTCTTCGCAATAAATTTTAAGTACATTAAATCAAAAGATTCCTGCTTGTCCATTGCCAAAAACCCCTCGTAATTTATATTTGACATCCTTATATTGGAGCGAAGGTGCTCTTTATATAGATAAAAACTAATGAGAAATGAATAGAAAAAGAATGCAGACTTAAAAATCAGAATTTCAAATAAAATCTAACTTTTGATAAAAATATAACTGAGATTTCCATGAAAAATACATTCAATTCTAGTATCCTATAGTATAGAATGAAAGGAAACTTTTGACATACGAACGAACATACACGAGCTTCAAGAGTTTCCAAAAAATCAAGAGCTAAATAAGAAACGATGTTTTCACTGATTGCCCATGATTTCAAATCACGTCCATCCACAAAGAAACAAGTGAATGCAGATTAATGATAATGCAATCTCGTCAGTTTTTCTGTCCCTTGTGTACACTTTAGAAAACTTCACCCTTCCACTTCCCTTCCTTATGCCTATCCAATGAATAATTTTACTCTGAGTTTCTTTGTTTCCACTTCTCAGCATCTTTTATATATACTTCTTATAACGTTATGTAACACTACTATTGTGAACTTCCCTTTTCTATTCTGTGACTTGAATGTTGTTAGTAGTATGTCAAAAAGTTGTTCAGAAAATAGGGGATGCAATCAAGTCACACGACTATATATTAGCAGTCCCATGAGACTTTGGTGTATTGAGATATGAAATATGTATCTTATTTATATGAATATATCATGATCATAAGCATGTCGCTTTGTACAAACAGTAGAGTATATATGTATAGATGTACAAATCCGTCATTCAAAACACGTTAAGAGCAGTTGTTGAGTTGTTGTCAACCGTGGATGTTCAAACATTTTGTCAGATCCTTCAAAGTAAAGAGTTCCAGGAGAATAGGCTAAAAAACATCAAAGTTGGATTGTTGAATATCGATGAGAGTGACCATATCATGGATGAAAGCTGAGCTCGTGGAAAATGTTTATGTTGAACCAAAATGAACTCCTTCGCCTTTAAACTAAACCCGATTTCTCATTTTCCCATCATCATCAACTTAAAACGTTCCCCTTTTTGTTTCGAAAAAACCAAAACAAGAAAAATACAACCTATTCCCTGCTTTTCTTTTCCGGCTTTTCCCAACTACTACTCTATCATTTACTGTGGCCATTATCTCATTTTACTTTCAGACCATTTAAAGGAAATAAGTATACCATGGGTTGGAAACTATTTTGTATCCTTTGCCATACTCATATATGAATACATCCATTCATTTATATTCTTACATATGTATACAATAGCATACCGTATCATATCAAATATTAGCTTCACTTCATTTTTACAAGGGAGGGGGAAAAGTCAAGGAAAATTGTACTTGTACATGACTTCACATATACCCTAATGTGCTAAGCAATTGCTCTACTTTTTCCACTTTCTTCCTTCCAGTTCAACAAATGGCTAATCAAGACAAATGTGGTTCGTAAATTGTGGGATATATATATCCAAGGGAAATAAGATGGTCATCGTTCTCCTTTTTCCATTTCTTTTCCTCAATCCTCCTCTCCCTCCTTTAGTGAAAAAGTAGAAGAAAAAAAAAGAGTTTTTATCTTGCAACCAAAGTAGTAGAGGAAAGTAGCAGTCGGTGAAAAAAAGCAGAAGCAAACTTTAGATACACATTTTCAACTCTTTTCAACACTGCCAACTGCTGCTGAGTGAGTTCTTTTCATATGGCTACACACATATGGGCTACGCATGTAATATCTAAGTACGTGAATACATGAATTTAAGAATTGCCCAAGAGATACCCCATTCCATCAAGAGAAGGAGGAATGGAAAAACAGCAATCCCATTTTCCTTACATATATTAAATGCAATGCACCAGAGAAATGAAAAGATGTATGTATGAAGGTGTATGCCTCATGGACTTTTTATGCACATTGCATCATCGTCATTACCATCCGTATAATATATGTGTACCTATATCTGTTGGAAGGATGGATGCTAACTGCCTCATTGCGTTTCCTATTGAATTTCATGTTTACCTCTTTTCCTCTCTTCTATATGTGCATAAATATAAGAGTGTTTCACCGTTTCACGGCTGCCCATCATCAGAAGAAAAAAATCTTCAGTCATTCGTGAAGAAAAGTAAAAAGTGCAACATTTTCTCCTTCCCATTTTCAGTTGGATATATGCTATTTACCAACATGCTTGAAAAAGAATATGACGAAAAAGTATAAATTGGGAGGATACACACATGTTGAAAATTTAGTAGTTTGGTTCTATGGACTGTGGAAAATGGCAAGCAAAAAGTTTTCCATTTAGTTTTTCATGTTCCATCATCATCCCATCCCCATTCAGTGGTCCAGCATCCATAACCAGAGTCAGAACTCAGTTTCACTTATGCTCATTTGCTTTGCTGTCCTCCATTATTTCATCTCACTATTTTTTCCCCGGATACACACACCACACGTAGATATATAGCACCTATCAACAGCCCTTTTCAACATCCTTTCAAGCCTTTTTTGGTAACGAAAAAATGAACTTGGAATAAGACAAGGAAAAAAACAAGGATATGTACGTATATACGTGGGTACATTTCTAAATGCTTTTTGAGGAAAACCGGATGTGCTTAGGATACGAGATTAGTTTTTTCTCTCTCCTTTCCTCACATGCTCTCCTAAGCATTTCTTCTTGAAAGGAAGGGAAGCTCAAAAATTCATTCATTCACTCATACAAACACAATTTGAGTTTATGTCGGCACTGGCACCATCAGCCCTTTTTTTCTTTGGAGTCTACTTGTCTACTCTTCAGCAATGGCAATGAGCAAGCAAACTTAAGTTTTAAGTTAGTTAAGGAGAAAGAAGAGAGAGAGAGGGAGAAGAAAAGTATCAAAATGATCGTCATGATCATCAGGGTAATTAGCAGTAACAGGCTATGTATTACCATTATTAGGGAGACTTTATATTCCAGCTTTCCTTTCTCCTATATCCTATTCCAGGCCTTGGACTGCTCTGCTCCCTTTTCCAAAAGAAAAAATAAATTGGTGAAGTCTAGAAACGGGAACTTTCCAGTCACCATATATGTATATGTACTCTCTCTTCCCCTACAGCCTTTTCATACCCTTTCACTTCGTTATCTTCCCCTTCCAATTGTGCATTTTATGGGCAATGTGATGGGATGTGTGTATGGGAAAACGAGAGAAAGAAAGAACTAAAACGATAATCCTTTGTTGACTTAATGGAAGCAAGTTTGGTACATCAAAACAATCTTATTTACATCTTGGGGAAAAGTTCCCCATATTCTCAAAGTCACTCTTATTTTTAAATACGAATTTTCCACTAGGTTTTAGTTGCAAAGGAGATCCTACACAGTTTTTAGCAACTTGTCCTGAGACAGGCGC
This sequence comes from Orchesella flavescens, assembly GCA_964034955.1. Classification (NCBI taxonomy): domain Eukaryota; kingdom Metazoa; phylum Arthropoda; class Collembola; order Entomobryomorpha; family Orchesellidae; genus Orchesella; species Orchesella flavescens. Next base: position 14,076,329 of record OZ035957.1, read on the forward strand.
GGGACTACATTATTGTTCCGTAGAGTATATGGGAAAAGTGTCATAATTTAATTGTCTTAAAATGGAGCGATATGCAAATTAATGGTGCTTTACGTTGAATAAAATTGACATTTGACGGAGACTTTCCATTTTTCCTTTCACTTTGCTTCTCATCGTCTTCCCTCCCAAGTCGTGTTTTGTTAGACTTATTGTAGTCTATGGAATGGACATTTAAGCTTTTTCTTGGGGTTTAGCTCGCTTCTGTTTTTAAATCTAATTATCACACAACACATTATTCTTCTTCTTTTTACTTTTACACTCTCATCCCATCTCCGGCTAAACTTCTCCTTTCATGTTCAACTGAGTGCAGTTGTCTGTTTCTTGTAAATGGGATTTCCCCAACCGACATATTTTTTAGCGTGATGGCTTCTAATGTGATAACGGGAGGAGTGTAAAGCACTTTTTTCGACATTCTTGTACACAAAAAACATTTTAGGGTTTTACTCGAATGATAATACACACACGCGTGTGGTGCTCTTCACATCACAACACACAACATTATCATAATCATATCACAACGACCGAGTGGAGCAAAGAGGAGAAACGGGATTCTGGTTCTTTTGGGTAACAAAAACTGCTTTTCAAGTTGCGAATGTGGATGGTAATAGAAGATAAAAAATATTACGCATTGCGTGTCTTTTTTTTTGCGCTTTATGGTATGAAATCGGAATTTTTTATATCTTTGTTCGTACACAACAACAGAGCAACCGGCGGGTGTGTTGTTGAGACGATTTTTTTTGTGAATTGTTCGTGAATTATGAATGATAAAAGGCATTTGTGGCAGGCAGCAGTTAAAACAAGTACTCTGCCTCCATAAAAGAAATGCTTTCGTATGCAAATTCATATACCAAAAGCATAACTTCCGCAGAGAAAATTCGGAAGAGGAAGAGAACACGAAATCAAGATTTGAGCAAGAACGAAAAAACCTTTTTAAAATGCCATTAGCTGCAAGGCGCTTCCTCCAAAGTTGCATAAGATTTTACATGGTCATTCATTCCATTGAATTGGTTGGATGTGTATAATGTATGTATGAATATGTACATAGACTAAAGACCAATATTTGGAGTAGCCACAAGACTGTAATGCCTGTTTAATTACAATAAATCACATTTTTCAAAAGAAATGCATTGCTACCAGGGGCTAGTGTGGCATGTTGGTTCCTTTTTCGGATCTTGATACTAAGTATGCGGCTTAATTTTTTTTGGGGAGGAATAAAGTATAAAATGATCTTGAGTTTTTGAGTAGTACTTTGAGCAAAAGCAACGCGTATGTTTCTTACTGCAGTAAGCAGCAGTGCAGTGATTTCTTTGGAGTGTTAGTATATTGAGTACATTTTTGAAAAGATTTATGTGACCACATGTCAAAGAATATGTTGCGGACAGAACAGATTTATTCACTTTAGAGAAAATTATGCAGTCTAGAGTATGTACACGATGTAGTGTACTTATATGTAGCTTGTATAGCTGTTTGCTTATAATTGATGGGGTATACTATATGATTACCTTTTTAAGTAGACGATTATTTGCGATTTATTCCATGAAAAAATGTAAACTGAGCATCAGATTGGAAGCCTAATATGGAAAAACTTTTTGCAACAATAAATTCCTTTTTTCCGCCATGTTCTTGAGCATGTAATTACACTTTCCTTGGCTGAGCAGAAAACACAATCGATTGGACGTTGTATATTATAGGGGGCCTTTGTTTATGTTTATCAACATCAACCCTCAAAATGTACTTTTTACAGAAGAGAAAGCATTTGGAAATCAACCAAATCTATATATTTCATGGCCAATACATATACATATATATAGTTTATGGTAGTGGTAATGGTAAGCTGCTGCCGTGTACTGCATTTCCTTTTCCCTTGCTTACTTTGCTTTTCTGACAGATTTATGGGAACTTTGCGAATTATTGTTGGTGTTTGCAACTGAAACGTAATGTATTGTTTGTTTGTTCTTTGTGCCATTAATGATGCTTCAGATTACTTTGGTTCCATTCAAATCCTATAAGAAATAGAGAAACTTTTAGTTGATTCTTTAAGCTTGATGAAGGAGAGAAAGGGTTAAAGCTTACAAAAGGGGAAATAATTTCGTTTTTGTGTCAGTGGGTAAAGCACAAGTTCAAAAAGCATTTTTCGAGTACATGAAACGAAACTGCATTTGTGTAATGAAAGTACCTGTTTTATAAGAAATAAAGGTTGAATAAAAGTCAAGCTACTTACAAATTCTATGCCTTTTGTTCTTTGAAATAATTACTAATGTGAAAGGAGCTCTTAAGAATTTTGTTATAGGCGAATTTACTTTTCATACATTTGCTTTTTTGAAATTTCTCGTATTCTTTAAAAACTAAAAGTTCAGATTCCGCCCAGTTTTTATCAAAGATTCTAATCAGAATCATTACTTATATATGAGTAAAATCCGAGCAGTGGTAAATGTAATAGTGTGCCATTTTTATAATGTGGTATAATGAAAGCCGAAGGTAAATTAAATGGGGGAAAATGAGAACTTGGTGAAATCATTTCCTTTCTTAAGTATTGATTTGAATAATGAAAGGTATTATGCTCATGGTGCTTTCATACAATAAAAACATACATAATATACATTTAGAGAAGGAAGCCTTATGATAGTTGATAGTACTATTTATAGCTCAGCCCATCGTGTATCATTGCAGAAAAGTGGATTGGATTTCATTCATGAATGAGCATGTTACGTATAACATGTCAGGAGGAGATGATATGATTTTATACATGAAAAGCTCCTGCGGCAAGCAAGGCTTAGATCTAATAACATCCAACGTTCTTGATGTTGATACCTTTAATAAGCTTACGGGTAGCCATATTGGTGGCATTATATGTAGCATACGAATGGGAGCATTTTCGACATACATCGACTTATGCGTGTGTGGTGTGTATCTACCTGCCAATACATCTCTAACAGCTTTTTGTAACTATTGATGATTGTACTGAGATGATCATATTATGTATACTTCTCTCTAGAGTCAAAGCAGACATCAATTATTAACTTCCTGTTAGAAAATGAGCTAGCCTTGAGTCCAAATCCATTTTCATCCATGGCTGCTTCCCATTCTAGCCTTTAATTAGTTTTCATTCAAGATTACGACGTTTCCTTCATCTACAATATCTACAGTCTATATATTCCATAAATGAGCCCTCTCTTTTGAGCTCTCCATTTGCGAAAACTTTCCCAATAATAAAGTTGAGAGAGGAGCACTAGTGAATGAAAAGCAAGCAGCACACATACAAACACACACACATGTAAAATTCAACTTTTGTTTGTGAAATCTTTATGCATGAATTTTGTTTTTCGGCCCAGTCTTATAAATGTATGAATAAGATATTTACAAAGGGAGAGAGAATTTCACTTTCTTCTGGGTTGACCGGAATAATCTGCATTTGCTTTTGGCAAAAGGGAAGAAGATACCCATGACAGCAAGGCCAGCATTGTATTCATGATGATGGTAATCAGAGAAAACAAAGCGGCTTAGAAAATTTGTGCCAATGGCAATCTCCCTACCAGATGTTGGTTTTGATATGAAATGTGTATGAGGGTACAAGTTTGTTCCTAGTTTTTGGGTTGATGTGGTCGCGAGTGAGAGAAAAGATGAGGACAACCCTGAATACTTATGATATGATACTTATGTAAAACGGCATTACGCTTCATGGTCCTTTCTCCCTTTTCTTCTTAGTGGTTTTCTTACTCACAGATACGACATGCAATTCAAAGTGGAAAGAGTGGCGAGAAGGAATAAAAGGACTATCGCCATCGCCCCCAAAACTTTATACAGTTTGCACATGCTACCACACACTATACACACTCCACTTCTCCAAAAAAGAATACTTTCCACTTGTCATATTTTATTTACGCGTAAACTCCACAGTTAACAAATACCAACCAGCCAAGCCAACAAATAAGATTGTGTTTTTGCTCAACTCCCCCTCGAGCAAGTAGTGAACCCAAGTCGACACCGCATAATATATAAAGTCGGTCGGGTGTCGGGAGAGAGGCAGAAAAAACAAAATATAAATATCACTTTGCATAATGCCTAAAGAAGGAATACAAACATGGTATCATGTACCACCAACACCACGCCACACACCATTCTCGTGTTTCTTGCAAAAAAAATACATCAACAACTATATAGCAAATCGCATTTCATTCATGACATAACGCAGGATATCCTTTAAATGTCATCACGAAATATCTTATCATATCATCGACACGGTATGACGGTATCCCTTCCTACGATCTCATATACTAATAATATTTCTCTACCCGTCTGTTAAAAGGCTTCAGCTGATAACATAAATATCGTACGTTTTCCGTGTGTTTAATGGTACCGGAACAAATAAATAATAATATGACAAAAGGAGACACAAACGTAAAACATCGTGGATAAAATATCCCATGTAGTCAAAAAACTAGATGTAATATATGGGCGTCAGTCTGAAACGGCTAGGCGAGGTTATAAACTAACCTGTGGATATGGAATAATGATTTCATGATTAGAACTAATTGAAGTGAAAAAGTTAATTTAACGAATAAAATCCGTCTTCAGAAGTACGGCTTCCTGAAAACATACATTTACAATGCCGGTGTCATTCATTTACCAAGACAAAGTTGAGTGGGTGGTGAAAGTTTATTACAAAGAGCCACAATCTGCATAGGCGAGAGTAAATTATGTTACAAGAACAAAAGGTAAGTTTCCTGAAGCATTACTTCCGGATTCCTTGGAAGTGAGTGCAGTTCCAAGAAGACTACACCATACCACTTCAATTTCAGTGGTTTTCCGCAAAAATGAACTTGAAAGAACAGAAGCAAGGATTTAACCTGGGTTTTGGTGCTATGTATATGCTACTGACGCTGACCTCATCCCGTGTGTTTCGGCTTCCCTGGAGCTCTTTGTGCTTATACATAAAGTTGGGAAAGTAATAACAATAAACTTATCTTCTGTTATGGTTTCGAATAGGGAGCTGATGAGGTTCATATTATTCAGCAAATTCCACCATAGGAAAAGAGGACTTTGTGTGTGTTATTCTAGATACGAGTCAGTCATAAAGATACAAGATTCCTTTTTGTTAACTTTGACTCACCTCAGGCCCCAAGATAAAAGGCAAGCAGAAGGGATGAATGAGAAAGAATGATTAAGATAAAATGAACTTGGGAATTGGAAAAGCCTGTGTGTGTTCTCATTCCCTTGAGGCTATCGTCATAATGTTTCTTCCATTTGAACGGGAATGGACACACCTGAACAATTTGACCGGTCAATAAAACCATAACTATTTCTTTTCCCTTCCGTTTTGACTTTTTTCGGAGCTTTCTCCTAAAAAAATAAAACTAATTCGCTGCGTAATATACTACCTCAAATGACTTTCCTTTTCCTGGGTTAACCAAACCTGTTCAATTATGATTTACCTTCGGGGTTGCCAAATTGAATATCTCAATATGATATCACATTAGATTGGCCAGTGAACCAAATGGGAAAAGGAAATAGATATTATAGACCGTCGACGCAGTTAATACGTTATGAGCTGAAAACACGATATTTATTGTGAGTATTGCACGGTTTCGAAACAGGGGTCCTTTGTTGTGGTTCTTTTTTCTGGACAAAGGAGTTATCAGATAAAATTGATTCGTTTCGTTGTAATACAAATACAACACAACAAAATAACATGAATTCGTGTGGAGCGAAAAGCTTATTGCGTTCAACTTTTTGTGTAGGGAGTATTAGGGACTGGCACAACATAAAATCGCCTTTGGTATATATTTATACCTAAATCTATACCAGTTTCATTTGATTGTAGAGGAGAGGGAGTTATTCCGTACTTTAAGTTTGTTTGTTTGATCACAGTATTTTTAGCCACATGTACTATAGAATGTTGAAGTTAAAGCGCACTCTTCTATTCAAATAACTTCAATTTTAGGACGGTACCTAAGATCGATGGTACCCACTATGCTGTTGACAAAATATATGAAAGGGCAGTGCAAAACTCCACCGAATGATTGCGTCAAAATAATAACGGACTTAACTTTAAACTGAAGGGTGATGTGGAGAACAATATATATATGCTATTTTAAATACATGTAAGCAGTTTAATGCGAGAACAAATGATGAAACCATTCCGCAAAGAAGCCACAAGTTCATATTTACTAGATACACGTAAAATCAAACACAGCTTTTATGTTGGTGAAGTGAATCAAATTGAATGCTCATAAAACACTAAACACTATAGGACATCAAACGATATGTATGTGCATAATTTCCTATTAGTGTTGAATGGCACGGAGTGAAAGTGTGTAACAACTCAGCAAGAAAAGTCATAAATATAACCTGTTATTTATGACTCCCATTTTCCATCCTACAAGCACACCTATGAAGAATAAGACTACAACAAAGTTGTAACAAACAAGACACGATAGTTAATAAAGTTTCTGCTATTTTGATATTTTACAATGTTTGAATCACATTTATAGCAACCCAAAGCCAAGAAGGTCATTCAATAACTCACGCAAGAGAAAATTGTTCTTACTAGAAGAAGATGAGGTTGAGCATTGGATAAAGGAAGAGAAAATGTAACATACATACACACAACCATTTTTCTGCAGACAGAAGAAAGCAGTAAAACAGGGAAACTCACTCAAGATAATTTAAAGTACAAATATCATATATTGTAGCATGAATGCTCAGAGGTAGTACATATGCCATGCAGTATTCAAAATGTACATAAAATACTAATGATGATGATATGATGATGTAGTACGTTCAGCAGGTAGAGATAGACGAAGACTTGCTATTTTAAGTAACGCCATATAGTGCACAACACAATATAGAATACACTTGTGCGTAAAACTATTATATATTTTATGGCTTCAACTTTTGATCACCAATTTTTTTTCTCTACTCCCTCAGCTCAACTCACTGGTGGTTGGTGTGCCTATGTGTATTCATGCATACATGAGAGGAAAAGAGAATGAAAACCTGTGCAGTTTGTTTACAAAGCTGTACACACATCCATAAAACGGGGTAAATCCCTGCAAAGTGCAATATGAAAGGATGGGAGTTGAGAGAGCTGCATAACATTATGGAGATTATAATGTAGGAGAAAGAGAAGATAAAAAAGAAGATATGCTTTTGATAATGGTCGATGATAGTGTGTATGTATTCACAAAGGAAACATTAGGCATGCACATGCATATTCTATCCAATAAAAAGGTGAAAGGTGCAATTGGGATTTATTGACTTTCCCATTTCATTTCCCTTTTTAGTTGTATATGTGTACATCCAAAACAACTTTGTAACTTACTGACAGAGGGAAAGGTTGTAATCAAAACGGGATTAGGTGGGAAAGTGAGCGCGTGTTTTTTCCTTCATATAATATGCTTGTTCCATGGGATAATGCACGAAACAAAAAGATCATGATTTCCTCTTTTAAATTGAGATGGGTATGATAAGATAAGCCCTGAGACTATATATATATGGCTACATTCAAAAAGCTCACAGTGAAAATGATTAATTATTGCTTGTCTTCCTTTTCTCCTTCTCTCATCATCTAATCTCCTTGTATTGCTGGTGAAAGCAGAAGGCTTAACTTGTTTTCTTTCCCACTTACGCCTTCTTTTAGTAAAAATGCTACTATAAGTAGTATATCCTATATGCATATCTGCTTCTGTTATAGGTATAAAGCTTAAGAAAAATGGGTAGGAATGTATATGAGAAAGAGAGAAATAAAGGAGGCAATTTACACCTGTACCCTTTTAACACACCCTTTTCTCTTCCCTCTTAATTATCTTCATTTAATTTGCATGGAATCAGATGGAGCAAGTATAAGCGCAACATATAGAATGAAGTGCAAAGTTTGCAGTTTCTAGATTAAAAGCTGGAGAACTATAGCAAGTTCTTTGTCAGTGCTGAAAAGATTGTCTGTTTCACACCACGATTGTCTTTCCCCTAAATGAGTTGCTTAATTGAATTCATTAAACTTCTATTCATTTTTGGAGTGTGCCAGAACACGGGACAAAGTTATATGGCTATATTATATTACTATAAGAAATGCATGTATATAATGTTGCTTTTACCTTTTCCTTCCCGGGAGCGTGCCCAAGTAAATCTGTTGCATTTGATCTGAACTCATATTGTTGTCACCGTTCGGCATGTTGTTGGCCATATCAAGGGAATTAGTTGCAAGATTGTACACAAATAACGGAGAAAATTGAATGATTTTCCTTCCTTCCCTTCTTGACGTGACGTGTGTCTTGAGAGAGAATGAGCAGGAGGGACTTAATTAATTGCTTTATCTTCCTTCCTTTTCCTTAGGTAAATAATAAATTTCCTCAAGAGAAAGATACACACAGTCTGCTAATACCTCGCTCTCAAAAGTTGTCTCGACTTTCTCCACAAAGTTTACACAATCACAGTCGTCATCTCCATCACTTCATCATCATCATCATCATCATGGTCTTATGAGTAGTGGTTTGGTTGGGTTTATTTGGTAGCAAACAAGACAACCAAAAATAAACACACACTTTTTTCTTGTAGTATCAGAGAGTAGACGTAGACACGACTTTTTCGTGGGATGATGCGATCTCAGATCTTACAAAAACACAATGACTTTTTCCACTGGATTAATAGCAGAAGGATATGTAATAGCAGGGAATCCCTACAAAAGAGTTATATAAGTTTTTTTTATACACCTTTATTCCTTCTATTAAACCCTTTTTTTTCACTTCAGGTAAAGTTTACTCTTCTCATCTTAATCTCATCTTCTTCACAAACCTGACAACTTTTTTTCGGCAGTCTTTCCCACTTGATAGGATGAAGTGGAAGGAGGAGTACAGCAAGCAATTTTTTTTCACGTCACTTTTTTTACAATCAAACACGAAAGGTTGCAAATATCGTCCCCGTGTATAGTTAGTCAAACACACTCAGAAACGACGGAAGGATTTTTCTCGGAAAGTAAAAGTGGTAAATATTCCCCTCCAGCTTTTTCCATTCCCTTTGTCATTATCAACAACATTATTGACAGAATCAACGTTCGTCTCTCGTTTTTTTGCTCTACCCAATTCCTATATTTGGTTAGGAAGGATGGAAGAGTGAAAACCACATTTGTATGGTTGCCTATGCTTACTTCTTCAAGTTATTTTTTTTGCGTAGGGATTCCAGAGGGAAAAAGCTGAGCATACACTACCACATACAAAACCACACAGCAACAGTAGCAGTATATATGGGATGGCTATGACTATGACTATGACTGATAATAATTACTTGAGTGTGTGTGAGTTTTCATCAGTCGAAAAAATACAAATGTATCGAAATTCAAGAACAGAGCTTTGTCACTGTCAACCAACTTTTGTAGACTGTTTCCAGCCGCACTCTATTCATCCATTTATGACAACCTTATAGTGTTGCGTTTGGTAGTTGGTAATGCTTTGGGGTATCTATCGACAAATAGTTTCTTTTCCTCTGGGGTCCCCTAATAAATTCTACAGTTTTTGTGGAAGCGATGCGATGATGACAATGAAAGATAAGATTATAGAGTTTCCAATCTATTGTTATTAATTTTGAGGTAGTTCATAAAGTATAGGGTGTTTGTGAGTCGTCGTATGTTCTGTTCTATTCTCTGGTGATATATAATTTATCTTTTCATGTGGATTTCCTTGTCACTTTACTCGCTACCAACAATTAATTTACATATGGGAAACGTGCGTGCAATGTAGAGGAGAGAAAAATAAGTCGATAAACAATATATATCCCTAGTTGAATAATCCTTGTGAATTTTGTGGTGAAGCAAATATAGTGGATGGGTTCGTTCTCTCTTCTATTCTTCATAAACCCCACAAATGGAATGGGTTTCAAAAGAAAACATTTCAATTTTACTCCTTTCTCTTGCCCGTCTTTAGAAACACAATGGGTGAGGGTGTAGAGGAGGTGTACGTACACGCACAGAATTTTATTGTTGGGTTTGCTGATCGTGAGTCCACAAGCAAAATCTTAGGAAGGGCTTGATTGACAATCTGTTTCTATTTTCTCTCCACTTTTCTTGGAGGAGCAAAGTGATGTGATGAAACGTTATGGTGAGTAGTGAGTATTGCTACGAGATGCACTTTGTGGAAATGAGTCTTCTGTTGCGGTTCGGTTATTTATTACCCAATACAACACACATTTCACATTGAGAGAAAAAGATCAAAGTGAAATGGAAGAAGATGAGAATATAGAGAGCAAAAGGGGGATCGGGTCGGAGGATCGAAAGATGAATGAGAAAGGACACAATCACAATCAAAGTAACGGAGTAGCTCTTAAAGTATAAATGTCACACGAGGGCAATATCAAGTGAAACCCACAGAGAAAAAAATCACTGTAGCCGAACGAATATCGTTATCAGAGCAGGAGGATAGGAACTGAACTTCGATCTAGTGAAGGCATTATTGTGTATCCTTCATTCATACACAGATTTCATGTAGTACATGAAAATAGGACGAGTTTATTGAATCAACAAGACTTGCCACAAATTAGACTGTGGACTCGGCAAGGTTTTGAATCTGAAAGGATATATATACCCCCACAAGGAAAACGTCCCTACGTTATTTTAGGACGAGACAATAATGCAATTTACTTGTAATAAATGAAGAAAAACTCTCATTTTCACTATCGTAGAGAAGAAAGTACGTACATATGTGTATTTGATGGGGAGACAATTTTCTTCTGCCTTTCGCCCTTCACTTGTCAATCAGGATGGAGATGACTATGAAAGTAATGACGTTAACGGAAGTAAAATAACTTTTCGCTGATGTCGAGATCGAGACTGATGCAATAAAATTGTCCACAGGAACAGGAAGGAGGAAAAGAATATAGAGCGAGCTGAGCTAAGCACAAACCTTGATGCTTACGGGAAACTGCATTTGCTGCTCGCTTCCGTCCTCTAAGATTCGGTTGGGGAAAAGGAAATCTAATTCAATTCCTTCAACCTTCCAATTCCCGTCTACTACATGAGGATTGCAGTGGAAATGGTGGCTGCAATTGCTTCCCTAATGAGGAGCTATATAGAGATAGGCATGCAGAGAAGAGTCTTCGACTCCAAGATCAGTTTAAACATGCACAAGGGTCTCAGTCACTTTTTCTGAGTGAGGAGAGAATTGTTATGTGAAGAGGAGGAGGAGAAAGTATGTGTTGTTGCAATGCAATGCACGACACAACTGAGCAAAGGCTCTGAGCTCCCATCCGATTTTCTAGACAAAGATTTTCTCTTCTTCTGCTGCTGCTGCTGTACCAAAACCAGAGCCAACTTTATGTATCCCCGAATTCCAACTCGGGAAAGATAAGGTGGTAGAAGTAGCAGCACCAGCAAACATTCTTCAAGTGCTATGGTATTAGACTATGTTATGCTGCAAGCTGCTATAAAACGGTGAAGCAGGTAGGTAGGTACACAAGCATCAAGAAGACAAAACTCTTTCCTTTTGGAAGTGGCAGCAACAGCAACCACTGTTATGTTCTTATTGTTCTGTCCGCCTACCACACAACCACACAGCAGGATCCAATCCTTCGTTATAATATAAGCAAAAAATCGTGTGTATTTATATTTTTTGCACTTGTTTCCTCTCTCTTTTTTTATCATTTCCATATGTTGTATGTGAAGTGTGCAATAAAAGAGCTTTAGGTGTTTTTGGTGTGTGTGTGTGTGGTATTTATGTACCGTAATATATACTGCATTTTTTACGGCTAAAGAAAGAAGAACCAAGTTAAAGAAACAAAATGGTTGTGTTTGTATGCATATACCATACCTATAAATATTTAGGTTCTTCTTTCAGTTTTTGTTTCGAATGTTTTTTTTTGTATGGATGGAAGTAGAACAGGAGGATTTATTTCTAAAAATTGAAGCATATACGTTCATATTTATATATTAATGTTTCTGTACTCTGTATTATTACATTGTGACATCATAATTATAAGTTCTTAAAGAAAAAAATGCAAGTAAAAAGATGGAAGTCGGTCGTTGGTCCATCAAAAAAAGTCAAATTTAAGGAGATTACCACTGACTGACGGACCAGACCACACAGCGCAGTGAGAAAAGGTGGAAAAGAAAGTTTCCAAGAATTTTGTTTTTGATACAATAATAATTTTCTCGTTGATTTAACCATACATTCAGGCCAACCCACCACGGATTTACACGCTTTTTCACAAACAAAGCCTTTGTTTTCTTTCAACAGACAAAAACGAAAACAAGAAACTTTCTTGTGGTTCTTGTTCTTAAACCTTTTCCCCTCGCCAACCTTTTGCTTTGTTTTTATAAAAACTTTGGTAATAATGTTTTCATCCAAACAGTAGCAAAAAATGGGGAACAAACATAAGTAAGTATATATACAGTAACAATACAAAACCCAGAAGCGGAAGCCATCTGCAACTACATGTTTCCTGCTATTTCCGTGTGCGGAATTATACTGGTTGTTGTGGGTGTATGTTTTGTTAGCGGATTAGTTATATTCTTGGCATAATAGATGAACCTTTCCCCGTTAGCGAGTAAGGGTATTTTGTTCTTTTGGTTGTATTACGTTATATTTTACTTTGGGTTTATTTCGTATCTTCAAAGAACATGCCGGCATATTATGTATCATCCTTCCTTGCTTTCAATTTTGTACGTTTCAGGTTTCATTTTTGACAAGAATGACAGTGTAATGAGTTTTTTCCAGGGCGTCGTCAGCATTCACTTTACCTTTCTTTGACTGGAGCAGTATAGTATACATATATATGTACGTAATATCCATATAATAAAACAAGTTATCGTTAAAATATGCTGTAATTTGTATAAAAATACCACACAAAATCCCTCAAAAAGTATAATATACTTGCTGCTCTTCTGCTTTCCTGATCCTCATCAACATCATCATCTTTTCAGCAACGACGTACGTACATACTACTTTTTGTTTACATTAAAAAAACTGAAGGAAGCTGGAATGAGTTTTTGTATAGTTTTCTGGGAGTATAAATGAAATACATGCGTGACTGCTCTGATTCCATGTTTCATTTTTCATTAGCCGAAAGCACACAATTAAATATTTACCTGAGCGTTGTTGTTTGTGTTGCGGTGTGGCTCACAAACAAAATGGGTATGTAGATGTGTGCTTAAGTTTTAGCTCGGAGAAATATTGCTGAATTTGAGATGAAATATCACATACAAACAATAAAATATAGTGTATCACACACCTTGCGTATTATGCACACATTGCTCAAAGGAAGACTTCATAAAACTTTTGTGCATACTTGCTTTCTCTTGGAAAATAGCGCATATAATATTATATTCTCATGAAAATTATCTCGCAAAGTCATTTCTAAGAAAGTTGAAATTGCAGCAGCATTGCAATTGATTATTCTCACGTAGAGCGAAGGTGTCGTCGTCACACGTGACCGCACGTGTACCCAATAATTAACGCAATATACGCAATATTATATTCTTACCACCGTTGGAAGGGGGAAATTTTAAGGTGGAAGGGGAAGAGAAGAGACGATAAGACTACACTTTTTTTTTGGTTTGTAAAGCATTCGCAGTCCAAGACACATAATCATTGAAATTCCATAAGAATACGAGCCCATTGATCCCATATTGTGTCTTCAGTAGAATCACGAATCATACATTTCTTTCAAAATTTCACTTTGGACGATGAGAAGCGAGATGAACAAGAAGGCGAAAGAGGCATAAGTATATTTTGTATAATATGATTATTATGCTCTCCCTCTGCTGGTTTGTATTCCTTAAAGATGTCTAAAAGCAGTCGCAATGCAAAACCCATCACCATCACCATCATCATCACGAAGAAAACCAAGACCAACAACACGGAGTAAATACAGCAAAATGGCATTTCCCTTCTGTTACGTGGCAGAGCGAAAGACAAGGAGCAAAAAATAAAATATTTTATGATGTGAAAGACATTGGTGGTAGTGGTATGGTATGGTGGCTTTGACGTTGGTGGTGGTGGTGGTGGTTGGTACACCACTATTGAATTCAAATTGGGTGATTATGCAGGGAGCATACATAAAAAGTGCAAAAAGTGTGGAGTGTATGAGCTAAACAATGTATTCTTAAAAATTTGCATCTCATTTCTACTCAAAGCTATGCATCGGACTCCTCGTCCCTTTTTTTAAAAAAGGGGACGGCTATTACGATGCGAAAGCATAAAACTTCTTCGCCTTTCTCCGTCTTTCCGCAACATTCCTTGCATTCCAAATTCCAAAAGTGTATTTTTAATGCAGCAAAAGTGAAAAAAGTTTGAATTATTTTTTATGTGGATCTTCTCTGTTTTTATCTTACCACTTTTTCATATGCGCCATACCTTTCATGTCATCATGAACATCTTGATCTTATATTCAGTGTTTAATATATAGCATAGCTGGAACCCATTTTTAATCTAAAATATAACTCACACACTCCCTTATGACTCTTTTAAAGAAGAGAAAGTATCAAAATTGACACTACGAAGCACCTGCTTTTACTACTTGGAAGGTTCCCAAAATGTGAGAAGGTCGAATATGCTGCACTTTCTCCACTTCAAACAACTGCAGAAGCTGGTTTGGTTTGGACATTAGCTTGAATATGTTTAAAAGGAGGGAAAATGCTGTTGGAATGTTCATATTCCATATCCATAGTACACCTATGGATTTGAAGATAACCAATTTATGTTCCCTTATCATCATTATAAAATCATAATTATGCGACACTACTGTAAAGCAAATACCAATAGAGACAACAGAAAGCCAATTTTTTCAGTGGTCTTTTGGAAGGGGAATCGTGATTTTGAAAGTGAATAAACCCGACAAATTTGAGATCTAACTATGTACCTTTAGGAAAATGTAAAACGTATACATAACCTAATATATGTGACTTCCGTGTGCTTACAACTTTTAATTTGCTCAGAATTTTGAACTTAAATAATACATCCATATGATGCAAAAACGAAGTTAGAAACAAATGCGTCAAACAAAAACCAAAACTTGCGTTAACGCCTACTTTAATTTGCACCAAACGAGCGGTTAATTCACACTATTCGAGAGTTCTAATCTAAGATGTTCGGGAGTATCGTAAATGAACTATAACGCTTTACAGTAATTTCATTTTGATAAATTCAAAAAAGTCAAACCAATTAAAAGTTATCGTGCCCACAGACGGACGATGTCAAAAGTTTTTTCAGAGTGTACCTAAAGGTACGTAATAATTAATGGCCACTCTTTGCAAACATTACCTTCAACCTTGCTCCAATTGCATCCCAAATCCCAACATTAAACCAATCGTCCACTTTATATAAAGAGAATTCCTTGTGTGCTTCCAGCAAGCAACAATTCTACTGCAATGCAATCCCCATATAACACAATATAAGCACTTGTTATAGCATCCTTTATTAACCTTCTTATTGGACCTGTTCGTTGGTTTTGCTCACTAAAAAGTAATATGAACTTTTATGAGCCTAATATTGCAACGTTGCAACCAGTTTGTATAACTTCTTTGGTTGCAACGGTGAAAAAGGAGACAATATTATGCTAAAGTCTATTATTTTGTCCTTCCAGAATCTTGTTTCCTAATAATTTACACTTTCACGTGTATTCTCTTCCCCCTTTGAAATTAGAACATTTTCAAGAGCATAAATATATCAAGACACCAAAAAATATTGTTTACATGCTCCACTACATTTTCATTCTTTTTCTGTAGAGGAAACTAGGACTGGGTACCGTTATTTAGTTGTCCTTGCATAATTTACAGTCAACTTTTGGCGTAATATCCGAAAAAGGAAGGAAGGATGGAAGAAGCTTTCAAATAGTCTTACATGTAGTGTCGTACATGTGTAAAAATTTGGTGGGGGACGAAAATTGTGAGTCATGATACGGCACTTTTTGTGATCGCCTCCTTGTCAGGAACAACCCAAAAGAAACAAAGAGAAGCAGAAGGAAAGTTTTTCTTGTTGAGTTGAATCGAGTCTTATTCACATTCACTCTTATATCAGAACAAACGCGGGTTGCTAGCCTCATTTCAAAGCCGACTTTTGCTCTTGGAACAGTTTCAAGTTTGAAAATATAGTGGACCAGACATTTTGCCAGTTTAGATACCCTCTTGAATGTGATGTGATAAACAACCCACTACAAAAGTACACATACCATTTAGGTTTAAGGCATAGATGCACAATTGGACATTGGACGGACCTTGGGGTTCTACAAAAACAGTAGCAAATTATGCGTCGCACATACACAAACCCTTTTACATTTCCCATTCACATTAGGTTTCAAGAGTAGTTCAAGGAACAGTGGTGTAAACTAGTAGCCTTGCAGTTGATGCGCATATACATAACCGAAGACCTTGTAAACTCACTTACTTTCACTGCTCTCGCTTTCTCTTATTGTCTTATTGTAAAAAATCTGTACTAAACTTTTTTTCAGTTTTTAGCTCATCATGATAAGGACTTTAGTTTAACCCCAGTCAGAGTCCCAAAGCTGTGTATGGTATGCTTAATCAAATCAAAGTCCGTTGTCCTTACTACTACACTTCCTATTTTCAGATCATGAGGATATGGCTATTCGGATTCTTCCGACATGAAAATGATCTTATTAACCCAGTTTCTTTTATCTTCCAGAAGTGTATTTACGTTCAGAGCACACATGATGCTTCGTTACTGTCAGAAGCTGAAAGAAATAGTTTTCTTAGACTTGTACAATTAAATTAATCCTTGGGAGATTGTGCTCCTTAAAATATGTCAACGTTAAAGCTCATTCCAAGATATTTTACATGAACTTCTCATCATGACATACCATTACATAACTACTGGATCGTCTTATGTATTTTGACTGGAAATATGTATGTATGTAAATAATGAATGAAGTTTCCAGTAGCGTGGAGGATTATTAACATTATTCAGTTATGTGATATTCCTTTGAGAATTATTGAAGTCTTGGGCTTATTTAGATTTAGTCTCAGATTTCAATTCTAATTTCATCTTACGATATTACTTTAATTTATGCATTATTTTACTATCTTTACAGTGTATAGAAGCATCCGTTTCAATTCATCCGTATGTCAATTTATTCTGTTGGTTTAGGAACGTGTGGGGATCGGGGAAAGCATATTATATATATTATTGCATAGCTAAACCAGCTATACTTTTCTCATTTAATGAAGCTGAAGCTAAAATTTTACCCTGGTTCGTATAAGATTAAACTTATTTACAAACTAGGAGAGGCAAAATGTCGACGAAGACGTAGTCCATTATGCATTTAGTATTATGAAATAAGATTAGCATTGCTAATCCAGCCTGATTGCATTCATTCTGATTTTTATTTCCATTTCTATTAGTTTGATGCGTGGCACATGGAAACTTTTTTCTTCTGTGAGATCCCCAGGCTAAGCGAACAATTTGCCTTTTAAATAATTAAATATAGTAGGGCTGGTGCTTCTGCTACGTAAGTACCAATGTATATCCCTTAGCTGAAAAAACATTCTTTAGTCTGAAATTGCTTGGACATGTGGAGCTCGTTTCGCATTTTTAAATTAAAAATGATCCAACACACAATTTAAATACAAACTTGCTGACATTTCGGAGATGATTTAATGCATCACAACAACTTTTTGCTTGCATAAACAAATTGTAGAAAATAATTTCATTATTTCTCCCATGTGAGTTATTTTTCTCTCTGCTTTGCTTGAACATCATAATATCATATCTCATATTTTCTAAAGTAGCTGCTGCTAACGTAAGCTATGAACTTTCCATATATGTAATGAAATCATGCAGATTTACTGTTTCATATTCAGCATCAACAGTAACGTACACTCAAGTGGCTGTTTATCATTGATAGTTTCTCTATTTTGTTGGTGCGTTATTATTTAGTTTCAAGACCTGATAGCTAACTGCTTGCTTTTTATGGAGTGACGAGTCGACTAGTTCATGTTTGTTGAATAAATGAAATGAATGCCCCCAAGAGAAGCGTGAAAAATTGGGAGAATTTCTCATCCACTCTTCAAAATAGTTGGTGCCCTGCAAAATCCGTATTAAAAGTCATTGTGAAAGTAGACTAATATGCATAATTGTAGATTTAGCTATAATGCCTTCCCTTTAACTCAACACGAAAAATAAAGATAATGTTTAGCATACATATCTACAACATTATTTTAGGCCGGCCATTACCAACATATATACTCATTTGTTGTACTTGACAAGATAAGGCAAAGATTCCAATAAACCTCGAGATTTTAAGCTATTTATACTATAATTTTCTGCAACAGAATAATTCAAGTTGCAGTTGTTATATTAAAAGTTCGACTATAAATGCAGCATGCACTTTTCGCGATTTTGTTTTTCCTTTTCCGTAGAGGTCAAGAATGCGGCGGTGCTGTGTGCCGTATTTTACAAATGTTGCTTTACTTCACGTTACTTGCACAAGACTTAACAATAATTGTAGCTGCAACGTCATTTCAATACTAGATCATTGTCGTTGTTTTTATTTGCCATAAAATGTACCATCTAAAGATAACAAGGCCGTCCAATCAAAATCTATGGAGAAAACTAGCCACTATCATTACCATTATCGTTTAAGCAAGTATAGAGATTGGAATGAAATGTTTTAGGCATACTGAAATCTATGGGTTTAATCATTCACTGAAAGTTAACCGTTCTACTTTTTGATCCTGACTGACATCGAAGAGAAGAGTTGGACGCAGATTGAAATGGTATACGAAAACTGAATCCTTTCCAGTTACAACATTCTAAAAAGGAAGCACCCATTTGATAAGGCCCTTACTTTGTTTTCGATAGTGAAATCCATTTTTTGGAAGGACACCTATATCTTTTCTGAAGGTTTGCACCATAATGTTCCATTCCATCATTGTCTTGCCCAATAGTAGTAAGTAGTAATAGTTTATAAGAAGTCACCCGTCATCCATTTCATTTTTACATACCAACAACCACGAAGGATATTTTGTTGTTTCTCATCACATCATGCATGAAAAACAATGGGACGTTGTTATTGTTTGTACCAACCACCCAACATTAAAAGTATGTATGTATCCGAAAGGTCTTGGTAACACCCTAGACACGACTTATTTAGAATAGGGACTTTAAAGAAAATATATGTAAAATACCTTCTGCAAGGTTGATGTGTTTCACATCATTTTGATTATGGAGGTGTCATCATGAAACCGAAACAATATGAATTTCTATGAATTGCATTTCAAAGTAGGCTTTCTCCACCTCACACTTATGATGATATATCTTTACCACTCGTATAAATTTCAAGCCTGCCATCATTCCAGCCAATAAATAATAAATACATATCCAACCTCCTTTTGTTCGAATATTGTATCTGGCTCTGGCATTCCCAGAAATCTTAAGAAGGATGTTGAGGCGTATGCACATTCGTTATGGTTGGCTGGTGTTGGTGGGCATATTCACAATCAAGGTTGAATTTGCAAGTATGCATTTACGTCATATGAAGTTAGGTAAGTGAGCTCTTGGAGTGAGTGAGGAAAAAGACTCATATAAGAGACCGCATATGGATGTGTTAGGCTACGGATTGTAAGGGTTGATTGAGCTTATTAATCTGCGTGCTAATCAATCTCCGATACAAGAAATATAATTCCTATCTCACTTCCAATTAAATGACCCTACTTCATAAAATGAGAAAAGTCGTAAAGTAAATTGTGGAATAAAATACGCTTAGTGCTTCGCGTTACCAGAAATAATCACATGAAGGAAACAATTAGGTAATGCTAGGGGACGATTGACTTTTATTTTCATATCATAATAATATTGAATTATCGAAGGGACTCAATACTGGAACCGTTCATCAACAGTCACCAGTGATCCCGGTATATTATTCGTCTCCCTTTTTATCATTGAATTCCTATAATGTAATATTCTTTATTCTTAACCTAAAATATCATACAGCTAAAATAATTGGTTGAAAATTAACTAAGATAAGATTAAGTAAGATTAAATAAGATAAACCAAAATCCCGAATCTATATTCTTATCTAGGGAACTCAGGTAGTGGCTGAGTCCCAACACTAAGTTCTTAGTCGCATGTGTGAGACTATGCTCCTATTTATATGTGAGTGGTATTTGGGGATCCCCACATTGTAGGTTTTTCCACCCCAATACCACCACGCGCGGGGAGGTAGACTTTCCCCAATTTGAGGTTGTCGGAACCTTGATGCTAAATGCTAATGCTCACACAAACACTGCCCAATATGCCACATCACACTTTACAATACATATATGTAATAATGAGGTGATGGGTGGAGGCGACACTCTTCAGTGAGGGGGATCAGCGACGGTTGTGGAGCACCAAGAACTCAGGTGACAGTACCCGGAGGAAGAAGGCTATAAACAAAAGAAATCAAAATGATGTATTCCTCATGATTTCTTTTCTCCTTCTCACACCATTTCCAACACTTCCCAAAATTCTCCTATTATCTAATTTGGAATTATTTTCTTTTATAAAATTATGCATACCCTATTTCGGCCTTCTATATGGAGGAAATAATTCCTCGGACCCTTGGGTCATGAACAGCACAGTGGCCGTTGGAAGTAGTTTCCTAAAATATAAGATGAGAAATGAATGAGCTCCAATCCCCTCTACTAATTCACTCCACACACACATGAGAATAATTATTATGAATGGGGGAACGTAAGACGTTCCCAAAAATAACATACCGTTTCTGAAAAGAAATGTTCCCTTCCCAAGGGATGTGGTGTGGACCGGAGCCAGGAGATGAACCTCTCGAATGAACTGATAACTTGCGATTGCTAGATTATCGCCATCAGTCTCATCCTCTAGGTCTCATCTCGTTGTCATTCAATGACAGCCACTTATGTTATTGCTTATGGGAAATTATGTTATGGAAGATATCCCATCTTCCATGACACCTGCTATTAAAATGAGAAATATGGTGTGGAGCTTAGTGCTCGATTGGGCTCAACGCCCTGATTATTCCTACGGACACTGTCCGGTGGACTGGCGAGATTCTGTCCAGAATGACTAGCGAAACTCTGTCCCCTTGGCAGAGTTCTACCAGGTAGTCAAATTAGTAGTGAGTGAGACCTACATCTTATTATTGAGGATAACAGAGTTCTACCAGGTAGTTAAATGAGTAGTGAATGAGACCTGCATATTATTATTGAGGATAACAGAGTTCTACCAGGTAGTCAAATAAGTAGTGGATGAGACCTGCATCTTATTATTGGGGATTCTCCGAGATCTTGCCTGAACTTATTATGCTGATGACAAAGATCATGCAAGTTTGCATACCAGTCATCACACATGCCCCCCCTTCATTTTGATCTCGTCCCTTGAGATCACTAAAATATGCTGACGGCTGACGTAGAAACCTAATCTCCTGTATCTTTAACACCTGACTAACCATTTTCAAAGGGAATCTTTAACCCAATGCATGACCTATTTTCCATCGAAGAGTACCAATATGTTATTGGTAAGCCTGTGCTACCTACTTGACTAGTTAACTGAACCAATAACCTAGCTAGGACTTTTGACAATACTTTTGTCGACTTTTCTGACGCCCTAAAGCCAAATGAGAATAAATCTCCCATATTACATAAACCTTTGCCCCTGTCATATACCTGCTCTACTTTAGGCACTGACTGATTCGACGCAAAGTCTAATGGAGCCAATGAAGAGTGTGTAGTGCGCTCCCCATTGGAATGCAGAGAGACCAGGCAATGCCTACTACTATTCGTACCTGTATTTGTTATGGGAACTCTGCTATAAGGTTTGTTACTTGTAGCTCTATTACAAACAAGTGAACTAATGCATGTAGGCAATCCCTCACTTATGTAGCTAACGGAACTCTCGTTCGCCTTGTGGTTTTTGTGAATGATGGTTACCTCACTATTGTTAGCTACATCTAAAGCTGATTTGTCGGAGGTATGAATGACTCTTCTGGCTTGAACTTCTATGGAAGACTGGTCGCTCTTGAAGAACCCGTCTCGCCGTTCCTGATGCTTTGTATGACTAATGCAAGTTGGAGCGACCTCAAATATGTTATGTAAAGATAAATGGAAATCCTCTACAGCCGACACATATGAACTAATGCAAGTAGCCCCCCTGTCACTTTCATTGCTGACGGAACTACTGATTACCGTGTAGTTCTTGTGATTAACGGACAGCTCACTACTGGTATCTACTGGTTGAACTGATTTGTCGTAGGCAGTAATTAGTCTAATACCCTGATCTTCTATGGAAGACTGGTCGCTATCAAAGAACACGTCTCTCCGTTCCTCCTGTTGCTTTGGATGACTACTGCAAGTTGCCGTAACCTCAAAAAGGGTATGTAGAGATGAATGGAAATCCTCTACATCGGCCACTAGTGAGCTATTGCAAGTCGCCGCCTTGTCCCTTAAGTGATTGACGGACAAGGCACTATTTCTAGCTACTCTTTGAACTGACTTCTTGGAGGTACGAATGAGTATTGTATACGGATCTTCTATGGAAGACTGATCACTACGAAAGGACCAATCTCGCCGTTCCTCCTGATGTTTTGTCTGATACATTCCGACGTGTGTAGCATGCTCTTGCCTTTGCATCGCATCAGAAGCATCCTTTTCAGGGGATGGTTCCTGGAAAGCAACCTTTGCTGGTAGTATGTAACCTACACTGCCTTCAACTATTTCATCGATCTTAGATACATAACTCCACAATTCATGCATATTGCGAACCTTATCAAGGTCTCGACAGAGCAGAATATACACAGGGCTTAAACCCCATTCTAACCTTCGTATCAGGCTCTGAGCTACTATAGGTTTCCTTAACCTCCTATAATACCCAATTAACACTAAAAGGTAGTGTTTAAGGGTTTCCTTGGGCTCTTGGTTGTAGCTATCTAGGTCTCTAAATACAACTTTGTAACGGTTTTGATCAAAATGGTCCATGAACCTACTGGCAAAGTCTCCTAACCCTCTGAACGGATTAATGGACCTGTTTGTCTCGTACCATATGATAGCAGAGCCTGTAAGTGCAAATGGAATGACTCCATAAACTATGTCATTATCGGAGTAGCCTACCAAATCTTGATACTCGGCCAATTCAGCTATAAAATCAAATGCAGAAAGACGATCGAATTGTCCACTATATGTTGGGGGTTCGACGCCAGGGCAAGGTTCGCAATACGATTCAGGATCCGCATGAGAGTATGAGTGCCTTTTTGTTCCCTCAGTGGGACCATCATTATACTGGTCGCCGGTAGAACCTCTTTGTAAAGTGTGAGGTCTCTCATTACTACTGTGCCTAGTTTGAAGCCAGGGATGACTGTATCGTATGAATTGCCAAATCTATCTTTCTGGCCAGTGATTCGAAATTCCATGCTACACTTGAACCATTAATATAGCTAACCTAAATGCCGTAAGCAAATTCCCTTCTAGTTATATTCCTTAACAAATTCAAGGACTATGAAATAACTCGAGACCTACGTATAATATTGATGGAAACTAGCAGTAACGGTATAAACTAACTAGCGAAAAGGACTAAACGGTATTAGCCTAAATGTCCTCCCTTTCTTGAGGTTGATAGATTCTTATATATTTTGCTCAATAGAACTGAAATGAGTTTATGCAACTAGCTTGGAGAAATTCTAAAGCATGTGGAAGGTTAATTTTGTGGTGTGAGAAGTATTGGTACCTATCGTGAGTCGCTTATGGTGCCACCTTCTTCGTTATACATAGACACGGGATCTTAATTTCTATAGATATCCTTAAGCTATTATTATTCTATCTGAATTACATTTATATGTTAGACAATAAACTAGTTATTAATTAAAACTATTTTAATGAGTTCCTGATTCGGAAGGAAAACTAAGGCACACTGCTCTTATATTCAATACCTCCGAAAGGAACTACTTATATCTATTTTATTCCTGGTAACCAGCACTTTATTTCTGAAATTGAGAATAAATTGATAGGGTCTGTACTAGAAGTGAGTTTGAAACTATTGATTTAATAAAAACCACGATTGGTCTAGTATAAAATCGAAATTAAAATGAACTCGCTATTAAAAGGAACATGTGTTTTGTAATTTGAAAACTGCATGTACGTAGCCTCTTGAGCAGAGAAGTATTTTCAGAAAATTCCAGGTTCAAAAGTCTGGCTGAGAATTATATCAGAAACTAATTATTAAGTAAAATTCTGAATTATTCGAGACTTGAACTAGGTTCACCACGTTTAAGGGTACGTGGCGTCTGAATAGAGCAAAAATTATCAGAAGATTTCAGGTTCTAGCCTTATTGAAGATTAAATCAGAAACTAACGATTGCGTAAAATTCTGATTTAATAAAGGCTAAAGGACACTCGCCACGTGTAAGGGTACGTGGCGTCTGAATAGAACAAAAAAATTGATCAGAAGATTACAGGTTCTAGCCTTATTGAAGATTAAATCAGAAACTAACGATTGCGTAAAATTCTGATTTAATAAAGGCTAAAGGACACTCGCCACGTGTAAGGGTACGTGGCGTCTGAATAGAACAAAAAAATTGATCAGAAGATTACAGGTTCTAGCCTTATTGAAGATTAAATCAGAAACTAACGATTGCGTAAAATTCTGATTTAATAAAGGCTAAAGGACACTCGCCACGTGTAAGGGTACGTGGCGTCTGAATAGAACAAAAAAAATTGATCAGAAGATTACAGGTTCTAGCCTTATTGAAGATTAAATCAGAAACTAACGATTGCGTAAAATTCTGATTTAATAAAGGCTAAAATTACACTCGCCACGTGTAAGGGTTGATTGAGCTTATTAATCTGCGTGCTAATCAATCTCCGATACAAGAAATATAATTCCTATCTCACTTCCAATTAAATGACCCTACTTCATAAAATGAGAAAAGTCGTAAAGTAAATTGTGGAATAAAATACGCTTAGTGCTTCGCGTTACCAGAAATAATCACATGAAGGAAACAATTAGGTAATGCTAGGGGACGATTGACTTTTATTTTCATATCATAATAATATTGAATTATCGAAGGGACTCAATACTGGAACCGTTCATCAACAGTCACCAGTGATCCCGGTATATTATTCGTCTCCCTTTTTATCATTGAATTCCTATAATGTAATATTCTTTATTCTTAACCTAAAATATCATACAGCTAAAATAATTGGTTGAAAATTAACTAAGATAAGATTAAGTAAGATTAAATAAGATAAACCAAAATCCCGAATCTATATTCTTATCTAGGGAACTCAGGTAGTGGCTGAGTCCCAACACTAAGTTCTTAGTCGCATGTGTGAGACTATGCTCCTATTTATATGTGAGTGGTATTTGGGGATCCCCACATTGTAGGTTTTTCCACCCCAATACCACCACGCGCGGGGAGGTAGACTTTCCCCAATTTGAGGTTGTCGGAACCTTGATGCTAAATGCTAATGCTCACACAAACACTGCCCAATATGCCACATCACACTTTACAATACATATATGTAATAATGAGGTGATGGGTGGAGGCGACACTCTTCAGTGAGGGGGATCAGCGACGGTTGTGGAGCACCAAGAACTCAGGTGACAGTACCCGGAGGAAGAAGGCTATAAACAAAAGAAATCAAAATGATGTATTCCTCATGATTTCTTTTCTCCTTCTCACACCATTTCCAACACTTCCCAAAATTCTCCTATTATCTAATTTGGAATTATTTTCTTTTATAAAATTATGCATACCCTATTTCGGCCTTCTATATGGAGGAAATAATTCCTCGGACCCTTGGGTCATGAACAGCACAGTGGCCGTTGGAAGTAGTTTCCTAAAATATAAGATGAGAAATGAATGAGCTCCAATCCCCTCTACTAATTCACTCCACACACACATGAGAATAATTATTATGAATGGGGGAACGTAAGACGTTCCCAAAAATAACATACCGTTTCTGAAAAGAAATGTTCCCTTCCCAAGGGATGTGGTGTGGACCGGAGCCAGGAGATGAACCTCTCGAATGAACTGATAACTTGCGATTGCTAGATTATCGCCATCAGTCTCATCCTCTAGGTCTCATCTCGTTGTCATTCAATGACAGCCACTTATGTTATTGCTTATGGGAAATTATGTTATGGAAGATATCCCATCTTCCATGACACCTGCTATTAAAATGAGAAATATGGTGTGGAGCTTAGTGCTCGATTGGGCTCAACGCCCTGATTATTCCTACGGACACTGTCCGGTGGACTGGCGAGATTCTGTCCAGAATGACTAGCGAAACTCTGTCCCCTTGGCAGAGTTCTACCAGGTAGTCAAATTAGTAGTGAGTGAGACCTACATCTTATTATTGAGGATAACAGAGTTCTACCAGGTAGTTAAATGAGTAGTGAATGAGACCTGCATATTATTATTGAGGATAACAGAGTTCTACCAGGTAGTCAAATAAGTAGTGGATGAGACCTGCATCTTATTATTGGGGATTCTCCGAGATCTTGCCTGAACTTATTATGCTGATGACAAAGATCATGCAAGTTTGCATACCAGTCATCACACATGCCCCCCCTTCATTTTGATCTCGTCCCTTGAGATCACTAAAATATGCTGACGGCTGACGTAGAAACCTAATCTCCTGTATCTTTAACACCTGACTAACCATTTTCAAAGGGAATCTTTAACCCAATGCATGACCTATTTTCCATCGAAGAGTACCAATATGTTATTGGTAAGCCTGTGCTACCTACTTGACTAGTTAACTGAACCAATAACCTAGCTAGGACTTTTGACAATACTTTTGTCGACTTTTCTGACGCCCTAAAGCCAAATGAGAATAAATTTCCCATATTACATAAACCTTTGCCCCTGTCATATACCTGCTCTACTTTAGGCACTGACTGATTCGACGCAAAGTCTAATGGAGCCAATGAAGAGTGTGTAGTGCGCTCCCCATTGGAATGCAGAGAGACCAGGCAATGCCTACTACTATTCGTACCTGTATTTGTTATGGGAACTCTGCTATAAGGTTTGTTACTTGTAGCTCTATTACAAACAAGTGAACTAATGCATGTAGGCAATCCCTCACTTATGTAGCTAACGGAACTCTCGTTCGCCTTGTGGTTTTTGTGAATGATGGTTACCTCACTATTGTTAGCTACATCTAAAGCTGATTTGTCGGAGGTATGAATGACTCTTCTGGCTTGAACTTCTATGGAAGACTGGTCGCTCTTGAAGAACCCGTCTCGCCGTTCCTGATGCTTTGTATGACTAATGCAAGTTGGAGCGACCTCAAATATGTTATGTAAAGATAAATGGAAATCCTCTACAGCCGACACATATGAACTAATGCAAGTAGCCCCCCTGTCACTTTCATTGCTGACGGAACTACTGATTACCGTGTAGTTCTTGTGATTAACGGACAGCTCACTACTGGTATCTACTGGTTGAACTGATTTGTCGTAGGCAGTAATTAGTCTAATACCCTGATCTTCTATGGAAGACTGGTCGCTATCAAAGAACACGTCTCTCCGTTCCTCCTGTTGCTTTGGATGACTACTGCAAGTTGCCGTAACCTCAAAAAGGGTATGTAGAGATGAATGGAAATCCTCTACATCGGCCACTAGTGAGCTATTGCAAGTCGCCGCCTTGTCCCTTAAGTGATTGACGGACAAGGCACTATTTCTAGCTACTCTTTGAACTGACTTCTTGGAGGTACGAATGAGTATTGTATACGGATCTTCTATGGAAGACTGATCACTACGAAAGGACCAATCTCGCCGTTCCTCCTGATGTTTTGTCTGATACATTCCGACGTGTGTAGCATGCTCTTGCCTTTGCATCGCATCAGAAGCATCCTTTTCAGGGGATGGTTCCTGGAAAGCAACCTTTGCTGGTAGTATGTAACCTACACTGCCTTCAACTATTTCATCGATCTTAGATACATAACTCCACAATTCATGCATATTGCGAACCTTATCAAGGTCTCGACAGAGCAGAATATACACAGGGCTTAAACCCCATTCTAACCTTCGTATCAGGCTCTGAGCTACTATAGGTTTCCTTAACCTCCTATAATACCCAATTAACACTAAAAGGTAGTGTTTAAGGGTTTCCTTGGGCTCTTGGTTGTAGCTATCTAGGTCTCTAAATACAACTTTGTAACGGTTTTGATCAAAATGGTCCATGAACCTACTGGCAAAGTCTCCTAACCCTCTGAACGGATTAATGGACCTGATTGTCTCGTACCATATGATAGCAGAGCCTGTAAGTGCAAATGGAATGACTCCATAAACTATGTCATTATCGGAGTAGCCTACCAAATCTTGATACTCGGCCAATTCAGCTATAAAATCAAATGCAGAAAGACGATCGAATTGTCCACTATATGTTGGGGGTTCGACGCCAGGGCAAGGTTCGCAATACGATTCAGGATCCGCATGAGAGTATGAGTGCCTTTTTGTTCCCTCAGTGGGACCATCATTATACTGGTCGCCGGTAGAACCTCTTTGTAAAGTGTGAGGTCTCTCATTACTACTGTGCCTAGTTTGAAGCCAGGGATGACTGTATCGTATGAATTGCCAAATCTATCTTTCTGGCCAGTGATTCGAAATTCCATGCTACACTTGAACCATTAATATAGCTAACCTAAATGCCGTAAGCAAATTCCCTTCTAGTTATATTCCTTAACAAATTCAAGGACTATGAAATAACTCGAGACCTACGTATAATATTGATGGAAACTAGCAGTAACGGTATAAACTAACTAGCGAAAAGGACTAAACGGTATTAGCCTAAATGTCCTCCCTTTCTTGAGGTTGATAGATTCTTATATATTTTGCTCAATAGAACTGAAATGAGTTTATGCAACTAGCTTGGAGAAATTCTAAAGCATGTGGAAGGTTAATTTTGTGGTGTGAGAAGTATTGGTACCTATCGTGAGTCGCTTATGGTGCCACCTTCTTCGTTATACATAGACACGGGATCTTAATTTCTATAGATATCCTTAAGCTATTATTATTCTATCTGAATTACATTTATATGTTAGACAATAAACTAGTTATTAATTAAAACTATTTTAATGAGTTCCTGATTCGGAAGGAAAACTAAGGCACACTGCTCTTATATTCAATACCTCCGAAAGGAACTACTTATATCTATTTTATTCCTGGTAACCAGCACTTTATTTCTGAAATTGAGAATAAATTGATAGGGTCTGTACTAGAAGTGAGTTTGAAACTATTGATTTAATAAAAACCACGATTGGTCTAGTATAAAATCGAAATTAAAATGAACTCGCTATTAAAAGGAACATGTGTTTTGTAATTTGAAAACTGCATGTACGTAGCCTCTTGAGCAGAGAAGTATTTTCAGAAAATTCCAGGTTCAAAAGTCTGGCTGAGAATTATATCAGAAACTAATTATTAAGTAAAATTCTGAATTATTCGAGACTTGAACTAGGTTCACCACGTTTAAGGGTACGTGGCGTCTGAATAGAGCAAAAATTATCAGAAGATTTCAGGTTCTAGCCTTATTGAAGATTAAATCAGAAACTAACGATTGCGTAAAATTCTGATTTAATAAAGGCTAAAGGACACTCGCCACGTGTAAGGGTACGTGGCGTCTGAATAGAACAAAAAAATTGATCAGAAGATTACAGGTTCTAGCCTTATTGAAGATTAAATCAGAAACTAACGATTGCGTAAAATTCTGATTTAATAAAGGCTAAAGGACACTCGCCACGTGTAAGGGTACGTGGCGTCTGAATAGAACAAAAAAAATTGATCAGAAGATTACAGGTTCTAGCCTTATTGAAGATTAAATCAGAAACTAACGATTGCGTAAAATTCTGATTTAATAAAGGCTAAAATTACACTCGCCACGTGTAAGGGTTGATTGAGCTTATTAATCTGCGTGCTAATCAATCTCCGATACAAGAAATATAATTCCTATCTCACTTCCAATTAAATGACCCTACTTCATAAAATGAGAAAAGTCGTAAAGTAAATTGTGGAATAAAATACGCTTAGTGCTTCGCGTTACCAGAAATAATCACATGAAGGAAACAATTAGGTAATGCTAGGGGACGATTGACTTTTATTTTCATATCATAATAATATTGAATTATCGAAGGGACTCAATACTGGAACCGTTCATCAACAGTCACCAGTGATCCCGGTATATTATTCGTCTCCCTTTTTATCATTGAATTCCTATAATGTAATATTCTTTATTCTTAACCTAAAATATCATACAGCTAAAATAATTGGTTGAAAATTAACTAAGATAAGATTAAGTAAGATTAAATAAGATAAACCAAAATCCCGAATCTATATTCTTATCTAGGGAACTCAGGTAGTGGCTGAGTCCCAACACTAAGTTCTTAGTCGCATGTGTGAGACTATGCTCCTATTTATATGTGAGTGGTATTTGGGGATCCCCACATTGTAGGTTTTTCCACCCCAATACCACCACGCGCGGGGAGGTAGACTTTCCCCAATTTGAGGTTGTCGGAACCTTGATGCTAAATGCTAATGCTCACACAAACACTGCCCAATATGCCACATCACACTTTACAATACATATATGTAATAATGAGGTGATGGGTGGAGGCGACACTCTTCAGTGAGGGGGATCAGCGACGGTTGTGGAGCACCAAGAACTCAGGTGACAGTACCCGGAGGAAGAAGGCTATAAACAAAAGAAATCAAAATGATGTATTCCTCATGATTTCTTTTCTCCTTCTCACACCATTTCCAACACTTCCCAAAATTCTCCTATTATCTAATTTGGAATTATTTTCTTTTATAAAATTATGCATACCCTATTTCGGCCTTCTATATGGAGGAAATAATTCCTCGGACCCTTGGGTCATGAACAGCACAGTGGCCGTTGGAAGTAGTTTCCTAAAATATAAGATGAGAAATGAATGAGCTCCAATCCCCTCTACTAATTCACTCCACACACACATGAGAATAATTATTATGAATGGGGGAACGTAAGACGTTCCCAAAAATAACATACCGTTTCTGAAAAGAAATGTTCCCTTCCCAAGGGATGTGGTGTGGACCGGAGCCAGGAGATGAACCTCTCGAATGAACTGATAACTTGCGATTGCTAGATTATCGCCATCAGTCTCATCCTCTAGGTCTCATCTCGTTGTCATTCAATGACAGCCACTTATGTTATTGCTTATGGGAAATTATGTTATGGAAGATATCCCATCTTCCATGACACCTGCTATTAAAATGAGAAATATGGTGTGGAGCTTAGTGCTCGATTGGGCTCAACGCCCTGATTATTCCTACGGACACTGTCCGGTGGACTGGCGAGATTCTGTCCAGAATGACTAGCGAAACTCTGTCCCCTTGGCAGAGTTCTACCAGGTAGTCAAATTAGTAGTGAGTGAGACCTACATCTTATTATTGAGGATAACAGAGTTCTACCAGGTAGTTAAATGAGTAGTGAATGAGACCTGCATATTATTATTGAGGATAACAGAGTTCTACCAGGTAGTCAAATAAGTAGTGGATGAGACCTGCATCTTATTATTGGGGATTCTCCGAGATCTTGCCTGAACTTATTATGCTGATGACAAAGATCATGCAAGTTTGCATACCAGTCATCACAGGATGTTTGAGCAGAACTACGACTACTTACCATCCAGCACAATTGATTTATAGCCGGCTTGCCAGTAAGGTTTAACCAAGTGATAATTCGCTGAAGAAGCGGTTTAAGGATTCCAGTAAAATAGTATCCCAACCAATGTGGAGGAAATCTTTGTGCATCCGAAGGTAAAGTACAGTAGAGTTTCATAGAGAAATTTGGCTGACAGTCAATTCGGATGCGCAGCAGGCTAGACAAGTCAACGTGCGGCTGACAGCTTAAGTACTAAGTCCACTTACTTCTACGTAAAACTTTGTAATACAGTTAGTTATAGTTAGTCACATAAATAATGGAATATAGCGGCTTGCGGTAACTTTTTAAAAGCAAATTGTATCTACATTACTTTTTTTCAATGGTGCTGATAATTGTTTTGCATTTCGGAATATTTATGAGAAATTAATTTATACACGAGTTGTTGTCAGAAACTGGGACAGTTTTTGTTATAGTTCTGAAGGGAATGCATAAAAATTGTACGTGCTGCATAAGGGAAAGAGCTAATTTGAAGGTGAAAGCCTTATTGAAGCGAAGGTAAATGCTTATGATAATGGAGGTTGAATGAATAACCTTTAAACTTTTCAATATCCCGTCTGTGTATGTGTGAAATAGAACGAAGTAAGAACTTTGTTTTCCCTTTCCAGGAATAAGTAATTCATACGCAATGAAGATGATACTTTTTCGGGTTATACACGCAGAAAAAAAACCGAAAACTTTTTATGGGGTTTTTCTCTGGTCATACTGGACATGCCTTGGTCGTCACTGGTTGCCTAACCATATATTTTTCATTCTTACCACAGATAATACTGCGGATTTCAAGAACGACACTGTTTTTGCAACATCCAATCCATCCATCGACGAATTCCGAACTAGATAATACATATATATATATTCTGTTCCCGAGATTTTGACCTAGTTTTCATAGACAAAAATATATCGATGTGGATGTAAACAAAAAACGTGAAGGGATTTCAAAATCGGGATTCCTACGAATCCTGCCTAAATGTAAAGAATACGACCACATACATTCTTTTGTGTGCAGAAAAGTCTCATTTATATTCGCATGACGTGGTCTTACTTTAAAAAATGAAAGATATTCAATCCATATCCATCATGATAAGAAGTGAAGTGATATAACACCACTGGAGTGGGCAATATACATATGATCTAGAGTTGCTTCCTCATTTGGCTTCAGTTTGGAAAAGAAAATGTTTGCTCACTTTCGCAGTATTGATTCCCAGACATTGGAAGTTGTACAAACAAAATAAAATATATTTCGCTTTGATCTTTGTAAAAAAATACCAAGAAAAGTGATGAATGTATATACGCTGCCACCGAACTATATTACATATGCATTTTATGCATAATAAAGACACAAGATTTTATGTATTCAAAGTATTTTTGTCCCTTGAAATCAATAATTTAATTTCTATGCAATCTCACGAAGGCAGCAGTCCATTGATGGCTGCAATATTTTGCGCATATTTTCCATGTAACGTGATTGTCTCCAAATTTGCTTTGAGCAACTTAGGTATAATCTTTCCCTGGAAATATATTAGTATGCAAAGCAAGTGTTTTACTAAACGACAGATGTAACACATGTGAATATTTATGTGACAGTCACATTTTTTTGGATTGGAACTAGAAGTGAGGAGGTGAAAGTAGGTTGTATAGTGTTCGAGGTTCGAGGAGGATATCAACTTACTGAATATAGAATCGCTTCCGGGGCCACACAGATAGACTACAATAACAGTAAAGAGGAACAAAGTGCCCTTGTATTCATTGCATGCATCACATGTCACGCTAGTATAATCCAGTCTAAAAGCAATTGCTTTGCAGAACACAGAGCGGCGGGTTACGTTTCCTGAGAAGGATTTACTGGTTGATGGCAATAAGGTTGAAAATCAAAACGGAGTGGAGCTACATACGACAAAAGTGGATTTAAGCTTATAAAAACTTTGGGAGGATGAGGACGGAGGAGATGAGAGATTTGCATCTGGAGCTTGTAATGAAACGAATGGCAAAAGCATTTGATAATACTATCCTCTAACAAACTTAAAAGGCGTACATACACGTTCACCGTTAGGTATTTTTGATTGCTTGTCATTGTCAAAATATGTAGCACAGTCGACGGATTTTGTGCGTCATCATCCAAAGTATAAATAATTTTCTTGAAGCCGTAATCCACATCATCTCACATAAAGAGCCCTGATCTGATTCGATAGGAAGTGCTCGCGCAATCCTACTTGAAAGTTAAGTACGATTAATTATCAAACTTTTTTCCTAATCATATTTGGTATTCAATAGTCCATGAAGTTACATCATATATACTAAAGTAACATATATATATACATATGTACCTCATCAAAAATAATTCAATTCTTACACTCTTGGTGAAGGTGCGAGAAAAAATAAAACTTTCACTGAGGACGTTACCGCTGATATCCATCAAGGACTGTAAACAGCACGTGGATTGCGTTATGTAGTTTAGCAAACAAGTCAAAAAGTTTCAAGAATATTTTTCCTCTTCATTCATTCTCTGATCATCCTTCATGCCATGCCGGCTTCACCTTCAGCTCACAATACTCTTCTAAAAATCCTTGTTCTCATGTATGAAATTTCCTTTTCCAAGTCCTTTTCTCTTTTCTACCATTCGTGAAAAATAAGTTTCTCTTTCTGTGTACCTAATAATATGACTTTTTGTTTGGTATAGTTCAAGTGTAAGCTAAAAATTTGCCGAAGAAGAAAAAAATTACAAATTTCCAAAGAAAAAGTTCAAAGGCCCAAGCCGACAGGCAGTGAGTTTAACGGAGCATTTCCAAGAAAAGAAGAAGGAAGGAAAAGGATTACCAAAAGGGATTTACTTTTACACGATATTGTTGCACACAAAAACATGCTCCATGTTCAATGCTACATCTTTTTACTGATGTTCTTTTTTACATGAAAGTATTATGAATATACAAATACAAACACATTACAAGCTTGTTAGTAAACTTTGTTGAGTAGGTTGTACTCGTTGTACACGTATGGATGTGTACACTTGGAAAAACAATTTTATGTCATTTGCATTTCCTGGTTTTACTTTGCTCTTCAACACAGAAGAGAATCATATAGGGCTTTAACCTGACGGAAGGAAGAAGGAGAGTCTGGAAAACAACTTGTTTTCCCTTTTTGTTAGGAGAAAGAGAGCTAATCCAAAAAGTAGGAATGGAATAAGCTGTTAAGTTTCAAAGGGAATCCACATGAGAGGAGAAAGTGAAGACCAGTTAATCTCAAAGAAAGTATCGTCTCTACCTATATAGCATTACACGTGTACTTTTCACAAGAATAGGTAACGTTACAGCTGTCTTAGTCTTGTGTATATGTATGTACGTACTCCCTAGAATGAGAATCATAGCCAGATTTTTTAGCCGTAAGTAAGAAGAGCTGTGAAGCTGAAAATTATTTGGTTGACAAAATTTGGCTTTTGAAGCAGGGAAAAATTAGGTTATACTTTCATTTCGTGATGCATTTTCTTACTTCATTTCACTGTACAATTAAATGCCTTTTACTTGAACATGAAATGAAATGAAATCTCAAAAGTAAGTGCGTGTGTCACGTCACGCACTTACCTTGAAATGGTAGTAGCAACTGAAATATTACGGGTTTTGTGCACACGATCTTTGAGTCTCAAGCGTTGCAATGAAAATGAAACTTATTAAAAGACTCCTCTCAAATCTCTTTTCCGTCCGTGTTTCCAGTTTTTACACGAGGAGGTGAGCAAAGTAGTGAAATGCTGTCAAAAGCATTCACTCGCTCACTTGAAAAGTTGTAGGTACTGTGTTCTGCATGCAATGTATGTGTTTATGTTGGTGACAACCATGTAATGAAATTGCATGTTGTTTTTTGAGTGGAAGATGGAAAGTTAGAGATTTTATGGGGTATGTCATGCTTATCAGCATGTAACAAGAGCGGCGGGGTTGTAAAATTATGCTAATGCTTACACTTTATGTACCACTGTATATATATGTATGTTTATGATTTTGAAGTTGTAGGGGGAAATCAGAGACGAAAGCATTTTCCATCTATTTTGCACTTGCAACACGGGAGTATACCTGCGTTGCGTTGAATAAAATGGTGTAGAGATGTTATCAGATCTTTTATGTCCAGCGTTTATTCTTTTGTGCAACATTTGTGAAAGGTTAGTTTAGTTGATGCTGGGAAATTGGGTTGAAAAATAATATTTATTAAGTTGTCGTTCTACAAGTCATAAAAATGTATTTCAACATATTCTACTTGAAACTGCAAAAATTTACATACGAAAACAAAAAATATAAAGCGTGAGCTTTTACTATTAATTACATACATAATAGTGTATGGGATTCGAAAGATTTTCACATCAAGATTGCCTTTCCTCGGCTTTGTTGTAGGATATAATAGTAGATGACTGTAGCGGGCACGAAACTCTAGTGTTTTTCATCATCTACCGGTATGAAATTTAAAACTATTTCTCACTTGATGACAAAAATAATGCAAAAATGAAGGATTTAAACGGTCAGCCACTCTAAAAAACAAATATTATAACTTGAGAATTTGCTTTAGCTCATTGCAACCTTCTATATAAATGTTTCACAACAAAACTGTTAATTTCACACTTGGTGTAAAGTAGGTTATATTCCAGCTCAATGGTTTTGGATTTACGACTTTTCATCACATATTCAAAAAGTATTGCCGAAACCGAATGCTGAATTTGGATATAAGATTCTTTCTGCTTTTACTTCAGCAGCCACATGCTATTTGGTAAATCGACATATTATTTGCTAATTTTTGTTACATTTGTTTGGTTTCCCGAGTTTTCCAAGAAAACCAATGCTTTCAACATTTGTATTTGAAATAGCAGACTGCAGAGGAGGCAAGATTAAGTTGATCCTATAGAAAATATTATGGCGATTGAAGCATAATGAATATTTTATTTGCAAGAGTAAAATCAGCACAGCCTGCATAATATTTTGGGATAGTTGAGAAAAAGAGATGAAGCTTTTCCCTGAATCCGAATACATAGATAATATCGTTGTTTCAAGCTGTATTTGCTTTCTCGATAGATTTATTCTATCCTCCTGGGTAGTTTTCCAAGAAGTTGTCTAGCGCTGTCTTTACTAATACAACTGAAATTGAAAGACATATGTTGCTGTATTCAAATGAATCTGAGTGGAACTAGGTAATAAAAGTCCTTTAGAGGTATTCTCGGAATGGTCCTCTTTTGGACTTAAATAAGAAAAGTGTTATGAAAGCATATCTCCCTCTTAAAATGATTTAGATATTTCATAATAACGACTTAATAATGATGATTTGAATCAAATAAAAAAATAGATTTAGAGGGAGCTTTTCTTTTAAATTTTTACCAAATGGAAGGAGATTACAAAAGGAATGGTTAAAGGATTTGAATACTAATAAACGGATCTTCAGTACATGAAAAAATCTTGTTCCATGAATTTTTCATTCCATAGGATTTCAAGAATGAATATGGAAGCATCGAATTTTATTCCCGTAATGTATATTTTAATTATTATCCTTAGGGTTTTATCTAATGTCGTTTATTGATGCGATAAAGAAAGTTTCCACAAATCTCATATAAATCCTTTTTCATAAGAGCTCGCGATACCCAACTCACTGATCAATAATTATCATGTATTTTATGTAAGCACATCAGACCTATTACTGATTATTTTATTGCACATTCAACATAACCTAACATAAAGCGTTAAGATTTTAGCATAATAGCACTTACTCACGCAGTCTTGCCTATAAACATGAATTTATTTCGAACGAGTGCATTACAATGTAATTTAACGTTGCAGCTTAAATATTGCAATGCAATATTCTATAGTATATCAACTACTCCTACTTTTAGGATAACACTTCGTTAGCACATAATTGCTTAACACGTATGATTTTAATCCATAAACATACGAATACGATGCAATATGCAATTATAAGCTCATTTGTGGGTTTACAAGAAGTGGGACACTAGGGGTAATTTACATGCGAATTACGAATTGTCATTCTCGTCAGTAATGCAGAATTGTGTTAAATTACCCTTTTAAGCACTACTCGTAAAATGAGATCGATAATTGCTGGCATAAATTTTGAAAATTTAGGGTTCCCGACTCATAGGGATGCTTGGGCTTGGGCTTGCGCTTGGTCCTGCTAATATATCCATAAATTTTGAAGAATTTACTGGACGGCAAAAATTATGTGATTGGGCTCATATGAATCTGCAAATTACAAGCAAAGGCATATAAAATGGCATACGGTTGAAGTAGCTAAGAATACTACAGATATTATACTTGTCTGCTTCTTCTTCCCAGGAAGTATGCTCGAGTAATGTAATTGCTCTGCTTCTACATTAGACTCTCGCTTTTTCCATAGGCTTCAACTACCGGCTAATCAAGACAAATGTGATCATTCGATTGCGGCATATATATCCTGGTAACGTGTATGGGTATCATCATGAGTCTTGTGATATGACTCTTTTTCCTTATGCTTACGCTTTAGTGACTTAGGTAATTTAATGAGAGAGCTTCGGCAAACGTAATATTTGCAAAGTGTGTAGGTGGTACGGTATATGGATAGATGGACCTATTATATCTTATAAAGCACAGGAGAGTTGAAAAACCTGCTTGTCTTAATGTGCGATTCATTATGTGAATGTCTTATGGACTATATGATATGACCACATGTGTGCATTAGTAGTAGATGCAATACTACGAATAGCTGTGCTATATCATACTGATTTGGTGCACCTGAGTATATCCTCAATTAGTGTACTCGGATTGTAATTACGAGTTGTGTTACGAGAGCAAATAAAGGTCATTGCGGCCTTTGATCCCAAAGCTATCGGTTGGCGAAAACAGAATTTAAAAAAGTGAAATCCTTCTCGAGTTCTTGTGTCCCTTAACGAACAGACGGGAACGGACAGAAAAATGATAAACTAGGAATAAAGTGTTAGTTAATAATAGGTAGGCCCATTGCAAGATAGGTGACAACAGCAACATCAGTACTGTTCATTGTACTCTCTGCTACTGTTTATTACATTATACAATGATACTTATGTGGCATATGAAGCGACATGAGCTCAAGTTCTGCAATATACTGGCTGCATGCTAAACTGTTTTTAACATTCCATGTTTCGGGCAGTTTGAAAGATTTATGGAATTTTGGGTAGGTTATTTTTTGAAGACATTCCAAATGTTGGTCAAATTCATTCTTTCTACAAATTCCTTGTGAATAGCTGAAAAATAGTAAGTGTATACTAAAACTGGCACTGTGTGTGTTTCACTAGAGCCAAATTGCAAAGCTCAAGACGACAAACCCACGGCGCGTGAAAGTGACATGAATTTGGGAGCAAAACGGTATTTTCGCATGTCACATAGGTATTTTACTCCTTTTTGAAAAAGTTTTTCTAACCATATATTTTCTGGGCAAACTGAGTTCAGTCTCTGATTGTAAAAACAGTGGGATTCGTTTGTGCGAAAAAATTTAAGACGACAACTTTTACCCTCTTGCAGAATAAATGTTTTAAAGTCCGAATCCAAAAAAGCAACCCAGTGAAAGAATGACGAAACTATGTTGAGTTGACTGTTCCTAATTTGTGAAAAAATCTAATTAAAAACAAAAACAGAATGAAAAAGTAGAAACAAGACATGCTGAGTGAGTTCATTATTAAAGAACTCCCATATTTTTCGCCATTTTTACTGTATACGTAGGTATTCCAAACATAAAACTTGTATGTATGCATATCGCGTGAATAATCTAAACGCAAAACTTGTGAAAGAAATTTGTACGCGCAAAAATTCAGCCAGAAAATGAATGAGGGTCCTTGAAGAAACTATAAAAAAGTTTTATAAATTCAATGCAAGTCTTCCTAACTCAAACATGCAAGGGGAAAATGTGGAGCACACATTTATGTATATAGAATGATGCTCAGCGCTTACACAAAAAGTGGGACAGTGAAACAAACTGGATTTTAAAAGACAACAACAAAAAAGAAAGAAAAAGTCGAAACACACTTTTTCATGCATACTATAAAACATTTGAGGAAAAAAATAGTTTTGTGAGTTTGAATGAGCAGAAACAAAAGTAGATAGTGTTATACATATTTACGTATTGCAATAACCATGCTATACTGACTGGCATATATACAGCAGGAAGGTTAATAAATTGCATGGAGCAAAAAAGAGAAAAGAAGGAGAACAAGTGGGCAAATGACTAGGAGATGCTTCCTCTGAGAATTATTCTCGTCTTCACGGTCTCAATACCATATACATACCGTATCACATCATACCCAAGAGTGTTATGCTAGAATGCTCTGTGCGTTTCGGATCCGTCGGAGGAAGCGTGCTGTGTTGTGTTATGTGGATGATACTATGATACAAAAAAATCTCAGAGGAAACCTTCCAAAATGAATCTAGTTTTGTTTTCTCTTCCTTGAAAGTTTGGGAAAAGACTGTTTCGTGCATGCATGAGAAATGAGACTAATATGTTGTTTAAGGAATGAATTAAAGAAAGTAAATACAATATACGGTAAAAATATATATCAATTCTTTATATGCCCCTTTTTCTAAAATTCCTAATTTTTACGTATGTCAAATGTTGTCCTTGTGCTTCTAGATACTTCACGAAAAAGGAAAAAAAATGTTCCTACTAAAACATCAAATGCATACGGACATATATGTGGAGATCCAAAAATAACATGCAGCTAATTTTTTAAAAAAATTATTCAACTAGCACAAAGGCTCTATGAAAATGTTGTACTTTTATGAAATGACAGCGAGAGTTCCAACAAGTGCCACATGAAACGTTTATGCAGTCTCTCAGTTTCTCATGAATTTGCATGTAGGTAGCAGCAGTGAAAGTTGATCATCAAAGTATTTAAAAGCATAACACACAGCAATGTATTTTTGATTGTAGGAAAAGTTTACAAAGCAAACGAAAACTTTCTTTTGTTTTAGAAAATTATGACTTTATCACTACAACAAGAGCGTACCCCCGATGCTGGCGACAACCTTGTAAAAATTTTGTGTAGTCTACTGACATAAAGCAGCGGGACGGCTAACCTTCATGTGTGAACTACAAGAATGGCCTCTACTACTTCATCTTGGTTGGAGTTGTTGGAGATAAGGAGTGGGATTAGGTCTAGTGTTGACCTCCTGAAGAGCCAAACGCCAACCTTTTGTTTCATTCTCCAGGCCATTTTTTTCTGTTGTATAAAACAGTATTATGAAGTACAAAACAATACATCAAAGATTAAAATCTTGCACTAGTTCTAGTTTCTTAAGTAGACAAAGAAGCCAGCGGGATCAAATCCGTGCCAGGCTAATTCATCGTGTGGTTGCTGAAAAGCAATTTTGTTTTGAGCTAACTTGTATATAACACTAGACCAACGTAATCGTAAGTACTAGTGGTAGGAATTTTGTATTATTCAACCAATCTAAATCTCATAAAAGGAATGGAATGAAGGATAAGCTAAACATTAGATTCACAAGACATGACACTGATTGCTCCTGTATACAATCGCTTGTAAAAGTAACTCACTTATCGTTAGTAGGAAAATATCATACAAGTCGTGCTTACACATTTCCTATTGTTCTTCCAGTTCATGGAAAACTATAAAAGATTGGAAAAATTTGTGGAGATTTTTCCATCTGCCATATTTCACGATATCACACAATATTGACAAGAGATTTGTACACAATCTCGAACGATCGGTACAAGTTCTTTTGTGGCTTAAACTTAACGTTGGGATTGTGAAGTGTTGTGAACAACATGGGGGCCAGACCATGATAGCTCTATTGTCCCCTGAACGTGCTAAATCACTGTAAAGGTAGCTGTAGAAAATTCTGTATTTGGATATACAGTCGATGTGTGATATATGATAGACATTTACAAACACCATTTGAAATGCGATCTCCTTTGATACAAATCTTGTCACGAAACCTTGTAAACGGATGTACTCCTATGTAATATAAGAAAAGAAAGAGAAACACGGTTTACTGCTTTGACATCGTATATTTTCTGTCTCCAAAAATGCTAAAATATTTTATGCAAGGGAAATTGGAGCCCAACTTGATTATGTGATCGCATAAACTTCTCCCATCCTGTTTTTGTGTTGACCCGGACCACACAACAAGATCTACTTTTACACCTTAAAGTGGATGAGAAACTGAGAATAAGAAGGGAATTTTATTTTCAATAGAATGCTTACTTTTTTTTTATATTGCCTTAATAAAGAATTTGGTTTGCAGTGTGTTTGAGTGTCGGGTACTTTGAAAGAACAAATTGCTACGACATTTGAACATTTTCAAAAGGTTGGAACTACTGGAAGTTGGAATTTCTTCCTTTTCTTATTTATCATCTGCTTGTTTTCGTTGTCTCCAAATTCTATTGTTACCTGTGCGGTCTACCTAAATAATGTAATGTACCTGATTTCAACAGGACGACAAATGTTTTTCTAGCAGGTTGGTGGATGCCAAGCAAAGTGGTTTCTAATACACACTTTATATTTTTCATCTCTTTTTCTCTTCCTGTCTCCGCAGCAATAGTATTTTTTATACTAGCAGAGGTGAACTACAGAACTCAAATAATGCTCTAGTAATCTTGCCCATCTTTGGTGAAGCATGACGGTATAAGAGGAAGCAATTTCCACTTGAATATCACTCCTTGAAGTAGTTGTTGCAGAAGAGCGTGTGTAAAAGTGAGAATCATATAGATAGGTATATAGATACACACACATGTACGAGAGGAAAGGGAATCAATTTTTATTTTTTATGTTGTGCTCGCTTTCCCTAGGTTGTTTGTCGGAGGAGCAACAATAACATCTACAAACAAATATCCAAACATAACGACACGTACAATTTGGTAGGGATGGTGTGGTTTGGTGTGTGCTATCGATATGTTCGATTTATTTTCACCATTTTCTCCTCCTCAACAAAACCAAAGCTCCACACTACACCAAATCATCTCATTCCATTTTTTCACTGTACCAATAAACGAGATAAATTGGGCCATGTGTCGTACTCTAACAAATATTTCATTTGCTTTACGACCCACCATTATTGTCCAATCCAAATTGTTTTTATTTCTTCTGTCCGGGAATGAAAAATAAAACAAAAAATGGTTCGATTTCGGATATTTTTTGAGAAGGAGAAAAAAAATTTCACCTGAGAGATTTCACAATATATGTACTCCCTTATAGTACATTGAACGAAAAGAAAAACGACGGAAGGTTGGCCATGGGAATCGGAATTTCGACCCAGATTTTTTCCTTCATCTGAAACATATTGATAGTAGAAAAACGTGACCAGTTTCTCAAATTACTTTCACCTTCTGCGTGTACACGTAGTACGTATATAGTTGATGCACACAATGATATCCCATCTCCAATGTTGCCAAACCAAAAAGAATGTAATCAGCTTCAGTTACTTTTTTATAGAGTGGTCGTGACTTTCAAAATTTGAAACAATTTTTCTTTCCTGTTCCCTAAACTGTTTTCATTGCGTAAATCGTATGAAAAGGATCACTTATATAGATCATGTATGAAGGCAACAAGGAGTAGTACAGGACAAAAAGGACAAAAACAACAATAAAAAGTTACCACTTTTAAGTTGAAGATGGTTAAAGTATGTGTGTGAGTGCCACATACAACACATTACTGCGAGGTAATTTTATGTGGATATTTTTTTATGGGAAGCCATTTGAGAAAGGAAAAAAAATAATCATTTTGAGACGCTGCTGCTACGATCTATTCTCCTCCTACTTCCTTCCTAAATGCTTAGTCATGCATTGCGTGGTGTTATGTTTTAAATGTGTGTGTGTGTGTCTGCATGTGTTTAGTACAGGCTAATGGCCTATTTTGCTTTCATCCATGACAGTTAATATAACAAAACCATACACATGTGCATCTAATATACGCAGGTAGAAATGTACCTACTGCAAATAAAGCACATCCCCTG
Organism: Orchesella flavescens; assembly: GCA_964034955.1. NCBI lineage: Eukaryota > Metazoa > Arthropoda > Collembola > Entomobryomorpha > Orchesellidae > Orchesella > Orchesella flavescens. The sequence goes on from OZ035957.1 coordinate 14,119,963, forward strand.
TTCTGTTTCCTGTTTTAAAAAAAATGAGCCCTTGAAAACTTGAAACAAGAGATTGTTCCTGTAAGTATAGAATTCAGCGTCCTTATCTTATTTTGTTACAATGGGAAAAACAACAACAACAAAAGTTTCAACTTCCGTACGTGAAATTCATAGGAAAAGCAAGTGAAAGTAGGCAAGGGACTGATTTAAAGGGTAGTCTTTGCCGTACCGAGACAGTTTTAACATGTCGAGTTGTAATACAGCACAGTTAGAAATGGAATCAAGAAAGAAGCATCCACTCTCAAAAAAGGAGAAAGATGGATAATGCTATGAAACTCGTATACATACAAATGCAAACATGCATTGTAGAGGAGAAAGTGAGTGAGAACTTCTCACTGAGAAGTAACCATAGGGGAAGGAGAGAAAGCAAAAGCTCAAGTAATATATTACGTTTCCCATCAGACAGGAGCAATAAAATAAAGCAAATTTCACCAGACTCCATTTGACTTGCATGATGATAATTTAACTAGTAGTTGTGTTGTAATATGAGGATGCTACTTGTATGTGTATATGTAAAATATATCTTTAGTTAAGTTAAGATCAGATATAGCTTTATATAGTGAACTGCACACTAAAGACAATGATGATGATGATGTGGATGATATACATATGGGAAAAGTAGGCGTGTTTCCTAGTTGTTTCCCTCTGCTCTTCTTTCTAATTCATGGCTGAAAGGTAAAGTGAGCAAGTAGTCGTTAAATATATTTCATGATTTTAACTTTCAGGACAAGAGGTCAACATTCTGTTTTTCAAGCATTAATATATATATGTATATACTAAAGTGCTTAGTTATATTACGCAGAAAGCCAGTGGGTTGAAAAAATGGGAATAAATCAGAAGGAAATCTGTGTGCATCTTGTTTACAACACGATTTTTTATTCCAGAAATCAGGGAAAATGTATGTATGTATATTACACAAAAATGAAGATGAAATGAAAAGTGGAAGAAAACTCATCAGGATAATAGTTCACGTTTTTACTCCACTCGTGTTAATGATCGTGATGATGAGCACCTATAAGTATAGATAGGAATAGGAAGGTAGGTATAGGTAGATGTGTAAGAAGAAAAGAGAAATCTGGAGCATTATATTTGGACTGAGGTGGAAAAGTTGCAATTAGAATATATTGACTTTGGCTCTTCTTCCTTAACACGTTGATAAATGAGTGGTGGAACAGAGGAAGGAACACACAAGCACACCTACTTTCCTGGTTTGGCTATTAGTCAAAAGTTTGGTGGAAAGATGAATCTCCTTTACTCTTCTTTGAGGAAAGCACACATGCAGCTACTTCCCACTTCTGTTTGGTGGGATCGGATTGTAAATCCTAGGGTTTCTGGTGAAAATGATTAATTATCACTTGTCCTCCTTTTTTCGCCCTTTTTCCTGCTGAATAAACAAAACTATGTATGCTTTTTGGGTATGCTTGAATGTGCATGCAAAAAGAGTTTTCAATCTAAAATGTATATATGTAGTCCGTAGTCATACATCATTATATTTCTGAATGAAAGAACCTGGGGTAGCTCTGTAAGCAAATGATATAATATCAATATAGCAATATTTTTCCATTGATTCATGATTACTTTTAGGTCTGGCTTGTTTCGTCTCATATGGAGAACAATATAGGGATATAGGATTCTTATCCTATCTTACGTAAAACTATTTTTCTGTGAATTTGGATTCTTTAATTTATAAGCCATAAAAACACCAAATGGGCCTTGTGTGGGTGCATGTCCTTCTTTTACGCTTGTTTCTTTTACTTTCAAAAGGCAAAGGAAAACTTTGTGATGTTATCTGCCCATTGCACATATTTTTGTGCTATATTCATTCAAATACATACTTCTAGTACAGTATAGACAATATGATCATCTTAATATTGCAAACAAACTCCCGACTCATCTTCAAATAAGTAGGATGTGTTACACCGCACCGGTATGCAATCTGCAAAAGTCACACTCCTCACGTACTTGAGAAAGGGTGAAACATTCAGAGCCAGAAGAAGTCGAGAACAAGCCAAAAGGGACAGTGAGAATGTCCTGGTATTCATATATTATGAAATTATGTGGCATCACGGCAAATGGTGAAAATCGTGAGGATGGTGAAACTAGCAATGTAGTGGTGTAGTACCATTGGAACCTGAGCTAAGCTCTCTCTCTCTTTCAAGTTGGCCGTGACATGAATAGAGTATATATTAGGACAGAGGGATAAAAATATAACCTCACCAGCCCGGACCAGAGAGATTCTTCTGGCTTTACGCAAGCATTTGCCAAAACACAACTCTTTCGCTAACTCTTACCATTTTCAAGTGCCTCCTCCAAAAAAACAGTAAATGATCACAATTGGAGTAACTTCACCATTCTATACTTGCCCAAGACTGGATATGGAAGTGACTTTGGATAGTGTTGGTCTGCCGGGCTTGACATAATGGGAAATTGCGACTTGCGACCTCACAAAATATACTTTTGAATTACGTGGCTCATGCTCGAGCTAACAAAGGATAAGGATAGTATGTCACACACGCTAAGGTAGTTTTGTACTCTACACACTTACGAACATTAAATGTAATTCATGCACAGTCAACTGATTGTTATTTTTGTGAAGTTGGCGATTCTGAATGTTAGAAAATTACATTGGTTCTATAGTATTAGTATTGACCAAAAAGGATGTTCAAAAGCATCCCAAACTTGGAAAATTCATCTTGAGTAGTAATTGAAAAACTTGTAATTGGAAGAAAATAAAATTTGGAAAGTTAATTTTTTGCCACGTCATGTTCCTTTTCACTTTGTTCTTATTAGTCAATTAATGGAAGGTACATACATATACATTCAAAAGACAACCAGAAATGGAAAATACAACGTTAACTTCGGTCTCGTCGTCTCATGCCCATATTCATTAAACTTGTAACTCATCCAGCGAGCTTTTTTACTTCTTCCTGTCTTCCACTTGTCAAAGATTTTTCCATTAAATGTACTTAATGGTGTGGTCCCGTAGAAAGGTACGCGTTGGCAGAAAAGTTTATTGAACTGAGATGAGATTTGATGTGACGTGGACAGGCAGACTCACACTTTCACCACAACCAACCATACCATACTTACACACACACACGTCTTTCTCGCGATGCTCATGAACCTTGAATACGAAAACTTTTTTTGGGGAGAAACTTTTCCTTGTCCTCATCATCATTTCTATTTCTTACAATTATCCCGTATATCACTGTAATGCCATCATTTGAAGGGATAGAAAGTCAGACCGCTACATATACATATAATATGTGATGTGGCTTTCTCCTTACGATCATCAATTGTACTGTAGCTGTAACCACCAGACTAGCTAAAGCACCTTTACTTTTCTTTCCTGAAGAAGACAGACACGTACCAAGTACCTACTTAAAGTGGAGGAAGAAGTCTGGGGAAAAGTCTGGAGAAGTAAAGTAACGCTGTAATTTTGCTGATGATTACAGGATTTTCTCAGACACTCATCATTTGGGTATAAAAACCACAAAGTAAAAATACTCTTTTTTCCCATGCAAGTCAGTCATGTTAGCACCAACAATTCACTACCTAAATCCAAGGCCTATGCGTCATAGGTATAGTAGATGCGATTATAAGATCAGACACTAGAACTTTTTCTTTTCTTCCTTCACAGAAAAATGTGAAAAAACGTGGTATTCACAATGGTACATGTGAGCCCTGTAGTTTTTTGAATAAAAGGTAAATAGGAATTGACATAGTCAATATAAAAGCCCGTCTCTATGCATAGGGAATGAATGGCTTCCAGAAGCGTAAACATAAGAAGCATACCCTAAATGTTTAAAGAAAACGGAAGTCTGAAAAAAAAAATATTGATAGTCGATCTATAAAAATTTCCACGCAGTCCGGAAGAAGTTATTTGGTGTAAACTTTCAAGATGTTGATTATGGTGGATTTATGCCCCTTGCGATCTCTTTTGATTTAGTGAATAATATGAAATAAGTTTACGTACGATAAATAAACAGGTTTCCTATTTGAAAAACTCTGTGAGATGAATGAAGTTACACGGGGTTTTGCTGATGTCATTTTACGAATACATTCATCATTTATTTTACTCAAGCTTTCGACATATCTAACTGATATCGTCATATACTATAGCTGAAATTATTTAGAATAGTTCTTTAACCATTGTCTGTGTTGCAGTTAGGCTAGACTAGCTGTGGACATCACCTCAATATGAGTATTTAATGCTTTATTAGTGGATGCTTCTTCTTCAGTAGGGGAAAAGGACTTGTCCTTGAGTGTACCTCTGGCAACTTTCACAGCGTCTTTGTTATCGACTGCAGTAGGTGTGAGAGCTTCCAAAATTTCATTAGCGGGGTTAGCGCTTCCAAAAGTTGGAGCCTCCAACACCGTGTCAGCCTCTACATCTCGTTTTCCTGGCGTTGGCAAAAAACCCTATACAATAAGGTATACTTTTTGGGCCGGCAATGTTGGAGACCGTTTGCAGTGTTGTACAACAATGAGCACTTCACTACTAGCATAAACAAGATCCGGCATCAATTTAAATATGGTCTCACCTTTGCGCAACACTGCAAACGGACTCCAGGTGGCATCAAAAATACCACCCGTACCGTGGTTACCATGCTATACATTAGATTCTTTGAAGCTATCTGGAGTCCGTTTGCAGTATTGCGCAAAGGTGAGACTATGCACATATGGAAGGCAAAACATTTTTATGCTTGTAGCGAAGTGCTCACTTTTGCGCAATACTGCAAACGGGCTCCAGGTGGCATCAAAAATGCCACCCAACCGTGGTTACCATGCTGTACCACTAGATACTTTGAAGCTATCTGGAGTCCGTTTGCAGTATTGCGCAAAGGTGGTACTATGCACATATTGAAGTCAAAGCATTTTTATGCTTGTAGTGAAGTTCTCACCTTTGCGCAATACTGCAAACGGGCTCCAGGTTTTTTTTAAAAAATAGGATAGTCACTACAAATTAATATTAAAGAAAAATATTTTGAAATCGATAGTTGGGGTGGTATGAGACGCCGGGAAAATTCAAATATTTTAAGTTTTAAAATTCCATTGTTTATTAAAATCTGATTTCGTGAACTGAAATAATTTTCATTGCAGTCGAATAATTACTTATTGTGTTATTATTGTGCTTTGCAAAAAAATCATTACTTTTCATCTCGCCATTTCCCTGTGTCTTCGTGTCAAATTCATCAATTAATGTAAGTATTATAAAACCTAAATATCTATCAAATGAAGTTGAACTATTGTTTTATGTTTATTAAAATCTATTATTATCATGCTTGACCCTGGAATTAACCAGAGTGTTCGCCGTTGTCGAATGCGAACGGGATTACCCCTTGCTACAACGATATTCTTTTATTTCTGCATCAATCGCACCCAATCATACTTTTCCAATTCGAATCAGATTTGCTATTAGTAGGAGTAATGAATCTAACCACTTACATACTAGGCGACTTGGCGCAAATGGCAATGTACTAAATATATGTAGATGAGGCCGACTTCGATTCTCGGAGGCTGCAATTTTTTTGTTACTTTTTTCTTCACAAAAGGATTTTAATAGTACTCACGACTTGTACTAACGATTTTTTTTATAACATATCAAGTGATTGTTTCTTGAAAACTCATATTTTTTTAGAACTATATCACAAACTGATTTTAGTTAGAAATCATGATTTGAAATCCTACATAAAAATTATTGGCTAGACATCACTCATATGCATTATAGTTTCATCAGAATTAAAAATTAATTAGAACTTGGAATAACTGGTATTCATAGATGGGGCATAAAGATTGTTCAGCTTGTGGACAGCGTATTACGGGGAACCCGAGATACTGTCGTGCACGGACGTTTTGGAAGATGTTACAAAGATTTATGAGAAAATACAGAGTTGCATACGATAAGGAAACAGACGTATTTTGCACCAATTGCTATTATGAGGTCTACGACTTCTACAGAAGCCAATCAGGTGGCACAGATTCAGAGAAGGAGGATTCTTTTGAGAAGGCGGATGATTTTGAGAAGGAGGATTGTTTTGAGAAGCATGATGATTTTGAGATGGCGGACGATTTTGAGAAGGAGGATTCTTTTGAGAAGGAGGACGATTTTGAGAAGGAGGACGATTTTGAGAAGCATGATGATTTTGAGATGGCGGACGATTTTGAGAAGGAGGATTCTTTTGAGAAGGCAGATGATTTTGAGAAGGAGGATTCTTTTGAGAAGCATGATGATTTTGAGATGGCGGACGATTTTGAGAAGGAGGATTCTTTTGAGACGGCGGATGATATTGAGAATGAAGATGATTTTGAAAAGGATGATACTTTTGAGAAGCATGATGATTTCGAGAAGACGGATGAGTTTGAAGGTAATGATCGAATAGAGGAGAACGACAATTTTGAAAGCGATGATGATTTCGAGGAAATTGATAACTTTGAGAGCGATAACGATTTTGAGGAACCAATCGAAAGTCAAATTGAGACGCAAGGTTTCCAAATGGCAGTGCATCCTCAGTTAATCCTTGAAAAGATTAGAGAGATCGAAACGCATCTTGCAAACTTGGAAAGTCTTCAAAATCAACCTCCTCCAATTTCACCTACTAAAGGCATTATGACTTCCCTGGATTCGATCAAGGAAAGGCTTGCAAGATTAGAGGAAAACGCTTTATATAAATACAGTGATTCAATAACTATGGATAGTAATCCCCCACAGGCAGAAACTGTTTATTCGTGCTCTGAGTCTTCCATGTCATGCTGTTCTGAGCGAAGACCCTCTACCCGACCGAAAAGGCAAGACGTTACATTAAGAAATATTCTCACTGTTCCATCTACTGATCGGCATTGTTTTATATGCAAATGTGTACAGTCCGGACGCTATCGAATCAAGCCAATAACCATTGCAAGATTTTGGTCTACACATCGTATATTCATACCATATGGCAACAGATGCTGCGAATTTCATATAGAAGACAACAGTTTTACATCCGAAGCAGCTGAAATAATAAGCGACCTTGCAATTCTCGGTGATGCTTTTCAAAACAGCGCAGAACATATAAAATGGCTAAATGAAATTACGGATCTTATCCCATCATCAAAACGTCCCGTCTACGACTTCGGCAACAAGTCCAGCACTGAGAACGACCATAAAGCGATTCTAGGATTAACCAAAGCGCAATTTCAGAAGCTGTTTGACATCGTTAAGAGCCAAATTCGTAATACTGGTAATCGGAGCAAAGAAAATGCTTTGGCGATCTTTCTGGCAAAACTTAGACTGGGCGTATCACAACAAGTGCTGGCTAATATGTTTGGAGTGTCATGTCAATGCAAAGTAAGCCAGACTATATCTAGAATGGTGAAAGTTCTTGATGCACAATTTGTACCGAGTTACTTGGGATTCAAACATATATCTCGAGAAGAAGCTATAGAAAAACACCTGCCTAGTTTCACATCAAGACTCTATGACGTTTCCGAAGGTAACCTCATTATGATAGCGGATGGAACATCTATACCAACATAGTTCAAAGGAAAACATATGATGGACACAAAAAGAAAAATGTTGTAAGAGTAATGAAAGTGGTATTCCCAGACGGTTATATTCTGGAGGCAGATGGGATTTGGTACTGTGATTACTACAACAATGACGCAAAAATTCTGGAGAGTATGCTTGAAACTGAAGAACTTAAGAATTTTATCAGAGTTGAAGATCATATGCTGGTAGATAGAGGATTCCCTGATGTTATTGATAGACTTGTTGAAGCTGGTATAGTTCCACATATGCCGAAACTTCTTAAGAAAAAGCAGAAACAATTCACTCCACTGGAAGCAAACTGCTCAAGACAAGTAACAATCACAAGATGGGTCGTGGAGGCTGCCAACGGTAGAATTAAAAATGTGTTTCGAATATTCAACCATGTTGTAGAAAATGGATATCTAATCAATGGTACACTTTCATCATTCTACCGCATCGCTTGTGCAATCAGCAACGCCTTTTTTCCACCATTGTTTAAGGAAACTGAAAGACATGCCACTATATTAGAACGTATCAAAGAAAGGACATCAATTAATATTTGCCTGATGGAAAGAATCAAAGAGTTTAATCTGGATAGTAGAAGTAGACTACGTTATCAGGAAATGACGGCATCAACTATACCAGATTTCCCACAATTATCAATGGAGGATCTGCTTTCAATAACTCTTGGAATATACCAAATCGAAAATGCTGAAGATTATGTGTACCAGCATTTATTAATGGACCCAGATTTCAAGATATACGTTTTAGTGGATGAGCCAGGTACACTTAAGGCCTACATTGAATCAAGATACAGAAATAGCATGGAACATCATGTCTTCATTGAATACGATAATACAAAGGAGGGATCCGAAAAGATAAAAGGTGTATATTGTAATGGAATGAATGGAGCCAGGACGGTTGGAACTTGCTCTCATGTCACCGCCATACTTTGGTACTTAGGCTATGCTAGACATCAAGTCAATCCTAAGAAGTCATCCATAAAAGATGCCTCTACCCAACAACAGCGGGCTCGTCGAGAGGAAAGGGAAGAAGATTCGGACCCTAATGTCTTCTATGATGAAGATAACAGACCCGACTTTGCTCCACCATGCTTTTGATCTCTCTATATATATCTCATTCATAATTATTATTTGCAATTTACATGTTGGTGGAGACTGCTTTTTTATTCAGACAGTTTATAATTTTTTATTATTTTAATGTTGATGCATTAACAATTAAATGTTACGCGTATCTTTTCCTTGCCATTCCATTTACAACTTTAAATCGCTCGACTTTTTTTTTGACATAGTGTACATTTTCAATTTAGTTAGTTTAATTTTCAAAGTTTTTAATAATATTTAATTCCATTGGGTTAAATACTCGTTTGAAGAGTACGTAAGTATATGTATATCGAGGGAGAACTGGAGGTGGTGGTGTGTGTCAAAATTAATAGGTGGGTATCAAAATTGCGATTTGGAGCTGATGGGTATCAAAATTAATAGGTGGGGTGGTGGTATAAAGATTGAGAATTGGAGGTGGTGCATATCAAAATTAATTGATGGGGTGGTGGTATCGAGATTAAGTTAGTGGGTATCAAAATTAATGGGTGGGTGGTGTGTATCAAAATTGCGAGTTGGAGGTGGTGTGTATTAATAGTTGATAGGGTGGGTACCAAAATTGCGAGTTGGAGGTGGTGTGTATTAATAGTTGATAGGGTGGGTACCAAAATTGCGAGTTGGAGGTGGTGGGTAGCAAGCATGACCACATAGTGGGGGTCGTACGTAAAAATGGATTTGCATTTGTAAATGCATTTTTCATCACCATTGATTCGGTAATATGGTAACTGCAGGCCCAAAAATGACCCCTTAGTTTCAATGCATTTAGTATACTTTAAATTCTAAATCGGCCCATTTGTTAATTGCAAGTGTATAGGGTCTTTTTTTATGTATTTTTCGTCAAGTCCTTTCGCCAAATTCTTTCCTTTGTTAGTCCAAAGAAATCCAGTTTCTTTTATACCTTCGACAACTTTGTCACCTGTTTTTACATTCGTGATACTCCCAACTTTGTTTACGGGAAATGAGAGAGCAACGGCTAATGAAGCCTCTGGTGTAGTGGGGGCACGCTTCTGGAATTTATTCGACTTTCCTGTCCCTTTTTCTATGCCTATTATTGGTATTATTTCTAGACTATTGGTGTTTTTCACAGCACCATTTTCGTTTGCTGTAAGTATGGCAGTTTCGCGTTTTAAGATTTCATTATCTGGGTTGGACTTTTCGGCAGTTGGAGCAGCCACTACCTCAATAAATTTTGACTCTCGTTTGGAAGGAGTTGGTAACCCGGCTTTCAAAACGTTGTCAAGTACTTTGACCGAGTCCCCTGCTTTGATGACTTCATTTCCGGCTTTATCCGAGGCAGATTGGATAGCTTCCCGTTTCAAAACATTGTCAACAGAAATTTCATCAGGTTGGAGTGGAATTTGAATTAAAATTTTGGTTTCATGGTTTTCGATTTCGTTTGCGGGGCTTAGATTTTCGATAGCTGGGGCAGCGTTAAGGTTTACGATCCCTCCAATTATGAGTATCAGAGCGCAGTACCAAGATGCCATTGCGTTGGGACGCCAAGGTTGTAGGTGGAGTAAAAATCTGCAATGAAAATATATGAACTTTCATTATACGTAATAAAAATTTGAAGCTCATCAATTAGTTTGATACGTGTAGTATGCTTATTCGCACCTTCTAAAAACAGATTGATTATCACTTATCGAAGTTTCCTGTTTGTCACTGCAAAATCTCAAATCTCGTAGGAAAACTACCCGTTTGAAGCAAACACAAACTTCAGGTTGCGTTTGAAGCACTATACATGATAGGTATGTATTGAGTAGCGGTGTAGCAACATTAGCTCAAGCCATTCTTGATTCCAAGGATTAAAGACAATAATTGAAGTTGAGAAAGTATGTTGAAACTTCGTATTGTTCATTGTGGGTAAAAATGTATTTGTCCCTGATATGATGGTGATTTTTTTCAGCATGAAACGGATATGCAACAGGAAATCAGTCAAAGATATTCCATGGGTTCTATGTGATATCTGTGAAATCAGTATTTCCCTGTTTATGAATTTGAAGAATACATTATTTGTCAAAAATAAATATCCAAATAGATCATTCAAATATCAATTTACGATTCATGAGTTTGAAAAACATCATTGGCCGATTTAAAAATTGCATTAGATGGAACATGAAATTTGAAGTGATACGCAGTTTATATGATGATATATGGAATAGAAAGGCATATGTTTTCATAGTAGTTCTCAAACATTAACTTTACTGATCTGCGCCTACTGCGTTTCAAAACATATGTTGAACAATAAATTGAAGTATCATTTATTTATACGTTTCAGTGAAATTAGCATGTTAATCAATTCAAATTTTAATAAGGTTGTAAAGAGATGAAATGCGTGCATTTTGCACATACAGCATATAATATAATTTCAAAAGAAAGAGATTTAGTAATCCGAGGTAACCCAAATTGATAGGAATCGTGAGGAAGAAAACTTTCGTGGATACTTTTTATGTACATTTCCCCTTTTGCGTGAATTTCAGATCTATACAGAAGAAAAATACAATGAGAAAAGATGAAATGAAGGCGTCAGCTAGCACAAATTTACATGATTAACCAAAACCTTCAATAGTTGACCTAATGGTACTTACCAGTCACCAATTTTTGCTGACATTCGAGTTGACACATGTTGCCATATGTGACACCGTCAGAAGCACAAACCGGATCATACTGATAGGTACAACTGCAAGCTTCAGCAGATGAGGTTTCCGTAACCGAAATACCCAGGAAGATTCCTGCTGTGAGCAGAAGGGTAAATATTCCCCACAATTTCATGCTGGTAGATTTTGAGTAACTTTTTTTTAAAGGTAGTCTAGTTTTGTGACGGGATAATGATGTATTCTGCTATATTGGTGGGACAGAAAACAGACAAAGCAATTATGGAACTGACGCTGTTTGTGGAAGGTGACGAGGTTTTATAGAGTCAGATTTTGTCATTTTGTGCTCTCGTCATGTAAGAAGAGCCCAAAGTATTTTGTCATGCTATTAGTGACACAGACACGTACCAAAGTGTCTAACTACCTGTAGTAGGAAGCTTATTATCAACAGCTACATTATCAATAGAAAGGAAATAAGCTCTTTCCCATTTTAACCAATGTCATCATTTTTTGACAGTAAAGCTCATACGATGAAACGTGTGTACCTAACACAATCATCACGTCATCCTGAATCTGTGAATGGCAACCAGAGCAGAGTCAGCTTTCAGCTATTGAAATAAACACTGCGAGAGAATCTTGACATGGCAGGTGGAAATGATTGGACTGATATAGGCTTCTTCTTTATTACATTTTCCAGAAGTTCAGAAATAACTATTGTAAAGTGCGAAGCTTGTACTTTTTAAACACAACCTACATATATACGCAATGAATATGACTCACATGGATGATGATACAAAAAGCAAACAAACTTGTGTAACAAGCGTGATTTCATTCTACTTTCTGCATCTGCTTGTGGGATATGACATGGCATTGAGAATTATAGGATTAGTACAAAAAATATGTATATGAATTCTTGGATTGTAATATTTCCAGCAAAGAACAATAAACACCAGAAAAATGTTGTTTTCAATATTTTACCAAATGTTCTCGACTACTTTCAAGAAGTTCCCCTTCACTGCACTCATATTTCAATGCAGTACACAGCACAGGGGTTCAAGGTAATTAAGAACTAAATTATCAGCTCATTTCCCATCATCATTCAACAACCGATACATGTATTAGCATTCACAACATGTATCTGTGGAAGTAATATAAAAGCGTTTAGAATAACATTGACAGCTATGGACTATTACATATAGGTATTTAAGTGCAAGCTAAGTATTGAGGACTACAAAGAAATACCTGAGCCGTATGTAAATGTAAGCAAATAATTTGACTGTGTTACTAATTGTAGGCTTTTAACTTTTGGCATTTTTGTTATTTACAGGAAACAACAATCTCTGATCAATTCATATTATCATGTAAATTGTCAAATTGTTGCTGAACTCTATATATAAATATGTGTCATTATGCAGCAAAACTCCAACTGGGGTTACGTGAACATTTTCATAATGAACTGAACGATTTCACAGATATGTAGAAATCTAGCAAATGCGATTTACGGATCACGGCTATAACGCCTATGATTCACATCACGTCACAACTTTACAGATTTGCTTGCTAGTTTGTAAAACTAAGTTCAGGCTTTAAATTATATTTTTATTTCTATGCATTCCTTCTACTTGCTAATACTGAGGAAACAAAATGAAATGTATATTTAACCTTGAATTTCTTCCATCTCAGTTTTCAAAGCGAAGCTTAGTTTTAAAATCTGTAATTTGTTGTCATTTTCTCATGCAGGAAATGACATCAATTCAAATTTCAAAGTGCATCAAATTAAATGTAAAACAACATACATAAGTTGAAGAGAGGTTTAGCAAGAGCACGCCGAATGAGTAGCTTCAGTAGCTTATGACTTGTGTATGTATACAATGTAATACTAATACAACATCCTTTGCTTTGACTTGGCTCTTTTCCAATCAGCTCCAATTCATAAGAAAAGCATAATGGTGCTACTGACACCAATTCCCCAGAATACAAAGTAATAATAATTGATTCGTAGCATAGTTTGGTGACTCCTTCCTATTCATCAAAGTCTGTACCTGTACCTGCCTGTTTTAGAATTTCTTGAGCTTGAATTGCATTAAATGCTACATACTAATAAAAGATACACTATCTTACTTACGAATATTTTCCGACTTAATAAATAGTTAAATTCTAAAATTAACCATGCAGAAAATGTCACCCTTAAGTCCTTCGTCAATTACATTAAAATTGACGATTACCCTCATTTTCCTAGTTAATTTTTGTAAATTACCATTGGTGGTAGTAGCTCTTGAGCAGGATCTAAGTGATTTTGAATGTAAGGAAGTAAATTATTAATATATAGTATATTTCTGATATAGTGTGACCTTATTTCTAAAAATTCACTTTTTTATTCAATTTTAAGATATCGAGAAATATGACGAGGTAGCTTCAAAGGTTGCATGTGAAGCAATGTCGGCAAGCGACCCTGAACTGTATAAGCTCGACCTTACGCGGCCAATTACATACCAAGATGTAACCAAACTAACATTCATGAACAAGGGGCTCCAACTCAGCACAAACATGATACAGTTTCCGGAAGACATTGCTTGGAAAAGGAAGTTGGTTAACACCATGTTCAACATATGGTTAAACTATTGCCCAGATACCTATGTCAATCATGGATACATGAAAATCATGCGAGAACTTATCATGATATACATAAACTCATTGGAAGTGCGAACCACTGAGAGCATGGACGTATGGGAAGCTATTATCAAGTCATTGGAACAGTGTGAGCAGAGGGAAGCCTCCGTATATAACTTTACACACATTGGCTACCACGTTCGTTATACCTTTATATTATTACTATATATAATTATTATGTAAAGGAACGTTAAGAATCTAATACATCCAATAGTCAATGTTCTACATTTTTACAATTGTGCATAGGTTCAAGGAATCATTATGGACATACCCAACAACGACGCAGATGCAACCGGAAGCAGTAGTTTCAGTAGTGGAAGCAGTGACAATGGAGGTAAAGTAGATGATGGCAGTAGCCAACTCTTGGCAGGGAGAGTTGATATTTCAACCGATGGTGATGGAGATGACGGATTTGTGGTAGAAGCATCAGCAGAAGATAAAACTGGGGGAGCTGAAACATCCCCAGACGGTGGTGGTGGTGATGGAGGAGATGGTACTGGTGGAGAGGTTGCCGAAACAACTGAAGCACCACCACCTGCCCCACCATCATCCGCATCAGCCACCCGAGAGAAAGAGATGTACCCTCTTATGCCACAGAAGGATGCTGCTAACGCCGTGTTTGAGTTAGATCTCATAATTGAGAACTTTTGGGCAGTTTTCTCCCAAAACTGGGCGACATGCTATCCCAAGGCTCCATCAAGACAGTTGTGGGGTCCCAGATTTAAACAGTTATTCTTCAGGGACTTTCTTGAACCTCTGGAAGAAAGATGGTAAGTGTAGAGCAGACCACTTTTTACTCTCGATAACTGTTTCCAATCAATTCTGAATTATCACCGGAAATGAATCTCACTAATAAATTTATTATTACTGTTGTTACCATTGCAGGAAGCAGCCAGGACCACTTATGTACTACCTGGATTTAATTATGGGGGATGTTGAAGTATCCACCATTCAGCATAACATTCCCTTTTGTACGGATGCAGCATACTTAAGCAATGGGGATGGCATGTTTGAGCTTGTTCGCCCTATCAAACTGGCGGAGATTTCTGAAGGGGCTGAGGCATTCCAAAATCATCAAGTAAACTAGTTTAACCTAAAAGACATTTGTTGTAGTCCATCCAAATGATTTTAAATTAAATATACCAAATTTCCAAACTATACTAACTAGCATTGTAAACTATCATCACATATTATTATCATTCATATCATTCATTGGTCTTTAACAAATAGAAAATCATCTCGTCATGTGTCTTATCAAATGCACTTCATCTTGCCTCGTACTCTTATCAATCCTATTCATTTTATACGCAATAATGCATCACATCACATCATCTCATCATCATCTATGCTCCATCAAAAGCTTTGTTTCACAGTTGTTTGAGAACATGATAGAAATCGTAGTCATAGAAGACACGCCCTTGGCGGGAATAAACATTTTTTATATTGGTCTACTATTTACTAAATATAATAATTTTTGTGCTTATCTTGAGCTCAAGTGTTGGTTCGGTGGTTGGTTGTTGACGTAAGCACGTAACTAGAATTTCTTCCCATCTGATTCCGATTGATTGATTGACTTTACAAAATTTTATAAAGTTGTAAAAGCTAGAGTACAAATTTAATATATGGTATTGCATTAGTATTATTTTAAAGTGCTAGTGAAAATAGTCAACAAACTTCCACGTAATTTACGGCATTTTAAGGAAACAAATCACAAACAGGGATTTGTAGACTGGACTGAGACCTTTGTAGATAAGCACCAGCTGTCACTCTTTATTATTGTCATACGCTCAACCTCAACTGGGGAAACCTCCCGTTTTGAGAAGGAAAAAGAATACTCAGGATCAGTACAATCTTGGAACACACGGCCAATAATAAACCAATTACAAAGTAAGGTCAAAGGTAACTAACAATTTAAGACAAGTATTGTGAATGAGGTGCATGGGATGTTGGATTCATAATGGTTTGGTTTTGAATAGGTTATCAAAATGAAACCCGAAACTCAAAAGTCGGAGCATTCCATCGTGTCGGAAGCAAAGACTGTTGCCATCCAAAACGGTTATTTGGTACTTACGTACCCTCTGGACTATGCCAGAACGCTTATGCAGGTACTTGATTGCAGTTAGTTTTTCAAAACAAATATTAATTAATTAAAGTTGTAAGTCATATTTAATATTTATATTGTGCTTCTTTCAGCTGGGCTATGAACCTTTTGCCCCAAAGGAAAGACCCATGCTTCTTCTAAAGTCTACTTACTTGGCTTTACCTAACGTCTTCGAATATTGTAAGTGCTTGAGTTAAACTTGTTAAATATTGGCAGTTGGGGTAACGGGGTAAGTTTTGTTTCCAAAAATTAAATGTTATCTTTGGTCGGTTTTGTATAGTGAGATACATCAAGAATGTTGATGGATTCCTTGGATGCTATAGAGGCTTGGGTGCTCGTATATGCCAAAATATTGTGGCCAACACAGTATATAAGCGAGTAGCAGCCAGATATCCTTGGGAGGATGATAGGCGGAGGGAACAACAGCAATATCCTCAACAATACCAGTTGAGCTCAACCCGGTCTGGAGCTTGGATAAGAGGTGCTTTGGGTGACATGGATGCTGACTTTATACATGCTGTTAAAAAGTCTGGATGGGAAATAGTTTGTGTAACTGCCAGCACCGTAGCATCTCATCCGTTTTATGTTGTGGCTGTAAGAACTATGGCACAGTTTGTGGGTCGAGAAACGAGCTACAAGTCGGTTATTCAATCAATTGGCCACATTTACGAAAACGAAGGGATATCAGGTAGCTAGCTGCCATCATAAGAACTTCCTTAACCATCAGTTAATGGTTACTTACAGATCTATTGTATTTGTTTGTTTTATAGGGTTCTTTTCGGGCCTAATTCCAAGGCTAATTGGTGATATACTTTACATTGGTATATCTGCATCCCTAGTCTACTTGGCTTCATCATATATTGGAAAACAAAATGGGTTGGAAGGTGCTACTGCAATGGTCTCCAATGTTCGTAAAATCAGTTTTTTCATAGTTCCAGCCAAGTCAAAATATTTCACTCATTATATTTTCTTTGAATATCAAAACCATTTATTTTTGTACTTTTAGCTTGTTGCCAGCTCCTGCACTTATCAATTCCATGTTATTTCAAGTGTAATGGCTATCAACAACTCTGGTCTTACAATTGGCTACTACCCATATACATTAAAGTATGACGGTTGGTACGAATGTTGGAAGGACTTGAAGGATAGAAAGCAGCTAAAACGGGGTTCTGCTATCATTGGAAGATATTATATGGGCCAAACTGTCATCATAAATGGAACGAAACGTCCCACTGGCTTTTATTTCGGACCTCTTCATCCGCCTGGTCTTGGAACACGGGATGAGCTAATCAAAAATGTTTACTTGACTCGGCCAAAGACTGAATGACTAGTAGCTAAACTTGCTTAAGCTAATTACGTTGAAATTTACAGAGGTAGCATGTAACTGTAAACGGTTTGTGTGCAAAACATGAAAACCATGCCATTACCAATATAATCTAAAATGTATAGTCTACAACAATTGATAGTCTCAAATTGTCTTTAGTCACCACTACCTGCCTTTCATTGATACGCACCCTTGATTACATCCTTTCCTCATTCGTATCTTTATTTATCCGGTTCAGACTGTTTTTGTTTATTTAGAGTACATGAGATATATGATAGCCAGAAAGCCATGCTTACCTATTGTGATGATGTGATGTTATCATTATTGTTAACTTGTTGAAGTTGTTGTAGCTTAAAAAACACGACAATTATCTAACCTAGGTAGTAAACATTGCAATGCAAATCAATATAACCAGTAATAGCTATGTTATAATTGCTATATAATAGTCCACTTTTAAATTGATGGTTCAGGAAACAGGCTTAACTTGTAGTATTTGTATGTGGTTAGTGAGCAGTTGCATATTTGAATTCTATTGTACAACGAGAACGATTATTATGCAATTTTCAATAATTAAATTGAAATCATGTGAAATAGTAGTAGTTTACAAGTCACACTAGACTTACAGATATACTGTATTGCACTGTTAGTCACAGTCATTGTGAGTGCGATAATTGTATTATTGTTTAGTTGTTAGTAGTATAAGTAAGTATGATAAATATACCATAACCATGTGCTGACATTAGAAAAAGAAGAATACAAGTTCTCAACTTCCAGTTATTAAACAAATTAAACAATGATATGATAATGTTAATTCGTAGCATGCGTCCAACGGTTGTATCTAGTATTTAATATTATCTCACATTTGGCATCCTTCTGTCATTTGTTTAATGTTGTCAAGGTCAAGTAGTTAGTTCATCTCTAGTGTTCATCGTTTTAAATCATTTGAAACCATAACCAAAAGGGTATTGTCTTGATATCAAAAGAAAATGAACAAGGGATGGGGTGTTGTGATCCAAAGCTTGTGACTTAAGTGGTTATGATTAGATCGTATTTGAAGCAAATCGTAGAACAGATAGAATTTCAAATTGCAAGGTAATATACTAAGTATATCTGTCCAGTTGTGTTTTTCGATACAACTGTGTTTAGTGGACATAACACCTGAAAAAAGTATGGTATGGTAAGTCATAAATAACATGCCACAATTAATGTGCAAAATATTAGGCACCTAATAAATAGAGAACTATTAAAATTCTACTGATTTCGTTTAAAGGAGCCCCTGGGGAATATAACATTGGATGATATTGGTCGTTACTATAAGCTTGCGGTAAATTACGGGTTGGTTGATGTTGCTGTCCATCCATTTGACTATGCCGACACTTTAATAAGGGTACATTTGCAGATTTGTACAAATACAACATGTCTGTTACTAACATGACGCTTGACCTTAATTTCATATTTGGGTAGTTGGGGTATGAGCCGTTTGCTCCGGTAGAGCAGGAAAATATGTTACGTAGAAAGTCACTAGCACTGCCTAGTTTATCTAGTTATGGTAAGTCAGGATGGACTTTTTACTGTAAAACGTACTACACATATATACAAAAACTCTATGGTGTGTTGATAACTTTTAATTAGGCTGTTTTTATTGCATTTTATAGTATACTACTTATACATGATTGATGGCATCTCCGGCTGTTTTAAGGCTGTCGTTCCATATGTCGCAGGTTCATTGATATATCGACATCTTGGGCATTATATTTTAGAACAATCCCCGTTTCCTCAAACGCTTCCAGAAGGGGAGCCACGACTGAGTGAAAGGTTTACAAATGAAAATGTTGGACACTTTTTGCAGACAAGGGTTTGGAAACTCGTGGCGAATGTTGTAGCCATCCATGCAAGTCATCCATTTCATGTAGTGGCCGTACGGACAATGGCAAGATTTGTTACAAAAGAAGGACATGGGTATAGTATAGAAAACAGATAGACAAAGACTTAAAACTGGACAATGCATATGATATGACAATGGGAATGATAGCTTACAGCTTCTTCTGTAACTTGTTGCAAGGCCATCCGTTCAAGAATCTTGGCTGAGTGAATTGACTAGATTTCGGGAATACCATGAGTTTTTTGAGGGATGCCAAGCCAAAGTCATCAAAGAGGTTATGTTTGGTTTAGTGTCTGCCGTAACGTTTTTAGTGGCAATGAAAGCTGTCCAGTTTTTCAAACCCCAGATGGAACAACTAAAGGGCCACACTGTTGAAGAAGTCTCCGAATATATTTCAAATGTATTCACTGACTGAATAATTAGCTTTCACAACATGTTATAATGTGAATGGAGCATAAATTGCATTTTAATGTTCAACTCTTATTCATTTTACAACAGAGTGTTGCAACAATGTACACCAACCAATTTCGGAACGCATCCGATATTATGATTATCAATCACACGGACATTCCTTTGGGAAAACAACCCTTCAACGAAAATTATGAAAATTGCATTGATTGCATAAAACGTCTAAAGAAAGACAGAAGATGGAAAACATCTACTGGACTAGTAGCACGAAGACGTTTCACAGGTCCAACTAGAGAGAGTTTAGATGGACAACTTTCACCAAGTGATACATTTTTCGGGCCTGCCTATGTTCCAAAGAATTTAAATGATATACCATCTTTCTTGAAGCCCTACTATGACCCGGTTTTATCTGTTGGTTCTTCTGAGGATACAAGAAGGAGAGGAAGTATAGCCCTTGCTGGAGTCAAAGCTTTGTTGAGCGATCGAGCTCCATCAAGTAGTATTCCAGGAATTAACTTTTACTATGGGACATCGCCATTTAGATTAGAGTTATGAACAATAAATGTGAATTATATAAAGTAAAATACATTGGTTTGTTACGATTTATTATTAATCTCCTTATATATTATGCGAGCCATGATCATGGCATGTACGTCGAGTGAGTTAACATGGGAGCGCATGACTATCTGTGTTAGCGTAAATACAGTACTGACAAGGGGCATCCAACATTACGTTCATACAAAATGCATACTTTTTAGTAATGTTTTAATTATCATTTGGCAAGTAGTGCTACCATAACTACACCAATTACGCATAAAAAATTGGCATGAAATTTTTCTTCAAAATTTTTAACGTTGGCTATGGATGACCCATTGTCACCTGTTTTCTTTACACGCACGTTTGTTTACTTTTTTAAAGATTGCGTTCTCAACAAAAGCTCCTTCCACATTAAAATTTAATGTTGATTTTTGGGAGTTGTTTTATGGGAGGTGGAGGGGAATTAAATGTTGATTTACTGGAAGCGGAGGATAATTTAACTGTTGATCATTGTTGGGATAATGAAATGTTGGTTGTGGAGAGAGTTAGTAAATGTTAAATTCTGCTTTTTTAAACTGCAGGCCTGAGTTAGTGGTTTCATAAAAATAAATTTTTAACTGCATTGATAAGTCGGGCGTAATATAGAGGTTGCAACTCGATCGATTATTGGAGAAGCGATGATTTGACTACGCATTAGATAGATTGGGATGAATTAAAATGTTTAAAAGATAAATTGATACGACATACGTAACTTTTAGTAAATGACACAAATTTAAAAGCCTTTTAAGTCCGAGTAAGAGGGATTTTAGTCACGTTAGTCATTAGTGGTAGGCCCGTAGGGGGAAATTTCACCAACTTTCAAAACGGGGTAGTATGCTACGTATTGATTAGTGGAGTTGGAAAGGAGTGCACAGGCAATCAATTAATGTTTTTAATGAAAAAAAAGTGTCAATTGTTGGAAGGGTGATTATGTTGATTGTTGGGGCATACTTTATGTACTTAAATGTTGGTTGTTGTGAAGATACTCAAATTTTGATTGATTGTTGGAGGAAAATAATTTAATTCAAGAATGGGCATCATCAAGATCACTAAATTTTAATACACAATTGGATTAAAAGTAGCTAATGGTGATGGGCTCCAGACTAACAGGTCATGTCACTTACAGAGATTGTCTTATAAATCCATTGGGATAATCACGGTTGAAATTAGCGTTAGGGGGATCTTTAAAACTAACAACGAACAATACACCTCGGCTCTTAAACGTTTTCATTAACTCCTGAACATCTTAAAGCAAAAAGTACAAACCAAAAGGTTAGTTTGTCTCTAATTTATGTGAACCGGAGTATGTAAATAGTAGTTAAAATTCGTATCAATCATGTAAAGTGCATGAATAATTCGTTTTAACAGGGAATAGCCAGTCTTTGGGTCTGTTGGCCGTTTTTATTCTCTTTTGTAGTCATTTTCCATAAAATGAAGTACCAGAAGGATATTCTTTGATGAGTCTGTTTCTTTCACATCCTAAAATTGCATGAAAAATATGGTCCTACTACGCTATTAGTCAACCCTTGACGAAT
The DNA here is from genome assembly GCA_964034955.1 of Orchesella flavescens. Classification (NCBI taxonomy): domain Eukaryota; kingdom Metazoa; phylum Arthropoda; class Collembola; order Entomobryomorpha; family Orchesellidae; genus Orchesella; species Orchesella flavescens. Next base: position 14,141,720 of record OZ035957.1, read on the forward strand.
TTTCAGCTTTTTAAACGACCCGGAAGGAATTCAATTGTGTATTAGTGATCTTGGGCATCATAAGAAAATCTTCTCAATAAATTTGAAATAAATTCTACATACTAGGAGGCACACTTTGTGTGCCTCAACAGGCTTTCTCGTTATTATTAATATGAGTATAATAATTTATTATCGGGTAGTTAAAATATTTACTTGTGAATAGCACCACTAGAAATTAACAATTTTTACATAATATAAACTTAAAACTACTACTACTACTATACTACTGTTTTTGCCTCAAACTATTGTATGTTCTACATCTTACATTAAAGTACCAGTCACAGTTTTTGATATCTTGGTTCCACAGGAGTGGCCATGAACAGCATTGAACTTTGTGAACACCCCAGTCGCAGTAATAACCACAACCACAGTCAAAAGGATCTGCTTTAACAATTGCACTACCATCCGGATTACTATTCCGATATAGTGGACAGTCGTAATATGGAACAATTTCTTCTTCATCTTCCCAATACGAAGAATGGACATTGGCTGGCAAAAATGTAACAATCTTATTATTTCTCAACTCCTCTTTGTATGCTGGACGCGGTGATGATGGGGATGCTTCTTCATAAGCGTCGTGCTCAAACTTTGCCAAGTTCTCGGCAATATTTCTTGTTCCCAACTCTTCATTGTACGCCGATTCGTCCATTTCTTGCACTGGTGGTGGTAGGGACTGTGACAAAAGTACTTCTTCATCTGCCTCCTGCTCTAACTGCTCCTGGTTCTTGACGAGTTTGTTGAAAAGGTTCTTTGAAATTTTTAGGAACTTTCTTTTATTTGGCTTGGATGCATGATCTGAATCAGATTTTAAACTGTTTGCAAAACTGCTCGTTTGAGATGATGAGAGATCTTGCTTTTGCAGGGAAACGCTGGCACTGTAGCTCTCCAGAATTGGTGTGAGCGCAACAAAGACAAAAATTGTTGCAATGAGCATATCAGTCCTTGATGAATACATTTTGGTTCACAAGCTTTGTTCTGAAACTGTTTTAATAAATAAAGATTTACATATTAGATAGTTACATGGGCAATCCAATTAAGGTGTTGCTGATATAGACAACTGAATGAAACTGTCGGTCCTAGACAGCTTGAAGCCTTGAATTAAACAATGCAGGAATCCTTCTTACCTTCCTTCCGGAATGATAGACGACACCAAAAGCTCTTCAGCCTTTTTAAGTCTTTCTAATGCAATGTTAAGAAAGTCCTTTCTTGATGTTCTATGCTCTCTTCTAGCTTGCAAGGTTATGATTACACGTGGAGTGCTTTTGCGGCTTTATATATACTTTTGAGATTCTCTTTATGTAACGTTTGTATAATTCTGAGACGGTATAGATAGAATAACCTATCTATCTCCAGCTGCATGCAATAACTTTTCATTGTTATTTCAACTTACTTCAATATTTGAGTTTAAGTTAAAGCCAATCTTTGTATGCATGAAGAAAGCAAAACATTCTAAAAGTTACAAACTAAAGTCAACCCTTTCTTTCGAATAATTGCATCAAATATTGAAGTATATATTTATTTATATGATTAGTATAAAAACCATATATTGTAGGATCTTTGTATGACTTGCATTATTAGAGAGGGTTTACTGAGCCAAGTCAATAAGCCGACCCTTTTTGTGAGAAAGTATGTGTATATGCATATCCATCTCTGTTATCGCGATCCTTCTTTGGGACCCTTTGATTGTTATAAGAAAAGGGTTTTACTTGATTTGATGCCATCCCGACTCGTGTCATTCGTTTGTTGCACAGCAGGGGTTTCCTTCCTCACTGTTTTCTGCCCTAAAACAATATTTTTTCATGCTTTTTGGTAAACTGTACTTTTGCTAACTCAAACCCACATGAGTCTCCCTTATCTTCGTTTCATCTTAATGTCATTGTTACAGAAAGTAGGGCTTTGGCGTTTTCGCCCTATACCTTCACTTATGCAATACCGTTAACAAGTACCGCCGTGCGTATAAGTGTCGTTGGATCATATCCTTTTTCAAGTTCAAGTTCAATTTACCTTGATCTTGGATTATCAGATTCATGCTCTATAAAATGCAGTTTCATCCAAGAATGAGCAAGTGCTCAAAAGTTCCCAGCCCCTTTCTTTATAACGACCTTAGGTCTCATCTTAACGGGACAAAGTGAAAATCAGGTTTTATCTTTTAGGAAAATACAACCAAATTATCAATAAAATTTTTGATCTCCGAAAATTCAACAACAGATATTCCTGGCACATGCTCTCTGGGGAAATATTTCACACATTTCCATTGTGCAATTCATGTACAATTATGGCTAACAGCAACTAAATACAAACTAGTTTATGATAACAACATGCTTCTCATTGCAGGTATTCATACGAACCTATGAATCCATATCTTAAGGATAATCTTGTAACTCAAACACCTTTTGTACTTAACTGTTACAAGCCCGATACTGTATAAAAAGCATTTCTTCTCGCACAGTTTACCTCTATGTATCATATAAATATTATGATACGGTTTAATAGCAGAAAACGGAATGCTCACATATTTGTAAAGTGAGCAATATTATTATGGCTATAAATGTTTTAAGACTAATTCTGGAATGAGCTGATAATAATCTGTGCCCTTAGCTTTGTTCAGTTCGTACTTTAGTACATTTATTTTTCAGATTATACGAGCTACGGTACAACGTCTGCAATGACGGGACAGGACAAGTACAAATAGCTAATTCATGTTAATTTTAAATGAATTCCATTGCATATATATTTGTTTATATCATTATGTATGTAGAGACTGTGACTGTAGACATGACCCGACAAAAATTTAAACTTGACAATGCTTTTTCGTAGTAGCTTATTGACTGATTACTGATTGACATGCTTGTTTAGTGGTTAAATGGAATTACGATTATGAGTCCTAATATAGTGTAAGTAAAACCTCCTATATGAGGAAAACTCTGGGCCAGTGTTAGCAATCATTAAGTACATTTTCTAGTATGCAATCAATCATGAAAGAACATTGACAAAACGACAGCGACTAGACATGACAAAGGCGATAAAATTTATAATGAGTATATATGTATTAATGATATTTACTAAAGTAGCAAAACGATATCTGATACAGCAGCACTAGACCGTAAATACATTTGGTTTCGGTTACAAACAAACCACAAACAAGTACTGAAGCAGGAACACACACCACACCGCTACAGGTAAGCTAGGCTAAACACTTAAGCAAACAATGTATACACATTTGACTTTCTGATTGCGAGTACTAAACCACTACACGAAAAAAGTTTAACGCAAAGGTATTATTCATTCATGCATAAACCAGCTTCAAGCTTTGTTGCCTTTGATTGTCCTGTCTCCAGAACCGTCTGAATTATGAACTAATCTTGAATATCTTAATCCAAAGTTCAATGCCAAGTATGTCAGCCATCAAGCTAAAATAATTTCAAATATAAGAAGTATTGCATTTATCAAGAGAAAACAAACGGCATTTTATTACAATCAAGAATAGATCCTAACTAAGTACATAAATCCCTAATTACACTATGTACGAACAGTTTACATACTTATCGGTAGTATGTATCAAAATAGTAGGAAAACACTAATGATATAATCTGAACTTGACTGAAAGGGAAAATCAATAATTTAAAAATTAAAAGAATCAGACCATTATAATGATGATGCTATCCAGTCATACTACAACTTAGTGTTTCTTTGTCGGAGACTTCTTGACATAATCATCATCACTGGAAGAATCATCACAATCACTAGAATCAGAAACCAATCGATGTCCAATCATCTTTGCTTTCTGTTTTCCGGGTACGGTTTTAACTGGTGATGGTGACGCAACTTTCCCACGAGCACATGCCAACAATTTATCAATCTGAGACTGAGAATTTGCAGATTTCGCCTTACTAGAACCATCTTCAGAAGATAACTTACGACATCGCTTCCCGGGTACCTCCTTCTTCTTAGCATCATCATCTTCAGTTGGTGTGAGAATTCGCTTTTTTGACGTTTTAGCTTTATTCATTGGGTTATCTTCTGGACTTGACTTTCCAGGCTTTCTTGCAGCAAGTTTGTCGTTGCTCTTTGCGTTGGCTGCTGGTAACGGAGTTTTCGCTGGCACATCTTTCTTTCGTTTTTGTATTGTTGTCTTACTTCTAGCTTTAATGGAATTGTCAATTTGCTTCGTTTCTTGCGTCTCTTCTTGATGTACACTCGACGGCGGTGTATTAAACAACTCTTCATCTTCTGGAATCATCTTGGAAGTGAGCTGACTTTCATTTGCAGTAGAATTACCTCCATTGGACCTAGCATCATTTTCAACGTCTCCTGTAGCTTCTTTCGCCTTGCTCTGGATAATATTGTTAGCATTCCCTTTTACTGTGGCTTTTTCCAACTCTATGTCACTGTCATCACTGTCACTATCTTCCTCTGAATCTGAGATTATTTCGGATTTTTTCATATTTCCTCTCGTACTGGCTGCAGAAGTTGTTGTTATTGCTGCTGGTATAAAAAAAACATATTTATTATGGAAAATGTTTAAAAGAAATTATGTTTTTTAAAAAAAGATTTAAAAACTACGCCGTACACAATGTCTTGCGCTCTTTCGAAATTATTGAGTTAGAAATAGGAAGCGTCAAGCGTTCAATGGAAACTACAACATCGAAATTCATACTTTTTAGCAAAGCTGGAAGAGCTCCTTCACTGGTTCCGGTGTTCATTGAGACACCAGCTTCAATTGCAGTTTTCTTACTTTCAGACTCGGACTCCGAAGAGGATGAAGAAGATGCATTTGATGTTGGCGTAGACTGTTGATTTAGTGTGGGTTCTTGAGCGTTATTAGCTGCTGAGGATGTCGAGGAATGAGGTGGTTGACTATGATCGATGAATTCTACTTGGACATTACTACAAATCACTGGAAGAATCGAGGATGCAAAGACAACTTGCGGCGATCCCGGAACATGCGATAATGACTCGATGGCACGTACGTCAGATGTAGAACTAGATGACGCATTCGTGGTTAGTACCGGAGTGGTGACATTTTGATTACCAGTTGACATCGACATCATTATTGGTACTGCTACTTCAATCACTCGCAACTTTTCATTAATCTCGTTTTCACGCACCTTCAATTCTAAAATAAAAAAAAATAAACAGATAATAATAATAATAAATTAGCCCCAAATAAGCTAATTACCCAACCCAGATTATCAAAAAAACTTACTAGCATAAGCCATTCTTTTCACATCCAGCCACGGGTCAGCAAGAATTTCACTAAAGTCCTTCAATCCAGTCATCTTCAACAGCATGCTCTTCTGAGCTTTCAAAATCTTTTCTTCAGTGGAACCAAACTGCATCACACAGCCATCACAAAGTATAATGGATTGCTGTAGACTAGTGGAACATCCTTGCAGACTCAATCTGGAAGAGTTGAGATCCATCGATGACTCTCCATCATCTTGAATAATGACACGCTGCAGGAAATGATCCTTAGCTACCTCCTCCAACTGTTTTACCACCTCCGGTCTCTCATACCCAACAGGAATCGTCCAACCGTTCTCGCAGAATGTACATATACATCTGGGAATAGTGGCAACCTCCATACCACTTCCACTCCCTCGGTAAGCCACCAATGGAGAAAACTAAAACAAATAAAAAACAAGGAGTTGTCACCAAAACTAAAACAATGCACAAAAAATAAAACAAAAAAATGCCATCATCAACTGTCATTAAATATTAATTACACAACGTACAAGAAGCAATATTCAATATCATAAATAATAATGCAATTACCATTTTTCAAGGTTGATATCCAGCAACAACGAGAACCCTTCACCCTTGGACAAATGACAACCCGATCCACGAAAATGTCACTTAAAATCAACCCGACAATTACTCTTGTTGACTCTCCCTCGACAATCTGATTAGCGCAGCTTTAGCAAGTTTATTTTTAATTTAATCGTTTTATTAATCACCAAAAAATATTTAAAATAAAACTGGACTCAGGTGCGTGGTGGTGGTGTGCTCATGCATGCAATGCAATGTGTATAATTTTACCTCGAGTGCTATGTATAAAGTACTATTGGAAAAAGGGACAGCAGCAGAGAATCAGTACAGAAAGCACGTTATGGTTTTGCACCAAGTCAGAAGACCGCTGCTTTCAGTATAAAAACGTTTTACCTCAATGCTTTCCTTTCTCTATGCTCCGTCCTCCTCCAGTCCGTCTTTGTTTCCTCTCATTTTAGACAGCAGCATCGAGTATCGAGATCGAGATGATGATGATGATAATGATCAGAGAAGTGTATCGTTTGGCTACTATAATTTTATGACTGCTAGTCAGTCATCAGCATCAGGAATCTAAATCTAACGGACATTTTCGACCACCCAGATCTGATTGTGCTTTATGCCTTTATGCCTTTTAAGGATATCCGGATAGAAATGATTTGATCAATAATAATCAATGCATGAGTCAGTGTGTTGTGTCCCAATGTATGGACGAATGATGGATAATATTCGATATTTAAGGTCAATAATAATTATTCCTTTGACGTTTGAGCGTTTGACTTTAGTTAATTTTATTAATGCTTAATTTTAAAGGTGGCATACGATTAATGAATTTTTACTATAAAAAACTGGTTTGGGAAAAGGAATCTAATAAATCACAATTTTGTTGCTGACAGGTTCTAACAAGTAGTAGTTGGACGACTGGAGATTCCCCACTATATATATATGTTGATAGTCAAGCTGACGAACTGACGACGATCTTCTGCTGCCAATCTCTGTTGTTTACTGTTTGACCTCTGCTGCACAATAAAGTGTTTATTATTGTTCTGCAACAGGTTCTCCTCCATCCGCAGGTGGTTCTGGGTCGGCTGCCACGGCAGGCTCTTCAGGATTATTGGCATCAGCTTGAACATCTCCAGACGGTCGTTTTTGTTGGAGCTCTCCGGATGGTCGTTTGTCTTCTTGGAGTGACGTTCGATTATTATCCCCGGAAGGTCTCTTGTCTCCAGACGCACGACGTATTTCCCCTGATGCTTGTAAATCAGCTCCAGAATTCTTTTGAACTTCACCGCTACCAGTGGCACCTGCCTGACTCATTCGTTTTTCTCCAGATACGGAAGTTTTCTTTTCACCGGATAGCCGTTTCTCACCTACCTGAGACGCTCGTCTTTCTTCACCTACGTAAATCGAAACAGTTTTAATATCAACATTATTTAAGTTGAAAGTTATGGAGTAAACATTAAATTAATATTTACTACACTTTGATTGATTGATTGATTGATTGATTGACTTTATTAACGTGTTTGATTGAATAGGTTTGTTGCACTACGTACCTGCGTCACCAGGAGCTTCACCCGGGGCTTCTCCTGTATAAGAAAGACGTTCTATTAATTTGGTTAGTCGGATTTGATTTTTACTTTTTTTTCAATGTAATATGTATATACGTGTGTATTATGTGCATATTCTTCTCTGCTCTGCTGTGGCAAGCGCATGTTACTGACCTTGTGGTTCATTTGGAGGTGCCGTAGTAGGCGCAGCGTCTGTAGCAGGTGCCAGGGTATCTTCAGTTGGTGCTAGTTGTTCAACAGCGTTGGGATCTAATGGACCACCATAGCCGGGTGGTGCATATGGAGCGCCTGGAAGGAATCCTTGAGTAAATTGTTGTGGTGCTGGTGGCTGATCAGGGGCAGTAGGATTGGGTGTAAGTTTTTCATCATCCTTGGTCCACGCTTTCTGTTTCACGACTTCCAAAGCGTTCTCAACATCTCTTCGTTTCAATTCTTCATTGTAACGCCATCTTAAAAGCCAATGACCCAGGTATTCAATCGGATCGGCTGGTCTTCTAATGCAGATTTCTGCCAACGCAGCTACGAGAATTGGTCCAAGATTTCGTTTCAGATATTCCACTTCTTGGTAGGTTCTGTCGTTAAGCATTTGTGCTTTGGCACTTTGTGGCTGTTGCTGTTGCTCTGCCATGGTGGAATTTGGATATCAGGTCTAATATATTTTAAATTGATCGAAAACGTGGATTTGGAGTAAGCTAACTGTATCAGACAGTAGTATAAAAAATTGTAGGCTATCGCAAACGTATTAACATTGATTTATGAATTACAAAAGTTTTGGTTTGTTTGTAGATAAGATGATGTTGTCGTGATGGTCGACACAGCAACGTTAAAGCAAATGAAAAGTTGTGAGTGCATTTATGCCGAGAAATTGGCAAGGGTGGCCACTAAATATACTGGGACGTGAAAATGAAGGTGTACCATGCTTTTATTTATAATGCATCATTTCACCGATTACCATGTTGTCTCTAACACAAATGTCGTTAGATGTTAGGATAGTGCGTAAATCTGCTTCACAATGAAGATCCATGTTAATGTTATTATTATTATTATACAAGTCGTTATTTTCAGCTTTAGTGATGTTATTTGTACAAACAGAGGGAGGTGTCCACGTCTCGGTTTCCCTTCGGCAAATTGCTTTTACTTTTCTCTTATAGTAGTCGTCAGTTTCATTAGGGTTTGTCTTAAATACATGCTCAGCCACCTTCATGTAAGTCTCAATGGACCTAACAGCCTGTCTGATGTCCGTAAGGGAACTTTTGTAGGGACTTTTAGTAGTTCTCGCGTCGAACCTATCAAACAATTTATTATTATAGTTTGTAGGACATGGGATATTATTGTATATTGTAATTGAATTTAAAGGTCATCAGTTTTTATAGAGTATGTACGGGTAAACACGAATCCATTGTCCCTGCTGTTTTGGTGGATCAAACCAATTTTTCTTCACGGTTATCAAAGCAGGACATCCTGTGAATCTCCCTGTTTTGCAATCCACAGGATAATCCACACCCGCGTCAAAATAATGTTTTAGTTTTTGGAATGCTTCTGAACTAGGATGAGGGAATTCAGCTACTACTTGCTTTTTACTGGAATTAGATGACTTTAGTGTCACTCTCTGCTCCTGCGGACAGTCTACCAAAGCAGAATCATCTTTTGAATTAAATGTGTCACTGCTTTCTTTGACCTTAGACGTCTCTTCTCTGCTCGTGCATCGTGTGTCAGAGTTGGACTTTTGTGTTTCTACGTTCGGGCTTATCTTTCTAAACCTTTTGGATGCTTGTGAGAGAATTAGGTCTTTGACTTGCTTGCACATCTTTCCATTGGTTTGGTTGCGAAGATATTGAACTACAAGGTTTTGCGAATAAATGTTTTTGGCGTCTTTTAAACGGGCAGCCGTACTGAAACAGTATTCCGGTTTGTACTTTTCTGATTAGAGGTTAAGTAGGACACATAAGTTTTAAGATCTCTATATGTATATTTGTATATGTCTAAATGAATGACACAACTTGCTTACCACTTCGTTTCTTCTCTATTGCATCTGCATTTGCTATCCTTTGTAATAGCATGTCAACATATTGTCGAGTAGCATCAATTGCATATGCCGTATCAGAATTGAGAACATCCTCTCCTGATAAAGCAGCACCATCACCACCATTGTCTGTTTCTGAGTTATTTTCACCGTTATTTGTGTAGCTAGAAAGATCTGGAAAGCCTAGGAGGTCGAACAAATCATGAAGCATTGGTTTTTTCACTATTTCATCTGTTTCACAATCTCCTCCAAGACCAGGGCTGTAGTTACATTCTAAAAGCCAAGGCTTCATTTCTTCATCCACAAGAATATCAAAACCAAACAGGTCAAAGCAGTTCCTATTTGAGGCTGAATAGCCAAGTCTTAATGAGTCGCCTATTACGGTTAACACAATCATAGCCATGATGTTTTGCCACATATACCAGTCTGGTGTATTTGTGTCTTTGAAATACTGCCTCAATTTTCGTAATGGCCATTTGCACCCCTGCCCTATCAGTTCTTTATCTTCCTCATATGTTGGACTTAACTTGTTTAATGATGCGTTTGTCAAGTGGGAGTACATTGCTGTGAGATCTGAAGTATCATATTTTTCAGTAGCAAACCTACACAAGCCTTCTTGGTAGATGTAGATAACTAGGGGATCTATTGCACTGACGCAAACGTAGAGTCTAATATCCCATTTGTATCCCCCGATAAGTAATGGTCTGGAAATATATTCTTGTACCACAGATTTCTTATCTGTAGCAATATTACTCAAGTCTGTTGTAAGAAATATTCCCTTTCCTTGACTTTGCCCAATTGGTTTTGAGATCCACACGGGATTACATCGTTGCTCTACTGGTGAATTTTTTACTTGAGAGTTTCCTGTGTCATGAAGGGATGATAAAGGTGTTTTCACTCGTTTCCTTAATTTTTCATTATTTGTCTTAAGTGAATCCTTCGTTGCTTCTTCTTTTGGACACGTCAACAAGTTATGAAACGTGTACATAGAATTACTTTCACTACGCTTGTGTTGTTCCATGCTGAGACGAAGATAATCTTCTGGTACAATGAATGACAAGGGGTAAAAGTCGAAGATTGGACCGTGAATAGACTTCATTTTTCTGAGGAAGCTAGTAAAATTTAATAAGAAATAATTGTTAGCTTATTTTTTTACTACTATGGAAGAATATTATTTTATTACAATTATTGCTGCGAGTTGGATTTACTTACTGTGTTAAATATAGCTTGTTGCAGAATTGAAAGCCCTTTGGATTATGATTTGTGAATTGCCAATGACGCAAGTACTTGTATGGACTGAATTGATATAAGTTGTAGCTCCACCAGAGATTCCATCCTGTGGCCCCCTTCATAGCCTTTTCGTAAGATGTGCCGTTTTGTCGCTCTTGAAATTCTCTCCATCCGCGTTCCTCACAAACTTTCTGAAGAATAGTGTTGGTGGTTCCAATCCCGTCATTAATTCTGTACACAAATCTATAGTTGGCCTTTACAGCGTTGAGCAGCGTTATGTCATCTAGAGCCTTTTCCCGTGCTGCTCGTTTTCTCAGTTCAACGATTGACTCGCGGTATCGGGATGTAGCGAAATATTTATTTTTGAAGGACGTGCAGTAGACAGTTGGTGCATTATTTTTTGTATTGCATGTTGTCACGTAGTTCTCATCATGAGTATTTCCACTTTCTCCGGCCCATTCCACTTCAGAGATATTTTCTGGCATTTGTAAAGATGAACTCTATATTGGACAAGCAGATTTTGAGATTAAACGCAGATGGTGGTGGTGGTTATGGGTTTTAGTTAAAGTAGGTATCCATTTGAGGAGAACGGATAAGTTTTACGAAAAGGATGTGCATTCTATTTCGTTGATGAATATAATGTAATATGTAATGGTTCATTTTCGGTATGTAACATTATTGAGAGAGGATGGATGAATGAGCTATGAAGAAGGGTTGAAGTTGTTGAATGGCAGATTCGGAATTGGAGGGAGAGTTTCCATGGGGTGCAGGTGCACTGATCTTATATTTCTTATACATGTGTGGTTGGGGTAGCACAATAGTAGTTGGTAAGAAAGGAGCTGTCATATCGCCTCTTGATTATCTACATTACCTCGATGTTAACCTACCTAATTCAATAATTAGTAAAAAAAATGGTACGCAAATATTCTTGTGAGGAAATTATCTCTTTAATGACTTTTCATCAGTTAAATTCGTCACTTTTCTCGCTAATTATGTAGCGTTTAGCTTCATTGTCGTACATCAGTTGAATTTTACTTTGATGAGATCTAGTAGGTCTCTTCCGGTGCGGGCGCTTTGCATTGTCATCCAATATTTCCAAGAAAGCTTCTCGATTTCCTTCCAAAGAACTATTGTAAAGGAAAAAAGGATACAATTTAATTATTACGTGTTTGAGATTCCGCACATGCGCGTGTATAGTAAGGATTTATATAATAATTATTGTATAGTAAGAATTTATTCTTACTCAAGGAAATCACCATCTTCAGAATCCGGTGGGTCTACGACTGCTTGTCTACGGCCTGATCGAGGCTTTATTTTTGTTGCAGGAATCCGCAATAAATGTTTAACGTTTGCTTCATTTCTAATGAAAAAAATTCAACTACATTTGCAGAGATACACTACCGACTACACGATATAATGGGAATACAGTATTCGTTCGTGCATATATATACATACGGTTTTATTAAGGTTAAGTCAGAATATAATAGATGCTCTTAAATGTACCTCTTATATGTTCCATAAACCGCCGCTCGCGTTTCACGTTTCCAGTCATGAGGTTCACTCACTATTAGAAGTAAGCATTGTATTATTTTCTAGAAATATTATTGGTAGTGCATTACACTTGACACTACACTGGTTGTGTATTATTTATTTATTTATTTATTATTGCCTAAGTATGTTGGCAGCTTATCCAACCGGGTTTCCGCAATATTTGTATCACCATCTTGAAGCCTATAACTTTCAGCATCATATTCAGCGATTCCTTTTAAAAATCAACAAAATCAAAATGAGTTCAAGTAGTTATGATTAAGTATTAAGTTTCAACTTACTTAGAATTAACAATAATAATTCTCTCTACAATACGAATGAGTCAACAAGTAGCAAGTTTATTATGTATTTTTATTTTATTTATTACTTGGGATCACAGGTGGTGAAGGTAGAGACGATGTAGTTGCAAGAAGAGTAGTTGTGATACAAAATATCCAAACTGCCAAGCTGGCAATTCTATTTTGGGCCATTTTTCATTTATGTGTCATAAGTAGGTACTTGGCTGTTTTACAGGTAATGTGACACCAGATATTTATGGTTATGGATTAGGCGGACATTTATTCTTTGGCTCATAAAAATGAGCTATTATATTATGCTATTGTTATTATTCACACTACTACTCAACTACTCTCGTAAGCGACTAGGAATCGTAAAAACGCACCTGCATTGATCGTAAAGAATCAAACCAATGCAGTGTAGTAATATGTTGAAGGTCTCTGACTATGAGCTACAGTTTGGGTTGTCGTGCTTGCTAAGAAGATGATAATATTACCAACTGCATAAGTATTGTGATCCGTCTTGTTGAATTATGTATTTCAGTAACTGCGAGTGCGAGATTATGCTTGGATTAGAGCTACTGAGAATAATCTTAGCATTTACGAGCCGATTGAATTGAGTGAATGGGTAATACAGTAAAATTGCTGAATTAATGCTGCAATGATTAGAAAAGAAATGCATACTGTGCAAAAATAAAATTATCCAAGAGATATTGCCGATTGCCGGCTTATCTTTAAAATGGTTTTGGCAAACCACACAAAATATATGTATTTAAAAAACTTTTTAAGTACAAGATAGAAAAGAAAATGAATCTGAATATTGAATGATCCATAACTCAAACTTTTTCTCTTGAGATTGTGGTACTAATGCAAGTGCGCAAATATAAGTTGTATGCGCTGCATTGGATTGAGCATTTGAGGCAGTTCCTGGATAATACTGGTAATTCGCCTTCTTCTTGGAATCGCTCAATGGAGACATATTAAGTACAAATTGAATCAATGTTTTGTGCATGCACATGCAATTTTATGACTTTCGTTGAACTGTGACCTCGATTTGACGTGTAATCGTCACCAACCATCATACCAACCTATGCTATATCATACTGTTGTCGAAATTGATGCTATTTGTCATATATGCAAAGGATACTGATTTGTTATTCAGAAGAAAAATGTCAAACCCGTCAATCATTATTTTTCTGATTGCTTCACACTGCTACTGGTATGTATGAAAAACGCTCGGTAGCTTGTATATCAAGCCAATACATATCAGAGAGCTCAAAGAATTTTGTATATTTTACACTAAAATCCAAAATGTTGAAAGGGAAATAAGATTCTGTTATAAAAATATATACTCACTCTGCAAAAATCAAAGTACATAACATAAACCAAGGTTTTTAAAACATTTCAATATTGCGGAATCGTCAAGCTTCCGTCATTATGGTACTGCTGATATAGTTGCTTCTGCTGCTGCTGACATTGTTCATTTTGTGGACTTAATTTGTTTGATTTGTCACTATTGATTCTTTTAAACACAGCTTGCCTTGTTCTAAAAAACGCTAGAATTTCTTGATCAATTGTTGCATCTCCAGTCATTGGCAGACCCTTGATAAGTTCTTCATCATCTTTATCAGCATCAAAGTTTGCAATGTCCATCTCATAAAAATTATCAGCGGAATTGGTAGGAAATTCATTCCGATTGTGATGATGAAGCAGTTCTAATGTTGCAGATGCTGAGGAAGCTGCATTTGGGGTCGCAGGTGGTCCTTTCGGATGCTTCGCTTTAGTTTGACTTTGCTCTTCTTGACAACTAGCAAGATTCCGTGGTGTTCGATCGCCACTACTTTTACGTCCACTTTCTAGTAATGAATGTATTTTAGAAATCAACTTTTCCAATGCTATTAATTAATATTTTTACGGTTAAATGCTGTCTTACTTTTCCTTCTCCCGGAAGATTTTTTTGCAACTGTTCTTGGAGAGTAATAGCTACTTGATATATGAGCTGGTGGTGAGACGTAAAACTCATTTGATTTAGTTTCGTTTTTCTTCATAGGCATTATTATATGGGAGTTGTTAGACCGACATCTGGGTGATTGCTGCGAATAGTGCGAATAGTATATATATTTTTTTTGATTGCTTAAACTACTTGCTGAAGAAAGTTGTTTGTAAATGTATTCAAGAACAATGTATTCGCTATATTTAAAGCACTGAAAATTTTATTCAGTTCATTGATCGGTAATTTGTGCAAAAAATTTTGTATTTAATCAGTAGGTCATATAGGTTGCTGAGAATTTGAATTGCTATAATAATAAGTTTCTAGGATCGCCGACACGAAGTGGAGACAAATGATTCCATCTCACGAAAAATTTCAGTAAATACTAGAGGAATTAACGCCTGAAAAAAGCAGGAAAAGTTTTCGGTCACAGTAATGAATGATTATCCTCATTTGTCTCCTCTTCCAGCGTGGCATTCATCCACAGGGTATAATTTATTTCATTTTCATGTTTGACTTCTGTGAAAGAACGCTAGTTCACAACAGATTTAAAAGGTTAATGAAAAATTGCCAATGTGTAGGCATGACTAGTAGACTAAATGATGGAGGTAATGAGTATACTTTTACCCTGTGGATGTGATGTGACAATGAAGAAGGGAGAGATGATTTTAAAGCAATTTTTCTATCCTTACCCCACCTACGCCTTTCACTATTCCTTTTGTAACTTCAGAAAAAGGCTTTGATTCTGAATCAGGATCTATAAAGCAGTAATGAATCAAGGAACAATCAATAATCCGTATGGTATGGTACCTACCTAATAAAAGAGAGATGTTCAATGTTAGAAAAAATACCTATAAACATTGTCTTTTCCCGAATATCTTTCATGGACATCCAGTGCCTTTCGAAATCTTGCATTAATTGTGCGTATATGCGTTTAAGCTTCCCTTCAATAATTTTCATCTCTTGTTCTATATCCTTTAATTGAACGTTTTGATTTTCTATCGATTTGGCTTGAGAT